>JARPMR010000027.1:14865000-17735000 GCA_029955525.1 Oeneis ivallda
GAGATTTTGTTTGTAATTCTTATTCTGATCTTTGGAAAACATAAATAATATAATAATGTAAACAGTCGATAGAATTCTTCAAATGCTACATTAAAGTCAGAGTTATTATACGATTCGGAAAATGATAAACTTTGTAAATGTTTGCGAAACGTTTCCATGTTATCTTTATTGTAATCTCGTCTAAAAATAAAATAGTAATTTACGAGTTCCTTAGGTTTATTCACTGGCACATACAACATTTGTGCGGTGTCATGATCCGACAAACCTAAATTGAGAAGTTCGCCTCGTGCACTGGATATGTTACTCATGATAATGTCTATACATGTATTTTGCCTTGTTGGTTTATCAATATGAAATGTCAAGTTATGATTTTTTGCAATGTCAAATAGCATACTAGTCTCTGTAGAATTTTTTAAAATATTTATATTTAAGTCACCAGCAATGACAATTTTTTTCTTACTATACTTGGTACAAACATCATGAAGGGTAAGCTCAAGAGTATTCAAGAACGACGATACACTCGAGTTTGGTGTGCGATACAGACAAATCACAATCATATTGCAACTTGGAATATTAATACCACAGCATTCAAATATTTCGTCCGATGCATATTGTTTTATCAAAATCTAAACCTTTCTTCGCTAGAATGCAAACACCTCCACGCTTTTGTTTTTTTATTCTACAAAATGATGATGCTAAATTGTAGCTATTTATGTTGATATTTAATTCAGAACCGCGCTCAATAAAAGTTTCAGTAAAACATATAATGTTGGGTTGTTTTCCATCATCATAAAGTTGGGTAAGAGTAATTTCCAGTAAATGTTTTTTACTACATACGCTCGCGATGTTTTGATGCATAATTCTAAAGACCGTTTTTACTTTAGTCTCGAAAAAATGGTATTTCGTTATTCATAGATTTATATTTTTGGATTACCAGAAAGTATGAAGTAATTTTTGACTGCATTTTATTTTCTGTATTTTTTTGACTATTCTCGCATCGATTATTATGGATTTTAGCTTTAAAATAATATGGAATTGTGCCTCTTTTGGGATTTTGAATCGTTTTTATATATTTATTATCTTTATAAGATGTTGTGAATATTGGCCCCCCCTGCATAACTCTAGATATTCCACTAGTTTGAGAGTATTTAAGCTTCATGAAGTTTAAATATTTTGTGTCATAATAATGCTGATCAAGAACAGAGTTAATATTTTTACACAATTGGTATATACTTTGTCTAGAAACATCACTGTAATTTATAAAATAGCAATTTTCGTTAAAGTTTTTACATGTTGTTTTAAGTAAATCATTTAACTTCCACTCATTCAAGTAAATATTTTCATTAATACCAATTACTAAAATAGGACATTTCAAACAGTTTAATTTAAGAAAAGCATAAAGTTCTGCCATAACTTTCATAGGGTTCTTGTCATGTTGTCCAACACTTAGTATAATTTTATCTTGCGAAGTGATTTTAAATAATTCAAAGGTCTTCAAAATTTCCTCAGTACCGGCTCCTGGTTTGATAAATGACTTTACTTGCAATTGCTCATATTGGGTATTTAGTCTTAATCTTCTGAGTATGTCTGACATGCCAATACATTGACTGCCTCCCACTATGTATGCAGTTTTCTTATAAGATGCAGAATATTGTCTGTATTTGTTTGTTTCCAAATTTTTATTAGTCACCGATGGTACTGTAGGACAATGTGATATGTTTTCACAAGTGTTTGTCTGATGAATATCAGTTTGTGTTTGTTTTTCTGTAGCAGTAAGTTTATTATTCGAAGATTGTTGATCGCAAGACATCTTTGAGGTCGTTGAGTGCAGGGTCTTGTTTTGTTTCTTACAAGTGGGTGTTTTGCTTGAAGTAGAAAGCGGACTTTTACACAGATATTTGAGTGAGGTTAGTTGCTGATTTAAATGCACAATTTGTTTTTTTAAATCACTGTTTTCTATAATTATATTTTCTAATTCACATTGCGTGCTCACTAGTAATGAGGATAAGTTATTAATTTTTTCTTTCATTTCCTCTAATTTGTTTGTTTCTATGGTTGATAAGTCTAGACTTTTATATCCTAATACAGAGGTTGTGGAACAAAAAGATATATTGACCCCTTCGCTGTCCAATGATTCACATGATTTCGACTTGAAAAGCTTTTTCGGTCTGAAGGTAATATTGTTAGGTGAATCCATGATTGAGCAAAATAACTCATAGAATTTTACTAGTAATGCCCTCTATTGGTGACTTAAGACCTTGTTACGTTTGCCTGGAGCCTTTAGTGAAAATTGTCGTTGATCCTTCGTCCGAGTAGTCAAAAGTAGACTAGCGCCGCCATCTCTTGACGATGCAGAGCTTTATCGACCACTAAGGGTGTGGTTTGAATTTGAATTTTATTTTCTAACTATTTATTAACGCAGCTATTTTATGGATTTTCTATGGTATATATTTTCACTTCTGATATTATTCCAAAGTTTTTAATCAATCTCGTAAAGAAATATTTGCAAATTCACACGTCTTTTATCGTCAAACAGTACGACACTCTTTTCATTTTTTTTGACTAAGTACTTATTATTTTTTGTAGATAACACTCTCACTGTTTATTTAGGTCAATGTCAACAAATTACACACAGTTTTGTCAATAGTTATAAACACTTTCTATTTTTTTAATAATTCCGCACTCAATCAATGTTTACTTCCATGCGCCGCCTAGCGGAAGTCTATGATTATATATTAGACCTAATTTTTTTATATTATATTAGACCTAAGAATGTTTGTATGCTTCACTATATCGGGGAAAGCACTGGCAGCTATCATACGAGTATATAAACTCAGTTTAGCTGCCAGGGCCGCATTACGTTTACTGTTTATAATGTACATTCTTTTTTGTGGCAAATAAATCATTATTATTATTATTATTTATGTTTAATTGTTTAATAATAAATTATTTATTTGTGTTTTGTTTAAATTTTCAATATATGATGTCTATACGTAGTAGGTTGATACTCCTAGCTTTTTCTCATAGGTAATGATGAAAAATAGTGTGTGTCATTCGAGGCCAAAATATTTTGTTCTCAGGCGACGTATATTGAATTCCTCGCTACGCTCAGGATTCTACTTTAGAATCCTTCACTTCGCTCTGAATTCAAAATAACGCCCTCGGGGAACAAAAAATTTCTTTGGCCCCATATAACACAAATAACTATTGTGTATCTACAAAATCAGACATCTCTGTAATAATATAAATTGCAATTGCAGTGATAGGGTAGTAGACTAATTATGGCCTATAACCCTTCTCTGAGAGCAGACCTATGCTCAGTAATGAGTTGCTACAAAGCTGGTTTGCTGATGATCATGAATTGTAGCTTATGAAAGTGGTTGACACCTATCCAAAAAAGCATACATACCACCATGCCAATATTATTACGTTGACCATCCTTGCATTCCTCCACAGACTCATCCAAAACTAAATTCATGAACGGATCGAAACCTCGAAGGACGCCTGTCACCGCTCGTCCGGCATTCAGCTTGATAGACAATTTCTTGTCCATGAACCTGACGAAGACAATAGGTAATAAAATTATTAACTCGTATCTTCGAATGAAATATGAAGCGACTCTTACAATATCGATAGAACTTCACTCGGAATTCCATCCATAAATTATACACAAAATAAATTGAAATACACTTATTTGCTAAATACAAGAAAATTAATTATTCATGCTCCAAATAAAAACAGTAATTTCGTCTTACAAAGTTTTAAGGTTAGGTACAAACGACGCGGGACGCTTTTAAGTTTTTGTCTAAGCTTAAAGAAATTTTACTCACTTTTTCAATTCTGGAGGATGTGCCTTCGACATTTCTGCTTTTTAGATATGTTTATGCTAGTTACAAAGATGTACTTTGTCAATTTTCCTTTAATTTGTGAGAGACGGAAAGCTGAAGGGGCACGGAAAACAAAGAGTATAATAATATATACGGAGAACGGAAAATTAAACTTAAAGCATAGACTAAAGAAGAGAAAAGTGAAGAATTACAAGAACCAAGCTGACAAAATAACAATTTATCCATGGAAGTAGGAATTAGGTACCAATGAATATAACAACAGCTATTTTTCATGGCGACCGGATTTTACATGTTAAAACAAAGACAATTTATAATTTAAATACGTAAATACAATAGTTATCGTTAAATTATTGTATTTACGTATGGGTATTATACGTATTACGTATTCCACCGGCGGGAATGGGGCTACTTTATGTCTGCCCATCTTAAGATAGAAGTTAGTCTGTATGCATTTTTGGAACTTTCCTCATTGTGGAAACACTGCATAAATATAGCATAGTATTTACTGTATAGTCCAGGGTAGATAATTTTTGAAAACAAAAAAAAATTATAGTAGGATGAAACCCATTGGAAAAGGAAGAGAATGCAACAAAAATGAAAGGAAAAATAAATTACGGGCGATCGGAGGTCGGGAAGTAGGGGGGAGGGGGGGGGTTTAAGGGTAAAAAACGGTTTATCTCAATTTCTGGAAAAACTACAAGTCCTATGGAAAAAAGTTAAATGGCAAAGCTGTAGCTAATAAAAAGATCTACAACTTTTGTATTTAGACTTTTTTCACATAACCTCAAAATGTATGTGAAAAATTCAAATAACCAAGTTTTTGGTTTTTTATTTTTCTTTTACAAAAAAAATTTTTTTTCACGAAATTTGGTGAAAACTTACCTTTTTATGTTCCAAACACACTGTAATTTTTCTGATTTAAAATATTATTATTATATATAATATATATATATATATATATCTGAGAGCATTTACCATAATATATTATGGTAAATGCTCTCAGAAAATGAGGAAACGAAATACGAAATAACAGGTAGTAAGGCCCAGACCCTCCAAGCCCCTATGAAATACCTTTTAAATTACATGCGTAGATGGCTATTTATTGCTATTTTAAGATAACTTATATACCTGAGTGACCTACGGAAAATTTTAGCCCATCAAAAGGTATTTTATAGAGAAGTGGGGAAGGAGCTAGGAGGGTCTGGGCCTTACTACCTGTTATTTCGTATTTCGTTTCCTCATTTTCTGAGAGCATTTACCATAGTAATGTATATTTTTTTTTACACCATCAGAAAGTAGAGATTTCGACGAACAAATAGCTTACCAACTTTTTCAAAAAAGCAGATATTTTGACGGGAGAATTTTCGATTGAAAATTAGATGCTTTTTCAATATTAAGTCAAAAAAAAAGGTGAAAAAATAAATATTTTAAATCAGAAAAATTACAGTGTGTTTGGAACATAAAAAGGTAAGCTTTCACCAAATTTCGTGAAAAAAATTTTTTTTTTTTGTAAAAGATAAAAATAAAAAACCAAAAACTTGGTTATCTATATATACCTCCGATCGCCCGTAATTTATTTTTCCTTTCATTGTTGTTGCATTCTCTTCCTTTTCCAATGGGTGTCATCCTACTATTATTTTTTTTCACTTTTTATTATTTTTTAAGGCTTCTACCCTGGTCTAGTATTGTAAATCTGTTTTGAAAAGAGCAACCGCCGAGTTTCTTGCTGGTTCTTCTCGGCAGGAAAGGCATTCCGAACCAGTGGTAGATTCATTGACTATTCAAAAGCACTTGTAAAAGTTTATTTGAATAAAAAATATTTCTATTCTATTCTATTCTATTAAGCTAAATATGAAGTATTTTCTGTGATTTTAATTTCTTTGATTAACATACAGTTAGTCGTAATTCCTAGTTCCATGCATACAGTATACCATAGATAAATAGAACATAGTTAAAAAAAATAATTTCCATTTTCCGGCCATCTTCCGGCTTCCGAGAAAACCAAAAAGAAAACCCACGACCAAAGTAAACAACAGCCTGAAAATTATAAATCAATCACAGATGAGATATAATATACCTAACTATAAATTCTTCAAAAATGTTGATTGCAAAATTATTGCAATGTACCTTCCTAGTACTAAGCCTAGTAACTACTTAATTTTTGAAAAAATACGTATTAGTAATTAGTACACCTACCTACAAATCAAAAATACTGCGGATTTTATTCGTTCATTTTAAATAAATTTAAACGTTGAAATGAAAACAAACAAGCACATTGAAGTCATGCGCATACTATGAAGTTGCCATCTTAAAATTACTTACATTGTTATAGTACGACAAAACTGAAAGTATTCAGTTAGGTTTGAGTGTCCTTTAGACTAGCACTGTGCTAAATTTTGCACCATCATAGTCATTCATATCATATACGTATAGCTATGTAACAGCCAATAATCAACAATAGCAACAAGTTTAACAGCTGGGAGGATGGATGCTGTGATATTCCTCTTTTTCTCGTAAAATTAATTACGTTTTGTCGTTTAATTATGTATTTTCGACACTGTAATATAGCAACATACGCGGTTAAGTGTAAACAGTGTTAGTGATATTGTTCAAAAATGGATGAATCGGGTATTGATATGGGATACGATCTCGCTTCCCTGTTGACGAACGATTTCAATATTGACCAGAAGATTTTGGACGAGATGACGGCCGCCCAGCATCAGGATTTCATGTTCTACGAGCTAAAGTCGAAGGCCGTACCGATAACTGAAAGGTAAGCTAGAAATTAACATCGCAATTTGTTAAAAGATCTTTCATGTTACGCGAATATTTTTAGCATGTTTTTTTTTCATTTGTATGAGGAACAATTTCACAGGAGATGGAGCACTCGCGACCCTGAAAACGACTTGGCAATGCCCCCAAAATCGTGTTTATGTCCAGTATACGAACTTAACCTGCGAACATTCCTTGGCTGTGATTTGATCATCAATTTCACTTTTCATTTTCGTACAACAATAAACTATCGGGGACCAAGTTATCCATCAAACAGGTTTGCTTCAATTAGGTACTTATTATCTACCTCTAATCTCTATCATTATAGTTTATCACATTTTACGTCGCTTGTAATAATTTAATTTTCAAATTTGAATCTCGAATGCCGAATTTATTTTCCCGCCTAATTCGCTCGGTAACTGTTTACTTCAGTTTTTATAGTAGTTTTTAGGTTATAATGCAAATTGCGAATTGTTTCTAACTTTGTAGTTTGTGATGAAAGAAATAAAGAATACAATTATTAGAACCTGAAGTCAATAGTACTTTCCAAATTGACCTGCTTTTGCGAATTGAACCGAACTGAGCGTCCGAAGAAGCGACTCCACAAACGTTAACTTTGGAATTTGGCTTGTGTCAAGTTTATTGTCTTGAGTTAGATAAGACAGACGGAACACTTATCACACGTCTTTATTGCATTTTATAATAAATTGTAAGTATCAATGTTGATCGCGAATAAATTTTTGGTTTTAATTTCAAGTAATTGGAGCTCGATAATAAAGAAGATAAAAAAATACGAGTTAAAATTACAAGATACTTTGCGATCGCAATCTCAGCCTTCCATTGCGCAAAGAGTCGCACGTTGTTACGTTTTCTCCGTTCGTTTACAATACGTAGAGTGGAAGCCTGGAAACACTTTACCGAAAATTTTGTCTAAAAAAAATTTCCGACAAATTGAGAAACTCTTTCTTTTTTGAAGTGGGTTAAAAAGATAAAAGCTTTGAAATGTGGGTAGAACAAGAGTGTAGAAGAATGTTGAAAATTTTGTGGGTTCACCGTTTCAACTTTTAAGAACACGACTACTAAGGCTAATACTGAGGCTAGGCAAAATATCTAGGGACGAAGAAAGACAAACCCGAAAAACCATAAAGTGCAGAAACTGGTACTGGTATTCCAGTACCAGTTTCTGCACTTTATGGTTTTGGCCATATCCTTACTCAAATTTGACCTCCTGCAGGTCACAATAACTAGGAAAATAGCTAACTGAAAATTACCTGGTCTAAGAAGAACATCTTTACTTAACAACTTGCGCCAACGGTACGATAAAAGTACCGGATCCTTATTCCGTGCAGCAGCGTCCAAAGTACAGTAGCACTATTCTTTATCTCAGAGGCTATGGAAAACAACAAGGAAAACAAGGGAAAAGTTGCTAAGTAAGAATTGTCAAAGCCACATCTCATGATCTCTGTATTCTTTGTCTCAGAGACTATGGAAAACAACAAGGAAAAGTTGCTAACTAAGAACTGTCAAAGCTACATCTCTGTATTCTTTGTCTCTGAGACTATGGAAAACAACAAGGAAAACAAGGAAAAGTTGCTAAGTAAGAACTGTCAAAGCTACATCTCCGTATTCTTTGTCTCTGAGACTATGGAAAACAACAAGGAAAACAAGGAAAAGTTGCTAAGTAAGAACTGTCAAAGCCACATCTCTGTATTCTTTGTCTTAGAGACTATGGAAAACAACAAGGAAAACAAGGAAAAGTTGCTAAGTAAGAACTGTCAAAGCCACATCTCTGTATTCTGTCTCAGAGACTACGGAAAACAACAAGGAAAACAAGGAAAAGTTGCTAAGTAATATAAAAGAACTGTCAAAGCCACATCTCTGTATTCTTTGTCTCAGAGACTAAGGAAAACTAGGAAAAATTGCTAAGTAAGAACTGTCAAAGCCACATCTCTGTTAGAACTGTCAAAATGCGTTTTTGACAGTTCTTGGTCAGCAACTTTCGATGGTTACAACTCCCCAAATAGCCCTTTATACCTTTCTAATGCCAACCTCCGATAAGATACGGCACTACAAGAAGAAGAAAAAAAAACGTGTGCCACTCGGAGACTGCCGCGGTAAAGCTATTGCATAGCATTCGTCTAGTCGCACGCACACAAACACGGTGCCGAAGTCTGCCGAACTGAAACGACGTTAGACGATGCTGTGTTAGGTTTATTTTCGTGACGGAATTTCTTGATTCGGTCGCCGCGCTCAAAGCCCGCGATAAAAGCTATGCAATAGCTTATGATTTTCGTCTCGCTCGTTCATATCATGCAGGGATCGATGTTTTGCAAACGCGGCCGGAGTCGTGTCTGAGATGATTTATTCGATCTTTCAGTGTTATTAATCAATTCGGCCCACTTGAGCTTTGTTAGGATACTAGGCGAACGCGGGCTCTTGTTGTTACGCGAGCAATTATTATCAAGGGAACGAATCTTTATTATTTTTCTTTTTTTATTCGATGACAAGATAGTCCTTGACTGCGATCTCACCTGATGGTAAGTGACGATGCAGTCTAAGATGGTAGCGGACTAACTTGGAAGGGGTACGGCAGTGAAAATTCAACCCATACCCCTAATCGGTTTCTAACTTTCTACACGCCATTGTGCCGGAACGCTAAATCGCTTGGCGGCACGTCTTTGACGGTAGGGTGGTAACTATTCACGGCCAACGAAAGCCTCCCACCAGACCAGAGACAATTCAGAAATTATAAATTCCCAAATTGACCCCGCCGGGAATCGAAACCGAGACCTCCCAATTATAAGACCACTGCGCCAGGGAGGTCATCAAACTGATATAAAACAGTTCTTCATGTGATCCCGCTATCACCTTATCTTATAGTTGCTTTTATATTATCAACAGAAATAAACGAAATAGCAGCATTTACCTACATTTACTAAACAATAAAATCGGCCAAGTGCGAGTCGGGCCTTGCTCTTTTGGGGTTCCGTACATATGACCAAATCACTTTTTTTTTAATTAGATGTTTAATACTAAATTAGCGTATGGGGAAAAAGTGCTCGTTTGTTTTGGTCACAATTTTGAAGCTAAAAAATAATAAAATGTGTATTTGTGAGCTCTAGACAATGACACCCCACATGCCAGGGTAAAAAAAAAATTATTTCGACTCCTTTATCATGTATGGGAGCCCCTTTAATTTTAATTTAATTTAATTTTTATTATTTGTTGTTATAGCGGCAATAGAAATATACACTCTGTGAAAATTTCAACTGTCTACCTGTTACGGTTTAGAATAGAATAGAATAGAATAGAAATGTTTTTTATTCAAATAAACTTTTACAAGTACTTTTGAATCGTCAATGAGTCTACCACTGGTTCGGAATGCCGTTCCTGCCGAGAAGAACCAGCAAGAAACTCGGCAGTTGCTCTTTTCAAAATACTTTTACAATATACTTCACAGATATTCTATGTATGCAGAGTTTCCACAATGAGGGAAAGGTCCACAAAAGCATACGTAATTATTTCTAATTATAATTCAACACATGTCAAGACGGGCAGACAGAAAGTAGCCCCATTGCCGCTGGTGGCACCCGTTCACGAGCATGACGCATGACCCAGCCTTTGCTTCGCTCAACCATATTTTAGGGAACGCAACAACCCGCATCACACGACACGAGGTACATACAGCCTGTTGACAGACGGACAGACGGACAGCTTAGTAATAGGGTCCCATTGGCACCCTTTGGGTACGGAACCCTAAAAAGGTAGGTATGAAAGAAAAAGGGGGAGCGACTTGGGACTTTTGCCCAGCCGTGGGACGATATCTATATATATAAAAGAAAGTGGTGTTAGTTACACTATTTATAACTCAAGAACGGATGAACCGATTTGGCTGAAAATTGGTGGAGAGGTAGCTTAGAACCAGGAGACGGACATAGGATACTTTTTATCCCGTTCGACCGCGTTTCCGTCAAGTCACTATAAAACGTGGTATAACAAAAACGCATCTGACATGGAATAACAAAACGCAAATGACAGTGGAATAACAAAACGTAAATGACAGCTAAACGTAATTTTGTCTTTGGTTAAGTATGGTAAAAAAATTGACAATTATAAAAAGTGTTATAATAAAGCATTACTGATATTATAAATGCGAAAGTGTGTTTGTTTGCTTGTACTTCAATCACGTCGCAACAGAACAGCGGATTGATGCGATTTTTTGCATGGGTATAGTAATGGATGTAGTAGTGGTTCCTCAGACCGGGAGAGCTACTTTTTATCTCGGATAATGAAAGAGTTCCCGCGGGATTTTTAAAAACTAAATCCTTGCGGACGAAGTCGCGGGCATCAGCTAGTGTAAAATAAAAAGTATGGCTAAGTAAAGGCTTTTTAAAAAAAACAACATAAAAATATCAACGATTTCGTCCACGTTCGTTTCCACTCGATCTTTTGCTAATTGCAAGCCGAATTTTTTTGAATTATAAACCGATTATTGAACGTTAATGAGAAAAAAAGAAAAGTCTTTAGTAAAAGTACTGTAAGTACTTATTTCAATCTGAACTGAGCAACTGAGGGACAGGACAGGAAAATTTCGGTTAGGAAAGTAGATATACTAATTGATATAATAAACAAGTGACGTGAGACAAAATCGTGAAATCCGCCTCAGCTGTCAACACAAGTGTGTGTGTTTGTTCCCTATAATCATCGTAATACGCCACATACAGTACAAAGAGACGTCAGATTGATCACAAATTGCACATGGTGTTTTATCTAGTGGGAGGCCTTGGCCGTGTCTAGTTAGTTACCACTCTATGGTCAAAGACAAAATGTGTAGACGTAAAAGTGACTAGAAACCGATGAGGGGTTAGTATGGGTTTAAATAAAATTTAATATAAAAAAATCTTTTTTCAAATCTGTTCACACGTCTTCGAGTAATCGGTGAACAATACATTAAAAAAAAAGATTCCGACGAATTGAGAACCTCCTCCTTTTTTGAAGTCGGTTAAAAAAATCAAGTATCGACCTATTACGGACACATGATATACAGCTGACAGACAGACGGACGGACAGCGGAAGGCTTAGAAATAGGGACCCTATTTCTTTGCACGTTTCGCTGGCACCCTTTGAGTACGGCACTCTAAAAACTGCCATACCCATCCAAGTAAGCCCGCTACTATTTTAGGCTGCATTGTGACTTACCATCAAGTGAGATCGCAGTAAAGGGCTTTCTTATCATCGAATAAAAGAAAAGATATCAGTGCACTTAACTAACCAAAAATAAACTTTTTTTAATCCAGCAGTCTCCTCGTTTTTAGACATTTTAACGTATATCAGTTAAGTATCATTATCATGAAAAATTTGCACAGTCTTGTTGATTCTTAGTATTTGATTTTTCACTTAAAAATACAGCGCATGCATCTACGAGTAGCACCCGCCATTTAGCAACAAATTATCATTATACCCGCGTACAAAATAAATGTATATGTTACGGTAAATGTGATTAATTGAAAATTATTAATAATTACCGATCATTATTAATAATTACCAAGATTGATGGTAAAAGTAATAAATTATTCACTTTTTTCGGTGATTATTAATAATTACACCTTACTCTTGGTAAATTTAATGAATTTTGAAAAATAACATTCGCTTAAAGATAAACCGTCGTAAACTTGGCCATCGCGATGGTCTAATAGGGCTTGGGGCAGGTGATGTGTTCGGGTATACACGATGCGACGGAATAACCGACTTAAGATCGAATACATACATGATATTTTTTAAACAAATGCATTATTTTATTCTATTTGAACTAAATATTATATGTATTAAAACTTAACCGAGTATTATATTCAAATGCAGTGATCAAATGAACAAACTAAAATACTTTTAAACAAGGGTCTTTATTATTTTTTATTTATTAATCGTATATACCTGATTATACAGAATACCTGATTGGTTGAGGGCGCTCTCGCCCCGCGTCCCACAGATCATCAGGAAAGCCAAGTTTACAGTAGTTATAGTTACTTAGCATTATTTTGTTTCGATAAATAGAGGCGGAGGGGGTTGTGGCAACTTCCGAGGGCAAGGCAACAACGCGTCATTTGTTGCCATTCATTTGTTTTGAAAGCACGTGTGCAATATATTCTATCAATTCGTAATCGACAATTTCTAAACCCCCGCAATGTGGGTGGGCAGTACCCTGCAGCATCAGGATTGAGGAGCTATAACCTAGAGCTCCATGATGTAGTCTATGCTAAGTTGCTACAATATCAATTCGTAATCGACAACTCCTAAATCCCCGCAGTTTGGGTGGGCAGTCCCCTGCAGCATCAGGATTGATGAGCTATAACCTAGAGCTTCATGATGTAGTTTTTGCATAGTGGCTCGGTCCCTATCCGAAATATCGCTGGTATTTTCTAATAGGTCTAGGTACGAGGAATCAAAATATTTCCTTTGGGCGGCACCATTAGGACCACTCGTATATACTTGCATCTGGAAATCCTTACTGTTGGCTCGGTTGGCCACTTTTATAACCACCCAGAAATGCTTTTACCTGGAAATCCTTACTGTTAGTTAGGTTCATCACAGCTTTCGTTATTTTTTTTTTATGATAACGTAGGAATATTTGCACCCGAAAATCCTTACTGTTGGTGAGGTTAAAGGTGGTTGGAGAAAGAAGTCGGGTGGGGTTTCGAGGGGTTGTCAGACTGTTTCTCGTTTGTTTTATCACTTTTACCAAAGACAACAGTGAATTATTAATAATAACCGATAAAAGTGGTGAAATTCATAGTATTTATCAAATTTACCAAATGGTAAGGTAATTATTAATAATTACCGACTACTATCCTAATTCCTAGACTACTAACTAGGACTATCCTAGCCGAGTCCAACAACACCGCTTTCTGCATCTTGGCCGCGAGCGAACTGCCTCGGAACCCCAGTCGCCTCAGATGGTGAGCGAGGCTGACTGGGATCAACCCATTCGCAGAAATGACGATTGGGATGGTTTCAGTGGACTCCACATGCCACATGCCGGTAGCCTCGTGAGCCAGATCTAGATACTTTCATATTATTATTATTATGATTCAATCTGTGCCTAGTTGGCACGCCTAAAAGCCATTGCTTGGGAATTGAATTGAATTGAAATTCTATTATTTCCATTAGTTCTATGTGTCTAATTCTTTCGGTTAGTTCGTACCTATTTCGTTGTTAACAGGGGGACAGATCGAACATTTTATTCCTATCTGTCCCCCTGAGGGGACAAATCAGGGGGACAGATAGCAATACTCCATGTAGTCCAACGTATTGCTCATTTATGACAAGTGATCTCGACCACCGGTTCACTCTCAAGTTTCAACGGAAATTAATTTTTGTTAAGAATTAAATTAAACGGATTCTTTATTGGTGTAGGTAATTCTTCTTTTGCAACTGAGCGTCTAATGGACTTAAAAATACGTCCCTTTCCATTCCCATTCGCCCGAACGACATCCTAAGCCGACTGTCCGAACCTCACAGGAAGCGCCCTTAGGAAGACATTTCTTGGAGCCTTAGAGCTCAACATCTAGAATCGTTGTACCTACCTAGCCCCTTAAATGGCAGTAACCCAACAGGTGTACAGTGACAGTTGTGCCAATATTTAATTTACTTCTAGTATAATATTCGCTAATGACCACTCCATCTCGCTTTTGTTTGGCTCGTGTTCTCCTCATACATAATATTACCTATATTATATGGGTCGAAGAATAAGATTTACTTGTGTATGAAAATAAAGCGTTTAAAGCGTTGCATTCAAGCGATTTGCGCTAGTGTGGCCTCTTGAAAATATTGCGAAATGTTTCAATAGGTAAAACGTTTGTGATAGCTACATTTGCGGACTTTATAGCCTTAATGTATACGTAGTCTTGACTGTTGAGCTTGTGTTATTTGATTTATTATTATTATTTATTTTTAGATTATTTAAAGCCCGGGATCGAACCTGCGACCCCCCCGAATCTCTGCGGAGACCGCAGTCCTAACCATTAGGCTATCATTGCTTCACTATACCACAGAATATAATATAATAGTACTTACTACGACTATACTATCACTACTTCATCATCACTGCTTGCATCGTGAGGAAACCTGCACACCTAAGAGTTCTTCATATTAATGTTCTCAAAGGTGTGTGAAGTCCGCCAATTCGCATTGGCCCAGCGCCGTGGTGGACTATAGCCTATACCCTTCTCCGAGAGGAGACCTGCGCTCAGTAGTGAGCCGTTGATGGGTTGATGATGATGATCATGATGAAATTATAAACTCTCGGTACTGTTCGCAATATTACGACAGTTTACAATCTTACTAGTGTGCTTATAAACTAACGATTTTCGATGGAACGCTTCAGAGGAGACCTGCGCTTACTAGTGGTAGTGAGACGTTGATGGGTACCTGACTGATGATACGTACAGTACCCGGCGATATATATTGCACATCGGCCTTTGGAATAAAACGCTATTCTATTCTATTCACAGTTCGACTGCATTTTTGAAGTTTACTCCTTAAGAATCGATTTTAGGCGTCCGGTATGAGAAAAATTCGAGGAGTAAAATCTACTTATCAATGACCTCGTTACGTTTTTCACAACGATGCAAATTTCTACCCTAACGTTGAGTAAATAAGGTTGGTTTTCGTGCGAAAGAGCTTTCGCTTCGGGAAGCCGAGCGCGTACCGATCGGGTCCGAGCGGCGCCGAGACGCAGCGAGCGCCGCGAATGCATTACGACGTTGTAAGGAGTAAACTCCAGTCGTGCGTCGGAGCTGACACACACATTTTTTTTTATATATGTTACGTGATGTGCTCGCCGATTGTGAAGAGATTTCAGTAATTACTACGTGAATTTCAGGCTAGCTTTCCTTGAAATAGAATAGAAATAGCGTTTTATTCCAAAGGCCGATGTGCAATATATATCGCCGGGCTATAGTCTATTTTGTCTAATATGTGAATAATAGATAGCGACATTGTAATTCGAAACGTAACGTAACGTTCGTAAATAAAAAAATTCTTGATTTATTTTCTCGAAATATTTAGTCACCATATTCATTGTTTTTGTCTCCTTCGCCTTCGCACCGGCAGACATTAAAGCAAGTTCACATTGCCCGCAATAGATGGCGTTAGTAAATACTGCCGCAAGTATTTTGTTCTGAACTTCTTGTCCATAGATAATATATCTATGTTACATTCACGTGGTTTAAGTATGAAATGATCCAAAAACATACTAAAAGATTTTAGGTCAAAGACCTCTAGCCTTTATAAGCTAGTTTGGCATACCGGCACGCACACTAGTGTACGTAAATAAACGACGCCTCTTAGCACACATTGTTCGTTTTATGGTTAGACTAGCTGATGCCCGCGACTTCGTCCGCGTGGATTTAGTTTTTAAAACCCCGCGGGAACTCTTTGATTTTCCGGGATGTCTTAGATGTTACCCTCCAGGTTCTGACCTATCCAAAAAATCACGTCAATCCGTAGCTTTGTTGCAGTGTGATTGTCGGACAAACCAACAAACAAACACACTTTCGCATTTATAATTATGTATTATTAAGGAAGAATTAATACTGTACGATAATAAAAGCGATCTAATTAAATTTTAAAACAAAAAACCTATTGTGACTTAAATATGATAGTTAGACATAATTATTCCCTCAGGAACTTTTTTGTAGAGAATAATGAGTACTTTAATCATGTCGTACATAATTTTTTTGTATCAACAATAGTCTTCTCAGCACACGCCAAACTTTTTACTGTTACTGCCTGATAATTAAGCTTTCTATTGGTGAAAAAATGGTTAAAATCAGTCCAGTAGTTTTTAGGCTCTGTAGCCTATTCGGTACAAATAAACAAAAAATCTTTCCTCTTTATAATTATTTTATGGTTAGATACACGCTATGCTGGTCTCGTTGTATGGAACTATCGGTCTATGCGTTATTAGTCTAAGGTAAATATTGGGCATACTTACTAAGTAGATCGTTTTACTGTACGTAGGTAATATAAATGTTGGAAAAGCTGCAGAATTGTGACATTATCAGTGAAAAACTATTATCATTACAGATTAAAATTAATTCAAAGTTAAACAACGCCAAATATTAACTTTGAGTAATAAGGACTGAGTTGGCTAACGCTTTTATGGCTGGTAAATAATGCGTCAAAAAAACGTCCGTGTCGGTGGAAATGAGAAAATTATTTGCAAAAACAATATTAGTGAGTGCGTCACGTGAAGGTCACGTGTAATGTTCTCGCGCCTGTTTAGGGTACAGCCGACTTCAAAAAAGGAGGAGGTTCTCAATTCGCCGGAATCCTTTTTTTAAAGTGAAACTTTTATTACATCGTCTCAAACTTTTTCGTGTGTGTTGCATGTTGCGTGACGGTGACGTCAGAGCAGCCAAGGCCAATATGGCGGCGCCTATCTCATTTATGTGTATAAATGTCTATAATGTGAAAAAAATTTTCACTTTTACCGTGGTTTCATAAAACCACACAATCCTTTTTTTATGTATGTTCACCGATTACTCGAAGACATGTGGATTTTTGAAAAAAATTTTTTTTTTTCAAAGGGCATACTTCCCAGGTGGTCCCATATAAATTTTATCGAAATCGGCCGAGCGGTTTTTAAAATATCAACAATAAATTACATCTTTTGTAGTGGAGCGGGTGATTGAAGTCGGTATTTTTAAAAATATTTTGTATATTAAATTATCTGTTTTCAGGCCAATATATTATTTGAGATACTTACCCAACGAAACGTTTTCTAACGAAACGTTTTTCAATGTAAACGTACCTTTACAATAACTATATTGTATTCTTTGAAAATCTTTGATATTACCTACCGGAGATATTCGGTCCAAAAGGTTTTTCAAGCCAGCGTGCAGCGGGGCAATTTTCATCCTTAATGGTATTTTTATTAAAAGAGTATTGAATATATGTTGCGTTACACCGCGGTTGCAGTATAGCACGCGACGCGACGCACCACGCGCCGCGCAACGCCCCGCGTGTTCAAAAATGTACCCTGAGAGTTTTAGAAAACCTGCGGGAGCCTTCTGTTTTTCCGGGATAAAAGGTATCCTTAATGTCACTCCCCAAGTCCTCTACATAATATCATTAAAAATATTTTTAACATCTACATACTATAAGTAATAGGGTAACCTATCCTTGGGTTGAATTGGCAATTTCGTGTTATGATATTTAGCGCTTACTTAAGAGTTTGGTAGCGATGCAGAGATGATATAATACTTTGTAGTTGAAGTAGGTAGCGTTTTAGCCTAACTTAACTAATTAATAACTTAAGTTATTTAAATATTGGATAGAAGCAGGCGTTACTTTGCGGAAGTCCATGATTAGCAAGAAAAGGGTAGAATTATTTTGCTATAATCCGCCAACAGAAAAAATCTGTATAATTTTTACACCACTCTCGACGCACGTTTCGCCCCGACACCGGAGCATCCTCATCCGATCATTCATACAAAATCTTACACACCTGTGATAAAGGGCTTCGACTGAGCATGTTGGAACAATTAGAAATAATAAAACATAACAATAATACTCAGTTTAAATTACTTAATGAACAAGTGAACGTCTCAAGTTCACCACTGCTTCGTTTGTTTGAAGGGGGGGGGGGGGGGTAGTGGGCGGGGCAACAGTAGTGGGGGTAGAAATACGGTATATAATACCGCGCAATTGTCCTGGCGACGCTTCGCGCTCGCCCCAACGTCCGGTGACGCTGTAGCGGCCATTAGGGCCAACAGCATACTCCATCCGAAAAAAAAAAAAAAACACGAGCGTCACTAGACAATGCATCGTTGTAGAGTCAACATCTCCTGAGGATGCTCCGGTGTCGGGGCGAAACGTGCGTCGAGAGTGGTGTAAAAATTATACAGATTTTTTCTGTTGGCGGATTATAGCAAAATAATTCTACCCTTTTCTTGCTTAAGTTATTTATTTAATTCAAGTACCTACTTGACCCATGGATTTAGTGTACTTTTTTTTTGTGATATTTTATTGCTTAAACGCACATAACTCTGAATAGTCAGAGGTGCGTCAGAGGTCCCCGGGTTTGAACCCGCGACCTGCACCCGAATAGAAGACTGCAGTCCTAACCACTATGATATCTAGTAACTCGGTAACTAGTTTAATTCCATGAGTCCATCTCTTCTTAATTCCATTGAAGCGTCAGTAGCCCAACACTTAAGGGTGCGTCCTGAAAACTGAAAGGCCGCAGGTTCGATCCCCACCCTTTGCCCTATTGTCGTACCCACTCCTAGCACAAGCTTTCCGCTTATTTGGAGGAAAAAGAGGAAAAAGCTAGGCGAATACTCTTTTAAAAACTAAAAATACGATAGACGAGTACCGGGCGACACTATGCGTCAATCAATATCTAAAAAATAATTCAGCGAAAATCGCTTGAAAATTCCTGTAAACATCCCAAAACGTTTTTCACGGAACGTGCCCATGCGGTGGGCAGAAAGTTTTATGGTTTGTTATTGTAGTAAACGTACCGTTTACCTCGGGCTTGGGCAAACGCGACGCGTGGCGGCAGCGAGAACAGAATGCGGTTTAGGAACCGCATTCTGTTCTCGGCTTCTCCCTGCAAGTAGTAACAAAGAATGTTTGTGTCTTTCTCTGGCGCGCAGAGTTGCCTAAGTTGTTTTATGCAGTGAACTTGCTCTATAGTTTATACATTTTCTTGTATTACAAATAGTATACTTTACGCGTATACACATTTCCTCGAAGACATATTGGGAGTTAGATGCGATTTTGGGTAAATCGTTGACAGGAAGACTATAAAAACAATGTTAGTTTTAGTTACTGGAACTTTTCACTAGAAGATGATTGAAACATCCAAAAGAATGAACTGTTTAAACTGCGATCAACAAGTAAAAATTATTATAGTCGTAGTTTGTAGTAAGTGTGGCAAGACACAAGCTCGCAGTAGCATCTGCATTAGCAACATATCTTATGCGCGCTCCGCAGTGAAAACGCCTTGAAACCGTTCGGCTACACTACTACTACTACACTACAGCTCTACTACTACTACAATACATCTTTTAGGATACTTTTACTATAAGAGCAGCCTTGACCACTTTTCCGTTTCGCTTTGTTACCATCTCGCGTTGTGTTCGTCCAAGCCTTATGTCTACCTAGCCCTGAACCTGACATGCGCGGGCGCAGCAAAAATAGAGTAAACCGAGTTTGATAGTGTGCCAACTATCGTTTCACCGCAGGCGAACCTGCCAGACTAGCAAGTGTATGCTTCCTATTTATCTAAATTATGCATACAAATCGATTAGATGTTTAAATAAACGTAATGCATTATTTAATACCCTCGTTATAATCAAATATACACAAATCTTTGAGCCATTTAATAAAGCATTTAATAGACCACTTTTGTCAGTTTAAAAAGTATATAAGTAGAGTAGAACCGAATATACTTATAAGTAATATAATATTTACAATAACGTAGTCTTTGTGAAACAAAATAAATACTCTGAATCTATCACCTTATCTAGGCTATCACCTTATCAATCACACATCACCGGCTTATAGTCACTGTCATAAACGTTGCAACAACGTTGCAACAGCATAGAATTGGTACTTACCACTAACTAAACAATGTGTCAATAAAACGGCCAAGTGCGTGTCGGGCCACGCGCAGTGTAGGGTTCCGTAGCTGAAAGTCTCAAATATTATTGTTGACCTAGGATAGTGCTTTTGTTTTATTTTTGAATATTGAATAAATTTTGAGTTTATGGTTATAATATGCTACAAAATATGCAACTTACACTACGTGTAATACCTAACTTAGAAAAAACAGATATAACTCCTTAACTAATGAACCCTACTTAGCCGTGATGTGATAGTTTTCCTTTAAAATTCATTATATATACTACTGCTGTGAATTTTTTCTTGTATCCTAAATATATGTATCCATATATTGTATGTTGTATCCATAATAAACAAAATGAATCGAATAATGAATGCAGTAATAGGTTTAACTACCTAAACATGCTTTCCACATACGGCCTACTCCCAGGTCATACACTTCCAACTCGAGGTACTAACTGCCTAGATCATTTTATATTAAAATTAGAGAAAAGTGATGTCTCGCCTTTTATTGCAGTTCTCAACACGTCGATCACTGATCACTGCATGATATTTTTATCCATATCTAAATTGAATAGTAAACACAAGTTTTCAAAAACAAAGCTTTTCGTAGACTATGACAAAGCTATGAATATCCTTATGGAAAAAAAATTTAGATATTTTGCTTTACTCTGAAAATCCTAAACTGGTAGCTGAAGAACTAATAACTAAATTAACTGATTCACTAAAAGAGAGCTCGACTGTAATGTACCTCCCTAAAAATAAGCGTACTATCAAACCATGGATGACATCTGGCATCTTACGCTGCATACAAAATAGGAATAATATGCAGAAAAAGTTAAAAGCTGATCCTGAGAATGAAATTTTAAAAATTACCTTTAAACGGTATCGTACTTACTGCAATAACCTGATTAAAAAGATGAAACGGAATTATGAAAGGCAACAGTTAGCTCTTTCTGTTAAGAATAGCAAGGCACTCTGGAGCAAAATTAAATCTATTGCCAACTTAAACAAAACTAAAACCCATAGTCTGAATCTATTAAATTTAAAACTCTCTCCAGTCAATTCTGTTAATTATGTAAGTAACTATTTTGCCAACATTGGAAGGGTACTTGCAGAAGATATTATGTTAACCGCCCCTCAATCTGTAGATCCCTTAAGATTTGTTGATAGTCAATTATCTTCTTTTGTTCTCCTAGATACTGATCTACATGAAACTGTATACATTATTATGAATCTTAAAACAGACAGTGCGCCTGGATGGGACAATATTCCGACTAAATTTCTTAAATTAGCCATACATATAATCGCACCAATAATTTGTCATTTAGCTAATCTCTGTTTTAAAGTTGGAGTGTTTCCTACAATCCTGAAACAGTCCATCGTCACACCTGTGTTTAAGAGTGGAGATAGTGAGGACATTAATAATTACAGACCAATTTCTGTTTTGCCATCGATTGCGAAAGTCTTGGAAAAATTAATAAATTCAAGATTAGTTTGCTACCTAAATAAATTATACTGATCTACATGAAACTGTAAACATTATTATGAATCTTAAAACAGACAGTGCGCCTGGATGGGACAATATTCCGACTAAATTTCTTAAATTAGCCATACATATAATCGCACCAATAATTTGTAATTTAGCTAATCTCTGTTTTAAAGTTGGAGTGTTTCCTACAATCCTGAAACAGTCCATCGTCACACCTGTGTTTAAGAGTGGAGATAGTGAGGACATTAATAATTACAGACCAATTTCTGTTTTGCCATCGATTGCGAAAGTCTTGGAAAAATTAATAAATTCAAGATTAGTTTGCTACCTAAATAAATTTAATATTCTCGATTGCGAAAGTCTTGGAAAAATTAATAAATTCAAGATTAGTTTGCTACCTAAATAAATTTAATATTCTTTCACATTCACAATATGGGTTTAGACAAGGAAAATCCACGGAAGATGCAGTATTAGCATTAACATCACTTATTTCGGAACAGTTAGACAAAGGTAAAAAATGTTTAACGATTTTTTTGGATATTAAAAAGGCGTTCGATACTGTCTCCGTCCCTCTGCTTATACAGAAACTTGAAAAAATTGGCATTAGAGGTACACCACTGTTATTACTCAAAGATTATTTGTATGATAGAACTCAGCGTGTCAAAATCGGAAATTATGTTAGTGAGGATTGCAAAATGACATTCGGCGTCCCTCAAGGAAGTGTATTAGGTCCAACTTTGTTTCTAATATACATAAATGATTTATGTATTTTAAAACTTGACGGTGGCCATGTGTTCTCATATGCTGATGACACTGCTATAGTTTTCTCTGGTACGTCATGGAACTCTGTAAAAAGGATGGCTGAATCTGGGCTCTCAAAAATCTCTCTATGGCTGAGTTCTAATTTATTAACGTTAAATACTACAAAATCTAACTATATATGCTTTACAATCAATTCTAAAACGCAGCCTTATAGTGATTTCCAAGTTAAAATTCATAAATGTGATAATCTAAACTCTGTAAACTGTAATTGTCCTGTCCTTAATAAAGTAACTACAATCAAATATCTTGGCATAATGTTAGATTGGCGACTCTCATGGCACTCCCATATTGAATTTGTAAATGGCAGTATTAGGAAACTTATCTGGATTTTTAAAACTCTGAGACATGTGACGACAAAAAAATTGTTAACCCAGATTTATGTAACATTGGGTCAATCCGTTTTGGCATATTGCATCCCAGTATGGGGAGCAGCTTCAAAAATAAAGTTTCTTGAGGTGGAACGAGGTCAAAGGTCTTTACTGAAAGTTATGTTTTTTAAACCATACAGATTTTCAACCTTTGACTTGTATAGACATTGTGCGTTACTAACGGTTAGAAAATTGTACTTATTAAATTCATTATTAAAAGTACACAAAAATGTACCTCCGGACCCTGGCAAACCTAAAAGGAGGAGAAGAAATATCTATACATAAAATACCAAGTAAAACTAAATTTGCTTTACTAGGAAATCGATACATCTGTACAACATAGTTAACAATAAATTAAATATTTCTCCATTATCACCTCCTTATTGAGTGGTTGCATAAATTAAATTATGATGAAACGGAAGATCTGATGCAACAAGTGTACATATAACATGTGCATGCACCGACCTGCATGTTCTTTTAACATAACACACACACACACACACACACACACACACACACACACACACACACACCACACGCACATACAAGCACAACACACATACACCTTGTAACCTATTTGACCAAACATCAAATAATTTTGAAAGTGTACTTATTTCAGTTGTATTATGTAAGCTATGGAAGAGCGGGGCCTCCAGCCACAAGTACTAGTAGTAATACTAGTTACTTACTAGGATGGTCTCAATTAATAATATGTATTATTAACACTGGTACTGAAATAAATATTTTTGTATTTTTTTTTTGTATCCTATATACAACCATTTAGCTGGCAGAGGGGGGGGGGGACACTTGACTGTAATAAAATTTAGCACTTTAAAATATCATTTTTCACAAACGGATCCCTGAATTGAAAAATGATGTTCCCACACCCACAATATTTTTGAAAGACCTATTCAACGATACCCCACACTATGGGATAGACGTGAAAAAAAAAATTCATCCCCACTTTACATGTCCCTTGTCAAATTACAGATTTCTAGTACCAATAGTCTCTGAGCTAAACCGCGGACGGACGGACAGACGGACAGACGGACGGACAGACGGACGGACATGGCGAAACTATAAGGGTTCCTTGTTTACTACGGAACCCTAAAAAGCATATATGAATTTCTTTTCAAAGCTTGTTGGCTTTGATTCAGCTGTCACAAGACACGTTATTACATAATTTAATATAAAAAATCTTTTTTCATCAAACCTATTCGAAAAACGAATATTGGGAGGATAGCGGGAGCAAAATTTAATTTTAACCCCATGGGACTTTTCGTTTCTCTCTTCTGATTGGTTCGCGTTAGTGCTTTAGTATGTTTCGAAATTCAAATATGTTTGAGAAGCTGTTGTCTTAGATAAGTCACGTGATTAATTTGTCGATCAGATATACGCCCATACTGATATATGTAAATGCATGTGTCCCTACATATTAATGTTTAATTATTTAATAATAATTTATTTGTACTTTCAATATACGATGTCTATACATAGTAGGTTGATACTCCTAGCTTTTTCTCATAGGTAATGATGAAAAATAGTGAGTGTCATTCGGGGCCAAAATATTTTGTACTCGGGCGGCGTATATTGAATTTCTCGCTACGCTCAGGATTCTACTTTAGAATCCTTCCCTTCGCTCTGAATTCAAAATAACGCCCTCGGGGAACAAAAATTTCTTTGGCCCCATATAACACAAATAACTATTAAAGAACCGACTTCAAACTCCCGCTTTACTACATTACACACACACTATACAAAGTAGGTATTTAATTTATTGTTGATATTTTAAAAACCGCTCGACCGATTGACGGTGACGATTTCGCGAAATCCATGTTTTTTGCTCACCCAAAAATGTGCTCAACGTGCCTAAAGAAGTTTTCAATTCAAAAATATTTCTATTCTATTCTATTACGGTCATAGAAGTATCGAAATCTTCGTTGATACAAAATGCAAAACGCATTGTTGTGTTTGAGGAAGTGCGCGGATGATAGAGATGGATGGAGCGACCTTCTGAAGCAGGCCCGGATCCTATAAGCGCCGCTGATGATGATGATGATGATGATGACGACTTTAAGGCTCTATCACCACTGATGATAGTGAATTTATAATAATAATAAATTTCTTTATTCAGGTAAAAACCCAAGTATAATATTATGTAACTAGCTTTTTCCCGCGGCTTCGCTCACGTTAAGTTCGATTTTTCAAACCCATATTTTACCCCCTTAGAGGTTGAATTTTCAAAAATGGTTTCTTAGCGGTTGGTTAGCTCAGGTTAAGTTAGATTTTTATTGGTAATAGCTTTTGCCCGCGGCTTCGCTCACGTTAAGTTCGATTTTTCAAACCCCTATTTTACCCCCTTAGAGGTTGAATTTTCAAAAATGGTTTCTTAGCGGTTGGTTAGCTCACGTTAAGTTAGATTTTTAATGGTAATTAAAATCCAACCTAACGCGATTCGTATCTCCGTAAAAAGCCAACATACCAAGTTTCATGGTTATACCTAAGTTGAAAAACGACAGACTTAATAACAATCATTCACCCTCTATTTAACTCCATTGGGAGTTGAACATTTAAAAACTGTCAAACGCGTACTTCTTTATTTTCAATTAAAAGGCAAAATACCAAGTTTGACGGATATTACTTGAAAATTAACTTAAAAATCTGGACTTTCAACTAAATTTCTATAACTATCTGTGTGCAAAATTTCAGCCCGATCCGTCCAGTGGTTAGAGCTGTGCCTTGATAGACCAGTCAGTCAGTCAGTCAGTCAGTCAGTCAGTCATTCGGTCAGTCACCTTTGCCTTTTATATATTTAGATGAAAGCTAAAGTACCAAGTTTGATGGATATTACTTGAAAATTAACTTAAAAATCTGGACTTTAATACAAATTTTCATCCCCTATTTGAAGTCTTTGGGGGTGGAATTTTCAAAATTTGCGAAACACGTATTTCTTATTTTGTTATCGAAAGCCCAAAAATTAAAGTTTCATGGATATTACATGAAAAATAATTTGATAAATGACGGACATTTATACAAAATTTCAACCTTCATTTATCCCTCTTGGGGTTGGAATTTTAAAAAATCCTTTCTTAGCGGACGTCTACGTCATAATAACTATCTGTGTGCAAAATTTCAGGCCGATACATCCAGTGGTTAGAGCTGTGCGTTGATAGACCAGGCAGTCAGTCAGTCAGTCATTTGGTCAGTCACCTTTGCCTTTTATATATTTAGATGAAAGCTAAAGTACCAAGTTTGATGGATATTACTTGAAAATTAACTTAAAAATCTGGACTTTAATACAAATTTTCATCCCCTATTTGAAGTCTTTGGAGGTGGAATTTTCAAAATTTGCGAAACACGTATTTCTTATTTGTTATCGAAAGCCCAAAAATTAAAGTTTCATGGATATTACATGAAAAATAATTTGATAAATGACGGACTTTTATACAAAATTTCAACCTTCATTTATCCCTCTTGGGGTTGGAATTTTAAAAAATCCTTTCTTAGCGGACGTCTACGTCATAATAACTATCTGTGTGCAAAATTTCAGGCCGATACATCCAGTGGTTAGAGCTGTGCGTTGATAGACCAGTCAGTCAGTCAGTCAGTCATTTGGTCAGTCACCTTTGCCTTTTATATATTTAGATGAAAGCTAAAGTACCAAGTTTTATGGGTATTACTTGAAAATTAACTTAAAAATCTGGACTTTAATACAAATTTTCATCCCCTATTTGAAGTCTTTGGGGGTGGAATTTGCGAAACACGTATTTCTTATTTTGTTATCGAAAGCCCAAAAATTAAAGTTTCATGGATATTACATGAAAAATAATTTGATAAATGACGGACTTATACAAACTTTCAACCCCCATTTAATCCTCTTGGGGTTGGAATTTTCAAAAATTCTTTCTTAGCGGACGTCTACGTCATAATAACTATCTGTGTGCAAAATTTCAGCCCGATCCGTTCAGTGGTTAGAGCTGTGCGTTGATAGACCAGTCAGTCAGTCAGTCACCTTTGCCTTTTATATATTTAGAGATATTATAAAACATTCTTTTTAAAAAACCGACTTGAAACTCCTGCGCCACAAAGTATATAATTTATTGTTGATATTTTAAAAACCGCCTGACCGATTTCGATAAAATTGATATGGGACCACGGGGGGAGTAGGTATACCCTTTCCAAATCGGTTCAGGCGTCTTCGAGTAATCGGTGGACATACATAAAAAAAAGATAAAAGATAAAAATGGAACGTGTACATAAAACACATTAAAAAAAACGGCCAAGTGCGAGTCGGACTCGCGCACCGAGGGTTCCGTACTCCAAAAGTAAAAGTAAAACGATAATATTATATTAATAATTTGCTTATTTATCGTTAACTTTGTTTGTAGAGGTTTATTGTTAATATAAAAAAAACTATGATAGTTAGAGCGTTGGTTTTATTTTTCCTGTAAAATATACATAAACCTCTATTGACCATAATTATTTCAGATTTTTCGATTGGTAAACTTCGGAGATAAGGGGGGGGGGGGGGACGGTATTTTTTTCGACATTTTGGCCGATTACTCAAAAACTATTATATATAGAAATAAATAAAAAACTGTTTTAGAATGCACAAGTAAAGGTCTTTCATATGATACCCCACTCGGTATAATTATCTTACTTTGAAATTTCAAACCCCTGATTTTCCCCCTCTTTTAATTGAACTAAAATAACATTTTGGCCGATTACTCAAAAACTATTATATACAGAAATAAATAAAAAACTGTTTTAGAATGCACAAGTAAAGGCCTTTCATATGATACCCCACTCGGTATAATTATCTTACTTTGAAATTTCAAACCCCTGATTTTCCCCCTCTTTTAATTAAAATAAAATAATTTTCGCGTTGATTTTATTTTTCCTGTAAAATATATATAAACCTCTATTGACCATAATTATTTCAGATTTTTCGATTGGTAAACTTCGGAGATAAGGGGGGGGAACGGTATTTTTTTCGACATTTTGGCCGATTACTCAAAAACTATTATATACAGAAATAAATAAAAAACTGATTTAGAATGCACAAGTAAAGGCCTTTCATATGATATGCCACTCGGTATAGTTATTTTACTTTGAAATTTCAAACCCCCGATTTTCCCCCTTTTTTAATAAAACTAAAAATAATTTTCGATTTTTCTTTATTCCAATGATGTTGGGCCACTATTATACACAACTATGCCAAATTTCATGTCGATAGCTTTAATAGATACTGAAATAATCGACTGTGACAGACGGACGTACGGAGAAAGTCTCACCATAAGGGTTCCATTTTTACCATGTTGGTACGGAACCCTAAAAATAGGTAAGTATACCTACAATAAAATAGGTAGGTAATATAAATATTAAATTCATAAATTAATATTTATATTAATAGGAGAGCTAGGCAGTTTTGACGACCTCCTTGGCGCAGTGCTGAGCGCTATGTTCTTATAACCTGGAGGTCCCGGGTTCGATTCCCGGCGGGGGCAATTTGGGAATTTATGATTTCTAAATTGTGTCTGGTCTGGTCTTTAGTCTGTAGCTAGTTACCACCCTACCGTCAAAGACGTGCCACCAAGCGATTCAGCGTTCCGGCATGACGATTGGGCGTTGGATGGGTTTAATTTATACTGGCATATCCCTTCCTAGTTCTAAGTTAGCCCGCTATACCATCTCTGCGTCGTCACTTACCATCAGGTGAGATCGCAGTCAAAGACTATCTTGTCATCGAATAATAATAAAAAAAATTAAGTGGCATTCGGGGACTGCCGCGGTAAAGCTATTGCATAGCATTTTTTATCAACTTATGCAATTATAATATTTATGCAATATTTTTTTGCATAATAAAAATTATGCAAAAAAATAATTAAAAAACAAACAAACAAGAAAAGCGCACTGTCACTACGAGTACTTCGCGAGTGAGATTCGAACCTGCGACATCATACACATACGGTAAGGAAAGCGGCCGCTCGCCCACTGCGCCAAACAGAGCTAAATGTGAACCTCTAAAATGTTGAACGCTTTCTGAACGACGGTGTTAGGTTTATTTTCGTTACAAAATTTCTTGATTCAGTCGCCGCGCTCAAACTCTTTGTCCTAGTTCAAAGCCCGCTATAAAAGCTTTGCAATAGCTTAAAAAGATTAAACTGATTGACCGTTAATGGACTCAGTGCGAACAGTCTCTGATTGAATATTTTTATCTTTTATTGACTCTCAAGTCTCACAGTCAACAACGCTTTCTTCACCGCTTATCAATCATTATCAGTTATCATTTATCAGCTAGCCATTCAAGTAATAGTTAACCTTATTTGACCTTTGCAATCAACTATAGTTGCAACTTACAGCTATAGGCCAGGCATAATATTTTGACCTCAAACTGAACATGTTTCCTAAATAAGGACCCTTGTAATATCCTTTACAGTTTGTTTTGTGAATTTTACGTAAGGATTAAATCAGATAAAAGATCAGAGTCGCAGGGAGGCGCTGGATTCAGGTGGCGCAAGACAGAGGTCTGTGGAAGTCCATGCAAATAACTTTGTACAGCAGTGGTCGTCTATCGATTGAAAAGATGAAAAATATATAAATTCAACTGCGAATAACACTAAATGAGTAATTCTATATCGCCATTTCAGCTTAGAAATCGTTTGGGTTGTGCCAGTTGCTTTGACTATTCAACCTCTAAAATAAAATAAGTCTATGGCCAGTTGTTGGAAATGGGTTATGTGGAAACATTAATATTTTACTTTTTACAAGCTTTTATTTAGCTTGACCAGTTTATTTATTTATTTGTTTGTTTAGGGTCAAATCTTGCAAGATGAATTAGACCCACTTCCCGGTATCTGATCGAGCTGTTTTGCTTCTTCTTCTTCTTCGACTAAGCGTTATCCCACTAGGTGGGGTCCGCTTTCCGGCATGCTCTAGCCCACTTTGCCCGGTCTTCTGCATCCAATTTTCGTAGTTTATTGGCTCTCAGATCAGCACTCACAATATCCAGCCAGCGCTTTTTTGGACGGCCGCGAGGTTTAGCTCCAGGGACGGCGATGTTAAGACATCTATTACCGACGTAGCTTTGTGGTTTCCGTGCCACATGACCGTACCATCTTAGACGGGCTTCTTGCAACTTGTCTCCGATGTCACGGACACTGAGCCTGCTGCGGATGTGATCGTTGCGTTGTCGATCGCAGCGTGTGACATTGCACATCCACCGCAGCATTTCATCTCCGCGACTCGAAGTTCCTGCACGTGTCTCGTTAAGGCTGGCCATGTTTCACTGCCGTACAGGAGCACAGTAGATTTGTAAATAAGTCCCTTAAGCTTAAGCGGCATTCGGCGATCGCACAACACACCGGTTAAGTCTCGCCATTTCATCCAAGCAGCGTTTATACGAGCTTTTACGTCGTGGTCGATGCCACCCGACTCTTGCAGCACGGATCCGAGGTATCTAAAGGAATCCGCACGGTGTGCACTTTCCTCCCCAATAGAGATACTTCCAGGATCCGTACTGCAACATGCGAGGTACTCCGTCTTCGCCACATTAAGCGTCAGACCACCTTTCTCCAACGTCCTTTTCCAGGTGTTCACCTTACATTCCAGTATCTGTCTGTCACTGTTCATCGAGCTGAAATTTTGCATTTATGTGTAAATCGGATGACAATGCAATATTTTGTGACATGGAGCTGATCTGATGATGGAGGCGGAAGATGGCTATGGGAATTCTGTAGTAAAACGATGTAATGTAACACCATGGAGTTTGGGCTCGTTTCATTCGTATTGATAAGTAGTCTTAAATGATATCCATGGAATGGCTCTGATGATGGAGCTGAAACTGCAGCCAGGATATTCAACACACTAGTACAGTCTTAAAAAAAATAGCAGATAATGTTGTGTCTGGATTATTTTATACTTTTCAGTGGCGCTTGAAGTCGGTTTTTTTAAAAGAATTTTTATATACATATTATTAATGTGGAAACATAATATTTTACTTTTTACTGTATGTGTCTTTTAAATCACAATGAACCGTGCGAATTTGTTTAACAAAAACAACACCGCCACGTCGATCATATTACGATGTGTCTCAACTCTCACACATGTTTAAGCGACAGTTGTTAGTTGTGACTCATACATTCTCCAAGAATACTTGGCACATGCTACCTTCCTGTACGTATTGTCTACTGATATTATTCCATATTTTATGCAGTTTGGGTCTCATAGCAATCACCATAGTTTGATAACTAGGTTACTAAATAGTAACAACCACCGTAGTTTTACTGGATGCCCTATGATGATCACAATAACATGAATGCAACAAAAACAACAATAACAAATGTCCCACAAATGTAGCCAATCACAACAATTGTAGCAATTTAACGCTGTTCTGAAGAACTCTTAGGGTAAGATTAGATGGCACTCTCACTCAACTCACTGAGTTAAAACGAGACAGATTTATATCGGGATATATTTGTGTCTCATTCTAACTCTTTCTTGAGTATTGAGCAGAGTCAGAGTACGATCTAACACTTTTTTGTGTTCAATATTTTCACCTATTTTTTCATTTTTTCCACAATGTAAATTCCACATGTAGAAATTATTTAAAATAAAATTGAAAATAGAAAATTCAGTCTGTCGAGCTGGGATTCGAACCATCGACCTTTAAGTGTTTAGTGACTGTAGAAATCACAAGGCTACGGAGATCTAATATTGTTGTGTGAAAATATTGAACACAATGCCAAATTCAATTCCTTCACTAATTAATCGAAAGGAACTTCGTTCCATCCGGGTGTCCCTTGACACGTCTCAAGTTTTTTCTTAAAGTATTTTTTCTCAATATAAAAGACTTGCCGAATTTTAGAAAACCCGGAAAGCCTTTGTTTTTCTGGAATAAAAGAGTTTTCTCAAATTTGCTCGGAAATCGCTTCTTTATTTAAAAAAAACGAAACGTCAATTGGCTCATTGCTGGCGTGGCGCCAGCAATTACGTATGTAACAGGACAATAATGTAAATTGCTGGACAGGTACGAGGTTTTTAAAATGTACACTTTCCTCTATTAGGTGTTTCTCCTCTGTGATTAGGTGTTTTAAATGTGCATTCCTTTCGCTGAGTTATACAATTTAAAAAAATAAGAATGTTTTTTTTTAAATGGAACAAAAAGAGCGTGGTTTAATTGGAGGTAAACCAAATTAGCTACTAAAGCCTCCAGTGATCCTTCAGAACTAAACTCAAGCTAAAGTATTCAACATGTTAACTTACCTGGCAAAAGTATACAATTATCATTTCATAACTGTACAAATTGTACTATAACATTTAACATGAAATAAAACAGTGTTTCTTTAATTATTTTTTTGTTGTTTCCTCGCAAACTAGAGAAAAGTACTATATAAGCCTCGGCCGAAATAGCAATTCATGGCCTCGTTTACTTAAAAAGGCCTCGGCTAGCGCCTCGTCCTTTTAAAATCACTTGGAAGTCCTCGGCTTCGCCTCGGCCTTCCAATGTTACTCGTCCATAAATTGCTTTATTCCGAGCCTCGACAATAATGTACTATTTTTTTCGGTAAGTAGGTATATTATTATGGTATATGATGAACAATGAAGATTATTATGATCATGCACCATATCTATCTAGTTATAAAGCTTTAGATTATACAAAGATTTTTAGATTTTTCACAAATAAATCATTAGCGTCTGTTGGAACCTTAAGCTCGGTATCGAATAGGTATTTTTCCGTCAATCAAAACTCTTTATTGAGTTTAATTGGGTCAGTATAATGTTTTCGTTGTACTATACTATCTCTATTGGAGTTATAAATGAGCTTACACATAGAAATATTTAAGGTCCGAGCGCGATAGAGCGAACTGTCTGATTTGTCTGGTGGGAGGCTTTGGCCGTGGCTTGTTACCCCCTACCTTCGGAGACATACCGCCAAGCGATTTAGTACGGGTACGATGAAAATGAAAATGAAATGAAATGAAAATACACTTTATTGTACACCAATCAACACAAAACACAAGAACGAAAAACATACATATAATGGAAGAAGCGATGGTGTGTAAAAACCGATTAGGGGTTTAATTGACACTACCACTTATCCCTTAGAAACGAGGAAGCAAAGCGCTTAGTGGGGGGATGCTTTTGCTTGTTAGTTTCATTTACTTCCCCAAGACTGCGATAGCATTAAAGCAGATTTAAAATAACGGTAGTTGTCTGTATCGGAAATCGGAATTAGCGATGAATTCGAATTATTATTTATAATAATAAAGCCTTTTTTCCATTTTAAAACATTTTGTGAATTAAAACTTATTTATGTACATTATTTTATCTCCTTAATTATTAACTCGTAAAACTTTTAATTTTTAAATCCTTAATTATAAACTTGTAATTAGCTATAATTTTCTTCTCTTTAGTTAATTAGCTGTGAGTTTACCTTGTGATTTTTTTTAAATATGACTTAAAATGGAGTGCCTGTTGGCATAGACCTCCTCCAACTCTCCATTGTCGTCTGGCATATGCCACACTGGTCCAATATGGCCCCAGAGTTAGTCTGAGGTCATCCTCCCAGCGTCTAGCTTGGCGACCTTTTTTTCTTTTACTATCTCTGGGGTACCAATGTCAAATGTGTCACCAGCTTGCTCCACTTTTCTACCTTCCCTCTTAACATGTGACCAGTCCATCTCCACTTCTGCTGGTCAATTCGTGTCTATATGTCTGTGACCCTGGTTCTTGCTCTTATATCGCAGTTCAGAATTTTGTCCTTTAACTTCACACCCAGCATACTTCGTTCCATTGCGCGTTGACATTTATTTACCTACGTTGTAGATAAAACTAACCGCGATTTCTAAATACCAGTAGTAATAACGCTATCTCTTAAGGTCTAAGGAACGGGCGAAGAAAATTAAATCAGCTTTAACTTCACTTGTGTGAGATCATCTATACTAATATTATAAAGAGGAAAGATTTTTTTGTTTATTTGTTTTGTTTGTTTGTTTGTACCGAATAGGCTCTGTAACTACAGGACTCATTTTAACAATTTTTTTACCAATAGAAAGCTAAGTTATCAGGAAGTAACAGGCTATAATTTATTTTCAAAAAAATTAGAGATCCTTAAGAAAATTGCAATAATGTAATAAAGTAGAAAAATTTTGTCTATAGAATGCATTATTTGGCGTCTGCTGAGAAAAATATTGATGATACATATAAATTAGATAGAGATACATAAAAAGTATCTACTCATTATTCTCTACAAAAAAGTCCCCGAGGGAATATATCCAACCATCATATTTATGTCACAATAGTAGCTTTTGTGTTCTAAAATTTAATTAGATCGCCTTTATTATCGTCGTATTAATTCTTCCTTACCAATAGGTACATTATATTATAAATGCGAAAGTGTGTTTGTTTGTTGGTTTGTCCGTCAATCACGCTGAAGCAAAGCTACGGATTGACGTGATTTTTTGGATAAATATAGTTGAGAACCTGGAGGGTGACATAGGCATCCCGGAAAATTGAAGAGTTCCCGCGGGATTTTAAAAACTATATTCACGCGGACGAAGTCGCGGGCATCAGCTAGTTTTATTATATTTCTACTTTCTAGTTCTATAAATACGAGTAGTTATAATATAGCTAAAGTATCGCTCGGAATGTTAATAAGTAATACTTAAGGCTTAAATTGTCATCATCTTCCCACGCAAGCTTTACGCGTTTTACATCTTATTAATATTGTACAAAGAGCTATAGATGTAGAAACTATTAATTTATAATAAAATATTATAATAAGCATAACTCCTAGCTCTATCTAGCGAGGACTTAGAAACAACGCGGTGCTACTTGCCGTTTTGATACGTAGTTCTGTTGACTTGCAAGAGATGGCGCTAGATGCTAGCTCTTGCTGGTAACTTTGTCCGCGTGGTTTTTAAAAGTCCCATGGAGCCCACTATTTTCCATATTTTCCGGGAAATAAAATATCTTATGGCACTCTCTGGGTCTTTAACTGTAACCATGCGAAAAATCACCATTCAATCTAAGGTTAGGTACCTTTAACGTCAAGAGACAAAACTCTGCTCCGGTACGGAAAGGAGATACTGCTCTGAAAAGCTGGCAACAAACTTGGTAGGTTTGCTCATTTTAAGATTGTAAGATTTAATTAATATTGTTTTGAAGTATCCCTGCATCCAAACAGAAATGAGGTGATCTGTAGAAGAAGTCAGTACCAGAAACAACGAGTTAGCTCAAAAAGTCGCGAAGCTGAAATGGCAAAGAGTGGACCACATCCGAGGAATCGATAGAATCGAGTGAAAACTTTCTCATAACTACAGCACCTAGAATAGTCTCCGATCACCATGTCGGAGGAAAAAAGGGAGGAACACATTATAAAAAAAAAACTACTTACGTGTCTATGACGCGAACCCACAAGTTTTTTTCTACTAAAAATCGCTCAACGCACCTAAAGTAGTTTCACTTTTTGATTGTGATTTGTGACATACAATCAATATAATTATGGAAGACATTGATGATGTCTAGGTTGAAGCGCGCTTGCCTAGAAGATGCCTATTCACTCTTTCCTCGAAGGTACTCAAATTATAGTTCATTTTTCCTTTTCCTAAGGTTGCTTGGTAGAGATCGCTAATAAACGATAAGGCCGCCTTTTGTGTCATACTTTTGTGTCTGTTTCTTTTGTATATTTTTTTGGTGTGGTGCAAATCAAGAGTATCTATCTATCTATCTATATACCAATGTCTTATGTATGTAAAGCATGTGTTGTAAATCCATAACACACATGGTATATACACAACACAGCGTTCATAACATCAGATCTAGAATGCAATATACACTCGGTGTTAAGGACATACATTCAGGTCAAAGTGCCGCCTCACATACTAATAGCGGCGACCGGTTTCGCTCGTAAAAACACGAGCACCGACTGTAACTTGTCAAGTTTAATGTTAGTGTGCGCAAATCGGTCATTTATGGGCATTTATGGGGTATAACACAGTTTATACTTCTGCGGGATCATCGTTCAAATCTGTTATAAAATCATTTGTAATTTTGGAAAAATATAAACGATTATTATTATTATATATATTATATACAGGGTGTTTTGTTTCGGAATTAGCCCACGAATTTGTCCGCGTGGTTTTAGGATTTATAAAATATTTTGCTTTATACAAACCTTACTAACATTTTTAGGGTGGAATTAATAAAATCTCTTACTGCACCTCTAAAAAAAAAAAAACTTGTTAAAGAGCAACTGCCGAGTTTCTTGCTGGTTCTTCTCGGCAGGAAGGGCATTCCGAACCAGAGGTAGACACCAGTTTGAATAAAAAACATTTCTATTCTATTCTAAAAGGATATTTAATTATTATAAATAATGAAACGCAATAAGAACCTACCAAATTAGGTCCACACTCCACACCTAAACGACCTAAATGACTCAATTGTTTATTATTGTTTCGAATATCATATTCGACCACCTATGCGCACAAGTCATAACCATAGACTATAGAGTATGGACGTCATAAAGGAGTAGCATACAGAAGCCATTCTTCTTTACACGTATGAAATATTACGCAAGAAATATTTTGTCAGTTTTAAGGTCCATTCCTGTTCACATGCACAATCGAAATGTAGAAATAGTACATTATTGTCGAGGCTCGGAATAAAGCAATTTATGGACGAGTAACATTGGAAGGCCGAGGCGAAGCCGAGGACTTCCAAGTGATTTTAAAAGGACGAGGCGCTAGCCGAGGCCTTTTTAAGTAAACGAGGCCATGAATTGCTATTTCGGCCGAGGCTTATATATAGTACTTTTCCCTAATTTGCGAGGAAACAACAAAAAAATAATTAAAGAAACACTGTTTTATTTCATGTTAAATGTTATAGTACAATTTGTACAGTTACATTTTCTTTTAAACGTAATGTAGTTTTTAGCTTTGAGTATTCACACCACAATGTAGATGGCCTTTTGTTTTTACTCAATTCGTTAAAATAGGCCATAAGGACATTTTCTGAAAACGAATTTGTCTTTTTTCCGGTTTTCCATTGAATGAAGTCTTCATAAGCCTTTTCATATTTTTCTTTAGATTTTGGTGGTAAAAGATTTTCTGATAGAATTTTAGCTTCTTCCGCCATATCTGGTGGTGTAAAGTCCATTAATTCTTCATCCGATTCCGAATCCATTTTTATTTCAGAACAATAAATATAATATTATAAAAGAAAACACCAGTCACCAATAAAATTCTTTACCTCCAATTAAACCACGCTCTTTTTGTTCCATTTAAAAAAAAATTCATTCTTATTTTTTTAAATTGTATAACTCAGCGAAAGAAATACACATTTAAAACACCTAATCACAGAGGAGAAACACCTAATAGAGGAAAGTGTACATTTTAAAAACCTCGTACCTGTCCAGCAATTTACATTATTGTCCTGTTACGTAATTGCTGGCGCCACGCCAGCAATGAGCCAATTGACGTTTCGTTTTTTTTAAATAAAGAAGCGATTTCCGAGCAAATTTGAGAAAAAATATTTATAATTTCATTTTCTTTTTATAGCACGCAAGTCAAAATATCTAATATATGATTATATATAACGAATTTGAGAGAATCACTAAACAAATCTGTACACTTTAATAGCCGATTCCAAAGGTTTACTAAAAATAGAGTTAAAAATATTAGTATTTATAAAATATTCATACATAAAATGTTTATGTAACTTATTGTTTCTCTCAAATTGTGGTACCGAATACGAACACGTGCCAATAACTTTACTTTGTCTTCAAGGGCCGATTTCACCAACGTAAAATAAGTTATATCCGAGCGTAAATTTGATATTTTGACAGTATTTTCAATACAAAAACTGTCAGAACGTCCAGTTTATTCCGAAAATAAACGTCACTTGACGTTGGTGAAATCGGCCATAAGCTTTGAGTATATAAAAAGGCCATAAGTCATAAATAATAGGTCTTTACCTATGAAATTGCCGTTTTGTATGCAATAAGTGAAAGTACTTATTTTTTCAAACTTTTTTATTTCTGTTATTCGAAGTAATCACCCATGCAATCGACGCATCTTTGCCAACGCATTGGCAGTTTATTGATGCCCTTCTTGTAAAAATCAGCTGGACGGGAGGCAACAAACTCTTCAAAGGCATTTTGTACTGCCTCTCGGGAATTGAATTTTTTACCCACTAAAAAGTTGTCTAAATTTTGGAAAAAGTAATACCTAGTCGGTAGGTGCAAGGTCTGGTGAGTATGGCGGATGAGGGAGAGCTTCCAACCCCAGCTCTTGCAGCTTGGAGACTGTCTGTTGCGCAGTATGGGGTCGCGCGTTGTCGTGAAGGAGCAGTGGGGACGACCGATTGACCAAAGCTGGTTGCAGATGTGCAAGCTTCTCCATCATTCTCTCCAGTTCTTCACAGTACACATCTGCATTAATGCTCATGCCGTTTTGTAAAAAGCTGTGGTGAATCACACCCGCACTAGACCACCAAACAGTGACCATCACCTTTAGGTAAAGGTAGGTTTCATATTCATTTCATAGGTAAAGACCTAGGTCTTTACCTATGAAATTGCCTTTCTTCAGTACTGGTCATTTCAAATAAAAAAAAGTTTGTAATGGCTCTGTATTCTAAATTCAAATTAATTTTGTTTTAAAACCATGACATTCTATTTACAAACCCAGTCTTTTGTTTTTTGATTAGCGTTGTATTTTCATTACATTTGAACATTTTTCGTCATAATGGATACTTTAAAAATTCGTGTAATTATTTAATATGAGTTCCGTCGTGGCACCAACGCGACATAAACGGCCCGTAACATCAAAAACGTTTACGGAGAGAACTGTACAAACGATCGCACAACCCGTTATTGGTTTTCCCGGTTCCGTTCTGGAAATTTTGACTTGAAAAATAAAGCTCGTGGTCGTCCGGAGACTTTGGTGAACAATAATGAATTAAATTCGATTGTGGAAGCTGACGAAACTCAATCTACAGCTGAGCTAGCAGCAGCTTTTGATGTAAGCATCAAAATAATATTGATCCAATTGCGACAAATTGGCAAGGTAAAAAAGCTTGATAGATGGGTGCCCCACGACCTTAACGATCGCCAGCGCAACGTACGCGTCGAGACCTGCCTTGCGCTGCTCAACAGGCAAAGAAATGAAGGAATTATGAAACGAATTGTTACGTGCGACGAAAAATGGATTCTGTTCGACAATCGAAAGCGCTCAGCAAGTTGGTTAGACCCTGGTTCAGCACCAAAGCAATGCCCTAAACCAAAAATGACCCCTAAAAAGGTGATGGTCACTGTTTGGTGGTCTAGTGCGGGTGTGATTCACCACAGTTTTTTACAAAACGGCATGAGCATTAATGCAGATGTGTACTGTGTAGAACTGGAGAGAATGATGGAGAAGCTTGCACATCTGCAACCAGCTTTGGTCAATCGGTCGTCCCCACTGCTCCTTCACGATAACGCGCGACCCCATACTGCGCAACAGACAGTCTCCAAGCTGCAAGAGCTGGGGTTGGAAGCTCTCCCTCATCCGCCATACTCACCAGACCTTGCACCTACCGACTACCTATTACTTTTTCCAAAATTTAGACAACTTTTTAGTGGGTAAAAAATTCAATTCCCGAGAGGCAGTACAAATGCCTTTGAAGAATTTGTTGCCTCCCGTCCAGCTGATTTTTACAAGAAGGGCATCAATAAACTGCCAATGCGTTGGCAAAGATGCGTCGATTGCATGGGTGATTACTTCGAATAACAGAAATAAAAAAGTTTGAAAAAATAAGTACTTTCACTTATTGCATACAAAACGGCAATTTCATAGGTAAAGACCTATTAATATATAATATAGGTACCTACACTAGAGAATAGAGCTAATGTAAAATCTAAAAGCATTTGAACCTATCCTTACTCTGTGACTATAGTTCTACTTCCATGCCTAAAACGATCGTCTCAAACTCTAAGCACTATACTCAGGTCCAATTCAGGTCATTAATTGAGTCGAGACGCGTGTCAGATCGATATCGGATAGCAACAATCCGAGGAGCGGTCTCAATTATACTGTGGGGATACGAGTACGTCTTCCAGATACTTGCACCCAGGGTCGACCCTAGTTCATGAGAATCTTTACTAATATTATAAATGCGAAATTGTGTTTGTTTGTTGGTTTGTCCTTCAGCCACGCAGCAACAGAGCTACGGTATGACGTATTTTTTTGCACGAAAAAGTCGCAGACATAATTTAAAAAGAAGTTTTAGCATAAATACACGTAAGCTTTTGAAGTAAGATTTTTAAAATTTAAATATCCCACTAAAACCCTCTGTTATTCCGGTATAAAAGGTAGTCTATGTCACTCTAAATCCTCAACCCATGCAAAAAAATCTCGTCGATCCTTTGCTCTATTAGTGCGTGATTGAAGGACAAACAAACAAACACACTTTCGGATGATGCTGACTGATGATCAATGTTTGTTTCAGGTAAGATTATCCACACCAGGAATTACAATTAAGGAACTAATAAGTAAGTTACTGAATCACCTTTCGCGTCGGGGTAAAGGTAAGCCTAAACAGATCTCTCTATTAAACTAAACACCTATAAACAACCCATAAAAATAAATAATATTAAGTATGTAAGAATAAAAAAACTTCCGGGCGAGCTCATTTTGAGTCTTTTTGAACTATTTTTGCTCGCTCATGTCCTTTTCGCTAGACTCTGTTGGTGAAAGTGCTTGTATGCAATTGTTAGGTTTTGATAAGTATGGGGTAAAATTACTATGTAATTTGTATAAGATGTAAGAGAATTATTTAATTAAGTTGTGTTACTAGTAGGTAGTATTTGCTGTTATATCTATTATTATTTGTACCTGATTGGATATTAATTTGACTTAAGTTTTAAACTAGCCAATCAGAGACTAAGAGAATTATTTAATTAACTAGCTGATGCCCGCGACTTCGTCCGCATGGATTTAGTTTTTAAAAATCCCGCGGGAACTCTTTCATTATCCGACATAAAAAGTAGCTCTCCCGGTCTGAGGAACCACTACTACACCCATTACTATACCCATGCAAAAAATCGCATCAATCCGCTGTTCTGTTGCGACGGATTGAAGGACAAACCAATAAACAAACACACTTTCGCATTTATAATATCAGTAATGCTTTATTATAACACTTTTTATAATTGTCAAGTTTTTTACCATACTTAACCAAAGACAAAATTACATTTAGCTGTCATTTACGTTTTGTTATTTCACTGTCATTTGCGTTTTGTTATTCCATGTCAGATGCGTTTTTGTTATACCACGTTTTATAATGACTTGACGGAAACGCGGTCGAACGGGATAAAAAGTATCCTATGTCCGTCTCCTGGTTCTAAGCTACCTCTCCACCAATTTTCAGCCAAATCGGTTCATCCGTTCTTGAGTTATAAATAGTGTAACTAACACCACTTACTTTTATATATATAAGATTTGTGCTACTGGTACTATTTGCTATTAGATCTATCATTACTTTTACCTGATTGGATATTAATTTGACTTAAGTTTTGAATGAACCAATCAGAGACATGGACAGGGGAGATGGATGAAGAATCCACGGGCTGGTGTGGTGGAGTGTAACAAGGGGATGGAATAGGAGTAGTTAACAAGAGTAGTCGTAAAACCAAGTAAAATTGTAATAAACAGAGGAATTATTTGGAAAGTGCCGCTGTGTTTAATTCTAACTGACCTACTTCCCTTTACAATGCTGGTGGAAACTCCACTTAAGGGTGACGAATCAACATTGAGCTATGCTACGCTGTGCTGTGCTCGACTAAGCTGCTATATATATTAAACAAAACGCAGCCGTGGTAGGCGACTGTGACGCGACGGCGATTTCGTTGAAACGAACTCCTGATAAACATAAATGGGGGCGGCCGCATCCGATAAGCAACGCGCGAAAAGTTTATGACGCGCGTAATTTTCAATTGTACTAAAACCAGTGAATGCACTGAGTACGGCCAGTCACTACGCGTTAACGCGTAGGCTACTTTTTATCCCGTAGAAATTCATGGTTTCCGCAGGGTTTTGTAAAAACCGAAGTTCACGTGTTACTTCTGTATGCCACAACAAATGAAATGAATTGGCTAAAATTTGGAATAGAGATAGATTATACCTTGGATTAACACCTGGGCTAATTTTCATCTCGTGAAAATTCATGGTTCCCGCAGGATTTTGAAAAACCGAAATTCACTTATTACTTCTTCATGCCACAACTAATGAACCGATTCGGCTGGGAATGAACATAGATTTAACCTGGATTAACCCATAAGCCACTTTTATCCATGGTTTACCAAATCAGATAGCAAAGGTGTATAAACCTTTGTTACCTGATATCTCCCAGTGTCACCATGATCCAAACTTTACAGTCGGGGATAGTTCTTTCCTGTATTTGGGGCATACGCAGAGAAACTTTCAGCTTTTATAAATTAGCGAAGCTCTGATCGTGCTCTAAGGCCGATATGAGACGGCGCCTCGTTCATCGTTCATTTTTATTTTTTGCGAAAATAAACCCTAAGGCCCTTTGCTCTAAGGGCGAATTTAGTCGGATGGGTTCGATGACCTTCGAAAATGAAAGCAAAAATCTCGAAAAATTAACCGTGGAAAATTCACCTTTAGTGCGAATTAAGACGGTTCATTTTCGCAAAAAATTTTGCAACGATGAACGATGAACGGAGCACCGTCTAATTTTGGCCTAATAGCACAGTCACGGGCTAATTCAGATGGTACCTTGTTCATCGTTCATTAACGTTCATTTTTTGCGAAAATGCACTCTTAATGCCCTTTGCCCTAAGGGCGAATTTTGACGGTTCATTTTCGATCGATGAAGCTTCCAAAATGAAAGCGAAAATCTTGAAAAATGAAACGTCTCAATTCGCCTTTAGGGCGAAGTAAGATAGTTCATTTTCGCAAAAATGAACAACGAACGAGGCACCGTCTCAATTGGTCCTAAGGGTGGTGCTCTATACGTAGTGAAGTGTCCCTATCACACCAGTTTGATCCAGTTGGAAGCGGTGTCAATCAACATCGCGTAGTGTAATTGTTGTGAGGCCAACGAACACGCCTGGACGCGGGAATGTCGGTCCTTGAGCTTATGAATTTGAACTTATGCTGGCCTATTACCCAATTCAAGTAATAATACGCGGAAATGTGATGATGGCGGTGTTCAGATAGCTTTATGTTTACTGATGCCTTATATTGTTCATTCATTCATCACTCATTAGCAACCCATCAACGGCTCACTACTGAGCGCAGGTCTCGTCCGAGAAGAGTTATAGGCCATAGTCCACCACGCTGGCCCAATGCGATTTGGCGGACTTCGCACACCTTCAAGAACATTATGAAGAACTCTCAGGTGTGCAGGTTTCCTCGCGATGTTTTCCTTCACCGTTGAAGCATGTGATATTTAATTGCTTAAATGCACTTGACTCCGAAAAGTCAAGTGCGTACCCGGGATCGAACCTGCGACCCCCCGAATAGGAGACCACAGTCCTAAGCACTAGGCTATCACTGCTTCCAATTTAATACTGTTACCAATGTATTACATGTCTCTTGCCATCTGCCATAGGCTATTCCTATAAAATGCCCGACGATTGACAGGCGTGTGACGTCAACACACGTCATCAATACGAATGGCCAATATAATTTCTCACATTATGCACGCCAACGTAACACAGATACTATAATGGCCTTATATGTACTCTTGGACTGAGTTTCCACGGCGCGGTTCGGCGCCCGCGCCCGCAGCGGATACGGGCCCGCGGCCTCCGTAGAATGCAGATTTGTATGGAAAATGAAGCAGCAATTTCCACGGCGGGGTTTGCGCCCGCGGCGGGCGCGGTAACGCCGGTATCGCAACCGCTGCGGGTGCGGGTGCGAACCGCGCCGTGGAAACTCAGTCTAAGGGTACGTTTATGCACACGCGAGGCGTTGCGCGGCGCGTGGTGCGTCGCGTCGCGCGGTTAACTTAAACATAATATGGCCAAGTATGAAAGCGTTCATGCAGAAGCGCTTGCGCTGAACGGGGTGGCGCACGTGGTGGGCGTCGCGGCGGGCGCCGCACAACGCGCCGCATGTGCATGAAGGTACCCTGAGCTTTTTTCACATGATAACTACCTTTTGCCCGCAGCTTGGCTCACGTTTAGTTCGATTTTTCAAACCCCTATGAGGAATAATTCGTAGAATTTTCAAATCATTCTTCATTTCAAATCTTTTCTTAGCGGATGCCTACGTCATACAGTATGCCTTTCAGCCCGATCCGTCCAGTGGTTTGAGCTGTGCGTTGATAGATCAGTCAGTTAATCAATCAGTCAGTCAGTCACTTTTCCTTTTAATATATTTTTTAGAAGATAAATTAGCAAGGTCTGTCTTTCTACGTAAAGAGTCATAGAGAGTTGATATAGTTTTGCCTTCTTCTGGGCAAGGGTGTCCTCTCAGAATGGGAAAGGTTTTTTTGATGACAAAACAGCCCTAGACTGCGATCTCACCTGATGGTAAGTGACGATGCAGACTAAGACGGTAAGTATTCGTCTTGGAAGGGATATGAAAGTGTAAATTAAACCTATATTGAATGAAAGAGTAGAGTGCATTAACGTTTGCGCTAAAACCTGTGCATTATAATATCTCCACTTCGTCGCTCCGTTGAGATTGGATTTCACAAATATCGCAATCACCTCTGATTCCGCCATCTTGGTGCATCAATGAATTTTTAACCGACTTCAAAAAAGGAGGAGGTTATCAATTCGTCGTTTCTTTATGTATATTCACCGATTACTCGACGACGCCTTAACCGATTTGGAAAATTCTTTTTTGTTTCAAAGGGTAGGTATACTTCCCAGATGGTCCCATTGAAATTTTATCGAAATCGGTCGAACGGTTTTTAAAATATCAACAATAAATACTACCTACTGTGTCCCACTACCCACTTTGTAGTGGCACGGGCGTTTGAAGTCGGTTTTAAAAAATATTTTTTTATATTAAATTATAACCAATAGCGAACCAACCACTCAGAGGTGATTGCGACAGTGCAGCAATCATTTTTAAACAATCCCAGAGCTGGATCATTGACAGTCTCGTGATGACGTCAATACACGTCATGAATACGACGAAAGGCTCATTTTATTGCTGCTCATCACGAACGTAATACGTAACGTCATCACTCATCACAGATCTATTCTCGACCGACTGGACGATTGCGTTGATGCTGCAAGCTTTGCAGGCAATAGGTACGTATGCAAGGTTGTCTGTCTATCGGTTTGAAACTCTAAATCTGTTGCGTCGTAGACTGACAGACGGATAGACAAAACACAGCTAAAATCCGAGCTTTTGGTGCAAGGTTTCCGGTAAACATACGCGTCACCATTTCTGTCTGCCCACCGATGTACTCGTATATATTGTACTCGTGTCTGGCTTTGTACGAAGTTTTCACGAGTTCAGTCCCTCGCTAGGCAATTCACGGCAACGCATGTGTGTGAGTGTGTGTGTGTGTTTATGTGTGTTTGTGTGCGTGCGTGTGTGTGTGTGTGTGTGTGTGTGTGTGTGTGTGTTTTAACCGACTTCAAAAAGTAGGAGGTTCTCAATTCGTCGGAATCTTTTTTTGTTCACCGATTACTCGAAGACGCCTGAACCGATTTGGAAAATTCTTTTTTTTGGAGTTTACTCCTTAAGAATCAATTTTAGGCGCCCGGTATGAGAAAAATTCGAGGAGTAAAATCTACTTATGAATGACCTCGTTACGTTTTTCACAACGATGCAAATTTCTACCCTAACGTTGCGTAAATAAGGTTGGTTTTCGCTTGAGTTGTCGAATGCCCTCGTTACGTTTTTCACAACGATGCAAATTTCTACCCTAACGTTGAGTAAATAAGGTTGGTTTTCGCTTGAGTTGTCGAATGCGAAAGAGCTTTCGCTTCGGGAAGCCGAGCGCGTCCCGATCGGGTCCGAGCGGCGCCGAGACGCAGCGAGCGCCGCGAATGCATTACGACGTTTTAAGGAGTAAACTCCAGTCGTGCTTCGGAGCTGACACACACACTTTTTTTTTGTTTCAAAGTGTATACTTCCCAGGTGGTCCCATATAAATTTTATCGAAATCGGTCGTTAACAATAAATCATATACTTTGTACAGTGGCGAGGGAGTTTCAAGTCTGTATTTTTAAAGAATTTTTTTATGCATATTGACTTATTCTAAAGTACCAGTAATATTTCTGCCAAGTCTTGCAACTGAATGTAGTTTTTCTCCGAATTTGATGCCAAGGTTTCTTAGGGTGTTGCCACCCAAACGATCAACGTCGATCGATACCGCTGCACTGTCGATGATCGATGACGGATCGATTGTCTGACGATCCACATTCGATCGCTGATTGGTTCAGACCTTATTCGTATTTGAACACTGCTCGTAACACTGATTGACCACATCTATAGACGGTGGTCGAGTTCAGTAGAAATACCTAAATTTTTCCAACGCCAATTAATTTGTGTACATAATATATTATTTACATGAACTTGTTTAACTAGTGGTTCGCCCCGAACTGAGACCTCGCGGTAACGGTATCCCATGATTATTCATTCAATCGATACATGATAACCAAAACTGACATTATTATTATGCCCGTTTTCACCAAACATACCTAAATCATCCCCTAAGTAGGATTCTCTTAACGTAGGTAGCTCCTAAATACAATCCTAAGTCCTAACATCCGTCCCAATATCCTTTTAGGTGTCCCGTACAGGATCGTGATAAATAAGTTGACAGAAAACATCAATCACCTAACTTATAGGTAGCCCGTAAAGGTTAGGGAACGTTAGTGAAAACATTGAATTATTATGTAGGTACTAACGAGTGAAACCGGGTTACGGGCATCTGTACAAATCGTCATCTATCGACGCGAATAGAAAATATACAATATTTAACTAAAATTTAACTAAAAAATTATTTTAATTGAATAATATGGTACAAAAAAAATTACAATACAATTATTGTATTATAATAAGTAACTAAATAATAATGGTCGACGCAAAACTGTTTTTGGGATAGGTCGTTAGTCGTAACTCGTAGTTCCATGGGAATAGTTACTGACTGCGCCATCTATTACCATTATTGTGAAGCTATGTTGATGCTATATGAATTACTGATGTACATTAAAAATTAAATAATCTCGTTTCTTAATAATATTCATATAATTTTAGTATTTGTTGTTCAAGTACAGGATATAAGTGACCTAAAAACATAAAATCAGTTTGAAAATCCATAGCGGATTTTCTTAGGGAGCGTCTTCAAGCGAGCGTATAAAATCGCCACTTTGAAAGCCCCCCATTTCGTCAATTTTAAGGGAAAAATTAAAAAAAAAATATTTTTGTACTCAGTTCAAAATTATCTTTAAAATGATACGTAACAATTTTATGTAACGCGATATTTTTTTTTTTACTTCGCATTCGCTTCTATAAGAGCCCCCCTGAAATAAAGATTTTTATAACTTTTTAAGCCATTTTCGGCTGGAGGCCATCGGTTTACATATTATATCTAAATTTGAAGTAATTACGTTCAGTAATTCAAAAGTTATAAGGCTCTGACAGACGGACGGACGGACGGACGGACAAGTGCAAATCGCTCTAGTTAACTCAGAGACCTCGCTTCGCTCGGTCAATTATATATTCTGTGGTACTGACTGAAAACTAATAAACATTTCGCTGCTGCAGAGTGAGTCACTATGCAAATACAATATAGTACCTACCTACATAATATTATTTCACGTTTATGTACCAGTTAGTAGTAATTAAAATTAGCATATTTATCATTCGACGAAAACATTAACTGAGCAAAGTGCGGGTTTCGCCGTTTTTATATTGATTCTGGTAGAATCTCTCAGAAGCTTGCTTTAGTAGGAAATGTTTTCCGACGAAAATCAAAATAGTATGTAAACTGACCACCGCCGGTTTGGAAAGCGGATTCTGCTGAGAAGAGCCGGCAAGAAACTCAGCAGTTGCTCTTTTCAAAATAATCATTTTACAATATTATTTACAACTATTACATTGTAATAAGTTTTTATACTATCTTGTGGGCAGCCGGATGCCATGCCGATTTAACCCATGCAACTTTGTTAGAATAGAATATAATATTTCCACATTGAAGTGAGGTTCCAAAAAAAGCGTAGGCGTAAAGAGTCTTTGAAGGCCTCCATGAAAGAGTCATACTCCGCGGGCGGCTACTGTCTTTCTATGCGTTATAATAAGTGATCAAACGAACTTACCTGAAGTGAAGTTCGATCATTATTATATGAGTTGCTTCATCCGAAGATATAATTTTTGTTTACAAAGGTAGTTACTATTTCCAGTTACCAGATAACGCGCACGTTTTAAAGATATACCCTACTTTTAAAATAAATCACCTTCGCGGTACCGTCCTAACTTTGCTCATTCTTTTTAGAGATGTATACGGTTCAAAACTTTTTTATTTGGGCAGAGTCAGGGAGGGTGGGTAATTATATCTTCGGATGAAGCAACTCATATAATAATGATCGAACTTCACTTCAGGTAAGTTCGTTTGATCACTTATTATATTTCTTTGCTTCATCCTTCGATATAATTTTTATTTACAAAGGTAGTTGTTTAGAGTAAAAAGTTTTGATAAACATGTACGCAATACAGATTTTGTAAATCGTGTATTTTTAATCACTTTCTTAATATAAATAATAATGAATTTGCTTGTACAAGCAAATTCATCTTTAACAATTAATATTTATTTATTATTTAATACTACAAATTAGAATATATTTATTTTTATGATTAAGTATAATTCATAAATTGATTCAATATTAGATGTGTCAGTCCAGCCTGCCGTTTTCCTAATTGCCTCAACGCTGTCGGCTGAGCTGAGATGCTATGCGCGGGGAACACGCTTATGTCAACGCTGCTCCCTGATAGCGTTTATTTGATTCACCTGCTGACCGATTGAGGTGCGGCCTTTTTGTAAGGCTTCTTGTAAGTAAATAGCAGGTTATTTGTCCCCTCAAATCTTATATGTTTAGTTCTAGGAATATAATATGTAGAGGACTGTAGCGTGGCAGATGCTGAGATTTCCTTGAAAGTAAGGTAAGAGAGTAGGCTTGGTATCTGCCCCCAGCGGGTGTTATTTTTTTTTTTTTTTTTTTTTTAATATTATAAATTAAATCTCCGATATTCTTATTTTAACCCCAAATTATATTTCGAAAGTATTAATATTTTCCAGTTTAATTGATGGAAGAGTTTGTAATCTATGAGCAGTGCAAATTGCTAGTATATTAAAGAGTTTCTTAGTATTTCTTTTTTTCTAAAAATTAAGTGACTATAATAACCAATTTTTTATTTTGTTTAAAACAAATCGAGGGGCCCAAGTACGGAAGTAGACGTTTTACGCTCACTCCGGAAACAATGTTGTTTCTTAGCGTAAATGATATTGCAGATCGATGAGGGTTCAAACCCCCATAAAAATCACCATTATTAAAATGCGCTGTAAGAAAATATACCTAATACTGGCCTTTGATGGTCCAGGTGACGATTGTGAAGGTGACGATGACGCGAAATCCATGTTTTTTGCTCACCCAAAAAAGTGCTTAACGCGCCTAAAGAAGTTTTCACTAAAAAAAAAAAGATTTTAAAGAGTTAAAAAACCGATCGCTGCCGCTTAAAGTAGCCAGTCTGCCCTCACCCTAAGCAGACTGCATCGTAAATATCGATGCGAGGCGTGTGCCAGCCGTTGACGGATACAAAACACATGGGACCGCGACCCTGAACAATGAGGTATATAACTCGGAAAGAAAGCGTGTCTGTTGTTACCGTTAAACTAACCAAGTGGCTGGACCAGGCTTAACACGCCAAGCAATTTTTTTAAAGCACATTATTCACGCTGTACTTGACTAATATTCCCCTGTCCCCTCCAAAGTGTTAGGCTCGTGTTAGAAGTAGATACGACGGTAGTCTAACGGGTGAGGAAAAACCGTCGACCTATCAGTTTTCAGCTCGCACCATTAACCGGTAGACTGGGTTTCCACGGCGCGGTACGCACCCGCGCCCGCAGCGGTTGCGGTACCGCTAGTACTGCTACGTAGTACTATTATATATTCTGTGGTACTGCGCCCGCCGCGGGCGCAAACCGCGCCGTGGAAATTGAAACTTCATTTTCCATACAAAATCTGCATTCTACGGAGGCCGCGGGCCCGCAACCGCTGCGGGTGCGGGCCGCGAACCGCGCCGTGGAAACCCAGTCTTAGGCTACTGAGGCTTGGTAGCCTAACTACCCTAGGCCGAAGCATCCCGAAAAACCAGAACAGAAATAATAAATTTTCCCTGCCGGGAATCGTATCCTTAAACTTCGACTGTTTTTTTTTAATACATTATAGGCACACGCTTGACCACAATCACATCTGATGGAAAGTGATGACGTGCCTAGCCTAAGGTGGAACGCGTTTGTCTAGAAGATGCCTATTCACTCTTACTTTAAAGATACCCAAATTGTACGTGTTAGGAAACGCAGATCTCGGAAGAGCGTTCCAGATCCTAGCCGTACGAATCAGAAATGAAGACTTGAATCGTTTCGTGCGCATGTATGGGATATCAACGATATAGGGATGGAAGCCCTTCCGATGTCTTGCAGTGCTGTGGTAAAAAAGTGAAGGGGGGACAAGGTTAATTACTTTCAAAGTGGTAACTATGTTATGGGTTGGGTTTACAAAATATGGCCATTTCTTGCCAAAAGGAAACAAAATATGCTCCTTTTCTCCAACGTTCCCTAACTTTTACGGGCTACTTAAGCTAAATTAGATGATGCATTTTGTCAATTTCGTTTTTAACCGACTTCAAAAGAGGAGGAGGTTCTCAATTCGTCGGAATCCTTTTTTTATGTATTTGCACCCATTACTAGAAGACGCCTGAACCGATTTGGAAAATTATTTTTTCTCACCTCCGGGCGGAAAGCGTCAATTTTCCTCCCGCTGCGCTAAACGAAAATGTCGCTTTCCGCCTCCGTCGAGGAGAAAAATAATATACACACCACGGGCAGTAAATAAGAAAGCCTCAGATCACATGTTTATTGACCTCGGCTTCGCCTCGGACAACAATTACATGTGATCTGAGACATTTCTTATTTTACTGCCCTAGATGTGTAATGTACTATTTTGTTTGAAAGGGTATACTCCTCAGATGGTCCCATATAAATTTTATCTGAATCGATCGAGCGGTTTTTAAAAAATCAACAATAAAGTTTATAGTGGCGCAGGTGTTTGAAGTCGGTTTTTTAATATGAGTTTTTTTATATTAAATTATTACGAATTTTTAAGGAACACCTAAAGGCGAAAATTAAATTGGGTAAGGGTTTATATTTAGTGGCTATCTACGTAAAGGAACTCTATAGACGTATTAGCAATACTATCGTATTAGATAAGTGGGATTCACCGGATCCACTCTCCAGATGCGGATGTCAACGAACTCGCAAAGGATGCGAGCCGAGACGCATATATTGCAAAATCCTCCCACGTCATATACGAGTACATCATCGCGACATTTAGAACTGCATTTAACTGGAGTAGAACTGAAATTGGTGTACTGTTATTTCAGACTAGCCGATGCCCGCGACTTCGTCCGCGTGGATTTAGTTTTTAACATTCCGCGGGAACTCTTTCTCACCCTCCAGGTTCTCAACTATACCTATCCAAAACATCACGTCAATCCGTAGCTTTGTAACAGCGTGATTGACGGACAAACCAACAAATAAACACACTTTATTTTATAATCTACGATAATAAAGGCAATCTAATAATTAAATTTAAGAACACAAAATCTACTATTGTGACTTAAATATGACAGTTAGATATATTCCCTTGGGGACTTTTTTGTAGAAAATAATTAGTACTTTAATCATGTAGTGCATAATTTTTATGTATCATCAATAGTTTTCTCAGCACACGCCAAATATGTAATGCATTTTATAGGCAAAATTTTGCTACTTTGGGTTCCATTATTGCAATTTTTTCAAGGATCTACAATTTTTTTTGAAAATAAATTATAGCATATGTTACTTCCTTTCTATTCCTTCCTTCTTTGATAACTTAGCTTTCTATTGGTAAAAAAATGGTTAAAATCTGTCTAGTAGTTACAGAGCCTATTCGGTACAAACAAACAAAAAAATCTTTCCTCTTTATAATATTAGTTTCAGATTATTTCCAAGGCATTGTGATGCGATTTTTTTCTGTTTGAAAGCTAAATTAATCGAGGTGGATGTTAGTTATAATTTATGAAGATCTCAGGCGTTTGAAGATCATCAGCTCATTTCCTACTTGATTAAAGGGTCTTACAAATCACTGGCGCGATTGATTTGAAATTTGGTGTCATTACTGTTACCTCGGATTTATATTTTCAAGGCAGGGTAACCTTGAACTGATGCTGCAGCATCAAGTAGTTTGCGGGATACCCAACTCCTCAGCAACAATAACAAACAGCAGATATAGTGTATTTGGGTTCATTAGAATTTAGAATGGTCTCAATGAGTAGGTGTTAGATAGATAATGATCGAGGATCAAGGAGGATCTGATGATGGAGCAGAAACTGGATAACTGGATGTCAGGTACATACATAGTCCAGCCATAGCTTCACATGCCGGGGGTTTTTAGGGTTCCGTAGTAAACAAGGAACCCTTATAGTTTCGCCATGTCCGTCCGTCTGTCTGTCTGTCTGTCTGTCTGTCCATCCGCGGTTTAGCTCAGGTATAGTTGAGAACCTGGAGGGTGAGAAAGAGTTCCCGCGGAATGTTAAAAACTAAATCCACGCGGACGAAGTCGCGGGCATCGGCTAGTCTGAAATAACAGTACACCAATTTCAGTTCTACTCCAGTTAAATGCAGTTCTAAATGTCGCGATGATGTACTCGTATATGACGTGGGAGGATTTTGCAATATATGCGTCTCGGCTCGCATCCTTTGCGAGTTCGTTGACATCCGCATCTGGAGAGTGGATCCGGTGAATCCCACTTATCTAATACGATAGTATTGCTAATACGTCTATAGAGTTCCTTTACGTAGATAGCCACTAAATATAAACCCTTACCCAATTTAATTTTCGCCTTTAGGTGTTCCTTAAAAATTCGTAATAATTTAATATAAAAAAACTCATATTAAAAAACCGACTTCAAACACCTGCGCCACTATAAACTTTATTGTTGATTTTTTAAAAACCGCTCGATCGATTCAGATAAAATTTATATGGGACCATCTGAGGAGTATACCCTTTCAAACAAAATAGTACATTACACATCTAGGGCAGTAAAATAAGAAATGTCTCAGATCACATGTAATTGTTGTCCGAGGCGAAGCCGAGGTCAATAAACATGTGATCTGAGGCTTTCTTATTTACTGCCCGTGGTGTGTATATTATTTTTCTCCTCGACGGAGGCGGAAAGCGACATTTTCGTTTAGCGCAGCGGGAGGAAAATTGACGCTTTCCGCCCGGAGGTGAGAAAAAATAATTTTCCAAATCGGTTCAGGCGTCTTCTAGTAATGGGTGCAAATACATAAAAAAAGGATTCCGACGAATTGAGAACCTCCTCCTCTTTTGAAGTCGGTTAAAAACGAAATTGACAAAATGCATCATCTAATTTAGCTTAAGTAGCCCGTAAAAGTTAGGGAACGTTGGAGAAAAGGAGCATATTTTGTTTCCTTTTGGCAAGAAATGGCCATATTTTGTAAACCCAACCCATAACATAGTTACCACTTTGAAAGTAATTAACCTTGTCCCCCCTTCACTTTTTTACCACAGCACTGCAAGACATCGGAAGGGCTTCCATCCCTATATCGTTGATATCCCATACATGCGCACGAAACGATTCAAGTCTTCATTTCTGATTCGTACGGCTAGGATCTGGAACGCTCTTCCGAGATCTGCGTTTCCTAACACGTACAATTTGGGTATCTTTAAAGTAAGAGTGAATAGGCATCTTCTAGACAAACGCGTTCCACCTTAGGCTAGGCACGTCATCACTTTCCATCAGATGTGATTGTGGTCAAGCGTGTGCCTATAATGTATTAAAAAAAAACAGTCGAAGTTTAAGGATACGATTCCCGGCAGGGAAAATTTATTATTTCTGTTCTGGTTTTTCGGGATGCTTCGGCCTAGGGTAGTTAGGCTACCAAGCCTCAGTAGCCTAAGACTGGGTTTCCACGGCGCGGTTCGCGGCCCGCACCCGCAGCGGTTGCGGGCCCGCGGCCTCCGTAGAATGCAGATTTTGTATGGAAAATGAAGTTTCAATTTCCACGGCGCGGTTTGCGCCCGCGGCGGGCGCAGTACCACAGAATATATAATAGTACTACGTAGCAGTACTAGCGGTACCGCAACCGCTGCGGGCGCGGGTGCGTACCGCGCCGTGGAAACCCAGTCTACCGGTTAATGGTGCGAGCTGAAAACTGATAGGTCGACGGTTTTTCCTCACCCGTTAGACTACCGTCGTATCTACTTCTAACACGAGCCTAACACTTTGGAGGGGACAGGGGAATATTAGTCAAGTACAGCGTGAATAATGTGCTTTAAAAAAATTGCTTGGCGTGTTAAGCCTGGTCCAGCCACTTGGTTAGTTTAACGGTAACAACAGACACGCTTTCTTTCCGAGTTATATACCTCATTGTTCAGGGTCGCGGTCCCATGTGTTTTGTATCCGTCAACGGCTGGCACACGCCTCGCATCGATATTTACGATGCAGTCTGCTTAGGGTGAGGGCAGACTGGCTACTTTAAGCGGCAGCGATCGGTTTTTTAACTCTTTAAAATCTTTTTTTTTTTAGTGAAAACTTCTTTAGGCGCGTTAAGCACTTTTTTGGGTGAGCAAAAAACATGGATTTCGCGTCATCGTCACCTTCACAATCGTCACCTGGAGATTTCAGTAAGCGTTCAACATTTTAGAGGTTCTCAAGCAACCTTGTACAGCGCAGTGGGCAAGCAGCCACCTTCCTTACCGTTTAATGTATGATGTCGCACGTTCGAATCTTACTCACGAAACGTGACAGTGCGCTTTTGCGCTTTTTTTTAATTATTTTTATTTATTTTTATATTTATTCATTTTTTCATTTTTTTTAAATTTTTATTTGTTTTTAATTATTAGCAAATCTAGTTTTCACTTTTATCGGTAGTCCCTATGACTGCCAATTTTTTTTAATGTATGTTCACCGATTACTCGAAGACGTGTGAACCGATCTGAAAAACTCTTTTTTTGTTTCAAAGGGCATACTTCCCAGGTGGTCCCATATAAATTTAATCGAAATCGGTCGAGTGGTTTTTAAAATATAATACTTACTTTATACTATACTATACTATATAATAATTATTTTGAAATATGATACTTATATAATTAAATACTTTATACGTAATGTAGCAAAGCGGGAGTTGTTTAGAAAGAATTTTTTATATTAAATTATATGGATTTAAGTCGTTGTTCGGATTTTGCTTCCGCGTCCAAACGCTAACGTGGGCACACAACAAACGCCAGTCGCAGCGATCGAGTTGCGTGTGTTAGCATCGACGCTCCGCGGTTTTTAACTCGTGCGGTGCGAGCGGTTTTTAGCTCAAAAGTGTGCGATGTCTTGCATTGGGCCAGCGCGGTGGACTAAGGTCCATAACCCTTCTCTGAGAGGAGACCAGCGCTCTATAGTGAGACGTTCATGGGTTGATGATGATGTTTTACCAAGTAGGAAAATGAATCTGACCTTCACTGGTGCAATCATCCACATTAACGCAGATCGGGTTTCGTGATTACGCGCTTCATACATAATCCTACTAAGATCTAACGCAGACCACCGGTTTTTAACCGACTTCAAAAAAGGAGGAGATTATCAATTCGTGGGATTTTTTTTTATGTATGTTTACCGATTACCTACTCAAAGACGCCTGAACCGATTTGGAAAATTCTTTTTTGTTTGAAATGGTATACCTACTTCCCAGGTGGTCTTATTTAAATTTTATCGAAATCGGTCGAGCCATTTTTAAATAATCGATAAATTATATACTTTGTAGTGGCGCGGGCGTTTGAAGTCGGTTTTTTAAAAAGAATTTTTATACTTATTTATTATTTATTGATGTCTTAGTTTATTATTTTATTGATGTCTTAGTTCGCGTTAAGGCAAACGTGAGAAGTAGGTCCGATTTTACAGGCAGTTTCCCATGTATTGGATAGAAGCAAGCATTACTTTGCGGAATTCTATGTTACTCCATTAAACCAATTGGGTTTGGTGGTGATTAGCAAAAGAATTTTATATTTAACCTCTGACAAAAAAGAGAGGTGTTATATAAGTCTGACATGTGTAACTGTGTATCTGTGTGTCTGTAGCTCCCTAACGAATAGACCGATTTTGATGCGGTTTTTTCTGTTTGAAAGCTAACGTAATTGAGTAAAATCTTAGCTTTAATTAAGTTCAGGCGTTTAAAGATCATCAGGTCATTTCCTACTTGATTAAAGGATTTTACAAACTTTCACTGCACTGGTGCGATTGATTTGAAAGGTGTACCGTTAATTCGGATCATTCCAAGGCATGGTAACCTTGAGCTGATGCTGCAGCATCAAGTAGTCTGCGGGATACCCAACTCCTCAGCAACATACAGCAGATATAGTGTGTTTGGGTTCATTAGAATGGTCTCAATGAGTAGGTGTTAGATAGATGATGATCGAGGATCGAGGAGGAGGATCTGTTGATGGAGCAGAAAACTGGGTAACAGGATGTTGGGTATTATCATACATTGTCCGGCCATATTATCACATGTAGTGAATGTTTTAACGGCTCTGAACGGGGGTGTTTTAACCGTCATCTAAAAAGGAGGAGGTTCTCAATTCATCTTCATCATTCTTTTTTTTTATGTTTGTTTACCGATTACTCGAAGACGCCTGAACCGATTTGGAAAATTCTTCATTTGTGTGAAAGGGGTCCCATTTAAATTTTATCGAAACCGGTCAAGTGGTTTAAAAAAATTAACAATAAATTATAAACTTTGTAGTGGCGCGGGCATCGATGTATCGCGGGTGTTTGAAGTCAGTTTTAAAAAAAATATTTCAATTTACACGTTTTGTTCCTTGAGTTTTCATCATCATCATCGTGTGCCTTCCTCGTGCTGAAGTTTGGCGGTCATCATGCGAAAAGCTTCTCTATTTAAAGCAGCATCTTTTAATTTTGGATAAGTCAGCCCAGTCCACCCCCTTATATCGTCCAACCACTTGCGTCTTTGGCAACCTGGAGCTCTCTTCCCTGCAATCCTCCCTTCCAGCACTAGTTTTGGGAATAAGAATTGGGTTCCTCTTTGTAGGTGTCCAAAGAAAGCTACTTTTCTTCGCATGATGGTGGACATGAGTTCTCTCCTTTTGTGGACTAATTCCAGTACCCTACTATTTGGTGTAAAGCTGTTCCATGGGATTCGGAGCATTTTCCTATATATCCACATTTCAAAAGCTTGCAATCGACTTGTTGCTTCTTTTTTGAGAACCCATGTTTCGCAGCCATACAAGAGAGTGGACCAGACGTAGCATTTCACAAGGCGGCATCTTAGTTCGAGCTGCAATTTAGGGCTGCAGAGGGTCTCGGACATCTTGAGTTTTGCATGTAGGTATTTAATTTGGAGAGGTGGTCTGACTATAGGCTTTAATGTTTTATCGGTAGTCTACGTCTCTAGGGTACTTTTAACATAACCCAATCCAAGGAAGGAAAATGAGAATCTCACATCACGTCTGGCTATTTACATCTTGACCTTGAAGTTAAATTTTTGAGTAAACAAATACTTACGTCATCTAATTTACAATAATATATGAATATTCGTAAGAAACCTACCTACCTGCGTAAAGAGACTCTTTCTTAGGGGACGATCTAAGGTATATCGTTGGTGAAAACGGCCGTATGTATAAGTCCTACCTACCGTCCATATTAAATGTCAGATTTCATCATCATCAGCAACCCATCAACGTCTCACTACTGAGCGTAGGTCTCCTCTCAGAGAAAGGTAATAGGCCGTAGTCTACCACGCTGGCCCAATGCGAATTGGCGGACTTATACCTTCGAGAATATAGAGAACCTTCACCACCTTCTTTATAGAGAACTCTCAGGTATGCAGGTTTCCTCACGATGTTTTCCTTCACCGTTTAAGCATGTGATATTTAATTGCTTAAACGCACATGACTCCGATAAGTCAGAGGTGCCCGGGATCGAATCTGCGACCCCCAGAATAGGAGACCACAGTCCTAACCACTAGGCTATCACTGTTTCACTGCAATGACAGATTTACTCTTACTTAATGTAAAGTTAAGTTACACTAGACACAGTGTATTACATTTCAAGCGCCTCGCCGACTGCTACGTTTCAAGTTGGATTTGAAATCAATGACGTAGAGGTGCTGCGTCACTAAGAAATAATTTTCAGAAAACCTACCCCAGCCTGCCAACACTGCGCTTCCCGGTGCGGGGCCGCCACTCCAGCACCTTTGTACCCCGACGACCATCAGCTCTTCGCACTTTGTGCACCGCCCATTTTCACTTCAGTTTCGCGACTCACTAATCTATGTCGGTGACTTTGGTTCTCCTACGGATCTCCTCATTTCTGATTTGATCTCGCAGGATACTCCGAGCCACGCATCATGTCTACGTAGACACACCTAACCAAGGATGCGGGCAGGAAAAACAGAGCGGTTGCATCACAATTATCACACCTAGCCTGACAATTTCCATCGAATTATCTCCCAGAGTACAATATGCGCAGGCGCCGGTTTATAGGTACTTGTTTGCATGATGAAGGCTGTCGCCTGTCAGTGTCACTTTGACCGGCGAAGCGATCGGACGTTCCGACCTCGCGGACCTAAACACGTGTTTTTGTGATTGTGAGTAAATAACCGTGGACTGGACCGGACTTTGAGTGTTGAGTGTTTGAGTTTTGACGCATTGGATTGCTCGTGGATTCAGGCATACAGCCTGATTCGACACGGTATTTGGCACGCTCTACCATTGTTGTTTTGATACCTCCAAACAATTTATTTTTTATTTTGTTTCAATTACTCCATTCAATATGACATGACAGTAAAATTTCAGGCTGTAAACCATCGTAATGTCACTGTAGACCGCCGTCTAGTAAAACTGAGCTTTGATCACACCATATAGGGTTTGTATTGTAATGGCAAATAAATATTATCTCATCTAGCTAATGTATTTCTGGAATCCTTATTTTTGTTTTTCCTTTTAACAAATAATCACATGAACATCAGTGAGTCAGTCTTATTGAAAACCAACACTAATGTGTTGAATATGAACTTAATTTTATTTGGCTGATTTATTTTATGAGAGATTGTTTGATTGAATTTGTTGTTGTTTACTGTGGTAGGTAAGCTTATATTTCTTTTCCGGTGACTAAAGAAAACTACCTAATTATTTCCATATTTTGGGGCATTATTGTAGTGTCTCCGCTTTTTTATCTGTTATACCAATTTCGTGCACTAATTTACCAAGAATTTATTTTTTGACCAAATATTTGACTACCTATATAACTACCTATACTTACTATAATTATTTTGAAAAACATGGTCGATTAAGAATTGCTCTATCTTTTAGAATAATATCTTGGAAATGTTCGTGAAATTATGATTAATTCAATGAAAAATGCAAATTACCTCCTCCTTAGCAGATAGGTACAGTAAGCATCAGATAAAAGTATCCATTTTAAAAGAATAAAACTTGAGAGGTGTCAAGGAATTCCTTTCGATTACATTGTGTTCGGTATTTTCGCGATACAACACGACGTCTCCGTAGCCTAGTGGCTCCGGCAGTCGCCTAATAGTTCACAGTCGATTTTTGGTACCCAACTCGACAGACCGAATTTTCCATTTTCAATTTTATTTTAAACAATTTCTACATGTGGAACCTTTCCCTAATTTTTTAAGTTATAAAAAATTAGGGAAAAATTCCACATGTAGAAATTATTGAAAATAAAATAGAAAATAGAAAATTCAGTCTCGAGCTGGGATTCGAACCATCGACTGTGAACTATAAGGTGACTGCCGTAGCCACTAGGCCACGAAGACGCCGTGTTGTATCGCGAAAATACCGAATACCTACAATGCAAAATTCACATTCAACAAAAGTGTCGGTTTCAAAAATGTGTCGAGTGTCGGTTCCTTAATTTTTTCCGTCTAGCCCTCTTCCGTACCGCGCGATAAGGAACTACGTTCCAAAAACATCTGAATCTTTTCTTCTTCTTCTTGTCAACCGATAGACGTGCACTGCTGGACAAAGGTCTCTTGCATGGACTTCCACAGGCCTCGGTCTTGCGCCACCTGAATCCAGCGGCTCCCTGCGACTCGTTTGATGTAGTCGGTCGTGGGGGTCTGTTGAGGGGGTGTGAATCTTTTAAGGATTTATACTTAGCAAAGCAAAATTACTCAAGGAATTGTTGGAATGTTTATATGGAATCTCTTTTTAAGGCATTTCCACAAGAAAAGTAAAATCACGTTTGTATGGAATCTCTTTTTAAGGCATTTATCATAAGCAAAATAAGCAAAATAAAATTATGTTTGAATGGAATCTCGGGAGATCCCAAACATGTCCTGTGCATTTATCAATAACAACGGCGTATCTAAACAAACTGCTGCAATGAATCATTCAGTTATCGATAACACAGTACCTAGTGTTTAAGCTATACCTAGTACCTACTTAATTATGTAAACATGCGGTTATTTTAAAGTATGAGATGTAGGCCAGCGAATATCCAAATACACTACAGCGCTAATTCATTTGTACGCCAACCTTAAATTAAGCTAAATTGACACGTGTAAAAGTAGTGTCATCCGTTTCGCAGTTTCCTGTAGGATAGGACGTCATCATTTACAGCCTAATTTAAGGTGTGTGTATAGAGGAATTAACACCAAATATAGCCCCATATCATAGTGATAGCCTAGTAGTTAGGACTGTGGTCTCCTATTCGGGGGTCGCAGGTTAGATCCCGAGTACGCACCTCTGACTTTTCGCAGTTATGTGCGTTTAAGAAATTAAATATCACTTGCTTCAACGGTGAAGGAAAACATCGTGATTCGTGAGGAAACCTGCACATCTGAGAGTTCTGTAAGTATAATGTTCTCGAAGGTGTGTGAAGTCCACCAATTCGCATTGGACCAGCGTGAATGACTTTGGCCTATAACCCTTCTCTGAGAGGAGACCTGCGCTCAGTAGTGAGACGTTGATGGGTTGCTGATGATGATAGCCCCATAATGTGAACGTCTACCACATCTCGGCTGGTCGATTGTGGAAAAGCTCTCAAATCATTGCTTCAGTTTTTTAACCGACTTCAAAAAGGAGGAGGTACTCAATTCGTCGGAATCTTTTTTTTGTATGTTCACCGATTACACCGAAAATGTTTGGGGTCATGAAATAGTGATTTATTTTGTCTTTATTTCTCACAAAGAGGTCCTTTTTACGAGGTACAATGGGAAATTATTTTGCAAAATAAAAGCGCAACAACATGGCGTTCGATGTACCCTACCCAATCATCAATTTTATATCATTACCTCTTATTCACTGTAATACTACAAAAAAGCATATTTTATTTCAATTTCTATGATTTTTTGGTATAGCGTACAAGTACCTGGCCCAAGATGAAACAACCCCTTTGGTGTAATGTTTCTTCGGATTGTTAATGTTCCTGTGAGTTAGTTAATTTGGGATTATCCACAAGCCGAACTGCCCTCTTTTGAAACCGGTCAAATGGAAGGAGTTGATACTGAGGTATGAGGTATGTTAGGTAACCTAAAACAGATGGAAAAAACTGGCCATGAAAGGTCGGTCTGTTCTTTCCGCGTAACTGGGAAATCCCCACCGGACAACTAACTATTGCCTTTTAAAAATAAAAGTTAAGTTGGAAGTTAGTCGTAAACCAGAATATGAACCCGGAAATAATATCGTTCTTTGCACTAAGTGTCTAAAAATTGCACTGACTGACTATGTCTAAATTACCACCACCTTGAAGTAAAACCCGCCTCGCACTCTTATTTTTCTATTCTGAACTAAGTAAGTAATTTTTCGAATTAATTACTTAGTTCTTTTTAGTAACTTTTACACATTGTAAAAGTTTATTTGAATAAAAAAAGTGCGTGAGTGCCGTGGAACACTCGGTTGAAACCAAGTTCCTTTTAATAATAAATTAATAATAAAAATGAATAAAATAAAAAATAATAACCTGAAGTCAGAATTCGGACCCCCGAACCGACAGTTTAACTCTATGGCGCTAACTACACACGTCAAAAGTGTCTAGGGATCAACATATATTTTTGCAATAACTTTTCTCCTGATTGATATTAATTAAAATTTTCTTTAAGGATTCATCAAATAAAGTGTTTTCGTTTGTCACAGTAACGATAAACCAAGTCACCTTTGCATTAATAAAGAAATTTGCCATTTTCCTAATAAAGGGATTTTTGACATTTGAACCACTAACATTAAAGTTCGAAAAAAAGACTGAAATAACAGTTTTCTTTAAAATTTTATTGGGTAACTTAAACAATTAATAATCCGTGTTTCTACCGCGAACACTAACAACACAAGAACATCGGTTTGGCATACTCAAAATGAGTTCATCCAAATCACGCTGTGGAATGGCCGCCCATGTTCGTTGCAACAACAAAAAAAGGTCTTCTTGCCACTGGATACCCTCCATATTCGGCAGAGCTCTTCTCTGTAGCATATCCCATGCATGCTCAATCGGGTTCAAGTCTGGCGACTGAGCAGGCCAGGGCAGGACATTGATGTTAGCTGCGGCGAGAGTCTGTCTTACAACTCTTGCGGTGTGCGGTCGTGCATTATCATGCATTAACTGAAATAAGGGACCGATTTGCACTTGTAGAGGAACGATGACGTCTGATACAATCGTCTCAGCATAAATTTGAGCGTTGAGGTTGCCTCTGATCCAAATCAACTCAGTTCTTCCGCCGATCCAAATACCCGCCCATACCATGATGGTTCCACCACTATAAGGATGGACTTCCTGGCAGGATTTTAATCGCTGTTGGCGTCCAGGGGTTCTCCAGTGTCATATACGTCTTGTATCCGGTCTCATACCAAAACGAGACTCATCAGAAAAGCACACGAAACGCCATTGTTCTTCTGCCCAATTTCTGTGTTCAAGAGCCCATTGATATCGAATCCTACGATTGTGCATTGCTATAGGTGGTACCCGTAGCGGTCTTCGGGAATGAAGGTTCACTTCATGCAAGCGGTTTCTGACTGTTTGGTCGCTAATTAAGTTCCCTGAAGAGTGATGAAGCCTCACGGCTAACATCATGGCGGTTATTGTTGGAGCTCTTCGAGTTAAGATTTGAATGTATCGGTCTTGTCTCCGTGTGGTGCAGCGATACCGTCCTCCATGGCGCTCAGCCACGGTACCAGTGCTTCGGTAACGTGTCCAAAGTCGACTGATAACACTCTGACTTGTATTCAGAGCTAAAGCCACAGTACGTTGCCGGGAACCAGCTTCTATCATTCCCACGGCTCTGAGCATTTCTTCCCTGCTTAAATGACGTCGCCGCTCCATAATAACGTTGGTTTTAATCAGTAGTAGGGAAACAGTAGCACTAATAATGTCTTCAATGCGTTGTATGTTTTTATAGGGAAAATATTGACAGCTGATTTTCATCTTTTACTCGAATTTGATTGACAGTTCCTGATTCAAATTATGAAATGCACCAAAAAGGATCCATATAAATTTATAAAATCATAAATTTATTACAAAGCCACATCTCAATCTCAAGAAATCCGCATAAAAATGCTTGATCCCTAGACACTTTTGATGTGTGTATATAAAAGCTATGGCGGAACGTTTGTAATAAACTAGGTAACACATTTTCTTTTTCAACAAAAATTCTTACACTTTTTTTCTTCTAGCCCTCATCCGCTAAGTCCGTATCGTCCGTTAAGGAACTTCGTTCCAAAACTTTTCTATTCTATTCTAAGTACAAATAATCCTTATTATTATTATTATAAATGCGAAAGTGTGTTTTTTGTTGGTTTGTCCTTCAATCACGGCGCAACAGGGATACGGATTGACGTGATTTTTTGCATGGGTATAGTTGAGGACCTGGAGAGTGACAAAGGCCACTTTTCATCCCGGAAAATCAAAGAGTTCACGAGGGATTTTAAAAACTAAATCCACGCGGACGAAGTCGCGGGCATCAGTTAGTTTAATATAAAAAAATCTTTTTAAAAAACCGACTTCAAAATCCCGCGCCACTATACGAAATATATAATTTATTGTTGATATGTATTTTTTTTTATAAATGTGTCCCAAAAACTGATCCACGCCTCTGGTGACCAAAGAGCTGGCGCTTATTTAGCCCAAAGGCTTAGCCTCGCTATTCAGAGAGGTAATAGCGCCGGTGTTTTGGGCACCATGCCCATTAGCGATCACTTGGACGGCGTGTATTTTTTGTAAATATAATTAGTAGTATTTTTTTAATTTATTTTTCCATAATTTTTATTTTTATTATGACTAATTATTAAACAATATGTTGATATTTTAAAAACCGCTCGACCGATTTCGATGAAATTTAAATATGGCACCACCTGGGAAGTATAACCTATCAAACAAAATAAGAAGAATTTTCCAAATCGTTTCAGGCGTCTTCGAGTAATCGGTGTACATACATAAAAAAGAAACATTCCGACGAATTGGTAACCTCCTCTTTTTTTTGAAGTCGGTTAAAAGAGATGAAAAATCTAAAATGTACAAAATATTCAATGCCGACTGTACCTACTCGTACCTGGATCAAACCGCGCGAGATTAAACCCAGCAAATTCTGCGAACGCACTCGTGTAATTGTCGCTACGATGACTGATAACAAACAGTGGGCTTGTGTGTCGATAACACACTAGCGCCATGTCGCACGACAAATAGTCGCACTTGTGCAATATAATATCTCCACCTCGTCGCGTCGCTCCGTTGAGATTGGATTTCTCAAATAACATGCTGTGGGGTTGTTTAAAAATTATTGCTACATGGTGACAATCGCAATCGCCTCTGAGCCGGCCATCATGCTGCATCAATGAATTTTAACCAATAGCGAACCAACCAATCTGAGGCAGGCCTGTCTCACTCTTGGTACTTACGCGATTTACATACCTACAATCGCGAGCACTCACTGAGTGCCACGACAATCGGGGCTAGCGCGTTCTAGGCGAGTGACGTATTACTGATTTCAACATTGCTTACGCGTAAATTCTTTTTTGTAAATATTGGTTTAAATAGTTTTAATTTATGTTTAGTATATTTAGTTGTAGGATAAAATAGTTGTAGACATTTATATTTTATATGGATGGACATAAAATAATGAAGCAATGGCAAAAAGTCGTCGTAGTAATTATTGTTGTGTGGATGGATGCCTTATGAGCTCAAAAGATGATTATTTATCATTTTTTATGTTACCGAAGGATACTGAAAGGTGAGTTTATTTCATAATTAAAATTATGTTTGAAGGTACCTACTTAAAATTATTAAGGTATTGTACGGAGTGTGTACCATACCTACAGTATCTAGTTATTTATTTACGTAGCGAAAACTTATTCACAATACAATACAATAAATTAACCGCAGTAGTACTTACAATATGTAGGTACCTATATCCTATCACAGAATTTAACTGTTTTATACTTCACTATCGAAGTTGTACCTACTTATGAGTCGCGCGCAGAGATTTGCCGATGGCTGCCCCTCCCGCCTACGCCACCCGCGACCCGCACTCGTCTAGCTGGGCGAGCGCGGGTCCTACAATATACCTATATTGCCTGTTTATAACAACTAAGTAAGTAATTTATGTTTTAACACAAAATACTAAAATAGGTATAGGCCTACCTAGAATAGGACTTCATAAGTCAAAATCTTGTAAACTAATTTATGGTTTACAAGATTTCAACTAATATTGTTGTTTACACTACCTACCTAGTAGTTTATGACGGTGTCTAGTTAACAGATCATGCGTATCACCTCTTTGTTTATATTATGGGAAAATAAATAAATAAATAAAAGTTTTTTACTCTTTGTTGACAGCCCTAGGCAACCACGCCACGGCGTCCGTGACGTAGGAAGGCGAACAGATCCAAAGCAATATGGATCCTCGCGCCGAGCTATAAAGTCTAATTTAGCTTGCGTGCGTGATTTATCTATTTAATAAAAAATATGTAGGCTATTAAAGCGCCGGCAAGTAGTCAACATCAAAGGAGTGAAACTTCTGTACGTAGTACTATTATATATTCTGTGTCTGAGGTGCGATTGTCAAAAAATTGCCGATCAAAATCTTATTCATTTCATGGCATCAGCGTAAAATATTCCTTGACTGTATTGATTTAAAGTCACAAATTCAGTACAACCGATTCTAACATGGAGCGTATCGTACATACCTAAATGTATGAGAATGCATACACGAAATTGAGCTCTAATTTAATGCTTTTATGGTTTATTTTACTTTGACGCTAATGCCATGAAATGAATAAGATTTTGATGGGCAACTTTTAGACATTCGGGGGGCAGAACTGGAGACTAATAGCATCACTAGCACATAAGTAAATAAGACAACAGGGACAAACCTTTATACAACCTTGCTGCGACAGGTAAACTGACTACTGACGGCTCAGTCAGTGGACAATCTAAGGTCCACTGAGTGCGACGCGCATTGTATTTATTTTCGCTCGCCATTTTAAATGTTTTTTTTTTTTAATTTTTTTAGAGTTTTGTAATGAAAAAAAAAAACAGTTCAACTAGGATAACCTTTTTTCCATGTGCCTAGTACTACGGGCATGCCCTTTTGTCAAAAACGGTTTGAATTATGTGAGAATAGTCTAATTTTAGGAGCTATGTATGTTCATGTATTCGCAAAGTACGGATATTGATATAATGTTATTTTTTTTTATTAAAATGTTACAAAAAAAAACTTATAGTTAAACTAATCTAATTATTATACAAATCATGCCCGCGTGGAATGGTGCCAAGAATACTGGCTTCATGATGTTGATAATGTTATTATATACTATTAGTACAATAGTAACAAAGCAGGTGTTTTTAAACAATAGTTACTCTGTAAAAAAGACACGATGTCAATAAAAATTCTATGAAGTCACAAGGGGCCATATTCATAAGGCAAGCAAAAGAGACAAGATTAAAAGTTTTGAAACGCAAATTCTTTCGTGTGCATTTCCTCTGAAGTACAGCCGCGTAGCTTTATAGCTGTGTTCTGTCTGTCATTGAGCAAAATGACAACATAAATGGAGTCAAGTGACAGTGCCAGTCGTTTGATGTCGATATATTGTTATTAACTTGAGGTTGTAATAGGGATGTTGCTTGCTTGTCAGTTGCACGTCAGATGGTTTAACTTATCTATCCACCAAAAAAAGTTTAAAAACGTTTAATTATTAAGTTTACGGAAAATTAAATGTAACACCCGCCACATTGATTTTGATCATATAAAATTTAGTCTGCTGTCATTAATTCATTATAGGTAGTAGCATCCGGTAGGCTGTAGGCACCTACAGTCTACAGTAAAGGCCCAGATGGCTAGTTTTTTAAATAAGTACTAAAATATATAAATACGTAAATAAGTGTGTCTTTCTTACCTGATAGTTTCCAATCGACGAAAAAAAAAACTTGAGAGGTGTCAAGGGACACCCGGATTGAACGTAGTTCCTTTCGATTAATTTTAGTGAAGAAATTGTAATAAACTAGTGGTGTCATCTAGTATTAAATTGATTAACTACGATGAATTATATTTAGTTTATTTCTATTGCAGCAATGTTACAAAACCAAAGAGTTACTCTGTTTTTTTAACAGATAGCGTTAGTAGTACAATAACATTTTATCCAATTTATACAATAAAAAATTAGGGAAAAATTCCATATGTAGAAATTATTTAAAATAAAATTGAAAATAGAAAATTCAGTCTGTCGAAGCCACTAGGCTACGGAGACCCAATGTTGTACCGCGAAAATACCGAATATACTTAATGCAAAATTCACATTCAACAAAAAAGTGTCGGTTTCAAAAATGTGTTCCTTAATTTTTTCCGTCTAGCCCCCTTCCGCACCGCGCGATAAGGAACTTACGTTCCAAAAAGAAATTTGTTTTCAAATCTCAAGTCGTCGCGTATTCTTTTTATGTTCGTCCAATTATAAAATTTTTTTGCAAAAAATCATTTTCGCTATCGAGTTAAGGAAAAAGTGAGACCATTATTCACGATACAAGATATATTATGTACATAATTAAGCCAATATCATTTGACAGGGCCTTACCCAGCCCCGAGCGAGTCGAGAGGGATATGCCTTGGAGAGGTCGACTTTGACCCAGAACCTCAAGCGATGCAATAACTGACTCATTATCTAACACACACATGTCTCACGTGACGCGTCAGATCGAACTGTATCAATCGAAACAGTTTATAGAAACCATCTGGATCGTTGACCGACTTTTGATTGCAATTGATTCTGTATTTAATTGTGTCTGAACCGCTCGTACAGAATTGTCGACATTTTTCGGCTGAATATACCTACCTATCTAGTATTTTGTCTCACAAAAGTTTTCATGATATACTCAAGTTGAAGTCGGGCTAGCGTTGCAGTTTCATAGTTGTATTGAGGCCCGCCCAACTTCAACATACGTGTAAAAACACTGATATAAATGTAAAGTAGAATCAATAATTCAGTAGACAGAATTGACATTTACAGTGTTTGTCAGTTTCTGATGAAAATAAAATAGTGTTGTGACTAAAGGATCCACATCAATCACTTACTCATTACGTCGTATACCAAAACACTTATTTTTTTATTTACTAAGAAAATTCTTAAATTGTGTTTATTATAAATTATAGGTAATTGATACAAAAATATTTTGAATAGCAATTATGATCTTATCGAAAATCTGATCTCGTCTTTGTCGGCCTATACTGAGGAAATAAAACAACTTTTAGTACTAAAAAATTGTGAGCTGTCGTGTGACGCCTGGCAGATGTGAAACATCGACATTATATTTTTGTAAAAGTAATATGCAGAAAAGAACAGATTGTGATAGGAACTAAATATGTCACTAAGTATACATATATAATAATTTACTACCACTACCACTACCACTACCACTACCACTACCACTACCACTACCACTACCACTACCCCTACCCCTACGACTACCACTACCCCTACCCCTACGCCTACCACTACCCCTACCTCTACCCCTACCCCTACCCCTACCCCTACCACTACTACTACTACTACTACTACTAAACAGATTGTGATAGGAACTAAATATGTCACTAAGTATACATATAACATCGCATGCCGTGGCGAGGCGTCGCCACGCGAGAAATCTGTTTTACGTGCCGCTATAGATGTTTCACATCAAAATAGATCTTAAATATTTCTATTCGTGCTTTCTATTATTACAGCTTTAAAAAGGTGACCTTTATTACTATTTCTATTACATATTATGACGTGATCTTATGAGATTTATAAAATGAAATGTAATAGTGCAGTACTACATTTATCACTACCTACTGAACTAGAACATCACTATTACAATAAATATGGCAATATTATTTTACAAAGTGACATTAGCAACTGTCATTTCAGTCTAGTGAATTATTGATTCTACTTTAGTACCTACTAGATGACGTGTTCCGAACACTTACCATGTTCAACTGAGTTATACCGTATGCCGAACAATGCAGTTATTGTGGTCGGCGGCACTCGCGACGTACGGACGCGGGCGCTATTTATGCGATTAAACTGTCTAGGTACCTAATTGTGAATTGGAGCTGTACACAGTTCTTATTCCGAATTGCCGCTCTATACGTAGAACTCTAACTGAAATTATTTTATACTTTTCAGTGGCGTTTGAAGTCGGTTCAATAATCCGTAATTTAACTGTCGAAGATTTAATAATTGCCCACATTTTGTCAAAAGCATCTGAGATTTTTACAATCATTGAAAATATTAGAATGTGCGAGAGAGAGGGATTCGAAATGCAATAGTTCTCTTACATGTGGAGTTTAGCTATTTAAGCTTCAATAAACTGTTTTTCTAAGTTTTATCCAGTTTTCCGTATAAAAATGCGTCTAAAAATGTTGATATATGTAACATAAACATAAACATTTCTGTGGTGGTGTCGTGTGGTGCGGGTTGTTACGTTCCCTCAAATATGGTCGAGCGAAGCAACGGCTGGATCATGCGTCATGCTCGTGAACGGATGCCGCCGGCGGGAATGGGGCTACCTTGTGTCTGCCCGTCTTAACGTGAATTGAATTGTAGTACTTTTTTTTTTTGGAACTTCCCCTCATTGTGGAAATATTATATTTTATTGACCGAGCGAAGCGAGGTCTCTGAGTCTACTAGGTGAATTTGCTCTTGTCCGTCCGTCCGTCTGTCAGAGCCTTATAACTTTTGAATTACTGAACGTAATTACTTCAAATTTAGATATAATATGTAAACTGATGGCCTTCAGCCGAATATTGCATAAAAAATTATAAAAACCTTTATTTCAGGGGGGCTCTCATAGAAGTGAATGCGAAGTAAAAAAAATTTTACACAAGATAGTAGGTATGAAAAACTTATTACAATGTAATAGCTTCATAATAATATTGTAAAATGATTATTTAGAAAAGAGCAACTGCTGAGTTTCTTGCCGGCTTTTCTCAGCAGAATCCGCTTTCGGTGGTAGAGTCATGACTTGTCATAAGAGCCACAGGTTGGCCTACGTGAAATAAATAATTTTGAATTTTGTTTTTTTTTTGATGGGGTTCGGTGTCGTTTATCGCCTCTAAGCATAACAGGTACAGACCTATAGGAATTAGCTGCATAGTGATTTCACGGCGCACCACCTTAAACGTACCTACACTAGCGGCACGCTATGATGGCCGGTTTGACACATTACAATAGTGATGTGGAATGTCAATTTATTCTCGAACAAAAAACAATTAAGTTTTGTTTTTGTACCTGATTAAATAGGTTTAATAAAACAAAAATGTATATGTTTATTTAATTTATTTGAACGAACTGAATATTTGAATGAAAATGAATATACATACTTTATATGCACACAAGAAACATATGAATACAAAAGATACCAAAAAAGGTGCCACAAAAGGCCATAATTAATCAGATTCGTCCATACTACTATTTTCACTGTCGTCACTGCTATCATCACCTACATTAATAATTATATGTTCGTTTTCTATAATATTATCTATTTTCACATCTCTTTCATAATCTTCCCTTATTAATTTAACAGTTCTATTCACAACCTTTTCCCAGTCTCCTTTAGTCACATGTTCACAAGCTTCTTCTAATAATTTTAGCATTTTTTTTGTGGTAAATGTATTGTGTCTTGCAGCATATCCCTTAATTTGAGCCCACACCAACTCAATCGCATTATACTCACAATGGTAAGGCGGTAACCGTATGTTGAACATAGACTCAGAAGCGGAACTTATCACTCAAAACTAATCACGCCTTAAGAGAATACATCTCTTAAAACGCTAAAACCCTACCTATAGCCGTCTCCTCCACCCCCACAACGGCCCCTTTCCTCACATCTAATCAATTTCACCACAAACACGACAGACAAACACCATCTGAACATGAGGGTAGTTATCAAAACATTTAAATATCAATTAATCAATAACACTAATCTAAGCGTACTGGCAATATTTATTCGATTAGGGTGCGATTGCTATCGCAATCCCTCAATCAAATACAACGACCTAGACACGAAAGCATCTACTAGTTATTGGAACTACTTTACTGTTCAGAAGCAGGCCTTTATTTCTATACCAAATATCTATCACAAATTATCAAATTAACACTAATATTACACTAGCTTTTCTGCAAACTTATTTAAACATAAATCATAGGTAAATCACTCGCGCGATAACTCAACAGAGTTTAGCGTACGCTTTCACGACATAACCGAACTGAGAGCCTTTCGTCTTTCTTTTCGCTTTTTATATATTTCATTTACAAAATGGCGGTACCTCCCACTTCTTTGACGAACCTTTGAAATCATTCGTCCAATCGTTGGGAGAAGTCAAATATTAGTCTATTTAAATTCTATTCAGTCAAATTTCAACAAAACTATCACCTATATTATCTCTTATATTTAAAACTATTTGATATTATATACACACTAATTCTTATTATTATTCGTAAAAGCTAGTTAATTTAATCATGTAGCTGACAGTTCGGCCGTCCTGAAACTAAACACGTCCCCGTGTTCTCTACTTTTTCCAGTCTACCTTACCTACCTTCAATAGAGATGTTGGCAACTAATCAAACCAGCAATTCACCACTCCCATCACACGTCAAAGCGCGCGCACAGTATGGGAGCTTGCATGAATTATCAAACCGATACGTCACTAACATTTGACGCACTGTTTATAGATACTTAATCGATAATTTAAAATGTTTGTGACACTCAAACTAAAAGCGGTATATTATGTCCGCTTCACCTACTCTGACTCTTTTTAATAATAAATATATAGAATAAATAAATAAGATAAGAAAAATTAAATTCTATCATTTCCCTAACATATAATAATTTATTATTATATCGCTTCAGTCTTGCCCACGTTCAAGTCATAGAAGGTCTTGTCTTAAGTCAGGTCAGTCTCAAATAAATTCTTACATATATATTTTTTGTAGATCTTTTCGATAATTACTAGTACTTTTCTTAAAATAATATACTTATTATATTTAATCTTATAAAATACTTTGATCGCTCCAAATACTTCGACATAGTTCTGCATAATAATCGTGTTCGAAGTATACTTAAATAAAACTTAATCTTAATTATGTCATTTTTTCATTTACCTATAATATGAACTTTCATTACTTACAAGACTTAATCCGTAAAGGTGTACGTAATGTCCTAAACATATAAGAACAAAAAGAAAATAATATAAATAAATATAGCAAGGAAAATATACTTATTGCCCAAGTTCGATTCGAGGATAACATTACTCTTAATCAGGTCTCAAGCAATTCTGTCATATCGTTCAGGTCGCAGGCAATCTGCCTTAATTCCGGTCATGACTGCTTTTAGTAAAATTGTGGGCGGTCTCGCCCTCTGTCAAGTCTCTTAAGTTGTTTAAAAAAAGGTCATTAATTAACTCAAAATCGAATTTTCAGCCTGAATATTTGATATCGAGACTAAAAATTAAAATTTTTAAATTTACTCAAAAATTCAAAACTTTAAACTTTTACATTATTTCCCATACTCAACCTGTCGTTTTGTTCATCATGTCAAATCTTTATTCGTTTAATAAGCTCAATATTATTTTTAACTGCATAATATTTTTTTTTAATAAGTCAATTTCAAACTTCTAAACTCTGCATTGGCAAACTCATCTAACAACTTGTCTATTAAACTATTATATTAAATACTTAATTTCTAATAAGTTTTAAATCAAAAGTTACAAACTCTGCATTGACGAACTCTTCAAACAACTTCTTGTCCCTCAAAGTATACTATTAAATACTTAATTTCTGTTATGTTTTAAATTAAAGTAAGGACTGCCGACTATTTTATTTTAGTCAAATTGTCAAAATGTCAAATCTGGATTACGTTCATTTTACTTACTTTTCGCAATCTATCTCTTTCAGCTTTTTTTACTACATTTTATATATTTCTTGATTGTAGAACCAGAACCAGTGGTAAATTCAATTGATAATTTGAATAAAAACTAAATTATATTCTATTCCATTCACATTCAATCTCATCTCTGGAGGGTTATTCACTTAAATACCATATTATCGAAATCAGAAACTACCAACTTCAAAAGCAAACTCACTTCACCTTGGTTTGGTATTGTTTAAGCAAATACCAATTTGTATAAAATGATCCCCAATTTATCTTTAACAAATAGTTTACCTCGCCACAATATTCATGAATGTGGCGCCATCTTCCGAGTGGGCAGATTACGAATTTACAAAAACATCACGCATTGATTTTTCTTTACAAAAGGTTTTTACAGAATAGATCTGCTGGCTACAACCTAGAACTATTATCAGATGTATTGCTCATTTCTTTAAGCAAAGTTTTTGTCTTAAAACCGCTTATTTATTCAACTTTCACCATCAAGAATTTCGTAAAAAAAAGTCATTCATTATCATTGTCATCTCCCAATAATTTTAAAATCATTATTCATAAAAAATAATAATATGGTCAACTAGAATAACCATAAACGAAATTCATAACTAATAACATTTTAATCATAAGATTAGTTTACCCATTGAATAGATATCTATCGAAAATAAACAATCACTAATTTATAGTAAAATAACTAAATCGTTAATCCAAACAATTCTTCAACTAATTCGTTAATGGTAAACGGTTCGAATTCTGAGAATCTGTCTCTAACATCAGGCATACCACGAGGTTTAGTTTTGGGGCCATTACGCTGTATAATTATCAAATTAAAATTAATAAAATAAATCTCATATTAATAACATTCATCTCTGTTTCAAACAGTCGTAACATTTTTTCGCAGATGATCTCAAAATCTCTAGCTACAAAAGGACACTAAACTTGACTGCTATATCTTTCAAGACCTAGACCATCTATCTATATCAGTCCCTATCGATTTGTAATGCACTTGATGAAGAACTTCTCGAAATCACCCACCGTCCTTCATTTATATAATTTTTTTAAAGAACGCTACAGCTAAAATATATTATAATTATGCCCTCCGTTTATGAAACCATTTTTACCATTAGTAACTAAATGAGATTGAAAATGTTCAGGAAAAATTCCTTCGTTCACTGAATTAAAGATGTTATTGTTCAAAACTTCCCCACGAAGAGTTTCTTTTATTTAATAATATTATCTATTGAATGTCAGTTACAGGTGCAAGTTGACGACTAATGCATTCATATAATATTTATAATCTGCTTGCTGCCTATCCTTTTGGAATCAATGCTGGGAAATGTTCACCTATGCGTCAACTTGTGGACACTTACATTAAACAGTTCATAAAAGACGTATTTACTTTATCTGAGGCACGATTCCAGAATGCCATTAGCACAATAAAATGTGAGTTATTTAAATCATACAGATATCCTGTCAAATTTCTCTTCATGTTAAATTTAATAGTAAAATAAATAAAAACAAAATCAGTTATAAGTCCAAGGTTTTCATAATATTTTACGCTTTATCTTATCAAGTGCATTTTAACCTATGTTTCTTCAAATCAGATCTGTTATACTTACAACTGTTCAACTGTTTATCTACTTTCCCTAATAAAAACTAAAATTATAATTCAAATTGTGTCATCATCGTAATTCTCATCGCAATACACTGGCAAATCAATCATAAAATCGACTTACAAATTCTTGTAAGTCGATCAATAATAATAATTTGTGATCAAAACAATCATCATCAATCAATATTCCTATCGTCAATCTACAATTTTTGATCAACTCATCAACAAACACTTCATTAAAATATTCACATCAGAATATTCTTCATCAAACGGAAAATTCATTTTCATTTTCATCATATTCATTAGAATAGTCAACGTCAAGTATATTTATCACGGATATACTAATTCTCAAAAGCACTATCGGTCACTAAACCTAATATACTTGCTAAATATTATCTAGCTATACTATGTTTATATATTATGTCATAGTATGTATCTATTACTGATTATAAACAGTAACAATATACAATATATTCTATGTATAAATTGAGTCAAGGTTTTTTTGAATAAAATATTTCGCCTACCATACTCTGTATAAATAAGTAATTCATCAAAATTATCATCCTCAAGATCACACTCATCTTGTACAGTTAACTATCAGCTTCCCGATTACGAAGGCATTAAAATAAACCCCGTTTTTGTGTCTTTTTCTTTGAACGCTACTCACGCGAAACGCATTCAAAATATAATATATTCTTTTTTATAATGTTCCTAATCAAAACGAAACCTTTAGATTAATGTCTTAATGAAATGCTTTGCAGTAAGCAAACTATTTAAGACACGTTTATTCAAACCTCTTTTTTTTTAAATATTTACTAACTAAAATGACCCGAATGCATATTTATTCCAAAATGTAATTTCACTATATTTACTTTAAAATATTGGTAATTCTAACAAAGAACAACGCAACATCAAATGCACATGGCCAACCAATCGCGTATCCTACTCGTTCACCAAAAAGGCACACAACCACTTAATAATGAAGGAAGCACTCTCAATTTCATCAGATTTCTGACAGTCTTGCCTCTACATATTATTATGATTAAATAATTCCTTGGTCCTAAGAACAATTATTATATTGACAATATTTACAATTTTACAGGTGATCTTTTGTTCATCAACAATTTTGGACAATCTTGTCCATCTGAGTAGTCTACTCTAAATCGTGTCATCGGGCATTTTGCCCTAAATCGTGTCATCGGGCATTTCACCCTAAATCGTGTCATCGGGCATTTTGCCCTAAATCGTGTCATCGGGCATTTTGCCCTAAATCTTGTCACAGGCTGTCTTGCCCTCGTATCATTGAAATTATTGTCAATATAATCCCTTTTTCAAATTATCGTCAAGCTTTCATTACATATCTTATACAATTCAATGTTACACATCTATATAGGCACTATCAAAAGGTTATAGTTTAGAAATGGTCCACCTCTAAACCACTTACATTATTTAATTAAAGGGTAGGCTGATTCATTGTAACTATTTTTTTTTCTATATTAAAATAAAGAAAACAGAACACAGAACCTATTAAAAGAAACTATGATAATCATTCCCGGTTTCGGCTTTCTTCCAGTTTTATTCTATTAGGTGTGTAGATACTAATTACAAATTGAATCTTAGGAAGGTAATGAAAACATGGCGGACGGAACGTGTGAAACAGTTTGCATCAGTTTCACGTCATGATACTTAAAATTTACTAATATTAAAAAAAAAAAAACAAAAATATTCATGTAAAGTTCTAAAAAAAAATGATTAATTCACAATCTCAGTATCTCTTATTTCAAATTTGAATAAAATTATAATTGCTTGTAGTTTTAGTTATATCAATCAAATCGGAAATAAATCATGAAAATCAATTCATAATGCATTCTTGCCCCAAAACCTTTATATATTTTCTTAATCTTTCAAAAAATATTCAATGAAACCAAGTACTCGTTATAGCAAAATCTTCTGATCAAATAGTATTACTTTATGCTACGTAGGTATTTTCAGTTTTGAAACATTAATAAATTACAAAAATTTCGTTAAACCTGATGGTCAGGGATCTCAAAGTTATGAGTCTCAATCAAAAAAGTCATAAACTTATCATTCGTAGCAAATGAAGGTATTTGTAAAAAAAAAAAAAAAGAAACAAGCTTGGATACTCAAATCTGCCACTTAAATGAAGATTCATCTATATTTCTACAACATTGCAATTAATAATGAAACGATCTCACCGAGTGGCTTCAACCGGCGATAATTCTCAGCTGTAGTTACCTTCATCGTACCTCCAACGCACGCGTGGCGTTATTTTCTTGCGTCTGCTTCGCGCCTTGTTACATGAACTTAGCGTGGATAACACGCTGATGTGGATGGCAAAACGGATTCATGGACACGTAAGTCACATCCCACTTCTGAGTTGTTGAACATAGACTCAGAAGCGGAACTTATCACTCAAAACTAATCACGCCTTAAGAGAATACATCTCTTAAAACGCTAAAACCCTACCTATAGCCGTCTCCTCCACCCCCACAACGGCCCCTTTCCTCACATCTAATCAATTTCACCACAAACACGACAGACAAACACCATCTGAACATGAGGGTAGTTATCAAAACATTTAAATATCAATTAATCAATAACACTAATCTAAGCGTACTGGCAATATTTATTCGATTAGGGTGCGATTGCTATCGCAATCCCTCAATCAAATACAACGACCTAGACACGAAAGCATCTACTAGTTATTGGAACTACTTTACTGTTCAGAAGCAGGCCTTTATTTCTATACCAAATATCTATCACAAATTATCAAATTAACACTAATATTACACTAGCTTTTCTGCAAACTTATTTAAACATAAATCATAGGTAAATCACTCGCGCGATAACTCAACAGAGTTTAGCGTACGCTTTCACGACATAACCGAACTGAGAGCCTTTCGTCTTTCTTTTCGCTTTTTATATATTTCATTTACAAAATGGCGGTACCTCCCACTTCTTTGACGAACCTTTGAAATCATTCGTCCAATCGTTGGGAGAAGTCAAATATTAGTCTATTTAAATTCTATTCAGTCAAATTTCAACAAAACTATCACCTATATTATCTCTTATATTTAAAACTATTTGATATTATATACACACTAATTCTTATTATTATTCGTAAAAGCTAGTTAATTTAATCATGTAGCTGACACGTATAACTCTGTGCCCATGTTCTAATGCTATTTCGTCAATGACGTATCGGATCTTGGTTGGTTTGTTTTCTTTTAAAAGACGTACTAATTCCGCTTTTAACATATTCATGTTTGCATCTACGCCATTTTTAACGTATTTCACGCCATAACCAAATGCCGAGTTGTGGTATATATCATATAAAAATAAAAATTTTACCTTTTGTATGAAACAGCTGATATTTTTTTGCGATTTCAGAGGTTTGTCCACATAGTGAAAATTGTTCATATTCACAAGTACATTCACCCCTTAAATGGTGCAAACTGATTTTTCTACACTTGTATACATTTTAGAAATCAATTTAATAAATAAATTTTGAGTCCTAAACCTAAAACTACATTCGATAAAATTTATGAATCTCTGCACATCACTATCGTCAATAAAGTAATAGAATTATTTCCTTCAAAGTCGTTATCAATTAATACGGAACTTCATGAGCGGACAAACGTCAAACCGGCCTTCATAGCGTGCCGCTAGTTTAAACAAGTGCAGCCGTGAAGAATCGCTTTAGTTCCATCATTGTGTGGGTTTATTACGTATTTTGTTGATCAACTAAAACTGAGACTAAAATATTTTTTCTTCAGAGTAAATTTCAACAAGATTTTTTTAAAATAATAATTTAATATAAAAAAATATTTTTAAAAAAGCGACTTCAAACGCCCGCGCCACTAAAAATTTTTGATTTTTAAAAACCGGTACGCACCTCTGACTTTGGAGTCAAGTGCGTTTAAGCAATTAAATATCACTTGCTTCAACGATGAAGGAAAACATCGTGAGGAAACCTGCACATCTGAGAGTTCTTCATAATGTTCTTGAAGGTGTGTGAAGTCTGCCAATTCGCATTGGGCCTGCGTGGTGGACTATGGCCTATGCCCCTTCTCTGAGGGGAGACCTGCGCTCAGTAGTGCGTCATTGATGGGTTGCTAATGATGATGATGACATACATACATACATATACTACTAAAATCTTCTTCTTTATAAACCGATAGACATCCACTTCTGGACAATGGTCTCTTGCATGGACTTCCGCAGGCTTTAGTCTTGCGCCGCCTGAATCCAGCGGTTCCCCGCGTCTCGTTTAATGTCGTCCCATCTCTCGATCGTCGACGTCGGGGGTCTGCCAACACTGCGCTTCCCGAAGCGGGGTTGCCACTCCATCCACCTAGGGACCGCAACGACTATCAGGTCTTCGACATATGTGCCCCGCTCATTTCCATTTCAGTATCGCGACTCGCTGAGCTATGTCGGTCACTTTGGGTTTCTAAAATCATAACCCTTCCTTTTAGCTTCGCCGTAGTCGGTTAAGAAAGCCTACACTTGACCCTTAATCGAACCCGCATTACATACACTATAGATAAAACCTATTTTATGTCCTATCTAAACCATAACAGTTAATTACGATTCGCAATAATTGCTCCAACGATATTTCGACCTTGTGCCATTTTTAATACGGGTTATTGTTAAATGCCAGCGCGGTATACATTGAACAAACTAGCTTTTGCCCCGCGGCTGTGACCATATGTGCTTCCTCCATTAAAAGTGATCCTAATAAATATCGCACACAGACCTAGATCAGAAGCCAGACATTAGACAACTCAAATAAGGTCTCTGTTCCCTAGACGAAAAAAAGTCTTTCTGAATCTTTTGTTAGTAATTGATCCTTTTTTTAAAGTCTGTTAAAAAAAAGAAAAACAAAATTCTCTGTTTTCGATACGCTCGCTCGTATGTATCGTGTTGGTTATATACTCAAAGCCTATATCATTTGAAGATTTCGTAACTTTGCCTTAGATATTGTGAGTTGTGACTGCTGACATAAAAAATATGAATAGTATTTTTAACCCCCGACGCAAAAAGAGGGGTGTTATAAGTTTGACGTCGATGTCTGTCTGTCTGTGTGTGTGCGTGTCTGTCTGTGGCATCGTAGCTCTCAAATGGACGGACCGATTTCGATGCAGTTTTTTCATTTGAAAGCCAGTTTCCTTGCGGTGGTTCTTATAGCTATGTTTGGTTAATATCGGTCCAGCTCAGTGTAAGAGTATCAGCTCTTTTCCAAAATTATGTACTTAAGGCATTTTTGGCGTATGATTACTCGATTAAGTGCTTCACGCGTGCCAGTATAATCGTTAAATGACAGATAATTGATAACTTCGACCAAGCTTCGACCTGATACTGCAACCGGAATCATACATAGTCCGGCCATAAATTCATATGTCTGGGGTGTTTTAAATTTTTAATTTACGCTTGTTACAAGCTTTTATTTAACTCGCAATGTATGTATGTATGTTTAAATGACAGTGGCTATTCAACTCTAATGTATGAGTGGTTGGTGTAGTTTATTGTGAGGTTAATTCAGCTCGTTTAGTTAATTGTAACCGCCTCATGCTCGTTGTGACGACTGACTACAGAAAACTGTAGCGTGGTTCGATATTTTTAACCGACTTCAAAAAAGGTCTCAATTCGTCGCCAATATATTTTTTTTATTTTTTTTTATGTATGTTCACCGAATACTCGAAAACGCCTGAACCGATGGGGAAAATTATTTTTTTGTTTGAAATGGTATGCTTCCCAGGTGGTCCCATTTAAATTTTATCTAAATCAGTCGAGTGGTTTTAAAAAAATCAACAATGTTTTTTATATTCTTTGTGGTGGCGCGGGTGTTTGAAGACTTCGGTTTTTTTTAAAGAATTTTTATATTAAATTATGTCTGGCGCAGAAGACCGTAAAAAAGCAAAACAAAGTGGAAACATTTACGAAATAACTCGCTGAAAAAGTATGTAGGTAGGTACCATAGGTTTAGGATTGGTAGTCGCTTCGCACACTGCTAGATACTAGAGATGGGCCGAATATTCGTTTTATATTCGGTATTCGGCATATTCGGCAGCTTTACCGAATATTCATATTCGGCCGAATATTCGGCTGAATCACCTAATATATTCGGCAAAGTGATACTCAAAGTTTTTACTGTTATTGACCCGTGTATTATCATGATTTGAGTGTACAGTGTAATGAGGTAAGTATTTTAGAGTATAGCTTTCTGTTTTTGTCGTCACTGAAGCTTTATTTTCAATTAAAGTAGGTTGGTAAAAACTAAAAGATAATAACTTAATGCAAAATATAGGTATCTAGCTGTTTTGGGATTAGGCTGCTGTGTAAACTCTTTAGAATAATATATTATAATCAGGTCTTAATTGAAGGAAAATAAACAAGATATTTATTTCGATCAGTCTTTATTGTGTTAGAGAATAGCTTAATCAAATCACAACACCTTAGTAGATTATGAATAATATTTTTTTCTAGTTTCTACTCAGCATAGCGTCGCAAAATATATTTATTGATATTAAACTTTTAAACCTATCCTATTCAACCAATATAGTTCTTTATAAAGAAAATAAGTAATTTGTTTGTACTTTTCAGGTTGTAATTTAAGAGATCAATCACTTAATCTACACATTAAGAGTTAGGAACTTAATTATAGTCTACTGAGATATAAGACACATATGACATCTCATATAATTATTTAAGATAATTCAAAATGTCATTAATTACTTAAGTATGTAAAATAATAATATAGGAAGATTATTCCTAAAAAATCACAATTCACATCTTCATTGACTTACACGAAAGTGTTTTGTTTATCTATAAACAGAAAAAATATAGTTCTTAAACGGTAATGGAAAGTGGAAACTACAATAAAAAGAAACGTAAACACAAATCACAAATGTTTTGTTACATAATTAGCAAATAAGCCTGGCGTAATTTAGTATTTAAAATTCACAAGTGGCAAGTTGTGGTGTAAAAAAACAAGATGCTCAGCTTTATTTGGCAATAGTTTGTTTCGTTTTTGCTCATAAACGTTGCCTGCTTCGGAAAACAAACGTTCACTGTAAACGGAGCTTCCTGGAGCTGAAAGAAAAATTTTAGCCATGTTGCTCATAAGAGGAAATCGGAATTTATTTTTGGACCACCACTTGTAAGGGCACATATCCCGTGACAGCAAGCTATCTGCAATGTATCTGTCTAATTCGATAGCTATTGGGCTTTTTGGTTCTTCGATCTCAGGCTGCTTTGCTGATGCTAATTCTTCATAGCACGTCCAGAGGGCTTTATGAGTACCTTCCTGTGATTGAAGACCACTGTACGGTAACGGAGCTGGCGGTTCACTCTCATTTTCACTGTTACTCGTGCTATCCATATCTGCGCTTCTTCTAACGTATTCTGCAAGGAATTGGCGTCTCACCCACGGAACTTTTTCTGGAGTGAAAAAAATCATCTTGTACCTTGGGTCGAGCAGTGTAGCAATAGTGTAATTCTTTTCATCTTCAAATTGTCCGACTCGCCTTTCCAATCATTCTTTTAGTGCCATTCGCAAGGAATCCACGTATAGCTGCAATTTCTTTGCACTTCTTCTTTGATTAGAAACTTTTGCAAGATTTTTGTGTGGGGGATCACCTCTGAAATGCAAGAGTATGCAAGGGTCTGGCGGCAATCCACGCGCTTAGCGTAAACAAGTTTAGACCTGCATTTGTGCGACGGAACGGAATCAAATGTACCGAATATTCGGTTCGGTAAAAGTTTTACCGAATATTCGGCCGAATGTTCGTATTCGGTGAAACCCGTGTTCGGCCCATCACTACTAGATACCGTCGACGTACTTGTAAATTGCGGTTATTCATAGTACGTACGCCTGATTGTAACTATACCTACTTGTAGTGGATAAACTCAAAAACTACTTGACCGATTTTAAAAATTTATAGAAAGCTAAGTTATCAGCAAGTAATATAGCTAAAGGCTATATTTTATTTTCAAAAAATTTGAGATCCCTATGAAAATTGCAATAATTAACCCAAGGTGTCAAAACTCATGTAAATATATAAAAGGAAAACGTGACTGACTGACTGACTGATCAACGCACAGCTCAAACCACTGGACGGATCGGGCGGTTTTGCATGCAGATATATATTATAATGCAGAGATCCGCTAAGAATGTATTTTTGAAAATTCACATTCAATAGGAATATATTAAAAAACAAGTTTCAAAGACGTAGGCATGACATGCCTACTTTAAAACATCTTCTCTTCTCTTCTTTATCAACCGATAGACGTCCACTGCTGGACAAAGGTCTCTTGCATAGACTTCCACAGGCCTCGGTCTTGCGCCGCCTGAATCCAGTGGCTCCCTGCGACTCGCTTGATGTCGTCGGTCCACCTGGTGGGGGTCTGCCAACACTGCGCTTCCCGCTTCTTTAAAACATGTTTCCCTGAAAATCTGAATCCAGCAAAATTTTGAATTGTTAATGTTGGTGCGTGGAACTGGGCCATCGGTTAAATATTATCGATGAACTAACCCTGACCCACGATTTAAAGCAAACAGATCAGAATTCATCTCCTTTGAGGCAATCGGCTAAACGTTTCAACATTTTTTGCCATCAAAAAACTGCGTCCGAGTCAATGCCAGGAAGTTTTTTATAATACCTGTAAGTAATATCATTGCCGTTCGGAACTGTGTAACTTATTTTTGCGGTTCAGTAATCGTGTTGAATCTAGCTTATAAAGTAAAAGGAAATCGATTTTAGGATCAAGAGCAGAGTTGACTTTTTTGCTAGAAAATTGACGGTCCATGTTGATGGAAGCATTATGACCGTTTTTACAAATCTTCACTAGGATGATAGAAGTAGGAGTCTTTTAACGTAGGTAACCCCTATGTTACTCCACATATATGGAGTATTTGTCATTTCCACCTCTGTGTTCATCATCATCATTCATCATTAGCAACCCATCAGCGGCTCACTACTGAGCGCAGGTCTCCTCTCAGAGAAGGGTTATAGGCCATAGTCCACCACGCTGGCCCAATGCAAATTGGTGGACTTTACACTCCTTCAAGAACATTATGAAGAACTCTCAGGTGTGCAGGTTTCCTCACGATGTTTTCCTTCACCGTTGAAGCAAGTGATATTTAATTGCTTAAACGCACTTGACTCCGAAAAGTCAGAGGTGCGTAGTGCGTACCCGGGATCGAACCTGCGATCCCCGAATAGGAGACCACAGTCCTAACCACTAGGCTATCACTAGACAGAAAGCCTCACCTAACCTAGCACATTTAAAAGTTAGGGAAAGTTGATGAAAACGGGCATTAGATAGATACCTTAAATAAGTGTAGAGACACACGGCAGAAATGTATAAAGCGTGCTTCGACGTTGCTCAGACCAAAGTTAGGGCATATTTATGCGTTGTTGCTTGTTCTTCCGGCGTTTCTAGTGGCGAGACTTCCCCTTTCCTCTCTCATTTAGCGGAAAGTTGTGCTAGGAGAATAAGTACGACAGTAGTGAAATAGTTGGAGTTTGAAACGTCGACGTTCCGGTTTTTCAATCAGCGGCTGTATCGGAGGTCGAATGGCGTTTTGAAAGTGTTTCTCCCTCATAATATTCCCGTTTTTACTTTGCTTAGCTTAGCTTACTTTTAACGAAAACTCGTTTTGATTGAGCCCGCATAAGGTTAACGAACTATTTGTTTTGCAGTCTTATATTAATAGGTACAACTACAAAATTAAACATGCAAGTCTACAATAATATTTTACACATGTGTGTTTGTACCTCCAAAATATTTTTGACGTGATAACGTCTTATAAATCGATGAACACCGGCTGCACGCACGTAAAAGTGTCACGTTCCGCCTGAGCCTGCGCGTGCAAGCGAGAGCGCGGAACAAGCGATAGAGAGGCACGATCGGCCCAAGCGTTGGCTTGTAACTAGAGAAAATTGTAAGTTTCAATTAACTTCTTTGTATTATACAAAATAATGATAATTCAGTGATAATAATTCAATTCAATTTATAAAAGTACTTATGCAATTTTTCATCAATGTTTCTTTATGACGTTATCACGTAAAACTATCGTCCGTAAACCGACTTTACAGACAACCAACAAATTCGACGCAAAAGTTTACAGTCAGTCGACAGAAAAAACTTGCAAGTTGTAATAAAATAATTATAATTAATTAATTATATTTAATTAATATAATGATTATAATAATGTATAAAATAATTAAAAAACAAGCAAACAAGAAAAGCGCACTGTCACTACTTCGCGAGTGAGATTCGAACCTGCGACATCTAAAGAAAGCGGCCGTTCGCCCACTGCGCCAAACAGAGCTAAATGTGAACCTCTAAAATGTTGAACGCTTACTGAACGACGGTGTTAGGTTTATTTTCGTTACGGAATTTCTTGATTCGGTCGCCGCGCTTAACTGTTTGTCCTAGTTCAAAGCCCGCGATAAAAGCTATGCAATAGCTTAAAACCTTAAATAATGCAGACGATATCGCGGCTATCTACTAGTTAAAAATAAATAATAATCAAACTAATTAATATTCTATCATAATCATTTGACATGACACCTTTTTGTCGTGCAGATACGAGTATGTAACGAAAAAATAACTAGTTATCTATTTGCATATTTGAGTTATATTAATCCTTAAAAAGATAACGGCGTTTTCGTGATTTGAAATGACAAGTGGCGTGCAATGGCGTCCGTCCAACTCAAACATGTTTTGAATTACCTCGCAAGTAGGTACTTAATAATGCAGGAGAAATCGGGACTAGAAAAAACTGTGGTGCATCTGCATAACGGCCTTTTTTGTGTTCTTTTTATAAGAATAGCGAGCAAACGAGCAGGCGGGTGAACTGATGTTAAGCGATTACCGCCGCCTATGAACGCTTGCAGCACAAGAGGCACCACCAATGCGTTGCTGGCTTTTCAGGAGTTTCTTGGTCCGCCCCTTGAATAGCCCCAAGTTGTAGGTAATTACTAGTTAAGCGGGAACACAGTTGATGGGAGTTGGATCCACTGTTTGGTAGTGCGTGGAAAAAAAGATCTGGCACAGCGGATAGTCGGTGCTCCAGGCACCCAGGTGGTGTGGGTGAAATTGCTTTCGGTGACGTACGGTGCGATTGTAGAAGAGAGGATAAGGTCAAATAGCTCTTCAGAACACTCCCCGTTATATAGCTGATAGAATACGCTTACGAGAGAGCTTACGTCTCTGCGGTGCTTTCGGTGGCTTTCCAGTGAGCTAGTTAATTTGGGATTGTCCACAAGCCGCACTGCCCTCTTTTGAATCCGGTCAAATGGAAGGAGTTGATAATATTGAGGTGCTCCGGCCCAAAGGTGGGAGCAATACTCCATGTGTGAACTTGCGCTTTATAAAGTAGGAGCCTGTGCTCAGGCGCAAAGTACCGCTTAGCTCTGTTGAGCACCCCAAGTTTTTTAGAGGCTAATTTAGCTTTTCCTTCCAAGTGATCCCGGAACTGGACTTCGTTCGAGATGCGAACACCAAGAATCCCAAAAGAAATATACTCGAGTCTGACTTGAGGTGCGGTGCGGGGAAGCGCGATGGGAGGTAGCGGTCAACTTGAAACGAACGTGTAAGTAAGAATAGCATTCTACACCGGCGTAGAAGCTGAAGACTGCGGGGCATGTATAACTTAATTTTATAAATGTAACATTATAATGCGATATATTGTGATATAAATAATTTCTGATTGACGTGTAATATTGATATCTATACATATAATAAAACTGTAACTGGAAGATTTCTGTACATTTAATATATTTTGAAAATTTTAATTGGGGGATGCTTTACTATCGATACTGAGCCCAAAACAGATTTTTATTTAATTTTTGTCTGTTTGTCTGTTTGTTTGTCCTTCTTTCACGTAAAAACTACCGCACAGATTTCTACAAAATTTTATACCGTGGTAGCTTATTACTCGGGTCAACATCTAGGCTACTTTTTATCCCGGAAAATCAAGGAGTTCCCGAGGGACTTTAAAAACTAAATCTACGCGGACAAAGTTGCGGGCATCAGCTAGTTTACGAATAAATGACTAGGACTATGACTATGACGTTATATACTCAAAGCTATGACCATTCTACCACGGTCGCTCGTGCTGGCAAGTCAGGGATGAAGCTCTGACCTCGTTCTCTTACATGACTAGGCCTCCATTGTTTCACCTGTATCTTATACCTACTGTTTGTATCTCGTGTCACGATGTATGTTCGGGATAAACTCGAAAACTACTGAACTGATTTTGATCAAACTTCGTAACTATCTGTAATTTGGCCCAACTTAAAAGGTAGGATAGTTTTTATCTTAATTATTGACATTAATATTTGTTATTGCAAATTAAAATATGTTAATTACCCTGCCAGGGCAGCACACACAAACAACCTCTGCACAGCGTCTGCGAAGACGAGGCCCCCGATTTCTAACCTCACCTGGGCTGGGGTGGATCCTTACCACGATCACGGGGACGTACGGACTAACCTAGTCCAGCCACTCCTCCCATTCGTCCCAACGTTATCCTAAGTCGTGGTCCGAGCCTCACAGGAGGCGCCCCTAGGAAGACGTTGCCCCCCGATGTCTTCGAGCCCTAGAGCTCTTTTCAAACCCCAGGCAGAGCTTCGCGCTTGCCAGCCCCCCCCCCCCCCCCATTACATGACGCTGATGTTAATGACGCTGCAACGGCCAGTAGGGCCAGCAGCATACACAATCCGGAACTACACACCACCGCGCCAGTTCGGAAAGCGGATTCAGACTTACAAACTCAACAGCGGGACTTTGTTTCATAAAGATATGTATTAACTTAGTGATGTAGCGATAATAGTGTTGATTATATCATAATTATGATATCATAAACTTGCATATCACGTGAAGGCCTAAAATCCACTGTTTGCGTCCCTTCTGTCCGCCTGGCGCACCTGTCCGCGCCTATCTGACAGGTTTGGACTTGCAATCATTTTTGTTAGCAAGTTACATATTTGTACTGATAAAGACAACCTCAAGAAAGTTTCCAAAATTACTGAAAAAAAAATCGGCCAAGTGCGAGTCGGGCCTCGCTCTTTTAGGATTCCGTTAAAAAAAATTAAATTATTATATTTCCATGTACCTACCCATGAAAATATTTTAATTTTAATTTAATTTAATTTAATTTTTATTATTTGTTGTTATAGCGGCAATAGAAATACATAATATGTGAAAATTTCATCTGTCTATCTATTACGGTTTACGAGATACAGCCCACTGACAGACGGACGGACGGACGGACGGACGGACGGACGGACGGACAGCGTAGGCTTAGTAATAGGGTTCCGTTGGTACCCTTTGGGTACGTAACCCTAAAAAAGATTCGTGTCTACGTCTTCTTCTTCTTTATCAACCTATAGACGTCCACTGCTGGACAAAGGTCTCCTGCATGGACTTCCACAGGCTTCGGTCCTGCGCCGCTTGAATCCAGCGGCTCCCTGCGACTCGTTTGATGTCGGTCCATCTGGTGGGGGTCTGCCAACACTGCATTTCCCGGTGCGGGGTCGCCACTCCAACACCTTGGGACTCCAACGACCATCAGCTCTTCGAACTGTGTTCAGCGTGTCGCGAAACTGAAGTGGAAATGGGCGGGGCACATAGTGTCTACGTAATTAATTATAATTAATAATTATGGTAATTTATGAGACCTAAGGTGGAGGAGGTGCTTGCTGTGTTTTTATTTTAATTTTGGTATTAAATATAATACAGCTCTATAGTTTAAAAATGATTGGGATCACTGATCGAGAAGATAATATTTTCAGCTTTCTCATTTCCAAAAAATAACTAAGGCCCCGAGACTTGCCTTTGCTCGATCAATATCAAAAGTGTTCCTGCGGCTAAGATTTAGGCCGACTTGCACCAAACTGCTTAATCATGTTTAGTTAAATTTTCTATACCTGTCCTTCTCATGTCCACTCTGAAATAGTATTGTCAGAAAGTGACAGCATTACAAAATTTAACTAAACATGATTAAGAAGTTTGGTGCAAGTCGGCCTTAGAGTACGATCTAGTGCGAGATAGTAGATCAAGCGAGTGTAATTTTTTTTATCTAATGAGCATGGAATGTGCCAGTTGATTAATCATAATCATATTTAACTAAGCTATCATGAAGTAACTACTAGTTATGTAGTATTCCATACGATAGTTTCGTAATAGTAAACACTTACATAGATATGATAAAAATCCTTACATATCTTAATCATTTTTTATACGACTTCAAAAATGAGGTGTTCAATGTAACGCTTTTAATCGTCACTGTTATTTTTTTTAATTACGAGACTGAGATAGACTTGCGCTTGACGACAATGATGGGAAGCACTGATGAGGTCTAGGTTGGAGCGCGCTTGCCTAGAAAATGCATATTCACTCTTGCCTTAAAGAGTACTTTCAAACTATTCATTTGATACCGTCAAATTGTTGGTCCACTTATTTGGTGAAGATCTGATCAAAAATCATTTCAATTACCTTGAGCGATGAAAAGGAAAAATAGGATAGCGTACCTACCGCCCCTACGCCTTATCTGTTAACTTTCCTCATTTGAATGATCAAAGTAAAACCCCACTTATGGGATCTGTCTGGCATATCTTCTTCTATCTATCTATCTATATATGTACATATATAAAAGAAAGTGGTGTTAGTTACACTATTTATAACTCAAGAACGGATGAACCGATTTGGCTGAAAATTGGTGGAGAGGTAGCTTAGAACCAGGAGACGGACATAGGATACTTTTTATCTCGTTCCACCGCGTTTCCGTCATGTCACTATAAAACGTGGTATAATAAAAACGCATCTGACATGGAATAACAAAACGCAAATGACAGTGGAATAACAAAACGTAAATGACAGCTAAACGTAATTTTGTCTTTGGTTAAGTACCTATGGTAAAAAATTTGACAATTATAAAAAGTGTTATAATAAAGCATTATTGATATTATAAATGCGAAAGTGTGTTTGTTTGTTGGTTTGTCCTTCAATCACGTCCGAACAGAACAGCGGATTGATGCGATTTTTTGCATGGGTATAGTAATGGATGTAGTAGTGGTTCCTTAGACCGGGAGAGCTACTTTTTATCTCGGATAATAAAAGAGTTCCCGCGGGAATTTTAAAAACTAAATCCGTGCGGACAAAGTCGCGGGCATCAGCTAGTAAATGAATAAAAATTGGTACCTATTTATTAAAGTTTTCCTATTCTCATCTATACTTACTTGGTTTTTAGGGTTCCGTACCCAAAGGGTACCAACGGGACCCTATTACTAAGCCTACGCTGTCCGTCCGTCCGTCCGTCCGTCCGTCCGTCCGTCTGTCAGCGGGCTGTATCTCGTAAACCGTAATAGATAGACAGATGAAATTTTCACATATTATGTATTTCTATTGCCGCTATAACAACAAATAATAAAAATTAAATTAAATTAAAAAAATTAAATTAAAATATTTCCATGGGTACATGAAAATATTTTAATTTAATTTTTTTTAACGGAACCCTAAAAGAGCGAGGCCCGACTCGCACTTGGCCGTTTTTAACCTTGCTTAGTCTTAGTTTTACCACGGAATCCCTTAAAAGTACCACTGCACTGCTTCGGAACTAAGGAAAGACCAAGTCTCGTCAAGTGCGCCTGTCTGTCTATCTGTCTATGTTCCCCGCCATTTTATTATAGAAACTTGCTACAGAGGTGTGTACTACAATTTTGCTCCTCCATTTTTGTATCCTTGTATTCCGATATACACACAATATAGTTCGAAGAGCTGATGGTAATTGGGGTCCCAAGGTGCTGGAGTGGCGACCCGGCACCGGGAAGCGCAGTGTTGGCAGACCCCCCACTAGGTGGACCGACGACATCAAACGAGTCGAAGGGAGCCGCTGGATTCAGGCGGCGCAAGACCGAAGCCTGTGGAAGAGACCTTTGTCTAGCAGACGTCTGTCAGTTGACAAAGAAGAAGAAGTATTCCGATATAACATCAATATGTATTATGAAACAAGTGTAAATTAAAAATTTTATTTTTAAATGCAAGCTCTTAGTAGCTACATCATTAGACTCTGGATATCATCTAGGATCAGAGTACTTGTTATGAAGAATCAAACGAGCCCAAACTCGATGGGGTTACGTCATTTTATTACAGAGTTCCGATAGCCATCTTCCGTCTCCATCATCAGATCAGCTCCAATAATATTGTATTGTCATCCGATTTACACATAAATGCAAAATTTCAGCTCGATCAGAAACCGGGAAGTGGGTCTAATTCATCTTGCAAGATTTGACCCAAACAAACAAATAAATAAAATTGGTAGTCATTGGAATGCCTAATGCAAATTGACAGACTTCACACACCATTGAGAACATTATGCAGAACTCTCAGGCATGCAGGTTTCCTCACGAATCACGATGTTATCTTGCACCATTAAAGTAGAGGCAGCAAATAGAGATAGTAGAGAATTAGAGATATTGTGTACCCTGCAAAGGAGGCCGCGGTATTAACCATTCTTCTTCTTCTTGTAACCATTATTTTCTTCTTCTTTATCAACTGAAAAACGTACACTGTTGAACAAAAAAAAGGACATGCAGCAACCTTGCAACAGGACCTTGCGCTGCCTGTATCCAACGGCTCCCTTAACCATTAGGCTATCGAAATTAAAAATAATTATTTATTTTACACTAGACTCCCGCGTTTGCTTAAGACTTAAGTTACGTCCGCGTGGATTTAGGTTTTTGAATTGCCACGGGAAATCTTTAATATTCTGGAATAAAATGTAGCTTTTGTGTTAAACTTACGTGAGCTATCTCCATTCCAAATTTCAGCAAAATCGATTCATTCGTTGTGGCGTGAAGGAGTTACAAACAACCATCCATCCATCCATCTATTCTCACAAACTATCGCATTTATGATATTGGTTGGATAGGCCAACCCGTGACTCTTATGACAAGTCAATGACAAGTCACGACTCTACCACCAGTTCGGAAAGCAGATATTACCGCATGAACCACCACTAAGTTATGGCTAGTCTTAATTTGAGAAATAAAGGCTACACAAAAACTACATTGAAGTTATTACAGAGTAGGTAAAGACACGCGTCGTGACCGGTTCGGGGTTGCGGTAAAAAACCATAAATATACGTTTACGTAAAAACATACACAAAACCAACGTCCTTGTCCAATGATAATAATATTTATTCTATGGATCAAACCGAATTCTGGGTTTCGCGTTTTAAAATTTTCGATAAACAATCAGGGATGTTGCTTAGTTTTAAGCATTCATTTATGCGCAGCAAATAGTTATAATATAATATAGTAAATAAGTCTAAGGTTTAAAGATAAACTAGTGGTTCGCCCCGAACTGAGACCTCGCGGTAACGGTATCCCATGATTATTCATTCAATCGATACATGATAACCAAAACTGACATTATTATTATGCCCGTTTTCACCAAACATACCTAAATCATCCCCTAAGTAGGAGTCTCTTAACGTAGGTAGCTCCTAAATACAATCCTAAGTCCTAACATCCGTCCCAATATCCTTTTAGGTGTCCCGTACAGGATCGTGATAAATAAGTTGACAGAAAACATCAATCACCTAACTTATAGGTAGCCCGTAAAGGTTAGGGAACGTTAGTGAAAACATTGAATTATTTATCAAACATTGAATTTAACTCGTAGTTCCATGGGAATAGTTACTGACTGCGCCATCTATTAGCATTATTGTGAAGCTATGTTGATGCTATATGAATTACTGACGCCCATTAAAAATTAAATAATCTCGTTTCTTTATAATATTCATATAATTTTAGTATTTGTTGTTCAAGTACAGGATATAAGTGACCTAAAAACATAAAATCAGTTTGAAAATCCATAGCGGATTTTTCTAGAGAGCGTCTTCAAGCGAGCGTATAAAATCGCCACTTTGAAAGCCCCCCATTTCGTCAATTTTAAGGGAAAAATTAAAAAAAAATTATTTTTGTACTCAGTTCAAAATTATCTTTAAAATGATACGTAACAATTTTATGTAACGCGATATTTTTTTTTTTTTTTCGCATTCGCTTCTATGAGAGCCCCCCTGAAATAAAGATTTTTATAACTTTTTAAGCCATTTTCGGCTGGAGGCCATCGGTTTACATATTATATCTAAATTTGAAGTAATTACGTTCAGTAATTCAAAAGTTATAAGGCTCTGACAGACGGACGGACGGACGGACGGACGGACGGACAAGTGCAAATCGCCCTAGTTAACTCAAAGACCTTCGCTTCGCTCGGTCGATAAATTATTTCTTATTATTTATTCAATTAATTATTCATATATTTAAATTAATTCATATATAAGTCGCTGTCGGGTACCAAATTACAATAAAATATTTTTAACACAAAGCTTTTTCTTTTATGTTTTGGATTCGTGAGCCCTTTCAAAAGTCAGAATTATTTATTTCACGTAGACCAACCTGTGGCTCTTATGACACGTCATGACTCTACCTCTGGTTCGGAAAGCAGATTCTGCTGAGAAGCAAGCCTTGCCTTTGGTAAAGGCCTCTTACAATACTTTCCAATTTTTCTATTTACCGCCCGCCTTGTCTATGTTCTTCATGTTGTGTCTTCAATTTCATCCCCCCTTGTTTTGGTTTGCCGCCCCTTCCTCCCTTAAGCTTCCCTTGGATTTATTTCAATCATCTCAACACATCACCAGCCCTTTACCTCTACCTCTGGTCATGTGATCATGTCTCCTCTCGAATGAGGGTTTTAAGCCTTGTCCCTAGACCCTAGGATATACCAAGCACTAACACTGCTCCGTTTATTAAATTTTATTTTTCCATCCATACATCCATCAGCCTGTATGCATCCACTGCTGGACATAGGCCTTTCCGAGAGCGCGCCACCAAACACGGTCCTCCGCCTTCCTCATCCACCCGCTTCCCGCCACCTTCTTAAGGTCATCGGTCCAACGAGCTGGAGGTCGTCCTACACTGCGCTTGCCGGTACGCGTTCTCCACTCCAGACCACGTTTGCCCCATCCGCCATCGGCTCTGCGACATATATGACAGCTGCCCACTGCCACTTCAGCTTGCTAACCATCAGAGCTATGGCGGTCACTTTTGGTATTCTACGAATTTCCTAGTTCCGGATTTTATCCCTGAGAGAGATTCCCAACATAGCTCGCTCCATAGCGCGCTTAGCGACTTTTAATTTGTGGAAGAGGCCCACCGTCAGTGTCCACGTTTCTGCTCCATACGTCATTACCGGTAGGGTAGGACACGCTCATTTAAAACCTTTGCCTTATGGCGTTGCGGTATCGACTAATCGAAGACCCGACGTAGCTTTGTAAATCCTATTTGAAAATTTAATTTTTATTGATTTTCAAATAGAGGGTCTTCCAAAATACGTAAAATCCACTTCCTCTGTTAGTTTTGAGTATTCACCATTTTAAATGATTCTTTAGGACGTTATTTACTTTTGATGCATCGTATTGTAAGGGCGCAGTTTGACGTTTGATAGAGCATCCCCATATCTAGGTATTTTATGTTAAGTTGCTGCTTCATAACTTAGGGATCAAAACTGTTTTAACCATGGACATTTTTACACATTCTTTTATGGAATTATACGTAGGTAATCTTTTTCCTACGTTATTTACTTTTCATGCATCGCATTGTAAGGACGCGGTTTGATGTTTGATAGAGCATTCCCATATCTACTTAGGCATTTTATGTTAAGTTGCTGCTTCATAACTTAGGGATCAAAGCTGTTTTAACTATGGACATTTTTACACATTCTTTTATGGAATTATACGTAATCTTTTTCCTCAATTGAAGTCCGTGTATTCAATTTTAACACAGTGAAATGATCTTACTAAGTAACATAACAGAACTGGTTTCACTCGTAAAACTTGCAAAGTAAATCTCTGGGTCAATGACGACATCATCTGCAGATGTTGCAGGGATTTGGTGTTCTTCTCACAAGCTTTAATTATGTCACTGTAATATATTAGTACATTTTCTGACTTTTGGTATGACTTGACTCATGGGCATAATTTCTTTTTACATGACTGCCCAAAAAAAGAAATGCAATGTTTTCAGGGTTCATGTATGTATTTTAGTTTCTTTATCCCAACATGACTTCTTAATGCCTGAATAGATTTGCATGCATGGATGGGGGTTGGTTTTATATACAAAGGCAAGGATTTTTTTATCACATTATCCCGATTTCCGAGTGACACATTCGTTAAAGTAGTCGGGTTTTTAATTTTATTCTAAACTTCTAACTTTACACACCCTAACTTCACAAACTCTACACCTTAGTCAAAATATGTGGCTTGGCCATTTCGCTACATTCATGTGGGCGTAAGGTGAAAAATTTATTCACTGTTCATTACTTTTCTGTTAAACAATAGCTCGGGTAGTAACGTGCGCAGAACTCTCGGCGTGATATTATAACTCGCACTTGACCGCTTTTTTTGACTTGCAAAACGGCTTCATGTTTTTGACTCTAACAAAACTTTCCGACAAAAATAGAGTAGGTCTCTTTAAAATGACAGCTCCTGCATTTAAATGATGCGATTATTATAAATTGTTGTCCGTGGCCTAAATATGAGCGGGAAAAGTGTCGAATTATATTATTTTATTGTTGTGTAAAAGGAAAAGTGCATTGTAAATAACGTCGACTTTTATTTAGGGTCATGGAATTCCTCGACTGCGCCTCAAGAGGGTCCGAAAGACATTTGTGGGAATGGGTGTGACGTTCTATAATAAAATTCCACAGTCGATCTTAGACTTGCCTTTACACAAGTTTAAGAAAGCAATCAAAACTTCTCTCATGTAAAAAGCATATTATACAATTGAAGACTATATAAATGACAAAAAGCGTCGATATAATTCGCTCCAGCGAGTCGTGAGACAGTAATGATTAACCTTTTTTTTTTGAAAAGAGCAACCGCTGAGTTTCTTGCTGGTTCTTCTCGGCAGGAAGGGCATTCCGAACCAGTGAGTGGTAGAGCCATCAGACGATTCAAAAGCACTTGTAAAAAGTTTATTTGAATGAAAAATATTTCTATTCTATTTTAGAATAGAATATATTCTATTCTAAAATAAAAATAATAATGAGAGTTACTAAAAAGCCGACTATGGGATGGTATTATAATAAGTCAATGCTATATTATATTTTACCGATCGGATAAAACATGTTATGTGTACGGGACAGATCGTACATATATATGTATTAGATACTTATCGAGCCCCAGAAAACGACAATAATATAAGAGACTGTCATTCAAAAATCACGTGGCTCCGTTGCTCCGCGCGTGTTTGAAGGACAAACCAAGAAACTTACAAACACTTTCGCATTCATATTTCATAATAATCTGGGGTAGGAGTTAATTCGATGACAAAACTAGGACAACTGGAATCGAACCGTATACCTACTATTATTATCGCTTTGTCAGAAAGGCCCCAAAACTAATCAGCCCTAATCTTGAATGGTCTAAGGCCCTAACCGGGGTATCGTGTTAAAAATACTTAAAAAAATATAACATGTGACCTTGTGATTAGGGAAAATACTTGGTCGGGGATGTTGGTAGTTACTATTTAATATGTACGGGATATAACCGCGGTACTTTTTGCAATTCGGAGCAGTGATAGCCTAGTGGTTAGGACTGCGGTCTCCTATTCGGGGGGTCACTGCTTCGATCCCGGGCACGCACATCTGACTTTTCAGAGTTATGTGCGTTTACAGTGCAATTGAATATGAAGGAAAACGTGAGGAAACCTGCACGCCTGATAGTTCTCCATAATATTCTCAGGGTGAGATCTATAGATCGTAATCTGGCTCGTTTTAACTCAGTCTTGAGTCTGAGCTGAGTGAGAGTGCTATCTAAGTAAAGACCTTACCCTTACTGCCCCACTCAAAGAAATTCATTAAATTATGATTAATGAATCATTGACTTGTGATTAACTGCCGCTCTCAGCCGCATTTATTAAATTATATTTAATGAGCCATTCATTAATTATCATTAAATCTATTAATTACTTACTTGTCTCAATGCACAAACGAAGCGTTAATTTCTGAGAGTGAAACTTTTTAAATCCAAGATGTCGTCGTTAAGTAACGATTAGCGACTCTGAGTGCGGCAGTAAGTCCACAACGCTGGCCAAGTACGGATTGGCAAACTTCACACACCTTTGAGAACATTATGGAGAACTCTCAAGCGTGCAGGTTTCCTCACGAGGTGTTCCTTCAGGGTTAAAACAAGTGATATTTAATTGCTTAAATCCAATTTTTTAAATCCAAGATGTCGTCGTTAAGTAACGATTAGCGACTCTGAGTGCGGCAGTAAGTCCACAACGCTGGCCAAGTACGGATTGGCAAACTTCACACAGCTTTGAGAACATTATGGAGAACTCTCAAGCGTGCAGGTTTCCTCACGAGGTGTTCCTTCAGGGTTAAAACAAGTGATATTTAATTGCTTAAAACACGCCTAACTCCGAAAAGTCAGAGATGCGTGCCCGGAATCGAACAGGGGTCAAACAAAGTACAAACCATTGGGCTATCACCGCTAAAGTCGGTCAAGAGTACATTATTAGACCTATGGGTTTTCACTTTAGATATCAATAAAATACATGCTTAGATACATCTAAAGATATCTTTCTGATACTTACTCTTGAAATCTTATCGATACTCGATAAAAAAGTATTGCGTCAACTCATGGTTATTTCTGACTAAATGTGCGATTTTTCATGTTTTTAACCGACTTCAAAAAAGGTAAGGTAATTCATCGGCATCTTTTTAGGGTTCCGTACCAAAATGGTAAAAATGGAACCCTTATGGTGAGACTTTCTCCGTCCGTCCGTCCGTCCGTCCGTCTGTCACAGTCGATTATTTCAGTAACTATTAAAGCTATCGACATGAAGTTTGGCATAGCTGTGTATAATAGTGGCCCAACATCATTGCAATAAAGAAAAATCGAAAATTATTTTTAGTTTTATTAAAAAAGGGGGAAAATCGGGGGTTTGAAATTTCAAAGTAAAATAACTATACCGAGTGGGGTATCATATGAAAGGCCTTTACTTGCGCATTCTAAAACAGTCTTTTATTTATTTCTATATATAATAGTTTTTGATTAATCGGCCAAAATGTCGAAAAAAATACCGTTCCCCCCCCCCCCTTATCTCCGAAGTTTACCAATCGAAAAATCTGAAATAATTATGGTCAATAGAGGTTTATGTATATTTTACAGGAAAATAAAATCAACGCGAAAATTATTTTAGTTTGATTAAAAAAGGGGGAAAATCAGGGGTTTGAAATTTCAAAGCAAGATAATTATACCGAGTGGGGTATCATATGAATGGCCTTTACTTGTGCATTCTAAAACAGTTTTTTATTTATTTCTATATATAATAGTTTTTGAGTAATCGGCCAAAATGTCGAAAAAAATACCCCCCCCCCCCCCCCCTTACCTCCGAAGGTTACCAATCAAAAAATCTGAAATAATTAAGTATGGTCAATACAGGTTTATGTATATTTTACAGGAAAAATAAAACCAACGCTGTAACTAGCATAGTTTTTTTTATAAACCTCTACAAACAAAGTTAACGATAACTAAGCAAATTAATATAATATTATCGTTTTACTTTTACTTTTGGAGTACGGAACCCTTGGTGCGCGAGTCCGACGCGACGCGAGTCGCACTTGGCCGGCTTTTTTTTATGTTTGTTCACCGATTACTCGAAGACGCCTGAACTGATTTGGAAAATTCTTTTTTTTTATTTGAAAGGGCATACCTACTTCCCAGGTGGTATTTCCCATTAAAATTTTATCGAAATCGATCGAGCGGTTTTTAAAATAACAATAAATTATATACTTTATACCGGCGCGGGGGTTCGAAGTCGGTTTTTAAAAATAATTTTTTATATTAAACTAGCTGATGCCCGCGACTTCGTCCGCGTGGATTTAGTTTGTAGAATCCCGTGGGAACTCTTTGATTTTCCGGGATGCCTATGACACCCTCCAGGTTCTGAACTATACCTATCCAAAAAATCACGTAAATCTGTAGCGTTGCTGCAGCTTGATTGACGGACAAACCAACAAACCAACAAACAAACACACTTTCGCATTTATAATTATGTATTAGTAAGGAAGAATTAATACTAAACGATGATAATGGCGATCTAATTAAATTTTAGAACACAAAAGCTAATATTGAGACTTAAATATGACAGTTAGATATATTTCCTCGGGGACTTTTTCGTAGAAAATAATGAGTACTTTAATCATGTAGTACATAATTTTTATGTATCATCAATAGTTTTCTCAGCAAACGCCAAATAATGCATTTTATACGCAAAATTTTGCTACTTTGGGTTACATTATTGCAATTTTCTTAAAGATCTCTAATTTTTTTGAAAATAAATTATAGCCTATGTTACTTCCTGATAACTTAGCTTTCTATTGGTGAAAAAATGGTTAAAATCGGTCCAGTAGTTACAGAGCCTATTCGGTACAAACAAACAAACAAAAAAAATCTTTCCGCTTTATAATATTAGTATAGATTATCCTCGAAACAAGCCTCGATAGCTGAATGTGCTGATAGCGGACTGAAAGTCGTAAGGTCGACGGTTCAAACCCTACCCGTTTCACTATTGTCACACCCATTCTTAGCATAAGCTTCGCGCTTAGTTTTAATTTTTAAGAGTTAAATTTATTATTAGGTATTATGTTTAATAACTAGTATTTAGACTAATTTATTGAAAATCGGTTGCGTCGATTAGAAACATTTACTAGTTCAGTATTAGTACGAGTTTACATATCTATCGAAAAAGCGAATAGATTTCCAGTGTCGAAATCGATAACATCGAAAACAGTTCAAAAGTATGAACGGTGCATTCATAACTAACTACTTACTGATTTTAGTGTATTATATTGATGGATGCCTTTGAGCTTCAAAAAAAATTGGTTGTCTGTAAAGTCGGTTTACGGACGACAGTTTTACGTGATAACGTCATAAAGAAACATTGACGATGACTGGCGGGCGGCGGCGCGGTCACAAACCAACGCTTGGGCTGATCGTGCCTCTCTATCGCTTGTTCCGCGCTCTCGCTTGTACGCTCAGGCTTAGGCGTAACGTGACACTTTTTCGTGCGTGCAGCCGGTGTTCATCGATTTATAAGACGTTGTCAAAAGGTAATAATATATTATCTAAGCTGTTGTAGTTTTAATAGTTATAATACTTCGTCAAAGAGATAATGTGAAATGATTGGGATGGTGAATTCGTTGTGGGCTCGCCTCTCAGAGATCGATGCGTTTTGAATTCTCGTGGCTTTATTTTTAAATGTTTAAAAATAATCAGCACCTTACCTTATCTCCATAACAGTATACTGTAAAAAAATAAATCTCATGTTGAAAGAAAATTGAACAATTTCGATTTTAATTACATTGTAATCCAATTTCTATTATAAAATTTATAAAATAAACTGCCCATTTCGAAAGTGCTTAAATGATTGTATTTTTTAAGAGAACAAAGCGTTGCGTCGAAATTTATTCATCATCATCATCATCCTAAGCAACCCATCAACGACTCACTACTGAGCGCAGGTCTCCTGTCAGAGAAGGGTTATAGGCCATAGTCCACCACGCTGGCCCAATGCGAATTGACGGACTTCAAACACCTTCGACAACATTATGAAGAACTCTCAGATGTGCAGGTTTCCTCACGGTGTTTACCTTCACCGTTGAAGCAAGTGATAGTTAATTGCTTAAACGCACTTGACTCCGAAAAGTCAGAGGTGCGTACCCGGGATCGAACTTGCGACCCCACGAATAGGTGACCACAGTCCTAACCACTAGGCTATCACTGCTTCGAAATCTATCAACGTTATCGAAATGTGAAACTCGTACTAGCTAAGAGCACTGATACAAGTTCGCGTAACGCAAGTCGTAACATACGCACGGCGCGTCGGCCTTGGTCGTAAAATAATTGTTGATACACATTTAAAAAGTGTACAGTTTTGAAAATAAATTACTTCAACTTTTACGTAACAGTGTTTCGATATTAGAAATCTATCAGTGTCTTGACTGATTTTCTAGGACATTACATCGTACCTATACTCAGCATAGGTAGTGAGCAAAATTTTAAAATGGCAATTTCTTTGTTTAAATTTTACTAGTATACAATATTTTTGGAACGTAAGTTCCTTATCGCGCGGTACGGAAGGGGGCTAGACGGAAAAAATTAAGGAACCGACACTCGACATATTTTTGAAACCGACACTTTTTTGTTGAATGTGAATTTTGCATTGTGTTCGGTATGTTCGCGATACAACATTGGGTCTCCGAAGCCTAGTGGCTCCGGCAGTCGTCTAAAAGTTCAAAGTCGATGGTTCTAATCCATAGGGAAAGGTTCCACATGTAGAAATTGTTTAGAATAAAATAGAAAATAGAAAATTCAGTCTGTCGAGCTGGGATTCGAACCATCGACTTTGAACTTTTAGGCGACTGCCGGAGCCACTAGGCTACGGAGACTCAATGTTGTACCGCGAAAATACCGAACACAATGTAATCGAAAGGAACTACGTTCCTTCCGGGTGTCCCTTGACACCTCTCAAGTTTTTTTTCTATATATACATATTATCAGTTTCAAAACGGTACTTTTAATTAAAAATGAATAATATAAAAAAAATAACTGAAATTAGACCGATGGTCCCTTCACGGTCTTTTCGCCCTAAGGGTGAATTTTTCGAGATTTTTCCTTTCAGTTTCGAGGGTCATCGGTGAGCCGTCCGTACAAAGTCGCCCTTAGGGCAAAGGGCCTTAGGGTTCATTTTCGCAAAAAATATTCGAAAAAATAAACGCTGAACGAGGCACCGTCTAATATGGTGGTGTCGTGTGATGCGGGTTGTTACGTTCCCTCAAATATGGTTGAGCGAAGCAATGGCTGGGTCATGCGTCATGCTCGTGAACGGGTTCTACCGACGGGAATGGGGCTACTTTCTGTCTGCCCGTCTTGACATGTGTTGAATTATAAATAGAAATAATTACGTATGCTTTTGTGGAACTTCCCCTAATTGTGGAAACTATGCATGCATAGAATAGTATCTATTAAGTATAATGTAAAAGTATTTTGAAAAGAGCAACTGCCGAGTTTCTTGCTGGTTCTTCTCGGCAGGAACGGCATTCCGAACCAGTGGTAGACTCATTGACGATTCAAAAGTACTTGTAAAATTTTATTTGAATAAAAAACATTTCTATTCCATTCTATTCTATTCTATGGGCCTAAGGGCCTAATACAAGTTCGAACGCCGATACGCGCGCCGCGGACGGCCGGCCTTATCGTAAGAGTGTACCAGATTTCTGAGCACAGTTGCATAACCGTTGCACTTATCAATAAACAAGTCATAGCCAAGCGAAGGTCGGATGTCTACTGTCTACGGGTAAATAAACAATTTCTCTCCCAAATATTGTATAAAAAAATTGGTTGTCTGTAAAGTCGGTTTACGGACGATAGTTTTACGTGATAACGTCATAAAGTAACATTGACGATGACTGGCGGGCGGCGGCAGGCTCAACGCTTGGGCCGATCGTGCCTCTCTATCGCTTGTTCCGCACTATCGCTTGCATGCTCAGGCTCAGGCGGAACGTGACACTTTTCGTGCGTGCAGCCGGTGTTCATCGATTTATAAGACGTTATCACGTCAAAAATTCTTTTTAAAAACCGACTCCAAACGCCACTACGAAGTATAAAGTAATTTTAGTTTGTACAGGTATATTGAAGTCGGACGGGCCTAAATATGAAACCGATGCGCAACTCAACGCAGCAAACTATTATTGTTTTATACTTTGTAGTGGCGTTTGAAGTCGGTTTTTTAAGAATTTTTATTTTTAGTGAAGCTTCATAGAATCAATCTTCATAATATTCTGTGATCGCGAGCCATTTGCTCGATTTAGCGTAGATATTCATCAGATCTTCACGAAATTGAATGGGACCAAACCTGACCGTATATACATATATGTCCTTTCAAATAAAACATATATTTGTTGTAAAAATATATATTTGTTGTGTCGGAGTTATGGAGTATCATCGACAAAAAAAATACGCGTTGAATTATTAACCCCTCCTTTTTTTGAAGTCGGTTAAAAGGATATTAATTATTAACCAAACTGGACTTGACTAACATTGCCCTCTCCCCTCCAAATAAATACATATTATAATAAATTTAATGGAATAAACACAATAATTACAGTTAACGCATATCATAACGACAAGTTACTAACGACATAATGTGAACCGCTCATTAGACACTAGACAGTTATTATAATTATATTAATTCATACTAAACGGTGCACAATACGCCTCGACTCCGTTATCACACGTCATGATCACAGAGATCACAGATGATTAAATCGTTCGATGTTTTTACTCGTATCTTGGTATTAATTCTGTAAATAATCTCAGCACAAAATAATTGACAGGTCCAAAAATAGTAATAAACATAACCTACCTATTCTGAAACTTTATTTGTAGTTGTGTTGTAGACATTATACGTTCATGGTTGTAGATTTGTCATTTATCTTGTTTTCCTAGCACACCTTTCTACACTACCTCAAATATGAAAAATAGCTAAGCAGTTATATTCAAATTTTAAATTATTTATGACTATAAATGTAGGTCAAATTGTGGCTCTTATGATACGTAGTACTATTATATATTCTGTGTTTATGACAAGTCAGGATTATCTACTCTAAGTTCGGAAAGCAGATTATGTTGAGAAGAGCCGGCAGAAATTTAGTATAGTTAGTAACAAATTATATATTAGTAATAAATTATAATAAATTAAAGATCTTTAATAGTGTTTCGCCTCGAACTAAGACCACGCACCAGTCCGGTTACAATTCAGTTTTTCAGTTCGTCTTTAATTTTCAGGAATAAAATGTAGCCTATGTGTTAACCCTGAATTAATGAGCTATCTCTGTTCTAAATTTCGCTCAAATCGGTTCATTCGTTGAGGCGTGAAGGTGTAACTAACATTCATCTATCCATCCCTTTGAGTATTAAACCAGCACTTTAATACTCAAAGATCCATCCTCACCAACTTTCGCATTTTTAATATTAGTAGGATTTAGTCTGTACCCTAAACTTAAACTAAGACTTCTGATTTCTGACTCGAGATTTCTTCCAGAAGCTTTTAAGGTCCGCTAAGAAAAAAAAGTCGTGTCGTCTGTGAATGATCAATGGAAACGCGTCGGCATTGCACATTGTTGGTGGTGCCGTGATAGTGGTATATCAACCCGCGACACAGCTGGCCCGCTTTCTTTAAGGTGAAGGTTGTCAATTACTTGTACATAGCATGCAACGGTTTTTAATGTCGTTAGAGAAATGTAGACTTGATAGAGTCGATTTATACGAAAGCTTAGTTTTAACTAGTGATGCTCGCGACTTTGTCCGCGTGGAATTAAAAATTAAATTCAATTAAATTAAAATTATTTATTTCATGTTAACCAACCTGTGGGTCTAATGACAAGTTAAGACTCTACCACCGGTTCAGAAAGCAGATTCTGCTATGAAAAGCCATAAAGAAACTCAGCAGTTTCATTTTTCAAAACAAAAAGTTGCAAAATTATTTTGTATTTATTTCAATGTATTAAGTTATACTATCTTGTGGGCATCTGGATGCCCAGCCGATTGTTGTAACTTGCAACTTTATCAATAAAAAATTTATTAACTTTGCAATAATTGCTTTGTAAAATTATGTTTTTACAATTCCTGTAAAGTCTTATTATCTCTATTGATATGTCTGCCAAGGGATAGTCTATAAAAGGGCAAATGGCAATACCTAAACTAACATAATTGTATAGAAAAAAATTGGTTGTCTGTAAAGTCGGTTTACGGACGAGTTTTACGTGATAACGTCATAAAGAAGATATATTGATGAATAAATGTGTCATAAGCCAACGCTTGGGCCGATAGTACCTCTCTATCGATTGTTCCGCGCTCTCGCTGGCACGCTCAGGCTCAGGTGGAACGTGACACTTTTTCGTGCGTGCAGCCGTGCAGGTTTATAAGACGTTATCACGTCAAAAAGACTAATGAACACAGAACCACTGCATTTCAAGTCGGTTATAAACAAAGGTAAAAGAAAATAGATAAAAATTAATTATAAGTACACATAAATAGAAAACACTAAGTAGTTCATAGTTACGCTATTCATGAGACAAAAGAACAAACAAATAGACATAATATGTAAATGTATAGACTCATAAAGGCAAAACAGCTGCATTTCAAGTCGGTTATTAACAAAGATAAAAGAAAATAGATAAAAATTATTTAGAAAATTACAAGTGAATATTATTATAAGTATGCTGTAGATAATAGTTACGTTATTCATGAGACAAAAGAACAAATAGAGACAGAGAATTACTATAGTAGACTGATGAATATATAACCTCTGAAATGTGTTGTACAGTCGGGTATAGAAAATAGATAGATGAGAAAAAAAAATTAAGTGGCACTCGGGGACTGCCGCGGTAAAGCTATTGCATAGCATTTTTATCAACTTATGCAATTATAATATTTATTATTATTTATTTATTTAAAAAAAATTAAAAACAAACAATCAAGAAAAGCACTACTTCGCGAGTGAGATTCGAACCTGCGACATCATACACCATACGGTAAAGAAAGCGGCCGCTCACCCACTGCGCCAAATAGAGCTACTTGAGAACCTCTAAAATGTTGAACGCTTACTGAACGACGGTGTTAGGTTTTTCGTTACGGAATTTCTTGATTCGGTCGCCGCGCTCAAACTGTTTGTCCTAGTTCAAAGCCCGCGATAAAAGCTATGCAATAGCTTAATAATAAGTACACACTTAAATTGAAAATTATTTCACTAATTAGGTATGCCGTAGTTCATAGTTACGCTATTCATGATACAAAAACCCTATACACCGAATTCTATAGCGATTATTGTCTGAATACAGGTGCATCCTTGGCTATAGAAAATCGGCTGAAAAGTAAAAAGTAAGGCCGTCACGACCTCATTTACACTAATTATTATAGTGTAAAAACTATTCTCGCTCCGTTTTATATGCATTATTGTGCTGTAAATGTTTCCGAATTGACTCGGATTATGCCGGTTTATACCAGATTTCGCTTTTTTCCACATAATTATATTAAAGATTATTGGATTATTTGACAACCGCAATGGCGCAGTTTTGAGCGCTGTAGTCTAATAAGTGGGAGGTCTAGAGTTCGATTCTGCCTTTTACTTTCTGCCTGCCCGTCTTTGACATGAATTGAATTGTACGTTTTGTGGAAATGTCATATTCTATTCTAACAAAGATGCACGGGTTAAATCAGCTTGGCATCCAGCTGCCCACAAGATAGTATAAAAACTTATTACAATGTAATAGCTACTTATTAATATTGTAAAATGATTATTTTGAAAAGAGCAACTGCTGAGTTTCTTGCCGGCTCTTCTCAGCAGAATGCTGTATATACTTTTGTTAATTCGTGGACACCGGTGTGGGTTTAGCGCTAGATAATATTTCATAAGTTTTACTGTAAACTAGAATGTTTAAGTGCTATACTGTTTGATGTCCCGTGAATAATAAATAAAATAAATAATGCGCTTTCCGAACCGGTGGTAGAATCTCGACGTGTCATAAGAGCCACTGGTTGGCCTACATGAAATAAATAATTTTGAATTTTGAATTTTGATTCTCGACAGGGCCAATTTAGGAATTTCAAAGTTTTCTCTGGACTAGTCTTGTGGGAAACTTTGGCAGTAGATAACATTCTACCATCAAAGACGTGCCGCCAAGCGATTTTTAGCGTTCCGGCACGATTATGGAGTGTAGAAAAAAAAAATCGGCCAAGTGCGAGTCGGGCCTCGCTCTTTTAGGGTTCCGTTAAAAAAATTAAATTAAAATATTTTCATGTACCCATGGAAATATTTTAATTTATTTTTTTTAATTTAATTTAATTTTTATTATTTGTTGTTATAGCGGCAATAGAAATACATAATATGTGAAAATTTCATCTGTCTATCTATTACGGTTTACGAGATACAGCCCGCTGACAGACGGACGGACGGACGGACGGACGGACGGACGGACAGCGTAGGCTTAGTAATAGGGTCCCGTTGGTACCCTTTGGGTACGGAACCCTAAGAAGATTCCGACGAATTGAGAAGACTTTTTTGTTTTTCTTTTTTTTTTTGAGAAGTCGGTTAAAAAGATTTTTTTTATTATAGATTATTTGCAGTGGTGTTATCGTAAAATCGAGAGCAATACGGCTCACAGATGCGTCGACACGTGCGATAATAATAATAATAATAATGACTAAAATATGGCGCATTGTTGTCGACCTTCGGCCGGGAATCGGTTATCGTTCACTGTACACTAGTGTTGATTGTTGAGTTGGTCTTCAACAGTTCACCAACCAGTACATTTGTCCCGTACAGTGTACACCGACCGAAAATTGTGAGCAGTTCAACGTTTACAAATGTAAGGGTTCATTACTCGTACTAGGTGATGCCCGCGACTTCGTCCGCGTGGATTTTGTTTTTAAAATCCCTCGGGAACTCTTTGATTTTTCGGAATAAAAAGCAGCCGCCTAGCCTTAGTAGCCTATGTCACTCTCCAGATCCTCAACTATGCCCGTGCAAAAAATCCCGTCGATCCGTAGCCCTGTTGCGGCGTGATTGAAGGACAAACCAACAAACAAACACACTTTCGCATTTATAATATTAGTAAGGATGTCATGCTATCTGTACTCTTCACTCTACTGACGTGAATAATTCGAATTGTACCATACATAATAGTACAGGTATAAAAGATTCACTTCGCAATACCGTCCTGGGCGGAACGACGACGACGCCCGCGTGTTATGTAGCTTTGAGCAAAATACCTATAACTAGAATGCGGAGTGCGCCTATAGTTACCAATACATAGGTACATCACGCATCGCTTTATTCGAGCCGTCAAATAATCACAAGATTCTAACTTCTATAGTCTATGCGCTGTAGAAATTCACACATTTCTTTTTAGAAGTACAGTTTTCTTAATTTGAACCTTATCATTGCAGCAATATGGTACAAAATGAGTTAAGTTCTATTGCCTGTCACCCATACCATGTTATAGCGCACAGAGTATAAAGAACCGATGTGTGACGTTTAACTTGAAGAAGTTCAATATGTACGGCTCATTTAAACCGACTCACTGTACTGACTCACTACAAAAAAGAGCCTACTCTTACAAAACACAGAACGAACGGGCAGCAGCGTCCTCTGTGCTACTACTACCATCTACTGCGATCACCAACCCGTCTGCCCCGCGTGGTGATTATGGGCAAACCCTCCCCTTGGGAGAGGCCTTTAGTCCAGCAGTGGACTGTTATAGGTTATTGATGCTGATGATTCTATAAACTACCCATGAGCTGTACCTACCAATACGAGTATGTAGTTAGGTTTAGTCTAGCTGTGGTTGTAGCGATACTTTTAAATGTTCGGCTGTGGAGTTGTCTACAAATGATTGCTACAGTGTGACGGTCTAGTGTACACCTCTGGTTGGTTGCTTACTCTCTCTCTATTGGTTACAAGTGTAAATTAAAAAAAAATTTTTTAAATGCAAGCTTTTAGTAGCTACATCATTAGACTCTGGATATCATCTAGGATCAGAGTACTTGTTATGACGAATCAAACGAGCCCAAACTCGATGGGGTTACGTCGTTTTATTACAGAGTTCCGATAGCAGTCTTCCGTCTCCATCATCTGATCAGCTCCATGTCAAAATAAAATTGCATTGTCACCCGATTTACACATAAATGCAAAATTTCAGCTCGATCAGAAACCGGGAAGTGGGTCTAATTCATCTTGCAAGATTTGACCCAAACAAACAAACTGGTCAAGCTAAATAAAAGCTTGTAAAAATGCATTTATGCAGCAAGAATAAGCCATAATTTCCGCCAATCAGAGTTGATAACGATCGTACCCTGTAGCAATCAGTCAGCAATATTCGTGCCTAAAAAGTTTTAAATAAAATTCCAAGTTAATTATTCTATTTACCAGCTAAGTAGGTCCAATTTTGAGAAAGAGATCAACCGCCGAATCCAACTCGGCTGGGCAGCGTTCGTAAAGAAGCTATGAGATGTCTCCCTGAAGTCTAAAGTCTTCGAACAGTGCGTGTTGCCAACGATAACTTACCTTTGACCTTGTCCAAGAGTGGACGTCTATCGGTTGACAAAGAAAAAGAAGATCCTGTGGCTCATAAGACGGTTCGGTGGTAGTCTCAACGTATCTAGAAGAAATACCTAATCCATTACTACCAAAAATTCTCACTTGTAACCAATTGTAACACTGCAAAAACGTTATCAATAAGAAAACTTTTTTTCTTTTTTTTAAGGCTTTTACCTATCAGGTATGTCAGCCTAAGAAAACTTAGATGCCGTAATACTAGTTAATAGACATTGATAACAGATTTGCACAAGATTCGATCCAGTCACGCTCATCCAAGAGCTGCGAACAGTTGAGTCACGAAGGCTTTTGTGTGATGCTACCTAATGTAACCTACGAGTATCCGTGCTATACGTCAATGATGGCTTTAATACTAATGGATAATATGGAGTTATGCTAATCGTGTGGATATATTTGTCTCCATGAGCCTATTTTAGAGCCTATTTGTTGCTTGGTGAAACTGTGTCGATTTACGTATGCTCATATTATAAAGAAGTTCATAATATAGGACCTCTATAATAATTATGATTAACACTTGACAGGCTGCTGTCATATTTTTGGACCTTTGGAGCAGATACGAGTGTCTCTGGAACTAATAATATTACAAATAATTTTATAGGTGACGTATATGTGTCAGACCCATGGGTACAATACAAATTACAATTAATAACAAATAGATGAAATAATATGATCTATATTCTATAATTTAATCCAAAACTGTTCAAATTTGAGAGAATCACTAAAAATCTGTTTACTTTAATAGCCGAATACTACTCAAAGATTCACTAAAAACAGAGTTAAAAATACCAGTATTCAGCAGTATATTTATATTTAACTAGCTGACCCGGCGAACTTCGTACCGCCAACTTATCTATATAAATAAAACAAACTATCCTAATTAAAAAAAACTATCCTATCTTTCAAGTTGGACCAAATTACAGATAGTTACGAAGTTTGATCTAAATCGGTTCAGTAGTTTAGGAGTCCATCGCGGACAAACAACGTGACACGTAATTTATCGACCGAGCGAAGCGAAGGTCTTTGAGTTAACTAGGGCGATTTGCACTTGTCCGTCCGTCCGTCCGTCCGTCCGTCCGTCTGTCAGAGCCTTATAACTTTTGAATTACTGAACGTAATTACTTCAAATTTAGATATAATATGTAAACCGATGGCCTCCAGCCGAAAATGGCTTAAAAAGTTATAAAAATCTTTATTTCAGGGGGGCTCTCATAGAAGCGAATGCGAAGTAAAAAAAAAAAAATCGCGTTACATAAAATTGTTACGTATCATTTTAAAGATAATTTTGAACTGAGTACAAAAATATATTTTTTTTAATTTTTCCCTTAATATTGACGAAATGGGGGGCTTTCAAAGTGGCGATTTTATACGCTCGCTTGAAGACGCTCTCTAGAAAAATCCGCTATGGATTTTCAAACTGATTTTATGTTTTTAGGTCACTTATATCCTGTACTTGAACAACAAATACTAAAATTATATGAATATTATAAAGAAACGAGATTATTTAATTTTTAATGGGCGTCAGTAATTCATATAGCATCAACATAGCTTCACAATAATGCTAATAGATGGCGCAGTCAGTAACTATTCCCATGGAACTACGAGTTAAATTCAATGTTTGATAAATAATTCAATGTTTTCACTAACGTTCCCTAACCTTTACGGGCTACCTATAAGTTAGGTGATTGATGTTTTCTGTCAACTTATTTATCACGATCCTGTACGGGACACCTAAAAGGATATTGGGACGGATGTTAGGACTTAGGATTGTATTTAGGAGCTACCTACGTTAAGAGACTCCTACTTAGGGGATGATTTAGGTATGTTTGGTGAAAACGGGCATAATAATAATGTCAGTTTTGGTTATCATGTATCGATTCAATGAATAATCATGGGATACCGTTACCGCGAGGTCTCAGTTCGGGGCGAACCACTAGTATATATTAAGATTACTTATAATGTCAGCTGCCACATCAGGCAAACTTTATGAATCTGCAAAAAGGCAAAAGATGCTCACTTGAGCGAGTTTAGATATCGAGATGGTATTTAGTATTGGTTACATAAATTTTGTAAATACAATGAACCACACACAATACCGATATACTATTACAAAAAAAAAATGGCAGTCATAGGGACTGCCGATAGAAGTGATAACTAAGTACCTAAGTAACTATGTGCCTGTGACTGTGCCTCTGGTTTATAGAATAACCCTGCTGTAAAATACATATTATTCTTTTCCAGATTTGTAAGTTAGCCGTAGATGTGTCGATCTGTCGAATTCATGGGCATCCATCTAGTACAGGCATCCCCAATGTGGTCGATATCGACCCCTTGGGGTCCAAATCGGTTTCCCAGGGGTCCACATAAACTAAAACTGATTTTGGGGGTCGACGTGGTCGAAAAGTCTTCTTCTTCTTCTTTATCAACCTATAGACGTCCACTGCTGGACAAAGGTCTCCTGCATGGACTTCCACAGGCTTCGGTCTTGCGCCGCTTGAATCCAGCGGCTCTCTGCGACTCGTTTGATGTCGTCGGTCCACCTGGTGGGGGGTCTGCCAACACTGCGTTTCCCGGTGCGGGGTCGCCACTCCAACACCTTGGGACCCCAACGACCATTAGTTCTTCGAACTATGTGCCCCGCCCATTTCCACTTCAGTTTCGCGACACGCTGAGCTATGTCGGTGACTTTGGTTCTCCTACGAATCTCCTCATTTCTGATTTGCTCTCGCAGAGATATACCGAGCATTGCTCTCTCCATCGCTCGCTGGGTGACCCTGAGCCTTCTTATGAGGCCCATAGTTAGTTGACTACCGGTATATCCAAGTGTTGAAGTGCTTGTACGAAAACGCCACAATGTCAGTACGTATACAGGACCAGACTACGAGGCCAATCCACTTGCAGCGTGGAGTGCGACAGGGAGATGTAATCTCCCCGAAGCTATTTACCGCTGCGTTGGAGGACGTCTTTAAGCTTCTGGATTGGAACGGACTTGGCATCAACATAAACGGCGAGTACATCACTCACCTGCGATTTGCCGATGACATAGTAGTCATGGCAGAGACTCTGAGAGATCTCAATACAATGCTCAATGATCTCAGCAGGGTTTCTCAACAGGTGGGCCTGAAAATGAACATGAGCAAGACGAAAGTCATGTCCAATGCTCATGCTCCGCTCCATCCAGTAATCGTTGAGAACTCTGCGCTCGAAATTGTAGACGAGTATATATACCTGGGACATACAGTCCAGCTAGGTAGGTCCAATTTCGAGAAAGAGATTAACCGCCGCCGAATCCAACTCGGCTGGGCAGCGTTCGGGAAGCTCCGAAATGTCTTCTCGTCCAAAATCCCTCAGTGCCTGAAGACTCAAGTCTTCGAACAGTGCGTGTTGCCAGTGATGACTTACGGTCGAAAAGTCGACTTCTATTAATTAAACATAAGTTCTTATTTGAAACTTTCAAGATACTGTTTATGTTGTGTTACGCGTTATTTTTTTATCTTTACTTTGCAATTATAATGCTTTTTTTTTTCAAAAAAATACTTACCTCCTTAAGTATTTTAAGTAATGTGTAGTAATAATTTTATTAATTATCATCCATTTATTTTGTTAAAGATGAGAAAATTATGTCAAGTTTACTCACTTAACCAACCGCAAAGTTTTTAAATTGCTAAGTATTATGTATCAATAGGAAAAAACTAGAGATAGGATTTTAAAGAAGAAATACTAAAACTTGGGGGGTCTGAGGTATCTGTTCATTTTGGAAAAGGGGTCTCTTGCCCAAAATAAGTATATCTAAAAAGTATGTCAAGTGAAGATAGTATGATAAGTGTTCCAGTTGACAACCGTTGTACGCGGCCATTGTGCGACTTTCGACAACGTTTTTCGACATATTTCACTTTGCCACATGTTATTAGTAAACGTAAAAGCGAATCACTGTCACGAATTTGTTAGTTGCTGTGCTACATTTTGTGTCCTTTTCTGAAATCACTGCCAACATTTTTCTCTTTGGCTACTGAGTACTCAAGCTTACACAATACGCACTAGAGATAATACTAATATTTCTATGGGTGAGGGTCGTGGCCCCTCTCATTAATCACATAATAGTAGGGGTTTGGGATGATTATGCAGTGATTTCCCACACAATTTTTGAGGTGAAACTTCTTTAGGCGCGTTGAGCACTTTTTTAGGTGAGCAAAAAAACATGGATTTCGCGTCATCGTCACCTTCACAATCGTCACCTGGAGATTTCAAAACTTTAGAAGTTCCCAAGCAACCTTGTACAGCGCAGCGGGCAAGCAGCCGCCTTCCTTACCATTTAATGTATGATGTCGCACGTTCGAATCTCACTCACGAAATCGTGACAGTGCGCTTTTCTTATTTGTTTTTAATTATTAGCAAATCTAGTTTTCACTTCTATCGGCAGTCCCTATGACTGCCATTTTTTTTTTGTTGTGTGGGTCCCCAACCTCAAGAATCCATGGATCGACTCTTCGATTCTTCACTCTTTCGACTTCATCATTACTAGTCTTCACACATCTTCGAGAACAATATGTGGAACTCCCAGGTGTGCAGGTTTCCTCACGATGCTTTCCTTCACCGTTGAAGCATGTGATATTTAATTGTTTAAACGCACATAACTTTGAAAAGTCAGAGATGCGTGTCCGGGATCGAACCTGCGACTCCCTGAAAGTACTAACCACTAGGCTATCACTGCTAAACCTTTCTTAACTTAGGTTTAACGATTACATAATATTATCATATTTTCGTTATAATAACCAGGTCCGAACGCTTACGTGCTCTCCAAGGGACGGAGAAAGCGAAAAGGCCAAATTCGGACTTCCAAAATGTCGGTCACCCGCCCAGTTGCCGATTTGAATCAACGTTTCGGGTTCTCGGGTTCGATTCCCGGCGGGGTCAATTTGGAAATTTATAATTTCTGAATTGTGTCTGGTCTGGTCTGGTGGGAGGCTTTGGCCGTGGTTAGTTACCACTCTACCGTCAAAGACGTGCCGCCAAGCGATTTAGCGTTCCGGCACGATGGCGTGTAGAAACCAATTTGGGGTATGGGTCGAATGTTCACTGCCATACCCCTTCCAAGTTAGCCCGCTACCATCTTAGACTGCATCGTCACTTACCATCAGGTGAGATCGTAGTCAAGGACTGGCTTGTCATCAAATAACAAAAAGTTGCTTAACCAGCGCAATTGACTGACATGCTCTCAAATTGGCCTACCAACTGATGTTGGTAAAATGTGATCATTTTACATCATTTGAGAACTTAATACTAATAGGTATGCAAGTTTCCTCACGATGTTTAAAGCAAGTGATATTAAACTCACACAACTCGGAAATGAAAGGTGACTGATGGGATCCTATCCCCTGCAAATAAGGGGAAGCTTGTGCCAGAAGGTGGTACGACAATAGTGCAACGGGTGAGGATCGAACCTGCGACCTTTCAGTTTTCAGTCCGCACCTTTAACCGTTGGGCTATTGAGGCTTTATAAATATTACAGAGGCTTTATACAATAGAGACATAAACGTCGATTTATAATAACAAAATCTTAATAACATATTAGGTAATGATACTAATAAACATACATTATTTAGGTTTACTACTGTAGATGTATAAGTGCTTATTAGTTTTTTGCAATTGCATACATATTGAAGGTTAACCGATCATTTTAAAGTGTGTAAAAACAACAAGAACATTTAATTTTTATCAAGTAGGTATCATCTATTAGCAAAAGAAAAAAGATAATTACCTAGTACCACCTATTGTTTTTCCATCACGTGTCTAGTATCTATGTATACATACTGTTTGGAGATTCTGGTTTAGATAATTCATCATCTAAATATTAACAAACAAAGGCCTATAACTTATAACACCGAAGATATAATAGAGGAAAATGTAACACAGATGCACTCTCTATTCCCTCACTCTCACGATCCGATGGGTCAGCCATCGTACATGACCGGAAAAGCTGCATCCATACTGAAAAATCTGGGAATTTCTCGACAAAGATTACTTTTGACCCCGAGGGAAAAGGAGCATTTGATGATGAAGCAGAAAACTGGATAACAGGTCAGGTAAGTAAGTTTAGAGCCTCAATAGCTCAACGGTTAAGGGTGCGGACTGAAAACTGAAAGGTCGCAGGTTCGAATTCCACCCGTTGCACTATTGTCGTACCCACTCCTAGCACAAGCTTTCCGCTTAGTTGGAGGGGATAGGAGGATAGGTATTAGTCAACTTCAATTGGACTAATATTCTTTAAAAAAAAGTATATTATACATAGTCCGGCCTTAGATTCGAGTGTCGGAGGTGTTTTAAATTTTCAATTTACATTTGTTATTTCGGTAAATCATAGAATTCCTGAATCCTTGCGAATGTAGTCATGGTTATTACGTAAGTATGCAGTTGATAAGAAAATTAAGCCTTTTTAGAAGCAAGAAAGAATAAGATTTTTACAAATTGACCAGATCGAACCTATTGTTCAGTGTATAGCCAGAACGAATTTTAGGATAATGAGCCTATAGTTCCGGCAAGAGATTTGTTGGCGTCGGCAGCGGCTAGTAACTTGCGGCTTTCAGATATTATAACCATAACCATTAACCATCAAGCAAATTGTATCTTTGAGACTGAAAAGAATTATTCCTTTTAGCTACTGATTTGCCTTACATAAGACAATACATACAAAATGATAATTAACCTTAGCAATGGCGTTTATTGTAGTATTAAATTCACATAAAACGATACTATTGGCTAAAGATCTATATTTCACAATCGCCGAATAGGCATGCTTTATCTTTTGTCACTCGACAAGTCATAAAGTTGAGGAGAGAGCCCACGGTTTTTTATAAACATGAAAAATAAAAGGTCTAAAGAAACCTTTCATCTTATTCCCCTTACTTAGGGCAATGTCATCTCAATCAATGGGGAATTTAACGCGTATGTCCCTTCTTCAGAAATTCCGTTTCATCATGAGCATTCCATGAATGTCTCACTACTGAGCGTAGGTCTCATCTCAGAGAAGGATTATAGGCCACGCGCGGGCCGGATGCGAATTGGTAGACTGCACACAACTTTCAGAACATTATAGAAGAACTATCAGGCGTGCAGGTTTCCTCTCGATGTTTTCTTTTACCGTTGAAGCATTTGATATTTAATTGCTTAAACGCACTTAACTCCGAAGCAGTGATAGCCTAGTGGTTGGGACTGTGGTCTCCTATTCGGGGGGTCGCAGGTTCGTTCCCGGGTACGCACCTCTGACTTTTCGGAGTCAAGTGCGTTTAAGCAATTAAATATCACTTGCTTCAGCGGTGAAGGAAAACATCGTGAGGAAACCTGCACACCTGAGAGTTCTTCATAGTGTTCTTGAAGGTGTGTGAAGTCCGCCAATTTGAATTGGGCCAGCGTGGTGGACCTATAACCCTTTTCTGAGAGGAGACCTGCGCTCAGTAGTGAGTCGTTAATGGGTTGCTAATGATGATGATGGTGACATAACTCCGAATGTTGGGTACAGCTTTTTTTCATCTTAACCAAGCCACACACTCCAACATATCACACTCCAAGCCTAGTTGGTTGTAATCACTTGTAGGCGTGCAAGTAGATCAGCTTTTCGTCGTTCTTCTTCTTCTTCTTTATCAACCTATAGACGTCCACTGCTGGACAAAGGTCTCCTGCATGGACTTCCACAGGCTTCGGTCTTGCGCCGCTTGGATCCAGCGGCTCCCTGCGACTCGTTTGGTGTCGTCAGTCCACCTAGTGGGTGTCTGCCAACACTGCGTTTCCCGGTGCGGTTCCCAGCACCTTGAGACCCCAACGACCATCAGCTCTTCGAACTATGTGCCCCGCCCATTTCCACTTCAGTTTCGCGACACGCTTTCGTCGTTAGACAAGTCGCAAAGGCGACATGAGTTCCGTGGTGGCGCCGCGGCCGCTCGGCGCGTGCTATCGACTTCGACGCCTTTGCATTTATCATTGTCAGGCAATTTATTTGTATTCCATTTTTCATGATAAAACACCATACTAATCAGTCCCACTCGGTCGCTTGACGTGAGCTAACGTCACACCACTCGCGATTTTATCACCCTCTAAATTGCCAGCAAAGTTTTTCCGCGTGTGATATCTATTGATGTTTAAACTAGTAACATAGTAGCGTTGTAAGTAAAACGTTGTTTATGGGACATCTGGGTGTTGCATAATTATTTATGTCAATAGAGAACGTGTCTGGATCCTAAACAATGCGACTTATTTCATTGTCTGACGGAGGCTCGTAAGGATTTCTCGTGATATCGTATGCATATAATATATTCAATGTATGATCTACTGTTAATTCAATTTATTTTTATTACCTAGGAGATGATAGCCTAGTTAGTGGTAAGGTGGTACTTTCTCAGTTTCTCAGCATCAATTGAATATTTTACTTTTCGAAGTAGGAGGTTCTCAATTAGTCGGAATCTTTTTTTTATGTATATTCACCGATTACTCGAGCGCCTGAATTTATTTGGAAAGTTCTTTTTTTGTTTGAAAGGGTATACTTCCCAGGTCACTGCAAATAATCTATAATAAAAAATATTTTTTAACCGACTTCAAAAAAGGAGGAGCTTCTCACTTCGTCAGAATCTTTCTTTTATGTATGTTCACCGATTACTCGAGTGCCTGAATTTATTTGGAAAGTTCTTTTTTTGTTTGAAAGGGTATACTTCCCAGGTCCATTTAAATTTTTAGAAATCGGTTGAGCGGTTTTAAAAAAATCAACAATAAATTATATACTTTGTAGTGGCGCGGATGTTTGAAGTCGGTTTTTAAAAATATTTTTTTATATTAAATTATAGCTCAATAGCGAAATGGGTATAAGTGCAGGTTCGAACCCCACCCGTTGCGCTATTGTCGCACCCACTCCTAGCACAAGCTTTCCGCTTATTTAGAGGGGAGAGGAGGACATTAGTCAAGTTCAGGTTGGCTGATATCTTTATAACAAAAAAGGAAAAGAAGTATCACTCGTTTTAACGGCGAAGGAAAACATCGTGAGGAAACTTGCACCGTGCACGTCCGTAAGTTCTTAAAGGTCTCTTACATCGATATACATCGATGGTGTCTTATCAAAGAAGGGTTATAGGCCATAAAAACGCGAATCTTTACACTGCACACACCTTTGAGATCGATGAATGAACTTAAACCTTTAGAAATGTAATTATCTCTGCGGCTTCTCATTTAATTGTTTGTGTATAATAATTGAGTCATTTAATTCCTTACCTTGAATTGAAAGAGTAATTTAAATTTTTAACGCAGCACATTCTTAGGGTTCCGCGCCAAATTTATAATTCCCCTCATTGTGGAAATATTATATTCTATTCTAACAAAGATGCATGGGTTAGATCAGCTTGGCATGCAATTACCCACAAGATAGTATAAAAACTTATTAAAATGTAATAGCTACTTATTAATATTGTAAAATGATTATTTTGAAAAGAGCAACTGCTGAGTTTCTTGCCGGCTCTTCTCAGCAGAATCCGCTTTTCCGAACCGGTGGTAGAGTCATGACGTGTCATAAGAACCACAGGTTGGCCTACGTGAAATAAATAATTTTGAATTTCGAATGCGACGTCGTCTTTCCGTCGGCCTGTCACAGCTGATTAGGTATTTCGGTAACTGCTAATGTTATTCAATTCAATAGCACTTTGTTAAAGTTTATTTGAATATCATAATATATAATATATGAGTATTCTATTCATTAAAAAACTATTCCTGTTTAAAATTAAGCTCGTCTTACTTTATTCCAAGTGTAAAAAAAATCATTAAAGTGGGGGTCGAAATTTTAAAGTGGTCGACTTACATGGTCAACTGGGGGTATTATCATCATCATCATATTTGTATGTTCTAAAATATGTTGATTTTACTTCCATTTAATAAATATTTTCGGTTTCGGTTTCGGGAAATATCATGCAAAATGTTTAAATTAAAAAATACCATTCAACTGCCTTATCTCATAGTGTCTCTATTTAGCACAGTTTTTAAGAAATTTTCGATAATCCTTCCCAAAAAAAATTTACGTCATGCGAGCCCAAAGTATTATTACTTTTTCTTCCAAGAAACTGAACACTGGGGTGAGATCCGTCTCGCACTTGGCCGGCTTCTGAGCGAACTAAGTATTTGCTTTGTATTATTTAATTCCATTGTATAATATGAATGCAGCTTCTAATAATTCACAATTTTATAAAAAAAATAATTTTATAAAAAAATACAAATATTTAATTATTTAATTATAATTTAATTATACTTATCATAAAAGTAACATTTACTTATGTATACTTACTTTGACTTAATTAAAAAGAAGCAATTTAAATATTTAGCGTAATATTTTTTGCCCTTTTCTTGAACAAAATATATTATATTATAAGTATGATTGAGTCATTTTTCATATTCATTTAAGTAGTACTTAACCTTGATTAAAAAAGGCGTTTTAATTTTGAGCGTCACAATTTGTTTAATCGCGGTTTTTACTTGTTAATTATTACAGTCAAATTTTCACTATAAAATCTATAAATCTTATTAAAAAGTTTCAAATATTTTCATCGAGTCATCATCATCATCATCATGATCTCGCAGGTCTCTTCACACTTATTGTGTTACTAGATGATGCCCGCGTCTTCGACTGCGTGGATTAAGGTTTTGATTCCCGCGGGAACTCTTTAATTTTCCGGGATAAGTAGCCATATTTTAATCCTGGTTATGAGCTATCTCTGTTCCAAATTCCAGCCAAATCGGTTCATTCGTTGTGGCGTGAAAGAGTAACAAACATCCATCCATCCATACACGTCTATACATCCTCACAAACTTTCGTATTTATAATATTAGTAGGAAGTAGGATAGGATAGGATAGGATAGGATTAGTAGGATAGTAAGATTTTTGGTAAGTCATAATATCTTGAAACTATAAAGATAACGACTTTCGTATTTAAATCGTTTTATGCTATTTTAGGTCTTTAATCCAAATCTTCATATAATAGTTATTAGAAACAAGTTTCTTTAAAAAAAAAAATATTAAATACACTGCTCCTACCCCTAGTTTTTTGTGTCATCATGTCAATATATAACATGCCTGTTCTGACTTCTCAAATTGAAAAAAATCTTAGGCCATAATCCACTACGCGGGCTAAATGCGATTGGCACATTTCATTAAAAATTGATGAATTAGTAATTTTTGTGTAATTACAATCCTTCTCATATTTGCGCTAAAAGTCTGAATTCTATTGTACGAAATGACTGAGTAAGCTAAATTAATAAAGAGCTCTAACTGCCGCACTCAGAGTCATTCATTAAATTATGATTAATTAATCATTGACTTGTGATTAACTGCCGCACTCAGCCGCATGTTTTAAATTATAATATTATTTAATGATTAATGAATTATCATTAAATCTATTACTGAATTGTCATTAATGTACAAACGAAGCGTTAACTGCTGAGAGTGAAACTTTTTACCATCCAAGATTAAGTCGTTAAGTAACGATTAGCGACTCTGAGTGCGGCAGTTAGCCTCTTATTGACTAAACTAAACTAATAAAGAGCTCTTAATGCTATCCTTTTTCTTGGAATATAAATTATAATGAAAAGCATAGCCCAATTTTTACACGACTGCCCAAAAAGGAGTGTAATTTTTCACTTTCAGAATTCACGTATGTGAGTTTCTTTATTCCAACATAACTTCTTAATGCCTGAACAGATTTGGATGTATGTGGTAGCGTAAGTATCCTTACATCATCCCAAGTGCTACTATAAAAGTGCTACTATACTATTATAGCTAAAAATAAATCAGTTGATATGTTTTAAAGCAGTCGGGTTTTTATTGACCGAGCGAAGCGAGGTCTCTGAATTTACTAGAGCGATTTGCACTTGTCCGTCCGTCCGTCCGTCCGTCTGTCAGAGCCTTATAACTTTTGAATTACTGAACGTAATTACTTCATATTTAGATATAATATGTAAACCGATGGCCTCCAGCCGAAAATGGCTTAAAAAGTTATAAAAATCTTTATTTCAGGGGGGCTCTCATAGAATCGAATGCGAAGAAATTTTTTTTTATTTGCGATTCATAGGTTTTCTGTGTATCATTTTAAAGACAATGTGGAACAGAGTACAATCATATTTTTTTTTTCCTAAAATTGACGAAATGGGGGGCTTCCAAAGTGGCGATTTAATACGCTCGCTTGAAGACGCTCTCTGGGAAAATTTTCTATATATTTTCAAGTTGTACTTATTTTCTTACTTCACTTGTATCCTGTACTTGAACAATAAATGCTAAAATTATATGAATATTATAAAGAAACGAGATTATTTAATTTTTAATGAGCATCAGTAAATTTCACATAGCTTCACAATAATGCTAATAGATGGCGCAGTCATTAACTATTCTATTGAACTAGGAGTTACGACTACGATTTATCCCAAAAACAGTTTTGCGTCGACCATTATTATTTAGGTACATAATATAATAACATATTATTCAATTAAAATTATTCTTTAGTTAAATATCATTTTGTATATTTTCTACTCGCGTCGATAGATGACGATTTGTACAGATGCCCCTAACCCGTTTTCACTCGTTAGTACCTACATAATAATTCAATGTTTTCACTAACGTTCCCTAACCTTTACGGGCTACCTATGATAAGTTATGTGATGATTACTGTCAACTTCTTTATCACGATCCTGTACGGGACACCTAAAAGGACATTGGGACGGATGTTAGGACTTAGGATTGTGTTTTGGAGCTACCTACGTAAAGAGACTCCTACATAGGGGATAGAATAGAATAGAATAGAAATATTTTTTATTCAAATAAACTTTTACAAGTGCTTTTGAATGGTCAATGAATCTACCACTGGTTCGGAATGCCTTTCCTGCCGAGAAGAACCAGCAAGAAACTCGGCGGTTGCTCTTTTCAAAACAGATTTACAATACAGTAAATACTATGCTATATATGCAGTGTTTCCACAATGAGGAAAGTTCCAAAAATGCATACAGACTAACTTCTATCTTATTGATGATTGATTGATGATTTAGGTATGTTTGGTGAAAACGGGCATAATAATAATAATAATGTCAGTTTTGGTCGTCATGTATCGATTGAATGAATAATCATGGGATACCGTTACCGCGAGGTCTCAGTTCGGGGCGAACCACTAGTATTAAACAATCAAGATAACTAAATCTTTATTAGGGTTCCGTACCCAAAGGGTACCAACGGGACCCTATTACTAAGCCTACACTGTCCGTCCGTCCGTCCGTCCGTCCGTCCGTCCGTCCGTCCGTCCGTCCGTCCGTCTGTCCGTCTGTCAGCGTGCTGTATCTCGTAAACCGTAATAGATAGACAGATGAAATTTTCACATATTATGTATTTCTATTGCCGCTATAACAACAAATAATAAAAATTAAATTAAATTAAAAAAATTTAATTAAAATATTTCCATATGGGTACATGGAAATATATTAATTTAATTTTTTTTAACGGAACCCTAAAAGAGCGAGACCCGACTCGCACTTGGCCGATTTTTTTTACAACAGAATTAGTATCTAACTATCTACCATTGTTACCCCCTAAAACCCGCTTGCAGGGACGCCAGGTTACATTTAAACCAGGAATAAATTAATAATTTTGACAGAAGCTTTACACGAAATCTGTCAAAGCAGCAGCTAACTCTGGCTTAAAAGGATAACCCGGCGTTTCTGCAAGCGGGCCTTAACCGACAAATGACGGTTTAAAACGTTCGTTAAGTTAACTTTAACTAATAATAAGTGCTTAGTTTCCACTCGCTAGGTTTCGCGTTTTTGCACAGCCTTGCCTAGTTTAACGCTTGTCGCCGCTCCCCGTTTAACTCGACTGACCTCATTCAGTTGTGCACATCTTATAGTCGTTTTTGTTTATTTGACGGATCACTTAGATCGTTTAGGTATTCGTTTACATTTTTTATTGTACTCGGTCACGAACGTTCTTTACTGCGTAATTACCATCTCAGGACCACTGATAGGCACAAATCTTCTCTCAGAATTAGAAGGCCTTTAGGTCAGAAATCACAAGTGTGTGACACAAAGGTCTCCTGCATGGACTTCCACAGGCTTCGGTCTTGCGCCGCCTGAATCCAGCAGCTGTAGGAGTCTGCCAACACTACTCCAGCACTTTCTCAACAACCATCTGTTTTTGAACTATGTGCTCCCCCATCCCCCCCCCCCCCATTTTTACGCTTTTTTGGAACTTCCCCTCATTGAGGAAATATCTATTCTATTCTAACAAAGTTGCATGGGTTAAATCGGCTTGGCATCCGGCTGCCCACAAGATGTTAAAAAAAAACTTAGTAATATCTTCATAATAATATTGTAAAACGATTATTTTGAAAAGAGCAACAGCTGAGTTTCTTGCCGGCTCTTCTCAGCAGAATCCGCTTTCCGAACCGGTGGTAGAGTCATGACGTGTCATAAGAGCCACAGGTTGGCCTACGTGAAATAAATAATTTTGAATTTTCACTTCAGCTTCGAGACTCTGAGCTATGGCGTTAACTTTGGTTCTCCTACGGATCTCCAAAGCCAAAAGGAGGGGTTATAATTTTAGAAGTCTATGTATGTGTGTATGTGAGTATTTACGAATGCTCCACCGTAGCTAATAAACTACTGAACCGATTTTGATGAATGAGCTGTCAATTGATACGTTATTATTGTCCGGGTGACATAGTATACATTTTATGAGAACAAAATCAATATGTCCCTGTGTATTTCCTTGGTCGGGTTATAGATTTTAAACTTTTATTGATTAGGTAATTGTAATTCATTTCATTTCATTCATTTGTTTCATTTATTAAAAACATGACCTTAACATACGAGTAATAAATAATAAGCGGAGTACTTACATAAGTTATATTTTGGCCATATGCATGGATGATCGGGTCTGTCACCTAACTAGGGAACCTGTATTGTATTTAGGTTGACATTCCTAATTCCCGAGGGTATTGTGGCTTATAAATGTGTATCCCAGTCTTCCACACAAGAACAATAACAATGACACTACATAAATAACAAAAAGAAAATGTTTTACACTGTTTAAAACTCACTATAACTCCATTAGATACAAATCACCGCATAATATCAGGGACATTCCAAGAAAAGCTCTCTCCATCGTCCGCCATGTTCGTTTGTATGGTATGCGCTGGCTACTCATCGAGTAATATTGTTTCAGTAAGAACCGGCGGTTTAAATCACGAGAGAAAAACGTGATAATTGTAAAAGATAACGATTAACGTTATCGTGATCCGTTTCTAAAATAATGTCAACTGTACGTACTGAAACTTTTGAAACCCTTCAAATTATCTCATGAGATTAAAGTTATCTTATTATAAGCTACGTCTTAAGATTTCGAATTTATGAATAAAGAGACAAGTGAATATACGGGGTAATCTAAACGTACCTAGCAGCGATTCTATTATTATTATTATTTATCTATTTCCACGACTTTGTGCATAGTACTAGTTTCTATAATGTTTATAATATTTAAAAATATATAGTTAACCCCTCATTCACCCCTTTAGAAGTAGAATTTTTTTTCTAAGCTTAAATAATGTTTCTCGTTAACATTAACTTTACCACCGGTTTCGATTACTTTTATGTTGAATGTGAATTTTGCATTGTGTTCGGTATTTTTGTCATATAACACGGCGTCTGCATGGCCCAGTGGTTCCGGCAGTCGCCTAAAAGTTCAGCGTCGATGGTTCGAATCCCAGCTCGACAGACTGAATTTTCTATTTTCAATTTTATTTTAAATAATTTCTACATGTGGAATTTTTCCCTAATTTTTTATTGTATAAATTGGATAAAATGTTATTGTACTACTAACGCCATCTGTTAAAAAACCAGAGTAACTCTTTGGTTTTGTAACAGTGCAATAGAAATAAACTAAATATAATTCATCGTAGGTAATCAATTTAATACTAGATGACACCACTAGTGTATTACAATTCTTTCACTAAAATTAATCGAAAGGAACTACGTTCCACCCGGGTGTCCCTTGACACCTCTCGAGTTTTTTTTAATTGTAGTTTATTGAAGCTCCCCAAAACATGTACACGTGTTCATATTACTACTAGTTAGGTATTATTGGACATTCAGTAATCAGTAACGGACGCTGAAACAAATCGCCATAATTTTCTAAACAATTGGCTCTAATAGCGTCAGCGCTTCGAGGACGTTTCATTATGTAATTCTGTTTAAAATACTCAAAATTGTCGACGTTCCGCCTAATTGGAGATTTGTAACTTTTTGTTTCTCCGCTTTTTAATAGACCCAATTTGTTTAGCATCATTAGCTCCAAAACTCCATTTATATAGTACCTACCTTTATATAGGGCTTGTATCTGCGTCCTTGGTCTAGTATTAGCATGTTTTGAATAGAATAGAAATATTTTGACGTGATAACTTCTTATAAATCGATGAACACCAGCTGCACGCACGAAAAAGTGTCACGTTCCACCTGAGACTGAGCGTGCAAGCGAGAGCGCGGAACAAGCGATAGAGAGACACGATCGGCCCAAGCGTTGGCTTGTGCCGCCCGCCAGTCATCGTCAGTGTTTCATTATGACGTTATCACGTAAAACTATCGTCCGTAAACCGATTTTACAGACAACCAATTTTTTTAAAAATAGTTTACAATAGGTACTATGCTATGTATGCAGTGTTTCCACAGTGAGTGGAAGTTCCAAATTCCATACCTACTTAAAATTCAATGCATGTTAAGACGGGCAGATAGAAAGTAGCCCCATTCCCGCCGGTGGCACCCGTTCACGAGCATGACGCATGACCCATCACCCAGCCGTTGCTACGCTCAACCATATTTGAGGGAACGGCTGATTTGACTGCGGACAACGTGGTCCCGGGTTCGATTCCCGGTTCGAGTCAAAAAGTGTTGGGTTTTCTGGCAAGAAATTCTCAGTACCCGGAGTTAGGAAGTAGGCAGTGTGTCACCCCCGTGCCTAGCAGAACACGTAAATCCGTCGATCCTGCGCCAAATCTCTCTCCGGTCGTATTGGATTTTCGCTTCATCGGACTATGAGACTGAGGGAATGGACTAAGAGAGTGCACCTGTGCACTATAATATCTCCTGCGCAGATAGCTATTATCCGTGGAGATTGGCCGACGCGCGTGGCCGGATTCGGTCGGTAAGACTATTATAAATGGTTTAGGCGCGCTTGCAGAAACGTCTTAACCCAGTTAGCAGCTAACTCTGGGTTAAAAGGATAAATTTGACAGATTGCGTATACAGCTTCTGTCAAAATTACAAATTTATTCCTGGGTTAACTAACTCGGCCTCTGCAAGCGGGCGTTAGGGGACATGCTAAGTTTGTGACAACTGACAAGGTTACACTTAATGCCTGTAACGAAATTCCAAATTCTTTGTGTACGGTCGATGTGTTGTTGCTGTTTATACAAAGTAAGAAATTCAAGATATTTTCAACAAAGTTTTCCTCTTATCTTGCATCCAAGTCGTGATGTAAGATAGTGGGTTATTGTAAACTAAAAGCACAGTCTAATAGGTACCTATTCTATTTAACAGTTTTAGACAATTTTGTGTTGATTAAATTAAGTTATAAATAAACGTAAGGCCAGAATAAAATCATTAATGAAATATAAATATGAATATTTCATGTAGGTGTTAAATTCTTTAAATGGGCTACGCCAGAAGTTTCGTATTGTCGTCCCTGCATTCAGCTACATCGGCTTGGACCTTTGTCTTGCCATGAATTTGTTTTGTATTTGCCAGAACGCGTCGCGTTGTGGCTATTTTTTCAAGTGCCATAATACAAATTTCCACAGGCTTCGGTCTTGCGCAAGACCGAAGCCTGTGGAAGTCCATGCAGGAGACCTTTGTCCAGCAGTGGACGTCTATAGGTTGATAAAGAAGAAGAAGAAGATAATACAAATTTAAGGCTGCCACATTCTGAGCATTTTCTGCATTTTCTCTATTTGCGAATTTTATCTTTGAGCCTAACACAGAACTAAGCTACATGCAGATACTCCTTACATTTAAGGCGATCGTTACATATATTCTTCTTCTTTTTCAACCGATAGACGTCCACTGCTGGACAAGGGTATCTAGCATGGACTTCTACGGGCCTCGGTCTTGCTCCGCCTGAATCCAGCGGCTCCTGCGACTCGTTTGATGTCGTCAGTCCACCTAGTAGGGGGTCTGCCAACACTGCGCTTCCCGGTGCGGGGTCGCCACTCAAGCACCTTGGGAACTTCATAGAACTTCATGAAGGTGTTAAATTATTTAAATGGGCTACGGCAGACATTTCGTATCGTCATCCCTGCATTCAGCTACATTGGCTTGACCTTTGTTTTGCTATGAGATTGTTTTGTATTTGCCAGAACGCGTTGTGGCTATTAAATATGTTGTGGCTGTTTTATAGCTGCCACACTCTGAGCATTCTCGCTATTTGCGAGTTCGATCTCCTTACATTTAAGGCGATCGTTACAAATATTACAAATATCTTATTTTCTATTTTTTGTTGAATGCTTTTTTTGGGTATTCCTTTTGGGATAAAATAGAAAGTTGAATTATGTAAAGTCAGTTAAAGCAAGTTATGACTCATGTATAGTACTAAAAAAGGTTAATCCGATTCTTGCATCCTTTTGCGAATTTATGGTATGCAATAAATTATATTATACTCGTATATTTTAGATTTATAAAAGTCAAATTAATCTAGAATACATCTGGTTCAGCCTGGCCAACCGAGAAGTAGTTCTAATTCATCTTGCAAGATTTGATCTAAACATACATAAAGTGCAAGTTAACTAAAAGCTTGTAAAAATTTTAAAAGATTAAAAAAATATTTAAAATCTTGGTATCGTCTAAATAATAGATGTCTATAATATAGGAAATAAGAATTTGTTAAAATCATCCTTATAAGGAAATTATACATTTTACAGTTTTAAATTCCTTAAAACTTCTACTTACCATTGTTTTTAAATCATCAGACAATAAAGATTTCAGATCTCTTTATCTTTGAGAATCCTATCGGATAGAAGAGTTTGGCAAAGTGACCTCAGTGAGTAATTACAAAATTGCACATCTTGTCTTACCTAAAGCCTGCCTTTTGACGAATCAGGAAATCACAAGCGTTATAACACCCATAATAATAAAAGTCTAACCTAAAATCGTTACAGATACACGTAACCTTGAAGCAAGTAGGTTTATCGTGAACATCTATCATGTGCTTGACGTCTCAGTTAAACCTGATTACAATGATATTTTTATCACTTATAATCTCACCCGTTTCCCAACGTGCTCAAGGAGATGCTTGCTATATTATTAGACGCAAATGTTAGTTTTATCTAGATTCTATACCTTCCGTTAAGACATTTATACTCGTACTAGCTGATGTTCGAACTACGTCCGCATGGATTTAGATTTAGTAGCCTATTTCACTCTCCAGGTCCTCAACTATAACCATGCAAAAAAACCATGTCGATCCGTAGCTCTGTTGCGGCGTGATTAAAGGACAAACCAACAAACAAGCACACTTTCGCATTTATAATATTAGATAAAGATTAGCACGTGGAACAATCATGCGAAGAATAGAGTTCCAATTTGATAAAAACGCCTGTAATAAACGTCTAGGCCTCATAGGAAAGCTCAGCGGGCGATGGAGAGAGTTGTTCTCGTCACTGAGAGATGAAATCTGCAATGAGCAGATCCGTAGGAGAACCAAAGTTACCGAAATAGCTCAGCGAATCGCGAAGCTGAAGGGAAAATGGACAGAGGTGTTGGCAGACCCCCTCACTAGGTGGACCGACAACATAAGACAAGTCGCAGGGAGTAGCTGGGTTCATGCGACGCAAGACTGAGTCATTTGAAAGTCCATGCAGGGGACATCTATCGGTTGATAAAGAAGAAGAGTCTATGATAAAACCAAAAGTTAAAATAACTGTTACTGCTCTTTAACAGTTAAAGAGTAGTGACATAGAAAAATAAAATACAAAATTGTTATGAAATTCAAAAAAAAAATTCAAAATCATTTATTTCACGTCGGCCAGGCTCTTATAACACGTCATGATTCTACCACCGGTTCGGTAAGCAGATTCAAATATATAATAGGTTAGTTTATACGGTATCTCCGGATTAGAATGTCAAGTGAGTAAAAGGCCGCTCGATTGATAACTATTGATAAGCTTAGAAATAGAACGTTGACAATGATCCAAAATTGAAGATTGCCAAGTCAAAAATTTTTGAAGATCACAGGAGTATACATTTCTAATCTAAACATTGATAACTTACCTCTTTACTAAAGATTAAAAAAACCCTAACCGTTGTAGATAGAAAAATTTGGTCTTCTAAATCTATCACATTTTTTAATTTTATTATTACATAATATTATAAAATTAGATTTAGGATTGGAAGTCGTTTCCCACACTATTAAGCTAGCGATCCTAAATCTATGGTATTGATATAGACCTTTTCTGAGAGGAGACCTGCGCTCATATAGTGAGCCATGGATGGGTTGCTGACAATGATGATGATTGATAGACATAGACGAATGATATTTACTGTGGTTCATTTGTCAAAGTTGATAGAGCTTGTTAAAGTCCAGGCATATTTTATTGAGTACCACGTTAAATGTTATCATAAGAGCAAGAAAAGGTTAGAATTATTTTGCTATAATCCACCAAGAGAAAAAATCTGTATGGTCAAACATGCAGTAACAAGCTAAGCACCGCTCACCTTCCCAAGCAAGCAAGAAAGCAAATTACCCAAACAAGCAATGCCACCACCACTCACATGCACCACCGCACAATACTTTTACACTAATCTCGACGCACGTTTCGCCCCGACACCGGAGCATCCTCAGGAGATGTCGACTTTACAATGCTGTAAATTTAAATTGTCTAGGTGACCTTTCCATTTCTTGCTAATCATTAACTTCTGCAAAGTTCTATCCAATAGTTATCATAAGATTTAATAAAAAGCATGTCAAATGATAAAACGGTAATTAAAAACGGAATGTTGACAACATAGAAATGATATTTGTACTGATTTGATAACAATGTATTTGTAGTTTGATTGAAGATGATGACACTGACGATTATCCTCTGAGAAATGTGTGATATGATGTGACGTTACATAAAATGTAATTGCTATCACACCGCCGCAATGCGGTCGCTATTGTGATTAATCGAAAACTTTACTAATACTATAAATGAGAAAGTGTGTTTGTTTGTTGGTTAGTCCTTCAATCACGCAGCAATGGAGCAATAGATCAATTTTTGCACGGGTACAGTTGAAGAAAAGGAGAGTGACATGCCTTATGTCTATTATCTCAAAAGAACAGACATCAGATTCTTAAAAACATTAATTTGTTATCTCAAAAAGGAAATAAGGAATCAAGTAACCCGTTTAAAAAAATAAGCAAGTAATTAAAAATTTATATTTTTGTAAGGACCCTGAAATATTCAAATCAGGTGAATTGTTGCAGAAAAACGAGACTAATACAAACCAAATCCAAATAATCGAATAATTATCAAAGTTTACAAATCGAATCTTCAATGAAAAACCTTTGAATAAATAAGAAAGAACAAGACTACTTTTAATAAATGGAATATTATGATATGCCAACACTTTGGACGCAGCAAAATGCTAAAACGGCTAGAAGAACCTTGCTAACAGGTCTCGTAATCTCCATTTAACACTCATTTCTTGTATACTTAAACTATACTTAACTATAACTTAATATATATTTTTTGGAGGCTAGGCGGAAAAAAGTGCAAGAATTTTCCTTCACGATAATTATTGCCTTCGTTAATTAAACACGTTTCACTATAGCTTTGTGCGGCGTTTGATACATACATTCATGACGAAGGAGTGAAACTATCGGTTCGGGGTTCGAATCCTAACTTCAGATTATTATTTTTATTTTTATTTCATCATCATCATCATCATTAGCAACCCATCAACTCACTACTGAGCGCAGGTCTCCTCTCAGAGAAGGGTTTATAGGCCATAGTCCACCACGCTGGCCCAATGCGAATTGGCGGACTTCACACACCTTCAAGAACATTATGAAGAACTCTTAGGTGTGCAGGTTTGATCACTATGTTTTCCTTCACCGTTGAAGCAAGTGATATTTAATTGCTTAAACGCACTTGAATCCGAAAAGTCAGAGGTGCGTGCCCGGGATCGAACCTGCGACTCCCCGAATAGGAGACCACAGTCATAAGCCTTAGCCACTAGGCTATCACTGCTTATTTTTATTTACTTTTTATTATTAATTTATTGTTAAAAGGCACTTTGTTTCAACCGAGTCTTCCACGACACTCACGCATTTTTTAATTATTTTTATACGATGTCTTTTCGTTTAGTGCTGCCCGTCTCTCATTAATGTCTAGCTATTATTACCTCACTGTGATTGTTTTCTGTAATTAGCTCTTCAATGACGATACTATAAACATTCACATTATCATATTTACACAGATAATAAAATGATATTCCTTTTGCATTTATTTGCTTAATAATATAACCTACTTTAAGCGTTAAGTGCAGTGTGCCTAACCTACATTACTTCATTACTTGGCTTCAATTTTTCAGTACACTTCAAACAAAAATGTTTTTGTAACTGATGATAGAAAGTTTATCAAATCGGAGCATTGTGATGATCATCGCAATTGTTCAAAATTGATCTAATCTTGGCAAAGCTATGTTTGTAGCCAAAATTAAAAGCTTTTTATGCAAATCGGAAACATTGGTACGAGTTTTGATGGTTACATTTATATATATTGATGACTGTCAAAGTATGATAATAATTTTGACCTTTTGCTGATGTAGAGGTGATAGCAATTTTTTCAATACTCGATCTATAATTTTTATACTCGGCAGGAAGGGCATTCCGAACCAGTGGTAGACTCATCGACGATTCAAAAGCACTTGTAAAAAAAGTTTATTTGAATAAAAAACATTTCTATTCTATTCTATTCTATTCTACTAATACGGAGGGGTCCTAAAAATGACCGCTAGTGACTTGGCTTCTTCCTCTGCCTACAAAATGTAAATAGAAAATATTGAGACTACATATTGCCCGATTTCCCTATTGGAAGTATGTAATTCCAAAAAATTAAATTTTCTATAGAAATGTTTTTTATTCAAATAAACTTTTTTACAAGTGCTTTTGAATCGTCGATGAGTCTACCACTGGTTCGGAATGCCCTTCCTGCCGAGAAGAACACGCAAGAAACTCGGCAGTTGCTCTTTTCAAAACAAGTTTACAATAAAATAGATATTATGCTATGTATGCAGCGTTTCCACAATGAGGGGAAGTTTCACAAAAGCATACCTAATTATAATTCAACACATGTTAAGACGGGCAGACAGAAAGTAGCCCCATTCCCGCCGGTGGAACCCGTTCCCGAGCATGACGCATCACCCAGACATTGCTTCGCTCAACCATATTTGAGGGAACGTACATAACAACCCGCATCACACGACACCACCACAGAAATGTTTTTTTTTTTAATTCTCAATTTTTGAGAGGTCTTTGAATCTCACATGAGATTATGCCAGACCTATAATAACCTAATTAAATTATACTATACAATCTTAAAACTTAAAAAAAAAATTGAACTTAAACTACTCTTGATTTTGTTTAAAAATTCTTAGAATTAACTCACAAAGAGATCTCGCGGCTGAGGAAAATGGCGCCGCGAGAATACTTTGGAAAATACCCACATCTGCGAGATTTAACTTATAATTATTTATCATTGAGGCTCGCATATCTTCACTCCGTGCACACTCCATTAAAAGATGTTGTGTGTCTTCTAGATTGTTACAGAGGGAACAATTTTTTGACTCAGCCTTTTTCATTAGGTATTTAAAACTATTTAACGGAGTGTGCCCGGAACGTAGTCTGAGAGCCACAACTATCAATTCTCTACGCAACTTAAAATTGGTAAACCACGGTATATAAGGAGGGTCGTTTTGTATAGTTTTGTACCAAATTCCTTTTGAATTTGATATTTCATTAAAATAGTTTTTCCAACTGTTATAGATCTCTAATTTACATTTTAGTAGAACTTCGGTATAGTCTGGAATAACAAATATTTCATTTCCAGATATAGAAGCAACTTTGGCTGATCTATCGGCTTCCTCGTTACCAATTAAACCGATATGAGCCGGAACCCATTGCAATCCCACAGACAAACCATCGCTAGAAAGTTGTAGGTATTTCCTAATAATATCATATGCTACCGAAACACCTCTTCTACCAGAGGAGGCGCATCGAGCATTATGCTGCAATGCACTCTTGCTGTCCGTTAAGATAACGAACTTTTCCAGTCCTACATTTCTAGCATATGATATTGCCTCAGAGATTGCAAAGAGCTCCGTGGACATAATTGTGATATCGGATGTAACTTTGAACATTTCCTTCACCTTGCGACCAGGATCATAAAAAGCTGCTCCAAATCCGTTACTGGACAGAAATGTTAAAGAGAGCGTGACATACTTAGGCTACCCATCTTAAGGCATCGAATTGAAACTAATATTCAAATACTCATTTTAAGACATGACTTGGCAAACTTGACTTGGTAATGACATCGATTACCCAATCAATTCCTCAGGTAAAAATCGTTTAGGATCTAAATTAAGATATCGTCCGTACCCTTGTAAAGAGTTCCCTAAAATTTAAGGATTATCCGTGAAAACGGTCATAACTGCTATGCCAGATAAATCTTCTGGTATAAATGTACTCAAGGAATTTTTAACTCCATCTTTGTCTGCAGAAAGTATACACAAAATGTCGAAATGAGGCCCTGTGAACATGGCCTAAACTAAAACTTCCTTATCACTTACTGATAAGGTTTAGGCGCTTATAAAAATCTGACGCCAGACGACATCCGTCACGATAAAGAGTTTCGGTGATTGTTTTTGATGAATTGACTTTAGCGCGTAATGCGTATATATACCCAGCAAATAATACGATAAGAAAATCATTTGTAAGTCCTTACTATCTGCTTAAATTAAAGCCAGATTTCCTGTACGAAAGCGAAACCTGTATGTATGTGCGTATACATCATGATCATCGTGTGTATTATTTATTTGTTGTGTGTAATTCTTGAATGTTTGCAGTAAACTTCATACAGTCTTAAACCTTTCGCTGTCACCTGCAAATTAGTTGTCTAGCAGAGATCGCTTTTAAGCGATAAAGCCGCCAGAAGATCAAAGATTTTTCATCATTAAATTATCTCATTCAATCAAGAATTAATATAGACATTTTGTAGGCATTGTGATTGTGATCGCAGTCAAGCGCCAATCTATAATATATTCATTAGCAACCCATCAACGTCTCACTACTGAGCGCAGGTCTCCCTCTCAGAGAATGGTTATAGGCCATAGTCCACCACGCTGGCCCAATGCGAATTGGCGGACTTCACACACCTTCGAGATCATTATGAAGAACTCTCAGATGTGCAGGTTTTTCTCACGATGTTTTCCTTCACCGTTGAAGCAAGTGATATTTAATTGTTTAAACGCACTTGACTCCGAAAAGTCAGAGGTGCGTGCCCGGGATAGAACGTGCGACCCCCCGAATAGGAGACCACAGTCCTAACCACTAGGCTATCATTGCTTCAAATAATATATACCTAGGTGCATTAAAAAAATCAATTATATTTTGTTAAATATGTCATATTACCTATTTCCATTATAACATTTTACATTATCATTAAAATTACAAGGAAAACCTAGTAATGTTATTACACTAGCGGCACGCTATGATGGCCGGTTTGACGTTTGTCCGCTCATGAAGTTCCGTATTAATTGATAACGACTTTGAAGGAAATAATTGTATTACTTTATTGACGATAGTGATGTGCAGAGATTCATAAATTTTATCGAATGTAGTTTTAGGTTTAGGACTCAAAATTTATTTATTAAATTGATTTCTAAAATGTATACAAGTGTAGAAAAATCAGTTTGCACCATTTAAGGGGTGAATGTACTTGTGAATATGAACAATTTTCACTATGTGGACAAACCTCTGAAATCGCAAAAAAATATCAGCTGTTTCATACAAAAGGTAAAATTTTTATTTTTATATGATATATACCACAACTCGGCAGTTGGTTTTCTAAATTGAAAATTTTTAAAAATGGAATCTAATACGATCGTCACATAGGATCGCTGGCTAGCACAACTACTACCTCCGGCAAACTCGCGTCAATGCTCAATGCAAAACAAAGCAGTTTCGAATTGACGTTGCTTCGAAAAGTATAAACTGTCAGTGCAATGCGATTGTGATATAGTTTTGACCTGGCTTTGGATTTCAAATATTGATACTGCATTACTGTTGACCCTTGCTCGTTAATTTGGACTCTGTTCAAGCCCTTTGTTGTGGATTTCGTCGATATGACCGAACGTACGCAGAGAACTGTTCTAAATAGTCAGACACGTGAGTTCGTAATACGCCTTCGTAACTATTTCGATCGTGAAGCTCAAAATGGAGGACCAATTTTACCTATAACGTCAGTGGTTGAACGCGTAGCTGATGCGCTTAATATTGGACAACGAACTGTTAGACGGATAACTAAAAAAAAATATGGCGAGACTGGCACAGAAGAAAATAAACTTCACACACCAAAAAAGAGAAAACGAGCAAAACCAGTCGTAGGCATCGATAGCTTTGATGCCGATGCTATCCGAAGACATGTTTACGGCTACTATTTACAGAAGGAGTATCCAACAAGAAAAAAGTTGGTGCATTCACTGAAGGAAGCTGGATTATTCTTCGGTGGGGAAAGTTCTTTAACGAAGATTTTGAAGACCATTGGATTTCGATACAAAAAATGTAACAAACGCAAAATATTGATGGAAAGATTTGATATAGCGATGGCAAGGTATACTTTTTTACGGCAAGTGAAAGAAATCAAAAATTGGCAAAATGTTGTGTTCTTGGATGAAACATGGCTTAAAGCTAACCATACTGTAGGCCGTTCTTGGAACGATGACACAGCAGCATCTACTTCCAAAGTTCCTGTAGGAAAAGGATCGCGACTTATAATTTGTCACGCCGGAACCATCAACGGGTTTGTCGAAGGTTCTCTCATGGCTTTTGCGTCAAAAACCACTGGAGACTATCATGAAGACATGAATGGAGAAAAGTTTACTGAATGGTTTACCTCAATGTTGTGTAGCCTCCCTGAACCATCTATTATAATTATGGACAACGCCCCATACCACTCGATGCAAATTGACAAGCCACCTGCCCAATCCCAAAAGAAAGCTGATATCGTCGCATGGCTTCGTAAAAATGGCGTAGATGCAAACATGAATATGTTAAAAGCGGAATTAGTACGTCTTTTAAAAGAAAACAAACCAACCAAGATCCGATACGTCATTGACGAAATAGCATTAGAACTTGGGCACAGAGTTATACGGTTACCGCCTTACCATTGTGAGTATAATGCGATTGAGTTGGTGTGGGCTCAAATTAAGGGATATGCTGCAAGACACAATACAGAACCCCCATTTACCACAAAAAAAATGCTAAAATTATTAGAAGAAGCTTGTGAACATGTGACTAAAGGAGACTGGGAAAAGGTTGTGAATAGAACTGTTAAATTAATAAGGGAAGATTATGAAAGAGATGTGAAAATAGATAATATTATAGAAAACGAACATATAATTATTAATGTAGGTGATGATAGCAGTGACGACAGTGAAAATAGTAGTATGGACGAATCTGATTAATTATGGCCTTTTGTGGCACCTTTTTTGGTATCTTTTGTATTCATATGTTTCTTGTGTGCATATAAAGTATGTATATTCATTTTCATTCAAATATTCAGTTCGTTCAAATAAATTAAATAAACATATACATTTTTGTTTTATTAAACCTATTTAATCAGGTACAAAAACAAAACTTAATTGTTTTTTGTTCGAGAATAAATTGACATTCCACATCACTATTGTAATGTGTCAAACCGGCCATCATAGCGTGCCGCTAGTGTACGGATTGATGCACTTCATTCATTTTGTTTTTCTATTTCATTTCCTTGACTAATAAAAACCAATATTTAACATTTCTGCGGTGGTGTCGTGTGATGCGGGTTGTTGCGTTCCCTAAAATATGGTTGAGCGAAGCAATGGCTGGGTCATGCGTCATGCTGTCCGTCCGTCCGTGCCGTCTTGACATGTGTTGAATTATAATTAGAAATAATTACGTATGCTTTTGTGGACCTTTCCCTCATTGTGGAAACTCTGCATACATAGAATATCTGTTAAGTATATTGTAAAAGTATTTTGAAAAGAGCAACTGCCGAGTTTCTTGCTGGTTCTTCTCGGCAGGAACGGCATTCCGAACCAGTGGTAGACTCATTGACGATTCAAAAGTACTTGTAAAAGTTTATTTGAATAAAAAACATTTCTATTCTATTCTATTCTATTATTTGACCGATAAAATCTATTCTTGTTCAGTCATTCATTTAATTGTCGCTTAATGGTCACTTATCACATTTTTGTTTGATTTAAAACTGTCAGAAATGTTTTTTTTGGAACGTAAGTTCCATATCGCGCGGTGCGGAAGGGGGCTAGACGGAAAAAATTAAGGAACCGACACTCGACACTTTTTTGAAACCGACACTTTTTTGTTGAATGTGAATTTTGTATTGTGTTCGGTATTTTCGCGGTACAGTATTGGGTCTCCGTAGCCTAGTGGCTTCGGCAGTCGCTTAACAGTTAAAAGTCGATGGTTCGAATCCCAGCTCGACAGACTGAATTTTCTATTTTCTATTTTATTTTAAATAATTTCTACATGTGGAATTTTTCCCTAATTATTTATTGTATAAATTGGATAAAATGTTATTGTACTACTAACGCCATCTGTTAAAAAACCAGAGTAACTCTTCTGTAACATTGCTGCAATAACATCGTCCACGAAGAAATAGATCATGCACCTTTCGTGAGTCTCCGCACTCAAGGAGTACGTGTTCAGGCTGGAGATAAGGAGCTACGCCTATATGCCGCCTATAAACCACCAGCACAGAATTTTGACGCCTCAGATATCCGAAAGCTCTTCGAATCCCAAGAGGCTACACTGGTTGTGGGTGATTTTAATGCTAAGCACCACGCGTGGGGCTCACGGATCATCACGTCAGCTGGAAGGTAGCTACTTGAGGATAGCGAATGTCAAGGGTATGGTGTACTGGGTCCAGGAGCGCCAACCCACATACCATCCGAAGCTCGTTGTCAACCGGATGTCCTTGATATCGTCCTTCAATACAAAGTGACGTACCCTATCAATGTCGAGGTACTTTACGAACTTGATACGCAACACTTGCCCATTCTGGTCTCGATCACCCTACGTAATGGATTTAAAGCGCCCAGACCCCCTCGTACGAGGGTTGACTGGGAAAGCTACGCTGCAGAGATTATGGGGCTCGAGCTGGCGGGTCCCATCTCTTCTGCTGCCGACGTGGAGGTGACTACAACAAGAATTACTGAAGCTATTAAAAAAGCTAAAGATAATGCAACCACTAACATCACATCGTCCACACCAAATAGGAGGCAAGACCCGCTGCCGCGCTCGCTTCGTGAAAAGCTGCGGAAGAAGCGTAAGCTGCGCAGACTTTGGGCATGTACACGTTGCCCGAGTGTGAAACGAGACTTAAATCGACTTGCAGAGGAGCTGACCCGTGATGTCGTAGCTCTCGACGATGAACATTGGGAGCACATTGTCGATCGAGCATCCGAGAATGAAACCTCACTATTCCACCTCTGTAAGAAGCTAACCGGACAAGATACTCCGTTATACCCACTGCTGGACCAGTCGGGTAAAAGAAGGTACTCCGCCAGCGACAGGGCGGATATACTTGCGGAATACATGGAAGGCCAATTTACCCCGAATCCTCCGAATGAGACAGACGACGATATCACCCGACACCATGCACATGTCAACAAACAAGTAGAGAAGTTCCTGTCGGCCTCGACTTCATCGCTCCAGGGAGAGTACTTCATCTCCCCGTCAGAATTACGGAAGTTAGTCTTACGTCTACCTAAACGTAAGGCTCCAGGTCCCGATATGATACCTAACATTGCATTGCAACAGCTGCCTAGAAGAGGTCTGGTAGCGCTCACCACTCTTTAATGGGATTCTCCGCACCGGCCATTTCCCCGAGGCGTGGAAGAGAGGGAAGGTCATTGTCCTTCCTAAACCTGGCAAGGATCGCCGCCTAGCTGCGAGTTATCGGCCCATCACGCTGCTCTCGCACATCGCCAAGCTGTTCGAGCGCTTGCTGCTGCGTAGACTGGAGCCTCATCTGCCCCTGCGCGAGGAGCAGTACGGGTTCCGCAGCAGCCACTCAACAACGCTCCAGCTGGCAAGAGTGACAAACCACTTGGCCAGCAAACTCAATAACCAGCACTGCACCGTCGGGGTTTTCCTCGATATAGAGAAGGCTTTCGACCGAGTGTGGCACGCTGGGTTGCTGGCCAAGTTGATCAACACCACTACGCCGCCAGCAATTGTGCGAATGCTGGCGTCATTCCTCGAAGGCAGATGTTTTCATGTCTCTGTAGAGGGCATGGACTCCCAACCACGTCCCATCAGAGCTGGAGTTCCCCAAGGTAGCTGTTTGTCACCACGTCTCTACGCGGCGTACACGGATGATATTCCCACCCTCCGGGACCATCTGCGTGAGGGTGAAGAGGACGTCATGTTGGCCCTATATGCGGATGACAGTGCGTACTTTACTTCGTCCCACCATCAAATCAACGCCACTAACAAGATGCAACGCCTGCTGGATCTGCTTCCGGAGTGGCTGGATAAGTGGAGGATGGCTGTCAACGTCGGGAAGACGGCCGCTCTACTAACCGGCGGCTCCAGGCCGCTGCGCCAGCTCAAATTGCGAGGTCAGGATATAGAGTGGAAGACTTCAGTGCGGTATCTGGGATGTCACATTGACCGAAAGCTGCGCATGGCCCCCATGGTTGATCACGTGGCCTGCCAAGCAGCGGCGGCACGGTAATGCTCCACTCACTCTTCGCCTCCAAACTTACCACCAGAACCAAACTAAAGGTCTACGGAGCCTACGTCCGTTCGCGCCTGACGTATGCGGCACCAGCCTGGTACGCTCTCTGTCCCGAGTACCAGAAGAAGCGACTCCAGGTCCAGCAGAACAGATGCCTTCGTCTCATTGTAGGAGCTCAGAGATACGTCCGCAATGACGTCATCCATAGGGATACCAGAACACCAACCGTGGAGGAGTATATCCGTCATCTTGCACGCAATATGTTTGCTCGGGCGGACACAAGTGCGTGCGTACACCTCCACGGAATAGCCCCACTTCAAGAGAGAAAACCGGACGGGCGTCCTCTGCCCCGCGAACTCCTACGTACCCAATTGATGGCGCCGCCCGACTTAAGCATCAGTGACGACGATGGAGAAGACGCATTATACATGACACACATCACACCGGATATGACGATATCTCCAAGGCTGACGCCAGACCGACGCAGCCTCAGCTCCAATTAAAAGGGCCGAAACAAATAGTCCAGGTAGCTGCAGCTATCTGTGAGGACGCGCCCGGGTAAGGAGGCTCAGCCTCGAGACCCGTACCCCCTGACTGACCTGTCAGCCAGAGAAGAACCAACAAGCAATAGAAATAAACTAAATATAATTCATCGTAGTTAATCAATTTAATACTAGATGACACCACTAGTTTATTACAATTCCTTCACTAATTAATCGAAAGGAACTTCGTTTTATCCGGGTGTCCCTTGACACCTCTCAAGTTTTTATTTTTTTGAAAATTACCAGTAATATCTCTGTAATAAACAAGCTTCTGGTTAAGTTTATAGAAACTGCGTTATATTAATATAGTTGATATTTAGATAATCATCATCTCAACCGAACTGTACTGCTGAACATAATTATCTCGAAAGGATCGCCACAGAACACGATCTTGTGCCTTTTGTATCCATCGTTGCCAGTGACTCGCCTGAAATAGTCCGTCTACCTAGTCGGGGGCTACGAACTCTGCGCCTTTAGGGATGGGGTCGCCATTCCAGTACCTTAAGTGCCCAATGTCCATCGTTTCTTCGAGCCATGGGTCCAATGGTAATGTCTGTAATACTAGTTCTCCTACGGATCTGATCTATGATTTGATCCTGCAGAGATACTCCGAGCATAGCATGCAACTCGATGCATAAGGCCCAAATTAGACAGTGCATCGTTCATCGTTCATCTTTGCGAAAATTTTTGCGAAAATGAACCTTCCCAATTCACGCTAAGGGTGAATTTTCTACGTTTAATTTTTCGAGATTTTTGCTTTCATTTTCGAAGGTCATCGGCCTTAGGGTTCATTCTCGCAAAAAATATTCGCAAAAATAAACGATGAACGAGGCACTGTCTAATTTGGGCCTAGACTCGATAGATCGCCGCACCTGTCCGTCGTATCATCTGTCCGTAGTGATCAATCACTAACGCAGGCAAAAATGCTCAGTCTACAGCACCGACGCAATGTCGCCTGTCTATCGGTCTTCTATCGGATATACTTTGGCGAGTGCGCTCAGAAACTTTACAACCTTGTGCCTCCTTCACCGTTCTACCAGAGTTTCTGAAACGAACCGTCAAGGTGTGGAACACCCTTCCAGTATCCCTGTTTCCTGCCACCTATAATTTGAGTACCTTCAAGGCGAGAGTGAATAGGCATCTTTTAGGCAAGCGTGCTCCAACCAAGACCTCATCAATGCTTCCCAGCAATGATTGTCGTCAAGCGCAAGCATATCCATTAATAAAAAAAGAAATTGGCAGTCATAGGGACTGCCGATAGAAATGAAAACTAGATTTTCTAATAATAATTGAAAACAAATATACTTAAAATAAAAAAAAAAAAAAAAAAATAACAATAATTATTGCACTGTCACGTTTCTTGCGTAAGATTCGAACCTGCGACATCATACATTAAACGGTAAGGAACGCAGTTAAGCGGTATGCGGCTACTTGCCGACTGCGCTGTACAAGGTTGCTTGAGAACCTCTAAAATGTTGAAAACTTACTATGAAATCTCCAGGTGACGGTGACGATGGTGACGGTGACGATTTTGCTCACCCTAAAAAGTGCTCAACGTGCCTAAAGAAGTTTTCACTTCAAAAAATCCATCGCCCGCTGAGCCCAACTGAGCCTTCTTAAAAGGCTCAGTTGGGCTCAGATGTAATAAGACTAATACGTCATCACTGGCAACACGCATGTTTTGAAGACATTGGTCTTCAGGCACTGAGAGGTTTTAATATTTAAATTCTGAGGAAACTAGTTCTCTTATCAGTGATAACTAAACCAGTTCTCGTTGTCATTAACTACTGTAAGAAATTTCTTTAATTTTTCAGTAGGTCAAGAGACACCGTGTTTGCGTGCCGCCATCTTCTGATGCAACTATCTTATCATTGGCATGAGGCGTATTTGCGAGTCGTTTATCGGTTACATTACATATTTGAGCTCTTTCTGTACTCGTACGTATGCTTGTTTTTCATTATAGGATCCTGCTTTGATGTCTGTAATCGGTCTTATTTATGGCCTGCTTACTTAGATTTATATCGACTTTTCTTTAGATGTAGGTTTATTGTGATTTCTTAATTTATATATTGTGGACTGTTCAATTGTATTGTTCTGTTGTTTTCCTGTTCACAATCATTATTATTGATACTTTATCGTTTACATAAATAATAATGAATACATAAATGGGTATCTACTGTATTCGTATATCAGGGTGTCACAAGTTTCCTTCTATGTTATTGCGGGTTTTTACGTTCTTGTGAACGAGTGCCGCCGGCGGGAATGGGGCTACTTTCTGTCTGCCCATCTTAACATGTATTGAATTGTAAATAGTAAGCATTTTTGGAACTATCCCTCATTGTGGAAACACTGCATACATAGCATAGTATCTATTGTATTGTAAACTTGTTTTAAAAAGAGCAACCGCCGAGTTTCTTGCTGATTCTTCTAGGCAGGAAGAGCATTCCGAACCAGTGGTAGACTCGTCGACGATTCAAAAGCACTTGTAAATAAGTTTATGTGAATAAAAAATATTTCTATTCTTTTCTTTTCTATGGTTTCCTTCAGGAAACATTTTGGTCAATAATAATTCACCGGTGTTTTCCATGACACATAAAGTGATTTATGACAAAAGTAATAACCAAATATGTATGTATGATTTATGAATAGTCACAACTCACAATGGTGCACAAGTTGATTCAATTTTTACCAACCGATCGATATACATTATTATAATTTATTTAATTTATCCCTTTAAAGCTCTTTTTTGCAAAACCAAGAATGACTGCAGGAAACTGTTGTGATAAATAAATAATAAAAGCCAAGTATGTGTTTGTATGTAAATGATTATTTCATTTATATGAATCGGCATATTATCATTTTCATTTCATTAAATTAGCTATAAATAATTAACCATTAAATAACATTGGTCATGTAGAGCTATTACGCGCTTTTGTCTCCGCAACTATTTCCGTTTGCAATCAGGTTTTGGGGAGGAATTAAAAAAAACTGTGAAACACGTATTTCTTTATATTTAATCGAAAGCCAAAATACCAAGTGTCATACATATAACTTGAAAAATGATGGTCTTTCATACAAAACATTCATCCCCTATTTTTCTCCTTTAGGGTTGGAATTTTTAAAAAGTGTGAAACACGTATTTCTTTATATTTAATCGAAAGCCAAAATACCAAGATTCATAGATATAACTTGAAAATTGTTGGACTTTCTTTATACATTTAATTGCTCTTCTCAGCAGAATCCGCTTTCCGAACCGGTGGTAGAGTCATGACGTGTCATAAGAGCCACAGGTTGGCCTATGTGAAATAAATAATTTTGAATTTGAATTTGAAAACATGCATGCCCTATTTATCCCCTTTGGGGGTGAAAATTTTAAAAACTGTGACATACGTAGGTATTTATTTATTTTTAATTGAAAATCCAAATACCAAGTTTCATGGATATAACTTGAAAGATGACGGACTTTCATACAAACTTTCATTCCCCATTTAACATCCTTGGGAGTGGAATTTCAAAAAATCCTTTCTTTGTGTTTGTTTAATTGAAAATCCAAATACCAAGTTTCATGGATATAACTTGAAAGATGACGGACTTTCATACAAACTTTCATTCCCCATTTAACATCCTTGGGAGTGGAATTTCAAAAAATCCTTTCTTTGTGTTTGCCTACGTCATAAAAGGAACCTACTGTCAACTTTTCAAGTTTCTAACTTCAGTGGTTAGGCTGTGCGTTGATAGGTTAGTCAGTCAGTCAGGACAAGTCTTTTTATAATATAGATTTATGTTGTTCAAAACTTGTGCTAGATTGTTCACTCTCTCATTTAATGAAGGGTATTGTGTTATATGGTGTAATTTACATTCAATTTTCTATTGATTCTCATTGCCCGTGGTCAATCTCAGATATTTCTGCGAGTTTTCCGCTTGAACCACTTTTAGGGTCAAGGTAACATACAAAATTATATTTTGGTTGAAATTATTATTGAATCTATGTAAACAACAACGGCAGTGTTACAAAGGTCATTACATAGGTAGTGGTGTTGATTCGGTTGTACACAATCTCGTACCTAAACTAAATCGATAAATATAGGTTTCATATTTTTCTTGCGTCTGCACAATACGGGCCTCATCTGCAACTTACCTTAATTTTTCGATTCTTCGACTTTAATATCGTTTTACGTTTGCTCCATAAGTTTATTTTTTACATTAATACCTATCGATTGAAGAAGTCAATGGTAATTGGTAAATAAGGACATGATTTTTTATCCGTATTTTCGAAAAGAAATATTTCGGTAAGACTTCTTAAACATCTCGTCTTCCGATATGGAATGTTACATATAGGTAAATGTGTTATATATCCGGCAGGATATTTGTATTGATTGCCTATAATATAATATTATGTGTGTATTTGGCAGGAACGCCCAAGTTGTATGTTGCATGTTACCTACTGCCCGACATAATATTATAGATTATTACATCGCATCACTATCAGCAAGATGATTGATTTTATTTATTAGCTTATCTTTATACACACTTAAGAGTTAAGAGTGGGTGTGCGCTCGTTAACAGTAAACAATTTTGATTTTTACAGTAGTAGATCAAGTTTCAATTATCCGAAAAAAAACACGCAAAAATTACATCATACTGCCAAGGGACGTGTTTGGGCAAAAACATAAAATGATGAAATTTGTTCGATAATAAAAAATCGCGAAGTTAGGTCTAATTTTTAACCAATATTCATTTATTTTCAATGTGTTGCATATTACAGAGCCAAAATTTTTACATTAAATCCCGATTGATATTATCAAGAGAGTAGCCTAGTGAATTGAAAAGAAAATGAATATTTTACGAGTTACAAAGTATTTGGCGCTTACTACACTCCTATTCCGCGCAAAACGCTTTCTTTTGTCGCGCCTCACATGAGGTTGTGGCTATGTTTTATCTCATCGCGAAATCGGATTTTTTTTTAGAGTTACACGCGCTCTTAAGACCGTAGTCTGGCGCTTAGTGTCGACGCGTGTATAATTTGTACAGAATAAGTGTAAATAAAAAATTTTATTTTTAAATGCAAGCTTTTAGTAGCTACATCATTAGACTCTGGATATCATCTAGGATCAGAGTACTTGTTATGACGAATCAAACGAGCCCAAACTCGATGGGGTTACGTCGTTTTATTACAGAGTTCCGATAGCCATCTTCCGTCTCCATCATCAGATCAGCTCCATGTGTCACAATAGTATTGCACTGTCATCCGATTCGCACATAAATGCAAAATTTCAGTTCGATCAGAAACCGGGAAGTGGGTCTAATTCATCTTGCAAGATTTGACCCAAACAAACAAATAAATAAAAAAACTTGAGAGGTGTCAAAGGACACCCGGATGGAACGTAGCTCCTTTCGATTAATTTTAGTGAAGGAATTGTAATAAACTAAAGTTCGGCCGTTCAGAGAATGCGTTCCGTACACATTTAGAAAAATATTGTTTACCAAGTTATTTGACACTTAGTTTGGCACAAAATTATAACATTAATTGATTATTGATATAATAATGTTGTTTTAATGCTAATCAATTGTTAAAACGGTAACCAACCATCAATAATATTTTTATCGTAACTGCAACGCCATTACAAAGTTACGTCGTCAGTTCAATCGCGACGTGTCAGGAACGCATTCTCTGAACGGCCGCGGCCGTAGTATAGTGGTGTCATCTAGTATTAAATTGATTAACTACGATGAATTATATTACTTTGTTTATTTCTATTGCACTGTTACAAAACCAAAGAGTTACTCTGGTGGAGTTACTGTTTTTTCACAGATGGCGTTAGCATTTTATCCAATTTATACAATAAAAAATTATCGAAAAATTCCACATTTAGAAATTATTTAAAATAAAATTGAAAATAGAAAATTCAGTCTGTCGAGCTGGGATTCGAACCATCGACGTTGAATTTATAGGCGACTCTCCTAACCACTAGGCCATGCAGACGCCGAGTTCTAAGGCGAAAATACCGAATACAATGCAAAATTCACATTCAACAAAAAATGTCGGTTTCAAAAATGTGTCGTGTCGGTTCCTTAATTTTTTCCGTCTAGCCCCCTTCCGTACCGCGCGATAAGGAACTACGTTCCAATAAATAAATAAACTAGTCAAGCTACTTTTGGTTTTGGGAGCGTAAAGAAAATACTTTTTTTGTGCAGCCGATTTGGAGGCTGGATGTTTAATGAATGATCCCACCACGGGCCACGAGACCGGTGAACATTCCGCTGAGCTTTTACTTACATTCTAAGAACTAGTCTAATGCAGATGGGCGAGGTGTAATCATAACTAGCTAAATAAAAGCTTGTAAAAATCGGTAGCTGTAGAAATGATTTGGTTGGTATTTGAATATTAAGCGTAGGTATATTAGCGGCACGCTATGATGGCCGGTTTGACGTTTGTCCGCTCATGAAGTTCCGTATTAATTGATAACGACTTTGAAGGAAATAATTGTATTACTTTATTGACGATAGTGATGTGCAGAGATTCATAAATTTTATCGAATGTAGTTTTAGGTTTAGGACTCAAAATTTATTTATTAAATTGATTTCTAAAATGTATACAAGTGTAGAAAAATCAGTTTGCACCATTTAAGGGGTGAATGTACTTGTGAATATGAACAATTTTCACTATGTGGACAAACCTCTGAAATCGCAAAAAAATATCAGCTGTTTCATACAAAAGGTAAAATTTTTATTTTTATATGATATATACCACAACTCGGCATTTGGTTTTCTAAATTGAAAATTTTTAAAAATGGAATCTAATACGATCGTCACATAGGATCGCTGGCTAGCACAACTACTACCTCCGGCAAACTCGCGTCAATGCTCAATGCAAAACAAAGCAGTTTCGAATTGACGTTGCTTCGAAAAGTATAAACTGTCAGTGCAATGCGATTGTGATATAGTTTTGACCTGGCTTTGGATTTCAAATATTGATACTGCATTACTGTTGACCCTTGCTCGTTAATTTGGACTCTGTTCAAGCCCTTTGTTGTGGATTTCGTCGATATGACCGAACGTACGCAGAGAACTGTTCTAAATAGTCAGACACGTGAGTTCGTAATACGCCTTCGTAACTATTTCGATCGTGAAGCTCAAAATGGAGGGCCAATTTTACCTATAACGTCAGTGGTTGAACGCGTAGCTGATGCGCTTAATATTGGACAACGAACTGTTAGACGGATAACTAAAAAAAAATATGGCGAGACTGGCACAGAAGAAAATAAACTTCACACACCAAAAAAGAGAAAACGAGCAAAACCAGTCGTAGGCATCGATAGCTTTGATGCCGATGCTATCCGAAGACATGTTTACGGCTACTATTTACAGAAGGAGTATCCAACAAGAAAAAAGTTGGTGCATTCACTGAAGGAAGCTGGATTATTCTTCGGTGGGGAAAGTTCTTTAACGAAGATTTTGAAGACCATTGGATTTCGATACAAAAAATGTAACAAACGCAAAATATTGATGGAAAGATTTGATATAGCGATGGCAAGGTATACTTTTTTACGGCAAGTGAAAGAAATCAAAAATTGGCAAAATGTTGTGTTCTTGGTTGAAACATGGCTTAATGCTAACCATACTGTAGGCCGTTCTTGGAACGATGACACAGCAGCATCTACTTCCAAAGTTCCTGTACGAAAAGGATCGCGACTTATAATTTGTCACGCCGGAACCATCAACGGGTTTGTCGAAGGTTCTCTCATGGCTTTTGCGTCAAAAACCACTGGAGACTATCATGAAGACATGAATGGAGAAAAGTTTACTGAATGGTTTACCTAAATGTTGTGTAGCCTCCCTGAACCATCTATTATAATTATGGACAACGCCCCATACCACTCGATGCAAATTGACAAGCCACCTGCCCAATCCCAAAAGAAAGCTGATATCGTCGCATGGCTTCGTAAAAATGGCGTAGATGCAAACATGAATATGTTAAAAGCGGAATTAGTACGTCTTTTAAAAGAAAACAAACCAACCAAGATCCGATACGTCATTGACGAAATAGCATTAGAACATGGGCACAGAGTTATACGGTTACCGCCTTACCATTGTGAGTATAATGCGATTGAGTTGGTGTGGGCTCAAATTAAGGGATATGCTGCAAGACACAATACAGAACCCCCATTTACCACAAAAAAAATGCTAAAATTATTAGAAGAAGCTTGTGAACATGTGACTAAAGGAGACTGGGAAAAGGTTGTGAATAGAACTGTTAAATTAATAAGGGAAGATTATGAAAGAGATGTGAAAATAGATAATATTATAGAAAACGAACATATAATTATTAATGTAGGTGATGATAGCAGTGACGACAGTGAAAATAGTAGTATGGACGAATCTGATTAATTATGGCCTTTTGTGGCACCTTTTTTGGTATCTTTTGTATTCATATGTTTCTTGTGTGCATATAAATTATGTATATTCATTTTCATTCAAATATTCAGTTCGTTCAAATAAATTAAATAAACATATACATTTTTGTTTTATTAAACCTATTTAATCAGGTACAAAAACAAAACTTAATTGTTTTTTGTTCGAGAATAAATTGACATTCCACATCACTATTGTAATGTGTCAAACCGGCCATCATAACGTGCCGCTAGTTTAGTAATATAATATTCGGGTTGTCACATAGATTAGGCACAACCACAACGCCTTTATGTTCGCAGAAAAACCCGCAAATAGTACTTTTCAGATCTAAATCAGACTCTTTTGTAAAACTCAAGCACTTTTTGTAAAACTCAAAAATGGTCTCTTTTTATTTTAGTTTTATTGCTCTTTCGCTCTATATTTACACTTGTTTTTATTAAATAACTAGCTGATGCCCGCGACTTCGTCCGCATGGAATAAGTTTTTAAAAATCCCGCGGGAACAGCTCTCCCGGTCTGAGGAACCACTACTACATCCATTACTATACCCATGCAAAAAATCGCATCAATCCGCTGTTCTGTTTTTTTTTTTTTTAAGTATCCTGTGTCCGTCTCCTGGTTCTAAGCTACCTCTCCACCAATTTTCAGCCAAATCGGTTCATCCGTTCTTGAGTTATAAATAGTGTAACTAACACCACTTTCTTTTATATATATAGATTTTATTTATAACATATTTATATAAGTACATAAAGTACTCAACAAAATACTTATTTTGAAAGGTTCCTTACTCACTGTTGATTGAGCTAATTTTTTTATCAGATAGCTACTATACTACGTAGAAAACTTTATCTACTGATAAGCAGATCTAATTGGGTGCATGACAATTTTTTTATTGCAATGAAACATTTTTAATGGTATTTTCCTTAATCTGAATTTTTTGCTTCAAATCATATTCTAATTATAGAGGAAAGGAAATTACTTAATCTGAAACGAGATTTTGTTAATTATTTAATCAAACTGAAACCATAGACTTCTTTTATATAGCAGATAGATGGGATACTCGAATTACTTCATATTATTTTATTGAGCCAACATGGATCCAATTTTGTAAATTTAAATTACTGTCGTAAGCAACCCATCAACGGCTCACTACTGAGCGCAGGTCTTCTCTCAGAGAAGGGTTATAGACCATAGTCCATCATGCTGGCCCAATGCGAATTGGCGGACTTCACACACCCTCAAGAACATTATGAAGAACTCTCAAGTGCGCAGGTTTCCTCAAGATGTTTTCCTTCACCGTTGAAGCAAGTGATATTTAATTGTTTAACTCCGAAAAGTCAGAGGTGCGTACCCGGGATCGAACCTGCGACCCCCCGAATAGGAGACCAAAGTCCTAACCACTGAGCTATCACTGCTTCATTACTGTTGCTAAATTACTGTAGATTACTGTAATTGCAGTAATTTTTTGATAACATTGGATCCGCGTGAGATCAAACCCTGTGTCAATACTAATTTATTTAATCTTTATTGAAAATTGACACTTAGGTGAAAAGCCTTTATGATCATATGGTTCGAAACCAAGTGGCTTCCAAATCAAAGTATGGTTAAGTATGTGTTAGATTTTTCTTTCTTTATGTGAGAAAGTGTTCAAGTTGACAATTTTCTTTGCGATTTAAAGAAATATTGCACATCCGGAAAGTATTTAGATAATTAAGAATATCTGTAGCTCATCTACATGTTTAAATAAGTTGTAATGTAATGTTTTTATAACTTAAAATTAGGGAAAAATTCCACATGTAGAAATTATTTAAAATAAAATTGAAAATAGAAAATTCAGTCTGTCGAGCTGGGATTCGAACCATCGACCTTTAACTGTTTAGCGACTGTAGAAACCACAAGGCTACGGAGATCTAATATTGTAGTGTGAAAATATTGAACACAATGCCAAATTCACATTTAAAAAAGTGTCGGTCCAATTTAGTCTTAATTTTTTCCGTCTAGCCCCCTTTCGCACCGCGCGATAAGGAACTACGTTCCAAAAAGAATAGTAGTTATCTCATTCTTTATGAACGAATAACAGTGAGTCAGCAAGATTCTTTACTCGAGCAAAAACCAAATGGCTTCTTTTCCATTGCTCATTTTGTAGCCTTGTCCTATCTAAAACTAATTTTATGTTAAGTATCTTTGTTACTAATAAACCAAAATACTCGAGGATTAAGATAGATCCATGATTGATGGAATTTATTTGTTTAAACCTCAAGTTATCTTGCTACAGATTAAGATACTGCGAATTAGTGGTCGCGGGCTGCGTGCTCGCGCGAGTACGCGTACTTGCTATCAAGCTTCCTGCCCACAATCTTACTTATTATCTTTATTTAATCACTTATATGCGAAAGAGCGTTTGTGTGTTGGTTTGTTCTTCAATCACACAGCAATAGATCGACAGGACCTAAGAGTAACACAGACTTCTTCGGAAAAATTAAGTGCAGCGCGTCTCATCACAAAAAACAATTTTGTGATGAGACGCGACACCTGGATTCGAATTTAGAACCCCTTCAGGAAACCCTTCAATCGCGTGTGAAAGTGATAGGACTTTTAGTAGAAAGTGAAACCAATAAGACTTTTAGTGAGCTAGTGAGTGGTGACCTCTACATGTAAATTTTATCTGTAACACCTCTGTAACTAAGCTTTGTGTGTAAATAAACCATTTTCATTTAATGACCGGAACTTTATCCGTCTCACCCGGCGTCATCCTCACCGGCCGGGTATTTGAACCTGCGCCACTACAAAGTATATAATTTATTGTTGATTTTTTTAAATCGCTCGACCGATTTCGATAAAATTTAAATGGGACCACCTGGGAAGTATATCCTTTCAAACAAAATAAGAATTTTCCATATCAGTTCAGGCGTGTTTTAGTAATCGGTGAACATACATAAAAAAAAACCAACGAATTGAGAACCTCCTCCTTTTTTGAAGTCGGTTAAAAATGTAGATCTATGGTCAACTCTTTTTAAATAAACTATGGACCACATTTATATGTCTGTGATTATTAAGAAAATTCAATTACTCAATGTCATTGTGATGAACATAATTTTTTCAACAAAATAAAAATAAAACCAATTCCTGTGAAAACTCGTGTGTTCTTAGGCAAGTAAAATAAAAAAGGTGATTTTCAGTCAGAATCTTCCTTCCGCCAACCACCACTAAGTTGCTTCAACGCATAGTTCTACACCTTTCAGAGAAGGGTTATAGTCCATAGTCCACCACGCTGGCCCAATGCGAATTGGCGGACTTCACACATCTTCAAGAACATTATGAAATGAACGAATGCATTCTCAGATGTGCAGGTTTCCTCACGATGTTTTCCTTCACCGTTGAAGCTAGTGATATTTAATTGCTTAAACGCACTTGACTCCGAAAAGTCAGAGGTGCGTACCCGGGAACGAACCTGCGACCCTCTGAATAGGAGACCACAGTCCTAACCACTAGGCTATCACTGCTTCTCCCCCTTAACCCTTAACCCTTCTCTGAAAGGAGACTTGCGCTCAGTAGTGAGCCGTTGATGGATTGTTAATGATGATAGTTCTACACAAGTTTATTTAAACGGAAAAATTCCTAAACTGTTGACGATGCCACATTAAATATTTGCCATACTCTGCGCCACACTTGCTGCTATCAGATAGATATATGCTATCACCATGCCACCGTGGTATCACGCACAATCGGGGACATGTCGCTATGTATCATCGTTCATCATCCTCTCTCAATCTTGACGTGATTTCGAAAAAAAATGCAAAAATGTGCCATTCTGATAAACATTGTCACTACGTCAACCGGCCTTACATAATATCATTATGTAACTTTCGATAATACGTTTATTTATAGTGCTCTCTCGTGAATAAAAAAACTTCGAACGAAACTCGTGAAACTCTGTGCACAAACAATTTTTCAACTAAGTAGGTAAACAAAACTTATTGACATTGTGTAAAGTCTAACATACTTATGTATATTACCAATCTACATGTTTCTCAATTACTTATGTATTGTACCAGGTCTCAGAACTATTTTTAACCCCCGACGCAAAAAGAGAGGGGTGTTATAAGTTTAACGTGTCTGTCTGTGTATCTGTGTATCTGTGTATCTGTGTATCTGTGTATCTGTCTGTGGTAGCGTAGCCGCCAAACGGATGAACCAATTTTTGTTGAAGTATTGATGAATAAAAAAGTAAAAGGTTTTTATTTCAATAAACTTTTACAAAGTGCTTTTGATGCATAAAATCGATAAGAATACTGAGAAGAACCGAAGCATGGAAAGGAAAGTTTTTTTTTTAAATTTTAAAATATAATCTTTTGCAAAGTGGCTTTGAATCTGTCAAGTGAATAAATAATTTACCAATGATTTAAAAGAATCTTTTTCTTACTTAGGAGAACCGAGGTACAGAATAGTATAGAAAAAAAAATTGAATAAACTTTTAAAAAAGCGCTTTCGAATCTTCGTTTTTTTTATTATCCATACAGGATATAAAAAAATATTCTTATAAGCACACGAGAAACCACTTAGGTTTAAATTGTGTGCTATAAACCAATTCCGTTAAACAGAACTACCTATAAAAACATTAAAAATCCAACTTATCCAAAAAAAGCCGGCCAAGTGCGAGTCGGACTCGCGCACCGAGGGTTCCATACTCCAAAAGTAAAAGTAAAACGATAATATTATATTAATTTGCATAATTATCGTAGTAGAGGTTTATTGTTAATATAAAAAAAACTATGCTAGTTAGAGCGTTGGTTTTATTTTTCCTGTAAAATATACATAAACCTCTATTGAACATAATTATTTCAGATTTTTCGATTGGTAAACTTCGGAGATAAGGGGGGGGGAACGGTATTTTTTTCGACATTTTGGCCGATTACTCAAAAGCTATTGTATATAGAAATAAATAAAAAACTGCTTTAGAATGCACAAGTAAAGGCCTTTCATATGATACCCCACTCGGTATAATTATCTTACTTTGAAATTTCAAACCCCTGATTTTCCCCCTTTTTTAATTAAACTAAAATAATTTTCACGTTGATTTTATTTTTCATGTAAAATATACATAAACCTCTATTGACCATAATTATTTCAGATTTTTCGATGGGTAAACTTCGGAGATAACGGGGTGGAACGGTATTTTTTCGACATTTTGGCCGATTATTTAAAAACTATTATATATAGAAATAAATAAAAAACTGTTTTAGAATGCACAAGTAAAGGCCTTTCATATGATATCCCACTCGATATAGTTATTTTACTTTTAAATTTCAAACCCCCGATTTTCCCCCTTTTTTTAATAAAACTAAAAATAATTTTCGACTTTTCTTTATTTCAATGCTTTTGGGCCACTATTATACACAACTATGCCAAAATAGCTTTAATAGTTACTGAAATAATCGACTGTGACAGACGGACGGACGGACGGAGAAAGTCTCACCATAAGGGTTCCATTTTTACCATTTTGGTATGGAACCCTAAATATGATTTTAGTTTAAGTTTTAAATTATTTTCAGTAAATTGTGATCTAATGTTACAATCTGAATTGTTTTTTAGGCGAGGGACCATGTATGCAGAGGTGCATTTACCATATTTATTTTTAGATTTAATAGTTTTTAATGTTTAAGTGAATATTTAAAGTGAATAATTTACCAGTGGTTATAGGTATACTAACCTACCCATCTTCCCGAGAAGCACCGATGGTTAGAACAGTATAATAAACTTAAAATTTAAATAAACTTTTACAAAGTGCTCACTTCGATGGGTCGATTCTCTGGGACCTCGAGTAAACGCCCCATTTGAATCTTCAAGTGAATCTGCCACTGGTTCGGAATGCTATACCAACCGAGAAGAACCAGCTAAACTGCTAATATTTTCTAGGTATATACTTATTATAAAACGTCGAGAACTTAAGACTATCCTTATCTATTACTGTGCTTTATTTTATTCTCTATTCGGAAACTTAATTAGCACAGGATTGTTTAACCGACTTCAAAAAAGGAGGAGGTTCTCAATTCGTCGGAATCTTTTTTTTAATGTATGTTCACTAATTACTTACTTGAAGACGCCTGAACCGATTTGGAAAATTATTTTTTTGTTTGAAAGGTTATACTACCCAGGTGGTCGCATTTAAATTTTATCTCGAGCTGTTTTTAAAAAATCAACAAGAATTAAATACTTTGTAGAGACGCGGGCGTTTGATGTCGGTTTTAAGCTATTGCAAAGCTTTTCTCGGGCTTTGAATTAGGAGTTCGGACAAACAGTTTGAGCGCGGCGACCGTATCAAGAAATTCCGTAACGAAAATAAACCTAACACCGTCGTTCAGTAAGCGTTCAACATTTTAAAGTTTCACGAGTAGGTAGCTCTCTTTGGCGCAGTGGGCGAGCGGCCGCTTTCATTACCGTATGGTGTATGATGTCACAGGTTCGACTCTCACTCGCGCAGTAGTGACAGTGAGCTTTTTTTGTTTTTTTTTTTAATTATTTTTTTGCATATTTGTTATTATGCAAAAAAAAAATATTGCATACATATAATAATATAATTGCATAAGTTGATAAAAAATGCTATGCAATAGCTTTACCGCGGCAGTCCCCTAGTGCCACTTAATTTTTTTTAAAGAATTTTTTATAGTAAATTATAATTAAAAAAAATATAAGACCACGCGATCCCATCTACAGTAAATAGACTTGACATCAATTAAATACATTCGTCGTAAATAAACGCTAACGATTTATTAATTCCACTTCATTATCTTTAATTAATTAACAAAAAGATAAAAGGAACGTCACGAATGCATCAATCATATATTTCTTAATCCTTTATTATGTTTTATTATCTTTTTTACACTAAAAACGATTACTACGAGCGATACGATCTTTCGACGGGCTAATCTTTTAATTTATAACCTTACTTACACAGTATTAAATAATATGGTCTTGTAAAAATCAGTGTCTGAAAATAGATCTTTAGGGCGATGTCACACGGCGCTTTTCAACGCCGAATGTCATGCCACAGGTCTGTGTGGTTAGTCCGAGTTTTAATTCGTTTGGACATTAGCATCAAAGTAAAATGAACCATAATAGTATCGATTCAAAGTCACAAATTCAATAAAGACGATTTTAATTTGGAGCGTTTTCGTTACGTAAACTTATAAGAATACATACACGAAATTGAGCTCTAACTCAATATTGTTATGGTTTATTTTACATTGATGGTAATGTCATAGTTTACTATTCATAGTTAATTATCCAGTCTTGTACTAGCCCTACTGGTGCAATGTAGAAAGCTATGCTCGCAGTATCCCTGCGGGATCAAATCAAAATTGCGGGCAACAGAATTGCAGAGTTATTGCTCATTGATAGCTCAAAGCAGTGATAGCCTAGTGGTTAGGACTGTGGTCATCTATTCGGGGGGTCGCATATTCGATCCCGGGTACGCACCTCTGACTTTTCGGAGTCGCGTTCAAGCAATTAAATATCACTTGCTTCAACAGTGAAGGAAAACATCGTGAGGAAACCTGCACACCTGAGAGTTCTTCATTATGTTCTTGAAGGTGTGTGAAGTCTGCCAATTCGCATTGGGCGGGCGTGCCGCGTGGTGGACTATGACCTATAACCCTTCTCTGAGAGGAGACCTGCGCTCAGAAGTGAGCCGATGATGGGTTGCTAATGATGATGATGATAACTCATTGAATCGAGAAGCTGAAGAGTGGGACTGTCTTTAATAAAGCTTTATACTGTGGTCCATCTGTCATTTATAATGCAATGAATTTAAGAATAGGAATGTTAAACCGCCATTTTCTATATCTATCTTACTCTAGAGTATACTCGCATGAGTAGGACAGAAATATTTTTTTTAAATCGTAATTTTTTAAGAGGCTTTCGTCCGACACGGACACGCCATCCAGCCCCATCGTAACCTAACTTACATTTTTCTAAAATTAATTACAATAAAATTTTGGTGGAATGTAACAGAAACCACTGAAGCAGAATTCACTGCCTGTGCAGATATATATCTTCTATCTATATAAATAAAAATGAATGTTGGTAAGCGCATAACTCAAGAATGGATGGACCAATTCGTTTAATTTATTTTTTTGTATGTTCGTTAAGGTCCACGGAAGGTTTTAATAAAAAAAAAAAAATTAATTTTTACTTTTAACTTTTGACAGAACGAAGTCTGTCCGGGCAGCTAGTCAACAATAGATTTAAAGCCTTCTGTAGGAGGAAGACAGAGGAGGCTAGTAAAAGCACCTACGTCATATCTATTGATGTTATATCTCTGGACAGAAATATAAAATGGCGTTATAGGTAAAGTACTTTAAGTTCTTATCTTGATCACATCAACTATAGGTTTACTTGCCGTTTACGATCAGCCGTATTGAAATAAGTTTTCCCAGATGCATGTCTGACACTTTAACTTATATTTACTTAATTATTTATGACCAACCAGTGCAACCAATAAACATTTAAACAAAGAACCAGTGACACCAGTGATTCTAAACTTCAAAAGTGAGTACGAATCAAACAGTATTAATGTAAAGTGATAACCCAAACAGAGAAGTGCATTAACCGCGATGTGTTCACGAACAAAAGGAGACACCTAGTGCAATATGTCAGTGAGGTGACGACGGCCGGTAGCCGGCTAGCCTTAAGGCTGTAGTAAGGCAACAAACATTCCACTGTTAAAGATCCTGAAGCAGGGCCCGGCGGACGCGTGCAAGGATATCTGCAAAATGACCAAGGGCCCTCGGAAGGTGAAGCTAGTCATTGTAGTCAACAATAAGAAAGAGTGAGTACCTCCTGCATACCTGCTATATTATTTTTAAGCTATTGCATAGCTTTTATCGCGGGCTTTGAACTAGGACAAACAGTTTGAGCGCGGCGACCGAATCAAGAAATTCCGTAACGAAAATAAACCTAACACCGTCGTTCAGTAAGCGTTCAACATTTTAGAGGTTCACGAGAGCGCCGTGGGCGAGAGGCCGCTTTCTTTACCGTATGGTGTATGATGTCGCAGGTTCGAATCTCACTCGCGAAGTAGTGACAGTGCGCTTTTCTTGTTTGTTTTATTTTTTATTTTTTGGCATAATTTTTATTATGCAAAAAAAATATTGCATAAATATTATAATTGCATAAGTTGATAAAAAATGCTATGCAATAGCTTTACCGCGGCAGTCCCCGAGTGCCACTTAATTTTTATTATTTTTATTAAAATGTTAACCTACACTTAAGGAAATATCAGAATACATAATTATTAGGAAGTTTCTAAGCCATTTATAATTATAACTTATCTGTCGCATTAGGTTAATCCTGTAATGATGGATTAAGTTATTTGTAAATAAATAAATAAATAAATAAATAAATAAATAAATTTATAAACACATATCAAAAATTCCGAAGCCAGCGGGATTCGAACCCACATCTCTTGGGAATCGCGCCCGAGTGTGTTAGCCACCTACACCATGGCTACGGTCGAACTGCACGTCAGCATCGAAATTAGTGATATGTATCTACTTTTTAACACTTGCTTAAACTGAAAAAGTAGATACATATCACTAATTTCGATGCTGACGTGCAGTTCGACCGTAGCCATGGTGTAGGTGGCTAACACACTTGGGCGCGATTCCTAAGAGATCTGGGTTCGAATCCCGCTGGCTTCGGAATTTTTGATATGTGTTTATAAATTTAACCTACTATATTATACCATTTTCTGCTTTTATGGACGGTTTTCAGGTTACGCAAGTAGAGTCTTTATTTATCGTTAGAGCCAGAGGTTGGCCTACTTGGAATAAATAAAGGATAACGCTCTAGCATTATGAACACTTGTAGTTCATAATGCTAGCTGATGCCCGCGACTTCGTCCGCGTGGATTTAGTTTTTAAAATCCCTCGGGAACTTCTTGATTTTCCGAGATAAAAGTAGCCTATGTCACTCTCCAGGTCCTCATGGGTATAGTCACATGCAAAAATCACATCGATCCGTAGCTGTTGTGGCGTGATTGAAGGACAAACCAACAAACAAACACACTTTCGCATTTATAATATTAGTAGGTATGATTTTCTGCTTTTATGGACCATTTTCAAGTTAAGCAAGCGGTGGTAGAGTATTTATTTGTCAAATATACAGACGAACTTTCGTCTGTATCAGGTTAAAGATATATTTATTGTCTCAAAAAGAATATTTTACATATTCACTTAAACGAGACTTAAGCTAAAAGCATGTTTTACAAAAATGCATTACGGAGCGTACAAAAAGTGGGTAAGTATTCAAAAAGCTTGGTACCATCACAACACAACAGAATCTATTCGAGCCGCGGTTAATTACTGAATAGTCAGTTCATAGATTAACTCCTAACTAGATGTGGCCCATAAAAAGTAGATTCAATTTATTTTTGTTTTCTTTTTTAAATTTCGTCAAAAGTATTACATATTATGTTTTAACTAATTTTCGCAAAATGGTTTTTAAGCAGTTTTTTAAAATTGTGCATGCTTTTACATTCCTTTATATTTTTAGGAAGTTTGTTATACTATATCTGAGCACTTTCGAACGTAATATTTCTCTTGCCATAGTTAGTTCTTGGTGGACGTAAAATTATGTTATTAGCACTTCTCAAAAATTGTAAATGTGGATATTTTTTTTTTTTTGGTAAAGGTTATGTTTGAATGCATTTCTTTTGATAGAATTTTTCTAATTAAAATGCAAGTGTAATATTTTTAAGTATTTGTAATGTTCATTAATTTTGTTTCTTTATATATTTTTTCTGTTGGTCTCAAAAAATCGTAATGGAAAAGTACTTTTATTAATTTATTTTGAGCTGTTTGTAGTATTTGAAGATTAGTTCTAGCTGCTGAGCCCCAGACTTGGATTAAGTAATCAAGGTGTGGTTTAGCTAAGGAGTTGTAGATTATGAAGCGGACTTTTCGCGGTAGGCAACGGACTATGCTGCGGAGGGCTCCGGTTAAAGATACTAGTTTATTTTTAATATTTGTAATGTGTGGTTTCCATGTAAGTTTGTTGTCTATAGTTAAACCTAAATATTTCTCGCAATCTGACCTGCTTATGGTGATGTTATTAATTTTTGGCGGTCGAAAGTCATTAATTTTTTTATTTTTAGCTGTAAATATTACATAATGAGTTTTGTTTACGTTAAGGGTCAGCAAGTTACATTGAAACCAAACATTAAGTAAATTGAGGTCATTTTGGGCATCTTCGATTATGTTTTCAATTTTATTGCAATAATAAAATAAGGTGGTATCATCGGCATATAGTGATAATTCGCCTTTTAGTTCAAGTTTACTCATATTATTTATATAGATCAGGAACAGTATGGATCCAAGTATCGAGCCTTGAGGAACTCCGTAAGTTATCAGTTCAGGACTGCTTTGGTGTTGTGCTGTATATCCTTTGTATATCCTTAGGTTTAAAACATGGAAGTACCTACTAGATAGATAGATACCTACTAGGACTTATCTATCTAATCACACATACCGACCAGTGGAATAGAATAGAATAGAAATGTTTTTTATTCAAATAAACTTTTTTAAAAGTGCTTTTGAATCGTCGATGAGTCTACCACTGGTTCGGAATGCCCTTCCTGCCGAGAAGAACCAGCAAGAAACTCGGCGGTTGCTCTTTTCAAAACAAGTTTACTATACAATAGATACTATGCTATGTATGCAGTGTTTCCACAATGAGGGGAAGTTCCACAAAAGCATACCTAATTATAATTCAACACATGTTAAGACGGACAGACAGAAAGTAGCCCCATTCCCGCCGGTGGCACCCGTTCACGAGCATGACGCATGACCCAGCCATAAAAATATAATAAGTAGAATAGTTATTAATGAAAATAAACTTCTACATTGTGTTTTTGAATCATTGAATCTAGCACCAGTTCGGAACGTCTTTCCAACTGAGAAGTAGTGACCGGCATACTTTCCCAGATCAGTTAATTGCAGTTGACCCATTAATGGGTTAGTGTCGCGGCGGATTGACGCGCGCACGCAGCGCTAGGGGTCGTTGATTCGATGATTCATCTGCAAGGATCGCTGATTGTTACGCATCACATCATCATCATCATTAGCAACCCATCAACGGCTCACTACTGAGCGCAGGTCTCCTATCAGAGAAGGGTTATAGGCCATAGTCCACCACGCTGGCCCAATGCGAATTGGCGGACTTCACACACCTTCAAGAACATTATGAAGAACTCTCAGTTGTGCAGGTTTCCTCACGATGTTTTCCTTCACCGTAGAAGCAAGTGATATTTAATTGCTTAAACGCACTTGACTCCGAAAAGTCAGAGGTGCGTACCCGGGATCGAACCTGCGACCCCCCGAATAGGAGACCACAGTCCTAACCACTAGGCTATCACTGCTTTTTATCACATACACTCAAACTCAAAACATTGAATCAATTGATTTCATTCTGAAAACGGCCCTTCGAACGTAGTATTACCACAGAATACACGGGTTGTTACGTTCCCTCAAATATGGTTGAGCGAGGCAATGGCTGGATCATGCGTCATGCTTGTGAACGGGTTCCACCAGCGGGAATGGGGCTGCTTTCAGTCTGCCCGTCTTAACGTGTTGAATTATAATTAGGTATGGTTTTGTGGAACTCATTGTGGAAAACACTGCATGTACATAGCATAATATCTATTGAATTGTAGACTTGTTTTGAAAAGAGCAACCGCCGAGTTTCTTGCTGGTTCTTCCTTCTTGGTTTCGCTGCGTGTGCTGCGTAAACGATTAAAGTTTCGCAAAAATCATGTATGACAGAATTTTTCCCCTTTAAAAGTTCTAAAAAAAGTCCGCGACAGCATATTATGTCTATCTTTTAATATAAGGTTGGCTCACTATAACCTTTTTTATGCTAACCAAATTTGTTCTAAAATAATGCATTATTTGCGAAGGTGTGTTTAAGGTGATGAAGGTGAAGTTAAAACTATTCCACGCGGACGAAGTCGCGGGCAGAAGCTAGTTTAAAAATATATAATGAAATGGAATGAATGAGTAGCCTTTTCAGCTATAGCATACCTACATACTTACTTTTGTAATTTATGAACAATAATATGACTGTATTTAGTGTTAATTAAGTTTTATTCATCTTGTGTATTTTTTTTCTCTTTTTATTATGTTAGAAGCTGAATAAATGTTTATTTATAAATGAAAATACGCTTTACTGCACACCAATCAATACAAAACAAAAGAACATGAAACATACATTAAGGGCACATAGTATACAAGCTGTACAATAGGCGGCCTTATCGCTAAGAAGCGATCTCTTCCAGGCAACCTAAAGAGGAAAAATACTAATTTAAAATCTATCTAGCTGACCCAGCGAACTTCGTACCGCCAACAAAAATATTTAGGGGTGAGTCACCCTTATAATTTAGGGGTATGAAAAATAGATGTTGGCCGATTCTCAGACCTACCCGATATGCACACAAAATTTCATAAAAATCCGTCCAACCGTTTCGGAGGAGTTTGGTAACAAACACCGCAGTATTATAAGGTCTGTGATCATAGTATACTACACTTAAAAACTTAAAATAAAAATTCTTTTCAAAAAACCGACTTCTAACGCCACTACAAAGTATAAAAATAATTTTAGTTTGTCCACGTTTGTTGAAGTCGGGCGGGCCTAAAATACAAACTATGAAACCGACTCGCGAATCGCGATGCTCGCTTGACTTCTACACACGAGTCTATCATATTCTGTAGCGTCGCGCATCGGTTTCATAGTTTGTATATAGGCCCGCCCGACTTCAACAAACGTGGACAAACTAAAATTATTTTTATACTTTGTAGTGGCGTTAGAAGTCGGTTTTTTGAAAAGAATTTTTTTACTAACACTGAAGAATCTTACATCGTTATCGTTAGCTTGTCAATCCATATTAATTTTATAAATGCGAACTGTCTGTCCGTCCACTCTTCAGATATATAATATTATGTATTATATATAATGTATGTATAAAAAAAAACATTAAAATCGGTTTCACTTTCACAATTAGCGAACATATTGCGTTACATATTGGTTACATACACACAAAATATAAACAATCGAGTTGAGAACGCCCCCTTTTTTTTGTTGAAATCTTGAAGTTGAAATATTTTTAAAGAACCCAAAAGTAGGTTTTGGTAACGTATATGACCAATAATTAAGCAAGGAAAAAGAAGGAAATTCCGCAAGGAAAGATAAAGACAGTGATTCATTGCGTGTGTAACATTTTGTTTACACAATACTTACCTACCATTATACTCATGTGGAATTATACCTCCATGCCTACTATTGAATATGTAGGTATTAGGTAGTAGGTACTGATATGATACAAATAATGATATTTTGCTGAATGCTTTATTTACGTTAACAGATTACTGAGAACAATAATTAGGTATGCTCTCTAATAAATATTAATATATATATAGCTGTTCGTGCTGATTCACTGATTCACTGACTGATTGATCACCTCTCCTGTAAAATTTTGTATGAAAAAATTTTTTTTCACTGATTGTTTCGTACAGAAGACAAAAATTCATTCGGAGGAAAATTATGGAGAGAGCTGATGATTGAGGATTTCGGAGACGGGTGAAGAGCACGGCCAGGGTATCGAAGATAGGTGGGGGGTGCTCGAACAAATATCACTCGAAACCTCATCCAATTCGCAGCGAGCTGAAAAAAAATTCAAAATGGCGGAAAAAAGATGGCCGCCATACAAATTTCTTCGGTGTCTATCTCGGGGAGTATAAAAGATGGAAGAGGGGTTTCTTGGCAAAAGATGATCAGGGCCTAAAGGTCTATTTGATGAATAGAAAAAAAATCCAAGATGGCGGAATTTTTTTTTCTTCATACAAAATATATGGCGAATATTGAAGAGACTATAAGCCGGGAATCATGCAAGACTTTGATACGGTTCCTTTTCAAGATTTGTTTTTATTGAAGAATTTTCATTATGACAAATGATGATATATGATGATCGAGGGTTAGGAAGGTGGGTGAGGAGCACGGCCATGGTAATGAAGATAGGTGGGGGTGCTCGAAAAAAAGTCACTCGAAACCTCATCCAATTGGCCGTGAGCTGAAAAAAAATCAAAATGGCGGAAAAAAGATGGCGGCCATACAAACTTCGTCGGTGTCTATCTCGAAGAGGATAAAAGATGGAAGAGTCGTTTCTGGGCAAAATATGATCAGGACCTAAAGGTCTACTCGATGAATAGAAAAAAATTCAAGATGGCGGATTTTTTTTTTCCATACAAAATATATGGCGAATATTGAAGAGGCTAGAAGCTGAGAACTATGCAAGACTTTGATACGGTTCCTTTTCAAAATTTGTTTTTATAAAAGAATTCTCAATCTGACAAATGATGAGATATGATGATCGAGGGTTTGGAAGGTGGGTGAGGAGCACGGCCAGGGTATTGAAGATAGGTTGGGGGTGCTAGAACAAAAGTCACTCCAAACGTCATGCAATTGGCAGTGAGCTGAAAAAAAATTCAAAATGGCGGATTCAAGATGGCTGCCATACAAATTTCAAAGGCGTCTATCTCGGAGAGTATAAAAGATGAAAGAGTGGTGTTTGGGTAAAAAATGATCAAGACCTGAAAGTCCACTTGACGATAGAAAAACCGCGGTCCGCTTGCGGGCCGCGCACCCACGCGCCCTACTAGTTAATATATATATAGCTGCTCGTGCTGATTCACTGACTCACTGACTGATTGATCACCTCTCCTGTAAAATTTTGTATGAAAAATTTTTTTTTCACCTATGGTTTCGTATAGAGGACAAAAATTCATTCAGAGGAAAATTATGGAGAGAGCTGATGATTGAGGATTTCGGAGACGGGTGAAGAGCACGGCCGGGGTATTGAAGATAGGTGGGGTGTGCTCGAACAAATGTCACTCGAAACCTCATCCAATTCGCAGTGAGCTGAAAATAAATTCAAAATGGCGGAAAAAAGATGGCCGCCATACAAATTTCGTCGGTGTCTATCTCGGGGAGTATAAAAGATGGAAGAGTGGTTTCTTGGCAAAAGATGATCAAGACCAAAAGGTCTATTTGATGAATAGAAAAAAAATCCAAGATGGCGGAATTTTTTTTTCTTCATACAAAATATATGGCGAATATTGATGAGACTAGAAGCCGGGAGGCGGGATTCATGCAAGACTTTGATACGGTTCCTTTTCAAGATTTGTTTTTATTGAAGAATTTTCATTATGACAAATGATGACATATGATGATCGAGGGTTTGGAAGGTGGGTGAGGAGCACGGCCATGGTAATAAAGATAGGGTGCTCGAACAAGTCACTCGAAACCTCATCCAATTGGCAGTGAGCTGAAAAAAAATCCAAAATGGCGGATTCAAGATGGCGGCCATACAAACTTCAACGGTGTCTATCTCGGAGAGTATAAAAGATGGAAGAGTGGTTTTTTGATAGACAATGATCAAGACCTAAAAGTCTACTTGCCGAGTAGAAAAACCGCGGTCCGCTTGCGGGCCGCGCACCCACGCGCCCTACTAGTATTTAGTATGCTCGCTAAGACTTTTACGTACAAAATATTATACGCTGTATTATACATATATTTATATGATACGACATGTCAAATGCAATATGATAAACATACGTTCATGGATAAACAAGTATAAATTAAAAAAAAAATTAAATTCAAGCTTTTAGTAGCTACATCATTAGACGTCTCTGGATATCATCTGGGATCAGAGTACTTGTTATGACGAATCAAACGTTTACGAGCCCAAACTCGATGGGGTTACGTCGTTTTATTACAGAGTTCCGATAGCCATCTTCCGTCTCCATCATCAGATCAGCTCCATGTCACAATAATATTGCATTGTCATCCGATTTACACATAAATGCCAAATTTCAGCTCGATCAGAAACCGGCAAGTGGGTCTAATTCATCTTTGACCCAAGATTTGACCCAAACAAACTGGTCAAGCTAAATAAAAGCTTGTAAAAATGATGTGTTATAAATCATGTATAAATAATTAAATTCATTAATAATTTACCTCAAGTTACTTCCAGTCATACTAGTGGCTGTGACCGCGACATGAGAATTTTATATATTAGACTAGCTGACCCAGCGAACTTCGTACCGCCAACTTATCTATATAAATAAAACAAATAAGCTATCCCAATCCAAAAAAACTATCCTATCTTTTAAGTTGGACCAAATTACAGATAGTTACGAAGTTTGATAAATATCGGTTAAGTAGTTTAGGAGTCCATCGCGGACAAACAACGTGACACGTAATTTATATATATTAAGATGTGTAGTAGGATTAGCAGGATATCAACCGCGGAAAGCAACTAAATAGCTAAAGTTTCAAACTCTCCTGGCAACGATGATATGATCGCGTAGACCGTAGTGATTAGTATAATGACAGGAAGCCGCTGCTTCCGCGTCGGACGGTCATCGCTGGATGATGGTCATTACCATTTACCACTGGCCGTGCGACGCCACAGTCGACCGTGGCGTGAGAAGCCTTTTCAAGGTACCAGGCAAGGACAGAAAAAACAATTTTCTAACTGCTTATAATGGTACCTACTACGGTTCTGTACGAACTGAACAAATTCGCTGAATTTTTAACCGACTTCAAAAAAGGAGGATATTCTCAATTCGTCGGAATCTTTTTTTAACCCCCGACGCAAAAAGAGGGGTGTTAAAAGTTTTACGTCGATGTCTGTCTGTCTGTATGTGTGTGTGTGTGTGTCTGTGGCATCGTAAACGGATTCTCCAAACAGATGGACCGATTTCGATGCAGTTTTTTTTTCATTTGAAAGCCAGTTTCCTTGCGGTGGTTCTTAGCTATGTTTGGTTAATATCGGTCCAGCAGTGTAAGAGTATCAGCTCTTTTCCAAATTGATGTAAGGCATTATTGGCGTATGATAACATGATTAAGTGCTTCACGCGTGCCAGTATAATCGTTACCTAATTGATACCTTCGACAGCCATAGATTCTCATGTCGGGGGTGTTTCAAATTTTCAATTTACACTTGTTTATGTATGTTCACCGATTACTCGGAGACACCTGAACTGATTTGGGGGGAGTGTCCCAGGTTCGATCCCGCGATTATGTGCGCTGAAGCAAATAAATATCGCATGCTTCAACGATGAAGGAAGATATCGTGAGGAAACCTGCACGCCTGAGTGTTCTCCATAATGTTCTCAGAGGTGTGTTAAGTCTACTAATTCGCATTGGGCCAGCGTGGTGGACTGGCCCATAACCCTTCTCTGAGAGGAGACCTGCGCTCAGTAGTGAGACGTAAATTGGTTACTCATGATGATGATGAAGCATAAATCATAGTAAAAGCTACCTAGAATATAATTATTGGGGCTGCCAATAAAATGTAGAAAAACAAAATTAAACCCAAGGCTGAAACCCAAAAATAGCCGGTAAATAGTAGGTATATAGCATTACAGTGGTAATAAATAAAACATTAATACACCAACGAAACTGTACGACCAATTAAACATCAATAAGATTTAGCTATTTATGCAACTGCATCGTAATGAGGGTCATTTTAATTCGAGTGCTGTTTTTTGATACGAGGCTTGCCGAGTATCAAAATAGGATAGTACGAGAATTAAAATGACTAATTACGATCAGTTGCATACAAGATTTTATCTACGACAAGGAAAATAAAATCATTAATAAAATACGCCGTAAGCTCAATAAAGTAACAAAAAATAACTCCGTAAGCCGCCACCAGCCGCCTGTGGCGCCTCTGTCAACAAAAAGTAACTCCGTAAGCCGCCACCAGCCGCCTGTGGCGCCTCTGTTGTATGAAAAGGTACACAAGTGCCAGAACTCAGAGCCTTAGCTTTAGGTATCCTATTTTAAGAAGATAACCATTTCGATTCAGCTCCCATACAACGAGCTGCATCGAAATGAGAAGCAAAACCGAAAGAGGGTTCATTTCGATTCAGCTGTCAAATTCGAAATTGGAACTTTTCGATGCTGGAGTAGATAAACTATTTTATGATTTATGAATGAACAAAAGTAAATACGCGCGGTCATTATATGCAAATGTTATCGGAACATCGACTTAATTATTGTGCAATAATAGGTGCAAAATCGCTTGCATCCGGTGCACTAGTGAAGTGTAGTAAAACCAACACGAAGTGGTTATTTTATTGTGAGGACTAGTTGTTGACTAGCCACGCTTCACGACTTTGGCCGCTGTTTTGACCCCTTTTCCACCCCTTAAAAAATAACCCCTTAAAAATGAATTCAAATTCCATCAAAAAAGGGGTGAACCTTTTGGGATGGAATTTGAATTCATTTTTCATTTAATTAAGCACCTTTAGGATTTTCAGGAAATAGGCAGGTTTATTGCTCTGAATTCGAAAGCAATTTGTAAAAGTGTATCTGAATAAAAAATTATTCTATTCTAATTGCAAATCTTTAATGACCTTAACTTCCTAACTTAACATTTACGGGTTACCTAAGCTACATTGGCTAGGTGACGCTTTCTGTCAATTTCGTTTTCACAAACCTTTAGGAAACACGTAAAGGTGGAAAATAACATTGGGTAAGGGATTGTATTTAGGGGTTCCCTACGTAGAGACTCCTAATTAGGGGATGCAGTAGGTATGGCTGGTGACTGGTGTAGACAGATATAAGTCCACCGGTGGAGGACGGAGGTTGTCTGACAGTCATCTAAATCTCTAGTGTAACATAGGCTGAAACCACATTTGTGAGTGTGCATCGAAAAGCCGATTTGATCCGTACACGACTCTATGAAAAATGACAGTTTTGTATGGACAAAATGCGAATCGATCCTCACAAATGTGGTTTCACCCCTAAAGTTTACATTTACTGTGCGTAAATCTGTCTTTATACCTTCCTACCTGTGTCTGGTGGGAGGCTTTGGCCGTGGCTAGCTACCACCCTACCGTCGAAGACGTGCCACCAAGCGATTTAGCGTTCCAGCAATGTGTAGAAACAGATTAGTGGTATAGGTTGAATGTACACTGCCATACCACTTTCAAGTCAGCCCGCTACCATCATAGACTGCATCGTCACTTACCATCAGGTGAGATCGAAGTCAAGGACTGTTTTTTCTTTGAATGCTAAAAACCTAATAATATGGATAGAAAGGGGATGGAAAAATTCACTATTTCTATTGGAACGCGTTAGGAAAACTCCCTACTATGTTGACAGACGCTGTACCTACATGTACACATGTGGCAGAAGATCATGTTCTGTAACGATCCCTACAAGAGACATTTGTCCAGCGGTGGACGTTGGCCGCGACGACGAAGTAGATATGTATCGTGATTATCAACAGCTTGGTCGACGTAAACCGACAAGGCTGGCGGTTTATGAATGGGCCGCATTGTGACGATGACGTCACGAATGATCTCGCATCATCGCGACCATTTGCGGTTCCCACTTATCATGTAGCTTCATGCAGAGTGCTCAAGCAATAATAATTAAACGCGCCAATGCAAGGAACCCCCATTGGTCCACGTATGCGCACAACGGTCAGCGTCACTAAAAGTTTTAACGTCAAATCTAAGTCAAATATAAGTCTATGGTCGGGTATTTAACGAATACCTTTAAACGAGCAATTCTTGTATATATAATTATACTAGCTGACCCAGCGAACTTCGTACCGCCAACTTATCTATATAAATAAAACAAAAAACTATCCCAATCCAAAAAAACTATCCTATCTTTTAAGTTGGACCAAATTACAGATAGTTACGAAGTTTGATAAAAATCGGTTCAGTAGTTTAGGAGTCCATCGCGGACAAACAACGTGACACGTAATTTATATATATTAAGATATAATCTGAATCTCGGAAACGGCTCCAACGATTTTCATGAAATTTAGTATGCAGGGGGTTTCGGGAGCGATAAATCGATCTAGCTAGGTTTCATTTTTAGAAAAGGTCGTTTTATCCGTGTTTTCAGGCAATGAAAAACCCCTTACAATATCATTAGAATACGAAGGTAAATTTCGCCATCATCTATAAAGTTCCAATAGCTCGGGAAATCGGGCGGTCCCGAAACCAGAAGACCCCGGTTCGAGTCCAGACGATTATATTTTCCCCTATGATTTTTATTATTATTATTCTCTATGTCTCTCACAACCGCATACAAAATAAATAGATATAGGGCCAAAAAGTTATATTATAAACATAAATATATACACACAGATAAACTTATATATAATTTTTTTTTAATATATAATTTCCGAAAAACACGATTTACCAAAAAAAAATTTGGTCACCTAGATATTATTATATGACAAGCTTTTGTCTCCATTATTTTGCTGTGCTCTAGCTAGGAAATGGACATAGCTTTACTCTTCAGCGCAATATATTATTATACGAATTTGTTATTTATGACACCGTGAAATTAATTCTCAATGGTCTGTACACGAGTGAAGTGAAGTGAGTACACGAGTGAACTTGACGTCATACTACGGTCTATTCGTACCACAGTTTAGCTACCATACAGTAAGATATAATATAAATGACTTTTATTTTCATAATATTATGGTCATGCTCTTATGTCAAGTCTGTACTGGGAAGCAATGGGCAAGAAACTCAGCAGTTGCTCTTTTAGTAAAGGGTCTACCATTTAACAACTAATTTTAATTTTTAATTTTTAATATTTTCATACTTCCTTACATTAAATATCATTTTGTATGAAATTAAATTGTATAATATCTAGGATAGGTTAGTAAATTAATTTAAGTAATTATTCTTATTTTATGCAGATTAAGTAATTGTTAAAGCATGTTGTGATAGCCTATAATTAGTTGAGCATTTAATCAAGTGACTTTCATAAGTTGGTTATTTAATTATAAATGTATTATTGTATCAACTGTTGGCTTTCCTATATAAATAAATAAACTAAGAGTAGATCCGCATCCGCAAGATTTTTTTCAGCAATCATTATTACAATTTCAGCGTGTATTCGACAGTTTGTATGATCGCTAAGCTGTGATTTTCAGCAACCTTCACCATACGTCAAATGATGGGCGCGCGGCCCGCGGACCACATCGCGTGATGATAATCATCCTTCATGATAATGATAATTCATGGCTTCTATTCTTTTTCCCTGACAAGTTTTGCGCTTGTATGTATGATGTAATACAATGTACATGATCATATATTTTTAACCGACTTCAAAAAAGGAGGACGTTCTCAATTCGTCGGAATCTTTGTTTTTTTTTATGTATGCTCACCGATTACTTGAAGAGGCCTGAACCGACTGGGAAAATTCTTTTTTTGTTTGCAAGGGTATACTTCCCAGGTGGTCCCATTTAAATTTTATCGAAATCGGTCGAGCGGTTTGTAAAAATAACAATAAATTACTTATATACTTTGTAGTGGCGCGGGCGTTTGGAGTCGATTTTTTAAAAATATTTTTTTTAATTAAATTATGACTAGCATCATTTGCCCGCGACATCGACCGCGGTCCACGTGGCGTTAGGTTTTTTTAAATCCCGCGGGAACCCTCTGTTTTTCCGGGATAAAAGGTAACCTATATGTCACTCTTCAAGTCTTTGTTCCGTTGCTGTATGATTGAAGAACAAACCAACAAACGAACACTTTCGCATTTAGGTATATAGGTATTAGTAAGGATGATAATTATGCAGTCTAAGACTGTCTAAGATTAAAAGGCTCGAGATAAGTATGGCAGCGTATATAATGAGGAAACTAAGATTTTTTGAATTACTGTTTGTTTTTGTTTTTTTTTTTGCGGAAATTATTGAACTGTCCGTGCTTATGACTCGGCTATAACTTTTATTATTTTTCTAGCTTAATTATGTCCGCGTGGATTAAAGTTCTCTTAATTTTCACCTTTATTCAGAGATTATAGAACACCACGGCTGGGTACAGACCTCTTACAGGACTTCCACATATCGTCAGTCCACCTAACGGGGGGGTCTACGACAAACCCGCCACCTCCCATGGCCCCTCCAACCTCGTGGTTATATGGGCCGAAACACTGGGAGGGCGCCCGGTACTTGCTCTTGGCGTGTTTCCCGGTGCGCCTTCTTGTCTCCCTACAAGTTCTTTTTCTCTCATCCTTTGTCCCTTGTGTCACTCTCCCCCTTCTGATGCTAGACGTCACTGCACAGGCTTGACTCGCGTCGTCGCTCTGTGGCTCCTTGCCTGGTCCCTGTCCGCTCCGATCCGCTTCGTCTCTTGTGCCATTGGTGCGCGAACTCCCGCAGCCGGTTGTACTTTTGCGCCGATGCAACGAGGTCCATGTAGTAGACTGGTCCCGCTTCCCCGCGAACGATCCCATCCAGCATCTTGTCCCGCAAGTCCTTATAGAGGGGGCATTCCCACAGCGCGTGGTGTCTGTCCTCCTCCTCGGCGCCATATTCGCACACTGGGCTCTCGCATAGCGCCATCCCATGCAGGCGCGCCCGGAAACAGCCGTGTCCAATGAGCATCTGTGAGGTCTCGTAGTCCGGTGTAACCCAAGTTGCCTGGAGCCTGCCGGACACGTCTGGGAAGAAGCGCCGCAAATCCTCGCCCCAAATCTCCGCGGACCACCGCTCCTGCCACATCGCAATCACCTCAGCCCCGATTTCCCGCTTGCGTCTGCTCAACTCCTGCTTGGGCACGGACTGACGCGCCTAATCGATCCTTCCAGCACGGATCACCTCCAGGTCTGCTGGCAGTACACCGGCGACCACCGCCAGAGCGGCGGAGCTGGCCGAACGATATGCCTTGGTCAATAAAATGAGAGAAGACCTCTGCTTCCTGATTAGCGGGGGGGGGGGGGGGGGGACTAGAGGGGGGGGTTCTCCCAGCACTGCGCTTACCGGTGCGGGGTCGCCACTCCAGCACCTTGAGACCCATTCCATCCCAACGGTTCCATTCGCATTAAAATGCACATTAAAATAATTAGGTAATTTAAGCGCCATCTAGTTAGCAGTTTAAAGGTTTGAGTTTCAAAATCGAAAACTAGATGGCGCTTAAATTACCTAATTATTTTAATGTGCATTTTAAAAGGACACTACAGTGAATAATTTATGCATTTTAAATGCTAAAAAAACATTTAAAATACAAAACGCCTCGAAATATTATCAATACACTTCTGTCTTTGATCAGCTGCTGCGCCATCTAGTCTAGCCCTAGCCAAACCTTCAAGCGTTTATGCCATCGTAGAAAGAGAAATAGACAATCGAAAGTGTAACATGGCTAGGGGGGCAACCCGCCACCTCCCATGGCCCCTCCAACCTCGCGGTTATATGGGCCGAAGCACTGGGAGGGCGCCCGGTACTTGCTCTTGGCATGATTCCCGGTGTTCCTTCTTGACTCCCTACAAGTTCTTTTTTCTCTGTTCCTTGTCCCTATGCGTCTTTTTCCCCTTTCTGGGGCAGACGATTACGAAAACATACATGGACCCCCGCATGCCTAGGCCATGGCTAGGGGGGCAGTGTAGTTAGACCTTACAGGCGGCGTATCTGGCAGGCTCTGTTAATCCATCAGTCTCGGCGCGTCCTTGTTTAGCGAGCTCGATAATGCGGCGGTCACGAGAGATGCTCTGATAGAAACCTCAAACATTGCGGCCGCCCTCGTCACACCACCGCCAGCCGCCAATTTAGGCAATTGGCGTCTATTAATAATAACAATATTATTTACTTAGGCTTGACATTTGTGCGTAACTAGGTAGGCATACCTAGAGATGCTTATCCAAACACATTCAGCTTCAGATTACAAAACCTAAGCTTTCTAAATTCGCTGGATTGTGGAGAAATCTTGGTTTAAGAAAATTTCTGTTTCAACATTTTGCAAGCTGGCTTTCAGGAAAACTTCTTGCTAAAAATAATACGATTTCCATAGGTAAGTAGGTACTTAATGTTACGAGTAGTTTCAAACACGTTGGCTTTCGATTCTTATTTACTTTTTAATTTATAGATTGTCCATAAAATTATTATTTATTGTTTAACTATTTTAGTATATTATATTACTTAATATTATATGTATAATTATCATTTTGTGTTTATGTATTCCATCGTAATGTGTTATTTTAAAGTATATTTTATATCTATTTACCATTTTTTTTTCTTCGGTAGGTAGGTACCTACCTACTCAGCATTTTTCTATTCTAGATTTAAACTTCCCACTATAATTCTAGTGGTAAAGTAGTTGGACTCAATAGTCAATTGTATCGTATTATAACAATCTCAGTTATAGTACCTACAATCTTACTTGAACATTTGTATAACCCATCAATCAAACAATAGCTCAAGTCGTCATCTAATGTGCACATTGTCCGAAATTCAAACGACAATCAAGGCACCTTTTAGGGTGTATTTACTAAGTGTTTCGAGTTTCGACATCACGATAAGGTATTTCGGCCGCGTAGTATCAACAGGACCGAAATCGCGAAAGGTGTCTGTGTGTTGAATTTTAATTCGTACGCGAAAATTATTGCAACTCCTTTTACCTAAGGATTCAAGGATTAAGGTGGCATTTAGCCAAGAAGTTTCGGTCACACAAATATAACAAGAAAAAATTTGAAAATTGGATGTAAAGGGAAAGGGCGTTACATTGACTTTGTTTATATAAAGTGTGGCGTATGTCACTCGGTCGATAATAACGAATCGAGACGACTTAAAGCTCATACCAAAGTCTCTTACGATCTTGTCACAGAAGTCTTGTACGTAGATGATTTGTGGTTTGTGGCTGATACTTCGAGTGTCAGTACAAGAGTAAACGAATTACAACTAAAACACATTTTGACTTTCATCCCCTCTCCCAAGGGAACCGTGCTGAATTTCGGGATAAAAAGTATCCTAAGATGTTTTACCTTGTAGTATGTACTTAAGTCAAGTTGCCAGGTTTCATTTAAATCCGTCTAGTAGTTTCGGCGTAATGCGCGGCCAAAATACAGACTGACAAAAAATGAAAAAAAAAAAAAGAATATTTTGGCTTCAGTATCGATTATATATAGAGTGGCCTCAAAAATTTTTTCCAAAATATCTTCAATGTACAGAATTGGACCTGTTACAGTTTTATTATAAGTATAGATGATAGATAGATAGATATAGATAATAAAGCCCACAGCATTTATTTTGGCGTGACCAATGTGACGAATTTATCTTTGAAATCTGGTCACAACGAAATCAGACTCGCTTTCCTTTGCTATTTTTAGGTATTGCCGTAAGAGATTATTTCGCACCTTACTCCTTTTTACCAGAGTAAATATACTAAGTTTATCATTTATGTATACGCAAGTGATCTCCTTGATAAAAGACGGGCGGTGCGGACAGGCGTGCGTCAGAGGAGCCTTGACCGCCAATTAAACCAATACAACTGCGTACGCGCACCGGACGCGCCGCGCGCTCTCGTTGCATAATGAGACATATCTACATCACACATGCTGTCCTGGTACCTTCAGGGGGCTGAGTATGTTGAGAAACTCGCAACTCAGGCCACGGGAGACGACGCCGCCATAATGAGACATATCTATATCACACATGGTGTCCTGGTACCTTCAGGGGACTGAGTATGTTGAGAAACTCGCAACTCAGGCCACGGGAGACGACGCCGCCATAATGGCTTCAAGTAGAAGGAAGTGACCCTCCACTGTGTCTGAAACGGAAGCTCAGGGACATGTGCACTCTACCAACTCTCACATATGGTGCTCAGACTTGGTCCCTGACGAAATCTCAAAAGTCCAAGCTCAATTTTTGCCAAAGAGCCATGGAACGCAGCATACTTGGCTTAAAACCAGCAGATCGTTTAAGAAATCCGGATATACGATCCAAAACGCTGGTAGCCTATGTTGGTACTGCAGCTGCTGCACTTAAATGGGACTGGGCAGGTCATGTGTGCCGTATGCCGGATGACTTGTGGGCTAAAGTGCTTCTTTCTGGACCCCCCCCAATTCATCAACGCCAGCGTGATAGGCCGAAACGACGATGACGTGATGAATTGAACAAATTTTCAGTCGATTGGCCCGCCGAGGCACAGAACAGGGAGAAGTGGAAAGATCGGAGGGAGGCCTTTGCCCAGTCGTGGGACAGTTCAGGCTAATTTAGATTAGATTAGATTAGAATGGCTTCAAGAAAATAAACTTCAAAAGTGCCTTCTCTATAATAATAATTAATCTGTGTGATTAACGCTAGACAGGCTGTTGTCATCCTTTTTTGGGCCTACTTGTTGCCTCCATTTTGGCGTTGCAAACAGTCGAGCGTCCAAGGAACTAAACTAGCGGCACGCTATGATGGCCGGTTTGACACATTACAATAGTGATGTGGAATGTCAATTTATTCTCGAACAAAAAACAATTAAGTTTTGTTTTTGTACCTGATTAAATAGGTTTAATAAAACAAAAATGTATATGTTTATTTAATTTATTTGAACGAACTGAATATTTGAATGAAAATGAATATACATACTTTATATGCACACAAGAAACATATGAATACAAAAGATACCAAAAAAGGTGCCACAAAAGGCCATAATTAATCAGATTCGTCCATACTACTATTTTCACTGTCGTCACTGCTATCATCACCTACATTAATAATTATATGTTCGTTTTCTATAATATTATCTATTTTCACATCTCTTTCATAATCTTCCCTTATTAATTTAACAGTTCTATTCACAACCTTTTCCCAGTCTCCTTTAGTCACATGTTCACAAGCTTCTTCTAATAATTTTAGCATTTTTTTTGTGGTAAATGGGGGTTCTGTATTGTGTCTTGCAGCATATCCCTTAATTTGAGCCCACACCAACTCAATCGCATTATACTCACAATGGTAAGGCGGTAACCGTATAACTCTGTGCCCATGTTCTAATGCTATTTCGTCAATGACGTATCGGATCTTGGTTGGTTTGTTTTCTTTTAAAAGACGTACTAATTCCGCTTTTAACATATTCATGTTTGCATCTACGCCATTTTTACGAAGCCATGCGACGATATCAGCTTTCTTTTGGGATTGGGCAGGTGGCTTGTCAATTTGCATCGAGTGGTATGGGGCGTTGTCCATAATTATAATAGATGGTTCAGGGAGGCTACACAACATTGAGGTAAACCATTCAGTAAACTTTTCTCCATTCATGTCTTCATGATAGTCTCCAGTGGTTTTTGACGCAAAAGCCATGAGAGAACCTTCGACAAACCCGTTGATGGTTCCGGCGAGACAAATTATAAGTCGCGATCCTTTTCCTACAGGAACTTTGGAAGTAGATGCTGCTGTGTCATCGTTCCAAGAACGGCCTACAGTATGGTTAGCATTAAGCCATGTTTCATCCAAGAACACAACATTTTGCCAATTTTTGATTTCTTTCACTTGCCGTAAAAAAGTATACCTTGCCATCGCTATATCAAATCTTTCCATCAATATTTTGCGTTTGTTACATTTTTTGTATCGAAATCCAATGGTCTTCAAAATCTTCGTTAAAGAACTTTCCCCACCGAAGAATAATCCAGCTTCCTTCAGTGAATGCACCAACTTTTTTCTTGTTGGATACTCCTTCTGTAAATAGTAGCCGTAAACATGTCTTCGGATAGCATCGGCATCAAAGCTATCGATGCCTACGACTGGTTTTGCTCGTTTTCTCTTTTTTGGTGTGTGAAGTTTATTTTCTTCTGTGCCAGTCTCGCCATATTTTTTTTTAGTTATCCGTCTAACAGTTCGTTGTCCAATATTAAGCGCATCAGCTACGCGTTCAACCACTGACGTTATAGGTAAAATTGGCCCTCCATTTTGAGCTTCACGATCGAAATAGTTACGAAGGCGTATTACGAACTCACGTGTCTGACTATTTAGAACAGTTCTCTGCGTACGTTCGGTCATATCGACGAAATCCACAACAAAGGGCTTGAACAGAGTCCAAATTAACGAGCAAGGGTCAACAGTAATGCAGTATCAATATTTGAAATCCAAAGCCAGGTCAAAACTATATCACAATCGCATTGCACTGACAGTTTATACTTTTCGAAGCAACGTCAATTCGAAACTGCTTTGTTTTGCATTGAGCATTGACGCGAGTTTGCCGGAGGTAGTAGTTGTGCTAGCCAGCGATCCTATGTGACGATCGTATTAGATTCCATTTTTAAAAATTTTCAATTTAGAAAACCAAATGCCGAGTTGTGGTATATATCATATAAAAATAAAAATTTTACCTTTTGTATGAAACAGCTGATATTTTTTTGCGATTTCAGAGGTTTGTCCACATAGTGAAAATTGTTCATATTCACAAGTACATTCACCCCTTAAATGGTGCAAACTGATTTTTCTACACTTGTATACATTTTAGAAATCAATTTAATAAATAAATTATGAGTCCTAAACCTAAAACTACATTCGATAAAATTTATGAATCTCTGCACATCACTATCGTCAATAAAGTAATACAATTATTTCCTTCAAAGTCGTTATCAATTAATACGGAACTTCATGAGCGGACAAACGTCAAACCGGCCATCATAGCGTGCCGCTAGTGTAAAATTAGTGAGGGCACTAGATGACAAGATGCTTTTTGGCACTTCCTGCATCCCTACATTACTATAGTTTCAGAGGCACTCGACTTCAAATGTGGCAGTGGCGTATCGATGTGTGGCGCTTCAAATCTATAATAATATTAAAAAGAGGAAAGATTTTTTGTTTGTTTGTTTTTTTGTTTGTTTGTACCGAATAGGCTCTGTAATTACTGGACCGATTTTAACCAGTTTTTCACTAATAGAAAGCTAAGTTATCAGGAAGTAACATAGGCTATAATTCATTTTCAAAAGGTTAGAAATCCTTAAGAAAAGTGCAATAATGTAACCCAAAGTAGCAAAATTTTGCCTATTATTTGGCGTGTGCTGAGAAAACTATTGATGATACATAAAAATTATGTATTACGTGATTAAAGTACTCATTATTCTCTACAAAAAAGTCCCCGAGGAAATATATCTAACTATCATATTTAAGGCACAATAGTAGCTTTTGTGTTAGACTAACACTGAGTCAGATTAATTTTATAGAGGTCTGTGACTACGTTGGAATTAGCGTGGCGCAAGGTTTCTTAAGAATCCTCCGAGATCTTTTGTTTTTTTCCTGGAAAAAGTATCCCGACAAAAAAATTTACGCGACAAATTGGGAATCTCCTCCTTTTTTGCCACTCTTTAAGTGTAATCTATATCTACCAATTGCAAAAAATTTATTCGTAGTTCCGTTGCGGCGTGATTAAAAGACTAACCAACAAACATTAAGAAACGACCATTCGCATATCTTCTTTTTCATTAACCGATAGACGTTTACTGCTGGAAAATGGTCTCGTGCATGGCCTCCACAGGCCTCGCCTGAATCCGAGTCGATGTCCAGAAATATATCCCAAATGGCCCATTTTTAGAACGAAATTTTAAATCTAAGGAAAGTGCTCTAATTTGGCTCAGACTTGAGAGATAGTTAAAACGGTCTGAGCAGAGTGAGAGTGCGGTCTATAGATTCAGCCTTAGACAGGTTAAGTTTCTTGTATACCTTCTATCAACCAATGCTCAATTATTATTAACACTTCGGCATGTCCCCGGGTCAAGCGTGATCTGCATGCGAATTGTTTAAACAATATAAGTACATTGTTTACCAATGCACTGGAAGAATCGCAATGAGATACTATTACATAACAGCTTAATGTTTTCTTTTTGTGGAAAAAGCCGAAATAATAGAATAGAATAGATAATTTAATATAAACTAGTGGTTCGCCCCGAACTGAGACCTCGCGGTATCCCATAATTCCCATAAGGTAGTTTTAACTATATTATATTGTACATAATTAAAACGCGCCGAATCTGATGACGTCAATCGTCATCTGCTTTCGTGGATGGGATGCATATTTACAATATTAAAGACAGCGCCATCTAGTAGCAGTATAGTGAAGTTTTGTTAAAAACATTGATGCCCATTAAAACTCAAATAATTTCGTTTCTTTATAATATTTATCTAATCTTAGTATTTGTTGTTCAAGTACAGAATATAACTCAAATTATGTGTAAGTTTCAAGTTTTAAAACAAAGTGGTTTTAGAAATCTAGCCTCGAATACAATCTCCACTTTGAAAGCCCCCCATTTCGTATGGGAGCCCCCCTGAAATAAAGATTTTTATAACTTTTTAAGCCATTTTCGGCTAGAGGCCATCGGTTTACATATCATATCTAAAATTGAAGTAATTACGTTCAGTAATTCAGAAGTTATAAGGATGTGACAGACGGACGGACGGACAAGTGCAAATCGCTCTAGTAAACTCAGAGACCTTCGCTTCGCTCGGTCGAAAATTCTTTTTAAAAAAACCGACTTCAAACGCTTGAAACTTGGCTAAGGCCAAACGGAGAAGACCCCTGCTGACGTAGAAAGAGAATTCAACAAAGTGTAACTTGGCTAGAGGGGCTGATCTAAGGAATTACTGCTCAAAGTGGATTATCTAACTACCGGAAGAATTATCATGTTGTGATTGACTGATTTGTTTAATTGAAGATTATAATTTTGTGTTCAGTGAAGAATTCAGTTGTCAAGTTTCACTATACGCCCACATATCCTCGCTCAGCCGTAACAACCCCTTGATAAAGGCCATCAGCATCATCATTAGCAACCCATCAACGGCTCACTACTGAGCGCAGGTCTCCTCTCAGAGAAGGGTTATAGGCCATAGTCCACCACGCTGGCCCAATGCGAATTGGCGGTCTTCACACACCTCCAAGAACATTATGAAGAACTCTCAGGTGTGTAGGTTTATTTACGATGTTTTCCTTCACCGTTGAAGCAAGTGATATTTAATTGCATGAACGCACTTGACTCGGAAAAGTCAGAGGTGCGTACCCGGGATCGAACCTGCGACCCCCCGAATAGGAGACCACAGTCCTAACCACTTGGCTATCACTGCTTCAAAGGCCATCCTGCGCCTACAAATGTCTAACAGTGTTCATCTGTTTGTTGCAGCCCGCCCACGTTCAAGACGCTAACGCCCACGTCGCGCACGCAGCTCAAGCAGCAGTTGATGCGAGAGCATGCGCAGGAGCAACTGCGCAGAGAATCTTTGCAGGTGAGCGCATCATCCTCGAACTTATTATCTTAGATCAGGGATTCCCAAAGTGGTCGATATCAACCCCTTGGGATCGAAATCAGTTTCCCAGGGGTTTACATAAACGAAAACTGATTTTGGGTGTCTACGAGGTCTAAAAATCGAGCCCTATTAATTAACACAAAATCTTATTTGAAACTTTCAAGATACCTACTGTATAAGTTTTATGTGTACAGTATACAAACTTGTTATAAGAATGACTAATATTTTAATAGGAAGTATCATTGTTGTACTTTTAAAAAACTTAACAAGTCAATAAACGTGCACGATAAAGTAATTTGGCTGTGGGGGTCTGAGGTGAATCCCCGCTTTAGGTGAATCTTCCCGCTCTTATCATCGTATTTCTCATTGCTGGCTGAGGGGTCACCCCTTTCCATTATTCACATAATAGTTACAGTTTTTGATTGGTTAATGATGCGGTGGGTTCCCTGATCCTTCCGCATACGAATCGCTTAATTAAACGAGACCTTTTTATTAAACTACTTTCGAAGAATTGTACAGTGAATCTACCACTGGTTTGGAATGTCTTTCCAGCCGAGAAGAAACAGCATAAAATTGTGCGGTTGCTCTTTAAAAAAAATAACATGCCTATAACCATAAATAACAGTATTAACATTATATTAATTGCCCTCTCCATAGCTGGAGCGACTCCAATCCATGCGCTTTTATCACTTTATAATCTTCAATAGCAATATAATGTGAGAGCAATCTTTGTAGCCTAGTGGTTAGAACTGCAGTCTCCTATTCGGAGGTCGCTGTTTCGATCTCGGGCACGCACGTCTGACTTTTCTGAGTCATCTAGTTTAAGCAATTAATTAATATCACTTGCTTCAACGTTAAAGGAAAACATCGTGAGGAAACCTGCACGCCTGAAAGTTCTCTATAATGTTCCCAAAGGTGTGTGATGTCTGTCAATTTGCATTGGATCAGCGTGGTGGACTATGGCCCATAACCCTTCTCTGAGAGGAGACATGCGCTCAGTAGTGAGCCGTTGATGGGTTGCTGATGATGATGATGATGGATATTTATTATTGAATAATATACTGTTCTAATGTGCATACTTTTAATAGATTTCTTATACTTGTAAATTGAGGCATTTTATAAAAAAAAATTGGCAGCCATAGGGACTGCCGATAGAAGTGAAAACTAGATTTGCTAATAATTAAAAACAAATATAAAATAAAAAAATTACTAAATAATATTCTAAATTTCACTAAAGAGAATAATGCTTTTGTGAAAATTAAATAAATAAAAATAAAATAAAATAAATATAAAAATAATTGGAAAAAAAGCGCACTGTCACGTTTCGTGAGTTTCAAACCTGCGACATCATACATTAAACGGTAGTTGCCGACTGCGCTGTACAAGTTTGCTTGAGAACCTCTAAAATGTTGAACGGTTACTAAAATCTCCAGGTGACGATGGTGACAGTGACGATTTCGCGAAATCCATGTTTTTTGCTCACCCAAAAAAAGTACTCAACGTGCCTAAAGAAGTTTTCACTTCAAAAATATTAAAGTTTTAAAAACTCAACTTAGCCTACTCTGCCGGTAGATCCTTCATGTGATGTGTTCGGTTGCAGGCACAGCAAGCAGGCCAGTCCAAAGACAATGAAGACAAGAACAAGTCGAGTCCCGCGGACGTGCCGCGGATCGCGCCGCACGTCGACCTGCCGCCGCAAGTTCTACAGGTAGCGATTGTGTTTAGAGAACTATAGCAAGCAGGCCAGTCCAAAGACAATGAAGACAAGAACAAGTCGAGTCCCGCGGACGTGCCGCGGATCGCGCCGCACGTCGACCTGCCGCCGCAAGTTCTACAGGTAGCGATTGTGTTTAGAGAACTATAGCAAGCAGGCCAGTCCAAAGACAATGAAGACAAGAACAAGTCGAGTCCCGCGGACGTGCCGCGGATCGCGCCGCACGTCGACCTGCCGCCGCAAGTTCTACAGGTAGCGATTGTGTTTAGAGAACTATAGCAAGCAGGCCAGTCCAAAGACAATGAAGACAAGAACAAGTCGAGTCCCGCGGACGTGCCGCGGATCGCGCCGCACGTCGACCTGCCGCCGCAAGTTCTACAGGTAGCGATTGTGTTTAGAGAACTATAGCAAGTAGGCCAGTCCAAAGACAATGAAGACAAGAACAAGTCGAGTCCCGCGGACGTGCCGCGGATCGCGCCGCACGTCGACCTGCCGCCGCAAGTTCTACAGGTAGCGATTGTGTTTAGAGAACTATAGCAAGCAGGCCAGTCCAAAGACAATGAAGACAAGAACAAGTCGAGTCCCGCGGACGTGCCGCGGATCGCGCCGCACGTCGACCTGCCGCCGCAAGTTCTACAGGTAGCGATTGTGTTTAGAGAACTAACAATAAGTACCTGGGTGACCAAGCTTCGCTCGTTTTTTTTTTTTTGGTAAATCGTGTTTTTTGGAAATAATATATTTAGAAAAAATAATAATAAAATTCATAGGGGAAAACTAATCGACTGGACTCGAACCGGGGCGTCTGGTTTCGGGACCGCCCGACTTCCTAACTGAGCTATTGAAACTTTATAGATGATGGCGAAATTTACCTTTGTATTATAATGATATTGTAGGGGTTTTTCATTGCCTGGAAAACATGGATAAAACGACGTTTTGCAAGTCACAAATATTATTTAGCCTAGGCAATGGGGCGGTCTGTTGTATGGAGACCCCTACATCAAATCCTCAGTCGATGAAATTTGGCAGAGTTGTAGTATGGGATGACCCAAAATTTACACAAAAATATCCAAAAAAAAATCCATGCGGAAGTTAGGTATTTATACCTAAAAGTACAAATAGCTCAATATTTTGAAATAAATAATTTCTCCGTCCAATTTTTTTTTACCAAACTAATTATTAGCCTTAATAAAAATAAACTTGATAAAAATCCAAAACTTTTTTCAAACGGAACTGTCACTTTTTAAAGAGGTTTCCTTTTTTGTCCGTAATTTCGACCACAAAATTGCTCAGTCAATTTTTCATTTTTAAATGTCCTTAAAATGTAATTTAGCATAACGTGTAAGAAAATCCAAAAAAAAATCCATACCAAAATCTGTTTATCTTACTTCAACTGAAAATTGTTTATAACTCGGTATGAAAAATTTCTCAATCCAATTTCTTTTTTTTATCATAGTAGGTAGTCACATTTACACTCTTATCCTAAATATCCAAAAAAAATATAACGCAGAACATTGATATTGAAACAGATTTTTTGAAATCTAAACTGCGTTTTCGCGATAATGCACCTTAATTCTTGAAACATTGGGTATAGTTTAGCGTGCGCGAGCGAAGCGACTTCACAAAATAATATACATGTTACTACATGCCTTCTACAATGCTAAATATTGGACATAAACGTGTAACTGAACATTAATTTATTTGTACAAGATAAATGAGCTTAAATAAGGGCTCATAAATTATTTTTTTTGTAAGCTTATGTCTAGGTAAGTAAATTAAAATAAAAAATTAAGTGGCACTCGGGGACTGCCGCAGTAAAGCTATTGCATAGCATTTTTTATCAACTTATGCAATTATAATATTTATGCAATATTTTTTTTGCATAATAAAAATTATGCAAAAAAATAATTAAAAAACAAACAAACAAGAAAAGCGCACTGTCACTTCTTCGCGAGTGAGATTCGAACCTGCGACATCATACACCATACGGTAAAGAAAGCGGCCGTTCGCCCACTGCGCCGAACAGAGCTACTTGTGAACCTCTAAAATGTTGAACGCTTACTGAACGACGGTGTTAGGTTTATTTTCGTTACGGAATTTCTTGATTCGGTCGCCGCGCTCAAACTGTTTGTCCAAGTTCAAAGCCCGCGATAAAAGCTATGCAATAGCTTAAAATTCAATTTTTTTTCATTACTTGGATTTGAGGCAATAAAGGAGGAAAATGTATTCAATATATTTTGTTTAAGTACGTATTTGACACGCCAGAAATTTGCAAACTGTTTAAAGCATAATGCTAGACAGTTTATGCAACTGATATCGACGCTGGAAATTTCAAATGTCGTAAGGGACATTCTGTCGTAAGTACACTTGATTCACCATCGAACTTGAAATTTTTCTTTCTATCGATCTGTATATTTATTTAAAATTTTGATATCTCTTATAATTATAAATAAGGACTGGAGATACGAAATGTAATACTTTATATTAAGTAACAAAAAAGTAAAATTTTAGTTAGTATATATCAAATTTTAGATTCTAACTTTCTTGTACAGTACCCGGCGATATATATTGCACATCGACCTTATGGCCGGGTACTTGTAGCTTTTTGTAATGTCGTAATTCATTTCAAACTGTCTGGTTTCTATGCTGTAACGCGTCTACATAAATTAAAAATTCTTTACGATCTAAAATCTATTTTGGTATTTAAAAATTTTGAATTAACATTGACGTAAGTAGCGACGAATTGATATCGACGCTGGAAATTTCAAATGTCGTAAGGGACATTTTGTCCTAAGTACACTTGATACACCATTGAACTTGAAATTTTTATCTCTATCGATCTGTATATTTTGATATCTCTTATAAATAAGGACTGGAGATACGAGATGTAATATTTGTAGTAAGTAATAAAAAAAGTAAAATTTTAGATCGTATAGATCAAATTTTAGATTCTGACTTAGTAAATATTTTCACGATCGCTTCGCTCGCGAAAGTTTCCATTACAGATTGATATTTTAGGTATCAAGTATGGAATACATAGCTGCGTAGTACGGCCGTTAATCACTGGCCTATATCATTGAGCTCAAGGTACCAACTCCTCAATCCTGATGCTGCTGGGCTTCGGCTCACCAGACTCAGCTAGCCTTAATTAAATCATTGGGTCGTTAAAATAATCTAGGAACTGACACAATATTGTAGAGATTTGTAGGGGCGGCAAAATTTGAATAGCCTACTGGCGGCAAATGTGTAAATCTGGTGTGCGTTGCGCCTCCGTTTGTTTCGACGTTTCTTATATGCCCATCCAACTTCAACATACGTGTAGAAACAAAGATTATATATGTAATTTATAGAGGCGTTTGAAGTTAGTTTTTTGAAAATCGTTATTATTTTTAGTGGCCTAGGAGTGCAATATTCTGCAGCATCAGGTCTGATTTTCAGGTCAGGTGATAGAATCTGGAGTTCGTGGTGTAGTCTAACTAAAGGTAATTGGTCTTTACAATATGAATTCACAATCAAAAATTCCTAAATTCTCACAGCTTAAGAGTGCAGCACCCTGCAGCATCAGAATTGAGGAGTTGGGGCCTCGAGCTTAACGATGTAGTCTATGCTTGATAACTATTACTTACATTATTAATACACAATCGATATTTTCTAAATCTTCATAGTTAATAGCAAACATTCTCTTTCAAATAAAAAAAAATGCGATACGGTCTGAAATCTCGAAGAAATTGGTGTACATACCTGTATGGAAAAAAATATGAGCCGATTGCGCGCCGATATAAACTTCCTTTTTTTGAAGTCAATTATAAAGTATGTAACTTTATTTTAGAGTAAATGAAATACAAAAATGGAAAATTAATTAATTTTTTTTTTGTTGGCAAGGGGGGCGCAGGCGGATTTTCGCACCCCGGCGTCCAGTGTGGTTAAGACGACCCTGTCTATGCAATGGTCTGATTCCAATCGAATGTGCTAGATAACATCCAAAGACATTACAAAGTATATTGTTTTTAACATACTTGGTAATGTCTTGGAATAATAAGTTTTAAATATTTAAGAATCGACCTTAGCCTAAACGACACAAACAGCAAAAGGCGTTAGCTTAGTTTATTTGCAAATAGCAAAAGCTCTTTGTTAATAAACTAAGTCAATTTAGAAAAAATGCATAAAAGAAGTTTCTCAATGAAAATTAATGATTGTTAAAAATCAATGGAAGAAGAGTCCAACATTTCAAATGCACCAAAAATCTTCTAAAGATGTAAGAATTGAATTGGAACCTGAAATATCTGTGGCAAAATGCAATTATCTGAAAAGTTTAATGCAAATATAGAACAATATCAATACGGTTTTATACTTCAAATGTTCTAAAAAAACTCTAAAATTATCAAGCAATGAGTTGTCTTCTATTTAAGAGTACTACTATTTTCTATTTATTGTCATCTAACCAATTTTGACAAGCAACTCACGTCATTAATCTGATAATTTTATAAGCTTTATATCATGAATTAATAGCTGAGTGAGCAAGACTTTTCAGGCAGTTACGACTGTAAGATTCTTTTGACGTGATAACGTCTTATAAATCAATGAACACCAGCTGCACGCACGACAAAGTGTCACGTTCCACCTGAGCCTGAGGGTGAAAGCGAGAGCGCGGAACAAGCGATAGAGAGGCATGTTGGCTTGTGACACATTTATTCATCGATGTTTCTTGACGTTATCACGTAAAACTATGGTCCGTAAACCGACTTTACAGACAACCAATTTTTTTTATTTTATTCCAAAATTTTTCGATATTATTATAATAAATTGATTATTCATATTTTTTTGTTATACTATACAAGATGATGCCCGCGACTTCGTCCGCGTGATTTAAGGTTTTTTGATTCCCACGGGAACTCTGTAATTTTACGGGATAATAAGTAGCCTATGTGTTAATCCTGTTTATAAGCTATCTCCATTCCAAATTTCCGCCAAATCGGTTCATTCGTTGTAGCGTGAAAAAGTAATAAACATCCATCCATACATCCTCACAAACTTTTGCATAGTCATCGCATCGCATAGTAGGAACTAGGATAGTAGGATATACTGCATCACAAAAAAAAAAATTTTTGATGCAACTACAAATTTACGATTTTCGGATTATTTCCTTTACTTGTGCTACATGACATTGCTTCATGCCAAATTTCATGATTCTAGGTCAACAGGAAGTACCCTCTAGGTCTTGCGAGTGTTAAAATATGCGGCATAGATGGACCATAAAAGGCCGTATCTTTTGATTGCGTCGAATTAGACTTTGTCACAGCTACAAGGGATTGCAGACCTGAGTATTTGATACTATTTTCAACTTGATACCCTCCATGTGTTCCTGAGAAAAAGGGTATTGACAGACGGACAGACAGACGGACAACGAAGTGATTCTAGAAGGGTTCCGCTTTTAGTACGGAGTACGGAACCCTAAAAATGAGAGTTATGACAGTTTAAAAGGTAAAATTTTGTTTGGTCCTCCTGAAAATTAGGGGTTTGTCGCTTACAAAATTTGAAATATCCAGCATCGATGTATCGGATTACACACGGACCTCGGATTACAAAGGGCGTAAAGGACATTTTGGCCAAAACTTGAACTTTTTAATGGTATCATACTCAGTTTTTAACGCTCTTTCGATCTGTCTTATTTACGTCTCAATATTCGCTAAAAATTTTTGGTGTTCTTAAACATGAATTTTCGAATAAATAGGTCACTACTAATGGTACTACACTATGTAATGCATACATAGCATAATATCTATTAAGTATATTGTAAAAGTATTTTGACAAGAGCAACTGCCGAGTTTCTTGCTGGTTCTTCTCGGCAGGAACGGCATTCCGAACCAGTGGTAGACTCATTGACGATTGTGAAAAAACTTGTAAAAGTTTATTTGAATAAAAAAACATTTCTATTCTATTCTATTCTAATGGTCGTAAAGCTTGAGCTAAAACATAATATCATCAAAATTATTTTTTTTAAATTTTAAAAAGTAAAAAATATTCATATCTTTTTCTTCTTTATCAACCTATAAACGTCCACCCGCTTTCAGGAGTTCCGCAATGATTCCGTCATCACCAGGCGCTTTGTTGTTCTTGAGCTGTTTGAGAGCCATACTAATCTCGTATAGGCTGACTGACATCTAGGACATCTTCGGTATAGTTCATAAATCATAACGAATAATTGATCGTCATAGTCACCGTCGTTGGCAACAGTTTTTGATTGACAATTGCACTGTCGATTCAACGAAATACAGTCGATTATCGAGTGCAGGCTCGCGTCACCGTAGAAAAAATATGTCGATATAATAGGCAGATAATATGTCGGGTCTCGTGACGTCACCACGCTCCTGCTTCCCTTGATGGATTAAATATAAAATATTTCTTTCTAAAATGTTTATAGTTTTTAATGCGCTTGATTATTTTTTTGGATATTTTGATACTTGATACAAAAAAAATAATTGTAATCATATCAATAAAAAAAATGGATGGAGAAATTTTGCACTGTGAGTAAATGGGTAGTTTTTGAAAAAAATATAGTCTCTTGGTATATTGTTTGGATTTTCAAGTTGTAGGTACAAAACGGCTATAAAAGGACATTCCAGTGAAAAAAATTCACAGAGCAATTTTTCGCTGCAAGTTACATTGAAAAAACGTATTTTTTAAAATTTGGTGGTTTCGACTAGGAGTATATTTTGGATATTTTATATTTTGTTTCTAGACTTTACATGAATGTTTTAGGTGAAGAAAGTTTTGACCGAGCATTTTGCTGAACTGAGATAATAAGCATAAAAGAGTTTAGGTAAAAATACCTAACTTCCGTTCTAATTTTTTTTTGGATATTTATAAAATACGTTTAACTACTGATACTTTATCATTCTGTAAAGTTTCGTCGCCTGAGGAATTGATGTTGGGGTCCACTAGCTTCATTGCCTAGACTAATTGCTGACCTAGGATAGTGCTTTTATTTTATTTATTAATATTTAATATATTTTGAGTTCCATGGTTTGAATACTATAATATACATACAAAATATGCAACTTACATTACGTTTAATACCTAACCTAGAAAAACAGATATAACTCCTTAACTTATGAACCCTACTTAGCTTTGATAGTATTTTCTATAAAATTCTTTTTATATACTTTTGCTGTGAATTTTTTCACGTAGCCTATAAACAACCATTTAGCTGGCAGATGGGGGGGGGGGACATTTGACTAATAAAATTTAGCACCAAATTAAACCAATTTAGCACCATTAAATTTTAAAATATCATATTTCACAAACGGATCTCTGAATCCGAATGAATTACTAAGGAACTCTAAAAAGAAAAAAGGAATTGCGTGAAAATAAAGTTTTTAAATATTAAAATATATAAAAAAATATCAGTCAAATACCCCGTTGAGATTTTAGCAACAATTGATGCATCTTTTTAAATCGACCAGCTTTAATGCTTGTATCGCCAATGTTCTCACGGGAATTTGTACATCCTTTTGCAGGTGCGAACAGTTCTGGAGAATCCCACCCGGTATCACGTGATACAGAAGCAGAAGAGCCAGGTGCGGCAGTACCTCAGCGAATCGTTTACACCCCAGCCGCAGGTGAGCATAACTAGCCGTCACATTGTTAGCCCTCTTCTTTAGTTAATAAGGCCCGCTTGCAGAAATGCCGGGTTATCCTTTTAACCCAGACTTAGCTGCAGATTTCGTATAAAGCTTCTGTCAAAATTACAAATTTTATTCCTGGGTTAAACCTAACCCGGCGTCTATGCAAGCGGGTCTTAGATAGATGAAAATTTTATCACTATCTTATTCTCTATATTATTTAATAATTAAATAAATTAAATATTATTTAATAAAAAAATATTATTATTTAATAATATAGATAGATAGAGAATAAGATAGTGATCTAAATCTATAATAATATTATAAAGAGGAAATATTTTTTTGTTTGTTTGTTTGTTTGTTTGTACCGAATAGGCTCTGTAACTACTGGACCGATTTTAACCATTTTTTCAACAATAGACAGCTAAGTTATCAGGAAGTAACATAGGCTATAATTTATTTTCAAAAAATTTAGAGATCCTTAAGAAAATTGTAATTCTGTAACCCAGAGTCGAAAAATTTTGCCTATAAAATGCATTATTTGGCGTATGCTGAGAAAACTATTGATGAAACATAAAAATTATGTAGGTACTACATGATTAAAGTTCTCATTATTCTCTACAAAAAAGTTCCCGAGGGAATATAATATTATCTATCTACCATATTTAATTCACAATAGTAGTTTTTGTGTTCTTAAATTTAATTAGATCGCCTTTATTATCGTAGTAATAATTCTTCCTTACTAATATACCTACATATTATAAATGTGAAAGTGTGTTTGTTTCTTGGTTTGTCCGTCAATCACGCAGCAACAAAGCTACGGATTGACGTGATTTTTTATTTAGGTATAGTTGAGAACCTGGAGTTCCCGCGGGATTTTAAAAACTAAATCCACGCGGACGAAGTCGCGGGCATCGGCTAGTATACATATAATCTAAATATATAAAAGCAAAAGGTGACCGAATGACAGACTGACTGACTGACTGAACAACGCACAGCTCAAACCACTGGACGGATCGGTCTGCTTGACATACAGATAGCTATTATGACGTAGGCATCCGCTAAAAAAGGATTTTTGAGAATTCAACCCCTAAGGGGGTAAAATAGGGGATTGAAAAATTGAAATCAACGTGAGCGATGCGGCGGGCAAAAGCTAGTAGAGAATCTAAGCTAGTAAAAGAGAAAAGTAGTAGAGAAGAAAGAGAAAAGAAAGTAAAAGAGCGTTAAAAGTTAACTAGAGTTTTCGCCCTTTTTCTCTATCAAAATCTAGGTGAGTATATCATAATGAAGATTCCGACGAATTGAGAACCTCTTCCTTAGTTTAAATCCGTTAAAAATATATCTAAAACTAGCTGCTGCCCTAGCGACTTCATCCGCTTGGAATTTCTTTGAAAATCCTGTGGAAACTCCTGGTTTTATCGAGATAAAAGTAACCTGTAACACTGCACTCTGCAGGTCTGCAACCACGCCCATCAAAGAATCAGATTGATCCGTTGCTCGATATAACTAGAACTGATATGACTTGAAAAATAACTTGAAAAATGAAAGACAATCATACAAACATTCAACCCTTAAATAACCCCTTTGGGGGTAGAATTTTCAAAAACTGTGAAAGACGTATCTTTGTTTTTAATCGAAAGCCCAAGTACAAAGATTCTTAGATAAAACTTAAAAAATGACGGACTTTCATACAAACTATCAACCCTTATTTTATCCCTTCGGGGGTAGAATTGTCAAAAAATGTAAAATACGTACTTCTTCTTCTTCTCTTCTTCTCTTCTCTTCTTCCTGGGAATTGTCTCCGCAAGTAGGCGATGTTCGCCCGTTTTGCGTGATTCCTCTGGTGCAGCTCCCCGCCGGATTACTCCAGCCAGCCGAGCTCCTTCCAGAATCCGAGCAGGCCACCCAGGTCGGCGAGGACTTCCGGAAGTGTAGCTGGAGAGCCAATGTATTTGTGACGTTGGTCGGATACACTTCTGCACTTAAGCAGTACGTGTTCCGGTGTCTCGTCACCCTCCATGCATGCTCTGCACAGAGGGCTGTCGGTGATACCTAGAATGTAAAGGTGTTTGTTGAGCGAGCAGTGTCCTGTGATCGTGCCTACAACTATCATTAATTTTATTCGGTCTAGTTGTCGACCGAGCGAAGCGAAGGTCTTTGAGTTAACTAGGGCGATTTGCACTTGTCCGTCCGTCCGTCCGTCCGTCCGTCCGTCTGTCAGAGCCTTATAACTTTTGAATTACTGAACGTAATTACTTCAAATTTAGATATAATATGTAAACCGATGGCCTCCAGCCGAAAATGGCTTAAAAAGTTATAAAAATCTTTATTTCAGGGGGGCTCTCATAGAAGCGAATGCGAAGTAAAAAAAAAAAAATCGCGTTACATAAAATTGTTACGTATCATTTTAAAGATAATTTTGAACTGAGTACAAAAATATTTTTTTTTTTAATTTTTCCCTTAAAATTGACGAAATGGGGGGCTTTCAAAGTGGCGATTTTATACGCTCGCTTGAAGACGCTCTCTAGAAAAATCCGCTATGGATTTTCAAACTGATTTTATGTTTTTAGGTCACTTATATCCTGTACTTGAACAACAAATACTAAAATTATATGAATATTATAAAGAAACGAGATTATTTAATTTTTAATGGGCGTCAGTAATTCATATAGCATCAACATAGCTTCACAATAATGCTAATAGATGGCGCAGTCAGTAACTATTCCCATGGAACTACGAGTTAAATTCAATGTTTGATAAATAATTCAATGTATTCACTAACGTTCCCTAACCTTTACGGGCTACCTATAAGTTAGGTGATTGATGTTTTCTGTCAACTTATTTATCACGATCCTGTACGGGACACCTAAAAGGATATTGGGACGGATGTTAGGACTTAGGATTGTATTTAGGAGCTACCTACGTTAAGAGACTCCTACTTAGGGGATGATTTAGGTATGTTTGGTGAAAACGGGCATAATAATAATGTCAGTTTTGGTTATCATGTATCGATTGAATGAATAATCATGGGATACCGTTACCGCGAGGTCTCAGTTCGGGGCGAACCACTAGTAGTAGTTTTGTTGTAAGGCGGCGATTGAGGCATGGAAAAGCCTCTTTTGTTTGTCTACAGTCTGTGGTGTTTGCCCAGAGTTCGGCATGTGTACTTACTGTTTGGTTATGCAACCATGTTTTATACTCACAGAAGGGTATAGGAGCGATCGGTTCCGGTCCCATAACCTTCAGGGCTGAAGCGCGCCGAGCTAACTCATCGGCTGCATCGTTACCAATAATGTCACTGTGACCTTTTACCCAGCGCAGTGTGACATTGTTTGATTTTGTTATGGTTTGTAATGCATTGTGACAGTAAATTACAAGTTTTGAGGAGGTCGTATTTTTAGCTAGGGCTCTCAGTACTGCTTGGCTGTCTGTGTTAATGTTGATGTTAAAATTTGTTACCTGTCTGCTGGCCATGGCGATGGCTGCTGCTGTGATGCCGACACACTCTGCTTGGAAGACTGAATTGTTCTTACCAAGTGTATAGGCAATGTGTATATTTAATTCGGTGCAGTAGACTCCAGCTCCTGTTCCCGTGTTTGTTTTGGACCCATCTGTGTATACCTCGATGGTATCTATGGTAGACGTGGTAGTTGAAATGTCTTCCGTGTTGATCTTGTAATCTTTTTCTATTATATGTACTTTTTGTGTTTTATCACAAATCCATCCCAGTTGTGGACACTTCATTTGTTCGCCGGATAGTATCCGGGTATGCGGTGTGATTGTTTCTCTCCACAGCCCGTAGGTTTTTATCCTGAGAGCTGCAAGGGTGGCTTCTTCCCTTATGTGTAGGTGAAGAGGCGGTATGCCCAGTATTATCTCTAGTGCGTTTGATGGTGTGGTGCTCATACAGCTTGTGATTGCCAGGCACGCTTGTCTTTGAAATTTTTGTAGTTCCTGTTGGGTTGTCGTAAGAAGCGTTCTTGGCCACCATACTAGTGACGCGTATGTCAATGAGCTTCTTACGACTGATTCGTAAACAAACTTCCATATAAACTATCAACCCTTATTTTATCCCTTCGGGGGTAGAATTGTCAAAAAATGTAAAATACGTACTTCTTCTTCTTAATCCAGAGCCAAAATACCAAGTTTCATGGATATAACTTGAAAAATAGCCTGAAAAATGAAAGACTATCATACAAACATTCAACCCCTATTTAACCCCTTTGAGGGTAGAATTTTCAGAAACTGTGAAGCACGTAGTTATTTATTTTTAATTTGAAGCCCAAATACCGAGTTTCATGGGTATAACTTGAAAAATGACGGACTTTCATACAAACTTTAACCCCCCATTTAACCCCCTTGGGGGTGGAATTTCAAAAAATCCTTTCTTAGTGCTCGCCTACGTTATAAAAGGAACCTAATGTCAAAATTTCAAGTTTCTAACTTTAGTGGTTTAGGCTGTGCGTTGATAAATCAGTCAGTCAGGACAAGTCTTTTTATAAGTATAGAAGAATATCCGTAATTTTATAGTCGACGACAAAATAATAGACCACATTTTGTCAAAATTGTCTGAGAATTTTTGCAATCATTGAAATTATTAGAATGTGCGAGAGAGAGGGATGCGAAATGTAATAGTCCTCCTGACGCTTCCAGGTGGCGGGCTCGGTGCGGGGCGCGCCCGCCCAGAGCGCGCCGGAGCTGGGCGCGCGAGCCCCCTCGCCCGACCGGGCGTCCTCCTCGAGCCTGCTCAGCCCTGGGATGTGCTCGGCCGGAGCTAACTCCGAAGTAAGTCCTGTGACACTGCCAGGTGGCGGGCTCAGTGCGGGGCGCGCCCGCGCAGAGCGCGCCGGAGCTGGGCGCGCGAGCCCCCTCGCCCGACCGGGCGTCCTCCTCGAGCCTGCTCAGCCCTGGGATGTGCTCGGCCGGAGCTAACTCCGAAGTAAGTCCTGTGACACTGCCAGGTGGCGGGCTCGGTGCGGGGCGCGCCCGCGCAGAGCGCGCCGAAGCTGGGCGCGCGAGCCCCCTCGCCCGACCGGGCGTCCTCCTCGAGCCTGCTCAGCCCTGGGATGTGCTCGGCCGGAGCTAACTCCGAAGTAAGTCCTGTGACACTGCCAGGTGGCGGGCTCGGTGCGGGGCGCGCCCGCGCAGAGCGCGCCGGAGCTGGGCGCGCGAGCCCCCTCGCCCGACCGGGCGTCCTCCTCGAGCCTGCTCAGCCCTGGGATGTGCTCGGCCGGAGCTAACTCCGAAGTAAGTCCTGTGACACTGCCAGGTGGCGGGCTCGGTGCGGGGCGCGCCCGCGCAGAGCGTGCCGGAGCTGGGCGCGCGAGCCCCCTCGCCCGACCGGGCGTCCTCCTCGAGCCTGCTCAGCCCTGGGATGTGCTCGGCCGGAGCTAACTCCGAAGTAAGTCCTGTGACACTGCCAGGTGGCGGGCTCGGTGCGGGGCGCGCCCGCGCAGAGCGCGCCGGAGCTGGGCGCGCGAGCCCCCTCGCCCGACCGGGCGTCCTCCTCGAGCCTGCTCAGCCCTGGGATGTGCTCGGCCGGAGCTTACTCCGAAGTAAGTTCTGTGACACTGCCAGGTGGCGGGCTCGGTGCGGGGCGCGCCGGAGCTGGGCGCGCGAGCCCCCTCGCCCGACCGGGCGTCCTCCTCGAGCCTGCTCAGCCCTGGGATGTGCTCGGCCGGAGCTAACTCCGAAGTAAGTCCTGTGACACTGCCAGGTGGCGGGCTCGGTGCGGGGCGCGCCCGCGCAGAGCGCGCCAGAGCTGGGCGCGTGAGCCCCCTCGCCCGACCGGGCGTCCTCCTCGAGCCTGCTCAGCCCTGGGATGTGCTCGGCCGGAGCTAACTCCGAAGTAAGTCCTGTGACACTGCCAGGTGGCGGGCTCGGTGCGGGGCGCGCCCGCGCAGAGCGCGCCAGAGCTGGGCGCGCGAGCCCCCTCGCCCGACCGGGCGTCCTCCTCGAGCCTGCTCAGCCCCGGGATGTGCTCGGCGGGAGCTAATTCCGAAGTAAGTCGTGTGACACTTCTTGTTTCTGAACTTAGAGAACACCCAAAGAAAGTACGGAGAATTAATTCTTTAGTCTCTTTTCCTTTTTTCTTTAGAATTCCTTCTTTAGTTTCTTTAGTCTCTATTTTAGAAAAACCAAACCATTCAATATAACATTGTATAAAGCCCCTATTTGGACCACAAAATCTGTCAACGGAAATGGATGAGTTGGTGAAGCGGACCTTTACCTGTCTTCCAAGCTCAGGTACGCTCAGCCATGGAATACTGCTGCAACCTATATGATGTTTCTGTCACATACCAAATTGATGCATTAGACTAGGTAGATGTCCGTGCTCACCGGAACACCACGCAGACGAAATGTTCAGCCTACATCACCGACACAGTGTCACATGTCTTTCGGTCTTCTACCAGATATACTTTGGAGAGTGCGCTCAGAAACTTCACAACATGGTACCTCCTTCACCGTTTTACCCCAAGAAATGCGACAAGTCGTGACCGTTGGCGTGACGATTCACATGGTTTAAATTCAAATTACTCGCATGAAATGCTCAATGTTTCTGAAACGAACCGCTAAGGTGTGGAACGCCCTCCTGGCGTCTGTGTTTCCTGCCACGTATAACTTGAGTACCTTCCAGGCAAGAATGATATCGAACTTCCAAAGGTAAACTGGAAGAAAATGCTTTAGCATTCTTCTTGTCATGCCTCTCCACTACTGAAGGTTTGCTGTCACCATATTATATAACTCCCTCTTTCGCCAAACGAAAAAGCTGCGCAATGTTGGCTTTACCAGTCAATTCACGGATGTGGGAACTTCAGCCACGAATTTCTTCTACCAACACTCCTGTTGCCCTCAATGTTGCCCATCACGATAGTCTGCAAGAGCCGGTACCGGTCATGTATGAGAACATGTCCCAAATAACTGATCTTAAATGCTTTAGCATTAAATCCGTCTATTGTAATGTGTTTTGCAGTGAATTAACAAAGAGTGAATAGCCATCTTTTTGTCTTACCAGGCAGACGAGTTCCTAGATGACATCCTCTCGCTGGACAGCGGCGCGGGCCCGCTGTCGTCGTCGGAGCCCGCGTCCGCCGCCAGCTCCGTGGCCGGCGACTGCGGCCTGCTCACCGACGCGGACATGCACGCGCTGGCCAAGGACCGGCAGAAGAAGGACAACCACAACATGAGTGAGACTTCTTACTTCTTTATAAAGCGATAGACGTCCACTGCTGCACAAAGATCTGTTGCATCTCACAGGACCTCCAAACAGCCCCAGTTTCCACCGGATTGATTGCTTTCTTAAAGTCCACAAACGCTAACCAAAGTTGCCGGTTATACTCGTCTTTTGTATAGCCTGCCGCAACATATGGATGTGATCTATGGTCTTGAAGCCTTTTCGGAATCCGGCTTGTTCGGGATGCTGGAAGTTTTCGAACCTAGTGTGTGAGTCTTACTTTAAAGAAAAGAATATTTGCTATGCTGAACAGGACTTATAAAGGTTAACACAAGTTAAGAGGGGTTAAGATAATAGTGCAATGGGTGGAAATTAAGCATGAGGACACTTGCTTGCCTGAGAGTTCTCTGTAATGTTCTCTAAAGGTGTATGGAGTTTGCCAATCCGCACCTGGTCAACCTGGCGGACTATGCCCTTAATCCTTCTCATACTGAGCGAAGACCCATACCTAGTAGTGGACCGACGATGGGTAGAAATGAAGAATGAATATTTTTACCCATTATTTTATTTTTATGCTTTTTCATCGACTTCTTTTCCCCACTGTCTAAGTAGATTTCTTATAGAGATTTAAGCGTTTCCTTGACTATTATCCTTTTTTTGTAGTTTGTCGAATTAAGTTTCTCTTCTACCTTCTCTTTACTTCCAGTTGAACGTCGACGCCGATTCAACATCAACGATCGAATAAAGGAGCTCGGTACGCTCCTGCCCAAGACCAACGACCCCTTCTACGAGGTGATAAGGGACGTGCGGCCCAACAAAGGCACCATTCTCAAGAGCAGCGTGGACTACATCAAGTGCCTCCGGGACGAGGTCAACCGGCTCAAACACAGCGAGCAGAGGAGGAAGCAGATCGAGCTACACAATAGAAAACTTACTTTAAGGATACAGGTTTGTACTGAAAACTTCACTTTGGCATATTACGTTCGGTAATCGGTTGGCCGAAAAAAGAATCCCAAAGAAAAAGAAATGCATTATCTGTTACGAGTTGCGGGAATCATAGATCGGGATGGCAGAAGTGCCAAAGGGACCTAGATAACTACACAGCTGCCTCACAAAGAAGTTATCTAGTAATCGAAATGGTGTAATTTGGACATATTCAATATTCAATGCAAAGGAAAAAGGGAAAAGTTGCTCAATTGTGTATCAATTTCAGCAATTTGTCGAAGGAGATCTGGTTTGGACCAGGAAACACCATATTATCTATTGTGACAGCTTTTCTGAGAAACGCTTCAATTTATTGGTGTCCTTATTCAATCAATCTCTCAAAGGCTCAACAATAAAATTAATTCTAACTCAGATAGATAAATTATAAGGGTCGAAAATTGCAATATACCCTCAAATTCCCTGTGACTTCGCATAAGTATGGGGTTAGACCACGTTTGTTGAAGAAGTGGGATAGATAACGGAGGGCAAATATTAATTTTCTGGCAATTGCCTACTTCACCAGCCAACATGAATCATGATTCTGGGAAACTGTTTTTGGCTTCAAAGGTGCAAGGAATCCCCTAAGATAGGGACAATATTTTCTCACTATTTTTATTTTTATTTTCAGGAACTAGAAAGGCTGGCGCGATTGCACGGTCTACCAGTTTCTTCAGATGGGTGGTCGTCACCATCCCACCACTCTGATTCAGGAGTGGACACGACCCCTTCAGAAAACTTCTCCGAACCCCCCAAATCTCTACCGGTAATTTTGTTTTGATTAGCTTTTTCCCGCTTTTTATCCTGCATGCCTGAGAGTTCTCCATAATGTTCTCAAAGGTGTGTGAAGTCCGCCAATTTGTAATAAGGCCGCGTGGACCTTCTCTGAGAGGAGGCGCCCAGTTGTGAGTGTTTAATGTGTTGCTGATGATGATGATGATCTATTTGTTATGACTCTACCACCGGCTTAATCGCTCAGTTCGTTAACCATGTAAACTCTTTATTCCAGGAGGTGGTGCTCCCTAAGTCGGAGCCCGCGCCGCTGATGGAGCTGGGTGATCCTCCGCCAGACCTGCTGCGGGACACGCCGTCCGGCGAGGCTCTGCAGGCGTTGGACGCGCTCGGTTAGTGTTGACAGTAGATGCAGGAGGTGGGGCTCCCTAAGTCGGAGCCCGCGCCGCTGATGGAGCTGGGTGATCCTCCGCCAGACCTGCTGCGGGACACGCCGTCCGGCGAGGCTCTGCAGGCGTTGGACGCGCTCGGTTAGTGTTGACAGTAGATGCAGGAGGTAGGGCTCCCTAAGTCGGAGCCCGCGCCGCTGATGGAGCTGGGTGATCCTCCGCCAGACCTGCTGCGGGACACGCCGTCTGGCGAGGCTCTGCAGGCGTCGGACGCGCTCGGTTAGTGTTGACAGTAGATGCAGGAGGTGGGGCTCCCTAAGTCGGAGCCCGCGCCGCTGATGGAGCTGGGTGATCCTCCGCCAGACCTGCTGCGGGACACGCCGTCCGGCGAGGCTCTGCAGGCGTTGGACGCGCTCGGTTAGTGTTGACAGTAGATGCAGGAGGTGGGGCTCCCCAAGTCGGAGCCCGCGCCGCTGATGGAGCTGGGTGATCCTCCGCCAGACCTGCTGCGGGACACGCCGTCCGGCGAGGCTCTGCAGGCGTTGGACGCGCTCGGTTAGTGTTGACAGTAGATGCAGGAGGTGGGGCTCCCTAAGTCGGAGCCCGCGCCGCTGATGGAGCTGGGTGATCCTCCGCCAGACCTGCTGCGGGACACGCCGTCCGGCGAGGCTCTGCAGGCGTTGGACGGTTAGTGTTGGTGACAGGCGTTATTGCAGGAGGTGATGGAGCTGAGCGATCCAGCTACTTCTGCACGACCGACCCACTACTTCTGCACCTGCTGGGGTGTAAAAGTAGCGGTGATCAGATTACGAAATGTGTTTACATCGGATAGGCATATGCCATAGCTTTAATTTTCTACAATTTGCAGTTTTAAGTCGAAGATTTGATGTTATCATGAAATCTTCGACACGAATAAAAGCCATTCCTAACATGCATTACAAAAATAAATCTATTATTATACTTGACATAACTTTGTAAAAAAGTTTATTTGAATAAAAAACATTTCTATTCTATTCTATATTTAATATGCCGTACCATTTATCTTCAATCTAGAATTTTCATTGATAAGTTCAAATAAACTGTAGTGTTTCAAGCATAGACTTGGTATATCTATGATCTAAGGTTTCAAGCATGTTTCAAGTACATATCACAATAAACGTCATTTTAAAGGTATCACAATGTTACTCACAAATGGGTGGTAACTTTGGAACGAAACAAAATGAATATGATGGATGTTACTCGTATATCGTATTCGGGTTATGGTTTTTAATCTGTTTTCTTGTTTATTCATTTCAGACGGCCTTAAGCTAGGATCCTGTTCGCCGCTAAGCCGCGAAGAAGGCCTTTCGCTGGGTTGTTTGGAACCAGATCTCTGCCTCGAACCTGTGACCGACCATCTCTTTAACCACAAAGAAATTAAGGTAATGATGATTCAAGTGAAAAAACTATTAAGTACGTCTTAAATGTATGAAGTTCTATTTTCGATAGATAACACTTAGTGGAAAGAGTCTAAGCTATATAAATTATTATTTATACATTTAAATAAAATCTACAAATACTTTAAGTACAACCGTAGATCTATCATATATTTTCAAAACTGTAAAAATTTAAATTAAAAATTTAAAAATGATAGTACTTATAAAATGTGAAAGTGATCGGCGTCTCAAGTGACCAAAGAGCTGGCAAAGGCTTGGCCTCGCTATTCAGAGAGGTAATAGCGCCAGTGTTTTGGGCACCATGCCCATTAGCGATCACTTGGACGGCGTGTATTTTTTGTAACTATAATTACTATCAGTAAGTTATTTGTTCCAAAATTTTTATTTTTGGAACGAAGTTCCTTATTATTATAATGTGAATTGACAGGTTAAAAAAATTAGACAAACAAAATAAGCTTAGTATGCTTCAATTTAAGAAGCCGAAAATAAGTAGTAAAATAATTTCTTTTATGCAAATAATGTATTATCGTCATTGCGAATAAATTTTTTTTTTATTTTTTTCAACTTTTTTATTTAACGCACACCAAGCTTATTTTGTTCGTCTAATAATTATTATTGACTATCAATTCACATGAAAAAAATTTCATCACGCATGACGGGGCTTTCAATGTTACTGGTATATTATGTGTTCGACAGTGGCCTAAAAAAATAGGTAATATAAAAAAAATTAATAGATTCCTCCTTATTTTGTCAGCAAATGAGGCTATCGCCCACCCCGGGGATGCTGGGCAGCGACGACAACGACGCGGTGCTGAACCTGGCGCAGATCGAGGACCTCATGGACGACGACTCGCACAACCCCGTCACGTCAGGCGAGTCCTCGTTACTGTACTGTAGCCATTACATGCTGGGCAGCGACGACAACGACGCGTGCTGAACCTGGCGCAGATCGAGGACCTCATGGACGACGACTCGCACAACCCCGTCACGTCAGGCGAGTCCTCATTACTGTACTGTAGCCATTACATGCTGGGCAGCGACGACAACGACGCGGTGCTGAACCTGGCGCAGATCGAGGATCTCATGGACGACGACTTGCACAACCCCGTCACGTCAGGCGAGTCCTCATTACTGTACTGTAGCCATTACATGCTGGGCAGCGACGACAACGACGCGGTGCTGAACCTGGCGCAGATCGAGGACCTCATGGACGACGACTCGCACAACCCCGTCACGTCAGGCGAGTCCTCATTACTGTACTGTAGCCATTACATGCTGGGCAGCGACGACAACGACGCGGTGCTGAACCTGGCGCAGATCGAGGACCTCATGGACGACGACTCGCACAACCCCGTCACGTCAGGCGAGTCCTCATTACTGTACTGTAGCCATTACATGCTGGGCAGCGACGACAACAACGCGGTGCTGAACCTGGCGCAGATCGAGGACCTCATGGACGACGACTCGCACAACCCCGTCACGTCAGGCGAGTCCTCATTACTGTACTGTAGCCATTACATGCTGGGCAGCGACGACAACGACGCGGTGCTGAACCTGGCGCAGATCGAGGACCTCATGGACGACGACTCGCACAACCCCGTCACGTCAGGCGAGTCCTCATTACTGTACTGTAGCCATTACATGCTGGGCAGCGACGACAACGACGCGGTGCTGAACCTGGCGCAGATCGAGGACCTCATGGACGACGACTCGCACAACCCCGTCACGTCAGGCGAGTCCTCATTACTGTACTGTAGCCATTACATGCTGGGCAGCGACGACAACGACGTGGTGCTGAACCTGGCGCAGATCGAGGACCTCATGGACGACGACTCGCACAACCCCGTCACGTCAGGCGAGTCCTCATTACTGTACTGTAGCCATTACATGCTGGGCAGCGACGACAACGACGCGGTGCTGAACCTGGCGCAGAGCGAGGACCTCATGGACGACGACTCGCACAACCCCGTCACGTCAGGCGAGTCCTCATTACTGTACTGTAGCCATTACATGCTGGGCAGCGACGACAACGACGCGGTGCTGAACCTGGCGCAGATCGAGGACCTCATGGACGACGACTCGCACAACCCCGTCACGTCAGGCGAGTCCTCATTACTGTACTGTAGCCATTACATGCTGGGCAGCGACGACAACGACGCGGTGCTGAACCTGGCGCAGATCGAGGACCTCATGGACGACGACTCGCACAACCCCGTCACGTCAGGCGAGTCCTCATTTCTGTACTGTAGCCATTACATGCTGGGCAGCGACGACAACGACGCGGTGCTGAACCTGGCGCAGAGCGAGGACCTCATGGACGACGACTCGCACAACCCCGTCACGTCAGGCGAGTCATCATTACTGTACTGTAGCCATTACATGCTGGGCAGCGACGACAACGACGCGGTGCTGAACCTGGCGCAGATCGAGGACCTCATGGACGACGACTCGCACAACCCCGTCACGTCAGGCGAGTCCTCATTACTGTACTGTAGCCATTACATGCTGGGCAGCGACGACAACGACGCGGTGCTGAACCTGGCGCAGATCGAGGACCTCATGGACGACGACTCGCACAACCCCGTCACGTCAGGCGAGTCCTCATTACTGTACTGTAGCCATTACATGCTGGGCAGCGACGACAACGACGCGGTGCTGAACCTGGCGCAGATCGAGGACCTCATGGACGACGACTCGCACAACCCCGTCACGTCAGGCGAGTCCTCATTACTGTACTGTAGCCATTACATGCTGGGCAGCGACGACAACGACGCGGTGCTGAACCTGGCGCAGATCGAGGACCTCATGGACGACGACTCGCACAACCCCGTCACGTCAGGCGAGTCCTCATTACTGTACTGTAGCCATTACATGCTGGGCAGCGACGACAACGACGCGGTGCTGAACCTGGCGCAGATCGAGGACCTCATGGACGACGACTCGCACAACCCCGTCACGTCAGGCGAGTCCTCATTACTGTACTGTAGCCATTACATGATGGGCAGCGACGACAACAACGCGGTGCTGAACCTGGCGCAGATCGAGGACCTCATGGACGACGACTCGCACAACCCCGTCACGTCAGGCGAGTCCTCATTACTGTACTGTAGCCATTACATGCTGGGCAGCGACGACAACGACGCGGTGCTGAACCTGGCGCAGATCGAGGACCTCATGGACGACGACTCGCACAACCCCGTCACGTCAGGCGAGTCCTCATTACTGTACTATAGCCATTACATGCTGGGCAGCGACGACAACGACGTGGTGCTGAACCTGGCGCAGATCGAAGACCTCATGGACGACGACTCGCACAACCCCTTCACGTCAGGCGAGTCCTCATTACTGTACTGTAGCCATTACATGCTGGGCAGCGACGACAACGACGCGGTGCTGAACCTGGCGCAGATCGAGGACCTCATGGACGACGACTCGCACAACCCCGTCACGTCAGGCGAGTCCTCGTTACTGTACTGTAGCCATTACATGCTGGGCAGCGACAACAACGATGCGGTGCTGAACCTGGCGCAGATCGAGCACCTCATGGACGACGACTCGCACAACCCCGTCACGTCAGGCGAGTCCTCGTTACTGTACTGTAGCCATTACATGCTGGGCAGCGACGACAACGACGCGGTGCTGAACCTGGCGCAGATCGAGCACCTCATGGACGACGACTCGCACAACCCCGTCACGTCAGGCGAGTCCTCATTACTGCACTGTAGCCATTACATGCTGGGCAGCGACGACAACGACGCGGTGCTGAACCTGGCGCAGATCGAGGACCTCATGGACGACGACTCGCACAACCCCGTCACGTCAGGCGAGTCCTCATTACTGTACTGAAGCCATTACATGCTGGGCAGCGACGACAAAGACGCGGTGCTGAACCTGGCGCAGATCGAGGACCTCATGGACGACGACTCGCACAACCCCGTCACGTCAGGCGAGTCCTCATTACTGTACTGTAGCCATTACATGCTGGGCAGCGACGACAACGACGCGGTGCTGAACCTGGCGCAGATCGAGGACCTCATGGACGACGACTCGCACAACCCCGTCACGTCAGGCGAGTCCTCATTACTGTACTGTAGCCATTACTTGCTGGGCAGCGACGACAACGACGCGGTGCTGAACCTGGCGCAGATCGAGGACCTCATGGACGACGACTCGCACAACCCCGTCACGTCAGGCGAGTCCTCATTACTGTACTGTAGCCATTACATGCTGGGCAGCGGCGACAACGACGCGGTGCTGAACCTGGCGCAGATCGAGGACCTCATGGACGACGACTCGCACAACCCCGTCACGTCAGGCGAGTCCTCATTACTGTACTGTAGCCATTACATGCTGGGCAGCGACGACAACGACGCGGTGCTGAACCTGGCGCAGATCGAGGACCTCATGGACGACGACTCGCACAACCCCGTCACGTCAGGCGAGTCCTCATTACTGTACTGTAGCCATTACATGCTGGGCAGCGACGACAACGACGCGGTGCTGAACCTGGCGCAGATCGAGGACCTCATGGACGACGACTCGCACAACCCCGTCACGTCAGGCGAGTCCTCATTACTGTACTGTAGCCATTACATGCTGGGCAGCGACGACAACGACGCGGTGCTGAACCTGGCGCAGATCGAGGACCTCATGGACGACGACTCGCACAACCCCGTCACGTCAGGCGAGTCCTCATTACTGTACTGTAGCCATTACATGCTGGGCAGCGACGACAACGACGCGGTGCTGAACCTGGCGCAGATCGAGGACCTCATGGACGACGACTCGCACAACCCCGTCACGTCAGGCGAGTCCTCATTACTGTACTGTAGCCATTACATGCTGGGCAGCGACGACAACGACGCGGTGCTGAACCTGGCGCAGATCGAGGACCTCATGGACGACGACTCGCACAACCCCGTCACGTCAGGCGAGTCCTCATTACTGTACTGTAGCCATTACATGCTGGGCAGCGACGACAACGACACGGTGCTGAACCTGGCGCAGATCGAGGACCTCATGGACGACGACTCGCACAACCCCGTCACGTCAGGCGAGTCCTCATTACTGTACTGTAGCCATTACATGCTGGGCAGCGACGACAACGACGCGGTGCTGAACCTGGCGCAGATCGAGGACCTCATGGACGACGACTCGCACAACCCCGTCACGTCAGGCGAGTCCTCATTACTGTACTGTAGCCATTACATGCTGGGCAGCGACGACAACGACGCGGTGCTGAACCTGGCGCAGATCGAGGACCTCATGGACGACGACTCGCACAACCCCGTCACGTCAGGCGAGTCCTCATTACTGTACTGTAGCCATTACATGCTGGGCAGCGACGACAACGACGCGGTGCTGAACCTGGCGCAGATCGAGGACCTCATGGACGACGACTCGCACAACCCCGTCACGTCAGGCGAGTCCTCATTACTGTACTGTAGCCATTACATGCTGGGCAGCGACGACAACGACGCGGTGCTGAACCTGGCGCAGATCGAGGACCTCATGGACGACGACTCGCACAACCCCGTCACGTCAGGCGAGTCCTCGTTACTGTACTGTAGCCATTACATGCTGGGCAGCGACGACAACGACGCGGTGCTGAACCTGGCGCAGATCGAGGACCTCATGGACGACGACTCGCACAACCCCGTCACGTCAGGCGAGTCCTCGTTACTGTACTGTAGCCATTACATGCTGGGCAGCGACGACAACGACGCGGTGCTGAACCTGGCGCAGATCGAGGACCTCATGGACGACGACTCGCACAACCCCGTCACGTCAGGCGAGTCCTCGTTACTGTACTGTAGCCATTACATGCTGGGCAGCGACGACAACGACGCGGTGCTGAACCTGGCGCAGATCGAGGACCTCATGGACGACGACTCGCACAACCCCGTCACGTCAGGCGAGTCCTCGTTACTGTACTGTAGCCATTACATGCTGGGCAGCGACGACAACGACGCGGTGCTGAACCTGGCGCAGATCGAGGACCTCATGGACGACGACTCGCACAACCCCGTCACGTCAGGCGAGTCCTCGTTACTGTACTGTAGCCATTACATGCTGGGCAGCGACGACAACGACGCGGTGCTGAACCTGGCGCAGATCGAGGACCTCATGGACGACGACTCGCACAACCCCGTCACGTCAGGCGAGTCCTCGTTACTGTACTGTAGCCATTACATGCTGGGCAGCGACGACAACGACGCGGTGCTGAACCTGGCGCAGATCGAGGACCTCATGGACGACGACTCGCACAACCCCGTCACGTCAGGCGAGTCCTCGTTACTGTACTGTAGCCATTACATGCTGGGCAGCGACGACAACGACGCGGTGCTGAACCTGGCGCAGATCGAGGACCTCATGGACGACGACTCGCACAACCCCGTCACGTCAGGCGAGTCCTCGTTACTGTACTGTAGCCATTACATGCTGGGCAGCGACGACAACGACGCGGTGCTGAACCTGGCGCAGATCGAGGACCTCATGGACGACGACTCGCACAACCCCGTCACGTCAGGCGAGTCCTCATTACTGTACTGTAGCCATTACATGCTGGGCAGCGACGACAACGACGCGGTGCTGAACCTGGCGCAGATCGAGGACCTCATGGACGACGACTCGCACAACCCCGTCACGTCAGGCGAGTCCTCATTACTGTACTGTAGCCATTACATGCTGGGCAGCGACGACAACGACGCGGTGCTGAACCTGGCGCAGATCGAGGACCTCATGGACGACGACTCGCACAACCCCGTCACGTCAGGTGAGTCCTCATTACTGTACTGTAGCCATTACATGCTGGGCAACGACGACAACGACGCGGTGCTGAACCTGGCGCAGATCGAGGACCTCATGGACGACGACTCGCACAACCCCGTCACGTCAGGCGAGTCCTCATTACTGTACTGTAGCCATTACATGCTGGGCAGCGACGACAACGACGCGGTGCTGAACCTGGCGCAGATCGAGGACCTCATGGACGACGACTCGCACAACCCCGTCACGTCAGGCGAGTCCTCATTACTGTACTGTAGCCATTACATGCTGGGCAGCGACGACAACGACGCGGTGCTGAACCTGGCGCAGATCGACCTAACCTAACCTAAATTGGCAGACATAAAGTGGCCCCATTCCCGCCGGTGGCACCCGTTCACGAGCAACTAACCTAACCTAACCTAAATTGGCAGACATAAAGTGGCCCCATTCCCGCCGGTGGCACCCGTTCACGAGCAACTAACCTAACCTAAATTGACAGACATAAAGTGGCCCCATTCCCGCCGGTGGCACCCGTTCACGAGCAATAACCTAACCTAACCGAACTCCGCAGGCGACCCCATGCTGTGCTCGTCGCCCACGTCGCACCTGGGGCTGAGCGCGGCGGTGGCCGAGGCCGCGGACCACTCGTGCGCGGCCATGCTGCACATCGACCTCTCCGCGCACGCGCCCGGTAACATTTCTCACGGTATTTTAGTCCCGTGTCCCGCTCGTGGCGCAGTATTACGCTACGTATTTAACTGCCCCGTTGGTCTAGTGGTGAGCACGTTCGACTACGAATGACGAGGTCCCGGGTTCGATTCCCGGGTCGGGCCAAAAAAAAAACTTGAGAGGTGTCAAGGGACACCCGGATGGAACGTAGTTCCTTTCGATTACATTGTGTTCGGTATTTTCGCGGTACAACATTGAGTCTCCGTAGCCTAATGGCTCTGGCAGTCGCCTAACAGTTAAAAGTCGATGGTTCGAATCCCAGCTCGACAGACCGAATTTTCTATTTTCAATTTTATTTTAAACAATTTCTACATGTGGAACCTAGGCGACGTAGGCGACTGCCGGAGGCTACGGAGAACCAATGTTGTATCGCGAAAATACCGAACACAATGCAAAATTCACATTCAACAAAAAAGTGTCGGTTTCAAAAATATGTCGAGTGTCGGTTCCTCAATTTTTTCCGTCTAGCCCGGGTTCCGTACCGCGCGATAAGGAACTTACGTTCCAAAAGTATTGGGTTTTTCTGTCAAGAAATTCTCATTACTAGCCCGGAGTTAGGAAGTAGGCGGTGAGTCACCCCCGTGCCTCGGAGAGCACGTAAAGCCGTCGGTCCTGCGCCTGATCTCTCTCCGATCGTGTCGGATTTTCCTTTCCATCGGACTAGAGAGTGAGGGAATACAGAGTGCACCTGTGTCTGCGCACACGCACACTTGTGCACTATAATACCTCCCGCGCAGATGGCTAATCTCTGAGCAGGTTGGCCGCCGTGATCGGATTCGGTCGGGAGGACATTATTATTTCGCTACGGAAGTAGGCAGTTGCGACTTGATTTTTTTGAAGTGAAAACTTCTTTAGGCGCGTTGAGCACTTTTTTGGGTGAGCAAAAACATGGATTTCGCGAAATCGTCACCGTCACCATCGTCACCTGGAGATTTGAGTAAGCGTTCAACATTTTAGAGGTTCTCAAGCAACCTTGTACAGCGCAGCGGGCAAGCAGTCGCCTTCCTTATCGTTTAATGTTTGATGTCGCAGGTTCGGATCTCACTCACGAAACGTGACAGTGCGTTTTTTTTAATTATTTTTATTTTTATTTATTTTATTTTTTAATTTTTATTTTATATATGTTTTTAATTATTAGCATTTTCACTTCTATCGTTAGTCCCTATGACTGCCAATTTCTTTTTATTTAACAAGCAATGCAAACAGTAATAAGAAAAACAATATAAGTATATATATATATACCTAAATTTAACCTAAAGAAACTATAAAAAGTACATTTACAAAACATAATCTTAACTACTACTATAATATTATAATAGAAACATAATCTTTAATTTGAAAGTATTTTTTCAAAGTTTATTTGAAGAAATTATAAATTCTATTATATTTTACTTTTAGTCGGTCAGTCAGTGAGGGTTAAATGAAATGACAAGATAGGTCTTCGTCAACGATCTTACGAGTATCTCTGATAGGTATAGTTGCCGATGCAATCTAACTTGTCAGTTGAAACTAGTATTACTGTGTAAATAAAATCCATATACCTCGGTTTCTACTCGCCATTTTTTAGTCTAGGCAATGAAGCTAGTGGACCCCAACAGCAATTCTTCAGGCGATGAAACTTTACAGAATGATAAAGTATCAGTAGTTAAACGTATTTTATAAATATCCAAAAAAAAATTTGAACGGAAGTTAGGTATTTTTACCTAAACTCTTTTATGCTTAATATCTCAGTTCGACAAAATGCTCGGTCAAAACTTTCTTCACCTGAAACATTCATGTAAAGTCTAGAAACAAAATATAAAATATCCAAAATATACTCCTAGTTGAAACCACCAAATTTTGAAAAATAAGTTTTTTTAATGTAACTTGCAGCGAAAAATTGCTCTGTGAATTTTTTTCACTGGAATGTCCTTTTATAGCCGTTTTGTACCTACAACTTGAAAATCCAAACAATATACCAAGAGACTATATTTTTTTCAAAAACTACCCTTTTACTCACAGTGCAAAATTTCTCCATCCATTTTTTTACTTGATATGATTACAATTATTTTTTTTGTATCAAGTATCAAAATATCCAAAAAAATAATCAAGCGCATTAAAAACTATAAAAATTTTAGAAAGAAATATTTTATACTAGCTGATGCCCGCGACTTCGTCCGCATGGATTTAGTTTTTAAAAATCCCGCGGGAACTGTTTCATTATCCGAGATAAAAAGTAGCTCTCCCGGTCTGAGGAACCACCACTACATCCATTACTATACCCATGCAAAAAATCGCATCAATCCGCTGTTCTGTTGCGACGTGATTGAAGGACAAACCAACAAACAAACACACTTTCGCATTTATAATATCAGTAATGCTTTATTATAAAACTTTTATAATTGTCAAATTTTTTACCATACTTAACCAAAGACAAAATTACGTTTAGCTGTCATTTACGTTTTGTTATTTCACTGTCATTTGCGTTATGTTATTCCATGTCAGATGCGTTTTTCGTATACCACATTTTATAGTGACATGACAAAAATGCGGTCGAACGGGATAAAAAGTATCCTATGTCCGTCTCCTGGTTCTAAGCTACCTCTCCACCAATTTTCAGCCAAATCGGTTCATCCGTTCTTGAGTTATAAGTAGTGTAACTAACACCACTTTCTTTTATATATATAGATTTAATCCATCAAGGGAAGCAGGAGCGTGGTGAGTTGACGTAATGGTCCGGGAGCCAGTGACAGATTTTCATGACCAAGTCCCTCCCAATTAAAACTTCGTGAAATGCATTAGGGATTTATATTATGAATATTCGCGACCGTCAGCTGCGACTCCGTGGGTGGGGCGGGCAGTGGCAGCCTCCAACGCATGGAGAAAAAAAAAGTTTTTTAGTCATTTCCTCCCATTTGAAAATTTGTCAGATATATAGAAAAGAAATAAAGTCAGCTGACCATAACATGGTCCACCATGTTATGGTCAGCTGACTTTAATTTTCCTTCAAAATATTAGGTAAATTATAATCTGTCAAATTTTCAAATGGGAGGAAATGACTAAAAAACTTTTTTTTCTCCATGCGTTGGAGGCTGCCACTGCCCGCCTCACCCACTGAGTCGCAGCTGACGGTCGCGAATATTCATAATATAAATCCCTAATGCGTTTCACGAAGTTTCGCTCGAGAGGAAATAATTGACCGAATTTGTACCTGGCTCCCGGACTATAACGAGACTTCATCTATTCAGTGACGAGACTGACATTAGTATCTGCCTTTTATGACGCGAGCCAGTACTCGATAATCGAATGTGTCGTTGAGTCGACAGTTCAATTTTCAATCAAAAACTTTTGGCAACTACAGTGACTGTGTCGGTCTAATGGTTCTGAACCATATTTTCATGGTATTAAAGCGAAAAATCGCACACAGATCTAAAACTAGTTTAAATGCTGAGACAAAAACTGCTTTAAGAGTGTATAATAATATGCAATTTTGTATTTTAAGCAACTTGTAATTAGGTAAAAAATAGTACGTCGTCAAAAGTACGTCGCGCGTCTATCACTCTATTTCTCACTCACGAGAAAACGATTATTTGCCATCCCGCTCGAAAAGGGGCACGAAATCCATATCATAGCGACATTACTGCACAATTTTAAGGGCGCTAATGCAAATCCGTTAAACTATTGGAGTTTTCGGATCATTTTGTAACTAATTCGAACAAAACACAATGGAACTAAAAACTACTACACACAGAGATTGGTCCTTTATCTCCAATTTTTGGTTTTGGTTTGGTGAAAAATCTTTCTTTTTAGTACTATAAAAATGATTTTTCGTCACCTCTTCACACCGAAAATTGATGATTTAGGAGCGAGTTTAGTTAGGTTTAGGTACATTTTTTCTGCATAACATACCAATTTTGAAAAGAGCTGACTTTCTTGCCGGCTCTTCTCAGCAGAATCTACTTTCCGAACCAGTGGTAGAATCACGACGTGTCATAAGAGCCACAGGTTGGCCTACGTGAAATAAATTTGAATTTGAAAGAAATGGATATTATTATTTTATAAGTTGTTATGGCTATTTTTAACTGACTCAAAAAAAGGAGCGGGTTATCAATTCGACGTTTTTTTTTGTGCCGATGTTACTCCATAACAAGGAGTGAGCAGGAGCGTGATGACGTCACAAGACCCGACTTTGCTCACGGCGACGTGAGCCTGTAGATAGTCCATAGAGCCTTTTTAACATACATACTTAACAAGATCGCGCCATAAAAGGTAAAAAAAAATTTATACTTTGTTTATAATAATTATTTTACTTTACAACATTACTTGGATTTTTCAGTTTTTGTTCAAGTATAAAAAATTATTATAAACAAAGCATAAATATTTTTTAAATTTTATGGCGCGATCTTGTTAAATATTTATGTAAAAAAGGCTGTACGAAGCGAAAATTTTTTACGACAATTATTTAAACATTTTTTTCACTTACAATTAAGACGGAAGTTCGAGAAAATTTTGTTAGTTAACAATTGTTTAACTTGTTGAAAAATTAACTTTAAGTAAAATTTCCAACGAGAATAAATTATTTATAGTGTTCAAAACACACCATAATTTTTTCAAATTTTTAAAAAAATATTCAATACCTTAAATAAATTAATTAATGTGCCGTACTCGCTTTTGACGCCGCGCGCGCAACCTAAAAATGTCGCGCGCAGACCTATTTTCAGCGGTAGATTAAAATTATAAATAATGGAGATAGAGTTCCGTGAGTTCGGAGTTTTTTATTGAAAATTTCCTCTTCTTTTAGAATCTTTTTTTGAAATTTCTTAAATATTAATAGTTTATGAAATATTGGCAAAAAACGAAATGCCATTTTTTTCATCTTTAATTGTTTATAACTTTTGCAATTTTTTATGTGCTAATACACGCTTTTGGAACATTTTTCTAGGCATCATTCCGGATCCAATGAGCTATCGCACATAATTTTAAGACCAGTATCTCTATTTTGTACCATTTTGAACTTGTCAACTAGACTATTAGAGCCACTTTATGAGCAAGTGTGTTAAAAAAAAGTTTTTAGTTTCTACACATTATGTTGACATTGGGCGTGTTTTTATGCTCGCCCGACTTCAGAATGAGGCATTAGAATTGAAAAGTTGGATCCAGAAATTATTGGGGAACCATCTCGAGAATTTTTTCTAGCAAGTGAAATAAAAATTATCAAAATCGGTTCAGAAATCTCGAAGAAACCGTTGTACATACAACACATGGTGTTTTAGGATCCCTAAAAAGTGTCATGCTCTTTTTATTTATTGTATTGTATTCATTCATAATACACGAATTTATCTATCTATCTTCTTCTATATAAATAAAAATGAATGTTGGTAAGCGCATAACTCAAAAATGGATGGACCAATTCGGTTAATTTATTTTTTTGTATGTTCCTTAAGTTCCACGGAAGGTTTTAATACAAAAAAAAAAAAACAAAAAAAAAAATTCACGCGGACGAAGTCGCGGGCATCAGCTAGTCTATATAAATAAAAATGAATGTTGGTAAGCGCATAACTCAAAAATGGATGGACCAATTCGGTTAATTTATTTTTTTGTATGTTCCTAAGTTACACGGAAGGTTTTAATACAAAAAAAAAAACAAAAAACTAAATTCACGCGGACGAAGTCGCGGGCATCAGCTAGTCTTGAATAAAAACAGTATGTCACTTTTTTAGGGATCCTAAAATACCGTGCATAAGTTAAAAAAATAAGTGCTGAATTGAGAGCCACTTCCTTTTTGGAAGTCGGTTAAAAAGGTTTTGGTAACAAAGTAATCAATGAAGCTTTTGCCAAAAAACAATTGTTTTTAAATATTATAGAGCTTCATAATTTTTTATACTTTTTCAAAATAAAGATGTTATTTTTTGGTTGTTTGAAGCAGATACATATTATTTTATTTTCAGTGAAGGAAATGAATATTAGTTAATATAAGCTGTTATGGCAATTTTATGTTGTTTTTGTTTAAATTTTCCCAAAATAAACTAATTCGGAGAAACAAATTATGCTTAAGGGCCCTTAATTAAACTATTGAAATAGCTCATTAATTATCGGAAGCTAAGTCGCTACAATTAGTGGTTGTATAAATAAATTAATGTTGAGGTACACATTTATGTTTATTATTTAGCATCGTAGAAGTCATGTAGTAATATATTATTTGTGAAGTCGCTTCGCTCGCGCACGCTAAACTATACCCAATGATTCAAGCATTAAGGTACATTATCGCGAAAACGCAGTTTAGATTTCAAAAACTCTGTTTCAATATCGATGTTCTTCGTGATATTTTTTTGGATATTCAGGATAAGTGTGTAAATGTGACTACCTACTATGTTAAAAAAAAGAAATTGGATAGAGAAATTTTTCATTCCGAGTAATAAACAATTTTCAGTTGAAGTAAGATAAATAGATTTTGGTATGGATTTTTTTTTGGATTTTCTTACACGTTATGCTAAATTACATTTTAAGGACATTTGAAAATAAAAAATTGACTGAGCAATTTTCTGGTCGAAATTACGGACAAAAAAAGGAAACCTCTTTAAAAAATGACAGTTCCGTTTGAAAAAAGTTTTGGATTTTTATCAAGTACCTCTTATTAAGGCTAATAATTAGTTTGGTAAAAAAAAAATTGGACGGAGAAATTATTCTGTTCAAAATATTAAGCTATTTGTACTTTTAGGTATAAATACCCAACTTCCGCATGGATTTTTTTTTGGATATTTTTGTGTAAATTTTGGGTCATCCCATACTACAACCCTGCCAAGTTTCATCGACTGAGGATTTGATGCGGGGGTCTCCATACAACAAACCGCCCCATTGCCTAGTCTATTTCCCGCTCGCTTAAATGCTTGGCGGCGTGTTTGATGGTAGAATGGTAACTAGTCATGGCCAAAACATCAGAGACAGTTCAGAAATTATACTTATACCTTACCTAACTATACTTTATTATACTTTACCAAATTTTCTCGACCAGAATTTGTATCTAAGAACTCCCATTTAAAAGATGTTATTTTAAATGAATTTTCTTTTCACCAGGTTCATCACTAATGTCAGAGGGAGGCATGTCCCTCGGCCTAGGCGGATTAGGGGGTCTCGGAGGATTAGGGGAGAGTCTGCCCCTACTGCTAGGGGCCACTCACGCGCCGCATTCACCTCACGCCCATCCCAGACCCTGCTTCGACATGGATCTAGGCGCCTAGCATAGCGCCAAGCGAAGCATCAACCATCGTTGAAAAGCTGACTTTAATCTATTCCTATTGTTAATTGAAGACGCCGGCTTTAGTGTAAAGTTTAGCGCAAATAAAATGTTCTAAAGACGAGTCACCCTCCCAAGCGCGCCCCATACAAAAGTAGCTTGTTTCTTATTAGAAAAAAAAAAAGATACCGGCCGAATTGAGAACCTCCTCCTTTTTGGAAGTCGGTTAATTAGCCAACATTCAAATAGGAATTGAAGAATCAAGGTATATTGCCCACTGATCAAATCTTATGGGAGCTTGTAATGAGCATATAGTTGTTCGAATGTTCTAAGGAGGACACGGGTTTTAGAATATTTTGGAAGACCCTGTCTTTTCTTTCTTTATCTATCGATATAGACGTCCACTGCTGGATACAGGTCTCTTGTATAGACTTCCACATGTTTTCCACATTCATGACGTTGTTCAGCTAGTCTGCCAACACTGCGCTTTCTGGTGTAAAGTTGTCTAGAACTCCAATGACTATCTCGGGGATCTGACAAACCAAAGCTTGGGAACTCTCGAGGGTTACTTATGTTAAAACTGAACGCACAATACAGATAGAGTGATACAAAGAAACCGAAAATTCGCCAAAAATTGAGTTCATAAAATCAAGTTGAATTATCACATTGCTACAATCGGAACTGCTGTAATTGATGAATTTGTGGGATACTCACCCAGTTGGGTATTTGACTGTTGGCCAAATGTTGATATTTATTATTTATAATCGAAAATGTAACATATTGTAAGAATAACATTTGTAAAAACAGAAAATAAATCGGTCAAAAAACAAATATGTTATAAGCTGTTTTACCATGGTTTTACTACGACTGTATCTGTCTCTTTCTAAAACGAAATTTTCTATGAAGAGTGTATGGAGCTTTGTGTTTTGACGTCACAACTCGCAACACAATAGCGCTCACTTTGTCTAACAAGGTAACTTTAAAGCTTTATATTTCCGAGACTAGATATTTAAAGAAGAAAAATGGCATTATGTTATAATATTAAAAAACGTTATTTTAAATAAATAAAAACATTTTAAGTCAAATACCCAATTGGAGGTGATTGTGATCATCGCAGCTGTCCAATTATGGTGGTAGGCCTCTTTTATTAGAATCGTAATGCATTTGAAAAATTTAAAAGTTGTTGATTGAAAAGATATGATACCAATTATGACGTCATAAAGGTATTTTACGTGTACACTCCCACAAACCTATCTGCCCCCCGACTAAAAGTTGCCGATCAAAATCTTTCATTTCATGGCATTAGTGTCAAAGTAAAATAAACCATAACGGCATTAAATTAGAGCTCTATTTCGTTTATGCACTCTCATACGTTTAAGTATGTACAATACGCTTTTCCTTTCCTTTGTCCACTAATAATAAAAAATACGCTCCATAACGCTCCGTGTTCCTCCACGGACACGCCTACTTGCGGAGAAAATTCCCAGGAGTAAAGAAGAAGAAGAAGAAGAAGAACGCTCCATGTTAGAATCGGTTGTACTGAATTTGTGACTAAATCAATACAATCAAGGAATATTTTACTTTGACGCTAATGCCATGAAATGAATAAGATTTCGATCGACAATTTTTAGACAATCGCACCTCTGGTCTGGAGTTTTTTTATAATAAAATTTGCTGCAAATAATACTTATGGCAACACGAAATGTGACAGCCACGCTGTCACCGGGCCAGATGAAGTGACACTTTAGTTACAATTTCAATCTGATAGAATATAATACCTGTTAATACAAAGGTTACGTAACTTAAATAAATTGGAATCTTAATAAAAATAAAAATAAAGTAATAAAATTATTGTTACACTATATTAGGCAAGAATCTGCATAAAGAATTATGTCTAAATCAAGAGAAAGGATTTTTGGGGAAATACTAAAATATCGCCTTTAATATAAAGCCTTCAAATAGGAGGTTACAAAATTATCTATAATTTAGTATCGTAAAAAATAACAATTACAGGAATAATACGTATGACGTTATTATTCCTACTTGTTTATACAAAATAAATATTGTAATATTATACAAAATATAATTATACCTAATTCCTTATACAAAACAAAAAAATATTATGTTGACGTAAATATACATTGTACAAAAAAAAATTAATTTTTACAAAATCAAAAGTTTTTATCTATTTATTGTAGAATTATACAATTCAACGAACTAGATTACATACGTAATATTCAATTTGAAAATGCTAAAAACAAAAATTTGCTACTACGGTACCTATTCATTCGTACAGAAGCATTTCTTATTTGAAATATGAAAATGTTAAATTAGAGCTATAAAAGTGACTCGTTGTATACCATGAATAAATTAATATCTTCTCAAGTAAATATTAATTTTATGTTTACGTATTAAAGGCAATAAAATAAAATTGTATAACTGTCAAAGGCGACTCGAATTAAGTAAGTGATGTTAAAGTGTCATATTTTACATTTATCGTGATAATTCAGTTACCAATTAAATGCTTTGTTATACTTATTTATTTCTCAAGGAAATACTTTGAAAACATAAAATACTTTTCAATAAAAAATTAATGACAGCCTTGTGCATCACTAATTTTTTTCGCAGTGTTGAATAAACCCAAATTTTTTGATGACCGAAGCACCAATGACCGTGATACACAGGGGCTTCCACACTTAAAAATAAAAATTAAGAAATAAATTCCAAATGTGACCCACAATAATATGTGTGTTTCGAATGCCACAAAAATATGGAAACTTTAGTTAAATTAATTAGTTTAAGTATTAAATTTGAATGAATTCAAATGAAAAATTTGAATTACCTACTTGATTTTTTCCGTCAAAAATGGTGCTTTTTTTTTCGAGGAATTTTTTTAAATTTCACCGATCAAATAGCTTTTTTAGTATAATTATTCCTATTAATTAAAGGATAAGATACGCTACCAATTTATTGATAACCTCCTCTTTTGTGGAGGTTGGTTAAAAACACTACAGTATGCAGCCACACGCAGCTCCTTCAAGTTTGTATTAAACTGAGTAGAAAATATTATGGACCATGATATTGAAATAATGAATTATAATATTATTATTATTATACAACATAAATGTGATAAAATATATTTTTAGATGGTATTTATAGATATATTATTATATTATACAATATTTTTGTAAATAAATTTTTTAAATGTACCAAACAATGTGCCTTGTTTTTAGACTTTAAAATACGATTCTGTAGTTTTTGTAAATAAATACAATTTTGTTGATATCACACTGGTTATACTGCAAAATCGTTATGTTTGTCGCAAATTTAGATGTATAGTAAAATAAAAATGAGGTAATACTAAGGTTTCTTTACGAGAAAAATAACTTTCTTGCTATTCTACCGTACGATTTCTAAAAAGATCATAAAGTGACACTAAAGTTCTTTATTTATTTATATTGTACCAAAACCTTAAAACTAAAACACAAGAACGTGCATAAGGAAAGCAAGGAATCTCATTCTCTCTATACCTCATGTATATTTATCATGTTTTTGTGGTTACTGAGATCATAGACTTAGAATTTTTTCGCTACGACTGAGATACAGAAACCACATACACAGTAAACTACCTACATGATATTCTTAATTTTCCTATATACAGTTTTTGCAATTCACGAAGGCGAGTGAGCTTTACTCGTGATTACTTCGTGTACATGCACATTGCATAAGTGTGCGTGCCTGTCAAAGCCTAGGTGGCAGCGGGCAGGCGCGAGCATTGCGCTCGCTCACACTTATACAGATACGACACACACACAACCATAAGTCAGTCGCCCTTGTGAATTGCAAGAACTATAGTTAAATACGTCAACTTAATTAAAAACACATAAACCCGATTAAACTCATATAGCTGTGTATTTAAAACTTGTATTTTATATGTGATTTAAGCGTTAAAAATGGTTAGTTAAATCTAATAACTACATTATTAAAGCTTCAGTTCCCACATTTTTTGGTCATATCGGTCATAACTCAAAATTATGTTTTTCACTTTACGGTCTTTTAGTAATGGGACGGCTGTATTGTCTTGTTATCAATGTTTGGTTTTTAAATTATTACTTAATTAAAAATCGTGCTCAAAATTAATCTAAACATCCTGAGGTAGGTACTTAAGTAATTAAAAAACCTTCGTACCGTATAACTTTTTGAAAGCCTTTCTAATATTTTTATACGTGTTTGAATATTATTCTTATAGCAATAACTGAATCTTCGTTATATTTTTAATATGAAAACTTAGCTGGTTTTTAAATACCTACGTTAATAGAAAATATTAACATCTTACATTTTTATCAGAATGTCGAACAAAATGTGTTTTATGAAGAAACTAAATAATATAAGTGTTATATTATTAAAATATTAAATGAATTGCGTACAGTGAGGCGTCATATTGCAATAATCGTATTTTTAACTATAAATGAATCGTTTTTCTTTGTTATAATAATTATTATTTCTGTTTTTTTGTGAGCTTGTATGGTGTGTTGTTATATATATCGCTCGAATCGTAAATATTATTATTATATAAAAATGATATAAAATATTATTTTTGCATAATAATAATTAAGTATGTAAAATAAATTATTTTTCATAGACAATTAAAATTATAAATAGAAAATAAATAATATAAATCGACACATCGCAATGCTTGCGATATTTTTAGAGTTATTTGCTGTATTTGAATTTCTTTAGAAATTAAGTGAAAACGTTTTAAAATAAAATATTGTCAATTTTTATTAAACTAGCGGCACGCTATGAAGGCCGGTTTGACGTTTGTCCGCTCATGAAGTTCCGTATTAATTGATAACGACTTTGAAGGAAATAATTGTATTACTTTATTGACGATAGTGATGTGCAGAGATTCATAAATTTTATCGAATGTAGTTTTAGGTTTAGGACTCAAAATTTATTTATTAAATTGATTTCTAAAATGTATACAAGTGTAGAAAAATCAGTTTGCACCATTTAAGGGGTGAATGTACTTGTGAATATGAACAATTTTCACTATGTGGACAAACCTCTGAAATCGCAAAAAAATATCAGCTGTTTCATACAAAAGGTAAAATTTTTATTTTTATATGATATATACCACAACTCGGCATTTGGTTATGGCGTGAAATACGTTAAAAATGGCGTAGATGCAAACATGAATATGTTAAAAGCGGAATTAGTACGTCTTTTAAAAGAAAACAAACCAACCAAGATCCGATACGTCATTGACGAAATAGCATTAGAACATGGGCACAGAGTTATACGGTTACCGCCTTACCATTGTGAGTATAATTGGATTGAGTTGGTGTGGGCTCAAATTAAGGGATATGCTGCAAGACACAATACAGAACCCCCATTTACCACAAAAAAAATGCTAAAATTATTAGAAGAAGCTTGTGAACATGTGACTAAAGGAGACTGGGAAAAGGTTGTGAATAGAACTGTTAAATTAATAAGGGAAGATTATGAAAGAGATGTGAAAATAGATAATATTATAGAAAACGAACATATAATTATTAATGTAGGTGATGATAGCAGTGACGACAGTGAAAATAGTAGTATGGACGAATCTGATTAATTATGGCCTTTTGTGGCACCTTTTTTGGTATCTTTTGTATTCATATGTTTCTTGTGTGCATATAAAGTATGTATATTCATTTTCATTCAAATATTCAGTTCGTTCAAATAAATTAAATAAACATATACATTTTTGTTTTATTAAACCTATTTAATCAGGTACAAAAACAAAACTTAATTGTTTTTTGTTCGAGAATAAATTGACATTCCACATCACTATTGTAATGTGTCAAACCGGCCATCATAGCGTGCCGCTAGTGTAGAACATGGGCACAGAGTTATACGGTTACCGCCTTACCATTGTGAGTATAATGCGATTGAGTTGGTGTGGGCTCAAATTAAGGGATATGCTGCAAGACACAATACAGAACCCCCATTTACCACAAAAAAATGCTAAAATTATTAGAAGAAGCTTGTGAACATGTGACTAAAGGAGACTGGGAAAAGGTTGTGAATAGAACTGTTAAATTAATAAGGGAAGATTATGAAAGAGATGTGAAAATAGATAATATTATAGAAAACGAACATATAATTATTAATGTAGGTGATGATAGCAGTGACGACAGTGAAAATAGTAGTATGGACGAATCTGATTAATTATGGCCTTTTGTGGCACCTTTTTTGGTATCTTTTGTATTCATATGTTTCTTGTGTGCATATAAAGTATGTATATTCATTTTCATTCAAATATTCAGTTCGTTCAAATAAATTAAATAAACATATACATTTTTGTTTTATTAAACCTATTTAATCAGGTACAAAAACAAAACTTAATTGTTTTTTGTTCGAGAGTAAATTGACATTCCACATCACTATTGTAATGTGTCAAACCGGCCATCATAGCGTGCCGCTAGTGTAGTATTATTTTTGTTGCTTTATTTAATTGATATAAATTGATGTGATGAATATTGTTATCGAGTTTAGTTTTCGAAAAATGTTTGTTAAAAAAACACATCGACCTAATCACACGGACAGACTGTGTGTATGAATGTTATTTAATATTATAATACGAGATTAAAAAGAAAAATATTGTTGAAGTACAAAGAAGTGAATTACAGAATTTACCAGAATAACATCAGTCTTTCATTGAAACTGTTTTAATAACCACCTGCACCTCTTAATAAAATACATCATTACTCATTAGCAACCCATCAACGGCTCACTACTGAGCACAGGTCTCCTCTCAGAGAAGGGTTATAGGCCATAAGTCCACCACGCTGGCCCTATGCGAATTGGCGGACTTCACACACCTTTGAGAACATTATGAAGAACTCTCAGGTGTGCAGGTTTCCTCACGATGTTTTCCTTCACTGTTGAAGCAAGCGATAGTTAATTGCTTAAACGCACTTGACTCAGTAGTCCGCCAATTCGCATTGGGCCAGCGTGGTGGACTATGGCCTATAACCCTTCTCTGAGAGGAGACCTGCGCTCAGTAGTGAGCCGTTGATGGGTTGCTAATGATGATGATGACTTGACTCCGAAAAGTCAGAGGTGCGTACCCGGGATCAAACCTGCGACCCCCCGAATAGGAGACCACAGTCCTAACCACTAGGCTATCACGGTTATCATACTTAATAAAATATATATACATTTTTAGGGTTCCGCACCAAAATGGTAAAAATGGAACCCTTATGGTGAGACTTTCTCCGTCCGTCCGTCTGTCACAGTCGATTATTTCAGTAAGTATTAAAGCTATCGACATGAAATTTGGCATAGTTGTGTATAATAGTAGCCCAACATCATTGGAATAAAGAAAAATCGAAAATTATTTTTAGTTTGATTAAAAAAGGGGGAAAATCGGGGGTTTGAAATTTTAAAGTAAAATAACTATACCGAGTGGGGTATCATAAATGAAAGGCCTTTACTTGTGCATTCTAAAACAGTTTTTTATTTATTTCTAGATATAATAGTTTTTGATTAATTGGCCAAAATGACGAAAAAAATACCGTTCCCCCCCCCCCCTTATCTCCGAAGTTTACCAATCGAAAAATCTGAAATAATTATGGTCAATAGAGGTTTATGTATATTTTACAGGAAAACTAAAACCAACGCTCTAACTAGCATAGTTTTTTTTATATTAACAATAAACCTCTACAAACAAAGTTAACGATAAATAAGCAAATTAATATAATATTATCGCTTTACTTTTACTTTTGGGAGTACGGAACCCTCGGTGCGCGAGTCCGACTCGCACTTGGCCGGCTTTTTTTTATTTTTTAACAATAATTCTTCATTTGTACAGAGTAGGTACAGACCATTCCAATCGAGAATGGCTACTACTAATAATTATTTGAAAGAAAACCTCAATAAATTCACTCGAAATCGGGAGCTCAAGAAAAAGCCGAATAAGAATTTTAACCACTAAGCTAATGGGGTCGTTTAATTCAGAATGTCTCCCTGACCCCATTAATTTGACCGTACCAAAATCCCGATAATTTCAAAATGTCGCTTGCATAAAAACGTAATCGTTAATTGTATTCGGCACACTCCAGCTTAGAAACTTGGAATAATGGCAGAATCTTTTGCAAATGCATTTTCCCCCTAAAAATGTAAAAGTAACGATTATTTTTATTCATTCGGCCTTGCATCACAATGGAGCGTTTCAAATTTCGTCGAAAATTTGCGTTTTTGCATAAAATGTTCGCGCAGCGGCGCGTGCGCGTGGCGCGGTGACCACGAGCCGCGGGACAATTGGGTATTTTACTGATATTTATTGGAACGAAGTTCCTTATCGCGCGTTGCTAGACGGAAAAAATTAAGACCAAAAGTTGTAACGACGACACACGACTGGAAAATTAAAGAGTTCCCACGGGATTTAAAAAACTGAATCCATGCGAAGTCGCGGGCATCAGCTAGTTTACGTATTAGGTACCTATATAAAAAACAATACTTAAGTAAATACTTAAGTATACTTAAGTAAAAATAATTTAATTTTCTCCTACTTTCTCGGAAATCAATTTGACGAGCTCACTCGCTCAGTGGTGTGAAGTGGGAATTTCGGGTTCGATTCTGAATTGTCTCTAGTCTGGTCTGGTGGAAGGCCGCCGTGCCTACTAACAACCATACCGTCAAAGACGTGCCACCAAGCGATTTAGCGTTCCGGTACGATGGCGTGTAGAAAACCGATCAGGGGTATATATATTTTAGGCTGCTCATTGCTTACCATGAGGTGAAATCGCTGACAAAGGATATTTGTCATGATTCATAAATCTTATAGGTAAGTATTATAAGATTTATATTGACCTGATAAGAAGAAGGCTTCAGGGTCATTCAGCGGATGAAGGAGAGAGCTTTGCTCGGAGTATCCCTGCGAGATCAAATCAGAAATGAGGAGATCCGTAGGAGAACCAAAGTCACCGACATAGCTCAGCGAGTCGCGAAACTGAAGTGGAAATGGGCGCGCACATAGCTCGAAGAGCTGATGCGTTGGGGTCCCAAGGCGCTGGAGTGGCGACCCCGCACCGGGAAGCGCAGTGTTGGCAGATCCCCAGTAGTTGGACCGACGGTATCAAACGAGTCGCAGGGAGCCGCTGGATTCAGGCGGCGCAAGACCTTGGCCTGTGGAAGGCATTGCAAGAAACATTTGTCCAGCAGTGAACGTCTATCGTTTGATAAAGAAGAAGATATTGACCTGAGTTGTCCAGGAAGCGATGGTCACCCCACATTTATTGTAACCAAAGCACATTGTTGCGAGAGATTGATAAAAGCGATACAGTTTGCGTTTTTTGCACAAAATTTAAATGAAGTCCCCTCGGTGCAGGAATAATTCGCCATTTGCATGGTGTCCGCTTACGGCAACAGCACATCTACATTTTATATTATTTATGGCCATAATGAGCGGGATGCAATTTTTGCAAAAATAAATGTAGTTTCTAATGGTAGGGCGAAGGAAACATTTAAAGTTGCTTTAACGGCTTATAAAGTAACTAGCTGACCCAGCGAACTTCGTACCGCCAATAAAAATATTTAGTGGTTGGTCACCCTTATCATTTAGGGGTATGAAAAATAGATAGTAGTCGATTCTCAGACCTACTGAATATGCATATAAAATTTGGTAAAAATCAGTAAAGCCGTTTCGGAGGAGTAAGGTAACTAACATTGTGACACGAGAATTTTATATATTAGATTAGTAATTCCCAAAGTGGTCCAGGTGGACCCCCAGGGGTCCACGGGAAACTCGACGGGGGTCTACGTTGGCGTGACAGAAAAATGGGGGTCCACAATTCGTAAGCGGGGGTCCACGAAAATTTATCTGGTTTCGATAGTGAAGAACTAAAATGTTGGCTTGACTTCACCTATCAATGTAGGCAGATAATATTTTAAGAAGCTCAGCGACTGTTACTTGTAAAAACTTGTAATATTCCATAATCAGTACAACGTGTCGAGACTTGCAAAGCACCGCCGCGGCCGAAAAAATATTTTCAAACATTGAAGGATAAATATGAAAAGAGACCCACCATGCAAAGTCTGTTCGCTTCAACGTCTGAAAGTAACGATGATGGTTTGCGGGCGTCTTACAATATCTCATTACTTATAGCGAAATCTGGAAAACCACACACTATTGGAGAACAGTTAATTTTACCCGCTGTTGAAGAAGTTATAAAAACTGTTCTGCACAAATCTCCATTTGACATACTCAAAAAAAATCCTTTGAGTAACAACACCGTACAAAGACGTATTGATGAAATGAGCTCTGATATTGAAAGTTTCTTGTGTAGTTATCTGCAAAAAACTCATTTTTCTATTCAACTGGACGAGTCGACTTTACCTGGTAATGAAGCATTATTATTGGCTTATGTTCGATTTGTTATGGACGAAGAAATTCATGAAGAGCTACTATTTGCGAAAACTTTGAAGACGGACACTAAAGGTGAATCAATATTTAATGTCCTGAGTGATTTTTTTAAGGAAAAATCAATTCCATTCACAAATGTTATTTCGGTGGCAACAGATGGAGCTCCTGCCATGGTCGGGCGATATCGTGGGTTTATAAGCCATCTTAAAAAAATTATACCAGAGGTAACTGCAATTCACTGTGTCATCCACCGACAACACCTAGTAGCGAAAAATTTGAGTGATAGATTGCACCAATCACTTCAATTTGTGATTAATGCAGTTAACAAAATAAAAAGCAATGCATTGAATACGCGTTTATTTGCACAATTGTGCGATGAAAATGATGAAGACTTCCGACGATTGCTCTTACATACTGAAGTACGCTGGTGCATGTTTAACAAGATTTTACTCACTCTTTGAATCAGTTTTAGAATTTCTGGAAAGTAAAGATCCAAATTTAAAAGGTAACCTGATCAAATTCAAAGCAGACATCGCGTATTTGACGGATTTGTTCAAAAAATTTAATGATATTAACTTACAACTACAAGGGGACAGCCTCAATTTAATAAAAACAAAGGGTGTAATTTCAGCTTTTATTGGAAAATTGAAATTTATGAAGCAAAATATCAGTCGGCGCGAATTTTCCCAGTTTCCAAACTTGTCACAGGTAGAATGCCTCGATGAGAATATTCAGACATACGTTCAACATTTAATCGCCCTGCATGATGACTTCAAAATAAGATTTGAAGATATTCTGTTAATGGAAATACCACCATGGATCATAAATCCATTTGATGAAACGGAAGTGGAGAATGTGATATTACAAGAGGAGCTAGTTGAGCTTAGCACTAATGAGGAGCTGAAGGTGAAATTTAAAAGAGGGTATCAAACATTTTGGCTGCAGGCAGAAATACCCGAAAAATATCCTGGACTGTGGGGAATTGCGAGAAAGCTTTTGATAGCGTTTCCCTCGTCGTATCTTGTCGAAAAAAGTTTTAGTGCCGTAACAAACCTTTTAACAAAAAAAAGGAGCAGATTGAATATCACAGAACGGGGAGATATGCGGTTATTCCTAACAAAACTAAAGCCAAATATTGATAATTTGCTGTCAATACATCAAGTACATCCCTCCCATTAAGTTACGTTACCTACGTTATTAATGTTTAATTTTGATTGTAGGTACAATTATATTTTGATTTACTATACTTACTTAATATAATATTGTAAAATATGATAACAATAATAATAATTAATAGTTACTTACATAGTATTTGAATAAATACAACACAAGAAAATATACTATTTTTTTTTTTTTACCACTCCGAGTTTTCTAAATAAAATAAGTGAGAATTGATTGGTTTTTGTGCTGTGAGTAGATGTCAAAAATGTAAGCTTGAGATGGAATCACTTCTTTTTGAATGGTCAACTTTACTTTTGACATCCACTCACAGCACAATCAATTAATTAATTTACCAATCAATTCTCTTTTTTTTTCAAAGAATGTTGTTTTCGTGGTTGGAACTCACTCGCAACGCCAATTTTCATAATTTATCATCACATTTTTTGTCGACTGGAAATATGATAGAAATTTAGCTGCAGGGGGTCCACCGGAACCAGCAAACTTTTGAAAGGGGTCTATGAGCAAAAAAAGTTTGGGAACCTCTGTATTAGATGATAGGTTCTAATTTCTTCAATTTATTCTCATAAATTTAGGATAGGTAGCTTAGGTGGTGTGCGAAGCGACTGCCAATCCTAAATCTTTTTATTCTTCACTAGCTGATGTCCGCGACTTCGTCGGCGTTGATTTAGTTTTTATATCCCGTAGGAACTTTTCGATTTTCTGGTTTAAACTAGCCTATGCCACTCTCCAGGTCCTTAACTATACTCATGCAATAATCACGACGCTCTGTAGCTCTGTTGCGGCTTGATTGAAGGACAAACCGACACACTTTTGCATTTAGAATAAGTATTAGTAAGGATGCCGAGCAAACGAGAAGGCGTCTCTACTGATGTTAAGTGATTACCGCCGCCCAGGAACATTTGTAGCACCAGAGGTACCGCCGCGCATCGATTCGTTGTTCCCTCGCTGTGTGATTGAAGAACAAACCAACAAACAAACATAGCTATAGCACGGGTCTGTTCGCCACATCGAAATATTATATAGCTCCTAATATAAACTTCTTTGGAAACTGCATGCACCTGAACATCTAAAACAACAGTCTGTTGGTTAAATACTCTATGGTATGTCTACAAAAGACATCAGAAACACAGTGACAGTCATGTGACAGTCGATGTCAGTCAACTCAAGGGGATGCCCGTTTCTTTCGCAAAATGAGGAAATTTTAACCGATTCGGTCGAAATGATGATGCAAGTCGCTCCGATACCGCAGGCGTTGGCCGAACCCTTCGAGGGCTTGGTGAAGGGGCCAGAGGAACCGCCAGCCGAGGCCGGAGCCGCAGTGAAAGAGGAGACTTTGCCGCTGGTCTGTCTTTTGACTTTTACATCTTCTATGAACATCCCTACTAATTATAAATGCGAAAGTATCTTTGTTTGTTGGTTTCCTCCACATGATGGTGAATTTTTATGGACTTATTCCAGTAGTCAGTAGGTACCTTCAGGTTCGGTGTTCTTGAGTATACCAATTATTTAAAAGGAAACGGTGGTTGACTGACAACGCAAAGCTCGAACCACTGGTTTGGGCTAAAATTTGGCACACATAGCTCTATTTTGTCATAGACATCCGCTATTATAACGTAGACATTCGCTATTAAGTATAACGTAGGCATCCGCTAAGAAAGGATTTTTGAAAATGTAACTCCTAAAGGGGTAAAATAGAGGGTTTGAAATATCGAGCTTAACGTGAGCGAAGCCGCGGGCAAAAGCTATAGTTACTACTTATATAATATGTAAGTAAGTAGAAGTAGATATATCGGTTAGTTACCTAATTCCACTTACAGAACACATGTTCGATTATCCACAAAAACCGTTTTAAAAATCGGTCTACGATCTAGACAGGCTTAATTAATCGCACTCTCAATCTTCTTAAACTCTTGAGGACATACCTATTTATGTCTGCACTTAGAACAGAAGTTTTACTAAAGTTCCGCTCCAAAAGTAGGCTCAAAACAATCAATGAATGTGTGAGTCATCATCATCATCATCAGTAACCCATCAACGGCTCACCACTGAGCGAGGTCTCCTCTCAGAGAAGGGCTACAGGCCACAATCCACCACGCTGGCCCAATGCGAATTGGCGGACTTCACTCACCTTCGAGAACATTATGAAGAACTCTCAGATGTGCAGGTTTCCTCACGATATTTTCCTTCACCGTTGAAGCAAGTGATAGTGCTTAAAATAAATACTAAAATAGTTAAACAATAAATAAAAATTCTCCGAAAACCCGGGATCGAACCTGCGATCCCCCGAATAGGAGACCACAGTCCTAACCACTAGGCTATCACTGCATAATGTGTGAGTGCCATGTAATTATTTTCAGTGCTGGTACTGATTATTGCTATTTTGATGGTTATTGTGATGAATTGTGACACCCTTTCACATCACAATACGTAATTTTTTATTAATTTTCTGCGAGCTCGTCGTAGGAACTATATACAAAGTCGGCCTTTAAAGGCTTACTAAAAATTTAATATAAAAATTATTTTTAAGAGTAGTGTCTAGTGACGAAACGCGACGCGAGTATGTATTTTCCAAAATGCTATCTGTTTCACAACGCTTCGCTGCCCGACCCGCATCGTGCGATAGAGAGAGTTGCAAGTCCAGGAGTTATTTGCCTAAATTTTATTCTTGAAATAGTGTTTCGGGTCATAACGTTTTTACCCCCTAAACGTTTACAAAATTAGACAATTTTGGTCTCATTAGATTCAGTACACCTTAATCTAGGCTCGTACGTTTCATTTTTTTAGTATTTCAGTTAAGTTAAATTTAAAAAAAAAATTAGTCGAGGAAGTTTTTTAGTCAAAAATATGGATATTTAGTCACTAATAACTTTTAACATAAGCAATATTTCTTTAAAATTAAAACGTACGGGCATAGTTTTTTATTGTATCTGCAACATTTCAAAAAATTATGAACATTGGACAACATTTACGGGTAGCAAAACGTTATCGCTTTTTGTATGAAAATCTTCAACTAGACACTCCTCTTAAACAACCGACTTCAACCTCCCGCTTTACTACATTACACACACACTATACAAAGTATTTAATTTATTGTTGACTAGCTGATGCCCGCGACTTTGTCCGCGTGGATTTAGTTTTTAAAGTCCCTCGGGAACTCCTTGATGTTCCGGGATAAAAAGTAGCCTAGATGTTGACCCGAGTAATAAGCTACCACGGTATAAAATTTTGTAGAAATCTGTGCGGTAGTTTTTACGTGAAAGAAGGACAAACAAACAGACAAACAGACAAAAATTAAATAAAAATCTGTTTTGGGCTCAGTATCGATAGTAAAGCATCCCCCAATTAAAATTTTCAAAATATATTAAATGTACAGAAATCTTCCAGTTACAGTTTAATTATATGTATAGATATTTTAAAAACCACTCGACCGATTTCGATAAAATTTATATGGGACCACCTGGAAAGTATGCCCTTTGAAACAAAAAAAGAATTTTTCAGATCGGTTCCTACGTCTTCGAGTAATCGGTGAACATACATAAAAAAAAGATTCCGACGAATTGAGAACCTCCTCCTTTTTTGAAGTCGGTTAAAAATGGCTTATCTCCACGTCGACTATTGCACTTCTAAGTATAGTTCGATGGTCTGCACTTATGTTTGTTTTGTTTTATTCTGTTTCAAGTCTGAGCAAAGTTAAAGCAAGCTCTTTAGATTTCAGTCGCAACGTTTTTAGGATAGATTTGTCCCTCACCTAAAGGAAAAAACAATTAATAAAATAAAACAATAAAACTATTCATTACTACCAGAAGCTATGGCATTACTGCGAAATACCGACGAAAACAATTATTGTGAAAAAGAAAGATATCACTTTTCATTTTACGTGACCTCTTACGCGTAACTCATTGTATCTAGTAATAAGAAGTACCTAAGCATTCATGGAAGGAACAACAGCAATTTTCCTTCTTTCAATAATTCATTGAATACTTACAAAAATATAATATACATAAATAATTCATAAACAACTTGTGAGACTTTCTTAATCTGACTTTACGGCGTACGTGTGACCTGACCTTACCTGTCACGTAAATCAAAAGACATCTGTGAGGCAAGCGCGCTGTAACTTAGATCATCATTGCTTTCCATCGAGCATGGTGTTAGTCTAAAGCCTGTGAAATTTATTTGCGAAGATCGAACTACCAAATTATTCTACAATAATGAAGAAACTTTGAATTTTATACTTTGTGTTTTGAAGTTTTCTACACAATAAAAAATTTGGTTGCCTGTAAAGTCGGTTTACGGACGATAGTTTTACGTGATAACGTCTAGGAACATTGATGGCTGGCGGGCGGCGGCGGGCGCTCTGTATAAACGCTTGGGCCGATCGTGCCTCTCTATCGCTTGTTCCGCGCTCTAGCTTGCACCACCTTGCACGCTCAGGCTCAGGCGGAAGACACTTTTTCGTGCGTGCAGCCGGTGTTCATCGATTTATAAGACGTTATCACGTCAAGAACCTCTCGAATATGTCGCTAACAGTTGCATAAACTGATTGAAAACATAATATCACTAATTCCGACGCTGATGGGCGTTCGACCGTGGCCATAGTGTACTGTCTACACACTCAGGGCACTTCCCAGAAGATGTGAGAATGATCCCCGCCAGCCCCGCAATTTTTGATGTGTTTGAAACTGGCAGATGTCCGCGACTTCATTCGCGTGGATTTAGTATCCATTATATCAGTATCCACAGCATATTTAGCTGAGCCAGGACCCTTTCATTGGCAATGACACATAGTAGACACTGGATAAGTTAGATCTTAAGTACTGTATTTTCATTTCATATGTATTTCTATTTTTTGTTTGTCAATGAATAAACAATATTCTATTCTATTCTATACTATTCTAGTTTTAAAAAACCCCGTGGGAACTCTTTGGTTTTCCGGGATAAAGTAACCTATGTCATTCTCCAGGTCCTGAACTATACTCATGCAAAAAATCACGTCGATCCGTCGATCCGTTGCTGCGTGATTGAAGAACAAACCATCAAACTTTCCACTTTCGCAATTATAATATTCATCATCATCAATATCAACCCATCATCGGTTCACTACTGAGCGAGGTCTCTTCTCAGAGAAGGGTTATAGGCCATCGTCCACCACGCTGGCCCAATGCGAATTGGCGGACTTCACACACCTTCGAGAAAATTATGGAGAACTCTCAGGTGTGCTGGTTTCCTCATGATGTTTTCCTTCACCGTTAAAGCATGTGACATTTAATTTCTTAAACGCACTTAACTTCGAAATGTCAGAGGTACCCGAGAGTCGTACCCGGGATCGAACCTGCGACCCCCCCGAATAAATTCAAATTCAAAATTATTTATTTCATGTAGGCCAACCTGTGGCTCTTATGACACGTCATGACTCTATCACCGGTTCGGAAAGCGGATTCTGCTGAGAAGAGCCGGCAAGAAACTCAGCAGTTGCTCTTTTCAAAATAATCATTTTACAATATTATTATACAGCTAGTACATTGTAATAAGATTTTTATACTATCTTGTGGGCAGCCGAATGCCATGCCGATTTAAGCCATGCAACTTTGTTAGAATAGAATATAATATTTCCACAATGAGGGGAAGTCTAAAAAAGCTTAGGTACCCACTACAATTCCATTCATGTTAAAAGACGGGCAGACAGAAAGTAGCCCTATTCCCGCCGGTTGCACCGGTTCACGAGCATGACGCATGATCCAGCCGTTGCTTCTAAAATCAAGGGTTCTCCATGCAGGTGGTCCCAGAACCCCATATACTACACGACCTTGCGCCAGTGGACCGCCTTTTCATCACCAGACGCCTCCGGGTCAAAGGCGCGCTGTCCCTCCGGGGGAAGAGGAACCGGTTCTACGTGAGGACGCCCGACCGCAACCTGCTGTACACCGTGGAGGAAAGGAACAGGTAGCTTTACAGATTTATAAAATAAAACTTGTAGCCCTTTGGATTGATGGCCTTAAAAAGGTGGCAGGACGTAAAATGGTAGTACCATTTCACATTCTGACACTTATATATTATACTAGCTGACCCGGCGAACTTCGTACCGCCAACTTATCTATATGAATAAAACAAATAAACTATCCTAATCCAAAAAAACTATCCTATCTTTCAAGTTGGACCAAATTACAGATAGTTACGAAGTTTGATAATAATCGGTTAAGTAATTTAGGACCTGAGTCCATCGCGGACAAACAACGTGACACGTAATTTATATAATATACTAGCTGATGCCCGCGACTTTGTCCGCGTGGATTTAGTTTTTAAAGTCCCTCGGGAACTCTTTGATTTTCCGGGATAAAAAGTAGCCTAAATGTTGACCCGAGTAATAAGCTACCACGGTATAAAATTTTGTAGAAATCTGTGCGGTAGTTTTTACGTGAAAGAAGGATAAACAAACAGACAAAAATTAAATAAAAATCTGTTTTGGGCTCAGTATCGATAGTAAACCATCCCCCAATTAAAATTTTCAAAATATATTAAATGTACAGAAATCTTCCAGTTACAGTTTTATTATATGTATAGATTAAGATAAGTCTAACACAATGCTTGGGGACTAAATTTTCCATCAGTGCGTCCTATCATTACATCCATCATCAACGGCAACCCATCAGCGACTCACCGTGACCGCAGGGTCTCCTCTCCTCCACGAGAAGGGTTATAGGCACTGGACCTTCATTATTATCACACTAGAGATCAGTGGTTATAGGATGTAAATTGGCATACTTCACGCAACGCTTTGAAAACATTAGGGCGAACTCTCAGGCGTGCAGGTTTCCTCACGTTGTTTTCCTTCACCGTTGAAGCATGTGATATTTAATTTATGTAAGTACATTAGACAATCTATCAATACTTACCGGAGCATATTTAAAATATCCTCAGGATATTTAACATCTCCTGAGGATGCTCCAGTACTAGAGTGCGTTTAGGTGTGTGTGATGTCGCGTAGAGTTGGTGCATTTTGCTCTCTTGGTTTCTTGGTTTCCGGTAGGTACGTGTAGGTAGCATCGGGAGGATGGGAGTTCTTTGCTTGGTTTCTTGCTTTTCCGATACGTGTATATCATTGCTTGGGTTTTTTTATACATTACAGGCACACACTTGATCAATCAACGCAATCAAATGCCTTTGATAAATCACAGAAAATACCAATGGCATTCTGTGAGTACTTCCATGCATCGAATATGTGTTGTAACAGCTTTGCGGCTGCATCGGTTGTTGATCGACCCTTAGTAAAACCATACTGCTCAGGGTGAAGAAGTCCATTTGAATTAAAGTGTAGAAGCAGTTGGTTGAGCATTATTTTTTCGAATATCTTGCTGAGGGTTGGCAAAATTGAAATTGATCTGTAGTTATTCGGGTCACTTTTGTCTCCCGATTTAAAAAGAGGTATTAGTTTACTACATTTCATAAGGTCTGGAAAAGATCCAGAATCAACTGATTTATTAAAAATTAAGGCAAGATATGGCGCAATAATATCAATTATACTGTGTTTTTTTTTAACTGAAATTCCCCATAGATCTCCCGTTTTTTTATTTTGTAAAGCTTTAAATAGGTATTTTGATAATATCATATGGGGTAACGTGTTCAAACTTAAATAGTTTACTGCACTCAGAAACATTTTTTTTTTTTTTAATAATAATAATAATGATTTATTTGCCACAAAAAAGAATGTACATTATAAACAGTTAACGTAATGCGGCCCTGGCAGCTAAACTGAGTTTATATACTCGTATGATAGCTGCCAGTGCTTTCCCCGATATAGTGAAGCATACAAACATTCTTAGGTCTAATATAAAAAGCATTCATAATAATAATTAGTTTAAAACTTCTTAAAATAAAACATCCTTTTGTGTGTGTGTGTGTGTGTGTGTGTGTGTGTGTGTGTGTGTGTGTGTGTGTGTGTGTGTGTGTGTGTGTGTGTGTGTGTGTGTGTGTGTGTGTGTGTGTGTGTGTGTGTGTGTGTGTGTGTGTGTGTGTGTGTGTGTGTGTGTGTGTGTGTGTGTGTGTGTGTGTGTGTGTGTGTGTGTGTGTGTGTGTGTGTGTGGATGGATGGTGGATATATATGACACGCGTATACATACTGAAATAAAGTACCTAATATTAATATTACATATAAGTACAAAGAATTTGTAATGATATTGGCTATTTATGAACCATCAGCAACTCTTCCGTGCTATCATAATTATGCGAAAGAAGCCAGTTATTGATGAGTTTTTTACATTGATAGGACGATTGTGAGTCAATGGTGAGAGCTTTGTTGGCTTTATTATATAAAAAACTACCTAGAAAAGAGGAAAATCTTTTAGAGAAAACTGTGCTATGATTAGGAATATTACATACTGAATGTTTCCGTCGTTTATCTTTTAATTTCTGTATGTTTGCCGGGTCTACGATTTTATGTTGTTTCAAAATTATTTTTTGAATAAATAATTGTCTCACTGTGAGTAGTTTACTTTCCTTATAGAGGGATGAAGTAGGATATCTGTAGGGTAGAAAAGAGCTGACCTTAAGAACCGCCCTTTGTGCCCGCTCCAATTTGAGGAGACGCGTCTTCGCCGCACCTCCCCAACTATCAATGCAATATGTCAATAAAGATTCACATAAGGTGTGGTACAACATTCTCAATATTTTTTCATCGGCAACATGGCGGATATTTTTAAAAATAGCTATGAGTTTACGAATTCTATTTGCTAGAATATTTATGTGATTATCAAATGAGAGTTGATAGTCAATGATGACGCCTAGATATTTTATACAGTCAGGTCTTTCTAAATTAGGACAATTGCATGTACTTACTGAACTAAGAACGGGACATAAAATAGAATGTGCTTTAATGCTAAAGCTGTCTAGACAAGGTTGTGTGTGCCGGGAAATGGAGAAAGTTAAGTATTTAGTTTTCCCAGTATTAATGCTTAAGAGATTACTATGCAACCAGGACATGACTAGATTAAAACCTTTTTGGGCATTGTGGAAAGCATTTTTTTTTTAACTTTTTAATTTTTTAAACATTGCTCTTTAAAAGATTATAGGCTCCTGTTGTTATATTGTTGTTATATTAAATGTACAGAAATCTTCCAGTTACAGTTTTATTATATTAAGATAAGTCTAACACAATGCTTGGGGACTAAATTTTCCATCAATGCGTCCTATCATTACATCCATCATCAACGGCAACCCATCAGCGACTCACCGTGACCGCAGGGTCTCCTCTTAGAGAAGGGTTATAGGCACTGGACCTTCATTATTATCACACTAGATATCAGTGGTTATAGGATGTAAATTGGCATACTTCACGCACTTTGAAAACATTATGGCGAACTCTCAGGCGTGCAGGTTTCCTCACGTTGTTTTCCTTCACCGTTGAAGCATGTGATATTTAATTTATGTAAGTACATTAGACAATCTATCAATACTTACCGAAGCATATTAAAAATATCCTCAGGATATTTAACATCTCCTGAGGATGCTCCAGTACTAGAGTGCGTTTAGGTGTGTGTGATGTCGCGTAGAGTTGGTGCGTATTGCTCTCTTGGTTTCTTGGTTTTCCGGTACGTGTAATATCGGAAGACGCGAGTTCTTTGCTTGTTTTCTTGCTTTTCCGATACGTGTAATATCGGAAGACGCGAGTTCTTTGCTTGGTTTCTTGCTTTTCCGATACGTGTAATATCGGAAGACGCAAGTTCTTTTGCTAGGTTTCTTGCTTTTCCAATACGTGTAATACCGGAAGACGGGTGTTCTTTGCTTGGGTGCTTGCTTTTCCCATACGTGTAATATCGGAAGAAGGGAGTTCTTTGATTTCTTTCTTGCTTTTCCGATATGTGTAATACCTTAACACGGGAGTCCTTTGCTTGGGTACTTGCTTTTCCGATACGTGTAATAACGGAAGAAGGGTGTTCTTTGCTTGGTTTCTTGCTTTTCCGTTACGTGAAACATCGGAAGTGCGGCAGTTCTTTGCTGTGGTGTTTCCTTTCTTGCTACATGTACTTATTGTACATGTATGCTGCTTTATTTTATCGTGTATGTAGTTTCCAGCTGGAGAGTAGGCCAGCTGCAGCGCTTGCAGGTCTGTACTGTGGAGGTGACTTGTGTATATCATCGTTCCCAGCTGGTGGGTGGGCTACTTCTGCTACGGGCTGCGGCCGCTGCAGCTGCACGTGCGCGACGACGCGGGCGCGGAGGTGATGAGGATCAACCGCCCCTACGCCTGCACCTCGCGCGTCTTCCCCTGCCAGCTGCAGCGCTTGCAGGTCTGTACTGTGGAGGTGACTTGTGTATATCATCGTTCCCAGCTGGTGGGTGGGCTACTTCTGCTACGGGCTGCGGCCGCTGCAGCTGCACGTGCGCGACGACGCGGGCGCGGAGGTGATGAGGATCAACCGCCCCTACGCCTGCACCTCGCGCGTCTTCCCCTGCCAGCTGCAGCGCTTGCAGGTCTGTACTGTGGAGGTGACTTGTGTATATCATCGTTCCCAGCTGGTGGGTGGGCTACTTCTGCTACGGGCTGCGGCCGCTGCAGCTGCACGTGCGCGACGACGCGGGCGCGGAGGTGATGAGGATCAACCGCCCCTACGCCTGCACCTCGCGCGTCTTCCCCTGCCAGCTGCAGCGCTTGCAGGTCTGTACTGTGGAGGTGACTTGTGTATATCATCGTTCCCAGCTGGTGGGTGGGCTACTTCTGCTACGGGCTGCGGCCGCTGCAGCTGCACGTGCGCGACGACGCGGGCGCGGAGGTGATGAGGATCAACCGCCCCTACGCCTGCACCTCGCGCGTCTTCCCCTGCCAGCTGCAGCGCTTGCAGGTCTGTACTGTGGAGGTGACTTGTGTATATCATCGTTCCCAGCTGGTGGGTGGGCTACTTCTGCTACGGGCTGCGGCCGCTGCAGCTGCACGTGCGCGACGACGCGGGCGCGGAGGTGATGAGGATCAACCGCCCCTACGCCTGCACCTCGCGCGTCTTCCCCTGCCAGCTGCAGCGCTTGCAGGTCTGTACTGTGGAGGTGACTTGTGTATATCATCGTTCCCAGCTGGTGGGTGGGCTACTTCTGCTACGGGCTGCGGCCGCTGCAGCTGCACGTGCGCGACGACGCGGGCGCGGAGGTGATGAGGATCAACCGCCCCTACGCCTGCACCTCGCGCGTCTTCCCCTGCCAGCTGCAGCGCTTGCAGGTCTGTACTGTGGAGGTGACTTGTGTATATCATCGTTCCCAGCTGGTGGGTGGGCTACTTCTGCTACGGGCTGCGGCCGCTGCAGCTGCACGTGCGCGACGACGCGGGCGCGGAGGTGATGAGGATCAACCGCCCCTACGCCTGCACCTCGCGCGTCTTCCCCTGCCAGCTGCAGCGCTTGCAGGTCTGTACTGTGGAGGTGACTTGTGTATATCATCGTTCCCAGCTGGTGGGTGGGCTACTTCTGCTACGGGCTGCGGCCGCTGCAGCTGCACGTGCGCGACGACGCGGGCGCGGAGGTGATGAGGATCAACCGCCCCTACGCCTGCACCTCGCGCGTCTTCCCCTGCCAGCTGCAGCGCTTGCAGGTCTGTACTGTGGAGGTGACTTGTGTATATCATCGTTCCCAGCTGGTGGGTGGGCTACTTCTGCTACGGGCTGCGGCCGCTGCAGCTGCACGTGCGCGACGACGCGGGCGCGGAGGTGATGAGGATCAACCGCCCCTACGCCTGCACCTCGCGCGTCTTCCCCTGCCAGCTGCAGCGCTTGCAGGTCTGTACTGTGGAGGTGACTTGTGTATATCATCGTTCCCAGCTGGTGGGTGGGCTACTTCTGCTACGGGCTGCGGCCGCTGCAGCTGCACGTGCGCGACGACGCGGGCGCGGAGGTGATGAGGATCAACCGCCCCTACGCCTGCACCTCGCGCGTCTTCCCCTGCCAGCTGCAGCGCTTGCAGGTCTGTACTGTGGAGGTGACTTGTGTATATCATCGTTCCCAGCTGGTGGGTGGGCTACTTCTGCTACGGGCTGCGGCCGCTGCAGCTGCACGTGCGCGACGACGCGGGCGCGGAGGTGATGAGGATCAACCGCCCCTACGCCTGCACCTCGCGCGTCTTCCCCTGCCAGCTGCAGCGCTTGCAGGTCTGTACTGTGGAGGTGACTTGTGTATATCATCGTTCCCAGCTGGTGGGTGGGCTACTTCTGCTACGGGCTGCGGCCGCTGCAGCTGCACGTGCGCGACGACGCGGGCGCGGAGGTGATGAGGATCAACCGCCCCTACGCCTGCACCTCGCGCGTCTTCCCCTGCCAGCTGCAGCGCTTGCAGGTCTGTACTGTGGAGGTGACTTGTGTATATCATCGTTCCCAGCTGGTGGGTGGGCTACTTCTGCTACGGGCTGCGGCCGCTGCAGCTGCACGTGCGCGACGACGCGGGCGTGGAGGTGATGAGGATCAACCGCCCCTACGCCTGCACCTCGCGCGTCTTCCCCTGCCAGCTGCAGCGCTTGCAGGTCTGTACTGTGGAGGTGACTTGTGTATATCATCGTTCCCAGCTGGTGGGTGGGCTACTTCTGCTACGGGCTGCGGCCGCTGCAGCTGCACGTGCGCGACGACGCGGGCGCGGAGGTGATGAGGATCAACCGCCCCTACGCCTGCACCTCGCGCGTCTTCCCCTGCCAGCTGCAGCGCTTGCAGGTCTGTACTGTGGAGGTGACTTGTGTATATCATCGTTCCCAGCTGGTGGGTGGGCTACTTCTGCTACGGGCTGCGGCCGCTGCAGCTGCACGTGCGCGACGACGCGGGCGCGGAGGTGATGAGGATCAACCGCCCCTACGCCTGCACCTCGCGCGTCTTCCCCTGCCAGCTGCAGCGCTTGCAGGTCTGTACTGTGGAGGTGACTTGTGTATATCATCGTTCCCAGCTGGTGGGTGGGCTACTTCTGCTACGGGCTGCGGCCGCTGCAGCTGCACGTGCGCGACGACGCGGGCGCGGAGGTGATGAGGATCAACCGCCCCTACGCCTGCACCTCGCGCGTCTTCCCCTGCCAGCTGCAGCGCTTGCAGGTCTGTACTGTGGAGGTGACTTGTGTATATCATCGTTCCCAGCTGGTGGGTGGGCTACTTCTGCTACGGGCTGCGGCCGCTGCAGCTGCACGTGCGCGACGACGCGGGCGCGGAGGTGATGAGGATCAACCGCCCCTACGCCTGCACCTCGCGCGTCTTCCCCTGCCAGCTGCAGCGCTTGCAGGTCTGTACTGTGGAGGTGACTTGTGTATATCATCGTTCCCAGCTGGTGGGTGGGCTACTTCTGCTACGGGCTGCGGCCGCTGCAGCTGCACGTGCGCGACGACGCGGGCGCGGAGGTGATGAGGATCAACCGCCCCTACGCCTGCACCTCGCGCGTCTTCCCCTGCCAGCTGCAGCGCTTGCAGGTCTGTACTGTGGAGGTGACTTGTGTATATCATCGTTCCCAGCTGGTGGGTGGGCTACTTCTGCTACGGGCTGCGGCCGCTGCAGCTGCACGTGCGCGACGACGCGGGCGCGGAGGTGATGAGGATCAACCGCCCCTACGCCTGCACCTCGCGCGTCTTCCCCTGCCAGCTGCAGCGCTTGCAGGTCTGTACTGTGGAGGTGACTTGTGTATATCATCGTTCCCAGCTGGTGGGTGGGCTACTTCTGCTACGGGCTGCGGCCGCTGCAGCTGCACGTGCGCGACGACGCGGGCGCGGAGGTGATGAGGATCAACCGCCCCTACGCCTGCACCTCGCGCGTCTTCCCCTGCCAGCTGCAGCGCTTGCAGGTCTGTGGTTTACAGCTGTTGATGCCTTCGCGGTGTGGTCTTTTAGATGTCCCTAACAATAATTAGTAGCAATTAAATATTGAAAGCATAGGTATCACTCATTTAATAGCGCTGAATGACGGGCAGTTTGTCCATGGCTGTAGAGTAACCTGGCCGACACACTCGGGGCGCGATGCCCGAGAGATGTGGTATCTTCATTAGCCTTAGCCTGCTGCTAACTTATGCCCGTTTTCACCAACATACGTAAATCGTCCCTTAAGTAGGAGTCTCTTTACGTAGGTAGTCCCTAAATAATCCTACCCAATGTAATTCCCACTTTTAGGTTCCTATTACCTGAAGGTTCATGAAAACGAATTTGACAGAAAACGTCACACAATTGAGCTAAGGTATTCGTAAAAGTTAGGTGAAAACGGGCATAAGTATCACAAATTTCAGCGCTGACGGGCAGTTCGACCATGGCTGTAGTGTAACCTGGTCAACACACAGGGCGCAATGCCCGTGAGATGTGGGTTCTTCATTAGCCTTATCCTGCTGCTTCAGACTGCATAATCTTGCCTTTTATTATTGTCCAGATATTTTCTCCGCCCGGCACTCGAATAGGCAGCATAGAGCAGAAGTGGACGCCCGTCAGACCAGAGTATTGCGTTAAACGGGAAAATGGCGACCAAGTTTTTTGGATACAAGGTAAACACGTGATTTTTGTCTTTTTAATACAATTTAAAGTAAACCTATTTATTTAAACTTTTTCCATTCAATTTATTACACAAATTATTGACTCCTACAGGAACCAGAGGGGTCAAATGCTGACCGACTTCATGGAGAAGGAGGTCCTCTTTATGATGAACTCCTTCTTCAGGAAGCGGCCACACAGAAAATGGACTTGGATGAGCCCCGATGGTTCTACGAGAAGTGAGATTGACTTCATTATATCGACCAAGCGCCATATATTCAATGATGTCTCTGTGATCAACAGGGTGAAAATCGGAAGCGATCACCGTATGGACGATCTAAACAACAGGTTCGTGGAAACTGTCCATACTGTCAAGGGTCTAAGTTCTTTAAGACCAATCGCAGGAAAAGAACCGAAAAGTTCTCTGACCATACTCTCAAGCTCATGGAGGAGAGGCAAGAGATGAGGCTGCAGTCATCGGTAGACGCGGCTGCCTACCGGCGGATTAATGGGCAGATCTCTAAGGCACAAACTCGCGACCTTCGGGTCTTTAATACCAAGTGTATTAAAGATACCATCGAGCGGAACAAAGGCTCAAAAGTGTTCGCGAGAGATCTGTCTATCGGACAGAGCCAGCTGACGCGGCTTAAAACTGATGACGGTCGTCTCGTGTCTTCTAGACCTGAGATTTTGGGAGCGGTCGAGAAGTGCTATGGGCACTATACCACGACACAAAAAATTGTTGAGGATTTGGCCAAAGATCCCAGAGCCAAACTCACCCGACACTATACCGAAGATATCCCGGACGTCAGCCTATACGAGATTAGTATGGCTCTCAAACAGCTCAAGAACAACAAGGCGCCAGGTGATGACGGAATCACTTCGGAACTCCTGAAAGCGGGTGGAAAACCGGTACTTAAGATCTTTCAGCGATTGTTAAATTCCGTCATTCACGAGGGTATAACGCCAGAAGCATGGTACAGGAGCGTGGTGGCCCTGTTCTTCAAAAAGGGTGATAATACCTTGCTGAAGAATTATAGACCCATCTCGCTGCTGAGTCATGTTTACAAATTGTTCTCGAGAGTCATCACGAATCGTCTCGCTCGTAGGTTTGACGACTTCCAGCCTCCCGAACAAGCCGGATTCCGAAAAGGCTTTGGTACCATAGATCACATTCATACGCTGCGGCAGGTTATACAAAAGACGGAAGAGTATAACCGGCCACTTTGCTTAGCGTTTGTGGACTATGAGAAAGCCTTTGATTCGGTGGAAACTTGGGCTGTATTGAGGTCGCTGCAGAGATGCCGGATTGACTACCGGTATATCCAAGTGTTGAAGTGCTTGTACGAAAACGCCACTATGTCAGTACGTATACAGGACCAGACTACGAGACCAATCCACTTGCAGCGTGGAGTGCGACAGGGAGATGTAATCTCCCCGAAGCTATTTATCGCTGCGTTGGAGGACGTCTTTAAGCTTCTGGATTGGTTTATCCAGGTTTGTTGGGTTATCCTTCAATCACGCAGCAACAGAGCAACGGATTGTCGTGATTTTTTGCATAGAGATAGTTAATGGGCTGGAGAGTGAAAAATGCTACTTTTTATCCCGGAAAATCAAAGAGTTCCCGAGGGATTTTAAAAACTATATACTAACCTACATAGGTTAGTCTCTACTAGCTACTAGTTAGCATCTACTAGCTACTAGCCTATGTCACCATTATGTCACCCTCCAAAACCTCATGCAAAAAATCACGTCCATCCAAAGCTCTATTGCAGCTTGATTGAAAGACAAACCAAAAAACAAACAGACTTTCCCATCCCTCCTTCCCTACTATTATTATTGATCTGAAAGCATGTTTGTTTGTTGACCAGAGCAGCAGAGCTTTGAGAATAGAAGAAAGGATTTATTTGGATAATTGTAAATACATGCGAACAATTTACAATCAGCCAATTATGGCGCGCAAAATTTTGATTCTAATAATAATTAGAGTCTATATTGTTAGAGTGACAATAGGGTATTTGACTACTTTTCGAAAATCCTAGTAAATTGTTACTAATGCTATATGCTGAAGCTAACAAAACATATATTTCGGCATAATTTTCAGTATTTTTCATAAAAATCGGGAAATAAATTAAAAAAAATAAATTGCCGCGGAAACGTTCCATTTGTTTACATGACGTCACAGTTCACACACAGTTCAATGACAATTCCAAAGCCCAAAGGTGGCGTGAACTGTGACGTCATTCGAGATTCAAGAACGTTTTCGATCTCGTGAACATGGCCAGAATTATAGCAATTTTAATTAATGTTTTCTAATTAAATAAAGCTTTATTTTTTAGTTTTTTCGTATGGAATAATGTTTTTAGATAATAATCTTTTAGGATGACACCAGATGAAACGATATTTTTAATATAGTCTAATACCCTATTGACCTAAAGGCTATCTTTTATCCGTAAAAGCACAGTCTCACAGAAGTTGCAGGCAAAAGCTAGTTTACAATATTTAGTACGTAAGGATATGTTATAGGTTTATTAAATTACTTGTAGGGCGCGTGGGTGCGCGGCCCGCAAGCGGACCGCGGTTTTTCTACACGGCAAGTAGACTTTTAGGTCTTGATCACTTTGTACCCAAACACCACTCTTTCATCTTCTATACTCTCCGAGATACCTAGGTATGAAATTTGTAAAGCCGCCATTTTGAATCCGCCATCTTGGTTTTTTTTTCAGCTAACTGCCAATTGGATGAGGTTTCGAGTATTTTTTGTTTGAGCACCTCCCACCTATCTTCAATACCCTGGCCGTGCTCCTCACCCACCTTCCAAACCCTCGATCATCATTTGTCAGAATAAGAATTCTTCCATAAAAACAAAATTTGAAAAGAAACCATATCAAAGTCTTGCATAGTTTGTATGGAAAAATAAATTCCGCCATCTTGAATTTTTTTTCTATTCACCAAGAAGTGTTTTGATCATCTTTTTCCAAGAGACCACTCTTCCATCTTTTATACTATCCGAGATAGATACCGATGAAATTGGTATGGCCGCCATCTTGAATCCGCCATTTTGATTTTTTTTCGGCTCACTGCCAATTGGATGAGGTTTCGAGTATTTATTGTTTGAGCACCTCCCACCTATCTTCGATACCCTGGCCGTGCTCTTCACCCGTCTCCGAAATCCTCAATCATCAGCTCTCTCCATATTTTTCCTCCGAATGATTTTTTTTCCTCTATACGAAACCATCAGTAAAAAAAAAATTTTTCATACAAAATTTTACAGGAGAGGTGATCAATGAGTGAATCAGTGAATCAGTCAGTGAATCAGTGAATCAGCACGAGCAGCTATATATATATTAACTAGCGTTTGCTCGGTGCGCGAGCTGCTAAAGCAGCTCGCGGGAAGTGTTATTGCTACAAGTAGGGCGCGTGGGTGCGCGGCCCGCTAAAGCGGACCGCGATTGTTCGCCTTTATTTATTTCGCTCGGTGCGCGAGCTGCTAAAGCAGCTCGCGGGAAGTGTTATTACTACAAGTAGGGCGCGTGGGTGCGCGGCCCGCTAAAGCGGACCGCGATTTTTTTACTCATCAAGTAGACCTTCGGATTCTGGTCATCTTTTGCCAAAAAATTTGTTCGAGCACACCCCACCTATCTGCAATAACCTGGCCGTGCTCCTCATTCACAAAAGAAAAAGAAAAAAAAAAGAAAAAAAAAGCAAATGTAAAATGAAAAAAAAGAAAAAGAAAAAAAGCTCTATGAACCTATCAAAATCAATGTCTTGCATAGTTCCCAACTTCTAGTCCCTTCAATATTCCCCATACATTTTGTATGGGGGGAAAAAAAATCCGCCATCTTGAATTTTTTTCCTACTCACCAGGTAGACCTCCGGGTTGTGATCATCTTTTGTCGAGAAACCGCTCCTCCATCTTTTATAGTCTCCGAGAGAGAGACGGACAAAATTTGCCGCCATTTTTTTTCCGCCATTTTGGATTTTTTTTTCGACTCACTGGCAACTGCTCGAGGTTTCGAATGACATTTGGTCGAGTACCCTCCACCTATCTTCTATACCCTGGCCGTGCCCCTCGCCCGTCTCCGAACTCCTCACTCATCAGCTCTCTCCACCTTTCTCCGAGTCACATTCTTTGAGCTCTATACGACACCATGGGTGAAAAAAATTTTTTTCATACAAAATTTTACAGGAGAGGGGTGGAAATTTGGGACGTCACAGCTCGGCCGCCATCTTGTTTTTTTAATTTTTTTCACTTTTTCTGTTAATCGTTTACTAATTTCTACAATAATCCAAAATTTCAAAGAAATCGGTTGGAAAACAAAAGAGTTGCAAGATTCACGTCGGCCGCCATCTTGTTTTTCCGAAATGTCATAATTTTTCCCCACTCGAATCCCCCACCCGGACATATCTCCCCTACATCATTGTATCGTTTTTTGTCTCTTTCTAGGAGAACAATTGTGTCAATGAGTGAGTGAGTGAGTGAGTGGTAATCGATCTATATATATTATAACTAGCGTTTGCTCGGTGCGCGAGCTGCTAAAGCAGCTCGCGGGAAGTGTTATTGCTACAAGTAGGGCGCGTGGGTGCGCGGCCCGCTAAAGCGGACCGCGATTGTTCGGCTTTATTTATTTCGCTCGGTGCGCGAGCTGCTAAAGCAGCTCGCGGGAAGTGTTATTACTACAAGTCGGGCGCGTGGGTGCGCGGCCCGCTAAAGCGGACCGCGATTTTTTTACTCATCAAGTAGACTTTCGGATTCTGGTCATCTTTTGCCAAAAAATTTGTTCGAGCACACCCCACCTATCTGCAATAACCTGGCCGTGCTCCTCATTCACAAATGAAAAAGAAAAAAAAAAGAAAAAAAAAAGAAAAAAAGCAAATGTAAAATGAAAAAAAAGAAAAAGAAAAAAAGCCCTATGAACCTATCAAAATCAATGTCTTGCATAGTTCCAACTTCTAGTCCCTTCAATATTCCCCATATACATTTTGTATGAAAAAAAAAAATCCGCCATCTTGAATTTTTTTCCTACTCACCAGGTAGACCTCCGGGTTTTGATCAACTTTTGTCGAGAAACCGCTCCTCCATCTTTTATAGTCTCCGAGAGAGAGACGGACAAAATTTGCCGCCATTTTTTTTCCGCCATTTTGGAATTTTTTTTCAACTCACTGGCAACTGCTCGAGGTTTCGAATGACATTTGGTCGAGCACCCTCCACCTATCTTCTATACCCTGGCCGTACCCCTCGCCCGTCTCCGAACTCCTCACTCATCAGCTCTCTCCACCTTTCACCGAGTTACATTCTTTGAGATCTATACGACACCATGGGTGAAAAAAATTTTTTTCATACAAAATTTTACAGGAGAGGGGTCGGAAATTTGAGACGTCACAGCTCGGCCGCCATCTTGTTTTTTTAATTTTTTTCACTTTTTCTGTTAATCGTTTACTAATTTCTACAATAATCCAAAATTTCAAAGAAATCGGTTGGAAAACAAAAGAGTTGCAAGAATCACGTCGGCCGCCATCTTGTTTTTCCGAAATGTCATAATTTTTCCCCACTCGAATCCCCCACCCGGACATATCTCCCCTACATCATTGTATCGTTTTCCGTCTCTTTCTAGGAGAACAATCGTGTCAATCAGTCAGTGAGTCAGTGAGTGGTAATCGAGCTATATATATTATAATACACATGCTTCAACGGTGAAGGAAGACATCCTGAGGAAACCTGCACGCCTGAGAGTTCGCCATAATGTTCTCAAAGGTGTGCAAAGTTTACCAATTCGCATTGGGCCAGCGTGGTAGACTATGGCCTATAACCCTTCTCTGAGAGGAGACCTGCGCTCAGTAGCGAGACGTTGATGGGTTGCTGATGATGATGATGTTGTAGGTCCGCGTGTAACGCTCAGCTGTTTCCGCGACATCCAGTTCCGCATCTACAAGATGGACGGCAGCGCGGCGGGCAGCACCTGCAAGCGCTGGCAGGGCGTGCTGCACGCACTGTTCTTCGCGCCAGTCGCCGACAAGTAGGTCCCTTACTCCTTCTTCTTCTTCTTTTTCTACTGCTCTCTGACGTACGGTTAATTTTTTTTTTATTTTTTTTATTCGATGACAAGCTAGTCCTTGACTGCGATCTCACCTGATGGTAAGTGGCGATGCGGTCTAAGATGGTAGCGGGCTAACTTGGAAGGAGTATGGCAGTGAACATTCAACCCATACCCCTAATTGGTTTCTACACGCCACCGTGCCGGAACGCTAAATCGCTTGGCGGCACGTCTTTGACGGTAGGGTGGTAACTAGCCGCGGCCAAAGCCTCCCACCAGACCAGACCAGAGATAATTCAGAAATTATAAATTCCCAAATTGACCCCGCCGGGAATCGAACCCGAGACCTCCCAGTTATAAGGCAACAGCGCTCACCGCTGAGCCAGGGAGGTCGTCGAATGGTCCGGGAGGAAGATCTTCGAGGCCACGTCACCTGCTATCCGTACACAACGTCAATATTAATATGTTAGTAGGAAGTACCTACTAATATCCTACTAATATTATAAATGCGAAAGTGTGTGAGGATGGATGGATGTTTGTTACTCTTTAACGCCACAACGAATCAACCGATTTGGCTGTAATTTGGAATGTAGATAGCTCATACCTAGGATTAATACATAGGCTACATGTTATCCCGGAAAATTAAAGTTCCCACGGGAATTTAAAACCTTAATTCAGGCGAAAACCGTCCAGTTTCGTCTAAAGTACTAGCTGATGCCAGCGACTTCGTCCACGTGGATTTAATTTTTAAAAATCCCGTGGGAATCCTTTGATTTTTCCGGGATAAAAAGGAGCTCACGTCACTCTTACGGTTCTCAACTATGACTATGCAAAAAATCACATCGATCCGTAGCTCTGTTGCGGTGTGATTGAAGGACAAACCGACGAACCAACAAACAAACATTTTACTGTATTTATTGAAAAAATTACATAATCTTTCAGGTTTGGCGTAGCGTTCGAGCGAGACCTGACAGTAGAAGAGAAAGCATTACTCCTTGCCGCCACTCTACTCCTCGACTACATGTACTATGACGTGTGAATTTTTTTTAATAAAAATATTTCTCATGAATAATTTTTTTTATATATTTACCTGTTTATTTATAACTCTTCTGTCTACTAACTTTTTGATCCCGGGTCAGAAGATTTACTTACTGGGTTTGTATCAAGATAAGTGGTAGCACTCATCAGTGCTTGCACCTGCGCCTGATCTCTCTCCGACCACGCGTCGCGTACCTATAGGTACCTGCCTACCATGCCTATATCGCGTACCTAATGCCTGTCATCAGACAGCTATGGAACCATAGGTACGTAAGTTATACATTAGCACAGCATGGTGGATTGATTTCAACAACGTATAACAAGTATTATCCGAGCTTTTTGAAATTTAGCAGATTTGCAATATAAAATCTATATAAGACTTACCTACTTTACTTTGGTGAAATCGGCCTTTAGGGGTTTAAAAGTGAAATCCATGAAATCTATGTAGGAACGGTATAGAGTGAGGGTAGTAATAGTATATTCTGTGACTGAGGCTCAGAAACAAATATACGAAAAAAAAATGCCGAATTTCGTTATATGGTCGTTACGAATACTGGCCATCAACAGAAATAATAAAATCAAATTCTATGCTAAAATGCAAAAAATCCACAGTAGTCAAATATAACTCCTAACGTCTCTGAATTTCAGTTTATAATCGCTAAAGCTCTACAGTAGCACATTAACATTAATATTAATATTAAAATAAGAGGGGACATCTCTGTTCGTTATACTTTAAATGCATTTTTACACAAAAACGCCGATTTCCCCTTAAAAATTAATGTCCTGCGCACAACCCCTATTTGCATTGTGTTTAAAACTTTTTTCCACCCTAGCAGATGTCCATCGCGGTAAATGGCGCGAAATTTTGACAGAACGTATAATTTTTGGCGCTCAACAATTGACAGCTCGACGCAAAGAAACTTTGCACGCTAAAAAACCCAATATTAGGTGCTTTATCGAACCCTTTTCGAGGGATTGAATGATTGAATTCAATTACACCGACGATGACGAAAAAACTTGTAATAAAGGGGTACTTTTTACAGAATTTTGGAAAAACATCGGGGTCGAAGCTTATGTAGGTCACTGTGTTTAGTGAATTAAAGATTTTTTATACTTTTTTTATCGAAATAAAAACGTGGCGCGCGTCTGTCACGCGTTCGGAAAAGCAAGGGTTTAAAGAGAGTTAACAATAGCTTTTTAGAGAATGATTTAGACGATTTTTTCTTGCATTTTTGTTAATCTCGTAACGAATTTACTTTTTTTTGTAAAAAAATAATTTTTAGAACTCACTTTTATTGGATAAAAAATCGAAATGTCAAGATCGTATTTTTGTGATGGATTGCACATTGTTAAAGTTTGTTTATTATATTTATATGGAAAGCAACAGCTGTTGTGGACATATTTAACATTCCTAATAATTTATATTATAGGTATGGATCCAAATAAAGAATTGCTTTTCGTTAGTCTGGGTAAAGCTCAAAAATGGCTGGACTGATTTGGATTTTTTTGTTCTATTCGCCGTAATGGTGGTGGCAACAGAGGTGGTTTAAAAAAAAATAGGGAAACCCAAAAACTGAAATAATCGAATAAATCAAAATACATAATTTTGTATTGTGGTGGTGGTTTGGTAGAAAAGAATAGAATAGAATAGAAATATTTTTTACTAGCTAATGCCCGCGACTTCGTCCGCGTGGATTTAGTTTTAAAATCCCTCGGGAACTTTGATTTTCCGGGATAAAAAGTAACCTATGTCACTCTCCAGGTCCTCAACTATACCCATGCAAAAAATCACGTCGATCCGTAGCCCTGTTGCGGCGTGATTGAAGGACAAACCAACAAACCAACAAACAAACACACTTTCGCATTTATAATATTAGTAAGGATTCAAATTAACTTTTTACAAGTGCTTTTGAATCGTCTGGCTCTACCACTGGTTCGGAACGCCCTTCCTGCCGAGAAGAACCAGCAAGAAACTCGGTGGTTGCTCTTTTCAAAACAAGTTTACAATACAATAAATACTACGCTATGTATGCAGTGTTTCCACAATGAGGGAAGTTCCAAAAATGCATACCCACCAAGTACTAACAATGCAACATATCTTAAGATGGGCAGACACAACGTAGCCCCATTCCCGCCGGTGGCACCCGTTTATAGTTTATCCCATTTATAGTAAAAACACCATTATAAAATTAATGGGAAGGGTTACGACACTCATCAATGAAGAATACGTCCCTTTGAGTAACCGACCACTCTGATAAGAAATATACCTTTTCTTTATTTCTTCTTTATTAATCGATAGACGTTTACTGAACCAAGTCTCTTGCATGGAATTCCACAGGTCTCGGTCTTGCTCCGCTTGCTTCCAGAGGCTCCCTACGACTCGTCTATTGTTGTCAGTCCACCTAGTGGGGAGTCTGTGCAGACACTGCGCTTTCAAAAAACAAAAAATAACAATTGCGATTTCACGGTGTCAATTCTGTATACAACTCGTCATAAAAGTGAAGTTTTAATAAAATTAAAGCAAAAACGAGCGTGGCGCCCTCCGACCGGCGGGTTAAGTGACGTCACGGCTCACCCGCATCTCTTACAATGTTGTGCCATTACGATCTAACATTTAACCCATTTCTCAACAATTTCACCCAAAAAAACCCCCGATTTCCCCACAAAAAATTGCCAGATGCAGCTAAACTTTACAAAAATCAACCCTCACGTGATCGCGTGTCGCGCAATTTTTAATGGCTGTTTTTTTTTAATAAAACAGGATTTTCGATTTCACTTTTTTCTCTTTTTTCACGAATCCAAAGCTGACAGTTGACGCGAACATAATCTTTAATTAAGAGTATTTTTGGCGGGAGTTTTTTCTCGGTGGTTCTCCGATGGGGTCACAGTTTGGTCGTGTGATTTATTTATTTATAATTTTATGGAATAATTGATTTGGCGCACGCTTGAATGGAGTGTTAATCTTTGTCGTATTTTATTTATTTTTATTGATTAGCTGAAGTCTTACCTATACAAAAACTTTTTTGTCTGTTTCCTAATATATTATAATTTCAGAACAAACGTCCTAAGTCGAATGCACGTTACACTTTTCTCAAAGAATCATCACAGCCTATTATGGACGTTCACTGTTAGGCATAAGCCTTTCTTAATGAGCTCCACCACATCCAGTCCTCAGGGCTTAACTTATTCGCTGAAATGCTGAAACGATTTTGATGACATTTGGATAGAGATAATATACGTCCTAGAGACTTTATGACTGGTAGGAGGCTTTGGCCGTGGCTCGTTACCAACCTACCGTTAACGCCACCGTCATCATCGCTAAAGCGTTCCGGCACGAAGGCGTGTAGAAACCGATTAGGGGTTTGGATTTATGGTTGAAAACACGGGTCTGCCCGCGAAATTCAAATTTAATTTGGTTTTTCGCAATTTGTAAACTAATACGACAAAGTAGGCTTATGGCCTTCTAATTGCGCCCGTGGAATTATCATCTTCACAGGTTTACATAAAAATTTTTACTTGAAAGTGACCAGTTTAAGAAATTAATCAAAATACTGAGTTGGACGTGAGTTACTCACAAATTAGTCGGTATTTTGATTAATTTCTTAAACTGGACACTTTTAAGTAAAGATTTTTATATAAACCTGTGAAGATGATACTGCCATTGTCGCAATTAGAATGACATAAGCCTACTTTGGCGTATAAGTTTACAAATTGCGAAAAACCAAATTAAATTTGAATTTCGCGGGCAGACCCTTGTCTTTAAAACCGCTACAGCCCCTTTCAAGTTATCCCGCTACCATCTTAGACTGCAACGTACTTACCATCAGGTGAGATCACAATCAAGGGCTATCTAGTAATGAAAAAAAGGTTTGATGCCCATTTTTAACAACCATATCTAAATTATCCCCTGAGTAGGAGTATCTTTACTTTGGTAGCCCTTAAATACAATCCCTTACCCAATCTCATTTCCACCTTTAGGTGCAAGGTTCGTGAAATCAAGACTGAACTTGATTGAGTCACCTTACTTAGGTTAGGTAGCCCTTAAATGAGGAAACGTTGGTGAAAACTGGCATGAGCATCCTGGATTGTTTATCAAGAGAAAGTAGTATAATAATGCGTAGCATTTTTAATAAAAAACTAAAACTCACGAGCCGAGGTCGCAGGCAGAAGCGAGTTGTAAAATAAAACACACTTTATTTGTATATTTAATTTATTGAATACGGTAGAAATGTTTCGTAGTAATGGAAAACAAACACATAACAAACAGACGGATCTAGGAACATATACCGACCGACGGACGTCGCTTACGCATTCTTTTATTATTATTTACTGTTTTAAAAAAAAAGATGGATAAAAAATTTTCAGCAAACAATTAATTATTAATTTCTTAGACATAAATGCTCTAATAAAAATAAAGATTACATAACATCGCTTTGTAAAAATTGTTTACGTCTACATTTTAGAAAACAATGTATAAGTAATCACAAACAAGGTGCCGAATTTGCACTTTTGAAGTTCAAAACACCCTGTTTCGTAATGCCTTTATGCAACACAAATCATTACCTACTCAGAATAAAGCAACACAATTTTTAAATGAATCAAATAAACCACAAAACGTAGCTAAAATGTCTTATAAGTTATAAACGTCACAAAAGGATGTACCTACCTATAACAAAAATTAAAATAAATAAATTGTTTTTTTTATTCATTATATTATTGCAATTCATAATAATTTATTAACTTTTTAGAAATTAAGTAAACATTTTTTCAACCTTTACGAGTTTAAATCATCGCCGGCCAACAAGTAGGATTGGGTGTTTAATGCTATTAAATGTTAATGTATAATTAAATAATAATTAATGGTAAGCGACGTCATCGGTTTTAAGATTTGGCTCCCTCCTGAAGCCAATATAATAATTCTCTATAGATTATTTAAATATAATTTCTAACCAACGTGGACGTCATGAGATCTGTTTTTAAAGAATATTTGCGAGTGTATAATATTTTCAGAAAATTTTATATTTCTATTTTCATCTAAAAAATAGTCTTAAAAGTGTTACTTTTCTCCCACAGGTATATTTTAGTTTTCTCTAACGGTAACACTTTTAATAAGAAGCGTAATAGGCCATTACAGACATCCACATCGGCGAAATTAAAAATATTTTAAAAATAATTTTTGACTAGAAACAACAGAGATTTTATAAAAACCAAAAAAAAATTTTAAGTAAGTACCCATTTTTATATACAGTCGCACGAAAAATCATGATTTCAAAGACTAGAAATACATACACTTAGAAATAAATAAAAAATTAAGTCTAATTTTTGGAATATTTCTTTCGGAATGTTTATGTAATAAATAGTTCGTTCGATTTGTGTCAACATTATTTTTCATTTTATAATAATTAACATCAAAGCAAAGAACATCGACACATATCGAAAGCTTACTTAACTAAAAATATTATGATCATATTTTTTATATTATTTAATATTTTAAAAAAACTCTGCTTCTATTTCATTTTGACATAGTATATTATGCTCTATATTGAGATCCCAGTCAATTTTAGATATCATTTAAACAAATTGCTACCGGTTGTAGAATTGTCTTAAGGGTACTTTAGACGATAAGCAAATTGTAGCAAGTCAATTTCTTCATGTTAAAATTTTGACTTTTGTAAGAAAGTAGTGATAGAACTAGCCAATGGACATTCCAAAAATGTTGTCAGTTTTGGCTTAGTTTACAACTGACTCGAATGTCGAACAAAACTCCAAAACCGAATTGTTTACGAATTTACCTAAATGCTACGCAATGCTTGTAATAAGAATGTCCGGATTATTCTTCGTCTTTCAGTCATTCATTACTCATTACTAATGTTTACTAGAAATTACCGGTGCAGAACCTAACGTCTAATGTACCCCTAAGTGCTGTAATTGAAATCATAGTTATATCTACGAAATTCACTTTTGACGTCAATATTGACACCTCTTCTTACAATAACAGTCAACTTTGATGTCAAAATTTGTGTTTTAAAGCAAGCTAAGATTTGACTGATGCAGTGCCTATTTCACCATCGTCAAGTAAACTTTAACCGACGGCAAAATTTTGACAGAAGGCTGTCAGAACTTCAAATGTATTCGTCGATTAAAGTTCATTTAGGGATGAGAAAATGCCCTTTGTAAATCATTGCTGTCATGATGTCACTAAAAATCAACTCGTCCTTTACCACTGCGACACATTGTAAAAAGGACAGCAACATTACTTTTTAGCCTTTTCAATTTATTTTAATGTACAGTTCGTCTATTAGTTTACAGAAATGGATTACATTTTGGTATATTATTTATTGTTAACCAATTAGCCTTGACACCTACAGTGTGATGATGGAAATCACGCTCAGCTAGCCGATTCTTTAACTTATACATTGAAGTTTTGCTAGGAAAATGTTATTTTTATTTCAAAGCAAACCTTCAATGGAAGAAAATATATTAAGTCAGTGGCTATCGTTTTTTGTTAGCCACTGAGTTAGAGAATAGGGGCTAATTAATAGCTGATACTATCTTACTATTGGCTAAAATGCCATGTTGCAGCAAGTATACCAAATTATAACCATAGATACCATAGAATACCATAAATTCAGCCAATGACAACATTGACAACAACAATTATTGCGACAACAGCTAACGGAGCAATGGCCTGTTTCTGTTTCACATTAAAATCGACGAATTGGCTTTTGTGACGTCACTTTTGACACCTCCAGACGTTGACAATGACGTCATGCAATTTCGAGTAAGCTACCATTTTAATGTCGTGTGTGGGGTCCTTAACAAAATTAATGTAGTGAATGAATAAAGACGTAAACTTTTTTATAGACGGATAACAATCTAGTGGATATAGTGGGTATTTTAGTAAATGTAAGAATTATCTATTTGAGGTACGTATTAACATTGGTCTCAATATGTTTGTAAATTTTTAACATTAGGTAATATTACTAGTTGCCATAGACTAAAGAAAAAAGATAGACTAACCTTCACGAGCAAAAATGAAGTTAAGAAACGTGCATCGCACAAGTATTCAGAACTTCAAATGCATAGACCTATTATATTTAAAGTTCAAATGTTTTATTATATTTTATAATAATTTTATGGTAATTTTTTTCAACGCGTCAATATTATAGAGTTGGAAATATTTGTCAATTTTGTGTGGAGATATTAAATTACTTCTCAGACAACAATTACAGAAATTGACAAACTAATACCATCCCTGGTTTTGAAGTTTTGAAAAACAATCATACTAATATAATAGATTGTTCGAAGTCGGTTTTGCAATCTGCTTCCCTAGGCGTTCAATTTATTTTAACAGGCAGTCTATCTTTTTCCTTTTAGTTGCCATAAATTAAAATTAACAATGATTAATTAGGTCTAACAAATAGATATATAGGTATGTAATAAATCCGAATGCAGTAAAATAAAAGTCGAAAACCCCTAGTGCGACTGTACCACTGTTTATGAGCATTGTACCCGAGTGAGATATAAACAACTATGTCTAAACATTTTGCTGTAGTCACTCCTGTATTTTTCTACACTTAAAATTAATTTGTACTGTATTTGTATCACCAACCTCCGTTATACTTCTGGCCTATACATTTGTACTGTCAATTATCATTTATATCATTTACAACTATAAAAATTATCGGTACATTCACTCGGTGTACAACGCCGTGAAAAAAATCAACTCTGAACACAAGTATTTCACTACATTCATTTATCGATCGATTCTAACTATTTAAACTCCGTAACAGTAAAAATTTCGCGTTCCCATCAAAAGTTGTACCTAAAGCTACGTACACACACTCCAGCATGTTCTGCTCTAAAACCACTCAGCTTATTATTTAATTTTTAGGTCATTTGGCCCTGATTCTCTATGACTCTGTTTTTCATTAAGTAACATAAACATGTTCAAGGAGGGCAATGATCACCGCAGAATAGTTTATATTTCTGCAAGATCATAAAATTATATTAGTTATTATACGTAATACTATGAGGTCGACATTTCAACCTTGTAAAAATAAAATTGATCCTTTGAGATTAGTTGTTGCAACAATTTGTTCCTTGTATTCCACAGATTTCCACAAAATTAGCACCTGCTTCTATCCAGAAACTTATGACGTCTAACTTGGCAGTTCTTCGTCGTAACTTGCTAGTTAATAATAAACGTAAGGTGAAATACCTTCAGTTGTAACTGACTTAAAAAACACAGAGGATCAGTGCCCAGACAAGGGTTGCGAGTGGCTCACGTAGGCTCGAGCATTTGTACGCAGCTTAAAACGCGCACCTTGGTGGGAATTTAAATAGATTTGAAAAGATCGTTACCACGCGTACAATTTTTATTAATTTTGTTATTATTTTTAAAACTTTATTAATATAATTTGTTGTATTGCGCGCGCGCGTCTCCGCTCTCAGCCTAGGTTGGAGTTTGGCTGTCGGGAAGACTGTAAGGAAGGTCTGTTATTGCAACTCAAACGTTAAGTAACTTTAAAGCTATATCAGGAACTAATTTAGGAACATTGATTAGATTTTCAGTAGATTATTATTTGAAGGCCTTCTAGCGATCAGCAGGTATAGACGACATGTAAGTTTATGTACTAATAGGATTGTTTTTGGTAGGAAGGGTAATACCAACCAGAAACTAGATTATTTCATTATTTTTAATTAAAGTTATATCGTCAGTGTTTAATTTTACGTTGAAAAGAATCAAACTCTATTGAATTAAATCATTAGTTTTATTTTGACCAAACTGTGCTAAGTCAGTACGGTGAAATCGTTTTATTGACTGACCCCCTTCCACTAAAACTGTAAATAACCTAAAATATAATTTTATCAGAAAGTCCATAAACTAGGTACATCCATACCGATCTGATGAAAATTTAGGTTCTCCTCGTACATTTCATATTTTTGAAATCCCAATACATGTTGTCTATGCCTAATGTTTCCTTTGCTACCTCTCAAAACATATCTTTAACAACAAAATTGTTAAGATCTTCGAAGTATTTATATGAATCAGTAACTATTTTATCATTAGCATTACCCTGATCTTCAATCACAATATTATCATCATCAGGTAGCCTCGACTCGGCTGAGAGCGGTTCCGGGCGCGACCTCTAGTGTTCATTAAATTACATCTTAATTACATACATAGGAACTTTCTTTAGAAGCTGCATGGTTTATACAAGCTTACCTCCACAATGATCTACCGAATAATGAACCATTTAAATAAACCTGTCTTCAAAATAAGGTTCTTTCATCAATATAATAATAATAATAAAATTTAGGACGTCGGTTTTATTCGTCTCCAATAAAATATTAGTTGCTTATATTTGTAAGGAACAAAAATATTATTTTTTATTTAACTATGCAAGGGTTTGTAGCTTCATGTACTTTAGGTTTTCTCATACAACTATTACATACATAGTATAACATAACAACATATTTAAGACATCTTCCTAGTCAATAATTTATATGTTTGAAGCCTGAAGTGAATAAGATCACTAGCAAAATAAATATTCAATCTTTCAATAAATTTTCGTTGCACTTTTTCAACCTTTTGAATTAAAAACTCTTTTAATTTTCACGAGTCAGAAACTTCCTCGAAGTCACGATTTCTTCCACTGAGTCACGGTTTTGGATGATTCATAAATAAATTGTAGCAAAATGTGTATAAGCATACTGGAGACAAATAAAACACGTCCGCGGTAACGTATTAAGTTAAATATAAATGACTATATAAATAAATATAATAGCGCTGGTCGCTCGGCCAGCGGCTCGAGGCGGCGGGCTGCGCCCGGCGCCGCGACAGGACCCGTAATGACCGACGTGACAACTGACAAGTGACAACAACGGCCGCTGGCCGAGCCTCGCGACCACGTATCTAACCAGATTTATGCTAAAATTACGTTTAATGTTGATCACTGCCCAATAGTACGTATCTTTGTGCTTAAGTCATCCCTAGACAACAATATATAGTATCAAGTAGCTAACATGAGCGCGGGCTCCGTCCGCGGCGAACACTATGCTGCACTTCGTGAACTCCAAAATATATCATACAATAACAGCTTATAAACCTAGCGTGAGGTAGAACGGTTGTCGCAGTACATCTAACGTGGCACCTCGCTTGTACTGTGGGTGTGGCCGCGCCGCGACGGTCGCGCGCGCTCGCCGCCCGCGACCGTCGCGTCGCGGCGCGTCTGCGCCGGCGCGCTCGCCCGGCTGTCGTGGCCACCGGGCGCTCAGTGATCAACATCGCACCGGTACTACGACGCTATCGTGAGGACGCCTCACCGATAAAATACATATCCTTTAAATAATAATAACTAAGCCTAGGGTGTATTTCTTCTCCCGATCGAAATCGACGTTTCAAAAACTCGTCTCGGACCGACCCAACGTCGAGGAGATAATAAATTAACCGATTCATAAGCGGCAACGATTCATATATCACCCGTGAATATAATTCTCAATATACGAAGTTAGACTCTGTCAAAAAAAAAGAGGGCGGGGGGCCGCCGCGCGGGGGTGCGCGGGGGGCCGCGGACAGCTCCTCGGGAACGAACTCCTCTCGGCGATCGCTCGAAGGCACACAGCGTTAAATGTAGTCAGTACGGCGATCGAGCGCGCGCCCCCTGCGGTGTAGTCGACAGCGCGAGGCGCGCGCGGGTCGGGCCGGCGTGCGGCGTGCGGTGCGCGTGCACGCACTAGGCGGGCGTCAGCGTCAGCGTGACGGTGGCGCGGCGCGTGGCGCGGCGCCGCACCGGCAGGAACACCAGCGCGGGCAGCAGGCTGAGCGCGCCGCCCGCCTCCTCCAGCACGAACGGCTGCATGGTGAGCGGCGCGCGCGGCGCCCGCGGCACGGCCAGCAGCGCGCCCGCGCCGCCGTGCGCGCCGCGCACGTGCGCCTCCAGCGCCGCGAAGCTCTCGGCGCGCAGCTCGCAGCGCGAGCACGAGTACGCGTCCGCCTCGCCCTCGGCCGAGCCGCTGCCCTCGCCGCTCTCGCTGGGCTCCTCGGCCGCGCTCTCGCCCTCCGCCTCGCCCGCCTCGCGCGCCTCGCGCGCCACGTGCGCGCGCTCGTGCGCGAACAGGAACGCGAGCACGTCGGTGGTGAAGGGGCAGTAGGCGCACGCGTAGGGCTTGTCGCGCGCCAGCAGGTCGAGCGGGCGCGGCGGCGCGGGCGGCGGCGGCGGCGGCCGCGCGGGCGGCGCGTGCTCGGCCAGCAGGTGCGCGCGCAGGGCGCGGGGCCCGCGGAAGCGCCGCGCGCACAGCGGGCACGGCTCGGGCGGCGCGGCGCCGGCGGGCGCGGGCGGCGCGGGGATGCCGTGCGTGTTGTGTTTGTGCACGCGCAGGAAGTACTTGCTGCACAGCTCCTTGTGGCAGATGTCGCACGTCACGCCGCCCAGCTGCGTGCCGCTCTCCAGCGAGATGCCGTGCATGCGCTGCATGTGCGTCCGCATGAAGTACTTGTTGCAGAGCTCCTTGTTGCAGATCTCGCAGAAGCTGGAGCCGGCGCCGCCGGAGCGCCGCTCGTCCTGCGAGGGCGGCGAGGCGGAGGGCGGCCGCGGCGCGTCGCCGGGCTCCTCGGCGAGCCGCTCCGCCGCCAGCTCGTTCAGCTGCGATATCATCGTCTGCAGCTTGCGCAGCTCCTCGCTAGCCGAGCCGGGCGAGGCGCCGCCGCGCTCCTCCACTATCAAGTTCAGGGGACTGGTTTGTCCTTCACGCAGCGCCGCCTCGAAGTCCTCCCGATCTTCTCGTTCTCGTTTTATTTCGAACGGCTCCTCGCCGTCGAACGGCGGCGGCAAGGACAGCGCGCGCGGCGGCGTGGGCGCGGGCGGCGTGACGGAGTGCGGCGTGAGGGCGGGCGGCGTGGCGGCCGCCGGCGAGCTCTCGGCGACGGGCGAGCGCTGCGGCGGCACGCCGTGCCTCCGCTCGCGGTGGGTCCGCAGGAAGTACTTGTTGCAGTACTCCTTGCAGCATATCTCGCAGAACGCCTCCGGGTTGGTCACGCCGAGCCGCCGCAGCGCGTCGGGCTGGAAGGCGGCGTCGCGCGCGCGCCGCGCCGAGTCGGGCGACAGGCGGCGCGGGGTGCCCCCGGACTCCTCGTCGGAGGCGCGGCGCGGCGGCGAGGGCTGCGGCGCCGCGGGCAGGCCGGGGTGCGGCGGCGGCTGGTCGCCGTCGTAGATGCCGTGCTTGTTGGCGCGGTGCGTCTTGAGGAAGTACTTGTTGCAGAACTCCTTGCAGCACAGGTCGCAGTAGGCCTCGGGGTTGAAGATGCGCGGCGGGTCGTGGCGCGGCAGCAGGCGGAAGGCGGCGAGCGGGTCGAAGGTGGGCAGCGCCAGCTCCCCGAAGGCGAGCGCGCTCTTGTAGATGTCCTGCATCTTGGCGTGCAGGTCGAGCGGCGGCGGGTGCGCGCGCGCCGGCGCGGCCTGCTTGCGGCGCTTGCGGCCCGGACTGCCGCCGCCCTCGCCCTCGCCGCCCACGCCGCCCACGCCGCCCACGCCGCCCACGACGCCCACCACGCCCACGGCCGCGCCCGAGCCCTCGCACTCGCGCTCGCGCTTTACCGCCGGCGCCGCCGACATCGCGTCACCGCCGCATCTGAAACGGAGACAAATTCTACGTTAAAATATGGTTAAAATCATTTCAGGAGTTTATTACATCAATATGGGTATTTTAAACCGTTCAGTAGTCAGTACATGAGGTAGATTAATAGGAAACTAAAGTTTGAGCTTAGAAAATGGTAACAACCATTCCAACTACGCCGGGCTTGCTCTACAGTAGTTTCAATTTCAGTTTATTTATTATTAATTATTACATTCATATTATTTGAACATAAGTACTAGAAAAAGAAAACAATTTTGGTATTATAATATTTACTAGAAGTGCTTAAGATTTAGATACTTGCACTATGCCTGTTACGACAAGACAAATTGTCGTCGCCTGCCTCCGAACCGTCCATCTATTAATTCCTTAAGTCTGTGACTCGCAAATCGCAGTGAAGAACGTTTTTATAATAGTAATAAAATATGTAGCAGTAATAAGATAGTAGTAATAGTAGTAATTTATATAGTTTGCTAACTAACGCCATTTTAAAATTCTTACAATTTTGTGTTTTTGAAGCGAAACTTTTATAATTATAATGATGTTTTCAAATATGACTTGAATGGAATCGCGATACGAACGCGCCACTGGCAGTGCCGGTGGCCGCGCGAGTTGTTGTGTGGGCGAGACAGAGAACCGTAGAGACAGCATTAAAATCAATTGAAATAGTAATGAATAATTAATTTTTCGAAAATAATCGATTCATAAATTTGATGATGAAATTATCTTCAAAAATATTAAATTTTTGTTTTACCTTACTTATAGGTTATTTTTAATTATCCATCCCTACTATCCCTGTTATAATCCTACAATTCCTTCTTATATGTATTATAAATGCGAAAGCAAATGAGGATGGATGGATGGATGCTTGTTACTCGTTCACGAATGAACCGATTTGTCTGAAAGGAATGGAGATACTTAGCTCATACCCAGAATTAACACATAGGCATTTTATTTAGGATGCATTCAATCCCGGAAAGTTAAAGAGTTCCCGCGGGAATTAAGAAACCTTAATCTACGCGGACAAAGTCGCGGGCATCATCTAGTTATGTATAATCCGTATAACGTATTAAATAAATTTGCTGATGCCTACGACTTCGTCCGCGTGGATTTAGTTTTTGAAATCCCTCGGGGACTCTCTGATATTCCGGGATAAAAAGTAGCTCATAAATATATAAAATGTAATAATGATAAAAAGTATGTCAATCTCCAGGCCCTCAACTATACACATGCAAAAAATCACGTCGATCCGTTGCTCTGTTGCGGCATGATTGAAGGACAAACCAAAAAACAAACAAACACACTTTCGCATTTATAATATTAGTATGATTTTATATATTTTACTAAATAAATTTCAGCCAAATCGGTACATTCGCTGTACCGTGAAGAAGTAAGAAACATCCATCCATCCATCCATACATCCATCCTGACAAGCTTTCGCATTTATAATATTAGTATTGTATATTAATATTAGTAATAATATTGTATTAATATTTGTATTTATTAATTTAGATTTGCCTAAGAGATTCCAATTAGAAACCTCACCTCTGATCACTCCTAAAGTCCATAGCCTCCTCCATGTAACCCCTTCTATCTTATCACCATTATTCACAAAAATTTAAAATAGGAACAGATTATAACTGTCACTTAATGCACCAATCAAAAACCTTCGCGTCACTTGACCAATGACACACGATCATAATTGACCTCATTCATGATTATCAATGTTAACTAGAAAAGTTTTTATGTTTACTTTCTTGAAGTAAAACCGGTAAAAAGTTAAACTGGTGAAATTTATGGATTGACAAAAAATAAACATCACTAACTGTCATACGGTGGATTTACAATTATTACAAAGTTATCCAATCGCAAGAGTTCAAATCGTTCGATTTTCAAAATTCACTCGCGGGCGTTTCAATTGTCAAAAATTAGTTGGCACGTGCTATCACATGCGCGTGCGTCGAAAACTGGTGTGTTTTAGGTAAAAACGCGTGCGATGTACTTTTTTTGTGGAAAACAGCAAAAATCTCACCCCACCCGAACACCCCTACGAATCAATCGCCTGTTTGGGGGCCGGTGCATGACGTTAGACGGGGGCTACATTGAGCTCAATCATATTTTGAACTAAACTACGGCCGTTCAGAGAATGCGTTCTTGACACGTCGCGATTGAACTGACGACGTAACTTTGTAATGGCGTTGCAGTTACGATAAAAATATTATTGCTGGTTGTTTACCGTTTTAACAATTGGTGAGCATTAAAACAACATTATTATATCAATAATCAATTAATGTTATAATTTTGTGCCAAACTGAGTGTCAAATAACTTGGTAAACAATATTTTTCTAAATGTGTCAGGAACGCATTCTCTGAACGGCCGAACTTTAACTGATGAATTCAGGACTACTTACATAGCATTACTTACTATGGATATTCCCGACATCTACCTAGTTACCCGGATGTTTTTTGCTCCATCATTAGACATTGCCCAAATCATGCCCAAATAGAGACGTCGCCAACAAATGAAACCAGCAACGTATCAAACGTCAGAACGCACGTTTGTATGAAATTGTAAAGTGTGATTTCATAAAAATTATATATTATATATATTAAATACTAGCTGATTCCCGCGACTTCGTCCGCGTGGATTTAGTTTTTAAAATCCCTCGGGAACTCTTTGATTTTCCGGGATAAAAAGTAGCCTATGTAACTCCAGGTCCTCGACTATACCCATGCAAATATATTTTTTTATATATTTAGCCGGTATATATTTTTTTTTACTTTTTGTTCTCACCTTTTAAATCTTCCTTGGACTTCTACAAATATTTAAAAACCAAAATTAGTCAAATCGGTTCAGCTGTTCTCGAGTTTTTGTGAGACTAACAAACGTCAATTAATTTTTATATTTATGTTGAATATTCGACGTACTTTTATAGTTTAATCTATAATTTAAATACATTAAACATTAATACACATTTATCACATCTATATCAATGGAATAGGATATGAATAGAATATTTTTTATTCAAATAAATTTTTACAAAGTGCTTTCGAAAGTGAATCTATCAGTGGTTCGGAATATCATTTCAGCCGAGAAGAACCGGCAAGAAACTTATTTAGGTGCTCTAGGGACGGATGCTGCTGTATCAGGTCAATGTTGGTTTGTCCTTCAGTCACGCCGCAACAGAGCTACGGATCGATGTAATTTTTTGCATGGGTATAACTAGTTGAGTACCTGGAGAGGGATTTTGAAAACTAAATCCACGCGGACGAAGTTGCGCGCGTCACCTAGTAGACTTTAAATCGATTGCACCTGTAAAGGTTTCTGAGACCCCTTAATAGGCCGAGAAAAAAGCTGACGATATTAACTCTATTATGGCTCCACCATAGGGCCTCGATCATCATAATTTATCTAACAACTTATCACTGAGGCCATTCTAATGAGCTAAATACGCTGTATCTGCTGTTAGCTCCTAAGAAGTTATGGGTATCGCTACAGGTAGTACAATGATCTTGAAGCTGCAGCATCAGCTCAAGGTTACCATGTCTTGGAAATAGCACTGAAGTGACAGTACATCAATACAATCGAACCTGTGAAAGTTGTTAAGACTCTTTTATTAAGTAGGAAATGAGCTGATTATCTTCAAACGCCTGAACAAATCTTCATAAATTATAGCTCAGAACTATCTCGATCACGTCAGCTTTCAAATAGAAAACACCGCATCAAAATCGGTCCAATCGTTTGCAAGCTACGACACCACAGACAGACACACATATACACACGTTAAACTTATAACTTTGCGTCGGGGGTTAAAAAGCATCATCAACAACCAACCAAATCCTGCTAACATAATAAAGACGTCCATAAAAATCAATCTACCCCATGTAAGCCGAGTCTAACAACAAACAATACATCGCTTTCCTAAAATTTGGAAACACTATCAAAAGGGCGCGGGTTCTGTAAACATCACTATCCTTTTCCCTATCATGTATTATTCCTATATCTATCCCACTCACACATGAATTGATGTGTGATGTCTTGCTCTAGCATTTCTCTCTCGCTCGTACAATTATGATTAAGAGTAATAGCGTAATAAATTTAAGTTCAGGCTTCTTTCGAAATATTTTTTTCGCGTTTTTTCTTTTAAGGAAAAATACGGGAAAAGTTGTGGAAGTATTATTTGGCTTATAAACAAACTGCGGCGAGCCTGTTGGCGCCTTTTTTCATTAGCCGTTGTTTTTTTTTTTGCCTTCCACGAGTATAAAGTTTTTATATTAGGTTCAAAAACAAGTTTAATTGCTTTTAGGAAATGTTTATATCAATAGCTTTAGTAGGTTTGCTTGGACGGACTGTAAATTTTACAAAGCTCTTGGAATTGAATATTTAAAGCCGTCGGTTCAAACCATAGCTTCGAGGTCCCACTGCCGGAGCCACTAGGCTACGGAGACCTAATGTTGTATCGCGAAAATACCGAACACAATGCAAAATTCACATTCAACAAAAAAGTCGGTTTCAAAACCCTTCTGTACCGCGCGATAAGGAACTTACGTTCCAATAGAAGGAAAAAGTGTCGGTCGGAATGTCAATCCATGACGAACACGTCATCAGAAGGTGGGTGAAAGACCGTTTTTGAAAGTAAATTATGTACATATCCTGCTCTTTCACAGTTACATTACAACTACATATTACTTGCTCAAGAGGAAGATAAGATATTATGTTTACTATACCTAACAGCGCAATTAATTACATTTTCATCAGCAACAACGGCTCATACTGAGCGCAGGTCTCTTCTCAGAGAAGGGTTAATAGGCCATAGTCAACTACGCGGGCCAAATGCGAATTGTCGGACTTCACACACTTTCGAGAACATTATGAAGAACTCTCAGGTGTGCAGGTTTCCTCACGATGTTTTCCTTCAACGTTGAAGCTTGTGATTTTTAATTTCTTAAACACACATAACTAAGAAAAGCCAGAGGTCGAACCTGCGACCCGCCGAATAGGAGACCGCAGTACTAACCACTAGGCTATAACTTCTTTAATTTCTCAATTAATTACATACCTACTATCTTTTGGCAGGACTTCTGAATGTGAATTTTGGACTTCGCTCGTTCAGGCGTACTCATTAGCCATATTATCATTAGGCTAGATTGTAATGATAGTGAGTATAAAATACTCATAATAATGGAAAACTATAATATTTTATATATTAGCTTTTGTCCGCAGCTTCACTCACGTAAAGTTCGATTTTTCAACCCCCTATTGTTGTGTTGTGTTGTACCCCCTTAGGGGTTGAATTTTCAAAAATCCTTTCTTAGCGGATGCCTACGTCATACAGCCCGATACATCCAGTGGTTTGTGCTGTGCGTTTATAGATCAGTCAGTCAGTCAGTCAGGCTGACCACCTTTTCCTTTTCCCTTTTCCTTTTATTTGAGTGTGATTGGTATACCATTGAACTGAAAAGATTCAAGTACGAGTTTATTATATAACTGTCCATATTTTCAGCGACAGTTTTATCTCAACATCTTCCCGAACTGAAACTATCGTAAAAATATGATTTGTCGGTGTTTCGAGCGATGTTTACCAATAAAAGGTTAACAAACTTAACAACTGTAGAATGTAGCTGTACAAATTGTAACTTGTAAAAAAAACATGGCCGCCTCGAAGAATGACAACCGTGTCGTCCGCGGGGCCTTGTGAACGTCAAACATAAACCTCTATTAGACCCTCGTTATTGGGATATCTTATTGAAAACTATTAGATCATTTATTTATTTGGACAAAGCCTGAAATGTGAGAGTGTAATTTAGATTTTTTACAATTATTTGTTTTAAGCTTTTATTTAACTTGCTATGTACAAAATTCGCACCTTCATTAGGACAAGGGTACAACTGCAGGTTTTTTAATTTTACAGGGGATCAATTTAAAGATTTTTTTGGCATTCAACATCGTCTTGTTCTGATATAATTCTCCTTTGTTTGAAATAAACTATAATCTTCAAACATTCGAGGCATGTTATTTTCAAGAATTATAAATTGCTTTTTTTTAATTAATTTCTTTTTCAAGACAGGCAATGTGCCCTTGTTCTACCGAAGGTGACATATTCTATTCTATTCTATTATATGATATGTTTAGGTCAAATCTTGCAAGTTGTATTAGAACCACTTCCCGGTTTCCAATTGAATTGAAATTTTGCATGTATACGTAAATTGGATAACAATGCAATGTTATTGTGACATTGAGCTGATCTGATGATGGGAATGGAGGGTGGCTCTGTAATATAATAATGGAACTCTGTAATAAAACGCCGTACTTAGTACCCATCGAGTTTGGGCTCGTTTATATCAAACAGTTCATATTTAGGGTCTGATGATGGAGTTGGAAGGTGGTTTTGGTAATACTGTACAAACTAAAACTCTGTCATAAAACGACGCAACTCTCGACTTTGGGCTCGTTTAATTCTTCTCGACAAGTACGTACTTTGGTCCTAGATGATATCCAGGGCCTGATGATATAAGCCTGATAATAGGTAGATAATATAGTTACATCGAACATTTTGGGTAATTGCCTGAAATATAAGAAATCCCTATTTTAACGCAGTCGTTTAAACACAGCAATTTAACTATGGCCAATGAAACAATCGATTGTTTCAGCCAATTAAGTTTGGCCTTCGCTCAAAAATAAAGCTTAGTTAGGTACTTCATTTCTCGTTACCCATTAGTCGATTAGCTTTTTAAATTATTGTTTAACACGTTTAACATTTATATTTGCTAATGCTCTGGACTTTATCCGCATCGATAACAATATTTAAACGACTTCAAAAAACCGGCCAAGTGCGTGTCGGGCCACGCGCATTGTAGGGTTCCGTAGATGCAAGTCACAATTATTATTGCTGACCTTTTTTCGCTGGTCACTTCTAAAAAACAGATATAACTTCTTAACTTGTGAACCCTACATAGCCGCGATAATTTTCCTATAATTTTTTTTATATATACTACTGCTGTGAATTTTTTCACGTATCCTATAAACAACCATTTCAACGATACCCCACACTATGTAATAGACGAGGTACCCTAAAAAAAAATATTTTTCACAATTTTATTTCACTACTTAGTTGGCGTGATTAATATTTATACTCTTGTCAAATTACAGATTTCTAGTACCAATAGTCTCTGAGCTAAACCGCGGACGGACAGACGGACGGACATGGCAAAACTATAAGGGTTCCTTGTTAACTACCCTAAAAGGAGGAGGTTATCAATTCGACGCGTATTTTTTTATATTATTAAAACCGACTTCAAACGCCACTACAAAGTATAAAATAATTTTAGTTTTGTACAGGTACGTACGTTGAAGTCATCGTTTCTAATGAAGTAATGAGGCCCGCCCAACTTCAACATACCTGTACAAACTAAAATTATTTTATACTTTTTAATGGCGTTTGAAGTCGCTTTATTTTAAAAAGAATTATTATATATTATTATAGTCTCAATGGTCCAAAGGTGCGGACTAAAAACTGAACGGTCACGGTTCAATCCCTGCCGTACACTATATTTTCGTACCAGCTCCCAAATTTTACGTTTATTCGAAGGAGAGAGGGAAATATCAAAGTTTCAAGGCCAAATCGCTGAATAGATCTTGAAGAAATTTGGTATGGAGACAGCTTAAATCCCGACGATGAAAATTACTTTTTATCCCCGAAAACTCCCGAAAATTAAAGTTTCCACGAGATTTCTTAGAACCCTAAATACACACATACGTAAGTAATCGGGGTAAAGCTGAATAACTTCCCCCTATCACGAGTTCTCGAAGGTGTGTGAAGTCCACCAATTCGCATTTTGCCAGCGTGGTGGACTATGGCCTATAATCCTTCTCTGAAAGGTGACCGGCGCTCAGTAGTGAGCCGTTGACGGGTTGCTGATGACTTTTGAGAACATTATGGAGAAGTGAGAATTCTCAGGCTGTAAGTTTCCTTACGATGTGAGGATTTGGTGATATTGCTCAAAATGAAAACGCAAATTATTTCGAAAAGTAAGAAGTTCGTGTCTGGGATTCGAACCCCAGACCCCGTGCAAAGGAGGCCGATGTCTAAGCTTAAAGCTAAGGCTTAGCTTAGTAAGCTATTACAGCTTGTTCGCAGCAGTACAATATCATTAATCTAGGTCTTAAAATACTCCTACGCCAATGGCGGCTACCATAAAAATTGTTCTAGATTAAAAAGCTCGATAGTAAACAGGTTAAATAGTAAATCACGAAATACAAATGATGAGAATGTTTCCCTGACCGAATTTCGGACACGACGGTCGATCTCATATTAAAGTGCACAAGTGCGTGCAAAACAGGTGAACTCTATTCCCAGGCTCTCATACTCAGATGGGACGGTTATTGGATACGATATAAAAGATTTTCTTAATGCTCTTTTTCAGTTAATTCTTAATTTCGGAAAATAGAATAGAATAGAAATATTTTTTATTCAAAGAAACTTTTTTACAAGTGCTTTTGAATCATCGCTACCACTGGTTCGGAATGCCCTTCCTGCCGAGAAGAACCAGCAAGAAACTCGGCTGTTGCTCGTTTCAAAACAAGTTTACAATACAATAGATACTATGATATGTATTTCCTCAAAAGCATACCTAATTATAATTATAAAACCATGTTAAGACGGACAGACACAAAGTAGCCCCATTCCCGCCAGTGGAACCCGTTCACGAGCATGTCGCATGACCCAGCCGTTGCTTCGCTCAACCATATTTAAGGGAACGTAACAAACAACCCGCATCACACGACACCGCCACAGAAATGTTTAAAGAGAACGTGACATTTGAATAATAATATTCAAATACTCATTTTAAGACATGAAAATTAAGATAAGTCAAATAAATTTTTCCCAAAAACCTTGGAAATGATTTTCTTTGTTTCTAAGTCTAAGCAATATTTGAAGATGATGATATTAACCATCAGGCTAAGTTTATGTGAGCTCTTCTCAGACTAGGGCGCGTTTGGAATCCTCGTTGATGATCAGAAAACCTTTTTTTTGTCCCCAAATTCGCATTGGGCCCAGCGTGGTGGACTATGGCCTATAACCCTTCTCTGAGAGGAGACCTGCGCTCAGTAGTGAGCCGTTGATGAGTTGCTGATGATGATGATGAGTCTAGTTGAAATTGATTAATATTCTCCCCTCCCCTCCAAAAAAGCTGAAAGCTTGTACTAGGAGTGGGTAAGACAATATTGCATCAGGTGGGGATCGAACCTGCGACCTTTCAGATGAAAGGGTTAAGGCCATAATCCACCGAGCTGAACAATGGCGGATTAGCAAACTTCACACACCTTTGAGAACATTATCGAAAACCACGGAATAAATATCGAAAACCATCAGACTTGTAGTTTCCTCACGATTTTTTCTGTTACCGTTAAAGTGATATTTTATTCTTCTTCTTCTTTATCAACCTATAGACGTCCACTGCTGGACAAAGGTCTCTTGCATGGACTTCCACAGGCCTCGGTCTTGCGCCGCCTGAATCCAGCGGCTCCCTGCGACTCGTTTGATGTCGTCGGTCCACCTGGTGGGGGGTCTGCCAACACTGCGCTTCCCGGTGCGGGGACGCCACTCCAGCACCTTGGGACCCCAACGACCATGAGCTCTATGTGCCCCGCCCATTTCCACTTCAGTATCGCGACTCGCTGAGCTATGTCGGTGACTCTGGTTCTCCTACGGATCTCCTCATTTCTGATTCGATCCCGCAGGGACACTCCGAGCATAGCTCTCTCCATCGCCCGTTGAGCGGTCCGGAGCCTACTTATGAGGCCCTTAGTTAGCGACCATGTCTCGGATCCGTAAGTCATCACTGGCAACACGCACTGTTCGAAGACTTTAGTCTACAGGCACTGAGGAATTTTGGACGAGAAGACATCTCGGAGCTTACCGAACGCTGCCCAGCCGAGTTGGATTCGGCGGTTGATCTCTTTCTCGAAATTGGACCTACCTAGCTGGACTGTGTGTCCCAGGTAAATATACTCGTCGACAATTTCGAGTGCAGAGTTCTCAACAATTACTGGGTGGAGCGGTGCATGAGCATTGGACATGATTTTCGTCTTGCTCATGTTCATTTTCAGGCCCACCTGTACAGAAATCCTGCTGAGATCGTTGCGCATTGTATTGAGGTCTCTCAGAGTCTCTGCCATGACTACTATGTCATCGGCAAATCGCAGGTGAGTGATGTACTCGCCGTTTATGTTGATGCCAAGCCCGTTCCAATCCACAAGCTTAAAGACGTCCTCCAACGCAGCAGTAAAGAGCTTCGGGGAGATAACGTCTCCCTGTCGCACTCCACGCTGCAAGTGGATTGGCCTCGTAGTCTGGTCCTGTATACGTACTGACATTGTGGCGTTTTCATACAAGCACTTCAACACTTGGATATACCGGTAGTCAATCCGGCATCTCTGCAGCGACCTCAACACAGCCCAAGTTTCCACCGAATCGAAGGCTTTCTCATAGTCCACAAACGCTAAGCAAAGTGGCCGGTTATACTCTTCCGTCTTTTGTATAACCTGCCGCAGCGTATGAATGTGATCTATGGTACCAAAGTCTTTTCGGAATCCGGCTTGTTCGGGAGGCTGGAAGTCGTCGAACCTACGAGCGAGACGATTCGTAATGACTCTCGAGAACAACTTATAAACATGACTCAACAACGAGATGGGTCTATAATTCTTCAACAAGGTATTATCTCATTTTTTGAAGAACAGAACCACCACGCTCCTGTGCCATGCTTCCGGCGTTGTGCCCTCGTGGATGACGGAATTGAACAATCGCTGAAAGATCTTAAGTACCGGTTTTCCACCCGCTTTCAGGAGTTCCGCAGTGATTCCGTCATCACCTGGCGCCTTGTTGTCCTTGAGCTGTTTGAGAGCCATACTAATCTCGTATAGGCTGACGTCCGGGATATCTTCGGTATAGTGTCGGGTCAGTTTGGCTCTGGGATCTTTCGCCAAATCTTCAACAGGTTTTTGTGTCGTGGTATATAACTGTCCATAGAACTTCTCAACCTCTCCCAAGACCTCAGGTCGAGAAGAGACGAGACGGCCGTCACCAGTTTTCAGCCGCGTCCGCTGGCTCTGTCCGATAGACAGATCTCTCGCGAACACTTTTGAGCCTTTGTTCCGCTCAATGCCAATGGTATCTTTAATACACTTGGTATTAAAGACACGGAAGTCGCGAGTTTGTGCCTTAGAGATCTGCCTATTAATCCGCCGGTAGGCAGCCGCGTCTGCCGATGACTGCAGCCTCATCTCTTATCTCTCCTTCATTAGCTTGAGAGTATGGTCAGAGAACTTTTCGGTTCTTTTCCTGCGATGGGTCTTAAAGAATTTAGACCCCACAGTATGGACAGTTTCCACGAACCTGTTGCTTTTTACCTGATATTTAATTACTTAAAACGAACTTAACTTATACCTAAATAATTCTTCTTAAACAACCGACTTCAAACTCCCGCTTTACTACATTGTACACACACTATACAAAGTATATTTAATTTATTGTTGATATTTTAAAAACTGCTCAACCAATTTCAATAAATTTTATATGGGACCACCTGGAAAGTATGCCCTTTGAAACGAAAAAAGAATTTTTCAAATCGGTCCACACGTCTTCGAGTAATCGGTGAACATACATTAAAAAAAATTGGTTGTCTGTAAAGTCGGTTTACGGACGATAGTTTTACGTGATTGATAACGTCATAAAGAAACATTGACGATGACTGGCGGGCGGCGGCGGGTTCTCTAGTCACAAGCCAACGCTTGGGCCGATCGTGCCTCTCTATCGCTTGTTCCGCGCTCTCGCTTGCACGCTCAGGCTCAGGCGGAACGTGACACTTTTTCGTGCGTGCAGCCGGTGTGCATCGATTTATAAGACGTTATCACGTCAAAAAAAATATTCAGGTGAATTGAGAACCTCCTCCTTTTTTGAAGTCGTTTAAAAAGGCCTTTAAAGTTATCAAATCCATAATTTGATATTGGGCAAATGTCGAAGGGCAGGCCTGGGTACGCACCGCCAGCCACGAATGTGTGTCGTATTGATTTTTCCCGCCGAAATATGTATTTTTCATTTTTATCACCCGCCATCACTTTTAAAGATAATGCCCGGCGATAAGGTGAAATTAAAAACCTACCAAATCGAACGTCGATAGACGCTTTATCTATCTGAAAACTCTGGTGTTACTTTAACGTTAACTAAATCTACTTACGTGCAGCTTACTGTACTTACTGTACTCGTAATTTTAGCTTATTTGATTTTTTATTTTATCTAATAGGAAACCCATCGATGTATACATTTCTTGTAGGCCAACCTGTGGCTCTTGCCTCTTATGACAAGACCATAGACTTAATATATTTACTAAAGGTCATCATCATTCATCATTAGCAACCCATCAACGGCTCACTACTGAGCGCAGGTCTCCTCTCAGAGAAGGGTTATGGGCCATAGTCCACGACGCTAGACCAATGCGAATTGGCGGACTTCACACACCTTTGAGAACATTACGGGAAAGGGTAGTTATACCCTTTCAAACAAAAAAACAATTTTTCAAATCGGTTCAGGCATCTTCAAGTAATCGCTGATACATAAAAAAATAAGATTCCGACAAATTGAGAACCTCCTCCTTTTTTAAAGTCGGTTAAAAAGTCACCCACGTAAATAGAAATAAAGAAAGAGTGCTTATTTGGAACCCCAAGGAAGGAAGTTATAAATGTATCATTTTCTATGTTTGACTTACATTATATCATGAGTTTTCACATCCCTAGAGAATTCCATGACAGAGGCAAGAATAGTAATGGGGTCAATAGACTCAATAGCACAACCCTGGTAGCAAATTGGCGTTGGCTGTTAGTTGGGCCTTGTCTCTTGTTTGGTTGGCTAACAGTAAGACTTGTCATCCCTAAAAAATCGTGGTGCAAAGCAACCGTAGAAAACCGGGATGTGGTTGGCCTTACGAAGGGACTAAGTCGGCATCACCACTATTACTAACATCGCCGTCACCCAACCGTTGGTTACCGTTGGTTACAAAACTCCAAAGGAAATATAGGGAACTGTTCACGGTGCGGACTGAAAATTGAAATGTTGCCGGTTCAATCCCCATCTGTTGCACTATTAGAATAGAATAGAATAGAAATGTTTTTTTTATTCAACTAAACTTTTACAAGTACTTTTGAATCGTCAATGAGTCTACCACTGGTTCGGAATGAATTACCACGGTACCGGTTACCGGTATTAATTAATATTGTCGTACCCACTCCTAACACAAGCTTTCCGCTTATTTGGAGGGGAGAGGAGAATAATAGTCAAGTTCAGTATGGCTAAAACTCTATACTATATACGCTATGTATTGAATTGTAAGTAGGTATGCATTTTTGGAACTTCCCCTCATTGTGGAAACACTGCTTAAATAGCATATTACCTATTGTAAACTTGTTTTGAAAAGAGCAACCGCCGAGTTTCTTGCTGGTTCTTCTCGGCAGGAAGGGCATTCCGAACCATCAGTGGTAGACTCATCGACGATTCAAAAGCACTTGTAAAAGTTTATTTGAATAAAAAATATTTCTATTCTATTGTTAATTTGTTATATTCTATGAGGTAAGTACCTACTCCGAATTTCTACACTAAGCAGTACCTAATTACTTATACATCATCAGTCATGTTATTAAAGCCTAGATTTTTATAACTTCCCAAGGGTCTGCCCGCGAAATTCAAATTTAATTTGGTTTTTCGCAATTTGTAAACTAATACTACAAAGTAGGCTTATGACATTCTAATTGCGCCAGTGGAATGGTCATCTTCACAGGTTTACACAAAAATCTTTACTTAAAAGTGACCAGTTTAAGAAATTAATCAAAATACTGAGTTGGAAGTGAGTTACGTAATTTCTTAAACTGGACACTTTCAAGTAAAGATTTTTATATAAACCTGTGGAGATGATACTGCCATTGTCGCAATTAGAATACCATAAGCCTACTTTGTAGTATTAGTTTACAAATTGCGAAAAACCAAATTAAATTTGAATTCCGCGGGCAGTACCGTGTCTTCCACCTTAACATTAACATTATAAGTAACACATCCGGAATTTTCATTCAAGTGCTATATTTTTAAATTTTACGTAGTCACCATCAGCGACACCACACACCATTGAGAACTAATGTTCTCAACGGTGAACTCTCAGGCGTACAGATTTCTTCACGATGTTTTCATCACCATGGAAGGAATTAAATATCACCGTTTCATGTGATATTTAAATTGCTCAAACGCACTCCGAAAAGACACCATCATAGCCCTAAGTCAAATAAATCCAGGCTTGTTGAAGCCTAGATTTTTTTGAATATCCTTACTGAACTATTGAAAACATGTTACATAACACATCGAAATGTCCGGAATTTTCAAACTCGAGTGCTATATTTTTACGCAGTCGTTAAGTTTGAAATATCGGCGGCCGGGGGTGGATATGGGGGGATAGAGGTATGGGTGGTGGAGGGGGGGGGGTGATGGAGGCAAATAAAATAAAAATAAAGGCCGACATTTTATAATGGGCACGGGAATGACATGCGGGCGCCGCGCCGGCGGAGCGCGTGGAGTCGAATTGACAAATGTCATTCGGTTATGTAAGAATATTTTATTTTTATGTTCAGTTTTCCTCTTTTTTTCTTTTGGCGTATTTTTCGCAAGTTTTCATCTTGCTCTTCTTTTATTGAACGGCTGACGCAGACGTGTGTACAGTACCCGGCGATATATATTGCACATCGGCCTTTGGAATAAAACGTTATTTCTATTCTATTGCAAGGAAAGCTAGCCAGAAATTCACGTAGTAATTACTGAAATCTCTTCACAATCGGCGAGCACATCACGTAACATATATAAAAAAAATGCAGTCGAACTGTGAATAGAATAGAATAGCGTTTTATTCCAAAGGCCGATGTGCAATATATTATATCGCCGGGTACTGTAGGGTCGGTTGATTCAAACCGCGTTAGTTAGCGTAACTTACAATCATTAAAATTTAACAAATGTTTATTTTTTTACTAGCGTTTGTTCGTTGGGAACATATAAACAGGTCATTTCTTGGAAGTCTTTTTGTCGTCTTTTTTACATCATTTCTTTGGTTTTTGTAAAAAAATTACTATTGAAAGTATAGTATAAAATTGATTCCAATATACAATATATTACCTATACTATATTTTGCACTTTTCCTTACTAATAATTTATGAATGCGAAAGAGTGTTTGTTTGTTGGTTTGTCCTTCAACCACACTGCAGCAGAGCTACGTACCTACTTATTTTTGCATGGGTATGGTGCAGTACCTGGAGAGTGACAGGCTACTTTTTATCCCGGAAACTCAAAGGAATCCTGCGGGATTTTAAAAACTAAATCCGCGCGGACGAAGTCGCGTACATTAGCTAGTACCCTATAAAGTTAAGACTTCAGTCATTCTTTATACATACATCTCGAGGCTCATGCTTCATCTCAGGCTTCATGTCGAGGCTCGGAATAAAGCAATTTATGGACGAGTAACATTGGAAGGCCGAGGCGAAGCCGAGGACTTCCAAGTGATTTTAAAAGGACGAGGCGCTAGCCGAGGCCTTTTTAAGTAAACGAGGCCATGAATTGCTATTTCGGCCGAGGCTTATATAGTACTTTTCTCTAATTTGCGAGGAAACAACAAAAAAATAATTAAAGAAACACTGTTTTATTTCATGTTAAATGTTATACTTAGTGCAATTTGTACAGTTATGAAATGATAATTGTATACTTTTATTTTAGCTTCTTCCGCCATATCTGGTGGTGTAAAGTCCATTAATTCTTCATCCGATTCCGAATCCATTTTTATTTCAGAACAAGAAATATATTGTAAAAGAAAACACCAACACCAATAATTCTTTACCTCCAATTAAACCACGCTCTTTTTGTTCCATTTAAAAAAAATTCATTCTTATTTTTTTAAATTGCTCAAAATTGCTTTTTTAAACTCAGCGAAAGAAATGCACATTTAAAACACCTAATCACAGAGGAGAAACACCTAATAGAGGAAAGTGTACATTTTAAAAACCTCGTACCTGTCCAGCAATTTACATTATTGTCCTGTTACGTAATTGCTGGCGCCACGCCAGCAATGAGCCAATTGACGTTTCGTTTTTTTTTAAATAAAGAAGTGATTTCCGAGCAAATTTGAGAAAAATGTATTGTATATCTGTAGCCATTTATTAATTTTTAAATGTTAGTCTTTAGTACCTACCTACCTCTGCATGTTCTCACTGTTCTCATATTCGAGGGCTTCTGGAAGAATTATATCTTTCTTACATTTTTTTATATTACTGGTACTAAATAAATAAATAAAAAGATTCCGACGAATTGAGAACCTTCTCCTTTTTTGAAGTCGATTGTAAAGGACTGTGAAGTCTTGCAATCCACACTTGGCCAGACTGGTATGACCTCTTTCCAGTGAGATAGATGGAGATGAATATCTCTAACGTGTTCTTCTTGCTGTTAGTTACCTTGGTGTTGATGTTGTTAGTGATCGTATCTCGCAAACGAATGGGCCTTAAAAATTTTGCAGATACCTACCTGTATAATTTATTTAGTATTTCGTTTTTTTACGTGCTCATAATATCTGAGCCGGGTTAGTAAATTACTAGCTTCTGCTCTCGACTTCGTTCGCTTGAAGTAAGGTTTTGAATCCTCTGATTTTCGGCATAAAAGGTGGCCTATGTCACTCTCCAAGTTCTCAACCATATCCATGCGAAAATTCACATCGTGAATTTTTATTTATTTATTTTATTTATTTTTTTACAAGCCTTTATTACTACATAGTTATATTTATACATGCTAATTTACAACGTCGTGAATTACAAACCAACAAACAAACACACTTTATTTAGTATTTCGTTTTTTTACGTGCTCATAATATCTGAGCATGTTAAGTCATGAACGGGATAATAAATTACTAGCTTCTGCCCTCGACTTCGTTCGCTTGAAGTTAGGTTTTGAACCCTCTGTTTTTCGTCATAAAAGGTGGTCTATGTCACTCTCCAAGTTCTCAACTATATCCATGCGAAAATTCACGTAGTGAATTTTTATTTATTTATTTTTTTACAAGCCTTCATTACTACATAGTTATATTTATAAATGCTAATTTACAACGTCGGGAATTACAAACCAACAAACAAACACACTTTAAAAGATAGTAAAATCAAAGCTGTGATTTTATAATGGCCCCAGTAAAGACATGCGGCGCCGCGGCGGCGGGCGGGCTAACTAATCGGATTGACAAATGTCATTCGGCAATTTATAGTTGTATTTTTCGTCTAGTTTTCCTCTTGTGAATTTTTAAGGGTAACTTGACCTAATTTCTACGATCTTCACTTTACAAAGCGCTAGTGGAGTTTCTGGGCATTTTTATATTATGATAGCCAAACGTGATGATTAGTTCAAAGGAGATGGTCCATTTTTATATAACTCATCCTACTAATATTATAAAATGCGAAAGTTTGTGAGGATGGCGGACTTCACACACCTTTGAGAACATTATAGAGAACTCTCAGATGTGCAGGTTTCCTCACGATGTTTTCCTTCACCGTTGAAGCAAGTGATATTTAATTGCTTAAACGCACATGACTCCGAAAAGTCAGAGGTGCGTACCCGGGATCGAACCTGCGACCCCCCGAATAGGAGACCACAGTCCTAACCAATAGGCTGCACTGCAAAAATATATATGAAAAATCTACACGCAAGAACAGTGACTTTTTAATTATAAAAAAAAAGTAATTAATCTATTCGCATCTCAATAAAATTGATCATGAATGTAAAAAACGATCGTCGCAGTGAACGCCGCTCCACTGCACCTCTGTCCCGCTCGTGTCACCGCGTATTTATTTTCAATCAGTCGGCACACCCCGCCCCTCCAGGTGCCTACATTTTATAATTATCATTGTCAATTGTAACCATTTTTAAATGGGGTGATGGATCGTGGTTATGACTTCAGAAATTTTATTTATTTTTACTTAGTAGCTTTTGCGCCTTTTGCCCTCGAATTTTACAACTTAAAACAACGTTTACAACGTAAACTTGGGTATTTCACTGTTGTCAAAATGTTGATGTTCTAAAATTAAAAATTTAACATATAAGAATAACATATGGTTGGTTATCAAATATGGTTGAGCGAAACAACGGCTGGATCATGCGTTATGCTCGTGAACGGATGCCACCGGCGGGAATGAGGCTACTTTCTGTCTGCCCGTCTCAACATGTATTGAATTGTAGTATGCATTTTTGGAACTTCCCCTCATTGTGGAAATATTCCATTCTATTCTAACAAAGTTGCATAGGTTAAATCGGCTTGGCATCCGGCTGCCCACAAGATAGTATAAAAAACTTATTACAACGTAATAGCTACATAATAATATTGTGAAATGATTATTTTGAAGAGTGCAACTGCTGAGTTTCTTGCCGGCTCTTCTCAATAGAATCCGCTTTCCGAACCAGTGGTAGAGTCATGACGTGTCATAAGAGCCACAGGTTGGCCTACGTGAAATAAATAATTTTGAAATTTGATTTTTTTTTGGATTTTCATGTTTTGTAGAAATAGAAAATAAATCGGTCAAGAAATAATAAGTTATAAGGTTCTGTTTTACTGCGAGTTGCGACTATCTGTCTTTTTCTGACACAAAATGTTTTATGAAAATTGTATGTGCAATTATTTCATTGTACTCGTAACACAAATAAGAATACATTTTCTTGGAAATAATTTAAATACCTACTTAGTTTTAAATATAACGCTTACCCGATTTAATTGCAAATGGAAAAATTTAAATAAAATTATCATTTAAAAGGGCTTCATTTGCACATTCCAAAATAGGTTATTACATTTTTTGACCGAGCGAAGCGTAGTCTTTAAGATTACTTTGATGATTTTGCATTTATGTATCTGTTGGTCTGTCTGTCTGTCTGTCAGAGCCTCATAACGATTATACTAGAGCGTTATATGAATATTTTCTCATGGCAGAGTGAAGTGCTTTGTTTGATATTTATTTTAACCTCTATTAATTTATGATTATTAAGATTTTTTTTTATCTACATTTTAAGTTTTCTTTTTTGTAACCTGTAATTCATTTGTGTTTTGTGGTGCAATAAAGTATATATGTTACGGTAAATGTGATTAATTGAAAATTTATTAATAATTACCGATCATTATTAATAATTACAAAGATTGATGGTAAAAGTAATAAATTATTCACTTTTTTCGATGATTATTAATAATTACACCTTACTCTTGGTAAATTTAATAAATTTTTAAAAATAACATTCGCTTACAGGTAAACCGTCGTAAACTTGGCCATCGCGATGGTCTAATAGTGTTTGGGGCGGGTGATGTGTTCGGGTATACAAGATGATCGAATACATACATGATATTTTTTAAACAAATGCATTATTTTATTCTGTTAGAACTAAATATATGTATTAAAACTTAACCGAGTATTATATTCTAATGCAGTGATCTAATGAACAAACTAAAATAAATTTAAACAAGGGTCTTTATTATTTTTTATTTATTATTCCCATACATAATAGAAAGCAGGCAATACAAAAACACACATTAACATTAATCTGAACTTTCTGTATTATCAGAACATTCTTTATTCGAACATTCCTATGATGTATCATGCGATTGTATCTACACCCGTACATACTTGCATCTGGAAATCCTTACTGTTGGCTCAGTTGGCCACTTTTATAACCACCCAAAAATACTTTTATCCGAAATGTTAGTTAGATTCATCACAGCTTTCGTTGTTATTTTTTTTTATGACAACGTAAGAATACCTGCTCCCGAAAACCCTTACTGTTGATGTGGTTAAAAGTGGCTGGAGAAAGGAATCGGGTGGGGTTTAGACGGGTTGTCAGACTGTTTCTCGTTTGTTTTATCACTTTTACCAAAGACAACAGTGAATTATTAGTAATAACTGATAAAAGTGATGAAATTCATAGTATTTATCAAATTTACCAAATGGTGAGGTAGTTATTAATAATTACCGAAAATTATTAATAATTATCACATTTATCACATTTACCGTAACATATACATACATACATACATACATTATTTTATATATTTTACTTTTATTTGTAAATTCAGCTAATCTCATTAAAAAAATAAATATGTATCAGAGCTATTACTATGCACACCGTGAACTAAGCTAACTTACCTTAGCTCTTTTTCATATGGCTACTACGCGAAACTATGCGAACCAAGTGAAAGACGCCGAGCTAAGCTAAGTTAGTTCACTGTGACTTACGCCTTATATTCGAGTGGAAACCAATAAAAGGGAATATTCTCAAGCACCTTTTAGTTTATATTAAAACATGTATTTTCCCATTTTTCTCAGAGCATTTATCATATCCGGGTCAATGAACCCTGTAATAGGGCCGGGCCCGTCCTCCGCCCGGTGAATTATGTAAATTTACAAAGTTTAATCTTTTTTAATACATTTCAGGGCCACTTTCGACGTTAGGCCTATCTTGACTCGGCTTAATTTCAAATAACTATAAGTTCTTTTTTCTTTTAAAATTTCGTATATTTTTTATACGCGCTTATGCTTGGTTCGTATCTATGTAACAGAACTTTTGAACTGGATTTTCATCCCCTTCAAGACGTCGGATAGATTTGAAACTTCGTATACTTATTAAGTACCGATGACAATGCAATAATTTAAATAGTTTGTCCCATCATCCTTGCCAGGATCCTCAGGATTTGCGATTTTTTCGTCTCTGATACCCGGTAGTGAAGACATAGAAACTCCTTGTTAATTTGTTTTCGTAATTGGAATGTAAATAATATGTTCTTAGTCGATAACATGGAACTAGGTAAAAACGTGGTTAGTGGACAATGGACACGCAAGTGACATTTGATACTTAAACAAATGTCACTTGAAGGGATATTGAAAAATATTCGTCACACGCTTTTTTTCTGACATTTCTGACTTTTAAAAATGGACAAAGGAATTAATAAATTAGCCAACGAAGAGTATTTAACCGACTTCCAAAAAGGAGGAGGTTCTCAATTCGGCCGGTATCTTTTTTTTTCTATGTAAGTATGTCCACCGATTTCTCCGGAATTACTGGTTTAAAGTTCAAAATGAATTCAGTATGAATTAAGTTCGATGGAATTGAGGACGTTACGGGTTACGGACGTTGAGGTATTCGAAGGAGGTATCGTTATAGCAGTGATAGCCTAGTGGGTAGGACTGTCGTCTCCTATTCGGGGGGTTGCAGGTTCGATAACGGGGACCTCTGACTTTTTGGAGTCAAGTGCGTTTAAGCAATTCAATATCACTTGCTTCAACGGTGAAAGAAAACATCGTGAGAAAACCTGCAGATCTGAGAGTTCTTCATAATGTTATTGAAGGTGTATGAAGTCCGCCAATTGGCATTGGGCCAGCGTGGTGAACTATGGCCCATAACCCTTCTCTGAAAGGAGGACCTGCGCTCAGTAGTGAGCCGTTGATGGGTTGCTGATGATGACGACACATCACTGCGCCAGGGAGGTTACAGGTCCGTTAGTAACGAATCTACCCCTGAGTACAAACATCTGATAACATGGCAGTATAACACGAGAAAGTGAAATGAAATAAAACTCTTACGAAGAAATACTCCGGCTCACACACAGCGCGCCGCCCAATTTATAATATTGTTTTCCTTGGGATATATTTTTTCACTAGTGTGGGGTGGGGAGGGTGGTGGGTGGAACCCCCCGGTTATTATTAAAGACGTAGACTCACACATTCTTGGCGAAAACCGAGTGTGATTAGATTAATATGGGGTAGATAGGGCCTTGTGGAGATTCGGACGCCCGATTTAATTGAAGTTTGTATGTTTGTTTAGAATTACTTAATTGAAAGGAGAGGAAAATGAAAAAATACGCGTCACTTCACTAGCTTCTTAGCTTCTTCTTCTTCTTTATCAACCTTTAGACGTCCGCTGCGTTCGTACGACATGGACTTCCACAGGCTTCGTTCTTGCGCCGCCTGAATCCAGCGGCTCCCTGCGACTCGTTTCTTCGGTCCACCTAGTGGGGGGGGTCTGCCAACACTGCGCTTACCGGTGCGGGGTCGCCACTCCAGCACATAGGGACCCCAACGACCAACAGCTCTTCGAACTATGCGTCCGCTCATTTCCACTTCAGTTTCGCGACTTGCTAAGCTATGTAAGTGACTTTGTTTTTCCTCCTACACTTCACTATAGTACCTAGTATATCTAGTGTAGTCACTATTGACCTTCCAACTCCAAAGACTGATTTCTTATTTGGAGGGAATAGGGGTATAAGTCAAATTAAACATGGCTAATATTCTTTAAAAAAAAAACCCGGCCAAGTGCGAGTCCTATTCGCACAATGAAGGTTCTGTAGAAGGTACTGGAAGTGGATGCGTTACGTCACTAGAACATTCATATGAAAATACGCTTTAACAAGCTGTTACTTTTTATTGAGTTGAACTAGAAACTTAAAAGTATTTACAGTAAGTATTATTATACTTGATATTTGTACTTAGTATCGGTAAACAACGTACCTCATGTCGTTTCTGAGAAAAAGGGCCTTCACACACAGACATACGGACAGCAAAGTGAGTGACAGCGATTCATGAGACAGTAGGTTGATTGATTAACCAGTATATCAAAATAATTCTATTCTATTCAGTGTTTCCACTTTATTTGTGTCCAAGTCATGTCTTAAAATGAGTATTTGAATAGTAGTTTCAATTCGATGCCTTAACACTTTCATGCGAACAACCAAAAATGTGGCTGAATGTGATTCCGCACATCTTTTTTCCATACAAACTGGAGCGACGTCCAATGACGTTGTGCAAAAATCAGTAGGTTCTCACTAATATACATATTGCACTGACGTCTTATAACGTCAACGTCTCTGCTACAACACATAGATAAAAATCGGTGTGATAGCAAACAGTATCGACGTACATAGACGTCTGTGCTGCAACAAGTGTAAACTAAAAAAAAATCAAAACAAAAGCTTTTAGTAGCTGCATCATCAGACTCTGGGTACCATCTAAGACCAGAGTTTTTGTCAAGACGAATCAAGTGAGCCCAAACTCGATAGGGTTACGTCGTTTTATAACAGACTAGCTGTTGCCCTCGCGACTTCGTCCGCGTGGAATTAGGTTTTTTGAAAATCCCGTGGGAACTCCTGGTTTTATCGAGATAAAAGTAAGCTGTAACACTGCACTCTGGAGCCAAAATATCAAGTTTCGTGGATATAACTTAAAAATTACGGACTTTCATACAAACTTCCATCCCCTATTCCAACCCCTTTGAGGGTAGAATTTAAAAACGTAGGTAATTCTTTAAATTTGCTCAAGAGCCGAAATACCAAGTTTCTCATACATAATTTGAAAAATAACTATAAGAATAAAGGACTGTCATAAAAATTTTCATCCCCTATTTTATGCATTTGAGGATAGAATTTTCAGAAATTCTGAAATACGTGCTTCTTTATTTTTAATCAAGAGCCATAATACCTAGTTTCGTATACATAACTTTAGAAATGGCGGACCTTCATACAAACTATCAACCCCTATTTTACCCCTTCGGGGGTAGAATTTTCGAAACAGGTAAAATAAGTACTTTTTTATTTTTAATCAAGAGCCAAAATACCAAGTTTCATAAACATAACTTGAAAAATGACGGACGTTCATACAAACTATCAACCCCTATTTTACCCCTTCGAGGGTGGAATTTTCAAAAAATATAAAATACGTACTTCTTTATATTTAATCAAGAGCAAAAATACCAAGTTTCATAAACATAACTTGAAAAATGAAGGACTATCATACAAATATTCAACCCCTATTTAGCCTCTTTAGGGGTAGAATTTTCAAAAACTGTGAAACACGTAATTCTTTATTTTCAATATAAGGCCCAAATACCTAGTTTCATGGGTATAACTTGAAAAATGACGGACTTTCATACAAACTAACAACCCCTATTTTACCCCTTCGGGGGTATAATTTTCAAAAAATGTTAAATACGTACTTCTTTATTTTTAATAAAGAGCCAAAATACCAAGTTTCGTGGATATAACTTGACAAATAACTTGATAAATGAAAAACCATCACATAAATATTCAACCCCTATTTAACCCCTTTGGGGGTAGAATTTTCAAAAACTGTGAAACACGTAATTTTTTATTTTTTATTTAAAGCCCAAATACCTAGTTTCATGGGTACAACTTGATAAATGACGGACTTTCATACAAACTTTAACCCCCCATTTAACCCCCTTGGAGGTGGAATTTCAAAAAATCCTTTCTTAGTGCTCGCCTACGTCATAAAAGGAACCCACTGTCAAAATTTCAAGTTTCTAGCTTCAGTGGTTTAGGCTGTGCGTTGATAGATCAGTCAGTCAGTCAGTCAGTCAGTCAGGACAAGTCTTTTTATAAGTATAGAAGATTCCTGTAGCCATCATCCGGCTCAATCATCAGATCAGCTCCATGTCATAATAATATTGTATTATCATCCGATTTACATATATGTACATACAAACAGCTTAATCAGAAACTGGGAAGTGGATCTCATTCATCTTGCAAAAATTTGACAACATAGTTACAAATTTCCCTTAACAACCTTTCACCTCCATCATCAGAGCCTGGACATCATCTGGGACCAGAGTACTTGTCAAGATGAATCAAACGAGCCCAAACTCGATAGGGTTACGTAGTTTCAGAGTTCCCTTAGGTACCAACCTTTCAGCTCTATCATCATTCCCTGGATATCATCTGAGACCTGAGTACTCGTCAAGACGAATTAAACGAGCCCAAACTCGATAGCGTTACATAGTTTCATTACAGAGTTCCCTTAAGCACCTTTCAGTTCCATCATCAGACCATGGATATCGTCTGGGATCATAGTACTTGTCAAGATGAATTAAATGAGCCCAAACTCGATAGTGTTACGTAGTTTTATTACAAAGTTCCCTTAAGCACCTTTCAGCTTCATCATCATTCTCTGAATATTGTCTAGGACCAGAGTACTTGTCAAGACGAATCTAACGAGCTCAAACTCGATAGGGTTACGTAGTTTCATTACAGAGACTCCCTAAACAACATTTCAGCTCCATCATCAGATCAGCTCCATGTCACAATAATATTGCATAGTCATCCGATTTACATTGTATGTACATGCAAAATTTCAGCTACGATTTCGCGTAAATATTCGTTGCTACGATGGACGTGTTGGATGACGAAAATTAGCGCGCGCGTCCCCTCGCTGTGCACAGTTCGACGATGTAAGGGCAAAGCGACGTATAGTGGCGTTGTGCGCAAAAAAAGTAGGCAAAAATTACTAGAACGGAGAGCCATCAAAGATGACAAAAAAAATCGATGCTATGTAGCACTAGAATTTTGAGAGTTCGCGGGGTCGTAGCACAACAACCCTGCTCTTAGTTATTAGTATAGCCAGTCGCCGCACTATAACGCTGTGCTCAATAAATCAAGTTTTCGCTGGACGTGATTATACGTTGTGCAACACTTTCCCAACATGAGGCGTATATATACGGAAGTTCGCATGAAAGTGTTAAGATGGGTAGCCTAAGTATGTTCGCTCTCTTTAGCATATCTGTGGTGGTGTCGTTCCCTCAAATATGGTTAAGCGAAGCAATGGCTGGATCATGCGTCATGCTCGTGAACGGGTGCCACCGGCGGGAAAGGGGCTACTTTTTGTCTGCCCGTCTTAACATGTATTGATAAGTCATAAGTCATTTATTTATTGCATAATATCATCATAATACATTGCCTTTTCGGCGTGCAATAGAGATACAAAAGAATGGTTTCTTTATAACAATTAATTTAGGCTCAAGTACACATTATTCTCACATAAGTACATAGGTAACAATAAAGAAGTTACATTTAAAATTTAAAAATACCTTAATTGATAAAATTCATCGATATTGTAAAATGTATTTTCTAATAAAAAGTCACGTAGTTTATTTTTAAATTGATTTATATTATTACATTTCCTTATCTGCTCAGGTATTTTATTGTATACCTTAATCGCCATCACACAAATACTCTTGCTGAAGAATGAGGTTTTGTGAGTGGGATAACGGAATAAATCTTTACAGCGTTCTCGATTATTTCGAACAAACAAATTTCCATTATTTCTTAGGAATAGAGCAAGTTCAAATATGTATAGCGACGTAACTGTGAGAACGTGGAGTTTCTTAAAGTAAGGTCTGCAGCTATCCCTTTTTTTTATCTTACATATCGCTCTTATGCATCTTTTTTGCGCAATAAAGACGTGGTTAATTTCACTAGTATTTCCCCAGAAAATTATGCCGTACCGAAGAATTGAAGCTACTTGTGCATGATACGCCACTAACAATGTTTTTTCATTAACTTTCTTTGACAACATGTACAATGCATAAGATAACTGATTTAGCTTTGAACAAACATAATCAGCGTGATTCTTCCAGGTAAAGTATTCATCAATTCGCAAGCCTAAAAATCTTGTTTCATTTGTTTCTTCAACTTTTTCGCCTGAGTAGTTTATGTTTATATTGTAACTGATTTTACTTCGTATATTATGAATGATTGAATTATAATTAGATGTAATTAGGTATGCTTTTGTGGAACTTCCCCTCATTGTGGAAACACTGCATACATAGCATAATATCTAATATATTGTAAACTTGTTTTGAAAAGAGCAACCGGCGAATTTCTTGCTGGTTCTTTTCGGCAGGAAGGGCATTCCGAACCAGTGGTAGACTCATCGACGATTCAAAAGCACTTGTAAAAAAGTTTATTTGAATAAAGAACATTTCTATTCTATTCTATTCTATCCTATAAGGTATCGTTTCTTTTTGGAAAACAAATTGTGGATCCTAAAGCGCCATCTAGTTGTGTTTTGTGTTTGCTTGAATGTGGAGCATCCAGAATCTGTATTAGGTCGAGCGATGTCGGCAATTTGTAAATGAAGCCGCAAAACGCTTCCGCAGTGTAAAACGATTCTCCAAATCGCATTAAAATGTGTACGACAGCACTTAAAACTCAAAATACTCAACTCACAGGTTTCCTTTAGTAAGCCTCATTTAGCATCTAATAGTCGAAGAGACGATAATAACGTAAATGAAGAATCAATCATTAAATGAAAAAACTTGAGAGGTGTCAAGGGACACCCGGATGGAACGAAGTTCCTTTCGATTACTTAATTTTGCATTTTGTTCGGTATTTTCGCGGTACAATATTGGGTCTCCGTAGCCTTGTGGCTTCTGCAGTCGCCTAACAGTTAAAAGTCTAACAGCCTAACAGCCTAACAGTTAAAACTTATGTAAGTTATAAAAAATTAGGGAAAGGTTCCACATGTAGAAATTTTTTAAAATAAAATTGAAAATGGAAAATTCAGTCTGTCGAACCGTCGACTTTTAACTGTTAGGCGACTGCAGAAGCCACAAGGCTACGGAGACCCAATATTTTACCGCAAAAATACCGAACACAATGCCAAATTCACATTCAAAAAAGTGTCGGTTTCAAAAAAGTGTCGATCCGTCTAGCCCCCTTCCGCACCGCGCGATAAGGAACTACGTTCCAATAGCCCATTTATTTCCCAATAAGATTGCCAAAGTTGCATGAAAAATGAAAATCGGCCAAGTGCGAGTCGGGCCTCGCTCTTTTAGGGTTCCGTTAAAAAAAATTAAATAAAAATATTTCAATGTACCCATGGTAATATTTTAATTTAATTTTTTTAATTTGATTTAATTTTTATTATTTGTTGTTATAGCGGCAATAGAAATACATAATATGTGAAAATTTCATCTGTCTATCTATTACGGTTTACGAGATACAGCCCGCTGACAGACGGACGGACGGACGGACGGACGGACGGACGGACGGACGGACGGACGGACGGACGGACGGACGGACAGCGTAGGCTTAGTAATAGGGTCCCGTTGGTACCCTTTGGGTACGGAACCCTAAAAAAGAATAGGCTTGGCGTCCAGCTGCCCACAAGATAGTTTGTAATTTGTAGCTAATGCTACTATATCTACTATATGTATTTATTTATTCTTACAACTTTATCATACTAATATTATAAATGCGAAAGTGTTTGTCCTTCAATCACGCCGCAACAGAGCCACGGATCGACGTGATTTTTTGCATGGGTATAGTTGAGGACCTGGAGAGTGACAAAGGCTAGGCTAGTTTTTATCCCGGAAAATCAAAGAGTTCCCGAGGGATTTTAAAAATCAAATTCACGTGGACGAAGTCGCGGGCATCAGCTAGTTGTATATATATAAATAAATACCTCTGACTTTTCGGAGTTGTGTGTGTATGCTTATACACACATAATCGGCCAAGTTCAAGTCGGGCCTCGCTCTTTTAGGGTTCCGTACATATATATCTTCCGTGGTAGATTCATCGACCATTCGAAAGCACTTGTAAAAGTTTATTTGAATAAAAAATATTTCTATTCTATTCTATTCTATATGATCAAATCAATTTTTTTTAAACTAGATACCTAAGATGTCTTAAGATATCTTAGTTCTTAGATAGTACTAAATTAACATATTATGGGGAAACAATGCTCGTTTGTTTTGGTCACAATTTTGATGGCCCCATTGCTTAATTTTTGAAGCTAAAAATTATTAAAAAAATATTTGAACTCCACTTAATGAGCTCTAGACAATGACACCCCACATGCCAGGGTAAGAAAATAAAATTTTATTTCGACTCCTTTGTCATATATCGGAAGCCCCCTTTATTTTTTAATTTAGTTTTATTTTTATTATTTGATGTTGTAGCGGCAATAGAAATACACACTCTGTGAAAATTTCAACTGTATACCTATTACGGTTTACGAGATACAGCCCGCTGACAGACGGACGGACGTACGGACGGACGGACAGACAGCCGGACAGCGGAGGCTTAGTAATAGCCAATAGGGTCCCGTTGGCACCCTTTGGGTACGGAACCCTAAAAATTGAAATATGAATGACCGCAAAGTTGTAGGACCTTCTATGGTCTGTATAGGTACATCAATTTAAGGAAAATAATTTGTTTTTGCTACTGATTCATAATTGTTATTTTTACTGTGTAATGAGATATAGGTATAGTGTGACACTGACTTACGTTGAACGAGTGAGCAACGCCACATACGTCGTGTATGCTTTACGTCAATGGATGATAGTATTCACGTAATATTCACGTTAGATGAATCCTCGACCTCAGTCTCTGACTAAGCTGTGCCCTATCTTATGAGCTTTAGGTAGGTATACTTTATTGTAAGAACTGTAGGCAGACTAACAATCTTAATATATATAAATTACGCGTCACGTTGTTTGTCCGCGATGGACTCCTAAACTACTTAACCGATTTTAATCAAACTTCGTAACTATCTGTAATTTGGTCCAACTTAAAAGATGGGATAGTTTTTTTGGATTGGGTTAGTCTATTTATTTTATATATATTGATAAGTTGGCGGTACGAAGTTCGCTGGGCCAGCTAGTAGAATATAAATAATTTAATATAAAAAAAATCTTTTTAAAAAACCGCCTTGAAACGCCCGTGCCACTACAAAGTATATAATTTATTGTTGATTTTTTAAAAACCGCTCAACCAATCTCGATAAAATTTCAATGAGACCACCTGGGAAATATAATACCCTTTCAAACAAAAAAAGAATTTTCCAAATCGGTTCAGGCGTCCTCGATTAATCGGTGAACATACATAATAAAAAAGATTCCGACGAATTGAGAACCTCCTCCTTTTTTGATGTCGGTTAATAAATTATGTAGATACATATGAAGATAACTACTATGCAACTGTTAGATATACCAGCATATACCCAATAGGAACAAAACTACCTTATATTATTCAGCGTAAACGATACGTCAGCAAAAAAATGAAAAGTCTGACATTTCCGTCAGCCGACCTATAAATTGAGGATAGGCTAAGACGGATGGACGAGGGCGCCGGCAAATACAACTATAGCGCTTACAAGTTTGCGTAAAGACGGTTCAGACGCGCAGCGGTTGACACGCCGAGATAAATATACCCAAGTGTCAAGGTCAGGTAAATAAACTGCTGTGGGATTGTCCACCTTGAACCGCTTGCAGAAACGCCGCGTTATCCTTTTAACCCAGAGTTAGCGGATGCATTGACAGATTTCGTATAAAGCTTCTGTCAGAATTACTAATTTATTCCTGGATTAAACCTAACCCAGCGTCTCTACAAGCGGGCCTTAGGCTGAGATCTATAGATCGTACTCTGGCTCTGCTCAAAACTCAAGATGGAGTTAAAATGAGACACAAATATGTAATGACATATATCTGTCTCGTTTTAACTCAGTCTTGAGCTTGAGCTGAGTGAGAGTGCCATCTATAGATCTCACCCTTAAAGTGATTGCTACAGTTTGACGCAATCGAAATCTTTGACTGCCTGGTACTTTCAGGCTATTGGTTAAAATGCATTGATGCAGCAAGAACGCAATATATTCAGCCAGAGGTGATTGCGATTGTCACTCTGTAGCAATCATTTTTAGACAGTCCCACAACTGGTCTGAATCGCAGTTAGCAAGGTAAAACCTAAAAGGATCTCGTGAACAAATTCAGTTTTTTTTGTACTTGTTACTACTTGACAGATACATGAATATCTGCCAAGCCAACCTTGGCCAGTGCAGTGTATGCCCTAAGCCTATACACCAACTTATTCATTCGAGAGGTGCCCTGTGTGGGCCAGCGATGGGATGAAATGATGATGATGATGAACTTATTTAAGGGCTATTCAAAGCTTATTATAGCTATTTATGCAACTGCATCGTAATGAGGGTCATTTTAATTCGAGTGCTGTTTTTTGATACGAGGCTTGCCGAGTATCAAAATAGGATAGTACGAGAATTAAAATGACTAATTACGTTCAGTTGCATACAAGATTTTATCTACGACAAGGAAAATAAAATCATTAACAAAATACGCCGTAGGCTCAATAAAGTAACAAAAAGTAACTCCGTAAGCCGCCACCAGCCGCCTGTGGCGCCTCTGTCAACAAAAAGTAACTCCGTAAGCCGCCACCAGCCGCTTATGGCGCCTCTGTCGTATGAACGGTACCAAAGTGCCAGAACTCAGAGCCTTAGCTTTAGGTATCCTATTTTAAGAAGATAACCATTTCGATTCAGCTCCCATACAACGAGCTGCATCGAAATGAGAAGTAAAACCGAAAGAGGGTTCATTTCGATTCAGCTGTCAAACTCGAAATTGGAACTTTTCGATGTTGGAGTAGATAAAGTTTATTATTGAACAGTTATGCTATTATCGCAACAGGTACTCATAATATTATTAAATAAATTACATTACCTTAGACTAGTCTAAAGTACCAGAGGTGCGATTGTCTAAAAATTGCCGATCAAAATCGTATTCATTTGATGGCATTAGCGTCAAAGTAAAATATTCCTTGACTGTATTGATTTCAAGCCACAAATTCAGTACAAGTTACAACCGATTTTAACATGGAGCGTTATGGAGCGTATCGTACATACCTAAACGTATAAGAATGCATACACGAAATTGAGCTCTAATTCAATGCTGTTATGGTTTATTTTACTTTGACGCTAATTCCATCAAATGAATACGATTTTGATCGGCAACTTCTAGACAATCGGGGGGCAGAATTGAATAGAAGTTCATTCACATAAACTTTTGAAAAGTGCTTTTGAATCGTCAAGTGAATCTACCGCTGTGACCATAATGCTAATGATTATTTGAGCAGTTGTTAGCATTTGAACTACTAAATTACTAGCAAGTCGACTAAATTATAATTTAGTCGACTGGCTAGTATTATTTATTACTTAACATAAATAAAAAAATGCATAAATTAAACGTGTAAAACTGACGTATTAAATGATGAGCGGTTAAATATCTGCGTTTAATTTATCACGAGCGGTAGAAACGCCGAACGTATGAAAGGGCATTGTCTATAGAATGTCAAATGCTCCGCAATCAAAGTTTTATTACATTTCTTGTACTCCCCCACAATAAAGGAGAAGTTTTTAACATTTCTGCCTTTCACAAATATGCCTGTGTGTATAGAAAGGGGAGAGAGGGCATCCTATTTGATAGAAGAAATTGTCTATCAAACGATACGGTTGGGTAAGGAACGCTAAATCTAGTCGCTAACTAGATGGGTTACTTTATTACAATTCACGTGAAATCGGTCGGAATCGGTCGAGAAGACATTATATCCTAGCTTTTGCCCGCGGCTTCGTTCACGTTAAGTTCGATTTTTAACCGACTTCAAAAAAAGAAGGAGGTTATCAATTCGTCGGAATCTTTTTTGTTTTATGTATGTCCACGGATTACTCGAAGACGCCTGAACCGATTTGGAAAATTCTTTTTTTGTTTGAAAGGTTATACTCCCCAGGTGGTTCCATACAAATTTTATCGGTTTTTAAAATATCAACAATAAATTAAATACTTTGTATAGTGTGTGTGTAATGTAGTAAAGCGGGAGTTTGAAGGCGGTTGTTTAAAAAAAAATTTAATATCAAATTATTCAAACCCCTATTTTACCCCCTGAAGGGTTTAATCTTCAAAAATAATTTCTTAATGGATACTTATGTCATAATATCTATCTGTATGCAAAATTTCAACCCGATCCTTTCAGTAGTTTGAGCAGTGTGTTTATAGTCAGTCAGTCAGTCAGTCACCTTTTCCTTTTATATAATAGCTAGATGATGACCGCGACTTCGTCACCGTGGATTATGGTTTTTTAATTCCCGCGGAAAATCTTCAATTTTCCGGGATAAAATGTAGCATATATTATGTGTTAATCCTGGGTATGAGCTATCTACATTCCAAACAGCCAAATCGGTTCATTCGTTGTGGCGTGAAAGAGTATCAAACATCCGTCCATCCATCCATACCTCCATCCTTACAAACTTTCGCATTTATAATAATATTAGTAGGATTATTTAGATCACTAAGTCCAGTCCGCCTTTGGAACTATATTTTGCAATAAAGTGAATAAAAAAACCTCAATCGCCCAACGGTTAAAAGTGCGGACTCAAAACTGAAAGGTCGACGGTTCAATCCCCGCCCTTTGCACTATTGTCGTACCCACTCCCTAAACACAAACTCTACGTATATAGGTAACTTAAGTTCAGGATGGCTAAAAAAAGTTCCTGAGCACACTTTAGATACGACCTAAACTTTTCTGATCAAAGCCTAAACACTGCAAAGTAATGCTAGAGCTAAACATAATAAATTATCGTATATCTACAGCACATATAAAACTGCCTTATGAAAATAATATGTGAAAGTTTTCACGAAACAAAAACACTCGCTATCTCCCTCGCACGACCTTTCAATTTTCGTCTTTCTTATTTAGTTTCGCGCAAATTATCTCCAATTCTTCATATTATTAAACATCCAGGGTGGAACTAGCCCCCCCGGGGAGAAGGGGGGTAATGATAGGGAGCGGTCAACGCCCCCTCCCTACGTCCGGCTCACTTGTTCTTGTAAAATTTTTCCCCGATCTTTATTTTCTTTCTGTAGACGTATATAATTAGACGGTGTAAGAAAGTGTGCGTCGGCCCGCTTGCGTGTGGTTTCCTGGGTTGTGCGTGTGTGCGTGCCGTGTGTACACGGGTGGTTCAAGTAGGGTTGGCAAACCTTTTCTTTTAAACGGCGTTTTTGAAAATCAAATTAACCTATCCATCTCTCAGCTTGTAAACGTATACGACTAGACATGGATTGGTATTATGAAGAACCTAGACGGTCCTCTAATAAATTCAATTTAAAATTAAACAATTTCATTTATTTTTCACTAGATGATTCCTGCGGATTAAGGTTTTAAACTATTGCATAGCTTTTATCGCGGGCTTTGAGCGCGGCGACCGAATCAAGAAATTCCGTAACGAAAAAAACCTAACACCGTCGTTCAGTAAGCGTTCAACATTTTAGAGGTTCACAAGTAGCTCTGTTTGGCGCAGTGGGCAAGCGGCCGCTTTCTTAACCGTATGGTATATGATGTCGCAGGTTCGAATCTCACTCGCGAAGTAGTGAAAGTGCGCTTTTCTTGTTTGTTTGTTTTTTAATTATTTTTTGCATAATTTTTATTATGCAAAAAAAATATTGCATAAATATTTTAATTGCATAAGTTGATAAAAAATGCTATGCAATAACTTTACCGCACCAGTCCCCGAGTGCCACACGTATTTTTCAATTTAACTTGCCAGGATAAAATTTCTTATGTGTTAATCCTGAGTATGAGCTACCTGCATTCCAATTTTCAGACAAATCATTCGTTGTAGCGTGAAGTAGTAACAAACATCCATCCATCCATCCTCACAAACTATCGCATTTATAATATTATTAAGATTAGAAAGATGTAGGGCAACTTGTGGCTCTTATGTCAAGTCATGTAAAGCATATAATATATTCTTTTCGGTGATTATTTTTTTTCGCTGCAATCTCACCTGATTATAAGACGTGACGATGGAGTCTAGGATGGGAACCAGCTGACTTGGAAAGGCCGAGATTAGAGAGTCTTGGCTTAAACCACAGACCTCCGAAAAGGCTGTCTTAACCACTACTACCATCACTCTTTTTAAACAATAAGAAAAATTGGAGATAATTTCCGCGAAACTAAATAAGAAAGACGAAAATTGAATGGACTTGCGAGGGAGATGGCGAGGGTTTTATTTCGTCTAAGGTACCCCTGAAAACCAGCGCTAAATTTTTCCACGTCTAAGAAGGCTGTTCGCGCCATAATTCCTTGTTCCATGGTCGTGACGCTAGCAATCTCTCTTTGGCTCGCAATGAAGGTTGACAGATGACGTTTTTAACTTGCCGCCATTTTGAGGTGTGATTTTTGCAAGTTCCGTTTTGACAGCTAACACGTTTTCACGAAAAGAATTCCCGTCGTCCCCTCGCGCCCGTTTGCTGTTTTTAAGTGCCTAGATTTGGCTTATTTTGCGGTTTTGTTGCGCCGTTAAGCGGTCTGTGTGTCGACCTAACTATTTGTAACAAAAGAACCTTTAGAACCCGCCGGTTTTGCTCGCTCACGCGGTCGGCGGAAGTGTGTGTGGAAAAGTGACTTTAGACCAGCTCTCGTTGGTCTTATTAGTGACAAGGGTACAGCGCTACGCCTGCCCAGCGTCTACAGCCTGCAGGCCATAATTGGCTGCCTGCCTGCCGCTGCCAACGGACTGAGAAGTTCACCTTCCACACTAACCCACATTACACTCAACTTCACAATATACTCACTCACCATACTACAACACACTCTATCATACTATCTCAGCCCCTATACAAGGATTGACTGCTGCGAAGAAGGTAAGTGTAACCCTACCATTAAGTTACGTCGAGAACAAATCTGACCGCGGTTAAAGGCCCTTAGGGCAGCGACCCTGGACTCAGGTTTAGCTGATGGGCCCCTGAATCTAGTAGTCCAGGTCTTGTTTCGTTGGCCAAGCCGTTGGCCTCAACATTTGGTAGTCAGAGCGCGGTTAAATTGATTCCGCGGACAGATTTGGCATTACTGTGACTTAACTTGGCCGTTCTAGGGTAACTCATTTATTGTAAATTAATGGACCTTATAACTTATTAATACACAGGCTTATTGAGTTACTAGTACATAGCCTACCTTGTCACATGTAGGCCTGTATAATGATTGCAATTATTGAGATTTTGTTTTGTTAATTTTTGTTGATTAATAATTAATAGTATCTAATTGTTGTTTGCGGCCCGTAACTGGACAACAGTTAGATGTAGATTGTAATAAATAGACTTAATATAATTGGATAATTGTTAAAAAATCTTACCAAGCCAATTTGTAATTTGTAGGTTCTAGTATGAGTCTAGTGGCTTAGTACGGGTAATTAAAAACTTAAATTTTCTTTTATCTTAATTTATGTTATTGATTGACTTAACATAAATTATTGATAGCTTAATTTGTATCTTTTAGAACTTTTAACCAACAAATACTTTGTTTGTTTACTAAAACCCCTCGTGGTTAGGTAACAAAGTAGTTGTTTGATGTATTTAAAATAAATAATTCTTGTTTTAAAGTTAATAATTCTTGTATTCTTAATAAATAGTATTTAAGTAGTAATTTGTTTGTGTTTAAAGTGGGTAATTCTTGTTTGATTATTAATTTGTTTGGTTGAAGTTTGAAACATAACTTGTAACAAATAACTTTGTTTTGATTTTTTTATCTATTTGCTGTAACTACCTTTATTTAAGTTGTTTTGTACCTACCTAAGATGGCAGCCCACAAAAAATTGAGCGTGCAAATTCAATCAGAGCTGCGTTGGGCTGCTACAGCCAACGCCTTGGTAGGCCGGGAGGACCGGGCATCCGCACTGCTCCAGCGGTGCGAGCAGGTGCGGACCAGGCAGGCAGTCGTCGAAGGGGCCTTCCGAGACCTCATGGCATTGGAGCTACCTCCGGAATCGCTGGAGTCCTCGGTGCGGGACTACGAACAGTTTTTTGAGCTGACAGACGGTCTGGTGGAGGAGGCCGCGAGGCTCAAGAAGGAGGCGAGAATGAGCTCTATTCTTGAGTCTCCCACCAGACCCACCACGCAGCCTGCGTTACAGGGCAAGTTGCCAACAATAAACTTGCCCCACTTTTCTGGCAACCTGAGCGAGTGGCTAGGCTTTCTCAGCCTCTTTGATAGCCTGGTGGACGCGAGAAGAGACCTGTCTCCCTGCCAGAAACTGGCCTATCTACTCTCTTCCCTGCAGGGAGAGGCTCTGGGTTTAGTTAGCCACCTAGACCTCTCCGAGGAGAGTTATACCACCGCGCGGGAACTACTGACTCGGCGGTATGCCAACGTGCGCCGGTTAGCAGACACACACGTGGCACAAATTCTAGCGCTGCCACGTGTCTCTGGGGTGTCCCATTTAAGAGAATCACTCTTAAATCCACTGATTGTAGCCTGCAACGCTCTTAAGCGTTTAGAGCTTCCCGTGGACCAGTGGTCCTTCCTTTTATTACACATTGTGTTGTCCCGCCTACCTCCCGAGTTGAAACTGCGTTTTGAGCAAAGGTATGGTGGGGACGGGGCCAGCTACCTGCCCCCCTTTTCGGACCTTTTAAAGTTCCTTGAGGAAGAGTGCCGGCAGGCTGATAACTCCGGTATTGCTGGTCCTTCAAGGACCCCAGAGCGGCCTGCCCAGCTGAGGAAGGAAAAGGGTCACACTGGCGTCCCTGGTAAAAGGGCCTCCGACCGGAGACCAATGCCCGTTTACACTGGACTTGCTGCCACTGAACCCGCCCCCTGTAACTATTGCAGGCGTCCAGGCCACCGGGTGCTTTCTTGCCCCCAGTTTCTCTCTAAGCGGATCAAGGATCGGAGGGGCATTGCAAGAGACCGCCACTGGTGCTATAGCTGTCTGGGAGCTCACATGCAACGGGACTGCCAACAGCAACGGCCATGCCCAATTTGTAGGGGTAACCACCTGGAGATTTTGTGCGCCAACAAGAATGGTGTTGGCCGCCAGGTGGAGAGTGAGGGCGCGCCCCGCACGGGCGGGGGCGCTCTTACCAATCGCTCCCCGGATTATTTGCGTCGGTCCCCTGATCAGGGCCATGAATCCCGACGCGTCCGGATTTCGACCCCGCCTATGGGGGCTTCACCCCCCCGTGAGGGGGGCGCCAACCCCCCTCGACGTTCTGATGGGAGATTTGTGGCGGCCCCGTCTACGGTTCGACCTACCCGCTATTCACCTCCGCTTCATGAGTGGCCACGCCTCGAACGCCGCCCACCTCGAGCGGGTCGACAGCAGTACTACGACCTACCGACCTCAGCCCGTATGACTAGGCCCGTGCTGCCGCCACGAGATGACGCATGGGTTTACCCAAATGGAGGTCTGTCCCCCTCACCTTTGGAGGTCCCCCCTGAGTCTCAATATGAGATTCCCCGGTTAGAGGACGGGTTTGATGAGGACGACCACCAATAGGTAGTTGCCGCCCTAGCCCCCACCACAGCAACTTCTCCTGAGACCTTGAATCTCCGGCAGTCTGTCTGTCAGACCATTCTTTTGCCGACTGTCTCAGTGAAGGTATTCAACCCGAAGGGTGAATTTTTAATCGTTCGCGCCCTTTTGGATTCGGGTTCACAGCGCTGTATTGCTTCTTCTCGTTTGGTGGGTGAGCTAGGGCTCCCTTGGAGTCCTCGAACAGGACGGGTGATAGGTATCGGGGGTATAGAGCCCTCGACTCCTACCGGGGAAGCGGAATTAATGTTTGGCCCCGTTACGGGCAATCTTAGGGTCTTGGTCAAGGTGTCAGTCCTTGACAATATCTTAGGTCCCCTACCGCAGGTCCGAATAACTGACGCTGCGGTGTCCTGTGCATCAGGCCTAAACCCAGCTGACCCCCACTGGACTGAACCCAGTCCTACGGACCTTTTGTTGGGTTCCGACGTGTTGGGCCTGGTCTTGTCAGGGGAAATTAGGGTTTTGCAGAAGGACGGCCTATGTGCCATGTCCACTATATTCGGTTCTAGTTTTTTTGGACCCGTGCTATGGTCTTCGGACCTACCGGTGCTGGACCAATTGCAAGCAGCCGGCTTGACGCTGTCGGACGTGGTCCAGCGCTTTTGGGAAGTTGAGGAGCCGCCGCATGCCGCACGAGTTGACCCTCTTGACCTTGAATGTGAGTTGTTTTATCAAAACAACACAGGCCGCCGTGTTGATGGGCGATTTGTAACTCGCTTGCCCTTTCTCGCTTCTCGCCCCCCGCTTGGTCAATCGCGGGCCTTGGCGGAAAAGAGGCTCTTGTCTATGGAACGGCGCATGCGGCGCGACTCCACCTTCCGCTCCAAGTACGTTGAATTTATGCGCGAGTACGAGGACCTGGGGCATATGTCACCATCCAATTTTGATTGGCGCGCACACGAGCACTACTTCTTACCCCACCATGCCGTCTTGAAGACCCCTGGGGGGAAGATTCGAGTGGTTTTTGACGGCTCCGCGGCCACATCCAACGGGGTGACCTTGAACCAATGCTTGCACTCCGGTCCTAAGCTGATCAAGGATATCTCCGATATCCTCACGCATTTCCGCCGGCATCAAATTGTTTTCGTAGCTGACATCAAGATGATGTTTAGACAGTCGATGGTACATCGCGATGATCGGAGATACCAAATGATTCTGTGGCGCGAAAATCCTAATGAGCCAATGCGTGTCTTTGAATTGAACACCACGACCTATGGACTCAAGTCAAGCCCCTATATTGCTATCAGGACCTTGTTAGAACTAGCTAACCGGGAGCGACTGAATTACCCTCGCGCATCAGCCACCTTGGAATCGTCAGTCTATATGGACGATATTTGCACGGGAGCCTCTAGCGTTGAGGAAGCTCTGACTCTTCGCGATGAATTGATTGCAATACTGAAGTCCGGAGGTTATGAGTTGGGCAAGTGGTTGTCCAACTCCCCTCACGTCTTGAAGGATCTTCCGGGAAAGGATCAGCAGGATCCTCATATTTTTGAAAATCCCGAAAATCCCAATTTGCTGACGGTCCTTGGAATCCAGTACCAGCCCGTCCAAGACGTTTTCACCTACCGGGTCAAATTAGACCCACCTCCTAAGGTCTGGACTAAGCGTTCCGTCTTGTCTACGGTTGCTCGAACCTTCGATCCCAATGGATGGATCACTCCCGTAATATTTTTGGCTAAATGTTTCCTCCAGAAGCTTTGGATTGCTGAACTCGGTTGGGACGAACCACTCCCTGGGAAGTTATTGAAGGAGTGGAACTCCCTTGTGTCTTCACTTCCTGAAGTTAACCGCATTTCCATGCCTCGACGCTTCCTACCAACAGGAAGGTGTCATGCCAGTCTCCACGGGTTTTGCGACGCCTCCGAACGAGGATACGCCGCCGTGGTATATTTGAGGACTGTCGATGTCGCCGGTGAGGTCGCGACGCATCTCGTCTTGGCAAAAAGCAAGGTGGCCCCTATTCGGTCACGGTTAACTATCCCGAAATTAGAATTGTCTACCATTCTACCATTAAGTTATGTCGAGAACAAATCTGACCGCGGTTAAAGGCCCTTAGGGCAGCGACCCTGGACTCAGGTTTAGCTGATGGGCCCCTGAATCTAGTAGTCCAGGTCTTGTTTCGTTGGCCAAGCCGTTGGCCTCAACAAAGGCTAATAGCCGGTTTCACCAACTTCGAGTGACGTTTAACCGAAGAATAAATTGGGTGCTCCGACAGTTCTTATATTGAAATTAATACTGTCAAAATATCTTTACGCTCGGATAAGACTTATATTTTTGCATAGGTTAAATCGGCTTGGCATCCAGCTGCCTACAAGATAGTATAAAAAACTTATTACAATCTGCATAATAATATTGTAAAATGATTATTTTGAAAAGAGCAACTGCTGAGTTTCTTGCCGGCTCTTCTCAGCAGAATCCGCTCTCCGAACTGGTGGTAGAGTCATGACTTGTCATAAAAGCCACAGGTTGGCCTACGTGAAATAAATAATTTTGAATTTTTATTTTATGTTGGTGAAACGGGCCCTTAGTTTTTAAAATTATTAGTTTTTAGTGTATTTTTTGTAAATTTTTCCTGAAAAATAAAAATTATTATTTATATCTATCTACATATTTAGACATTATAGTTTTCCAAATTATGCTTGTCGCGAGCCCGGAACCCCCCGCCAGTCAATAAGACCAACGCCAAAGACCAATTTCCAACAGTGGACATCCATTGATTGCGAACATTTAATACCAGTAGAGTTTGAGACAATTTTTTTTTATACGATGACAAGATAAGTACATTTTTAAAAGCTAAATCCACGCGGATGGAGTCGTGGACATAAGCTAGTTTATAATATTAGCAAGGATCGGTGGCAGCCCTGGGCGTAATACCTATTTAGTTTATAATATTTAGTTAGTTTAGAATATTTATTTAGTTCCTTCTCTGAGAGACCTACGGTCAGTAGTGAGCCGTTGATGGGTTGCTGATGTCGATGATAATTTATTTACTTAGTTAATATTTAGTTTATAATATTAAGTTAGTTTTTAATATTTAAAGAATAGAATAGAATAGAAGTATTTTTTATTCAAATAAACTTTTACAATTGCTTTTGAATCGTCGATGACTCTATCACTGGTTTTTATAATAATTTATTTGGTTAATATATAGTTTATAACATTAGCATTTAGCAAGGCTCGATGGTAGCCCTGGGTGTAATATTTAGTTTATAATATTCATTTAGTTATATTTAGTTTATAATATTTATTTAGATAATATTTCATCATCATCATTAACAACCCATCAACGGCTCCCTACTGAGCGCAGGTCTCCTTTCAGAGAAGGGTTATAGGCCATAGTCCACCACGCTGGCCCAATGCGAATTGGCGGACTTCACACATCTTCGAGAACATTATGAAGAACTCTCAGATGTGCAGGTTTCCTCACGGTGTTTTCCTTCACCGTTGAAGCAAGTGATATTTAATTGCTTGAACGCACTTAACTCCGAAAAGTCAGAGGTGCGTACCCGGGATCGAACCTGCGACCCCCCGAATAGGAGACCACAGTCCTAACCACTAGGCTATCACTGCTTCTAGTTATATTTAGTTTATAATATTTATTTAGATAATATTTAGTTTATAATATTAGCAAGGATCGGTGTCAGCCCTGGGTGTAAGTCCGGTTATTAGTTTTCTTGCCAGTTTCGGCGGGATGTTTTTGTTAGATTTCGATAATTCCGCGACAAGCAACAGCAGAGGGGGTGGAAAAATCAATATGTGGAATCGGATGCGGACTCTTAATTCTAATGAAGCATTTGTACTTTATATGTATTATTCATTGCTCAGACTCCATTCTGAGATAGACTTGATAAGAGGCGCGGTTTTGTTAAGTTTTGGGGTATGTTCCGAAATACACTGGACCACTGTAAGGTGTGACGTCAATCCAGTATACTGTGAAGCCGCTCCTTTTTAGTTTGCTATCTTTTTTTTTTATTCGATGACAAGATAGTCCTTGAGTCCGCGATCTCACCTGATGGTAAGTGACGATGCAGTCTAAGATGATAGCGGACTAACTTGGAAGGGGTATGGCAGTGAAAATTCAACCCGTACCCCTATTCGGTTTCTACACGCCATCGTGCCGGAACGCTAAATCGCTTGGCGGCACGTCGTTGACGGTAGGGTGGTAACTAGCCACGGCCAACAAAAGCCTTCCACCAGACCAGACCAGAGACAGTTCAGAAATTATAAATTCCCAAATTGACCCCGCCGGGAATCGAACCCGAGACCTCCCAGTTATAAGGCAACAGCGCTCACCACTGCGCCAGGGAGGTCGTCAATTTAAAGTCACGAATTAGCGTTATGGAGCGTATCATACATACGTAATCGTATAAGAATGCTTACACGAAATTGAGCTATAACTCAACGCTGTATGGTTTATGTTACTTTGACACTAATGTCATCGAATACGATTACGATCAATGGAATAACTATAGACAGTCGCACTTATGATTCATCCTTACTAATATTATAAATGCGAAAGTGTGTTTGTTTGTTGGTTTATTGGTTTGTTGGTTTGTCCTTCAATCACGCCGCAACAGGGCTACGGATTGACGTGATTTTTTGCATGGGTATAGTTGAGGACCTGGAGAGTGACATAGGCTACTTTATCCCGGAAAATCAAAGAGTTCCCGAGGGATATTAAAACTAAATCCACGCGGACGAAGTCGCGGGCATTAGCTAGTGGTGGATAAAAAAAATCTTGCGAGTTAATAATCTACAAGCGTCATTCCTGTGGTCGCAGCGGCGACGCAGGCGCCATATTTGGTCAATCGAATTGTCCTCTAACAATAGAACTTTATTAGAATAAACCTTAATTTACCGTTGGTGTTTGGAAACACCCAATTGTTGGGTATGGATTTCCCAACTATAAGAAAAACTTGAGAGGTGTCAAAGGACACCCGGATGGAACGTAGTTCCTTTCGATTACATTGTGTTCGGTATTTTCGCGATACAACATTGGGTCTCCGTAGCCGTAGTCTGTCGAGCTGGGATTCGAACCATCGACTCTGAACTGTTAGGCGACTGCCGGAGCCACTAGGCTACGGAGACCCAATGTTGTATCGCGAAAATACCGAACACAATGCAAAATTCACATTCAACAAAAAAGTGTCGGTTTCAAAAATATGTCGAGTGTCGGTTCCTTAATTTTTTCCGTCTAGCCCCCTTCCGTACCGCGCGATAAGGAACTTACGTTCCAAAAACATACAAAATGATTATAGACTTATCGTGGTTTAACAATATAATTACCGTTACCAATCACACTTATCCTACTTCCTACTAATATCCTACTAATATTATAAATGCGAAAGTTTGTGAGGATGTATGGATGTTTGGATGGATGGATGGATGGATGGATGTTTCTTACACTTTAACGCGACAACAAATGAACCGATTTGGCTGAAATTTGGTATGAAGTTAGCTTATACCCAGGATTAGCACATAGGCTACATTTTATCCCGGAAAATTAGGGGTTCCCGCGGGAATTTAAAATCCTTAATCCGCGCGGACGAAGTCGCGGGCATCCTCTAGTAATATAATAAAGGCGAAAGTTTGTATGTGTGGGTGCATGTTTGTTACTCATTCACGCAAAGTCTAATGGACGGATTTGGCTGAAATTTGGAATGGAGATAGATTATACCCTGGATTAACACATAGGCTACATTTTATCCCGGAAAATTAAAGGGTTCCAGCGGGAATCAAAACCATTAATCCACAAGGACGAAGTCGCGGGCCTCATCTAATAAATTATAAATTCGAAAGTGTGTATGTTGGTTTGTCCTTCAATCACGCTTCAACAGAGCTACGGGTCGATGCGATTTTTTGCATGGGTATAGCTGATGGAACTGAATAATGACATATAGGCTACTTTTATCCCGGAAAATGAAAGTGTTCCCGCGGGATTTTTAAAACAATCCACGCGGACGAAGTCGCGGGCTGGGACATAAACGCCATGTAGTTCAATGGTTTGCATGCTTGAATGTGGAGATCCACATCCCAAGAATAAGGCCCTTCGTACACAAGGCTACTATGTCTAGTCAACAAGTTCAAAAACGTGAAAAATAGAGATAAAGGTCCTAAAAATATGAGCGATGGCTCATTCGATTCGGAATCACCTCTAAAAAATTTTTTTTGAAGGATTTTGGTGCAGGTAAAAAATTGCAATTGTTATTAACAAAATAAGATGAAAAAAAAATGATATTTCGTTTTTTGTTAATAGCTTAAATGTTAATATTTTTCGAGTTATTAACAAAAACGAAATATCATTTTTTTTCATCTTATTTTGTTAATAACAATTGCAATTTTTAACCTGCACCAAAATCCTACAAAAACATTTTTCTAGAGGGGATTCCGAATCGAATGAGCCATCGCTCATATTTTTAGAACCTTTATCTCTATTTTTCACGTTTTTGAACTTGTTGACTAGACTACACGCAAATCTTCGATACTCGACGATTTTAGTCTACCTAGATAGTTTTAGTCTAGACGATTTTAGCGACTACCGCAATACAAATTTATAGAAGTTCGTACATAGGTACACGACACGTCGCCGAGTGTACGAATCTCTATGAATTTGTATTGCGGTTAGAGACTAAAATCATCGAGTATCGAAGATTTGCGTAGCCTTGAGTACGAAGGGCCTAATACGACATTTGAAGTCGCAGTCTTTAACTCCGGGTTCCGTATAAACGGGTAGTAACAATAAAACCTGCCCACATACGTTTAAAGTTGACCCCTGATCAATCACGCATGTTGATCGCGGTCAACCATCATGCAGATAAATATGTATTAGGTCCATCTGTGATCCTACTAATATTATAAAGGCGAAAGTTTGTGTGTATGTTTGTTCCTCCTTCACGCAAAAACTACTGGATGGATTTGGCTGAAATTTGGAATGGAGATAGATTATACCCTGGAATAACACATAGGTTACAAATTATCCTGTAAAAATCCAAGGTTCCCGCGGAATTTTGAAAAACCACTGATAGATGGCGCTGATTGTACTTAAATCACGCTTACATTATCCGCAGCATCGAGAATAAGTAAAAAATTCCAATTCAAAAATCAAGTAGGATAAACACAGTTATTGAAGTGTTTCATTATCAATAGAAAATTTCTTAGGGATTAGGGATGGATTACGAAATAAATTATACAAATAGTACTAGGTATCGATTTGTCCAGTCATAGTGAGTACATTGCTAGATATTATAATGACTGATCATGTGTAGATCCTATCCTATCCTATTATTCCTATTAATTATTAATTAATTAATATTATAAATGCGAAAGTTTGTGAGGATGGATGTTTGGATGGATGGATGGATGGATGTTTGTTACTCTTTAACGCGACAACGAATGAACCGATTTTGCTGAAATTTGGCACAGACATAGAATATAGTCTGGAATAGCACATAGGCTACTTTTTATCCCAGAAAAGCAAACAGTTCCTGCGGGATAGCATCGCTATTTTTTACGCATTTGTCCTTCAATTCCTATTAATATTATAAATGCGAAAGTTTGTGAGGATGGATGTTTGGATGGATGGATGGATGGATGGATGGATGGATGGATGGATGGATGGATGTTTGTTACTCTTTAACGCGACAACGAATGAACCGATTTTGCTGAAATTTGACACAGACATAGAATATAGTCTGGAATAGCACATAGGCTACTTTTTATCCCGGAAAAGCAAACAGTTCCTGCGGGATAGCATCGCTATTTTTTACGCATTTGTCCTTCAAAATACGCGCAATGGAGTTTTAGATTAACGTGATTTTTTTGCACAGGTAAAGTTAAGAGCCTGAAAAATGACAAATGCTACTTTTATCTCGGGAAAACAAACGGTTCCTGCGGCATATTAGTATACTACTTTTCACACATTTATCTTTCAATTATGCGCCAATGGAGTAACAGATTGACGTGGTTTTTTGGATTGGCATAGTTGATGACTTGAAAAGTGAGAAAGGCTACTTTTTATCCTGGGAAAGCAAACAGTTCCCGCGGGATATTAGTGTTCTACTTTTCACATATTTATCCTTAAATTAGGCGCCAACGAAGTTACCGATTGACGTGGTTCATTGGATAGGCATAGTTGAGGACTTGAAAAGTGACAAAGGCTACTTTTAATCCCAGGAAAACAAACAGTTCCCGCGGGATATTCGTATGCTACTTTTCACATATTAATCCTTCAATTATGCGCCAACGAAGTTACAGATTGACGTGGTTTTTTTGATAGGCATAGTTGAAGACCTGAAAAGTGAAAAGGCTACTTTTTATCCCGGGAAAACAAACAGTTCCCGCGGGATATTCGTATGTTACTTTCACATACTTATCCTTCAATTATGCGCCAACGGAGTTTTAGATTGAAGTTTTAGATTATTTTTTAGCACAGGTAAAGTTAAGGGCCTGAAAAGTGACATACATTATACATACACACATACTGTAGTAGTAAGGTATGTATGAATGTATGTATGTATGTATGCATGTATGCATGTATGTATGTATGTATGTATGTATGCATGTATGCATGTATGAATGTATGTATGTATGTATGGTTGTAGGCATGCATGTATGCGAACATACATACACACATATCTACTACTGTATGTGTGTATGTATGTATGTATGCTTGCATGCATGCATGCATGTATGTATATATATATGTATGTGTGTATGCATGTATTTATGTATGTTTGTATCCTCCTCCTACTAACAATAAATACTTTAATTATATCCTATCCTACTTATTATTACTCATATTATCCCACTAATATTATTAATGTGAAAGTTTGTGATGGATGTATACGGATGTATGTTTGTATAGATGTCGTATACGGATGGATGGATGTATGTTCTCTGAGATAGGGGTTGAACTATTTAGACTGTTATACTCCATAACTTCGTTAAATTTGAACTAATTTTTATTATTACTTTAACCGACTTCAAAAAAGGGAGGAGGATCTCAATTCAACGGAAACTTTTTTATGTATGTTCACCGATTACTCGAAGACGCCTGAACCGATTCGGAAAATTCTTTTTTTGTTTCAAAGGGTGGTTTCACTTCCCAGGTGGTCCCATTTAAATTTTATAGAAATCAGTCGAGCGTTTTTAAAAAAATCTATAATAAATTATATACTTTGTAGTGGCGCGGGCGTTTAAATGTATGCTCCCGGGACAAAAAGTAGCCTGTGTTATTTTCCAGGTCGTCAACTTTACTCTTTACTTTACCTGTGTAAAAAAAATCAGCCAATTGCGAGTCGGTCCTCGCTCTTTTAGGGTTCCGTTAAAAAAAAAATTAAAATATTTCCATGGGTACATGGAAATATTTTAATTTAATTTTATTTTTTTAATTTAATTTAATTTTTATTATTTGTTGTTATAGCGGCAATAGAAATACAAAATATGTGAAAATTTCAACTGTCTATTACGGTTTACGAGATACAGGCCGCTGACAGACGGACGGACGGACAGCGGAGGCTTAGTAATAGAGTCCCGTTGGAACCCTAAAAACCACGTTGACTATATGCACTTACACTTTATATGGTGAAATATTAAAACTGCGAAAGTGCGTTGGTTTGTCCTTCAATCACGCCTCAACAGAGCTACGGATCGACGCGGACGTGATTTTTTGCAGTGTACCTATAGTTGAGAACGGAGAGTGACAGGCTACTTTTTATCCCGCAAAGTCAGAGTTCCTAAGGCATTTTAAAGGCTAAGTTCACGCAGACGAAGTCGCGGGCATCAGCTAGTTAGAAATACATGTCGCTTGACCTCACATCTATAATGTACTAGCTATGTTGTCGGTCGTCAAAAGACGTTTGTGAAAAATTAGTTCCCTTTAAATATAGGTCATCATCATCATCATCATCATTAACAACCTACTTTTCAACGGCTCACTACTGAGCGCAGGTCTCCTTTCAGAGAAAGGTTATAGGCCATAGTCCACCACGCTGGCCCAATGCGAATTGGCGGACTTCACACACCTTCGAGAACATTATGAAGAACTCTCAGATGTGCAGGTTTCCTCACGATGTTTTCCTTCACTGTTGAAGCAAGTTATCGACCGAGCGAAGCGAAGGTCTCTGAGTTTACTAGAGCGATTTGCACTTGTCCGTCCGTCCGTCTGTCCGTCCGTCCGTCTGTCAGAGCCTTATAACTTCTGAATTACTGAACGTAATTACTTCAATTTTAGATATGATATGTAAACCGATGGCCTCCAGCCGAAAATGGCTTAAAAAAAGTTATAAAAATCTTTATTTCAGGGGGGCTCTCATAGAAGCGAATGCGAAGTAAAATAAAATTTTTTGCATTTCATAGGGTTGCAGTACCTCATTTTAAAGATAATTTGGAACAGAGTACAAAAGTATTTTTTTTTATTTTTTTTCCTAAAATTGACGAAATGGGGGGCTTTCAAAGTGGAGATTTTATTCGAGGCTAGATCTCTAAAACCACATTATTTTAAAAATTGAAACTTACACATAATTTGAGTTATATTCTGTACTTGAACAACAAATACTAAGATTAGATAAATATTATAAAGAAACGAAATTATTTAAGTTTTAATGGGCATCAATGTTTTTAACAAAACTTCATTATACTGTTAATAGATGGCGCTGTCTTTAATATTGTAAATACGCATCCCATCCACGAAAGCAGATGACGATTGACGTCATCAGATTCGGCGCGTTTTAATTACAATATAATCGACCGAGCGAAGCGAAGGTCTTTGAGTCTACTTGAGTGAATTTGCACTTGTCCGTCCGTCCGTCCGTCCGTCCGTCCGTCCGTCCGTCCGTCCGTCCGTCTGTCAGAGCCTTATAACTTCTGAATTACTGAACGTAATTACTTCAATTTTAGATATAATATATAAACCGATGGCCTCCAGCCGAAAATGGCTTAAAAAGTTATAAAAATCTTTATTTCAGGGGGGCTCTCATAGAAGCGAATGCGAAGAAAAAAAATAAAATTTGCGTTTCATAGGGTTACAGTACCTCATTTTAAAGATAATTTGGAACAGAGTACAAAAGTATTTTTTTTTTAATTTTTTTCCTAAAATTGACGAAATGGGGGGCTTTCAAAGTGGAGATTATATTTGACCTCACAACGGAATAACCATTGAAAGCTGGGGCTTGAAAGTTTTACAATTTTAGCGTAATATCATGTACTTGAACAACAAATACTAAAATTAGATAAATGTAATAAGGAAACTATATTATTTAACTTTTAATGAGCAGCAACAACAGAACTTCACAATGATGTCAATAGATGGCGCTCTCATCTCAGATAGCAAATGCAGCTATATGTAACATATTATTCAATTAAAATTATTATTTAGTCATTTAGCAAACATCAATAAAACTTCACGTTGCAGTTTGTTTTTACATGTTTTCTGATCGTGTCGATAGTTGACGCTGTGTACAAGTACATAATTTAATTTGAATGTTCCAAAAAACTATACCTAAGTTTGATTGAGGCCTTGAGGATTTCACTATAACAGTTCCCTAACCTTTACGGGCTACCTATGTTAAGTTAGTTGACACTTTCTGTCAACTTTGTTATTACGAACCTCTACGGGACAACTAAAGGTGAAAATGACATTGGGATGTTAGGATTGTATTTAGGGGCTACCTACGTAAAGAGACTTCTACAAATGGAATGATTTAGGTACCTATGGTTGGTGAAAACGGGCATAATAATAATGTCAATTTTGATCGTCAATTATGGGAAACCGTTACCGCGAGGTCTCAGTTCGGGGCGAACCACTAGTATAGTTAAAACTAGAGTATAACCGGCCACTTTGCTTAGCGTTTGTGGACTATGAGAAAGCCTTTGATTCGGTGGAAACTTGGGCTGTATTGAGGTCGCTGCAGAGATGCCGGATTGACTACCGGTATATCCAAGTGTTGAAGTGCTTGTATGAAAACGCCACTATGTCAGTACGTATACAGGACCAGACTACGAGACCAATCCACTTGCAGCGTGGAGTGCGACAGGGAGATGTAATATCCCCGAAGCTATTTACCGCTGCGTTGGAGGACGTCTTTAAGCTTCTGGATTGGAACGGACTTGGCATCAACATAAACGGCGAGTACATCACTCACCTGCGATTTGCCGATGACATAGTAGTCATGGCAGAGACTCTGAGAGATCTCAATACAATGCTCAATGATCTCAGCAGGGTTTCTCAACAGGTGGGCCTGAAAATGAACATGAGCAAGACGAAAATCATGTCCAATGCTCATGCTCCGCTCCACCCAGTAATCGTTGAGAACTCTGCGCTCGAAATTGTAGACGAGTATATATACCTGGGACATACAGTCCAGCTAGGTAGGTCCAATTTCGAGAAAGAGATTAACCGCCGAATCCAACTCGGCTGGGCAGCGTTCGGGAAGCTCCGAGATGTCTTCTCGTCCAAAATCCCTCAGTGCCTGAAGACTCAAGTCTTCGAACAGTGCGTGTTGCCAGTGATGACTTACGGATCCGAGACATGGTCGCTAACTATGGGCCTCATAAGAAGGCTCAGGGTCACCCAGCGAGCGATGGAGAGAGCAATGCTCGGTATATCTCTGCGAGATCAAATCAGAAATGAGGAGATTCGTAGGAGAACCAAAGTCACCGACATAGCTCAGCGTGTCGCGAAACTGAAGTGGAAATGGGCGGGGCACATAGTTCGAAGAACTGATGGTCGTTGGGGTCCCAAGGTGTTGGAGTGGCGACCCCGCACCGGGAAGCGCAGTGTTGGCAGACCCCCCACCAGGTGGACCGACGACATCAAACGAGTCGCAGGGAGCCGCTGGATTCAAGCGGCGCAAGACCGAAGCCTGTGGAAGTCCATGCAGGAGACCTTTGTCCAGCAGTGGACGTCTATAGGTTGATAAAGAAGAAAGAAGATAGTTAAAACTACCTTATGGGAATTATGGGATACCGCGAGGTCTCAGTTCGGGGCGAACCACTAGTATTTAATTGCTTAAACGCACTTGACTCCGAAAAGTCAGAGGTGCGTACCAGGGATCGAACCTGTGACCCCCCGAATAGGAGACCACAATCCTAACCACTAGGCTATCACTGCTTAATAAATATAGGTATTTAATATTAATCTTCTTCTATAAATATGTCTTCAAATATTCTTCAGGTAAGGTATATTATCTATATATTTTTTTTAATATATAAAGCCGAAGAATTTGTTTGTTTGCTTGAACGCGCTAATCTCAGGAACTACTGGTCCGATTCGAAAAATTCTTTCAGTGTTAGATAGCCCATTTATCGAGGAAGGCTATAGGCTATATATCATCACGCTAAGACCAATAAACTATTCCACGCGGACGAAGTCGCGGGCAGAAGCTAGTTTTATAATATATAAATCAAATATCATAATAATTATGCAAACCACTCATAACCAATTTACCCGGCCTTAGGGTCTTTTACAAGGTAAATCGCATTACTTAAATAGGGCGGTATCACATCTCCAGCGCGAAACTATAGCGGAGTGAAAGGACTACTGTTTGACAGAGACGAAACCACAACCAAACTGTTCTAAGTTCCAACGTACGTGCATGTATGTACTTACTCTTTCGCTCCACTGTTATACATAGTGTGAAATGTGAAAGTGAGAAGAAGAGAATAGACGCTCTCGAGATGTGGTGCTGGAGAAGAATGTTGAGAGTGTCCTGGACCGAATTCCGGACCAATAAGTCCATTCTCTAAGAACTCCGCATCAAGCAGCGTCTGTCCTCTATTGTGCAAGCTCGCATACTCACTTTCTTTGGTCACGTGTCAAGACATAATGATATCTCGATTGAACGTCTAGTGGTCCAGGGAAGAGTGGAGGGCACTAGAGCACGTGGCAGATCGCCTATGAGATGGACAGACCAGGTGCGGGCTGCGATGGATGTCCCGTTGCATGAATGCACAAGAAAGGCAGCTGTTAGAGAGGAGTGGAGGCGTATTGTGAAGCGTGCCACATCACCAAAGTGACGACCACGATCGCTCTGTCAAGAGCGTATCGACTAAGAAGAAGAAGGAAGTTATACATAATAGTTTCGTGCAAGAGATGTCCTTATTGCATGTGAAGTCACATAAACAAAACAACGCAATATACATATTATTTTTAGATTTCCTTAGTAAAAACCGTATTAAGGAAAATTTATTTTCCCATACTAATTAGGCATAGAGAAATTTCCTATTACGTAACATAGTTTTTACTCGTACATTTTATGTAATTACTATAGATGATCCGCGTGACAGTCTCACTAAAAATAATGCAAAACAATTAGTGTACCTAAAAAAATATTTAAAAAAAACAAGCTTTTAGTAGTTATATCATCAGTCCCTGGATATCATACAGGACCAGAGTACCTGTCAAACGAATCAAACGAGACCAAACTCAATGGGGTTACATCGTTTTATTACAGAGTCTCCATGGCCACCTTCCAGCTGCACCATCAGATCTTGGATATCATCCAGGACCAGACTACTTGCCAAGACGAATAAAAAACGTTTTTAGGGTCCCGTACCCAAAGGTTGCCAACGGGATCCTACCTATCTTATGAACTGCAATAGGTAGATTGAGATACTTGAAATTTCTGTTGCTGCTATAACAACAAGAACAAACAATAGTTTAAAAAAATTAAGATCGAGCAAAAACAAAAGTTTTTTGTATGGAGACCCATACAATAAACTTTTGTTTATGCTCGATCTTAATAATAGCTGGCGTTAAATCTTGTACGACGGTACGGAACCCTTCGTGTACGACTCATTTTTTTTGTTATCCTATTGCTTAAATCATGACGAAGTTATTAAGAAACAATTATTTATTTATTTTATTTATGTATTTTTAGGGTTCCGTAGTAAACAAGGAATAGTTCGCCCTTATAGTTTCGCCATGTCCGTCCGTCTGTCTGTCTGTCTGTCCGTCCGCGGTTTAGCTCGGAGACTATTGGTACTACAAATCTGTAATTTGACAAGGGTGTAAATATCAATCACGCCGACAAAATGGTGAAATAAAATTGTGAAAAATAATTTTTTTAGGGTACCTCCCCTACATGTAAAGTGGGGATGAATTTGTTTTACACTATTTTTCAATTCAGGGATCCGTTTGTGAAATATGATATTTTAAAGTGCTAAATTTCATTAGTCAAGTGTCCCCCCCCCCCCTCTACCAGCTAAATGGTTGTATATAGGACACAAGCAAAAATTCATAGCAGTAGTATATATTGTTTTTTAAAGGAAAACTATCACGGCTAAGTAGGGTTCATTAGTTAAGGAGTTATATCTGTTTTTTCCGAGTTAGGTATTACACGTAGTGTAAGTTGCATATTTTGTAGTATATTATAGTATTTAAACCATGGAACTCAAAATGTATTCAATATTCATAAATAAAATAAAAGCACTATCCTAAGTCAGCAATAATATTTGAGACTTTCAACTACGGAACCCTATACTGCGCGTGGCCCGACATGCACTTGGCCGGTTTTTACATTTATCTTTTTTATTCATTTGTTCACCTTTATTCCCAAATAATAGACATGTACCTACTTCAATTTTATTCATTGCTATTTATATACAACCCTGAAGGCGTCTTAATAAAACCGCGTGCCCAATTTTCCGGTATATTTTTCTCAATAGTGCGAGTTTCTCAGCAGAGGGCATGGGGGGGACACATACACACATACACACACACGTAATCCTAGAGGGTGGGGGGCGGTTGGTGCTCGAACACTGTTAAACTAATTATTGTGGGGAGGTACATCTTAGTTGTGTGAATTTTTTCTACGCGGGTGTGCTGGTGAAATTTTACACCTACGACACTGTTCTTAGAACGCGTTTGGAGTTTGGACATATCGAAAACCGCGTCGATATATATAGTCGCATTCAAGAAGCTTAAATACCTACACCACACCTAGTGGTGTAGGTATTTAAGCCTCTTGGTCGCATTGGATAAACAAGGTTTTATCTGCCTAAAACGCAATATATTTTTTTCGGCTGGCAACAAAATACGCACGATATTCTTTGTATATAGTCATAGTACACAATTGAAACGTAGTCTAAAACTTAATAATAGAAACGAAATTTAAATAAAGGAAATATGTTCATTTGCCTAATACACATGGATAGGTATAATTAAAGAAAAACTTTAATGAGTGTTGTGGAACACTCGGTTGGAAATATGAAGTTAAATAATAAATTGATAATAAGGTTAATAAAAATAAATAAAATAAAAATATAAAATATTAATCTGAAGTCAGGATTCGAACCCCCAAACCGACAGTCTCACTCCTACGCTAACTCCGCTACTCCAAAAAAGCTTTAATGGAAGGTTTGTAATTAACGAAGGCAACAAGGGTCGTGGCGGTAAATTCTTACACTTTTTTTGTCTAGCCTCCATCCGCCAACCGTCCGAAAAGGAAATTCATTCCAAAAGGTACTACTCCCTTTTAAACACAAAAAAATAGATTATCTGCAATTGAAGTCGATTTACGGACGATAGTTTTTGGTTTTACGTGATAACGACATAAAGAAACATTGATGAATAATTATGTGTCACAAGCCAACGCTTGGGCCGATCATGCCTCTCTATCGCTTATTCCGCGCTCTCGCTTGCACGCTCAGGCTCAGGCGGAACGTGACACTTTTTCGTGCGTGCAGCCGGTGTTCATCGATTTATAAGACGTTATCACGTCAAAAATAAACAATGCTTTTGCACCCATAGGTACGTCGCTTAAGCAACAAGGTACCGACTCCGCATTATTTCTGCAGGATAAGACTTACTTTACGTTGGTGAAATCGGCCTTAAGAGCGCGTGTAACATCAAAAAAAATCAGATTTCGCGATGAGATAAAACATAGCCACAACCTCATGTGAGGCGCGACAAAAGAAAGCGTTTTGCGCGGAATAGGAGTGTAGTAAGCGCCAAAATACTTTGTAACTCGTAAAATATTCAGTTTCTTTTCAATTCGCTAGGCTACTCTCTTGATAATATCAATCGGAATTTAATGTAAAAATTTTGGCTCTGTAATATGCAACACATTGAAAATAAATGAATATTGGTTAAAAATTAGACCTAACTTCGCGATTTTTTATTATCGAACAAATTTCATCATTTTATGTTTTTGCCCAAACACGTCCCTATAGTATGATGTAATTCTTGTGTGTTTTTTTTTTCGGATACTTGAAACTTGATCTACTACTGTAAAAATCAAATCTGTTTACTGTTAACGAGCGCACACCCACTCTTAAATTGGGCAAGCCGTCTTTCAATGGGACAATCCCGAAACAGGTTTCGCACATCGCGCAGAGGTGTTCTAACAGCCTAAAGATATGGATACGACCCGCGCCCAATTTTGTGTGTCACATCATAATAAACAGAATAGTGTTTTTATTGGTTTATTCATGCAGGGGCGGCTAGTATAATCAATTATTACTTTACAAGCGACGCGCCCCGACTTTGCACAGGTAGCACAACGCTTCAACAGATTTGAATTTACTGTAAATTAGTCAGTAACTCACGTCAAACTCGATACTCGTACTAATTTCTTAAACTGGACACTTTCAAGTAAAGATTTTTATATAAACCTGTGAAGATGATACTGCCATCGTCTCAATTAGAATGCCATAAGCCTACTTTGTCGTATTAGTTTACAAATTGCGAAAAACCAAATTAAATTTGAATTTCGCGGGCAGACCCGTATAATCAACCTTAAATGATTTACTTAATCCAAGTACAATTAATATTTTTGAGGCCTTGGGATTTCAAGTCTCAGCTTTCTTTGAGCTAAAAACGCATAGTCAACAGGAACCCTCCTCTTTTTACCCGACTTCGGCAAATCCAAAAGGAAGGGTTATTTAAAAATCTAAGCGTACTATAGCTAAAATATGTTTTGTTACTGTCAAATGAATTCAAAATGTCAAATGATAGAATAAGACAAAACATATTTTAGCTATAATAAGCTTTTAACTTGTTTATGAATAAGACCCTAAGTATGTTGTTATGTTTATGTAGCTAAAAATCTATGTTGTTATTGACCGAGCGAAGCGAAGGTCTCTGAGTCTACTTGAGTGAATTTGCACTTGTCCGTCCGTCCGTCCGTCCGTTTGTCAGAGCTTTAATTAACTTTTGAATTACTGGTAAGCCATTATATTATAATATGTACAACCGAATTGACACAATTGTTATGTTTGCCCCATGGAAACAACATTATAATTTATGTAGGTAACTTAATGATAGGCTATCAGTATTTTGAAACCAATTATCACTTAGCTTGAATTTTAAACTTATCGTAATTCCGTGAAATTACATGAGGAAGGTAAGGCTATAATAAAATACCTAAGCAGTTTCAGGATCTACAATGAAACTGATTTTTATTTAAAATGTAGGCAAAAAAAGTTCGGTTGGAACGAAGTTGCTTCTATTAATAAATTAATAATAAACATAAATAAAATAAAATAATATTAATCTGAAGTCAGGATTCCAACCCCCGAACCGATAGTTTCACTGCTTCGTTGAAACGATACGCCACCAAAGTTATAGTGCAACGTGTGTAACAAACGAACGCATCAAGTGTCGTGACGGAAAATTCTTACACTTTTTTCGGCAAGCCTCCATCCGGCAAACCGTCCGGAAAGGAACTTCGTTCCAATAACCTGTATAGCGTCCATTATGTAGGTAGGTAGGTAATAGGTAGTTAACAAACATCATCATCATCATCATTAGCAACCCATCAACGGCTTACTACTGAGCGCAGGTCTTCCTCTCAGAGAAGAGTTATAGGCCATAGTCCACCACACTGGCCCAATGCGAATTGGCGGACTTCACACACCTTCAAGAACATTATGAAGAACTCTCAGGTGTGGAGGTTTCCTCACGATGTTTTCCTTCACCGATGAAGCAAGTGATATTTAATTGCTTAAACGCACTTGACTCCGAAATGTCAGAGGTGCGTACCCGGGATCGAACCTGCGACCCCCCGAATAGGAGACCACAGTCCTAACTACTAGGCTATCACTGCTTACAAACAAAGTCTACTTATTTGCAATGGTCCAGCGTGGTGGACTATGACCTATAACCCTTCTCTGAGACTCACCTGCGCTCAGTAGCAGGTTACCTACTCATGACGGACCTGTAATACACCCATCACAACAAATAGGTTAAAACTTTGAGACTGCTAAGGCATGTCCAATCTTCCTAATTAACGAGATTAAATACAGGTCATTTGCCACTTAAATTTTAATACAATCAAGTGTCAAAATAGACGCTATCGGAGATAAAAATTTCACTCGAACAACGTAAATTCGAAGTTAATTATGAGTTTGACAGTTTTTTCAATGAAATACATAGATAAATCTTGATAACTTAAGTAGATAGGTCGTTTTAAAAGAAAACCATGATTCTTGTGATTAAATTAGTTTAACCCTCACTTAAATTTTTATGCTTACTTCAAACAACCTGAGTAATTAAAGTATAAGTTACGTACCCTTTTACTTTAAAGTGATATCTATGTACTATAAAGCATACTTAGTTAAAATTATTTTAAACAACCCACTTCAAACTCCCGCTTTACTACATTACACACACACACTATACAAAGTGTTTTTTTTGTTGATATTTTAAAAACCGCTCGACCGATTTCGATAAAATTTATACGGAACCACCTGGGATACCCTTTCAAACAAAAAAGAATTTTCCAAATAGGTTCAGGCGTCTTCGAGTAATCGGTGGACATACATGAAAAAAAAGATTCCGACGAATTGATAGCCTCCTACTTTTTTAAAGTGGGTTAAAAGCTTAAAACGAAACAGATCTGTCTCGTTTTAACTCGAAAGTAACGCCAAAGTAAGTCTGAATCTATATATCTATATACATATAATAAAACAGAAACGAAACCAATTTTGTACATGAAATAGATTCAAAATAGGGTTTTTGCTTCTAATTGTGTTCAAGATACAGATATCAAAACAGAAGCTAAATTTTTTTTTGTCTGTTTGTCTGTCTGTTTGTTTGTCCTTCTTTCACGTAAAAACTACCGCACAGATTTCTACAAAATTTTATACCGTAGTAGCTTATTACTAGGGTCAACATCTAGGCTACTTTTAAACCCGGAAAATCAAGGAGTTCCCGAGGGACTTTAAAAACTAAATCCACGCGGACAAAGTCGCGGGCATCAGCTAGTATATCTATATCTAGTATGAAATGATGGACCTGAGAAACTGAAACATTTACGAGTAAGGTTTGGATTTAAAAAACATTTGCAAAAATATTCAAGAGCTGGTAGCTACTTTGGCCAAAGGATTAGTTTGGCCATCCAAAGGGGTAATGCTGCCACCAGCTTGGGAACTATGCCGCGTTGCGGTGACATCAAATTCAAAAGGTTCAAATTATAAATTAGACTCATAGATATCATTCATTTTAATCATTTTCTACAAAAAAAAAAAACACTCTTCCAAAAATATATAAACTCTCACTCACACTCTTTATAAACTCTCCGAGATAGACACCGAAGAAAAAATTTCTGATCTGATTTCTGAGCGTGATTGAAGGACAAACCATCATACTAACAGACTTTCGCATTTATAATATTAGTATGAAGTGTGATAATACTACGCTTATGCTTTATGCTGTATAGAAATAGGAAAGTACAACCAATGCATGTCTCAGCTTGGGACAACCCCGTCTTATCTCATACTATTTATACTTGTGATGCACTATAAATGGTTCAGTATTTCCAGTCCTTATCGGTTATCACTAAAAGTATGCGATAAAATTATGTATTTAATAAATTACGCTTGTGTCATCATCTTAACCCACTGGGTACGGGGATTTGGAATATTCTCTTTAAGGGTATACTTCCCAGGTAGTCCCATATAAATTTTATCGAAATCGGTCCAGTGGTTTTTAAATAATCAACAATAAAATATTATACTTTGAAGTGACGCAGGCGTTTGAAGTCGGTTTTTTAAAAAGAATCCTTACTAATATTATAAATGCGAAAGTGTGTTTGTTGGTTTGTCCTTCAATCACGCCGCAACAGGGCTACGGATCAACGTGATTTTTTTGCATGGGTATAGTTGAAGACCTGGATATAGTGACATAGGCTACTTTTCATCCCGGAAAATCAAAGAGTTCCCAAGGGATTTTAGAAATTAAATCCACGCGGACTAGTCTAGTTTTTCTATTAAATTTTTTCTATTATTTTTTTTTTTATTTTTTTAAACACTTTATTGCACAAAAAAAGTACAAAAGGCGGACTTAATGCTAAAGCATTTTCTACCAGTCAACCTTGAGATGTGAGACAACACTTGTAGGTGTGCAAAAGAGTAGGGTAAAAAGAGTATCTTTAAAAAGAGTATCTTTAAAAAGAGTATCTAGCGCTCCAAACGTCAACCTCACCTGCCCGTGGTGCCCCCTGCTAGTCTACTGACGAGGCTATGACGACCGACAAATGGCGGTATAACCATTTCATACTGACTAGACTGAGCAAATGGCACAGGCCGGTGTCGGGCAGCAGCGACACTGGTGCGATCAGTCTAGCCCTGCGATGACCAACACGCCTGCCCAGCGTGGTCATTATGGGCAAAACCTTAATGGATAATCACAGAAAACCATGGCCCCTAGTTCCCGGCGGCCTCGCTATTCCTGACCCTGGCAGCGGTCACGGTAATGGCGGGGCAGGGGGTGCTAAGAATCTCCGGACGAGATTCCGCTGCCAACCCCGACGACTGGACCTGGTGACGTATAACGCACGCACTTTGAGGACCGACGAGAAGATCATCGAGCTGGAAGAAGCAGTGAGCAAGTTGCGCTGGAATATTATAGGATTGTCTGAAGTCCGAAGAGAGGGGGAGGACTCGATAATCCTCAATTCCGGCAACTTGTTTTACTACCGGGAGGGCGATCAACAGTCCCAGGGTGGTGTCGGGTTCATCGTCCACAAGTCCCTCGTCAACAACATTGTACAAGTCGAGAGTGTGTCGAGTAGGGTAGCGTACCTCATACTCAGAATCACCAAACGGTATTCGCTGAAGGTTATACAGGTCTACGCACCGACATTGACACATTCTGACGAGGAGGTAGAGGCGCTGTATGAGGATATAACAAAAGCCATACACGCCTCTGCCACTCATTACAGTGTTGTGATGGGGGATTTCAATGCAAGGCTGGGCGAACGAAGCGGTGCAGAGACGAGAGTGGGGCATTTTGGGTATGGGCGAAGGAACCAAAGGGGCCAAATGTTGGCCGACTTCATGGAGAAGGAGGGCCTCTTTATGATGAACTCCTTCTTCAGGAAGCGGCCACACAGAAAATGGACATGGTTGAGTCCCGATGGTTCCACGAGAAATGAGATCGACTTCATTAAGTCGACCAAGCGGCATATATTCAATGATGTCTCTGTGATCAATAGGGTGAAAACCGGTAGCGATCACCGGATGGTAAGAGGCACGTTGAATATTAATGTAAAGCTGGAAAGGGCCAGACTGGTGAAGTCCACTCTCCGACCTTCTCGTGCTCATATCCAAAATCCCGAAAACTTCCAACTCGAACTGCAGAACCGATTCGAGTGCCTAGCAGACTGCGTTTCTGTGGACGATCTAAACAACAGGTTCGTGGAAACTGTCCATACTGTGGGGTCTAAATTCTTTAAGACCCATCGCAGGAAAAGAACCGAAAAGTTCTCTGACCATACTCTCAAGCTAATGAAGGAGAGACAAGAGATGAGGCTGCAGTCATCGGCAGACGCGGCTGCCTACCGGCGGATTAATAGGCAGATCTCTAAGGCACAAACTCGCGACCTCCGTGTCTTTAATACCAAGTGTATTAAAGATACCATTGAGCGGAACAAAGGCTCAAAAGTGTTCGCGAGAGATCTGTCTATCGGACAGAGCCAGCTGACGCGGCTGAAAACTGATGACGGCCGTCTCGTCTCTTCTCGACCTGAGGTCTTGGGAGAGGTTGAGAAGTTCTATGGACAGTTATATACCACGACACAAAAACCTGTTGAAGATTTGGCGAAAGATCCCAGAGCCAAACTGACCCGACACTATACCGAAGATATCCCGGACGTCAGCCTATACGAGATTAGAATGGCTCTCAAACAGCTCAAGGACAACAAGGCGCCAGGTGATGACGGAATCACTGCGGAACTCCTGAAAGCGGGTGGAAAACCGGTACTTAAGATCTTTCAGCGATTGTTCAATTCCGTCATCCACGAGGGCACAACGCCGGAAGCATGGCACAGGAGCGTGGTGGTTCTGTTCTTCAAAAAGGGTGATAATACCTTGTTGAAGAATTATAGACCCATCTCGTTGTTGAGTCATGTTTATAAGTTGTTCTCGAGAGTCATTACGAATCGTCTCGCTCGTAGGTTCGACGACTTCCAGCCTCCCGAACAAGCCGGATTCCGAAAAGGCTTTGGTACCATAGATCACATTCATACGCTGCGGCAGGTTATACAAAAGACGGAAGAGTATAACCGGCCACTTTGCTTAGCGTTTGTGGACTATGAGAAAGCCTTCGATTCGGTGGAAACTTGGGCTGTGTTGAGGTCGCTGCAGAGATGCCGGATTGACTACCGGTATATCCAAGTGTTGAAGGGCTTGTATGAAAACGCCACAATGTCAGTACGTATACAGGACCAGACTACGAGGCCAATCCACTTGCAGCGTGGAGTGCGACAGGGAGACGTTATCTCCCCGAAGCTCTTTACCGCTGCGTTGGAGGACGTCTTTAAGCTTCTGGATTGGAACGGGCTTGGCATCAACATAAACGGCGAGTACATCACTCACCTGCGATTTGCCGATGACATAGTAGTCATGGCAGAGACTCTGAGAGACCTCAATACAATGCTCAACGATCTCAGCAGGGTTTCTCAACAGGTGGGCCTGAAAATGAACATGAGCAAGACGAAAATCATGTCCAATGCTCATGCACCGCTCCACCCAGTAATTGTTGAGAACTCTGCACTCGAAATTGTCGACGAGTATATTTACCTGGGACACACAGTCCAGCTAGGTAGGTCCAATTTCGAGAAAGAGATCAACCGCCGAATCCAACTCGGCTGGGCAGCGTTCGGGAAGCTCCGAGATGTCTTCTCGTCCAAAATTCCTCAGTGCCTGAAGACTAAAGTCTTAGAACAGTGCGTGTTGCCAGTGATGACTTACGGATCCGAGACATGGTCGCTAACTAAGGGCCTCATAAGTAGGCTCAGGACCGCTCAGCGGGCGATGGAGAGAGCTATGCTCGGAGTATCCCTGCGGGATCGAATCAGAAATGAGGAGATCCGGAGGAGAACCAGAGTCACCGACATAGCTAAGCGAGTCGCGATACTGAAGTGGAAATGGGCGGGGCACATAGTTCGAAGAGCTGATGGTCGTTGGGGTCCCAAGGTGCTGGAGTGGCGACCCCGCACCGGGAAGCGCAGTGTTGGCAGACCCCCCACCAGGTGGACCGACGACATCAAACGAGTCGCAGGGAGCCGCTGGATTCAGGCGGCGCAAGACCGAGACCTGTGGAAGTCCATGCAAGAGACCTTTGTCCAGCAGTGGGCGTCTATCGGTTGATAAAGAAGAAGAAGAAGAAGAAGAAAAAGAGTAAGTATAATATATAAATATATAATACATACATTATCTAGTTTTTTATATTAAATTATTCCAACTCGGCACTCGTATTTCAAATGTGGCGCTTTAAATTGATCCATAATTTAAGCTGTTATTTGTTAGGGACAGCCAGTCGAGTGTTAATCAGAGGTTGATTATAGCGGTCAATGGTATAGGCCATAGTCTTCACTCTTCACACACCTTTGAGAACATTTTGGAGAACTCTCAAGCAAGCAGGTTTCCTCATAGTGACGGCAGGCTTCTCCTTCTTCTTCTTTATCAAACGTTAGACGTCCACTGTTGAACAAAGGTCTCTTGCATGGACTTCACAGGCCTCGGCCTTGCGTCGCTTCCATCCACCGTCTCCCTGCGACTCATTGCGCTCCATCTTAGGCTGCATCTTCACTTACCATCAGGTGAGATTGCAGTCAAGTGTTAATCTATAATATTTAAAAAATATATATTGATGTCGTCGGTCTGTCGGGGGTCTGCCAACACTGCGCTGCCCGGTGCGGGGTCGACGCCACTCCAGTACCTTGGGACCCCAACGACCATCAGCTCTTCGAACTATAGAAGGACAAGCATATCCTATGTACATACAACTACGTAATATACGTAGGTATAATTTATGAAAATAGTATATGGGTTCTGAGCACCCCTAAGATTAATATGACCCCAAGAGCAACTTCTTATAAATCTATATGCTAATATGACTTATGGGCCTTGATACTTTATAAACTAAAGGTCAAACGGAGTTTATCCATCTTTTGTTACAAAAATGGGTAGGGTTAAAAGTTGACCCCGACTAAAATGTATTCAAATTTTTTTTCTGAAAATATACCGATTTAGAGCTGTAGACTGTAGAGTCTATCAGTATTGCTATCATCATCATCAGCAATCCATCAACGGGTCACTATTGAGAGCAGGTTTCCTCTCAGAGAAGGTTACAGACCATAGTCCACCACGGTGGCCCAATTCAAATTCGCAGACTTCAGATACCTGTAAGAACAGTATTGAGAGCTCTCAGGCGTGCAGGTTTCCTCGCGATGTTTTCCTTCACCGTTGAAGCATGTGATATTAAATTGCTTAAACGCACATAACTCCGAAAAGTCAGAGGTGCGTGCCCGGGATCGAACCTGCGACCCCCGAATAGGAAACCGCGGTCCTAACCACTGCTATCACTGCTTTTTAATAGAGTTTATAGTTACTTGTCTACATATTATGTTACGGTCAAGGTTGGCCTAAAAGGTCAACTCGATAAACATATTAAAGTAGGTACTAACTTCTCAGCTCACCTTTTTCTATGTCGTATTCCTTTCCGGAGAAAGTCGATTTCCCTTTCTCTTCAAATACTACTCATCATCATTTTCATCTCAACCCATCATCATCATCAACACATCAACGGCTCACTACTGAGCGCAGGTCTCCTCTCAGAGAAGGGTTATAGGCCATAGTCCACGCTGGCCCAAATGCGAATTAGCGGACTTCACACACCTTCGAGAACATTATAGTGAACTCTCAGTTGTGCAGGTTTCCTCACGATCTTTTCCTTAACCGTTAAGGCATTTGCGATATTAAATTTCTTAAACGTACTTGTGGTTTCTTAAACGGCTGGTGGGAGGCTTTGGCCGTGGCTAGTTACCACCCTACCGTCAAAGACGTGCCGCCAAGCGATTTAGCGTTCCGGCACGATGGCGTGTAGAAACCAATAGGGGTATGGGTTGAATGTTCACTGCCATACCCCCTTCCAAGTTAGCCCGCTACCATCTTAGACTGCATCGTCACTTACCATCAGGTGAGATCGCAGTCAAGGACTAGCTTGTCAACGAATAAAAAAAAAAAAAAAAAAAAGTACTTGACTCCGAAAGTCAGAGGTGCGTACCCGGGATCGAACCTGCGACCCCCCGAATAGGAGACCGCAGTCCTAACCACTAGGCTATCACTCAACCCAGCACTGGCCCATTAATGGGCACGGGTCTCCACTTGTATGTCAATGTGCCGGATAAAAAGTTGTGATTTTTCAAAAGTGTTCGTTCCTCATTCGTGTAAATAACGACCTTATTGAAAACCATGTTAATTGTTTGTGGAGACTGCAGTATGTCCTTTAATTTTAACTGCCTCGTTGGTCTCGTGTTTGACTGCGACCAACGAGGTCCCGGGTTCGAGTTCCGGGTCGGACCATATCAAGTATTGGGGTTTTCCGTAAGAAATTCTCAGTACTAGTCCGGAGTTAGGAAGTTGGCGTTGTTTCGTCCCCGTACCTTGGAGAGCACGTAAAGCCGTTGGTCCTACGCCTAATCTCTCTTCGCCTGCGCCTAATCTCTCTCCGGTCGTGTCAAATTTTCCGTCCTATCAGGCTATGAGAACAAAGAAACAGAGAGTGTGCACTTGTGCACTTTAATATCTCCCGCGCAGATGGTAAATCTCTCTGGAGATAGGTCACCGTGGTCGGTCGGGACTCGGGAGGACATTAATCCTTTAGTGATGACTGACGGTATCTACATTTTTAAGAGAAAGAAAAATAAAACAATGTTTTAGTTTTCCGAATTTCGGTCACGGTGGCGGTCTATCTTCAGAGAGATTAACCATCTGTGCGGGAGATATTAAAGTGCACAAGTGTGTGCGCCAACACAGGTGCACTCTCTGTTTCTTTACTCTCATAGCCCGATAGGACGGAAAATTTGACACAACCGGAGAGAGATTAGGCGCAGGCGGAGAGAGATTAGGCGCAGGACCAACGGCTTTACGTGCTCTCCAAGGTACGGGGGTGAAACAACGCCAACTTCCTAACTCCGGGCTAGTACTGAGAATTTCTTACGGAAAACCCCAATACTTGATATGGTCCGACGCGGGACTCGAACCAGGGACCTCGTCGGCCGCAGTCAAATACGAGACCAACGAGGCAGTTAAAATTAAAGGACATACTGCAGTCTCCACAAACAATTAACATTTTTTTCAATATGGTCGTTATTTACACGAATGAGGAATAAAGACTTTTGAAAAATCACAACTTTTTATCCGGCACATTGACATACAATTTTTCTTTTGGCAATCAAAAGAACATAAGTTGCTACAGTTTTTAAAAAATCGCCAGTGCATAGCGCTGGGGATTTTTATTTTTAATGGAATTTTAAAGTTTTCTGTAGATTTTGGATGAACTTAATTTTCTTGAAATAATTTAAAATTTAATGCTCTTACAACCAGCTAACCAGACTGGATTTTTTTTCTAAGAGAGTACAGTTATTAGGTAAAGATATTCCATAAAAAAATTGGGGAAATTGTCACTGGAAAAATTAAAAAAAAAATTAAAAGTTCGTCAAAGCAATGATTTTCCAAAATTTTAAATAAAAATTTTTTTCTCGTAATTGGGTGGGAACCGATTTTTTTCCTTCCGGGTCCTGGTAGGCCCTTAAGTGAACAATCTAAAAAAAATTTTATATCCACCTGGTCTGGCCCACCCTGTACATATATTAAATATTAGTTGTGGGTACGACAATAGTGCAACGGGAGGGATTCGAACCTGCGACCTTTCAGTTTTCAGTCCGCACCTTTAACCGTTGGGCTATTGAGGCATTATTATTATGGATATAGATCATTATATAGATCTTCTCAGGCGTTTGAAGATCATCAGCTCGTTTCCTACTTGATTAAAAGGTTTTACAAACTTTTATTCGTGCTCGTGTGATTGATTTGCATTTAGAAATTTGGTGAACTGTTACTTCGAATTATTTCCAAGAAATGGTAACCTTGAGCTGATGCTGCAGTATCAAGTAGTCTGCGGGATACCCAACTCCCCAGCAACTTACAGCAGATATAGCGTGTTTTTGCTCATTAGAATGGTCTCAATGAGTAGGTGTTAGAAAGATGGTGATCGAGGATCGAGGAGGAGGCTCTGATGATGGAGCAGAAAACTGGGTAACAGGATGTGGGGTATATCGTACATAGTCCGGCCATAGATTCACATGTCGGAGGTATTTTCAATGTACACTTGTCGAACTAAATTAATTCTAAAATCTCATTGACACAAACGCAGCGCGCCATAGCCTACCCAAAATGCTGACATAGTGGCATTACCCCTTTGAATAGCTACACTAACTCTTTGGCCAAGATACCTGCCAACTCTTGGGTTCCCTGATAGACCCCCTTGGAGCTGGACCCCACGGCCCCAGGGTCTCCACGATTTACATACTTGCACCTTATGACCTATTCGGCGCTAGTAGCCTTTCAATGTAAAAAATCATCACGTAAAACTACCTAATTTAATATTAATTAACCGACTTAAAAAAGGAGGAGGTTATCAGTTCGTCGGAATCTTTTTTAGGGTTCCGTACCAAAATGGTAAAAATGGAACCCTTATGGTGAGACTTTCTCCATCCGTCCGTCCGTCCGTCCGTCTGTCACAGTCGATTATTTCAGTAACTATTAAAGCTATCGACATGAAATTTGGCATAGTTGTGTATAATAGTGGCCCAACATCATTGGAATAAAGAAAAATTGAAAATTATTTATAGTTTTATTAAAAAAGGGGGAAAATCGGGGGTTTGAAATTTCAAAGTAAAACAACTATACCGAGTGGGGTATCATATGAAAGGCCTTTACTAGTGCATTCTAAAACAGTTTTTTATTTATTTCTATATATAATAGTTTTTGAGTAATCGGCCAAAATGTCGAAAAAAATACCGTTCCCCCCCCCCCCCCCTTATCTCCGAAGTTTACCAATCGAAAAATCTGAAATAATTATGGTCAATAGAGGTTTATGTATATTTTACAGGAAAAATAAAAGCAACGCGAAAATTATTTTAGTTTGATTAAAAAAGGGTGAAAATCGGGGGTTTGAAATTTCAAAGTAATATAACTATACCGAGTGGGATATCATATGAAAGGCCTTTACTAGTGCATTCTAAAACAGTTTTTTATTTATTTCTATATATAATAGTTTTTGAGTAATCGGCCAAAATGTCGAAAAAAATACCGTTCCCCCCCCCCCCCCTTATCTCCGAAGTTTACCAATCGAAAAATCTGAAATAATTATGGTCAATAGAGGTTTATGTATATTTTACAGGAAAAATAAAACCAACGCTCTAACTAGCATAGTTTTTTTTATATTAACAATAAACCTCTACAAACAAAGTTAACGATAAATAAGCAAATTAATATAATATTATCGTTTTACTTTTACTTTTGGAGTACGGAACCCTCGGTGCGCGAGTCCGACTCACACTTGGCCGGTTTTTTTTATGTATGTTCACCGATTACTCGAAGACGCCTGAACAACCGATTTGGAAAATTCTTTTTTGTTCGAAAGAGTATACTCCCCAGGTGGTCCCATATAAATTTAATCGCAATCGGTCAAGTGGTTTTTGCAATATCAACAATAAATTATATACTTTGCAAAGTGGCGCGGGAGTTTGAAGTCGGTTTTTTAAAAATATTTTTTTATATTTTATACGTATTCATTGGAGACTTACAGTTGCGCAAGAGTGTGTAATTTTTGATCAGCTTGAATTATATTTGGCAGTTATACGAGTAGGTATGTAGAGAATATATAAAAAGAGATAAAAATAAGAGATTTACTTTATGGATATACATCAAGAGCTGATTTAATTATTAACGACATAGTTTACAATTAAAAAACAAATAATAGAATCAACAAAAATTACCTCATTTGAATAATAATAATATAAAGTAGGTGAAGTACACAATTAAACCGCATTTAGTTAATTAGTAATACCCAATCAGGGAAACTGATAATGTAACCGACGTAATTTTACGTCATTGCAATTAATATACGAGCAATAGATACAAAAGGAGTGAGTCAGAAACGCTCAATTCACGAACCGTATTTAAACTGCTCCGCGGGATCAATTGCCTCAAACATTAATCGGTGTTGCAAGCGAAATGGCGCTTAACGTTAAAATTTTCGTATTACTATGCGCGTTTGTCGTAACCGCCTACTGTGACGACTGTTCGTGTATGGATGACAAAACTAAGGCAGATCTAGAAGATTTCAAAAACTTTTTACTCCAACTGCCCAAAGATCATGATTATGACAAATACCCTATAGTACCCGGCGAGCTTTCTCCACTTGTGTGCAACTGTGTACCGAAGGAAAGGAGGAAAAGGAAAATCGTTGAAACTCAAAGCCCACAATCCCAACACTACCGACACGTACTGCCCAGGAAACCTGCACCTAGAAGCCGTACGAACTACAACATTAGAAATAAATGTGCGTACGGCCATACATGGATCCCAGCTTTGAACATCTGCGTTACAAATGGCTTTAAACACCGCCATTAAAACGACCACTGGAATTTTAAGAGGGAAGAAAACTTTTGAAGAATTTATTTGACCAACTAAAATACTGGACGTAGAAGTCACAGACTAGATAACTGAAGTAAACAAGAGTTACTGTGAAAAATAATTAACGACCAGTGCAATTTCAAATGTCGAAGAAAGTCTTTTTGGTGTATCAAGTTGGTTAAAACAGTAGAGTTTGGACATTTTAACAGAATTAATTTAGTAATTTTGAAGTGAAGCTAAAAATAATTAATTTGCTAGCATTTGCTTTGTGTGAAAAACTAGCCTTTGCCTGCGAATTTGACCGCGTAGAGTTAAGAGTTTCTGACTTTTGCCGGAATAAAAGTAATCTATTGGTTCGAGACCCGGTGGCATTGAAAGCCCCGTCAAGTGTGATGTTTTTTTTTTTAATAATATTTAAAGTGGCTTATTTATATATAAGGTGGCTTTAAAGTAACTATATTTTTTTTTTAATTCTTTCGGCTTTTTTAATTAACCCAACAAGCTTATTTTGTTCGTCTAATAACTAATTTATTAACTATCAATAGTATCTTAAGTTTTAATATAACTATTTGCGGTTCTCGTTAGTTTTTGTTATTGTACTGACTGATTGATTGAATAACTATATAATTTAGTTATTAGACGAATAAAATAAATTTGGTGCATTAATTAAAAAAGCCGAAAGAATTAAAAAAAATTATTCAAAATTCTAAATAGTTACTTTAAAGCCACCTTATTTAAATATTAAGTAGCTGTAGTTTAATTATACACTCAAAATGCCAAAAACAAACGTAAGATGATGCTTTTAAAAATAGCCTTAAATTATTTAATATTGTTATGAGTTTTGAAATGATATTGTGAAAATGTGTTGAACGTTGAATTAGTTCATAAGTTGAGAAAAATGTATTTATTTATTTATAATAATAATTTAAGTCATAAACTAGACTAGACATAATTAAGTAGATATTATAATTTATTCAATATAAGCGATGCATTGTGTGATTAGTATTAATTTATTTAAATTAGACATTTAAATATGCCACAATAAGCTTTAATAATTTATTAAAAATAACTATCATTATTATAATATTTTGGTTTTTATTTTTCTATTTTGCCATCAACTTATATCTTCTAGCTCTACTACTTCTACCTAGCGCCATCTATTGTATATTTTTTTCACTCATAATAATATAACTAAAAATAAAATAAAATCATGAATAGTTCGCTTTTAAAATTAAGGGTGAGTGAATAGCTTAGTTCAGAATTGCTTAGTTAGACTATGGAATTAGCAAGTAGCTAATAATCTCGTAACTACACGGTATATGGTTGGTCAAACGTCTTCAATTGACATCTCCATACAAAGGCAATGGACCGGGAGCCAGGTACAAATTCGGTCAATTATTTCCTCTCGAGCGAAACTTCGTGAAACGCATTAGGGATTTATATTATGAACTAGCTGATGCCCGCGACTTTGTCCGCGTGGATTTAGTTTTTAAAGTCCCTCGGGAACTCCTTGATTTTCCGGGATAAAAAGTAGCCTAGATGTTGACCCGAGTAATAAGCTACCACGGTATAAAATTTTGTAGAAATCTGTCCGCTAGTTTTTACGTGAAAGAAGGACAAACAAACAGACAAACAGACAAAAATTAAATAAAAATCTGTTTTGGGCTCAGTATCGATAGTAAAGCATCCCCCAATTAAAATTTTCAAAATATATTAAATGAACAGAAATCTTCCAGTTATAGTTTTATTATATGTATAGATATTCGCGACCGTCAGCTGCGACTCCGTGGGTGGGGCGGGCAGTGGCAGCCTCCAACGCATGGAGAAAAAAAATGTCGTCAGCTGATAAGATTCAGTAGGTGATAGATGCTGCTGCGTCACACCTTTCAAGGTACCAGCTGACAAACTTTCCACTGCGATACAGCAAGCTGAAATTAATTTTCATTCATAGTAGCATATAAACGATCACCAGGTAAATTTTTAGTTGAGAGGAAATCATTGAAAATATAATTTTTTTTTCATGTTCAAGCAGCCAGCTGAAGTATAATCCACCATGTTATGGTCAGCTGAATTTATTTTTCCTTCAAAATATTAGGTAAACTATAATCTGACAAATTTTCAAATGGGAGGAAATGACTAAAAAACTTTTTTTTTTTTCTCCATGCGTTGGAGGCTGCCACTGCCCGCCCCACCCACGGAGTCGCAGCTGACGGTCGCGAATATTCATAATATAAATCCCTAATGCATTTCACGAAGTTTTGATTGGGAGGGACTTGGTCATGAAAATCTGTCACTGGCTCCCGGACCACAAATTAACCATACCATTTCCGGTCAAAGTGAAAATCGGATAATACCCCTTATATGGTACTCCAACGTTAGTCATGTTATATAATGTACACACTATTATATACTGCTATATATGATATACTGCTGTCTCCCACAGCAGTAATGTATGAATTGAATTGTAGTTTTTTTTTTTTTGGAACTTCCCCTTATTGTGGAAATGTTATATTTTATTCTAACAAAGTTGCATTGGTTAAATCAGCTTGGCATCCAGCTGCCCACAAGATAGTATAAAAAACTTTTACAATGTAATAGCTTCATAATAATATTTTAAAATGATTATTTTGAAAAGAGCAACTGCCGAGTTTCTTACCGGCTCTTCTCAGCAGAGTCAGTCCGCTTTCCGAACCGGTGGTAGAGTCATGACTTGTCATAAGAGCCACAGGTTGGCCTACGTGAAATAAATAATTTTGAATTTGAATTTGAATTTGAACTATAAACGTTACAATATAACATGATGACGTTTACAAAGTTACATCTTACACTCCTTCAGGTGCTTTCGGGTAAAAATTAAGACGAAACTACCCACCAGTGTGAACAGAATACAATAGAATAGAAATGTTTTTATTCAAATAAACTTTTTTACAAGTGCTTTTGAATCGTCGATGAGTCAGTGTACCACTGGTTCGGAATGCCGTTCCTGCCGAGAAGAACCAGCAAGAAACTCGGCAGTTGCTCTTTTCAAAACAAGTTTACAATATAATAGATATTATGCTATGTATGTAGTGTTTCCACAATGAGGGGAAGTTCCACAAAAGCATATCTAATTATAATTCAACACATGTTAAGACAGGCAGACAGAAAGTACCCCCATTCCCGCCGGTGGCACCCGTTCACGAGCATGACGCATGACCCAGCCGTTGCTTCGCTCAACCATATTTGAAGCTGGGGCGAGATAGAAAGTTTGTAACATTACGGAACACTTCTACTGCTTGCGCGAAATACCCTGTGCGTAACGCGATAGCATCTATACTATGCGCCTGCGCACGAGGATAAAACCTCGCTTATGGTATTTTTGTTTTGTCAAGGTTAAACATGTAACGTACTAGCTGATGCCCGCAGCTTCGCTCACGTTAAGTTCGATTTTTCACACCCCTATTTTACCCCTCTAGAGGTTGAATTTTCAAAAAACCTTTCTTAGCGGATGCCTGTATGTCCAGCCCGATCCGTCGATTGATTTGAGCTCTGCGATGATAGATCAGTCAGTCAGTCAGTCACCTTTTTCTTTTATACATACTTAAACACTTGCATGCAAAAAAATTTACCCAACCCACGCTTTCCTATTTGGAACACGATATCTCGAAAATATCAGTAAATAAAAAATAGCTTTTATTACCGTTTGATAGATGAAAAGGTAAGTAAGGTTTCAATAACCGTATTGCAAATTGGAACTGAATATTGATTACCAACTTTAAAGGCTTAAAACGAAAAACGGTTTAATTGACCCTAATTTTTAATCACTGATTTCAAAACATTAAAGAGTTTTCATGTAAAAAACACAAATAAACTTGTTTCAATAGCACGTATTGCCACCCCATGTCCTGACTGTAGCCTCCATCCGGTTCTTCATAGACCTTATCAATTCCTGTGGGATACCATCCACTCCTCTTGAATCTAAGATACTTTAAGTTCCTCGAGGGTTTCTGGGGGGGGGGGGGGGTGTATGAGTTCATCCCATAAGCAGCATTAAATTTTTTTTTAATTAAGCAGCGCGGGGTGGGTTGATATTTTGCACGCAAGTGTATTTAGACTAGGTACTTAGTTCAATTTCCTTATAAAAAAACACAATGCGTTAGACATTCTATGGCAGTGTTTTACAATAGTGTGGGAAAACCGACGGGTTTTATTTCATTTTAAACACGTTTTGAGTTTGGCGATTTGGGTCTTACCTCAAAATTTAAAAAGCCGGCCAAGTGCGAGTGGGACTCGCGCACCGAGGGTTCCGTACTCCAAAAGTAAAAGTAAAACGATAATATTATATTAATTTGCATATTTATCGTTAACTTTGTCTGTAGAGGTTTATTGTTAATATAAAAAAAACTATGCTAGTTAGAGCGTTGGTTTTATTTTTCCTGTAAAATATACATAAACCTGTATTGACCATAATTATTTCAGATTTTTCGATTGGTAAACTTCGGAGATAAGGGGGGGGGGGGGACACGGTATTTTTTTCGACATTTTGGCCGATTACTCAAGAACTATTATATATAGAAATAAATAAAAAACTGTTTTAGAATGCACAAGTAAAGGCCTTTCATATGATATAATCATAGATTAATAAAATTATAGAGGTCAGTGTGATATTTAAAAAAAAAATTACATTTTTTCCTTTTTTTTCAAAACGCTCCTATGTAAAATGCATTTTTTGCTGTTTCGTAAGTTTGCTGAAGATGTAACGATCTAGTATGATGCTATGGATTGCATCATATTAATATTATCTGGCGCATCATTAAACTCTGACACAATATCAGCATAATATGTAAATCCCAGGTTATTCCGCTTTTTGAGGAAAATTCAATAGGTACCTACATTATACAATACAAACTTGTCGTCGTCATCTAAAACGGTACACGTCCACAAAAGCTGGACATAAGTCTGTTGCAATGGTCGCCACAGGGCCGTGCTCTCGTGCCGCTTGTAACCAGTGACTGTCAGCAACGCCCGCCCCTCGTACGACCAAAGGTTCTGCACATTGTATACCCATTTGCCACTTCCTACTATCCTACTAATCATCATCATCATAATCAGAATCAGAATCAGAATCAGAATCAGAATTGGCGGACTTCACACACCTTCAAGAACATTATGAAGAACTCTCAGGTGTGCAGGTTTCCTCACGATGTTTTCCTTCGCCGTTGAAGCAAGTGATATTTAATTGCTTAAACGCACTTGACTCCGAAAATTCAGAGGTGCGTACCCGGGATCGAACCTGCGACCCCCGAATAGGAGACCACAGTCCTAACCACTAGGCTATCACTGCTTGTCCTACTAATATCCTACGAATATTATAAATGCGAAAGTTGGTGAGGATGTATGGATGGATGTTTGTTACTCTTTCACGCCACAACGAATGAACCGATTTGGCTGAAATTTGTAATGGACATAGCTCATACCCAGGATTAGCATAAAGGCTACATATGTTATCCCAGAAAATTAAGAGTTTCCGCGGGAATCAAAAAACCTTAATCCACGCGGACGAAGTCGCGGGCATCATCTAGTAAGTTCATATGTCGGAAACTTTAGTTCTGCTAATATCCTATAAAATTATTTTTTTCTGATGGGCGACTTTGCTAGTGGCTAGAACCTTTACAACCCTACCGTGAAGACGTGCCGCCAAGCGATTTAGCGTTCCGGCACGATATGGTGTGTAGAAAACTATTAGAGTTATGGGTTCAGTTAAAACTGCAATACCTCCAAGTTTGCCCGCTACCATCTTAAACTGCATCGTCACTTAACATCAGGTGTGGTCGCAGTTAATGGCCGCCTTGTAAAAGAAACAAGTGTGAGTTGAAAATTTAAAACACCCCCGACATGTGAATTTATGGCCGGACTATGTACGATATACCTGACATCCTGTTACCCAGTTTTCTGCTCCATCATCAGATCCTCCGCCTTGATAATCGATCATCATCTATCTAACACCTACTCATTGAGACCATTCTAATAAGCCCAAACACACTATATCTGCTGTAAGTTGCTGAGGAGTTGAGTATCCCGTAGACCACTTGATGCTGCAGCATCAGCTCAAGGTAACTTTGTAATAACCCAAAGTAACAGTACACCAAACAAATCAATCGCACCAGTGAAAGCTTGTAAGACCCTTTAATCAAGTAGGAAATGAGCTGATGGACATCAAACGCCAGAGCAGGTCTTCATAAATTATAGCTAAAATCTACCTCGATTACGTTAGCTTTCAAACAGAACGAACCGCATCAAAATCGGTTCATTGGGGAGGCTGCTACGAAGGAACAGACAGACGCACAGATAAACATACACAGATACAGAAGATACACACCTCAAACTTATAACACCCCTCTTTTTTGTCGGGGGTTAAAATAATCTACAGTAAAAAAATACGTGTGCCACTCGGGGACTGCCGCGGTAAAACTATTGCATAGCATATTGCATAGCTTTTCTAGTCGCACGCACACAAACACCGTGCCGAAGTCTGCCGAACTGAAATTACGTTAGACGATGCACGGCTTTCAACGCCGCACCGCTGTGCCGGTTGGAGTGGGGGGTGTTAGGTTTATTTTCGTTACGGAATTATAAAAGCTATGCAATAGCTTAAAAATATTTAAAAAAAAAACGACTTCAAACGCCTCATCACGATAAAGTAAGTATTTAATTTATTGCTGATTTTTTAAAAACTCGATTTCGATAAAATTTAAATCACACCTGGAAAGTAATATAAGTAAGTACTAAGTATATAGTGGAAATAAAATAAGAATTTTCCAAATCGGTTCAGGCGACCTCGAGTAATCGGTGGAACATACATAAAAAAAAAGATTCCGACGAATTGAGAACCTCCTCCTTTTTTGAAGTCGGTTAAAAAAGGTGAATCGCTGAACATCGCAAGCCCAAGAAAGTTTCTCAGCACAATGCTCGCGGTCAAACAACGATGCTAAGTTATGGGCCTACGTCACCGCGGGCCGGTCGCTCCCCCAAATAAATGAAATTTAACAGAATGAGGGAAAAAATCAATACCACACTACTCAGCATCGGCCACTATCGCCTTAATTTACTGCCTCGATAAAAGTGATGCCGCCGTGTGGACGCGCCTTTACTGGCCGCCAGTGTGGACTCCGCTTTACGAAATGAAAATTCAAATAGACATGGTTTCTGACTGATATAAGTGTAAATTAAAAATTTTATTATTGATTTTTTTTTAATATTAGTCGAGTTGAAGTTGACTAATATCCTCCTCTCCCCTCCAAATAAGCGGAAAGCTTGTGTTAAGAGTGGGTACGACAATAGTCCAACGGGTGGGATTCGAACCTGCGACCTTTCAGTTTTCAGTCCGCACCTTTAACCGTTGGGCTATTGAGGTTTAAAGCAATGCAATGCAAGCTTTTAGTAGCTACATCATTAGACTCTGGATATCATCTAGGATCAGAGTACTTGTTATGACGAATCAAACGAGCCCAAACTCGATGGGGTTACGTCGTTTTATTACAGAGTTCCGATAGCCATTTTCCGTCTCCATCATCAAATCAGCTCCATGTCACAATAATATTACATTGTCATCCGATTTACACATAAATGCAAAATTTCAGCTCGATCAGAAACCGGGAAGTGGGTCTAATTGATCTTGCAAGATTTGACCCAAACAAACAAACTGGTCAAGCTAAATAAAAGCTTGTAAAAAAATGAACAAGCAAGATATTAAAAAAGAATAAAAAACCCGACTGCTTTAAAGAATATCATTGAAAATATAAATAATCAAATTCATGAGAAAAAAAAATTAAAAATATATTTTCGTAATCACCTTTTCAAACCTTCTAATCGATACCCCACTCAATAGGATTTGAAGAAAAAAAAATTTTGAATCCCACATTATGGCGTCCAAAATCCAAAATTTGGAATTTTTCAAATTTGTATGTTCTCGTTGACTTGGCTGGCATGGCAAATCTAACGACGTGCCACTTATCAAAATCGGCCCACGCGTTTGTTCTCTAGAGTGCTACAAAGGAACAAACATACATAGACTACATAAACACATTACCACTCCTTTGCGTCGCACAGGCGGGTGAAAACTGTGGTTATTTTGAATATTATCTTATGCCGCGACTTTGTATATATGGAGTTAGGTTCCGGGATAAAAATATCTTGGAATAGTTGTCATCTGATGGTCGTTGGGGTCCCAAGGTCTTGGAGTGGCCACCCCGCACCGGGAAGCGCAGTGTTGGCAGACCCCCCACCAGGTGGACCGACGACATCAAACGAGTCGCAGGGAGCCGCTGGATTCAAGCGGGGCAAGACCGAAGCCTGTGGAAGTCCATGCAGGAGACCTTTGTCCAGCAGTGGACGTCTATAGGTTGATAAAGAAGAAAGAAGAAGAAGAAGCTGTCATCTAAGACACCTACCTATGACACTCTCGGTGATATTCTCTAAAATTGATTGCATCGTTAGATCATAATGGCCGATTGGCTCTCACGCTCTTGGTTAAAATGCATTGACACAGCGAGAATGCCATAAATTAGCCAATCAGGGGTCATTGTGATCGTTAAACTGATGATGCAATCATTTTCAGAGAATACCACTAGTCATCAACATGATTTTTTGCATGGCTATACCATGCCAATAATCATGTCAATCCGTTACTACGTTGCAGCATGTTTGAAGGACAAACCAAACAAACATAAACTTTCGCATTCATAATGTCAGCAGAGGTGTGCACTCAACAGACAATACTGACACCAAAACAGTTATCCTTAATTATTTATTTCCGTTTGTCTGTTTGTACATAAAGTTGACGCAAAAACCAATGGTTTTTTAAGCACATTTTCATTAAAAAAATCGATTTGTTATAGGTACGTTATTGTCTGACCTTGCAGCATTACATCTTCACGTTTTTAGCTATAGGAAGTAAACAATAAGACAAGAAAATTACATGTTATGAAGTTATGATTGACCAAAAATGATCGCTTCAGTCAACAGTGTAACGACTGCAATCACCTTTAATTGGCTGACACTATTTCGGTAATGGATAAAATGCATTGCTGCAGCAAGAATACCATAAATTCAGCCAATCACAATCGAGACTGAAACAATAATCGATGCAGCTTTTCCACAATCGACCAGCTGGTCGATTGACTGACTGACAGACGACGCTAACTCTAAACCTATATTCTCTAGGTCCACATAGGTATATATAGAACCTAGAGATTTGAAGGAAATATTCCTTGAGTACCCTAGAAGTGCACGAAAGAGGGTTTTTTTGATATTACATCCATTAAGAGGGGTCAAAGAAATATTAACCCCAAATCCATACGGACGAAGTCAAGGGCATCGACTAGTATATAATGTAAAATAAGGTTTTACTTACGGGTAAAGCAAACGTCAAATATTTTGAAAGTTGAGCATCCTAGTGCCGCTCCGAGAGGTCGACGAACCCGGCGAAACAGACAGACACACAGTCCGCCATCTTCCTCGAACGTCAAATTTGAATTTTGAATCCGCAAACTGTCAAACTCCAAAACTTGATCAAACTTAAATTCGCAACCGCGCGCGTCGTTCTCGCGTGTATTTTATCATCTATTCTCTATTTATTTTAACACAGTTGTATAAAACGGTATAAAAATATTAAAATTAGTGTGAACGGTGGCAAAAACTTGTAAATGAAAACGAAATATAAATATATATTAATAATAATAATAATAAAAACGTCGAAGCCGCTCCGCTCCGAGTGCGAGAGCCTACTGACTTAAAATTTTTGGGTATAAAAACATGCTACAATAGCCTGCGGGAGGACCGACCCCGCTTGATACTTGCGAGGGCATTTCCTCCCTCGCCGGATTGAAAATCGCGGAAATGCAGCCACTTTATCTGCCACCATTCCACACGGTCATGATTTGTGTATGATATTAATGAGCTAGCTATAAGTTTTACTGTAACATTTTGACCTAAAACATTAACTACTAATATTTTTATCTGTGTATAAAGCATAATATAAAATTACCCTAAGGTAAAAAGTTTTCATTTTTTACAGCCCTCTTTGCGAAAATCTCGTAAAATCAATTCAAGTGTTCCGGTAATTAGTCCAGATAAACAGATAGACGGAAATGTTAAAAATAATGTTTGTACCTAATTGTCTTTCCAAACATAGACCTTAATAAGAAGCCAATAACAATGTTTTGAAATCCATCGAACACCTTCAATTTTATTTATTACCACTAGACACAAGTGGCCTAGTCTAAAGTCTATTGACGATGCAAATAAAAATAAATAAAATCGGTCTCTCTACTACGGTCGATTCCAGACCAAGTTGCTAACCCTAACGGGGTATGTGTAAAGAATCTGCAACTGAAATAAATGAATAAATAAATAAAGTCTAGTGGTAATAAATAAATTAAAATAATAAATAAAATATGTGACACTTGGGCCCTTGGTCAAGGCTGTGAAAAATCCTAGATTCTATGTCCCCTTGTGGATTCGAAGACAGCTTATAAATCAAAAACGAATTAACTGTTTTCCATTGTATATAAAACAAGTTAAGTTTGCAAATTGACTGGGCTTAAAAACTTACGCCATTAGTGCAATGACAATAGCGTAAGTAGCGTAAGACAACTGGTTTTAAAAAAATCGGCCAAGTGCGAGTCGGGCCTCGCTCTTTTAGGGTTCCGTTAAAAAAATTAAATAAAAATATTTCCATGTACCCATGGAAATATTTTAATTTATTTTTTTTAATTTAATTTAATTTTTATTATTTGTTGTTATAGCGGCAATAGAAATACATAATATGTGAAAATTTCATCTGTCTATCTATTACGGTTTACGAGATACAGCCCGCTGACAGACGGACGGACGGACGGACGGACGGACAGCGTAGGCTTAGTAATAGGGTCCCGTTGGTACCCTTTGGGTACGGAACCCTAAAAACTAGCCAGGGAAACTGTAATGAAGCTTTTAAAGCTTTTTGTATAAAAGAAGCTTTGTCAACCTCAAATTTTTCTTTCTTTACCTTAATTATTGTAATTTAATATTATTTTTAAACCATGTCTGTTTGTCCTTCAATCTTGTCGCAAGAGAAGCTATGGATCAACGTGATTTTTGCATGAGTGCACATAGCTCAGTACCTGAGAGAGGCGTGGGCTTCTTTTTATTACGGAAATTAAACAATTCTCGCGAGATTTCTAAATATCTAACTCTCCGGACAAAGTCACAATCAAAAACGAACAAAAATATACTTTAAAATAAAAGCATTATTTTACAAACATCATCAAATAAAGACAACCGATCCTCTTACTCTACGGCACTGATATACTTACTCGTATGATCCGTAACATTTATCGGAAAATTAAAAAATAATTAATGAAAAAAAATGAAAGTTTCAGTATCAAGACTAGCGTTTCCCGGTAGCGCACGCATGTGTGCGTGTGAGGGGGGTGAGCGGGCGCGCGCCGGGGTGGAGGGGGGTAAAATTTTTCGTTTTTCGCCCACTTTTCCGTCCCGCTCTAGTTTTTCGTCTCCCTCATTTTTTCTTCGCCGGCTTTCTTCCTAGTGCCCCACCACATGTGTGCCGGTGGCAGTATAGGGCAGAATCACAGAGAAAATTCCATTTCCGGTTTGAAACAATGTGTGCATTGAATCCTAAATTCTACTTTTGATTTTAATTTTCGCTGGAAGGAATTTAAGGTTTTCGTACTCTTGACAATTTTTTATTAGAACTGAATGACTCCAACTTGCTCAATCGCGTACGTAATGTTGTGATATTATGTGCATTTTTTCTTTTTTTTTTGTCCCATGGCAAGTTAGCCCTCGTCTGCGATCTCACCTGATGGTGATTAACAATGCAGTTTAGTTTCTATACATCATCATGTCGAACTACCCCCGGTCAAAGCCTTTCACTAGACAATTATTTTCCAAAGGAAACAGAGTCAGCGCGAGATTTAGAGCCATCAATTTAGTTTAGTTTAAAGATGGTGTACAGCGGAATTAGATACAATTTTTCAAATTAAGTTTGAATCGGGCTATAAATTTTAATGTTTCATTAATTTCAACCCATCACCTAGATCCTACAATAGCCTAATATCTTGTCGGCGTTAACTTTACGTTAACTATTCGATAGTGAAAATATTCGTGCTTAGGCTACAGGTCTCCTCTTGAAAGTGAAGGATTTAAGTCGTAATCAACCACGCTGGCCAAGTGCGGAATTGTAAACATCTTTGAGAACACATTGGAGAATTCCTCACCATATTTTCCGACAACGATAAAGAAAGTGATATTTAATAACTTAAAACGAACTTACTCCTAGATGAGTTCAAAACTGGGCTCAAACCGCAGACCTTTAAACATATCTTGGGATAGGATTTATTTAAAAAAAATTAAGGAAGTATTATAATGAAATATATTTTATCTGTATATTTCGCCCATGCTACAAGACGCGTGCGGGCGCCGCCCGCCCTGGCCCCCACAGCGCCTTACCGCTATACAGCGTGCTCCAGTTATTAATTTAATTGTATTTTTATTCTACACCAACCTAATTTTAATATTAAGATTGATGTTTTTTTAGAGATTAAAAATACCATTTCTTCTTTGTTCTAGTTTCAATTAGAAAATTACAAATTATTGTTTTATTATTATTATCAAAAATCTAAATGTTTTCGTTTAGAAATAGGCCGTCTTTAATGGCTCTTAGAATCAAAAGCTTTTATCACATGTTAAGAAATCAAATTCTATAATCTGTTATGAAGAACCGGAAAAAAAAAATTTCTACTAGTTACTTAAGAATTGAGCAAAAGCTAGTTTTCATATTCTATGTCCCTCTCTTGTAGGACCCCCTACGAACTTCGATGAACAGTCGTTCACCAAACCGATGACTCATCTAGAATGAAGGTGCTTTTAATAATGTAAAGAAATGGCCCAATAACGAATCTGATAATTATTAAGTCAAGAAGTGACACTCGTTCCCTTCACCAATTTATTGTCACCCGTACGTAAGTATTCCTACAGCGTCTAGCGTTGTCCTTGTCCCGCTCTAGTTACATATAGAGTTGCCCTTGTCAGTAGTAGTAGATATTCAAATCATTTCACTTGTAAACAGTGAGAAGGGTTTGTTGACAGTGTACTTGAGTGGAGAAACCATAGAGCTGGATTTCATATCAGATGAACATCAATAGTGACAACAATAGAGCTAAAAGATTTACACTGTATAAAATCTTGTAGCTCTATTTTTTACACAACCCAAAACGATATATCACACACCTATTAGTAAAACACATTAGCAACACCACAGACCGCTCAATAAATACTTGAATCCCAAGGCCACAAATCACTAGCGAGTTAGCAACGAGCCGGCTTCCGAGCACCCTGTACACCCTGAACAGAACTAGGAAACGAGGGAGTAAGTACACACGGCCCACCCCCCTAGGGGAGTACATGGCAAATACGCGAAAGCAATAGGACTTTTAAAAATTCTCCAGAAATATGATTTATATGTTGACGGCAAGAACGCCTCCTTTTCTCTTGCTCAAGGACGGGGCCTGATTCGATTTTTAAACCGCCCCGCTAGAATTTATTTTTGAACGAAAACTTCATTGTTTTTTTTTTTTATTTCGCCCGTACGCCGCGTAATTTATTCCTTTATTTATTGTTTACGGAACAGCCTGTATAATGTGATTTGTGGAATATTTAAAAATACACCCACTTGGCACGTGTAAAATTATATAAAAATAAAATTTTAAAAAAATGTAATTTTACAGTCAATACTAGTAGTCATCCAAAGAGGCAATAAAGCCAGCCTTCTGGGGAAATAACTTATTCTTCTGTTTATGTTACTAACATTAATTAGTTATACGAAATAAATATTAGGAAATCCTCAAATCTGAAGCTTTGAAGCTCCAATAATCGTAATTTATCACAGAACTACACTTTACTAGCTGAAGCCTGCGAATTGGTCTGCTTGCTTCAGAATTTAAAATCTCTTGAATAAAGTCTATTCAATATACTTAAATGGGTTACTTTTTCCATTTATTCCATCTTTTGTTAGCCTAGAATCTAGGCTAACATTAATTAATTATTTTAATTTATGCATATTATATATGTAGAAGCAGCCTAGTGGTTAGGACTGTGGTCTCCTATTCGAGGGGTCGCAGGTTCGATTCCGGGTACGCCTGACTTTTCGGAGAGCGGTGAAGGAAAACATCGTGAGGAAACCTGCACATCTGAGAGTTCTTCATAATGTTCTCGAAGGTGTGTGAAGTCCGCCAATTCGCATTGGGCCAGCGTGGTGGACTATGGCCTATAACCCTTCTCTGAGAGGAGACCTGCGATCAGTAGTGAGCCTTTGATGGGTATTGCTAATGATGATGATGATATTATTTATGCCCTAGATGCATATTTATATGGATAGGAGTAAGTTAGGTAGTTTATTTTTGGTTAAAACCAGATTTATTTTTGAAGTGAAAACTTCTTTAGGCGCGTTGAGCACTTTTTTGGGTGAGCAAAAAACATGGATTTCGCGTCATCGTCACCTTCACAATCGTCACCTGGAGATTTCAGTAAGCGTTCAACATTTTAGAAGTTCAATCCCAAGCAACCTTGTACAGCGCAGCGGACAAGCAGCCGCCTTTTTTACCGTTTAATGTATGATATCGCAGGTTCGAATCTCACTCACGAAATCGTGACAGTGCGCTTTTCTTATTTGTTTTTAATTATTAGCAAATCTAGTTTTCACTTCTATCGGCAGTCTCTATGACTGCCAATTTTTTAGGGTTCCGTACCCAAAGGGTACCAACGGGACCCTATTACTAAGCCTACGCTGTCCGTCCGTCCGTCCGTCCGTCTGTCAGCGGGCTGTATCTCGTAAACCGTAATAGATAGACAGATGAAATTTTCACATATTATGTATTTCTATTGCCGCTATAACAAGTAATAAAAATTAAATTAAATTAAAAAAATTAAATTAAAATATTTCCATGGGTACATGGAAATATTTTTTTAACGGAACCCTTAAAGAGCGAGGCCCGACTCGCACTTGGCCGATTTTTTTTATGTATATTATTATCATACTGTTTGATTCATCTATGACTCTTTCACGGCTTCCACAACGTTGCTACAACCTATTTTTCAATTTACCCTATTGAACAGTCTGTCTTTGATTTTCTTGGATAAAAAGTAGATCTGTCTTTCTCCAGGTCCTCAACTATGCAAAAAATCACGTCGATCCCTAGCTCTGTTGCTGCGTGATTGAAGGAAAAACCAACAAACAAACACACTTTCGCATTTATAATTTTGGTAAGAATATACAGATGCATGAAGTTTATATTATATTAGAAGGTTTATTTTAAAATAGTTCTTATCATGGAACTAGGAATTACGACTAGTCTTCCTTATGGTTCGAATATTATACTGTTGCTGCGAGGGTCGTCTTCGTTGGCCGTGGCCAGCGGAGGGTACGGGCTTCAAGGTAGGGCCTCATTACCCGGGCGGGGCGCGGGGAAGAGCACTTCCCCGGTGATGGTTTTTCAGCCGTCTTGGCAATTAGGTCCATGGCGGCTGAGGCTCTTGTTCCACTATGGGTAGGGGCCTTGCGGCTGAGTGTCAGTCCAGTGGCTCCGCTCGCTGGCGGGCAGGATTGCCGCCGCGAGCGGAGCGGTGTCGGGTTCAGAGGGTGATCCCGCGCTACGGGCGATAGGGTCGCTGCCGTGCGCGGGACCGGTGTCGGTCCGGGGGCCCCGCGTCGCAGGCGGGCAAGTCGCCGCCGCGAGCGGAGCGGTGTCGTGTTCGGTGTGGGGCCCCGCGCTACTGACGAAAGGGTCGTCATCGAGCGCGGGGCCAGTGTATCGCCAGGGGCCCCGCGTCGCTGGCGGGCAGATAGCCGCCGCGAGCGGGGCGGTGTCAAGTCCGGTGGAGTGCTCCGCGCTACGGGCGATGGTGTCGCCACCGTGCGCGGAGCTGAGGTCAAGTCCGGTGGGTCTCGCGTCGTCGTCGCTGTGGCCGCCTGCGTGCCTCCTCGGTGGTGGCGATCGCAGGAGCTCACGAGGTAGAGGACGCCCGGTCGGTGGTCGGCTGGCTAGCGGTGCGATGCCGTGGAGGTGTTCGTACGGTCCGTTGTCGGCGCTGGCGAACATGCGCCGCGCCAGTGTACGGACGTACTCCTCCACGGTGGGCGTCTTGAGGTCGCGATGGATCACATCGTTCCTCACGTACCTCGGAGCTCCAACGATCAGGCGGAGGCACTTGTTCTGTTGGACCTGTAGGCGGCGCCTCTGGTATGCTGAGCAGAACGCATACCAGGCTGGGGCCGCGTACGTCAGTCTGGAGCGGACATAGGCTCCATAGATGAGGAGCTTGGTCTTCGGTGATAGACTCGAGGTGAGGACTTGGTACAGCATCGACAGTGCCGCCTTAGCCTGACTCACCACGTGGTTGACCATGGGAATCAGGTTCAGGCTGAGGTCGATGCGGCACCCCAAGTAGCACACCGAAGTTTGCCACTCTATGTCCTGCCCTCGGAAGCGGAGCTGACGTAATGGCTTCCGGATGCCGAACAGGATCGCGGCCGTCTTCCCCACGTTGACGGCCATCCTCCACTTGTCCAGCCACTCCGGAAGCAGGTCCAACAGACGCTGCATCTTGTTGCAGGTGGCGGCTTGGTGGAACGACGACGCGAGATACGCGCTGTCGTCGGCGTAGAGCGACAACAGCACGTCTTCCTCCCCCTCGCGCAGGTGTCCGGCGAGGGTAGGGATGTCGTTGGTGTACAACGCGTACAGGCACGGAGAGAGGCAGCTGCCTTGTGGCACTCCAGCACGAATGGGGCGCGGCTGGGAGTCCGCGCCCTCCACGGAGACGTGGAAGGACCGCCCGTCCAGGAAGGAAGCCACCAGCCGCACGATCGCGGGTGGCAGGTCGGTGGCGAGGAGCTTTGCCAGCAGACCGGTGTGCCACACACGGTCGAAGGCCTTCTCGATGTCGAGAAAGACCCCGACGGTGCAGTAGCCCTTGTTCGTCTTGCTGGCGATGTGGTGAAGTCCTCTCGCCAGCTGGAGCGTCGTGGAGTGGTTACTGCGAAAGCCGAACTGCTCGTCCCGTAAGCGAACGTACGGGGTGAGCCTTCGCAGTAACAGACGCTCAAACAGCTTGGCGATGTGCGGCAGTAGGGTGATCGGGCGGTAGCTCCCTGGTAGGCGGCGGTCCTTGCCCGGTTTGGGGATGGTGATCACCTTCCCCCTCTTCCAGGTCTCCGGGAAGTGTGCGGTGCGGAGTATGCCATTGAAGAGCCTCGCTAGCGCTACGAGGGCTCTTCTTGGCAGCTGCTGAAGTGCGGCGATCGGAATTCCGTCGTAGCCTGCCGCCTTCCGTTTGGGGAGACGGATGACGGCTTTCCTCAGCTCAGACGGGGAGATGAACTCGTCCCCCCGGAGCGGAGGAGTCTGGGCCGACAGGAATTCCCGCACTAGATGGTCGAGCTCTGTGTGGTGCCTGTGCGCGTTGTCGTTGGCCGGTGGGTTGGGGGTGAACTGCACCTCCATATACTCCGCCATGATCTCAGCGCGGTCATGCGCGGAGTATCTTCGCCTACCCTGGCAGTCTAGTAGCGGGTAGACGGGTGAGTCTGATCCGGTGAGGGTCTTGCACAGGTGGTACAGCGTTGTTTCGGACTCGGCTGCCGCGTCGATGGTCTTCTCCCAGTCATCATCTTCGCGGGCGCCGAGTTCTAGCCTCACTTCCTGTGCAAGGCGGTTGAGGTCACGCTTGACCGTCGGACAGCGAGTGCGCGCCCATAGCTTGCGCAGGGCGCGCTTCCTCCTCAGCATGTCGCGGAGCGAGCTCGAGAGCAGGTCACGTCGACCAGTGGGGGGCATGGTGGTAGTGTATACTGTTAGCAGAATGTCAAAATGATTCATTGTAGATGGCGGTACCGGCACTAACTAAGACGTAGTACTATTATAATATTATATTCTGTGGTATAAGTATAAAAGCGAGCCCTCAGCCGACCGCCAACGCTCCTTATCAAGTAGAGCAGTAGACACAAACCACCTCTGCACAGCGTTTTCGCCGGCGAAGACGAGGTCCCCGATTTCTAACGTCACCTGGGCGTGGATCCTTACCACGATCACGGGGACGTACGGACTAACCTAGTCCAGCCACTCCATGGGGCTACTTTATGTCTGCCCATCTTAAGATAGAAGTTAGTCGGTATGCATTTTTGGAACTTCCCTCAATGTGGAAACACTGCATATATAGCATAGTATTTACTGTATTGTAAATTTGTTTTGAAAGAGCAACCGCCAAGTTTCTTGCTGGTTCTTCTCGGCAGGAAGGGCATTCCGAACCAGTGGTAGATTCATCGACTATTCAAAAGCACTTGTAAAAGTTTATTTGAATAAAAAATATTTCTATTCTATTCTATTCTACTCCTCCCATTCGTCCCAACGTCATCCTAAGTCGTGGTCCGAGCCTCACAGGAAGACGTTGCCCCCCGATGTCTTCGAGCCCTAGAGCTCTTTTAAAACCCCAGGCAGAGCTTCGCGCTTGCCAACCCCCCCGGTGACGCTGTAGCGGCCAGTAGGGCCAGCAGCATCGGGTTGTGTACCCGAAACTACACAACCCATGCGTATGATTCCTTGATTACCCGCCGAACGAAAAGGTTGACAGTACCGGTGCTATACAATTTTTATGTAAAGTGAGGTTAATTAATTAAAATTAATCAGACGCATTCCTCGAGGATCACGCCATTCAGTTTCATGTTCGTTAAAAAAACCATAGATAATGTCATCACTCATAACACCTGCCAAAGCTGGGAGCTGCTGCTCACTTTCGCGTACCGCACGCTACATGCGGATAAGAGTCAAAATATCTCCCTTACACAGAAAATAAAAAATAACTGCACATTAAATGACAGCTACATTTATAATACTACCATACAGTTAAATCCACTACACGTGACACATACACAATCTCATCCATATTTGAAACACAATTATGATAAAAAAAAAATTATTGAAAACAAAATAAGCGACGGCGACCTTAAGGGAGCGGCTCGACTTTTATTCTCCAGTGACACAATTGCCCCTGATACAGCGGAGACTCTGGAAGCACTGCGTTCTAAACACCCATCTCCTTCTCCTGATTCCTCTTTTCCAGACCCACCGACAAATAGCGATTTTATTTTTCAGGCCACTACAAATGACGTGCTGGGAGCTCTGATGTCTTTCAGAAGTGGTTCCGCTGCAGGGCTCGATGGTTTGTCACCACAGCACTTTAAAGACTTAGTTTGTGGTGCAAACGTTGACGTAGGTGGTACCCTTCTGAAATCGATCACTGATCTGGTGAACCTGATGCTATCTGGACGAGTACCCCATGAAATAACTAAAACCTTATATGGAGCAAATTTATGTGCCCTAAAAAAAAAGGATGGTGGTATTCGTCCCATAGCAGTGGGTTCAACGATTCGGCGCGTCGTTTCCAAAATTTGCTGTAAAAAAATTCTTCCTTTAATATCTTCTAATTTTGTCCCAATTCAGTTAGGCTTTGGGGTAAAGGGGGGATGCGAAGCAGCTGTTCACGCTGCTCGCACATTCCTCCTCAACTCCCGGGAGGAGGTACTCCTTAAAATTGATGTGAAGAATGCCTTCAATTCAGTGGATCGGGGGGTCCTCCTCTCAGAAATAAAAAATAAATTTCCACAGTTTTTCCCATACTTGGCGCAGTGCTACCTTGGAAGCTCGTACAGTAAGTACAGTGGAACCTTCAAAGCTCGTACACAAAAAGAATGTTCTGAGCTCCGCTGTCGGCTGTCAGCAGGGGGATCCGCTTGGACCAGTTATTTTTAGTTTGGCCATACACCCTATAATTTCGGTTCTAAATTCCAAATTCAATGTTTGGTATTTGGATGATGGAACCTTGGGCGGCGAAGTGAGTTCGGTTTTGGAGGATTTGGAAATAATTATATCAAAATTTAAAACTATTGGCTTTAACTTTGATAAATGTGAAATTTATATTCCAAATTCTTTTTTGGCCGAATCCAAACTGCACATATTAAATAAATTCAATATTTTAGCTCCGGGTATTAAAATTTTAAACGATGTCACTTCGCCTCTTAGGAGCACCTGTTCTAGAGGCCTCAGTTCCTCAATTTTTTACTGACTTAATTTCTAAATTCAAAAACACTTCCCATCATCTGTTAGATATTAATCCTCATATGGCAATGACCATCATTCGATTCTGCTTATTTGTTCCAAAATTTACTTATTTCGTTAGATGTTCACCTCTTTGGAAATTTAATAATTTATTGGAAAATTTGGATAATTTTATACAAAATATTCTATCTGACATCTTAAATTGTCCGATAGATGATCAAGTATGGGCCCAGGCTTCTCTTCCGATCAGGTATGGAGGTCTGGGAATCCGCAAAATTTCTAGTGTCTCTCTGCCAGCACTCACTACACACACTCTCTTTGAAAAAATTATATCCCAGTCTTTGGGATCAATTGAGGTGTCGTACTTGGCAGAGGCAAGAAATGGATGGTCAGCGATTAGCCACAATCAATTGCCGGTTTCTCTTCCTTCCCAGAGACAGTGGGATGACATTATTTGTAAAAAAACTTTCGACGCAATGTTAATGCAAGCAAATTCTAAAGACCGTGCTCGTCTTCTCGCTGTCTCTGCGAAAGAATCCGGACACTGGCTCCATGCTATCCCTTCTGCTAATCTGGGCACTCTTTTAGACCACGCCACTCTTGCAGTGGTAGTTGGTCTTAGGCTTGGCGCCAAAATAACCCAGCCTCACCGTTGCCACTGCGGTGACCGCGTCGACACTTACGGTCATCACGGGCTCTCCTGTTCGAAGAGCGCTGGTCGTTTCTCCCGCCACAATGCCCTCAACGACATCATCCGCAGGTCTCTTGCTACTGCTCACGTGCCAGCTGTATTAGAACCTATTGGTTTGGCACGTAGTGATGGCAAGAGACCTGATGGTATGACGCTTGTTCCTTGGAGGACAGGGAGGTCGCTTGTGTGGGATGCCACCTGTGTAGATACTCTAGCTGCTTCCCACATCCATGCGACCTCCTCTGTGGCGGGTGCAGCGGCTACTAACGCCGAACAGGCTAAGAGGCGCAAATATGAAAAACTTGACAGTGGTTTCATATTTGCGCCTTTTGGTGTAGAGACCCTGGGGCCGTGGGGCCCGGAGGCTCGCGCACTTTTTTTAGAGATATCAAAAAGAGTGATCGAGTCTACCGGGGATCCAAGAGCTGGCAGCTACCTTGGCCAAAGGATTAGCTTGGCCATCCAAAGAGGTAATGCTGCCAGCATCTTGGGTACTATGCCACACTGCGGTGGCTTGGATGGGGTTTTAGATTTTAATTAGTTTTTATTTGAGGTTAATTTGAAATTAAATTAGCTCAAGCTGTTTTCATCCTGTGTTTCTTATTATTCTCCGCCTCTGATTTCCAACAATACCTACATTAAGATCATTATTTCGCTGAACATCCCAAATCCTACAAAATGAAATTTTATATTATAATATAATAGGTAATTTCAACGTAACTTGCGAATCCATTCAAGGTTATAGACACGAGCGATTTCTTTCATCCTGCCAATTTTTTCCGATTCATTTCAGTTATCTATAATGTTCTCAAAGGTGTGTGAAGTCTGCCAATACGCCCTTGGCCAGCATGGTGGACTATGGCCTAATTTTCTCACAATAAGTTCTATTTTTCAACCCCCTATTAAACCCCATAGGGGTTGAATTTTCAAAAATCATTTCTTAGTGGATGTCTACGTCATAATAGTTATCTGTGTGCCTTTTGCCTGCGGCTTCTCTCTTTTTTCAATTCCCTATATTTAACCCCAGGGGTGGGATTTGCAAAAATTCTTTCTTAGCGGACGCCTACGTCATAAAAGCTATCTACTACCTATATGCCAAATTTCAACCCGACCCGTCCAGTGGTTTGAGCTGTGCGTTAATAGATCAGTGTCAATCAGTCATTCAGTCAGTCTGTTAGTCATCAGTCAGTCATCTTTTCCTTTCATATATTTAGATTAGTTTTCTTATTACCACGACTTCCGCTTAGAGTTAAATTTTTAACAATCCCGCGTAAATTGTTTTTCCGTAATAAAAAGTAGTTTTCTTCATCCTGGGAATTATTTCTGCAATTACGCTGTGACCGCCCGACCCGTTTTGCGTGAATCCGTGGTACGGCTCCAGATCCCTCCAGCCAGCCGAGCTCACTCCATCCGAGCAGGCCACCCAGGTCTGTGTGGACTTCAGGGCTTGCTGCTGGAGAGCCAGAAAAGTAGCCTATAATATGTACGCTCCAGGAAAATGACAGTGCAAAAATAAAAATACGACGTTCAACTGTGCGATTCTTCAAAAATGATTGCTATTAAGGCTAATTTAAACGGTGCTTCGTTCATCATACATTTTTGCGAAAATGAACCGTCTTAATTCGCCCTAATGGCAAATTTTGACGGTTAATTTTTTGAGATTTTTGCTTTCATTTTCGAGGCTTCGTTGATGAGTCATCGAAAATGAACCGTCTAAATTTTAAGTTTTAAAATTCACGCCAAAACGCTAAGGTGTCATGGAGTCGTTCATGACGTCAACTCACTGATTTTTCATAACTTAGTTTGTCAAAGTTTGAAGATTGATGTGACGTATCGCTCTGATTGATATATTCAATCCAATATGGCGGATTGTTGTATTTTACTACACGTTCGTTTCAAGTTGAGCCCTGCACCATAGAGTAAAGAAATCTTCACCCCTCGCGCTTCCCCGCACCGCACCTCAAGTCAGACCCACAGTAAAGACACAGTATAAGAAGATGCAGTATAATAGTTTATCTATTGTTTTATTTATTAAGTACTAGCTGACCTGTTTTAACTATGAATATTTAATTCGAATTGGTATAAATAATAAAAAAATATATAAACAAAAGTGTTTATTATTCTAATGCTTTACGATATACAACATTCTTAGTTTTTTTTTAACCAAACCTACCAAAACTCCTAATATCCAAAGTTCAATTTAATAAATTGAACTTTTAATACGTAAACTTAGAATAAGAATTATTATTAAATATTATTTTTGCATGCCTATCCGGCAAATTGTAAGGACTTTTATTATAATATAACACCATTGTACTACTCAATCTGTGCAAATAAATAATTTGAATTTGAATTTGAAATTTATTTTTAATAAGCGGTGCTTCGCGAGCGGTTTACTAAGTGGGTCTGACTTGAGGTGCGGTGCGGGGAAGCGCGAGAGAGCTAGGGGAAATTTGTAACGCGTAGTACCACTAGAATCTAGATCAAAGGTGTCAAACTACTGCATATCCTATACTGTGTCTGTACTGTCGACATGGAACTAGGAATTACGACTACGTCGATTACTTTACTCTATGGTGCAGGGCTCAACTTCAAACGAACGCGTAGTATTAGTTTTTAAATATAAAAAAATAAATAAACTAAATAAATAAATAATTTAATATAAAAAAAATTCTTTTAATACAACCGACTTCAAGCTCCCGCTTTACTACATTACACACACACACACACACACACACTATACAAAGTATATAATTTATTGTTGATATTTTTAAAACCGCTCGACTGATTGCGATAAAAATTTGGAACCACGTGGGGAGTATTTCCTTTCAAACAAAAAAGAATTTCCCAAATCGGTTCAGGCGTCTTCAAGTAATCGGTGGACATACATAAAAAAAAATTCCGACAAATATTGATAACCTCCTCCTTTTTTGAAGTCGGTTAAAAAATGAGAAATTAAATAGATAATAAATTCATAATTTAATTGATTCTTGATTACTGATATCATGCCTGTTAGGACTGTTAAGCAATGAGCGATGCAGCTTGTACATATTCGGCCTGCTGATGTTAAAGGCTCTGACGGACATATAGAGTCATCATCATCACTAACCTTTAGATGTCTACTGCTGGACATAGGTCTCCTGCATGGACCTCCACAGGCTTCGGTCTTGCGCCACCTGAATCCAGAGGCTCCATGCGATTCGTTTGATGTCATCGGTCCACGTAGTGGAGGGGGGGGGGGGGGGGGGTCTGCCAAGTGCCAACACTGCGCTTCCCGGTGCGGGGTCGCCACTCCAGCACCTTGGGGCCCCAACGACCATCAGCTCTTCGAACTATGTGTAGATATATGCATATAGAGTAGCAAGTGTAAACTCGCCTAGACTAGACTTAAGGCAACATCTATAGATGGCACTCACTCAGCTTAAACTCAAGACTGAGTTAAAACGAGACAGATTTATATCGGGACATATTTGTGTCTCATTTTAACTCTATATTGATGCAATGTTATTGTAGCAGCAAACTAATACTAATTTTATATTATGTAACGTATATGCGTATCTATTTAGTTATAATGTTAGATTGGGCTAAAAAAATAAAAAAAAAAATATATAAAAAAAAAAATTATAATAAAAAAAATAATAAAAAAAAACACGAAAAACGAGCAACAAAAAAAAATATTTAAAAAAAAAACAGAAGCCCTTGATTCAATTACTTATTAGTTATTATTCAATATTCATACAGTTACGTTAATACAGTTTAGTTAACGTAATATTATTTGGTAGTTTGTAAGGCATAGAACGGCACGTCGAGTGTAAGTTAGAGTAAAGTTAAATAATAAAAAAAAAGTTTAAAGTGTGCCGCCACATCGAAAGCGGCAATTCCTATTGAAAAAAAAAAAAAAACTCTATCTTGAGTCTTGAGCAGAGCCAGAGTACGAACTACGATCTATAGATCTCAGCCTTAGCGCCCTGATTAGTCACTTCCCTTAAGGTGGATTAATACGGGTCTGCCCGCGAAATTCAAATTTAATTGGTTTTTCGAAATTTGTAAACTAATACGACAAAGTAGGCGGCATTCTAATTGCGCCAGTGGCAGTATCATCTTCACAGGTTTATATAAAAATCTTTGCTCGAAAGTGACCAGTTTAAGAAATTAATCAAAATATCGAGTTGGACGTGAGTTACTCACAAATTAGCCGATATTCTGACTAACTTCTTAAACTGGACACTTTCAAGTAAAAACCAAATTAAATTTGAATTTCGCGGGCAGACCCGTATGATCAACCTTAACCTCGTTCAAAAATATATCAGGCACCACGAGGCAAGTTAAGCAATAATAAATTCTGACACGTGTAACGCCTGTAAGAGATATTCCTCCTCTATTAAATATAATAGCACAATAATGTTTTTCGTTCGCTTTATTTTAGTGGAAAATTGAAATTGAAAATGTTATTAAGCAATCCCTGTACACTTTGATACCCACCCGGAGATAAACGTTCGAGCCCGCCTCTCATTTTTTATTATATTAGATGTTATTTAAAGAAATGTTTTGATTCGTTTATTATAGTTTTTTACTGTAGAAAATAAAAGTAACAGTACACCAAACAAGTCAATCGCGCCAGTGAAAGTGAGTTTGTCATCATCATCATCATTAGCAACCCATCAACGGCTCACTACTGAGCGCAGGTCTCCTCTCAGAGAAGGGTTATAGGCCATAGTCCACCACGCTGAGCCCAATGCGAATTGGCGGACTTCACACACCTTCGAGAACATTATGAAGAACTCTCAGATGTGCAGGTCTCCTCACGATGTTTTCCTTCACCGTTGAAGCAAGTGATAGTTAATTGCATAAACGCACTTGACTCCGAAAAGTCAGAGGTGCGTACCCGGGATCGAACCTGCGACCTCCCGAATAGGAGACCACAGTCCTAGCCACTAGGCTATCACTGCTTCAACAGTAACAGCACACCGAACAAGTCAATCGCGCCAGTGAAAGTGAGTTTTTAAGACCCTTTAATCAAATAGGAAATGAGCCGATGATCTTCAAAAGTTCAAACGCCTGAACAGCCCCCCCGATTGTCTAAAAGTTGCCGATCAAAATCGTATTCATTTGATGGCATTAGCGTCAAAGTAAAATATTCCTTGACTGTATTGATTTAAAGTCACAAATTCAGTACAAGCGATTTTAACATGGAGCGTTATGGAGCATATCGTACATACCTAAGCGTATAAGAATGCGTACACGAAATTGAGGTCTAAATCAATGCTGTTATGGTTTATTTTACTTTGACGCTAATGCCGGGCTTTGAGGCTGTTCTTCATAAATTATAGCTAAGATCCAAAACAGAAACACCGCATCAATCCATTCGTTGCACTGGGGAGCTATGAGTGAACAGACAGACACACAGATACACAATTCAACCCGCCCGCTTTGTTAACAAATCTTACTTAATAATCGTCTGCGGTTAACAAATTCTTTTGGTATAATCCGCCAAACCTAAGAAAAAATGCACACTTGCAAAATGTAACTTTTCAATTTATATATTGATATAACTTATTGATTCAATTGATATAACGTTCAATAAATTCAAATAAATTGTTCCTGGATGGATATACGATATACGATAGTCATTGATCGTAACAACCAAATTCAAATTGTGTAAAACTGACGATCCAATGAGGCCCAAAAGTGACCGGTCGTTTATAAACGTATCATAAAAAATGCGTTTTAGTATGCATTAGCATAACTGAAACTCAATTTTAATATCTATTTTAATTACGTCACACTCAAAAATAATGTAGTTTTCCGAGCTAACATAATAATTAAAAAAGAAAAATTACCATCTTCTAATGTATTATATAAAATTCTCGTGTCACAATGTTAGTTACCTTACTCCTCCGAAGCGGGTGGACCGATTTTTATGAAATTTTGTGTGCATATCGGGTAGGTCTGAGAATCGGCCAACATCTATTTTTCATAGCCCTAAATGATAAGGGTGACCAACCACTAAATATTTTTGCTGGCGGTACGAAGTTCGCTTGGTCAGCTAGTTATCGTATAAAAAATAACGATGAACAGCATAGATGAACCACTTAAGCAATTCGAATAAGCTGTTTGACACGTGAAATCGTACATTAATGCTATCAAATAAATACGATTTTCCTCGGCAAACGTTTAGACAATCGTACCTCAGTTTTTCATTGCTTATCATAGAATTAAGAAGTTCAATAATATGTTAGCTTTCTGTATTCTCCGTTGAAAACAAAACATACTCGTGAAAGAATTATTTCGATACGTCAATTAGTTTCCAAGATATTATAGAATTTGAATGTGACCGCGCGATAACCCGCGTTCAATGCTCGTGACGTCATAGTACAACAGCCATCTCAGCCCGTTCCCGCTCTTCCGTATGGCGTTATTAGGTATTCTGTGCTTGGGTTTCAATTGGAAGCGATGAAACAAAACAAAACACTGCTACTACAGCGGGCAATTTGCGACTAAGCGGAGCGTTGGAAAATGACGTCACACCCAGTCGCGTGACTGTTAGCGGGACTCTATATTTATGCGAACTTTAAATGCATGTAAAATCATAACTACTTGGTATCCTTACTACACACATCAAAAGTGTCTAGGGATCAACATATATTTTTGCAATAACTTTTCTCCTGATTGATATTAATTAAAATTTTCTTTAAGGATTCATCAAATAAAGTGTTTTCGTTTGTCACAGTAACGATAAACCAAGTCACCTTTGCATTAATAAAGAAATTTGCCATTTTCCTAATAAAGGGATTTTTGACATTTGAACCACTAACATTAAAGTTCGAAAAAAAGACTGAAATAACAGTTTTCTTTAAAATTTTATTGGGTAACTTAAACAATTAATAATCCGTGTTTCTACCGCGAACACTAACAACACAAGAACATCGGTTTGGCATACTCAAAATGAGTTCATCCAAATCACGCTGTGGAATGGCCGCCCATGTTCGTTGCAACAACAAAAAAAGTCTTCTTGCCACTGGATACCCTCCATATTCGGCAGAGCTCTTCTCTGTAGCATATCCCATGCATGCTCAATCGGGTTCAAGTCTGGCGACTGAGCAGGCCAGGGCAGGACATTGATGTTAGCTGCGGCGAGAGTCTGTCTTACAACTCTTGCGGTGTGCGGTCGTGCATTATCATGCATTAACTGAAATAAGGGACCGATTTGCACTTGTAGAGGAACGATGACGTCTGATACAATCGTCTCAGCATAAATTTGAGCGTTGAGGTTGCCTCTGATCCAAATCAACTCAGTTCTTCCGCCGATCCAAATACCCGCCCATACCATGATGGTTCCACCACTATAAGGATGGACTTCCTGGCAGGATTTTAATCGCTGATTATGAAATTATGAAATGCACCAAAAAGGATCCATATAAATTTATAAAATCATAAATTTATTACAAAGCCACATCTCAATCTCAAGAAATCCGCATAAAAATGCTTGATCCCTAGACACTTTTGATGTGTGTAATATTATAAATGCGAAAGTGTGTTTGTTTGTTGGTTTGTCCTTCAATCACGCCACAACAGGGCTACGGATCGACGTGATTTTTTGCATGAGTATAGTTGAGCACCTGGAGAGTGACATAGGCTACTTTTTATCCCGGAAAATCAAAGAGTTCCCGAGGGATTTTAAAAACTAAATCCACGCGGACGAAGTCGCGGGCATCAGCTAGTTTTTTAATAAAACAAAAACTAGTGTATCTATTTAAAAAAGCTTTACTGTAACAAAGTTTCAAGTGATTTTACATGCCTATTAACGTCCCTAATTCCGCAAAGTTACAACCTGCTTCTATCCAATATCCCTCAAAAATAAACCAAGAACCAAGAGGTAGGTACGACGCAAAAAAACGGGAACTATTTGAAACGGGTTGCGGAGTCATTGCGGCGTTCAATTTGTACACATCTTAATATTCGGGCGGATATCAGCTGAATGTAGGGCACGGGGAAATATATTTTAAAGCGAGCGAAATAAGTGCCTGGGGACTAGGGGTGGCGTTTATGGGGGTTGGTGGTGGTGGCCACGAAATACACGGGATCGGGGAATCGAAACTTGGTTTTAAGAAACAAGCGTTGGTATTCCATTTTAAATACCTTAGTTGTCTATGGCCGATTTCACCAACGTCGAGTGACGTTTTGCCGAAGAATAAATAGGGCGTTCTGCCTCATTGTCTAAAAGTTGCCGACCAAAATCGTATTCATTTGATGGCATTCGCGTCAAAGTAAAATAAACCATAACAGCATTGAATTAGAGCTTATTTATGCATTTCGTGTATGCATTTTTATACGTTTATATATGTACGATACGCTCCATAACGCTCCGTTAAAATTGTTTACTGAATTTGTGACTTTAAATCAATAAAGGGTCGGAATATTTTACTTTGACGCTAATACCATCAAATGAATACGATTTTGATCGATAATTTTTTGACATTCGCACCTCTGACAGGTTTTGTATTGAAAATACTGTCAAAATATCAAATTTACGCTCGGATAAGACTTATTTCACGTTGATGAAATCGACCCTTAAAAGGTAAAAAGTAGCTTCGCAGAAAGTCGTAAGTATCGTCGTGCTAAGACCAGCACATAAGACGTCGAAAATCGTAAGTGCCCGGCTATATTCGTCTGCAATCCGTTTCTCCGGAACATTTTCTGCAACGCTAAGAAAAATTGATTATACTCGTAACTAGTACCTATATATATTATTTGATAGTAACAGGCGTTACTTTACATAAGTCCATGATATGTATTATTTATACAAACTCATATTGCTATAATTTGTTTATTGTCATAAGATACACAAAACAGGTAATAACTTCATGAAACATCCAAATATAGGCACACCGCACATAAATTCGGCACTGAGCTAGAAAAATTATATCTACCAAAGCAGAAAATTTAAACGTCCACGAACGACGGTCACTTACTAGTCTTTTTCAAAAAAAATTACTAAAAAATTTGTTTCGTGTGAAAAAATAGGTATCTACATTATCTATGTAAAGATGTAGACATTATTATAAATCATGTGTACATAAAATAAATCGCTGTCTTACATCCTGTCTAAAGTTCTTAAAAAGGCCACGGGGCATGATTTACCACCTTTGTTTACCAGGACAAATTATCATTATGTTATTTCTCTATATCCATACAAAAAATCAAATCGATCCTTGGCTTCGTTACGTTATAGTTTCGAGTCGCTTGGCTCGTGGCCACCCAATATTTTCATCGTCTAGGTTCTGTAGATCGCGAACATCGCCTTGCGAGCCTATTTTTCGGACTTATACAGCAGCCTTCTACAGTATGTCATTTACTTAATTTTGATTTTAACCACCGACAAAAAAAGAGGGGTGTTATAAGTATGACGTGTATCTGAGTATCTGGGTGTCTGTCTGTTTACTCTCCAACGAGTGGACCAATTTTGATGAGGTTTTTTGTTTGAAAGCTAATGTAATCGAGGTGGACCTTAGCTATAAGTTATGAAGATCTGCTCAGGCGTTTGAAGATCATCAGCTCATTTCCTACTTGATAAAAGAGTCTTACAAACCTTCACTGGCGCGATTGATTCGAAATTTGGTGCAGGACTGACTGACTGACTTGGGATTATTTGCAAGATATGGTAACCTTGAGCTGATGCTGCAGTATTCAAGTAGTCTGCGGGATACCCAAGATTATTTTAACCAAGATTAGATTCACATATAGGGGATGTTTTAAATTTTTGTTGACGGAAATAAAAAAGTCTTCGATCTGTTAGGACTTGGTGATTTTTGATTGAAGTACCTACGTGTTACTTCATATTATCGTGTACGTATTTGATTAGAAGTGCGATTGACTAAAAGTTGCCGATCAAAATCGTATTCATTTGATGGCATTAGCGTCAAAGTAAAATATTCCTTGACTGTATTGAAGCTATTTATATTCTGTAGTATTGATTTAAAGTCACAAATTCAGTACAACCAATTTTAACATGTAGCATTATAGAGCGTATCGTACATACCTAAACGTATAAGATTGCATACACGAAATTGAGCTCTAATGTAATGCTGTTATGGTTTATTTTAACCAGTCCCATCTTATACTACATCGTCACTCAACACTAGTTAAAACTCAAAGGGCGATATATTACATACATACTTACACCTATAAAGTTTTGTATCTATATATTTTGTTTGGAGGCCCTAATAGATTATTTCATAATAACAAATAATTATGTGAATATTTTACAGTTCCAATAATATTACATACATACGTGTCGAATTGATAACCTCCTTTTTTTGTTGGTTAAAAACTTAGGAAGAATTTCATTAATTCATTCATCGCACCCTATCGCCCGCCAACTAAAAAAAAAAAAAAACTTCCGGGCATAGGTATCCACTTGAGTGAGAAGGTTTTAGGATTTTTTTTTTTATTCATTAACAAGGTAGTCCTTGACTGCGATCTCACCTGATGGTAAGTGACGATGCAGTCTAAGATGGTAGCGGACTAACTTGGAAGGGGTATGGCAGTAAAAATTCAACCCATACCCCTAATCGGTTTCTACAAAAGAATTAAAGGTAAGCCTATGTCCACCACGCTGCAGTAGCCAAATGCTGATTTAGCAGACTTCACACACCTTCGAGAACATTATGGAGAATTCTCAGGCGTGCAGGTTTCCTCACGATGTTTTGCTTCACCGTTGTAGCAACTAGCATGTGATATTTAATTGCTTAAACGCACATAACTCTGAAACTCAGGGATTAGTGTTCAGGCTTGAACCTGCAACCCTGCGAATAGGAGACCTCAGTCCTAACCACTAGGCTATCACTCAGTGATATTTAATCGCCTAAATCGCACTGTATAACTCGTGAGAGATGCGTGCCTAGGATCGATCTATTTTTATTTTTATTAAAGTGTTATTAAAGACTTAAGGAAATATCAGAATAAATTTATATACATTTTTATATTTATACACATATCAAAAATTCTGAAGCCAGCGGGATTCGAACCCACATCTCTTGGGAATCGCGCCCGAGTGTGTTAGCCTCTACACTATGGCTACGGTCGAACTACACGTCAGCATCGAAATTAGTGATATGCATCTACTTTTTCAGTTTTAACAACTGTTATCGATCGATCATCGAAAGTCCGACCTCCTGAAAGGGTGGCGTGTTAACCACTCGGCTATTGCGCGCTTTGATATTGTGTAAAAACTGAAATTGTGTTTTTACGTATTTCTAGTGTAAAGAGAAACGTAAAACTTCTATAACAATCAATATGATTGAGCGAAACAACGGCTGGATCATGCGTCATACTCGTGAACGGGTGAAACCGGCGGGAATGGGGCTGCTTTCTGTCTGCTCGTCTTAATATGTTTTGAATTGTAGTACGCATTTTTTGAACTTCCCCTCATTGTGAAAATATTCTATTCTAGCAAGTTGCATAAGGATAAATCGGCTTGGCATCCAGCTGCCCACAAGATAGTCTATAAAAAAACTTAGGTATAATGTAAATAGCTGCATAATAATATGATTTTGAAAAGAGCAACTGCTGAGTTTCTTGCCGGCTCTTCTCAGCAGAATCCGCTTTTTGAACCGGTGCGGTGGTAGAGTCATGACGTATCTTAAGAGTGGGTGTAAGTTCGTTGACAGTAAACAGATTTGATTTTTACAGTAGTACAGATCAAGTTTCAACTATCCGAAAAAAAACACGCAAAAGGGCAGTTCTCCTAATTGTTGGCTAAAACGCCCGACGAAAAAAAAAAATTTTTTTTTTGAGTTATTCGTTTTTTAAGTATGCCTTGACAGAGAGGCGCCTTCATTTATCACAGTGATGAGGAAGGCCTCCACCAGAACCAAGTTTTCTTGGAGAAATAGCGTATTTGGTAATTATGGTGTCCATGGTAAGGATAAATTGTGACATGGTAATGAGGTCCGGAATATGGTGATTAGAATATGCTATATGGTAATTTGTTAAAATTCTGTGAATGAGAAACAACAACAAAACATAAGTGTTTTTGTTAATAAAATCTATTTAATCTGTAAATGTGGAAAAATACAGTAATAAAACTGAAAGAAATATCGTAGTATTTCTTTAAATATAAGAAAATCTGCTTAGGTAAGTAGGTACTTATTAATAGTCCTCAAAATTGATAAATCAAATGTATCAATCACGATTTACAAAATAGATAAAAATGTCACTCATAAATTTTCTTGATTCAATTCCGATTATTTGTTGATTAATTATTATAGTTAATTAGTTACCTAGAAGAAGCGTCTAAGTAAATCTCGTAAAAACGGCATGCCAATCATAATCGTACAAAGATTCATAACAAAAGTCTGTCTTGCTGACGAGATCAATAAATTCAGTTATCTTCCTATCAAACCTACCTAGGCTTACCTACAAAAAGCGTCTAATAATATTATGAGTTTAACATAATAGATAGCTCTATGTACACAAAATATTCTTCAAATAACATGCCAAACATAATTAATAATTATTATTATAGTATAAAATTTGATACAGAATTGTCAGTGTCGTTGATGAGATCTATATATTCGGTAATCTTCTAATCAAATAAGGGTCTAGGGCCTTTGGAGGAAATAGTGACTTACCTGCGACCGCACCTGTTAGGTCTTGACACTAAGCTAGGCTATCCACGCAACGCATTTGTTCGCTATAGACCCAAACAACAAGGACTGTGTTATGATGGAGCTTGACATACATAACGCTTTCAATACACTGGAAAAGGACATTCTACTGAACGAAGCAAAGTTATGATTCCTACTCTGTATCCTTTTCTTCAGCAATTTTAACATTCCCCCTCCAATGTCTTCTAAAACCAAACCTCTATCCTTTCGCAGATTGATGTCCAACAGGGAGATCCGCTTAGACCTCTCATCTTCAGCCTCAGCATTCAGAAAGTTCTTCACGACCTCAAATCCCCCCTTAATATCTGGTAACTCGATGTAGGTACTATAGGAGGCAAACCTGAAGTTGTGGAACGTGACCTACTGCTTTTAATACATTGCTTGAAGGAGCTGGGGTTGAAGGTGCACAGGCCTAAGTGAGAGTTCTTCCCCTGTAATCCAGAGTCCCGTCTTCTGTTACCTCACTTTGAAGACATAGTTCCTGGGCTCAAGGAGTTTAACGCTGACAATTTTCTCCTCTTGGGGTCTCCTATCTTTTGTTCTGCTATCCCGGAAGCCATTGAGGCAAGGAGGCCACTCCGCCATTCAAGAGCTTTGGAAAGATATTTCGGCCCATGTTACGCTTACGCTCTTGCAAAACTATTTTGCTGTGCCGAAGATTACATATCTACTGAGAACTTCCCAACATGGTTGCATGCCTGTTTGCGAATTCCATCGATGCATCTGCGGTTACATGGTGGAAGCCAACGGCCACCACGCATTGAGTTGCAGTCGTTGTGTGGCCAGATTCTCTCGTCACCACTCTCTGAACGATATCGTCCGCACAGCCCTCGTCTCGGTCAACGTACCCTGCGTAGTGTGTACTCGAGCCACCCGGTTTGGGTCACATGGATGGCAAGCATCCTGATGGCTTGACACTCGTCCCATGGCAAAATAGCAAATGCATGCTGAGGGACGCGACGTGCATGAATACATTCGCACCATGCCATCTCAGCCGGAAAACACAGGTAGACGCTGCAGAGTCCGTTGCAATAAAAAAAGGAGTGAAGATGCCCCTATTCTGGACAGCTACCTTTTTGTCCCTCTGGCAGTGGAGACCACGGAATGCTGGAGTGTGGAAGCTAAGCGATTGTTGCAAGATATCGGCCGTTGGTTAAGGTGAAGGGGTTGCGATCCAAGTTCTGGGGTTTACCTGGTCCAAAGGTCGTCAATCGCCATATAACGCTGCAATGCTGCGAGTTTGATTGCGATTGAGCTATAAAAAGAAATAAGATTTATTCTCCATCTTTTTCGCTATGATACAGGATCTTTTTTATCTTCGCATACCATTCGAGCCTTTTTTGCCCATCTTTTTCGGTTTAGTTAATTTTATTGTTGGTAAATATAACGATGTTGTCATTACCAACACCCAAACTGTATCAAAATACAGCCATAATCATTCAACACAGATTACTTATAACTTTTTATATGTTACTACAAGTTGGTCCTTGACTGCGATAATCTGGGGTAAGTGGTGAATGCAGTCTAAGATGGTTTCGAGCTTACCTGGTATTAAACTTAAACAACTTTTCTACGCTGATACGTACCAGAACGCTAAATCACATGGCGCGGCACATCTTTGCTGGTAGAGTATTGGATGGTAACTAGCCTCGGCCAGACCAGACTGGGGACAATTTTACAACATCCAAAATTGCACCAGCCGGGAGTCAAACCCATGAAGATCCAGTTTGTAAGACCAAAGTACTCACCACAGGGCCAGGGAGGTCGTTAAAATCTAGAAGATCCCATACATTCAAGCATTACTCTAATTACCTAGCTAATGCCCAATTACCATAGTACGTAAAATGGCCCTGATAATAATGGTAATTAGGATCATGGTAATTAGAATTGGTTAGTAATTAAATTTTTACTTGATAAGTAAACATAGTAATTTTTTTTAATGTGCTTTGTTAGAAAGTAAAACATATTTGAAATATATAAAAAATACAAACATATAAATGTGATAACTACTTACGGTATGGTGAGAGTCTTATGAATGAGCGATTAAAGTTGCCAAAATGAAATTTCCGTTGGAGAATGCCAAATATTTCAGTAACGCGACGACGTACACACCTCCATTCGACATGAATTGCTCAAGGCAACTGACTTTGTACGTTATACGCGACGACGATGCGGATTGTATGGATATGTGGGTAGTTACGATAGTGTTTGCACAAGAGCACGGTAATGATTAAAAAGTCGTGGGACAGACTTTAAATACTAATAAAAAACTAATTCTAAGATGTAACCTCACGCTACTGTTGTTATTTTAAAGATTAATTATTCATTATTGAAATATATTTTTTTGAGAATTTTTAATCGACTATGTTTTTAAATAAAAAAGTTTGTTACATACAACATAAGCAGTGGGACAGTCATGGAGGTTAGAAAATGGAGATTTAATTTTTTTTTAAGCTGGATCTCACCTCTTTTATCTTCTTTTTCTTGATGGACGATATAGAGGACACTATCTATTATCTACAAAAAAAGTTACATAAGCCTGAGTTAGTTTTAACCTACGTTCTCCAGCCTGGGACATGCCTTAGCCAACATTTAGGAGAATTGCCCAAAAATTACATCATACTGCCAAGGGACGTGCTTGGGCAAAAACATAAAATGATGAAATTTGTTCGATAATAAAAAATCGCGAAGTTAGGTCTAATTTTTAACCAATATTCATTTATTTTCAATGTGTTGCATATTACAGAGCCAAAATTTTTACATTAAATTCCGATTGATATTATCAAGAGAGTAGCCTAGTGAATTGAAAAGAAAATAAATATTTTACGAGTTACAAAGTATTTGGCGCTTACTACACTCCTATTCCGCGCAAAACGCTTTCTTTTGTCGCGCCTCACATGAGGTTGCGGCTATGTTTTATTTCATCGCACCGCGTGGGTGAAATCTGATTTTTTTTTGGCGTTATACGCGTTCTTAAGAGCCACTGGTTGGCCTACGTGAAATAAATAATTTTGAATTTTGAATCATGTTTTAAAACTATGTTGGTAATGACTTGGTATACTTAACCCTACAATGATTTCTGCACTTTGCTTTGACTGATGATAATAATATGACGGTAGCAGTGGTAGGTATACTCTAAAATTGACTATCTGTTTACGTTATCAAAAGGAACGCTATATCAATGTGCATAAACCAATGAAGTATGATATTTTTCGCGTACATTCTTCATACAGTAGAATACTGAACTTCATAGGCGTCATTTGGATGACATCTGTCACAGGACAAGCTATATTTTACAGAGTATAGGCTGCAGGTCCTGTTCTCAAATTAAGCACCATCATTAGGGGTGCGAATTAAAGCAAATCAAATGAAAACGCTGACGGGGGTATACATACATCTCTAAAACTATCTAGTATCTCCCCCACCCTCCGTGTGTGCGTAGAAAAATTCTCCCCAACAGAACTCCCCCCACCCCCCCCCTACGCTTTCACGGTTCTAATTTTTGGGGAATTTGGGGCATATTCGTAAATATGAAATGGAAAAAATATTTCGCGGTTTCATTGATTTTATACTCTATAGCTGCTGAGATAAAGTCGGTTTTAGATTGGGGGGTGGTTGGAAAAAAAATTACTTCATATGTCGTCCTTAAGACGGAGCGCCTCGCTGTACGTATGTGTGTATGTGTTCTGGACATGGAATGAACGGAGTCGCATTTGACTATTATTATTATTTGCATTTAAACCCTGGAACGATATTTTTGATTTTATAATTCAATAAGGCCCGCTTGCAGAGACGCCTGGTTGGGTTTAACCCAGGAATAAATTTATAATTTTGACAGATTAAGCTTTAAGGGTTAAAAGGATAACCCGGCGTTTCTGCAAGCGGGCCTAAGCAACTTAATTTTTGCTCAAATGAAAATGAAATGAAATTCGTTTATTTGCTAAATGTGACTAATAAATAGATAGTCATCATCAACATTAGCAACCCATCAACGGCTCACTACTGAGCACAGGTCTCCTCTCAGAGAAGGGTTATAGGCCATAGTCCACCACGCTGGCCCAATGCGAATTGGCGGACTTCACACACCTTCGAGAACATTATGAAGAACTCTCAGATGTGCAGGTTTCCTCACGATGTTTTCCTTCACCGTTGAAGCAAGTGATATTTAATTGCTTAAACGCACTTTACTCCGAAAAGTCAGAGGTGCGTAGTGCGTACCCGGGATCGAACCTGCGACCCCCCGAATAGGAGATCACAGTCCCAACCACTAGGCTATCACTGCTTCATAAATAGATAGTATATCTATCTAAATATATAAAAGGAAAAGGAAATGGACTGACTGATCTATCAACACACAGCTCAAACCACTGGACGGATCGGGCCGAAATTTTGCATATAGCTATAGCTAGCTATTATGACATAGGCATCCGCTAAGAAAGGATTTTTGAAAATTCTGCCCCTAAGGGGGTAAGATAGGGGTTTGAAAAATTGAACTTAACACGAGCGAAGCCGCGGGCAAAAGCTAGTTGATAGATAAAGCCTCTTTCAAATTTTGCCATAGTATACGCATGGCGTGCAAAGTTCGCAATTAAGTTAGCTTTTAATTGAAATACAATAAAAATTACAAATAACTACAATAATAATTAATTAAAATATTATGTCATGAATAAATGTTTCAATAAAGCTTTACAATTTACAACAAAATTGCTCTCAGCTTTTTAACAATCTGAAATTAAGATGGTTTGAAATTGAAATATTATTTTGTTATGAAAAAATACATCATGTACAAGTTCTCTTTATATTTTATAACAAAAAACCTGCACCTATGTTAGGAAAGTGGAAACGCGCTTTTCCTGCTTCGTGTTTAATAAAATAGGCAATTTTCAAAAGGGCACATCTCGTATTTTTAAATAACGCCGTTTTGTTTCTTATATCCCAGAAAGAAATTCCAGAAATTAGAGAAAAAAAGGATATACATAACTTAAAATAGGCATGCAAAGGCGGCCTTATTGCTAACAGTCATTAATTCTACCAAGCAGCCAAGTGTGAGGAGTGATATAAGTGAATGAATGAAAGCAAAGCGAATGAATGAAAGCAAAGCGAGTCGATTCCGTGGCCGCCCCTGTCCATCAAGCAGCGATATATAGCTCGCGCTGTAGCTATGCGAACAAATATATAATATTTTCCTATATGTAACTTTCATCATTTATACTTTATTACTATATAACTGAACAACTATTCATACGAAACAAAGTGTTTGTCTCTGGCACGTCTATGTGTGTGTGATGTGCGCGTGTGTGAGGTTCAATTAAAGATTTTCTTAATAAGAAACAGGGGTGGAATGGAATCGGACATATTATTATTATATTTTTCTTAATATCTTTCGCTCGCTTTTGTTTGACGCGTAGCTGTACGTGTATTGGTTTTCTTATTTTAATTTTGGGGTTTTTTCTTACAAAATATATTTTGTAAGCTCTTAATTATTTTTAAAGTTAGCCTTGATTCTATTTCAGATATTGAATTCTAAGGCTTAGATCTACACATTAGCTCCCTCTGCTCAGACTCTAAGCTAATATCTAGCTAGAAACCTTAGGAGAGTGTAGTTTAATTTGTAAAAAATCGTATAGTCGAATCGCGGACAGTTTTCTTTATTTTTCCCTTTAAACTCCACTCGGATCTCGCTTACCTACCGATACTGGTAGGTTCTTTTGTTTTCACTAAATCATGAGTTAGTCATGAAGATGATTTCAATTTTTTTTGAACACCCAGGAAAAGCGGAAAACGGTACAGGTTTAATAACTTTTTAATTCTAATTACAATTACTACTAATGCCATCTCTTCAGGTTACAATAATGTTTTTAGTGCGACATCTATGAGTGCTTGGCAACATTATGTAACAATACGTTGACTTTTATTGTAGTACAAACCCTGAGAAACAGATGGCTCTTTAGAAACAATTTGAATTTGTCATGAATCCAAAATATAAAAAAAAGTTTTTTCCTACCAGTCAAAATTGACAAAACATCAAAATGACAAAAAATTGACATAACATGTCGTAATACTACCAAGCATCATTATTAATTGAAATGTGGGCCTTTAAAATTTTAAAAAGATAAGTAAATAAACAACTATCCCAATATTGAAAAGAAGTCCATGAAAAATACTACCAATAATGGTGTAAAAAGAAAAGAATGGATGCCTTGCCCTAAGGTGGACATAGACTACCCAGGTCTCGCCTACTTTTGTCCTTTAGACGAACTTATATTCGTGGAAGAAAATGATAATTTGCATGACCTAATTGGGCTAAAAGATACAGGATACACCGTTTTGAACAATCAAGGCCAGAAAGTATTTCTAGCAGTTCAGAAGGGGCGATATAAATTTGAAATCAGAATATACAATTGCTATGGGAATGAAATAATAAAAGTCAAAAGACCATACGCATGGTGCTTAAATAAAGCATTAATTTGGGCTCCACCTGGGAATTTTGTGGGATCAGTTGAAGAAACAAAATCTTGTCAGAAAACTTACCTTGTAAAGAACCATGTAGGTAAAAATGTTTTGAAAATAAAGGCAAGAGGGTTCAGAAGCAATGTTTGCACCGTTTTTTCCCAAAACGAGGTAGTGGGACTAGTTAGCACTAGATGGCGTTGTGGAATATCTTTTCCAATTGAAATGGATATTCCCATAAAATGCATTTTGCTTGGTGCCTGTTTTCTAATTTGTTTGAAGAAACCATTTCCATACTGTTGGAAGGAACGCAATTATGTATTTTTGAAAAAGAAAGGTGGTATGATTAGTGATATAAATACTTGAATAGGGATAAACCACAGTTTCCTAGCCCATAAAACTTAATCCTACATTCTACAAACGTTGTTTTATTAGGAACTACATTCGTTTTAATTTGGGTTTTATGTAGGTACCTACTTACCTACTTACCATTTGAATTGTTACTATCTTGAAATCTATTAATATTAAAAAATCTTATTGGCCTACCTACGTATTTATTTTATTCTTTCAAGTTTCAACATAAACCGTTTCCTCTGACCCACTGGGTAAATAAAAAAAAAAAGCTACCTACCAAGATTATAATTACTACTTAAGTCGCCCATAATAGTCGGGCCTCGCTCTTTTAGGGTTCCGTACATTTATGACCAAATCACTTTTCTAGTCTAACTAGTTATTTTAAATATCTTAGTTCTTAGATAGTACCAAATTAGCTAAAGGGAAAAATGCTCGTTTGTTTTGGCCACAATTAGGTACTTAATGGGTAAAAAATAAAATTTTATAGGTAAAAAAATAAAATTTTATAGCTTATTCCCGGAAGGAACCACGGGTATAACATTCAATAAATCTTAGTGAGCTCTAGTGTTTAATGGTAAATAAAACAATTCATTTCAATAGAAATCAGTTTATTACACTAATCATCATTCTTCATTCATTATTTTCACTCAAAAATCAAATTCAAATTATTACTTACAAAAAAATTCAAAAATTATTCAAAAATTATTGTAGGTAGGATTATCTTACTTTGACAAGACTTGACTGTTTATTTAATTCTAATGTTAACTAGAAAATTATGTCAAGGTTATGGTTCTTCATCGTTTCCTCTTCTTCTGGGGAGATTTAACCTGTTCTTCGGCCTCCCCATTTTGCTCCTGCTGCTCAACAGTGTCGGAATCCTGAAGTTTCCTCCGTACTGGACCGGTCTGAGATATCGGCACGACCCTTTCACCTTTCTGCAAAGACACTTTCGGCGCTGTTATAGTCAAAACACCATCAGAAGAAAGCTTGGATTCCACCGCTTCTGTGTTACATTCTTCTGGCAAAGCATAACGACGCTTGAACTGCCTAGTCACATAACCATGTTCATCCTTCTTTTCTTCGTGTTTACCTTCGACAACCACGAAATTATCAGTCACTTTCACCGTTATTTCCTCCGGAGCAAAATGCTGGACGTCCAAATTAACTTGAAATTTATCTTTATCCGTTTTGATCGTAGAGCCGACATCTCGCGCCAAGGATGACAAGTTTCGCCATGGACGTAAGTATTTGCGAGCCGGCCGGTCGAAAATGTCGGTCAACATGAACTCTTCCGGTGACAAATCGAGACCCAAAAGGTGGTCCCGGAGACTCCTGGGTCTTTGGGCTACTTCATAATCCAATAAATACGGTATCAGCGACATTGCTTTGTTTTCTTTCTGTAAATTGTCCAGATTCAAAAGTAAACACCTTGTAATCACTTGCTTTCGAACACTTCTCTTCACTTACAATGCGCTGCGCTTACTTAGCTTTTGTGTGATACAAATAAACGCCGGTGACGTCGCCCGCTTGGCTTATATACCCTGTACAACGATTTCTGTAATAATCTGGAAATGTTTGGAATGTTCATGAATTTTAAAGCGCCATCTATTGAGCAGTAGCAGTACTACGATATAGCAAGCACCACCTATTGGCTAGTAGTTTAACTAATTCATTAAACTCTGGTTCGCGTGGTTATTGTCGAGTTCATTTCTAAATTAATTTTAAAGATTAAAAATTTTCAAAACCTGTTTTTATAGTTAACTCTTTTATTTTCAATACCTACTAGAAAATGAATTTATGATTATGGAACATACATTTTTCAATTTCACTGCCACAAAAATTATACTAGTTTCATCTACTAATCAATAGATGGCACTGTGCACACACCAAAATGAAACTACAAGCTACAAGATTTTATTTTCCATTTTTTTGATATGAATCATCGTCTAACCATATTTTAATTGATTCATATTTTTCATGAATCATTATTCATTAAGTATCACAAAAATTCGCCATAGGTACCTACTTTTAGATCCTTGGCTTATACAATGCTTTAGATTTTTATATATGACTTATTAAATTATTGTCCTGGTCTACGACTAGGTACCTACCAGTCTGACCACATAATATGGAGAAAGTGCGATGCCACCCAGTGCAGACGGAATGCTTGTCAGGCAGCAGGTCATAGGTTCGATTCGCGTGGCAAAATGAGGACTTATCTAGTGTCCTATTCCTCTGTTCAGGCCAGACTATAATTTTCTCAATGATTTTTTTTAACATCTTCTTGAGCCATTTATTTGAATGTAGATAGAATTGGATCATAATGGCACCTTTAAATCCAATCATGATGTAGGATGTAGGTCCTAAACCTACCTAGATTAGCATATAAGATGTAGGCATACCTAAGCCTGGGTTTCAGGTAGTTAGGTAGGTACAAAACCTAGATTGATTGCAAATGTGCGTTGATTTTATCGTAGGAAGTGGTCTAACATTCTCTCAAACACCTACCTGCCTAAAAAACTGTGTGTTCTGAGCCACGAGCTAGTGTTCTTACTCCTTACTCTATGGTTCAGGCCCATAGAATTAAAAACCACCAGGGTCATCGTAGAATCTATATACCTATCGATGATTATTGTACCAACAACGTACCTATATTATACCTGCCACAGGACACAGGTCCATTATCTAATCAGTGGGTCCATCACAGGTCCATGGGTGTATGCTGTAGGTAAGTAGGTAGGGGGTACTTACATAGGCAGGTACCTAGGTAGTACCTACCTAGCTTATATACATTCATCAATGATGTCATCGTATATTACGTATAATTCATACAGTATTATGTAGGTACCTACCTACTAGCTAGAGCTGGAGTGGCGACCCCGCACCGGGAAGCGCAGACCCTTTCCACTAGGCGGACCAATGATATCAAACGAGTCGCAGGGCGCCACTGGATTCAGGCGGCGCAAGACCGAGACCTGTGGAAGTCCATGCAAGGGACCTTTATGCAGCAGTGGACGTCTACCATCGATGACGTCTACCGGTTGCCAAAGAAGAAGACACCTAGGTACTAGGCATAGGTAGGTACCTAGCTAGTAGCTCTACCTTCTAGGAGTAATAGGTCTGTTTGAAAATCAAAAATGCATTTTTGCAAGTCGTGCATGGTTAGGCAGGTAGGTACCTACCTAGGTTAGTACATAGATTACTTACAGATTCATCTACTTACAACAAATACCTACCTACCTATAACCTACCTACTCAACTTAAAATTGCATTGAGATAATAAAAGTACATCATCTAGGACGCCTAAAGTTCATTCATAAGGAAAATCAATAAACGAACAAACATCTAGAAAAGTAGAAACATAGGTTATTCATACCGAGTACCGGACGTATCGGTAGATAGAATTGTATGGAACAGGAAACACACAGCGCCACTTGTGGCGAGTAGCATCAACAATCACCGGATATGCTGAGAACATTCCAGAAGAAATAAGAAATTAATAAAATAATTCAAAATTTTGAATGAACTTTGATAAGGTTAAATTTTTTTAGGACACTTTTTTATTTAGCTGATCTATTGTGCCCAATAAATGATATAGATTCGATTTATAATATCAGTTTTTAACAAAATTTCTAGAAGGATCCAGAACATTCAGGAATGTTCCATCGAGTTTTAGTTATCGATACTGCTGCCATCTTGGGAGGAGTAGTTAAACCAACAAGTAATTGGACGGTGTTACAAACCTTTTTTTGTTGAAGTAATTTTAACTAATTGATCAGAGATGTTTTTAAAAATTTTGTGTATGTTAGTATGATTGTAAATTGTTTAAGTTTATTTGTCTCTAATATTCAACCCATTTAAAAAAATGGCTTGACTAATATAACATATAGCATGATTTTTTTTCTGATTTATTATTCAATAAGAGATAATAAATAATAGACTTAGATTAGATTTTTGTTTCGACGTAACTTTGGGTTTGAGGTAAGGATATACTTCTATGTTTTTTTGGTTTAAAATCTTAATATATTATATAAATTATGTGTCACGTTGTTTGTCCGCGATGGACTCCTAAACTACTTAACCGATTTTGATCAAACTTCGTAACTATCTGTAATTTGGTCCCACTTGAAAGATAGGATAGTTTTTTTGGATTGGGATAGTTTATTTGTTTTATTAATATAGTTAAGTTGGCGGTACGAAGTTCGCTTGGTCAGATAGTAATGTAATATATTTTTTTGATCATTTAGGTACTTGTACGAGTATTCTACCGAAATAAATAGGCTTCCATCAGTCCAGGGGGCCTACTACCAACAACGGTTAAACCAATATTGGAATAACACTATTTTTGTACTGTTTTAAAATGTCAGACAAACTTAGACATAATGACTTATTATTAGCTTTAGGTACATAATGACCGAGAAAAACTAGATCAACTCGGAATAAACTCTATTGGAAGCCAAAATTGTTTATTTTATTGAATACTAGATGGTGTCCGCGACTTCGTCCGCGTGGATTAAGGTTTTAATTCCCGCAGGAGCTCTGTATTTTTTCGGGATAAAAATGTAGCCTATGTGTTAATTTTGGGTATGAGCATTTGCTCTAGTAGTTTTTGCGTGAAAGAGTAACAAACATACACACACACATACAAACATTCGCCTTTATCTTTATAATATTAGTCTGATGATAGTGTGTTAATATTGAATATAATAAAATTTGAGTATGATCTTAGGAGTATTTTTCTTACAATCGATTAGATCAAAATATTATTGTCACTTTAGATGCCTGGTTTTTTTTGGTTTTAAAATCAAAAAACTAAACAAAGAGACAACTTCTGTATTATGTAGACTACGCTTAGGCCATACATGTACTCCAGTATTATTGAACAAAATCAGGGTGAGACAAAACTGGGTTTGTGACTTTGTGAGTGTGATATTGATGAGGTCTCACTAGAACATAATAATATGTTCTAGTGAGACTTTTCTATTCAAATATCCAACATCCCTGTATGACATGTTACCTATTAGGAATATCCTTCGCCCAATCCATTTCCCTTCATTGCTCAGGTTTTCGGATTCCTTAGTTGTGAAATATTTGTCTGGTTAGGTATATATATGTATACATTTATTTAAACAATAGTACATTATAATAATATTACATTATAATAAGTTGGAATTTAATTTATGTGTTGTGCTACGTCTATTCGGTGTCAATTAACAATATAATCCATACGTATGCAATAAAAGTTTACATTATTAACGGTGTTTGTGTTGTACTTTTGATGTCTAGGTCTAACAAGGGAAAAGTCGCTTCAGAATGAAAAAGAAATTCAAATAGAAGAAAAAGCACAACCGTACAAACTTCACGATATCTTTTCCACTACGTTGACATTGGCGGAATTGTTGCGGACCAATCCACAGAACAAAGAGCCATGAGAAGCAAACTATTGCAGAAACAAAACGAAAAGCATCATTGCGGATCAATCGACACAACAAAGAGCCAGGAGAAGCAAACTATTGCATTGCTATTGCAGAAACAAAAGGAAAAGCATTAATCTCTTGAATGTTGCATAAATTTTTGTATTATTCTATAATTAATATTATATAATTAAAACATCATAGTAAAACAAATGAAATTTTCACACTTCAATAAAAAAAGTGTAAAAATTTTGTTTATGTCAAATTGCATCAAACCGAGAAAAAGGTTGCTAGCCCCTGGAAAAGCGGGCGCCAAATCTAGAAATTTCTACTCGTCAACAGATGTCGCAGGCAACTGAAAGCTATATAAGCGAACTGACGTTTCGCGCCCGGCGTTATTTGAGAAAATCAAGCTGTGAAACAAGACGAGTGCTTTTCGGTGTGAATTAACACGTGCTCTATCAAAACCGCGTTGCCAATAGAAAATCGAAGCTGAAAGTTCGTTCAACATTATTAGTTTATTACAAAAGCTATAGAAGTTTTATTTGAAACAAGAAAATGCCGGAAGAAATGGAGACCCAGCCTGCGGAGGTGGAGACCTTCGCCTTCCAAGCGGAGATCGCCCAGCTCATGTCCCTGATCATCAACACCTTCTACTCAAACAAAGAGATCTTCCTCCGTGAGTTAATCTCAAACTCCTCAGACGCGCTGGACAAGATCCGATATGAATCACTCACGGACCCGTCAAAGTTGGACAGCGGTAAGGAATTGTACATTAAAATCATTCCTAACAAAAGCGAGGGAACCCTGACCATCATCGACACTGGTATCGGCATGACAAAGGCCGATCTGGTCAACAACTTGGGTACGATCGCGAAGTCTGGCACAAAGGCTTTCATGGAGGCTCTTCAGGCGGGTGCCGATATCAGTATGATTGGTCAGTTCGGTGTGGGCTTCTACTCGTGCTACCTCGTCGCTGACCGCGTCACTGTCCACTCCAAGCATAACGATGACGAGCAATACGTGTGGGAGTCAGCCGCCGGCGGTTCCTTCACCGTGCGCCCCGACCACGGCGAGCCCTTAGGACGAGGTACGAAGATCGTCCTACACGTCAAAGAAGACTTAGCCGAGTTTATGGAGGAGCAGAAGATAAAGGAAATCGTCAAGAAACACTCTCAGTTCATCGGCTACCCCATCAAATTGGTCGTGGAAAAGGAGCGCGAAAAGGAGTTATCTGACGACGAAGCTGAAGAGGAAAAGAAGGAAGACGAAAAGGAGGACGACAAACCCAAGATCGAGGATGTCGGAGAAGATGACGAGGAAGACAGCAAGGATAAGAAGAAGAAAAAGAAGACAATCAAGGAGAAGTATACTGAAGATGAGGAGCTGAACAAGACCAAGCCGATCTGGACGCGTAACGCTGACGATATCACCCAGGAGGAGTATGGCGACTTCTACAAGTCACTCACAAACGACTGGGAAGACCACCTCGCTGTCAAACACTTCAGTGTGGAGGGCCAGCTCGAGTTCAGAGCCCTGCTCTTTGTCCCGCGCCGCGCCCCCTTCGACTTGTTTGAAAACAAGAAACGCAAGAACAACATCAAGCTGTATGTCCGTCGAGTCTTCATCATGGACAACTGCGAGGACCTCATCCCCGAATACCTCAACTTCATCAAAGGTGTAGTGGACAGCGAGGACTTGCCCCTGAACATTTCCCGTGAAATGCTGCAACAGAACAAGATTTTGAAGGTAATTAGGAAGAATTTAGTCAAGAAATGCTTGGAGCTCTTCGAGGAGTTGGCCGAAGACAAGGAAAATTACAAGAAGTATTACGAACAGTTTAGCAAGAATCTCAAACTTGGTATTCACGAAGACTCTCAAAACAGGTCAAAATTAGCGGACTTACTGCGCTACCACACATCTGCATCGGGCGATGAAGTGTGCTCTCTCAAAGAGTATGTTTCACGCATGAAGGAAAACCAGAAACACATCTACTACATCACCGGAGAAAACAGAGAACAAGTAGCCAACTCATCATTTGTTGAAAGGGTTAAGAAACGTGGCTACGAAGTAGTCTACATGACTGAGCCAATTGACGAATACGTAGTTCAGCAAATGAGGGAGTACGATGGAAAATCTCTGGTCTCAGTCACCAAGGAAGGTTTGGAACTGCCAGAGGACGAGGAAGAGAAGAAGAAGCGTGAAGAGGACAAAGTCAAGTTCGAGAACCTCTGCAAAGTCATGAAGAACATTCTAGACAACAAAGTGGAGAAGGTGGTTGTATCAAACAGGCTTGTGGAGTCCCCCTGCTGCATCGTCACCGCTCAGTATGGTTGGTCGGCAAACATGGAACGCATCATGAAGGCGCAGGCTTTGAGGGACACGTCTACGATGGGTTACATGGCTGCCAAGAAGCACCTGGAGATAAACCCCGACCATTCCATTGTGGAAACTCTGCGTCAGAAAGCAGAGGCGGATAAGAACGACAAAGCTGTCAAAGATCTAGTCATTTTGCTGTATGAAACTGCTTTACTCTCATCTGGCTTCACCCTAGACGAGCCCCAAGTTCATGCGTCTAGGATTTACAGAATGATCAAACTTGGTCTCGGCATTGATGAAGACGAGCCTGTACCAGTTGAGGTTGACTCCAGCGCAGGAGACGTTCCACCACTCGAGGGAGACGCTGATGATGCATCACGCATGGAGGAAGTAGATTAAGTCCGCCTACCCTATATCCGATGTATAGCCATGTTGTAATGGTTTTATTTGATGTTCCATTTTAATGTTTTTTTTGTGCACTGGTGTACAACCAAAGACTGATTTAGTTCAAATTCCAATTCAATCTCTAAAATATAATAAATAAATAATTACATGTAATGTAATAATTTTAACTGGTTTTATTACCTTTCCACATACAAATGAATACCTAATGTTGTACTTCTCTGAATTCAGAAGACTTTGTATGTTTAGAATAATTTGATTTATAAATCACCAACCTATTATACCTAATTAAATAGCATTTTTATTAACTTGTTCAAATCATAAAATAGGAATTAAAATTCAGAGCAGTATGAGGCTCCTCTCACACCTCCGCTGCGAAACCATAACAGCGGAACCGCATTAATTTCGCTGTGTTTTGTCCGTATGTAGGAGAAGCGGAACTGCCACGGAACTGCCTGTTCTAACGCATAGATTTAACTATATTCTATCTCTTTCACCGCGCGGTTTCGTCGATAATACTCCGACGCCAGCCACACTACCGCGCTCCGGCCGCCATTTTGTTGCGGTGCCGCGTTGTTTTCGCACGTGTTTGTGGAAATCGACAAAAATTAAAAGCGAAACTACATTTATTTCATAAAATGGACGTCGATTTCACAGAAAAATTAATTCAAGAGGTCAGAAATAGACCTATTCTTTATTTATTAAATCATCCGGATTATAAAAATAATATGAAAAAACTGCAGGCATGGAGAGAAATCCAGAGGGAATTAAATGAGGAAGGTATGTAGTCTTTTTATAATAATAATAGACTGTATTTGTAATGTATTTGTTTATTTTGCTTATAAGATAATATTATGTATTATATGTATAATTATTTATTTGTACTTATTATAGATAATATTATGATAACGTTAAGTTCTCTGCGTTTGTGTAAAATATTGAACGAATTTATCTCTGACCTCAAACGCTGCCGACGATGCTCTCTGTCGGTTGCCAGGTCTATTTTGTGGTAGAAAGGCACCTAGCTGTTCTATTTCAAAGCTGGAACTGGTATGTACGGCTGACTCTTTCGTCTGTATAAAGTTGTGCAAACAACAAGCTGCTTTTACAATTTTTATTGTGTTTGTCAAATCTGTTTCGAAAGGTCTTAGGAAAATCCTAAACTTCTGTGCCATTATTCCAAAAGCACATTCCACAACTACACGTGCTCGACTGAGCGCCTGATTAAATCTCTTTTTATCTCTATCTTGCATAGCCGCTTCTCTTACAAAAGGTCTCATCAAAAACGTTTCCAGCTTAAAGGCACCATCCCCTATTAAAACATAAGGCAAAGGATCTGTGCCTTGTTGTAATGGTTGGGCATTTGGTACATTAAGTTGACCAGTTCGCAATAGTTGTAAAAAAGGTGTTTTTTCAAATATAGTACTATCAGAATCTTTTCCAAACGATCCAATGTCAACATATATGAATTTGTAATTAGCGTCTACAACAGCCAATAACACAATAGAAAATTTACTTTTGTAACAGTAAAACATTGAGCCGCTATCTGGAGGGCATTTAATGGTAATATGCTTTCCATCCACGCTACCCAGGCAATGAGGAAATCCCCATTTCCCAAAAAAGTCTTCTGCGATATTGAGCCACATTTCTTTTGTAGGTTGTGGAATGGCTAATGGTTGTAAAACATTCCATATTTCCTGACATACTTCGGTCACTATTTTTGAAACTGTTGAATTTCCTATACGATATGAAAACGATAATGTCTTATAGCAATCTCCAGTAGTTAGGAATCTGCAATGAAAATAATATTAATTTTGAAATAATATTAATTTTGTCTTATTTTGTTATTTTTCAGTCGTAACTTTGAAAGCGAAGTGGAAGAATTTAAAAGACTCCTACAAAAAGTACAAATTATCTAAAAAGAGTACAAGTGGCCAAGCTGCAAAAAAGCTTCAAAATTGGACTTGGGCAGATCAAATGAATTTCATTGATCCAGCAATTACATTGAATGAGACTCAAGGTAGTATGGCATCTCTGAATGTTGAAAAAGTTAATTCTACTGACTCTCAATCTACGGGAGACGTAACTACACAAGACGTTGCACAAGATACCCGCCCGCAAGAAACTCAAAACGCCCAACAAATTTATAGAAGGCATAGGAGAAGTAATCCGGATCCGGATCCAACAGATAGAATGATCCAGTACTTACAAAATAGAAGAGATCGCAACAGAAGTGAAGATAAAGTTGATGTAAAATGTGATGGAGTAGATTTATTATTTTTGGGATACGCTGATACTTTCAAAAAACTATCAAAGCGAACACAAATAAAAGCAAAATTTGATATCGCCCGAATTTTGATGGAGGCTGAATTAAGTGATATGGAGTCTGTAACTTCTAACAGCAACTCTACTGCAACGGGTAGTTTCAACTACTCTGTTCTAAGTGATACCACGCATTCTCCGGCTACTCCAGGAAATTACTCCATGATCAGTGACGCAACAGTTACTGACAATGCTAATTATTATATTCTTCCACAAGAGGGCAATACGGCTATACCTACTGATTTAACAACCTCAAATCAAAATGATCATGAACAAATCAACATGTTTCACTTATCGTAGAGTTAGTAACATGCCGAATATTTTTTTTGTATTAATGATTAATAAATAAATAAATAATTTACTTACCTCAAAGTTAAGGCTAATCTTTCTCTGCTAGAAATAGCTTCCCTAAACCTTGTATTTTGTTTAGTAATATGTGGCTTCAAAAGATTATGTAGATCTTCAAAACTCCCTGGGCTCATTCTAAAATATGTATAAAAACGATCTTCATGTGACTCTAGTTCTTTACATAATAGGTTTTCTCCTAATTTCTTCCTTTTTTCATTAATCTCGTGCACCCAAATTCTACGAGATTTACGCCTTTTCAAAGTTAAAGTCCACAATAATATTTCCTCCTCCTCTGACTCTGATAACGACGACATTTCGCTCCGATGGCTGACTGATGACTAGCAGGTTCCGACGCCCGTTCCGCAACTACACAACTACACTTTATCGCAGCGGAATTCCTACAGCGGTTTCGCAACTGAAGTTTCGCAGCGGAGGTGTGAGAGGTGCATGACTAAGTTTGTCTAATATGTCTGCACAGCATGTCATGTCAGTTTGGGCCTTTGGGGTGTGCTAACTGTTAAGGATGCTTGTGCACTAAAACAGAGACCTGAGATGTGCTTCGCAGACCAATCAGCCCCTATTCTCATTTCTCAGTGGATAAAAAATTATATTTTTCCCATTGAAGGTTTGCTAGGAAAAAATGTGCTTTTAATTTCCTAATGGTGCGGCTACATTATCGTACGAACATTCGTGTCGAGTTCTCGCAATAAATGTCTCACTCTCATCATTCTCTCAGCTATTTATCGCGACAACTACACGAATGTTCGCACAACGAATGATATTTAGTCGCACAATAATGTAGCCGCACCGTTACAAACCTTCATTATGCTCCTGCTCCACCTGCGTTAGTGTTAATGTATTACCTGCGAAAACCGCATGCGTTAGCGGGTTTATTTGTAAGCCGCGTAAATCGCCTCATCGCGCGTGGGATACGTCTGGGAAAATCACACGCGTTTGCGAGTACAAGCAAGGCGAGATTCGTTTTTAGGGTTCCGTACCCAAAGGGTACCAACGGGACCCTATTACTAAGCCTACGCTGTCCGTCCGTCCGTCCGTCTGTCAGCGGGCTGGATCTCGTAAACCGTAATAGATAGACAGATGAGATTTTCACATATTATGTATTTCTATTGCCGCTATAACAACAAATAATAAAAATTAAATTAAATTAAAAAAATTAAATTAAAATATTTCCATGGGTACATGGAAATATATTTAATTTTTTTTAACGGAACCCTAAAAGAGCGAGGCCCGACTCGCACTTGGCCGATTTTTACATTTATCAGTCACGCATCTAATGTGTTTTAAAAAGTAACACATTAAGCAGTTGGCTACATTAATGTAGAACACAGCTTGCATTATGTATCTCGTTAACTGCAGTGTTGCCAACTTAGCGGATCTACCTATTTATTTATCGGTAATCTTGTGGAGGGCTAGCTTGTTATATCGTGTAAGTAGTTGCTCTGGTTTATTATTTGAGTGCCATTAATGGTGGGTGAGTGGGATGGTAGCCGTGGATCCCACAGACACGGTTCTATTTGAAATAGTTCTATAAATTCGAGTGCTTTTTCATTTGACCATTCCATTGTTTTGAAGTTTCCTGCCAAAAACCCTATAGACGTCTTCACTTGCATGCGTCGCACAGAATGCGAGCGCAAATGTAGCCAACGAGGCTTAGCGTGTTAATTAACGCGCTAAAACCCTTTGATGCGTCTCAGATACCGCCTCCCGAGCTATCGTCTAATGTCTAACGTCATTAATAACGCCACAGCAAATTTTAGCGCGTTAAATGTTGGCCACATCTGCGTTATGCCTTAATTATCGCGTTAATTGACGCGTTAGGGCGCAGGTGGAGCAGGAGCATAAGATGGAAAAAAATTTTTTTTTGATTGCACTGAGACAGAATCGGGTAGCACATGCCTAGTCGAGCAGTCGTAATTCCTACTTCCATGGGTTAAGCACAGGTCATTGCATTGATAGGACGCGATAATTTTATCATCATCTCAATGTCATTGGTTGGTACTTGGTGGACACATTTCCGCTTTACATAGTGTAGTGCAAAATGAGTGCAAATCTTGTGCAAATGCATCATATCATCATAATATTTTGACAAAACTTATTGCACACACATGGCGTGTGGTTCGTGGTCCGGTAGCCGGTTACACACGTGCCGAAAATCACAAAGCCGGAACGACAATCGTACAATACCAACCTATCCATATCTATATCTATATATCTATATATATATATCTATATATATAAAAGAAAGTGGTGTTAGTTACACTATTTATAACTCAAGAACGGATGAACCGATTTGGCTGAAAATTGGTGGAGAGGTAGATTAGAACCAGGAGACGGACATAGGATATTTTTTATCCCGTTCGACCGCGTTTCCCTCAAGTCACTATAAAACGTGGTATAACAAAAACGCATCTGACATGGAATAAAACGCAAATGACAGTGGAATAACAAAACATAAATGACAGCTAAACCTAATTTTGTCTTTGGTTAAGTATAGTAAAAAATTTGACAATTATAAAAAGTGTTATAATAAAGCATTACTGATATTATAATGCGAAAGTGTGGTTGTTTGTTGGTTTGGCCTTCAATCACGTCGCAACAGAACAGCGGATTGATGCGATTTTTTGCATGGGTATAGTAATGGATGTAGTAGTGGTTCCTTTGCTGGTTTATTACTCAAAGGGTTCCTCAGACCGGGAGAGCTACTTTTTATCTCGGATAATGAAAGAGTTCCCGCGGGATTTTTAAAAACTAAATCCATGCGGACGAAGTCGCGGGCATCAGCTAGTCCTAAATAAATCCATGATAATTATGGCACTAAGTAAATCTCTACTGCCCGATTCTGTAACTCATTACTCAGTGCCGATAAAAAAATGATAGCCACTGACGTATATTTTTTATCCATTGAAGGTTTGCTATGAAATAAAAATAACATTTTCCAAGCAAACCTTCAATGGAAAAAAATATGTCAGTGGCTATCATTTTTAGGGTTTCGTAGTAAATAAGGAACCCATGAAGTTTCGCCATATGTCGCGGTGGTAGAATCATGACTTGTCATAAGAGCCACAGGTTGGCCTACGTGAAATAAATAATTTGAATTTTGAATTGTAAAAATTCCTATTTCTTTAAATTTTCTCGAAGGGAATCCCGCGGTTTTAAATTAGAGTTTTAAAATAGATTGCGCGAATCACAAAATTTTTTCCGATATCGGCTGCTTACCCCATACTAAGATTCCGTATCACATAATACTATGTTACCATATTTTGTCCAAAATACTTGCGATATTGTACTATTTGCTGATGATACGTCTTTGATTTTCAAAGTCGATAGGAAAAAAGACAATTTTGACGATGTAAATAATGCATTATCTCAAGTTTCTGAATGGTTTACGGCAAATAATCTACTTTTAAATGCTAAAAAAACAAAGTGTGTTGAGTTTTTATTGCCTAGTACCAGAACTCTCAGTAAAAATTTAAAGATAAGTAATGAATCCTTGAAAACAGTGGACTCCACAGTGTTCTTGGGATTAACCCTGGACTCAAAGCTGCAATGGGGCACTCATATAGCAGTACTTGCTGGCAAGCTCAGCTCTGCTGCTTACGCTGTTAGGAAGATTCGACAGATAACTGACATAGAAACTGCAAAAATTGTTTATTTTGCATATTTCCATAGTATTATGTCATACGGAATCTTAGTATGGGGTAAAGCGGCCGATATTGGAAAAATTTTTGTATTGCAGAAGAGGGCGATTCGCGCAATCTATAATTTAAGAGTGGGTGTGCGCTCGTTAACAGTAAACAGATTTGATTTTTATAGTAGTAGATCAAGTTTCAAGTATCCGAAAAAAAAACACGCAAGAATCATACTGCCAAGGGACGTGTTTGGGCAAAAACATAAAATGATGAAATTTGTTCGATAACGAAAAATCGCTAAGTTAGGTCCAATTTTTAACCAATATTCATTTATTTTCAATGTGTTGCATATTACAGAGCCAAAAGTTTGACATTAAATTCCGATTGATATTATCAAGAGAGTAGCCTAGTGAATTGAAAAGAAAATGAATATTTTACGAGTTACAAAGTATTTGGCGCTTACTACACTCTTATTCCGCGCAAAACGCTTTCTTTTGTCGCGCCTCACATGAGGTTGTGGCTATGTTTTATCTCATCGCGAAATCTGATTTTTTTTTTGGGGTTACACGCGCTCTTAAAGCCGCGGGATTCGCTTCGAGAAAAATTTAAAGAAATAGGCATTCTTACAGTAGCTTCACAATATATTTATAACAATATAATATTTGTAAGACAAAACATTGTGAATTACAAAAAAAAGGGTGAATTACACGATAGGCAGGTTAGAGATCCAAATAGGCTCGTGATTCCTCGACTGCGCCTCAAGAGGGTCCGAAAGACATTTGTGGGAATGGGCGTGACGTTCTATAATAAAATTCCACAGTCGATCTTGGACTTGCCTTTACACAAGTTTAAGAAATCGATTAAAACTACGCTCATGAAAAAAGCATATTATACGATTGAAGACTATATAAATGACAAAAAAGCGTGGATGTAATTCGTTCCAGCGATTCATGAGACAGTAGGTAGCACACAGTAGGTAATGATTAACCTGTATAATTGTATATCAAAATAATTCTATTCTATTCAGAGTTTCCACTTTATTTGTGTACAAGTCATATTTTAAAATGAGTATTTGATTTGAATATTAGTTTCAATTCGATGCCTTAGGATGGGTAGCCTAAGTATGTCACACTCTCTTTAACATTTCTGCGGTGGTGTCGTGTGATGCGGGTTGTTACGTTCCCTCAAATATGGTTGAGCGAAGCAATGGCTGGGTCATGCATCATGCTCGTGAACGGGTGCCACCAGCGGCAATGGGGCTACTTTTTGTCTGCCCGTCTTGACATGTGTTGAATTATAATTAGAAATAATTACGTATGCTTTTGTGGAACTTTCCCTCATTGTGGAAACTCTGCATACATAGAATAATATCTGTTAAGTATATTGTAAAAGTATTTTGAAAAGAGCAACTGCCGAGTTTCTTGCTGGTTCTTCTCGGCAGGAACGGCATTCCGAACCAGTGGTAGACTCATTGACGATTCAAAAGTAGGTACTTGTAAAAGTTTATTTGAATAAAAAACATTTCTATTCTATTCTATTCTATGGAAATATTATGCAAAATAAACAATTTTTGCAGTTTCTATGTCAGTTATCTGTCGAATCTTCCTAACAGGCAACAGCGTAAGCAGCAGAGCTTGCCAGTAAGTGTTGCTATATGGGTGCCCCATTGCAGCTTTGAGTCCAGGGTTAATCCCAAGAACACTGTGGAGTCCTCTGTCTTCAAGGATTCATTACCTTTACAAAGCCTGTGAGTGCCTTTACAAAGCTGCATAGAGTGTAGGTATAGCATTGCCTCAATATATTATGTACTAGCTGATGCCCGCGACTTCGTCCGCATGGATTTAGTTTTTAAAACTCCCGCGGGAACTCTTTCATTATCCGAGATAAAAAGTAGCTCTCCCGGTCTGAGGAACCACTACTACACCCATTACTATACCCATGCAAAAAATCGCATCAATCCGCTGTTCTGTTTTTTTTTTCAAGTATCCTATGTCCGTCTCCTAGTTCTAAGCTACCTCTCCACCAATTTTGAGCCAAATCGGTTCATCCGTTCTTGAGTTATAAATAGTGTAACTAACACCACTTTCTTTTATATATATAGATATAGATATGACTGTCCAGTACCTAAGCAGAACTACCCAACAAGAACATTGTTGGCACGTTTTTAATTTTTGCCAGCTATAGTTGGAAATTGGAATGTGCGTAGTTAAATTACAATTTAAAAGTCAAATCTGCGCATCATTTCCTCGCGTCGCGGTCGGTCGTTTAAAATAATGTTTTAGTTCAATACTTAATTACCACCGGCGGGAATGGGACTACTTTCTGTCTGCCCGTCTTAACATGTGTTGAATTATAATTAGGTATGCTTTTGTGGAACTTCCCCTCATTGTGGAACACTGCATTACATAGCATCATAGTAGAAAAGTATCTAATATAACATTGTAAACTTGTTTTGAAAACTGCCGAGTTTCTTGCTGGTTCTTCTCAGCAGGAAGGGCATCCCGAACCAGTGGTAGACTCATCGACGATTCAAAAGCACTTGTAAAAAAGTTTATTTGAATAAAAAACATTTCTATTCTATTCTATTCTATACTTAGGTTTTGCCTAGAACTAAGTACCTAGACCTACCTACTTACATCCATATTCTAAATATATCTAAAGGTTATATCTAAATATATCTAAAGGCATTGTATATTGTATGGACTTCCACAGGCCTCGGTCTTGTGCCGTCTGCATCCAGAGGCTCCCTGCTATTCGTTTGATTCAGTCCATAATCTAGTGAGGGGTCTGCCAACACTGCGCTTCCCGGTGCGGGGTCGCCAATCCAGCACCTAAATTAATCAATGGAATGCTAAAATTGGCACTTTCTAAGAAAACAGAGCGTATCACCAAAATCATACAAAGAACAAAATAATAAATAAAGCATCTGGAAAGAAAATTTAAAAAAATGTCTAAGTAAATAGTTTAATGAATTTTTCTTAATAAAGGTATAATTTAATTTTATTTGTGTGTGATTCATTTATTAGGTACTTTACTCTAAGGTGTGAATGCACTCTAAGGTGTGATAGGACAGAGAGCCGCAGGATTCAAGCGGCGCAAAACCGCAGCCTGTGGAGGTCCATGCAGGAGACCTTTGTCCAGCGCGGCGGTAGACGTGTATACTGTATACGTTGATAAAGGTGTGATATATCAACGCCATCTATACCTCAGCCGAGCAACTCTGTTTCTTCTCCACCGTTAGATGGCAATGTTCATAAACTTTTCTAATTCCACATCAGCTGTAGCCTGTAGTACCTATTATTTTTATTTTTTAAATAAGTCGCTGCATACCATCACAGATTTTATGTGGATTGTATAAAATGAATCATGAACCTCATACAAGTGGAGTAAATTTAGATTTTCCAGTAAATTCTACGGTTTCTAACTCTGTGCGCGCCGGTCTGACCTAGATTCTTGACATTGGACGATCGATATGACGCGGTTCCGATGGCGTAGGCCATACTCCATAGTACCACCTTTTATACTCGTGTGGTACCACACAGTACCTACTATCTACCGTTTTACAGGTGTATCATACCTACTACTGCTTCATGGTACTGCAGACGACCGAGAATTTTCTTTAAAAGTAAAATCTACTGCGTTTATATCAGTGGTAAAATCTGTAATTATGAATAACAATTAATACAGCTTAGAATTATTTAGAGGGCGAGGGCGAGGGCGGAGGGTCACTTTATTTTTTTGGCAATAGGGTATTTGACTACTTTTAGAAAATCATCTTAAATTGTTAATAATGCTATGCTGAAGCTAACAAAACGTATATTTCGGCATAATTTTCAGTATTTTTCATAAAAATCGAGAAATAAATTCAAAAAAATAAATTGCCGCCGTAACGTTCCATTTGCTCTCATGACGTCACAGTTCACATTTCAAACAATGACAATTCCACAGCCCATAGGTGGTGTGGACTGTGACGTCATTCGAGATGACGTCGTTTTCGATCACGTGACCAAGGCCGGAATTATAGCAATTTTATTTAATGTTTTCTAATTAAATAAAACTTTATTTTTTAGTTTTGTCGTATGGAATAATGTTATTAGATAATAATCTTTTAGGATGACACCAAATGAAACGATATTTTTAACATAGTCAAATACCCTATTCTGTTTTTAGGGCGTAAGAAACGTTTTCACGTATTGCAGTTGTACCTCACACCCCTAAAATTTTATACGTTTTAGCACAAGGTGCCTTACGAGTTACGACCATTACATTTCCAGTGTTTTTCTCATACACCCTTTATTTATTTATTTCGTATTCGTAAGTGTCCTTTAGAACCTATTTATACGAAAATTCATGTTTAACAACACAAAAATCTAGGTCGTAAATAACATTTTCTAGCGAATATTGAGACGTGGATAGGACAGATCGATAGAGCCTAAAAAATCGGCCAAGTGCGAGTCGGGCCTCGCTCTTTTAGGGTTCCGTTAAAAAAATTTACATAAAAATATTTCCATGTACCCATGGAAATATTTTATTTAATTTTTTAATTTAATTTAATTTTTATTATTTGTTGTTGTAGCGGCAATAGAAATACACAATCTGTGAAAATTTCAACTGTCTACCTATTACAGTTACCGAGATACAGCCCGCTGACAGACGGACGGACGGACGGACGGACGGACAGCGTAGGCTTAGTAATAGGGTCCCGTTGGTACCCTTTGGGTACGGAACCCTAAAAACTGAGTATGATACGATTAAAAAGTCATTTTGGCCAAAATGTCCTTTACGCCCTTTGTAATCCGAAATCCGAGGTGTCGATAATATGATGAGCAAATGATGACATACTTATTCTACACTTATCTACGTAGGGACTTTAAGGTGGATTATACGGGTCTGCCCGCGAAATTCAAATTTTATTTGGTTTTTAGTAGAATTTGTAAACTAATACGACAAAGTACCTAAGCTTACGGCCGGCATTCTAATTGCGACGATGGCAGTATCGTCTTCACAGGTTTATATAAAAATCTTTACTTGAAAGTGTCCAGTTTAAGAAATTAGTCAGAATATCGTCTCGCAAGTCGCAACTCGATACTAAAGTTAAGATTTTTATATAAACCTATGAAGATGACCCCGCACGGGGAAGCGCAGTGTTGGTAAATCGGAGTTTTTTTATTTTTTCATGATTTTTTCCTTAAGAGCGCGTGTAACCCCAAAAAAAATCAGATTTCGCGATGAGATAAAACATAGCCACAACCTCATATGAGGCGCGACAAAAGATAGCGTTTTGCGCGGAATAGGAGTGTAGTAAGCGCCAAATACTTTGTAACTCGTAAAATATTCATTTTCTTTTCAATTCACTAGGCTACTCTCTTGATAATATCAATCGGAATTTAATGTAAAAATTTTGGCTCTGTAATATGCAACACATTGAAAACAAATGAATATTGGTTAAAAATTAGACCTAACTTCGCGATTTTTTATTATCGAACAAATTTCATCATTTTATGTTTTTGCCCAAACACGTCCCTTGGCAGTATGATGTAATTTTTGCGTGTTTTTTTTCGGATAATTGAAACTTGATCTACTGTATAATCTGTTTACTGTTAACGAGCGCACACCCACTCTTAATCTTATCTAGCACTAATCTAGCACATTGCTGCAGTGATATCGAATTCCAACGTCCAGTCCCCGCTAAAATAAAAATGCAACTTGGGTGGGTAACGTTTTATTTGTTAGAAATTAGAATAAGTAGGCAGGAATCTACCTACCTACCTATAGAAACACTGACCAAAAAAAATCGTATAAGAAGTTCTAATACAAACCTAATTGAATTTGAAAAGCTTTCTAGAAACATCAGGAAGACCGCAATTCGCCCTATAACACTAGGTAGGTATGCCGCAATTTTTACAAAAAACAAAAGACTTGTCAAGGTTGTCCTTTCAAGTTTCAACAAATAGATTTCTGAATAGGTAGGTTTGTGGTAGGTACCACAAACGTGTAGGTAGGTATCTAAACAAGCAATTATCAACACGACATTAGTAGACATTTATAATTATAACGCAGGATGTTTACAATTGAAATCTAGAAATTTCTATCCATATTTTTATTTTTATTTTTTTTATTAAAGTCGATGATTAAATTATTAACCTACATTTACAATTATTTAAGTAAGTATATTCTTTCTATCCATAGAACAAACATCCTTACTAATATTATAAATGCGAAAGTGTGTTTCGCGTTTTGGTTGGTTTGTCCTTCAATCACGCTGCAACAGGGCTACGGATCGACGTGATTTTTGAATGGGTATAGTTGAGGACCTGGAGAGTGACATAGGCTACTTGTTATCCCGGAAAATCAAAGAGTTCCCGAGGGATTTTAAAAAACTAAATCCACGTGGACTAAGTCGCGGGCATCAGCTAGTAATCTATATAATTTCTACTCGCTTCTATTTTTTTTTTCTATATCTTTTGCTATTATGTTTTAGGTAATATCTGGGTAGGAGATGTTCTATCTTGAGTTCTGCAAACAAAAACGTCATGTTATCGAACACAGATGGATAGTGGTAGATAGTAGAGACGTAGGTATTCTCTTGCATAGATTTCCACAGGCTATTGTCTTGCGCCGCCTGTAGGGCAATTTGTCGGAATTGAAGCGAACATTATATTATATCACTTTACTTACTGGTGAAGGAAAACCATCGTGAGGAACCTTACATGGGTGTGAATTCTCCATAAAGTTCTCGAAGAAGTGAAGTCGTCTGGTTGTGGTAGGCATGATGATCGATTTTGAAAACTGTTTAGTACCTACCTATACATGTGCAACAATCAACAACAATGAAGCAACGAACGGCTGGATCATGCGTCATGCTCGTGAGCGGGTGTCACCGGCGGGAATGGGGCTGCTTTCAGTCTGCCCGTCTTAACGTGAATTGAATTGTAGTACCTACGCTTTTTTTGGAACTTCACCTCATTGTGGAAATATTATATTCCATTCTATTCTAACAAAGTTGCATGGTTTAAATCGGCATGGCATGGCATCCGGCTGCCCACAAGATAGTATAAAAAACTTATTACAATGTAGGTAATAGCTGTATAAAATTATAGCTGTACCTACTTATAAAGATTATTATGAAAAGAGCAACTGCTGAGTTTCTTGCCGGCTCTTCTCAGCAGAATCCGCTTTCCGAACCGGTCGGTGGTAGATTCATGACGTGTCATAAGAGCCACAGGTTGGCCTACGTGAAATAAATAATTTTGAATTTTTTTTTTGGTGTTCGGAAAAAGGTAAGTAAAAGTAAAAAAAAAAGGTAACCTATCTACTATTTGCCATTTAATTTTTTTTATGTTGTATTTGCCATTTCAATTTTTTATTTTTTTATGTTGTCTTGACAGTCTTGGCGTCGTTTGTGACATACCTAACCTCTATGTTTGTCATAGGTAGTAAAATATTATAGTTTGTCAAAGTTTGAAGATATAGGTGAGTTTATCGCATGGAACTAGAAATTACGATGGTTTATCGCCTGAGTTTATCGCTCTGTTAGTTCAATCCAATATGGCGGATTGCTGTATTTTATAGTATTTTAACAAAATAAATATCAATCTCGCTTTAAAGTGGAAAAATAAATACGTTTTTTATAATCCAGGAATCCTATTTCATTAGATAGGTAAATGCATAATTTCATTGATTATTGATTACTGTCATCGTGCAACTTAGCCAGACTGTGGACATGGGCATTCCACTCTGAGATACCCTTGCCCAGATACGGGCTGATGATGGGAACTTGCGACTTGAGATGATTGATGATGATTCAAATTACATATTCTTGGAGAGCCACCAACCTCGTAGATATTATTTTAATATGAAAACCCACGCCGCGCCGCCTGCGTGCCATCTTATTTTTAGAGTTTACCTAAGTAACTATTTTTTATAGATAAGTACTATATACCTACCTACGTCCTTGCCTATTACAGTTCGAGAAAAATATACCTACTTACTTTACTTTAGCACAAGAGGTTTTAGGTATACCTACCTTCCCAGTGAACCTAAACTAAATAAATAAATAAGTACCTACCTATACTTAGTTTTTACTTTATAATTAGGTATGTTTATCATCAATAGGTAGGGTAGGTATAGGTAGTAGGTCTAGGTACCTACCTACCTAAATGATTTTTAGAGATATCTACCTATGTAATTTTCTCATCCTTACTAATATTATAAATGCGAAAGTGTGTTTGTTTGTCCTTCAATCACGCCGCAACAGGGCCACGGATCGACGTGATTGTTTTAGTTTACGTCCTAAACTAAACTTTAGGACCTGGAGAGTGACATAGGCATATTTTTATCTCGGAAAATCAAAGAGTTCCCGAGGGATTTTAAAAACTAAATCCACGCGGGCGAAGTCGCGGGCATCAGCTAGTCTAAAATAAAATCATTAAAACCACTGAATATTTCAGGATAATAAGAGAGAATATTTCAGTCACCCATCTAGTTATAGACTTGAATCAACGTTGCAGTCACAAATAGTCTACTAGTGCTACTAGTCTATGGCCTCACCTCCACATACGCTAGTAATAAGTACCTAAGTACCTATAATAAGTCTAAGCCTCCACACCACAACCAACATAGAGGTTGTGACTTGTGGTTGCAAATTGCAAAGGAACGCCAAAATTATCATCATCGTTTTTTTATTATCCTTTCCTCCCATTTTCCTCCCGATCGTTCTAAATAAGAAATTTTATTTTATAAAATTGCCTAAAACCTAAGTAGGTATATCTAGGTATCGAGCTACCTACTTACCTAGGAATAGAATAGAATAGAATAGAATAGAAATGTTTTTTATTCAAATAAACTTTTACAAGTACTTTTAAATCGTCAATGAGTCTACCACTGGTTCGGAATGCCGTTCCTGCCGAGAAGAACCAGCAAGAAACTCGGCAGTGGCTCTTTTCAAAATACTTTTACAATATACATATCAGATATTCTATGTATGCAGAGTTTCCACAATGAGGGAAAGGTCCACAAAAGCATACGTAATTATTTCTAATTATAATTCAATTAATTAATTAATGATTAATGATTAGACGAGTCTGCCCGCGAAATTCAAATTTAATTTGGTTTTTCGCAATTTGTAAACTAATACGACAAAGTAGGCTTATGGCATTCTAATTGCGCGAGTAGAATTATCATCTTCACAGGTTTACATAAAAATCTTTACTTGAAAGTGACCAGTTTAAGAGATTAATCAAAATACTGACTAATTTGTGAGTAACTCACGTCCAACTCGGTATTTTGATTAATTTCTTAAACTGGTCACTTTCAAGTAAAGATTTTTATGTAAACCTGTGAAGATAATTCTACTGGCGCAATTAGAATGCCATAAGCATTGAATTATTATGTACTAAAGCACGCCATAAGCCTACTTTGTCGTATTAGTTTACAAAATGGGAAAAACCAAATTCAATTTGAATTTCGCGGGCAGACCCGTATTATCCACCATAATAGGTCGTTAATGGGTGTATTATTCTGCACAAAACCGTAAACTGGCACTATGCAAGAAGTTTCAAATTTCTAGAAAATTCGAGTAGTGGGGATCCCTCGATCTCGATTTCGAAAGAATCAAAACATAAACAATGATGACGAATGAGTCACAGTACACAGCTGCTGCACACCGAACAACAATAAAAAACTGGTCAGGTGCGACTTGGGCTCTCCCCGCGAGGTTCCGTACCTTGGAAAGAAACTTATTAATAAATAGGTTCCTACCTTTACTTCTAACCACGTAACTACATTTCTTTTATAAGTTAAAGTTTTAAATTTCTTCCGTTTTAATTTTCTGTAATAGGTATTTACAAAATAAATTCTATCAACTCATATTTCAGCTATATTTTCGTGGGGAATGGTACTCAGTAATATCATTACTCCCCGTTTTTGTTTGTATATTATTTTTCAAGATAAATAAAAAATTATTTATGCGACTTTTGATAAAATTTTGGTATACATAGTAAGTAAATATAACTAATTTCGACTAGGTAACCTTATTTCGGCATATTTTCCAATGAAAATAAAAATAGGCACTAGGAAAAAATCGTAGTAAAGTTGAACAAGAATAAAATTTTAAAAATCGGCCAAGTGCGAGTCGGGCCTCGCTCTTTTAGGGTTCCGTTAAAAAAAATTAAATAAAAATATTTCCATGTACCCATGGAAATATTTTCATTTAATTTTTTTAATTTAATTTAATTTTTATTATTTGTTGTTATAGCGGCAATAGAAATACATAATATGTGAAAATTTCATCTGTCTATCTATTACGGTTTACGAGATACAGCCCGCTGACAGACGGACGGACGGACGGACGGACGGACAGCGTAGGCTTAGTAATAGGGTCCCGTTGGTACCCTTTGGGTACGGAACCCTAAAAACTGTAATCTGAAAATTGAATGTAACATCGTCATAATGATTTTGTCTGTAATCTGTATAAAATGTGGTCTATGCCACCACGTAGTCCATACCACCTGGACAATCATAATGAATCGATTGACACCTCATTAATCAAAATCGGTTCAGTAATGTATTCGCTACGGTGGAACATTCGTAAATAGTTAAATAGTCACATATATACATACATTGCATACCTGCATACATACATACAAAGACTTTCAAAATAACAACCCTTCCTTTTGCCGTAGTCAGATAAAAAAGCATAATTTATCATTAATAAAATTCATTTTTATTAATAATCTGGAGACGGATGGTCATTGGTCTGTATTAAATTGAATATTGTACCAATGTATTTTTAACAAAATATTAATGCAGTATCAGGCCTAGTAAATGTATAAGATTTGATTTTTAAACAATCTTAATTTACCTACATTTTTGTGAATATTCATTAATTCAAGCATATTTCGCAACTATTTCCAAGTCAATATCATAAGAAATTCCTGAAATACGGTAAAAAGTTGTTAATTCCGGACAGCTGACGAAATCCCATCAATATTATTACCATTCTTTTTTTTTGGTACGGATCCCTAAAAATAGGGCTCAGCTCTGCATGTCCTTTTCTCACGTATGTAAACAAAATATTTGCCATCTCTTTTTTGCTCGCCGCTATTGCTCGGCCTTTCGGGAGCTTTCGCTAGTGTTACCAGGTTAATAGTTTTATTCTCCACTATATTAAAAACATATTACCCGACTTAAGCAGTCTTTGTTGTATCTTTGATAGTTAAATGATTTATGTAATGACCTACAGTTCTTTAGGAAAAATGTTACCAACAGATATTTCAGTATAAATATTTATAAAAATAAATTCTATATCTTAAACGCACAAAGTTAGTTCTCAGTTGATTAAATTAAAATCTGTTTTCATTATTCCCTGGTTTTAAGGGTCAGTTGAATTAAAAATTTTCAAGGGCTTTAACGGGACCCAATTACTAAGCCTCCGCTGTCCGTCTGTCTATCCGTCCGTCTGTCAGCGGGCTGTATCTCGTAAACCGTAACCGGTAGACAGTTGAAATTTACACAGAGTATGTATTTCTATTGCGGCTATAACAATAAATAATAAAAATTAAATTAAATTAAAAAAATTGGTTGTCTGTAAAGTCGATTTACGGACGTTATTTTTACGTGATAATGTCATAAAGAAGCATCAGCGGGCGCTCTGTATAAACGCTTGGGCTGATCGTGCCTCTCTATTGCTTCTTCCGCGCTCTCGCTTGCACGCGCAGGCTCAGGCGGAACGTGACACTTTATCGTGCGTGCAGCCGATGTTCATCGATTCATAAGACGTTATCACGTCAAGAATAAAGGGGGCTCCCATACATGAAAAAGAAGTCGAAATAAAATTTTATTTTTTTACGAAATAGATGCGAATTTATGCGATAATTGTGATAATAAGAATAAGAATAATTTATTTATCAAAACATAAAATTAATTAAAATAATACTTAATTAACTACAATTTTTTTATAAGGGCGGGGGGTATCCCTTGAATATAATGTTTAATTATACATAAATTGCTTCTGAAGCTAAACTACGAGGCCCTGTGCTTCAGCTTCAGTGCCTACTCCTCTGGACGTTATAAGTATGTATAATAAGTATGTATTATTACATAAATCTAAACTACAGGTTAAATTTAATGAAAAAAATGAATAATTATAAAATTGTAATAATTGTTCTTCTCTGGAGAAGAATATATAGGTGCCTGCCCAGGATGTTCAGGATGGCTAATATTCTGTTTAATATAAAAAAATAAATGCCTGCTCCTGAACCAATTTTGATGGAACTTTTAAATGTATTGCAAATATAAACTTTTGACGCGGATAAAACCTAGGAATTCTTTAAGAATTCTCAAATCTCGAAATACTTATTAGCTGGTGAATTCACGAGCTATGGCGATAATGATTTTATTAAATTTCAAATGTACTATTTTGACCAAGGCAAGTCTATGTCGTGAATTTGTAGAAAGATTTCACATTTTGAAATGGAGTTTTGACTACACAAACTACTTTTAAAGCAAAAATGAATAGGTATTTCCAAGCCAAGCGCGCTCCAACCTGGAACTCATCAGTGCTTTCTAGTATTGATTGTCGTCAAGTGCAAGCCTATCTCAAAATAAAAAAAATCTAGTTATATTGCCATGCACCATAGTTATAGGTATTATATTAGTGCTAATGCTGTTAGTTTGCTGTTCGTTTTTTCCCTAAAGCTAGGTAAACTTTCTACGCTAGCAACATTATTACACTCCTCTTCCGATATACCTATCTCATTCTACCATAACGTCATAAACGTACTGCAATCCTATTGGTCGACATTTCAGCTTCTAGAACCATCGACAGACATCGCTCTTTGATTGGTGAGTTCTCGATCAAGGTAGAATATTCTCGGCCGCCATTGTCGGCCGCCTATCTTTTAATATATAAGCGCCGCGCTTGGCGCGTAAACTCAGAATAATTCGAAATACGAAACAGTGAAGACTGAGAGAGAGTTCGGTGCTAACCGAAGTGAATTTTACGAGTGTATTTAATACAATCCAAGTGTATATTTTCTACGTGTGAAGAAGTATTGAAGAAAAATGCCAGCTATTGGAATTGATCTCGGTACCACATACTCCTGTGTGGGAGTTTGGCAGCATGGAAATGTGGAGATAATCGCGAACGACCAAGGCAACCGTACGACACCGTCCTACGTCGCTTTCACGGACACGGAGCGTCTGATCGGCGATGCAGCGAAGAACCAAGTCGCCCTGAACCCCAGCAACACAGTGTTCGACGCAAAAAGGCTGATCGGACGCAAGTTCGACGACCCCAAAATCCAACAGGACATGAAGCACTGGCCGTTCAAAGTCGTCAACGACTGCGGGAAGCCGAAAATCCAGGTCGAATTCAAAGGGGAGACGAAGAAGTTCGCGCCTGAGGAGATCAGCAGCATGGTCCTCACGAAGATGAAGGAGACCGCCGAAGCTTATCTGGGCACAACTGTAAGAGACGCCGTCGTCACAGTGCCGGCGTACTTCAACGACTCGCAGCGTCAGGCCACCAAGGACGCGGGCGCGATCGCAGGCATCAACGTGCTCAGGATCATCAACGAACCCACCGCAGCGGCCTTGGCTTACGGCTTGGATAAGAACTTGAAAGGTGAGCGCAACGTGTTGATATTTGATCTCGGGGGCGGCACCTTCGATGTCTCCATCCTCACCATCGACGAAGGCTCGCTGTTTGAAGTGAAGTCGACGGCCGGAGACACTCACTTGGGAGGCGAAGACTTCGACAACCGGCTGGTGAATCACCTCGCGGACGAATTCCAGCGTAAATATAAAAAGGATTTGCGCGCGAACCCGCGCGCGCTGCGACGCCTACGCACCGCCGCCGAGCGCGCCAAGCGGACGCTTTCGTCGAGCACTGAAGCCACCATCGAAATAGACGCCCTTTACGAAGGCATCGACTTCTACACCAGAGTGTCCCGCGCAAGATTCGAGGAACTGAACTCTGACCTGTTCAGAGGAACTCTGGACCCGGTGGAGAAAGCTCTCAAAGACGCGAAACTAGACAAGAGCCAGATCCATGACGTAGTTTTGGTCGGAGGTTCAACACGCATTCCGAAAGTCCAGAATTTGCTGCAGAACTTCTTCTGCGGTAAAAAACTCAACCTTTCCATAAACCCAGACGAAGCTGTCGCTTATGGCGCGGCCGTTCAAGCGGCTATCCTGAGCGGTGAGACCGATTCGAAGATCCAGGATGTGCTGCTGGTAGACGTCGCGCCGCTGTCGCTCGGCATCGAGACCGCCGGAGGAGTGATGACCAAGATCATCGAACGCAACTCCAAAATCCCGTGCAAACAGTCGCAGACCTTCACGACTTACTCAGACAACCAACCCGCTGTCACCATCCAGGTTTATGAAGGCGAAAGAGCTATGACCAAAGACAACAACTTGCTGGGAACCTTTGACCTGACCGGCATACCGCCTGCGCCGCGTGGAGTCCCGAAAATCGACGTCACGTTTGACCTCGACGCGAATGGAATCCTCAACGTTTCCGCCAAAGAGAACAGCACGGGACGAAGCAAGAATATAGTAATAAAGAACGACAAAGGAAGGCTGTCCCAAGCCGAAATAGACCGAATGCTTTCCGAGGCAGAGATGTACAAAGAGGAAGACGAGAAACAGCGGCAACGGGTAGCGGCGAGAAACCAGTTGGAGTCTTATATCTTCAGCGTCAGACAAGCTTTGGATGACGCCGGTCAGAAATTGTCTGACTCTGACAAAAATAGTGCGAAGAGCGAGTGCGACGAAGCTCTTCGTTGGTTGGATAACAACACATTAGCAGAGAAAGAGGAGTACGAGCATAAGCTTAGGGAAATCCAGAAGATTTGTTCGCCAATCATGAGCAAGTTGCACGGAGCGGGCGGCGCGCAGCCGGGCGGCCCTCAACCAGGCGGCCCTACTGTTGAAGAAGTCGATTAATCAGTAAACTAATTAGGTATTTGATCGCCACAAAGTTCCAGTATTGTTTTGAATGTGATATTATTTGTGTTTAAGACTGATTATTTATTTTGTGAAGTATTGAATGATTGAATGATCACCTGTTGTTTTTGCTAGCATTTAAGATCACCTGTTGGATTAAGTTAAATAAAAAATAATTTATTTATTAAATTTAAACTTTTGTTTTATTTATTTAATAACCTAGGTAGGGAAGTAGCAGAATTCTGTGCGCGAAAACTATTAATTAGTCATATATATGCACAATACATATTAGGTGATATTAGCTCGGACAAGACAAACTCAATTCCGTGCGCAAAATTCTGTTCAGTATGGTTTTTCTCTTGCCTTCCTAGCTACATTACATTTACTATAAGTTAGTTACACTATTTATATTTGAGCAGTGATAGCCTAGTGGTTACGACTGTGGTCTCCTATTCGGGGGGTCGCAGGTTCAATCCCGGGCACGCACCTCTGACTTTTCGGAGTCAAGTGCGTTTAAGCAATTAGATATTTGCATCAACGGTGAAGGAAAACATCGTGAGGAAACCTGCACACCTGAGAGTTCTTCATAATGTTCTTGAAGGTGTGTAAAGTCCGCCAATTCGCATTGGGCCAGCGCGGTGGACTATGGCCTATAACCCTTCTCTGAGAGGAGATCTGCGCTCAGGTAGTGAGCCGTTGATGGGTTGTTTATGATGATTGATGATGATGATTTGAGCTGCTTTAGGTTCCTAGTCTAATAGATAGCGATAGATAGCTTCTTGCATTCCGAAGAGGGAAATTTTTTCCCGGGATAAAAAGTAAAGTAGCTTTCCCCCCGTCGCAAGAGTTACAAGGAATCCTAACTACAACAACATCCAACTGGATGGACTGGCATAACTATACCTACCACCTATATTTAGAAAGCATAATATTCACTAAAGCTGGAACCGTGTGCTGGAACTGCTAACAACAATAATATTCTGAGGTAGATTAATAAATTTACCTACCTGAGAAATTTACGATTGGGAATCGTTCCACGATTCCAAAGTTCAAACTGCAGTGGTATGAAAAAATACGGAATTTCGGAATAAATAGCTACTTAACAATAGATGGCGTTACTTTATACAATATTTTAGCAATTTCACGTTATTGTAAGATAAAATTAATTTAAAATAGCATAATATTACTAATTAAAAAAGTTAAAATAAATTTAATTGATTATATTAACCTGGATTATTTATAGATACTAATAACTATCAATAGTCTCGCTACTTATAATTGTATTAAAAGGTGTACAAGTTCTAACTATTCAGCAATAGGAAGCGCTAGTAGCACCGACTACCTAATAATAATTATAAAAATGGCAAAATACCCTACTACTACTAATAAACTGGTAAACTCCGTCCGTCCGTCTGTCACAGTCGATTATTTAGACATGAAAGGAATAGTTGTATATAATAGTGGCCCAACATCATTGGAATAAAAAAATTGATTTTTTTATTGTTGTAAGTAAATACTTACATAGAAGTTTTTGATTAATCGTGCAAAATGTCGAAAAAAATACTGCCTTATTAAATATTTACCTACTTCAGGAGTCCAACTCGCACTTGGCCGGTTTTTTTAATGGCATGGTCCACACGTACCACCTACTTCGTTATCTTCTATATTATGTATCAATCTTTTGCTATCAAATGAAAAACATTGCAATTATCTTAATCCGCTAGAGTAAGTGCATTTCTTAACCTCGCTTTGTTCAATGACAATACAAAAGCTATAAGTACAACTAGTAGGGCGCGTGGGTGCGCGGCCCGCAAGCGGACCGCGGTTTTTCTACTCGTCTAGTAGACTTTCAGCTCCTGATCATTTTCTATCACAAAACCACTCTTCCATCTTTTATACTCTCCGAGATAGACACCGTTGAAGTTTGTATGGCCGCCATCTTGAATCCGCCATTTTGGATTTTTTTCAGCTCACTGCCAATTGGATGAGATTTCGAGTGACTTTTGTTCGAGCACCCCCACCTATCTACATTACCATGGCCGTGCTCCTCACCCACCTTCCAAACCCTCGATCATCATATGTCATCATTTGTCATAATGAAAATTCTTCAATAAAAACAAATCTTGAAAAGGAACCGTATCAAAGTCTTGCATGAATCCCGCCTCCCGGCTTCTAGTCTCATCAATATTCGCCATATATTTTTTGTATGAAGAAAAAAAATTTCCGCCATCTTGGATTTTTTTTCTATTCATCAAATAGACCTTTTGGTCTTGATCATCTTTTGCCAAGAAACCACTCTTCCATCTTTTATACTCCTCGAGATAGACACCGACGAAATTTGTATGGCGGCCATCTTTTTTCCGCCATTTTGAATTTATTTTCAGCTCACTGCGAATTGGATGAGGTTTCGAGTGACATTTGTTCGAGCACACCCCACCTATCTTCAATACCCCGGCCGTGCTCTTCACCCGTCTCCGAAATCCTCAATCATCAGCTCTCTCCATAATTTTCCTCTGAATGAATTTTTGTCCTCTATACGAAACCATAGGTGAAAAAAAAATTTTTCATACAAAATTTTACAGGAGAGGTGATCAATCAGTCAGTGAGTCAGTGAATCAGCACGAGCAGCTATATATATATTAAAGTGATAGCCTGGTGATTAGTACTGCGGTCTCCTATTCGGGGCGTCGCAGGTTCGATCCCGGGCACGCACCTCTGGCTTTTCTAAGTTATGTCACAGAGTATGTGCGTTAAAGAAATTAAATATCACAAGCCTCAACGGCGAAGGAAAACATCGTGAGCAAACCTGCACGCCTGAGAGTTCTTCATAATGATCTCAAAGGTGTCAATTCGCATGTCAAAGTCTGTCAATTCGCATTGGGAAAGCGTGGTGGACTAAGGCCTATAACCCTTCTCTGAGAGACCTGCTGTAGTGAGCTGTAGTGAACCGTTAAACCGTTAATGGGCTGCTGATGATGATAGCAATTATTTTTAGACAATTCCTCAGGCGTGCGACGCCTTGCGATTCGATGGTTAAAGTGTAGAACTAAGAAGGCACGTCGAAAGGTAAGGACTTCAATGTCACAGAATGAGTGCCTAAAACTAGCAATGTGTATGGAAAAAGGCACTGGAAATATATATTGCCCAAATTGCTAAACGACTTGCCGCCTTCGATCGGAGATGCCAGTGGCAACAAAAAAGCATTCATAGGGAGGTGTAAGAGGCACTTCCTGGAAATGGATGCTGATGTTCATGGCGGTGTTCTCTAGGAAGTGCTTCTTACGCGTGGGTTGCAACGTAAAGATAACTATTTTAAGAATAAGCGTACTCGCCATCCTCACATAAACAATCAAGTTTCATAAGGATGGCTACATTGTTTGTAATTAGTTTGTAAATTTTTATTATTCAAAAAAAAAAAAAAAAGAAGCTGGACAGATCAACGTTCTACCCTATCAAACGATAGTGGTATCTAATCGCGCTATCACTGAAATATCACTGTCTAATATACACACAATATACAATTAATCCAATGCGAGAATATACGTTGAACGGTGTAGACTAGATGTAGGTTCAGTTGAACGGTGGGAAACTATGAGAGATGTAATGCGTTTTTGAATTTTGGTGGTAAAAAAAATGGTGAAAACAGATGTAAATCGAAGTTACACGCCTGTTTTGAGACAGGTAAGTTATTAAATTAGCTTTACTATTTACTTACAATTTTTTTTAAACAGTCATAGCCTAGTGGTTAGTACTAACTGTAAAAACCCGAATTCAAACACCACTACAAAGTATAAAATAGTTTTAGTTTGTACAGGTATGTTGAAGTCGGGCGGGCCTAAATAGAAACGATGAAACGAATGCGCTACGCTAGCTATAATTTTAGTTTGTAGGTCCAAGCACAGAATATATAAATATAAAAACCGGCCAAGTGCGTGTCCGGCCACGCGCAGTGTAGGGTTCCGTAGTTGAAAGTCTCAAATATTATTGCTGACCTAGGATAGTGCTTTTGTTTTATTTATGAATATTGAATAAATTTTGAGTTCCATGGTTTAAATACTATAATATTCTACAAAGTATGCAACTTACACTACGTGTAATACCTAACTTAGAAAAAACAGATATAACTCCTTAACTAATGAACCCTACTTAGCGGTGATAGTTTTCCTTTAAAATTCATTATATATACTACTGCTGTGAATTTTTTTTTGTATCCTATATACAACCATTTAGCTGGCAGAGGGGGGGGGGGAACACTTGACTCTATTAAAATTTAGCACTTTAAAATATCATATTTCACAAACGGATCCCTGAATTGAAAAATGATATTCCCACACCCACAATATTTTTGAAAGACCTATTCAACGACACCTCACACTATGGGATAGACGAGAAAAAAAAATTCATCCCTACTTTTCATGTAGGGGAGGTACCCTAAAAAAAATTATTTTTCACAATTTTATTTCACGACTTTGTCGGCGTGATTGATATTTATACCCTTGTCAAATTACAGATTTCTAGTACCAATAGTCTCTGAGCTAAACCGCGGACAGACAGACAGACAGACAGACAGACAGACAGACGGACGGACATGGCGAAACTATAAGGGTTCCTTGTTTACTACGGAACCCTAATAGTAGATACTTGGTACAGGTATGTTGAAGTCGGGCTAGCGTTCTTCTTTTTTTCATTATCTTAACTCATAATAGGTATATTAGCAGGCCCAGATGTGGCCTGCTATATGAGTTGAGAGTTTCGTCTCAAAATTGACGCTATACCTACTTGCTTTTTTTTTGGAAGACTCGTAGAGACTGTCTGGAGTAAATCAAACAGGGAAGTTAAGTGTAATATAGAAGAGGCACCATTGCCTTGCGTATTTTTAATAAATGTAGGTAAGTAAATACCGTTATATTTTAGCGTAACCATAGATAAGTACATCTAATTAGTAAAGCAATGGTTGTAACATAAAATATTATTTATTTTACCTTTTAATATTTTCTTTTAAATTTGTATTTCGTTTATTTTAATTTATTTTTCTGTTCCCTTAATTTTAATTTGTTTTTATAAATAATTGAATAACGATGTCCGTGATTGCACTCAAATGAGGCTCCCACTGAAAACCAGCGCTGCAGCTTGCTGCAGCATGATGCTGAGTGGGAGACCTATCCGTGCATCCACACCGCAGTTAACTTTTGTAGATCAACGTTTCCAAGTGTTACTCAGCAACAAGACATCAAAAAGTTATTTTTTGTTAATATATGTTGCCGTGTTAGTTTATGTTGCCCAAAACAGTCAACATTCTCTAACAATCGATAACATTTCCGTTGTCTGCAGCAGTTGGAGAACATATGCCGTGCTACTTGATTGTTGCCGAAAGTTATTCTATGTTATATTTTGTTAATTTATGTTAGTGGCGGTGTAGAAGCGATGAGTAACAATCAACATATAGTAACAAGTAGCCACAAAAGTTAGAAATAGTTACCTAATATTACCGTGTTGCACAGTGTTGCTCCACAAAAGTTAACTGCGGTGTGGATGTACGGTATATTTGATCACATTAAATTGTTCTTTTTTATTTAGTTATGCTTTTTATTTATTAATTTGTTTAAATTGTAAATTGTTGATCAAATAAAATAGCTTTCCTTCTTTCTTTCTTATTCAACATGAGGCATTCAATTAAGTTTCGAATACAGTCACACTTACCTACAGTTCGAAGCTCAAGTCTTCAAGTCCCGAGGATTTGGAGGGATTGTGGCGGGTGCAGGGAACCGTTTACAAGATTAACTTAATCCAATAGTCAGTGATAATGTTATTTATTGTTATAAATTAGTTTTTAAAACGTGCAAGGGATACTGGACTATCAGTCTTGAGATTATGGAGCTTATTAAGCTAATCACTTAATGCCTTAATACCTACGAATGCGTATTCGTTTATAAATGTAGAATTTCTGCAATTCCAAATTTTATAGATCAGTGATCACCTTTGTCCAGCGGTGGACGTCTACAGGTTGATAAAGAAGAAGAAAGAAGAAGTCTCACGTCCAATGCTATAGACGTAGGTCTCTTGCATAGACTTCCACATGCTTCGGTCTTGCGCCGCCTGAATCCCCGGTCCCTGGCCTCAAGTCTGGGTCTGAAACTCTATGGAGCTCGCCAATCTCCTTTTTGTCTGTCTGTCTGTTCCAGCAATCTCGGGAACGGCTGGACCAATTTTAGCGGGACTTTCAGTGACAAATAGTCAAATATAGTTCCAAACTACTCCTGTATTTTAGGCTCCTTTTTAACCACTTGTAAAAAGTTTATTTGAATAAAAAATATTTCTATTCTATTCTAACCGACTTTCTACCTAGTATAAATGTCGTAAATGTTTTTCTATTTAGATATCTCGATATCTCTGTGATTTCTAAATCGATTTGCGTGAATCTTTTTTTAATCGATACCGAAACTTTGCGAGATGGTTCCACAAAAACTTCGGGTTCTAACTCCTCCATCCTGATGCTGCAGGGTACTGCCCACCTAAACTGTGGTGATTTGTTGACTGCCGATTATGAATAGTTTTTGTAGGTACCAAGCAAATACTACACAGTTAAATTCCAGGACCCAACTCCTCAATCCTGATGCTGCAGGGTTGCTGCAGTCTTACATAAATTAGTTTTATGGCCCACCTGTTGCGAAACCCTGTTGAGGTCAAAAAAGGAATGACTCAAGATTCAGATTGACATTATCTCTACATATTCAGACTAGATTAATCTCTTATCAAAGTTTATCTTCTAACCAAACTTGACATTAACATGCAGATAATGGATTTGACACCTTGTTGTTAACAAAGCAACAACTTACAAAATAAAGGACAATGCCAAAAATGTTTGGAACTTTGACCCACAATACTTACGAAAAGTCGTTTACAAGAATGAATATGCATCATTTTATTGATAATTGTTTAGTAGTGAATAAACATAAGTGTTAAAACTTCTAGAACTTGCGGTTTTTGATTAATTCAAAGTCAAAGTTGGACTTATGAAACTGTTTTAAAATATCGTGAGTGGTTTTTAGTAAAATAAATATTTTATTAAATATTAACGGATTTTTATCCCCTAGTTTTACGATATAAATGATTTATTTAAAACTATCTTAAATTAATAGGATATTTTCAATTAATTTACTTTTTCTGTAAATTGCTGGGTCACGATCTGGCCTTCTCCTTTAGATACAAACATAACAAATTATACACCTTCGTCATGAATCACTCTGTCTATTGGTGAAAACAGCATGAATATCCGTTCAGTAGTTTTTGAGTTTATCGCGAACAGACAGACAGACGCGGCAGGTGTTTTATATTATGTAGTGATAAGACTGCATTAGGTACAGATATGCATAGAAAGAGTCATTACTTGGTAATTCAGTAAGTCAAGGACTATCTTTTTATGTAAGTGATTAAAAAAAACTCGTTATCTCTCACAGATAATTTAATCACTGAAAATAATAATCACTGTAGGATTTTCGATCAAAGAACGTAATATAGTGTTCATAATCTGTCGTATCGTATTCGTATCTGAATTCGGTAGTTCTGATGATAATGCTTTTCTTTAGTTATTTGTTTTCACCGAACGGCCTCACGAATAACATTGCATCGTTTTTAATCGACTTCAAAAAAGGAGGAGGTTCTCAATTCGTCGGAATCTTTTTTTTTTATGTATGTTCACCGATTACTCGGAGACGCCTGAACCGATTTGAAAATTCTTTTTTTGTTTCAAAAGGTATACTTCTCAAGTGGTCCCATTTAAATTTTATCGAAATCGGTCGAGCGGTTTTTAAAATATCAACGATAAATTATATACTTCGTATAGTGGCGCGGGAGTTTGAAGTCTATTTTTTAAAAATAATTTTTATATCAAGAACTTACAAAATCATTAACATTTTCATCATCAACATCATCATCATCATCATCATCATTATCTCAACCGATAGACGTCCAGTGCTGGATATTTGTCTCGAACTAGTTGGGGGGTCTACAAACGTTACGCCTCCCGGTGCGGGGTTGATATTCCAGCATTTCGGGACCCAAATTAATATTTTAGTTTTAAGGTGGAAGACACAGTTCTGCCCGCGAAATTCAAATTTAATTTGGTTTTTCGCAATTTGTAAACTAATACGACAAAGTAGGCTTATGGCATTCTAATTGCGACAATGGCAGTATCATCTTCACAGGTTTATATAAAAATCTTTACTTTAAAGTGTCCAGTTTAAGAAATTAAACAAAATATCGACTAATTTGTGAGTAACTCACGTCCAACTCAGTATTTTGATTAATTTCTTAAACTGGTTACTTTCAAGTAAAGATTTTTATGTAAACCTGTGAAGATGATTATTCTACTGGCGCAATTAGAATGCCATTAGCCTAGTTTGTCGTATTAGTTTACAAATTGCGAAAAACCAAATTAAGACTCGTATTATCCTAATCCTTAATTACTACTACTTATTTTATTACTACTTATTTTAGTATTCAATCATACAAGTTCTATTACAGTAATTCCCAAAGTGGTCCAGGTGGACCCCCAGGGGTCCACGGGAGACTCGACGGGGGTCTACGTTGGCGTGACAGAAAAATGGGGGTTCACAATTCGTAAGCGGGGGTCGATAGTGAAGCCGCCGCCGACGCGCCGTCTGCAACGCTTGTTCAGACGTGCAAAGGGACCAAATACGACTTGTGGGTGGTGTGTGTGCTTGCAATCTTGCATGAACTTGTTTGATTCTTCACCAATATAAATACGAATGCCAAGAATAAACGTTACTCATTTGTTCCCGGAATTTCGGAGAGAAAAGTACCTAAAGTGAATCGATCTTAGTGATTGCCAGCGACGGAAAAAGTAAGTAGGCTGCCTTTTGCTATACATACTTTTATTTTATTTATTACTTATTTATTTATTTAGAACAGAAATCCGAGAAAGGTAGAACTTTTTGTCCCTAATTTATTAGTAATTGTTTATTTCCCGACTGTGTGGTGTTTCACTAATATAAGTCATCTTTATTATCAACCCAGCGAGGTCTCCTCTAAGAGAAGGGTTACAGGCCATAGTCCACCATGCTGGCCCAATGCGAATTGGTGGACTTCACACACCGTCGAGAACATTATGGAGAACTCTCAGGTGTTACGTGTACGTTATTAATGTTTAATTTTGATTGCAGGTACAATTATATTTTGATTTACTATACTTACTTAATATAATATTGTAAAATATGATAACAATAATAATAATTAATAGTTACTTACATAGTATTTGAATAAATACAACACAAGAAAATATACTATTTTTTTATTTTTACCACTCCGAGTTTTCTAAATAAAATAAGTGAGAATTGATTGGTTTTTGTGCTGTGAGTAGATGTCAAAAATGTAAGCTTGAGATGGAATCACTTCTTTTTGAATGGTCAACTTTACTTTTGACATCCACTCACAGCACAATCAATTAATTAATTTACCAATCAATTCTCTTTTTTTTTCAAAGAATGTTGTTTTCGTGGTTGGAACTCACTCGCAACGCCAATTTTCATAATTTATCTTCACATTTTTTGTCGACTGGAAATATGATAGAAATTTAGCTGCAGGGGGTCCACCGGAACCAGCAAACTTTTGAAAGGGGTCTATGAGCAAAAAAAGTTTGGGAACCTCTGTTCTATTATTTATTTATTTCATACATTTCAAAAGAATTTTCCAAATCGGTTCAGGCGTCTTCGAGTAATCGGTAAACATACATAAAAAACAAAAAAAAAAAGATTCCGACGAATTGATAACCTCCTTTTTTGAAGTCGGTCAAAAACAGTCGTATTGAACATTGTCGCAGTTATTTTAGGAGAATCAAACTTTACATTAATTTATATATTACATTACTTTACATTAATTTTTATTTTTTATTTTTATCTATAATCTATAATAATCATATAATCTTATAATTGTTATAATAGTTTCGTTATTGTAGTAATTACCATGGTTATCGCTATATTAGATCACAGATTAGATTTTAATCGTCTCTGTGCCAAGGTAATAAGGTATACCTACCTAATTATCGGCTTTATAATTTTCCGATTGCTGTATATTGATTTTGTCGGCAGATTAGAAAAGAACATAATTAATTCTTATGGATTCTAAATGCGCAGGTCCTTTGCTTTTACTTTTTATGCTTCTTCCTTTTCCAATATTTTCAGAACGATGATGGGTGCAGACAGGGCTGGGCAAAATACATGCTTTGCTTTAATTGAAATACAAATTACAAAATACTGTATCGCAAGTAATTAAAATACGAAATACAAAATATCTTTAAGTAAGGTATTTGAAATATAAAATACAAATTACAGTATTTTAGCTATTTTTAATTGAAATACAAAATACAAATTACAAAATACAAAATAAGTAATCTAGACCAACACTGGCTAAAGAGTAGAGGAAAAAAAGATTAATAATAGTGTTCATGAAAGGAAACTCTGGTTTTACTGATTAATTATTAATCAGTAAAACCAGAGTTTCCTTTCAGGAACACTAGATTTTTAAATGTACTGTCTGACAAACAGCCTCTCGTTGGAGAGTGAATAAAACCTGCTGAAGAAAACAATCTTTCTACAGGTCCTGATGAGCACAAACTTGTGTTAAAATCGCTCGTCAAATTTGTTGGCCAATTATTTTGACGTACAGTCATAGATAGCGTACAGTCTATATAACACGTGCAGTGTTGCCAAATCTAATAGCTGCTTTACCATCATTACACTCTCGCCTCGCACTCACACTTACGATCGCTAAATGAAGGTTAAATGTATTTTGATGTTAAAATGTATTTTGAAGCCTCAAGTATTTGAAATACTAATTACAAAATACCTCGGCGTCAGGTATTTGAAATACGAATTACAAATTACATTTTAAGGAAGTAATTTAAATACAAATACCAAATACGTATTTGTATTTCAATTACGTATTTTAATTACAAGTAATTCAAATACTGCCCAACCCTGGGTGCAGAATAAGAACTTCATCACTGATTTTACACTGTAATGTCCTCCCGACCGAATCCGATCAAGGCGGCCAACCTGCTCAGAGATTAGCTATCTGCGCGGGAGATATTATAGGGCACAAGTGTGTGCGCAGATACAGGGGCACTCTCTATTCCCTCACTCTCATAGTCCGATGGCACGGAAAATCCGACACGACCGGAGAGAGATCAGGCGCAGGACCGACGGCTTCACGTGCTCTCCGAGGCACGGGGGTGACTCACCGCCAGCTTCCTAACTCCAGTCTAGTAATGAGAATTTCTTGACAGAAAAACCCAATACATTAATTTTTGGCCCGACCCGGGAATGGAACCCGGGACCTCGTCATCCGTAGTCGAACTTTCTAACCACTAGACCAACGAGGCAGTTATAATTAAGTATGTAGCAAGCAAGCAAATTCGGTCTTTCCGTACGTAGGTAGGTACCCTATTTTTACCCAACTTTGGCAAAGCCAAAAGAAAGGTTTCTCTTTTGGCTGACAAATGTATGTAATATGTGACTATTTACGAATGTTCCAACTTCCACCGTAGCGAATAAACTATTGAGCCGATTTTGATGGCGTCCGTCGATTCGTTATGAATGTCCGGGTCACATAGGGTACATTTTATACGAATAGGTATAATTGAATATAAAAAAATTCTTTTTAAAAAACCGACTTCAAACCCCCGTGCCACTAATAGCCCAACGGTCAAAGGTGCGGACTGAAAACTGAAGGGTTGCAGGTTCGATTTCCACCCATTTCACTATTGTCGTACCCCCTCCTAACACAAGCTTTACGCTTATTTGGAAGGGATAGGAGGATATTAGTCAACTTCAACTTGGCTGATATTCTTTTTTTTTTAAGTATGTAATTTATTGTTTATATTTTAAAAACCGCTTGACCGATTTCGATAAAATTTAAATGGGACCACCTGGGAAGTATATTCTTTGAAACACAGAAGAATTTTTCAAATCGGTTCAGGCGTCTTCGAGTAATCGGTGAACCGACATAAAAAAGATACCGACGAATTGATAGCCTCCTCCCTTTTTTGAAGTCTATGTTAATCGTGAGGCCGTTTGGATAACTAAAGAAAAGCATTATCATCAGAACTACCGAATTCAGATACGATACGAGAGATTAAGAACATTATATTGTGTTTTTTGATCGAAAATCCTAGTGATTATTATTTTCAGTGTTTTTGAAGTCGGTTTTCCGTAGTTGGATTATAGGATCATCATCATCAGCAACCCATCAACGGCTCACTACTGAGCGCAGGTCTCCTCTCAGAGAAGGGTTATAGGCCATAGTCCACCACGCTGGCCCAATGCGAATTGGCGGACTTCACACACCTTCAAGAACATTATGAAGAACTCTCAGGTGTGCAGGTTTCCTCACGATGTTTTCCTTCACCGTTGAAGCAAGTGATATTTTAATTGCTTAAACGCATTTGACTCCGAAAAGTCAGAGGTGCGTACCCGGGATCGAACCTGCGACCCCCCGAATAGGAGACCACAGTCCTAACCACTAGGCTATCACTGCTTATGATTATAGGATACAGGTTTTAAACTTTTGTCCTTGTTTTTACTTTTTTATTAAATACTTAGTAGGTATTTACTTAATAATTCACCTTAGAATGTTAATGATCATCCCAGACCCAAAGTGTATTAGATAAGATTAAGCGTTCTACTTACTCCACTCATCTCGAGATGTTAAGGTCGATACAGTTGGAAGGTCTTTTTGGATTAACCTTGCTTTATACGCATCTGACGATAACCTCCGATTGTGCGCTTGCTTCATCATTCTGGGGCTAGCTTTCAGCTTACAGCTAGCGAAATTAAAAAAAATCAAAATTATTTATTTCACGTAGGCCAACCTGTGGCTCTTATGACACGTCAAGATTCTACCAACGGTTCTGAAAGCGGATTCTGCTGAGAAGAGCCGGCAAGAAACTCAGCAGTTGCTCTTTTCAAAATAATCATTTTACAATATTAATAAGTAGCGATTACATTGTACTTAATAAGTTTTTTATACCATCTTGTGGGCAGCCGGATGCCAAGCCGTAAATCGGCTTGGCATCCCATTTTCATTGGCACCGATGCAACTTTGTTAGAATAGAATAGAATATAATATATCCATAATGAGGGGAAGTTAGAAAAAAAGCGTAGTTACTACAATTCAATTCATGTTAAGACGGGCAGATAGAAAGTAGCCCCATTCCCGCCGATGGCACCCGCTCACGAGCATGACGCATGATCCAGCCGTTGCTTCGCTCGACCATAATATTTGCGATAAAACTGGATAAAACTAACTAGCAAATTTTTTTTTACTAAAATATTATGTCTTTTTGACGTGCGTTGACTGCAGATCACGAGGTCCCAGGTTTGATTCTCGGGTCGTGCCAATACACGCATTGGTTTTTCTGTCAAGAAATTCTCGGTATGTACTAGCCCGGAGTTAGGAAGTTGGCGCTGTGTCACCCCCGTGCCTCGGAGAGCACGTAAAGCCATCAGTCCTGCGCCTGATCTCTCGCTGGTCGTGTCGGGTTTCCGTCCCATCGATCTATGAGAGTGAGGGGGCAGAGAATGCACCTGTGTCTGCGCACACACTTGTGCAATATAAAAATGCGTGTGGCACTCGGGGACTGCCGCGGTAAAGCTATTGCATAGCATTTTCTAGTCGCACGCACACAAACACCGTGCCGAAGTCTGCCGAACTGAAACGACGTTAGACGATGCACGGCTTTCAACGCTGCACCGCTCGCGCTGTGCCGGTCGGAGTGGGGGGTGTTAGGTTTATTTTCGTTACGGAATTTCTTGATTCGGTCGCCGCGCTCAAAGCCCGCGATAAAAGCTATGCAATAGCTTAATATCGCCCGCGCCGCGTACGATACGCTCCATAACGCTCCATGTTGTTCCAGTGCTTCTTGACCGCCAGTGTAGCGGTGAACATCGTCGCACACGGCTGCGTCATCGGCTTCTCCGCCATCCTCATCCCCAGCCTGCGAAGACCAGAATCTCACATCCAGGTCACCACGAGCGAGGAGTCATGGATCGGTATGTATCTTGCCTTCTATTAGAGACTTGAATTGATGTTAATTTCATATAAAACATTATTAACCAACTTCAAAAAAGGAGGAGGTTCTCAATTCGTCAGAAACTTTTTTAAATGTATGTTCACCGATTACTCGAAGACGTGTGGACCGATTTGAAAATTTATTTCTTTGTTTCAAAGGGCATACTTCAAAGGTGGTCCCATATAATTTTTATCGAAATCAGTCGAGCTGTTTTTACAATACCAACAATAAATTAAATACTTTGTATAGTGTGTGTGTAATGTAGTATAGCGGGAGCTTGAAGTCGGTTGTTTAAAAAGATTTAAAAAAAAAAACCGACTTCAAACGCCCGCGCCACTTCATTACACACACACTACACACCTTTTGAAACGAAATAGCAATTTATCTACTCCAGCATCGAAAAGTTCCAATTTCGAATTTGACAGCTGAATCGAAATGAACCCTCTTTCGGTTTGCTTCTCATTTCGATGCAGCTCGTTGTATGGGAGCTGAATCGAAACGGTTATCTTCTTAAAATAGGATACCTAAAGCTAAGGCTCTGAGTTCTGGCACTTTTGTACCGTTCATACAACAGAGGCGCCACAGGCGGCTGGTGGCGGCTTAAGGAGTTACTTTTTGTTACTTTATTGAGCCTACGGCGTATTTTGTTAATGATTTTATTTTCCTTGTCGTAGATAAAATCTTGTATGCAACTGAACGTAATTAGTCATTTTAATTCTCGTACTATCCTATTTTGATACTCGGCAAGCCTCGTATCAAAAAACAGCACTCGACCCTGACCCTCATTACGATGCAGTTGCATAAATAGCTATTATGCAGGATAGTACGAGAATTAAAATGACTAATTACGTTCAGTTGCATACAAGATTTTATCTACGACAAGGAAAATAAAATCATTAACAAAATACGCCGTAGGCTCAATAAAGTGACAAAAAGTAACTCCGTAAGCCGCCACCAGCCGCCTGTGGCGCCTCTGTTGTATGAACGGTACAAAAGTGCCAGAACTCAGAGCCTTAGCTTTAGGTATCCTATTTTAAGAAGATAACCATTTCGATTCAGCTCCCATACAACGAGCTGCATCGAAATGAGAAGCAAAACCGAAAGAGGGTTCATTTCGATTCAGCTGTCAAATTCGAAATTGGAACTTTTGAACGAACATTGGAACGATGCTGGAGTAGATAAAAGAATTTTCCAAATCGGTTCAGGCGTCTTCGAGTAATCGGTGAACATAGGTAGGTACCTACATAAAAAAAACCGACGAATTGATAACCTCCCTCCTTTTTTGAAGTCGGTTAAAAATAGTGATATCTTCTTCTTCTTTATCAACCGACAGACATACACTGCTGAACAACATACTCTTGCATGACACTCTTGCGCCACCTATCCAGCGGCTCCCTGTGACTTGTCTGATGTCGATAGTCCACCTAGTGGTGGGTCTGTCAACTGCGCTTCCCGGTACGGGGTCGTAACTTGCTACCTCAACGGCTATCAGTTCTTTGAACTATGTGCGCCGTTCATTTCCATTTCTGGGATATTTTTTCAGATAATGTAGTCTTTTTTATTTTGCTTGCATCATGCGACTATTCACTGTATAATATTGTGCATTGTGCAATAGTCAGTGGTCTAAATACCACTTAAAGCTCTAATGCAAGTTAGGGAGCCAGACTTTTAGATCAAATGTTTGCGGCCCACCTAAAACCAACTTTGACAGGTGATAAAATCTTTAACCGTAGTTGTAAACTCAAAATTGTGTTCGTTTATTCTTCCGTAAAGCGCCTGATAAAATTAATTCGATACGTTGCATTCTGACCGGACTTTATAGTAACACCAGGGGCCTATCACCAACACTTAAAGCAGTATTATTTCAATATATTTTTTGACATGTCATACCTGCAATGTCAACCTACATAAGGACTAAGGAGTCTAGGAATACTTTTAAAATTAGCGGTAGGGCCCCCAGAGAAAAGTAAGCGTAAAAAGAAAGATCGTTAATAGATTTTCAAATGTTTCAGCTTCCATAGTGGGCTTCGCACTGATCGTGGGGAACTTCATCATCACACCTCTCATGGACACCTTGGGCAGGAAGAAATGCCATTTACTGACCACAGTACCCGTGCTCATCGGCTGGTTCATGCTCCTTCTAGTCAACAACGTAGCTGGCCTGATCACCGCCCGGTTCCTCCAAGGCGTATCAATGGGCATGCTTGGACCTTTAGGCTCAATTATAATTGGAGAAATGACAGATCCAAGGAATCGAGGAGCGTTCTTAACAAGCGTATCACTTTCTTTAACAATTGGAGTCTTATTCACACATTCACTAGGAGCTTATTTTAGTTGGGAGCAAAATGCACTGATATGCTCCTTCATTACCTTCACCAGCCTCCTACTTATAATATATAACCCTGAATCTCCATCCTGGTTGATAGCTAAAGGCAGGTTTAAGGAAGGCGAAGAAATCTTCTTCTGGTTGAGAGGGAAGACTTCGGAACAAGAGGCTGAATTAGAGAACATGTTGGCAGTACAAAGAATGAAAAGGAAGTCCAGTGTCATAGACGAGCAACTGCCACTTAAAACCAAAATTAGCAGATTCTTCACGCATTTAAGAGAAACATTGAAAAAGCCGGAATTCTACAAACCTATTACGATAATGTTTCTATTATATACCATGTTCCAATTTGCTGGAATCAATGTTATTAGTTCATACGCGACGGATATAATTCATCAAGTTGTCGGACCGGAGGCAAATGCGAAGTTTTTAATGGTGCTTTTGGACGTGGAAAGATTTATTTGTAATTTATTGGCTGTGTTTCTGATGAAGACGTTGAGAAGGAGGACACTATTGTTTAGCAGTGGTGCTGTCTGTGTGCTGTCTTATTTGGGGAAGAGTTTATATGTTTACGGCAAGCAAAACAATTTATTACCATTTGACAACCAATGGGTGCCTTTAGTGTTAGTAGCTTTATACATGTTTTCGTTAACTGTGGGTATTTCCTCAATACCATTTGCGATATCAGGCGAGATATTCCCATTAGAGTATCGAGCTTTAGGAGGTGGTATAAGTGTGTTAGCTTTGTCTTTGAACTTTTTTGTTGCTGTTAAATGTTTCCCTGTACTGACTCAGTCGATGGGATTACCTTCGACTTACTTATTGTACTCTGGAGTTGTCACCGTGTGTTTAGTAATTATTTACTTTATGATGCCAGAAACTAAGGACAGAACTCTTCAGGAGATTGAAGACAGCTTCCGAGGGTTGTCTCCTGCAGATCGTAAGAGTGCAGAGCCTCTTAAGGGTCCAACTAATGCTGAAATGCGTAGATGCAGTTCTCACATACTGTATTAAGTAATATTCCAAAATTGGGATGAGATAGAAGGATTTCGAGCTAAGATGACGAGACCCGGAGGACGGACGTGGTAGCAAATCTACTTTACGATGTTTTTCTTTGTTGTTTTAATTTAAGCTCGTTTTAATTTAATTAAATGTAAATATCAATTTTAGTTCTTAAGTTTAGACTGAGGTACATGAGGGGGATTCGACACTGCACCATATGCGATTGCCCACGTCGTTTTCCACATACTGTAGATTGTAGAATAGATATTTAAAGTAATGCTATGTGCGACTTATTGACTGTGATTAGAAAGACAATGATACAATAAAGATTGTAAACTCATGCAGTTTATTATGTTGAGTCTGCAAACTGTAGGTACGAGTAATCTAAGAGTTCCATTAGACGATAGTGTCTACATCAGTCAATTCAATAGGTAATTCACGAGCCATTTCAGTCAATTCAAGACTTAGTTCTGTAAATCATTATTGAGATGTTAGGTTATCCGGCAGTCAACAATGGCTGTGGAAAACAGATAGCAAGACCTATCGTCTCACTAATTAATTAGTACTAAAAATAAAACTATATAATTAGGTAAGTGTTTTGATGAAAATAAAAATCGATCGCGATTATTGTCATTTATTGAAAATGTCCCATTATTTTACAGTATTTATACAACCAAATTACTCTTATTTTGGTCTTTCGTCTATGCAATACTATAGTTGTGTTTAAATCTATGTTTTTTTAATATTTATTTATCGCATAATTTATCACAGATTAATAACAAATAGCGTGTAAAAACTTAAAATACGAAACATCCATCCATCAGTCTAAAGATTCAGGATCATGAAACATTATAAATTCAGGGAATTTTGAACTTTATACACTTATCATTTTTATCATATCCTTACTCCTTCTAACTACGAGGCCAGCTTTATAGAGCTGGAAGGCATCACCTGTCTCTTTTGATCGTCTTGTCATCCTTCTTCTATCTTCTCTAGTTCTATCATTCTTTCATTTTCACACATTTCTATTTGTATTATTTTATCTTTGACCCCTTTGAAATGGCACTCGATTTCATACAGCGTTTTACCTCTCGTCTCAGGGAGTAGAAAGAATAGGAATGCTCCACATATTGTAATACATAATCCGTAAACACAAAATGTCCCTTTCACGCCGATCGCACCAAAAGACATAGGGGCTGTTTTCACCACCAAAAAGAACATGAGAGATAATGTTAAACCTGAAATCCCTCCACCAAGAGATCGATAAGCTAACGGGAATATTTCTCCAGCTATTGCCCAAGGTATTGGCAAAATTCCCAATGTCTTACCAAAGATATACAAAAGAGTTGGAATGACCGGTGTCCATTTGTATGGATCAGGCAAATAACCGAAATCCCGTAAGTACAAAAGTAGAGACGTGGTAAACAATGATGCAACAGTGATATTTATGCCCAAAAAGAGAACTGTGCGACGGTTTAAAGTATTGACGACGATACAAGCTATCACAGCACTGATAAATCTTACAACGTCTACCATCAGCATGCTGGTGTATGATTCTATTTGCCCGTCAGTGACTTCATTCATGATTCCGACGGTATAAGACGGTACCACAGTCATCCCAGATACTTGGAACAGCACGAACATGAACATCATTATCACAGTTGGCTTATAAAACTCAGGTTTCCTCACTACATCCGCATAGTACTTCAATGTAGACACCTTTGGGGTGCTCAGGGGCTGTTTCTTCTGGCTGTTAAGGAGGACTTCCAATTCCTTTTCGGCGTCTTCGTCGAATCCCCTCAGCCATCTGAAGGATTTCCGGCATTCGCTAAATTTTCCTTTGGACGCTAAATACGGTGGGGTTTCAGGTGATAGTGAGATCAGGGTTAAAGACGCCAGGTAGCAACTTCCACAAGCAACGGCAGCGGTTCTCCAGTAGAGAATCGTTCCGAAGACATGAGCAACTAACATGCCAGTGGCGAAAGAAAACGCGATGGTTGCCAGGAATACTCCTCGGTGCTTCGGAGCGGAATACTCAGCGATGGAGACCGGAGCGGCTGCTGCTTGGAGGCCCATACCGAAGCCCTGAAATTGAGAAAAAAAATTAAGTGGCACTCGGGGACTGCCGCAGTAAAGCTATTGCATAGCATTTTTATAAACTTGTGCAATTATAATTTTTTTATTTCTTGTTTGTTTGTTTTTAATAATTAAAAAACAAACAAACAAGAAAAGCGCACTGTGACTACTTCGCGGGTGAGATTCGAACCTGCGACATCAACATCATACACCATACGGTAAAGAAAGTGGCCGTTTGCCCACTGCGCCAAACAGAGCTACTGCTAATGTTGAGCGCTTACTGAACGACGGTGTTAGGTTTATTTTCGTTACAGAATTTCTTGATTCGGTCGCCGCGCTCAAACTGTTTGTCCTAGTTCAAAGCCCGCGATAAAAGCTATGCAATAGCTTAAAAATATTTGAAAGATCCATTTTTACCTTAAATAAACAGGTGTCATAATTAATGTATTACGTACCTATGTTATAGTTTTTGACACAAATACAAGATCTCAAGCAGGTTTTGTAAATTATTTAGCTAAAAATTCTAACGTTAGGAAGTGGATGTGTAGAAAAAATATGGCGAAATATTAAAGGAGTTGTGTAATGAATTATTGATGATATGTAAATCAAGTTTAAAACGGATCTAGTACGACATCAGTTCCACAAGATAAATAAGAGTATATTTCAATATGTCACGGTCATTTTATTATTCTTTTTTGGGGTTCCGTAGTAAACAAGGAACCCTTATAGTTTCGCCATGTCCGTCCGTCTGTCTGTCTGTCTGTCTGTCCGTCCGCGGTTTAGCTCTGAGACTATTAGTTCTAGAAATCTGTAATTTGACAAGGGTATAAATATCAATCACGCCGACAAAGTGGTGAAAAAAAATTTTGAAAAATAATTTTTTTTAGGGTACCTCCCCTACATGTAAAGTGGGGATGAATTTTTTTTTCTCGACTATCCCATAGTGAATAGGTCGTCGTGTCGTTGAATAGGTCTTTCAAAAATATTGTGGGTGTGAGAGCACCATTTTTCAATTCAGGGATCCGTTTGTGAAATATGAAATTTTAAAGTGCTAAATTTTATTAGAGTCAAGTGTCCCCCCCCTCTGCCAGCTAAATGGTTGTATATAGGATACAAGAAAAAATTCACAGCAGTAGTATATATTATAATGAATTTTAAAGGAAAACTATCACAGCTAAGTAGGGTTCATTAGTTAAGGAGTTATATCTGTTTTTTCTAAGTTAGGTATTACACGTAGTAATCAAAAAATTGGTTTAAAACAAACTTAAGAAAGATATTGCTTTGTCAGCAAAAAGGTGAGGTTGGTTAGGCGCTCCTGAGCTCATATTTTCATATTAGGACTTACAATTTTCATATTTTTATCATAGCTATTTTATGTTTATATTATATTATACTATATTATACTGCTACTATTATTATCTGTTATTATTAATCTATCATAATATTCACTATTTTCTACATACTTCTATTTAACATAATATATTGTTCAGTCATCCGGACTTACTGGTCCCACGGAAGACCAGCGCTGTGCCAGTGCTTCCTCCACAGGCATAGCATTTATGCTGAGTGGAGACCATTTTGGGACCACAAATGTTTTGTTCTGACTTCTGTCGTGCATCAGTATGTGTCACTATAACATAATATGTGAGTTCCACATAAATGATTTTTCTTTCTTTCTTTCTTTTCTGGTGTAAGTTGCATATTTTGTAGTATATTATTATAGTATTTAAACCATGGAACTCAAAATGTATTCAATATTCATAAATAAAATAAAAGCACTATCCTAGATCAGCAATAACAGTACTAAATTGGTATATGGGGAAAAATGCTCTTTCGTTTTGGTCACAACTTACAAACCACATTATAGGTACATCGGTGTTTTCAGTATTTTTTGTTTAAATACACTAAAGTAGTACATAATATAAAGAAATTTCAAATTTCCTACTACAGTAGCGGCACGCTATGATGGCCGGTTTGACGTTTGTCCGCTCATGAAGTTCCGTATTAATTGATAACGACTTTGAAGGAAATAATTGTATTACTTTATTGACGATAGTGATGTGCAGAGATTCATAAATTTTATCGAATGTAGTTTTAGGTTTAGGACTCAAAATTTATTTATTAAATTGATTTCTAAAATGTATACAAGTGTAGAAAAATCAGTTTGCACCATTTAAGGGGTGAATGTACTTGTGAATATGAACAATTTTCACTATGTGGACAAACCTCTGAAATCGCAAAAAAATATCAGCTGTTTCATACAAAAGGTAAAATTTTTATTTTTATATGATATATACCACAACTCGGCATTTGGTTTTCTAAATTGAAAATTTTTAAAAATGGAATCTAATACGATCGTCACATAGGATCGCTGGCTAGCACAACTACTACCTCCGGCAAACTCGCGTCAATGCTCAATGCAAAACAAAGCAGTTTCGAATTGACGTTGCTTCGAAAAGTATAAACTGTCAGTGCAATGCGATTGTGATATAGTTTTGACCTGGCTTTGGATTTCAAATATTGATACTGCATTACTGTTGACCCTTGCTCGTTAATTTGGACTCTGTTCAAGCCCTTTGTTGTGGATTTCGTCGATATGACCGAACGTACGCAGAGAACTGTTCTAAATAGTCAGACACGTGAGTTCGTAATACGCCTTCGTAACTATTTCGATCGTGAAGCTCAAAATGGAGGGCCAATTTTACCTATAACGTCAGTGGTTGAACGCGTAGCTGATGCGCTTAATATTGGACAACGAACTGTTAGACGGATAACTAAAAAAAATATGGCGAGACTGGCACAGAAGAAAATAAACTTCACACACCAAAAAAGAGAAAACGAGCAAAACCAGTCGTAGGCATCGATAGCTTTGATGCCGATGCTATCCGAAGACATGTTTACGGCTACTATTTACAGAAGGAGTATCCAACAAGAAAAAAGTTGGTGCATTCACTGAAGGAAGCTGGATTATTCTTCGGTGGGGAAAGTTCTTTAACGAAGATTTTGAAGACCATTGGATTTCGATACAAAAAATGTAACAAACGCAAAATATTGATGGAAAGATTTGATATAGCGATGGCAAGGTATACTTTTTTACGGCAAGTGAAAGAAATCAAAAATTGGCAAAATGTTGTGTTCTTGGATGAAACATGGCTTAATGCTAACCATACTGTAGGCCGTTCTTGGAACGATGACACAGCAGCATCTACTTCCAAAGTTCCTGTAGGAAAAGGATCGCGACTTATAATTTGTCACGCCGGAACCATCAACGGGTTTGTCGAAGGTTCTCTCATGGCTTTTGCGTCAAAAACCACTGGAGACTATCATGAAGACATGAATGGAGAAAAGTTTACTGAATGGTTTACCTCAATGTTGTGTAGCCTCCCTGAACCATCTATTATAATTATGGACAACGCCCCATACCACTCGATGCAAATTGACAAGCCACCTGCCCAATCCCAAAAGAAAGCTGATATCGTCGCATGGCTTCGTAAAAATGGCGTAGATGCAAACATGAATATGTTAAAAGCGGAATTAGTACGTCTTTTAAAAGAAAACAAACCAACCAAGATCCGATACGTCATTGACGAAATAGCATTAGAACATGGGCACAGAGTTATACGGTTACCGCCTTACCATTGTGAGTATAATGCGATTGAGTTGGTGTGGGCTCAAATTAAGGGATATGCTGCAAGACACAATACAGAACCCCCATTTACCACAAAAAAAATGCTAAAATTATTAGAAGAAGCTTGTGAACATGTGACTAAAGGAGACTGGGAAAAGGTTGTGAATAGAACTGTTAAATTAATAAGGGAAGATTATGAAAGAGATGTGAAAATAGATAATATTATAGAAAACGAACATATAATTATTAATGTAGGTGATGATAGCAGTGACGACAGTGAAAATAGTAGTATGGACGAATCTGATTAATTATGGCCTTTTGTGGCACCTTTTTTGGTATCTTTTGTATTCATATGTTTCTTGTGTGCATATAAAGTATGTATATTCATTTTCATTCAAATATTCAGTTCGTTCAAATAAATTAAATAAACATATACATTTTTGTTTTATTAAACCTATTTAATCAGGTACAAAAACAAAACTTAATTGTTTTTTGTTCGAGAATAAATTGACATTCCACATCACTATTGTAATGTGTCAAACCGGCCATCATAGCGTGCCGCTAGTTTAGGTAGTTTAGTTTTGAGATAACAAAAATGGTCTAAAACCGACAACTTTGAAGGCCTCCCATTTCTTCATTTCTGTAGCTAAAAAATAATATAAAATATGTTTGAACTCTAATTAAGGAGCTCTAGACTCATTGTCATCCCAGTTCCCACATGCCAGGGTAAAAAAATAAAATTTTATTTCGACTCCTTTTTCATGTATTTCTTTTTCATGCCCCCCTTTATTTTTTAATTTACTATTATTTTTATTATTTGTTGCTATAGCTGCAATAGAAATACACAGTACTCTGTTTTCAACTGTCTACCTATTACGTTTTACGAAATACAGCCCAATGACAGACAGCGGTCTGACAGCAGACAGTCGGACAGACGGACATACGGACGGACGGACGGACCGACGGAAGGACGGACGGACAGCGGAGGCTTAGTAATTCCGCACCCTTTGGGTACGGACCCCTAGAAAGATTTGTACAAGTTTATATATGAAGCGAACGGCCTGTTTTTAATTTCGTCACTCACTTATCGTTTTCGGTTACTTAAATTATGTACTTGTAGGTTTATCAAGTTACATCAGAAACTATATATCGCTTTAATAATACCTACCTATTGTTTTAATTGGGAACGACCACGCAAAATAATTTATCGAAGTCAACGGAGTCAAGTGATACTTCTTACAATTTAAGTAAATACGTTTATCGATAAAATACATCGATACGTGATATCGATGTATTTTCATGACATAATTATTGATACTGTGGATTGTATCCGAGACAATAGGTACCTACCACGTCTGTTGTGAAAAATCTTTGGCTAAATAAATTGACCTTCAGGTTCCTACTTTATGAGTTATTTAAGGATCTTCGGGTAGTCAACGCGTCATCATCATCAACACGTCGCCGGTCCATTACTGGTGCAAAGGTCCAATCTCAGAATTTTGTCAACCCATTACTCGTGACACCTCTTGATTCTTTGAACAAGTGGGTAGACAGTTTTCTCGTGCCGCTCATTCCCATTAGTACAATTAATTAGTTCAATCGTTTAAACTAATGGGAGTTTTTCCTATTGGTTGAACTGCGCCTAAATCATTTTTGAGAGCGTTTAACTCATGAAGGAGGTGGTAACCCCCTCCCCTCCCCCTGCGAGGGAATCTCGTCGAACCCTGATTGTTAAAACCTTGTTTAGTTACTAACCCTGATAGATAGTCAATTTTCAGGCAATACCTCTCATATTAATGGGGGGGGGGGAGTGGAAAAAGAGTGGGAGGAAAGGGGAAAGGAGTAGATGGGTTTTCAGGGTCCCCCTTAAATCCTTTAAAGCCAAACACCCCCTAACTAAGCAAAGTTCTGCCTGAATTTCGGTAAAAGGATTCGACGAGTTTGGCTTGCAGGGGGGTTAATCTAACCCCCCCCAACGCCCCCGCACTCCTCCCTCCCCCTCAGTCGCGACATCTATACTAAAGTTGAACCGTATCTGGATAAAACCTAGTTACCTGCAAAGATCTACTCATCAGCAAGGCAACAGGATCCTTAGCTGTCAGCAGCAACGCCCAGCCCCCGAGGGTCGGCAGCGTGCTGAGCTGGTTGGTCAGCCGGCGTCCGAGCTTCTGCAGGCAGAACGGCGCGGTCAGGATGCCGGTGATGAGAGCCAAGCCCAGGATTGACGCTGGAATCGGAGATATTCAGATTGAAATTGGGTTTCGTTCGCCTTTAAGGGCCTTGATGTTAGTTTTGAGGAAACTAAATCATAATAGGTAGACAGTTGAAATTTTCACAGAGTAATGTATTTTTTCTATTGCTGCTACAACAAATAATAAAAATAAAATAAAATAAAAAACAAAAATAAAGCCATTAAATAAATACATGGAAAAGGAGTCGAAATAAAATTTTATTTTTTTACTCTGGTATGTGGGGTGTCATTGTCTAGAGTAGAGTTCAAATATATTTTTCATTATTATTAGCTACAAAAATGAAGAAATGGGAGGCCGTCAAAGTTGTCGGTTTTAGACCATTTTTGTTACGAGGTCTATTTCAAAAAATAAACTAGGTAGTTAGCAATTTGAAATTTCTGTATATTATGTACTTTATAAAGCATTTAAACAACATATACTGAAAACACCGATTTATACTTAATGCGGTTTGTAAGTAGTGACCAAACCAAACAAGAATTTTTTCCCATATTATGCTAATTTAGTAAAATCTAAGAACTAAGCTGATATCTAAATATCTAGTTTAAAAAAGTGATTTTGTCATATGTACGGAACCCTAAAAGAGCGAGGCCCGACTCGCACTTGGCCGATTTTAGACTTTGGACAAAGACGTTTTAGCTTGACGGTTCTGCCTTGAAAAAAAAGAAACAAGTTGCCATTGATGTAAAACACGTTTGTTTCTGTTTTTAAAAGGAAGTGACTTACGTAACAGCAAAACAATATAATAAGCGACACATAACAAAACTCGCTAGTCATCACTCATCATCATCAACTATCAAAATATGTCGTCAGTAACTATTTATGGCAGAAAAACAGCAAAATTAAATACCTATCAAACAGAAAATGTTGCTATGAAATAACTTTGCATAATGTTGCTAATTGCTATGAGTAAAATATAAAGTATTTAAGTATGAGTACCTACTTAGTATTATCGCAATTCGCAAGCAATTTGATGTTAAAGCGCAGGCTTAATCATGCCAAGAGAGAAGCTCAAGTTGCTTATCCAGAGTATCTCTGTATATTATGGTGGTGTCTATCTATAGGGGAAAACCGCATGAAAATCCGTTCAGTAGTTTTTGAGTTTATCGCGAACAGACAGACAGACGCGGCGGGGGACTTTGTTTTATAATATGTGATTACGTATAGTCCAGTCGACAGGTAGTTTCAGATGGAAAAAGGTCAGAAGTTAATGAATCTTTGCGATGTTGTTTAGGGATGGTGAATTTACATTTTCTCAAGTTTTGGACCTCGAGGACCCTGTGCTAAAAGAGGAGGACTATACTGGAGGACTATAATGAAATATTGTTGTAATTAAGGTACCTGCTCGGCGATCGCGTTAGCTATTTATGCAACTGCATCGTAATGAGGGTCATTTTAATTCGAGTGCTGTTTTTTGATACGAGGCTTGCCGAGTATCAAAATAGGATAGTACGAGAATTAAAATGACTAATTACGTTCAGTTGCATACAAGATTTTATCTACGACAAGGAAGTAAAATCATTAACAAAATACGCCGTAGGCTCAATAAAGTAACAAAAAGTAACTCCGTAAGCCGCCACCAGCCGCCTCTGGCGCCTCTGTCAACAAAAAGTAACTCCGTAAGCCGCCACCGGCCGCCTGTGGCGCCTCTGTTATATGAACGGTACAAAAGTGCCAGAACTCAGAGCCTTAGCTTTAGGTATCCTATTTTAAGAAGATAACCATTTCGATTCAGCTCCCATACAACGAGCTGCATCGAAATGAGAAGCAAAACCGAAAGAGGGTTCATTTCGATTCAGCTGTCAAACTCGAAATTGGAACTTTTCGATGCTGGAGTAGATAAAACTTTTATCGCTGTCCTAGGACTATTTCACTGTCAAAACATGGTTTTGGCCAATAGGAGAAGCCCAAAATCATATTTTAACATTGATGCAGTCCTTTAAGGACTGAGAAAAAATTACGCGATAGACCTCCTGGTTACAATCACAAACTTTGGACACCCTTTTCCCCCACTCACCCCTCTCCTCCTTTCGTCGTATTCCCCATTACTGAGGGTCGTGACCCCTTCAACCAATGATCTTTTTATGGACGATGTCGCGCCATGTCGTCCGGTTCTCTGCGACATGGAGAGCTTCGTGGATCTTGGTGTCGAGAGCGGTGCGGATTTGATCCGACCAACGCATCGGGCTTCGCCCCCGTCTCCTTCCATCCACTTTGCCAGTAACGACAATCTTTTCAAGGTTGTGTCCCTCTCTTCTGGCAATGTGGCCGAAATAATCAAGGATCCTCTGGAGACAGGTGGTAGATAGCCGTTTCGTGATCTTTAATTGTTTAAGGATCGATGCGTTGGTTCTGTGCGCTGTCCAAGGGATTCCCACTCACCCCACTCAACCCCAATTCACAAAAGATTTTTAGCGAATTTTGAAATAAGTTTTTTTTTCGAAGCGCCATATCTCAGAAACGAATTGACATACAAACATGTTTGTACAGTCAAAGTTGAGGAAATTTAACGCTCTACAAAAAAGTATAAAATGCTTTTGCCGTACGACGTAAGGAAAAAAAGTGATTGAGGAAAAACCGGAGGAAGGTCGAAAATTTGCATTTAAATTTTCGAATAGGTATGATGAAAATGTTAATTAACCGTCCCTGAACAACATCCTAAAATTTCATTAACTTCCGACCTTTTTCCACCAAACCCCACTTTTTCCTACCTGTCGACTGGGCTATTAATAACAATCCCATTTTTCTTTTTGGAACGTAGTTCCTTATCGCTCGATACGAAAGGGGGCTAGACGGAAAAAATTAAGACTAAATTGAACCGACACTTTTTTGAATGTGAATTTGGCATTGTGTTCAATATTTTCACACTACAATATTAGATCACCGTAGCCTTGTGGTTCCTACAGTCGCATAAAGGTCGATGGGCGATGGTTCGAATCCCAGCTGGCAAGTGGCAGCTCGATAGACTGAATTTTCTATTTTCTATTTTATTTTAAATAATTTCTACATGTGGAATTTTTCCCTAATTTTTTTATTTTTATTATTAATTTATTATTAAAAGGAACTTCGTTCCAACCGAGTGTTCCACGACACTCACGCATTTGTTTTGTAATATAATATTATCTTAACAAGCAATGATATTGGAAGGAAAACTTTTTCCATCCAATATCATTGTTAACAAGTCTCGAAAATATAGAGCTTTACAGTTTCCTGTTAGACAAAGAGGGCGCTACTGAAGTGTGACGTCATCAAACTAGTAGCTCCATACAATCTTCATAGAAAATTTCGTTTTATAAAGAGATATATTGAGATATATATTGATCGATATATTTTCTGTTTTTAATACAAATGTTATTTCTCAAATGTTAAATTTTCGATTTTAATTAATGAATTTTGACTACAGTCAAATACCCATTATTATAAATACCTACTTATTATATAAAGAGTTTAGTTTTAGATGCGAGCATTACAAAACATAAAAGCAATTTTGCTACAATTTGCTAGTCATGGGTCACGACCTTGTCACGGCATCAAATTACATATAAACGACTGTTATTATAAACTCATGACGTGAAATCGCTTGTTTGTTGTAATCGCTGCAAATTATAGCTATAGGTAATGCATGAAAACGTAATGGCAACAGCAGCAAATTATTGAAAATGACCTAGACACCTAGCCTGGAGCATCTTCTTTATCAACCGATAGACGTCCACTGCTGGACAAAGGTCTCTTGCATGGATTTCCACAGGCCTCGGTCTTACGCCGCCTGAATCCAGCGTCTCCCTTTGACTCGTTTGATGTCGTCGGACCACCTAGTGGGGGGTCGCCACTCTAGCACCTTGGGACCCCAACGACCATCAGCTAACATACTTACTTGTCGTAGGGGGCACGGTAATCAAGACAACTAGACAATACATAGCTAGAAATGACTATGTAAAAAACGTCCCCACCCACCAACAGATTTCAAACGTATATCAGTTAATACAAATGTATTTTTTTTTCTGTTGTTTGTAGTTTATTTCTATTTTATGTGTTTGTCTATATAGCTTTTATTCTATATTAATCAAGTAATTTGAGTCAACCACTGTAACTGCTCTGTCTTATAATATATAATTATTGTGTGATACATAATTTAATTCGCATTTTGTGGCTACCTATAAGTGGTGTTTATAGCATACCTAAGAACCGTATTTGAATTTAATATGACTGCATGTTTTTATTGCTGTAAAACTGTTGGTGCCCTTAAATAAATAAATAAATAAATACATCATGGTAGCCTGATGATTTTTTATTATGACGACATCCGCCGTAGGATTGGGGTTTTCATGCGAATCGAGTTAGAATTATTTATTTATTTATTTTTCAGTGAAGTGTTTTGGATACCAGTTTAGTAAATTACAACTATAAAAAGAACATACAGCAGCATTAATCAACTAGAAAAAAGCTATTGCAAGGTGCAGATGCGTTTCTGACTCTGAGACGCAGAGAAAAAACCGCGCCGCGATCCCTCTGACCACCTCCGGGCGTACTTCAGCGTGCGTACTTCTTTCGTATTCATTTCATTCATTCCTTTCATTTTTGGATTGAAAATGGTTATTACTCTTTTTACGGGACGTCACAATAATATTAAAAATAGTGCCACGTCTGTTGAGGGTGGGGACAGTGCCCATACAATTTTTTGCATAGTCCTTTGAGTTGGGTCTACCAACTCAAAGGACTATGCAAAAAATTCTATATTGCTAGTATAATGATAGTAGCAGTGATAGCCTATTCTAATATTCGGAGGGTCGCAGGTTCGATCTATTTTATATGCGAGTTATATATGCTTCGGAGAGTTCTGCATAATGTTCTCAAAGGTGTGTGAATTCTGCCAATTTGCATTGGGCTCGCGTGGTGGACTACGGCCTATAACCCTCCTCTGAGAGACCTGCGCTCAGTAGTGAGCCGTTGATGGGTTGCTGATGATGATGCTGGACTCACCTATCCAGGACTCGTGTTCTGGCGTCAGTCGTAAAGCGGAATCTGGCTGTCGTAGCTGCTCGAGCAGTACACCGGGATACGCGATGTTCGCGCCAGTGCCGATCATGTACATCACTATCCCGCTCACCGCGAGCAGCTGCAGGATAGAGAAATATGTAACTTTGAATAGAATAGAATACAATTAAACAGAGTAGAGTAGATTACAATTTACAGTATTGTAGAGTGGAGTATAGAATAAAATAGTTTTATCTAAATAAAGGTTGGCGAATTTTGACCCAGCATTTTTAAAAACCGTTCAGATTCAGAAATCATTTAATTTTAATAAATATTTTTTAGAGTATTTTTGTGTGTAAACCCGATATTTTTAGAAGATGGGGATCAAAAAAATTATTCACAAGTACACATTATAAATAACCGTTACATGGTTATACAAGTGAATATCTTTTTTCTCCCAACTTTATTTGATAGACTTTGATGAACTTTGTTGTTAGACTGGTTTACTAGAACAAGCTTGAGAATTTTGATTCGTGAACGTCTGCTTGAGGCCCACGGTTCAGTTCGTCCGGGTCAGAAACTCTATGGAATTCGCCAATCTCCTTTAAAAAAGGTGCTTTGAATAGTCAAAGTGAATGTACCACTGCCTGGCTCGGAATACCTTTTGAACGATTAGAAATTATAAAGGGGTAAATCGGTAGATCCTTACGGATTGCTGCCTGTTTGCCGGCTTTTTCTACTCGACCTATGGATTAATATGTAATATAACCTCTCAGAGTCTGCGAGGCAAGCACAGAAAATACCTACAATCCTCCAGTTATTCTCTCTTTTTTTTTCCTTCCTTTCTCTTTCCTCTTTTGTCTACATTAACTTGACATTAATCTAGGATTATTAAACTTTGACGCTAATGCCATCGAATACGATTACGATCAATTTGTCTGGTGGGAGGCTCTGGCCGTGGCTATAGTTAGTACCACCCTACCGTCAAAGACGTGCCGCCAAGCGATTAAGCGTTCCGGCACGATGGCGTGTAGAAACCGATTAGGGGTATGGGTTGAATGTACACTGCCATACCCCTTCCAAGTTAGCCCGCTACCATCTTAGACTGCATCGTCACTTACTATCAGGTGAGATCGCAGTCAAGGACTAGCTTGTCATCGAATAAAAAAAAATGGAATAACTTGTACCTAGAACGTAAGGTGAGATATTAAGTACTACCTGCCGTAGAAATGGCGACACAGGTTGCTTCTGTTTCGTCTCACACAACAGGGTCCTCGTCGAAACGATCTCAATTTTCTTCTCAGCCATACTTTATTTTTTTTTAAATAAATTATGGCACTTAAACTTGCATCGTTGAACTTCCGTGATAAGGACTCTGTAAAGATATAAAACATCGATTGATCATTGTCACTGATATAAATGTAGTTGGACTTGTACAAACAAGTGTAAATTCAAAATTTAATACACCCCCGACATGAATTGGCTGTCGAAGTTATCAATTAATTGTCATATAACGATGGCACTGATTTAAAGAGGCAGCTGTAAATAGCAGTTTTGGTAAGTTAAAAATTATAAATGGCACGTTTAATAACTAGTTCAGCAGTTAAAACTAAGCAGTAAAGTAAACAAAACTGAGTAATAAAAAATAATGAAATGGATCAGTGAATATATACTTGAGCAGGAAAATAATTAAATGGGCGGTAAAAATTATTGAACGAGCGGTTACGTGTGGGCAGTAATAAATCGGAATTTGTCGGTAAGAAAAGTGTAAGTTCGGTACTTTTGTTTCGCTCACCCGCTCCTCCCGCGCCCCTCAGGTTTTTTAAACTTAAGTTAGGTACATTGACCCAATACAACCTAAGTGCCCGGCCTGCGGCCGGGCACCTGGGTGTTCATGTATAACCCTAACCTAACCTAACTTTAGATTTTGCCAAAATCGAACCGCTCATTCCATCATTTTTACCGCTCATTCAGTTATTGGACTACTCAATTATTTTTAGAATTGACATTGTATGATAAAATAACCGACTAATTGATTTTTTATTACTGTCCATGTTTTACTGTCGCAATAATAAAATTAGTCAACCGCCATTAAATTAAATAACTGCTCAATAATTATGTTTTTGAACTGATCATAATAGCATCTCGAATATTTTAATAACAGCTCAAAAAATTAGTTCCCTTTAACGATTAACTGGCACGCGTGAAGCACTTAATCGAGTAATCATTGATACTCTTATACTGGCTGGACCGATATTGACCAAACATAGCTAAGAACCACCGCCAGGAAACTGGCTTTCAAATGAAAAAAAACCATTTGCTTCTCATTTCGATGCAGCTCGTTGTATGGGAGCTGCATCGAAATGGTTATCTCCATAAAATAGGATACCTAAAGTTAAGAGGGTCTCAGTTCTGGCACTTTTGTATCATTTAAAAAATGTATAAGTAAGTTAAGTAAAGTTAGTATTTTTAATTCTCGTACCGTTCTATTTTATTACTCGGCAAGCCTCGTATCAAAAAACATCACTCGAATTATAATGACCCTCATTACGATGCAGTTGCATAAATTGCTATTTCGTGTGCTGAATCAAATCACCGCACCGAACTCGAAGGTCCTGGGAACTTCTGACATTTCTCAATACGCTTTATTCAAAGGAGAAGGGCGAACTTTGACCCAGAACTTTTAAAAACCATTCAGATTCGATAATTTAAATGAATATCTTAGATCTTAGGAGTTATCGCAAAATAAAAACGATCGCGCGCCAAAATAATTCAAGCGCGCGCCGAGGGTTATGTAAGCCGAGTGGTTCCGAGCGATAGATACTTCTTTTATAAGCCTACGTACTGTTCAATATGCTGTTCAAGGTATAACTTACGGAACATTCCAAGGAGTTTGCAAAGCATAGGCGTAATATACTCTACTACCCGTGCGAAGCCGGGGCGGGTCGCTAGTATAGATTCATTGTGTGTGGACCAGTGTTTGATTTCTCTTCTTAACAACCATTATATGAGCTTGAACAGCTCTATACATGCTCAATAACTAGTAAAATTTCCTCGTTATCAAATAAAAATAGCTGAAAAAACTACTAAAACGTTGGGTAGGTATGCTATTTTCTTACGAAAGGTAAAAGGCAGGTAAAAGGCTACAGCAATAGCAATTAGCATGATAAGAGCAATGCAATAACAGGCGTGGCGAAAGGATTGCTAAGTGTAGAGTTGCGATAAACTCTATTCTACATACTAGGTCTTTCAAAACTGCAGACTAGACGCTCACTTAATTACTATAATTAGTAATGAGTTAACCGTTAAACTACCTAGGTCTTGAGCGGCAGTCAGCCACGGCCGAAACCTCCCACCAGATCTAGTATAATAATAGCTGATGCCCGCATCTTGATATTTATCCGTTTATTATGTAAAGAGTAGTCTAGGTTTTTAAGAAACCGGCCAAGTGCGAGTCGGACCGCGCACGAAGGGTTCCGTACAAGATTTAGGGATCGAACCTGGGATCCCCGAATAGGAGCTTGTAAAAAATAAGTAAAAGCTTATGATAGATTTAGTTAAATTGATATTTTTACTAAATCTATCATTAAGGTATGGTTTAATACTAATATTAAAAAGAGGAAAGATTTTTTGTTTGTTTGTTTGTACCGAATAGGCTCTGTAACTACTGGACTGATTTTAATCATTTTTTCACCAATCGAAAGCTAAGTTATCAGGAAGTAACATAGGCTATAATTTATTTCCAAAAAATTAGAATTCCTTAAGAAAATTGCAATAATGTAACCCAAAATAGCAAAATTTTGCCTATAAAATGCATTATTTGGCGTGTGCTGATGACATGATTAAAGTACTTATTATTCTCTACAAAAAAGTCCCCGAGGGAATATATCTAACTATCATAATTAAGTCACAATAGTAGCTTTTGTGTTCTAAAATTAGATCGCCTTTATTATCGTATAGTATTAATTCTTCCTTACTAATAGATAATAATTATAAACACGAAAGTGTGTTTGTTTGTTGGTTTGTCCGTCAATCACGCTGCAAAAAAGCTACGGATCGACGTAATTTTTAGGGTTCCGTACCCAAAGGGTGCCAACGGGACCCTATTACTAAGCCTCCGCTGTCCGTCCGTCCGTCCGTCTGTCAGCGGGCTGTATCTCGTAAACCGTAATAGGTAGACAGTTGAAATTTTCACAGAGTGTGTATTTCCATTGCCGGTACAGCAACAAATAATAAAAATAAAATAAAATTAAAAATAAAGGGGATACATGAAAAAAGAGCCGAAATAAAATTTTATTTTTTCACCCTAGCACGTGGGGTGTCAAAGTGGAGTTCAAATATAATTTTTACTATTTTTTAGCTTCAAAAATGAAGAAATGGGGGCCGTCAAAGTTGTCGGTTTTAGACCAATTTTGTGAGGGAGTCTATCTCAAAAACTAAATTATTTAGGAATTTGATGCGAAAGTGTGTTTGTTTGTTGGTTTCTCCTTCCATCATGCAGCAACGATGCAATGCAACAGATCGACGTATTTTTTTGCATGGGTGTATTTGAGGACTTGGAGAGTGACGTAGTCTACTTTTATCCCGGAAAATCAAAGTCGCGCGTATTAGCTAGTTCCCTTATATTGGAGGCCTTTACCTTGAAAGAATACGAAAGGTATCACCGGCAACACTTAGTTAAGCTAAGACAATGTACGGAAGAAAAAATGTGTTTCTACTTCTGTATTTCTTACTAGTACCACTTGTACCTCAATGTAAACAGCTACTTAATTGGTAATAATAATTATTTATTGCTCTCTTTTGAGAAGGTCGTACAACTATTCCTGGTTGGCGAATCGATTATGTTATTAATATTATGTATTATAATAAAAAGTGAGTAAACTCATAAATTAGTACTCGATAGGATTTAAGAAACAAAAATTTTTTGAACTCCATATTATGGCATCCAAAATCCGCCATTTAGAATTTTTCGAATTTGTATGTTCTCTTTGACTCTTGGCTGGCATGGCGAATCTAACGACGTGCCACTTATCAAAATCGGCCCACGCGTTTGGTCTCTAGAGTGCCACAAAGGAACAAACATACATAGACTGATAAACACATTACCACTCCTTTGCGTTGCGCAGTTGGGTAACAAGATAATATTATGTACAAAATAACTTATGTCCTGACATAATGTTATACGTATCTATCCATCTACGTACCTACATACCTACATACCTATCGGTCGTCGAATAACTTACAAGAAAAAACAACAGCCTGACTTCCTCAATTTTGATACACGTGTAAAAACTTTTAATTAAGTTTTTTTGAAGTTAGAAAAATATGTAAGGGTCCCTTATAAAAACTTGAACGGTGAGCTTGGACAGGGAAACGAAAAAAATTTGAAGTCACGATAGAAGGCGCTGGTTATACTTATATGTTATTGTACTTATTCAATATTCATCATCAGCAGCCCATCAACGACTCACTAATCACTACTGAGCGCAGGTCTCCTCTCAGTAAAGGGTTATAGGCCATGGTCCACCACGCTGGCCCAATGCGAATTGGCGGACTTCACACCTTCGAGAACATTATGGAGAACTCTCAGGTGTGCAGGTTTCCTCGCGATGATTTCTTTCACCGTTATAGCTATAGGATTATAGCATGTGATATTAAATTTTTGAAACGCCCTTAATTTCGAAAAGTCAGAGATCCGAACCCGGGATCGAACCTGCGACCCCCCGAATAGGAGACCACAGAACTAACCACTAAGCTTCACTGTACCTATTCAATATTAATAATTTATGTGTTATATTATTAATCTTTAATCCATATACATATCTTAATATATATAAATTACGTGTCACGTTGTTTGTCCGCGATGGACTCCTAAACTACTTAACCGATTTTGATCAAACTTCGTAACTATCTGTAATTTGGTCCAACTTGAAAGATAGGATAGTTTTTTTGGATAAGGATAGTTTATTTGTTTTATTGTATATAGATAAGTTGGCGAATGGCGGTACGAAGTTCGCCGGGTCAGCTAGTAGTATATAAAAGAAACCCTATTTCTCTTGGTCACGGCATCACGCGTGAACGGCTGGACCGATTTTGACGGGACTCACTGACAAGTGACAGATAGCTGATGTTATATGGAGTAACATAGGCTACTTTTTTGACCGAAAAAAGAGTTGTGTTTTTCTACCTATGTATATCAGCACCTCCGTGATTTCTAAACCGATTTGCGTGAATCTTTTTTTAATCGATACAAAAACTTTGCGAGATGGTCCCATAAAACTTTGGGTTCTAAATCATCAATCCTGATGATGCAGGGTTAGGCTGAAATTAGACCGGATAGGTGCCCGTTCATCATTCATATTTGCGAACATGTTTTGCCGGCCTTATAGAGCAAGATCCCAGTGCCGCCAGACCTAAGTTATTTTCTCAGCCATGATTTGTGTACGATAGAATAGTGTTCGTAAGTCCTTTCAGTGTATGCGTACCTGTTAGCTTGTGCCGACGGCCAATTTCCAGATACCAGGTGCTAAAGGTAGGTAAAAACTAGACTAACTTATCTTAAATTCTCAGGGCTGATTTTCATATATGTTTTAAAGAATATTGTAAAAATTAATAAATTAATACTGCCAGACGCTTACCGCCGGCGGTAACTTTTGCCAGACGCTTTGAAGCTCCCAAAAAAATATATAATTTAAGTTAAGTTATATTCTCAGTTATGATTTTTATACATAATACTCAGAGAACTATTGCAATATCATCTGCAAGCTGCCAGACCTATTGGAGGGGTCAAACATCCCCCCAGACACACATTAAGCGTCCCCATATGTATGAGCGCTAGAACATGATTCAATCGTTTACTTCTACTACTTTTTAGGGTTCCGTAGTAAACAAGGAACCCTTATAGTTTCGCCATGTCCGTCCGTCTGTCTGTCTGTCTGTCTGTCCGCTGTTTAGCTCAGAGACTATTGGTACTAGAAATCTGTAATTTGACAAGGGTATAAATATCGATCACGCCGACAAAGTCGTGAAATAAAATTGTGAAAAATATTTTTTAGGGTACCTCCCCTACATGTAAAGTGGGGATGAATTTTTTCATGAAGACAGACAGACGGACATGGCGAAACTATAAGGGTTCCTTGTTTACTACGGAACCCTAAAAAGTATTAGAAGTAAACGAGTGAATCATGTTCTAGCGCTCATACATATGGGGACGCTTAATGTGTGTCTGGGGGGATGTTTGACCCCTCCAATAGGTCTGGCAGCTTACAGAAAATATTGCAATAGTTCCCTGAGTATCATGTATAAAAATCGTAACTGAGAATATAACTTAACTTAAATTATATATTTTTTGGGAGCTTCAAAGCGTCTGGCAAAAGTTACCGCCGGCGGTAAGCGTCTGGCGGTATTAATTTATTAATTTTTACAATATTCTTTAAAACAGATATGAAAATCAGCCCTGAGAATTTAAGATAAGTTAGTCTAGTTTTTACCTACCTTTAGTACCTGGTATCTGGAAATTGGCCGTCGGCACAAGCTAACAGGTACGCATATACTGAAAGGACTTACGAACACTATTCTATCGTACATAAATCATGGCTGAGAAAATAACTTAGGTCTGGCGGCACTGGGATCTTGGACCATTAGGGTGCATTAGGCCTTAGGGACAGTAGGTAGGTATACTGTCCATCTAAATTGTGGTGATTTCTTAACTGTCGATTAGGAATAATTGTTGTAGGTACCAAACTACCAACCAAGCAAAGACTACAAAGTTATTTTTCCAAGAGCCAACTCCTCAATCCTGATGCTGCAGGGATGCTATCCACGCGGACGAAGTCACGGGCATCAGCTTCTTCTTCTTCTTCTTCATATTATTTAATATTAATTATAATGAAATAAATATATTGTACATATTATATCATTCATCATCATCATCATTAGCAACCCATCAACGGCTCACTACTGAGCTCAGGTCTTCAATCAGAGAAGGGTTATAGGCCATAGTCCACCACGCTGGCCCAATGCGAATTGGCGGACTTCACACACCTTCAAGAACATTATGAAGAACTCTCAGGTGTGCAGGTTTCCTCACGATGTTTTCCTTCACCGTTGAAGCAAGTGATATTTAATTGCTTAAACGCACTTGACTCCGAAAAGTCAGAGGTGCGTACCCGGGATTGAAACTGCGACCCCCCGAATAGGAGACCACAGTCCTAACCACTAGGCTATCAGTGCTGCTGCACTGAACATATTATTATATGCAAAATCATAAAAGTATTGCGGTTACCGCAAAATCTAAAGTAGGCGAAGTAGCAGAAAACTCGAATCAATCTGGTTTTTTGAATACAGACTACAGAGTGATAAATCCGGTTGATATTAATAATAAATAAAGAACATGTTATAGTAAGTTAGTAATACTACCTAGATGTTAACCGGGAGTTTTGATAACTTTGATTAATATTGGGAAATCAATCATAGCCGTAAAATCCTTACTATACTTATACGACTTTTTGTGTGAGAGTTTTTCTGATGGTTTGTTGATTTGTCTCTCAATCACAGAGCAACGGACGTGATGTTTAGCATGGGCATATAGTCGAGGACCTAGGTCCTAGAGAGTGTCATACTTTTTGTTATTTATTTCATTTCGCTTGTAAATGTAATTAAATAAGTGGTTATAGCTTTGGACGAGAAAGCAAATTTTCGAATGGTTATAGCTATCAAAATATTATGCCTTTTACAAAAGAGTAAAAGATACTCTACCTATGCATAGAATTTTTATAATAAGAATAACGGCACAAGATATTGTTGAACTTTACTTGCACAGTTACACTTTGAGTTTTTTAAAGGGTTGTTAAAACAGAAAGAATTAAGTAAGTAGGTACTTACATGTCCAAGTTATTATTAATGTACTTATTAAGTTATTCTTAATACACACTTGGAATATTTCACTTATCACGGCACTACCAACTACTAACCATGCTCGTGGTTAGTTACAAACCCAATCAATGTGTTGGCGCGTCGCGGACGCACTGGTGGAAATCGTGCGAGTGTGTGTGCGTGCGTGTGAACTTGACTACAAATGGCGAAGAGTTTCACAATATAAAAGCAGGGTTCCGTAGAGTTGTGAGCGTTTTGACTGTGTTTTAAGAGTGGGTGTACGTTCGTTAACAGTAAACAGATTTGATTTTTATAGTAGTAGATCAAGTTTCAACTACTTATACGAAAAAAAACACGTAAAAATTACATCATACTGCCAAGGGGACGTGCTTGGCAAAAACATAAAATGATGAAATTTGTTCGATAGTAAAAAATCGCGAAGTTAGGTCTAATTTTTAACCAATATTCATTTATTTTCAATGTGTTGCATATTACAGAGCCAAAATTTTTACATAAAATTCCGATTAATATTATCAAGAGAGTAGCTTGAATAAAAAAGAAAATGAATATTTTACGAGTTACAAAGTATTTGGCGCTTACTAGGTACACTCCTATTCCGCGCAAAACGCTTTCGTTTGTCGCGCCTCACATGAGGTTGCGGCTAATGTTTTATTTCATCGCACCGCGCGGCGGGTGAAATCTGATTTTTTTAGTGTTCTACGCGTTCTTAACCCCGAAGCAAAAATAGTTTGTCTGTCTGTGGCATCGTGGCTTTTGAATGGGTGATTTAGGTGCGGTTTTTTTAATTTAAAAGCAGGTTTTCTTGCGGTGGTTCTTAGACGTATTTTATCAAAATAGGTTCAGCCATTTCAAAGTTATCAGCTGTTTAGATAGCTGCGGTAGATTTCTTTGACGCATAATGTGTCTACTTACTACTTACTTACTTTGCTTTCAAACATATCCATATTATATGCTATCATAACTATGCACGATTATGAAATTCTTGGTCTGATGCTGCAGCCAGGATGTCTAGCACACTAGTACTACACTCTTGAAAAAACAATAGCAGATAATTATGTACCTAGTGCTTGGATTCGTTTTGATCAGTATTTAATCTTTAGGCCTTACTATAACGTTCTTATAATAATTGTTATTAGTACAATAATATTAGAAATGTTCATCAAATTTTCGAATTTAATACAAGTTACAAGTATGTAGGTAACGTACGGATTCAAGCGGCGCAAGACCGAAGCTTGTGGAAGTCCATGCAGGAGACCCTAGTCCAGCAGTGGACGTCTATAGGTTGATTAAGAAGAAGAAGAAGGTTACGTATATTTGTAGGTAAGTGGGTTATACGGCGTTCTCACGAGGCGATTTTTGTTGAACAACTGCCAAATCACTTGCCAATCGCCTCGTGTGAACAGAGAATCGCTCGAATTGAAAACAAAAATAGCTTCAATTAAAGTTTCCTAGCTTTCAACTTTCCTCGCTTCTACTCTGTGTTGAAACTTGAAAGCGATTCGCCTCGTGTGAACAGTGTCAACGTTCAATTCGTGGTCAAATAAGTTTGTTTTTGTTTTGGATTGGAATGTAAGTATAATTACTGGTTAACAAATTGTTACATAGTAACTAGTGGTTCGCCCCCCACTGAGACCTCGCGGTAACGGTATCCCATGATTATTCATTCAATCGATACGTCATGACGACCAAAACTGACATTATTATTATTATGCCCGTTTTCACCAAACATACCTAAATCATCCCTTATGTAGGAGTCTCTTTACGTAGGTAGCTCCAAAACACAATCCTAAGTCCTAACATCCGTCCCAATGTCCTTTTAGGTGTTCCGTACAGGATCGTGATAAAGAAGTTGACAGTAATCATCAAATAACTTATCATAGGTAGCCCGTAAAGGTTAGGGAACGTCAGTGAAAACATTGAATTATTATGTAGGTACTAACGAGTGAAAACGGGTTAAGGGCATCTGTACAAATCGTCATCTATCGACGCGAATAGAAAATATACAAAATGATATTTAACTAAAGAATAATTTTAATTGAATAATATGTTATTATATTATGTACCTAAATAATAATGGTCGACGCAAAACTGTTTTTGGGATAAATCGTAGTCGTAACTCCTAGTTCAATGGAATAGTTAATGACTGCGCCATCTATTAGCATTATTGTGAAGCTATGTGAAATTTACTGATGCTCATTAAAAATTAAATAATCTCGTTTCTTTATAATATTCATATAATTTTAGTATTTGTTGTTCAAGTACAGGATACAAGTGAAGTAAGAAAATAAGTACAACTTGAAAATATATAGAAAATTTTCCCAGAGAGCGTCTTCAAGCGAGCGTATTAAATCGCCACTTTGGAAGCCCCCCATTTCGTCAATTTTAGGAAAAAAATTTAAAAAAAAATACGGTTGTACTCTGTTCCAAATTGTCTTTAAAATGATACACAGAAAACCTATGAATCGCAAATAAAAAAAAATTTCTTCGCATTCGCTTCTATGAGAGCCCCCCTGAAATAAAGATTTTTATAACTTTTTAAGCCATTTTCGGCTGGAGGCCATCGGTTTACATATTATATCTAAATTTGAAGTAATTACGTTCAGTAATTCAAAAGTTATAAGGCTCTGACAGACGGACGGACGGACGGACGGACGGACGGACAAGTGCAAATCGCTCTAGTAAACTCAGAGACCTCGCTTCGCTCGGTCAATTACACTTACATTCTAACAATCAATGGTTTTTTATGACTATATATCTGTAAATAGCTTTTCCAAGTTTTGCGGATTAACGGAGAAAAAAAAATAAAAACGAACAATCAAATAAGTAATTATATTTCTCGATAAAAGAAAGTCAAGAGATTGCTTACAGCTCTAAAAAGTGAGGCTATGCTTCTTTCATATTTCCCTTAATTCTTTTTGTGAAACGTCCCAAATATTTAATAAGTTTGTTTTTGTTTTGGATTGGAATGTAAGTATAATTACTGGTTAACAAATTGTTACATAGTAATTACACTTACATTCTAACAATCAATGGTTTTTTATGACTAGTAGGTTAATTAAAGATTTTATTATATCTGTAAATAGCTTTTCCAAGTTTTGCGGATTAACGGAGAAAAAAAAAAAACGAACAATCAAATAAGTAATTATATTTCTCGATAAAAGAAAGTCAAGAGATTGCTTACAGCTCTAAAAAGTGAGGCTATGCTTCTTTCATATTTCCCTTAATTCTTTTTGTGAAACGTCCCAAATATTTAATACAAGCTCCCTGAAAGCTCACTTTCCGACTTCTTGGTAACATTATTGGAAGCAATTTTAATTGAACCGTGAACGTGTTCATTTTTCGCTTTCAATTTTTTGTTGAACAGCAAGTGACATTCAACAAAAATCGCCTCGTGAGAACGCCGTATTACCTTGTGATAAATCTTTAACCACTGCGGTATCCTAAAATCAAGTTTCTACACTCGAAGAAAGTTTTCGAGGATATTCTGACGTATCACACTAGAGTTCGCAAAGCTGCCGTTCAATAGTGGTTATTGACTACCTACTAAGAATCCTACTAAGTATACTACTTCCTACAAGTGATAATCTATACTTATAATAAAACTGTAACTGGATGATTTCTGTACACTATCTATTTTGAAAATTTTAACCGGGGGATGCTTTATTATCAATACTGATCCCAAAACAGATTTTTATTTAATTTTTATCTGTCTGTCTGTCTGTCCGGGCATCACGCAAAAACTACTGAACGGAATTGTATGAAATTTGGTATAATAGTAGGTGATACTCCAGGTCAACATATAGGATAGTTTTTATCCTGATAAACAATAAGGTTCCTCCAGGATAGGGGATGAAAGTTTTTATCGGTTTTACTTCATAATTCCGTCAAATTTGAACCGATTTTAATCATTCTTTTTTTATTTAAAAGTGTATAATATCAGGCATAGTTTGTCTAATTTTGATAAAGATCTGATAAATATTATAGGAGATAGAGGACATAATGCTTCACGGGTAGTAGCAAAAGTCACTCACATAAAGGACAAAAATCGAATACAGGCATTCGATATTTATATGAGGGTTTTAGCCATAGACATAGACTTAATCATTAACCTCCAGGCCCTAGATGATTATGCCATTGTGTTTGTTTTGTAGCCTACCCATGCGAAGCCGGGGCGGGACCACTAGTATTATCGACCGAGCGAAGCGAAGGTCTTTGAGTCTACTTGAGTGAATTTGCACTTGTCCGTCCGTCCGTCCGTCCGTCCGTCCGTCTGTCAGAGCCTTATAACTTCTGAATTACTGAACGTAATTACTTCAATTTTAGATATAATATGTAAACCGATGGCCTCCAGCCGAAAATGGCTTAAAAAGTTATAAAAATCTTTATTTCAGGGGGGCTCTCATAGAAGCGAATGCGAAGAAAAAAAAAATTTTTTGCGTTTCATAGGGTTACAGTACCTCATTTTAAAGATAATTTGGAACAGAGTACAAAAGTATTTTTTTTTTAATTTTTTTCCTAAAATTGACGAAATGGGGGGCTTTCAAAGTGGAGATTATATTTGACCTCACAACGGAATAACCATTGAAAGCTGGGGCTTGAAAGTTTTATAATTTTAGCGTAATATCATGTACTTGAACAACAAATACTAAAATTAGATAAATTTAATAAGGAAACTAAATTATTTAACTTTTAATGAGCAGCAACAACAGAACTTCACAATGATGTCAATAGATGGCGCTCTCATCTCATATAGCAAATGCAGCTATATGTAACATATTATTCAATTAAAATTATTATTTAGTCATTTAGCAAACATCAATAAAACTTCACGTTGCAGTTTGTTTTTACATGTTTTCTGATCGTGTCGATAGTTGACGCTGTGTACAAGTAATTTAATTTGAATGTTCCAAAAAACTATACCTAAGTTTGATTGAGGCCTTGAGGATTTCACTATAACAGTTCCCTAACCTTTACGGGCTACCTATGTTAAGTTAGTTGACACTTTCTGTCAACTTTGTTATTACGAACCTCTACGGGACAACTTAAGGTGAAAATGACATTGGGATGTTAGGATTGTATTTAGGTTCTACCTACGTAAAGAGACTTCTACAAAGGGGATGATTTAGGTATGGTTGGTGAAAACGGGCATAATAATAATGTCAATTTTGATCGTCATGTATCTATTGAATGAATAAGTAATTATGGGAAACCGTTACCGCGAGGTCTCAGTTCGGGGCGAACCACTAGTTATAAATGCGAAAGTTTGTGAGGATGTATGTATGGATGGATGGATGTTTGTTACTCTTTCACGCCACAACGAATGAACCGATTTGGCTGAAATTTGGAATAGTGATAGCTCATACCCAGGATTAACACATAGGCTACATTTTATTCCGGATAATTAAGGAGTTCCCGCGGGAATCAAAAAAACCTTAATCCACGCGAATAAAGTCGCGCGGGGCATCATCTAGGTTTCATAAATAGCTAAGGTCTAGTCTGGTCTGGTGGAAGACATCGATCTTGTTTAATAACTATGTAACGGTGAATCTGTGGCAATAGCTTTTTTTTTTTTTTTAGAATAATAACCAGGTGATGTCTGCGACTTCGTCCGCGTGGATATTTTATTGAAATAAAAATATTTAAAGCTTTTTAGCGTCAGTCTAGTCCTAGTCTTTTATACTTGGTACCTATTAATAATCGACAGTTAAAAATCACCACAGTTTAGGGGGTAATTGTACCTACATCTCGACCGCAATAAGCTCGACCGAATGGTCGAGTTGTCTTAATTTAATTTTATTAATTTGTTCCATGGACAACTCGACCAACAGCAAAATAATGAGTTGTTTATGTACGGTCAAATACAAAAAGTGTTTCACGTATCTAAAATTTATTGCTAACAAAAATTATATCAGGACTTCAATATTATGTATGAATGATATGTTTTGAAAGAGCGAAATTTTTCTTTAGCTTAGGTGGGCAGTACAGCATCGGGATTGAGGAGATGGGTCCTAGAATTTATCTATATAATTATAGTCTTTTGCTTGGTATCTTCAAAAACTATTCATAATAATCGACAGGTAATAAGTCACCACAGTTTAGGTGACAAGTACCCTGCAGCATCAGGATTGAAGAGTTAGGATCCGAAGTTTTTACGGATCCATCTCGCAAAGTTTCTTGATCACTATAATCACGGAGATATCGATATACATACGTAGAAAAACACAACTCTTTTTTTGGAAGTCGGTTAAAGAGTAGGCTATGTTACCTACTCCTTATATCATCAGCTATCTGTCAGTGAAAGTCCCTTCAAAATCGGTCCAGCCATTCTCGAGATTAGCCTAAACAAACAGACAGACAAAAATTTAAAAGAAGGATGTTTTGTTGTAAGTAAGTACCGAATATACTTTCATATTTTGTATTTAGTAAAAAGCTGTTGTTGATATTACAAACACTTCAATTTTAGTTATTTGTATGAATAACCTACGCTAATTATAAAAAAAAAAGAAAAAAAAAAAAATTAAGTGGCACTCGGGGACTGCCGCGGTAAAGCTATTGCATAGCATTTTTTATCAACGTATGCAATTATAATATTTATGCAATATTTTTTTTGCATAGTAAAAATTATGCAAAAAATATTAAAAAACAAACAAACAAGAAAAGCGAACTGTCACTACTTCGCGAGTGAGATTCGAACCTGCGACATCATACAAAGAAAGCGGCCGCTCGCCTACTGCGCCAAATAGAGCTACTTGAGAACCTCTAAAATGTTGAACGCTTACTGAACGACGGTGTTAGGTTTTTTTTCGTTACGGAATTTCTTGATTCGGTCGCCGCGCACAAACTGTTTGACCTAGTTCAAAGCCCGCGATAAAAGCTATGCAATAGCTTAAAAATTTGCTCTCATCGATCTCACTTTGGTAATTAATTAATGAGTAATGATGATGCATTCTAGGTAGATTAAGTTTCTAATTTGGAAGTGGGTATAGCCTGTGTTATGACGGTTTTTACTAAACCCAATACCCATAGGTTTCTGTCTGATGTAATAATATAAACTATAAAATTCTTGAGGTAGGTATTTATGGGTCCATAACCTATGGTGAAACTCGCAAGAAACTTGTTACAATAATGCTAACAGCATTCTGTTTCAGTCATTCGTTGTTATATACAATAAATACCATATAGCGAAGGATTTGGTGAACGAATCACGATTATTGAAAGGTCAATAGTTCACGATCGATGCCATATTATAATCTTATATACATACTAGCTGACCCGGCGAACTTCGTACCGCCAACTTATCTATATAAATAAAACAAATAAACTATCCTAATAAAAAAAAACTATCCTATCTTTCAAGTTGGACCAAATTGCAGATAGTTACGAAGTTTGATCTAAATCAGTTCAGTAGTTTAGGAGTCCATCGCGGACAAACAACGTGACACGTAATTTATATATCCTATATAATATATATATATATATATATAAATATATATATATTATTGTTTCTTCAAACACTTATAACTCGAGAACGGCTGGGCCAATTTTCATCTTTTTGATTTGTGGTATTTGTCTCCGTCTCGAATAGCAGAGTAACTATTAAAAACATTGGAAAATTCACGAAAAAAAAATATAAAAGAAAAAACATTTTCACATACAAAATGTTCATGGATTTCGTAACTCTTAAACATTTAATGTAATGCCGCTTTTATGTTGAAGAGTAAATGTTCATTTTCTACTATGATAAAAAATTTGATAAATTAATGTAGTTTGTTAATGTATTATATGTATTTGTCTCTAAAAAAAAATTTAAGTGGCACTCGGGGACTGCCGCGGTAAAGCTATTGCATAGCATTTTTTATCAACTTATGCAATAATTATAATATTTATGCAATATTTTGTTATGCATAATTAAAATTATGCAAAAACAAAATTAAAAAACAAACAAACAAAAGCGAACTGTAACTACCTACTTCGCGAGTGTGATTCGAACCTGCGACATCATACAAAGAAAGCGGCCGCTCGCCCACTGCGCCAAATAGAGCTACTTGAGAACCTCTAAATGTTGAAGGCTTACTGAACGATGGTGTTATGGTACAGGAGTCCCCCTCAAGCGAAGCGTACCGGCAACTTGATGATGCGGCCAGATCGTGTTTGTTTACAAACATCGGGCCGTGATGATATGATGCTTGATGCCTTGTTGGAAGGAGTTTCATGGGTAGCCGTTGTCATAGGTAGATCAGTTGGCTGTTTCTCTATATCTTGTAGAACGTAGGCAGGCTTCAAACGGTCGATTGAGATGTTTGCTTGACGACGAGGTAACTGGATCGTGTAGACCTTGTCTGTGCGTTTTATAATTTTGTAAGGTCCTTCATATGGAGTTTGAAGTGGCTTGCGTATTGCGTCGGTCCTAACAAACACGTGAGTGCATGTGAGCAAATCCTTATGCACGAACATGTGTTTATTATTATAGTACTTGGTCTCTTGACGCGGTCTGAATTCTCTTATTTGTGCGCGAAGTTGTTCGACGTAGGTGGAGTCCATAGTAGGTGAAGAACGTGTTGAACTTTCGGCAAAGAATTCGCCAGGCAACCGTAGGTTGTAACCGTAGGTAAGTTCCGCTGCACTTACGCCTGTATCTGTACGAAGGGCGGCGCGCAGGCCTAACAGTACAGCAGGCAATTCGTCGAACCATGTGCTTGTGTTAGACAGCCTTGTACGTAGAGCAGTTTTCAGTGTACGGTGCCATCTTTCTACCATGCCGTTGCTTTGCGGGTGATAAGGAGTTGTCCGATTTCTCTTGATTCCCATTAGGTGCATTAGATCCTGGAACAGCTGCGACTCAAATTGAGAACCTTGGTCGCTTGTCAGGGTCTGGAAAATTCCAAATCGACAAATCCAGTTTTTATAGACGACATCCGCGATCTTTTCGCTGCAAATGCTATCTATAGGTACAGTTTCGGGCCATTTGGTGAGTCGGTCGATCATTGTTACTAAGTAGCGATGTCCTTGTGGCGTCGTAGGTAGCGGTCCAACAATATCGACGTGTATGTGTTGGAAACGATCTGCTGGCGGGAATGAAGAAATCTTGCTAACTGTGTGGCGTTGCACTTTGCTCTTCTGGCAGCTAATACAGGTTTTCGTCCATTTGCCGATATCCGCTTGCATGGACGGCCAAAAAAACTTTCTTGTAATTAGCTTTCGAGTCGTTCTAGTTCCGGGATGGCTGATGTTGTGTATGCTTTCATATACTTCGCGTCGATACTGTTCCGGTATGTACGGTCGTATAAACTGTGTGGACGTCTCGCAGTACAACTCGATATTGGTATTAGGTATATTAATTTTCTTCAATGTGAGGTTGGGTTGTTGCAATAATGTTTCGATGCTGCAGTCCTTTTCTTGAGCGTTTGCAATTACGGTGAAATCAATGTTTGAAGGGCAGGTTATTGTTTCGATGCGACTAAGAGCATCTGCGACGATGTTTTGTTGGCCGGACACGTGGCGAATGTCAGTTGTAAACTCGCTGATGAACAAAAGCTGTCTGGTTCGCCTCGGTGTCTCGGTCGAAGAATGCGCTTTGTTTATTGCGTAGGTAAGTGGCTTATGGTCGGTGTATACAATTAGTTCTCTTCCTTCAAAAACTTTTCTAAAATGCTTCATCTTCATAGCCATATAAATAGCTAGTAGCTCTCTGTCGTATGTCGAGTAGTTCTTCTGAGCGTTGTTGAATTTCTTTGAGAAATATCCAAGTGGTTGCCATTTTTTATTTACGTACTGCTGTAGCACGGCTCCTGCTGATAGGTCTGAAGCGTCGCTGAATATAGCAAGAGTAGCGTTATGAGACGGGTGGGCGAGTAAAGTTGCGTTAGATATGCTAACTTTACATGCTTCGAAAGCGTTTGCCCCTTCGCTGGACCACTCGATTACTGTTTTATCCCGTTTTTTTGTATTGTGCAGGTATGCATTTAACGGTGCTTGAATCAGTGCGGCGTTTGGAATATGGTTGCGGTAGAAGTTTAACATTCCCAGGAAGCGTCGTAATTCCTCTATTGTTTTTGGCCTGGGATACTCGGTGATTGTTTTGATTTTTTCTTCGGGCGGCTTTATACCTGCTTCGGACACGAGGTAGCCGAGAAATTTTACTTCCGTTCGGCCGAAAACACATTTCGCAGGGTTTATAGTGATGCCGTTATCTTCCAAGCGTTGCATAACAGTCCTCAAGTGTTCTTTGTGTTCCTTTTCGTTGGTTGATGCGATAAGAACGTCGTCGATGAATGGAAACACGTAATCGAGTCCTCGTAGTACTTCGTGTATGAAACGTTGGAATGTTTGTCCAGCGTTTTTCAATCCGGGACACATACGCGGAAATTCAAATAATCCCATTGGCGTTATGATTGCCGATTTTTCGATATCCTCCTCTCTAATACTTATTTGTTGATATGCGCGATTGAGGTCGATGGTTGAGAATATTTTCTTCCCGGACAGCTGGTGTGTGAAATCTTTGACTCGTGGCACGGGGTATCGATCGGGTTTTGTTATAGCGTTCAATCTTCGATAATCACCACAAACTCTGATATCTCCGTTTTTTTAGGTACGATATGAAGAGGTGATGACCACGAACTCTTGCTTGGTCGGCATAACCCCTGTTCGATCATATTTTCGAACTTCACTCTTTCGTAGCGATGTGGTGGTATAGGGCGGGCGCGACAGTGGACAGGTTGACCTTGGGTTTCAATGTAGTGCTCAACTTTAATCTTGGGACATAGTTGCATTGATGATAATCTTGTGATTCCGGGGAAATCCGATAGTATTTTGTGGTAATCTTCGTTGACATCGATGCTTCGAACTGTTGGAATATTTATTGCGCGGACAAAAGATTGCATCGTTAAGCTAGTTTTTCCGTCGATGAGTCTTCGATTCTTGATATCAACGATTAGCTGATGATAATCAAGAAAATCTGCTCCGATGATTGGCTTGCTAACTTTTGCGACGATGAATTTCCATTTGAATGGTCGGCGAAGATTAAGGTCGAGTTCCATCATCTTCTCTCCGTACGTTGGGATGACTGTATTGTTTGCGGCGTAGAGATGAAAATTCAATGGCTCCGGTGTTTGACCTTTTTTGGGTGGCAACACCGATATATTTGCGCCTGTGTCGATCAGGAATGTTGTCATTGTTTTCTTATCAGTGACGAACAAGCGGTATGAATTCTCAGGTACGCCGGATCCCGCTTCATCCAGCGTAGTCGTTAGTTTTCCGACTTCGTATTTGCGCTTTTGAATGAGCATGGCTGTGCGCATTTCCTTGCATCAATGCCGAAACGACGATGGTAGTAACAATAGGGCATCGGAGTTGCACTTCTTGATCTGTTGTTACTGAGGTAGCGACGGCTTCTAGAACGCTCTCTTCGGAAAAATGGTCTGCTATTGTGTTGAGTCTTGAGGGCGGCGATTTCAAGTGTCAATTTGCTGATTGCGTCGATAACAAAATGCATATCACTGCTTGGAGTGTGCGACGTGGTAGCTGCGACGGCTGATATTTGTGAGCTGGAGTTTGACTCCATCATCGAGTCTGCTATAAGCGCAAGCTCGTCGATTGCAGTCTTGGTGATGAAGTGCTGGCTGGCGTTCAGTACGGTTCGAATGTATGGCGGAAGGTGATTCATCCACATTAGCCGTAGCGTTGAATCGGGAATTTTGTCACTGGCAAGGAATTGCATACGGCGCAGCAGTTGTGAGGGCTTCTGGTTTCCGAGTTCTATCTCTGAAAGTAACTTCTGTAGCTGGCGACTGTCAGATTCCTCGTATACGGAAATCAGGCGATTCTTTAGAGCTGTGTACAGGTCTGTGGCTGGTGGATTGCACAGTATGTCGGAGATTTGCTCGATGTCCTGTTTTTCGAGCTGAGCGATGACCATCTGTGCTAGTTGCTGTTGTCCTTTCTTGAGTTCGCTCGTTGCTGCTTCGAAACTTATGAACCATAGGCGTGGCTTGTCTCGCCAAAAAGGTGGAACGCGCAGTGAGAGTGATATGGCGGCGATTTCTTCTTGGCCTGCAAGGTGTGCTTGACCGGAGATGAATGACTGCTGTTCTTGGGCCATTTTGTTGATGTTCTTCAGAGGTAGGCTCCGTTGATAAGCTCGTCGGCAGGCTACGTTGGACTTCGATAAACTCAGGCGGTAAACTCAGTCGGGGGTCACCACTTTGGAGGAGGATGGTTACGATGTAGAAATAAAATAGCGTGTTCGTAACTCAATGAGTGTAGCCGTGAGAATATATTTACAACTTAAAAGGTAAAGTTTATAATATACAAATTGTACAACAAGATGAGGAGTAGGGAGTGAGACTCCAGGTATGTTTTGACTGTAAAAATAACTTAAAAGTAAACCGTTACGGACTAACAATAAATTGGAAAGCTTATTACCTAGTTCCTACTTACTACAAAATGTTACAATAGAAACCTTAACTAACTTATGTAAACAATGGTGGCAATAATTTGCGCAAGGATCAGGCGTCTAACGAAATGTTTCGTCCTCTAACGGGACCTATTCCCTAACGGTGCGATAATGGTTTCCTGTCTGTACCGTGGGTACGGTACAGTAGTAGTAGTAGTAGTAGTAGTAGCAGTAGTAGCAGTGGCAGTAGCAGTAGTAGCAGTAGTAGTAGTAGAACTTAGGAGTATTTTTTTTATTTATATAATAAGTTGGCGGTACGAAGTTCCCCGGATCAGCTAGTGTGTAAATATTTAATAACACCTACCACAAACCAGAAGCAATTTCTTTTATAGAAGTTTTTTATACGACGTGTTGTATTTCTTCAGGCAGAAAAAAAATACATACATCTGTTTTGCCTTTCTTCGATTTAATTATCAGAGGATTATCTTCATCAAACGGTACGGTATTCATATTATAGTTAACGTACATCTATTGGACTAAGGTCTCTTGCACGGACTTCTACAGGTCTTGGTTTTGCACCACCTGTATAATTCCAGCGGCTCCCTGCGACTCATATAACAATAATAATTTACATAAACGTTGCTATTATATTCTTAGAAGATTCTTCCTTCTTGTCGTTCAAATAGATCCTAATATTTATGAGCTCCTTATACTGTGATATAAGGGAGTTATTTCGAAATTACAGATTGACACTTTTTAAGACAATTACGTTGATCAGTTTTATTTTACGTAAGTAGATAAGTAGGTACTTAGATAGTAAGTAGATACTTGGCTTGTAATGAAATACTCCTTTGTTCCTCTCAATATATTTTATTTTTTAAATGTCTAAATAAAATACCACAGACACATAAAATAAGTGAAATTATACACGTAACAAATAATGATAAACTTTTACATTAATAAACTTATGTAATTTAAGATTATTGTAGGCCTTTGGTAGCTGCATACAATAAAATAAAATTAAATAAACTTTATATCAAGCATAATATTAACATTTAAATTATATCGTTACGTCTAGGTTACGTCTATGGTTTTATGAATCTGCTAAAGATGCATTTGACAGGGGCGCCTTTTGAAAGCATACTTTGCCTGACTAGTAGATAATTTTTCCTTTTTTTTTGTAAACGTGATATTGAGTACTTATTAAGTTGGTTTATCAGTTTATAACTCAAAGGTATTCCGATACCTTTTCTGCTAAGTAGGTACCTACATTAGATTCTCACTTGGGTTTTCAGAGAACAAAACATTAAAAAAAAATCTATGCTTTTCAAAACGTTTCCCTCTAAAATGCATCTTTTGCATCTTGAGTTTGCCGTAGATATGTGATGATGGTAAATAATAGTTAGGTATAAAACAATTTTATTATTTATATTTATGACTAGTAATAGGACTACAATGTTAAAAATAACACGAAAATAGAATATTCAGAACGATAATAATCCATAATTTAATATTATATTATTATTTATACGCAGTACCACAGAATAGTAGCAGCTGTAGGTACAGGTATAATGTAAATGCTTAAAATTAATACAAAATAACGAAAAAAACAATGCCGTAAGATGTCTTAAAAATAAACAGTTACTTACAGTGCCACAAGTATAAGTTGGCGGTGGCGTTTTGAGGAACTAATTCGGTCATCCAATTTTTATACTCCATGGCCGTCTTGAAAATTCACTATTGGATCTCGTTGTGTGCTGTTGCGTTTATTGTGTAAATTAAAAATATTTTTTTTCCAAATTGTCTCATGTTCTTTGAAATGGCAATACTAATGTTATGCCAAGTTATACTTGTCGCACTGTACTTTAATTAACAATTAGATACTTTTTAATATTCGAAAAACTTTACAGTTTTACTCTATATATATAAAACTATGCCAATATTTTCGAATGTATTTCTGTATGCTATTTAATTTTTTTTTAATTTTTTTAAATTGAAAATAAACCATCTTCATCGTGGCCTCAACCAATAGACGTCACCTGCTGGGCCAGCTCTCATACAAGTATCGCCACAGGACGGGGTCTTGTGCCGGTTGTGTCCAACGGCTCCAGCGACTCGCTTGAGATCGTCCTTTCGCTTTTCAACGCTCCGTTTTCCGGTGCGTAGAAATAAGTAATTTACACAGTAAATAAGTAAGTACTAAGTTAGTACATTTACATTGTTATTGAGAGTCAATCGAACCCCAGGAATTCATACCACCTAAACTAATCATAGACAATAATAATTCTGTAGAATAGATTTGAGATTTCCACACTATCAATGGTAAAAGAAAGGCTCCTTCCAAAAGGGAAAGTCCTTCAGGCCATCTTCAGGCGCCAGCGGTCATGCTGCGGTCATGTTTCAAAAATGAATTAAGGTTCTCGTGTTGTAGGCATTGTAGGCTTCTCGGTTCTATGGCACAGACTAGATAATAAATAAATAATCGTTATAATCTGTAGTCGAATGGTTATCTTTTGTCTATAACTTGAATGATGAAGAAAAAACCTGAAACCATATTTTGTAAGATTGGAGGATATCTTTATCTTATCAATCAATCTTTTCTCTAGCTCTACTAGAGCTAGAGAAGAGATTGATTATAAATACTTGCTAATCAAATTACTAGAGCTGCTCTAGTAATTTGATTAGCAAGTATTTAGATGCATAATAAATCTATTAAATAAAGACATTGTAGACTTAATAATGGCGTAACTACATCTGTTGTACATAATCTCTAAAAGTTAGTAACGAGATTGATTAGAGAGTGTGTGCGATAGAATTAGTGCCATTGTTATGGTTTGTTTAGTTCAATAAACTTAATAATCTGTGTAACCAGCTGTAACGTTTCCAACGCCATCTAGCGCCACAGGTCTGTAATAATCCTTCATCTCGCCCCAACCGCGCGGTGCAACATTGAAATTCGGGCCAGAGACTAAAGGTAGACGCGGGCTTTTTGGTGAAGCATAGACATCGTTTAGTTTAGTTGGCGCCAAAGGGACCGGTATTTCAACGTTTTGTACTGAAATAATGGGTGGTGTTACAGGAAAAGGTTCCATTTTTGGTATGTTGGATGTGTGTTTGAGGGCGGATTTTGGGTATGTCTTCTGGTTTCGTAGACTCGATGGAGGGCGGTACGGCGTGTCGTGATTTGCGACTGGCGTGGCTGTGGTACATTGATTTGATGTGTTGCGACCTGGAAGTAAAACAAAATGGTACGGTTCATAAATATTTCCTTTAAAGACATATTATATCTTCGTTCTTCCTTCCTATCCTTTAAAAATATCTTCGAACTTAAAAAACTGATCAGTATAAAATAGTTGATTAATGAATTAAAAACGTAGAACAGTAAAAAGAAATAGATTGCTAACAGTGTGATCCTGATCCTAGATGGCGCTACTAGGACTGCAAGTAATATTTTATGGTATTTTATTGTTCTGATTCATCAATTTTATCTTTATTTCTAGGATCAAATTACAAAATTTTCATAAAATCATATAGCAATAGAAAGTTTTTGGAGTGTTTCAGTGTTCTTTGCGTAGTTGTAAGTATTCAATTCCGGTAGATGGCGTAACATCAATACAATTTTTTTATACATTAAAGGCACACGCTTGACCACTATCACACCTGATGTAAAGTGATGATGTGGCCTAAGGTGGAACGCGTTTGCCTAGAAGATGCCTATTTACTCTTGCTTTAAAGATACCCAAATTGTACGTGCTAGGAAATACAGATCTTGGAAGAGCGTTCCAGACCCTAGCCGTGCGAATCAGAAATGAAGACTTGAACAGCTTCGTGCGCGTGGATGGTATATCAAAATTACATAATATAAGAACGATTAAAACGAGCTTTGTTCTAATGAAAGACGTTACCGATCTATTATTCATCTCTGGCGAAATTCTTCTTCTTCTTTATCAACCTATAGACGTCTACTGCTGGACAAAGGTCTCCTGCATTGACTTCCTACGCTACGGTCTTGCGCCGCTTAAATCCAGCGGCTCCCTGCGACTCGTTTGATGTCGTCAGTCCACCTGGTGGGGGGTCTGCCAACACTGCGTTTCCCGGTGCGGGGTCGCCACTCCAACACCTTGGGACACCAACGATCATCAGCTCTTCGAACTATGTGCCCCGCCCATTTCCACTTCAGTTTCGCGACACGCTGAGCTATGTCGGTGACTTTGGTTCTCGTACGGATCTCTCCATTTCTGATTTGAACTCGCAGGGATATACGGAGCATAGCTCTCTCCATCGCCCGCTGAGTGACCCTGAGCCTTCTTATGAGGCCCATAGTTAGCGACCATGTCTCGGATCCGTAAGTCATCACTGGCAACACGCACTGTTCGAAGACTTTAGCCTTCAGGCACTGAGGGATTTTGGACGAGAAGACATTTCGGAGCTTCCCGAACGCTGCCCAGCCGAGTTGGCGAAATTATAGATGACAATAAGGTAAGGCGCATACATACAACTTTTACATCGACTAAACTGTTTAGTCGAGTTGTGTACTTTTCGTGAATTCCACACAACTAAACTATAATCAAAAGCAAATCGATACAGCTTTTTGATTTTTTGTCGAGCAACTATCGTGTTGATAGTTTGCGCACATTCTATGATCGCAATACATTCCTATAAACTTATGAAATACAACTAAATAGTTGTTCAACTAAAAGTTCTATGTTTGCGCTAGGCCTAAGTAAATGCCTACCTCGGCCTTCGTGCACCCATTTGACAGAACGTTTCTTTCTATTGACGTACATGCTCTGCCCCTTGCTCATGTGGTTGCTGGAGTCCGACAGAGATTTGGAGATGGCTCGCGCTAGATCCATCTGTTCCCGGACCGTGGGGTGGACGCCGGGCACGTAGAACGCTGATGATGCGAAGGTTTTTTCTGGGGGCATAATATGATGATGAATGTAATTATTGATTAGACAAAAAAACATTCACAAGCATCCACAAAGAAGATTAATTCCTCCTTATTTATTGCGGATTCTAATGGAACTATCAATTTTTGTGGTTGCCTTTGTTTAAAATAATTAAAAAATATATCTTCTTCTATCTTCTATAATATAATAAAACTGTAACAGGTCCAATTCTGTACATTGAAGATATTTTGAAAATTTTTGTTTGAGGGCACTCTATAATCGATACTGAAGCCAAAACAATTTTTTTTTAATTTTTTGTCTGTCTGTCTGTCTGTCTGTCTGTCTGTCTGTCTGTATCTTGGCCGCGCATCACGCCGAAACTACTGGACGGATTTAAATGAAACTTGGCACGATTTAAGTTAATACTACGAGGTATAATATAGGATACTTTTTATCCCGAAATTCAGCGCGGTTCCCTTGGGAGAGGGGATGAAAGTCAAAATGTGTATTTCGCTGTAATTCATTAAGGCGTATTCCGATTTAATCCATTCTTTTTTTGTTAGAAAGCAGGTTCTTTAGAGATTGTCCTGTAATTATTTCAAGGTCGTCAATTTCGTAGTTCAGAAATTATAGACATCACGATCTTCAGTATAAGGTCCAAATAACTTGAACCCCGGAATCTACAAGATACTTTGAATGAACGGCTCATCTTAAGCTGGCAAGCGTACTTTATCGTATATAGCCATCGTGGATAGCCCTATTTTGTCAAAGTCAAACTACTCCAAAGGCGTCAGATTTTGCCAAACGATCATTATACCTACATACTACATAGTAGGTATGGATGTAATACATCGTATGGACTTAATGCTACAGTGTTTTCCTATGCAATCTAATATTCTAATCATACTAATATTATAAATGCGAAAGTGTGTTTGTTTGTTGGTTTGTCCTTCAATCACGCCACAACAGAGCCACGGATCGGCGTGATTTTTTGCATGGGTACTATAGTTGAGGACATAGGCTACTTTTTATCCCGGAAAATCAAAGTGTTCACGAGGGATTTTAAAAACTAAATCCACGCGGAAGAAGTCGCGGGCATCAGCTAGTATATAAATAAATGTAAATAAAATAAAAATATTTTTTTCATTTTTCATTATTTAAGGAGCCTTGCCTGCTGAATACTGATTATTCATGCATTTAATATGCATTCATTTTATATAAATTCAAGTTCCATTTGTAAATACGTCATCTTCTTAAATACTTAAAAGATTAGTTAAAAGACTGCTCTTTAATTCTGAACCTAGATGACGTTACTAAAGTTGCAAATTATGTTTTATTGTTGAAATCGATGAAATATCGTATTTTATTGTTCTGGTTTGTCATATTTATTTATTTCTAGGATCAAATTACAAAATTTTCATAAAATCATACAAAAAATGGAAAGAAAATTTTAAGGTGGAAGACACGGTTCTGCCCGCGAAATTCAAATTTAATTTGGTTTTTCGCAATTTGTAAACTAATACGACAAAGTAGGCTTATGGCATTCTAATTGCGACAATGGCAGTATCATCTTCACAGGTTTATATAAAAATCTTTACTTGAAAGTGTCCACTTTAAGAAATTAATCAAAATATTGACTAATTTGTGAGTAAATCACGTCCAACTCAGTATTTTGATTAATTTCTTAAACTGGTCACTTTCAAGTAAAGATTTTTATGTAAACCTGTGAAGATGATAATTCCACTGGCGCAATTAGAAGGCCATAAGCCTACTTTGTCGTATTAGTTTACAAATTGCGAAAAACCAAATTAAATTTTAATTTCGCCGGCAGAACCGTCTCTTCCACCTTAAAGTGTTTTGTTCTTCGTGTAGTTGTATTTAACTCCGGTAGATGGCGTAATATCTGAACGACATTACGCAAGCATTTTTCTAATGTATGACGTTATAGCAATCTATACTTCTTTTACTATTTTCTGGCCTGACTGATCGCTCTCAGAATAACACCCTGTATACGAGTATGAAGGTGAGATTGAGAGAACAGTTTATTTTTAAACATTTCTATTTATATTGAAACGGCGCACTCAGTGCAAGACTCGCCTTGCTCTTCATTATTCAACTTGGTTTGACATTATGTTGTGTCAATACTAATCGCTACACTCGTTTATTTTTAACTGTTTATTTTGATTCGATGACAAGCTATTGCTAGCAATCGCAACAACTTATTAATAATACCTACTAATTATGAAATTGCGCGAATTTGGAACGTCATAATTTAGATTATTTCAAACGTTGAAATGATTGTTTAAATTAAATTCAAATGCCAATTTTTTTATTCCGTGTATGGGTGGAACCACATTTGTGAGGATCGATTCGGATTTTGCCTATACAAAACTGTCATTTTCCATATATTCGTGTACGCATCGAAAACCGTTTGATCCGTACACGTTTCTATGGAATTTGACAGTTTTGTATGGGCGAAATCCGAAACGATCCTCACAAATGTGGTTCCACCCTAAGCCTACATAATCATTAATCTGTGGTGTATGCCGAATTGAGGCTTAATTATGACAGAAGTGTAGAGTAGAGTAGTAGATCTATGGTATGGTCATAGATGCTATTGTAAACTAGCGGCACGCTATGATGGCCGGTTTGACACATTACAATAGTGATGTGGAATGTCAATTTATTCTCGAACAAAAAACAATTAAGTTTTGTTTTTGTACCTGATTAAATAGGTTTAATAAAACAAAAATGTATATGTTTATTTAATTTATTTGAACGAACTGAATATTTGAATGATAAATAGTTACGAAGGCGTATTACGAACTCACGTGTCTGACTATTTAGAACAGTTCTCTGCGTACGTTCGGTCATATCGACGAAATCCACAACAAAGGGCTTGAACAGAGTCCAAATTAACGAGCAAGGGTCAACAGTAATGCAGTATCAATATTTGAAATCCAAAGCCAGGTCAAAACTATATCACAATCGCATTGCACTGACAGTTTATACTTTTCGAAGCAACGTCAATTCGAAACTGCTTTGTTTTGCATTGAGCATTGACGCGAGTTTGCCGGAGGTAGTAGTTGTGCTAGCCAGCGATCCTATGTGACGATCGTATTAGATTCCATTTTTAAAAATTTTCAATTTAGAAAACCAAATGCCGAGTTGTGGTATATATCATATAAAAATAAAAAATTTACCTTTTGTATGAAACAGCTGATATTTTTTTGCGATTTCAGAGGTTTGTCCACATAGTGAAAATTGTTCATATTCACAAGTACATTCACCCCTTAAATGGTGCAAACTGATTTTTCTACACTTGTATACATTTTAGAAATCAATTTAATAAATAAATTTTGAGTCCTAAACCTAAAACTACATTCGATAAAATTTATGAATCTCTGCACATCACTATCGTCAATAAAGTAATACAATTATTTCCTTCAAAGTCGTTATCAATTAATACGGAACTTCATGAGCGGACAAACGTCAAACCGGCCATCATAGCGTGCCGCTAGTGTAGGCATAAGACGAATGATATTTACTACCGATTGTAGGTGCAGGTTGGCGTTGGTTTGGAATTCCTCGTTTCCTGCTATGCTACAACCAAAGAATACACTGTATCATGAGCGAGTCCCGTCATCGCCATATATATAAATAGTACTCTGTGATCGCCATCGTCGCGCGCGTCGGGTTGAAATCCACGTATTTATATTGGCGCGGATTCGTTTTTATTTTGCGATAACTCCTATGATTATCATAATGTGCATGAGATGCTTATGGTAACTAACGTATTTAAGTTGATAAGGATTAATACTGTATCCGTCTAAATAGATTTCCAATTACCGCATAGTATGTGACCATTTTTTTAGAAGTTAAAATGGGTATAGTGAGCTATCCTTAAAAGATAGATATAATGCCATCGCGGACTTTTCTGTAAAGACTTATCCCACCATACCACCACCATAAATTGTTTTGTTATATCTCAAAGGGATTAGGCAGCATTTTCGATGAAAGCTCCCAGCGGCTTAAATTTTTCCGACATTGTCAACAATTATCGTCATAAGTATTTCAACAAATTTACTATCTACTGGTGAAAACCGCATGAAAATCCGTTCAGTAGTTTTTGAGTTTATCGCGAACATACAGACAGACATACAGATAGACAGACAGACAGAGGCGGCGGGGGACATTGTTTTATAATATGTAGTGAAGAGTATTAGTATTACACTGTTGGGATTCAGGAACGGTTGGTGTAGTGTATAGGCAGTAGACACTATGTGTTCATACAGCAAGTAGCGGGTAGAAGCAAAACACAGACACACATAAATACAGGCACCACTGTGTAGTGGAGGTCAGTTGTGTGTAGACCACGTACTGAGTAGTACGTTATTGTATGTGTTATTACGTACTATGGAATATATGGGTATCCTTGGACATCCTATTGGAGTCCAGCATGCTTTACGGTATCCACGTGGATATTCATCTTCCCAAAAAAAAAAAAAATTTATGGCACTCACCAAATTTCCTGTCTTTTTTGATGATATGCTCTTCAGCATCAGGGGCCGGTGTGAAGATCTTGTTCAGGTCCACCTCCTTGTCTCCGACGATGATCGGCTTGTTTTCCAAGTCTTCCTGCAATTCGGGACTTTATTAATTTACCCGCAACATAACCCTTTTTAAAACCTCAGACTAAAGGAAAAAGAATCAAGCTAAAACGCTTAGAAAGGATTTTTCTAATTCTAACAAATTTTAGGCTCAAAACAAGCAATGAATGTGTCATATAATTTTTTCTGTGCTGGAATATGAGTACTTTTATCTACTGATAATTATGTTTTCGATGGTTATTGTGATGAAATAAGACACTCTTTCACAGCACAATATGTCATTTTTTTATAATTTTCTGCGAGTTTGTCGTACTAACCGACGATACTGCGTAGTTGGCCAATGGCTTATCACTGCGTCGGCTTATCGTGGTTCTGAGCGTTAGAAGTCCGATGGGAAAAAGCCTTATTGCATAGTTTTTATCGCGGGCTTGGAACTAGGAAAATAAACCTAACACCGTCGTTCAGTAAGCGTTCAACATTTTAGAGGTTCACAAGTAACTCTGTTTGGCGCAGTGGGCGAGCGGCCGCTTTCTCTAGCGTATGGTGTATGATGTCGCAGGTTCGAATCTCACTCGCGAAGTGACAGTGCGCTTTTCTTGTTTGTTTTTTAATTTTGTTTTTGCAAAAAAAATATTGCATAAATATTATAATTGCATAAGTTGATAAAAAATGCTATGCAATAGCTTAACTGCGGCAGTCCCCCAGTGACACTTAATTTTTTTTCTCATATGTGGGTTTTTAATTTTTTTAATATGTATAGCCTAATGTTAAGTGATTAACTGATTACCGCCGCCCTTGAACATTTGTGGCACCAGAGACATTACCAATGCGTTGCCGGCTTTTCAGTAATTCCGTAGGTTTCGCCATTCATTCATAATCATACACAATCCAGCCGGCCCACTACTGGGTACAAGCAAGAGCATCGCCAGCCGATGGCCAGGGGGGGGGGGGCAGCGGTATCTGGATTTTAATGATGAAGTATCTACTAGTACTATATTTTTCAAATGTCTAGGGAGGGGGGCAGCTGCCCCTACCTACCCCCCCCTTGGCGACGCCCATGGGTACAAGTCTCCCCCGGAATAAGATAAAGGTAGGCCTTAGTTCACTACGCTGCTGCTTGCGGATCGGTAAACTTCGAAAAACAGACGCCATGCAGGAGAGCGTCCCACAGGTTTCGGTTCAGAAACGTTGAACTAATGCTTATATTTGGTTCCAATTTCCAACCAATTAAGGCGCTGTGTTCAGTCACGATCTTCATTCGTGAGCCAAATCACAAGCCGAATGAAGATCGTCTTATTTAAAATCTATGGGTCAATATAATGTTATTATTTTAATATTTTCGATTATAATTTAACAGTCGCAAATCGCAATAAATAAAATCTAAAACAGCCATTTGTTGTAGTAAAATATGAAAAACAATTGTACTTAATTTTACCAAAATAAATGTATGCATACAACTTTTATCTATCGAGAAAAGTTTGCGTCATCGTTTTTAGGAAACAGCCATCAGGCCAGAAATACGATCAATTATAACTACTTTTTTTCATAATATTATGACCCATAGATTTTAAATAAGACGATCTTCATTCGGCTTGTGATTCGGCTCCACGAATGAAGATCGTGACTGAACAGAGCGCCTTAAGGGTGTCAATGCTCTTGACTTCTCGAAGTTCTATGGTAGAATGGTGAAGGAGGAACAAGGTTGTGAACCTCCTGAGCGCACCCTCCAAAGTAAGTAGTGGTCAAATCGACTATCTTCCGACAGTCTTCAAATTGATTGATTGACGCCATCTAGTGGCGGACCTAAAAGTTCACATCATACACTCAGGATTCGTCATACAAACCTACTACTTACTACTAACTTTTTCCTTTAGTCTGAGGTCAAAACTTTAAACTTCTGCACACAATAATGTATATGGTATTTATAATGCTATGTCTAATTCTTTCGTACAAAATCTCTAAACACTAAACTGAGAGGTCCAGATATCGTGCTATCCTTTTCTTATAGCTCCTTGTGGTAAAGGATAGCACTAGATTTATGTTAATTCAGTTTAGAGATTGAGTACAATATTACTAAAACAATTTTTTTTTATTGATTTAGGTACCCCTGCATACCAAAGAGCATTTTGTAAGGGTTTCTCAATTCAATCGAAGCTTCATATTTGTGTTGTTCTTGGCATTTTGTCCATACCTACTACTGAAGCTAATACTAATTAAATAATATTTTTTTCTTGGGTTTATTTGGGCCACAGCCTTCATGGCCAAACCCAAAAAAAGCAAAATACAGAATTTTGAGTTTGTAAAAATAAAGCCAATTGTTAAAAACAGCTATTTTCAAAGTTTAGAAAACAAACAAAAAATGTTAGATAATATAAAAACAATTCAAAGCTGTGATATTGTTAATAACATAATATATTTTAGACTACAAGAAAAAAATCTCTCTATTGTACCAAATCTAAATGACAGCTCTAAATGCACCTAATGCTATCCTTTTCCTCAGGAAACAGTGTGAAAAGGATACCTAGCATTATTTTTAGATCTGTCAATTCAGTTTAGAGATTAAATATGTAGGTACAACAGAGTTATTTTATATTTTAAAAATCTTAGTAGCTCAACGGTTCAAGGTGCAGACTTAAAACTGAAATGTCGACGGTTCAATCTCACTCGTTGCACTATTGTTGTACCCACTCACAAGCTTAACGCTTTTTTTGTGGGGAGAGGGGAATATTAGTCATGTTCAACATGGCTAATATTAATATTCTTAAAAAAACCAGTGAATATCTGTCTCACATTCACGGTTTACAGAAATAAAAATAAGCCTTGATTGCGAAGTTAACGGATTCATGTAAATGTGTGCTTAAAATCAGCTAAACATCCAAACTATGAACACGTATTTACAATTTGATGATGTAATGGGTCCACGAATAGGCAAAATTACGGACAGTCTTACAAGAATATACTCCGGTGGGGGCAATTCCACTCCCGACAAGTCTGCATCGTTCTGTATTATCGATAAAACATGTTAAAATGTGTACACCACTACATTTCTATTTTTAGTTTATTAAAATCATAACCAAAACAATCTTTTGATGATTTTTATTTATGTACCACCGATAAAATATTTTAAAACTTTCATAGTATCTCGGTAGGTAAGTAAGTTAGTATATATAAAATTCATTTTCTTTGATTGTTTTTCGTAGCCCCAGTCAATAATAAAAAAGCAAAAAAAATGTACAAAGTAAATGTTTGATTTTAAAAACTATAGGTAGACTATAATATTTAGTCGCACTTACAATTTACATACATTAGCTATAATCTTTATAATATATAAATGTATGGGTATAATTTTTATACTTCACACATAACAATTACCTAATAGAATATAATATCATATTGAAATTGGATTGAATTTATTTATAAATTAAAATCTTAGACCATAATATCAAAAGTCAAGAATTATCTGTCATTTTTCTTCCAATTTCATAACAAAGTACCAATTTAATAAAACTATTAAGTATTTTCTATTAATAATTAAGAAATATGAACCTTATTTATATGACGGTAAAATAAAGTTTAAGTTGCACGATGAAAATCGTTTAGTAGAGCAATTTATAGTGCTACTAGTTTTGGCAGGTCTCCAACGGGCCGGCCGCTACGCTAATTTATGATCGAAACCAAATGTATTTCTTTAAAATTTCGGAATTGAGGTCGTTGGTTATACCAGAGTGTTGTTCTTTGATGTAAGGAGTCAAGAAATTAGATTTTCATAATAATACAATAACTCACGCGTTTTGATTAGGAAACTAAGACGCCGTTGGGTCTGGCTATTGTTTATTTAATATCTAATGCATGTTTAAATGGTAGTTAAGGCACAAAATTCGAAGTACTAATAGCGACCTCGCACCAAAAACCACAGTGTTTATTTATTTATTTATTTACTAGCTGACACGGCGAACTTCGTACCGCCAACTTGTCTATTATAATTTTTTTTGTTTTTTTTTTATTAAGTGTTAAAACCTTCCGTGGACCTTAAGGAACATACAAAAAAATAAATTAACCGGATTGGTCCATCCATTCTTGAGTTATGCGCTTACCAACATTCATTTTTATTTATATAGAAGATAGATAGATTTATTAGGGTTTACTAATAACGACACAGTACTATAATAAAATACGAAAATAATAACCGTGGCACTTCCCACGTAAACAACTGGTTATATTCAGTGACTTTAAGCTACATTTTTAGATGGACAGAGCCCGCATTAGATGGAAGATATCGAATTGATCTTAGAGAGCCACTGGATATACGCGGCACAAGAGTGTGTCGTGTGGAAGTACCTACAAGAGACATTTTTCCAGCAGTGAACATCTAACGGTTGATGACAATGACGAATATTTTAATGTGAGACCGCGGATAAACATGGTCAACGTACTGTAATCTATATATATAAAAGAAAGTGGTGTTAGTTACACTATTTATAACTCAAGAACGGATGAACCGATTTGGCTCAAAATTTGTGGAGAGGTAGCTTAGAACCAGGAGACGGACATAGGATACTTTTTATCCCGTTCGACCGCGTTTCCGTCAAGTCAATATAAAACCTGTTATAACAAAAATGCATCTGACATGGAATAAAAAAACGAAAATGACAGTGGAAGAACAAAACGTAAATGACAGCTAAACGTAATTTTGTATTTGGTTAATTATGGTAAAAACAATTATAAAAATTATAGTTTAACGTAATTGATAATATCATCAGTAATATGTTTTCTCTTTGAATCATCATTAACAATGCCGCGAGCAAGACGATCAAATGTTTCCTGCTACAAAGCTACGGATTGACGTGATTTATTGGATAGGTATAGTTGAGAACCTGGAGGGTGACAAAGATTTCCCGCGGGATGTTATGAACTAAATCCACGCAGACGAAGTCGCGGGCATCAGCTAGTATTATTATAAGTATTTATTTATATTTTGAAAATCGTGTTTATTTATTTATGACAATATGATTCAAGATAGGTAAACTAAGTACAATATATATAATAATGTACCTACCTAGTAGTTAGTTAATTAGCTAGATTTATGCGAGTTTTTACTAAACTCTGGTTACTGGTAGGATACAGATAAAAGAGCACGAAGCGCCACGTTTGACATACGGAGGGTCTCTTAAACTAATATACTTAGTGCTTAATTCACCAACGTCGAGAGACGTTTTACCGTGGAATAAATTGGGCGTTTTGACAGTTTTTGTATTGTAAATACTGTCAAAATATCAAAATGCTCGGATAAGATTTATTAACCGAATTCAAAAAAGAAGGAGGTTCTCAATTCGTCGGAATCTTTTTTTTATGTATGTTCACCGATTACTCGAAGACTTGGAAAATTCTTTTTTTTGTTTCAAAGGGTTTACTTCCCAGGTGGTCCCATTGAAATTTTATCGAAATCGGTCGAGCGGTTTTAAAAAAATCAACAATAAATTATATACTTTATAACGGCGCGGGCGTTTGAAGTCAGTTTTTCAAAAAGAATTTTTTATATCATCGAAATAGATAAGTAGGTACATGTTGTAGAATACCGATAGACGCGGACAACCTTGCCCCGATGTATATACATTAGTGGGTAGGTAGAACCTACAATATGTATGTGCATCAGTATAGTCTAATTACACGCTACACGTACTTGCCAACTACTCAAGCCTATCGGATCGCTAATTAATTTTCAGATAAATATGTCAACGGCTCAGATTTGACGTCACTCTCCAGAGTGCAGTCACAGCTGTATAACTGTTAACATAATTATTATAGCTCACACAGAAGTTTTGCAATACAATTAGGGAGAGATAAGTAAAGCTAACACACTCAGGCGCGATTCCCAAGAGATGTGGGTTCGAATCCCGCTGGCCTCGGAATTTTCGATACGTGTTTATAAATTTATTCTGATATTTCCTTAAGTGTACAGATTAACAGTTTAATAAAAAATAAAAATAACAATGTTAATGCCTACATAAGTCATAAAGCTCATGTACTTAGTATGTAAATGCTTTCAATCCAGACCAATACTAAACATACGCACTCAAGAGCTTTATTTTTACAAAAATGCGAACGTGTTGGCGGGTGCAGGTTCAATGCCCGGTCACGGAATGAGAGCACTCCGAGATCATTTGAGATTAGTTTCAATCAATCAAGCATATGAAAGCTTGATGATCTTAACAATGATACCTACCTAGTACCTATGTCTTTGGTTTTAAGATCCGTTTAGTTATATTCATTATTCATAGAACAACACGTGACACGTCCCTACTTCCCTTTAGCTACAAGTTTGGATGAGCGAGAAATATTTTGAGACCCACATGCGCAATTTAATAATATTGTCATCATCATCATCAACCCATCAACGGCTCACTACTGAGCGCAGGTCTCCTCTCAGAGAAGGGTTATAGGCCATAGTCCACCACGATGGCCCAATGCGAATTGACGGACTTCACACACCTTCAAGAACATTATGAAGAACTCTAAGGTGTGCAGGTTTCCTCACGATGTTTTCCTTCGCCGTTAAAGCATATTGTGATATTTAATTGCATAAACGCATGTATAACTTCGAAAAGTCAGAGATCGAACCTGCGACCCCCCCAAATAGGAGACCACAGTCCTAACCACTAGGCTATCAGCCTATCACTGCTTTAAACTGACACTATTTTATATGTCCTAACGACGAAAAACATAAACAAATAAACGCTCACTTCAATCGTTCTTAATTATGATCACTGATCAAAACTTTGCACAAGAAACAACAAAGGCCATTTATTTTGAAAAATCTCGTGAAAATTCTTTCATCATTAGCAACCCATCAACGGCTCACTACTGAGCGCAGGTCTCCTCTCAGAGAAGGGAAAACTCTTTACCATTCATTTAATTGCAAAATTTTGCTGACTCAGCAGTTCATGCATGAAAAGTAACAAATAATTTAATATAAAAATTATTTTTATTAAAAACCGACTTCAAACGGCCCGCGCCACTACAAAGTATATAATTTATTATTGATATTTTACAAACCGCTCGACCGATTTCGTTAAAATTTCAATGGGACCACCTGGAAATCTGGACCCTTTGAAACAAAAAAGAATTTTCCAAATCGGTTCAGGCGTCTTCGAGTAATCGGTGAACATACATAAAAAAAGATTCCGACGAATTGAGAACCTCCTGCTTTGTTGAAGTCGGTTAATAAACAGACAGAGAGTGCTACTGTTGCATTGATAAATAATTTTTATTTTTATTGATAATTCTTGCAAAACGATTTACAGACTTCCTATAATTTGCTAATAAACGAAGCAGCTGTTTTGTTTCTGAAACTAATTTTGACGTTGATATTAGAAAATTAACCCGATGCAAACACAGATAGCTTTTTACAATGTTAAAAATTGTGTTGGCATTAGCTCAATTATTAACCCGTCGCTAAACAATGCGGACACACAATTTCTATTAAAAAGAAAACTTCAAAGTTTTGAGAACTTAGACCTTTTGGCTCAGTGCCAAATTGATGCTAGAGGAGCATCCCCAAGGAGCATTATATTCTCCTAGATCTGCTTTCAATGCAATGTGTCCCTTCATTCACTTCCCCTAAACTAAGATTTCTGTGGAATTGTCTAAAATGATTGGCTACAGACACAGTGTGACGTTTGCCATAGGCATGATCACAAATTTTGAAAAACTGGTGAATGATGTTCGGAAGTACCTTCTACTGAATTCTTTTAAATTGGTTGTCTGTAAAGTCGGTTTACGGACGATAGTTTTACGTGATACCGTCATAAAGAAACATTGCGCGGCGGGCGCTCTCTAGTCACAAGCCAACACTTGGGCCGATCGTGCCTCTCTATCGCTTGTTCCGCGCTCAGGCTCAGGCGGAACGTGATACTTTTTCGTGCGTGCAACCGGTGTTCATCGATTTATAAGACGTTATCACGTCAAAAAAAGTTTGGTAGATAAAATTGTCATTTCAATTTTAAGTTTTAAAATTCACGCAATATTGCTCGAAGGTGTCATGGCGTCGTTCGTGACGTCATCTCTATGTTTTTTACTAGCAGTTTGTCAAAGTTTGAACATAGATGTGACGTATTGCTCTGATTGGCGTTCAATCCAATATGGCGGATTGCTATATTCTATAGTTTTATTTTATCAAAATAAATATCAATCTCGCACAGAATAGAAGTATTAATTAATACTTACATTTTATAAAATCCATCAATCCTTTCATTAGATTGATTCTTGATTACTAAATAGGCATGATGACAAAGTCATCAGAGAGATCAGAGAATTCTGATCTGTCTGATTGGCAACATTTTCACGCTGTTGGCTGGATTGCTATAGGTTTCAAAAACCCTATAACCGTAGGTACACGAAGTCTGAATAGTGCTAGCGTTTGAGCAAGCACAACCTTTCACGGCGGGAACCAAAAAGCCAATGATTAAAATGGTGAGCAAGCACTGCCGTTTGCGGCTTGCGCTGAGCCATAGCCGTCTCTATCTCCTGTAGAGAGCCATGAAGTGGATGTGGCAACGTCGCAATTTACTGTCACTGGTAGGCCCATGGGTAAAATGAAAAATCAGTAGGAATGTATAGCTGTATAGATTTCGGTGTTGATAATTATTTACTTTTAGCTGCTTTATTTTTATGGCGTCCACATGAATGAGAACTAACAATTATTAAATAATTACATAATTTTGTGTTTTTAGAAACATCGAAGAGTGAATTGAAAAGGTAATGATGTAAATAAAGTTAAAAAGTAAACGACATTATGGTACATAACTTTGAAACTACTGACCCGATCTTGATGAAATTTGCACTGTTTCCTAAGTTAAAAGATTCTTAAAACAATTAAGAAAGATTTTTAGATAATGATAAAGTAGGTATATCAAAAAATAAAATAAAACTTCTTTAAAAAGCGAATATTCTCTTTAATTAATGGTTTCTTATTATTCAGCTTGTTTTTATTTCATTGCCTTTTTAAGAAGAATCTAACACTGGTTCGGAATGCTGCTCTAACCTTAGCGAGAAGAACCAGCAAGAAACCCGGCATCGTCTATGCATTGTTACTTAAAAGAAAAACCAATATTTAAGAGTATTATCATCATCATCATCATCATCATCATCATAATTTAGAGTTTAGACTACTTCAACAATCACTATGAAATAGCAGAAAGCAGCAAAAATTTAGTTAAAACAATGTCATAGAGTAAAACGTATGTTTTTATAAAAGTAGACAACATTAAAATAGTCAACCTATTTAGTCAACAAATGAATCAAAATCTCTATCTGATTTCTCTTTTAGGTAATACACATACTTTTTTTATAACAATAGTCAAAGCAGTTACATTTACAAGCAAGTACAAAAGTAGTCAACCTATAGTCAACGCAATAACTTATTAAAATCTCTATCTAATTATTCTTTTAGGTAAAACACATACATCATACTTCATACTAATATTACTAGTGGTTCGCCCCGAACTGAGACCTCGCGGTAACGGTATCCCATGATTATTCATTCAATCGATACATGATAACCAAAACTGACATTATTATTATGCCCGTTTTCACCAAACATACCTAAATCATCTCCTAAGTAGGAGTCTCTTAACGTAGGTAGCTCCTAAATACAATCCTAAGTCCTAACATCCGTCCCAATATCCTTTTAGGTGTCCCGTACAGGATCGTGATAAATAAGTTGACAGAAAACATCAATCACCTAACTTATAGGTAGCCCGTAAAGGTTAGGGAACGTTAGTGAAAACATTGAATTATTTATCAAACATTGAATTTAACTCGTAGTTCCATGGGAATAGTTACTGACTGCGCCATCTATTAGCATTATTGTGAAGCTATGTTGATGCTATATGAATTACTGACGCCCATTAAAAATTAAATAATCTCGTTTCTTTATAATATTCATATAATTTTAGTATTTGTTGTTCAAGTACAGGATATAAGTGACCTAAAAACATAAAATCAGTTTGAAAATCCATAGCGGATTTTTCTAGAGAGCGTCTTCAAGCGAGCGTATAAAATCGCCACTTTGAAAGCCCCCCATTTCGTCAATTTTAAGGGAAAAATTAAAAAAAATATATTTTTGTACTCAGTTCAAAATTATCTTTAAAATGATACGTAACAATTTTATGTAACGCGATATTTTTTTTTTTACTTCGCATTCGCTTCTATGAGAGCCCCCCTGAAATAAAGATTTTTATAACTTTTTAAGCCATTTTCGGCTGGAGGCCATCGGTTTACATATTATATCTAAATTTGAAGTAATTACGTTCAGTAATTCAAAAGTTATAAGGCTCTGACAGACGGACGGACGGACGGACGGACGGACGGACAAGTGCAAATCGCCCTAGTTAACTCAAAGACCTTCGCTTCGCTCGGTCGACAAATGCGAAAGTGTGTTTTTTGGTTTGTCCTTCAATCACGCCACAACAGAGCTACGGATCGACGTGATTTTTTGCCTGGGTGTAGTTGAGGACCTGGAAAGTGACATAGGCTTCTTTTTATCCCGGAAAATATAAGAGTTCCCAAGGGACTTTAAAAACTAAATCAATCATCAGATAGTTTCTTATAAAAATAGTCAAAGCAAGCACATTAATAAGCAAGTACAAAAGTTATAGTCCATATCTTACTAAACTACTGAACTGATTTTGATGAAACTTGCACTGATCCCTAAGTTAACAGATTCTTAATCCAATTAAAAGAAAATTACTTGTTGCAATTTGATTCCAAATTTCTGAGAAATATACGTGGATATACATACAAACACTTATGAAATTTGACATCTGTTTTAAAACCCACAGAGATTAACTTATACGAATATTGTGCGTTTCCAACAATATTATCGACCGAGCGAAGCGAAGGTCTTTGAGTTAACTAGAGCGATTTGCACTTGTCCGTCCGTCCGTCCGTCCGTCTGTCAGAGCCTTATAACTTTTGAATTACTGAACGTAATTACTTCAAATTTAGATATAATATGTAAACCGATGGCCTCCAGCCGAAAATGGCTTAAAAAGTTATAAAAATCTTTATTTCAGGGGGGCTCTCATAGAAGCGAATGCGAAGTAAAAAAAAAAATATCGCGTTACATAAAATTGTTACGTATCATTTTAAAGATAATTTTGAACTGAGTACAAAAATATTTTTTTTTTAATTTTTCCCTTAAAATTGACGAAATGGGGGGCTTTCAAAGTGGCGATTTTATACGCTCGCTTGAAGACGCTCCCTAAGAAAATCCGCTATGGATTTTCAAACTGATTTTATGTTTTTAGGTCACTTATATCCTGTACTTGAACAACAAATACTAAAATTATATGAATATTATAAAGAAACGAGATTATTTAATTTTTAATGTACATCAGTAATTCATATAGCATCAACATAGCTTCACAATAATGCTAATAGATGGCGCAGTCAGTAACTATTCCCATGGAACTACGAGTTACGACTAACGACCTATCCCAAAAACAGTTTTGCGTCGACCATTATTATTTAGTTACTTATTATAATACAATAATTGTATTGTAATTTTTTTTGTACCATATTATTCAATTAAAATTATTTTTTAGTTAAATTTTAGTTAAATATTGTATATTTTCTATTCGCGTCGATAGATGACGATTTGTACAGATGCCCGTAACCCGGTTTCACTCGTTAGTACCTACATAATAATTCAATGTTTTCACTAACGTTCCCTAACCTTTACGGGCTACCTATAAGTTAGGTGATTGATGTTTTCTGTCAACTTATTTATCACGATCCTGTACGGGACACCTAAAAGGATATTGGGACGGATGTTAGGACTTAGGATTGTATTTAGGAGCTACCTACGTTAAGAGACTCCTACTTAGGGGATGATTTAGGTATGTTTGGTGAAAACGGGCATAATAATAATGTCAGTTTTGGTTATCATGTATCGATTGAATGAATAATCATGGGATACCGTTACCGCGAGGTCTCAGTTCGGGGCGAACAACTAGTATACATTCGGGTCGAATTTTTGGATTATTTTCTGCATAACCTAGAATAGTTTTGGACTTATACTCTAGGCCACTTTTTATATAAATTTCATCAATCAATAAATTTACAACTTTCTCCCTTTCTGCCCACGTAGTGCTCTACGTGGGTAGAAAGGGAGAAAGTTTTGGAGTTTATTGATTTTAAATAACAATAATTATTTTCTGATGAATTCGGACACAGGCCAGTCATTGAAGTTATTTCTATTTGCTGCAAATGTCTTGCAGTTGGCAAGATTAGGTATTGCCTCAAAGTATTATAGGCACAGGAGGAAATACTAAATATCACAAATGAAAATATAAGTGTAGCAACACTATATCTACGTTGCTTATTTTTTAACAATTTTATTTGCTCTGCTCTGCAGAAAAATCATCAATATTCAATATTAACTGCTTCGTTCAAATAATTAAGACCTATCGAGATAATATTCAAATTACTTTGTTGGTTCACATTGTTGGTTCACATCTATTGTTATAATAACGAGATAGTATATTTTCAAGCTGTGACCATCTGCTTAGCTTAAGTTCACTAGGTAATATCCAGCTTAAATCTTCACGATGCATTAAATGTCCTTTTACATATACCTGAATGCTTAGATTTTCATCCACCAGCACACACTTAAATACTTTCACATTGCAGTCACTGTCACCATTATTACTTTCAATATCAAGATTTACCAAATAAAAATAAAGCTTCTTATTAGGTATCACTCGATATAACCATTTAGAGTCTCCTAACTTTTCTTGGAATTTATGCACTAAGTCTTTGAATGATGAAATTATGTCACTCTCTAAAAATTTAGACGCCTGCTCCTCATGAAATAGTTCAGCTCGTTGTCTCCTTTTTTCGGGGTTGCTTCTTGAAGGTGGAGTGTTCTTTGACATGTATGATGGGAGATTATTAAATATATGGGGTATTGCACCCTCGACTAAACGTGGGTATTTCAATTTCTGTTTAAACACTTATCCGTCACTTCAATGACAATTTCCTCAGTCTGGATTTCATGGGTTGAAAAATAGTTGCAGCATACAACTGAGTGTTTTGTAGGTACCCAGTCTTTTCGTGGAATTGCACGTAACCACTCTTGAGATGAGCATCTTTCGGGAAAGAAAATGTACTTTTAGCTCCTTCAATGCGGATTACACTGGCTTAATTTGATTTGCATTCTGGCACACAGCATTTTCTTGGCATCTGAAACGGTTAAAATAACTTTTATAAACAAACAAAATGAAATAATTTAAGTATTTTTTTGTAGGTTATGTTTTCAAACCTAGATAGGTACTTATTTAAATTATGAGTCTAGCACTTAATTGTAAGTTACTACACATCTTTAATCGAAAATATCTTCATTTGTTACATTAAAACATAATTATTGACAGTAGTAGTCAGTCAGTAATAAACTTAACTTTCTTACCTTAGCAGGTTTGTTTACACTTTGCAGTCCATATAAAGTTAACCACGAAAACGGATTTATCTCGTCATAACTGATGTATTTTTAAAAGGTTTCTATCTACCTTGAGTGAAACCGTAGATTAATCACAAAAATTATTGCATCTTTTGTTAAATAATTATGATTTAAATACAAAATAACACGACGCGAAACAAAACCAAACACCAAACACAAACTTGTCGATGTCGACTGACAGAGCCTACCTGCGACGTTGCCAGACTTCTACTTCATGGCTCTCTACAGAAGATAGAGACGGCTATGGCTGAGCGCATCCCCACTACCCGGTGGTGGGGTTGGAAAGGGACGGCAATATGATAGAGAGAGAGAGAGAGATGTTTACAGGCGGGAAACCACGTGCCTATCTCAATTAATTAAGCTTCGAATAACGGTACAGTCAAATTAATAACATAATATTATTATGTAGTTTTAACGCATATTTCTCAACACTTAACAGCTATTTCAGTGCTATTTCCTGAGTAGGCAGATACAGGAAGTTCGATGACTCGGCCTCTTTTTAAAATTTTTTGACTTTCCGCCAAATATTGATTTTCGAGAAAGTCGAAGTGATTTTGACATGTGTGTCAAATGTTATATCATTAGTGGACACTTAGTGGACACTGTAGACAAATAATTATTCATCATCACCATCAGCAACTCATCAACGGCTCACTACTGAGCGCAGGTCTCCTTTCAGAGAAGGGTTATAGTCCATAGTCCACCACGCTGGCCCAATGCGAATTGGCGGACTTCACACACCTTCGAGAGCATTATGAAGAACTCTCAGATGTGCAGGTTTCCTCACGATGTTTTCCTTCACCGTTGAAAGCAAGTGATATTTAATTGCTTAAACGCACTTGACTCCGAAAAGTCAGCAGTGCGTACCCGGGATCGAACCTGCGACCCCCGAATAGGAGACCACAGTCCTAACCACTAGGCTATCACTGATATAATTTTATTATTAAACTTTAATTGAGAGGCCAAAAAATAGTACCTATCTCACAATGTTTCCCTAAGTCCTTACAAAATCTTTGTTCGATGAAGATTAACGAAGACGTTTTCGAGTCTTTCGTATTACGCTAATAATTTAATATAAAAAATTATTTTTAATTAAAAAACCGACTTCAAACTCCCGCGCCACTACACAAAGTATATAATTTTTTGTTGACATTTTAAAACCCGCTCGACCGATTTCGATAAAATTTATATGGGAGCACCTGGTATTATAAATGTTTTAAATGCTAAAAAATCGGCCAAGTGCGAGTCGGGCCTCGCTCTTTTAGGGTTCCGTTAAAAATAATTAAATTAAAATATTTCCATGTACCCATGGAAATATTTTGATTTAATTTTTTTAATTTAATTTAATTTTTATTATTTGTTGTTATAGCGGCAATAGAAATACATAATATGTGAAAATTTCATCTGTCTATCTATTACGGTTTACGAGATACAGCCCGCTGACAGACGGACGGACGGACGGACGGACGGACGGACGGACGGACGGACGGACAGCGTAGGCTTAGTAATAGGGTCCCGTTGGTACCCTTTGGGTACGGAACCCTAAAAATCAATACAAAATGCCGCGAAATATTATTATCAATACACTTCTGTCTTTGATCAGCTGCAGCGCCATCTAGTCTAGCCCTAGCCAAAACTTCAAGTGACAACGATCGTAGAAAAAGAATAGGTACAACGAAGTGTAACTTGGCTAGAGGGGCAGATTACTTTTAGTTTGGCGGAATATACCAAAACAATTTTGGGTTTCCTAGTACACTTTTTCGAGTCAGCCAAACTCTGTCAGAGAGCAGTGATAGCCCAGTGGTTAGGACTGTGGTCTCCTATTTGGGGAGGTCGCAGGTTCGAGCCCGGGTACGGTACCTCTGACTTTTCGGAGTCAAGTGCGTTTAAGCAATTAAATATCACTTGCTTCAACGGTGAAGGAAAACATCGTGAGGAAACCTGCACATCTGAGAGTTCTTCAAAATGTTCTCGAAGGTGAGTGAATTCCGCCAATTCGCATTGGGCCAGCGTGGTGGACTATGGCCTATAACCCTTCTCTGAAAGGAGACCTGCGCTCAGTAGTGAGCCGTTGATGAGTTGCTGATGATGATGATGATGATGAAACTCTATCTCACAGCGGTGCCACTGTTCACACTGAGTACTGAGTAGTGTGTACACGATAGTGATGTTGCGAATATTCGCATTCGCAAGAAAATATGCGAATATTTGGCGAATGTAAGCTGATCCAAAATAACAAAATGAAAAACAAATTGATTATAATCAATTTGTTTTTCATTATTTGATAGGTATTTGACATATAGGTAATTATTTGATAGACCTAAGAAAAAAATATAGGATTTTACAACTGTAGTGAAAATGTTGATATAAATTTTTTATAATCGAAAATATAACATGTAAGAATTACATTTATAACAGAATGTTATCATGTAAAAACAGAAAATAAATCGACCCAAAAACTAATATTATAGAGCTTTTTAATAGTACATTGTTACCTTAGGGATGAAAGTAACTTATTTAGTCCCGAGACGGGGTTTGGCGCCCGAGCGTAGCGAGGGGGCCTATAGTTCGAGGGACTAAATAAGTCTTTATCCCGAGGTAAACACTGTGCTTTTCATTACGAATATAAGGAAAGTCAAAATAAAAATAGAAATTAGCTAAAGAAAATTGAGTGAACTTTATTTTACATAAATCAACAACTTTGGTGAGATATTTATTTAAAGTTTATGTTAAAATTAGAACAATTAGTAATAGTTAGTGAAAGGTTTTTGCCGGGTATATTGATATTAGATGAACTCATTGTGTCAATAAAAATCACTGTTAAACAGAAGCCTAAACAAAACTCTACAACTCGAAAAACAAATGAAGATCGGATTGCCGCTTGCCACTTTCCCGCCTTTTTTTTTTCTTTGGCCTAGCCGGCGGGCTATGCATTTAGCTTTTTAATAGTCAAGTATTGTCTATGATTGTCTATGAATGTCTATGAATCAGTTGTCTTTACTTTATGAATAAAGTCTATCTTTCTTCTTGTCTATGGATGCACTCGGGTATGTCGTGTTTCATTTGAACTCCAATAAAAATGTGACAACTAGTTTTTTTTAATTATTTGACAGCTGTCAGTTGAAAACGATTCTCCCTAGGGCTGAAAAGTATTACTTTCAACCCGCTTCTCAGGCAACTTCAGACCTACTTTCCGTGTATGAGTAATGAAAAGTTTCCTGTTAGACAGACAGAGCGCTAGTAAAGTGTGATGTCACAATTCACTAGCTCCATACACGCTCTATAGAAAATTTCGTTTTAGAAAGAGATAGATACAGACACAGTAAAGCAGTTTATAATTCCGAGACTAGTAAAGATATTTAAAAAAGAGAAATGGCATTGTGTTATAATATTTAAAAACGTTATTTTTAATAAATAAATCAGTCATCGTTTCTTGCGAATGCGATTATGATTCGAATTCGAATGTACGTGGGCTGATCAAATAATACCCGGAATATTTGAATTTCAAATATAATTATGGCATTGTAAGGTCGTATATCTATTCTTAGGTTCATCAAATATTTCATCAATCAATTTGACAATTTCAGTTCTTTGGATTAGCCTACATTCGTCAAACATTTGCATCGTTTCTTGCGAATGAGAATGCGAATATTCGCACATCACTAGACACAACAAGACAGTGAGGCGCGCTTGCAGAAACTTCGAGTTATCCTTTTAAACCAGATTTAGTAGCTAACTCTGGGTTAAAAAGGCAGATTTGACAAATTTCGTATAAAGCTTCTGTCAAAATTTCCACTTGAGCAAGTTCACAGTCACCTTAGGCAAAGAAAACAAAGATGTTTGGTTCCACTGGGAACGTCTGGATTCGCTAAAAAGCATTGTTCATCTGTGGCACCAAAATTGTTCAACAGCCTCCCACCGGAGATATCTAATGTTATTCTGTGTGCCCAGCACCCTCCCCTGAAGAAAAAAATTAAAATCTACTAGTATGCTCGTTTGAAAACTTTAAATGTCTTTATGACAAGATTTGTTGATGGTAACGCTATTAGTGTCATGGACACTTTATCATTTCTAATACATATAGACAAGTAACTATACATAAACTTAATACAGTGACACTGTTGCACAAACTGCACTTTCCTTATTTTCTAATATAAATATATATATGTCGGAGCGCGAGGCTCCAGGTCATTATCAGGAGGGCAGTATTAGCCTAGTTCATTTATTGTTCTAGGTTCTGAGCTTTTGTGGGCAATGGAAACACGCGACGCAAACACAGTTACTATAATGACATCACTAGAACTAGTTTAACGGTATTGTTCGCACTAATCACTGAATTGTCCAACTTAAAACATACGTTTTGAAGTCTTTGTCTTTTAATAATTAAGAGAGCGGATAACGAGTCCGTGGGTCGCGCCTAGTCGCGCTTCTAATGTAAACTTCCATTTGAGAATCTAAACCAACCCCGGCCACGTACGATGCCATAATCATCACGTCATCGTCGCTCTTATTGGAACAATGATTCTGTTGTATTCGTATTCCTGATATTTGGTCGAGGTGCGAACTGACACCAGCGCCGCGCGCCGACATATGTATATAATTATATATATATTTTTTTCTCCGTTTATACATATTAATAATAAATTAACACAATTGGGCCGAGGATATTTGGACAGCCCTAGCACAGGCTGCGGTCTAATTGGGCTGCCAATTGCAATCACCAGCCACAAGTTTTGGTCTAGTGCTTTGGTCTGTAATTTTATGGTGTATAGTGTTCACTCTTTGTTGTCTATAAATAAATAAAAATTACAAATTTATTCGTGGGTTAACCAACCCGGCGTCTCTGCAAGCGGGCCTTACTGGATCAGTATAAATCTACCTTATCACCTGTCAAACAAAAGTTGTCATGAGTCTACCCACACACTACAGCAGAAATTATTATAACAACAACCGTATCACCGACTGCGTTCAAGGAACAGTCTATTTCGATATGACTGGACTCTGGAGACTGGCCAGGAACATTAAATGCAGTCGTAATACGCCTGATGGACGCTAAATAATAAATACTACGTTTAATTTATAACCGTAGTGCATGTATATCTATTCGTTTTTAATGCTATCTTATGGCTTGGGAGTTATACGCCAAGTTGTACTTACTACTTTATAAGTAGCCTAAGAGATCACTTCACATCTAGATCACTTTAGTGTTAAAGCCATAGTTAAAGCCGCCTTTGTCCTCTATTATAGCACTTGTTTTCTGTTTTGTCTCTATGTAATGTTTTTCTCTGGTTTTTCGTGCAATAAAGAAGGTAATAAAGTTTTCTTCTAATAGGTACTAACTACTAGTTACTACTATAACTCACTCCATTACAGTATCACAAGAGATTCTGATATTTAACAAGAATCTATTATGCTAAGCCTACATTTGATTATTTTTTAGGGTTCCGTACCCAAAGGGTACCAACGGGACCCTATTACTAAGCCTACGCTGTCCGTCCGTCCGTCCGTCCGTCTGTCAGCGGGCTGTATCTCGTAAACCGTAATAGATAGACAGATGAAATTTTCACATATTATGTATTTCTATTGCCGCTATAACAACAAATAATAAAAATTGAATTAAATTTAAAAAAATAAATTAAAATGGGTAGGTGGGTACATGGAAATATTTTAATTTAATTTTTTTTAACGGAACCCTAAAAGAGCGAGGCCCGACTCGCACTTGGCCGATTTTTATAGTTAACTAGCTGATGCCCGCGACCCGTCCGCGTGGATTTAGTTTTTATAATCCCTCGGGAACACTTTGATTTTCCGGGATAAAAGTAGCCTATGTCACTCTCCAGGTCTTCAACTATACCCATGCAAAAAATCACATCGATCCGTGGCTCTGTTGCGGTGTGATTGAAGGACAAACCATCAAAAAACACACACATTCGCATTTATTCGCACTCTTATTCGGGCCCTAGCAGAATATCAGCGCTGTGGTTACATATGGGTAGCCTAAGTATGTCACACTCTCTTTAACATTTCTGCGGTGGTGTCGTGTGATGCGGGTTGTTGCGTTCCCTAAAATATGGTTGAGCGAAGCAATGGCTGGGTCATGCGTCATGCTCGTGAACGGGTGCCACCAGCGGCAATGGGGCTACTTTCTGTCTGCCCGTCTTGACATGTGTTGAATTATAATTAGAAATAATTACGTATGCTTTTGTGGACCTTTCCCTCATTGTGGAAACTCTGCATACATAGAATATATGTTAAGTATATTGTAAAAGTATTTTGAAAAGAGCAACTGCCGAGTTTCTTGCTGGTTCTTCTCGGCAGGAACGGCATTCCGAACCAGTGGTAGACTCATTGACGATTTAAAAGTACTTGTAAAAGTTTATTTGAATAAAAAACATTTCTATTCTATTCTATTCTATATGTATCCACAGCATTTAGCTGAGCTAGAACCCTTTCATTGGCATGACATATAGTAGACACTAGTTAAGTTAGATTGTAATTACTTTCTGTTTTTCCATTTTCATGTGTATTTCCATTTTGTTTATTATATTTTGTTTTAATGTCAATGAATAAATAATATTCTATTCTATTCTATTCTATTCTATTCTATTCTATTCATTTACATTATTAGTATGATGTCGTAATTATGCCAGTCCATGGACAACTCAGGTCACTGAACACATTTTTATAACGCCTGTTCAGGTAGGTCAAGCAGCATCTCCCACCGACCGACTGGCTTGAGATCAGCCGCTTATTAAATTGGGTGGTTTCCCGGTGCGAGGTCGCTAAATTCGAACATCTTGGTACTTCGATCTAAGTACCCTGTCCAGCGCCATTTCAGCGTCGTTTAAATCCTTATTTGAGAATTGATCAAATTGGGATACTCACGGCATAAAGCTCTGAGTAACCCTCTTCTTATGAGGCCCAGACAGTCAATTTTTCGGATGTGTTCTGTAGGTCATCGCATTGGTAGAGTCTGTTCAGTTCAATAGGTAAGTCAGTGGATATGGATAAATTGAAAAATAGGTTGTAGCAACATTGTGAAAGATTGATGATTTACATAAAAATAAATCTGATTTTTACTAAAAATAAACTATGCACAAATTAATGTGGAAAGGTTGAATAAATGGAATACTCTTGACTCTCAAAACTCATGACTTACTGAACAGACTTTAACACGCAGTTTGTAGACTTTCATCAATTCTGACTCAGACTTTCATCAAAAAAAAAAATCATCAATTTTTAATTTTTGGTAAAGATTTTTTTAAATTTTTTACATTTCCTAAATTCTCTTTCATTTTCTAGTACATTTCTTTATTTACCATTGTTTTTATTGGGTACGGAGTTAAATTATACAACTTAAACTCACGTCATCTTTTCTGGAGAGATAACCGTGATAACGATATCGAAAACTAAATATTATTATCATCGTGGTAATCTAGTTTTGTTAATTAGTAAGTATATAAATATAATAAAAATATATTTTCATTAAATATATAGCTATACTGTCAAAAATGTTAGTCGCCTAGTAATAGATCTGCAATATAATATGTAAAAAATATAAATTATACAGCTATAAACAAATACATATATACCGAATAGCATAGGTTCCAATGCGCCTCCTTGTAACATCCCGTGTTAAACTGAAGCTTGGCTTAGATCTAAAAGGAACAGATTCGACTTACCCAACTTACAGGGAATAGCTTATAGCTGAGGTTGGTTAGGAACTCTTTTTTCTTAGGGTCGAACATGTCTGAGGGTTTGAACCCCCTTTTTGTGATGAGAGAGCTGTTGACGCTGGACGAGCTGGTGACGTCATCGAAGCTGTCTCTATGGACCACTCGGTCGTTGATCTTATGGACGCTGGACCTCTTGTTCGAAGAGAACTGACTCTCGCTTATTGTCATCATTTTTACCGCTGTGGCACTGTTCGGTTTAACACTGATTCACTTCACTGTTTACTTAAAGTTCGTATCTAGCACTGTAGTCTGTAATGAACAAGATCAATAGGTAATTAGAATAATTATTCGAAAATTCAAATTTATTTATTTATTGTAGGCCAATTTTGTTGCTCTTATGGCCTGTACGGGAAGCAAAGTGTTGGCAGACCCCCCACTTGGTGACCGACGACATTAAACGAGTCGCAAGGAGCCGCTGGATTCAGGCTGCGCAAGACCGAGGCCTGTGGAAGTCCTTGCAAGAGATCTTGGCCCAGCACGTCGATTGGTTGACAAAGAAGAAGAAAAGATGGCCTGTAGCAAGCAGAAGCGAAAGCAGAGTATATTATAAATAAGAGTCTCTTTTGAAAGCGCAAAATTAAAAAAACTAACTATTGATGGTTTTGAATGATACAATGTCTAGTTTTTTGATTTGTTGACTTAAATTAATGCTCGTCGAAAACTAAAATGTTATGTACATCGATGGTTATGTATGATACAAAAAATACACTTAAAGCACTGTTTTTAGAGAAACAACACAATATGACTAATGTATTGTTTTTGCGCCAAAAACACAAACTTTTAATTGTAAAACTTATTGCTTATTTACGTAAAGTTCATATTAAATTTTCATCTTTCAGTGACGGGGATTTTCATCTAATGCAAGTCTCTGTAATTCGGGTACATAGACACTTGTTCTACCCGAAATTCCTATAGTCAACACGAAGAATTGTAATCTCTTTTCTTGAAGGGATAGGATTGAAATTATTTTGCAGTTTTTCAGCTGAAAATAACTCAAACAGTTGCCAGGCCAAGTCCGTGAAGAACTGTTTACATGATGTTCAGTTACAGACGTTACAGCCGTTTAATGGATTTTTTCAATTTAACAGTATTTTAAACACAAAAGCTACTATTGTGTCTTGAATATGATAGTTAGATATATTCCCTCGGGGACTTTTTTGTAAAAAATAATGAGCAGTTTAATCATGTAGATCATTTTTATGTATCATCAATAGTTTTCTCAGCACACGCCAAATAATGCATTTTATAGGCAAAATTTTCCTACTTTGGGTTACATTATTGCAATTTTCTTAAGGATCTCTAATTTTTTTGACAATAAATTATAGCCTATGTTACTTCCTGATAACTTAGCTTTCTATTGGGGAAAAAAATGGTTAAAATCGGTCCAGTAGTTACAGAGCCTATTCGGTACAAACAAACAAACAAAAAAATCTTTCCTCTTTATAATATTATATTAATATATATATATAGCTGTTCGTGCTGATTCACTGATTCACTCACTCACTCACTCACTGATTGATCACCTCTCCTGTAAAATTTTGTATGAAAATTTTTTTTTCACTAATGGTTTCGTATAGAAGACAAAAATTCATTTGGAGGAAAATTATGGAGAGAGCTGATGATTGAGGATTTCGGAGACGGGTGAGGGGCACGGCCAGGGTATTGAAGATAGGTGGGGGGTGCTCGAACAAATGTCACTCGAAACCTCATCCAAATGCCAGTGAGCTGAAAAAAAATTCAAAATGGCGGAAAAAAGATGGCCGCCATTCAAATTTCTTCGGTGTCTATCTCGGGGAGTATAAAAGATGGAAGAGTGGTGTCTTGGCAAAAGATGATCAGGACCCAAAGGTCTATTTGACGAATAGAAAAAAATCCAAGATGGCGGAATGTTTTTTTCTCCATACAAAATATATGGCGAATATTGAATAGACTAGAAGCTGAGAACTATGCAAGATTTTGATACGGTTCCTTTTCAAAATTTGTTTTTATAGAAGAATTCTCATTCTGACAAATGATGAGATATGATGATCGAGGGTTTGGAAGGTGGGTGAGGAGCACGGGCAGGGTATTGAAGACAGGTGGGAGGTGCTCAAACAAAAAATACTCGAAACCTCATCCAATTGGCAATGAGCTGAAAAAAAATTCAAAATGGCGGATTCAAGATGGCGGCCATACCAATTTCATAGGCATCTATCTCGGAGAGTATAAAAGATGGAAGAGTGGTTATTTGATAGAAAATGATCAGGACCTGAAAGTCCACTTGACGATAGAAAAACCGCGGTCCGCTTGCGGGCCGGTATAAATACCACAGATTAGGATGGTGTTACATACCATAGTATAGGTGCAAAATATCAATAAGGTCATACTCATACCTAAAGCCACTTATGTATTAACTAGCATTTACCCGCGACTTTGTCCAAGGCTGGACGAAGGTCTCGTGCATGGACTTTCACAGGTCTCGGTCTTGCGCCGCCTGTATCTTACGGCACCCTGCGAGTTGCGACTCGTATAATTTTACTATCGTCGGTTTACCTAGTGCGGGGTCGCCACTCCAGCACCTTGGGACTTCCAACGATAGTCAGTTGTTCGAACTACCACGAACTTTTATTTAAAAGAGGCCGCAACGCGCCTTATGGCATCGGACTTAAATAATGATGACGAGCAGACTATGACTTACCTACAAGACGAAAAACGTGCGCTTTTGTGTATAGATAAGAGCAAAACTGTACAACCAAGAAATAAATACCTAGACGAGTGATGACTAACTAATTCCAGTTACTTTGTCTAGAGGACAGTTATTGGCATAGTGAGTAATTTCACTGACGAACTAAAACAAAAACATCCGTTATGTAGGTAAGGCTATTCTTTTTTTTTCTATTGAAAGAAGCTAACGGCAGCCTATAATGTAGGTGCCCTAATCAATTTTTAAAATATACTAAGTATTTTTTTGTACCACGCTACCGTAGCTACCAAGAATTAATAAAAAAAAATAGTGTGTGTATGATAAAATTAAATAAATTGACAATAAAAAAATTGTTAGTTCGCAAAATGAATTTAGAGATAAATTGCTGATAAATTGATTAAAAAAATAGGTAAATATAACTAAGATGTTTTAGCTTAAATTAAAAACTTATTCAAAAGGAATATGGTCACTTTAAAAACTTAATTAAAAAGAAATAGTATTCTATACGAAATACTGTTTAATACCTCACAATATTATATTTATTTTACAAACAAAATGACCGCTAAAAAGATTCGTCACATACAATTATTAACGCGTCATCAACTCATCAGTTCATCAGTATCACCTGATGAAAGCAATGATAATATCATAATTTATCGATAAGCATAGTAGATGGCGCTGCACGTGCGTATAACCTAATACCGTTTAATAATATAACCCGCAGTGTATGATAACCTCGAAATAAGCACAACACAACACAAAACAACACTGAAAGGGCACCAGTGTTGTTACACGCCGCGGGGATCCGACTAACTACGCGCGCCGTCGGAAAGCGCGTTGCATAACGCATAGAAAAGCTCCGTTTTTCGAGTGTGACTATGGGTTTGGGAATTTCCACAATTCCTGTTTCAAATTAAAAAAAAATTGGTTGTCTGTAAAGTCGGTTTACGGACGATAGTTTTACGTGATAACGTCATAAAGAAACATTGAAGTCCAAGTTATTTGGACCTTATACTGAAGATGAAGACAACCTTCAAATAATTACAGGACAATCACTAAAGTACCTGCTTTCTAACAAAAAAAGAATGAATGAAATCGGAATACGCCTTAATGAATTACAGCTAAATACACATTTTGACTTTCATCCCCTCTCCAAAGGGAACCATGCTGAATTTCGGGATAAAAAGTATCCTATATTATACCTCGTAGTATGAACTTAAATCATGCCAAGTTTCATTTAAATCCGTCTAGTATAGTTTCGGCGTGATGCGCAGCCAAGATACAGACAGACAGACAAAAAATAAAAAAAAATGTTTTGGCTTCAGTATCGATTATAGAGTGCCCTCAAACAAAAATTTTCAAAATATCTTCAATGTACAGAATTGGACCTGTTACAATTTTATTATATTATAGAAGATAGATAGATAGATAGATTTCCTTAAGTGTTGGTTAACACTTTATGTTGGTTAACACTTTAATAAAAATAAAAATTATAAACCCACCATTCCTGTATCGCTCGATCGCGTGGTGTCGCCAGTTGGCCGCTCTGCCAGCTGCTAATTTTGGCGCCCGCTGTACGCTGTTGTTTCGCCATCGCCTCGGCTAACGACTCATATTTTATTTATTTCGTGAAAAAAAAAAACATATGCGCGTTACGAAATTTTTCTCGGAGACAATAGGATAAGGATCACTTTAAAAAGGGCATCATACTAATATTATAAATGCGAAAGTGTGTTTGTTTGTTAGTTTGTTGGTTTGTCCTTTAATCACGCCGCAACAGAGCTACGGATCGACGTGATTTTTCCGTTCCCGAGGGAACATTCTCGTGCCATAGCCCACGACATAAATGGCATGACTAGATGATGCCCGCGACTTTGTCCTCGTGGATAAAGGTTTTTAATTCCCGCAGGAACCCTGTAATTTTCCGGGATAAAAAGTAGCCTATGTGCTAATCCTGGGTATGTGCTATCTCCATTCAAAATTTCAGCCAAATCGGTTCATTCGTTGTAGCGTGAAAGAGTAACAAACATCCATCCATCCATTCATCCTCACAAACTTTCGCATTTTTAATATTAGTAGGATAGGATAGGATTTTAATTGAGCTTAAAATTAGACTTTTACGCAAAAAGCGTCCAACCCGCAAAACTTGTCATAAGAAAAGTTAGCCCTCATTCTAAGATGTTTTTTTTAAAGATTACCTATTTAATAGCCGTGCTATCACCGCTATAAGCTCTCCTTCATACTCCATCCTATACACTTTGGCTGTATCCAAATTCAAGATTGAATAGGTAAACTTTGTCTAGGCAAACGCTTATTTCGCTTTTTAACGACCTCTCTGCGCTTGTGAGCACTGTCATAACTGGGAGGTCTCTGTTTCAATTTGGGAATTTATAATTTCTGAATTGTCTCTAGTCTGGTCTGGTGGGAGGCTTTGGCCGTGGCTAGTTACCACCCTACCGTGCCGCCAAGCGATTTAGCGTTGGCATGGCAGCGGCTGGATGACGTGTATAGAATTAGAGGTATGGGTTGAATGTTCACTGCCATACCCCTTCCAATTTATCCCGCTACCATCGACTGCATCGTCACTTACCATCAGGTGAGATCGCAGTCAAGGGCTATCTTGTCATCGAATTAAAAAAAAGCGCGCTTCTATCTAAGTAAGTAGATAGGTCCGTGCTGCTAGAAACCAAGACTTCTTCCTTACGATTTAGACTAAGTAGAATACCTAAGTACATAAAACTAAACAGTGACTAATTTGTTCTCAAAACCTAGATTTCAGGCGCTCGATGTAAACAAAATAGTTAATAGTGCAGACAGACAATTCGTGAATTAGGTACCTAGCTATAGATTCAGGGTCAAGAACGGAATTTGACGCAATAGGTATAAAAATACATAATATCAAGATTATATATAAAACTAGCGAACCACCCTGGCTTCGCACGGTTGCTTTCATACAATAATACCATCCCCGACGTCTGCCAATTCGCATTGGGCCCGCGTGGTGGACTATGGCCTATAAACCTTCTCTGAGAGGAGACTTGCGCTCAGTAGTGAGACGTTTTTGATTTGCTGATGAAGTAGAAGTAATAGAGAATTATCTTCATTAATCTTCTCTATCTAAATAGTTATAAAACGGTACTTTAACTAACAGAATGATCTTTACTGGCATAGACCTAGACTCTAGAGATTGGAGCCAAATGCCAATTGCACAGGTAAGCAGCCTATATTGCCTACTACTTCGGATTTTGCGCACACCAGTCAGTATTGACAGTAAAAGTTTACTCGCATGGGTTTACTTGTCAAGCCCTGTAGGTTAGGTAAACCAAGCTGACAAAAAGCTTCTCGCTGTGAGACGTTATTGAGAACATGATAGGTCTAAGTTCGACGACTTCGAAGGACGAAGTTACCGTATTGAGTATTTCTTATACTAACTAATATGGTTGAGCGAAGCAATGGCTGGATCATGCGTCATGCTCGTGAACGGGTTCCACCAGCGGGAATGGGGCTGCTTTCTGTCTGCCCCTCTTAACATGTGTTGTATTATAATTAGGTATGCGTTTGTGGAACTCATAGCATAGTATCTATTGAATTGTAGACTTGTTTTGAAAAGAGCAACCGCCGAGTTTCTTGCTGGTTCTCGGCAGGAAGGGTATCCCGAGCCAGTGGTAGACTCATCGACGATTCAAAAGCACTTGTAAAAAAGTTTATTTGAATAAAAAACATTTCTACTTATTCTATTCTATTCTACTAAGCACACAGGTAGGTAGGTGTAAAATGATGATATTCACGTAAAACTGACACAGTTTTGGTGTTTTCTTGAGTCACGAGTGACACTTTCACTGTCAAGTGCCTGGCTGAAAGTGAGGCTGGTATACGTACCTACTGCCTACTGGAGTAATGAGATGCAAGGTTGCAGCTCGGTTTACTTTCTCATTGTTTTTCATATTCGTCACTCATAACACAGCCTTTTTGGGAGGTCTTGTTTACGAGGTCACGAAAAACTCGCTGCGCTATCGAGGTTGACTGTACGATCAAAATTCAAAATTATATGTGTTTCCAAAACACACAGCATTGGTTGAAGAAGCATCCATAGATTCTACCTTTATAGTACATGCTAAGCTTTCTTTACCTGTACTCTTCAACTATCTGTCACCTTCACGCACCAGCAGAGCGCGTCAAATCTCCTGTCAACGCGCACCTGTCAATGTCAACTCATAGCGTTTGTAGATTTTGCCGCAAAAGCATGCAAAATTTTAGAATAAAAAGAAAGTCGAATTGAATTGAACTTTTTATAGTGAGTGAGTGTTGCGCAGTTATTTCTGGGCTGTGCTTAGTGTATACGAGGATGAGCGTTGATCGGTCTGTGCGGAATGAGCAGGGTAAGTCCGACGTCAGTGACGGGTCGGATGCCGCTATTTCGGATGAAGAGCGCCCATCTCGACGTCGCTCTGGTAATTCCAGTAGTGCAAGCGACTGTATCATCTTCGGAAGATGAACAAGGGTATGCTACACCGCCGCCCAATAAGCGCCGTAGATATTTTGATAAGCACTCGTTACTCGTGAATCTCATGACCACCAAATTAATTCTTAAGTTAACCAGGTTAACTTTATTTCGGGTTATTTGTCGCAGCTACCCCATTACATCGTAGCTGCTAATCAAGACACGCAAAGCCAGAGTAAACCAGGCCCCAGTAGCAGGGAAAAACTTAGTTCAGTCTCAATTTTTGATTAATCCTTGTACAAGCTCTGATAAGATGGTTCAGTTAGGTGATTTAAAAACTGACTGATGAAAGGAAGGTAATTCTTCATTCTAAGAAGGCTTAATAAGTTAGATCATCTTCAGCATTTTGAAACGCAGGCCTGGAAGGGCATGTGATACAGGTCAACATTAGCAGGTTATTCTGCAAATTTAGGTTTTGTTACTTAGAGTTAATGAAGAATATGTCATTTTAACAAAACGAAAGACTATCTAGCTTCTACTGAAAATATGTTAGCAGGTTTGACTAATGCCGAATTAGAGTGGCAGGAACTATTGAAACAGGGTTTGCAGGATCTACTTGTGGGTTGCGGGGAACCTTGTAGATTTAAATATGTCAAGTCTTTTTGAGGAGGAGAAAGAATTTTAAAGAATTTAACAGTCCTATGCTCATTCCCCTTAGTGCTGAATAAATACCTCTTTAGTAGACAAGCTTAGCAGCTAGTTATTCAGTCGCTGGGAGGTTTACAAACATGACTGAATAGACCAGAATACATAAAAAAGAAGGGACTGTATCGCTCAAAACTCATTTCAAACTCTAGATCAGGGAAGAGACCTACTCGCAATGCCTTTACTATCAAGAACATTACTGGAGCAGACCAGACAGGTAAGAATAATAATTTTCAAGCCCCTCTCAAACACCATTGCTTTTGTCGAGGCTACACCAGGAGGAATAGTGTAGAGCAGATTAGAGAGCAGAAATAACTATGTTCCGGGAGAGAAAATTCAGGGAGGGGGATACGGAAGGAGCTTGGTGCAAACCAATTCATTTTGGACATAATAAGCAGAGGGAAGAATACTGTTCAGATTAAGGCCCCCCACTACTTCATTTATCACCGCATTTACTAAGGAAAGTCAACACGAGGATTTCTCTTGAGATTACAACAATAATTCAGGTTTTTTAAGAGAGGAATTTTGGAAGTGCCTCCAATTTTCATTCATTCATTCATATATTAAAAAAAAAAAGAAAAAAAAAAATCAAGGTGGGACATACGTCCTGAGAGGACTGCATAAACATGTAGCACACAAGCATTTTCAATTGGTTTCTCAGATGTTGCAGAGTTCCTACGAAAAATCGATTGGATGTCGAAAGTAGATAGGTAGGCCTATTTTCATGTGTCTATTGCAATGTCACCGTTGCTTTCTAAGGATTCACTATGACAACCAGGTACTTCAGTTGACAGCTCCCCTTCGGCCTTTCATCCACCCCCGAGCTATTGCTGCTTTGTCCAATTGACAGCAGAGATCTGGCTTGCAGGGGGGGGGGGGGCGTTCAGGGGGTCTTGGTTTATTTGAACAATGACATCATAGTGAACCAGGACAGAAAAATATTGCAGCATCAGGTCTCGGGGACCACCAAAAGTCTGTGACAGCACCCCTCAGGAACTGGGATATTAAGGTCTTTTGTGGAATACAAGGAACAGTACCATGGCCTGACCTCCAAGGAGGGCAGTAATGATAAAAGATTTTTTATCAAGGATCATAAGAAGGGGTTGTAGTACACTACGAGAGATTCAGAGGGTGATAGGACTCCTGATTTTCGCAAACTTTACCGCTACAAAGTTTGGTTTCACTGCACAAGTGAGAGGTGACCCACTTCTTGAACACAGACGCAGCGGATGCGGGCTGGGGCGCTCACCTCAACAGGAAATATCTAAGCAGGTCGTTAGTGCACCAGAGGTCCTGGCACTCAAAGACGTAAATGAGTTTGTTTGTAGTGTATGGTGCAATAAGTCACCACCAAAACTTCTTAAGAAATGCACACATATAGTTTCAGTCGAACAACGAATTGTGACGTATACAGCCCTACTCGATTTAGCTAACTACACGGTTGAACGTCACTCTCGGGCTGCCGCTGCCGCTGTACCTCCCGGGGAGGTACAGCGGCATAGCCGACCGCCTGTCATGGAATCGACTAGTGCCGGAATGGCACTTGTTGAGCAACAAGGCTCCGGGAGCTGACTACATGGTTGAACATCACACTCTCGGCGGCGTGCCTCCCGGGGAGGTACAACGGCATAGCCGACCGCCTGCCAAGGAATCGACCAGTGCCGGAATGGCACTTGTTGCCCCCGGCCTCGGAGGCCGTATTCAGGCTTTGGGGCGTAACAGAAGTCGCCTTGTTCGCTTCAAAAGAACGCCGTAACGTACGCCGTAGTAGATCGCTACGTAACATGGGACTCCAGAGATGGGTCAGAATTATTATTATTATTTGCGACTCAGCACCCAATCTGTATTTCCACCACCCAATCTGATTCCGCAGGTGTTACGCCGACTCAATGCAGCGACAGGTATTTATATAGTGATAGTGCCCCATTGGACACAGTGCTTTGGCTAGCAGACCTGAGGGCGCGAGCCCTAGCAGAACCAGTATCAATAGAGTGCCTGCAGAAGAACCTGATAGACCTCATGAGAGGCAGGTTCCGCCCCCGGGTGGAAAGACTGGAGCGTCTAGCAATTAGCATGGTTGGTTTGGGGTGGAAAGATAGGGTAGCACATTGGTCTTCACAGGAGAAGGATCTCTTGAAAAAGAACCTGGCGATATTTAACATTGGCTACATATAAAGCTCCAATTAGATGTTGGGTAACTTGGTGTGAGTTTAACAAGATTCCTAAGTCTCCACTGGGTAGTGATGTAGGTGGCTAGATATTTGGCTAGGTTGTGTCGGGAGGACAAACTTGCTTGGCATACTATCCTTCTATATGAGTCTGTAATCACCACCTAGTACATATACATATATATATAGATACAGCAACTAGTGTAGAACCACCTATACAGCAACTGGTGCAGAGGAAATATCAAAAAATTGCTTTGTTCATCAAATAGACAAGTTGACATCAAAGTGACATACTTTGTTCATCAAAAAAAGAAAAGAAAAAAAAAAAACATGGCAATATCAATTGTTAAGCTCCAAAGATGAGGACACCCATTTGGCATACAGAGTTACTTTTAATTGGCTTAGGGAGACTCAGATTGTAGAATAATTAATGATTAAACGAACTTACCTGTACGTGAAGTTCTATCATAATTATACGAAGCGCTACGTCCAAGCTAGAAAAACAGCTGTTATATTGTTATTAGCTTCTGGTCATCATATTCATGACCTGACTTTGTTGGAGGTGGCTAGGGATAACTTTGTTGTGAATAACAGCAGTAATGAATAACATCAGTTATGAAGTGGACTTGTGGCCAAGATGTGTGGCAAGGACGGACAGGGTAGATAAAAGAAGCTGCTAAGTAAGCAGCATCCTGATGCACGCTAATGTCTAGAGACAAGAGACATCTAAAGAAATTAGACACAAAGTAGACATTCAGAGGAAATCAATATAACTAGTCTGTTTAAATATGAACAACTAGCATAATTAAACCAGCTCATCAACCCATGATAGCAAATTGGGTGAGAACAATTTAAAAAAAGAAAAAAAAAAAAAAAGATTGGAATAGATGCATTTCCAGGCAGTGTGCGCTGAGCAGCTGCTTCAAGAAGCTTTTTGAAAATAGACCTGTAGAGGAGATTCTAGAAAGAAGTAACTGGAGGAGTTCCCAGACCTTCAGAAAATTCTATTGTCTGCAGAGAATCTGTCTGATTCTATTCTAGACAAAGAGTCTAGTCTAACTAGAACAAATAGCCATTAGATAGTTTTGCAATCATTTATTTTTCTTTCTTTCAAGAATCGATGTTGATTCAGAGGAAGAAGAGGTGAAAGTTAATTCAGAGAATAATTTTGATTTATCCGTGTTTATTATAATTTAAATTTTTGATCTAATAATGTGATTTCTACAAGAGAGTCTTTATTTTTAGTTTGTAATATTCTTTAGTGGGTCTGTAAGTACCTAGAGGTACATACAGAATTTTTGACCTCAAAGTATTTGTAGACAATTAATAGTAAAAATTAGTGTCTTTTAGATTAATTCTTGATCTCATAATGTGCCTTATTAGAGGAATAGTGATTTCCTTTTATAATAATTTTTGGTCACACAATATGTCATATGAGTTGTGACTATTTCCCTGTGTTTTCAGTTGATTGATTCTTATGATTAATAGTAGATTTAAAATTATGAAGAGATAGGTGTAACAGGATTTAAAAATTTTGTTTTTCAGTGATAATGTAATATACAGGAGTGATATTTTTATATTTTGATTTTATCATCACATAGCGTTTGTAGTACTCTTTCACCAGCAGATATCAAACAGGTCTTCAACCAATGCTGTGTGTTTTGGAAACACATATAATATGACTGTTTTGCATTCCAACAAAACAGTTATTATGTGTGTGAAAAAACACACAGCATTAGAGCAAGATGCTTGCTGGTGGCTAATTGAAGACTATGAGTTGACATTGACAGGTGCGCGTTGACAGGAGATTTGACGCGCTCTGCTGGTGCGTGAAGGTGACAGATAGTTGAAGAGTACAGGTAAAGAAAGCTTAGCATGTACTATAAAGGTAGAATCTATGGATGCTTCTTCAACCAATGCTGTGTGTTTTTTCACACACATAATAACTGTTTTGTTGGAATGCAAAACAGTCATATTATTTATTTCACGTAGGCCAACCTGTGGTTCTTATGAAACGTCATGACTCTACCACCGGTTCGGAAAGCGGATTCTGCTGAGAAGAGAAAATAATCATTTTACAATATTATTATGTAGATTGTAATAAGTTTTTTTATACCATCTTGTGGGCAGCCGGATGCCAAGCCGATTTAAGCCATGCAACTTTGTTATAATAGAGAATAGAATATAATATTTCCACAATGAGGGTAGGTAAGTTCCAAAAAAGCGTAGGTACTACAATTCAATTCACGTTAATACGGGCAGTTAGAAAGTAGTAGAACGTAAGATAGGCTATGTATATTATGGTCCTTTAATCCACCAGGATCCACTGACCTGATCCACTAGTGGATTGAAATACACTCTTGGGTGGATCACTCTTGGCTGGAAGGTAGGTGGCTCCACCAGTGCAGTGGTTCGAATAGCACATCGCATGTTCACCCATAAACATAGTAGTATCTGGGTGACCAAGCTTTGCTCGTTTTTTTTGGTAAATCGTGTTTTTTGGAAATTATATATTTAGAAGAAAAATAATAATAATAATAAAAAATAATAATGATAAAATTCATAGGGGAAAATAATCGTCTGGACTCGAACTGGGGTCTTCTGGTTCCGGGATCGCCCGATTTTCTAACTGAGCTATTAGAACGTTAGAGATATAGATGATGGCGAAATTTACCTTCGTATTCTAATTAAATTGTAGGGGTTTTTAATTGCCTGAAAACATAGATAAATCGACGTTTTCTAAAAATGAAACCTAGCTAGATCGATTATTCGCCCCCGAAACCCCCTTCATACTAAATTTCATAAAAATCGTTCGAACCGTTTCCGAGATTCAGGTATATACAAAAATTGCTCGTTTATATGTAAGTTAATATCACAGTTAAATTAGTAGCTCAGATGCTGTCCTTACTCTGTGGTGTTACTTCTGTTCTCAACTTCTCACGTCTCAGTGGAGACTTAAGTCTGCAAATGCTGATTATTGGAAATGGAACCAAATAAATCACATCATAATTCACACTAGGTGTATGACCTTTAGAATTGTTCTAAAACAGAAATTCTAGATAAATCTGCTTACCTAAGTACCTTTATAGTTAACACGATAGTCACGCAAAGTCAAAGTCTACATTTTGTTTTTAAAGCCTACATACATAGGTACTTATAAATAATCCATCTTATACATACCTATATATAAAAATCTCGTGTCACGATGTATGTTCGGGATAAACTCGAAAACTACTGAACCGATTTTGATTTTCTTAACTAAGTATCTGTAATTTGGTCCAACTTAAAAGATAGGATAGATTTTTATCTTAATTATTGACAATCAATATTTGTTATTGCAAATTAAAATATGTTATTTATTACACGAAAGTCATATACACAGTTCGAGATTTTAGATTGCGAGATCTACTTATCTTACTATATAATCCTTACTAATATTATAAATGCGAAAGTGTGTTTGTTTGTTGGTTTGTCCTTCAATCACGCCGCAACAGAGCAACGGATTGATTTTTTTGCATGGGTACAGTTGAGGACCTAGAGAGTGACATAGGCTACTTTAAACAGCAAATTTCAAATTCAAAAGCACTTGTAAAAAAGTTTATTTGAATAAAAAACATTTCTATTCTATTCTATTCTATTCTAAACCCCGGAAAATCAGAGTTCCCAAGGGAATTTAAAAACTAAATCCACGCGGACGAAGTCGTGGGCATCAGCTAGTATAGGTACTTAAATGTCTGATATATTATAGAGGCATAGGAAACTATTCAAAATAATTGGTATTTAACTAGACCTAGTGTACCTACATTGTAAGGCTCAATAGCTCAACAGGTGGGATGAAACTCGAAGGGTCGACGGTTCGAACTCCAGTCGCTGCAATAGTGTAGTGTAGAGTACACTCCTAAAGTCCTAACACAATTTGAATTTATTTTGGAGGTGAAAGGAGAATATTATTCCTGGCAAAGTATGGTAAAAATTATTAAAAAAAAAAAAATTGGTTGTCTGTAAAGTCACTTTAGGGACGATAGTTTTACGTGATAACGTCATAAAGAAACTCGAACTAGCTCCGCTAACCACAGCGCGCACGCGATGACTGGCGGGCGGCTGCGGGCGCTCTCTAGTCACACTCACAAGCCAAACGATTGGGCCGATCGTCTCTATCGCTTGTTCCGCGCTCTCGCTTGCACGCTCAGCGTCAGGCGGAATTTGACACTTTTTCGTGCGTGCAGCCGGTGTTCATCGATTTATAAGACGTTATCACGTCAAAAATGTCTTAGGTAATGGGTGCCTACGTACCTATAGAATTACAGAGCATTTAACCAGCTAAATGCTTACTCATAAAACTTTTTTTTTACCCGGACAATTAAAAAAGTTCCTTTTTTCACCGACTTACAAAAAAGAGGTTTTCAATTCGGCCGGGTTTTTGCAATTCACGAAGGCGAGTGAGCTTTACTTGTGGTTACTTCGTGTACATGCACATTGCATAAGGGTACGCACAGGCCGAAGATGCCTCACTGCGATACCTCGCGGTCGCGGTTTAGCTCGCTACCTCGATGTCGATATCGCGATGTCTACATGGATGACGATGACGGTGCGAACATGCCGGTTCAGTCGCACCTCGATGCTTGTTAAGGTGCTCAGTCGTGTGGTCGCGGTAAAATTATCTTTTTTTGATGTATTTAACAAATTACACTTTTTATTATATATTTAAAAAAAATATATAATAACAAGTTTAATTTGTTTTTAAATTTTACGAAATATTATAAAATTATAAATAATAATAAAAATAAAAAATAAATAATAATTATCTGAAGTCAGGATTCGAACCTCTGAACCGATAGTATCACTCCTTCTATAAATATTCATGGGTAAAAACACCTGCGCTATCTGGTGTCCCATGACACCACACGACTTTTTTATTTGTTGTTAAAGCGGCAATAGAAATTCATACTCTGAAAATTTCAACTGTCTACCTATTACGGTTTACGAGATACAACCCGCTGACAGACGGACAGACGGACGGACGGACAGCGGAGGCTTAGTAATAGGGTCTCGTTGGCACGCGAACGAAGAAACCCTAAAAAGGATGTTTACGATAAAAATCAGTTATTGATAAACTAGCTGCTTGCTGCCTGCGACTTTAGTCCGCTTGGAAATGTTTTGAGAATCCCGCGGGAACTCTTTAATTTTCGGGATAAAATGTATCCTATGTCACTCTCCAGTTCCTCAACTATGTCCATGCAAAAATCACGTCAATCCGTAGCTCTGCGTGCGGCGTGATAAAAGGACAAACCAAGAAGAAGCAAACACACTTTCGCATTTATAATACTACAGTATAAGTAGGTATGTTAAAGCATTACCGCTCTGACTTATTTACACCGTGAGAAGACGGGGTGGATATATATATAGCATTAGCAATAGCATTTATAATAGCAACAAATGAATGGTGGAAAATTATGACCCAATAAAAAATGCAGCTTACCTGTTGATTCACATGCTAGAGCAACTTTCTTCCATTCTTTGGCTAAAACATACCTATTGTGGTGGTTTTTGTGCCGCTTGTCCCAAATGGCAGGGACATTAAAAATTAAATCAATAAGCATCTCCTTTTCCATAATTAAATTTTAAAAAATGAGTACAGTGCGAACTGCAATGTATTCGGGGCTTGAAGTTAACGACAGGAGCCTTTAAATCTCTTCCTTGTGACGGCGAACCAATTTAACCAATCACAAGCCAGATCACATCGATGCTTGCAGTCGAACGCGATATAAAAACAAAATATTTTGTTTTCATGTAAGCATCGAGGTGAAGCATCGAAGTGAACCGCGATGTATCGCAGTGAGGTATCTTCGACATGTTCGTGCTTGTCTGTTTGCATACATTTGTTTTAAATGGAGGTGACATCGAGGTAGCGAGCTAAACCGCGACCGCGAGGTATCGCAGTGAGGCATCTTCGGCCTGTGCGTACCCTAAGTGTGCGTGCCTGTCAAAGCCTAGGTGGGAGCGGGCAGGCGCGAGCATTGCGCTCGCTCACACTTATACAGATACGACACACACACAACCATAAGTCAGTCGCCCTCGTGAATTGCAAGAACTTTGTATCATTTTTTACAATTCAAATCCATGTGGACGATGTCGCGAGCCTCAGCTTGTTTTTATATTATCCTGCGTAAGCTGGTGAATCACTTATCTTCAGGTGTGAGGCGAGTGACGAAGGGCTGACTGACGCAACTAACTATAGTTAAACTACCTACGACTACTTACATTTGACAAGAAAAAAGTTTAAAAACTGTACCTAACCCGACCCGAAGTCGTGATAGCCTAGTAGTTAGGGCTGTGGTCTCATATTCGGGGACTCGCAGGTTGGATCCCGGGCTCACACCTCTGACTTTTCGGGCAGTGAAATATCACATGCTTCAACGGTGAAGGAAAACATCGTGAGGAAACCTGCACACTTGAGAGTAGGTAGGTACTCCATAATGTTCTCGAAGGCGTTTGAACTTTGAAGTCCGCCAATTCGCATTGGGCCAGCGTGGTGGACTATGGCCATAACCCTTCTCTGAGAGGAGACCTGCGCTCAGTAGTGAGCCGTTGACGGGTTGCTGATGATGATGATGATGACCTAACCCGACTACGGGAAATTGGATATACGTATAACATCCGTGATATTAATTCTGCTCGTATAAAATGTACTTTAATAAATATCACCCAAGCCATACTAACCTTCCATGATAATAACGAATCGATTAATAACTTATTCATCAAAATCTACTTATTCAATAACGAATCGGTTAATAACTTATTCATCAAAATCTACTTATTCAATAACGAATCGATTAACAACTTATTCATCAAAATCTACTTATGCAATTTTATTGGCACGATCGTATTACGCGCGTTATTTGACCGTAACGCGAATCTCACATTGTGAATTCAACTTGCTACAAATTCTCTCAATTGCTCAATTGAGGGAATTTGTAAACTCAATTTGCTACAAGTAGATAGGTAATAAATAAATAATTTATTTTTAATGTAATGTAATGGTATTATAATAAAATTTGTTGAATATTGTTAAGTTTACAAATAGGTGTTAGTTAGGTTTAAGGAGGGTGTAGATACTATACACTATCGCATTGGGTTAACCTGTAAGGATAGTGTATTTAAAGGTGAATAAATAAATAAATAAATAATGAATAAAAAACATTGCGGCACGCTCTGCTCCAGGGTGCGTGATTCTGCGCGAATCCACGCGCGGGGATGCGTTGTTAGGGTACGTCGGGGCGCTGCGCGGCGCGTGTCGCGTCGCGTCGCGCGGTAAACTCAAACATATTATGGTCTACTATGAGAGCGTTCATGAGTTTGCGTTGAACGCGGCGGCGCTCAACGCACCGCGTGTGCATAAACGTACCCTTAAGTGTGCGTATTTTCTGTATAAATTGAGGTACTTACGAAGCCCAGGCCCGCGTCCCGGGGCGGATTGTGTCGCAATGTGAGATCCGCCTTACTTCACCACCCACTGTAAATAACGCAATATTGTTCCTCGTAGACTTTGTGTCGATGATGTGTTCAATGTGTAAAACAATATTTGGCAGCGATTCATGACTTCATGAGTTTATTATTACGCGCTTACTTTTCATAAATATGAACTGTATGTCATTCGTAATAGAGGCGAAATAATGTAATGTAGAACTCAGTAGTTTCGGCCAAATGCAATGATTTGTGGTCACGAACAAGGTTGCACCAGTTTAGTGATTATGGCCTACTTACTTGTTTATTATTTAGACTGTTAGCACACCTCGTCGCGAAACCGTAGCAGCGGCAAGACATAGGGGGAAGGCAGACTGGCTACTTTTATTGGCATCGATCGCGCGTTGTTATGGCATGCTGCATCGCGTTTCGCAATTCTGCGATCGAAAGTAGCCTTAAAAACGCGAATGCGTTTGAGCCGCGATTTTTGCGATGCAGTCGCAAAAGGCCATAAAAACGCCGCGATCGCTGCCGCTAAAAGTAGCCAGTCTACCCTTAGATGACCTTTATTACAAAAAACAAAACCCCCGCCCAGGTCTATTGGGACCTCTGACGTAGTACTATTATATTATATTCTGTGCCTCTGCGCACAGAGCGGGCATGCGGGGTGTGCATTTTTACCGGATTACGGCAAAACCAAGGGTTATATAACTTTAGTAGTCTGTGTGTACACTACTGTGGTCCGGGTGACATAAATGCTAAGTATATTATAACGTTTAAAATCTTTTCGAACGATTAAATTTTACATCCAATTTTCCGTAGTAGTAGTAGGGTTAGTTTTTTAATTTTTTTCTAGTTAGTGAGTTAGTTTAGTGAGAAAAAATCCCAGTAAGTAGTTCTATCAACAGAACTGATCGACGGATCTAACTACTTAGGAGTCACATGACTGGTGTGCATGACCCAATAGCTGGAACATTTTCTGTTCCTTCAATCATTCTTCTTCTTCTTTGTCAACCGATAGACGTCCACAGCTGGACAGAAGTCTCTTGCATGGACTTCCACAGGCCTCGTTCTTGCGCCGCCTGAATCCAGCGGCTCCCTGCGACGTTTCCCTCCCTGTTTGATGTCGTCGGTCCACCTAGTGGGGGGTCTGCCAACACTGCGCTTCCCCGTGCGGGGTCGCCACTCCAGCACCTTGGGACCCCAGCGACCATCAGCTCTTCGAACTGTGCCCCGCCCATATCCACTTCAGTTTCACGACTCTCTGAGCTATGACGATGACTTTGCGGATCTCCTCAATTCTGATTTGATCTCGCAGGGATACTCCGACATAGCTCTCTCCATCGCTCGCTGAGTGACCCTGAGCCTTCTTATGAGGCCCACAGTTAGCGACCATGTCTCGGATCCGTAAGTCATCACTGGTAACACGCACTAAGGACAGGTATTGGCGTGTACATCCGCTCCGCAATCCGACATACGCGTTGCGACGTCATTCACTCAGGACGCACACTTAGGCGACGATTTCGCATAGGCGTGGCGTCGCGCGGCGCGTGCGGCGTCGAGTCGCGCGTGAAGCTCAAACATAATATGGCGAAGTATGAGAGCGTTTACAGAGAGGCGTCGGCGTTGAACGCGGCGGAGCACGCGGCGGGCGCCGACGCGGGCAGCGCGGCGGGCACCGCGGCGACGCACAGTGGGTCGAAACAGCTATAGGACATAGGATTTTTTGTTACAAATTCCATTTAAAAAAATACTTATCGAAAGATAAACGTTTTTCTCTAAAACTGATAGTTTGCCCGGAAAAAAATAAATTTCAGTTTTTGTTGTATGGAATGAAACAGAAACTGCTAAAATTTGGCCAAGTCTTGAAAGGTCTTGCTTTAAAACTACTTTATTCTTATTCTTTGGCTTATTGGCTATAACTCTATGTTATCAGCTTGCACCCAAAATTGCCCGTTTAAAAGTTATTAGAAACCGAAATTTAAAAAAAAAAAAAGATTTTTATTGATTTTATAATGTCGTGGATTATCAAATATTTGACCAATATAATGTGCTGCATGAAAATTCTATGAATAAATATTGAAATTAACTTTAAATCACTAGTTCATCGAAGAGAAACTTATAAGTTAAGCACTTAAAAAAGGATATTTCATAGATTAAAACTGTAAATTATATTAAAATAACGTGAATTCAAACAAAGGATCTACAAAAATAAAACATTCAAAATATAGCTTTATTTATTTCTTTTTAACAATTCATTTTATTATGTATCTAATGTATCTCCTTAGCTAAACTGTCTTTGTTGTTGGAAACTAATAATTACAAACAGTGAAAAATTAGCTAATCATACTTAATATTCTAAATGCGAAAGTGTGTTTGTTGGTTTGTCCTTCAATCACGCCGCAACAGAGCTACGGATCGACGTGATTTTTTACATGGGTATAGTTGAGGACCCAAGAGTGACTTTATATCCCGGAAAATCAAAGAGTTCCCGAGGTACTTTAAAAACTAAACCCACACGGACGAAGTCGCGGGCATCAGCTTATTATTAGCTTTTAGCAGTTTCTGTTTCATTCCATATACAACAAAAACTGAAAATATTTTTTTCCGGGCAAACTATCAGTTACGTACACGACGCCGCACGCGCCGTGCGAAGCCACGCCTATGCGAAAACGTCGCCTTAGGGTGAGACATGGAGCTATAGGTAGTACATAAATTTAAGATCATTTTATTCTAAAATAATTAATTAGAATAAGGTTGACGTTTTTAATCAAATTCTAATAAAATAAATCGATAGTATAACCTCGAAATTCCACTGAGCACTTACTTTTATGAATTTTTGTTATAGAAAAGCTCTTTATTTCTACACATAAACTTAGAATAAGAATTATTAAATGTTATTTTGCATGCCTATCCGGCAGATTGTCAGCACCTTTATTATAATGTAACACTAACACCATTGTACCTACTACTCAATCTATGCAAATAAATGATTTGATTTGATTTGATCTATAGATCGTACTCTGGCTCTGCTCAAGATTCAAGATAGAATTAAAATGAGACACAAATATGTTGACATAAATCTGTCTCGTTTTAACTGAGTCTTGAGTCTGAGCCGAGTGGGAGTGCCATTTATAGATCTCACCATTAGGCGACGTTTTAGCATAGGCGATTCGCCGCGCGTCGCTCGCTCGCTTTCTCTCGCCCTCATACCTTGGCCATATCGCGCGACACGCCGAACCGCGCATCGCGCGGCGAATCGCCTATGCTAAAACGTCGCCTTAGTCTTCAGGTACTGAGGGATCAATCATTCATCAGGATTGACGACTCGAACGCCTAATGCTGGAATCACATCTGTGCGCATCGATTCGCATTATGTCCATATAAAGTGTAAAGTATTATTATATTATAGTCGTGTACGCATCGCAAAACCGAATTGATGCGTACACGACTCCATACAAAATGCGAATGGATGCGACACAGTTGTGACCTTAGATCTTGTAAAAAAAAAAAAAAAATTATTAGGCCAACCTGTGGCTCATATAACACGTCATGACTACCACCGGTTCGGAAAGGAGATTCTGCTGAGAGTATTTAGTTCACAAAAACTACATACTCTCAGCAGAGTCTGCTCCTCCTACTAACTCCTACGAGACTCGTTGGAATGATCTGTTATTTGAGATTTTATTTTGAATGTATTGGGTCCAAATTGAATGATGAGCATTAAAAGTAATGGACTAAAGGAAAAGATAGACGGAGTTTTCGACCAGTCTTCGACCAACATGCATAATAAAAAAGTAAAGCCAATTGTGAACTGTCACAAATATGTACAAAAATTATTATGGCGACGATATTCGTACGATTTTTATATAGCGTTATTGTCTTATCATAAAAAAATACTAAACAGGCGATAAACATGTGCTTATTTATCTAAATGATTAAATGCAAAACTATCAAACCTGAAGTTAGCCATCAGTTGAACTTTTTTTAATTTTTTATCGTAATATATATTGGTATAAGTACTTTTTTTAACGTAGGTAATCTTTTCCTTTATTGTTTCTTTATGTATAGTTAAATCATACAACAAAGTGGCAATAAGTAAACAAATTTATTAATTGTAAATGCTTTTACATTTGTTGCACGGTAAATCATTAAAGAAACTACACAATAAAATTAACAAATTTTACTTTATTGATAATTAATAATAATAACTAAGTAATAAAAAAAATATTTTACACAATACATCATCATAATTAGTATTACACGCCTAATAATAATAATTATTTTGTAAACATATCAAGACGTGGACTAGCAAATAAAAGTTAACTTAACAATTTTTTTTTGTTCCTATAATTATTATTATTTATAAAGTGTCAAAGGAATCGGTTTTTTATATTCTGGGGACGTTGGATTATATTTTATAATCTAATCTATGGATAATTTCATAACTTGCAAAAATGAGGCTTTCACGGAGTCTTCCCGAGCCTATGGTTCCGAGATTATGATAAAAGTATTTTTAACCTTTAACCAAAGTCTTTTAGTTTATTGTTTACAGTATTATAAAATAACTTTCAAAATGAAACTTATCGAATACACGACGCGACGCATTATCCTTTTTTTTCGATAAGATTATCATAATACATAGTTATACAGATACAGGTTAAAATATGGCAGTCCATTCAAATGTAAAAGTGAGAAAATTGGTCAGAATACAAAATATAAACCAAATTATAGGAGCCATTTAAACACTATCCTTTAAATATTCAATATATATTATAGTTATTTATATATAATAATGCTATATAGTACGTTATCATACACCGATGTGAAAAAGAAGCGGTTACAGTAGAAAACAATTTTTTATTTTTAAAAAAGTCTTATATTCTAAATCACAGATTAAAGGAAAAATATAGACAGGGAACGGTCCACCTATATAATATGAACCAATTGTTGGGAGAAACAGTTAAAGCGGAGTATATTTATGCACTTGCACATGAGCCTGACACGCACAAAACTGGCTTCACTTTTATGATCACGCTTGTTCGTGAGCGGTTCGTCTATTTTTTCCTTTAGTCTGTATTCTATGCTAGCAGACCAGCTCTAACTTTATATAATGCCCATATTTTTATCTGTCCAACCAAATAGCTGTTATATTACCATCAATCTTTGCCCGCCAGTTTCCCACATTTTCCACAGTTTCCCAATTTTGTTGTGTAACCATGAGGGAGAAACAAAAATATTGTTTGTGATATATGCCATTTCAATATTCAATAAATAATTAATATTAAGTTTTGTTTTGAGATGTGTACGCAAACGTATCACTTGTGTGAGTAAATCTGTCAAAAATGTGATCTAAAAGTTGACAGAATTGCAAACTCCAATGACGTACTTGTTAAAATAGAAAAAAGTTGCTCTCAAGTTATCATAAGTAAAAAAAGATACAAAATAAACTATTTAAATAAATTCTTTAGTGATGTAGTTTCTTCTTTTAAATAATTTGTGCTTCTACTTTATAATTTGAGCATGATATATTATTTGAACATAAAGACCTTAAGAGAAGGTTTTTCTTGCGCGATGTTTAAAACATTAAACTGTCAATGGTTCCAGTTCTCTTTCGGTAACCCATTTTTAGTGTGAACGTGTCCAAACCATTATTTTATTTTAAAACCTTAATAATTATAAACACCTACATATTACATTGTAACCTATCTATATAAAAAGGCTTAAGTTAAAATGAAAAAAAAAAAAACACAATAGCGTGACAACCATCCATCGACTAAAAAGCCAACCTACGTTTAGTTTTAAAAAAATATTTGTGCTTAATTCAAACGAATACTGCGACAGTGGTATTATATGGTTCTTTAATATATTATATTAGCGGTTTTTTTAATTTACGACCCAAGATTTTGAGCCTCTTTCAGCTCAATATGAAGCCACATTCATAATAAAATTATTTTGTTTGCCCAAACGTAGATTCGTTCAAACATTTCAAAACTGATTTATTCAAGCAATAGGTTTGATTCACACCTTCCAATTTGAATATTACAGTATAAAGGCAATAACTGGAGCACTTCCGGAGAACCATAGTACCATAGCACCAACACAATTTGCTTCACTTTTATAAACACTGTTCTGGAGTGCTCCGTCTAGTTTTTTCTTTAGTCTGTGACTTTGACAGATACGATTGTACAAGCTTGTTGTCTGTGGTAAACTTTTATTAGTTTAAGGTGGATTATACGGGTTTGCACGCGAAATTCGCGGGCAAACCCGTATAATCAACCTTAAGTTGTATAACTCGAAAAAGACCAAAACAATGGCGCATACAGATTTCCTTATTTCCCTTTAAATAGCAACACAGAATGTTGAAGTTACAAATGCCTATAAATAACGCTTACACTCCTATATTCTAGCTTATCCTAAAATGAACTCGGGACGTTTTGCATCCCGAAACGATTAAATGTTGATTAAATTACTTTACAAATGATTTATGTTCTACGACACTTGCACGTGTTAGAGTCAACACTGAAGTTTTAGGCTGGTATCACATCCATTCATTGTCCATACAAAACTGTCATTTTTCATAGTCGTATACGCATCGAAACGCCGAATTGATGCGTACACGACTCCATGAAAAATGACAGTTTTGTATGGACAAAATGTGAATCGATGCGCACAATGTGATTCCAGCTTTACACAGCATCGCTCAAGCACACTCTCATTCCAAAATATTGATTCTGAAAAGTTTTTTTTTTTTCAATGACAACATAAACTCGAACTCGCTCGCTTGGTTTTTTTTAATATTATATATTTCCCTTCCCTTAACCCTTTACCTAAACCTACATCTCGCATCCCTCTCTCGCACATTCTAATATTTTCAATGATTGTTAAAATCTGAGATACTTTTGACAAAATGTGGTCTATTATCTTCGACAATTAAATTACGGATTTTTAGACACATTTTTATTATGATATACTAAGTTTGTAATAGTAGCTTTCGCCCTTTTTCTCTATCAAAATCTAGGTATATCACAAAACTATACCTATCTAAAATATCCGTAATTTAATAATCTGTCCTCGTTAAGGTTTTAAAGATAATATGAATCCTTAAGCGTATCTATCTTTCACACCAATATTTAAATATTAATCATAAAAAACTTTCAGGGCTTATGTCACCATCAAGTAAAATTTAACCGATGAATAAAGTTTACAAACAAGGCTATGGTAAATTGTCAACAGTCTCTTGGAGTTTGAACCAACTGTCCAATATTTTGTGCATCTCACTCAATCCAACCTATCTCATACTATGTTGGGTGAAATAGCAAGCATTTTAGCCACGCCCACCAGCAAAATCCAAGTGGCATTCGCACTGCTAAATCAAAGGTTTGAATGGTACATTTTGCCGTGCTTGAGCGGTGCTGCGTCAATCAGTGTCGACCTTTATATAGAAAAAATGCAATATAAAATTATCGATAGAAATTGAGTTTGAATTTATTATTTAAGTGAAGATATAAGTACTATATTCTGTCGAGTGAATGATTTTACCCGTGCAAGTTACAGAAGTGAAGTGAAGGAGTATGTAGGTATACTGGATCGCAGATATACAGGATGCTCTGTATATTAGAAACGTAACAAAGATTTTTTAAACCAAAGATAGAAAAGTCTCTTAAGTGACTATTATTGTTTCATCATCAGCAACCCATCAACGGCTCACTACTGAGCGCAGGTCTCCTCTCAGAGAAGGGTAATAGGCCATAGTCCACCACGCTGGCCCAATGCGAATTGGTAGATTTCCAACTTCTTTGTCATTAGAATAGAATAGAAATATTTTTTATTCAAATAAACTTTTACAAGTGCTTTTGAATAGTCAATGAATCTACCACTGTTTATAAGAACCATACTGGGCCTATTCTACTCCCGCTTAAAGCAGTATTATTCCACTTTTGTTATGAGATGTCAACCTTAAAGTAATTACCGTAAGGTTGACATTGAAAATAAACATTGAAATAATACTGCTTTAAGCGTTGGTAGTATAAGCCTTGATAAGTTATATTAATTTTACATTGAAAAATAAGTATTAACCTGTTATTGGGTTAAAACTTGTTATACTATTACTCATTCCCTTAAAAAAGAGCACATCTACCAACAAATGTTTTCATATATCACATTAGCCCCATACTCTATAAAATAAAAATCATCCTGTATATCAAAAGCCTCAGTACACGAAATCTGTTTTTATCTTCTTACACATAAAAGTAGTTTTTGCGTACATTAAGTTGATGGAAAAGACATTTTTGTTTTTTTTCAATAATCGTATTTAATTTAATCTCAATAATGATCATCTTACAAAGTGTTTTACATTGATTAGTGTTGGAATACACTTTACAGTAATTCAGTTTCTCCTATACACTATCAAGTATATCGTCGATTATGATAACAGATTGAAGTTGTCCTCAATGATACTAATATGCTGGACTTGATATAATACGAGACGATGAAACTGCTGGTCGATTGCGGAAAGCTGTATCAATCATCGCGACAGTTTCAATTGTGGTGATTGGCTGAATTTATGGTATTCGCCCTGCAACAATGCATTTTAGCCAATTGGCTGACATTCTTATGTCAGCCAATTGGATGCGATTGTGAAACAGACATTGCCACCGGGTCAGCCCCCTTGTGTAAGAATTGCCGATCAAATCGTCAAAGTTCGGCGTCAAAGTAAAATAAACCATAACAACATTGATTTACAGCTCAATTTCGTGTATCCATTCTCAACCGTTTAGGGTATCGTACATACCTAAACGCATGAGAATGGATACACGAAATTGAGCTGTAATTCAATGCTTTTATGGTTTATTTTACTTTGACGCCGAACTTTGACGATTTGATCGGCAATTCTTACACAATCGCACCTCTGTTTTGCACGTTCAATCCTTCAATATTCACGTAAATCAGACAGTATACTTGACAGTGTCGACACTGTCGTAGAACAAAGTTGTTTCTACAAAACTGCTACTTTACAGGAGAGTAGTTTAAAGTTTTGAACTTGGTTTTATCGGCATTCCGTAGAAAAATGTTGGTTCATTTTATACGACATGGTTTTTGAGTATGTATTTCTTAATGAATTAAATTTAGGCTTTGCAAGTTGCAACATCGCAAGTGACAACCAACTAGCAGCCGCTGGCATTTGACAAGTTAGCGACAGCAGCGCTTCTTTACAAGCGACGTTTTTCTTCGGAATGAGTTTCAGATACGACTTTGTCTGATTGAATATCTCCAAAACTACTGAATATTTTTTTTTTCTTTTGCTGAGGTGTGGCATTTTATATGAAAGCCGTTAGTGTCAAAATCAAGATTTCGCTGTATATTCATATGCGACAGGGTTCTACGACAGTGTCGAGTGTGTAGCCTACATTATGGATTGTTATTTATCAATGATTACATTGATTACGTCACGAGAATTTCAAGATAAATTCGCAACGTTGGTGAATGCACGAATATGTACTGTAGGCATAGAATTATAACGCTTAGAAAAACAGTAGCCGCGCGCGGAGTGTAACACTTTCATGGAGGCCTTCAAAGGCTCTTTACGCCTATCGGCACGCACGGGTCGGCGAGCGAAAATAAACCCTTTCATGGTAGCCTTTAAAGACTAGTTTCACCTACTGGCGCACACATCCTAGTGTACGTGTCGGCGAGCGTAAATAAACGACGCCTCTTAGCACACATAGTTCGAAAAGTGGATACACGTTAAGCTGGTCTCGTTGTATGGAACTATCGGTCTATGCGTTATTAGTCTAAAACTGTAGGTAAGTTAGCGCTGTGCAACCCAAATTGCACTTTATTGTGTGCTAGCTAGAGACGCTATTTATTTAAATGATTTTGCGAAGTGATTCGTCTGAACCTGTACTATTATTTATTCTGTGGTATGACGTAATCAATGAAAAATCACCATTAATATTTCATCCCAACGATACAAAAAATTCGTAAAAAATGTCGAAATTTCTATTTTCCCAATGATTATTTTTTATTAATATAAAACAATAATAATTACACGATAGAGATCTTTTGCCAATCTGTGTGAAAACGATGCGACTTACCCAACTAACTAAATAATTACATAAAATCATAAATTAGTCCAGATTTATTATTATTAATTAATTAATATTAAAAATTAATATACATAATAATATGATTAATAGTAATAGTAATAATATAATATAGTGACAAACATATTATTATTTCCATTCAATAAATTACACGACGATTATTAAATAGTTTTTGGTTCTTTAGTTTAAACAGATTTTTTGTTTATGAACTTATTTCGCGTATTTTTTTTAAATAGTGCGTGTGTGGTGTGCGTTCATTATCTGAAAAAGGAAAATTATTGTATTATTAAACATTATTCATATCATCATCATCATCATCAGCAACCCATCAACGGCTCACTACTGAGCGCAGGTCTCCTCTCAGAGAAGGGTTATAGGCCATAGTCCACCACGCTGGCCCAATGCGAATTGGCGGACTTCACACACCTTCAAGAACGTTATGAAGAACTCTCAGGTGTGCAGGTTTCCTCACGATGTTTTCCTTCACCGTTGAAGCAAGTGATATTTAATTGCTTATTCACATCACACTGATCTAAATAAATAAAGATCTTCACTTTTGAATCGCTCTATCGATTTGACAGATTTTTTTGTTGTGTGTGAATTTTAAAACTTAAAATTGAAATGGCAATTTTATCTACCAAACCTATTTTTTTCTGAAATAAGATATTTTTTCGAAATAGTATACTTCCGATTATCATCCAACATTTTTTCAAAATCGGTCATCACGCCTAATGTCAGGACAAGCTTTGTATGAAAAAAATTTTTTGAAAAATCCACCGAAAAAAATTTTTTTTTGTTTTACAGGAAATCTTACAGCTAATTAGAAGAGTAAATAGATAAGAACGAGAAGAAAATTAAAGCACTCTGCACCGCCCGCACGTAAAGATGTTGAGAAATAAACTGGACCCCAAAGATAAAGGGTCCGTTAGAAAATATTCAATATGTTCAAAAGTACCTGACCTAGCTTAATGAAATAAAGACTAAATTAAAGAATATTTTAATGTGCTTAAATGAAAATTTAAAAAAAAACATGAATTCAAGCTTTTCATTTTTAATAAATGTAAAATTAACGGAAATGCGTAGTTTTTCATTTCGAAGATTTTCTAACCGACCCTTTTTCTATGCGGTTTAGTTTAGTTGAGGTCGGGTTGGGGTCCTAAGGTGCTGGAGTGGCGACCCCGCACCGGTAAGCGCAGTGTTGGCAGACCCCCACTAGGTGGACCGACGACATCAGATGAATCGCAGGGAGCCGCTGAATTCAGGCGGCGCAAGAGCGAAGCCTGTGGAAGTCCATGGAGGAGACCTTCGTCCAGCAGTGGACGTCTATCGGTTGAAAAAGAAGAAGAAAATATTAATAATGTAATTATTTTACTCACCAATAAAAGAATCATTTAGTAGACAGCATTCGCCCCTTCAGGCTCCGAAAGGCTAAGCTATCGTATATTATACACATACATATACATATATATAGTATATCGTGAACGGACGACACAGACACGCTAGCATTCACACCTACAACTATACGCGGCGGCGTTGATATACCAAAACCTTAGATATACAGCTTTTAATAAAAAAAAAGTTGTCGTAAAAAGTGTTTAAATTCGGTTTGCCATAAACAAATAAGAGATGAGAATTCCATAAAAGTAGGGGGACTAAACTACTAACGTAAGTTACTTTTCTTGATTTAACCTTAATCGCGATCTTTTAAGTTGATAAAACTGGCGGTACGCCTTTCCAAGAATTTCGCACAGGATTCTGCCATAGTCATGTGTTCAATTAAACACACATAATTAAGCACAATTCGATACATCTTATGGATCATTCGCCATTTTGGTGATCGATTTGGGAATATAGTTACTCAAACGTTTTGAAAGTAGTTATATAACCGTAGTAAAATATAAACAATGTATCATTATTTTTTATATATACCTTACACAGAGTAAATGACGTTATGTTTGTATACTTGATGATTCTTAGTCAATAAATACTGACTTATGTAACGCTTACTTTGTTACCAATTATGCATACGGCATAAGAAACGTTATGAAGAGAAATCATGATCTCTTATCTTTGATTGTTTGATGTTTTTTTTTTACTTTCACTAGTTCAACACTTTTACAAATAACCATTTCGACTGTGTATCTAAGATTTTTCTATATCAACGCCATGGCCGAAGTTTAAATGCTTCCATACAAGTTAACTATACAATAAATTAGCGAAGAAAGCCCTGTTTATCAAAACTCGACTTTATTTTATAGTTTAAAGTTCATAAATCGGTTTCTTAGTTAAAAGTACAGAACTTTTATCAAAACCGCACCCTATTTATTTCAAAGGTTCTCCTCTCCTTATCACGTGAAAATTCAATTCAAAAACAGGACTTAGTTCCAAATTGCAAACTTGTGATCAGATCAGCTTTCAATCGAGCTTACAGACAATCGCTGTAGCGTTCATTCAAATACCTACTTTATATCGTTCGTCTTAAAGTTCACATTTCAATAAAATCGCGACTGGAGGATTCTAGGTATCGATTTATAATGCATAGACAAGCATTTACGCGACACAATCACGCACCGCTATCATATTCTGTAAGAAAAAGACGAGCACGTACGATTAAATAAAAAAATCTTATAAATCGTGGCCGCCATTTTGAATTGGTCGGCCATTTTGTTCAAACATCGAAATGTCGCAACGAGCTCGTCCAGAAAGCAGCATGTATCAATTTTATGAGGTTTTAGTTTAGAAGAGCTGTTGGATCGACTTGTGGAAAGTTGGTTGATGTAACAAAAGTAAGGTAATAAATTCTCACGACTGCATTCGTTCTGCCGGCTTATTCTTGAGGTGTAAGGTCGTTAAAATTGCCTGAGCAGCGCAAATTAATTTTTAGCTTCCAACAAAGTGGAAAAACGTAAAAAAGTGTATTTATGTATATCAATTATCCACGCGGACATGATTTTTATAGTAATTAGATTAGTTTAGCTATAAGTTTTTTTGTAACATTTTAATAAAAAAAAAATATAAGTATATCAATTAATAATGTGGCCATTTCTAAACTACCTCAAAAAAATCGATGCACACACACTATTGGATAAGTACGATGGTGGGACAGTGTGTGTGACGCGGTGGTGGTGGTTGTGGTGGTGGTTGTGGTGTTGGTGGTGTGTGGTGGCGTGGGGTGGGGGGTGCTTAGTTCCAGATGCGCAGGAACGAGTCCCAGGAGCCGGTGGCGACGGCCATGCCGTTCTCCGTCACGCCGAGGCAGGACACGCGGTTGTCGTGGCCCGCCAGGATACCTGCAGACAAACCAAATTCATTGGTGATTACTTAAGAGGACTATTATATTTCGCATCCGTCTCTCTGGCACCTTCTAATATTTTCAATGATTGTAAAAATCTCAGATGCTTTTGACAAAATGTGGTCAATTATTACCTTCAACAATTAAATTACGGATATTTAAGACATATTTTTACAGCTGATATTAGGCATGCCTGGCTTTTTGGCTTGCATAGAGAGTTCACCCCTGGTGCTAGTTAGCACGAATTAGCAAAAATAGACCGGCTTGCGATTAAATAGCGTGCTTAGTCACAAGCATGCTCTTTTTAACTGACTTCAAAAAAGGAGGTTTTCAATACATCGGATTTTTTTTTAATGTATGTTCATACTCGGAAAACACCTGAACCGATTTGGGAAATTCTTTTTTGTTTCAAATGGTATACTTCCCAGGTGGTCCCATTGAAATTTTATAGAAATCGGTCGAGCAGTTTTTAAAATATCAACAATAAATTATATACTTAGTTGTGGCACGGGCGTTTGAAGTCGGTTTTTTAAAATGGATTTTTTATTGGAGTTTACTCCTTAAGAATCGATTTTAGGCGCCCGGTATGAGAAAAATCCGAGCAGTAAAATCAATTTATCAATGACCTCGTTACGTTTTTCTGTTACGTTTTTCACAACGATGCAAATTTCTACCCTAACGTTGAGTAAATAAGGTTGGTTTTCGTGCGAAAGAGCTTTCGCTTCGGGTAGCCGAGCGCGTAGCGATCGGGTCCCCGAAGCGAAAGTCGGTCGGGGCGCGCTCGGACCCGAGTCGCGCGCATAGAGAAGGATATAGCGTCGCGCGTAAACTCCAGTCGTGCGTCGGAGGCCGGAGCTGACACACACTTTTTTTATTTTAAATTTTTAAACAAAGTATATGTTGTGTTATCTCGTACCGGCGCGTTCGGACTTCATGGAGTCCCACACGTTGCAGTTGAAGTCGTCGTAGCCGGCCAGCAGCAGGCGGCCCGACTTGGAGAAGGCGACGGACGTGATGCCGCAGATGATGTTGTCGTGCGAGTACATGGCTAGCTCCTGGTCGGCGCGCACGTCGAACATGCGGCACGTCGCGTCGTCCGAGCCCGTCGCGAACGTAACGTAACGTAAAGTAACATGTGTTATCTCGTACCGGCGCGTTCGGACTTCATGGAGTCCCACACGTTGCAGTTGAAGTCGTCGTAGCCGGCCAGCAGCAGGCGGCCCGACTTGGAGAAGGCGACGGACGTGATGCCGCAGATGATGTTGTCGTGCGAGTACATGGCCAGCTCCTGGTCGGCGCGCACGTCGAACATGCGGCACGTCGCGTCGTCCGAGCCCGTCGCGAACGCGAACCCGGACGGGAAGAACTGCGGGCACACCACAAACGGTACTGTGTATTACAAGAGAACATAAATCGACACTGTCGTAGAACAAAGTTGCTTATAAAAAATTGCTACTTTACAGGAGAGCAATTTGAAGTTTTGAACTTGGTTTTTCGGCACTGGCAGTCTCGCATATCTCCACAGCTTGGCAGACGCGTTGCAATGCAAGCACTGGCCCAGTCCGAGCGACAGAGAAAGCAGGATGTATTACACGAGTGTGACAGAGAGGGGGGATAGTCACCGTGACCGTGTTGATGTCGCTCTCGTGCCCGGGGAAGGTCCGCTTGCACTGGCAGTCTCGGATGTCCCACAGCTTGGCGGACGCGTCGCAGGCGCCGGACATTAATGTGCACTGGCCCGGTCCGAGCGACAGAGAAAGCAGGATGTATTACACGAGTGTGTCAGAGAGGGGGGATAGTCACCGTGACCGCGTTGATGTCGCTCTCGTGTCCGGGGAAGGTCTGCTTGCACTGGCAGTCTCGTATGTCCCACAGTTTGGTGGACGCGTCGCAAGCGCTGGACATTAATGTGCACTGGCCCGGTCCGAGCGACAGAGAAAGCAGGATGTATTACACGAGCGTGAGAGAGAGGGGGATAGTCACCGTGACCGCGTTGATGTCGCTCTCGTGTCCGGGGAAGGTCTGCTTGCACTGGCAGTCTCGTATGTCCCACAGCTTGGCGGACGCGTCGCAGGCGCCGGACACGAACGTGCGCTGGTCCGGCGCGAGTGACAGCGACATGACGTCGCCCGTGTGTCCGGTGAACTGACCGCACTGCTGGCCGGTCTCGATGTCCCATAGGGCACTGGACACAGATTTTTTTTATGTCAAACATCTATAGCAGCGGGTCAGACCGACTTTTGGGTATGTATGTATGTAGTAGTATTTATGTATGTACTATGTAGTGTTGACCGTGTTGTTTACTACACTAGCGGCACGCTATGATGGCCGGTTTGACACATTACAATAGTGATGTGGAATGTCAATTTATTCTCGAACAAAAAACAATTAAGTTTTGTTTTTGTACCTGATTAAATAGGTTTAATAAAACAAAAATGTATATGTTTATTTAATTTATTTGAACGAACTGAATATTTGAATGAAAATGAATATACATACTTTATATGCACACAAGAAACATATGAATACAAAAGATACCAAAAAAGGTGCCACAAAAGGCCATAATTAATCAGATTCGTCCATACTACTATTTTCACTGTCGTCACTGCTATCATCACCTACATTAATAATTATATGTTCGTTTTCTATAATATTATCTATTTTCACATCTCTTTCATAATCTTCCCTTATTAATTTAACAGTTCTATTCACAACCTTTTCCCAGTCTCCTTTAGTCACATGTTCACAAGCTTCTTCTAATAATTTTAGCATTTTTTTTGTGGTAAATGGGGGTTCTGTATTGTGTCTTGCAGCATATCCCTTAATTTGAGCCCACACCAACTCAATCGCATTATACTCACAATGGTAAGGCGGTAACCGTATAACTCTGTGCCCATGTTCTAATGCTATTTCGTCAATGACGTATCGGATCTTGGTTGGTTTGTTTTCTTTTAAAAGACGTACTAATTCCGCTTTTAACATATTCATGTTTGCATCTACGCCATTTTTACGAAGCCATGCGACGATATCAGCTTTCTTTTGGGATTGGGCAGGTGGCTTGTCAATTTGCATCGAGTGGTATGGGGCGTTGTCCATAATTATAATAGATGGTTCAGGGAGGCTACACAACATTGAGGTAAACCATTCAGTAAACTTTTCTCCATTCATGTCTTCATGATAGTCTCCAGTGGTTTTTGACGCAAAAGCCATGAGAGAACCTTCGACAAACCCGTTGATGGTTCCGGCGTGACAAATTATAAGTCGCGATCCTTTTCCTACAGGAACTTTGGAAGTAGATGCTGCTGTGTCATCGTTCCAAGAACGGCCTACAGTATGGTTAGCATTAAGCCATGTTTCATCCAAGAACACAACATTTTGCCAATTTTTGATTTCTTTCACTTGCCGTAAAAAAGTATACCTTGCCATCGCTATATCAAATCTTTCCATCAATATTTTGCGTTTGTTACATTTTTTGTATCGAAATCCAATGGTCTTCAAAATCTTCGTTAAAGAACTTTCCCCACCGAAGAATAATCCAGCTTCCTTCAGTGAATGCACCAACTTTTTTCTTGTTGGATACTCCTTCTGTAAATAGTAGCCGTAAACATGTCTTCGGATAGCATCGGCATCAAAGCTATCGATGCCTACGACTGGTTTTGCTCGTTTTCTCTTTTTTGGTGTGTGAAGTTTATTTTCTTCTGTGCCAGTCTCGCCATATTTTTTTTTAGTTATCCGTCTAACAGTTCGTTGTCCAATATTAAGCGCATCAGCTACGCGTTCAACCACTGACGTTATAGGTAAAATTGGCCCTCCATTTTGAGCTTCACGATCGAAATAGTTACGAAGGCGTATTACGAACTCACGTGTCTGACTATTTAGAACAGTTCTCTGCGTACGTTCGGTCATATCGACGAAATCCACAACAAAGGGCTTGAACAGAGTCCAAATTAACGAGCAAGGGTCAACAGTAATGCAGTATCAATATTTGAAATCCAAAGCCAGGTCAAAACTATATCACAATCGCATTGCACTGACAGTTTATACTTTTCGAAGCAACGTCAATTCGAAACTGCTTTGTTTTGCATTGAGCATTGACGCGAGTTTGCCGGAGGTAGTAGTTGTGCTAGCCAGCGATCCTATGTGACGATCGTATTAGATTCCATTTTTAAAAATTTTCAATTTAGAAAACCAAATGCCGAGTTGTGGTATATATCATATAAAAATAAAAATTTTACCTTTTGTATGAAACAGCTGATATTTTTTTGCGATTTCAGAGGTTTGTCCACATAGTGAAAATTGTTCATATTCACAAGTACATTCACCCCTTAAATGGTGCAAACTGATTTTTCTACACTTGTATACATTTTAGAAATCAATTTAATAAATAAATTTTGAGTCCTAAACCTAAAACTACATTCGATAAAATTTATGAATCTCTGCACATCACTATCGTCAATAAAGTAATACAATTATTTCCTTCAAAGTCGTTATCAATTAATACGGAACTTCATGAGCGGACAAACGTCAAACCGGCCATCATAGCGTGCCGCTAGTGTACGGTACATGTGACCTGTATCTTAAAAGAATATAGTTATAGTTTAGAAAGAGTGCATTTATGTAAATTTTTTTTTAAACGATAGGACAAACTCTTGTAGGGAAATGAAAACAGAGCAGAATAACCCGATGTCCTGAGAGAACATTCAATTCTGCTAATCATTCTCACGTGCTGGATATGATATATATTTATTCCTGTAAAATGTTATTTATGAGCAAGCAATGAAAGTAGATTTTCTCATAAAAATGTTTCACAGGATAATGTCTATCTTAAGCAGTTAAAAAAAAAAGCTCAAATACTCTTTCAATACTTTGGAGGATGCCCAGAAAAGAACTTTGTTGTGCTGTGTTGCTGTATGATGGATGATATCAAGTGTCAAGGTGTGGAGGTAGACTCACCAGGTCATATCCCCGGAGCTGGTGAGGATCTGGTTGTCATCCAGGAACCGGCAGCAGGATAAATACCCGGAGTGTCCGGGCAGCTCGCGGGACACGCGCACGTTGCCTTCGCGAGTCTTCAAACTGTAAATAAGATGTCACTTTGGTTAGTATTTATTAATTTCAAATCTTCAAACTCAGGATTTAGTAGAATGGCGACCCAGCATCGAAGAACGCGGCGGTGGTTAGAACTCTGTAAGTTTGACAGACAATTTTGAATTTGCTGCCTCATAGCAGATGCTGAACGATTGCAGCCACCACATTAAACAACGAAGGTAATCAAAGCTAATTGTATGGACTCGTCCAAGGAAGTTCGGCCTGAGACCTGTACTTGAATAGGTTTTGGCCTATTGAGAAGACATCAAAATAAATGGAATTATTTGATGTTTCCACGTTTACGCAGGCCACGTAGAGGCCCAACGGCGCGTAGGTGCACGTTATTAACCAAGACGAGCGCAGCGGGATGAAAGGTGACTAGGCGCGAAGGTCGACAAGAAACATGGTGAGATGAGAGAGATAATGATGAAGCGAGACAATGAGAACCAGCGATCATTACCTTGGTCATTGGAGAAGCAAACCTAACATAATGATAAATAAATAAACATGGAGGGTGGACAGGTCCAAAGGGTGGAAGGAAGAAAAAAAAATCAGGACAATGAGAATCAGTGTCGAAGACAATAACCTCATATCTTTGATCATCAGAGGAGTCCTTTTCGTAGCTGGAAGTTTTGAGGTTGCATGGCATTTAGTGGAGCTATGGGAGCTTCCCTACCTATAAATGGAACCGATGCCAAGGCCATCACGTGGGATGTACAAGCTGGAAATTGGGTAAAGAAGAAGGTCGAAAGGAAGAAACATGGTCGAGTGATGAGGGCCAGACTCGGAGGAAGATCAGAGGAGACTCTTTCGTATCTGGAAGTTTCAATAGTTCCATGGTGTTTAATTAAGCTATGGGAGCCGCCTACCTATTCTTCTTCTTGAGGTGCCATCTCCTACCGGAGGTTGGCTATCATATTGGCTTTTCGGACCTTACACACAACTGCGCGGAATAAGGATCGAGTACTCAGTCCGAACCATGTCCGGAGATTCTTGAGCCAAGAGGTTTGTCTTCTTCCAGGGGGTCTCCTACCTTGTACCATGTAGATGCCTACCTATAGATGGAGCAGATGTTGTCGAGGCCGCCGCACGCCACGTAGGAGCCGGAGGGCGCGTACGCGCACGTCATGACCCACGAGGAGCGCAGCGGGATGGCGTGCACCTTGTTGGTGGTGTGGCTGTCCCACACGATCAGCTTGCCGTCCTGGCTGGCGGACACCAGGTTCCTGGGGGCAAAGTGGAACAGATCAGTACAGAATAGAATAGAATAGAAATCATAATCATCATTAGCAACCCATCAAGTCATCAACAGCTCACTACTGAGCGCAGGTCTCCTCTCAGAGAAGGGTTAGGCCATAGTCCACCACGCTAGCCCAATGCGAATTGGCGGACTTCACACACCTTCGAGAACATTATGGAGAACTCTCAGAGGTGTGCAGGTTTCCTCACAATGTTTTCCTTCACCGTTGAAGCAAGTGATATTTAATTGCTCAAACGCACTTGACTCCGAAAAGTCGTGCGTACCCGGGATCGAACCTGGGACCCCCCGAATAGGAGACCACAGTCCTAATCACTACTAGGCTATCACTGATATATATACTAGAATAGAAATGTTTTTATTCAAATAAACTTTTTTACAAGTGCTTTTGAATCGTCAATGAGTCTACCACTGGTTCGGAATGCCCATCCTGCAGAGAAGAACCGTAGCTAGAAACTCGGTAGGTTGCTCTTTTCAAAACAGTTCAATAGATACTATGCTATGTATGCAGTGTTTCCACAATGAGTTCCACAAAAGCATACCTAATTATGAATCAGAGTCAGAGACTCTGATTGGCTGAATTTATGGCGTTTTTGGGAGAGTGATGGACTGCATCAGAGGTTATTGCGATAGTCACACTAGCAATCATTGCTAACAATCCACCGCTGATAAATTGACAGACTTCAGAAACGCTTTCTTTCAGCGGCTGAACTATAGCTATTAACATAAACGTAATTAATAACACTTGCCCGCGGCTTCGCTCACGTTAAGTTCGATTTTTCAAACCCCTATATTATCCTCTTAGGGGCTGAATTTTCGAAAAACCTTTCTTAGTGGATGCCTACGTCATAATAGCTATCTAAAGGTGTTTGTTAATATGTATAGCTTACCGGAAACTACCCATGCACTTTGACCCTATAAACACATTGGCGGAGGTAAAAAGTGAAAATTAATTTTTAAAAAGTTCCATACAAAATTAATTAATTAATTAAGGAAAATAAATTTTTGCAACCCTAACTCGAAAATAACAACCTATGTAGTATGTAGGTAAATGACATCATGCGACATAAAGTATTTCTCTTTCAATTTCTGTTGCCCTGGTACAAACAACGCCGCCTGCGCGCAGGCGGCGTTGTTTGTACCAATGTAGGTACCTATTGTTTGTAGCTGCGCCGCGATTGCGATGTCCGTCTTTTCCGGAATAAGGGCGAATCTCTGACGAGTGACGACCTTTCCTGACAACTGACGAGTCGACCACTCTGCCTCGTAGAATGTAGTACTCAGTAGTAGTGATGACTGATGACCAAATAACGAGGTCTTAGGTTCGATTCCCGTGTCGGTTCAAAATTACACACGTCTTGACTTATTGGTAATTTCTGACTTTCTTTCTAAATTGTCAACTTTGATACTTAAGAGGATCGTCTAGTTGTAAATGACTAAAATTGTCTAATTTTCGTAAATGTTTGGGGGAGTAAAAACGTTATCACCCGAAACAATATTTCAAGAATAAAATGTAGGCAAATGGCTGGACTTCCAACTCTCTCTATCGCACGATACGGGTCGGGGTCAGTAAAATGTGAAACAGATAGCATTTTTGAAAATACCTACTCCCGTCGCGTTTCGTCACAGTTGGCGTTGTGTCACGCCGCCTATCAATGATAGCAAGATACCTAACCTAATTTAATTGAATCCCACCAACCGCATTGTAGGTTGGAGCAGCTTGGAGGTATGGATGTACTTGGATTGGAGGGTTAACCCAATTAAAATTGGCCCAAGAGGCTGAAACGAGAGTGGCCCCTAATTTCCTAACTCTAGGCCCGTACTAATTTTTTGGCTGAAACTCAACTCAAAAATGTTATGACTGACACCGCAGGATTCGAACTCAGACCGAACAGAATCCGAGATTCTCAACCGAACATGTAAACCACTACCACACTTCACAGAAAAATTACGCTAGTTCATGTTGGCGTTGGTACTTTATCTTCGTGTTGACCTTGAATGTTGCCTCTAAGTAGGTACTCATCATACGGGGTATCTTTGTAATGAAAAATCGCGCCCTTCGGCACGAACATGGTAAAGAGGCCGGCAGGCTGAATAGGTACGCATTCACTTTATTGGAACTAGTAGGTATTATTAATAAAATAACTACTTGATAAATAAAAAGTTACTACGTAACAATGTATCTTACTTGTAAAAGGGATCCGGATTCCAGTCTCCCAATGGAAAGATTGCACCACAGCACTCATCACGTAGGAATTCGTAAATGTTGTACACACACCCACACACACCATGAGAACAGTTTACAGAAACGGTTCAATGTGCGAACCCGCCTTTTCTATGCACAATTCCATCCTGCGGAGCACTGAGTCGACGCGTATGTAGCAACCGGTAGACCTTCCAACATTTCCTCCAGTTCCGTCCTCAAAAACTGCACATAATGTTCTGCGTTCAAAGCGGACGGTATGAACACTGGACCCATCAACCGGTCACCGATTATGCCAGCCCAAACTTTGATGCGCCAACGGTGTTGGAAGCTGGAGACTCGGTGCACTTTTGGATTTTCGTGGGCCCACACGTGCTGATTGTGGCAGTTAAAGAGCCCTCCTCGTGTGAAAGCTGCCTCGTCCGTCCATAAGATCTTGCGGCTAAATGATGGGTCATCTGCCACTCGCTCTCGGAACCATCGAGCAAACTGAACGCGGGGTCCGAAGTCACTGCTGGACAATTCTTGGGTCTTGCGGTAATGGTAAGGGTGCTGACCATCGCGGTTCAACGTGCTCCATACTAACCAATGGTCAACTCCGAAAACCTGACCTGCACCACGAGTGCTGCGGGTTGCATCTTCTGCGAAATGGTCCAAAATGCTCTCTTCCAAATCGGGGCTAAGGGTCGACGGTCGGCCTTCGCTGGAGCGTCTATGGAAAGAGCCAGTCTCATGCAGCCGATTCACCAGACCTCGGAAGCAAGCCGGTGACGGAAGCGGTCGGGGGTTAGGCCTTCCCTCAACATACAGTTCACTGTATCGCCTTCGAGCTGCTGCTAAATTTCCGTCACAAGCTCCGACACACATGATCATGTCATAATACTCGCTATTTGAGTAGCTCATTGTCCACAAATCACTAGACACTATTGAAAGTTATCAGTTACTAGTAGCTACCGTGTTCTCCTTACAACCATTCACGAGTAACTGCTGTACAAATAACGAATGCAAAAAACCTCAAGTTCAAAAGCAGTGTTCCCAGTTATGATTTTGTTTTTACACTTTTTTCTCTAAAAAATATCCCTAAGAGGCCCTAAAAAAATATTTTGACTTTCTTATGGCAAATAACTTGTAAAACAGAAAATTGAATACTCTTTTAGGAAGCAATTTAAAAAAAATATTTACTAACAACAGTCTTAGTTTTGAAAAGCCACATTTTCCTCTCAAGAACGTACCTAACATTTGGTAGGTACTGTTAGATTACAAAATTCTGCAATTTAAAAATGCACTCGCAATTATCGTCAATTCCTGTCAAAATAGTTAAGCAAAAGTCTTGCACATAATACAAGTATTTTGTGTTGTTTACTTTCTCCCCAAGTAAAGGCAAAAATCCTAAAAACGGCAACACTATCAAAAAACCTAATTTTCATGTTCGCCTAGTATTCCGAGAAATTTTGGATAGGCAGATATTTGATATGCCGCCGTAAGGGCGCGTCCACAAGACTTGCGTTACGCCGTGCGACACATCGCATAGTAAAAACGATGGCGCGGCATCTTACGAGAAAACTCTTTCTAGTGAGACAGACCTCACTGAGTACTACTTCTGCTTGCGTTAAGTTGTGTTCAAGACGCATCAAGAAAAAACACAAAAGACAGGTAGGTACTGGGTATTCATCTTCTCAAAATTGGGATGTAAACATTTAAATATGGAAGGAACTATTTGCAAGCAACCATTTTTCATTTCTTCCATTGGCTTCTCCCAAAAGAGAGGTTGTTCATGAATTAAGGAGGTCACCCCGATTCAGAACATTTCGATAAGTTACCGTTTCGATACGATTAGATATCGATCTCGTATTAAAAATTTTTTGCCGTGCGATTCAGAACGTTCGATAAGAGAATTTGATTCGATATCGACTACGGTATCGGCTTCGTTATCGGTATCGACAAGATGCATTAAATAACATGTGGATTTACGAAGTTTGTTGTTTTACCAAAATTTTACTTGTTATTAATTCATATTAGCACTAAATAAATAGGTTTTAATCATTTTCGAAGGTCATTAAAGGAATTATTTAAAATGATAACTTTTTAAATTATTGACGGCCAATTTTCATCCTCGTCGATAGGTGGCGCTAAGTTCATGTTTCACCGCTCTGGGTTCTTATTTTATTTTGTTGTGGTGTACATAATCTATTATTTTAATGTTAAAATACGTACAATACGGTAATTAAACATTTACATACCAAAATCATTCATTATGATCATTTTATACGAAAAACCAGTAAACACAGTACATAAACAAAAGGATACCGTATGCCCTGTAGTTTTCGATAGTTAACCAACTAAAATTATTGGACGTTCGGAAAATCTTATTCGATAAGGTTGTTGTGAATAGCGTTTGATAGAAGATATCGAACGATATATCTACGTCGTTTCGATTCGGTTTCGATTTCGACAACTTCTCTGTTGATACGATTATTCCTAATTGAAAATTCATCTTATCGTACGATAACAAACCGAATCGATAGATAATTATGTTATCGTAAGGTTCTGAATCGGGGTGCTGATAATTGATACCGTAATTAATCATCTTGACATGCACACGCGCACACGCAGAGAAGTGTGGACACCGACAGAATGGTAGTACGTCGTCGCATCGCAGGTTTTTACGGTAGCAGCACCAAATCGGACATTTCCACGGTGCGTTATGTGACGTCGAAGATTTTTACAATGTGGCCTCGCCTTTACTTGCACGTGGCGAATTCAATACAGGCGGCATCCTTTTAACACAATAAAGGGCGCGCCGCCAAAGACCACCCGCGCCGGCGGGCAGTGCCGACGCCGACTGCGGCACGCTTTTGACTACTAAAGTTAGAACCCACTGCAAGCGATAATAATAATTAATTGTATCATTTTGCAATTGATTTATTATTAAAAAGTAAACTACAGTAATTATTGATCAAAACGGCAACGCAAGATATTAATTACCTACAAAGAAAGAGGCGGCACTCACAAAATTAAGGATTACGTACGGACTTTGACTGACGGAGTCCAAAAGTAGTCGGGCATATTCTTCCAAAAATACGAGATTTCTAGTCGGTTTTCACTTTACTGAACAATACTGATGATTACAGGAAAAATTGCATGCCTAATGATGGTTAGGTATAGCCTCTGGAACATTTTATCGCAAAGCTATAGCATAGCAACTAGTACTTCACATACTACTAGGATAGTAGGATCTTAGGAGTTCTTTTTAACATTTTTCATTCTGAATATTTTATCATTCGCAGTTCATTGCTATTGAATCAGCTGTTTCAAGCTATTTTTAAGGGATGCCACGTAAACATTTATGGTAAATTTTTGAAGTCCTCATAACTTCCCCAGGATATGAGCTACACGTCTCATGATATTTTTTCATGTAAATCTGTACACCATCCCCAACGTAAGGGTTTCGGTAAGTTAGGGTAGTTAACCAACAGCTTGTATATGACATAGAAGTCATGGCAGAGACTGAGAAACCTCAATACAATGCAACAATCTCAGCAGGGTTTCTCAAGAGGTGGGCCTGAAAATGAACATGAGCAAGACGAAAATAATGTCCAATGCTCATGCTTCGCTCCACCCGGTAATCGTTGATAACTCTGCACTCGAAATTGTGGAGTATATATACCTGGGACACACAGTCCAGCTAGGTAGGTCCCATTTCGAGAAAGAGATTAACTGCCGAATCCAACTCGGCTGGGCAGCGTTCGGGAAGCTGCGAGATGTCTTCTCGTCCAAAATTCCTCAGTGCCTGAAGACTAAAGTCTTCGAACAGTGCGTGTTGCCAGTGATGACTTACGGATCCGAGACATGGTCGCTAACTGTGGGCCTCATAAGGCTCAGGGTCACTCAGCGAGCTATACTCGGAGTATCCTTGTGAAATCTATTCAGAAATGAGGAGATCCGTAGGAGAACCAGTCACCAACATAGCTCAGCGAGTCGCGAAATTGAAGTGGAAATGGACGGGGCACATAGTTCGAAGAGCTAGTCGTTGGGGTCCCAAGGTACTGGAGTGGCGACCCCGCACCGGTAAGCGCAGTGTTGGCAGTCCCTCCACTAGGTGGACCGACGACATTAAACGAGTCGCAGGGAGCCGCTGGAATCAGGCGACTCAAAACTGATGCATTTGGAAGATGCCAAATTTCAGCCTGATCCGTCCAGTAGTTTGAGCTGTACGTTGATAGATCAGACAGTCAATTAGTCAGTCAGTCAGTCACCTTTTCCTTTTATATAGCTATTTAGATTTATATGCATGTCTATCATTGACGCAATATAGACAAGGAGGTAAGAAACGGAAATTCAATTTAGTACATTTTTACCTCAAATCTGAAAGCAGGATATAACTCAGATTCTGTAATTTGGTTTTGAGGCTTTCTTGACATGTGCTATGTTTTATTGAAGCTGTAAAGCTTCAAATCTATGCACTTAGTGGTGCAACGGTTATGAGGATAATTAAATTGTCTCTTTAAAACAGGGGTTTGAAAAATTTAACATTTTTGTATTCAATGACAAGATAGTCTTTGGCTGAGACCTCACCTGATGGTAAGTGATGATGCAGTCTAAGATGGTAGCGAGTTAACTTGGAAGGGGTATTGGCAGTGAACATTCAACCCATACCCCTCGCTTTCCACACGCCATCGTGCCGGAACGCTAAATCGCTCGGCGGCACGTTTTTGACTGTACGGTGGTAACTAGCCACGGCCAAAGCCTCAAATCAGACCAGATCAGGTCAAATCAGACCAGACCAGAGGCAATTCAGAAAATTTAAATTCCCAAATTGACCCCGCCAGGAATCGAACCCGAGACCTCCCAGTTATAACCACAGCGCTCACCACTGCGCCAGGAGGTCGTCAGAACTTAAGTGTAGTTGAGTGAGCGAAGTCGCGTGCAAAAGTTATGTATAATTATTTAAATAATTCTCACTACATTCAAACGTAAGCTGACCTATTTACACACCAATTTCGGAGATTCGGCTGCCTGTAGGTACTCTCCGTTTGTTATTGTTTTCCAGAAAGCGTCGATTCCTTCAGTCCATGGATATTATTATTGAGGAAAACTACAAGATTGTATACAGATCGCAACGTGTCTCAGAAATTGTCGAATATAAATAGTTTGTTTTTAGGAACTACTCTGTATACCTACCTTTTTTATGGCTCTTGAGAAATCATCATTAGCAATCCATCAATGGCTCACTAAGTCACTACTGAGCGCAGGTAGGAGTCTCCTACCTAGGAGTACCTCTCAGAGAAGGATTATAGGCCATAGTCCACCGCGCTGGCCCAATGCGAATTGGTAGACTTCACACACCTTTGAGAAGATTATGGAGAACTCCCAGGCGTGCAGGTTTCCTCACGATGTTTTCCTTCACCGTTGAAGCATGTGATATTTTATTGCTTAAATGCACATGAATCCGAAAAGTCAGAGGTCCCGGGATCGAACCTGTGACCCCCCGAATAGGACACCACTAACAGGACAGTTCTAACCACTAGGCTATCACTGTTCCTAGATGAAATGTAAAACAAACCTCAATAACGTAACGCCGGTTTTAGGCGCGGACTTAATACTGTACTGCACTATTGTCGTACCCACTCCAATCGTAATCATTGCGCTTCTATGTATTAATCTGTGTACCAATTGTCTTAATAGTTATTCCATTGATCGTATTTGATGACATTAGATTCAAAGTAAAATAATCCTTGACTGTTTTGAATTTAAGTCACAAATTCAGTACAACAGATTTTAACATGGAACGTTATGGAGCTTATCGTATAAGCTGAAGACTACAGCTTCAGAAAACGGGAGGTTTTTAATAAAATCTTCAGAATATTCGGTTTAACATCTTGTATTCTTATAATTCGTACTTTTACACAGATCCTATGTCTTAAATATCTTAGGGTAAATAATTATATTCGCTTAAACAACGACTGTCCGTAACATCGCTTGACAAAAGAATTTTGTATTTTGTATTTTGTTTTTAATTTATATTTAAATGACTTACCAAAAATTTTTGACAAATATTGTATATTATTCGCGGATGACATCTCTTTATTATTTCCTCTATCAAATAATGATAACCTCCATGATACAATGACTCGACTGTTAAACAACATTACCGACTGGATGACTGACCATAAATTAGAAATAAATTACAACAAAACCAAAATAATTCAATTTCGACCATACCAAAAAAAACAATTACATATTAAATTTAATTATAATAAAACAGACATTGAATGCACCGACAGCTTAACGTTTCTAGGCATTGAAATCGACACAAATTTAAATTGGAAGGACCATATCGAAAAGACAAAAACTAAACTAAGTAAATTTATTTATGGCCTCAGAGAATTAAAAAGAACCACCAACTTAAAAACCGCACTAGCTGCGTATTATGCTTATGGGTACGCATTTTTGAGATATGGTGTTATTCCCTGGGGAAATAGCACCGATGCCACGGACCTTTTCATACTACAAAAAAAGTGCATCCGCATATTAGCAAATATAAAATCTACAGACTCATGTCTTCCTCATTTTAAAGAATTAAAAATCTTAACCCTACCTTCCATCTATATCTTTGAGATATGTAAATTTGTTCGGAAAAACCTACACTTTTATAAAAAAAAAGAAGAGAAACCTCGTCGATTTCCCGAAAGACATAGAAATAAACTAACCCTACCACCATCAAAACTAAAACTTTACACCTCCAGTCCCTTCGTAATGTCCATAAAAGTATATAATAATTTGCCAGACTGCATCCGAAACGTTGAAAAAGAAAACAAATTTTATAAAATATTAAAAAACTTTTTATTAGAAAAATGTTACTACAGTTTAAGTGATTTTTTTGACGATGCAAATAAAAATAAATAAAATCGGTCTCTCTACTACGGTCGATTCCAGACCAAGTTGCTACACCCTAACGGGGTATTTGTAAAGAATCTGCAACTGAAATAAATAAATAAATAAAGGCTTACACCGCCGTCAGCCGTAGAGCAATAATAATAAGATCTATTGAATATTATTATTTGTAAGGAATACCTAAATTAACAAATCAAGACATTTTAGTAATTTTGAAAATGAGACTTATATAACACCAGTAGTATACCTAAACGTATACACGAAATTGAGCTCTAATTCAATACTGTTATAGTTTATTTTACTTTGACGCTAATGTCATCGAATACGACGACAGGAATAACTTTAGGCTGTACCACTTGGAAACGATGAAACCGATGCGCGACGCTCGCCTTGTGATGACACAATATGTTATCATTATATGAGAAATTCGTTTGTTGAAGTCGAGCGGGCATCGCGAATCAGTTTCTTCGTTGATCTCCATAGTTTAGGTGGGCAGTACCCCTGCAGCATCAGGCTTGAGGAGTTGAAGGTAAACATTTTTTATGCGACCATTCCGCAAGCATACTCTGTCGAAAAAAAAATCACGCGAATCTGTCTAGAAAACTCTGAGAAATCGGTGAACTTACATAGAAGAAGTATTTGAAGCAGTGATAGCCTAGTAGTCCAGGGTAGATAATTTTTGAAAACAAAAAATTATATTATTTTTTTTCACTTTTTATTATTTTTTAAGGCTTCTACCCTGGTCTATAGTGGTTAGGACTGTGGTCTCCTATTCGGGGGGTCGCAGGTTCGATCCCAGGTACGCACCTCTAACTTTTCGGAGTCAAGTGCGTTTAAGCAATTAAATATCACTTGCTTCAACGGTGAAGGAAAACATCGTGAAGAAACCTGCACACTTGAGAGTTCTTCATAATGTTTTTGAAGGTGTGTGAAGTCCACCAATTCGCATTGGGGCAGCGTGGTGGACTATGGCCTATAACCCTTCTCTGAGAGGAGACCTGCGCTCAGTAGTGCGTTGTTGATGGGTTGCTAATGATGATGACATAGTAGAAAAAAATTATACCAGCCGAATTGAAAATTCTTTTGGAAGTCGGTTAAAAAGTAAAACCAATAGTACAAGTATAAGTATGCGATATATAGCTTATTTTCGACCGAATATAAAGTTATTAAGGGCTATGGTGGTGTCGAAACTTCCGTTCTACTTCAATTAAATTCAATTTATTTGCTTAACATGCAAGTTGCATGGATGCAATCGGCTTTCTATTCAGCTGCGTACGACATAGTGTAATAATTTGTTACATTTTTTAAGCTATTGCATAGCTTTTATCGCGGGCTTTGAACTAGGACAAACAGTTTGAGCGCGGCGACCGAATCAAGAAATTCCGTAACGAAAATAAACCTAACACCGTCGTTCAGTAAGCGTTCAACATTTTAGAAGTTCACAAGTAGCTCTGATGGCGCAGTGGGCAAGCGGCCGCTTTCTTTACCGTATGGTGTATGATGTCGCAGGTTCGAATCTCACTCGCGAAGTAGTGACAGTGCGCTTTTCTTGTTTGTTAGTTTTTTAATTATTTTTTTGCATAATTTTTCAGTCCCCGAGTGCCACTTATTTTTATTTTTTTTGAAGAGCAAGGGCTAGGGTAGACACGATGCTTTAAGAAGCGGCGACGGCGTTTTCTCGTTTAAATATCACATGCGCCTGAGAGTTCTCCATAATGTTCTCAAAGATGGGTCAGTGTGGTGGAGCATAGTCCAGATAAGGGTTATAACATATATAATTTACATATTATATAAAATATAACCCTGTGAGATTATCTAAAACATGGCAATCGCAATCACCTAGAATTGGGTATTTGACTGATATTCTTTTATTATTATAACACAACGCCAATTTCTTTTTTAGGGTTCCGGTAGTAAACAAGGAACCCTTATAGTTTCGCCATGTCCGTCTGTCTGTCTGTCTGTCTGTCTGTCCGCGGTTTAGCTCAGAGACTATTGGTACTAGAAATCTGTAATTTGACAATGGTATAAATATCAATCACGCCGACAAAGTGGTGGTGGGGATGAATTTTTTTTTTCTCGATTATCCCATAGTGTGGGGTGTTGTTGAATAGGTCTTTCAAAAATATTGTGGGTGTGGGAACACCATTTTTCAATTCAGGGATTCGTTTGTGAAATATGATATTTTAAAGTGCTAAATTTTATTAGTCAAATGTCCCCCCCCCCCCTCTGCCAGCTAAATGGTTGTATATAGGATACAAGAAAAAATTCACAGCAGTAGTATATATAATGAATTTTAAAGGAAAACTATCACGGCTAAGTAGGGTTCATTAGTTAAGGAGTTATATCTGTTTGTTCTAAGTTAGGTATTACACGTAGTGTAAGTTGCATATTTTGTAGTATATTATAGTATAAACCATGGAACTCAAAATGTATTCAATATTCATAAATAAAATAAAAGCTATCCTAGGTCAGCAATAATATTTGAGACTTTCAACTACGGAACTTTACACTGCGCGTGGCCCGACACGCACTTGGCCAGTTTTTTATTAATTATCTTATCTAGTCTCGGAAATATAGAGCTTTAAAGTTTCCTGTTAGATAGAGAGAGCGGTACTGAAGTGTGACGTCACAAGACAGTAGCTCCGCACAATCTTCATAGAAACTTCGTCTTAGAAAGAGACAGATACAGTGGCAGTAAAACAGCTTATAACTTTTTTGTTTTTGGACCGATTTATTTTCTGTCTTTACAAATGTTATTGTTACATTTTCGATTACACTTAATGAATATCAAAATTTGGACAACAGTCAAATACCAAATTGGCTGGTACTCTCTAGCTATTGGTTAACGCTAATGGATGCAACAAGAACGCCACAATTTCATCCAAACAGAGGTGATTTGCGACCGTCACACTTATGCAATCGTTTTTGACGTGATAACGTTTTATAAATCGATGAACACCGGCTGCACGCACGAAAAAGTGTCACGTTCCGCCCAAGCGTAGGCTTAGAGAGCGCCCGCCGCTGAACCCGCCGGTAATCGCATGCGCGCTGTGGTTAGCGGACATCAATGTTTCTTTATGACGGACGTTATCACGTAAAACTATTGTCAGTAAACCGACTTTACAGTAGCCTAAGTACGAATATTTTCACTATCGAATAGTTAACGTAAAGTTAACGCCGACAAGATATTTTGTATGAAAACAGGCATTGCACTGTGCGGGCGGTGCAGTCGTTTTCATACAATATATCTTGTCGGCGTTAACTTTACGTTAACTATTCGATAGTGAAAATATTCGTTCTTAGGCTACAGACAGCCAATTTTTGGTAAAAAAAAACCACAGCTGCGCTCAGCAGTATGAGCCGTTGGTGGGTCGCTGATGATGGAGCCCATCCAGGTCCACGAGTCTGTGGGTTACCTGGAGTCGCTGCCCCAGTGCATCGCGTAGATCTTCGCGAGGTGTCCGCGCAGCGTGCGGCGCGTGCGCATCTGTATGCGGCCGATGGGCTCCAGGTTGGCTGTGGCCTGCGCGAGCGACGTGTCGCACGCCGCCTTGCGAGCATCCTGTATACAAGTACAAATATAATAAGTATATTTAAAAAAAAAAAGAATATCAACCAAGTTGAACTGGATTAATATTCTCCTCTCCCCTCCAAATAAGCGGAAATCTCTGTTTTTAATTGCGTCCTCGATTCACTTTTTCATTCCAATTTGAATTGGAATTTTTCACAGGCTCTGTCAAGTGGAAATTTGGCAGTGTGACGAAATTTTCTTCCCACGAATTATTGATTGACGAAGTAAAAAGATTTGATTGGAGTTTGTCAAGCCAGTTGGCTTTGACAACCTTCCTGCTTGAGATTTGGTTTGTCCTTCAACTTTTTTTTTTAAGAATATCGGCCAAGTTGAATTTGACTAATATTCTCCTCTCCCCTCCAAATAAGCGGAAATCTTGTGTTAGGAGTGGGTACGACAATAGTGCAACGGGTGGGATTCGAACCTGCGACCTTTTAGTTTTCAGTCCGCATCTTTAACCGTTTGGCTATTGAGGCTTCAAGTATGTATATCGGATTTAAAAAAATCTGCTCAATATGTGCTTTCTTACACCTTTCACCCTTTGGTCAGGTCAAAATTGATCGGATAATTACGTCGCCCTAGGGTGTATGATGCCGTGTGGTGACGGCAGATCAGAATACAGTTGTCACCACCCCTCCTCTTCCCGCGGGTGTCGTACGAGGCGACTGAGGGAATATAACGGAGAACGGGCAGCAGCGTCCTCTGTGCTACTACTGCCATCTACTGCGATCACCAACCCGTCTGCCCCGCGTGGTGATTACGGGCAAACCCTCCCCTTGGGAGAGGCCTTTAGTCCAGCAGTGGACTGTTATAGGCTATTGATGATGATGATGATGATGATGATGATGATGATGATGAGGGTGTATGAGTGTATGTAAGGTAGGCAAGTAGAAATATCAGTCTGAACAAAGCCGCCATGGATGCCGCCACACACATATAGGCTAGTAAATAAAGCCGTTTTTTTGGTCAACCTCGCACTAAATTTCCGATCCAATTTTAATTTTTTTTTAGGTTAAGGTTTACTTACTGACCATAAAAATACAAAATGCTGACAGATCCATGTGGAGCTTCGATCGCAATCTTAAAGAAAAGTTTTTGACCGATATCTCGCAACTATCCACTTTAGGGCATTTAATGAACCGGTTTTTCGTGTTGTTGTGTGTGTTCCGAAACGAAACGAAAAACCGGTTCATTAAATGGGCCATAAATCGTAAACTGTAAGTTTTACAAAAAAGTTTACAGGAAATAAAAGATGCAAAATTTTATTCTCTACAAAAAAGGTCTGAATAACTTTTGCCCTAAAGTGGATAGTTTTTGAGATATCGGCCAAAAACTTTTTTTTAAGATTGCGATCGAAGCTCCACCTGGATCTGTCAGCATTTTGTGTTTTTATGGTCAGTAAGTAACCCTTAACCTAAAAAAAAATTTAAATTGGATCGGAAATTTAGTGCGAGGTTAAATGCTTTATTTACTGGACTAATATATGTGGTGTCAACTCGTGTTTTTTTTTTCTAAGAGCCAGGGCAGACACGATGGTTTTTCCAGCGGCGATTGTTGTTTGTTGCGATTATTAGTCGCTCTTCCGAAGCTCGATGCCGTGTTCGAACGCTAAAACGCCGATCGCCGCTGCGTAAAGCATCGTGTCTGCCCGAGCCGTAACCAAGCCTCGAACACCACAGAAAGCTTACAAGCAAACTCATGTATAATTTTTTCTTGTTTTTAGGGTTCCGTACCAAAATGGTAAAAATATAACCCATATTGAGACTTTCTCCGTCCGTCCGTCTGTCAAAGTCGATTATTTAAGTAACTATTAAAGCTATCGACATGAAATTTTGAATAGTTGTGTATAATAGTGACCCAATAACATTGGAATAAAAAAAAATCAAAATTATTTTTAGTTTAATTAAAAAAGGGGGAAAATCGGGAGTTTGAAATTTCAAAGTAAGATAATTATACCGAGTGGGGTAGTGAAAATGTTTTTGTTTGTTGGTTTGTCCTTCAATCACGCCGCAACAGAGCTACGGATTGACGTGATTTTTTACTTGGTTATAGTTGAGGACCTGGAGAGTGAGTGACATAGGCTACTTTTTATCCCGGAAAATCACAGAGCTCCCAAAGCATTTAAAAAATTAATTCCACGCAGACGAAGTCGCGGGCATGAGCTAGTTTATTATAATGGAAAGGACCTTTACCCTTCTGAGAGGAGTCCTACGCTCAGCTGTGAGTCGTTGATTGGTTGCTGATGATGATGATGAATGGAAAGGGATCACAAACCTCAACAATTAGGAATACGATACAGAGAGGGAGAAACCTTTGGAATTTTAATAGAAGTTCAGATGAATGAACGAATTAGCAAAAAAATTGGTTGTCTGTAAAGTCGGTTTACGGACGATAGTCACCTTAAAAAATTGAATTGATTACTTTATTAATTGAATTGAATTATTATCACTGAATTATCATTATTTTGTATACAAAGAAGGAGTTAATTGAAAATTACTATTTTCTGATCTCTCTAGTCACAAGCCAACGCTTGGGCCGATCGTGCCTCTCTATCTCTTGTTCCGCGCTCTCGCTTGCACGCACAGGCTCAAGCGGAACGTGACACTTTTTCGTGCTTGCAGCCGGTGTTCATCGATTTATAAGACGTTATCACGTCAAAAATTTACATATACCTATACAGTTAGTTGAAGACGCTCCATTTGGCAGCAATAAAATAACAAAACCAGGAAAATACTAGGTCGAGATGGAAACGTAAACGCGAGTGGAAGCTAAAGATAGAGCCGTCGATATAAAACAAATTTATTATCATATTCTTTTCTAGAATGATATATCTCCGTACGTGACCGATGGATACTGGGGCAGCGACCTTGTGCAGTGCAACTATCCATAGTACATGTGGAAAAGTTCGATTGTTTTTCCTGTATGTACTCCCCATTTCAAGGGTAATTTTATTACAGTTTTATTTAGGACTAGCTGCCCGGACAGACTTCGTTCTGTCAAAAGTTAAAAGTAAAAATTAAATTTTTTGTTTGTTTTTTTTTTATTAAAACCTTCCGTGGACCTTAAGGAACATACAAAAAAATAAATCAACCGAATTGGTCCATCCATTCTTGAGTTATGCGCTTACCAACATTCATTTTTATTTATATAGATAGATGATGCGATTGACAGGTCAAAACAAAATAACTTCTATGAAACTAACAACCGTAACAACCATTACAAGATTTCATCATCATCATTCATCATTAACAACAAATCAACAGCTCACTACTGAGCGCAGGTCTCCTCTCAGAGAAGGGTAATAGGCCATAGTCCACCACGCTGGCCCAATGCGAATTGGTGGACTTCACACACCTTCGAGAACATTATAAAGAACTCTCAGATGTGCAGGTTTCCTCACGATGTTTTAAATAAGCAAGCAAGTAATAGTTTTTTTTTTTATTCGATGACAAGCTAGTCCTTGACTGCGATCTCACCTGATGGTAAGTGACGATGCAGTCTAAGATGGTAGCGGGCTAACTTGGAAGGGGTATGGCAGTGAACATTCAACCCATCTTCTTTCTTCTTCTTTATCAACCTATAGACGTCCACTGCTGGACAAAGGTCTCCTGCATGGACCTCCACAGGCTTCGGAGTGGAACCATACCTACCCCTAATTGGTTTCTACACGCCATCGTGCCGGAACGCTAAACCGCTTGGCGGCACGTCTTTGACGGCGCGGTAGGGTGGTAACTATAGCCACGGCCAAAGCCTCCCGCCAGACGAGGCGCCAGACCCATAGTTAATTGCTTAAAGAAGAAACATACCCGGATGGCATTCTTGAGCGTCTCCGCTTCCTGTCGCAGGCTGTCCAACTCGTTCATGGTGCTGCGCTGAGATCCCTCTACGCTTCGCTACTCCGCTCCGCAAGGCGCCGCTCGCTGCACACTGCACCGCACCGACCTGCGCCACACACGACATACACTCTTTACACCTTTGAACACGCAAAAATGAACAAGCGTAAATTTAAAAATTAAAACACCCCCCCGACATGTGAATCTATGGCCGGATTATGTATGATTCCGCAAAAATAAACAAGCGAAAATTCAAAACACCCCCGACATGTGAATCTATGGCCGGACTATGTATGATCCCGCAAAAATAAACAAGCGTAAATTTAAAACACCCCCACGTCCCAACATGTGAATCTATGGCCGGACTATGTATGATTCCACAAAAATAAACAAGCGTAAATTTAAAATTTAAAACACACCCGAAATGTGAATCTATGGCCCGACTATGTATGATTCCGCAAAAATAAACAAGCGTAAATTTAAAATTTAAAACACACCCGACATATGAATCTATGGCCGGACTATGTATGATTCCGCAAAAATAAACAAGCGTAAATTTAAAATTTAAAACACCCCCGACATGTGAATCTATGGCCGGACTATGTATGATCCCGCAAAAATAAACAAGCGTAAATTTAAAACACCCCCACGTCTCAACATGTGAATCTATGGCCGGACTATGTATGATTCCACAAAAATAAACAAGCGTAAATTTAAAATTTAAAACACACCCGATATGTGAATCTATGGCCCGACTATGTATGATTCCGCAAAAATAAACAAGCGTAAATTTAAAATTTAAAACACACCCGACATATGAATCTATGGCCGGACTATGTATGATTCCGCAAAAATAAACAAGCGTAAATTTAAAATTTAAAACACCCCCGACATGTGAATCTATGGCCGGACTATGTATGATTCCGCAAAAATAAACAAGCGTAAATTTAAAATTTAAAACACCCCCCGACATGTGAATCTATGGCCCGACTATGTATGATTCTGGTTGCAGCATCAGGTCGAATTTATCAATTAAGTGTCATTAAACGATTATACTGGCACACGTGAAGCACTTAATCGAGTAATCATACGCCAAAAATGCCTTACATCATTTTGGAAAAGAGCTGATACTCTTTCTTACACTGCTGGACCGATATTAACCAAACATAGCTAAGAACCACCGCAAGGAAACTGGCTTTCAAATGAAAAAAAACCGCATCAAAATCGGTCGATCCGTTTGAGAGCTACGTTGCCACAGACATACACACAGACAGACAGACAGACAGACATACATCGACGTCAAACTTATAACACTCCATCTTTTTGCGTCGGGGGTTAAAAATAAAATTAATGAATACGGTCCAGAGGTGCGATTGTCTAAAAATTGCCGATCAAAATCTTATTCATTTCATGGCATTAGCATCAAAGTAAAATATTCCTTGATTGTATTCATTTTAAGTCACAAATTCAGTACAACCGATTCTAACATGGAGCGTTATGGAGCGTATCGTACATACCTAAACGTATGAGAATGCATACACGAAATTGAGCTCTAATTTAATGCTGTTATGGTTTATTTTACTTTGACGCTAATGCCATGGCCCATGAAATGAATAAGATTTTGATCCGCAACTTTTAGACAATCAGGGGGCAGATGTGACGATGAAGTTATGGAGTAACACCAACAAAAATTGAGGAGGTCCGTCCTCCATCACCGATGATATTTATCAGAACTTCAGTCTTCACCAAAATGGTGGTCCCATTTAAATTTAGTGAAGATCTGACTTTACATGTCCTGTCCAATAAAATAAAAAATTGGTTGTCCGTAAAGTCGGCTTACGGACGATAGTTTTACGTGATAACGTCATAAAGAAACATTGACGATGACTGGCGGGCGGCACAAGCGAAAGCTTGGGCCGATCGTGCCTCTCTGTAGCTTGCTAGCACCCGCAGGCTCAGGCGGAACGCGACACTTTTTCGTGCGTGCAGCCGGTGTTGATCGATTTATAAGACGTTATCACGTCAATTGATAAAATAAAAATAATAATCTGAAGTTAGGATACGAACCCCCGACCCGACAGTTTCACTCTTTCGTTTATCCGCTACGCCACCAAAGCTATAATTGAACGTGTGTAATAAACGAAAGCAACAAGTGGTGTGACGGAAAATTCTTACACTTTTTCGCCTGCCTCCATCCGAAAGGAATTTCGTTCCAAAAATTTTGTTCTTAGTTAGCAGTGATAGCCTAGTGGTTAGGACTGTGGTCTCCTATTCGGGGGTCGCAGGTTCGATCCCGGGTACGCACCTCTGACTTCGGAGTCAAGTGCGTTTAAGCAATTAAATATCACTTGCTTCAACGGTGAAGGAAAACATCGTGAGGAAACCTGCACACCTGAGAGTTCTTCATAATGTTCCCGAAGGTGTGTGAAGTCCGCCAATTCGCATTGGGCCAGCGTGGTGGGCTATGGCCTATAACCCTTCTCTGAGAGGGGACCTGCGCTCAGTAGTGAGCCGTTGATGGGTTGCTAATGATGATGAAATGATGAATAAACGAAAGCGACAAGTGTCGTGACGGAAAATTCTTACACTTTTTCGCCTGCCTCCACCCGAATTTGAAAGGAATTTCGTTTCAAAAATATTGTTCTTAGTTCAAAAACTTTTCCATTAGCGAATGACAATTGTATGTCCGTACGTAACATGGTTTCACAATCGCCTCCCATACGAGGCACAATGGGGTGTTGACGCCTACAGCAGTGCTAATGCAGCCATACTTTCAAATTGCAGTAGACTTTGAACCATACACATTGAACATTCCTACCATCAGCTAGTGTGGGACTGTCAAAAAACGATTGCATCAATGCGTTTTTACTTTTTTTTATTTATTTATTTTTTAAATTAAGGACACCCAACAGGCTACAGATATAACACTAGAAACTAAAAAATACAAGAGAAGAGGAAATGAGCAGTAATGTAGACCCTCTTACAGGTTGCCACAACATGCTTAAAAACTACTTAGAGAAAAAAAAAATGAACAAACTATACATAACATAACTAACAAGAAAAACTATAACAAGAAAAAGAATGAACAAACTGTATTATGATACTTGGCACTTATGTGAGACAGTCAATTAGTGAATAATAATATTTACTTCAATGATAGAAAGAAGAATTACCCGGATAATGACAAAATGTGACGATCGCGATCACCTCTGATTGGCTGAATTTATGGCATTCTTGCTGCATCAATGCATTTTAACCAATGGCGGGAGAGTACCAGCCAATCAGAGGTGATTGGTATCGCTATAATGTAGCAATCATTTGTAGACAATCCTACAGTTGACTGCAACAGAATGAAAGTAACGTTTTTCGAGTAGGTACAATATGTATGTATGTATTTTTTTTTATCCATGACAAGATAATCCTTGACTGCGATCTCATCTGATGGAAAGTGACGATGCAGTCTAAGATGGTAGCGGGCTAACTTTGAAGGGGTATGGTAGCGTACATTCAACCCATACCCCTAATCTGTTTTTACACGCCATCGTGCCGGAACGCTAAATCGCTGGGCGGCACGTCTTTGACGGTAGGGTGGTCAGTAGCCACGGCCAAAGCCTCCCACCAAACCAGACCAGAGACAACTCAGAAATTATAAATTCCCAAATTGCCCCGGCGGGAATCGAAATTAAGACCTCCCAGTTAGAAAGGCCACAGCGCTCACCACTGCGCCCAAGGTCGTCAAAAAAAACCTCGCCTAAACATAAGATAGAATTTGTTGGTCCGCCCCTTGAACAACCCCGTTGTAATTAAGCGGGAACACCGTCGATGGAGTTGGTTCCACAGTTTCTCTAGTTGAGAATAAATAAATAGCGCGTACCAATGTAGGTACACCCTTATAGAAATGATGCTGTTTTTTTCAACGATAAAGTGTAAATTATAATAAATAGTGTTTTGTTTGGCATTGAGATAAAAAAACTAACGAGATACCATTATCCCGTGTTTTGTTTTTAAATTCACTCGCGATAAATAAATTAATTTATTGCGCTGTAGACAGACTTCTCTCAATTGAAGAGATTAATTTTTTTCACTGTAGAAAAAGGGCAGGCTAATTCGTCATCATCACAGCAAAAGCAGTGATAGCCTATTGGTTGGGACTGTGGTCTCCTATTCGGGGGCGTCGCAGGTTCGATTCCGGACACGCACCTCTGACTTTTCGGAGTTATGTGCAATTTAGCAATTTAATATCATATGCTTCAACGTTGAAGGAAAATATCCATGAGGATATCTGCACGCCTGAGTTCTCTATAATGTTCTCAAATGTGTGTGAAGTCTGTCAATTCGCAATGGGCTAGCATGGTGGACTATGGTCTATAGCCTTTCTCTGAGAGGAGACCTGTGCTCAGTAGTGAGCCGTTTGTGGGTTGCTGATGATGAATCTCGGCTCATCAAAATCGGCTTAGTAGTTAATGCGCTACGGTCCGGTAAATACATACATAAATACATAGACTGCTAAAACCGTAAGGGAGCTTATGCACTCATTCGTATTCGATTCGTAATCGTATTCGTAATCATACTAATATTATAAATGCGAAAGTGTGTTTGTTTGTTGGTTTGTCCTTCAATCACGCCGCAACAGAGCTACGGATCGACGTTGTTTTGCATGGGTATAGTTGAGGACCTGGAGTGACATAGGCTACTTTTTATCCCAGAAAATCAAAGATTTCCAGAGGGATTTTAAAAACTAAATAAACGCGGACGAAGTCGCGGGCGTCAGCTAGTAATTTAATATAAAAAATTCTTTTTAAAAAACCAACTTCAAACTCCCGCGCCACTATACAAAGTATATAATTTATTGTTGATATTTTAAAAACCGCTCGACCGATTTCGATAAAGTTTATATGGGACCACCTGGGAAGTATAGCCTTTGAAACAAGAAAATAATTTTTCAAATCAGTTCAGGCGTCTTCGAGTAATCGGTGGCCTCGCTCTTTTAGGGTTCCGTACATATCACCAAATCATTTTCTTAAAACTAGAAAAAGAAAATTTTATTTCTCCTTTTCCATGTATGGGAGCTCCCTTTATTTTTTATTTAATTTTATTTTTATTATTTGTTGTTATAGCGGCAATAGAAATACACAATATGTGAAAATTTCAGCTGTCTATCTATTACGGTTTACAACCCGCTGACAGACGGACGGACAGTGGAGGCTTAGTAATAGGGTCCCGTTGGCACCCTTTGGGTACGGAACCCTAAATATTCGAGGGCATTGAAGAAACCACATTTCGCATCGTATTTTTTACGAATACGATTACGAATCGAATACGAATGAGTGCACAAGCGCCCTTAGCCTTCCTTTTGGCTCTGCCGTACAAAAACAAAAACAAGTAAAATGAAAACATAAGGAAATAATTTTCACAATACCGCCATACAGTTAGCGGTGGAATATTTTCATGAATATCGGATAAAATTATCACCTACTATGGAGAGAATGCAATAAGGATGTTACTTGCGACTTGCGTGCGGACGACAATTATAACCTCATCTGTTATACCTAATTGTTAATGCTAATTTCAACCTTTATGACTATGCCTTATATGTACCCTGCTCTTCTTCCTTTCATCGGTTTTTTTTAACCGACTTCAAAAAAGGAGGTCATCAATTCGTCGGAATCTTTTTTTTTATATTGTATGTTCACAGATTACTCGAAGACGCCTGAACTGATTTGGAAAATTCTGTTTTTGTTTGAAAGGGTATACTTCTCCCAGGTGGTCCCATTTAAATTTTATCGAAATCGGTTGAGCGGTTTAAAAAAATCTACAATAAGTTATATGTATACTTCGTAGTGGTGCGGACGTTTTCGCGTTGAAGTCGGTTTTTTTAAAAGAATTTTTTATATTATTAAATTATTTACTTTTACTAAGAAGTCAGGGACCCTACTTGGACCCTACAGTCAAATAGGCTAGCTGATTGTATTTGGGACTGCAGCCTTTAGGAATGAAAGCCAACACCAATCATTGATACAATCCCCTTTCCATTGGCAACAGTGTAGATGGAACTGTAGATTTAAAAAAAAATTGGCTGTCTGTAAAGTCGGTTTACGGACGATACTTTTACGTGATAACGTCATAAAGAAACATTGATGAAAAATTGCATACTTTTATGAATTGAATTGAATTATTATCACTGAATTATCATTATTTTGTACATTACAAAGAAAGAATTAATTAAAAATTACTCTAATTTTCTCTAGTCACAAGCCAACGCTTGGGCCAATCGTGCCTCTCTATCGCTTGTTCCGCGCTCTCGCTTGCACGCGCAGGTTCAGGCGGAACGTAACACTTTCGTGCGTGCAGCCGGTGTTCATCGATTTATAAGACGTTTTCACGTCAAAAAAAAAATTGGGCCCACTTATTTTTTGTTTGTCAACATTGGCATTCGCTAATTAGAAAAATCCAACATTCGTTACATCACTAGGATAAACTATGCGAAAGTGTGTTTGTTGGTTTTCCTTCAATCACGCAGCAACGGAGCAAAGTATTATGGGCTTGGGGAATGACGTAAGCCAACTTTTATCCCGGAATCAATAGAGGTTTCCCGTGGGATTGTTATAAACCTAATTCCACGCCGACGGAGTCGCGTGCAAAAGCTAGTTCATAAAATTCCCCTCCACGCCAAAGTTCATCGAACTCTACAATCTGGTCGATCTGTCGCAGTAAGATAGTTGAAGCCGTGTTATAGCTATAAACCTAACCAAAGTACATGTAATAGAAAAAGATTACAAGATCAACACGGAAGACATTTCAACTACCACGTCTACCATAGATACCATCGAGGTATACACAGATGGGTCCAAAACAAGCACGGGAGCGGGGGCTGGAGTCTACTGCCCCGAATTAAATATACACATTGCCTATACACTTGGTAAGAACAATTCAGTCTTCCAAGCAGAGTGTGTCGGCATCACAGCAGCAGCCATCGCCATGGCCAGCAGACAGGTAACAAATTTTAACATCAACATTAACACAGACAGCCAAGCAGTACTGAGAGCCCTAGCTAAAAATACGACCTCCTCAAAACTTGTATTTGACTGTCACAATGCATTACAAACCATAACAAAATCAAACAATGTCACACTGCGCTGGGTAAAAGGTCACAGTGACATTATTGGTAACGATGCAGCCGATGAGTTAGCTCGGCGCGCTTCAGCCCGAAGGTTATGGGACCGGAACCAATCGCTCCTATACCCTTCTGTGAGTATAAAACATGGTTGCATAACCAAACAGTACACAAGTACACATGCCGAACTCTGGGCAAACACCACAGACTGTAGACAAACAAAAGAGGCTTTTCCATGCCTCAATCGCCGCCTTACAACAAAACTACTACAACTAGACCGAATAAAATTAAGGATAGTTGTAGGCACGATCACAGGACACTGCTCGCTCAACAAACACCTTTACATTCTAGGTATCACCGACATCCCTCTGTGCAGAGCATGCATGGAGGGTGACAAGACACCGGAACACGTACTGCTTAAGTGCAGAAGTGTATCCGACCAACGTCACAAATACATTGGCTCTCCAGCAACACTTCCGGAAGTCCTCGCCGACCTGGGTGGCCTGCTCGGATTCTGGAAGGAGCTCGGCTGGCTGGAGTAATCCGGCGGGGAGCTGCACCAGAGGAATCACGCAAAACGGGCGAACATCGCCTACTTGCGGAGACAATTCCCAGGAAGAAGAGAAGAAGAAGCTATAAACCTAGGTTTATAGCTATATGCCGGAATATAGCTATACGAAAGCGATTCATAGCTATCTTACTAGGAATATAGCTAAGATCGATCTCGATCACGTCAGCTTTCAAACAGGAAAAATCGCATCAAAACACGCCTCCTTTTTTTCGGGGCTTAAAAACGAGTAACCAGTTGTGCAAATCAAAGAGAATGTATACTTCTATAACCATTTTACTAGATTCTTAGTCAGATAGCTATATTACTAGATCGCGTTCGTATTATAGCTATATACCTAGTAATATAGCTATGAATCGCTTTCGTATAGCTATTTTCCGGCATATAGCTATTAACCTAGGTTTATAGCTATAACACGGCTTCAACTATCTTACTGCGACAGATCCATTACTTCATAGGTATTTTAACATAGGTAGTAAACAACAATTGGGTAAGTAGGTTCCTAACAGGTAGTTAGCATAGGCCTCAACACCTCGATTCACAATATTATTGCGTGTTTCGCAAAAACAAACCGACCGATCCGAATTCATCGAGCAATAAATAACACCGCAATCATTAACACGTACATAGTTTATACAGACCTAATTAACATTACGATACTAATCGATGTTATAATTTCCCTTTGACAGCTACTGAGCGATAATAACCGCAATTTAAGCCCCAATAGCCTAATGGTTAAAGGTGCGGACTGAAAGCTGAAAGGTCGACGGTTCAATCCCTACCCGTTGCACAATTGCCTTACCCAATCCTAACTATTGGAAATGTTCACTATCATACTTCATACTAATATCATAAATGCGAATGTGTTTGTTTGTTGGTTTGTCCTTCAATCGCAACAGAGCTACGGATCGACGTGCTTTTTTGCATACTTTTACTTACATTTTATCCCGGAAAATCGAATTTCCCGAGGGATTTCAAAAACTATATACACGGGGACGAAGTCGCGGGCGTCAGCTAGTGACTAATAATCTTTTTTCTTTAAAAAAAATAAAATAAAATTGCAACAGGTATTTGGCATGAGCTTTGTTGATATTATAATACTAGTGAAGCATGAGTGTGTTTTATTTTAAAAATACATGCATAATTAAGCTTCTAGTAGCTACATCATTAGACTCTGGATATCATCTAGGATCAGAATAGAATAGAAATATTTTTATTCAAATAAACTTTTACAAGTACTTTTGAATCGTCAATGAGTCTACCACTGGTTCGGAATGCCATTCTACTACAGAATACTTGTTATGACGAATCAAACGAGCCCAAACTCGATGGGGTTACGTCGTTTTATTACAGAGTTCCGATAGCCATCTTCCGTCTCCATCATCAGATCAGCTCCATGTCACAATAATATTGCATTGTCATCCGATTTACACATACATGCAAAATTTCAGCTCGATCAGAAACCGGGAAGTGGGTCTAATTCATTTTGCAAGATTTGACCCAAACAAACATTGCAAGTTAAATAAAAGCTTGGAAAACCCACACGAGCGTCACGGGCTATAGGGTGCGTTCAATATATTATTGTCTACCCCTAGTAAGCATGAATCATAGGGAATTTCCCATGCTTGCATTAACATAAGCCGTTCGCCCTTAAGTTTGTGCATGTATTTTTGCATTATTTTAGCTAGGTAGGTATATCTTTCAGGACTCTAAAATGGTAACAAAATTATGAAATATTAGGGTAGTTTTTTAGGCGGACCTCACTAAATCAATTTCATTTTCTATCTGACATTTTCTACCTGAAACTACCTGTCGACTGGATATAATAAAAAGTATTATAAGTTTCAATGATGAAATTAACACACATTTATCTTGCACCACAAAGCCCTGTTTGTGCTTTTATTGTAGCTATCAACAAATCATATGCCTGCCACAGACCTGTTGCAATATTACATATTTTATTTAAAAAAAATTGGTTGCCTGTAAAGTCAGTTTATGGACGATAGTTTTACGTGATAACATCTTATATAAAGAAACATAGACGATGACTGGCGGGCGGCGGCGGGCGCTCTCTAAGCCAACGCTTGGGCCGATCGTGCCTCTCTATCGTTTATCTCTCTTGCTTGCACGCTCAGGGTCAGGTGGAACGTGACACTTTTTCGTGAGTGCAGACAGTGTTCATCGATTTATAAGACGTTATCACGTCAAAAATGTCATGGTACTTTTTTAACAATAATGGCCATCTTTCACAAATATTCCTCTTTCCCCTTCTAGCAATACATTATTCATAGTGTTGTACAATTAGTACAGATTGAACTGTCAATCTTTTAGTTTCAGTCATCACCAACTATGCACAACTAGACACAGTCATAAACTAGTAACACCGTCCTGTCATCTGCGTAAAGTGCAGAAGTCCTTCGTGGGGTTGAGTATATAACTTGATTCAACTAAACACTGTGTAAAAACACATTTAATATAAGTAGAGACTATTATACGGTTAGTGAATTTCTTAATGACAAGGTTACTTGGAAGCAATCAGCTTTGCTTCAGCTGTCCACAAGATAGGTAAGCTACATTTTGTAACATATTTGTTTTGAAAAGAGCAACTACTGAGTTTCTTGAGAGCTCTGCTCAGCAGAATCAGCTTTCCGAACAGGTGGAAGATTCTTGACTTGTCATAAGAGCCACAAGAGTCATAAGCCCACATGCAATAAACTTTGATTTTAATTTCTTGTTTTGATTATTAGTTTTTATACTCACTGATTTTAACATGAATTGAATTGTAGTACTTTTTAGGGTTCCGTACCCAAAGGGTACACTACCAACGGGACCCTATTACTAAGCCTACGCTGTCCGTCCGTCCGTCCGTCTGTCAGCGGGCTGTATCTCGTAAACCGTAATAGATAGACAGATGAAATTTTCGTATATTATGTATTTCTATTGCCGCTATAACAACAAATAATAAAAATTAAATTAAATTAAAAAAATTAAATTAAAATATTTCCATGGGTACATGGAAATATTTTAATTTAATTTTTTTTAACGGAACCCTAAAAGAGCGAGGCCCGACTCGCACTTGGCCGATTTTTTTTTTGAGCTTCCCTTCATTGTGGAAATATTATATTTTATTCTAACAAAGTTGCATAGGTTAAATCGGCTTGGCATCCAGCTGCCCACAAGATAGTATAAAAAACTTATTACAATGTAATAGCTTTCTAATAATATTGTAAAATGATTATTTTGAAAAGAGCAACTGCTGAATTTCTTGCCGGATCTTCTCAGCAGAATCCGCTTTCCGAACCGGTGGTAGAATCATGACTTGTCATAAGAGCCACAGGTTGGCCTACGTGAAATAAATAATTTTGAATTTTTTGAATTTTTTAACAATCAGTGTAATTTAACTGTACTTAACATTTTCTCTCCTAACTAGGTATATTCTAATTGGACACATTACACATTTTCTTTCCTAACTAGGTATATTCTAATTGGAATACATGGCACATTACTTTTAAGTAGCAGTTACACTACACTATGCCATCAATGATGATGATTCTGTTGACATATTAAATATGTAAGTGACAGCTCAAAATGTGATCCTATCTTTTTCTGTTGACATAAACTTACTAATTGTGCATAGACCAATAGTTCCATACAAGGAGACCAGTTTAACGTGTAACCATTTTTCGAACTATGTGTGCTAAGAGGCGTCGTTTATTTACGCTCGCCGACATGTACACTAGGATGTGTGCCAGTAGGCGAAACTAGTGTGTAAAGGCTTCCATGAAAGGGTTTATTTTCCCTCACCAACATGTGTGTGCCAATAGGCATAGAGCCTTTGAAGGCCTCCATGAAAGTGTTACACATTGCAGGTGGCTACTGTCTTTCTGTGTTATAATTCTATGGACATAAATATGTAATTGACGGCTCAAAATGTGAACCTACCCTTTTCTGCACATAACATGACAAAAAGGATATCACTATTTTTCAACCTGACAATTTTGCTAAGCTTAAAGATGGTGGTATTGTGTACAGCAGAGTTAATACTAAGGACTTAGGCTTAGGCTGAGATCTATAGGACAATCTGGCTCTGCTCAAGACTCAAGATAGAGTTGAAATGAGACATGATATTATTTCAATGAGATGTTGATACATTCAAAAATTTTCTATCCAATTATATTATCATTTCAACAGTAGACCTCATCAAAACAAGACGCTGCAAAACCAATGCTGTACTTACTACAATAATTATTACTAATTTCTTTATATTTTCACTCAGTTGGGTATATTTTGGGTGTTGGCATGATAAAATAAAATGTATAACATGCATACTTTCATAAACGCTTTATAGTCAATACATTAACTTATTTAAAAATATTGGTAAAGGTATTGTATCAGTATGCTTCCACATAAAATAAATGTAAATATAAACAGGTGTCCATCTACTCTACACATCATGGAGATTTAAATGTAGAAGAGCATCAACCAAGTCAAAGTCTATAGGACCCCAAAGCCACACCCCCTGCAGTCCTCATATCATACACTAGCTGATGCCCGCAACTTCCTCAGCGTGGATATAATTTTTAAAATCCGGCGGGAACTCTTTGATTTTCCGGGATGCATATGTCACCCTCCAGGTTCTCAACTAAACGTCAATCCGTCTTTGTTGCAGCGTAATTGACGGACAAACCAACAAACAAATACACTTTCGCATTTATAATAACATGTATTAGTAAAGAAGAATTAATACTACCATAAAGGCGATCTAATTAAATTTTAGAACACAAAAGCTTCTATTGTGACTTAAATATTATGATAGTTAGACATATTCCCTTAGGGACTTTTTTGTAGAGAATAATGAGTACTTTAATCATGTAGTACATAATTTTTATCTACTCCAACATCGAAAAGTTCCAATATCGAATTTGACACCTGAATCGAAATGAACCCTCTTTCGGTTTTGCTTCTCATTTCGATGCAGCTCGTTGTATGGGAGCTGAATCGAAATGGTTATCTTCTTAAAATAGGATACCTAAAGCTAAGGCTCTGAGTTCTGGCACTTTTGTACCGTTCATACGACAGGCGCCACAGGTGGCTGGTGGCGGCTTACGGAGTTACTTTTTGTTGACAGAGGCGCCACAGGCGGCTGGTGGTGGTTTACGGAGTTACTTTTTATTACTTTATTGAGCCTACGGCGTATTTTGTTAATGATTTATTTTCCTTGTCGTAGATAAAATCTTGTATGCAACTGAACGTAATTAGTCATTTTAATTCTCGTACTATCCTATTTTGATACTCGGCAAGCCTCGTATCAAAAAACAGCACTCGAATTAAAATGACCCTCATTACGATGCAGTTGCATAAATAGCTATTATGTATCATCAATAGTTTTCACTGCACATGCCAAACGCCATGTCCAGTAGTTACAGAGCCTATTCAATAGAAACAAACAAACAAAAAAATCTTTCCTCTTTATAATATTAGTATAGATTTCAAACTATACTTTGATGCAACATCAATCGTAGCAGTTAACTGGTGCTCTTACATTCTCAAAATTTAGGTTTTCTAGTAAGTAACCATAATTATTTAACAAAAACATCAATTACTATAGTAACAAGCATAGCCATGTTTTCAAGTAGTATTTCTTCATAACATACCACTAAAAGTAAATAGCCAAGATTTTCAGAGATTTTCATCATTAAATAAATCCTCAGTGTTTTTGACCATTTTGCAAATATTTGAAAACATAAAAAGAATAGAACAGTTTTTATTCAAATAAACTTTTACAAAGTGCTTTGGAATCGTGAAGTGAATCGACCACTGACAATTATCATTATCATAATAAAATTATAGTTAGTCAATTCAGTTCAATAGGAATTTTATAGGTATCAACTATATTCAAGTTACATGGGTTTTCATAAGGGTTTTGACCCTATAGTTATCTGTAACTGGCTTCACAAACACAGAGAATTAATTTTATTAATAAGCAAGGAAAAGAAAGTTATATGTCTGCCCGTCTTTGACATGAATTGAATTGTAGTACGTTTTGTGGAAATGTCATATTCTATTCTAACAAAGATGCACGGGTTAAATCAGCTTGGCATCCAGCTGCCCACAAGATAGTATAAAAACTTATTACAATGTAATAGCTACTTATTAATATTGTAAAATGATTATTTTGAAAAGAGCAACTGCTGAGTTTCTTGCCGGCTCTTCTCAGCAGAATCCGCTTTCCGAACCGGTGGTAGAATCTTGACGTGTTATAAGAGCCACAGGTTGGCCTACATGAAATAAATAATTTTGAATTTTGAATTTTGAATTTTATGAAAAAAAAAATTTGCAAGCAGTTATTACTACTTAGGATGTCGCTGAAAAAATGCGAATAGTAACCAAATAACGCCCAAAACATGGGGCTGAATCGCTCATTGATAAGGCGTTCGTATGAATCGATGTCTCACCGACTTATAGGCCGTGCCTTCGCTTTTCCGTACGTAACACCCTATTTTCAACAAGTCATTGCCATACTTTGACAAATTCAGGATATCCTTCAGTAAAGTAGGCCCCTTACCGATACTTCTACTGCATTAACGTAACTGTTGAATTGATTAGTTCATCCTAGAAACAATAATCCTAGACATAGGGTGTACCTAGGTACCAATCGCGACCGGCGACCATTTCGAACCAATACCATTTTCATGCGTGTCACACCCTTGTATCGAAAATAAACTTGCAAAGTTACAACGATAGACGTTAGATTCTAATGTAATATTACGATACTGAAAAGAAAAAGGACTTTACCCCACAATCAGCAAATCTCTTCGATTGATTCTCCAGTGGTTTTGGGGCGCTTCCTAAACCACTATTAAGACTGGATATTATCTTTTTGGCACATTTTGTATCTTTCTAACAACACTGCACTGAACTAGAGATTATTCACAAGTTTTTATCACGGACTTAACCACCATTTAGTATTTCATTTATCCTGGAGCACAATCCTTTTCACGGCCATTTGCAAATTGCGTCAAAGTTCCTGCTCCGTGATTGGTAGATTCTGCGCTACTGTGGACAGATTCGATCGCGCTCTCTGGTGAAAAAATAAGAAACTAAATTTTCTGTTATGTAAAATTAAACTCTATAAGAATGATATAAGGCATATTTATAAGCATATTAATTGGATATAAGCTGTTTGAGATGGAATAGAATAGGGTGCGGTAAGGCTGGGTTGAGACCCCCGTACCGTGACGTCAAACTGGGCGTGAGAAGCTAAAGGCGCCATTTTTAAACAGCCTGAATTTTCAATTTCACTACGTACAGGCTACCCTTATATTCGTAAACAGCTGTTTCGCAGTTGATGGAAGCGATATTATTATCCCTGTCCATTTAAATTTTTAAAAACCCCTTGCAAAGTTTGATTTCCCGGGGTAAAAGTATACTTCTATTTAACTCCTTTTTGTATAATCTGACTGCCTCTCTATGAAATTCCGTTAAAAACAAAATCCGTTCAGCCGTTCCGAAAATTAGCTCAAACAATCCGACATAGTATTATGTTATACGGAATCTTACTATGAGCACAAAATAAAGAGCAGCAGATATTTTTTGTATTCTTACAATAGCTTCTCAATTTAAATACAACAACATATTTTGGAAATAAAACATTCAAAGAAGCACACAAATCCTCAACTAGCAACTACGCCTCAAGAAAGTCCGAAAGTCGGTTTTGGGGATGGGTGTGACGTTTGTATAATATTTCACAGTCAATATCAGACTTGCTTTATTAGGCATTTTCTCACGCACTGAAAATAAAATATGTACCTAAATATGTAATTATTAATATAAATAAATTAAAACCTTTATATCAATTTGTTTTGTGTTCTCACGCACGAAGAAAGACTTTCACATGCTTACTAATATTATAAATACGAAAGTGTGTTTGTTTGTTGGTTTGTCATTCAATCACACCGCAACAGGTCTACGGCTCGACGTGATTTTTTGCATGGGTATAGTTGAGGACCTGGAGAGTGACATAGGCTTTTTTTCCCGGAAAATCAAAGAGTTCCCGAGGGATTTTAAAACTAAATCCACGCGGACGAAGTCGCGGGCATTAGTTAATCTTCTTATATATAAAATTCTCGTGTCACAATGTTCGTTCCCGTACTCCTCCGAAACGGCTTGACCGATTCTCATGAAATTTTGTGAGCATATCGAGTAGGTCTGAGAATCGGCCAACATCTATTTTTCATACCCGTAAATCATAAGGGTGACCAACCACTAAATATTTTTGTTGGCGGTACGAAGTTCGCGGGGTCAGCTTGTGATAATATATACAGCAGTATACAAAGCCCATATCTTTTTATCGTGTTGACTCAGGACCTTGATTTTTATACACCTAATAGGGACTATAGACCTCAGTATCTGGTATAAATTTCTACTTGCTAGGTCCACTCGTTCCTGAGAAAATCGGTGGTGACACATGGACAGACAGACGAACAAGAGAGTGATCTTATAAGGGTTCAATTTTAGGGTTCCGTAGTGAACAAGGAACCCTTATAGTTTTGCCATGTCCGTCCGTCTGTCCGTCCATCCGTCCATCCGTCCGCGGTTTAGCTCAGAGACTATTGGTAAGAGTATAAAGATTAATCACGCCAACAAAGTGGTGAAATATAATAGGGTGTTTATGACTGTAGTAAAAATATCGTTTCATATGGTGTCATCCTAAAAGATTATTATCTAAAAATATTATTCCATGCGACAAAACTAAAAAATAAAGCTTTATTTATATAGAAAACATTAATTAAAATTGCTAGAATTCTGGCCATGTTCACGAGATCGAAAACGTTTTTGAACCTCGAATGACGTAACAGTTCATACCTCTGGAACTTTCATCTTGTCAATACATTTCGACGTGTTTGTGTGGCGTTTATTATGCTAATTTCCTCTGTTTTTCGTCTTTAATAGTTTATTAAAGAATACCTAGAAAAATAGAAACCAATTTTGTAAAAACTAATACTGGAAATCTTCTGCAAGTTGATGAAATTACGATTGAAATGTGGACTGTGACGTCATCAAAGCAAATGGAACGTTTCCGCGGAAATTTATTTTTTTGAATTTATTTCTCGTATTTTATGAAAAATACTAAAAATTATGCCGAAATATACGTTTTGTTAGCTTCACCATAGCATTATTAACAATTTAAGATGATTTCCCAAAAGTAGTCAAATACCCTATTGTGAAAAGTAATTTTTTTTTAGCGTACCTATCCTACATGTAAAGTGGGGATGAATTTTTTCTTTTCTATCCCATAGTGTACCTCACACTTGTCGTTGAATAGGTCTTTCAAAAATATTCTGGGTGTGGAACACCACTTTTCGATTCAGGGATCCGTTTGTGAAGAGTCAAATACCCCTCCCCCCAACCCCCCTGCCAGCTAAATGGTTGTTAATAGGAAAAAAATCGCGAAAAAATTCACAGCAGTAGTATATACCTATAAAGAATTTTATAGGAAAACTATCACGGCTAAGTAGGATTCATAAGTTAAGAAGTTATATCTGTTTTTTCTAGCTTAGGTATTACACGTAGTGTAAGTTGCTTATTTTGTAGTACAGTTACAGTTACAATATTTAAACCATGGAACTCAAAATATATTCAATATTCATAAATAAAATAAAAGCACTATCCTAGGTCAGCAATAATATTTGTGACTTGCAACTACGGAACCCTACACTGCGCGTGGCCCGACACGCACTTGGCCGGTTTTTAATCTTTTGTGGTACGGAACCCTAAAATTATGCAGCTTCGAACAAAATCTAAAACTCAAAACCAAAAAAGAAGGTGGAAATGAAGCCTTTGCATTTGATTCCCCACTTGATCTCAAGGCCTATTTTGAATTGGGTAAGCGTTAATTAAATCGTAATCAATCGTAAGTCGATAGCAACAGTGTAGTCTAGTAATAGAATCATGCAGGTGTAAGAGACGGACGGCCAGCTGATAGACAAAGTCACGCTGCTGGCGGCGCGCCGTCCACAAGGATCCTATTTTTATTACATCAGTACCTACGGAACCCTAAAAGCAGATAATACTTGTGAATCTTGTGACCGAAGCCTAATTGCCATTTTAGGTACTAATGTTTGAATGTTGCTATGAGAATATAGCTATTTTTTTTATTTGGCAACAGCTTTTAAAACTACGTAGTCGTAATTCCTAGTTCCATGACCGGACAGGCCGACCGATTTTGAAAAACCGTTGGATGATGTTCGGAAGTTTCTACTATCGAAAAATATCTTAGTTGAGCAAAAAAAAAAAGATTTGGTATGGTGGTAGTAGATATAGTAAGTTTATGCACAGAGTTTATATTGTTTAGTTTAGTAGTAATAACAACGCGGTGGTAATAATTATATAAAACTAATTTATTAAAGGTGTGTTTTCACTTTGACGATTCGTAAAGTAATGCGAGAATTAAACGACTCATAGGCTATATTATAAGACCCAAAATGTACGGTGTGAACGTAGGTGATCTACGTTCACGCATATTTTATATTTACCCTCACTTTACATTCAATTTAGTCAGTTTCTTTCCTATATTCACAAAATACAAATAAATTAATGTTTAGTAGCAATAATTGCATACATCATTTTATAATATAGTTATTTATACATATAATATGATTGACATCTAAGAATATACCTAATTAACCTAATTAATGACATCTAACTTAATAAATGACATCTAACAGTAGATAAAATCATAGATAAAATTGCCATTTTTTTTAAGTTTTAAAATCCACGCTAAAACCTTGCCGGTGTCTCGTCGTTTGTGACGTCAACTCATAGTTCTCTTGCTCATGGAACTAGGAAAACGACTAAGTGCTCTTGCTCTAGAACAGAGGTTCCCAAACTTTTTTTGCTCATAGACCCCTTTCAAAAGTTTGCTGGTTCCGGTGCACCCCCTGCAGCTAAATTTCTATCATATTTCCAATCGACAAAAAATGTGAAGATAAATTATGAAAATTGGCGTTGCGAGTGAGTTCCAACCACGAAAACAACATTCTTTGAAAAAAAAAGAGAATTGATTGGTAAATTAATTAATTGATTGTGCTGTGAGTGGATGTCAAAAGTAAAGTTGACCATTCAAAAAGAAGTGATTCCATCTCAAGCTTACATTTTTGACATCTACTCACAGCACAAAAACCAATCAATTCTCACTTATTTTATTTAGAAAACTCGGAGTGAATAAAAATAAAAAAATAGTATATTTTCTTGTGTTGTATTTATTCAAATACTATGTAAGTAACTATTAATTATTATTATTGTTATCATATTTTACAATATTATATTAAGTAAGTATAGTAAATCAAAATATAATTGTACCTACAATCAAAATTAAACAGTAACACCTGAGAGTTCTCCATAATGTTCTCGAAGGTGTGTGAAGTCCACCAATTCGCATTGGGCCAGCATGGTGGACTATGGCCTGTAACCCTTCTCTTAGAGGAGACCTCGCTGGGTTGATAATAAAGATGACTTATATTACCTAGTGAAACACCACACAGTCGGGAAATAAACAATTACTAATAAATTAGGGACAAAAAGTTCTACCTTTCTCGGCTTTCTGTTCTAAATAAATAAATAAGTAATAAATAAAATAAAAGTATGTATAGCAAAAGGCAGCCTACTTACTTTTTCCGTCACTGGCAATCACTAAGATCGATTCACTTTAGGTACTTTTCTCTCCGAAATTCCGGGAACAAATGAGTAACGTTTATTCTTGGCATTCGTATTTATATTGGTGAAGAATCAAACAAGTTCATGCAAGATTGTAAGCACACACACCACCCACAAGTCGTATTTGGTCCCTTTGCACGTCTGAACAAGCGTTGCAGACGGCGCGTCGGCGGCGGCTTCACTATCGACCCCCGCTTACGAATTGTGGACCCCCATTTTTCTGTCACGCCAACGTAGACCCCCGTCGAGTCTCCCGTGGACCCCTGGGGGTCCACCTGGACCACTTTGGGAATTACTGCTCTAGAATTTAGACGGGACGTTATATTCCTAATTCCATGTATAAAATCCATTTTTTTCCTCGATCCTCGAGAATCCTAGCGATGTCATACTGAGTGTCGATTTCACCAACGTCGAGTGACGGAATTAATTGGGCGTTCTGACAGTTTTTGTATTGAAAATACTGTCAAAATATTACGGTCGGTGACTTATTTTACGTTGGTGAAATCGGCGCTGAGAGTCATAGAGTAAGTAAGGCTGGAACCACATCTGTGCTCATCGATTCGCATTCTGCTCATACAAAACTGTCATTTTTCGTAGAGTCGGTGTACGCATCAAATCGGCTTTTCAATGCGTACACGACTCTATGAAAAATGACAGTTTTGTTTGGACAAAATGCGAATTGATCCGCACAGATGTAGTTTCAGCCATATGGGATCAAACCACCTTTCAACCATGGTAGGTATGCTACCTTCATGCTTTCAACCACTGATCTCATAAATGTGAGTTGGTTATATACTCAAAGAAAAATGTGGATGTCCTACAAATGACAATTTGAAGCGCCATTTATGATATAAGAGTGTTTCTTCGAAATGTGATTTGAGACTCGATAAAATGGTGGAATAATGAAGCTTAATTTTTTGTAAACAAAATATTTTTGCTATGGATTTTATACATGATTTCAATATGAATAATTTTAGAAGATCGACATGCCTAAAATGGATAAAATAAACCACATTTTGTAGAAACTATTAAACTAATAAAATAGATTTTTATTTAAAACGGAGAAACTTATTTTGTAATGGTGGAATCGGGATTTGAAGAAACGGAATTTTGGAAAGGATCAGAAAAACTATGGACTATGGCTCAAACGCTCGACGCGCGGAGCCACTAAACAAACGAAGAAGAAGAGTGTTTCTTCTTATCTGGTAGATTGTGTAATAGCTGAATTATAAAGTCATTGCCTTAGTTTATTTATTCATAATGTTGGATTGAAGGCGTTCTTGTTGCACAGTGAGTGCATTTTAGGCTTTATTTTAGGCAATAACAACAGAAAAGCGGCCAATCAGCTGCCGCATTCTCTATTTTTGACATTAATTCCAGTGTCGGAAAACAAGAGAGCAATGGAGGTTGCTAACTAATATCTGTCAAAACCATAGTTCTTCGTACAAAATGCGGGTTTGACAGTTGTAGATAGCAACTTATGTCCAGGTACACCGTACAAGTCACGAACCCATGACGATGACCTACGGGGAATTCTAATTTATTGCATTCGTTCTGCAAGTGTTAATTGTGCCAATAGAGAGAGTGTCAGTCATTAAAGGTGATTGCGATCGTTACATTGTAACAATCTTTTTTAGACAATCCCACATAAACGTCTGTGCCCTACCTACAGTCTATTTGGAGAGAGGTTACCATTATATGTAAACAAAACATACCGGACAGGACATTTCAGTTTTGCTAACACTATTTTCACTGTTCGCGCTATAAATCACTCACAAACGTTTGATTTCCCGAAGCAAAACATTTTTAAGTTTATATTAAACACAAATGTACTTCAAACTATGCAGTTTACGATATTATTTAAGCATTAATCTAGTCACCATCGGAAAAAAAAAACACAGACTAATAGCCTAGTTTGTGTTTGACATATGAAATAGAACAAATCCCTAGTGCTGGAAATAAAACGTGAACCATAGAGTGAATGATAAGAACGAGCTTAGTCGATTGTAAAATCGGAAGTCGTATTTATTACGCTCGTAGATCCGTGTATTAAGGCAAATGGCAACCGGTTAGCGATGCGTGACTGCGAATGATCTGACTATTCGAATAATTTACAACTACTAATGTACACATTTTCGAATTGAACATTAGTATTATATTATTGCTCATAATCGAATGACGACTACTTATTAGTATTTTAATTACTCATCATGTTTCGACTGCGTTGACGACCTCCCTGGCTCAGTGGTGAGCGCTGTTGTCTTATAACTGGGAGGTCCCGGGTTCGATTCCCGGCGGGGTCAATTTGGGAATTTATAATTTCTGAATTGTATGTCTCTGGTCTGGTCTGGTGGGAGGCTTTGGCCGTGGCTAGTTACCACCCTACCGTCAAAGACGTGCCACCAAGCGATTTAGCGTTCCGGCACGATGGCGTGTAGAAACCAATTAGGGGTATGGGTTAAATGTTCACTGCCATACCCCTTCCAAGTTAGCCTGCTACCATCTTAGACTGCATCGTACCATCAGGTTAGATCGCAGTCGAGGACTAGCTTGTCATCGAATAAAAAAAAAAAAAAGTTGTTCAGCGCGAAATGTCAGTTCAGGCTAGTCGAAATGCCTACATGCCTACTACATTATTCACGACTCGGATTCTCGGAAAAGAAATGGAGACTTTAACTAATGGTTTCAACTGTACGATTGGAATGTTAGCCTGATTCTTTAAGTTTATAAATCTATTTCAAAATTGTCAAGTAGTTTAAAGTAGTTACTAATCATGGTAAATCATTCGATCAGTTCGAATGATTTATAAAGTCGAATAATTCGACAATCATAATAGGAGAAGGATTGTAATAACAAATATAATAAAAATAATAGTATAATATAAATAATAATAAAAATAAAATATTGTAAGGACAAACCATTTATAAATTTAATATGTAATAAATTAAAATTAATTCAAACATAATATTTTATGTAACATTTACAGTTAGCTACATATAGGATCCGTATTGAAAGGTCTTAATAATATCGTTTCCAACATCACAATTCAGAAGAATATCATATTAAATAGTATTGATAATCGATTTAAGAATGTATTCATTCAATCAATCGTTCATTCTCAACTTGTCTGCCAATGTTTCGCATCACTAGTACAGTGAAAATATAATCACGTGATCTGACGCCATAATTGTTTACGTATAATGGTAACCTCTCCCCAAATAGACTGTACCTACTGTTTTTGTGTGGTTTTTGTCAAGTTTTTGTCAAAGTCAGAGACTATTGTTCGTGGTCTATGGTCAGAGACTGACAGAGAGACAGCTGAAGCAGAGTCTATGCTCTTTGGTTTGTTTTGTTTTGTCGTTTTTTGCGCCTTTGCGGCTTTTGCAAAGTGGTCGTCACAAACGGTGGTCACAAAGTACATTATTAGTTATTATTATTAACTTATTACAGACCAAGTGGTGGACGGTGGTGGTGAGTGGTGAGTGATACGCGGATATCTTGCGCGTAATTTTTAATTTTCAATTGCGTAAAAGACTACGGTAAAAGAACGTCACATTCGGGAATATCAGTGTATTTGTTTACGGACATAATATAGTGAATATTACGGACTAAAATACTATAATTTTATAGTGTTACTCAAATCACTTGACTATAGTAGATAATTGAAGTTCCTTACTTCTTATTTTTTGTCTTCTGGAGTTATTCTGGTAAGTATACACAATTTTGTACAAGTATTTGGATATCAGTTCTTTGTAAAGCGTGAAAATTGAAGTCAACACTAATTTCACCTTGAAAACCCTAATTATTATTATTCCAATTAGAATCTTATTACAAGCATGGAACAACAATAGATTAAACTAGCGGCACGCTATGATGGCCGGTTTGACACATTACAATAGTGATGTGGAATGTCAATTTATTCTCGAACAAAAAACAATTAAGTTTTGTTTTTGTACCTGATTAAATAGGTTTAATAAAACAAAAATGTATATGTTTATTTAATTTATTTGAACGAACTGAATATTTGAATGAAAATGAATATACATACTTTATATGCACACAAGAAAAAAAAACAAACAAACAAACATGTCTTCAGATAGCATCGGCATCAAAGCTATCGATGCCTACGACTGGTTTTGCTCGTTTTCTCTTTTTTGGTGTGTGAAGTTTATTTTCTTCTGTGCCAGTCTCGCCATATTTTTTTTAGTTATCCGTCTAACAGTTCGTTGTCCAATATTAAGCGCATCAGCTACGCGTTCAACCACTGACGTTATAGGTAAAATTGGCCCTCCATTTTGAGCTTCACGATCGAAATAGTTACGAAGGCGTATTACGAACTCACGTGTCTGACTATTTAGAACAGTTCTCTGTGTACGTTCGGTCATATCGACGAAATCCACAACAAAGGGCTTGAACAGAGTCCAAATTAACGAGCAAGGGTCAACAGTAATGCAGTATCAATATTTGAAATCCAAAGCCAGGTCAAAACTATATCACAATCGCATTGCACTGACAGTTTATACTTTTCGAAGCAACGTCAATTCGAAACTGCTTTGTTTTGCATTGAGCATTGACGCGAGTTTGCCGGAGGTAGTAGTTGTGCTAGCCAGCGATCCTATGTGACGATCGTATTAGATTCCATTTTTAAAAATTTTCAATTTAGAAAACCAAATGCCGAGTTGTGGTATATATCATATAAAAATAAAAATTTTACCTTTTGTATGAAACAGCTGATATTTTTTTGCGATTTCAGAGGTTTGTCCACATAGTGAAAATTGTTCATATTCACAAGTACATTCACCCCTTAAATGGTGCAAACTGATTTTTCTACACTTGTATACATTTTAGAAATCAATTTAATAAATAAATTTTGAGTCCTAAACCTAAAACTACATTCGATAAAATTTATGAATCTCTGCACATCACTATCGTCAATAAAGTAATACAATTATTTCCTTCAAAGTCGTTATCAATTAATACGGAACTTCATGAGCGGACTAACGTCAAACCGGCCATCATAGCGTGCCGCTAGTTTAGTATAATATAACAATTTTGGGGTTGGATTCGATATCGTTTGGCAGGAGGCGGGGGTTGAGGGGGGGTGGGGGGAGGGGGGGTGTCCCCTACCCTCCCGACACTACTCCCATGACAAGGTAATTCACCGTTTTTTTTCTATGAATTTTTAAAAATCTCATTTTGAGGTTATGTTTTTGTATATGTTTTTGATATTATGAACCTCATTTATGGAGGGAGGGAAAGAAGAGACCCCTCACCATAGTGGGTGGTCTCTTCAAGGCTCGGTTGACGGAGCCCCGCTTTATTTTTGAATAGTTAGTAGAATCACAATCAATGCTTCGCTGAATTATAGTGAGGGTACTCTTTCCTCCCTCGCTTCTATTATCAAGAGCGAGCGAAGCGAGCTCGGGACTTGGGGCACTCCGACTTGGATGGGTTAGGTTAGAAGAGGATGGCGGGGTCTGTAAGACCCCGCCATCCTTCTTCGTGGTTATTTTCTTTTATGACCACCCAGAAATAGGAGCCCCGCGAAGCGGGGCTCCGTCGCCCGTCGTCGTCAGGTCTTTTCGGGGCCGACGGAAGAGACCGCACACTATAATGGGGTCTCTTTCTTCCCCCCCCCCCCCCTGCTCCCACAATCAAGAGCGAGCGAAGCGAGCTCAGGACTTGGGGCACTCCGACTTGGATGGGTTAGGTTAGAAGAGGATGGCGGGGTCTGTAAGACCCCGCCATCCTTCTTCGTGGTTATTTTCTTTTATGACCACCCAGAAATAGGAGCCCCGTGAAGCGGGGCTCCGTCGACTGAGTCTTGAAAAGACCACCCACTATGGTGGGGGTCTTTTCGGGGCCGACGGAAGAGACCGCACACTATAATGGGGTCTCTTTCTTCCCCCCCCCTGCTCCCACAATCAAGAGCGAGCGAAGCGAGCTCGGGACTTGGGGCACTCCGACTTGGATGGGTTAGGTTAGAAGAGGATCCATCCTTCTTCGTTGTTATTTTCTTTTATGACCACCCATAAATAGGAGCCCCGCGAAGCGGGGCTCCGTCAACCGAGCCTTGAAGAGACCACCCACTATGGTGAGGGGTCTCTTCTTTCCCTCCCTCCATAAATGAGGTTCATAATATCAAAAACATATACAAAAACATAACCTCAAAATGAGATTTTTAAAAATTCATAGAAAAAAAACGGTGAATTACCTTGTCATGGGAGTAGTGTCGGGAGGGTAGGGGACACCCCCCCTCCCCCCACCCCCCCTCAACCCCCAATTTTGTTTTGGCTTAGTAATTTTAAAAATACGCATGTTTTTGCATAACACATATAGTTACCGATTAGGGGTATGGGTTGAATTTTCACTGCCGTGCATCTTCCAAGTTAGTCCGCTACCATCTTAGACTGCATCGTCACTTACCATCAAGTGAGATCGCAGTCAAGGACTATCTTGTCATCGAATAAAAAAAAAGGTTATAATGTCGCAGTAACAATTTCTTTTTCAGTCAAAGCCTTAATGTATCCTCAATAACCCAACGGTTATAATAGGTGCAGACTGAAAACCGAAAGATCGCAGGTTCGATCCCCACCCATTGCACTATTGTCGTACCTACTCCTCTCTCTATCTAGACCTAGACCTCTCCCATAGATCATGTCCTAATGCGGTGACAGTTTCAAGAGATGTTTTTGTGATCCCAGCCAGCTCCACAATTTTTTACAAGTATTTGTGTTAAGTTACAAGTGATGAACAAATAACTATCAACCTTGTAACTGTGATGCTATGAGTCATTTTAGATTGACAGACAATCCCTTTGTTTTCAGTCAATTTAGTCATCATCCTTAGCATTTACGGGAAAAACAAAGCATAGATAAAAATTTATTTGCATGTTTAAAATCTTAGAGCCTATGAAACATTATTTGAAAATATATGTTGAACCAAGATTGGCTTGGATTCCTAAATACATATTACTAGACTAGCTGATGCCCGCGACTTCGTTCGTGTGGATTTAGTTTCTAAAATCCCTCAGGAACTATTTGATTTTACGGGATAAAAAGTAGCCTATATGTTACTCTCCAGGTCCTGAACTATGCCCGAGCAAAAAATCACGTAGATCCGTATGCCTGTTGCAGCGTGATTGAAGGACAAACCAACAAAACACTTTCGCATTTATAATATTAGTAAGGATGATGCCTGCAACTTTGTCTGCGTGGATTAAGGTTTTTTAACTCCTGCAGAACTCTGTAATTTTCCAGGATAAAAAGGCCTATGTGTTAATCCTGGGTATGAGCTATCTCCACTCTAAATTTCAGCCAAATCGGTTCATTCATTGTGGAGTTATAGAGTAACAAACTTCCATAATAACATACATCCTCACAAACTTTCACATTTAAAATATTAGTAGGATTGTATTTTATTCTATTAATGAACTTGAGAGTTTTCTCCTCTTTCATTTGACATCTCATTCAATATAATAGCAAAAAATTTCAGAGCAATTTTATTGGATGTAATATTATCTGCCAAATTGCACAATTGAATCTGGGTGACATTGGATACTATTGTGTATTTGACTGATATTTTTTTATTTATTTAAAATAACGTTTTTAAATATTATAACACAATGCCATTTTTCATTTTTAAATATCTTATCCAGTCACACAAATATAGAGCTTTAAAGTTTCCTGTTAGACAGAGAGCGCTACTGAAGTGTGATGTCACAATCCAACAGCTCCATAGAAAATTTCGTTTTAGAAAGAGACAGATACAGTCACAGTAAAACAGCTTATAACCTATTCGTTAAAACAAATACAACATAAAACAAATAGGTTATAAGCTGTTTTATTTTCTGTTTTTACAAAATGTTATTCTTACATGTTACATTTTCGATTATGAATAATGAACATCAACATTTTGACAATTGTGAAATACCCAAATTTTCTTAGTCGGGTTGCAATTTTTAAACTCTTCCATTTGGCTCTATTTTCGGCACTGCAAAACAGCATTAGTCGGTCTAGAAACTCTATTACTAGTTCTTAAGTCAGCTCTCTGCAGTGAAGGGACGGCGAAGGTCACGCTATTGTGGATTCTGCAATGATACTTTCGTGTTTGCGCATAATTTTTGTTTAATAAGCAATTATTGTTATTATGAATAAATGTTATGCTTGACTTGGTAAGTACTGTTACTTGTGTCTTGTAACTTGAGTTTAAGTTAAAACTTTGTTAACTGTTTATTTCATTGACGGCCGGTGATAATATCCTATCTTATCCGAAATCTACAGAATTGAAGGTTAAAAATGTAATCCAGATATGAATTCAAATTATTAATTGACACACTTTAGGTACACACTGTATTAAAGCTGCTGTTAAACATGTGCTTTGTTTACATGTGAATTACATCGCCAAGCTATAGGTGGAACGCTGACCTACCACGCAACCGCGAGCCACGAGGAGCAGATTCAGCAATTGCGACACCGCGACCCAAATTCTAGTTTTCATTATAATTGCTTGTAATTTTTATATTCATTATTGATCCAACATTAAATCTAGTAACTGCATCGCGCAGTTTTAGATAAAACTAGTTTGTAATTAGTATTAAGTTTAATTTTAAATAAATAAGTCAAAAGTTTTAGTTTTTTTTGGGACCCCGGGCTGTGTCTTCCTTTACTGGCGCAGTCTTAAAGGGGTAGGCATTTCTGGAAGAAGCTGCAGTCATCGCGACCATCTTCTCAAGAAGACCTACTGAAGAACCTAGAAGCCACTGCCTGAGGTGAAATCCAAACATCGATCCCGAAGAAGACTAAAATGCATATGTAAGTACATAGAACTAGCCTGTGTCCTTACTCCCCCTATTTTTAAGTATCCCAAGATTTTCCATCCTGAAAATCAAGTCCCGGAGGGCCTGCATCGCGCAGGGCTTCTCGTAAATCTAGGTTAGATATAGATTTTTAAGGATTCCAAAATTTTCCATCCTAGGAAATCAAGCCCGGAGGGACTGCATCGAGCAGGGCCTCTCGTAAATCTAGGTTAGATATAGATTTTTAAGGATTCCAAGATTTTCCATCCTAGGAAATCAAGCCCCGGAGGGACTGCATCGAGCAGGGCCTCTCGTAGATCTAGGTTAGATATAGATAGGAAGTTAGATATCGTTTTAGAATCAACAGTCATGGCGAGTCATGACCCCGACACGATCCTTAAGGCTGTACGTGCCGTTCCCGAATTCAACGGGAACCCGCACATATTACCAAGATTTATTAACATATGTGACCAACTAGTAGGGCACTACGTAGGAACCGAACCCGGATCTGCATTAACTAACTTAACTCTCATAAATTGCATCTTAAATAAGATTACCGGCCCAGCCGCGCGTTTCATTAACTCGAATGGCATAGCAGAGAATTGGTTAGGGATTAGGACGGCTCTAATAAATAATTTTTCAGACCAGCGAGATGAGACCGCCCTTTATAACGATCTTGCTTTAGCGACTCAGGGCAATAGTACTCCCCAAGAGTACTACGAGCGCTGCCAGACACTTTTTAGTACCATCATGACATACGTGATGCTGCACGAAACACTTGACACGACGGTAGACGCAAAACGCGCCCTATATAAAAAATTAACTATGCAGGCGTACGTACGTGGACTAAAGGAGCCTCTCGGCTCTCGAATTCGGTGTATGCGTCCGGAGAGCATCGAAAAAGCTCTAGAATATGTGCAGGAAGAGTTGAATGCTGCATATATGCAAAATAGGAATGAGTCATTTAACGATAAGAAGCACGCGAATCCGAAACCTACTTTCGCGACTCCTATGGTATTCCAGCCATCGATACCAATGAAAGCATTCCATTCTTCTTCATTTGTTCCTCCAACGCAACAGCCGACTCCTCAGCAGCCTCAACAACAGCAACCGCTGCCTTGGAGACAAAACCATCCGAATCAACACCAACTGACCCGCACACAACAGATGTTCCGTGCGCCACCCCCTAACTATAATCCCCAAAGTAACGTATTCAGACTTCCCCCTAGGAACCAAAGCCAGTTCCCGAAGCCTATGAGTGGAGTTGTTAACTACACACCTAAGCAACTGCCACCCTCCAATTTCAATGCTCGTGGATTCACGCCACAAGCTACATCAAGTTATCGCCCCCGTGAAATGAACATTCATGAGTTTAATTTCCATGAAAATGATTATGACGACCAACCTGAATATTATTACAACCAAGAACCGTACTACTATTACCCTACATATACTGACTATTCCGAAACCGACGATGACGCGAACTGTAACAGTACACCTTACTATGACGTGACTAATGAGACTCCAAGTGCAGACTTTGACGAACAACCTTCGACGAATAACCCTAAGCCGGATTTTCAGAAAGTCGTGAAATCAAAAAGACCAAAATAGAGGTCAACCTGCAATCGCAGAGGCAGCTTCCATATATTCAGATTAACGACCCCCCTGTTAGATTACTTATTGATACTGGCGCTAATCAATCGTTCATTAGCCCGGAAGCTGTTGAACTATATTTCCCTCATATTTCACTAAACTATGACCCCTTCGAGGTGACCAACGTGCATGCGACGACACGTAGCGACTATTCCATTACAATACCGACCTTTCCCGAGTTTAACGACACGACAGACATCAAATTTTTCGTGTACAAATTTCATAGTTATTTTGACGGACTGATAGGGTTAGACTTACTCGAGCAATGGGCAGCTAAAATAGATCTCAAGGATAAATTGTTATATACCCAAAAGGCGGTGAACCCTATTCAAATGTACAACTCGCGTAATACGAACTATTATGAGGCCGTTATACCTGCAAAGTCATCAAAACTGATCAGGTTACCGATAAATAGTCTAGACGGCGATGCCTTTGTCCCCGAGCAAGTAATATCAAATTGCGTAATACCTAGTTGCTTAACAGCTGTTAAAAATAATCGAGGAATTTTAGAAGTTTTTAATCCAACCCCGCATGACGTTATTTTCTCCATGGATAAGTCGATTAGTACCGAAATTTACAATATGGAAAGTTTTCAAAAAGTTAATCTATCACCTCGCGCGAAAGACGTATTATCGCGACTGCGTACCGAGCATTTAAACCCCGAGGAACGCACTAATTTAGAGATCTTATGTGCCAGGTATGCCGATATATTTTATATTGAAGGGGAAGCGCTTACGTTCACTAATAAAATTAAGCATAGAATTAGGACTAGCGATGAACTCCCGGTACACGGCAAAAATTATAGATATCCATTCGTTCATAGAGAAGAAGTTAGAGACCAAATAAATAAGATGTTAGAGCAGGGAATAATACAACCCTCAGAATCCGCGTGGAGTTCTCCCATTTGGGTGGTTCCCAAAAAAGCAGACGCCTCTGGTAAGACGAAATGGCGGCTCGTTGTAGATTTTAGGAAATTGAACGAGAAGACCTTAGATGACAAATACTCCATCCCGAACATCGCGGATGTTCTCGATAAGCTGGGCAACTGCCAGTACTTTACCACCTTAGACCTTGCAAGTGGGTTTTATCAAGTAGAGATGCATCCTGATGACATCCCTAAAACCGCGTTCAATGTTGAACATGGACATTACGAGTTCCTACGAATGCCGATGGGATTAAAAAACTCACCCTCGACATTCCAGCGCGTAATGGACAATGTCCTCAAAGAATTGCAAAATACTGTGTGCTTAGTTTATCTCGACGACATAATTGTCTTTAGTACATCCCTGCAAGAGCACCTAGTTAACCTCGAAAAAGTATTCAAGAAATTAAGAGAATCCAATTTTAAGATCCAAATGGATAAGTCAGAATTTTTAAAATTAGAAACTGCGTATTTAGGCCACATTATCTCGAGGGATGGTATCAAGCCCAATCCCGATAAAATTCGAGTCATAGAAAATTACCCGATCCCGAAAACTCCCAAGGCGATAAAACAATTTTTAGGATTATTAGGTTACTATAGGAAATTTATTCCAGACTTCGCTCGACTGACTAAGCCCCTCACTCAATGTTTAAAAAGAGGAAGCAAAATAACCATGAACTCGGAGTATGTAAATTGTTTTGAAAAGTGTAAAAATCTTTTGACCAACGACCCTATATTACAATACCCAGACTTTAGCAAGGATTTCGTTCTGACTACCGACGCATCGAATGTCGCTATCGGCGCAATACTCTCCCAAGGCCCCATTGGCTCCGATAAGCCTATTTGTTATGCTTCAAGAACCTTAAATGACTCGGAATTAAATTATAGTACCATCGAAAAAGAACTATTGGCCATCGTTTGGGCAACTAAGTATTTCCGCCCCTATTTATTTGGCCGAAAATTTAAAATCCTCACTGATCATAAGCCCTTACAGTGGGTCATGGGCATGAAAGAGCCCAACGCGCGGATAACTCGTTGGAAGCTCAGACTAAGCGAGTACAACTTTACCGTTGTGTATAAGAAAGGTTCGGCGAACACAAATGCCGATGCTCTATCGCGAATAGAGATGCATAACGAAGAGATTAGCTCTATAATAGCGAACCCCTCTGAGGATCACATTTCGATAGGCTCATCCACAGAGACGGCTCACACCAGTAGGGAAAACCCAATTTTGGAAATACCGATAACTGACGAACCGTTTAACAAGTTCCACAGACAACTACATTTGACTGTCGTAGGCGATATTAAACGCAAACCGAAGGCGTCAAAGCCCTTCGAAACTCACACTCGCATAGCAGCCCAAGTTCGCATGCCTTATCTGGAGGAAGACTTAGTAAATACAATAAAGGAATTTGTTAACCCGAAAATAAAGACAGCCTTATTAATCGAGCCAACCCTTAGTATGTACGATGTCATCCCCATATTACAGAAGAACTTTAGGAGCTCTTCTATGAACCTTGTTTTAGCGAAAGTAGAGCTGGAAAATATAAACGACTATCTCGAACAACAGGACATTATTCGGAAATACCATGAAGGAAAAACTAACCACCGTGGTATAAATGAGTGTTACCTTTCGCTCTCTAAGCGGTATTATTGGCCAAAAATGAGAGAGCACATTACTAAGTTTATAAATCAATGTACGATATGCGGTCAGGCAAAATATGATCGCAAACCAATTAAACAACAATTCAGAGTAGTACCCCCGGCAACCAAACCGTTCGAAATCGTTCACATAGACGTATTCACCGTGGAAACCGAAAAGTATCTAACCATAGTTGACGTCTTTTCTAAATACGCCCAGGCCTATCACCTGCGAGATGCAACAGCCATCAGTGTGTTACAGGCTCTATTACAATTTTGTACTCATCATAATTTCCCCCTGACAATTATAAGTGATGGTGGTAGCGAATTTAGTAACCAACTTTTCACAGAATTTACCGAGTTGCACCGAATAAATCACCATAAGACGTTGCCTTACTGTCCCACCAGTAACGGGAACGTAGAAAGACTCCACCTGACTTTACTTGAACATCTCCGTATTTTAAGATTACAAAATAAAAATGACGCGGTGACCTCCCTTATGCCCTACGCTATCATTGCCCACAATAGTTCAGTGCATAGTTTTACGAAATGCCGACCGTATGACGTAATTAACGGACACTTTGATCCCCGCGATCCCTTAGATATTGACCTCACGAAACACCTGATGCAACAATATGTTCGGACACATAGGGAGCAGATGAAAAATGTATACGACACAATTAACGAATTTTCTCTGAGAGACCGCACAGCCCTCATAGAGAACCGCAATAAAACGAGGGAACAGGAAGTTGAATTCCAACCCGATCAACGTGTATTTATAAGTAATCCTTCTGCAAGCCGACAAAAATTAGCCCCACGTTACATTCAGGACAAGGTCCTAGCTGACCTTCCGATCCATATCTATACATCTAAGAAGAAAGACCCAATCGCGAAACATAGAATCAAGCGAATCCCTAAAACCCCTCAACTAGTACAGGACACCTCTTTTAACTGTAATCCCACTGATTCTCCCGACAGTTCGACTGACAGCGACTCAGAAGGTACGACTTGAGAGTTTAGGGAACAGACCTGGATTATTACCATTTAAACTAGGACCGACGAAACTAGAGACACACTATCACTCATCCCTACAATATAACTGACTTAAAATGACCCTGGAAAATGACACACTTGCTTCGCTAATTAATTACATATCCTCATAGCAATGATAATTCAACTGAAACGCTTTAAGCCAAATCGTTCGAAGCGAGGTCTCATAGACAGATTAAGGTCCTTAACAAATAGCATCCGGTATTATTTCTAGAATTAGAGCTTAGACAATAAGCGCTCTATTAGCTATAAGAGATATCATAAAGCCAGGTTACCAAAATATGGCAAGAAATCATAGTATCTATAGAGTATTTTCACTTATACAAGCTAGCCGTATTTCCAAGTAGGAACATGCAGGCTCTCTCTCCCCTCCTTTTTCCTACACCCTATCCTACAGGCATATGTTCTTGTACATGGAGGCTGAATGCCCGAAGTACAACTGCCAAGGTTTAAGAAGACCATCTTCGAACTTCATCGAACTGCATCCTGCACGAAGGAAGATTTTCAACAAGCAACAATGAAGACAAGATTCCACCGCTCAAATCAACCCCTCAAGATCATCGGATTAAACTATGAAAAAGATTACAGCGTACGAGCTTCAACCCCACTCGAAGCCGACTAACCTAAAGAACCTGCATTATATGTGACAAAGATCATGCTGCTGCCAACACTGCAAATGAAACAGGAATCTTCAACTCTCAACCACACGAAGATACCACCCTACGCCATCCAGTACACTTGCACTCATCGGTGGTATCGTAACAGTTCGCCAATGTAAGAGCACACCTACAGAGAAAACTGAAAAATAACGAGGAAGATTACCACCAAGAAGATGAAAATCCCGGAAGACCCCAAGAGCAGTTTCCAGCAACATTTTATCACACCGTTCTCAAATAGTTGCTGATCTCAGGGTGGAGGAATTACATCGCCAAGCTATAGGTGGAACGCTGACCTACCACGCAACCGCGAGCCACGAGTAGCAAATTCAGCAATTGCGACACCGCGACCCAAATTCTAGTTTTCATTATAATTGCTTGTAATTTTTATATTCATTATTGATCCAACATTAAATCTAGTAACTGCATCGCGCAGTTTTAGATAAAACTAGTTTGTAATTAGTATTAAGTTTAATTTTAAATAAATAAGTCAAAAGTTTTAGTTTTTTTTGGGACCTCGGGCTGTGTCTTCCTTTACTTGTGTATGGCGTAGAGCCACTTAGCCACTATAATTAATCTATGATTAACACTAGAGAGGCGGTCGTCATATTTTTTGGACCTACTTCATTGACGCCATTTTGGACTTGATTGACGCCATTTTGGCGCTGCAAGCAGATACAAGTGTCTCTGGAACTAATAATATTGCAAATGGCGCACTGACCTCTATAATAAATTTATGATTTCGTAGATTATAATTATTATACTTATTCAGTGTGAAGTGCTGCTGCACTAGTCGCTATCGCCGTATGTTGTATTTACCCCAGCCTTTAGCTGAGTTTCCACGGCGCGGTTCGCGCCTGCAGCCTCCGTAGAATGCAGATTTGTATGGAAAATGAAGTAGCAATTTTCACGGCGCGGTTAGCGGCCGCGGCGGGCGCGGTTGCTCTCGTCGCCCGCAGTAGAACCGCGCGGGTCGCGGTCGCCCGCGAGCTTGGCGGTCAAACAAGCGAAAGTGAAGTTTGCGGTCCTTTCCCGCAGCCGCGGTTTTACCTGCTGTTTCATGAGTATTGAAATAAAACAGCAGTACCGCAACCGCTGCGGGCGCGGATGCGCACCGCGCCGTGGAAACTCAGCCTTAGCTGATATCTGGACGCGTCGTTAATAATAGAGTTCAGAAGATAACCGAGCCATCGTATTAACACCAAATTAAGGTTAAGCGAGGTCGAAATTAACGCGTTCAAAAGTTGTTTGACACAGTTTCCTAATAAGTTACTTTATGGCTTAAGAAATAGTTTCAAATCTTTTTGTATAATGAAGGTTTCCCAAAGGGCTCTCACATAAAACAGAATCTTATAATAATAAAGCCTTTTATTACTGAAAACAGAACACAAATCACAAGTTCACAGTATACATAGATGTTTGAAATTCTTATATTCATATAGCATTATTTACTTACCTACTAAATGAATTGTATGATTTAAATAATCATTTACAATTTCTTTCAACTTAATTTTAATGGAAAATTGGAAAACAGAATCTTATTCAAAAATATTTCGTGCAGGCCAACATAGGGACCGACGCCAATCTCGCCTTCCAATACTTACTTGGTATATTATTTTCTTCAACAGGAAACGATGGTAAATGGTAATGTAGAGAAAATTGTGGCTACAAGTATAGAGAGCTGTTAATTTATTATAAGTGCCTGTTTTCCTATGTTTTACGCGATTGTTAGAAATGCACTACAAGCAGGGTTAAGTCACAATGATGTTTCTCATATTTTGGTACAACGATATTTTATTCGTATTATCAAAGTAGCTGATTCCGCGACTTCGTTCGCGTTTTATGTATGAAAATTCGTTAAATCTTATCCATGAGAAGTTCTGACCGTTATATCCAGCAATATTTATTAGATCTTCACTAAAATTGGACCAAACTTACCTGAAGATGAGTGTAACTTACCAGTCTTACCACTTACCTGAAAATAAATGAGTAACGTCAAAACATCGCCTATTTCACCGCCTTTAATTTAATTTTTGTAACAACAGGTAGCGTATGTCTTTTCCAAGGTTCAATCTATCTCTATACCGAGATTCATCAAAATTGGGTTTGACCTTTAGACGTGAAAGCGTAACAAACAGGCAGGAAGACAGACAGATTACTTTCGCATTAATAATAATATTAATTTAGTCTATGGATGGATAGTGGATTACTCTAGTTCGAAAGTGACAAAATAACTAGCCTGCACCCACGACCAAAGTCTACCGCCAAACCATAAGCTGAGGTACGATTGTCTAAAGTTATACCATTGATCGTAATCGTTTTCGATGACATTAGCGTAAAAGTAAAATAAACCATCGCGGCATTGAATTAGAGCTCAATTTCGTGTATGAATTCTTATACGTTTACGTATGTACCTACGATACGCTCCATAACGCTCTATATTAAAATCGGCTGGATAAATTTGTGACTTTAAATCAATACAATCAAGGATTATTTTACTTTGACGCTAATGTCATCGAATACTAATACGATCAATGGAATAACTTTTAGACAATAATTGGTACCCTGAGGAGCGATTGTCTAAATTTATTCCATTAGGGTCAATGTGGGTAAATGTAAACAGAGGTAAATGGAGACACGCCCGATAACTTCGTCAATTTTGCTCACAAAAAAATGTGCGCATAACGAAACGCAATTATTATTTATGTCTGACAGTGACATTTCAAAACAATAAACAATAGTTGCGTTTCGTTATGCGCACATTTTTTTGTGAGCAAAATTGACGAAGTTATCGGGCGTGTCTCCATTTACCTCTGTTTACATTTACCCACATCTATATATATAAAAGAGAAAGCGGTGTTAGTTACACTACTTATAACTCAAGAACGGATGAACCGATTTGGCTGAAAATTGTTGGAGAGGTAGCTTAGAACCAGGAGACGGACATAGGATACTTTTTATCCCGTTCGACCGCGTTTCCGTCAAGTCACTATAAAACGTGGTATAAGAAAAACGCATCTGACATGGAATAACAAAACGCAAATGACAGTGTAATAACAAAACGTAAATGACAGTTAAACGTAATTTTGTCTTTGGTTAAGTATGGTAAAAATTTGACAATTATAAAAAGTGTTATAATAAAGCATTACTGATATTATAAATGCGAAAGTGTGTTTGTTTGTTGGTTTGTCCTTCAATCACGTTGCAACAGAACAGCGGATTGATGCGATTTTTTGCATGGGTATAGTACTTAATGGATGTAGTAGTGGTTCCTCAGACCGGGAGAGCTACTCTTTATCTCGGATAATGAAAGAGTTCCCGCGGGATTTTTAAAAACTAAATCCATGCGGACGATGTCGCGGGCATCAGCTAGTTGACTATATATCCGTATTCGTTGACTTTAGTGTCAAAGTAAAATAAACCATAACAGCATTAAACTAGAGCTCAATTTCGTGTATGCATTCTTGTACGTTTAGGTATGTACGATACGCCCCATAACGCTCCATGTTAAGGTGGATTATACGGGTCTGCCCGCGAAATTAAAATTTAATTTGGTTTTTCGCAATTTGTAAACTAATACGAGAAAGTAGGCTTATGGCATTCTAATTGCGACGATGGCAGTGTCATCTTCACAGGTTTATGGTTACTTACTTCATTGGTACTAATATTATAAATGCGAAATTGTGTTTGTTGGTTTGTCCTTCAATCACGCCGCAACAGAGCTACGGATCGACGTGATTTTTTGCATGGGTATAGTTGAGGACCTGGAGAGTGACACACACAGACATACTTTTTATTTAAGCGTACTAGCTGATGCATGCATGACAGCAGTGATAGCCGACAGCAGTGATAGCCTAGTGGTTAGGACTGTGGTCTCCTATTCGGGGGGTCGCAGGTTCGATCCCGGGACGCACCTCTGACTTTTCGGAGTCAAGTGCGTGAAGGAAAACATCGTGAGGAAACCTGCACACCTGAGAGTTCTCCATGATGTTCTCGAAGGTGTGTGAAGTCCGCCAATTCGCATCGGGCCAGCTGCAGCGTGGTGGACTATATCCTATAACCCTTCTCTGAGAGGAGACCTGCGCTCAGTAGCGAGCCGTTGATGGGTTGCTAATGATGACTAGCTGATGCCCGCGACTTCGTCCGCGTGGATTAAGTTTTTAAAATCCCTCGGGAACTCTGATTTTCCGGGATATAAAATCCTATATCACTCCTCCAGGTCCTCAACTATACCTATGCAAAAAATCACGTAGATCCGTCGCTGTTGCGGCGTGATTGGAGGACAAACCAACAAACAAACACACTTTCGCATTTATAATATTAGTAGGTACCATACATACGTGAAAGGTTTAAATACATTATTAAATACCAAAATGTCTTTAAACTTTTTACTAAGAAAACGCGTCCGAGTTTATTAAATGTAATATAGCAGTAATTAAAAAGTTGCAAGGTTTATTTTTACCATTAAGAGATGAAATATGATAAACTCAGTCACGTTGACGGTTAATCGTGGGCTTAATGAGTTTGCACATGGTTTGCGCAGGCTGCGGCATATTGTGCTGTTGCGAAATCACGGCCAAAATGGTTCAAGACTTAAGTTAAGAGTTACTACGTGAGAACTAAAAATTGAACCTTATTTTTTTAAGAATAATCGCTTAAGGTAAATTCCCACAAGATTTCAAAACGAACTGGAAACATCAATTTCGACACTGTCGTAGAACACTGTCGCATATGAATACACAGCGAAATCTTGATTTTGACACTAACGGCTTTTATAAGCAACTGCAAGCAACAAGCAAGCTGGTGCGTGGATTTAGTTTTTAAAATCCCTCGGGAACTCTTTGATTTTCCGGGATAAAAAGTAGCCTATGTCACTCTCCAGGTCCTCAACTATACCCATGCAAACAAACACGTCGATCCGTAGCTTTGTTGCGACGTGATTGAAGGACAAGCCAACAAACAAACACACTTTCGCATTTATAATATTAGTAAGGATGCTTAACACCTCAGCAAAAGAAAAAAAATATTCAGTAGTTTTGGATACCTCCAATCGGACAAAGTCGTATCTGAAACTCATTCCGAAGAAAAACGTCGCTTGTCGCTAGCGGCCACCAGTTGATTGTCACTTGCGACATAGTTGCGATGTTGTTAGCTTGTTGGAAAGCCTTCGCGTTTCCTATGTTTTAACTTTTTGCGAGTTTTGCGAGGCTCCATTAGACGTGAAGTCAATCAGACCTGTCATCCTTACTAATATTATAAATGCGAAAGTGTGTTTGTTTGTTGGTTTGTTGGTTTGTCCTTCAATCACGCCGCAACAGGGCTACGGATCGACGTGATTTTTTGCATGAGTATAGTTGAGGACCTGGAGAGTGACATAGACTAATTTTTATCCCGGAAAATCAAAAAGTTCCCGACTGCCGAGGGATTTTAAAAACTAAATCCTCGCGGACGAAGTCGCGGGCATCAGCTAGTTGACTATAAAGTAAAGATACATGAATGCAGTTGAGTGTTGCTAAATATCGCACATTAGGCGAAGATATTAAAGAGGCGAACGATGTCCCAACACCCGCAGTGTCCATATTGATACATGCCAGTGTGTCAAACACATTTGCTCGCAGCCTGGGAAATGTATTCTTGTTTGACTTCGCATAGTTTCGATAGAATCGTCGCAGCTTACGATTAAGCTAGTGTTTAATTTGCCATGCTTATAATTTACTTAACTTTCTTCTACCATAATATTATACATACCTATTACCTAATTGTCAGCCAAAGCCGACAGCCAGAGGACTTGCCGAGCGCACGCATTCCCCTCTGCCGAAGTACATGTACGACGTACGTGTAATTATTTGCTTGTGTGCTCATTATTTCTGTAAGTGTGACAGCTTTTGAGTTAGTGTGCGCTCATGGAGACGTAGTGAATTAGTAAATGTGTGCTGTACGTAAGTATTTACCTCACCTCCCACGGAAAGTGGCAGAATAAAGCCTCAATAGCCCAACGGTTAAAGGTGCGGACTGAAAACCGCAATGTCGCAGGTTCGAGTCCCACCCGTTGCATGTCGTACCCACTCCTAGCACAAGCTTTCCGCTTAATTGCAAGGGGAGAGGAGGATATTAGCCAACTTCAACTATCTGATATTCTTTAAAAAAAAAATTTAGAACTGAATCTGCTTTAAGGCAAGTCTTACTTTAAATTGTCGAAGCTCCCACCAGAAAAAGAAAGCTGCGTTAGAAATGGTAGTCGCTAATTCGCTTCTGTAAACTACTACCACCTACTACTGTCCTCGACTATACCCATGCTACAAATCACGTCGATTCGTTGCTCCACTGCTGCGTGATTGAAGGACAAACCAATTAAACCGATAAAAAGTATAAATAATGCTAAATGATGCCCGTGACTTCGTCCGCGTGGATCATAGTATTTTGATTCCCGCGGGAACTCTTTAATTTTCCGGGATAAAATGTAGCAGTACATGACGAGCTATCTCCATTCCAAGTTTCAGGCAAATCGGTCCATTCGTTCAGTTCAACAACAAACATCTATCCATACATCTAATCATCCATCCTCACAAACTTTCATCATCATCATCATCATCATCATCATCATCATCATCATTAGCAACCCATCAACGGTTCACTACTGAGCGCAGGTCTCCTCTCAGATAATGGTCATAGGCCATAGTCCACCACGCTGGCCCAATGCGAATTGGTGGACTTCACACACCTTCGAGAACATTATGAAGAACTCTCAGATGTGCAGGTTTCCTCACGATGGTTTCCTTCACCGTTGAAGCAAGTGATTGTTAATTGCTTAAAAATCAGAGGTCCCGGGATCGAACCTGCGACCCCCCGAATGGGAGACCAAAGTGCTAACCACTAGGCTATCACAAACTTTCACATTTAAAAATCAAATACCGAACTCATTTATGAGCGAACAGCGAACAAAAGCTTACATACAAATACAACGCGTTGTGCTTATGGTATCATTTAAACATAACTGCAAAAGTTTTTATGGTACTTTGATAAACAAGAAAAAACACCTTACATGCGACATACTGAATAATTGAGCTGGCGTCATATTATCTGCGCAGCGAGGACCGAATATAATTTCCACTCACGATTTTCGCTCGCAGAACTCCGCTGAATATTTCCATTTATACTTCATATTATAAAGAGGAAAGATTTTTTTGTTTGTTTGTTTGTTTGTACCGAATAGGCTCTGTAACTACTGGACCGATTTTAACCATTTTTTCACCAATAGAAAGATAAGTTATCAGGAGGTAACATGGCTATAATTTATTTTCTAAAAAATTAGAGATCCTTAAGAAAATTGCAATAATGTAACCCAAAGTAGCAAAATTTCGCCTATACAATGCATTATTTGGCGTGTGCTTAGAAAAATATTAATGACATAAAAATTATGTACTACATGATTAAAGTATGTACTCATTATTTTCTACAAAAAGTCCCCGAGGGAATGTATCTAACTATCATATTTAAGACACAATAGTAGCTTTTGTGTTCCAAAATTTAATAAGACTGCCTTTATTATAGTATTATCAATTCTTCCTTACTAATCATCATCATCATCATCATCAGCAACCCATCAACGGCTCAATACTTAGCGCAGGTCTCCTCTCAGAGAAGGGTTACAGGCCATAGTCCACCACGCTGGCCCAATGCGAATTGGTGGACTTCACACACCTTCGAGAACATTATGAAGAACTCTCAGATGTGCAGGTTTCCTCACGATGTTTTCCTTCACCGTTGAAACAAGTGATAGTTAATTGCTTAAACGCACTTGACTCCGAAAAGTCAGAGGTGAGTACCCGGGATCGAACCTGCGACCCCCCGAATAGGAGACCACAGTCCTAACCACTAGGCTATCACTGCCACTAGGCTTACTAATACATACTCGTAATATAAATGCGAAAGTGTGTTTGTTTGTCCGTCAATCACGCTGTAACAAAGCTACGGATTGACGTGATTTTTTGAATAGGTATAGTTGAGAACCTCGAGGGTGACAGAGTTCCCGCGGGATATTAAAAAGTAAATCCACGCGGGCGAAGTCGCGGGCATCAGCTAGTAGCCTTGTAAAGTTGTAATGATAATAAAACGCCACGAAGTTAACCCTATTTCAAAAGTGAGAGGTCCGCACGTGCATAACCCAGGCGTCCTTAGGCATTCCAGCAACGGAAGCGTAGCCTAGATTAGCCATGTAAGCCCTTTACCTAGGCTACGTAGAGCCTAGCCTAGGTAGCCTAGGCTGGCAGCGAGTTTATCCAATTTTGCAATATTGCGAAACCTTACAACGTGCGGGGTTTTAAAAGGTGGAAAATGAATTATTTACGAGTACATGATAGATATCATAAAGCAGTGATAGCCTAGTGGTTAGTGCTGCGGTCTCATATTCGGGGGGTCGCAGGTTCGTTCCCGGGCACGCACCTCTAGCTTTTCTAAGTTAAGTGCGTTTAAGAAATTAAATATCACAAGCTTCATCGTGAGGAAATCTGCACACCTGAGAGTTCTTTATAATGTTTTCAAACGTGTGTGAAGTCTGCCAATTTGTATTGGGCCAGCGTGGTGAACTATGGCCTATAACCCTTCTCTGAGAGGAGACCCCTGAGGACTGAGAATAACTTCAGTATCATCTTCATCATCAGGTTCTGGGTTCAAAACTGTGATCACTTGACCTATAAAGGTGCTAAAATTTTTCTTCATAACATTAGCAGTTGATTTCGAACTATCCAACTTAAGCGTTTTTCCAATGACATTAGAAGTAGAGCTGAAAACCTGACTGGCCTCACTCTTTACAGCGGCGACACCTATTCCATCAAGATCCTTCTTCATCATTGCATACAGATACACTTCTGCTGACTTTGTTTTAGCGCGATTGGCAACTGGCTCCATCACTGGTATTTGATTCGCACTTCTCTGCCACCGTGGTATGCAGAGAGCTCATATATAAAACCATCATAAAGCCAGTGTGGACTGACGGCATTCAGCTCTGGGGTTCAGCCAGCCACTCTACATAGAGATACTCCAGCGCCTCCAAAACAATGTTTTAAAAGTTACTAGCTGATGCCCGCGACTTCGTCCGCATGGATTTAGTTTTTAAAAATGAAAGAGTTCCCGCGGGGAACTCTTTCATTATCCGAGATAAAAAGTAGCTCTCCCGGTCTGAGGAACTACTACTACATCCATTACTATACCCATGCAAAAAATCGCATCAATCCGCTGTTCTGTTGCGACGTGATTGAAGGACAAACCAACAAACAAACACACTTTCGCATTTATAATATCAACTTTTTATAATTGTCAAATTTTTTACCATACTTAACCAAAGACAAAATTATGTTTAGCTGTCATTTACGTTTTGTTCCACTGTCATTTGCGTTTTGTTATTCCATGTCAGATGCGTTTTTCTTATACCATGTTTTATAGTGACATGACGGAAACGCGGTCGAACGGGATAAAAAGTATCCTATGTCCGTCTCCTGGTTCTAAGCTACCTTTCCACCAATTTTCAGCCAAATCGGTTCATCCGTTCTTGAGTTATAAATAGTGTAACTAACACCACTTTCTTTTATATATATATATAGACTAGCTGATGCCCGCGACTTCGTCCGCATGGATTTAGTTTTTAAAAATCTCGCGGGAACTTTCATTATCCGAGATAAAAAGTAGCTCTCCCGGTCTGAGGAACCACTACTACATCCATTACTATACCCATGCAAAAAATCGCATCAATCCGCTGTTCTGTTGCGACGTGATTGAAGGACAAACCAACAAACAAACACACTTTCGCATTTATAATATCAGTAATGCTTTATTATTATAACACTTTTTATAATTGTCAAATTTTTTACCATAATTAACCAAATACAAAATTACGTTTAGCTGTCATTTACGTTTTGTTCTTCCACTGTCATTTTCGTTTTTTTATTCCATGTCAGATGCATTTTTGTTATACCAGGTTTTATATTGACTTGACGGAAACGCGGTCGAACGGGATAAAAAGTATCCTATGTCCGTCTCCTGGTTCTAAGCTACCTCTCCACCAATTTTCAGCCAAATCGGTTCATCCGTTCTTGAGTTATAAATAGTGTAACTAACACCACTTTCTTTTATATATATAGATATATAGATATGTAATGCACCATGGTACATAAAAAATACCGAAGTGCATGAATATACCGACGTCCCTACCGTGAAGCAGGAAATAGATAGCTACCTTGAGGCCTATAAGCAGAGGCTAGAGCATCACAAAACAGCTTAGCCGTCCAGCTCTTGGATGCTAGTGGTAATACATTCCGCCTTAAGAGGGCAACGTTGGCCAACATAGCATAGCAAACTATATTATGCTCTATCTATAAGGAATGTCACGTCATTGGATGTGCAAATCCTAAACATTCAAATCAAGAACCCCTGATCTGCTTATAGTTCACGGACTGATCGCAGATGGATAAGAGATATATGACAGAAAAAAAAAACCGTTGTATGTATCACGTATTATCGCATTGATTTCTAGTTTCTACGTATTTGCGTAGCTTATTGCGAACGAGACAATGTTTCTCAAACGCCTGTCCACGCTGATGTTTCAATCCGACCCACTTGCTTGCTGTATAGGCGGAAGAATTGTAAACATTTTATAATTACCTACTCGCAATTTTTGAATACAGTTGTTACACAAAGTTATCTTAATTTGCCACGCTTTGAGGTTTCACACTGAATTTATTACATACCTTGTTGGTCTGTAAAAATAGGCAACGAAAAATAAAGTGTCTATCTGTGTTTTACAAATACAAAAATCATATAAACTAACACACAAAAGTTTCAAAGAGGCAAGGCAAACGGCTAATTGATTTTTTTCCCGCCTGTTTTTAACCGACTTCAAAAAAGGAGGAGGTTCTCAATTCGGCGGAATCTTTGTTTTTTATGTATCATGTTTACCGATTACTCGAAGACGCCTGAAACGATTTGAAAAATCCTTTTTTTTTTTGAAAGAGTATACTTCCCAAGTGGTCCCATTTATTTTTTATCGAAATCGGTCGAGCGGTTTCAAAAAATCAACAATAAATTGTATACTTTGTACTGGCGCGGGCATTTGAAAAAAAGATTTCCGAAAGATTTTCAAAAAGAATTTTTTATATTGCTGCTTCAGCACTCGCTGATAAAGTGCCTGATATATATCTAACAGATAAATCTATTAGAGTGTATGTATGTTTAATAATTATTATTATTGTTTTGTATTCCTATGCACCTATTGCTATACCCCGACTCTCAGTGCATAATGTTCTCTAGTATAGGTTGCCTGGAAGAGATCACTATTAGTGATAAGGCCGCCTTTTGTATTAAATTGTTTCTTTACTTATTGTATATTTTTTGATCTTGTGTGCAATAAAGTTGTATAAATACCTAAATAAAATATCTGCTGGATAAATCTGTTTTAACTTTTTGAGTTTAACTGTCAGATTCAGACGTATCAGATACTTATGAAATAGAAATTTAAACACTATCCGTCAGATAAGTTGTGGATAGGCTATCGGGTCTTTATCAGCCATTGGCGATATAGGCCCTAAAAGTAGCGAAAGTCGGCGCTTGCTTTTGTTGTGTGCCCACGTTAGCGTTCGGACGCGGAATCGGTCTCCCGAACAGCGACTAAAAATGTTTTTTAAAAGTCAAATATGGTCGAGCGAATTGCGAGCGAAGCAACGGCTGGATCATGCGTCATGCTCGTGAACGGGTGCCACCGGCGGGAATGGGGCTACTTTATAGCTGTCTGCCCATCTTAACATGAATTGAATTGTAGTACCTACGCTTTTTTTGGAACTTCCCCTCATTGTGGAAATATTATATTCTATTCTATTCTAACAAAGTTGCATGGGTTAAATCTGCAAGGCATCCGGCTGCCTACAAGATAGTTTATAATAGCTATTTATGCAACTGCATCGTAATGAGGGTCATTTTAATTCGAGTGCTGTTTTTTGATACGAGGCTTGCCGAGTATCAAAATAGGATAGTACGTAATAAAATCAGAAACAAAATACGCCGTAGGCTCAATAAAGTAACAAAAAGTAACTCTGTAAGCCGCCACCAGCCGCCTGTGGCGCCTCTGCAACAAAAAGTAACTCCGTAAGCCGCCACCAGCCGCCTGTGGCGCCACTGTTATATGAACGGTACAAAAGTGCCAGAACTCAGAGCCTTAGCTTTAGATATCCTATTTTAAGAAGATAACCATTTCGATTCAGCTCCCATACAACGAACTGCATCGAAATGAGAAGCAAAACCGAAAGAGGGTTCATTTCGATTCAGCTGTCAAATTCGAAATTGGAACTTTTCGATGCTGGAGTAGATAAAACTTATTACAATGTAATAGCTGTATAATCTTCTAATCTAAATATATAAAAGGCAAAGGTGACTGACTGACTGACTGGTCTATCAACGCACAGCTCTAACCACTGGACGGTCACGGATCGGGCTGAAATTTTGCACACGGATAGTTATTATGACGTAGACGTCCACTAAGAAAGGATTTTTGAAAATTCCAACCCCAAGAGGGTTAAATGGGGGTTGAAAGTTTGTATAAAAGTCAATCATTTATCAAATTATTTTTCATGTAATATCTATGAAACTTTAATTTTTGGGCTTTCGATAAAAGAATAAGAAATACGTGTTCGCAATTGATTTGCATGATGTCGCAAATTTTGAAAATTCCACCCCCAAAGACTTCAAATAGGGGATGAAAATTTAGATAAGCTATATTTAAAAAGCTAGTAATATTGTAAAATGATTATTTTGAAAAGAGCAATTCTGCTGAGTTTCTTGCCGGCTCTTCTGAGCAGAATCCGCTTTCCGAACCGGTGGTAGATTCATGACGTGTCATAAGAGCCACAGGTTGGCCTACATGAAATAAATAATTTTGAAACGCCGATCGCTGCCACTAAAAGTAGCAAGTTTGCGCTCTCCTTAAACATTGTGACAGTCTGATTTCTTTCTGTTTCAGATCCTACATGCCTCAAAACATCGAATGTAAGTGTATTTAACTAATTAGTACAAGATTTGGAAAAAAGTTTTAAGTTTTTCATACATTTAGAGCCGACATCGAATCGAAATAACATTATATTATTAACTAACTGATGCCCGCGGCTTAGTCCGCGTGGATTTAGTTTTTAAAGTCCCTCGGGAACTCCTTGATTTTCCGGGATAAAAAGTAGCCTAAATGTTGACCCGAGTAATAAGCTACCACGGTATAAAATTTTGTAGAAATCTGTGCGGTAGTTTTTACGTGAAAGAAGGACAAACAAACAGACAAAAATTAAATAAAAATCTGTTTTGGGCTCAGTATCGATAGTAAAGCATCCCCCAATTAAAATTTTCAAAATATATTAAATGTACAGAAATCTTCCAGTTACAGTTTTATTATATGTATAGATTATGTAGAAATCATTTACTCTTTTAGTAACCGACTTCAAAAAAAACAAAAAGAGGAGGTTCTCAATTCAACGCGTAACGATGAAATGATGAAACGAATGCGCCACGCTGGCCAAAATTTTAGTTTGTAGGTCCAAGCACAGAATATAATAGTACTTGGTACAGGTATGTTGAAGTCGGGCTAGCGTTGCAGTTTCATAGTTCTATTTAGGCCTGTCCGACTTCAACATACGTGTACAAACTGAAATTATTTTATACTTTTCAGTGGCGTTTGAAGTCGTTTTTTTTAAAAGAAATTGTAGTTTCATAGGATAAATCTACACATTCTCTGATCGCGAGCGATTTGTTTCTATTCATTGAGGAGTTCCGTCCTCCATCTCCGAAGATATTCATCAGATCTTCACAAAATTTAAATGGGACCTACAATGCAGATACGCCCTTTCAAATAAAAAAAAATATTGAAATCAGTTAAGATTTGATGGAGATATGGAGTGACATCGACAAATTAGTACAAGATTTTAAAAAAACCGGCCAAGTGCGAGTCGGACTCGCGCACCGAGGGTTCCGTACTCTAAACTACTATATTATATATAGTATAGGCTCTCTATATACTATAATATATAGAGAACCGCCATTGAATCGAAATAACATTATGTTAATATGTAGAAATCATTTACACTTTTTTACACCAACATTGCGTATATACAAATAAATAATTGAAATTACACACCTCATAGGCTTATAATATCCTAACATCTAACCTCGTAACCGTTTGGACCAACAAGTGAAGTGAAAGTTATAATCGTAAGTTTTTATTTTATTTTTAACCGACTTAACCCAAAAAAAGGAGGATGTTATCAATTCGTCGGAATCTTTTTTTTAATTTTTTTTTATTGTAGATTTGGAAATTTTTTTATTGTTTGAACCACCTGGGAAGTATACCCTTATACTTCCCAGGTGGTTCCATATAAATTTCATCGAAATCGGTATGAAAAGAATTATATAAGGTATTCCTTTTTGACGTGATAGCGTCTTATAAATCGATGAGCACCGGCTGCACGCACGAAAAAGTGTCACGTTCCGCCTGAGCCTAAGCGTGCAACCAGCGATAGAATTTTTTTAAGACGTTATCACGTAAAACTATCGTCCGTAAACCGACTTTACAGACAACCAATTTTTTACGATCTCACCTGATGGTAAGTGACGATGCAGTCTAAGCTGGTAGCGGGCTAACTTGGGACAGTGTAAATTAAACCCATTATACCCCAGATAAGTTGCTACACGCCTACTTGCCGGCAAGTCTCCTTTCAAAATCCACAGAGATAAGCGATCTGCGGGACCGATAATAATATTACAGTGCAATAGAATAGAATAGAAATATTTTTTATTCAAATAAACTTTTTTACAGGTGCTTTTGAATCGTCGATGAGTCTACCACTGGTTCGGAATGCCCTTCCTGCCGAGAAGGACAAGCAAGAAACTCGGCAGTTGCTCTTTTCAAAACAAGTTTTCAATTTTATAATAGATATTATGCTATGTATGTAGTGTTTCCACAATGAGGGGAGGTTCCACAAAAGCATACCTAATTATAATTCAACAAATGTTAAGACAGGCAGACAGAAAGTAGGGGCTTCTTTCTGTCCCGCCGTGGGCACCCGTTCACGAGCATGACGCATGACCCAGCCATTGCTTCGCACTCTCTACTCTCTCTCGTGTGTACTCTCTATCCCCTTGCTCTCATAGTCCGATTAGACTGAAATCCGACGATCGGTCTGAGATGCGGTCTACCCCTCCTACCTATAACACTTCATAATTTCATCGCTGGAAGAAATCTCTACTTACGGATAAGCTTTGCCTCTAATTCTAAAATTATTTTTAATTAATACTGTTTGTATGATGTACAAAATAATAAATAATTTAACATAAGAAATTTAAAACCAATTTCAAACGCCCGCGCCACTACAAAGTATATCATTTATTGTTGATATTTTAAAAACCGCTCGACAGATTTCGATAAAATTTCAATGGGACCACCGATCATAGAAAAAGAATAGATACAAAGAAGTGTTGTTTGGCTAGGGGGGCAAGGACCTCTTCATCTGCAGTCGAACATAAGTTAGAGTGAGTTAAATTGCCAGTACTTAAATAGCTGGCACGAGCGCACTTGACCATTTATGCAACGTAGGAACTTGGCTGTTAACGCATCCAGTCGAGCGATGCATTTCTGCGCCCGCGCAATCTTGCATACGCACATAATGCGCAAGGGATAATGGACTGTAATGTGGATGTACTAAGGGATGTATTAGTTCGATCGTATTGCAGATTGCATTATGGTCTAGACGGATGTGAGTACATCCTATAACGCAAACTGGCAGGTTTTGTTGCGTGGTTATTGTCATCTGCAATTATTATTAAGAGTGTGCGTAATAATATGCAATTTTGTTGTGTGTAACCGTTATTTATCTCAGAATTTGTTAAAGTTACCTCATCTTAATATTTGGTGAAATGATACTTCGAACTTTTATCTCGATTAAGGGATAATGGACTGTAATGTGGATGTACTAAGGGATGTATTAGTTCGATCGTATTGCAGATTGCATTATGGTCTAGACGGATGTGAGTACATCCTATAACGCAAACTGGCAGGTTTTGTTGCGTGGTTATTGTCATCTGCAATTATTATTAAGAGTGTGCGTAATAATATGCAATTTTGTTGTGTGTAACCGTTATTTATCTCAGAATTTGTTAAAGTTACCTCATCTTAATATTTGGTGAAATGATACTTCGAACTTTTATCTCGATTAAGGGATAATGGACTGTAATGTGGATGTACTAAGGGATGTATTAGTTCGATCGTATTGCAGATTGCATTATGGTCTAGACGGATGTGAGTACATCCTATAACGCAAACTGGCAGGTTTTGTTGCGTGGTTATTGTCATCTGCAATTATTATTAAGAGTGTGCGTAATAATATGCAATTTTGTTGTGTGTAACCGTTATTTATCTCAGAATTTGTTAAAGTTACCTCATCTTAATATTTGGTGAAATGATACTTCGAACTTTTATCTCGATTAAGGGATAATGGACTGTAATGTGGATGTACTAAGGGATGTATTAGTTCGATCGTATTGCAGATTGCATTATGGTCTAGACGGATGTGAGTACATCCTATAACGCAAACTGGCAGGTTTTGTTGCGTGGTTATTGTCATCTGCAATTATTATTAAGAGTGTGCGTAATAATATGCAATTTTGTTGTGTGTAACCGTTATTTATCTCAGAATTTGTTAAAGTTACCTCATCTTAATATTTGGTGAAATGATACTTCGAACTTTTATCTTGGATTAAGGTCCGATTTCACCAACGTAAAATAAGTCTTATCCGAGCGTAAATTTAATATTTTGACAGTATTTTCAATACAAGAACTGTCAGAATGCTCAGTTTATTCCTGGGATAAACGTCACTCAACGTTGGTAAAATCGGCACTAAGTGTTTTAAAAACACGATTTGTGAAAATCTCGGAAGTATAATTTTTTGAAAAATACATGTTTTGCACACATTTTGCTATCTATCTCAGGAGGATCAAAGTGTTTTTGTTAGGTTTATAATATTATTAGTAACGACTACTGATGCCCGCGACTTCGTCTGCGTAGATTTAATTTTTAAAATCCCTCGGGAATTCTTTAATTTTCCGGGATAAAAAGTAGCCTATGTCACTCTCCAGGTCCTCAACTATCCTACCCATGCAAACAATCACGTCGATCCGTAGCTTTGTTACGGCGTGATTGAAGGACAAACCAACAAACACACTTTCGCACTTATAATATTATTAGTAACGACTAGCTGATGCCCGCGACTTCGTCTGCGCAGATTTAGTTTTATAATCCCTCGGGAACTCTTTAATTTTCCGGGATAAAAAGTAGCTTTTGTCACTCTCCGGGTCCTCAACTATATCCGTGCAAATAATCACGTCGATCCAACAAAAATCCAACGTCGAAGGACAAACCAACAAACAAAAACACTTTCGCATTTATAATATTATAAGTATGATTGAACGCCAGGTGGTTTGGGCAGTTGCGATGGTTAACCGATTACACAAAATATCCTTCGACATTTAAAAACTTTTAGTAACTTTAACTTGAGTGGTTACTGTCATAAAAGGTTTTCGCAAGCGCATCTGAAATAGTTTCGTCCACAGATCATTGCTCAACTCATTCCTAGCATCGGTATGTTTGCTTCTTGCCCAACTAATGAGAGTTGTGACCTTCACGTCTCATTAGAGAGGGTATGAGCTCCTAAGTACCAGAGGTACCATAGCAGATCCGAAGGGCATTTGCCTCTACATCCCGTTATAAGGGACTAGTTTGAAGGTTTAAGGCGTTCTCTAGTAACACACACACACACACACACACACACACACACACACACACACACACACACACACACACACACGCACGCACACACACACACACAACCTTCACCAACCAGGCGTTCTCTAGAAACAGTGGAAATCGGCGGGCCGGACAGATTCACAGACTAAATAAGTTCACAAGGAACAATGTACTAAAGAGCTATAATTTGGCAAGGTCCCTTTACTTGAGGGTATTTTAGTTAATTGTCAAGGAACCTAGGACATGTCTTTTACGTACTTACTGACATGTCTTTTACGTACTTCACTTATTGTTGCCACATAGTTCGAAGAGCTGATGGTCGTTAGAGTCCCAAGGTGCTGGAGTGGCGACCCCGCACCGGGAAGCGGAGTGCTGGCACTTGGCAGACCCCCCACTGGGTTGACCTCCGACATCAAACGAGTCGCAGGGAGCCGCTGTATGTAGGTGGCGTAAGACCGAGGCCTGTGGAAGTCCATGTAAGAGGCCTTTCTTCGACAGTGTACTATCCATTGATAAAAGAAGTAACTAGTAGATATTAGGGTGGAATCACATTTGTGACCATCAATCACTTCGACGACGTGTGTAAGCATGCTTTAGGTCGTTAGTATCAACCAAATTAGAGCAAAAAGGATATAATATGACAAAATAGCCATATTTAGTACCGACCTAGAACAGTCTCCGATCACCATGTCGGAGGAAAAAAGGGATGAACACATTATAAAAAAAAGCATGCTTTAGGATGCCTGCTACACTTAAATACGCGTTAGACACAAAAAATGCGAAAGCAGAATCGATGCGAAAGCAGAATCGATGCGAAAGCAGAATCGATGCGAAAGCAGAATCGATGCGAAAAGGAGAATTGATGCGTACACTTCATACATTCATTTTCACTAAATAAAATGCGTATCGATGCTGCCAAATGTGATTCCACCTTTAAAGTAAGCGATTAGGGAATTTCAGGAAAATTACGGGGGGACGGGACCTTACTCATTGGACATGCTTGTCGTTTTACTTTCATTAAAGCAAGAACCCCCAACTCATCATTATTGTAAATTGTAACACACTTGGACACAACTGGGCAGGAATTGCTAAAATTGGGTTATTCGAACCTTATGATTGGTACCAAAATAAGCTACCCACTTAACCATTGAGTCAGTGTAGCCATGTCACATAGTTTAATAATAACAGTAGTTAGGTATATCTCAACTTAGAATCACGATCCGAGTCACGTTGTCACAGTACCATCAATTGTAAACACTGCTGAGTCACGGCACAGAGTAGGTATATTAAAGTAACAGAGCGGAAGCTACATACAAACGGCTCGCGGCGGGCTCACCCATACATAGCGCAACGCTGTGTGCGTGAGCTCTCACCGACACATTCACCGACACGCCGCGGCACGCCGCGGCACGCCGCTCAGGGTAAGTCAGGGTCAGGACGTAAGGGCTGACGGTCGTGCGTTTAGTGGAAATAAATAGACGAAGAGTGAGTGTTTGTTTGTTGTGAGTTTAGATTTATTTGTGTATATGTATGTAATAGTGTAAAAATGCCAAACTCTTGCACACAAGATAAGAAATATAGTAATAATTTCCTTTCATGTACACGTTTCAGTTTCTTAATTAAAATTGTTACAGTAGTTGCGATATATTTTATATATTATTTTAAGTATGTTATCGTCAGGATTAGTATATTGTTAGTTATTGACTGTTACCTATGTAAAGCAAATTTAACATTGTTTTTTATTGAATGAGTAAAATGTAATTAATAATGAATATAGATTTTTTTATAATAATCCAAACTCCGTTTTCTCACATGTGCAGTATGCGTTACTGTATTAATATTGATATTTTATCATATTATATCGATACATGACGACCAAAATTGACCCATACTTAACCCATAATTTTTGGGAACATTAACAAAGGACCCGCCAATTCAAATTTAATTATCTGTGCACAGCGTCATCTATCGACACACACACAATTATTTATAAATTGTAACGAATAAACTTTTGCAAAAATAACGACGTGAAGTTATTAATAGTTTTATTGATATTTGATAATTGAATAACATAATTATTAATACTTGTCATACAAAACTAGTGTAAATTAAAAAAAATATTTTTACAAGACAAGCTTTTCGTAGCTGGCTACATTACCCATGAACCATCATTTAGGACCAAAGAACTTGTCAAGACGAATCAAACGAGCCCTAACTCGATGAGGTTACGTCGTTTAATTACTGAGTTCCTATAGCCACCTTAAGGCTCAATCGTCAGAACCTGGATATCATCTAGTACTTTTCAAGATTAATCAAACGAGCCCAAACTTGTTAATAATAAAGTTATATTACTAAAGTACATAAAGTTTTATTACTAAAGTTGCCAAAACCACCTTCCAGCTTCATTATCAGACCCTGAAGGTCATCTCAGGCCAGAGTACTTGTCAAGACGAATCAAACGAGCCCAAATTTGTTGAGGTTAGCGAGTTGTTTATAGAGTTCCTATAGCCATCTTCCAGCTCAATTATCAGAACAGCTCCATATCCCAATAATATTGCAGGATCATCCGATTTACACATACACGCAAAATTTCAGCTCAACCGGAAAAGTGGTTCTATCTCATCTTGTAAGATTTGATACCTTTATGTTTACATGTATGTATGTACGTTTAATACATATACCCATGTATACATACATACATACATTGCAAGTTAAATAAAAGCTTGTAATAATAATAATAGTCGATAGGAAATGACGATGCCATCTATTAACATTAATTGTGAAGTTATGGCAAAAATACTGATGTTCATTAAAAAAAATCGTTTCTTTATATTTTTGTTAATTTAAGTATTTGTTGTTCAAGTTCAGGATTTAACTGAAATTATACATAATTATACAAACTTTAATTTTAAATTATTTTTTCCTTAAATTGTTGACATGCATCAGGTGACAACCCTAGCAGAATAGGTATACTTCTTCGCCCTTGTTAGGAAGCTTCCTCTCTGTTCGGTTACTCGTGTGGTCACGGGGCACATTTTTCCTCGCTGTCATCCCTAATTTAGATCCGAATCTCAGATGTTTCCGTAGCTTTTCCTTCGAGGCAATCAGTTTAATGCTCGTGAACGGGTGCCACCGGCGGGAATGCCGGGGCTACTTTGTGTCTGCCCGTTTTAACATGAATTGAATTGTAGTATTATTTTTTTTTGAACTTCCCCCCATTGTGGAAATATTATATTTTATTCTAACAAAGTTGCATCAGCAAATCGGCTTGGCATCCAGCTGCCCATAAGATAGTATAAAAACTTATTACAATGTAATAGCTTCGTAATAATATTGTAAAATGATTATTTTGAAAAAAGCAACTGCTGAGTTTCTTGCCGGCTCTTCTCAGCAGAAACCGCTTTCCGAACCGGTGGTAGAGTCATGACTCATGACTTGTCATAAGAGCCACAGGTTGGCCTACGTGAAGTAAAAAAATTTTGAATTTGAATTTGAATCCATGGCTACATAATTAAATACTGTCGCTACATAACTATAATTTACGTAAAATATATTGACGTACCATAACATCAACGGCTCACTACTGAGCGCAGGTCTCCTCTCAGAGAAGGGTTATAGGCCATAATCCACCACGCTGGCCCGATGCGAATAAACCAACTTCACACATCTTTGAGAACATTATGGGAGCTCTCAGCTGTGCAGGTTTCCTCACGATGTTTTCCCTCACCTTTGATATTATTTAACTGCTAAGACGCACATAACTCCGAAAAGTCAGAGGTGGCGTGCCCGGAATCGAACCTTCCCGAATAAGAGACCACAGCCCTAACCACTAGGCTAACAGTGAGTGATACAGTGAGAAATATGCCGTGTTAATCACATTTTCAGTAATGGAATAGGCGGACGGCAAGCCGACGGTAAAATTGCAGTTCTATTGCAGTTGACTGGTCTGCAACTGCATTACTCAACTTGAATTTTAGGAAAAAAAATTAAAAAAAATACTTTTGTAGTCTGTTCCAAATCATCTTTAAAATGATACACAGAAACCCTATGAATCGCTATAAAAAATATTTAACTTCGCATTCGCTTCTATGAGAGCCTCCCTGAAATGAAGATTTTTAGGGTTACGTACCAAAATGGTAAAAATGGAACCCTTATGGTGAGACTTTCTCCGTCCGTCCGTCCGTCCGTCCGTCCGTCTGTCACAGTCGATTATTTCAGTAACTATTAAAGCTATCGACATGAAATTTGGCATAGTGGTGTATAATAGTGGCCCAACATCATTGGAATAAAGAAAAATCGAAAATTATCTTTAGTTTTATTTAAAAAAAAATCGGGGGTTTGAAATTTCAAAGTAAAATAACTATATCGAGTGGGGTATCATATGAAAGGCCTTTACTTGTGCATTCTAAAACAGTTTTTTATTTATTTCTATATATAATAGTTTTTGAGTAATCGGCCAAAATGTCGAAAAAAATACCGTTCCCCCCCCCCCCCCCCCCCCCCCCCTTATCTCCGAAGTTTACCAATCGAAAAATCTGAAATAATTATGGTCAATAGAGGTTTATGTATATTTTACAGGAAAAATAAAATCAACGCGAAAATTATTTTAGTTTGATTAAAAAAGGGGGAAAATCGGGGGTTTGAAATTTCAAAGTAAGATAATTATACCGAGTGGGGTATCATATGAAAGGCCTTTACTTGTGCATTCTAAAACAGTTTTTTATTTATTTCTATATATAATAGTTTTTGAGTAATCGGCCAAAATGTCGAAAAAAATACCGTCCCCCCCCCCCCCCCCCCTTATCTCCGAAGTTTACCAATCTAAAATTCTGAAATAATTATGGTCAATAGAGGTTTATTTATATTTTACAGGAAAAATAAAATCAACGCGCAAATTATTTTAGTTTAATAAAAAAAGGGGGAAAATCAGGGGTTTGAAATTTCGAAGTAAGATAATTATACCGAGTGGGGTATCATATGAAAGGCCTTTACTTGTGCATTCTAAAACAGTTTTTTATTTATTTCTATATATAATAGTTTTTGAGTAATCGGCCAAAATGTCGAAAAAAATACCGTTCCCCCCCCTTATCTCCGAAGTTTACCAATCGAAAAATCTGAAATAACTATGTTCAATAGAGGTTTATGTATATTTTACAGGAAAAATAAAACCAACGCTCTAACTAGCATAGTTTTTTTATATTAACAATAAACCTCTACAAACAAAGTTAACGATAAATAAGCAAATTAATATAATATTATCGTTTTACTTTTACTTTTGGAGTACGGAACCCTCGGTGCGCGAGTCCGACTCGCACTTGGCCGGTTTTTTTTTATAATTATTTAAGCCATTTTCGGCTGGAGGCCATCGGTTTACATATTATTATTATATCTAAATTTGAAGTTATTACGTTCACTAATTCAGAAGTTATAAGGCTCTGACAGACGGACGGACGGACGGACAGACGGACGGACGGACGGACGGACAAGTGCAGATTCACTCAAGTAGACTCAGAGACCTTCGCTTCGCTCGGTCAAAAGGAGATTGTATTTATTCTGCAGCTAATTTTTTCGGAACAACCTAGTATTCAGAGCATTCAAAAATATTGGCATAGAGGTGGACCCGTAAATAACTGCACAGTCGGCTGTAATTCTGCAACAGAACTGCACTTTTGCAATCGGCTTGCAGTCCGCCTGTCTAGACCCTGTGTCCTATATATATTGCACAACACTGACATAGGGCCAATGATTTTCAGCAAAGAGTTTCTAGAAAAAAGAGATTGTATTTATTCTGTAGCTAATTTTTTTGGAACAACCCAGTATTCAGAGCGTTCAAAAATATTGGCATAGAGGTGGACCCGTAAATAACTGCACGGTCGGCTTTAATTCTGCAACAGAACTGCACTTTTGCAGTCGGCTTGCAGTCCGCCTGTCTAGACCCTGTGTCCTACATATTGCACAACACTGACATAGTGTCGTCGGTGTCACTAAACTCTCAGTTACGTCCGGCCTCTGGCCACAATCCTAGCCCTTTCGTTACACTTATCATCGTCTCGGCTGCTACTTGCTAGTGATGTTCGCATCTTGAGATTATCGATATTTTATTACAAGCTTTTATTTAGCTTGACCAGTTTATTTATTTGTTTGTTTGGGTCAAATCTCGCAAGATGAATTAGAACCACTTCCCGGTTTCCGATTGAGCTGAAATTTTGCATGTATGTGTAAATCGGATGACAATGCAATATTATTGTGACATGGAGCTGATCTGATGATGGAGACGGAAGATGGCTATCGGAATTCTGTAATAATAATAAAACGATGTAACCCCATCGAGTTTGGGCTCGTTTGATTCGTCATGACAAGAACTCTGATCCTAGATGATATATAGAGTCTAATGATGTAGCTACTAAAAGCTTGTATTTACACTTACGCTTACACTTGTTTGTATCCAATCAACGACTTACGAATTACGTAAGTTAAAATATTTTTAACATTAATTATTTTATAAATCTTTTATTTGTAGTAGCTACATAATAATATTGTAAAATAAATGTTTTGAAAACATTGCTGCTGAGCAACTGCTGAGTTTCTTGCTGGCTCTTCTCAGCAGAATCCGCTTTCCGTACCGGTCGTAGAATCATGACGTGTCATAAGAGCCACAGAAAAATAAATACACAGCCTACGAGAAATAAATTATTTTGAATTTCATATTTTTTATTAATATTTTTTTCAAATCAAATCAAATCAAATCAAATCCTTTATTTGCATAGATTGAGTAGTACAATGGTGTTACATTATAATAAAGATGCTGGCAATCTGCCGGATAGGCATGCAAATTCATATTTAATAATTCTTATTCTAAGTTTATGTGTAGAAATAAAGAGCTTACTATAACAAAATTTCATAAAAGTCAGTGGAATTTCGAGGATGTACTATCGAGGATGTACTATCGATTTATTTTATTAGAATGTCAAACATAAAACTTTTTGATTAAAAACGTCAACCTTATTCTACTTAACTTATTCTAATGATCTTAAATTTATGTAATACCTATAGCTCCATGTCTGTTAAATACTCTTTAATTGAATAATATTTTTTCATCATTAAAAATTCCTTAATTTTCTTTTTAAAACTTATTATATTTAGTTTTCGGTCAGCTAATGATGCTGGTAGTTTATTGTACAATTGAGGAGCCATATTAAATAAACTGTTACCAAAAAATGCCGTCGTATGCTGTGTGAAACATACTTTATTCTGTCTGCGTTCACTATCAGAGTATCTAAATAGTTGTTCATTAGTCCTAATGAATACTAGCACTTCATATATATACAAGCACGGGCAGGTAAGTATTTTCAACCTCTCAAAATATGGCTTACAGGAATCAGTGGGACTCAAATGACATATAGCTCTTATACATTTTTTTTGGCACTTAAATACTCTATCCTTATCTGTTGGATTTTCCCCAAAATATAATCCCGTACCGAATATTTGCTGTGACATATGCGTTAAACGCTATTAGCACTGCGGACTGGTTAACTACTTTAGAGAGCATGTGCAAAGCATATGAAAATCTATTTAGCTTCACACACAGATTCTCAATATGGGTTTTCCAATTTAGGCAGTCGTCAATATGTAAGCCTAAAAATTTTGTATGTGTTACTTCTGATATTTTTTTACCTCGATAATTAATGTCCAATGCTATTTTATTACGTCTATTTACAAATGTCATTATTTTAGTTTTGTCAAGATTTAAATTTAAATTGTTACATGTCAACCAGTTTATAATATTTCCTATGGTATTATTAATGTCACCTTCAAATGAATTTAAGTTGTCACCTATAAATATCACTGTGCTATCATCAGCAAATAAAATCATCTCGTGGTTGGTTACCGTGGGGAAATCATTTATATATGTTATAAACAAAAACGGACCTAATATACTTCCCTGCGGTACTCCAGTGGTTACGGTTTTTGACTCCGATATATATGCTGTTTCTGTTTTATCAATCTTTACTAACCTTGTTATTTGGGTCATTTGTTTCCTCCCCGTTAGATATGATTTTATAAGTGATAAAATGTTACCTCTAACCCCATACACGCTTAGTTTATCAATCAATATTTGATGGTCCACATAGTCAAACGCCTTAGTGAGATCCATATAAAGTACGCACACATGCTTTCTTTTATCTACATTTGTCATGACTCCCTTCAGGAATTGGTATATTGCCAAATTAATAGATTTGTTTTTCCTAAAACCTTTTTGCTCTTCGGTTAATATTTCATTCTCTTCAAAATAATCGTTTAAGTTATTAAAAATATACTTTTCTATTATTTTAGAGAAAATTGGTATAAGTGACACTGGTCGATAACAGTCCATGTCTTCCCTATCTTGCTTTTTGAAAAGTGGCTTCACAATGGACGTCTTTAATTTATCTGGATATACACCATTCTCTATACATAGATTTGTAATATAGCTTAAAACTGGCGATATTATATCAGATACATATTTTACTGCTTTGGTACAAATTTCGTCAAACCCAGTGCTATTTGTATTTTTTAGTGTTTTTATAATACTATTTATTTGTGAAGACGATGATGGTTTCATAAAAATTGAGTTCGGCTTGTTCCAGTTAGTGCTTGATCTTTTATTAGTTAATGATAAAGTTTTACGATTAAGAAAATGTTCATTAAAAGCTTGTGCAATCTCTAAGGGGTCACTAATTATTTCATCCCCTTTTTTAATACGTTCAATTTTGTTATTATTGGGTTTTAATCTGTTAGCATTTATAATGTCCCACGTCACCTTGGATTTGTTTAGCGAAGTTTTAATTTTATAATCATTTTGTGATTTTTGTGTTAGTTTGATGATATTTTTTAAACGCTTACCATATACTTTTTTCAACATATTATGTTTTACTAATAATAATTTAAAACAATACGAAAAACATTAATATGTAGAGACACTCAAGTATAATAATTTTAATTAATTAAACACATGAGTACAGACTAAATAGTATCAATTAAACTTTTCACATCTTATGAAAGATATAACAACTTTTGTCTTCAATATTAATTAATAATTATATTAAGGTATTTAACGCGATATAGTTGAATTCCTACTAATGGTATTAATGCGAAAGTGATTTTGTTGGTTAGTTTGTCCCTCAATCATGCAGCAACGGAGCAACTGATGTAATTTCTTGTATTTGAAGTTGTTATTTGACAGGTTTAAAGTTTAAACTTAGTTCACCTTTTTTCATAGTTCTACGAGTAAATAAACGGTCAATAGCGTGCCAGGCCACGCGCAGTGTGGGGTTGTTGCCGGTAGTTGTATATTATGCATACTTAAAAGGGGGTTGTTGTTTATTGTCATCATAAAATTTATTTTTTTAATACATTTTAAAATATACCATTAAAAAATTGTCGATAAAGCGCCTAGTTTTCAATTAATGGCAAAAACGTCACGAGACATTTTGTATGGAAATACGCTTTGAAAAGCCGTAACTTTTCATTGAGTTAGACTAGAAACTTGAAATTCTCACAGTATTAAGAAACCATTGATCTTTATCTTATATATAAAATTCTCGTGTCACAATGTTAGTTACCTTACTCCTCCGAAACGGCTGGACCGATTTTTATGAAATTTTGTGTGCATATCGGGTAGGTCTGAGAATCGGCCAACATCTATTTTTCATAGCCCTAAATGATAAGGGTGACCAACCACTAAATATTTTTGCTGGCGGTACGAAGTTCGCTGGGTCAGCTAGTATTCAGTATAAATTTCAACTTAGTACCCCAAGCTGTTTCTGAGAAACCTTGACAGTTGACACACGGACAGACAGACGGACAACGAAGCGATCCATTCCATTCAAATATGGTTGAGCGAAGCATTGGCTCAATCATGCGTCATGCTTGTGAACGGGTGCCACCAGCGGGAATGGGGCTGCTTTCTTCCGCCCGTCTTAACGTGTTGAATTATAATTAGGTATGCTTTTGTGGAACTCATTGTGGAAACACTGCATACATAGCATTGTATCTATTGAATTGTACTTGTTTTGAAAAGAGCAACCGCCGAGTTTCTTGCTGGCTGACCTGTCTATTTCTGACAATTTAGTTTTGTGTTCCGGTTATTGCGCAACCGAATAAGCATCAATAACACATTTACATAATATAAATATGTATATTATACGTATATAAATAAAAATGATTGTAAAAATATTTGCATAAAAATACAAATATTTTGAAAGTCATTGTTTTACTATAATTAGTGTTAAATTCTAATTTTATCACAATATGATAAAAAAAAACAATACAATGGTATAGTATGTTTTTGCTCTGAGTTTTTGTTTTAAATACATAATACATAATTTATAAAAATACATTGGTACTACCTGCTTATAATTTATTCTATTGTCATCTAAATTGAAAAGGCAAAAATTTGAAAATGGCGAATTAATTACCATATTCTCATTAAAAACATTTGATTTGAGATAAAATGTTATTATGTTCAGAATTGGAATCTCTATCAAGTGATAAGGTTTGAATTGAAATAATCTAGAATCTAGGTATTTGAACTGATACTTTTATCTCGTTCCCTATTTGCGTATCGTATTTAAACTCGATTAGTGAGATAATGAAGAAATACTTTATTCAAAGACGGAAAAGGTTTTCACGTTCTTCTTGCTGTTCGCTAGTTTCGCTAAAACTCAAAAACGGCTTGACCGATTTTAATTTTTTTTTGATACAGGGGTGGTTCAAAAATAAAAATGCGTGAACACTCGGTTGGTACGAAGTTCCTTTTAATAATAAACACAAATAAAATAAAAAATTATAATCTGTAGTCAGGATTCGAACCCCCGAACCGATAGTTTCACTTCTTCGTTTAGCCGCTACGCCACCAAAGCTATGACGGAACGGGTGTAATAAACGAAAGCAACACACAAGGGTCGTGACGGAAAATTTCTTACCCTGTTTTTCGGGTCTGCCAAGTCCGTATCGTCCGATAAGGAACTTAGTTCCAAAAAATAACAAACACTCAAAAGAACAGCTGAAAAATCGAATAAATCAAAATTGGTAATTTTGTATAGGAATCAACACTTCAGATTACTTTAACAGATGGCGGGGTGCGAAGCCGCGGGTAATAGCTAGTTACACATAAAATATAGGTATTATTGAGGAATTTTATCGATAAAATTGTGGTACGTTCGAGAACATCACTAGTGGTTCGAGCGAGTTATGAAACGTCATTTGTAAAGGTTTTGCTTTCCTTTGACTGAGATCCATTATCTCCATGGCTTACTTATGGATGCCTCATCACTTTTACTGCTGACCTAACGTGATGTAAGGAATTATGTCATCCTTTAGAGCTTATACCTACCTAGTACCTACCTAATCATGTTTTTGGTGTTTTTATATACCTATCATCATTATCATCATCATTAGCAAAGTCAGCAACCCAACTGAGCGCGAAGAGAAGGGTAGGTCACTCCATAGTCCACCTACCGCGCTGGCCGACTTCACACTCCTTGGAGAACATCATGAAGAACCTAATATTGTATTGATCGAACCTGCGACCTCCGAATAGGAGACCACTCACCACAGTCCTAACCACTATACAGGATATCACTGCTTTTTATATACCTATTTATATTTTTTAAATTAAACTACACTCGACGAAGAAGCCAACAGAAGGATACGGCTGGGCTGGGCGGCATTTGGAAAATTAAGTCAGGTCTTCTCATCGTCAATACCTCAATGCCTGAAGACGAAAGTCTTCAATCAATGTGTCCTTCCCGTCCTCACTTATGGCGCTGAAACGTGGACACTAACAAAAGGCTTGATCCACAAATTTAAAGTCACTCAGAGAGCTATGGAGAGGGCTATGTTAGGAGTTTCTCTTAAGGACAGGATTCGAAATGAAGAGATCCGTAAGAGAACCAAGGTCGCCGACATAGCTCAAACCATTAGCAAGCTGAAATGGCAGTGGGCAGGCCATGCTTGTCGCAGAAGCGATGGCCGTTGGGGCCGAAAAGTCCTAGAGTGGAGACCGCGAACAAGTAAGCGTAGTGTGGGGCGCCCTCCAGCACGTTGGACTGACGATATAAAGCGGGTGGCGGGAAGTGGCTGGATGAGGAAGGCTGAGGACCGGGTGTGGTGGCGTTCTCTGGGAAAGGCCTATGTTCAGCAGTGGACGTCCGCAGGCTGAGATGATGATGATGATGATGATGAAACTACACTATAGGTATAGAGGATCCTATCACTGAAGTAACGTCATAAAGAAATATTGAGGATGACTGGCGGGCGGCACAAGCCAACGCTTGGGCCGATCGTGCCTCTCTATCACTTGTTCCGCGCTCTCGCTTGCACGCACTGGCTCAGGCGGAACGTGACACTTTTTCGTGCCTATAGCCGGTGCTCATCGATTTAGTTAGACGTTATCACGTCAAAATAACCACTTATGATATGCATATAAAATATTTTAGATAATTTAATATAAAAAATATTTTTAACCGACTTCTAAAAAGGAAGAGGTTCTGAATTCGTCGGAATCTTTTTTTTTTCACCGATTACTCGAAGACGCCTGAACCTAAAAACTAAATCCACGCGGACGAAGTCGCGGGCATCAGCTAATTTACGATATTATTAAGAATTCCACTGAGCAAGAGACTCAATTATAATCGCCAATGCAATGGCGTAAAATGGTTATTATCGCGGCGCAATGTCCAACCCTTATCAGTTATCACTATGTGTTGTTACTTGTTACATTACAAGTACAACGCTTTACGCACAGCTGTTGTTAGCAGGCCTTATCATCAGCTGAGGTTTAAATGAACATTATAAGAACTTGGAAGTTACTAGAACAATGAAACTAAAAAAACGATTGTTTTTTATATTCCATAATTGGGCTAGGCTATATCCAAGCTCTTGTGTGTGTCGTCGTTTATTTTTGCGATCATTTTTTGCGAAATCTGAAGGGCGAATTTAGACGGTTCATTTTTCGATATTTTTGCTTTCATTTACGAGGCTTCATCGATGAGTCATCGAAAATGAACCGTCTGAATTCGCCCTTAGCGCAAAGGGCCTTTTCGCAAAAAAATGATCACAAAAATGAACGAAGCACCGTCTAATTCGGCCCTAAATCCAGCAGTGAGCGACTATCTGTTGAGACGTTGATGACGATTTTTTGCCGAAAATAACATATTATCTATAGTGATGAGTTTATTTACTTGAAAACTTAAGTGCCGAGCCCCAAGCGGGCTAACAGTGCAATTACTGAGATCTTAACTTAGCGGTAAGTTAAAGTAACGGTATCCAATTGCAAAATTGCACACTTGACTCTTATTATTTAGCTTTAGCTGCACAGAATGACTATAATAATAATTTTCTTATTAAGGTTAAGAGGCTCTACGTCTACATACTCTTAAACGTTCAATACTTTGACGACCTCCCTGGCGCAGTGGTGAGCGCTGTGGTTTTATAACTGCGTGGTCTTGGGTGCGTTTCCCGGCGGGGAATCACAAGTAGGTCATTGAAGTTTTCACTAGGTTGCTTATAATGCCAGTTAGAATGATGATGTTCGAAAAGCCGAATAATGATCCCAATAAAGCGAAAATGCTAAATTCGATTTTGACTAAAATGTCACTTGGATCAACCGAGGTATCCATTTTGTGAGTGAATTTAGCGAGAGACGCCAGCTAACAAGTTATGTGAATAGTTACTTGACCATACAACTGTTGTATGCTTTTGTATGTGGCCAACTGACTCTACTTATCAGTTGCAGTAGACCGCGATGCAGTAAAATCCATTTTACGAGCAAATGTTTTGAAATCTTACGACATTTTTAAAATATATGTAATACCTAATATGTATGTAATACCTAAAGTACAGTAGAGATAAGTGGTCCTTTGTGCACGTCCGTTTCATTGTATACATCATCATCATCATTAGCAACCCATCAACGGCTCACTACTGAACGCAGGTCTCCTCTCAGAGAAGGGTTGTAGGCCATAGTACTCCACGCTGGCCCAATGCGAATTGGCGGACTTCACACACCTTCAAGAACATTATGAAGAACTATCAGGTGTGCAGGTTTCCTCACGATGTTTTCCTTCACCGCTGAAGCAAGCGATATTTAATTGCTTAAAAGCACTTAACTCGGAAAAGTCAGAGTTGCGTACCCGGGATCGAACCTGCGACCACCTGCGAATAGGAGACCACAGTCCTAACCACTAGGCTATCATTGTATACTTGGACACCTAATTGGTGCACATGTGATCCAAGTGACGTTTTGGTCAAAATCGAGCTATGTGCACTTTGGCTTTCTTGGGATCGTTATATTATAGGTTTTTGTAGACCATCCTGTACCTAATTCTAATTGCATTGTAACTTAGTGAAAACTTCAGGGACCTATTAGTGTGCACATGAGTTTTGTATGAATAGTTTTGAGCATTTACTGCCCCTTTTTCACCAATCATACCTAAATCATCCCTTAAGTAGAAGTCTCACTAAGCAAGTGGTCACTAAATACAATCCCTCACCGAATGTCACTTTTTTTAATTTTTATTCGATGACAAGCTAGTCCTTGACTGCGATCTCACCTGATGGTGAGTGACCATGCAGTCTAAGATGGTAGTGGGCTAACTTGGAAGGGGTATGGCAGTGAACATTCAACCCATACCCCTAATTGGTTTCTACACGCCATCGTGCCGGAACGCTAAATCGCTTGGCGGCACGTCTTTGACGGTAGGGTGGTAACTTTTACCTTTAGGTGTTCCGTAAAGGTTCGGAAAACGCAACTGACATAAAGTGTCACCTAACTTAGCTTAGGTAGCCCGTAAAAGTTAGAGAATGTTGGTGAAACCGGGCATACGTAAATACTAATTAAATACAAGTATCTCTAAACTCATCACTTGTGCAGTTGTGCACCAAAGTATCCATTAATATTTTAGCATTACAGAGTTTAATTTATTGAAGTTTGGCAAAAAGTCAACGTAGTCGTCAATCATTCAACCTTCAAACTAAACTGTTGTAACTTAAAACAAACTTATATCTGTTATTCTATCAAAATTCAAAACTTAAAGAAATATAAATCTCAAACGTTTGCCTTAAACAGAAATAAGGTCAAGTTATCATGGAGCGTCATCGTTATGCGTGCTGGCGAAAAAATATAAATCATAGAGTACAAGTACAATAGCTGTACTATGTTCATAGTTTCATACACATTAGGGTTGGCACTTTAGTTTGTGCGGAGCCCTACTAATACTTACTCTACTAACTAATACCTACTTTACAATCATGTTGTACCTGCATTTTTGTGAATAAAATTTCATTCATTCATTCATTCATTCATTCATTCTATAGGGGCAAGTGTTGTACCTATGTACGCTTGTACCTGTGGACACAATCGATTCCGTCGAAACTAGCAACACTAAAATTCTAATTTGAAAGCGAACTGTCAACCATTGACAAAGCTTTACGGTCGCGTTCGAATTATAGTTTTAGGGTTGCTAGTTTCGACGGAGTCGATTGTGTCCACAGGTACAAGCGTACATAGGTACAGCACTTGCCCAAACTTATAAAGAGATTGTCCTGACTGACTGATTGACTGACTCACTGACCTATCAACGCACAGCCTAAACTATAGGAGTTAGAAACGAACGATGACGTAGGCACCCACAAGATTTTGGTAAATAGACCGATCGTGCAGTGGCTACAGAAAAAGTCGAATTAGTTTATTAGAAGCTTTATTTTTATTTATTTTCCCGTTCCTTAGTTCTTCCTTAGTTTACGAGTAGTACGCTTTTTTGGAATTTCCCCTCATTGTGGAAGGGAAATATTATCTATATTCTATTCTAACAAAGTTGCATGATAGTTTATAAAATTTATTACAATGTAATAGCTACGTATATAATATTGTAAAAGTTTATTTTTAAAAGAGCAACTGCTGAGTTTCTTGCCGGCTCTTCTCAGCGGAATCAGCTTTCCGAACCGGTGATAGTAGTAGATAGTGAACCGTTCTTAGAGAATGAAATTTTCATTCTTAATTTCATTCATTAAATTATTATTTATCATTAAGTCAATGTTTATCATAAAGCAGTGATAGTCTAGTAGTAGGGTCGCAGGTTCCGTCCCGGGACCTCTGACTTTTCGGAGTCATGTGCGTTTAAGCACTTAAATATCACTTGCTTCAACGGTGAAGGAAAACATCGTGAGCAAATCTGCACATCTGAGAGTTCCCTATAATATTCTCGAAGGTGTGTGAAGTCCATCAATACGCATTGGGCCAGCGTGGTGGACCTATAACCCTTCTCTGAGAGGAGACCTGCGCTCAGTAGTGAGCCGTTGATGGGTTGCTAATGATGATGATTATTATTATTTATCATCATGTCTTTTATTTATTAATCAAATCAGTTTTGAGTGGATCCGTCTAAAAATCACCGAATAATATATTTATGCAAAAAAGGTGACAACCTTAATTTAGACATTCGCACGCAAAAGTACACCCCACCACAATATAATTATGTATACCTGATAAATTACCAGCGCTATTTTGACCCTTATGACTTCATTGATTCAGTCCAAATTACCGTGAAGTATTTTTATGATCATCTCGAAAGTGATTTGCTTGAATGTGGTCTGATTCAGAATGAGAATCTCGATTCACTATTCAGCTGTTAGTACTTGGTCGACAGTCGTGAGGGACGTACGTTAATCGATATAGACACTCGTTGGCTCGATTAAAAATCGATCAAGATAATCAGGATTATCATTGTGTGTAAAAGACTTGTGCTTAGTGCTAGTGCTGTGTGTGTTTTGTGAGGATTTTGTGTGTTCTCGGTAAGTTTTTTTGTGTGTGTCTTTGGTGTTGTTAAACGATAGGCAGCTAGAATTGGTAGTGGAAGGTCGACAGTTCGTATCCAATGCCTTCTGGAAAGTTTTCTTTGTTTATCGATTCATCTTGTATGTTTTCGTGGAATACTTGTTTATTTAGGTAATTGATAGCAATTAATGGATATGTCTCAATAGCCCAACGGTTAAAGGTGCGGACTGAAAACTGAAAGGTCGCAGGTTCGAATCCTACCCGTTGCACTATTGTCCTACCCACTCCTGGCACAAGCTTTCCGCTTATTTGGAGGGAGAGGAGTATAATAGTCGAGTTCAACTTGGTTGATATTCTTTTTAAAAAAACAAAAACAAAACGTTTTATTGATAATTTATACGATTTTCGTTAACTTCAAGTTAACTTATGTTGTGTTAAAAATCTTCGTCTTAATTATATGTTAAAAATTATGAAAACTTTAAAATCATTTTAAAATGTTTATTTCTTGGAACGGTAATCTAAATTCGGTAAGAATTAGAAAAACGTTATGAAATTATTTTCTCGATAAACAGTTTTCCAAACACTGCTCAAAAATGTTGCGATAGGTAAGATAGGATACCTAAGTTAAAGTTAAGATACCTACTTAGTTAAAAGTTTTGTGGTGTTTTTTGGTTATTTATGTATGCAGCTTATTACAAAAAATCGTCATGTTTCTACATTACTTACATAAGTATCGGACAATCCCGAAACCAGAACACCCCGGTTCGAGTCCAGGCGATTATATTTTCCCCTATGATTTTTTTTTAAATATATAATTTCCAAAAAACACGATTTACCAAAAAAAAAATAACCGACCAAAAACAAAATAACCGAGCAAAGCTCGGTCACTCGGATGTTTATGATTAACCTAATAAAATTTTTTGCATTTGCGTCCCTCTACCAACTCTACACAATAGTGAGAATAAAAATATTCTCACATTAACTCTTGAAAGTGAAACAATTAGGATTGTTTCAAATATTATTTGTTGCCTTTGATTTGGCATTTTTTGGGTGTGGGTTAAGCTTACCCTTCCAAGTTAGCCTGCTACCGTCTTAAACAAAGTAGCCATGTTACTAGCTCCAGGTCCTACACTATGCCCATGAAAAAATCACGGCGTTCCATAGCTCCGTTGCGGCGTGATTGAAGGACAAACAAATACAGTCTGGCATTTATAATATAAGTACCTAACTACTAAGGATAATATCATCATCATCATCATTAGCAATCCATCAACGGCTCACTACTGAGCGCAGGTCTCCTCTCAGAGAAGGGTTATAGACCGTAGTCCACCACGCTGGCCCAATGCGAATTGGCGGACTTCACACACCTTCAAGAACATTATGAAGAACTCTCAGGTGTGCAGGTTTCTTCACGATGTTTACCTTCACCGTTGAAGCAAGTGATATTTAATTGCTTAAACGCACTTGACTCCGAAAAGTCAGAGGTGCGTACCCGGTATCGAACCTGCGACCCCCCGAATAGGAGACCACTGTCCTAACAACTAGGCTATCACTGCTCGATGATGATAATATAATATTATATAAGGATAATATAATAATAATATTATGCAGTGATTACTGATTACCTTTCTTGCCATACGAGTATATATTTTATACTTTATATGCAATCCATTGCGGAAGCTTGTTCTCAATGGGTCTAGTTTTTGTATTAGAAACCAACTAGGTATATTATGTACTTATTAGCTGATGCCCGCGACTTTGTCCGCGTGGATTTAGTTTTTAAAGTCCCTCGGGAACTCCTTGATTTTCCGGGATAAAAAGTAGCCTAGATGTTGACCCGAGTAATAAGCTACCACGGTTTAAAATTTTGTAGAAATCTGTGCGGTAGTTTTTACGTGAAAGAAGGACAAACAAACAGACAAAAATTAAATAAAAATCTGTTTTGGGCTCAGTATCGATAGTAAAGCATCCCCCAATTAAAATTTTCAAAATATATTAAATGTACAGAAATCTTACAGTTACAGTTTTATTATATGTATAGATTACAAATTATAATATTTTATTTAGCGAAATACGTATTAATTAATACTCTCAAAGAACGAGTTTATCTTACAGATTTATTAATTTGTTCTTTTTTTACTAAAATAAAATTATATATTTATTAATTAGGTATCTATACTTGATGATGCCTGCGATCCTCGTCCGCGTGGATTTAGTTATTAAAATCCCTCGGGAACTCTTTTCCGGGATTAAAAGTAGCCTATGTCACTGTCTAGCTCCTCAATTATACCCATGCAAATAATCACGTCGATTAACACTGTTGTGGCGTGATTGAAGGACTAACCAACAAACAAACACACTTTCGCATTTATAATATTAGTAAGGATTCATATTATATCTATTACCAGCGACTCCACCCGCGAGGTTGCTTAAAAATCCTGCAGGTTTTTTATTGGTTTTTCCTAAATAAAAAGTATTCCAACGAAAACAACAAAAAAAACATGTATTATAATATACTAAGAAAATGAGTAAGTTATTCAAACAAGTTTTGCTTACATTTTGTAATTATACATGTAGGCAGCTAGGTCTTAAGTCTGTTCAATATAAGTCATCAGTGGTCAAGAGTTTTTAGGGTTCCGTACCCAAAGGGTGCCAACGGGACCCTATTACTAAGCCTCCGCTGTCCGTCCGTCCGTCCGTCTGTCAGCGGGCTATATCTCGTAAACCGTAATAGATAGACAGTTGAAATTTTCACATATTGTGTATTTCTATTGCCGCTATAACAACAAATAATAAAAATTAAATTAAATTGAAAAATAAAGAAGAATGAAATACATGGAAAAGGAGTCGAAATAAAATTTTATTTTTTTACCCTGGCATGTGGGGTGTCATTGTCTAGAGCTCATTAAGTGGAGTTCAAATATAATTTTTTTTTTTTAGCTACAAAAATGAAGAAATGGGGGCTGTCAAAGTTTTCGATCTAAATATGTATCTAGTTTCAAAAAATGATTTGGTCTTATGTACGGAACCCTAAAAGAGCGATACCCGACTCGCACTTGGCCGATTTTTCCAATTTATTTCACCTTTCCATATTAATGTGTTCATAGTTTATTTTTAATTGAAATCAGATTTATTTTTATGTTAATTATCATCATCATCATCAGCAACCCATCAACGGCTCATCACTGAGCGCAGGTCTTCTCTCAGAGAAGGATTATAGGCCATAGTCCACCACGCTGGCCCAATGCCATTTGGCGGACTTCACACACCTTCGAGAACAATATGAAGAGCTCAGGTGTGCAGGTTTCCGCACGATGTTTTCCTTCACCGTTGAAGCAAGTGATATTTAACGCATATAGCTCCGAAAAGTCAGAGGTGCGTGCGTACCCGGGATTGATCCTACGACCCCCCGAATAGGAGACCACAGTCCTAACCACTAGGCTATCACTGCTTCCAATGGTTCCTATGGTTTATTTTACTTGGACGCTAATGTCATCGAATACGATTACGATCAATGGAATAACTTAGACGATCGCACCTCAGACCAGAGACAAATCGGAAACTAATTCAGAATTTGGAACCTAATAAAATTATTATTTTTTTGCCTTGTGTTGTGTCATCATGATTAGCAAAATAATCTTAATTAAGCATCGGGAATGATTGATATTTGTATAGATAGATAGCGATAAAATAATTAAATACTTACCAATTCAATATTATGAAAATTGAAATTTTGACGACCCATCTGTCGCAGTGGTGAGCGCTGTGTGTGTCTTATAATTGTGAGATCTCGAGTTCGATTCCCGCGGCCGGATCAATTTGGGAATTTATAATTTCTAAATTGTCTGGTCTGGTCTGGTGGGAGGTTTGGCCGTGGCTAGTTGCACTTCCGTCAAAGACGTGCCGCCGAGCGATTTAGCGTTCCGGTACGATGGCGTGTAGAAACCGATTAGGGGTATGGGTTGGATGTTCACTGCCATATCCTTTCCAAGTTAGCCCGCTACCATCTTCGACTGATCGTCACTTACCATCAAGTGAGATCGCAGTCAAGGACCATCTTGTCATCGAATAAAAAAAAATTCTGGCGTACTGTACGTCATAACTCATAGCTCATAATACCTACTGTAGATTGGATAGGTACTTATGGAATCGCCGACGTCCACTGCTGAACATCAACTTATGCGAGCACTGCCACAGAACACGATTTTGTGCTCGTTGTGTCCAGCGATTCACTTTAGATCGTGCGTCCACCTAGAAGGCTGTTCTCCATCCCGTATTTCGGCGACGCTGACGAGTAGGGTACGTTCATGCACACGCTGGGCGTTGCGCGGCGCGTGGTGCGTCGCGTCGCGCGGTAAACTCTCACATATGGTCAAGTATGAGAGCGTTCATGCAGTATTGTTTGCGTTGAACGGGGCGGTGTGCATAAACGTACCCTTAGCCAACTAGACACGAAATAATAATATTATATTGCATAGGCGGCGTGGCATAAACCAGGTGTACTTTCCATTCCCTCTTTCTCATAGTTCGATGGTACAGAATTCGATACGATCGGAAAGAGATCAAGCGAAGAGCTTTACTTGCTCTCCTCTACTTCCCAACTCAGGACTAAAACTGAGAATTTCGATTTTTTTTAACTTACTCAATTTTTTACCTGAACCGGGAATCGTAAACATAAATAAACTTATAGAACACTCTCCAAATGATCAGTTGATAGAAGACACATAATATAGCTGATGATTTGAAATTGACCAGAGGTGCGATTGTTTAAAGTTATTCCGTTGATCGTTATCGTAATCGATGACTTTAGCGTCAAAGTAAAATAAGTCATAACAGCATTGAATTAGAGCTCAATTTAGTGTATGCATTCTTATACGTTTACGTATGTACGATACGCTCCATTAAGCTTCATGTTAAAATCGGTTGTACTGAATTTGTGACTTTAAATCCATACAATCAAGGATTATTTTACTTTGACGCTAATGTCATCGAATACGGATACGATCAATGGAATAACTTGTAGACAAATATTGGTACCCAGTTTTGAAGAATATCAAATCATCAACGGCTCACAACTGAGCGCAAGTCTTCTCTCAGAGAAGTCTCTACCACGTTGGCCCAATGCAAAATGGCAGACTTCACACGCCTTCGAGAACATTATGGAGAACTCTCAGGCGTGCAGGTTTCCAATGGCTGGGTCATGCGTCATGCTCGTGCTGGTTCTTCTCGGCAGGAAGGGCATTCCGAACCAGTGGTAGACTCACCGACGATTCAAAAGCATATTTGTAAAAAAGTTTATTTGAATAAAAAACATTTCTATTCTATTCTATTCATAACTCCGAAAAGTACAACGTGCGTGCCAGGGTTCGACCCCGCGACCCCCCGATTAGAAAACGGTAACCCTAACCACTAGGCTATCACTGCTGCTCAGTTATGAAGTATTACGAGTATATTATCTGTAGTTCATCCGGGCGCAAGGATATGAGAACACGTCATCTAACAGTTACATAACCATATTACACAGATATAACAGTTCTGATCAACAACTAAATTAATTCGTCACTCCAGCGAGAAAGTTGGTCTCGCCGATTTTTCGCGTTATTTTTTTACAAACTTGTTTTGATAAGACTTTCTCCTTCGTAACGCCTTTCGTTTAGTTTAAGTTTAGAGGCTTTACATGCAGTAAGTAGGTACTGCTTATGAAACGCGAGCTTAGAATTGGTAAAATTGTTTAATATTTTTAACCGACTTCAAAAAAGGAGGAGCTGTTATCAAATCGTCGGAATCTTATATTTTTTTGTTTGTCCACCGATTACTCGAAGACACCTGAACCGATTTGGAAAATTCTTTTTTGTTTTAAAGGGTAGGTATATGCATCCCAAGTGGTCCCATTGAAATTTTATCGAAATCAGTCGAGCGGTTTTAAAATATCAACAACTAGACGATGCCCGTGACTTCGTCCGCGTGGAATAAGATTTTTAATTCCCGCGGGAACTCTTTAATTTCCGAAATAAAATGTAGCCTATGTGTTAATCCAGGGTATGAGCTATCTCGATTCCAAATTTCAGCCAAATCTGTCGAGTAGTTTTTGCGTGAAAGAGTAACAAACATACACACAGAAACACAATCGCCTTTAAAATATTAGTGTGACGATTTGCAAAATTCTTTGTTTTAAAGGGTATATACATCCAAGGTGGTCCCATTGACATTTTACCGAAATCGGTCAAGCGGTTTTTAATTTTTTTTTAATTTTTTTTATATATATTTTTTTTAAGAATATCAACCAAGTTGAACTTCACTAATATCCTCCTCTCACCTCCAAATAAGCGGAAAGCTTGTGTCAGGAGTGGGTACGACAATAGTGCAACGGGTGGGATTCGAACCTGCGACCTTTCAGTTTTCAGTCCGCACCTTTAACCGTTGGGCTATTGAAGCTTAAAATATAAACAAAAAATAAATATCAACAAAAAGTTATTGTAGTGGGCGCGGTCGTTTGAAGTCGGTTTTTAAAAAGAATTTTTTATATTAAACTAGCTGATGCCCGCGACTTCGTCCGCATGGATTTAGTTTTTAAAAATCCCGCGGTAACTCTTTCATTATCCGAGATAAAAAGTAGCTCTCCCGGTCTGAGGAACCATTACTACATCCATTACTATACCCAAGCAAAAAATCGCATCAATCCGCTGTTCTGTTGCGACGTGATTGAAGGACAAACCAACAAACAAACACACTTTCGCATTTTTAATATCAGTAATACTTTATTGTAACACTTTTTATAATTGTCAAATTTTTTACAATACTTAACCAAAGACAAAATTACGTTAAGCTTTCATTTACGTTTTGTTATTCCACTGTCATTTGCGTTTTGTTATTCCATGTCAGATGCGTTTTTCTTATACCACGTTTTATAGTGACATGACGGAAACGCGGTCGAACGGGATAAAAAGTATCCTATGTCCGTCTCCTGGTTCTAAGCTACCTCTCCACCAATTTTCAGCCAAATCGGTTCATCCGTTCATGAGTTATAAATAGTGTAACTAACACCACTTTCTCTTATATATATAGATTTTAGCTAAATCGGTTCATTCGTTGTTGCTTGAAGGAGTAACAAACATCCATCCATTCATGAATCCTCACAAACTTTCTGCATTTATAATATTAGTAGGGGTTTGGTAGAGAATACGTCATAAGGTATAATAATAATAGCCTTTATTAACAATCCTTTAAGTTAAATTTTATCTTATTGCTACTTAATACTTACATAGAAAATTTAGTTGAAAATGTAAACATTACTTAATTAATAAGATTAATATTAGACATCGGTTTCTTGATTGCCTTGCTTTCCAGCATAGGCCTCCCCATGTGTCCTCCACAACGATCTATCCTTAGCTGACGGAAGACGGAATGGTGGCCTAGATAGAAAGAGAAGTAAAGGTAGACAATATTATACCTAGATGGGAAGACGTTATAAGGTATAGGTTACATCAAACATTGAAGCAATATACGTCCGCTGTTTACGATTAGCTCAGGTGTTGTACGGAGGTGACCCAGAGCGGAAAATTGCGTCATTATATGCACGTAGTACCGGAAAATTGAGTCATTACATCCACGAAGTACATATTATGTCATAGTAATATAGATGAAGCCGTGTTATAGCTATAAACCTAGGTTTATAGCTATATGCCGGAATATAGCTATACGAAAGCGATTCGTAGCTATCTTACTAGGAATATAGCTATAATACGAACGCGATCTAGTAATATAGCTATCTGACTAGACTAATCTAGTAAAATGGTTATAGAAGTATACATTTTCTTTGATTTGCACAACTGGTTGTCTAGGCTAAACTAGTTCTTCTTATACAAGTGTTATGTTTGCCATAATCTAAAGTTAGGTTAGGTTGGGGTGTGATTCCACCGTTTACATACTGCGTCGTCAGTTTAGAAACGCTCGCTGTTATGTAATATGCTTTGAGTATTAATTTAATACTCAAAGGTAATATGCCGAAGGCAAAATGACAACTCGCGCAATTCCCAAGCACCTGATCACCGAATCTTGCCTAACAAGTACTATGTTTGCCAAAATCTCAAGTTAGGTTAGGTTAGGGTTCGACATGAACAGTCAGGTGCCCAGCCACAGGCCGGGCACTTAGGTTCCATTTGGTCAATATACCTAAGTTAAGTATGCATGCATATCTGATTATACCAGATGGAACCGGAAAGTGCCCGGCCGGGCACCTGACTGTTCATGTCGAAGCCCAACCTAACCTAACTGGAGATTTTGGCAAACATAGTAGCAAAGACGAGTAACCGGTTGTGCAAATGAAAGAAAATGTATACTTCTATAACCATTTTACTAGATTAGTCTAGTCAGATAGCTATATTACTAGATCGCGTTGGTATTATAGCTATATTCCTAGCAAGATAGCTATGAATCGCTTTCGTATACCTATATTCCGGCATATAACTATAAACCTAGGTTTATAGCTATGACACGGCTTCAACTATCTTACTGCGACACATAGACCGTGTTGACGCTGTTACGAAAACTACTCCGCGTTTTGGGTAGATATTGTAGCCCCAATAGCCCAACGGTTAAAGATGCGAACTGAAAGCTGAAAGGTCGCAGGTTCGAATCCCACCCGTTGCACTATTGTCGTACCCACTCCTGACACAAGCTTTCCGCTTATTTGGAGGGGAGAGGAGGATATCAGTCAACTTCAGCTTGGCTGATAATAATTAATCTTTAAAAAAAATTATATAAAAGCCTTTAATGGCCCAAGAGTTAAAGGATAAACACAAAGCATTTTCACGGGTTTTCATGGTGTCCTTCCTTCCTTTTTTGAAGTCGGTTAAAAATTTGGTAAAAACAAAAAAGTAGTACATACCACTGCATACGAGTAGTTAGTAGTTATGAGGGAAACGATGATCCGACTAACAAACAAGTAACACACAACACTGTAGGTACGCTCCCGTACAGTTTTTACAATTCACGAAGGCGAGTGAGCTTTACTTGTGGTTACTTCGTGTACATGCACATTGCATAAGTGTGCGTGCCTGTCAAAGCCTAGGTGGGAGCGGGCAGGCGCGAGCATTGCGCTCGCTCACACTTATACAGATACGACACACACACAACCATAAGTCAGTCGCCCTCGTGAATTGCAAGAACCATAGTCTGTTAGAAAGTAACACTTGCATCTCGTAAAAGAAATACTACACGCTAAGTTTCAATAAAGGAAAGAGTCAAGAAAGAAAAAAGTAAAAGTCAAGAAACGAGACCGCAAGTGAAAGGTGAAAAAATAATTGACACAAATACGTCCCTCAATAACAAAGTATACAAGTATAAAGTAAGTATAATATAAAGAGTACATTATGCGCCGTGCGATAAAAAGTTTCTCTTAATCCCGCTATTACTTTAGCCCACTTTTTACAAGATGGCGCCGGAAACAGGGTCAATTTCGACGCTCATTGCGATACGGCGGATGGCCCGATCGAAAAAAAAACTGTAAAGCCCGGGACAAAAGCAACGAAAAAACGCCCGAGTGTTCGGCGTTTTGGAGCGTGCTCCCAAGTTCTCACTTGAATAATTCGATCAAGATTTTTTTATACTTTCATGGTTACCTACAATTATTTCGATACGTTGGACGGGCTGATCGAAAACACTTCAACAATAAATCGATTAATAGTGTAGTAACAAGCTAGAAATCACATAAAAAATCGATTTGAAAAAGTTACAGTGAAATAGGTTTCACCTATGTGAAAATACGTTGTAAATAAATATCCCACTAAAAACATTTTCATGTAAATGTTGCCAAGACGAGAAAATATGGCTTGCACTGCCAAAAAGTTTATCAGATCTCATGTAGAGCCAAGCTTCTAACTCTACACCTTAGTCAAAATATGTGCCTTAGTCGTTTCACTACATTGACATGGGAGCAAGGTGAATTTATTCACTGTTCATTACTTTTTTTGTTATATAATAGTTCTTGTAGTAACGAAACGGCAAATTGGTGATGACAACTTAATTTTTCCTAAGAAATTGAACGACCGAAGCTTACGTGGTACGTAAGAGTTGGTACCTTATTTGACCGAAGCTTTGATATAGCCAACTCTTTGGAATTTTTTACTCTTATCTATATATATAAACTAGTAGGGCGCGTGGGTGCGCGGCCCGCAAGCGGACCGCGGTTTTTCTACTCGTCTAGTAGACTTTCAGCTCCTGATCATTTTCTATCACAAAACCACTCTTCCATCTTTTATACTCTCCGAGATAGACACCGTTGAAGTTTGTATGGCCGCCATCTTGAATCCGCCATTTTGGATTTTTTTCAGCTCACTGCCAATTGGATGAGATTTCGAGTGACTTTTGTTCGAGCACCCCCACCTATCTACATTACCATGGCCGTGCTCCTCACCCACCTTCCAAACCCTCGATCATCATATGTCATCATTTGTCATAATGAAAATTCTTCAATAAAAAAAAATCTTGAAAAGGAATTGTATCAAAGTCGTGCATGATTCCCGGCTTCTAGTCTCTTCAATATTCGCCATATATTTTTGTATGAAGAAAAAAAAAATTCCGCCATCTTGAATTTTTTTTCTGTTCGTCAAGTAGACCTTAGGGTCTTGATCAGCTTTTGCCAGGAAACCACTCTTCTATCTTTTATACTCTCCGAGATAGACACCGACGAAATTTGTATGGCCGCCATCTTTTTTCCGCCATTTTGAATTTTTTTTCAGCTCACTGCGAATTGGATGAGGTTTCGAGTGACATTTGTTCGAGCACCCCCCACCTATCTTCAATACCCTGGCCGTGCTCCTCATCCGTCTCCGAAATCCTCAATCATCAGCTCTCTCCATAATTTTCCTCCGAATGAATTTTTGTCCTCTATACGAAACCATCGGTGGAAAAAAAATTTTTCATACAAAATTTTACAGGAGAGGTGATCAATCAGTCAGTGAATCAGTGAATCAGCACGAGCAGCTATATATATATTAACTAGCGTTTGCTCGGTGCGCGAGCTGCTAAAGCAGCTCGCGGGAAGTGTTTTACTAAAAGTAAGGCGCGTGGGTGCGCGGCCCGCTAAAGCGGACCGCGATTGTTCGGCTTTATTTATTTCGCTCGGTGCGCGAGCTGCTAAAGCAGCTCGCGGGAAGTGTTGTTACTACAAGTAGGGCGCGTGGGTGCGCGGCCCGCTAAAGCGGACCGCGATTTTTTTTACTCATCAAGTAGACCTTCGGATTCTGGTCATCTTTTGCCAAAAAATTTGTTCGAGCACACCCCACCTATCTGCAATAACCTGGCCGTGCTCCTCATTCACAAAAGAAAAAGAAAAAAAAGAAAAAAAAATGAAAAAAAAAAAACAAAAAAACAAATGTAAAATGAAAAAAAGAAAAAGAAAAAAAGCCCTATGAACCTATCAAAATCAATGTCTTGCATAGTTCCCAACTTCTAGTCCCTTCAATATTCCCCATACATTTAGTATGGAAAAAAAAAAAATCCGCCATCTTGAATTTTTTTCCTACTCACCAGGTAGACCTCCGGGTTTTGATCATCTTTTGTTGAGAAACCGCTCCTCCATCTCTTATAGTCTCCGAGAGAGAGACGGACAAAATTTGCCGCCATTTTTTTTCCGCCATTTTGGAATTTTTTTTCAACGCACTGGCAACTGCTCGAGGTTTCGAATGACATTTGGTCGAGCACCCTCCACCTATCTTCTATACCCTGGCCGTGCCCCTCGCCCGTCTCCGAACTCCTCACTCATCAGCTCTCTCCACCTTTCTCCGAGTCACATTCTTTGAGCTCTATCCGACACCATGGGTGAAAAAAATTTTTTTCATACAAAATTTTACAGGAGAGGGGTGGAAATTTGAGACGTCACAGCTCGGCCGCCATCTTGATTTTTAAATTTTTTTCACTTTTTCTGTTAATCGTTTACTAATTTCTACAATGATCCAAAATTTCAAAGAAATCGGTTGGAAAACAAAAGAGTTGCAAGATTCACGTCGGCCGCCATCTTGTTTTTCCGAAATGTCATAATTTTTCCCCACTCGAATCCCCCACCCGAACATATCTCCCGAACATCATTATATCGATTTCCGTCTCTTTCTAGGAGAACAATTGTGTCAATCAGTGAGTGTGTCAGTCAGTCAGTGGTAATCGAGCTATATATATTATAACTAGCGTTTGCTCGGTGCGCGAGCTGCTAAAGCAGCTCGCGGGAAATGTTATTACTAAAAGTAAGGCGCGTGGGTGCGCAGCCCGCTAAAGCGGACCGCGATTGTTCGGCTTTATTTATTTCGCTCGGTGCGCGAGCTGCTAAAGCAGCTCGCGGGAAGTGTTATTGCTACAAGTAGGGCGCGTGGGTGCACGGCCCGCTAAAGCGGACCGCGATTGTTCGGCTTTATTTATTTCGCTCGGTGCGCGAGCTGCTAAAGCAGTTCGCGGGAAGTGTTATTACTACAAGTAGGGCGCGTGGGTGCGCGGCCCGCTAAAGCGGACCGCGATTTTTTTACTCATCAAGTAGACCTTCGGATTCTGGTCATCTTTTGCCAAAAAATTTGTTCGAGCACACCCCACCTATCTGCAATAACCTGGCCGTGCTCCTCATTCACAAAAGAAAAAGAAAAAAAAAGAAAAAAAAAAAAGAAAAAAAAGAAAAAAAAAATGAAAAAAAAGAAAAAAAAACAAATGTAAAATGAAAAAAAAGAAAAAAAACAAATGTAAAATGAAAAAAAGAAAAAGAAAAAAAGCCCTATGAACCTATCAAAATCAATGTCTTGCATAGTTCCCAACTTCTAGTCCCTTCAATATTCCCCATACATTTTGTATGGGAAAAAAAAATCCGCCATCTTGAATTTTTTTCCTACTCACCAGGTAGACCTCCGGGTTTTGATCATCTTTTGTCGAGAAACCGCTCCTCCATCTTTTATAGTTTCCGAGAGAGAGACGGACAAAATTTGCCGCCATTTTTTTTCCGCCATTTTGGAATTTTTTTTCAACTCACTGGCAATTGCTCGAGGTTTCGAATGACATTTGGTCGAGCACCCTCCACCTATCTTCTATACCCTGGCCGTGCCCCTCGCCCGTCTCCGAACTCCTCACTCATCAGCTCTCTCCACCTTTCTCCGAGTCACATTCTTTGAGCTCTATACGACACCATGGGTGAAAAAAATTTTTTTCATACAAAATTTTACAGGAGAGGGGTCGGAAATTTGAGACGTCACAGCTCGGCCGCCATCTTGTTTTTTTAATTTTTTTCACTTTTTCTGTTAATCGTTTACTAATTTCTACAATAATCCAAAATTTCAAAGAAATCGGTTGGAAAACAAAAGAGTTGCAAGAATCACGTCGGCCGCCATCTTGTTTTTCCGAAATGTCATAATTTTCCCCAACTCGAATCCCCCACCCGGACATATCTCCCCTACATCATTATATCGATTTCTGTCTCCTTCTAGGAGAACAACCCTGTCAATGAGTGAGTGAGTGTGTCAGTGAGTGAGTGGTAATCGAGCTATATATATTATAACTAGCGTTTGCTCGGTGCGCGAGCTGCTAAAGCAGCTCGCGGGAAGTGTTTTACTAAAAGTAAGGCGCGTGGGTGCGCGGCCCGCTAAAGCGGACCGCGATTGTTCGGCTTTATTTATTTCGCTCGGTGCGCGAGCTGCTGAAGCAGCTCGCGAGAAGTGTTATTACTACAAGTAGGGCGCGTGGGTGCGCGGCCCGCTAAAGCGGACCGCGATTTTTTTACTCATCAAGTAGACCTTCGGATTCTGGTCATCTTTTGCCAAAAAATTTGTTCGAGCACACCCCACCTATCTGCAATAACCTGGCCGTGCTCCTCATTCACAAAAGAAAAAGAAAAAAAAAAAAAAAAAAAAAAAAGAAAAAAAGCAAATGTAAAATGAAAAAAAAGAAAAATAAAAAAAGCCCTATGAACCTATCAAAATCAATGTCTTGCATAGTTCCCAACTTCTAGTCCCTTCAATATTCCCCATACATTTTGTATCGAAAAAAAAAAATCCGCCATCTTGAATTTTTTTCCTACTCACCAGGTAGACCTCCGGGTTGTGATCATCTTTTGTCGAGAAACCGCTCCTCCATCTTTTATAGTCTCCGAGAGAGAGACGGACAAAATTTGCCGCCATTTTTTTTCCGCCATTTTGGAAATTTTTTTCAACTCACTGGCAACTGCTCGAGGTTTCGAATGACATTTGGTCGAGCACCCTCCACCTATCTTCTATACCCTGGCCGTGCCCCTCGCCCGTCTCCGAACTCCTCACTCATCAGCTCTCTCCACCTCTCTCCGAGTCACATTCTTTGAGCTCTATACGACACCATGGGTGAAAAAAATTTTTATCATACAAAATTTTACAGGAGAGGGGTGGAAATTTGAGACGTCACAGCTCGGCCGCCATCTTGTTTTTTTAATTTTTTTCACTTTTTCTGTTAATCGTTTACTAATTTCTACAATAATCCAAAATTTCAAAGAAATCGGTTGGAAAACAAAAGAGTTGCAAGATTCACGTCGGCCGCCATCTTGTTTTTCCGAAATGTCATAATTTTCCCCAACTCGAATCCCCCACCCGAACATATCTCCCCTACATCATTATATCGATTTCCGTCTCCTTCTAGGAGAACAACCCTGTCAATGAGTCAGTGAATCAGTCAGTCAGTGGTAATCGAGCTATATATATTATAATAACTAGCATTTGCTCGGTGCGCGAGCTGCTAAAGCAGCTCGCGGGAAGTGTTATTGCTACAAGTAGGGCGCGTGGGTGCGCGGCCCGCTGAAGCGGACCGCGATTGTTCGGCTTTATTTATTTCGCTCGGTGCGCGAGCTGCTAAAGCAGCTCGCGGGAAGTGTTCTTACTACAAGTAGGGCGCGTGGGTGCGCGGCCCGCTAAAGCGGACCGCGATTTTTTTACTCATCAAGTAGACCTTCGGATTCTGGTCATCTTTTGCCAAAAAATTTGTTCGAGCACACCCCACCTATCTGCAATAACCTGGCCGTGCTCCTCATTCACAAAAGAAAAAGAAAAAAAAGAAAAAAAAAATGAATGAAAAAAAAAACAAAAAAAACAAATGTAAAATGAAAAAAAGAAAAAGAAAAAAAGCCCTATGAACCTATCAAAATCAATGTCTTGCATAGTTCCCAACTTCTAGTCCCTTCAATATTCCCCATACATTTTGTATGGGAAAAAAAAAATCCGCCATCTTGAATTTTTTTCCCACTCACCAGGTAGACCTCCGGGTTTTGATCATCTTTTGTCGAGAAACCGCTCCTCCATCTTTTATAGTCTCCGAGAGAGAGACGGACAAAATTTGCCGCCATTTTTTTTCCGCCATTTTGGAATTTTTTTTCAACTCACTGGCAACTGCTCGAGGTTTCGAATGACATTTGGTCGAGCACCCTCCACCTATCTTCTATACCCTGGCCGTGCCCCTCGCCCGTCTCCGAACTCCTCTTTCGTCAGCTCTCTCCACCTTTCTCCGAGTCACATTCTTTGAGCTCTATACGACACCATGGGTGAAAAAAATTTTTTTCATACAAAATTTTACAGGAGAGGGGTCGGAAATTTGAGACGTCACAGCTCGGCCGCCATCTTGTTTTTTTAATTTTTTTCACTTTTTCTGTTAATCGTTTACTAATTTCTACAATAATCCAAAATTTCAAAGAAATCGGTCGGAAAACAAAAGAGTTGCAAGATTCACGTCGGCCGCCATCTTGTTTTTCCGAAATGTCATAATTTTCCCCAACTCGAATCCCCCACCCCAACATATCTCCCCTACATCATTATATCGATTTCCGTCTCCTTCTAGGAGAACAACCCTGTCAATCAGTGAGTGAGTGAATCAGTGAGTGGTAATCGAGCTATATATATTATAAAGAAAGTGGTGTTAGTTACACTATTTATAACTCAAGAACGGATGAACCGATTTGGCAGAAAATTGGTGGAGAGGTAGCTTAGACCCAGGAGACGGACATAGGATACTTTTTATCCCGTTCGACCGCGTTTCCGTCAAGTCACTATAAAACGTGGTATAACAAAAACGCATCTGACATGGAATAACAAAACGCAAATGACAGTGGAATAGCTAAACGTAATTTTGTCTTTGGTTAAGTATGGTAAAAAATTTGACAATTATAAAAATGATAGCTAAACGTAATTGATAATATCATCAGTAATATGTTTTCTCTTTGAATCATCATTAACAATGCCGCGAGCAAGACGATCAAATGTTATTCCTGCTACAAAGCTACGGATTGACGTGATTTATTGGATAGGTATAGTTGAGAACCTGGAGGGTGACAAAGATTTCCCACGGGATGTTATGAACTAAATCCACGCAGACGAAGTCGCGGGCATCAGCTAGTCAAACATAAAAGTTTAAAATCTGTAGCCTGACGGAAAGTTGAATGTAACATCAGTCATTTTTTTTTTTCGTATAAAATGTAGCCTACGTCACCAGGACCAACATGACGAATCTCGGCAGGAAGGGCATTCCGAACCAGTGGTAGACTCATCGACGGTTTCGATAAAAGCACTTGTAAAAAGTTTATTTGAATAAAAAACATTTCTATTCTATTCTATTCTATTCTATTCTATTGTATTGACATTCTTTATTTAAAATCGTTTCAGTAGTTAATTCGCTACGGTGGAACATTCGTAAATAGTCACATACATACATGCAACTGCCGAGCAAGAGCAACTGCCGAGTTTCTTGCTGGTTCTTCTCGGCAGGAACGGCATTCCGAACTAGTGGTAGACTCATCGACGATTCAAAAGCACTTGTAAAAAAGTTTATTTGAATAAAAAACATTTCTATTCTATTCTATTCTATTCATGGACTGCTAAAATCATAACCCTTCGTTGTGGCTGTGCCGTAGTCGGATTAAAATGCCAATTGCAGGATTATGTGCTATTAATTGGAATGGCATACCGCTCGCGTTTTTCGTTGGCGTTTTTGCAATACATTTGACCCTGACCTTAGACCTTAATTATAATAAATTACTTAATTTTCCGTCTGTTGTGTTTGAAGACGAAAGTCTTCTCACGGTACGGTTCGTATTGCTAATGATGACTGATGACTTATGAAAATGTAACATGGTTGATAACAGCTATTGAGTTATGGACCCCATTTTGACCTCAAACATGGTCGAGCGAAGCAACGGCTGGATTATGCGTCATGATCGTGAACGGGTACCGCCAACGGGAATGGGATACTTTCTGTCTGCCCGTATTAACATGAGTTGAATTGTACTTAGTACGTTTTTTTTTTGAATTCCCCCTCATTGCGGAAATATTATATTTTATTCTAAAAAAGTTGCATGGGTTACATCGGCTTGGCATCCAGCTGCCCACAAGATAGTATAAAATAACTATTTATGCGACTGCATCGTAATGAGGGTCATTTTAATTCGAGTGCTGTTTTTTGATACGAGGCTTGCCGAGTATCAAAATAGGATAGTACGAGAATTAAAATGACTAATTACGTTCAGTTGCATACAAGATTTTATCTACGACAAGGAAAATAAAATCATTAACAAAATACGCCGTAGGCTCATTAAAGTAACAAAAAGTAACTCCGTAAGTCGCCACCAGCCGCCTGTGGCGCCTCTGTCAACAAAAAGTAACTCCGTAAGCCGCCACCAGCCGCCTGTGGCGCCTCTGTCGTATGAACGGTACAAAAGTGCCAGAACTCAGAGCCTTAGCTTCAGGTATCCTATTTTAAGAAGATAACCATTTCGATTCAGCTCCCATACAACGAGCTGCATCGAAATGAGAAGCAAAACCGAAAGAGGGTCCATTTCGATTCAGCTGTCAAATTCGAAATTGGAACTTTTCGATGCTGGAGTAGATAATAGCTATTTATGCAACTGCATCGTAATGAGGGTCATTTTAATTCGAGTGCTGTTTTTTGATCCGAGGCTTGCCGAGTATCAAAATAGGATAGTACGAGAATTAAAATGACTAATTACGTTCAGTTGCATACAAGATTTTATCTACGAAAAGGAAGTAAAATCATTAACAAAATACGCCGTAGGCTCAATAAAGTAACAAAAAGTAACTCCGTAAGTCGCCACCATCCGCCTGTGGCGCCTCTGTCAACAAAAAGTAACTCCGTAAGCCGCCACCAGCCGCCTGTGGCGCCTCTGTCATATGAACGGTACAAAAGTGCCAGAACTCAGAGCCTTAGCTTTAGGTATCCTATTTTAAGAAGATAACCATTTCGATTCAGCTCCCATACAACGAGCTGCATCGAAATGAGAAGCAAAACCGAAAGATGGTTCATTTCGATTCAGCTGTCAAACTCGAAATTGGAACTTTTCGATGTTGGAGTAGATAAAACTTATTACAATGTAATAGCTTTCTAATAATATTGTAAAATGATTATTTTGAAAAGAGCAACTGCTGAGTTTCTTGCCGGCTCTTCCCAGCAGAATCCGCTTTCCGAACCGGTGGTAGAGTCATGACGTGTCATAAGAGCCACAGGGTTGGCCTACGTGAAATAAATAATTTTGAATTTGTATTCGAGCTCGATTCCGCGTCCGTCCGAACTATTCAGTGGGCACACGACAAACGCCAGTCGCAGCGATCGAGTTGCGTGTTTTAGAATCGGCCTTCCGCGATTTTAAGCATCCTTCGCGTATTTTAGCATCGTATTGAACGCTTTTTGAGTCGCGAAAACGCGATGCAGTTGTAAAAACGCCGATCGCTGCCGCTAAAAGATGCCAGCATGCCCTCTCCCTTACGCCTCCGCTGTCCGTCCGTCAGCAGGCCGTATCTCAAAAACTAGGTAGATGCTTGAAAGAAAGAAAGGAAGAAAAGAAATTATGGTAGTTTAAGAGGAACCCTTCGTGTCCGGTTTTTCATTACTTCCACAGTGGAAAGCAAATTGGCTGATTAATTATACATATTTAGCAATATAAGTTTGATGTATACTTATATAATCTATAAGATTATATATTTTATATATACTTATATATTATATATCTTAAGATAGAAGTTAGTCGGTATGCATTTTTGGAACTTCCCTCATTGTGGAAATACTGCATATATATATAGCATAGTATTTACTGTATTGTAAAGCTCTGAAAAGAGCAACCGCCGAGTTTCTTGCTGGTTCTTCTCAGCAGGAAGGGGATTCCGAACCAGTGGTAGATTCATCGACTATTCAAAAGCACTTGTAAAAGTTTATTTGAATAAAAAATATTTCTATTCTATTCTATCACAGAGTAACGAAGGTAAATCTCTTCCTTATACTGTGATTCTATTCTATTTTAATGTGTGCAAACTAATACTATAATATTTTGTCCATATTGGTCCTTCAGGGCGGATCGTGTTGATTTCATCAATGTTAAATCATTCCTGCCATCATAAAATTTATACCATATTATATGATTGATTAGTGATTACACACATTATCGATGTACGCACAATTATATGTAATTTAATTTATTTCTAACTAATATTTTAATCTGGTATTTTGAGATAATTTATCGTAGAATAATATTTTTGAACTCTATAATTTGCATAAAAAACTGTGTTAGGTAAAGGTACATTAACTCCAATTAATAATAATATGATGTGGTAAATATGAAATTAAATCGTCAAGGTTTGATTTTTTTTATTCGATGACAAGCTAGTCCTTGACTGCGATCTCACCTGATGGTAAGTGATGATGCAGTCTAAGATGGTAGCGGACTAACTAGGAAGGGGTATGGCAGTGAACATTCAACCCATACTCCTTATCGGTTTCTACACATCATCGTGCCGGAACGCTAAATCGCTTGGCGGCACGTCTTTGACGGTAGGGTGGTAACTAGCCACGGCCAAAACCAGACCAGACCAGAGAAAATTCAGAAATTAAAAATTCCCAAATCGACCCTGCCGGGAATCGAACCCGAGAGCTCCCAGTTATAAGACAACAGCTCTCACCACTGAGCCAGGGAGGTCGTCAAAAATGATGACCTCCCTGGCATATCCTTGTATATCCCAAGTACCAACATAATAATGTTATGTTGGGATATACAAGGCTTCAAGTTTCAACTAGTAGCATAAAGTAGTGGGAAGCTATACTTAAGGTAGGTATTTTGAAATCAAGTGCGAATATAAAATACAAAAATATGATATGTGGTAGCGCATTCAATTCAAAAATTATTTTCGCCTCCCTGAACATGTCAGCGTTATAGCTGATACGATATAAACTAGTGGTTCGCCCCGAACTGAGACCTCGCGGTATCCCATAATTCCCATAAGGTAGTTTTAACTATATTATATTGTAATTAACACGCGCCGAATCTGATGACGTCAATCGTCATCTGCTTTCGTGGATGGGATGCGTATTTACAATATTAAAGACAGCGCCATCTATTAACAGTATAGTGAAGTTTTGTTAAAAACATTGATGCCCATTAAAACTTAAATAATTTCGTTTCTTTATAATATTTATCTAATCTTAGTATTTGTTGTTCAAGTACAGAATATAACTCAAATTATGTGTAAGTTTCAATTTTTAAAATAAAGTGGTTTTAGAGATCTAGCCTCGAATAAAATCTCTACTTTGAAAGCCCCCCATTTCGTCAATTTTAGGAAAAAAAATAAAAAAAAATACTTTTGTACTCTGTTTCAAATTATCTTTAAAATGAGGTACTCCAACCCTATGAAATGCAAAAAATTTTATTTTACTCCGCATTCGCTTCTATGAGAGCCCCCCTGAAATAAAGATTTTTATAACTTTTTAAGCCATTTTCGGCTGTAGGCCATCGGTTTACATATCATATCTAAAATTGAAGTAATTACGTTCAGTAATTCAGAAGTTATAAGGCTCTTACAGACGGACGGACGGACAGACGGACGGACGGACAAGTGCAAATCGCTCTAGTAAACTCAGAGACCTTCGCTTCGCTCGGTCGATTACCTACATGCATTAACGAAAATTTTTAATTTTGCACAAAAAATTTACAAAAAAACACGCTTACAAATTAAGTTTGAAATTTAAAAATTAAATACATTTAACACGTTTATAAATATTCATAATACATCATAATAATTATTTTATGTATCTAATTGTGTACAAAGCGTTTTAATTTGGGACACTTATTATCTTTTGTGATGATAGCGTGAACTTACAGGTCAGGTCGAGCTAACGTTTTTATAGTACACAGGGTACACTCTTAGAATTAATCGGTGATTCGCATTTTTCGTGCAAATTCGACGAGATTTTAGAATTTCAAATTATTGCCGAATAACTTTGTTTTTTTTTTTAAATATATTGACGACTTGACGACCTCCCTGGCTCAGTGGTGAGCGCTGTTGCCTTATAACAGGGAGGTCCCGGTTCGATTCCCGGCGGGTCAATTTGGGAATTTATTATTTCTGAATTGTCTTTGGTCTGGTCTGGTGGGAGGCTTTGGCCGTGGCTAGTTACCACCCTACCGTCAAAGACGTACCGCCAAGCGAATTAGCGGTCCGGTACGATGGCGTGTAGAAACCAATTAGGGGTATGGGTTGAATGTTCACTGCCATACCCCTTCCAAGTTAGCCCGCTACCATCTTAGACTGCATCGTCACTTACCATCAGGTGAGATCGCAGTCAAGGACTAGCTTGTCATAGAATAAAAAAAAATAATAATAATAAAAAAAAATATCATTACTATGTGAAATAATCCTTCAACCTTTTGTGATTTCTACCATCCCGCTGTGGATAATAATAAAATACCTAAATAAAACATAGATATTATGAATCAAAAACCGACGATAAATGAAAATGAGGAAGAAGGTAATGAGGTTTGATTGCTTTTTCCAATTTTTTCTCAATGAATATCATAATTACGAACCTCATACATATTCCAAACTACGAAGGTACTTCTAAGTTGTGATAATTACCTACATAGTAAACAAAGTCACAAATACTCCTTTAATAATACGATCGATGGCAAAGAGAATTCAGAATGGCAATTTCAGAATAATCACCTCCCGGAAAACTTTATACGAATTGCTGTATTAAAGAATAAGTGGGCACCTGCTACGACATTCACTGGCTGCCTGAGATGTGCGCGGAGCGCAGCATGGGGGTCATAGCCACAATTGAGTCATATGGAGATAGTAATTTATATTTTCTTTCAAGTTGCTGGTAATGAGAAAAATAAGTTGTTAAAAATGTATTAAGTTGGACGGAAGGAATGAGAATTTGCTAAGTTTATTGCGTATAATTTATTCGTTATATTATTTTTGACTATAAATGTTTAATGTTAGAAGCATAAATTTATTACGCTTGGTTCCCTGTATGAAGAATGTATTTTGCTCGGTTTTTTTTTGGTAAATCGTATATTTGAAAATTATATATTAAAAAAAAAAATAATAATAAAATTCATAGGGGAAAAAATAATCGCCTGAACTCGAACCAGGGTCTTCTGGTTTCGGGACCGCCCGATAACCTAACTGAGCTACTGATGATATTGTAGGGGGTTTTTCATTGCCTGAAATGCTATTTGCCATTGCCAAATGATATCTTGCTAGATCGATTTATCGCCCCCGAAACTCCCTGCATACTAAATTTCATGAAAATCGTTGAAGCCGTTTCCGAGATTCAGATTATATATATACCTACAAGAATTGCTCGTTTAAAGATATTAGATAGATTTATTCACACATTACATCCACAGGTTATTCAAGAATAACCCGTGGTAGTTCAGTTTATTGGGAACTACCACAGTTGGTTCCATAATTTGTATACCTATTGTGTGAGAAAAAAATGATAAAAAGATCTGTTTACGGAAAAACAGACTTCAGGGGGAAATCACCTCTATTTATTATTTGTCTTTACGAAGGCCTTCGACATCGGTTGTCGTTCAAAGTCAGAGACATCGCTTGGCAGCCAACCAACCAACTGTTTATTCTTGAACCAGGAAAACAGGTTTTTTGTTGACAAAGTTCATCTTTATCATTAAAAATGTCTGCTAATAATAATAGTGTTTAAAAGACAATGTAATACATACAAAAGCATTTAACCTTAGACACAGAATACATAATAGCACAGGCACAGAAGATCAGTCCGCAAAATCATTTAAATAAATAGCGACTCTTGGTACAGTTTTTGCAATTCACGAAGGCGAGTGAGCTGTACTTGTGGTCACTTCGTGTACATGCACATTGCATAAGTGTGCGTGCCTGTCAAAGCCTAGGTGGGAGCGGGCAGGCGCGAGAATTGCGCTCGCTCACACTTACACAGATACGACACACACACAACCATAAGTCAGTCGCCCTCGTGAATTGCAAGAACTATACCACACAATAAAATGCAATTCGTTGCACAGCGCTAAGTTCCCAGTCTGCCCTCTCCCTTAAGCTGTGATCGTACTTATGTCTCTGTTCAAGACTCACATAGAGTTAAAATGAGACACAAATATGTTTCGTCATACTCATAAAATATATGTCTCTTTTTAACTCTGTCTTGAGTCTGAGCTGAGTTAGAGTGCCATCTACCAATCTCAGCCTTCAACGAATCGAAAGGCGAAATCTGAAAATTTCGAAATAGGTCTCTATAATTCTTTGGGTGCGAACTATTGTGAATTCTGTGCAAAAAAAAATTAAGTGGCACTCGGGGACTGCCGCGGTAAAGCTATTGCATAGCATTTTTTATCAACTTATGCAATTATAATATTTATACTTACAATATATTATGCAAAAAAATAATTAAAAAACAAAAAAACAAGAAAAGCGCACTGTCATTACTTCGCGAGTGAGATTCGAACATGCGACATCAATCACCATACGGTAAAGAAAGCGGCCGCTCGCCCACTGCGCCAAACAGAGCTACTTGTGAACCTCTAAAATGTTGAACGCTTACTGAACGACGGTGTTAGGCTTATTTTCGTTACGGAATTTCTTGATTCGGTCGCCGCGCTCAAACTGTTTGTCCTAGTTCAAAGCCCGCGATAAAAGCTATGCAATAGCTTAATAAAAAATTGATATTAGCAAGAGACCACACAGGCAAAATATTATTCTTCTCACGATTGGCCAAAGCGACAGTTCACAGAGCGAATTGATTGATTCCTCTCAGTATTGTTTAATTTTTGCACCATTTGGCACTTTACGAGCTTTTTGAGTCATTGTGTACTGTGGTCACGTAAAGCCTGTCGCGCATCATTAATTCATAATCTTCTTTGTCCTTTAATTCTTGGCGCGTATGCCAGATTCATACATGTAATGACATTGGTTAATCCTTATATTATTTTAGTCATAATGATTTATTCACAAAGCAATACCTAAAGGTAGGTATTACCCGCGACTTTGTCTGCGTGGATTAAGGTTTGTTTTGATTCCTGCGGGAATTCTTTAATTTTCCCGGATAAAATGTCTGTGTGTGAACCATCTCCATTTCAAATTTCAGCCAAATCAATTCATTCTTCGTGGCGTGAAAGAGTAACAAACTTCCATCCATACATTCTATAAACATAGACAAGTCCTAAGATCCTCAAACGCAGACTCGATCTTCAAGAGACGGGTTGTCAAGCTCGATCTGCCGAACGTAAGAACGGCCTTTGCAGGACGTTTCGCCCCGTTTGTTAGTGCAAAAATATACAACCGAGTCTCAAAATCGTGTAAACTCAGGAGCTGTACAACAAAACAGGCCAAGAAGGCTATTACTGACTGGCTGAAAGGTCTGACTTATGATGACACGGAAAATATACTAAACTAGCTGATGCCCGCGACTTCGTCCGCATGGATTTAGTTTTTAAAAATCCCGCTGGAACTCTTTCATTATCCGAGATAAAAAGTAGCTCTCCCGGTCTGAGGAACCACTACTACATCCATTACTAAACCCATGCAAAAAATCGCATCAATCCGCTGTTCTGTTGCGACGTGATTGAAGGACAAACCAACAAACAAACACACTTTCGCATTTAATAATATCAGTAATGCTTTATTATAACACTTTTTATAATTGTCAAATTTTTCATACCTAACCAAAGACAAAATTACGTTTAGCTGTCATTTACGTTTTGTGATTCCACTGTCATTTGCGTTTTGTTATTCCATGTCAGATGCGTTTTTCTTAATTCACGTTTTATAGTGACATGACGGAAACGCGGTCGAACGGGATAAAAAGTATCCTATGTCCCTCTCCTGGTTCTAAGCTACCTCTCCACCAATTTTCAGCCAAATCGGTTCATCCGTTCTTGAGTTATAAATAGTGTAACTAACACCACTTTTCTTAGATATAGATATAGATATAGATATAGATATAGATATAGATATAGAAGATATAGAAGATATACTAACGGCAAATAAGAAATAAATCTTTTTTGACATCTCAAAAACAAATAACTAATTTATTTAATTATATCATACGTAATATGCAGGGTGGGCCAGATCAGGTGGATATAAAATTTTTTTTAGATTGTTGACTTAGGGGCCTACCAGGACCCGCAAGGAAAAAAATCGATTCCCATCCTCTAGGCAAGCGCGCTCCATCTTAGGCTGCATCTTCACTTACCATCAGGTGAGATTGCAGTCAAGCGCTGGTCTATATATTTAAAAAAAAAATCCGATTACGAGAAAAAAAAATTTATTTGAAATTTTGGAATATCATTACCTTGACGAACTTTTAATTTTTTTTTAATTTTTCCAGTGACAATTTCCGCAATTTTTTTATTGAATATCTTTATCTAATAACTGTGCTCTCTTAGCAAAAAATTCCAGTCTGCTTAGCTGGTTTTAAGAGCATTAAATTTTAAATTATTTCAAGAAAATTAAGTTCATACAAAATCTACAGAAAACTTTAAAATTCCATTAAAAATAAAAGAAGAAATTCATAGCACTGGTGATTTTTTTAAAACTGTAGCAACTTATGTTCTTTCGATTGCCAAAAGAAAAATTGTATGTCAATGTGCCGGATAAAAAGTTATGATTTTTCAAAAGTCTTCGTTCCTTAGTTCCTTAGTGATACGCGTGTTCGACTGCGGCCGACGAGGTCCCGGGTTTGAGTCTCGGGTCGGATCAAACCAAGTATTGGGGTTTTCCGATAAGAAATTCTCAGTACTAGCCCGGAGTTTGGAAGTTGGCGTTGTTTCACCACGTGCCTTGGAGAACACGTAAAGCCGTTGGTCCTGTGCCTAATTTCTCTCCGGTCGTGTCGAATTTTCCGTCCCATCGGGCTATGAGAGTAATGAAACAGAGAGTGCACCTGTGTTCGCGCACACACTTGTGCACTTTAATATCTCACACACAGATGGCTAATCTTTCTGGAGATAGGCTACCGCCGTGGCCTTTCACCCAGTCCAGTTTTAAAAATTAATCAAAATATCGACTAATATATATATATATATATATATATATAAAAGAAAGTGGTTTTAGTTACACTATTTATAACTCAAGAACGGATGAACCGATTTGGCTGAAAATTGGTGGAGAGGTAGCTTAGAACCAGGAGACGGACATAGGATACTTTTTATCCCGTTCGACCTCGTTTCCGTCAAGTCACTATAAAACGTGGTATAACAAAAACGCATCTGACATGGAATAACAAAACGCAAATGACAGTGGAATAACAAAACGTAAATGACAGCTAAACGTAATTTTGTCTTTGGTTAAGTAGGTATGGTAAAAATTTGACAATTATAAAAAGTGTTATAATAAAGCATTACCTACTGATATTATAAATGCGAAAGTGTGTTTGTTTGTTGGTTTGTCCTTCAATCACGTCGCAACAGAACAGCGGATTGATGCAATTTTTTGCATGGGTATAGTAATGGATGTAGTAGTGGTTCCTCAGACCGGGAGAGCTACTTTTTATCTCGGATAATGAAAGTTCCCGCGGGATTTTTAAAAACTAAATCCATGCGGACGAAGTCGCGGGCACCAGCTAGTTTGTAATAAATCACGTCCAACTCAGTATTTTGATTAATTTCTTAAACGGGTCACTTTCAAGTAAAGATTTTTGACCGAGCGAAGCGAGGTCTCTGAGTTAACTAGAGCGATTTGCACTTGTCCGTCCGTCCGTCCGTCCGTCTGTCAGAGCCTTATAACTTTTGAATTACTGAACGTAATTACTTCAAATTTAGATATAATATGTAAACCGATGGCCTCCAGCCGAAAATGGCTTAAAAAGTTATAAAAATCTTTATTTCAGGGGGGCTCTCATAGAAGCGAATGCGAAGTAAAAAAAAAATATCGCGTTACATAAAATTGTTACGTATCATTTTAAAGATAATTTTGAACTGAGTACAAAAATATTTTTTTTTTAATTTTTCCCTTAAAATTGACGAAATGGGGGGCTTTCAAAGTGGCGATTTTATACGCTCGTTTGAAGACGCTCTCTAGGAAAATCCGCTATGGATTTTCGAACTGATTTTATTTTTTTAGGTCACTTATATCCTGTACTTGAACAACAAATACTAAAATTATATGAATATTATAAAGAAACGAGATTATTTAATTTTTAATGGGCATCAGTAATTCATATAGCATCAACATAGCTTCACAATAATGCTAATAGATGGCGCAGTCAGTAACTATTCCCATGGAACTACGAGTTACGACTACGACCTATCCCAAAAACAGTTTTGCGTCGACCATTATTATTTAGTTACTTACTTATTATACTACAATAATTGTATTGTAATTTTTTTGTACCATATTATTCAATTAAAATTATTTTTTAGTTAAATTTTAGTTAAATATTGTATATTTTCTATTCGCGTCGATTGATGACGATTTGTACAGATGCCCGTAACCCGGTTTCACTCGTTAGTACCTACATAATAATTCAATGTTTTCACTAACGTTCCCTAACCTTTACGGGCTACCTATAAGTTAGGTGATTGATGTTTTCTGTCAACTTATTTATCACGATCCTGTACGGGACACCTAAAAGGATATTGGGACGGATGTTAGGACTTAGGATTGTATTTAGGAGCTACCTACGTTAAGAGACTCCTACTTAGGGGATGATTTAGGTATGTTTGGTGAAAACGGGCATAATAATAATGTCAGTTTTGGTTATCATGTATCGATTGAATGAATAATCATGGGATACCGTTACCGCGAGGTCTCAGTTCGGGGCGAACCACTAGTTATGTAAACCTGTGAAGATGATAATTCTACTGGCGCAATTAGAATGCCATTAGCCTAGTTTGTCGTATTAGTTTACAAATTGCGAAAAACCAAATTAAATTTGAATTTCGCGGGCAGACTCATATAATCATCCTTATGACTTAAGAGTGTACGAGTAATGTATATAGGTAGTACCGTGCATAACGATTGATCGATTTAAATAAATATATTAACCACTTACGTCAATCGCTACATAACAGCTCGAAGTTATTGGGTAATAAAATTATACAATTTTTTTTGCATACGCACGTGGTTTGATTGCTTGGCATGTCATGTACATTAACTTTTTGCCGTGGATGGATATATATTACCAGAAAGTTAAGTTGACAACACAAATTACGGAAGACGAATTAATTCCATAAGATCATTCCGTAGGAGAAAGCAATCGAAGGCAATGGAAAACTGATAGAGATTGGTGTCCCAATGTGCTGAATTTACGACATCGGACTCAGTGAGTTGCTGAATACAAGCACCGTAAGACCACGTCATGTGGAAGTCCCAACAAGAGACCTATGCCCATTGTTCTTCGGTTGATAACTTTTAGCTTTGGAAAAAAGTGCTGCACGACAAATACACATATTTTCTAAATAAATAAAAGGAAAAGATGACTGATTGACATACTGACTGACTGACTGACTGACTGACTGACTGACTGACTGACTGACTGACTGACTGACTGACTGTCTGTCTGACTGTCTGTCTGTCTGTCTGACTGACTGACTGATCTATCAACGCACACTGCACAGCTTAAACCACTGAACGGATCGGGTTGAAAAGACATGTCCCAGTTTAGTATGGAGGGTGGTATTTTATTCTGAGTGTCCATTAACCAGAACCTAACTGCCATCACGTGAAAGAGAAAAAAAAATAAAATTAAACGCCATAAAAATAATAATTTTAGAGTCCTCGGTTTTTTTTAAATTAACTATGAAAAATACCGTTTGTAGAAAATATTTTTCAATGGATGGTAACACTAAAAACTTTTATAATCTATAGACTATCAAATCTGGCACCGGTTAATGTCATGTAAATGTCATTTTGAACCAAAAACATGTCATTTTGAACCAACAACCACTTTTGAACTGCCTATTCGAAAATGAAATTATTTGTTCCTGACAATCATCTGACATTGACAAGTTACATAGAATAATATTTTCAGTTTTTTACCGGTGTATAAATCACATGGAACTAGGAATTACGACAAATCACAAGCAAAAAAATGAGTAAAACAAAAAAAATTTTTTTTATTATCGGAGGATAAAAAATCTGTAAATTATTTTGATAGAAGCCTTTTGGGATCTTTATTCAACTACATTAAAATCATCCTTGTTAATTAAATTCAAATTTAAAAAACCAATTTTGGACAACTCCTTTCGCATGCAGTTAGATATATATTATGACGTAGGCATCCGCTTAAAAAGGATTTTTGAAAGGGGTAAAATAGGGGTTTTGAAATATCGAACTTAACGAACGAAGCTGCGGGTGAAAGCTAGCATCTATGTAAATCCATATCAGAAGTTGGTAAAAATGTAAATCATAGTTAACTTGGAAATCACTTTTCGCGCTTCCATAAAAGAAAATCAAGAATACGTCTTACTTCTTACTTGTAATACGATAAACGCAGCCAGTTTGTCATTATATCGTAAGGTCAAGGCAAAGAGCTCGCGTGCGGATCAAGACACGTGAGTAGTTACACAAGGAGCAAGTCTCGGACCACAATTATTCCTATTATAAAACGTTGATTGTTGCCCCGTGCAGGATCTGTGCACGTTAGAATCTAGTCAGATAATTGGAATGTGATATCGACCCGGATCGAAATATAAAATTGAAGTTACAAAATATGATGGCACTGAAATTAACAAAAATAAAAACATTCAAGTTCTGTGGGCATTCAGCACTAGTGTTGTTTTCACTTGACGTTTCGAAAACATTGCGCAAGAGTTTATTTGGATCATCATCATCAGCAACCCATCAACGGCTCACTACTGAGCGCAGGTCTCTCAGAGAAGGGATATATAGGCCATCGCCCACCAAGGCCCATTGCGAATTGGCAGACTTCACACACCTTTGAGAACATTATGAAGAACTCTCAGGTGTACAGATTTCCTCACGATTAGTTGAATAAAAACCTTTTATAATGTTCTTTATTGTAATGCACTGAAACCTGGCAAAGTAAAGAATGAAAATTTCATTATAAACTAAATTATTAACTTAACTAAATATTAGATTTAATAATTCAAGCAATGTCAAACACAATGATAATTATGAATTTTAAGTAATGCTGAGTAAGAATAATTGCAATAACTTCAAAGGTGCAGCGTTATTGAAGGACATAACAACAAACACACATTATAGCATTTATAATATCAGTAAAAAGAAAAACGCAAAAAATATAGTAGGTATAGGTGATATGTATGGCACTTAAATTAATCGTGTATTTATTGCAAAGAATGATTGTTCTGACTATTGTGGTCTTTATGTCATCTTTTATGATTGCTTATGTATTATTTATTAATGTTGTAACCACAAGTAAATAACTATTTGTCTGAATACAAAATGGACTGTTTTAATGTGAAATTATTAGAATTTATCAGTTTGATGGAAATACTATAAAATATCAATAAGAGGTAATTGTTGTCACTTAACTGCTGCGTTAATATTTAACGAGTATGGCATTTCATATATTATGTCTTATTCATCATGAAAGTCATCATGACACATCATTTTAACAGTCTTTGAAACATAAGACATCTGCCGCATTCAGAAATACATTAAATTATATTAAACTAGCGACCCGCCCCGGCTTCGCACGGTTAGTAGAGCATATTACGCCTATGCTTTGCGAACTCCTTGGAATGTTCCATAAGTTATACCTTGAACAGCACATTGTACAGTACGTAAGCTTATTTAAAAGAATTAGTATCGCTCGGAAACGCTCGGCTTATATTATAGCAACCCGCGGAGCGCGTTTAAAATTATTTTGGCGCGCGTTCGTTTTTATTTTGCGATAACTCCTCAGATATGCCGACGATACAGTATTGATTGCTAGTACTGCCACCGGGCTACAACAATTACTAACCGAAGTAGCAAGAGCTGGAGAAGCTAAAGGCTTATCCATCAACGTCGCCAAAACCAAAGCCATGGTTATTTCTAAGAGTCCGGAAAGGCCTTTCCATCTGAAATTAAAAGATCAGTGTATTGATGTGGTCCCGAAGATAAAGTACCTAGGTAGATATTTCACTTCGGATCTAGATCACCTACAGGAAATAAAATGCCGTATTAGCCAAGCTAAAATCGTGTTTCACAAGATGTCCAAGACCCTCTGCAGCCCTAAATTGCAGGTCGAACTAAGATGCCGCCTTGTGAAATGCTACGTCTGGTCCACTCTCTTGTATGGCTGCGAAACATGGGTTCTCAAAAAAGAAGCAACAAGTCGATTGCAAGCTTTTGAAATGTGGATATATAGGAAAATGCTCCGAATCCCATGGAACAGCTTTACACCAAATAGTAGGGTACTGGAATTAGTCCACAAAAGGAGAGAACTCATGTCCACCATCATACGAAGAAAAGTAGCTTTCTTTGGACACCTACAAAGAGGAACCCAATTCTCATTCCCAAAACTAGTGCTGGAAGGGAGGATTGCAGGCAAGAGAGCTCCAGGTCGCCAAAGACGCAAGTGGTTGGACGATATAAGGGGGTGGACTGGGCTGACTTATCCAAAATTAAAAGATGCGGCTTTAAATAGAGAAGCTTTTCGCATGATGACCGCCAAACTTCAATACGAGGAAGGCACACGATGATGATGATGATGATGATAACTCCTAAGATATTCAGTTAAATTGTATGGTGTAAAGGACTATCATAATATGCATGAAATGCGTAAGGTAACTAACGTATTTAAGTTGATAAGGATTAATACTGTATCTGTCTAAATAGATTTCCAATTACCGCATGGTGCGTGACCATTTTTTAGAAGTTAAAATGGGTATATTGAGCTATCCATAAAAGAGAGATATATGCCGTCGCGGATTTTTTCGTACAGAATTTCCCACCATACCACCACCATACTTTTTTTCGTTATATCTCAAAGGGATTAGCCAGCGTTTTCGATGAAAGCTCCCAGGCGGCTTAAATTTTCCCGACATCGTCAACAATTATCGTCATGTTTCAACCAATTTAGACAAAATCTTAACAAATTATACACTAAAACCTTCGTCATGAATCACCCTATGTACTGGTGAAAACCGCATTAAAATCCGTTCAGTAGTTTTTGAGTTTATCGCGAACAGACAGATGGACAGACAGACAGACGCGGCGGGGAACTTTGTTTTATAAATGTAGTGATGAGTCTTTAACATTTAATTTTTTTTATTTCACGTAGACTAACATGTGGCTCTTACGACACGTCATGACTCTACCTCCGGTTCGGAAAGCAGGTTCCGCTGGGAAGAGCTGGCAAGAAACTCGGCAGTTGTTTTTTTCAAAACAATACTTTGCAATATCACCTACTAGCTGATGCCCGCGACTTCGTCCATTTTAAAAATTAAATCCACGCGATTTAATTTTTAAAATCCCTCGGGAACTCTTTGATTTTCCGGGATAAAAGTAGCCTATGTCACTCTGCAGGCCCTCAACTATACCCATGCAAAAAATCACGTCGATCCGTGGCTCTGTTGCAGCGTGATGGAAGGACAAACCAACAAACAAACACACTTTCGCATTTATAATATACTAGCTGATGCCCGCGACTTCGTCCGCGTGGAAAAAGTTTTTAAAAATTGCTTTTTCGTTGCACTACACCAGTATCTAGTCCGTACTATGTGGTATAGAGCTACAATAGCAACCCACAATCGACATTTTCTTCAGCCGGTACCCAGCAGCACAAAGAATGAGGAATTGGTACTTGGAGTTCAATGATGTAGCCCAGTGGTGTAACAATGGGGGGAGGGTGATTCCTAAACCAAATCGAACGATTGTGAAATTAGGTGAATAGATTGATGTCATCTAAGAATACAAAGCTACTGTACGAAGTTTTTGTAAAAGCAAAACGGAAGCTCGAATTTTTTTTACGGCAGCTTGCCACTGCGTAGTTCATACTTGGTACCCATTACCCATTTAGGTGAGCAGGACCCAGCACCAGCAGAATTCGTCCAGTTACAGTTTTATTATAAGTATAGTTAGATGGATGAGTTAGGATTTTGTTTGTTTGTTGTTTTTACATTGTTTTTTTTTTAATATATTATTAAACGTTCTGTTTTTTTACTTTATTTTTTATTTAAAATATGTAGTTAATAATTAATTAATTAAGACTAATGTATATTATTTTATTCTTATTTGTTAATCATAATTATTTTTTATTGTTAGTTAATTTATTGTTATTTATATATTATCTTTTTTAATATCGTTTTAAACGTTTTATATTTAAATTTATTTTTTTATAGAATATTCTTTAAAGCATAATTATATTTTATATTGTTTTTTAAATATATTTTTTGAACGTTTTATTTTTTACTATATTTTTTGTGTATAATATGTATTTTATAATTATTTTTATTTATGTATTAGTTTTAATTACTTTAATTTATAATTAATTAAGGCTTATTAATGTTTATTATTTTATCTTTTTCGTTCGGATGGATGGATGTATGGTTGTTACTACGACTTGTACTTGGTTGTGACTTCAAAAGGAGGAGGTTCCCAATTCGTAGGAATCTTTTTTTATGTATGTTCACCGATTACTCCTCCTTCGAAGACGCCAGAACCGATTTGGAAAATTCTTTTTTGTTTCAAAGGGTCTTCCCGGGTGGTCTCGTTTAAATTTTATCGAAATCAGTCGAGCGGTTTTTAAAAAAATAACAATAAATTAGATACTTTGCATTAGCGCGGGCGATTGAAGTCGGTTTTAAAAATAGAATTTTTATTATAGATTTCTTTTCAAATGTTTGTTCCCGAGACAAAAGCAGCCTTTGTCACTTTCCAGGTCCTGAACATTACCTGTGTAAAAAACCACGTCAATCTAAACTCAACAAATGCGTAAAAAATAGCAACGCATACATACATACATACATACAAACATACATACATACAAACATACATACATACATACATACATAATTGCCGCGTAATTAAAAGAAATACGTGAAAAGTAACATGCGGAAATCCCGCAGGAACTGTTTGTTTTCCCGGAATATAATGTAGCTTAAGTCACTTTTCAGGTCCTCAACTATGCCTATCAAAATACCACGTCAATCTGTAACTCCGTTGGCGCATAATTGAATCCCATTATCCCGCAGGAATTGTTTGTTTTCCCGGGATTAAAGGTAGCTATTTCACTTTTCAAGTCCTCATCTTTGCCTATCCAAAAAACCACGTCAATCTGTAACTCCGTTGGCGCATAATTGGATCCCATTATCCCGCAGGAACTGTTTGTTTTCCCGGGATTGAAGGTAGCCTTTTCACTTTTCAAGTCCTCATCTTTGCCTATCCAAAAAATCACGTCAATATGTAACTCCGTTGGCGCATAATTGGATCCCAATATCCAACAGGAACTGTTTGTTTTCCCGGGATAAAAAGTAGCCTTTGTCACTTTCCAGGTCCTCAACTTTACCTGTGTAAAAAAACCACATCAATCTAAACTCAACAAATGCGTAAATAATAGCGACATACATACATACATACATACATACATGCATACATACATACATACATACATACATACATACATACATACATACATACATACATACATACATACATACATACATATATAATAGCCGCGTAATTAAAAGATAAATACGTGCAAAGTAGCATGCGGAAATCCCGCAGGAACTGTTTGGTTTACCGGGATATAAAGCAGCCTTTGTCACTTATCAGGTCCTCAACTATGACTATCAAAAAAAACCATGTCAATCTGTAACTTCGTTGGCGCATAATTGAAGGATTAATATGTGAAAAGTAGCATACGAATATCCCGCGGGAACTGTTTGCTTTTCCGGGATTATAAGTAGACTTTGTCGCCTTTCAAGTCCTCAACTATGCCTATCCAATAAACCACGTCAATCTGTAACTCCGTTTTGAAGGATAAATATGTGAAAAGTAGCATACTAATATCCCGCAGGAACCGTTTGTTTTCCCGGGATAAAAAGTAGCCTTTGTCATTTTTCAGGCCCTTTACTTCACCTGTGCAAAATAATCACGTCAATCTAAAACTCCATCGCGCGTATTTTGAAGGACAAATGCGTTAAAAATAGCGATGCTATCCCACAGGCACTGTTTGCTTTTCCGGTATAAAAAGTAGCCTATGTGCTATTCCAGACTATAATCTATGTCTGTGCCAAATTTCAGCAAAAGCGGTTCATTCGTTGTCGCGTTAAAGAGTAACAAACATCCATCCGTCCATCCATCCATATATCCATCCTCACAAACTTTCGCATTTATAATATAAGTAGGAGGAAGTAGGATAGTAGGATAGGTAGTAGGAACATACATACATACATACATACATACATACATACTTACATACATACATACATACATACTTACATACATACATACATACATACATACATACTTACATACATACATACATACATACATACATACATACATACATACATACATACATACATACATACATACATACATACATACTTACATACATACATACATACATACATCCTACTAATATTATAAATGCGAAAGTTTGTGAGGATGGATGTATGGATGTTTGGATGGATGGATGGATGGATGGATGGATGGATGTTTGTTACTCTTTAACGCGACAACGAATGAACCGATTTCGCTGAAATTTGGCACAGACATAGATTATAGTCTGGAATAGCACATAGGCTAATTTTTATCCCGGAAAAGCAAACAGTTCCTGCGGGATAGCATCGCTATTTTTTACGCATTTGTCCTTCAAAATACGCGCAATGGAGTTTTAGATTGACGTGATTTTTTTGCACAGGTGAAGTTAAGGGCCTGAAAAATGACAAAGGCTACTTTTTATCCCGGGAAAACAAACGGTTCCTGCGGGATATTAGTATGCTACTTTTCACATATTTTATGTTTGGATGTATGTATGTATGTATGTATGTATGTATGTATGTAAGTATGTATGTACATACAGACATACATCCAAACATAAAATATGTGAAAAGTAGCATACTAATATCCCGCAGGAACCGTTTGTTTTCCCGGGATAATAAGTAGCCTTTGTCATTTTTCAGGCCCTTAACTTCACCTGTGCAAAAAAAATCACGTCAATCTAAAACTCCATTGCGCGTATTTTGAAGGGCAAATGCGTAAAAAATAGCGATGCTATCCCGCAGGAACTGTTTGCTTTTCCGAGATAAAAAGTAGCCTATGTGCTATTCCAGACTATAATCTATGTCTGTGCCAAATTTCAGCAAAATCGGTTCATTCGTTGTCGCGTTAAAGAGTAACAAACATCCATCCATCCATCCATCCATCCATCCATCCAAACATCCATACATCCATCCTCACAAACTTTCGCATTTATAATATTAGTAGGAAGTATGATTATGTATCTATTACACTGACTAATAATTATCATCATCAAATCTTTAAATGAGCTGTCATTAATATGCACTAACAAAGCGTTTATAGTTGAATCTGGGAGCGAATTTTTTTTGAATGTCTTAGTAATTATCATCATCAAATCTTTAAATGAAGTGTCATTAATATGCACTAACAAAGCGTTTATAGTTGAATCTGGGAGCGAATTTTTTTTGAATGTCTTAGTAATTATCATCATCAAATCTTTAAATGAAGTGTCATTAATATGCACTAACAAAGCGTTTATAGTTGAATCTGGGAGCGAATTTTTTTTGAATGTCTTAGTAATTATCATCATCAAATCTTTAAATGAAGTGTCATTAATATGCACTAACAAAGCGTTTATAGTTGAATCTGGGAGCGAATTTTTTTTGAATGTCTTAGAAGTTACAAGTTTTCTCACTATGGAGAACTCTTAAGCATGGAAAACAAAGAACTGGAAAACAGGCGAGGAAACTTCTAACGATGTTTTATTTCGCCGTATTTAATTGCCTAAAACGGACATAACTTCGAAAAGTAAGAGATGCGTGCCTGGGATCGAAACCCGGATCCCAGTAGGCTATCGTACTAGGTTACGTTCCCTCAAATATGGTTGGGCGAAGCAACGGCTGGATTATGCGTCATGCTCGTGAATGGGTTCCACCGGCGGGAATGGGGCACTACTTTCTGTCTACCCATCTTAAAATGTATGCATTTTTGGAACTTCCCCTCATTGTGGAAACTGCATATATAGCATAGTACATATTGTAAACTGTATTGAAAAAGAGCAACAAAAAGAATTCCGAACCAGTGGTAGTTTCGTTTGACTATTCGAAAGCGCTTGTAAAAGTTGATTTCATTAAAAAATATTTCTTTTCTATTCTATCACCGCGTAGATAACAAATCAATCAGCAAGGAAATAGGAATACAGGATGCAAAAGCAACACGGGAAACAGCGTTTGAAGGCAATTCACAACAGATTTATCAAGCAAAAAGATAAAATCGATATTGCAAGAAATATTTGCGAACTGTTCGCTAAGATTAATGATGGCAACATGTGAACACTTCCTTAATTCCAACCTGTGTATATTTATATTGGTATTTGTAAAGCTGATTGCTTAAAGGAAGTAGCGAATTTTTTGTATTAGGGTTCCGTACCCAAAGGGTGCCAACGGGACCCTAGGCTATTATCAAGCCTCCGCTGTCCGTCCGTCCGTCTGTCATCGGGCTGTATCTCGTAAACCGTAATAGACAGACAGTTTGCCACTATAACAACAAATAATAATAATAAAATTAAATTAAAAAATAAAGTGGGCTCCCATACATGGAAAAGGAGTAATAAAATTTAATTTTTGTACCCTGGCATGTGGGGTGTCATTGTCTAGAGCTCATTAAGTGGAGTTCAAATATACAGCGTGGGCCAGACCAGGTGGATATAAAATTTTTTTTAGATTGTTGACATAGAGGTCTACCAAGACCGGCAAGGAAAAAAATCGGTTACCAAACGATTACGAGAAAACAAAATTATTTACAATTTTGGAATATTTACGCCTTGACGTACTTTTAATTTTTTTTAAATTTTTCCAGTGACAATTCCCGCAATTTTTTTATGGAATATCTTTACCTAATAATTGTGCTCTCTAAGGAAAAAAATCCAGTCTGATTAGCTGGTTTTAAGAGCATTAAATTTTAAATTATTCCAAGAAAATTAAGTTCATCTAAAATCTACAGATAATTTTAAAATTCCATTAAAAATAAAAGAAGAGGTTCATAGCACTGGTGATTTTTTAAAAACTAACAACTTATGTTCTTTCGATTTCCAAAAGAAAAATTGTATGTCAATGTGCCGGATAAAAAGTTATGATTTTTCAAGTCTTCGTTCCTCATTCCTGTAAATAACGACCTTATTGAAAAAAATGTTAATTGTTTGTGGAGACTGCAGTATGTCCATTAATTTTAACTGCCTCGTAGGTCTAGTGGTAAGCGTGTTCGATTGCGGCCGACGAGGTCCCGGGTTCGAGTCCCGGGTCGGGCCATACCAAGTATTGGGGTTTTCCGATAAGAAATTCTCAGAACTAGCCCGGAGTTAGGAAGTTGGCGATGTTTCACCCCGTGCCTTGGAGAGCACGTAAAGCCGTTGGTCCTGAGCCTAATCTCTCTCCGGTCGTGTCGAATTTTCCGTCCCATCGGGCTACGAGAGTAAAGAAACAGAGAGTGCACCTGTGTTCGCGCACATACTCGTGCACTTTAATATGTCCCGCACAGATGGCTTATCTTTCTGGAGATAGGCTGCCGCGGTGGCCGATATTCGGTAGGGAGGACATTAATCCTTTAATGATGAATGACGGTATCTACTTTTTTAAGAGAAAGAAAAATAAAACAATGTTTTATTTTTCTGAATTTTGGCCACGGCGGCAGTCTATCTCCAGAAAGATTAGCCATCTGTGCGGGAGATATTAAAGTGCACAAGTGTGTGCGCGAGCACAGGTGCACTCTCTGTTTCTTTACTCTCATAGCCCGATGGGACGGAAAATTCGACACGACCGGAGAGAGATTAGGCTCAGGACCAACGGCTTTACGTGCTCTCCAAGGCACGGGGTGAAACATCGCCAACTTGCTAACTCCGGGCTAGTTCTGAGAATTTCTTATCGGAAAACCCCAATACTTGGTATGGCCCGACCCGGGACTCGAACCCGGGACCTCGTCGGCCGCAATCGAACACGCTTACCACTAGACCTACGAGGCAGTTAAAATTAATGGACATACTGCAGTCTCCACAAACAATTAACATTTTTTTCAATAAGGTCGTTATTTACACGAATGAGGAACGAAGACTTTTGAAAAATCATAACTTTTTATCCGGCACATTGACATACAATTTTTCTTTTGGAAATCGAAAGAACATAAGTTGTTACAGTTTTTAAAAAATCACCAGTGCTATGAACCTCTTCTTTCATTTTTAATGGAATTTAAAAATTTTCTGTAGATTTTGGATGAACTTAATTTTCTTGGAATAATTTAAATTTTATTGCTCTTAAAACCAGCTAATCAGACTGGAATTTTTTTCTAAGAGAGCACAGTTATTAGGTAAAGATATTCCATAAAAAAATTGCGGAAATTGTCACTGAAAATATTAAAAAAAAATTTAAAGTTCGTCAAGGCGTTCTTCTTCTTCTTTATCAACCTATAGACGTCCACTGCTGGACAAAGGTCTCCTGCATGGACTTCCACAGGCTTCGGTCTTGCGCCGCTTGGATCCAGCGGCTCCCTGCGACTCGTTTGATGTCGTCGGTCCACCTGGTGGGGGGCCTGCCAACACTGCGTTTCCCGGTGCGGGGTCGCCACTCCAACACCTTGGGACCCCAACGACCATCAGCTCTTCGAACTATGTGCCCCGCCCATTTCCACTTCAGTTTCGCGACACGCTGAGCTATGTCGGTGACTTTGGTTCTCCTACGAATCTCCTCATTTCTGATTTGATCTCGCAGGGATATACCGAGCATAGCTCTCTCCATCGCTCGCTGGGTGACTCTGAGCCTTCATATGAGGCCCATAGTTAGCGACCATGTCTCGGATCCGTATGTCATCACTGGCAACACGCACTGTTCGAAGACTTGAGTCTTAAGGCACTGAGGGATTTTGGCGTCAAGGCGTTAATATTCCAAAATTGTAAATAATTTTTTTTTTCTCGTAATCGGTTGGGAACCGATTTTTTCCTTGCGGGTTCTGGTAGGCCCCTATGTCAACAATCTAAAAAAAATTTTATATCCACCTGGTCTGGCCCACCCCGTATATATTTTTTATTTTTTAGCTACAAAAATGAAGAAATGGGGGGCCGTCAAAGTTGTCAGTTTTGGACCAATTTTGTTAGGGGGTCTATCTCAAAAACTAAACTATTTAGGAATTTGAAATTTTGGTATATTATGTACCTACCATATTATAGTGTATTTAAAAAAACATAATATACTGAAAACACCTATTTATAATGCGGTTTGTAAGTTGTGACCAAAACAAACGAGCATTTTTTCTCCATGTGCTAATTTAGTACTTTCTAAGAACTAAGATATCTAAATATAATATCTAGTTTTAAAAAAATGATTTGGTCATATGGACGGAACCCTAAAAGAGCGAGGCCCGACTCGCACTTGGCCGATTTTTTTATTATCTATTAAAGATAAATTAGATAAATTGAAGTCTCGAAATATGGTGCCACCGAAGAATTTTGCGAAAAAGTTGGTTCTATCAAGTATTAAAAGTTTAAACATCATTACATCGTGAATGAAGTTAAAAAAAAAGGGTTGTAAGCGAATTACTCGTTTGTCTGGCTCTGGTCATAATAAATGATTTGCAGATATTAATGATTTGTCACGTTCAAACCATTAGTTAGGTACAAGTGGAGGTTCGGACAAATTGGAATTAATGGATTTGAGAATTTTTTGCTAATTATAATAATCCGGTATTTTCTAAATTTTGGAGCTAATATTAAATTCATGGTTAAGCTGTTTTTAACCTCCGTAGGAAAAAGAGGGGTACCTGTCTGTTTCCTCTCAGCTCCCTAACGAATTGACCGATTTTGTTGCGGTTTTTTCTGCTTGAAAGCTAACGTGATCGAGGTGGATCTTAGATATTATGATGTTCAGGCGTTTGAAGACGCTCAACTCACTTCTTACTTGATTAAAATAAGTGTAATTGTGTAATTTTGTGTACTGTTACTTTGGATGTCTTCCAAGGCATGATAACCTTGAACTGATGCTGCAGCCTCAAGTAGTCTGCGGAATCCCAACTCCTCACCAACTTACAGCAGATATATTGTGTTTGGGCTCATAAGAATGGTCTCAATGAGTAGCTGTTAGATAGATGATGATCGAGGATCGAGGAGGGGGATCTGAGGTGCGATTATCTAAAATTATTCCATTGATCGTAATCGTATTCGATGACATTAGCGTCAAAGTAAAATAAACCATAACAGCATTGAATTAGAGCTCAATTTTGTGTATGAATTCTAAATTCTTATACGTTTACGTATGTACGATACGCTCCATAACGCTCCATATTAAAATCGGTTGTACCTACTGAATTTATGACGTTAAATGAATACAATCAAGGATTATTATACTTTGACGCTAATGTGACGAATACGATCAATGGGATAACTTTTATACAATTGGTATCCTAATGATGGAGTAGAAAACTGGGTAATAGGATGTCAGGTATATCGTACATAGTCCGGCCATTTTACATTTCAAGGTGTTTAACACTAGTTTGAGACTGTAATTATACTATAGAGGAGAATATTAGTCTAGCTCAGCTAACTATCAGATAATCATTATAAAAAAAATTTGAGAGGTGTCAAGGGACACCCGGGTTGAACGTAGTTCCTTTCGATTAATTTTAGTGAAGGAATTGTAATAAACTAGAGGTGTCATCTAGTATTAAATTGATTAACTACGATGAATTTTAATATTTAGTTTATTTCTATTGCACTGTTACAAAACCAAAGAGTTACTCTGGTGGAGTTACTGTTTTTTCACAGATGGCGTTAGTAGTACAATAACTTTTTATCCAATTTATACAATAAAAAATTAGGGAAAAATTCCACATTTAGAAATTATTTAAAATAAAATTGATATTAGAAAATTCAGTCTGTCGAGCTGGGATTCGAACCATCGACGTTGAACTTATAGGCGACTGCCCTAACCACTAGGCCATGCAGACGCCGTGTTCTAAGGCGAATATACCGAACACAATGCAAAATTCACATTCAACAAAAAAGTGTCGGTTTCAAAAATGTGTCGAGTGTCGGTTCCTTAATTTTTTCCGTCTAGCCCCCTTCCGTACCGCGCGATAAGGAACTACGTTCCAAAAATACGTGTGGCACTCGGGGACTGCCGCGGTAAAGCTATTGCATAGCATTTTCTAGTCGTACGCACACAAACACCGTGCCGAAGTCTGCCGACGTTAGACGATGCACGGCTTGTGTTAGGTTTATTTTCGTTACGGAATTTCTTGATTCGGTCGCCGCGCTCAAAGCCCGCGATAAAAGCTATGCAATAGCTTAAAAAATTATATTATATTAAAAGTACTAATACGAGAGAGCTCGTTACTGCGACGAAGTTAAGGTAGAAAGCCGACAGGCTCCCACATGTTTTACGCATAAATACTTTATAATGGAGGCGTGTAATGATGATCTTGCGTCAAATAATGACAGCTGTCATTAAATGATGACGACTGTTCTGCGACATTGCGCGGTGCAAACAGTTTTTATTGTGATGTCATCAAAAGAGTTGATATTATAATCAAATCAACCGAATTTCGATGTTGATGTGAATATTTCTTACCTTGACTAATGTAAGTTGCCAGGTCATCAGCTTACAATTTTTTATTACATTAGTACATATACATCTATATCTATATATATATAAAAGAAAGTGGTGTTAGTTACACTATTTATAACTCAAGAACGGATGAACCGATTTGGCTGAAAATTGGTGGAGAGGTAGCTTAGAACCAGGAGACGGACATAGGATACTTTTTATCCCGTTCGACCGCGTTTCCGTCAAGTCAATATAAAACCTGGTATAACAAATGCATCTGACATGGAATAAAAAAACGAAAATGACAGTGGAAGAACAAAACGTAAATGACAGCTAAACGTAATTTTGTATTTGGTTAATTATGGTAAAAACAGTTATAAAAATTATAGTTTAACGTAATTGATAATATCATCAGTAATATGTTTTCTCTTTGAATCATCATTAACAATGCCGCGAGCAAGACGATCAAATGTTTCCTGCTACAAAGCTACGGATTGACGTGATTTATTGGATAGGTATAGTTGAGAACCTGGAGGGTGACAAAGATTTCCCGCGGGATGTTATGAACTAAATCCACGCAGACGAAGTCGCGGGCATCAGCTAGTTACAAATAAAAAAATTGTAAGCTTAAAGAATTTTGTATGTTAAAGTTTGACTACCTTATCTGATTTTTACAAGCTTTTATTTAGCTTGACCAGTTTATTTATTTACTTATTTGTTTGTTTGGGTCAAATCTTGCAAGATGAATTAGACCCACTTCCCGGTATCTGATCGAGCTGAAATTTTGCATTTATGTGTAAATCGGATGACAATGCAATATTATTGTGACATGGAGCTGATCTGATGATGGAAACTGAAGATGGCTATCGGAACTCTGTAATAAAACGACGTAACCCCATGTTTGGGCTCGTTTGATTCGTCATAACAAGTTCTCTGATCCTAAATGATATCCAGAGTCTAATGATGTAGCTACTAAAAGCTTACATTTAAAAATAAAATTTTTAATTTACACTTGTTTATATTCATAACTGCCAATCAGGTCACACTTATTTATTACACTTGACGCCCGCGACTTCATCTGCGCGGATTAAGCGTTTTTGATTCTTTAATTCTTCCGCAGGAATTCTTTAATTTTCCGGTAAAATATAGCCCTATGCCATTCTGATGTATAAAACATATAAGTTATTACATTGTAAGGTTTCATCAAAATCCGTCCAGTAGATTTTGCGTGAAAGAGTAGCAAACAAAATAACTATAATTACAGTATTAATAATAATGCTAAAACCAAAATTTAACAGAAAACCTTGAAGGAAAGTTAAAATGCCCATTACTAAAGTGCTTAAATAATAATTATAAAAGTTTATTTTGACTTTCTTACCTGATGTTACTTATGTGTTTTGATTAGGCAGGTAAATAGGTAGTTAATAAACTTAACACGATGACTACTGGTGTCTGGTACTGAGGTCATGGTTTGTCAGAAAACAAATTAAACAAAAAACCACTGTGATAATTACTTACACTAGCGGCACGCTATGATGGCCGGTTTGACGTTTGTGCGCTCATGAAGTTCCGTATTAATTGATAACGACTTTGAAGGAAATAATTGTATTACTTTATTGACGATAGTGATGTGCAGAGATTCATAAATTTTATCGAATGTAGTTTTAGGTTTAGGATTTATTTATTAAATTGATTTCTAAAATGTATACAAGTGCAGAAAAATCAGTTTGCACCATTTAAGGGGTGAATGTACTTGTGAATATGAACAATTTTCACTATGTGGACAAACCTCTGAAATCGCAAAAAAATATCAGCTGTTTCATACAAAAGGTAAAATTTTTATTTTTATATGATATATACCACAACTCGGCATTTGGTTTTCTAAATTGAAAATTTTTAAAAATGGAATCTAATACGATCGTCACATAGGATCGCTGGCTAGCACAACTACTACCTCCGGCAAACTCGCGTCAATGCTCAATGCAAAACAAAGCAGTTTCGAATTGACGTTGCTTCGAAAAGTATAAACTGTCAGTGCAATGCGATTGTGATATAGTTTTGACCTGGCTTTGGATTTCAAATATTGATACTGCATTACTGTTGACCCTTGCTCGTTAATTTGGACTCTGTTCAAGCCCTTTGTTGTGGATTTCGTCGATATGACCGAACGTACGCAGAGAACTGTTCTAAATAGTCAGACACGTGAGTTCGTAATACGCCTTCGTAACTATTTCGATCGTGAAGCTCAAAATGGAGGGCCAATTTTACCTATAACGTCAGTGGTTGAACGCGTAGCTGAGGCGCTTAATATTGGACAACGAACTGTTAGACGGATAACTAAAAAAAAATATGGCGAGACTGGCACAGAAGAAAATAAACTTCACACACCAAAAAAGAGAAAACGAGCAAAACCAGTCGTAGGCATCGATAGCTTTGATGCCGATGCTATCCGAAGACATGTTTACGGCTACTATTTACAGAAGGAGTATCCAACAAGAAAAAAGTTGGTGCATTCACTGAAGGAAGCTGGATTATTCTTCGGTGGGGAAAGTTCTTTAACGAAGATTTTGAAGACCATTGGATTTCGATACAAAAAATGTAACAAACGCAAAATATTGATGGAAAGATTTGATATAGCGATGGCAAGGTATACTTTTTTACGGCAAGTGAAAGAAATCAAAAATTGGCAAAATGTTGTGTTCTTGGATGAAACATGGCTTAATGCTAACCATACTGTAGGCCGTTCTTGGAACGATGACACAGCAGCATCTACTTCCAAAGTTCCTGTAGGAAAAGGATCGCGACTTATAATTTGTCACGCCGGAACCATCAACGGGTTTGTCGAAGGTTCTCTCATGGCTTTTGCGTCAAAAACCACTGGAGACTATCATGAAGACATGAATGGAGAAAAGTTTACTGAATGGTTTACCTCAATGTTGTGTAGCCTCCCTGAACCATCTATTATAATTATGGACAACGCCCCATACCACTCGATGCAAATTGACAAGCCACCTGCCCAATCCCAAAAGAAAGCTGATATCGTCGCATGGCTTCGTAAAAATGGCGTAGATGCAAACATGAATATGTTAAAAGCGGAATTAGTACGTCTTTTAAAAGAAAACAAACCAACCAAGATCCGATACGTCATTGACGAAATAGCATTAGAACATGGGCACAGAGTTATACGGTTACCGCCTTACCATTGTGAGTATAATGCGATTGAGTTGGTGTGGGCTCAAATTAAGGGATATGCTGCAAGACACAATACAGAACCCCCATTTACCACAAAAAAAATGCTAAAATTATTAGAAGAAGCTTGTGAACATGTGACTAAAGGAGACTGGGAAAAGGTTGTGAATAGAACTGTTAAATTAATAAGGGAAGATTATGAAAGAGATGTGAAAATAGATAATATTATAGAAAACGAACATATAATTATTAATGTAGGTGATGATAGCAGTGACGACAGTGAAAATAGTAGTATGGACGAATCTGATTAATTATGGCCTTTTGTGGCACCTTTTTTGGTATCTTTTGTATTCATATGTTTCTTGTGTGCATATAAAGTATGTATATTCATTTTCATTCAAATATTCAGTTCGTTCAAATAAATTAAATAAACATATACATTTTTGTTTTATTAAACCTATTTAATCAGGTACAAAAACAAAACTTAATTGTTTTTTGTTCGAGAATAAATTGACATTCCACATCACTATTGTAATGTGTCAAACCGGCCATCATAGCGTGCCGCTAGTGTAGCGACGTTCTGCAAAGTGCTTGCTTTTGTTTGTCGTTATATAGTGATGTTTTTGTTTCTAAGGCCCATAGTAGACCTCCACTGTGAAATAAAAGCGAAACCGCTGAAGTTTCCGCATGACTTCTACATTGTTAGAAAAAAGTAGTACTCCTATTGCCTATTTTGACAAAGATTTGATGATGAATCTGTCTTTGTTTCTCGCGATTATATCCCCTAATTTTCTATCCCCTAGCATACTTCTACCACGAGAGTGCCTGGCATCAGAACAGAGCCAAAACTGCGTGGGAAAGAGATCAAACTCTTAAGGGAAAACCCAATTTCACCTTCGCAGAATAACTTTAAAGTTTTTGCGTTGAAAATCTGTGTTTAAAACTAACATTCGTCAGTTAAAGTGTACTGGGGTCTGTGATTTTTGAACTAGATTCTTAATCTAGGTTACATCTTTACGTTATAACAGGCAGTATCGCTTCTCTTGCATAAATAACACAACCTCCAAGTGATGCAGGCTTCAGCGAATACGCTGCTGCAATTACGCGCTGAGGCCTTCTTCTAAAGCTTTTTATTTTAACCCCCGACAAAAAAGAGGGATGTTATACGTTAGGCGTGTGTATCTGTGTATATCTCTGCATTATAAAAGGCAGTATCGCTTCTCTTGCATAAACGACCATGTAAGGCAGGCTTTAGCGGCTACGCTGCTGCGATTTCGCGGCGGAGATGTCCGAAAGGCCTTAGAAAGCTTTTTATTTTCTGTGACGACGCGATCGTTGGTATTTTATTTTTATGTTAATTGTTTAAGGTTTTGTTTCATTTTAGGGGTCTTCGAATCTACTAGTTTCCTACATCATGATTTATCTATAAATTCAGCATGCAAGCAAGCTCATAATTCTTTCTGTACTAAATGTTAACACTACCAGTGGTGCAAGCCGGTGGTGTCACGGGTCCAAAACGAATGTTCTGTACATGTTAAGATCAGCTCAACCGTAGAACTGATCTTTTTTTATTCACTTTATTGCACAACATAAATATAGTACAAAAGGCGGACTTAATATACTATTACATTTCGTATCCCTCTCTCTCGTACATTCTAATATTTTCAATGATTGTAAAAATCTAAGAAGATACTTTAACTAAATGTGGTCTATTATTATCCTTGACAAGAAAATAAGGGATATATTAGATATATGTATATACCTTGATTTGGGTAGAGAAAAATAGCGAAAACTTCTATTAACTTTTATTGCTCTTATTCTCTATCAAAAATTAGGTAGGTATATGATACTTAAAATAGGTCTAAATCTAAACTATCCGTAATTTAATTGTCGAAGATAATAATAGACCATATTTTGTCAAGAGTGTCTCAGATTTTTACAACCATTGAAAATATAAGAATGTGCGAGAGAGAGGGATGCATAATGTAATAGTCCTCTTAAGTCCGCCTTTTGTACTATGTCTATGTTTATGACTTCGTCCGCGTGGATTAAGGGTTTTTAATTCCCGCGGGAAATCTGTAACTTTCCGGGATATAAAGTGGCCTATGTGTTAATCCTGGGTATGAGCTATCTCCATTCCAAATTTCAGCCAAATAGGTTCATTCGTTGTCGAGTTATAGAGTAACAAACATCCATCCAAACATCCATCTTACAAAATATTTTCGCATTTATAACATTAGTAGGAAGTAGGATAGTAGGAAGTAGGATTATTATCGTAAAAGTGGATTTGATAAAAATAAAAGTTTTGTGACATCCACTTCACCTTGAGCCGTCAAGTGATTTAAAATCTACTAATTAGAGCTAAGACGGAGCTATTACGGATCCGAGACATGGTTGCTAACTATGGGCCTCATAAGAAGGTTCAGGGTCACTCAGCGGGCGATGGAGGGAGCTATGGTCGGTACATCCCTGCGAGATCAAATCAGAAATGAGGAGATCCGTAGGAGAACCAAAGTCACCGACATAGCTCAGCGAGTCGCGAAACTGAAGTGGAAATGGGCGGGGCACATAGTTCGAAGAGCTGATGGTCGTTGGGGTCCCAAGGTGCTGGGGTGGCGACCCCGCACCGGGAAACGCAGTGTTGGCAGACCCCCCTACTAGGTGGACAGACGACATCAAACGAGTCGCAGGGAACCGCTGGATTCAAGCGGCGCAAGACCGAAGCCTGTGGAAGTCCATGCAGGAGACCTTTGTGCAGCAGTGAACGTCTATAGGTTGATAAAGAAGAAGAAGAAGAAGAAGAAGAAGAATAAGAGCTAAGTATGATCTAGGTAGGCCATCTTATCTAGGTTTTAAATTGCTAGTTTATTACGTTTGGTTTTAAATATGACCTTATGCTTATTACGGTTAATTTAATTAAATCAATGTCGTATTATGTCAAGGATATTAACATAGTCATTATTTTATATAACTTTTTGACAATTATAAAATAAAATTATATATTATTTGTGACCATAATTAAAAGGAACGGATTAGAACAGCATGCAATTGCACAGTTACTTGATATTACTGACGTGTGACGTCACAAGTCATAAGCTCCATACACACTCCATAGAAAGCCCCATGCTGTCCAAACATACGAGCCGCGTGTTTTCCAGTTTTCGCACTGGAAAACACGCGCGATTCGAGTTCTAACTCGTTCTAGCCAATAAATTATTATTATATTTTACTAGCGACCCACCCCGGCTTCCCACGGGTAGTAGAGCATAATACGCCTATGCTTTTCAAACTAAGTACTTGGAATGTTCCATAAGTTATATCACAGAATATAACAATAGTACTACGTAGTTATATCTTGAACAGCATATTGAACAGGACGTAGGTATAAAATAAGTAGGTATCAAATTGATGTTTCTGTATAATGATGGAAATAAACGATTTATTTATTTATTATTTATTATTATTAAAGCAACAGCGCGGCGCGTCCGCGTCGCGTCGGGTTGAAACCCGCGTATTTATTTTGGCGCGCGTTCGTTTTTATCTTGCGATAACTCCTAAGATATTCATTTAAATTATATGATTGGTATAAAGGATTATCATAATGTGCATGAAATGCGTATGGTATATATAACGTATTTAAGTTGATAAGAATTAATACTGTATCTGTCTAAATAGATTTACAATTGCCGCATAGTACGTGACCATTTTTTAGAAGTTAAAATGGGTATAGTAAGCTATCCTTAAAAGATAGATATATGCCATCGCGGACTTTTGTGTAAAACTTATCCCACCATACCAGCACCATACATTGTTTTGTTATATCTCAAAGGGATTAGGCAGCGTTTTCGATGAATGCTCCCAAAGGGCTTGAATTTTTGCGACATTGACAACAATTATTGTCATATTTCAATCAATTTACACAAAACCTTAACAAATTATACACTAAAACCTTCCTCGTGAATCACCCTATCTATTGGTGAAAACCGCATGAAAATTCGTTCGGTAGTTTTGAGTTTATCGCGAACAGACAGACAGACAGACGCAGCGGGGGACCTTGTTTTATTGACCGAGCGAAGCGAGGTCTCTGAGTTTACTAGAGCGATTTGCACTTGTCCGTCCGTCCGTCCGTCCGTCCGTCCGTCTGTCAGAGCCTTATAACTTTTGAATTACTGAACGTAATTACTTCAAATTTAGATATAATATGTAAATCGATGGCCTCCAGCCGAAAATGGCTTAAAAAGTTATAAAAATCTTTATTTCAGGGGGGCTCTCATAGAAGCGAATGCGAAGAAATTTTTTTTTATTTGCGATTCATAAGTTTTCTGTGTATCATTTTAAAGACAATTTGGAACAGAGTACAACCGTATTTTTTTTTTAATTATTTTTCCTAAAATTGACGAAATGGGGGGCTTCCAAAGTGGCGATTTAATACGCTCGCTTGAAGACGCTCTCTGGGAAAATTTTCTATATATTTTCAAGTTGTACTTATTTTCTTACTTCACTTGTATCCTGTACTTGAACAACAAATACTAAAATTATATGAATATTATAAAGAAACGAGATTATTTAATTTTTAATGAGCATCAGTAAATTTCACATAGCTTCACAATAATGCTAATAGATGGCGCAGTCATTAACTATTCCATTGAACTAGGAGTTACGACTACGATTTATCCCAAAAACAGTTTTGCGTCGACCATTATTATTTAGGTACATAATATAATAACATATTATTCAATTAAAATTATTCTTTAGTTAAATATCATTTTGTATATTTTCTATTCGCGTCGATAAATGACGATTTGTACAGATGCCCCTAACCCGTTTTCACTCGTTAGTACCTACATAATAATTCAATGTTTTCACTGACGTTCCCTAACCTTTACGGGCTACCTATGATAAGTTATGTGATGATTACTGTCAACTTCTTTATCACGATCCTGTACGGGACACCTAAAAGGACATTGGGACGGATGTTAGGACTTAGGATTGTGTTTTGGTGCTACCTACGTAAAGAGACTCCTACATAGGGGATGATTTATGTATGTTTGGTGAAAACGGGCATAATAGTAATAATGTCAGTTTTGGTCGTCATGTATCGATTGAATGAATAATCATGGGATACCGTTACCGCGAGGTCTCAGTTCGGGGCGAACCACTAGTAATATGTAGTGATAGTGATTATAATTATTATACTTTAACCAGAATTTTCGCATAAGTTCGCTAAAATATAATATATTAATTTTATGACAATAAAACAATGCGCACCTTAACCGGGATTTCCTTAGTGTAAAACATTTCCAGTTTTAATTATGTAGGTACCTATAACCACTATAGTAAATTATTATTATTAGTCTTTATAAAAAACAGATATCCTTACTAATATTATAAATGCGAAAGTGTGTTTGTTTGTTGGTTTGTTGGTTTGTCCTTCAATCACGACGCAACAGGGCTATGGATCGACGTGATTTTTTGCATGGGTATAGTTGAGGACCTGGAGAGTTACATAGCTCTACTTTTTATCCCGGAAAATCAAAGAGTAATTAAAACTAAATCCACGCAGACGATGTCGCGGGCATCAGCTAGTTCAAAATAAATGCAAATGAGTTTATTAGGATATAAAATGATTTCTTCAAATTTTTTTTAGAATTTGATAGTTTATACAAATATACGAGTGATTATGACATGACCATTATGATTTATGGTGGTTTTCATTCCTTAGATTCCTTAGAATGACCTTCTTTTCTTAAAAATCTCGGTCTACAGCTGTTTGTTACATCTAACATGAAGCTTTACAAGAAACTAAACTGATAGTATATTATAGTATGCTGTATTTATAGTATAGTATAGTATAGTATAAGCAGTGATAACCCAGTGGTTAGGACTGCGTTCTCCTATTCGGGGGGGTCGCAGGTTCGACCTGAAATTCTGACTTTTCGGAATAGAATAGAATAGAATAGAATGAGTAAAGTAGAATAGAATAGAAAAGAAATGTTTTTTATTCAAATAAACTTTTACAAGTACTTTTGAATCGTCAATGAGTCTACCACTGGTTCGGAATGCCATTCCTGCCGAGAAGAACCAGCAAGAAACTCGGCAGTTGCTCTTTTCAAAATACTTTTACAATATACTTAATAGATATTATTCTATGTATGCAGAGTTTCCACAATGAGGGGAAGTTCCACAAAAGCATAGGTAATTATTTCTAATTATAATTCAACACATGTCAAGACGGGCAGACAGAAAGTAGCGTCATTGCCGCTGGTGGCACCCGTTCACGAGCATGACGCATGACCCAGCCATTGCTTCGCTCAACCATATTTGAGGGAACGTAACAACCCGCATCACACGACACCACCGCAGAAATGTTAAAGAGAGTGTGACATAGGTAGGTACTTAGGCTACCCATCTTAAGGCGGAGTTAATTGCGTTTAAACAGTTAAATATCGCACATGTTTCAACGTGGTTTCAACGGTGAAGGAAAACCGTGAGGAAACCTGCATGCCTGAGAGTTCTCCATAATGTTCTCAAAGGCGTGTGAATGTGAAGTTTACAATTCGCATTGGGCCAGCGTGGTAGACTATATTATGATTTATGGCCTATACTATAACCCTTCTCTGTAAGGAGCTATTTACGCTCAGTAGTGAGACGATGATATTATAATAGTATGTTTGCGATTTTATAATTTCTAAATATATATTTAATAAATAAATAAATTCTTTCATTTGTTTCAGAAAAATGGAGGAAAAAGAACAAAAGCAGCCGATGACAACTTGACAAAACAAATAAAATAATAATATTTAAAATTAATTCCAAACTAAACACTAACCAGTTCCAGACTGTGATTGTATACGTAAAACAGGATCTCCTTTAATTTAGTTACAATAAATAATACTTAATTTATATAAATAAACAAAACAAGGCTCAGTAATAAATACAAATACAGTAAAGTGTAGGTAATTATTATAATACATATTTTTGTACATAAAAAACCTACTTTGAATGATTAAAAATCGATTTCCCAACGTCTTTAATAAATTATAATAAAAATCAATCATAAGAAAATAGTGATGTACGTATAATGTTTTTAAAATATCGATATTCGGAGATACATTAAAAGTGATACAGATTAAAAGTGCATTGTAATTAACCGTGAAATATAGAGCATAAATTACTGCAACTCATTGTAGAACTGACAGACCATAAATCAGTGGAACAGATTAGAAGTAAACCAAAATGCCGGCTATTCTGACGAAGATTCGGGAGCAGGCGTTCCGCGTGCAGCCCACGACGACCATAGCCGTGGGCGTGGGCGTGGGCGTGGCGCTGGCGGCGTGCGCGCTGTACGGGACCAGGGAGAAGAAGCAGGCTCCACCCTGCCATAACAATAATAACTATAAGGTAAGCAACAAACATTTGAGAAAGAGATTAACCGCCGAATCCAACTCGGCTGGGCAGCGTTCGGGAAGCTCCGAGATGTCTTCTCGTCCAAAATCCCTCAGTGCCTGAAGACTCAAGTCTTCGAACAGTGCGTGTTGCCAGTGATGACTTACGGATCCGAGACATGGTCGCTAACTATGGGCCTCATAAGAAGGCTCAGGGTCACCCAGCGGGCGATGGAGAGAGCTATGCTCGGTATATCCCTGCGAGGTCAAATCAGAAATGAGGAGATTCGTAGGAGAACCAAAGTCACCGACATAGCTCAGCGTGTCGCGAAACTGAAGTAGAAATGGGCGGGGCACATAGTTCGAAGAGCTGATGGTCGTTGGGGTCCCAAGGTGTTGGAGTGGCGACCCCGCACCGGGAAGCGCAGTGTTGGCCTACCCCCACCAGGTGGACCGACGACATCAAACGAGTCGCAGGGAGCCGCTGGATTCAAGCGGCGCAAGACCGAAGCCTGTGGAAGTCCATGCAGGAGACCTTTGTCCAGCAGTGGACGTCTTTAGGTTGATAAAGAAGAAGAAGAAGAAGAAGCAACAAACATAAGGGGATGGTAAGGGTAGGCCGTGTGGTGACGGCAGATCAGAATACAGTTGTCAGTTGTCACCACCCCTCCTCTTCCCGCGGGTGTCGTACGAGGCGACTAAGGGAATATAACGGAGAGCGGGCAGCAGCGTCCTCTGTGCTACTACTACCATCTACTGCGATCACCAACCCGTCTGCCGCGCGTGGTGATTATGGGCAAACCCTCCCGATGGGAGAGGCCTTTAGTCCAGCTGTGGACTGTTGATGAATGATGAAGGGTAGGGGCTAAGCTAGGGGGTGATCACATCCTTTTTACCTAGTTTTCTGCTCCATCATCAGATCCTCCTCATCGGTACTCGATCATCATCTATGTAACACCTACACGTTGAGACCATCCTAATAGCCCAAACAAACTATAATGTCTGCTGTAAGTTGCTGAAGAGTTCCGTATCCCGCAGACTACTTGATGCTGCAGCATCAGCTCAAGGTTACCATGCCTTGGAAATAATGTGAAGTAACAGTTCTCCAAATTTCAAATAAATTGCACCAGTGAAAGATTGTAAGATCCTTTAATCAAGTCTGAAATGAGCTGATGATCTTCAAACGCCTGAACAGATCTTCATAAATTATAGCAGCTATAAGATCGATCTCGATCACGTCAGCTTACAAACTGAAAAATCGCATCAAACCTTATTTGTCGGGGCTTAAAAATGAGTAACCAGTTGTGCAAATCAAAGAAAATTTATACCAGATGGCTAAACTAAAGTAGAATCAATAATTCAGTAGACTAAAGTGACAGTTGCTAATGTCACTTTGTAAAATAATATTGCCATATTTATTGTAATAGTGATGTTCTAGTTCAGTAGGTAGTGATAGCTGTAGTACTGTACTATTACATTTCATTTTATAAATCTCATAAGATCACATAATATGTAATAGAAATATATAAGGTGATATTTGTATCATTCGAACACAAACAATCCTTACACTAAACATTCACGAGTTATTTTACGATACAATAACAGTGTCCGGCTCTATCTGCGCGCGATGTGCACTCGTTCGCACCGATCTTAGGAATGGCGATTGGCGAATGCGTGAATATCGAGTCGGTCGCCCGCGCACGGACATTGTGTGGTAGTCTATGCAAATCTTTGGGTGGGGTAGTCTAGGCACCTATTTGAGAAAATTTAATATTACACACGGCATACTTGGGCGTCTCCTTACACCCTCCCCCTATAGTCCTGGTGGGACCACGTCGCCACGAGGACTAGCACCTAACTTGCGGGGACGACCCCTCTTACGTTTCTCTTGAATTGGGGCTTGGATGTGGCCAACAAAGGGAGTAAGATCAGATGCATGGTACTTACCAATGTCCTTCTGATCGCTGACCTTCTCCAACTGGAATGTAGCAGGACCGCATGCCTGGCGCACGCGGTACGGACCGTCGCGTCGCGGCAGTAGCTTCGGCGCCTGCCCCTTGGCAGCGTCGTTGGAGCCGTGGGTCTTCAACAGGACTAAATCGCCCCCCTTATACAGAGGTGCCGGGCGTCATCTGCATACTTCTTTGACTCTGCTTGCGCACGTTCGTGCACATCCCTGGCTTGTGCTAACACGTTGGCCATTTTCTTCAAGTAAGGTGTAAAACTTGGGATGAAGTTATCTTCCTCTAAAATAGCGCGGACGTCAGTGGTGGCGTCGCTAGGCGCTCTGAGTTCCCGCCCGAAGGTGAGGTAAGCGGGTGAGAATCCGGTACTGGCCGTAACGGCGGAGTTCATCGCGAAGCGGATAGCAGCGAGGTGAGTGTCCCACGAAGCGTGATCTTTGCCAACTAGGATAGCAAGCTGTGGCTTGAGGTCTCGATTCTTTCTTTCAATCGGGTTACTCTCCGGGTGATATAGCGGAGAAAGCGCCTGTGTAACTCCCATGGCGTGGCAGGCCTGCTGCATCACATCACTGATGAACTGGACCCCGTTGTCTGATATCACCCTTCGCGCAACGCCAAATCTAAAATAGATCTCATTAATTAGGATTTTGGCACACTCTGCGCTGGTGGCAGCTTTCAGCGCGAACAGCTCAACCCAACGACTGCACACATCTTCTATAATAAATATCCAGCGATTCCCTTCTTGGGTCTCCGGGAGAGGGCCGAACAGATCAATAGATATAACTTCAAACCTCCTGGCCATAGCTGGTGTCTGTACCAAGCCGGCCGGTTTTCGAGTATCCACTTTATATCTTTGACAGGGCACGCATTGCTTGATGTAGTCAGCTACCTGGGCTCTCATACCTGGCCAGTAGTATCTAGCTCTCAGGCGCGCCAAGGTGCGCTCGACACCGAAGTGTCCAGCGGTGGGCGCGTCGTGCAGGTCGGCGAGGGTGCGCGCACGCTCGTGCTGTGGCACCACAAGGCAGGGCTGCTCGACGTCCTCGTCGTCGGCTGAGCACCTGTGCAGAATGCCGTCTGACATGACGTAGCCCTTGTCGGACCATACTCGCGCTTTGAAGGGATCATCTGATTCCATATCGTCTATGATCTTCTTGACCTCAGGGTCTTTCATTTAATTTTCCCTGATATCCGCTGGGTTTCGCGTGGGCATATCCACAACAGCGTAACAAAAGTCGCACGCGTTATCGTCAGCGCACGAGGGACGCGACAGCGCATCGGCGATGACGTTCCTTTTCCCAGGTGTGTAATTTATTTCGAGATTGTACTCCTGTAGCGACAGCGCCCATCGCGCTAGACGACCACTCGGTGACTTCAGATTCATGAGCCATTTCAGCGGCTGGTGGTCAGTCATCACGCGTACTGTCGATCCTTCGATATACCCTCTGAACTTTTGCACAGCCCATACAACCGCGAGCGCTTCTCTCTCGGTCGTTGTATAGTTCCTCTCGGCGTTATTGAGCAAGCGGCTGGCGTATTCGATGGGGCGCTCGTCGGGCCCCTCCCCCTGCATCAAGGCTGCTCCGAGCGCGTAACCGCTACTATCGGTGTATAGAGAGTAGGGCTGTGTGCTATCAGCTTGGCGTAATATAGGTGCAGATGTAAGTTTTACCTTTAGCTGGTCGAATGCATCCTGTTGGGGTTGCTCCCATCTCCAGGTGCTGGTCTTCTTCAGCAGGTCTGTCAGCGGTTTCGCCGTAGCAGCAAACTCTGGGATGAATCGCCGGAACCAGCTAGCAGCTTGAATGAAGCTCTTGAGGTGCTTGAGATTTTGTGGTGGGGTCATGGCCGCGATGGCGGAAACTTTCTGGCTGTCCACGGACAATCCGCCCGGCACTATCACATGACCCAAAAATCTTATGGAGTCTCTGGCGAAGCAACTTTTCCCTCGATGAACGCGCAGCTTGAACATTTGCAGGCGCTGAAAGACTGCTTCCAGGTCTTTCAGGTGCTTCTCATACGAGTCTGAAAGTAGACACAAATCATCAAGATACGCCCATATATTGACATCTTTTAGGTTGGACTTAAACCGGTCCATCAACCTTTGGAAAGTAGCGCCAGAGTTTCTCAAACCCATGGGCATCCGTTTGAATCGAAATGTACCTAGCGGGGAAACAAACGCGGTCTTATCCCGATCTTCAGGCCGAACTAGAGCCTGAAAGTATCCAGAGCGAAGGTCAAGGGTTGACATACAGTTGCTTGACTTAGCCTCATGTAGAATATCTTCCATCCGAGGAAGTGGGTAGCGGTCAGGTTCAGTGACTGAGTTGAGCTTCCTGTAGTCAACACATAAGCGGACTCCTCCGTCCTTTTTTCCCACTAAAACTACATTAGCGGCCCATGGTGATTCACATTCCTCTATTATATCTCCCTCGAGTAACTTTTGCAACTCCTTCCCTAATATCTCTCTCTTACCTGCAGACATTCTATAGGGCGGCGACGCAATAGGTTGTTGACCCTCCTTCACTTTGATGCAGTGCATAGCATACTCAGTAGGCGGGCCTTCAGCGGCAAACACATCAGCATACTTGGAAAGCAGCTGATCCAGCTGTGACCTCTGGTCGCTAGTAAGCTTAGTACCCTCGTCATCTCTGAGGCAGATAGGTGGATCGTTACTCAAAGCGAGGAGCTCATCGCCTCGCGATGGTAAGTGGTCATCGTTTTTAGATGGTAAGTGGTAATCGACAAAATCATACTTCGTGTGCGGACTTAGTACCCTCGTCATCTCTGAGGCAGATAGGTGGATCGTTACTCAAAGCGAGGAGCTCATCGCCTCGCGATGGTAAGTGGTCATCGTTTTTAGATGGTAAGTGGTAATCGACAAAATCATACTTCGTGTGCGGAGAGTCAATAAAGTGCCAAACTTGTTGAGGTGCATCAACTACTATGCCCGCCTGAGTAATAAAATCAAGACCGAGTAACGTCCTAGCATCGGCGGCATCAGGTAGCACCATAAAGGTGATAGGCAAGTAGCGGCTTTCTAATTCAAGTTCTGTATCACAAGTAAGAATCGTACTCACACGGCAAGTCCCGTCAGCAAGTCCAATCGGACGCTGAGACTCTGTAAACTGCACTCCAGAGTCCAGCAGGATCTGGTGCAATGCTGGGCTGGCGATGGAGTGTGTTGCCCCGGTGTCCAGCACGGCAACGCCCGTGCGACCGGCAGCGCGCACCCGCACCGTAGGACGTTTCGCAGTAGGAAGATCTTCCCCTGAAACGCTGTGAAAATCAACGCGTTTATCGTCGGCCTTACTAGTGCTGGGAGTGCTTCTACATTCACTACATTTAGATCTAACTACCCCTAACTGGCCACATCCATAGCAACGTAGTTCGCTTTTCGCGTTACTTTCACTCTTGGTGCTTAAACTGGGTTCAGACCTAGGATTACCCTTATCTCTTTCTGCAAGTCGACGACAGACCGAAATATCGTGCCCGAAAAGATGGCAAAACCCGCACCTGGGGCGCGCCTGGCGCGATTTGGCAGGTGTCTTGTCCGAACCGTTATCTTTGTCACAAGAACTACTTTTGTCAGAAGAATTATGTTTGTCAGAAGAATTATTTTTGTCAGAAGAATTATTTTTGTCAGAAAAACTACTTACATTTAATTCCTCGATGTTCTCCTCTACTTCCCGCGCCCTACGCAAGAACCCCTCGATACTCACACATTCCTCACGTTGAAGACGCTTACGAACACGCTTATGTAAGAGTCCATAGCACATATCGATTTGTACGCAGTCTTCGAGGCCGTACGGGAGCTTAGACAGCGCCGCTCGAACTCGCGCGATGAACACGTCGGCGCGCTCACTCTCGCGTTGCTCGGCGGCGAAAATGTCCTTGAAGATCTTGTACGGGGGACGCGGCGTACCGAACATGCCGCGTAGACGTTATATAGCGACGCTCCACGTCGCCGTCGTAGATTTCACGCCCTGCCACCACACAGCCGCCTCACCAGTGAGGAGCATGGGCAGGTCGCGCAGAGCGTGCTCGTCGGACACGTGGGCGCAGTCCTTGTAGACCTCGACTGCGTCGATGAATGCTTCCAGCGCGTCGGGGTCGCGGGGCAAAGCCCCCGCGAACCGCGCCGTACATTTGGAAAATGTTCCCTGACGGGACGGCAGCGGCGGCGTCGCGCTAGTGTCTGTGTTGATTCCTCGGTGCGTTGCCAAAATGTTCTCGATCAGAAGCCGGCTGGTTTCCGCCTGACTCCTGGCGATGTTAGCCATGATGGCCTCTAATTGCTGTTCCGTCATCATCATACCGGCTCTCCCTCCGTCTGACTCGTCGGCACTCTCGTCGTCACTTTTCTTCGCTCTATCTTTTCGCGGAGGCATCACGCTAATCGATAGGTATTAAAAGCGGTAGAGTACTTCACGATGGTCAGGTAGGTATATTATCCGGGTATACGATGGTAAACCGCGCGCGAATAATTGTCCACTATAGCTTTTCTTTTACAAGCCCACAGTTGGGACGCCACTATAAGGTGATATTTGTATCATTCGAACACAAACAATCCTTACACTAAACATTCACGAGTTATTTTACGATACAATAACAGTGTCCGGCTCTATCTGCGCGCGATGTGCACTCGTTCGCACCGATCTTAGGAATGGCGATTGGCGAATGCGTGAATATCGAGTCGGTCGCCCGCGCACGGACATTGTGTGGTAGTCTATGCAAATCTTTGGGTGGGGTAGTCTAGGCACCTATTTGAGAAAATTTAATATTACACACGGCATACTTGGGCGTCTCCTTACAAATAGTAATTAAGGTCACCTTTTTAAAGCTGTAGTAAAGAAAGCACGAATAGAAATATTTAAAATCTATTTTTAGTACTAAAAGTTGTTTTATTCCCTCTGTGTAGGCCGACAAAGACTAGATCAGATTTTCGATAAGATCATAATTGCTATTCAAAATATTTTTGTATCGAATTATAATAAACTCAGTTTGAGAATTTTCTTAGTAAATAAAAAAAAAAGTGATTTGGTACACAACGTAATGAGTAAGTGATCGATGTGGATCCTTTAGTCACAACACTATTTTATTTTCATCAGAAACTGACAACACTGTAAATGTCAATTTGGTCTACTGAATTATTGATTGTACTTTAGATTACGTTCGTATTATAGCTATATTCCTAGTAAGATAGCTATGAAACGCTTCCCAATAGCTATATTCCGGTATATATCTATAAACCTAAGTTTATAGCTATGTCACGGCTTCGACTATCTTACTGCGACAGATACAATGATTAATGATATCGATAATTTAATTGCGATTTGGTCGACCCTAATACAATTTTTCAAATATAAAACCATATTTTTAAGCATTTAAAGACGAACGAAGTATTTTTACGTTTTGACAGATTGCCAATACTAAAAATGTCAAAACATCTTTTTACCTCGGTTTAACGTTATTCGGATCATCATCATCATCATCATCATCATCATCATCAGCAACCCATTAACGTCTCACGAGTGAGCGCAGGTCTCCTCTCAGAGAAGGATTATAGGCCATAGTTCACCACGCTCGCGCTGACCCAGTGCGAATTGGCGGCTATTCGGATACCTAGTGTAAATAAAGGAATACAGAAATAGACTAGTGCCCGTTTCTTTTCATCGTTCCTTGTCGGCCTTTCTCAGCAGAATCTGCATTCCGAACCGGTGGTAGCAAGGAACATACTACTCTCTAATACAATAAAATACACTAAATATAACAGTTGCTTAAACTGAAAAAGTAAATACATATCATTAATTTCGATGCTGACGTGTAGTTCGACCGTAGCCATGGTTTATTTTTCTTCTTTATGAGTGCTGCATTTTCCTTGTTTTCTTTCATCATCATCATCATCATCAGCAACTCATCAACGGCTCACTACTGAGCGCAGGTCTCCTCTCAGAGAAGGGTTATAAGGCTATAGTCCACCACGCTGGCCCAATGCGAATTGGCGGACTTCACACACTTTCGAGAACATTATGAAGAACTCTCAGGTGTGCAGGTTTCCTCACGATGTTTTCCTTCACCGTCGAAGCAAGTGATATTTAATTGCTTAAACGCAAAATTAATTGTTTTCTTTACCTGGCTGCATTTCTGTGTACTTAATTTTTTTATTGTTATCTGGTAGTACTATTATAATTTTATCATATTTGATAATTGCATTTTTTCCTTGCATTTTCTCCTGTTTTAATTGTTCTTGTAAGTTTTTTCGTTTATTTAAAATATCTCGTGGGAAATCATCTTTAATATAATTTTTAGTGTTAACATTTTTATTCCTCAAATTTTCAATATTTTTTCCCAAAGTGACAAATGTGACTACAATCGGCCTTAATTTTGAATTCTTACCTATTCTTCTTATGTATTCTATTTCGTTGCTTTGGCACTTTGTTTACAATTTGTTATTAATCAAATCGAGTACATTTTTTTCTAAATATTTATAGCTCTGTTCTGTTTCTTCTACACCAAAAAATACGAGATTTTTCCTTCGAGTAAATCTTTCTAAATTGTTAATTTTTATTTCTTGCTTTTCTATGTTTCCGGATAAGTCTTTATATTTTCATTCAATTATCTCGAGCGTTTCCATAAAAGTCTCATTTATAGTTTTAATTATGCTATCCTTCAGTGCCTGTAGTTCTTTTTTGTTACTTTCCATTTTGTTCTGGATTTGTTTCAATGCTGATAGAATAGCTTCTTCCATTTTAAATTTTCAAGAAAATATACGTATAGCAACAAGGCAACAACATTAAAAAGTTAGCTCAGCCAGAATCGAACTCAAGACACCACAAATTCGATTCAAGTTTCATTATCCTACATAGTTACTCTATGGTTATTATTTATATTCTAACGGAAATGTGCATTGATATGAAACTATCTTTTTAACATTAAAATAAAAATACCGTTAGGAAAACTAAAATTCCTAATGCCAAAGGTTGTAAAAAATTATGATTTTTTTCCTATAATGTTTTGGTTTTGAAGCGTGAGAAAACCTGGTACCATCTTTGGTCAAGATCCTTTAAATTAAATATTTAATCGCCAGTTGAACGTTTGTGTGATTGTAGCTGATGTATAGTGTAGTGTAGCGCAACATCGTCCACGTGGATTTAGTTTTAAACTTTATTTTTATGAATATTATTGATTTTAGCTTTATGAATAATTAATATGCATAATAATGTATTGGCGATCTTTCATAATTATTCTAGTCGCGGTTTCATAATACTATGTCTGACCTTTGCGATCGCTCAAACATAATTTGCACGTACTTACTATATTTTTTGCTGAGCTACGTTATGACTGTTATGAGATACAAAACTTGTTAACATTATCAAATCCCTAATATTATTATGGATGCACACACATTATTATTAATTGGACACACTTGCGTGTGTGTTTGGTGTTTGTCGGTTTGTCCTTCAATCACGCCGCAACAGGGCTACGGATTGACGTGATTTTTTGCATGGATATAGTAATTGAAGACCTGGAGAGTGACATAGGCTACTTTTTAACCCAAAACAAACGATTTCGGAGGTTTTTTTACATTTTTTTACTAGTACACAAAACTGACTACAATTGTTTGGACAGGCTTAATATTTTTTTTTGTTCGATGACAAGATAGTCCTTGACTGCAATCTCACCTGATGGTAAGTGACGATGCAGTCTAAGATGGTAGCGAGCTAACTTGTAAGGGGTATGGCAGTGAACATTCAACCCATACCCCGAATCGGTTTCTACACGCCACCGTGCCGGAATGCGAAATCGCTTTGCGGCACGTTTTTGACGGTAGGGTGGTAACTAGCCACGGCCAAAGCCTCCCACCAGTTAATATAGTTAGTATGTATAACAATAAAAATAAAAAGTAAAGAAGCAGGTTTTGACGTCAGCCATAAATTCCTTTATCATTTCATGGAATTACTAATAATCCTATTTATTGTATACTCTTACATTCTTTTTTAAGAAACAATTACGTACATTGTTGGCAAATTCTTAACATTGGTAACTTCGGTCTTCGAGCTATAGCTAGGTAATTCGTTTCAAATGTTCGAGTTGTAAAGGTTGTACAATCAAACATTGATAATATATTCGAGACTAGCTGATGCCCGCGACTTCGTCCGCGTGGATTTAGTTTTAAAAATGCTATAAATCGTATCCATCTTAGGCTGCACCTTCACGAAGTTGCAGTCAAGGGCTAGTCTATATATTTAAAAAAAATTGGCAGTCATAGGGACTGCCGATAGAAGTGAAAACTATATTTGCCAATGGGAACTAATTTTTTGAGCTGTTATTTAAATATTCGAGATGCTACTATGATCAGTTCAAAAACATATTGAGCAGTTATTTAATTTAATGGCGGTTGATTAATTATTGCGACAGTAAAACATGGACAGTAATAAAAAATCAATTAGTCGGTTATTTTATCTTATCATACAATGTCAATTCTAAAAATAATTGAGCAGTCCAATAACTGAATGAGCGGTAAAAATGATGGAATGAGCGGTTCGATAAATAGTTCGGCAGATCATCGCGAGCGGTGACACCCGATTTCAAATTCATTGAAAAGAGAGGTAAATGGACTAGGACGTGGATACTAGGAATATAGCTATAATACGAACGCGATCTAGCCTAAAAAGAACTATATTTGCAAAAATCTAAAGTTAGGTTAGGTTGGGGTTTGACATGAACACTCAGGTACCCGGCCACAGGCCGGGCACTTAGGTTCTATTTCGTCAATACCTAGGTAAGTTATTTCTCAAATTACCAAAGATGTCTCAATTAAGAAATTATCTCAGTGATCGTCGATTTTACCACCTCATTGTTTATAGAATTGCTTAGAATGAGATTTCTTACCGACAAATTCCGATTTATTACTGACCAGACGTAACCGCTCGTTTAATAATTTTTACCTCCCATTTAATTATTTTCCTGCTCAAGTATATATTCACTGATCCATTTCATTATTGTTTATTACTCATTTTTGTTTACTTTACTGCTTAGTTTTAACTGCTGAACTAGTTATTAAACGTGCCATTTATAATTTTTAACTTACCAAAACTGCTATTTACAACTGCCTCTTTAAATCAGTGCCTTTGCCAATTATTAAAAACAAATAAAAAAAGCGCACTGTCAATTTCGTGAGTGAGTTTCGAACCTGCGACATCATACATTAAACGGTAAGGAAGGCGGCTGCTTGCCCGCTGCGCTGTACAAGGTTGCTTGGGAACTTCTAAAATGTTGAACGCTTACTGAAATCTCCAGGCGACGATTGTGAAGGTGACGATGACGCGAAATCCGTGTTTTTTGCTCACACAAAAAAGTGCTCAACGCACCTAAAGAAGTTATCACTTCAAAAAAATCTATGTCTGTAGCATCTCTGCAACGATTTCGGGACGTCGAACGTTCCAGATAGCCAATGTTTACGTTGTTTACCTCATTTAAATGTTCACAACACAGCATGCGGCGCTGCGACAGCCGACAGGTTTCGTTGCGGCAGGTTATGGTTATGCAATTTAAACAGACTCGTTAGTTCGATCGATAGTCGTTACGTGACGGACTGACCTCGTGAGACCGATTTGTTTTTAACCGACACCGAGGTGGTTGGTTATCATCAATTCGTCGGAATCTTTTTTGGAACGTAGTTCCTTATCGCGCGGTGCGGAAGGGGGCTAAACGGAAAAATTAAGACTAAATTGAACCGACACTTTTTTGAATGTGAATTTGGCATTGTGTTTAATATTTTCACACTACAATATTAGATCTCCATAGCCTTGTGGTTTCTACAGTCGCTAAACAGTTAAAGGTCGATGGTTCGAATCCCAGCTCGACAGAGTGAATTTTCTATTTTCAATTTTATTTTAAATAATTTCTACATGTGGAATTTTTCCCTAATTTTTTATAACTTAAAAGAAATAAAATTTTATTACAATTCCTTCACTAATTAATCGAAAGGAACTTCGTTCCATCCGGGTGTCCCTTGACACCTCTCAAGTTTTTTTTTTATGTATGTCTACCGATTACTCGAAGACGCCTGAACCGATTTGGAAAATTCTTTTTTTGTTGTGGTCCCATATAAATTTTATCGAAATCGTTCGAGTGGTTTTTAAAATATCAACAATAAATTAAATACTTTGTATAGTGTGTGTGTGTAATGTAGTAAAGCGGGAGTTTGAAGTCGGTTTTTTAAAAAGAAATTTTATATTAAATTATTATTCTATGTAAGAAGGTGCATAGCTTGTAGACATCGTTTTTTTGACGTGTCTACAAAGCAAAAGCAGCATGAAGCAGTGATAGCATAGTAGGGAAGGACTGTGGTCTCCTATTCGGGAGGTCGCAGGTTCGATCCCGGGTACACACATCTGTGACTTTTCGAAGTTATGTGCGTTTAAGCAATAAAATATCACTTGCTTCAACGGTGAAGGAAAACGTCGTGAGGAAACCTACACACCTGAGAGTTCTCTATACTGTTCTCAAAGGCGTGTCAAGTCCGCCAATTCTCATTGAGCCAACGTGGTGGACTGTGGCCTATAACCCTTTTCTGAGAGGAGACCGGGGCCCTGATTCTGTAACTCAGTTGCTATCAAAAAATGATAGTATATATTTTTTATCCATTGAAGGTTTGCTATAAAAATAGAAGTATCATTTTCGTAGCAAACCTTCTATGGATAAAAAATATAATATGTCAGTGGCTATCATTTTTTGATAGCAACTAAGTTACAGAATCAGGGCCCTGCGCTCAGTAGTGAGTCGGTGATGGGTTGCTGATGATAATGATTACAGTGTCTACAAAGTATGACAAAGACGACGCTCTATGAAGTCGACTCTAGCCAATCGTCTCTATCTAGAGCTCGATGTGTAGTACCTATTTTTTTTACAATAGTAGCCAAGCTGTACTTGACTTGTAATTCTCCTCTCCCCTCCAAATAAGCGGAAAGCTTGTGCTAGGAGTGGGTACGACAATAGTGCAACGGGTGGGGTTCGAACCTGTGACCTTTTAGCTTTCAGTCGCACCTTTAACCGTTGGGCTATTGAGGCTATAATTATATTATACTGTTGGAATTCTGCTGATTACCTTCTATTTTTTACGACAGCAAATTATTTATATTAAGTAACTTACTCGTGAATTATCCAGTAAATAAATACTAGCAAGTACCCATATTGACTTTCTAAATATAGGCTTGAGTCCACATTAAGTCAATCCAATATAAAATACTAACTCGTTCGAAATCAATATTTATTTTAATTAAGACAAAGTCAATATTTTTAATGGCATTAAAGTTAATGGATTTACGTTTTTAATAGAAACTAGCTGATGCCCGCGACTTCGTCCGCATGGATTTAGTTTTTAAAAATCCCGCGGGAGCTCTTTCACTATCCGAAATAAAAAGTAGCTCTCCCGGTCTGAGGAACCACAACTACATCCATTACTATACCCATGCAAAAAATCGCATCAATCCGCTGTTCTGTTGCGACGTGATTGATGGACAAACCAACAAACAAACACACTTTCGCATTTATAATATCAGTAATGCTTTATTATAACACTTTTTATAATTGTCAAATTTTTTACCATACTTAACCAAAGACAAAATTACGTTTAGCTGTCATTTACGTTTTGTTATTCCACTGTCATTTGCGTTTTGTTATTCCATGTCAGATGCGTTTTTGTTATACCACGTTTTATAGTGACTTGACGGAAACGCGGTCGAACGGGATAAAAAGTATCCTATGTCCGTCTCCTGGTTCTAAGCTACCTCTCCACCAATTTTCAGCCAAATCGGTTCATCCGTTCTTGAGTTATAAATAGTGTAACTAACACCACTTTCTTTTATATATATAGATTTAAGTATAATGAATTAGATATTACTAGATAGGTAGGTACTAGGTACAGAATAACTCACATATATTTCATTTATATACTGATAGCAATAAAAATGATCGATGTCGTTTAAAACTCTTATTATTATATTTTCAGGTAGCGAAAAACGGTCAGCTGCAAACGGTTCAAAATGGCGGCGAAGTGCAGAGCTGCGGGGGGCGGTGCGGGGCGGGGCAGTGCGCGCTGTGCAGGGGGGACGCCGACACGGACAACAAGCAGAACATTGTGAGTTACACCACAGGTGACATAATACATAACAGGTACAGACACAGACAATGACCTCTATAACAGTGGACTAGACTGGTTCTTGCTCGTTCACTAAAAGGCGCTCTCGTTCTACACTAGCGGCACGCTATGATGGCCGGTTTGACACATTACAATAGTGATGTGGAATGTCAATTTATTCTCGAACAAAAAACAATTAAGTTTTGTTTTTGTACCTGATTAAATAGGTTTAATAAAACAAAAATGTATATGTTTATTTAATTTATTTGAACGAACTGAATATTTGAATGAAAATGAATATACATACTTTATATGCACACAAGAAACATATGAATACAAAAGATACCAAAAAAGGTGCCACAAAAGGCCATAATTAATCAGATTCGTCCATACTACTATTTTCACTGTCGTCACTGCTATCATCACCTACATTAATAATTATATGTTCGTTTTCTATAATATTATCTATTTTCACATCTCTTTCATAATCTTCCCTTATTAATTTAACAGTTCTATTCACAACCTTTTCCCAGTCTCCTTTAGTCACATGTTCACAAGCTTCTTCTAATAATTTTAGCATTTTTTTTTGTGGTAAATGGGGGTTCTGTATTGTGTCTTGCAGCATATCCCTTAATTTGAGCCCACACCAACTCAATCGCATTATACTCACAATGGTAAGGCGGTAACCGTATAACTCTGTGCCCATGTTCTAATGCTATTTCGTCAATGACGTATCGGATCTTGGTTGGTTTGTTTTCTTTTAAAAGACGTACTAATTCCGCTTTTAACATATTCATGTTTGCATCTACGCCATTTTTACGAAGCCATGCGACGATATCAGCTTTCTTTTGGGATTGGGCAGGTGGCTTGTCAATTTGCATCGAGTGGTATGGGGCGTTGTCCATAATTATAATAGATGGTTCAGGGAGGCTACACAACATTGAGGTAAACCATTCAGTAAACTTTTCTCCATTCATGTCTTCATGATAGTCTCCAGTGGTTTTTGACGCAAAAGCCATGAGAGAACCTTCGACAAACCCGTTGATGGTTCCGGCGTGACAAATTATAAGTCGCGATCCTTTTCCTACAGGAACTTTGGAAGTAGATGCTGCTGTGTCATCGTTCCAAGAACGGCCTAGAGTATGGTTAGCATTAAGCCATGTTTCATCCAAGAACACAACATTTTGCCAATTTTTGATTTCTTTCACTTGCCGTAAAAAAGTATACCTTGCCATCGCTATATCAAATCTTTCCATCAATATTTTGCGTTTGTTACATTTTTTGTATCGAAATCCAATGGTCTTCAAAATCTTCGTTAAAGAACTTTCCCCACCGAAGAATAATCCAGCTTCCTTCAGTGAATGCACCAACTTTTTTCTTGTTGGATACTCCTTCTGTAAATAGTAGCCGTAAACATGTCTTCGGATAGCATCGGCATCAAAGCTATCGATGCCTACGACTGGTTTTGCTCGTTTTCTCTTTTTTGGTGTGTGAAGTTTATTTTCTTCTGTGCCAGTCTCGCCATATTTTTTTTTAGTTATCCGTCTAACAGTTCGTTGTCCAATATTAAGCGCATCAGCTACGCGTTCAACCACTGACGTTATAGGTAAAATTGGCCCTCCATTTTGAGCTTCACGATCGAAATAGTTACGAAGGCGTATTACGAACTCACGTGTCTGACTATTTAGAACAGTTCTCTGCGTACCACAGGGTCACCAACGCTAAGTGCAGAAAAAGTAGTAGTAGAGTCTGTCAATAGAGGGCGCTAGAGGTAGCGATTTGAGATTTATTTCATGAAATTCAGCTTACTAGCGACAAGCGGCAATTATTTGAACTACATTGCAAGATGAAATTATGAATAGTTAGGTTAACAGATGGCGCTTTAAAAATTATAGATCAGAAGATTAACAGATGGCGCTTATTAAAAAATTGATATTTTATTTTATTTATTCATTTAATTTATATGTTTATTTTGGTTCTTTCACATGTATTATAATACTATTGGTACGTTTCAGAGTTATTTTTAAATTTCGTATTACCTAATCCCCTAACCACAGATATTATAACATCTATGTTTTGCCTGTGGTTTTAGGGTGGAACCACATCTGTGAGGATCGATTCGCATTTATGCCGATGCTATAAGACACACTTGTAAGGATCGCTACGGATCGTTACGGATCCGTAAAGATGCGTACGCATCCTTTCGGATCCGTAAGGAGGCGAAAGCCTATAAACATTGTTGTCTGCGTAGGGATGGTCGATGATGGCATCGATATTTTAATTGCTAGCTCAACCACGATATTAATCTTCTTCTACACAGAGGAAATGGATGCCAAAAATTGAAAAAGACGCCGCCATATTGAAATTCTTTGTTTTTCGACCGATTTCGTTCAAATTCGATATTTGGGCTTCCCTGTGGTCAAGAAAGAGGAAAAATAGATGCCAAAATTATAAAAAGTGACCGCCATTATGAAATTCTTTCTTATTGGACCGATTTCGTTCAAAATCGATATTTGGGCTTCCCTGGGGTCAAATCAGAGAAAATGATTGGCAAAATTATAAAAAGTCACCGCCATATTGAAATTCCTTGTTTTTCGACCGATTTCGTTCAAAATCGATATTTGGGCTTCCCTGGGGCCAAATAAGAGGAAATGATTGGCAAAATTATAAAAAGTCACCGCCATATTGAAATTCTTTGTTTTTCGACCGATTTCGTTCAAAATCGATATTTGGGCTTCCCTGGGGCCAAATAAGAGGAAATGATTGGCAAAATTATAAAAAGTGACCGCCATATTGAAATTCTTTTTTATTGGACCGATTTAGTTCAAAATCGATATTTAGGCTTCCCTTGGGTCAAGAAAGAGGAAACAGATGCCAAAATTTTAAAAGGTCGCCGCCATATAGAAATTCTTTGTTATTGGACCGATTTCGTTCAAAATCGATATTTAGGCTTCCCTTGGGTCAAGAAAGAGGAAATAGATACCAAAATTTTAAAAAGTGACCGCCATATTGAAATTCTTTGTTATTGGACCGATTTCGTTCAAAATCGATATTTGGGCTTCCCTGGGGCCAAATAAGAGGAAATGATCGGCAAAATTATAAAAAGTGACCGCCATATTGAAATTCTTTTTTATTGGACCGATTTCGTTCAAAATCGATATTTGGGCTTCCCTGGGGTCAAATAATAGAAAATGATTGGCAAAATTATAAAAAGTCGCCGCCATATTGAAATTCTTTGTTATTGGACCGATTTCGTTCAAAATCGATATTTAGGCTTCCCTTGGGTCAAGAAAGAGGAAATAGATGCCAAAATTTTAAAAAGTGACCACCATATTGAAATTCTTTGTTATTGGACCGATTTCGTTCAAAATCGATATTTGGGCTTCCTTGGGGTCAAATAAGAGGAAATGATTGGCAAAATTATAAAAAGTGACCGCCATATTGAAATTCTTTGTTATTAGACCGATTTCGTTCAAAATCGATATTTGGGCTTCCCTGGGGTCAAATAAGAGGAAATGATTTCCAAAATTATATTAAAAAGTCGCCGCCATATTGAAATTCTTTGTTAGAGGACAGATTTCGTTCAAAATCTATATTAAGGCTTCTCTGGGTTCAAAGTTGTTCGTGGTTTAGATTTTTAGTTCGCGTACGTCGATGATATTTTAGTTTCTTCAAAAGATAGCGAACAGCATGCAAAACATTTACGTATTCTTTTCAAACGTTTTTGAAGGATACGGTATACTTAATAACGAGAAGAATGGCATTTTAATGTTCCAGAGGTTCGTTTCCTTGGATACAAAATAAGCGCTCCCGGGATTGGCTCTCCTGCTGACCGCATTAAGAGTTTACAGGATTTTCCTCTACCTAAAACAGTACAGGGATTTACAAGATAATATGATTAATTTTTATCGAAAATTTCTCCCTAGCATAGCGCGACTTCAAGCAACATTAATAGATGCTTTATCAAAAATTCAAGATAAAAGTGCTAAACCTTTTACTGGGACTCCCGATTTAGAGCGTATTTTTAATATTTACAAAGAAAGTTTAGCTTATGCAAATCTTAAGTTAAAAATTAAATTTATTTTTAGTTTTTTATTTCTTTTTAATGTGGTGTGCAATAAAGTGTTTTTCATTCATTCAAATCGGTTCAGGTTTAGCTCACCCAGTTTTAAATGTTAGATAAGGGTTATTTACAGATGCATCGAGCTCTCATGTCGGTGCATGCCTTCAACAAGAAGTGAAGCAGAGCTGGCAACCTATAGCATTTTTCAGTAAAAAGCTGACTACCAAGCAATCATCTTGGCCGGCTTATTATCACGAATTATTAGCCATTTATAAAAGCGTGCAGCATTTTAGGCATATTCTTGAAGCCCGTCCTGCAACGATCTATAATGATCTGTATGATCCCTACTTAACGTTTTCACTCAAAAGCATGAAAAATCCCGCCTATTCAGCTTAAGCAAAAAGTTTTTATTTCGGAGTTCACTACTGACAAACCACATGTCAAGGGAGCTGAGAACCCTGTCGAAATTTGCTAGGGTCTTCTTGGTTGAGACGGACGGCTAGAAAGGGGTGGTTTTGGAGGCCGTACCTAGCTTAGGATAGTTAGCCGGGTTGTCTAGTTAGACATGGAAATTTTGGGTTCCATCCTTGTTACGTAACGATTACAATGTACCCTCCTTTGTGTAGGTAGTTATTTTTATTGATAGAAGGCGATTGCTGAGAATGATGTTCTGTTCTGATATTGTGTGTGATTCCTTTTATTAGACGCTCGGCGATGAGGGGGGTGCCGTCATACTTTTAAAACTTATGGCAAACATTTCCTCTTTCTTGACCACAGGAAGCCGAAATATCGATTTTGAATTTCAATATGGCGGTGACTTCTTAAAATTTTGGCATCTATTTTCTCTTTCTTGTCCCAAAGGAAGCCTAAATATCGATTTTGAACGAAATCGGTCGAAAAACAAAGAATTTCAATATGGCGGTCACTTTTTATAATTTTGCCAATCATTTCCTCTTATTTGACCCCAAGGAAGCCCAAATATCGATTTTGAACGAAATCGGTCCAATAAAAAAGAATTTCAATATGGCGGTCACTTTTTAAAATTTTGGCATCTATTTCCTCTTTCTTGACCCAAGGGAAGCCTAAATATCGATTTTGAACGAAATCGGTCGAAAAACAAAGAATTTTAATATGGCGGCGACTTTTTATAATTTTGCAAATCATTTCCTCTTATTTGACCCCAGGGAAGCCCAAATATCGATTTTGAACGAAATCAGTCCAATAACAAAGAATTTCAATATGGCGGCGACTTTTTTAATTTTTGGCATCCATTTCCTCTTACTTGACCCAAGGGAAGCCTAAATATCGATTTTGAACGAAATCGGTCCAATAACAAAGAATTTCAATATGGCGGCGACTTTTTATAATTTTGCAAATCATTTTCTCTTATTTGACCCCAGGGAAGCCCAAATATCGATTTTGAACGAAATCGGTCCAATAACAAAGAATTTCAATATGGCGGCGACTTTTTTAATTTTTGGCATCCATTTTCTCTTATTTGACCCCAGGGAAGCCCAAATATCGATTTTGAACATAATCGGTCCAATAACAAAGAATTTCAATATGGCGGTCACTTTTTAAAACTTTGGCATCTATTTCCTCTTTCTTGACCCAAGGGAAGCCTAAATATCGATTTTGAACGAAATCGGTCCAATAACATAGAATTTCAATATGGCAGCGACTTTTTATAATTTTGCAAATCATTTCCTCTTATTTGACCCCAGGGAAGCCCAAATATCGATTTTGAACGAAATCGGTCCAATAACAAAGAATTTCAATATGGCGGTCACTTTTTATAATTTTGCCAATCACTTCCTCTTATTTCACCCCAGGGAAGCCCAAATATCGATTTTGAACGAAATCGGTCCAATAACAAAGAATTTCAATATGGCGGTCACTTTTTAAAATTTTGGCATCTATTTCCTCTTTCTTGACCCAAGGGAAGCCTAAATATCGATTTGAACGAAATCGGTCCAATAACAAAGAATTTCAATATGGCGGCGACTTGTTATAATTTTGCAAATCATTTCCTCTTATTTGACCCCAGGGAAGCCTAAATATCGATTTTGAACGAAATCGGTCCAATAACAAAGAATTTCAATATGGCGGCGACTTTTTATAATTTTGCAAATCATTTCCTCTTATTTGACCCCAGGGAAGCCCAAATATCGATTTTGAACGAAATCGGTCCAATAACAAAGAATTTCAATATGGCGGTCACTTTTTATAATTTTGCCAATCACTTCCTCTTATTTGACCCCAGGGAAGCCCAAATATCGATTTTGAACGAAATCGGTGCAATAACAAAGAATTTCAATATGGCGGTGACTTTTTACAATTTTGCCAATCTTTTCCTCTTACTTGTCTTCAGGGAAGCCTAAATATCGATTTTGAACTAAATCGGTGTAATAACAAAGAATTCCAACATGGCGGAAAAGTGGCACCTGTGTTAGCATACATACTTGAGATAAAAACTAATTTCATCGATATATCGATATTTTTTGGCACTTCATGCTTTTCCCTAGTTGCCGAAGATGCTTTCGCACGCGTAAGGATCCTTACGGATCCGTAAGGATCCTTTCGGATCCGTTCGCGTCCGTAAGGATCCGTTCGCATCCTTACGGATCCGTAAGGATGCGAAAGGATCCTTTCGCATGCGAAACGTGAGCTACACTTGTAAGGATTTGCACTTTTAGGTACAAAAAATGCGAAAGCCGAATCGATGCGAAAAGCCGAATTGATCCGTTCACGTTTCTATGGAATTTGACAGTTTTGTATGGGCGAAATCCGAAACGATCCTCACAGATGTGGTTCCACCCTTACGATCCCCGTCGATGACAAAGCAATATTGCCAGTGTGAGTTGCGAACTATGTTCGCCGGACCCTTAATTGAAAATTATAGTTATAATACATGTCTGCTAAAATTAGGTACTTACATAGAAGTTTTATTATTATTGTGATTGCAGGTTAAGTTCAATAATGTTTTTTTTTCACATCATGAAAAAAAAATGGCTGATTTTATGTATAATTCGTAAATGTATGATTGGTAGGTATATGATGAATAATATTATGGCACTAAAAACTATATTAAATATGAACGTTTTGTTATTTTCAATAATTAAATTATTATAAGTATTATTAGTTTTTCGTATTAAATCAAGTGGTCGCCGACTAGACAAGGGGTCGGTCGTAACTCGTAAACTACCAAATGTCGTCGCTAACTTGCATTTCACGTAGTTTTTATAATTTAACTAGCTGACGCCCGCGACTTCGTCCGCGATGTTTAAATAGGTAAATGGGATAAAATGTAGGCTAAGTATGTGTTAAGTCAGGATATAATTTAGCAGGCTATCTCCATTCCAAATTTCAGTCAAATCCTATATAAACATGCTACATGCTCTAAAGGGCCATATTGATCTATATTAAATGCACAATTTATTTAAGGTACATAATGGAATAAGGATTAATACTGTATTGCTTAAAATCGCTTCGTAAATAAGCCATTATTTCTCGTAAAAATTACCTAAAGGCTAAAAAATGGTTATTGTGAGTTATCCCTAAGAGATAGACATAGTTATATAACTTCGCGGACTTTTTTGTAGACCTTTTTAAGGTGTACAATACTGTAGTCACAGACCTTATAATACTGCTGTAGTACATTATTTTGATCTATCTAGGGTAGGGTAGGGTTCAGCCAGCGTTTGCAATGTAAGCGCAAAAAAATGTGTTTATTTACGACATCACATTAAAAACCTCTAAAATTATCAGTGTTTCTCTACTATATTATGCATGTTATAAACATAAAAACCTTCCTCTTGAAACACTCTATCTATTAAAAAAACCCGCATCAAAATCCGTTGCGTAGTTTTGAAGATCTAAGCATACATAGGGACAGACAGACAGACCGACAGACAGACAGCGGGAAGCGACTTTGTTTTATACTATGTAGTGATAAGTAGGTACATTGACCTAAAAAGTTGAATACTGCGCCATATATTATCTGCGCCACATCTGCGCTAATCCTATTTTGCCTATTTTCTTACTATCTTGCGAAATTGCGAAAAACGAAATAATTAGTCTAGGCAATGAAGCTAGTGGACCCCAACAGCAATTCTTCAGGCGATGAAACTTTACAGAATGATAAAGTATCAGTAGTTAAACGTATTTTATAAATATCCAAAAAAAAATTTGAACGGAAGTTAGGTATTTTTACCTAAACTCTTTTATGCTTAATATCTCAGTTCGACAAAATGCTCGGTCAAAACTTTCTTCACCTGAAACATCCATGTAAAGTCTAGAAACAAAATATAAAATATCCAAAATATACTCCTAGTTGAAACCACCAAATTTTGAAAAATAAGTTTTTTTAATGTAACTTGCAGCGAAAAATTGCTCTGTGATTTTTTTTCACTGGAATGTCCTTTTATAGCCGTTTTGTACCTACAACTTGAAAATCCAAACAATATACCAAGAGACTATATTTTTTTCAAAAACTACCCTTTTACTCAAAGTGCAAAATTTCTCCATCCATTTTTTTAATATATATGATTACAATTATTTTTTTTGTATCAAGTATCAAAATATCCAAAAAAATAATCAAGCGCATTAAAAACTATAAAAATTTTAGAAAGAAATATTTTATATTTAATCCATCAAGGGAAGCAGGAGCGTGGTGAGTTGACGTAATGGTCCGGGAGCCAGTGACAGATTTTCATGACCAAGTCCCTCCCAATTAAAACTTCGTGAAATGCATTAGGGATTTATATTATGAATATTCGCGACCGTCAGCTGCGACTCCGTGGGTGGGGCGGGCAGTGGCAGCCTCCAACGCATGGAGAAAAAAAAAGTTTTTTAGTCATTTCCTCCCATTTGAAAATTTGACAGATTATAATTTACCTAATATTTTGAAGGAAAATTAAAGTCAGCTGACCATAACATGGTGGACCATGTTATGGTCAGCTGACTTTATTTCTTTTCTATATATCTGATATCTGAGTCGCAGCTGACGGTCGCGAATATTCATAATATAAATCCCTAATGCGTTTCACGAAGTTTCGCTCGAGAGGAAATAATTGACCGAATTTGTACCTGGCTCCCGGACTATAACGAGACTTCATCTATTCAGTGACGAGACTGACATTAGTATCTGCCTTTTGTGACGCGAGCCAGTACTCGATAATCGAATGTGTCGTTGAGCCGACAATTTTCAATCAAAAACTTTTGGCAACTACAGTGACTGTGTCGGTCAAATGGTTCTGAACCATATTGTCATGGTATTAAAGCGAAAAATCGCACACAGATCTAAAACTAGTTTAAATGCTGAGACAAAAACTGCTTTAAGAGTGTATAATAATATGCAATTTTGTATTTTAAGTAACTTGTAATACGTTCTAGGTATATCGTATACGAAAATAGACACTATTTCCATTCATGTTAGAACGATATCGCTGTGAAAAAAATACAAACACTTCCGAATATTCTATTGTAGGTACTTGCATACGCCATCTATTAGCGTTTTCATAACTGCAACGACAACAAAAGAACGTCATCTATCGGGGCTCGATCAAACTGTTCCCTAGAGCGCCATCTAATTGTAATCATATTAACTGTTATGAAGCTGCTCGCTACAACAACGCCATTAATTCCCGTTTTAGCCATCGGGTGGTCCACCCGAGCAATTTAACAGTGTGTCGTTTCTTTGTTCCTGATGGAGTATCTGTACGTCAGTATTATAAAGTCTGTGCTGCGTACGTTCGGTCATATCGACGAAATCCACAACAAAGGGCTTGAACAGAGTCCAAATTAACGAGCAAGGGTCAACAGTAATGCAGTATCAATATTTGAAATCCAAAGCCAGGTCAAAACTATATCACAATCGCATTGCACTGACAGTTTATACTTTTCGAAGCAACGTCAATTCGAAATTGCTTTGTTTTGCATTGAGCATTGACGCGAGTTTGCCGGAGGTAGTAGTTGTGCTAGCCAGCGATCCTATGTGACGATCGTATTAGATTCCATTTTTAAAAATTTTCAATTTAGAAAACCAAATGCCGAGTTGTGGTATATATCATATAAAAATAAAAATTTTACCTTTTGTATGAAACAGCTGATATTTTTTTGCGATTTCAGAGGTTTGTCCACATAGTGAAAATTGTTCATATTCACAAGTACATTCACCCCTTAAATGGTGCAAACTGATTTTTCTACACTTGTATACATTTTAGAAATCAATTTAATAAATAAATTTTGAGTCCTAAACCTAAAACTACATTCGATAAAATTTATGAATCTCTGCACATCACTATCGTCAATAAAGTAATACAATTATTTCCTTCAAAGTCGTTATCAATTAATACGGAACTTCATGAGCGGACAAACGTCAAACCGGCCATCATAGCGTGCCGCTAGTTTAGTACTATTATACGAGCCCAGCGACAGAATCGCAGACTAAATAGGTCCACAAGGAACGAAGTACCCCTGTCCAACCTTTTATTTTCTTTTTGACAGCTTGATTTATTAAAAACTAAACTAAAATAATAATAAAAAATAAAAAAACGGTTGGACAGGGTATAAATTGACAGTAAACCAGAGGGCCGTAGAGGCAGAGGAAGACTCAGAGGCCGGTGGATTGACGGAGTGGAAAAGGACATGAGAGTTTTATGAGTACAAAGTTGGAGAGAGGCCGCTAATGATCGCCTCCAATGGAGAAATTTGTTTGACCAAGCCAAGGCCCACCCAGGGCTGTAGCGCTTTGATGATGATGACAGGGTATAAATAAACGATTTCCCATAATTGTCTATGGTTCCTTGTTTCCGCTCGTTCAGAGCCGAGCGACGATGTACTAAAAGAACGACGTACTATTAAGCATACGGAATAGTTCGTTCTCGTTCAATGTCGGGAATTCATTCCTAATAGTACATAGTTCATGTACTACACAAGTGCGCGCTCTGCAGAGGAGACGCTGACACTGACAATAAGCAGAACATTATTTTTATTTTATTAAAGTGTTTACCTACACTTAAGGAAATATCAGAATAAATTTTATAAACACATATCAAAAATTCCCAAGCCAGCGGGATTCGAACCCACATCTCCTGGGAAACGCGCCCGAGTGTGTTAGCCACTTACACTATAGCCACGGTCGAACTACACGTCAGCATCGAAATTAGTGATATGTATCTACTTTCTCATTTTAAGCAACTGCTAGCGACATCTAGTAGCAACACGTTACAGTTATTGATCTACTTTCCAAGACCCCATATTGCAATGGAGCTCGTTAGGAACTAGAGATGCCACAATGCTTTTTACTATTTTTATTTTATTAAAGTGTTTACCTACACTTAAGGAAATATCAGAATAAATTTTATAAACACATATCAAAAATTCCGAAGCCAGCGGGATTCGAACCCACATCTCTTGGGAAACGCGCCCGAGTGTGTTAGCCACTTACACTATAGCCACGGTCGAACTACACGTCAGCATCGAAATTAGTGATATGTATCTACTTTCTCAGTTTAAGCAACTGCTAGCGACATCTAGTAGCAACACGTTACAGTTATTGATCTACTTTCCAAGACCCCATATTGCAATGGAGCTCGTTAGGAACTAGAGATGCCACAATGCTTTTTACTATTTTTATTTTATTAAAGTGTTTACCTACACTTAAGGAAATATCAGAATAAATTTTATAAACACATATCAAAAATTCCGAAGCCAGCGGGATTCGAACCCACATCTCTTGGGAAACGCGCCCGAGTGTGTTAGCCACTTACACTATAGCCACGGTCGAACTACACGTCAGCATCGAAATTAGTGATATGTATCTACTTTCTCAGTTTAAGCAACTGCTAGCGACATCTAGTAGCAACACGTTACAGTTATTGATCTACTTTCCAAGACCCCATATTGCAATGGAGCTCGTTAGGAACTAGAGATGCCACAATGCTTTTTACTATTTTTATTTTATTAAAGTGTTTACCTACACTTAAGGAAATATCAGAATAAATTTTATAAACACATATCAAAAATTCCGAAGCCAGCGGGATTCGAACCCACATCTCTTGGGAAACGCGCCCGAGTGTGTTAGCCACTTACACTATAGCCACGGTCGAACTACACGTCAGCATCGAAATTAGTGATATGTATCTACTTTCTCAGTTTAAGCAACTGCTAGCGACATCTAGTAGCAACACGTTACAGTTATTGATCTACTTTCCAAGACCCCATATTGCAATGGAGCTCGTTAGGAACTAGAGATGCCACAATGCTTTTTACTATTTTTATTTTATTAAAGTGTTTACCTACACTTAAGGAAATATCAGAATAAATTTTATAAACACATATCAAAAATTCCGAAGCCAGCGGGATTCGAACCCACATCTCTTGGGAAACGCGCCCGAGTGTGTTAGCCACTTACACTATAGCCACGGTCGAACTACACGTCAGCATCGAAATTAGTGATATGTATCTACTTTCTCAGTTTAAGCAACTGCTAGCGACATCTAGTAGCAACACGTTACAGTTATTGATCTACTTTCCAAGACCCCATATTGCAATGGAGCTCGTTAGGAACTAGAGATGCCATAATGCTTTTTACTATTTTTATTTTATTAAAGTGTTTACCTACACTTAAGGAAATATCAGAATAAATTTTATAAACACATATCAAAAATTCCGAAGCCAGCGGGATTCGAACCCACATCTCTTGGGAAACGCGCCCGAGTGTGTTAGCCACTTACACTATAGCCACGGTCGAACTACACGTCAGCATCGAAATTAGTGATATGTATCTACTTTCTCAGTTTAAGCAACTGCTAGCGACATCTAGTAGCAACACGTTACAGTTATTGATCTACTTTCCAAGACCCCATATTGCAATGGAGCTCGTTAGGAACTAGAGATGCCACAATGCTTTTTACTATTTTTATTTTTAAAGTGTTTACCTACACTTAAGGAAATATCAGAATAAATTTTATAAACACATATCAAAAATTCCGAAGCCAGCGGGATTCGAACACACATCTCTTGGGAAACGCGCCCGAGTGTGTTAGCCACTTACACTATAGCCACGGTCGAACTACACGTCTAGTTCCTAACGAGCTCCATTGCAATATGGGGTCTTGGAAAGTAGATCAATAACTGTAACGTGTTGCTACTAGATGTCGCTAGCAGTTGCTTAAACTGAGAAAGTAGATACATATCACTAATTTCGATGCTGACGTGTAGTTCGACCGTGGCTATAGTGTAAGTGGCTAACACACTCGGGCGCGTTTCCCAAGAGATGTGGGTTCGAATCCCGCTGGCTTCGGAATTTTTGATATGTGTTTATAAAATTTATTCTGATATTTCCTTAAGTGTAGGTAAACACTTTAATAAAATAAAAATAGTAAAAAGCATTGTGGCATCTCTAGTTCCTAACGAGCTCCATTGCAATATGGGGTCTTGGAAAGTAGATCAATAACTGTAACGTGTTGCTACTAGATGTCGCTAGCAGTTGCTTAAACTGAGAAAGTAGATACATATCACTAATTTCGATGCTGACGTGTAGTTCGACCGTGGCTATAGTGTAAGTGGCTAACACACTCGGGCGCGTTTCCCAAGAGATGTGGGTTCGAATCCCGCTGGCTTCGGAATTTTTGATATGTGTTTATAAAATTTATTCTGATATTTCCTTAAGTGTAGGTAAACACTTTAATAAAATAAAAATAGTAAAAAGCATTGTGGCATCTCTAGTTCCTAACGAGCTCCATTGCAATATGGGGTCTTGGAAAAGTAGATCAATAACTGTAACGTGTTGCTACTAGATGTCGCTAGCAGTTGCTTAAACTGAGAAAGTAGATACATATCACTAATTTCGATGCTGACGTGTAGTTCGACCGTGGCTATAGTGTAAGTGGCTAACACACTCGGGCGCGTTTCCCAAGAGATGTGGGTTCGAATCCCGCTGGCTTCGGAATTTTTGATATGTGTTTATAAAATTTATTCTGATATTTCCTTAAGTGTAGGTAAACACTTTAATAAAATAAAAATAGTAAAAAGCATTGTGGCATCTCTAGTTCCTAACGAGCTCCATTGCAATATGGGGTCTTGGAAAGTAGATCAATAACTGTAACGTGTTGCTACTAGATGTCGCTAGCAGTTGCTTAAACTGAGAAAGTAGATACATATCACTAATTTCGATGCTGACGTGTAGTTCGACCGTGGCTATAGTGTAAGTGGCTAACACACTCGGGCGCGTTTCCCAAGAGATGTGGGTTCGAATCCCGCTGGCTTCGGAATTTTTGATATGTGTTTATAAAATTTATTCTGATATTTCCTTAAGTGTAGGTAAACACTTTAATAAAATAAAAATAGTAAAAAGCATTGTGGCATCTCTAGTTCCTAACGAGCTCCATTGCAATATGGGGTCTTGGAAAGTAGATCAATAACTGTAACGTGTTGCTACTAGATGTCGCTAGCAGTTGCTTAAACTGAGAAAGTAGATACATATCACTAATTTCGATGCTGACGTGTAGTTCGACCGTGGCTATAGTGTAAGTGGCTAACACACTCGGGCGCGTTTCCCAAGAGATGTGGGTTCGAATCCCGCTGGCTTCGGAATTTTTGATATGTGTTTATAAAATTTATTCTGATATTTCCTTAAGTGTAGGTAAACACTTTAATAAAATAAAAATAGTAAAAAGCATTGTGGCATCTCTAGTTCCTAACGAGCTCCATTGCAATATGGGGTCTTGGAAAGTAGATCAATAACTGTAACGTGTTGCTACTAGATGTCGCTAGCAGTTGCTTAAAATGAGAAAGTAGATACATATCACTAATTTCGATGCTGACGTGTAGTTCGACCGTGGCTATAGTGTAAGTGGCTAACACACTCGGGCGCGTTTCCCAAGAGATGTGGGTTCGAATCCCGCTGGCTTCGGAATTTTTGATATGTGTTTATAAAATTTATTCTGATATTTCCTTAAGTGTAGGTAAACACTTTAATAAAATAAAAATAGTAAAAAGCATTGTGGCATCTCTAGTTCCTAACGAGCTCCATTGCAATATGGGGTCTTGGAAAGTAGATCAATAACTGTAACGTGTTGCTACTAGATGTCGCTAGCAGTTGCTTAAACTGAGAAAGTAGATACATATCACTAATTTCGATGCTGACGTGTAGTTCGACCGTGGCTATAGTGTAAGTGGCTAACACACTCGGGCGCGTTTCCCAAGAGATGTGGGTTCGAATCCCGCTGGCTTCGGAATTTTTGATATGTGTTTATAAAATTTATTCTGAAGCAGAACATTGTAATACATAATAGTACAGGTACAGACACTGACCTCTATAAATCTATGATAAACACTAGACCGGCTGTCTTTATACAAATGACAGCATAATTATGGATCATTTTGAAGCGCCACATTTGACATACGAATGTCCCTGGAACTAATAGATAATATTGCAAATGGTGCACCGACCTCTACAACTAATCTATGGTTTCATAGATTAATATACATATAATTGTATAAGGTTGGTGCGCCATTTGCATTATTTTTAGTGCCAGACTCGTCCCTTGAGACTTCACTAGCAGTTGCTTAAACTGATTGAAAAAGTAGACACATATCTCTGATTTCGTTGCTGACGTAATTCGATCGTGGCTGTGGTCTAAAATCAACACACTCGGGCGCGACTCCCAAGGGATGTGTGTTCAAACCCCGCCGGTCTCAGAATTTTTGATGTGTTTAAAAATTTGTTCGGACACTCTTTTAACTTCCTACAACGTTAAAATGGCGTCCATCAATTCCAAATGGCGTCAAACAAGTTTATTACTCCCGTGCCTCGGTGAGCACGTAAAGCTGTCGGTTCTGCGCCTGATCTCTCCGGTCGTGTCAGATTTTCCGTCCCATTGGACTATGAGAGAGAGGGAATAGTGAGTGCACCTGTGTTTGCGCTCACACTTGTGCACTATAATATCTCCCGCGCAGGTGGCTTGTGGCTGAAGCAGTGATAGCCTAGTGGTTAGGACTGTGGTTTCCTACTCGGGGGGTCGCAGGTTCGATCCCGGGTACGCACCTCTGACTTTTCGGAGTCAAGTGCGTTTAAGCAATTAAATATCACTTGCTTCAACGGTGAAGGAAAACATCGTGAGGAAACCTGCACACCTGAGAGTTCTTCATAATGTTCTCGAAGATGTGTGAAGTCCGCCAATTCGCACTGGGCCAGCGTGGTGGACTATGGCCTATAACCCTTCTCTGAGAGGAGACCTGCGCTCAGTAGTGAGCCGTTAATGGGTTGCTAATGTTGATGATGATGAGGTGGCTTGTCTCCGAGGAGGTTGGCCGCCGTAACTGGATTCGGTTGGGAGGAAATTGTTATTATTTCTCAATTACAGGAAGATGCAGATGAAACACAGTCAGTAGAGCCAGAGCACGTGCCAGGCCTCAACCTGGAGTTCCTCAGGCAGCTGGTGAGCCTGGCCAGGATCATGGTGCCCGGGGTCCGTAGTCACGAAGTGGCGCTCTTGGCCGCGCACACAGTTTGCCTGTTCACCAGAACGTTCCTGTCGATATACGTCGCGACCTTGGAAGGTTCAATAGGTGAGACTTTCTTTCTTTTTGGAGTTTACTCCTTAAGAATCGATTTTAGGCGCCCGGTATGAGAAAAATTCGAGGTGTAAAATCTACTTATGAATGACCTTGTTACGTTTTTATGACAGCGTTACTACTGACATGTAGGTCAACGCCATCTTTCGGCTTATGTGTAAACTATTTCGAATAGCAACTCTGTTGTACGCCCTAAAACCCTGCGATAACAGCACTGCTAACATAATAGTTCGAGCTATTTACAATAGATGGCCGTATTTGATATTAACTAGCACAAATACTATTGAAGTTTATACTATAAAGTAAACTCCAGTTGTGCGTCGGAGCTGACACACACACTATTTTTTTTTATTCGATGACAAGCTAGTCCTTGACTGCGATCTCACCTGATGGTATGTGACGATGCAGTCTAAGATGGTAGCGGGCTAACTTGGAAGGGGTATGGCAGTGAAAATTCAACCCATACCCCTAATTGGTTTCTACATGTCATCGTGCCGGAACGCTAAATCGCTTGGCGGCACGTCTTTGACGGTAGGGTGGTAACTAGCCACGGCCAAAGCCTCCCACCAGACCAGACCAGAGAAAATTCAGAAATTAAAAATTCCCAAATTGACCCCGCCGGGAATCGAATCTTTCTTCTTTACACATCAGTCTAGAATAGAATAGAAATGTTTTTTATTCAAATAAACTATTATACAAGTGCTTTTGAATCGTCGGTGAGTCTACCACTGGTTCGGAATGCCCTTCCTGCCGAGAAGAACCAGCAAGAAACTCGGCGGTTGCTCTTTTCAAAACAAGTTTACAATATAATAGATACTATGCTATGTATGCAATAATTATGTATAATGTATTATACGAGTAATGTTCGATCCAGTTGCATTTACCGTGGTACCCGGGACCACGGTCCATGCAACTGGATCGAAATATCGACATTATAAAAACAACAATTATCGTGGTACGTACTCGTATAAAACATTATAATTATGTCATTGAACCACGAAATAAGTCTAAAATCTTTATGTATGCAATGTTTCCACAATGAGGAGAAGATCCACAAAAGCATACCTAATTATAATAATTCAACACATGTTAAGACGGGCAGGCAGAAAGGGCATTCCCGCCGGAGGCACCCGTTCACGAGCATGACGCATGACCCAGCCATCTCTGAGAATCGGCCATCTATTTTTCATACCCCTAAATGATAAGGGTGACCCACCCCTAAATATTTTTGTTGGCGGTACGAAGTTTGCTTGGTCAGCTAGTAAAAATAACGTTACGTTCCCTCAAATATGGTTGAGCGAAGCAATGGCTGGGTCATGCGTCATGCTCGTGAACGGGTGCAACCGGCGGGAATGGGGCTACTTTATGTCTGCCCATGTTAGGATAGAAGTTAGTCGGTATGCATTTTTGGAACTTCCCTCATTGTGGAAACACTGCATATATAGCATTAAGCATTGTATTTACTGTATTGTAAATTTGTTTTGAAAAGAGCAACCGCCGAGTTTCTTGCTGGTTCTTCTCGGTAGGAAGGGCATTCCGAACCAGTGCAGTGGTAGATTCATCGACTATTCAAAAGCACTTTTGAAAGTTTATTTGAATAAAAAATATTTCTATTTCTATTTCTAATAATAAGTATGAATGTTAACGTTTGAAATCACCCTTGTCTCTTCTCCAGTGAAACACATCGTCCAAAAAGATCTCCGCTCGTTCTCGTCCCTGCTGATGCAGTGGTTCGGCATCGCGATCCCGGCCACCTTCATCAACTCCATGATCAGATACCTGGAGAGCAGGCTCGCGCTGGCATTCAGGACGAGACTAGTCAACCACGCCTATGAACTATACTTCAAGAACCAAACGTATTATAAGGTGGCCAATCTGGACGCTAGGATAGAGAACGCTGATCACAGGTGAGATTTCATTTATTTTTCACTAGCTGATGCCTGATTTTTTCAAAAATCCCGCGGGAACTTGTTAATTTTCCAAAATTAGAAGCAACCTATGTCGCTCTCCAGGTCCTCAAGTATACACATGCAAGAAATCACTTCGATCCGTAGCTCTCCATAGCTCGATTCAAGGACAAACCAACAAACAAACACAAGTGTGTTTGTTTGTTGGTTTGTTGGTTTGTCCTTCAATCACGCCGCAACAGGGCTACGGATCAACGTGATTTTTTGCATGGGTATAGTTGAGGACCTGGAGAGTGACATAGGCTACTTTGTATCCCGGAAAATCAAAGAGTTCCCGTGGGATTTTAAAAACAAAATCCACGCGGACTAAGTCGCGGGCATCAGCTTAGTTTATATCAGGATTTTTTTATCAAGACACCATAATGTCATCTCGCTCATTTGTGAGATACCTCAGACCTCCGCAATTTTTAGGGATCCGTACCAAAATGGTAAAACGGAACCCTTATGGTGCGATTTTCTCCGTCCGTCCGTCCGTCTGTGACAGTCGATTATTTTAGGAACTATTAAAGCTATCGACATGAAATTTGGAATCCTATAAATAATAGTGGCCCAACAACATTGGATTAAAAAAAAACAAAAATTATTTTTAGTTTTTTTAATTTTTTATTTTTAGTCCATAAAACTGACAATTTTTTGGAACAGGCTTAATACAGTAGGTATATGAAATTATTTTTTGTACACTTAAGTCTACTAAGTAGATGTGGACGTTATGTGTAAGGGAAGGTATTTATTTCTGTTACCATATGCCGCGAGTGTTATGTATATTAAAGTTTTTTTTCCAAATTAAGAGTCCATTTTAAAAACGAGTTACTAGTCTATTGCCTATTAAGCAGTATCTTGGGTTAAAATGGTGTAAGTGTTTGCAAATAATTATTTAATTGTATCTTGTATTTGTCAACAGGCTAACAGAAGACGTGTCAGTGTTCACACAGTCGGTAGCTCATTTGTACAGTTCACTCACGAAGCCATGCTTCGATTTACTTCTCATCGTACTAACCCTTGCAAGCTATTCTAGTAAAATGAAGGGGAACATTTTCCTTGGTAAGTTTTCTTCCAGTAAAAACATTTAAACCTAACTGCAAAAAATTGTTTTTTTTTTTCTTAATACAAACGAAATTTGTACCGTCATCGGATCATATTTAACGAGACTTTCCTCAATGAGTCATAAATCAGTGTAAAGCTCATATAAATACTTCTGTGACCCAAAAATATGTGATTTGATTTTTTTTACAATATAATTATAGTATATTATACAACCGTGGCATTGAGCTATATTATGTTACTGTTTAAACTTTTTTAAGTACGCAGTTAATGTTATTTTATTTTCATTGTCATCCTTTGTTATGTACAAAACTTTTTATTTATTTATCTAAACACCGTCTCTCGTATTAAAAAGGTGGCCGTTGCCCAGAAAAAAGATAGAATAGAATAGAAATGTTTTTTATTCAAATAAACTTTTTTACAAGTGCTTTTAAATCGTCGATGAGTCTACCACTGGTTCGGAACGCCCTTCCTGCCGAGAAGAACCAGCAAGAAACTCGGCGGTTGCTCTTTAAAACAAGTTTACAATTCAGTAGAATAGTTATACACTTTAATTATCACCTACTGTCTCATGAATCGCTGGAACGAATTATATCCACGTTTTTTATCATTTATATAGTATTGCATAGAATAGAATAGAATAGAAATGTTTTTTATTCAAATAAACTTTTACAAGTACTTTTGAATCGTCAATGAGTCTATCACTGGTTCGGAATGCCGTTCCTGCCGAGAAGAACCAGCAAGAAACTCGGCAGTTGCTCTTTTCAAAATACTTTTACAATATACTTAATAGATATTATTCTATGTATGCAGAGTTTCCACAATGACGGAGTTCCACAAAAGCATAGGTGATTATTTCTAATTATAATTCAACACATGTTAAGACGGGTAGACAGTATTGCCCCAGCCCCATTGCCGCCGGTGGCACCCGTTCACGAGCATGTCGCATGACCCAGCCATTGCTTCGCTCAACCATATTTGAGGGAACGTAACACACATAACATACTAATAAGCTGCTACTCACCGCAGGTCCCGGTTTTGCGACGGTAGTGATATGTCTCACTGGCCAGCTGCTGCGACTGTTGAGCCCGCGGTTCGGCGCGCTCGCGGGCGAAGAGGCGCGCATGAAGGCCAACCTGCGACACGTGCACTCGCGTCTGATAGCGCACGCCGAAGAAGTGGCCTTTTACGGTGGACACCAGGTGAGTGACGCTACGCCTTCCCTGTCCTGTAGCAGGGATAATTCGTGTGTCCAATTAACCTCTTTTTATTTTTTTAATTTTAAGGTTCCGTACCAAAATGGTAAAAATGGAACCCTTATGGTGAGATTTTCTCCGTCCGTCCGTCTGTCCGTCTGTCACATTTAAGTAACTATTGAAGCTATCTACATGCAATTTGGAATAGTTGTGTATAATAGTGGCCCAACAACATTGGAATAAGAAAATCAAAAAATATTTTTAATTTAATTAAAAAAAGAGGGAAAATTTCCTTTTCCACTCCGTCAATCCACCGGCCTTTAGGTCTTCCTCTGCCTCTACGGCCCTCTGGTTTACAGTCAAGCAACTTTTTCGGGGCTCTTGAATCGTCCATGCGTTGCACATGTCCTGCCCATCGCATTCGTGACAATTTAATGATTTTGACTACATACGGTTCTTTAAATAGTCCATAGAGTACCAAAAGTACACGGTCTCGTTCCAGGTGGAGCTGGGTCAGCTCCAGTCGGCGTACAAGGAGCTGGTGGCGCAAATGACGTCGGTGTTCAACAAGAAGCTGTGGTACGTGATGCTGGAGCAGTTCTGCATGAAGTACGTGTGGTCCGGCACGGGCATGGTGATGCTGGCGCTGCCCATCCTCACCGGCACCAGGGTCGACGGTATGTTGCCAAATGTCACTAATACAAAAATAAAAAAGTGTGTGTGTCAGCTCCGACGCACGACTGGAGTTTACTCCTTAAAACGTCGTAATGCATTCGCGGCGCTCGCTGCGTCTCGGCGCCGCTCGGACCCGATCGGTACGCGCTCGGCTTCCCGAAGCGAAAGCTCTTTCGCATTCGACAACTCAAGCGAAAACCAACCTTATTTACTCAACGTTGGGGTAGAAATTTGCATCGTTGTGAAAAACGTAACGCGGGCATTTGACAACTCAAGCGAAAACCAACCTTATTTACTCAACGTTAGGGTAGAAATTTGCATCGTTTTGAAAAACGTAACGAGGTCATTCATAAGTAGATTTTACTGCTCGAATTTTTCTCATACCGGGCGCCTAAAATCGATTCTTAAGGAGTAAACTCCAAAATTGGTTGTCTCTAAAATCGGTTTGGAAGCAGTGATAGCGTAGTGGTTAGGACTATGGTCTCCTATTCGGGGGGTCTCAGGTTCGATCCCGGGTACGCACCTCTGACTTTTCGGAGTCAAGTGCGTTTAAGCAATCAACTATCACTTGCTTCAACGGTGAAGGAAAACATCGTGAGGAAACCTGCACATCTGAGAGTTTTTCATAATGTTCTCGAAGGTGTGTGAAGTCCACTAATTCGCATTGGGCCAGCGTGGTGGACTATGGCCTATAACCCTTCTCTGAGAGAGACCTGCGCTCAGTAGTGAGCCGTTGATGAATTGCTAATGAAAATGATGATGATGAAAGTTTGACGTGATAACGTCATAAAGATGAACAGCGTGCTGCTAGAACTAGCTCGCGACACATCCGCTAACCACTTACCACAGCGCGGACGCAATGGCTGGCGGGCGCCGGGCGGCGGCGGTCACAAGCCAACGCTTGGGCCGATCGTGCCTCTCTATTGCTTGCTCCGCGCTCTCGATTGCACGCGCAGGCTCAGGCGGAACGTGATACTTTTCCATGCGTGCAGCCGGTGTTCATCGATTTATAAGACGTTATCACTTCAAAATAAAAAAAATTAAAATGCGTGAGTGTCGTGGAACACTCGGTTGGAACGATGTTCCTTTTGATAATAAATTAATAATAAACATAAATAAATTAAAAAAATATTAATCTGAAGTCATGATTCGAACCCCCGAACCGATAGTTTCACTCCTTCTTCCGCTACGCCACCAAAGCTATGATGGAACTTGTGTAATAAATGAAGGCGACACACAATGGTCGTGACGGAAAAATTCTTACACCTTTTTTTCGCCTAGCCCCCATCCGCCAAGTCCGTACCGTCCGATAAGGAACTTTCGTGATGTGATAACGTCTTATAAATCGATGAACACCGGCTGCAAGCACGAAAAAGTGTCACGTTCCGCCTGAGCCTGCGCGTGCAAGCGAGAGCGCGGAACAAGCGAGAGAGAGGAACAATCGGCCCAAGCTGGCTTAGAGAGCGCCCGCCACCGCGGCTGCCCGCCAGTCATCTTTATGACGTTATCACGTAAAACTATCGTCCGTAAACCGACTTTATAGACAACCAATTTTTTTTGTTTTTTAAATCATGCTTGTAATGGTTCGGAGGAGGGCGAGGACACTCCTAACGACCTCCTTAGTAAGAGTGTTTAAGCACTTTTTGTACTTAACTTTGTTTTTTAATTTTCAGGTAAATTAGGCGATAGTATAAGTGCTAGAACCGAATATATGACGACTTCACGAAATTTACTCAACTCGGCGGCTGATGCCATTGAAAGGCTGATGTCTAGTTATAAGGTAAAGCCCACAAAAATATATCTGGTTAGAACGGTTTTCACCACTGTTTTATTAAGTGCGTGCCTATAATATCTGGGCAAAAATACGCTGTATTTATTGTTTATAAACATTGTTTTTGTTGAAAATAAACACTCCCTAGTGAAAGGAAATGTATGAAACACTTTTTTTAGTAAAAAATTAATAAAATAAAAAAGCCATTAATTCCCGTATCCTTCATCAATGTTCTATACAGTTGATTGATTTACAGTTCCGAAGATGTTAGGCTGAAATTAGACGATGCCTCGTTCATCGTTCATTTTTGCGAATATTTTTTGCGAAAATGAATCCTAAAGCCCTTTGCCCTAAGGCCGAATTTAGACGCGACTTAGTGCGAATTAAGACGGTTCATTTTTGCAAAAAATTTCGCAACGATGAACGCTGAACGATGCACTGTCTAATTTGGGCCTTAGTATGGTTAATATTACAATGCAATGGTGAAATATATTTAGTTAGTATTGTCAGAACTTACATTCTACAAGTATTTATAATCTAAAGGGGTTGTTTCATCTTGGGCCAGGTACTTGTACAAAAAATAGTATTAAATCATAGAAATTGAAATAAAATATGCTTTTATAGTAGTATTACAGTGAATAAGAGGTACAAATATAAAATTGATAATTGGGTACATCTGTAGAATGGCAACTCCCGCAGTACATCCATTTGCTTTTGTTGTCTATGTTTGTAAAGACGTTACGTCATCTTAATGTCATTTCAATTGTCAAACGTCAATTGCTGGTTTGTCAAATGTCAAATGTCATCATGACTTGTGTAAGTACGTGTCATTGTCAAAAAGAACGCCATCTTGTTGCGCTTTTATTTTGCAAAATAATTTTGCGTTATAACTCGTAAAAAGGACCTTTTGATGAGAAATAAAGAAAAAATAATCACTATTTCATGACCCCAAACATTTTGAAAGACTGTGCAAAGACCTGGCCCAGGCTCCATACACTCGTATATTTGAAACAACCCCTTTATTTTCTTATATTAAGTCATTTGTTTTAACTATAATTTTTAAGAGATATGGGCCCCTTCTCGGGGAAAACCCTCCCATCTTTTCCTAGTTTTGTCCAGTTTCGTCCAGTTTTGTAGTTTTTTTTTTTAGTAATTTTGGTTGTTATTTCAGGAAATTGTGACCCTGGCGGGCTACGCGACCCGCGTGTCGGACATGCTGGTGGTGTTCGGCGAGGTGGCGCGCGGCCGCTGCGTGCGCGCCGTGCACGTGTCGGCGCCCGCGCACGGCTTCCAGGTCACCTTCCGCGACAAGCAACCCATCCCGCAGGGTGAGTGGCGAGTGCACCGCGACGGTCTTCTCGATTCAGGAAGTAGTTCTCTTGAAGTCCAAGAGAGGAGGCTGTCCTCCGAATATATACCGCATGTTGAAGAGTTACTTCGTAAACCGGCGCGTTGGCCTGTTCATCGGAGACCAGGTGCGGTGGAAGACATCCACTATGGGGTGCCCTCAGGGATCAGTGCTGGGACCTACCTTATGGAACGTCCTCTTCGATGATTTGCTTCGGTTGCCGCTACCGGGGAGTGTTAAAGTTGTTGCGTATGCGGACGATGTCACGATTTTGATAGAGGCCGACACTCGTAGAGCGATTGAGACTGCCGCGGCCGACACCATCCGGCTCATTGAGGACTGGGAGTGCCACAACTGGCACGCCTTCGCCCCCAGCAAGTCGCAAACCATGACGCTGAAGGGCAAGCTCGGTAAGCGGCCCCCAGTAATCAATCTCGGCGGTAGCTCCATCAAACACGTGACGGAGGCTGTCGTACTTTGCGTGACGATCGATGCAAATCTGTCCTTTGCGCAGCATGCGGTGTCGATCGGGGAGCGCGCGGCGAAATGTTTCGGGAAGATGTCGCGTGTGTCGACGTCGTCCTGGGGCATTCGATACCCAGCGCTGCGTATCCTGTACCATGGAACATTCATAGCGACGATAACGTATGCTGCTGCTTGTTGGGCACGTCGTGCGGTCGACGCTTATCAGGAAGCAGCTGTCTTCCCTCATTTTGTTGACCAAAGCGTATCGCTCGGCCAGCTCCAACGCTCTGGCGGTGCTCGCCGGTGTACTGCCAGCTGACCTGGAAGTGATCCGTGCTGGAAGAATCGATGAGGCGCGTCAGTCCGTGCCCAAGAAGGAGTTGAGCAGACGCAAGCGGGAAATCGGGACTGAGGTGACTGCGATGTGGCAGGAGCGGTGGTCCGCGGAGATTTTGGGGCGAGGATTTGCGGCGCTTCTTCCCAGACGTGTCCGGCAGGCTCCAGGGAACTTGGGTTGCGCCGGACTACGAGACCTCGCAGATGCTCATCGGACACGGCTGTTTCCGGACGCGCCTGCATGGGATGGCGCTATGCGAGAGCCCAGTGTGCGAATGTGGCGCCGACGAGGAGGACAGACACCACGCGCTGTGGGAATGCCCCCTCTATAAGGACTTACAAGACAAGATGCTGGATGGGATCGTTCGCGCGGAGGCGGGACCAGTCTACTACATGGACCTCGTTGCGTCGGCGGAAAACTACAACCGGCTGCAGGAGTTCGCGCACCACTGGCACAAGAGGCGAAGCGGATCGGAGAGAACAGGGACCAGGCAAGGAGCCACAGAGCGACGACGTGAGTCATAAGCCTGTGCAATGACGTCTAGCCCCAGAAGGGAGAGAGTGACAAAAGGGACAAAGGATTGGAGAAAAGAACTTGTTGGGAGTCAAGAAGGCGCAACGGGAAACACGCCAAGACCAAGTACCGGGCGCCCTCCCAGTGTTTCGGCCCATATAACCGCGAGGTTGGAGGGGCCATGGGAGGTGGCGGGTTTGATTCAGGAAGTAGTGACCCTGTCGAGCTACGTGACCCACGTGTCGGACATGCTGGTGGTGTTCGTGACATGCTTGATGTGCATGACAAGACATGCTTGGATATTGGATAGAGTCAGGCATTTTACGACTACGGAATTCCATTATACTCACGGAAAAAAAAAATTAATTTGCTAACAATCCGCCTAATCGGAAAAAGTGGTGGTCGTTATTATTATTATTACTAGTGGTTCGCCCCGAACTGAGACCTCGCGGTATCCCATAATTCCCATAAGGTAGTTTTAACTATATTATATTGTAATTAAAACGCGCCGAATCTGATGACGTCAATCGTCATCTGCTTTCGTGGATGGGATGCATATTTACAATATTAAAGACAGCGCCATCTAGTAACAGTATAGTGAAGTTTTGTTAAAAACATTGATGCCCATTAAAACTCAAATAATTTCGTTTCTTTATAATATTTATCTAATCTTAGTATTTGTTGTTCAAGTACAGAATATAACTCAAATTATGTGTAAGTTTCAAGTTTTAAAACAAAGTGGTTTTAGAAATCTAGCCTCGAATACAATCTCCACTTTGAAAGCCCCCCATTTCGTATGGGAGCCCCCCTGAAATAAAGATTTTTATAACTTTTTAAGCCATTTTCGGCTGGAGGCCATCGGTTTACATATCATATCTAAAATTGAAGTAATTACGTTCAGTAATTCAGAAGTTATAAGGCTGTGACAGACGGACGGACGGACAAGTGCAAATCGCTCTAGTAAACTCAGAGACCTTCGCTTCGCTCGGTCGATTATATTGTACAACAGTATGTATATAGTAGCATGTATGTATGTAGTACGAAACAGTGTTGTTTACTACGGTACATGTAACCTGTGTCTTACTTAAAAGAAATAATTTTAACAATAAAATATGTCTGATAGTGATAGTTTAGAAAGAGTGTGCATTTATGTGTGATTTTTTTTATTTTAGGTAAAATTGCCTACACAACGGACCTGTCGATCCGGCTCAAGAACGTGCCAATCGTCACTCCGGCGTGCGACGTGGTCGCGAGTGGGGTCACGATGGAGATCAAGCCGGGCACGCATCTACTCATCGTGGGCCCCAACGGATGTGGAAAATCCAGGTAAATTGCGCTCAAATCTGTTCATCGTACTCTCCAGAGTTTAAAACTAAACGCGTTTGAAAAGAGAGTTTTTTGTCAGGACATGTTTGTGGCTTGTTTCAACTAAGTTGTCTAAGATCTTATCTATAGATTGCAACTATGTTTTTTATAATTTTGGTCTTCTTCTTCTTCTTTATCAACCTATAGACATCCACTGCTGGACAAAGGTCTCCTGCATGGACTTCCACAGGCTTCGGTCTTGCGCCGCTTGGATCCAGCGGATCCCTGCGACTCGTTTGATGTCGTCGGTCCACCTAGTGGGGGGTCTGCCAACACTGCGCTTCCCGGTGCGGGAATTTTGGTCTGCTGAATATAAAATTAAAAATTTTGTTAGCTTCAGATAATTGAAAGTGATGCTTCATCATCATCATCAATAGCCTATAACAGTCCACTGCTGGACTAAAGGCCTCTCCCAAGGGGAGGGTTTGCCCATAATCACCACGCGGGGCAGACGGGTTGGTGATCGCAGTAGATGGTAGTAGTAGCACAGCTGACGCTGCTGCCCGTTCTCCGTTATATTCCCTTAGTCGCCTCGTACGACTTGTATAACTTAAAATTTGTGCTACTTGTATAACTTAAAAGTTATACAAGCAGCACAAAAAGTTATACAAGCAGCATAAAATCGTGTTCTGTGTGATCGTAGACATCTATCAGTCGAAGCAACGAAGTAAATAATGTAATCCCACTTCTGATGTTTCTTCTACTGGTCTTAATGCTTTTTTGCAGTTTGTTCCGCATAATCTCTGGTCTGTGGCCTGTGTTTGGCGGCGAGCTCAGTGTGCCGAAGCCCTGCGAGTGCGCGCACTGCGCGGCCGAGCCCGGTGCACCGCCGCATTGTCTGGCGCGGCCTGTAATGTTCTACATACCTCAGAGGTTTGTACTTCTTCTTCTTCTTTATCAACCGATAGACGTCCACTGCTGGACAAAGGTCTCTTGCATGGACTTCCACAGGTCTCGGTCTTGCGCCGCCTGAATCCAGCGGCTCCCTGCGACTCGCTTGATGTCGTCAGTCCACCTGGTGGGGGTTCTGCCAACACTGCGCTTCCCGGTGCGGGGTCGCCACTCCAGCACCTTGGGACCCCAACGACCATCAGCTCTTCGAACTATGTGCCCTGCCCATTTCCACTTCAGTATCGCGACTCGCTGAGCTATGTCGGTGACTCTGGTTCTCCTACGGATCTCCTCATTTCTGATTCGATCCCGCAGGGACACTCCGAGCATAGCTCTCTCCATCGCCCGCTGAGCGGTCCTGAGCCTACTGAGGTTTGTACATATATATAGAAAAGTTTTGATGTGAAACATCTGTAGCGGCGGATCAGACCGACTGTTGATGTGTGTATGTAGTATGTATGTAAGTAGTATGAAACAGTGTTGTTTACTACGGTACACGTAACCTGTATCTTACTTAAAAGAAATAAGTTTAACAATAAAATATGTCTGATAGTGATAGTTTAGAAAGTGAGCAGCCTTGCATAGAAAGCTAATTATAATTTAGAATGTGCATTTATTGTGTACTAAGCTCGATATTACCTGTACAAAATAATTTCAATGTTTCACTACTGCCAGGCGTCCTGCGACATCTCGAATTTTTTTTTTTGTATGGTGTCCGACCGAACATTCAGCTTCGGCTACCTTTGGCCAAAGATACCACCTTCAGCTTCTCGGATGTCGAGAAGTTTTGGCCGAAGCCAAAGGTTTTTAGCATGCACCGAAATTGAACGAACTGTTACGAATGCGAAGGGCGATAGAAGACGCGCCGCGCGGGGGCAGGGGAGACAAAGATATGTAGGATATTGGTCAGGTGCAATCTATTAACGTAGTCGTAATTCCTAGTTCCATGTGTTATCGATTGCTCTGTGGATGGTTTTGGATTTCTGCGACGTAGAATATTGTTCGGTTGGTTTAGGTTGCATTATTTAGTTGGATTGAGGATTATTATAGGATTAGTGATTTAATTGTGATAAAATGTTGGTGTAGAGTGATTATGTAATTGTCGGAGCGTTTCTGGCTAGGAGACTATGCAATAATTGCTAGGGTTAGCTGTCATGGACCATAGTCGTTGGTTTTTGATGAAGTGTGCTTTTGTCATGGTGTGATGGATTTGGGATCTGGAATGATTTATTGTGTAACTGGTGCTGCTGCGGAAAGATTGATCAGACGTTGTGGAGTGAGTGAGTGCTGAAATGGTTATTTGGTGAGTTCGTTGCAATGCTATCGTGTTAGAGTATCTCTTTGCCTATTGATGGCCCATAAGCGAGTTAGAAAGGAGATTTTGCTAGGGTCTTCTCTTGGTGGAGACGGGCAGCTATATTGGGGATGGTGGAGGCTGCGCCTAGGCTAGCTTAGTTAGCCGGGTTTGTCTAGTTAGACATGGAAATATTGGGTTCCATGCTTGTTGTGTGAAGATTACAATGTACGTCCTTTGTGAGTAGTTACTATCATTGAGAGAAGATGATTGCTGAGAATGATGTTCTGTTCTGAGATAGTGTGTGAATGCCTTTATTAGACGCTCGGCCAGAGGAGAGGTGCCGACAGATATTATTTCAAAGTGTCATTAGAACAACAACAATAATATTATGTAGGTATTTATTGTTTTTTAAGTTTTTGTCTTCTTTTGTATTTTTTTCTGTTCATTATGTTAAAAGCTGAATAAAATATGTTTAATTTTTTATTTATTTATTATTTTTGACAAGTTGCAAGGTGACTTTAATTATCCGTTAAGTAATTTATATATGCAGTCAACATAGACTTTTAAAAAATAAATATTTTTTACTGTTAACCAATCTTGAACGGAATTTCTTCAAACTTCGGTTTCGGCCCGAAATCGACCTTCGGTCGGACACTAGTTTTTTATTCGAATTATCTTTTGATTGAGGGCCGTCTCTGATTGGCGGAATTGTTAATTAGAATTAGCTGTCAAATAAGAACTTAGTTATTAGATTTTGTATACCATAATAAGCAAAATATTCTCACGTCCAGTGCAAAAGCGAATTGTGGGCCTTTATCGGTGGTTAACTAACAGGGCAATCCATATTTCAGACCATACATGTCAATGGGCTCGCTCATAGACCAAATCACCTACCCTTCCCGCGTGTCGGACGACGACACGGCAGCGGAAGCCCGCGCCATGCACATCCTGCGCGTCGTGAGACTTGACGCGTGTGCAGCACGGCACGGCGGGCTGAGGGCCGTCTGCGATTGGCGGAGCACTTTGTCTGGTGGGGAGAAGCAGCGGATGGCGTGTGCCAGAATGTTCTATCACAGGTAAGATTTGATATCATCATCATCATCATCATCATTATCATCATCAGCAACCCATCAACGGCTCACTACTAAGCGCGGAAAGGAGACCTCCTTTCAGAGAAGAGTTACAGGCCATAATCCACCACGCTGGCCCAATGCGAATTGGCGGACTTACTAAGCCTCTGCTATCCGTCCATCCGTCCGTCTGTTTGTCTATCAGACACTTATGAACTGTTATAGGTAGATACTTGAAATATTCACAGAATGTGTATTTCTATTGTCGCTCAAATTTTCGCATGCTTAATGGAAAATTGACCCAATAGTAGATAGGTCAGAATTGAGTTACGTATTATATCCGGTATTTTTTTAACACAGATCTGTTCAATAGTCAATCATTCATTCAAAATACAAGCTTTCATGATTATTTAAAAATAAGTTTCAAATTTATGTGTCAAAAAGTAGGATAAGTCTTCATTGCAAGATGTTCTTTGGCGATATCCCAAAAATTGTCTTTTTTGTATTAAGTTAGTGTTCCATTAAGCATGCGAAATGATAAAAAATAGCTGTTGTTAATCTTTTACGTAATGTGACCTAATGTTCTTGAAGGTGTGTGAAGTCCGCAAATTCGCATTGGGCCAGTGTGGTGGACTGTGGCCTATCCTATATTCCTTCTCTGAGAGGAGACCTGCGCTCAGTAGTGAGACCGGGCGTTAATGGGTTGCTCAAGATGATGAATCTTTTACGATGGTACGGACCGTTCGTGTGCGGATCCGACTCGCACTTGGCTGGTTTTTTGAAGTGATAACTTCTTTAGGTGCGTTGAGCACTTTTTTGGGTGAGCAAAAAACATGGATTTCGCGTCATCGTCACCTTCACAATCGTCACCTGGAGATTTCAGTAAGCGTCCAACATTTTAGAAGTTCCCAAGCAACCTTGTACAGCACAGCAGGCAAGCAGCCGCCTTATTTACCGTTTAATGTATGATGTCGCAGGTTCGAATCTCACTCACGAAATCGTGACAGTGCGCTTTTTTATTTGTTTTTAATTATTAGCAAATCTAGTTTCACTTCTATCGGCTGTCAATATAGTTTTTTTTAATTAATGCTCGTTCCAGACCTGTGTACGCGCTGCTGGACGAGTGCACGAGCGCAGTGTCGCTGGAGACGGAGGTGGTGATGTACGAGGAGGCCATCAAGGAGGGCATCACGCTGCTGTCCATCACGCACCGCCCCAGTGTGTGGTGAGCTGAATTGCACCTTATTGCCTCGTGCCGAGAATCGCTATTTGTTGACCGAGCGAAGTGAAGGTCTCTGAGTCTACTTGAGTGAATTTGAACTGGTCCGTCCGTCCGTCCGTCCGTCTGTCAGAGCCTTATAACTTCTGAATTACTGAACGTAATTACTTCAAATTTAGATATAATATGTAAACCGATGGCCTCCAGCAGAAAATGGCTTAAAAAGTTATAAAAAATCTTTATTTCAGGGGGGCTATCATAGAAGCGAATGCGAAGTAAAATATTTTTTATAGGGATTCATAGAGTTGCTGTGTATCATTTTAAAGATAATTTGGAACAGAGTACAAAAGTATTTTTTTTTTAATTTTTTTCCTAAAATTGACGAAATGGGGGGCTCTCAAAGTGGAGATTATATTTGACTTCAGAAGTCATGATAGCTTGAACGGCCGGGTTTGAAACTTTTATAATTATTAGCGTTATATCATGTACTTGAACAACAAATACTAAAATTAGATAAATATAATAAGGAAACTAAATTATTTAATTTTTTATCTACTCCAACATCGAAAAGTTCCAATTTCGAATTTGACAGCTGAATCGAAATGAACCCTCTTTCGGTTTTGCTTCTCATTTCGATGCAGCTCGTTGTATGGGAGCTGAATCGAAATGGTTATCTTCTTAAAATAGGATACCTAAAGCTAAGGCTCTGAGTTCTGGCACTTTTGTACCGTTCATACGACAGAGGCGCCACAGGTGGCTGGTGGCGGCTTACGGAGTTACTTTTTGTTGACAGAGGCGCCACAGGCAGCTGGTGGCGGCTTACGGAGTTACTTTTTGTTACTTTATTAAGCCTACGGCGTATTTTGTTAATGATTTTATTTTCCTTGTCGTAGATAAAATCTTGTATGCAACTGAACGTAATTAGTCATTTTAATTCTCGTACTATCCCTATTTTGATACTCGGCAAGCCTCGTATCAAAAAACAGCACTCGAATTAAAATGACCCTCATTACGATGCAGTTGCATAAATAGCTATAATGAGCTGCAGTATTTTTAACAGAACTTCACAATGATGTCAATAGATGGCACTCTCATCTCATTTTGCAAACGCAGCAGAAGTACTAATACATATAAAACATACTATTCAATTAAAATTATTATATATTTAAATATCAAACATCAATAAAACTTCACGTCGCGACGTGCTACCTATGTTAAGTTAGGTGACGCTTTCTGTCAACTTTGTTATTACGAACCTCCACGGGACAACTAAAGGTGAAAATGACATTGGGATGTTAGGATTGTATTTAGGGGCTACCTACGTAAAGAGACTTCTACTTAGGGGATGATTTAGGTATGGTTGGTGAAAACGGGCATAATAATGTCAACTTTGATCGTCATGTATTCTATTGAATGAATAAGTAAGGGAAACCGTTACCGCGAGGTCTCAGTTCGGGGCGAACCACTAGTATAAACGTTTTTGTGGAGTACTACCCGCCCACTTTATGGCCCTTATGGGTCCATATGTTATTATTAAAGAAACACAAGATCTTTGCTTTTCTGGACTTCTTTAAAAATAAAACTCGAAGTGATTCTTCAGGCTATAATATCAACTTCACAATTTTGTTAATAGCTAGCCAAACAACACCATTTGGAAGAACTTTATAACTGATTTACAAGATCGTTAGAAACACAGGAAAATTGACGTGTATTGAATTAAATTCAAATCGGAAAGCGGAATCTGCTGAGAAGAGCCGACAAGAAACTCAGCAGTTGCTCTTTTCAAAATAATCATTTTACAATATATTAATATATAGCTATTACATTGTAATAAGTTTTTTATACTTGTATACTACTACTTTACTATACTTTTTATCTTGTGGGCTGGATGCCAAGCCGATTTGACCCATGCAACTTTGTTAGAATAGAATATAATATCTCCACAATGATGGGAAGTTCCAAAAAAACGTACTACAATTCAATTCACGTTAAGACGGGCAGATAGAAAGTAGCCCCATTCCCGCCGGCGGAACCCGTTCACGAGCATGACGCATGATCCAGCCGTTGCTTCGCTTAGACATCACTTAGACACATATAAAGTCGAAACACTGAATAGTATAGAATTATTTTGTTGCACAGGTTAATTATTACTGTCTCATGAATCGCTGGAGCGAATTATCCACTATTATAAGTATCTACGCTTTTTTGTCATTTATATATTCTTCAATTGTATACTATAGACTTGCGTAATACTTAAATGTTTATGTATTGTATTTAGCAGTGAAAGCCTAGTGGTTAGAACTGTGGTCTCCTATTCGGGGGGTCGCAGGTTCGATCCCGGGTACGCACGTCTGACTTTTCGGAGTCAAGTGCGTTTAAGCAATTAAATATCACTTGCCTCAACGGTCAAGGAAAACATCGTGAGGAAACCTGCACACCTGAGAGTTCTTCATAATAATCTTGAAGGTGTGTGAAGTCCGCCAATTCGCATTGGGCCAGCGTGGTGGACTATGGCCTATATCCGTTCTCTGAGAGGAGACCTGCGCTCAGTAGTGAGCCGTTGATGGGTTGCTAATGATGATGATGATGATATTGTATTTAAGGAGGTACCACACGCACGTGCTAGAATTCGACGGCGCTGGCAACTGGTCGTTCCGAGCGCTGGAGAAAGACGCGCCCACCATAACGCCCACGTTGCCCACGCTGCCCAGGATCACGGAGACGGCAGAGACACACGAAAAGGAGCAGACCATCGAGTGACGCCCACGCGTGGGACCGTGGAGTGACTGCCGCATGAGTGACAGCGATCACTTAGTGATCGTGAAGGAACTTTAAAGATTCGGTGTCGTGGATATTCGTAAATGAAACGGTCTAGAATAAGAGTGGAATCATACTTTCAACGCGCGACGTGAAAAATAAAAACACCCGGGACGACGTCGCTTCTGATATTTTTGGGTATGACTCTGCTCTTAGATAATATTCGTAAATGAAACAGTCTAGAATAAGAGTGGAATCATACTTTCAACGCGCGACGTGAAAAATAAAAACACCCGGGACGACGTCGCTTCTGTTATTTTTGGGTATGACTCTGTTCTTAGATAATATGTATTCGTAAATGAAACGGTCTAGAATAAGAGTGGAATCATACTTTCAACGCGCGACGTAAAAAAATACAATTATCCTGGACGACGTCGCTTCTGATATTTTTGGGTATGACTCTGTTCTTAGATAATATTCGTAAATGAAACAGTCTAGAATAAGAGTGGAATCATACTTTCAACGCGCGACGTGAAAAAATACAAATATCCTGGACGACGTCGCTTCTGATATTTTTGGGTACGACTCTGTTCTTAGATATATGTAAGACTAGCTGATGCCCGCGACTTCGTCCGGGTGAATTTAGTTTTTGTTTTTTTTTTTTGTATTAAAACCTTCCGTGGAACTTAAGGAACATACAAAAAATAAATTAACCGAATTGGTCCATCCATTCTTGAGTTATGCGCTTACCAACATTCATTTTTATTTATATAGACTAGCTGATGCCCGCGACTTCGACTGCGTGGATTTAGTTTTAAAAATCCCGCGGGAACTCTTTGATTTTTCGGGATATAAACAGGAGCATATGTCGCTCTCCAGGTCCTCAACTATGCTGAAGGACAAACCAACAAAAACAATTTCGCATTTATAATGTTAGTATGATAGCTAAATCATGAGAAGTAAAGGTTTACTAGAGTTAAATATTGATTTTTCTCTATAAAACGATCCTGTATGTCCATCCCCAAGTTTCAAGCTGTTTCCATGCCGAATTTCTTCAACAAGGTCGTGGTTTCAGAAATTGGGTGTATAATATCTAGGTAGGTACTGAAAAACTGCTATTTTGATACAGTGTTTGTTATTTTCGACTTTTAGTTTATTATTAATAAACCTTAGGCAAACGAGATTTTGTGTAACAGAATAATAATTATTTGAGATGACTAGAGATTTTGTAAGAAATGAGATTTTTCGAAAAAATCACCGCATTTTGGTGATTGACAACCCGATCCAAATCTACGTAACATTAGAATAGAATCGAGAGAAAACCTAGGCAGTCTATAACTAGATTGATTTTTAGGTCATTCAGTCAAACGTATATTCGAGGTATACCAGTTTTTAGTTTAATTTTAGTTTTTTAAGTTTTTTTTAACTTGAAGGTTACCTTAGTACTATTTTTTATTGTGATATTTGATAACTGAAGATCGGATAATCGGCTGCATATTTATCTTTAGATGTTGGCTAACATGGAATGCAATTTTGTATTGAAAAAAATGCGTGAGTGTCTTGAAACACTCGGTTGGAACAGTTTCTTTTAATAATAAATTAATAATAAAAATATATAAAATAAAAAATATTAATCTGAAATAAGGATTCGAACGCCCGAACCGATAATTTCACTCCTTCGTTTAGCCGCTGCGCCACCAAAGCTATGACGGAGCGTGCGTAATAAACGAATCAACACACAAGGGTTGTATCGGAAAATTCCCAAAATGTAGCTTCCAAACTACATAAATAGGAAAGATGAAACAAAACCTTTTTAAGCAATTACATCACCTGCTATAATTGTAAAGGAAAACATCGTGAGGAAACCTGCACACCTGAGAGTTCTCCATAATGTTCTCGAAGGTGTGTGAAGTCTGCCAGTTCGCATTGGGCCAGCGTGGTGGGCTATGGCCTAAACCTAGCCTGCGATGGATCAGATAATGATGAGGATGATGATGATGAAATATGCATCGGAATAGTATGCTTTCCGTGATACCGAATTTTTTTCTAATAAATTATATTTTTAAGTAGGTAACTATGCAGTATTAATGCATAGTTACCTACTTAAAAATATAATACTTATCTAACTATATTATTAAAGGTGTAGCGATAAAATTCTCTTTAAGTAAATATGCATTTGATGATCCGATCTCTGCCGATGAGTCAGAGAACGTTTTTAAATAGGTATACGTATTGTAAAAAGTCTATAATTAAAAGTTTTGATTGCTTTATTTGTATGGAAAATCGTAGTTACCCAACGTAACCGCTTGGGGCGCTGTACCATTTTTCATACAATTTTGTATGGATGCCAGCCAGTTAACAATTAAAAACACATAATAATAATAATAACACTGGTTACTTTACATTGTAAAATATCTATATAAATTATTTAGAAAATCGTGTCTATGACTATATTAGTTTTTATACTATGGTAATTCAAGATGGCTGTCTTAAAACTTTTTTTAATGTGAGACTGTCCAGAATGAGATTCAAAAAATCGCGGGAACAAACATTTTTTTGTGATAATATTAACAAAATATATCTTTCTTTTTATTGCCCAGGAACATCAAACAAAAAATAATGATAATTCAGTGATAATTCAATTCAATTCATAAAAGTATGCAATTTTTCATCATGATGTTTCTTTATGACGTTATCACCTAAAACTATCGTCCGTAAACCGACTTTACAGACAACCAATTTTTTAATCTGATGTAAGTTCTGGGCAGTCGGTAGACGATACATATCTAAATGGAATGTAGATATATTTATTAGATTGTGTTGTAGGTGTGAATACGGCTGTATATAAGTGTAATATACAATATATTATTATGTGTAGAGTCGCTACCAACAGTGATGTTTGTGGTGATAAGAATAAACGGGGTTTTATAGATAATATTATGTGCTTGTGTATTATTTTGTACCTAGTCCCTACTTAACTGACCTCTGTTAATACAAGAACACTGGATAGGCACAGTCTGCTTCTGTCTGCTGATAGACTTTCACTGTTGTGTCTCCTGCATGGACACAGGCCTCGGTCTTGCGCCGCCTGCATCTAGCGGCTCCCTGCGACTCGTTTGATGTCATCGGTCCATTAAGTGGGGGGGTTTGCAAACACTGGACACTAACAAAAGGTTTAATCCACAAAAAAGTCACTATGGAGAGGGCTATGTTAGGAGTTTCTCAGGGGGCTCAGTATGCGCGACCGAAGTTGCCGGCGCACGTGGGTAACCTGCTTGCTATTTCACCTAACATTGTGTGAGAAAGAGATAGACTCAGTGTAGCGAGCGAGTGCATGCGCGCATACTTCCGTGCTACCGTCCCGCTCCCGCTCCGTGTCGGGTGAGAGGCGCGATAATTTACACCGAAATTAAGCGCGCGAAAAGGGTTGAACAGTCGTTTGGGAAAAGTGTTTTTGAGAAAAAAATACTAAATGTATGTTTACAAAGTAAAGTTAATTGAACTGATGAATAAATAAACTATGTCTAATGATAATTTTTTTTGGAATTTTCATACTCCTAATGTTATTTATTTGCGCCCAAAGTTGTCATAAATTTAGCGTGAAAATGACGATCTTTCGAGGCTCGTAACTTTATAACGAATATTTTTTTCAATATTTTATATATCAATAAACCTAGATAATGACGAGGCAAATCGACATAATACTTAGTTTTGAGCGTATAATATCAAATAATGTAGTAATCACTCATCTACGTTTGTATGAAGAAGGTACTGGCTTGAGTCACCTTAAGGACAGGATTCGGAATGAAGAGATCCATAAAAGAACCAAGGTCGCCGACATAGCCCAAATCATTAGCAAGCTGAAATGGCAGTGGGCAGGCCATGCTTGTCGCAGAAGCGATTGCCGTTGGGGCGAAAAGTCCTAGAGTGGTGACCGCGGTGGCGTTCTCTGGGAAAGGCCTATGTTCAGCAGTGGACGTCCGCAGGCTGAGATGATGATGATGATGGTTGCCAACACTGCGCTACCCGGTGCGGGGTCGTTACTCCAGCACCTTGGGACCCCAACGACCATCAGCTCTTCGAACTATGTGCCCCGGCTATTTGTACTTCAGTTTCGCGACTCGCTGAGCTATGTCGGTGACTTTGGTTCTGCTACGGATCTCCTCATTTCTGATTTGATCTTGCAGGGACACTCCGAGCATAGCTCTCTCCATCGCCCGCTGAGTGACCCTGAGCCTTCTTATGAGGTCCATAGTTAGCGACCATGTCTCGGATCCGTAAGTCATCACTGGCAACACGCACTGTTCGAACACTATTCTTCAGGCACTGAGGAACTTTAGACGAAGAAAGGACTAGGTACACAATGAAAAATATTCTATAGTTTTTTATTCAAATAAACTTTCACAAAGTGCTTTTGAATTGGGCATTTGACTGATATTGTTTTATTTATTTAAAATAACGTTATTAAATAATATAACACAATGCCATTTCTCATTTTAGAGTTCCGTACCCAAAGGGTGCCAACGGGACCCTATTACTAAGCCTCTAAAGGGGGCTCCCATACATAGAAAAGGAGTCGAAATAAAATTTTATTTTTTTACCCAGGCATTTGGGGTATCATTGTCTAGAGCTCATTAAGTGGAGTTCATATATATTTATTTTTATTTTTTAGCTACAAAAATGAAGAAATGGAGGGCCGTCGTCAGTTTTAGTCCTATTTTGTTAGGGGGTCTATCTCAAAAACTCAACTAGTTAGGAATTTAAAATTTTATTATATTATGTACTATATTATATAGTGTATTTATATTATACAACAAATACTGAAAACCCCGATTTATAATGCGGTTTGTAAGTTGTGACCAAAACAAGTAAGAACTAAGATATCTAAACATGACTAAATAAAAATCGGCCAAGTGCGAGTCGGGCCTCGCTCTTTTAGGGTTCCGTTAAAAAAAATTAAATAAAAAAATTTCCATGTACCCATGGAAATATTTTAATTTAATTTTTTTAATTTAATTTAATTTTTATTATTTGTTATAGCGGCAATAGAAATACATAATAATAATATGTGAAAATTTCATCTGTCTATCTATTACGGTTTACGAGATACAGCCCGCTGACAGACGGACGGACGGACGGACAGCGTAGGCTTAGTAATAGGGTCCCGTTGGTACCCTTTGGGTACGGAACAATAAAAATGAATTGGTCATATGTACGGAACCCTAAAAGAGCGAGGCCCGACTTGCACTTGGCCGATTTTTTATATATCTTTACTAGTCTCGGATTTATAAGCTGTTTTACTGTGACTGTATCTGTCTCTTTCTAAAACGAAATTTTTTTAGAGCGTGTATGGAGCTGCTGAATTGTGACATCACAATTCAATAGCGCTCTCTCTGTCTAACAGGAAACTTTAAAGCTCTCTAACTTATTTGTTTTTTTACTGATTTATTTTCTCAAATGTTATTCTTATACTTATTATGTTAAATTTTCGATTATAAATAATATCAATATTTTGACTACAGTTTTATTTTTGACGATAATTCGTATCGTAAAAAATATTTACGATTTGTAACGAATCTTGAAACTTACATCCGATGCTTACATCAGGGTACCAACTGTCTAAAAGTTATTCCATTGATCGTATTCGATGAAATTAGCGTCAAAGTAAAATAACTTCCTTGATTGTATTGATTTAAAGTCAAATTCAGTACAACCAATTTTAATATGGAGCGTATCGTACATGCGTAAACGTATAAGAATGCATACACGAAATTGAGCTCTAATTCAATGGTATTATGGTTTATTTTACTTTGATGCTAACGTCATCGAATACGAATACGATCAATGGGAATAACTTTCAGACAATTGGTACCCTGATATTAAGAACGTAGGTAATGGGAATATCGACCCGTTGCATCATTATTTTTTTGACGATGCCACAGTGGCATCGTTTCATCCATTGAGATAGGGCCATCAACTTTTTAGATAAAAATTATCATAAAGAAATATGTCGATGCACTATGGATTAACCGCTTGAGTGGGTAAGTACTACAAATAATATTAATCTGCACATCTATATATATAAAAGAAAGTGGTGTTAGTTACACTATTTATAACTCAAGAACGGATGAACCGATTTGGCTGAAAATTGGTGGAGAGGTAGCTTAGAACCAGGAGACGGACATAGGATACTTTTTATCCCATTCGACCGCGTTTCCGTCAAGTCACTATAAAACGTGGTATAACGAAAACGCATCTGACATGGAATAACAAAAAGCAAATGACAGTGGAATAACAAAACGTAAATCACAGCTAAACGTAATTTTGTCTTTGGTTATGTATGGTAAAAAATTTGACAATTATAAAAATGATAGCTAAACGTAATTGATAATATCATCAGTAATATGTTTTCTCTTTGAATCATCATTAACAATGCCACGAGTAATATTATAAATGCGAAAGTGTGTTTGTTTGTTGGTTTGTCCGTCAATCACGCTGCAACAAAGCTAGGGATTGACGTGATTCTTTGGATAGGTATAGTTGAGAACCTGGAGGGTGACAGGCATCCCGGAAAATCAAAGAGTTCCCGCGGGATTTTAAAAACGAAATCCACGCGAACGAAGTCGCGGGCATCAGCTAGTTATTAATAAAACAATAATTAGTTTTAATTGCCTTAATATTTATAATAGTAACAAAACAAAAACAATAATGTAGTCAACAGTATAATGCTCTGCCCTCATAGGAAAGGTGAAATAGATCTTGGACAATAAAAATATTGTTAATGAGTTCATTTTTTAAACTTTAGGTATGTAAGTAGGTATTTCTTATTTTATCTTTACTTAAATAAGCAGGTTTGTAATTAAAATATTAATAAAATTGAAGTATTTTATAATTTCGAAATAATTAGGTAGGTACCGCTTGCAAGTAGCGAATATATTATGTATTCTTGTTAGGTACCTACTCTATATTATTCTTTGAGTATTAAAGTGTTGGTTTATTACTCAAAGATATTATTAAGCTCATGTAATTAATAATAATTTATTTGGTATAAGAATATAAATGCTGTTTTGAGTTTTGAGCGCTGTTGCCTTATAACTGGGAGGTCTCGGGTTCGATTCCCGGCGGAGTCAATTTGGGAATTTATAATTTCTGTATTGTCTGGTCTGGTCTGGTGGAAGACTTTGGCCGTGGCTAGTTACCACCCTACCGTCAAAGACGTGCCGCCAAACGATTTAGCGTTTCGGCACGATGGCGTCTAGAAATCTATTAGGGGTATGGGTTGAATGTGCACTGCCAAACCCCTTCCAAGTTAGCCCGCTACCATCTTAGACTGCATCGTCACTTACCATCAGGTGAGATCGCAGTCAAGGACTAGCTTGTCATCGAATATCAAAAAATAATAGAGCAATGATAGATTTGTGGTTATGGACTGCGGTCTCCTATTTATTCGGGGGGTCGCGAGTTCGATCCCGGTAACGCACGTCTGACTTTTCGAGTAATTAAATACCACATATCAACGGTGAAGGAAAACATCGCGAAAGAAACCATGCACATCTGAGATTTCTCCTTAATGTCCTCAAAGGTGTAAAGCTTGCCAATTCGCATTGGGCCAGCGCAGCGTGGTGGACTATGGCCTATAACCCTTCACTGAGAAGAGACTTGCGCTCAGTAGTGAGCCGTTGATAGGTTGCTGATGATGAAGAATCTTCTTCTTCTTCTTCTTTATCAACCTATAGACGTCCACTGCTGGACAAAGGTCTCCTGCATGGACTTCCACAGGCTTCGGTCTTGCGCCGCCTGAATCCAGCGGCTCCCTGCGACTCGTTTGATGTCGTCGGTCCACCTGGTGGGGGCCCGCCAACACTGCGTTTCGTGCGGGGTCGCCACTCCAACACCTTGGGACCCCAACGACCATCAGCTCTTCGAACTATGTGCCCCGCCCATTTCCACTTCAGTTTCGCGACACGCTGAGCTATGTCGGTGACTTTGGTTCTCCTACGAATCTCCTCATTTCTGATTTGATCTCGCAGGGATATACCGAGCATAGCTCTCTCAATCGCTCGCTGGGATGAAGATGATGAAGAATATAAATTAAAATTCATATTAATATAGATACCTAATTTTCCCTACGCAAAAACTACAACTTTTAAAAACAAACTTTGAGGCGGCCATTAGTAATAAATCAATCCGTACCCACCTATAATTTTTTCAGGATATTTATACGATACCTCGTATCTAATTTATAATGTAGGTAGCAACAAATAAATATATAGGTACAGCTAATTAAATATAGTTGATAATAGTCTTGTTGTGTAGAGAAGTGCTAGATTGTTGATCCCGGTCCATTTGTCGCGAAAATAAGCGGGGCTTATCTCGGGGTCAACGACCTGGCATACCAGAGACAATAGCCAGGAACTGGGGCGAAACAGTTCAACCCGAAGGCTACGTCTTCAAGAAGTCGCTGGGCGCTGCTAGTGTCGGCGGAAACAAAAGGTAAAAAAAATTACGTGGCACTCGGGGACTGCCGCGGTATAGTATATTACACATCTAGGGCAGTAAAATAAGAAATGTCTCAGATCACATGTAATTGTTGTCCGAGGCGAAGCCGAGGTCAATAAACATGTGATCTGAGGCTTTCTTATTTACTATGCCCGTGGTGTGTATACTATTTTTCTCCTCGACGGAGGCGGAAAGCGACATTTTCGTTTAGCGCAGCGGGAGGAAAATTGACGCTTTCCGCCCGGAGGTGAGAAAAAGCTATTGCATAGCATTTTTTATCAACTTATGCAATTATAATATTTATGCAATATTTTTTTTTGCATAATAAAAATTATGCAAACAAAAAAAAAACAAACAAGAAAAGCGCACTGTCACTACTTCGCGAATGAGATTCGAACCTGCGACATCATACACCATACGGTAAAGAAAGCGGCCGTTCGCCCAATGCGCCAAACAGAGCTACCTACTTGCGAATCTCTAAAATGTTGAACGCTTACTGAACGACGGTGTTAGGTTTATTTTCGTTACGGAATTTCTTGATTCGGTCGCCGCGCTCAAACTATTTGTCCTAGTTCAAAGCACGCGATAAAGCTATGCAATAGCTTAAAATTGTGAGCCGTCGCAGAACGCCTGGGCAGATGTCATCATTCCCCTGGCGCATTCCCTATTTGGGGTCGGCCATCCTGATACTTGATCGCCACTTGTTGCGATCTTGAGTCATTGCTGGCGTTAGGTCGAGCATCGTCATGTCTTTGGAGATTTTTCTAGTCCAGCTAGTTGGTGGGCGACCTCTGCTTCTCTTGCCATCATCTATATCCATCACTCGTCTTGTCATTTGGTGTTCATCCCTGCGCATTACATGATCATACCAGCGTATTCGGCCTTCATATCAGCAACTTTAAAAGTGCCTCGGATGAGCTTATTCCGAATTTTGTCTGATCGAGTAACACCTCCAGACCAACGCAACATTTCAGTGACATGTAATTTCTGTTCGTCACACTTTCTCATTCCCCAACATTCGGATCCGTAGACTTGAGAAGGGTACTGAGTATCCGTAGAGTAACAACGCCTGGGCAGATGTGAAACATCGAAATTATTTTGTACAGGTAGGTATATCGAACTTGACTTTGTAACTTAAGCAGTGATAGCCTAGTGGTTAGGACTGTGGTCTCCTATTCGGGGGGTCGCAGGTTCGATCCCGGGTACGCACCTCTGACTTTTCGGAGTCAAGTGCGTTTAAGCAATTAAATATCACTTGCTTCAACGGTGAAGGAAAACATCGTGAGGAAACCTGCACACCTTAGAGTTCTTCATAATGTTCTTGAAGGTGTGTGAAGTCCGCCAATTCGCACTGGGCCAACGTGGTGGATTTTGGCCTATAACCCTTCTCGGAGAGGAGACCTCGCTCAGTAGTGAGCCGTTGATGGGTTGCTGATGATGATGATGATGATGATATCGAACTTAGTACACACATCAATGCACTCTAATTATTATTTGCTTTCCTTCCAAGAGGCTGCTCACTTTCACTTTCTAAACTATCACTATCAGACATATTTTGTTGTTAAAATTATTTCTCTGGGTCGATTTCAACAACGTAAAATAAGTCTTATCCGAGCGTAACTTTGATATTTTGACAGTATTTTCAATGTAAAAACTGTCAGAACGCCCAATTTAATTCCTCGGTAAAACTTCAATCGACGTTGCTGAAATTGGCACTAAGTAAGACAGGTTATAGTCCGGGAGGAATCGGCGCATGCGTACCGAAAACTATTCCACCTCAATTTTTTTATGCGATCCTCTTCAAATGGCCCTCCTAATTATATAAATGCATGTTGCCAGGGCGCCACCTGGTGCCATATTGTTTAAACCGAAATTGTTTAAACAATTGCAAGGAATTGTTATTTTTCAACCGGACAAATTTTTTTTATATTCTTTATTGAAATACCAATAAAAAAGGTCCTATGACTTTTCACGATAAAGTTAATATTTTTAAAGATATGAATTTTTAAAGGTTCGAAAAATCTCAAATTTGGGTACTTTCGACCTATGAAAAATATATTTAAAAAAAAAACATAATGTTTTAGTAATATTTTTTTTTAATTCTCTATACAATAGTTAATAATATTGTTAATAGAGATTTTAAAAAATTTCATTGTTTATACCTTTTTTTTAATGTTAATTTCGAGCGCTCACAAGTATGCGTCGCTTATAGTCTAGATTTCCTTACTTGAGTATTCGGGTAAACAAACACCTCTTGATATAAATATCACTTATTTACACACCAACCACACATTTTGAACTATGTTTAACTGTCTAGATCTGTTCATTAAACACATTCGTTACGATTTACACTTGAATGTTTAGAAAAAACATTGAAATGAATTGAATAATAGTTATTTATGGAACTGTTGTATAATAAGGGGTATTAAAACACGAATGTGATAATAGTATCACACACGTGAATCATATGTGTGTCATAGTATCACATGAGTGTGATAAGCCCACATTCGTGTTTTAATACCCCTTATTATACAACAGTTGTATAAATAACTATTATTCAATTCATTTGAATGTTTTTTCTAAACATTCAAGTGTAAATCGTAACGAATGTGTTTAATGAACAGATCTAGACAGTTAAACATAGTTCAAAATGTGTGGTTGGTGTATTTATAAGTGATATTGATATCAAGAGGTGTTTGTTTACCCGAATACTCAAATAAGGAAATCTAGACTATAAGCGACGCATACTTGTGAGCGCGCGAAATTAACAATTAAAAAAAAGATATAAACTATGAAATTTTTTTAAATCTCTATTAACAATATTATTAACTATTGTATAGAGAAATAAAAAAAAATATTACTAAAACATTATGTTTTTTTTTAAATATATTTTTCATAGGTCGAAAGTACCCAAATTTGAGATTTTTCGAACCTTTAAAAATTCATATCTTTAAAAATATTAACTTTATCGTGAAAAGTCATAGGACCTTTTTTATTGGTATTTCAATAAAGAATATAAAAAAAAATTGTCCGGTTGAAAAATAACAATTCCTTGCAATTGTTTAAACAATTTCGGTTTAAGCAATATGGCACCAGGTGGCGCCCTGGCAACATGCATTTATATAATTAGGAGGGCCATTTGAAGAGGATCGCATAAAAAAATTGAGGTGGAATAGTTTTCGGTACGCATGCGCCGATTCCTCCCGGACTATTACGTATACCTACCGTAGTAAACAACACTGTTTCGTACTACATACATACACACTACTACAGTCTACATACATACTGTTAGTGTTATGCCACGCCAGCAGTCAGTCTGACCCGTTGCTATATATGTTTCACATCAACAAGTGATGGTGGACAAGAATCATCAAAGGGATCCGTTCAATGTAAGGTGGACAGCTCTGGTTTCGGAATCGCTAAGCTACGTCGAAGGCATTAACTAAACCTTTGTGTACGTATAATTTACCAGTTATTTATATTATTCATCACCATCATCATCATCAGCCGCCTATCATCGGCTCACTACTGAGCGCAGGTTTCCTCTCAGAGAAGGGTTATAGGCCATAGTCCACCACGCTGGCCCAATGCGAATTGGCGGACTTCACACACCTTTGAGAACATTATGCGGAACTCTCAGGTGTACAGGTTTCCTCACGATTCCTTCACCGTTCAAGCTTGTGAAATTTAATTTTTTAAAGGCACATAACTTCATAACAAAAGCCAGAGGTGCGTGCCCGGGATCAAATATGCTACCTCCCGAATAGGAGACCGCAGTACTAACCACTAGGCTATCACTGCTTCTATTATTAGATTGATATTATTAGATGTACCTATACTATAATTATTATTTATTAGGTTATCTCGGATTATTTCCAAGGCATGGTAACCTTGAGCTGATGCTGCAGCATCAAGAAGTCTGCGGGATACCCAACTCCCCAGCAACTTACAGCAGATATAGTGTGTTTGGGCTTATAATGGTCTCAATGAGTAGGTTTTAGATAGATAGAGGATCGAGAAGGAGGATCTAATAATGGAGCAGAAAACTGCGGGTAGGGGTTAATCGCGTGATATACCTACCCGGTACATATTCCGGCCATAGATTCACATGACGGGGGTGTTTTAAATTTTTAATTTACACTTGTTCACTGCGCATGAATCGTCTGATATTTACAATAATTTAATATAAAAAATTATTTTAAAATAACCAACTTCAAACGCCCGCGCCACTACAAAGTAAGTATATAATTTATTGTTTATATTTTAAAAACCACTCGACTGATTTCGATAAAACTTAAACGAAGTGACTATTTGTACGGGTACTGGACGAATAAATTATATTTATTCGTACAGTTATTCAATTTTTTTGAAGGCATTGTGTTCGTTATTTTATTTCGTTCGTAATATCGGGTCTCCGTAGCCTAGTGGCTTCTGCAGTCGCCTAACAGTTAACAGTCGATGGTTCGAATCCCAGCTCGACAGACTGAATTTTCTATTTTCTATTTTATTTTAAATAATTTCCACATGTAGAATTTTTTTTAAATTAAGAATGAATTGGATGATTAGCTTGTTTTTTATTTGTCAATTTTAGTTTTTAAATTAGTTACACTGTAACACGTTGGGAGAACCACCAGACTGTGGAAAATCTAAAGTTAGGTTAGGTTGGGTTAGAACATAAAAGATTCCGGTGCCCTTAGGTTCTATTGGTTTGAAATGAAAAATTAATTTGGTGGGGTTTCTAAGCTTCCTCTACTCCTTTTCCCCTCTCCCACCATTTTTTTACCTTCACTCCTTCACTAAGCGAATTTTGGCAAGACTAAAGGGGGGACCCCCTCCCCCCTTCACTCCCAAAAATTCAGGTAGCACGATTCAAATATTTGACCAAAATTATTCGTCCGACTTCTGTACGAATAATTATAAATTGTTCCTACGGTAACCGTATTAATAATTATAAATTATAAACAGTACCCGTATTAATAGATTCATTCAAATTTAAATGGGACCACCTGGGAAGTATACCCTTTAAAAAGAATTTTCCAAATCGGTTCAGGCGTCTTCGAGTAATCGAAGCATAAAAAAAAGATTCCGACGAATTGAGAACGTCCTCCTTCTTTCAATTCGGTTAAAAAGCAGTGGTGATAACCGTTCATCTCGGTTTATTTTGGTCGGAACAGTACAAACATTGTCGTGGCCAACGACCTTACACCCAGGGTATAAGGTCGTTGGTCAGTGATGATGTGTTGTCTGAAGGAAAGCGTTCGCCCTATATTTTTTTTGAAGGATATCAGCCAAGTTGAACTTGACTAATATCCTCCTCTCCCCTCCAAATAAGCGGAAAGCTTGTGTTAGGAGTGGGTACGACAATAGTGCAACGGGTGGGATTCGAACCTGCGACCTTTCAATTTTGCGGTCCGCACCTTTAACCGTTGGGCTATTGAGGCTATAATGTGTTGTCTGATGGAAAGCGTTCGTCCTATATTAGGCGTCTACTGGGTGTAAGATCGATGGTCGTGGCCATGTGAGATGTGACTAAACTCAAACTACAATACCTACCCGTGAGCGAATACGGCCGGGCGATAGCATCACAGAGTAGGTATATTAAAGTAACAGAGCGGAAGCTACATACAAACGGCTCGCGGCGGGCTCACCCATACATAGCGCAACGCTGTGTGCGTGAGCTCTCACAGACACATTCACCGACACGCCGCGGCGCGCCGCTCAGGGTAACTCAGGGTCAGGACGTAAGGGCTGACGGTCGTGCGTTTAGTGGAAATAAATAGACGAAGAGTGAGTGTTTGTTTGTTGTGAGTTTAGATTTATTTGTGTATATGTATGTAATAGTGTAAAAATGCCAAACTCTTGCACACAAGATAAGATATCTAGTAATAATTTCCTTTCATGTACACGTTTCAGTTTCTTAATTAAAATTGTTACAGTAGTTGCGATATATTTTATATATTATTTTAAGTATGTTATCGTCAGGATTAGTATATTGTTAGTTATTAACTGTTACCTATGTAAAGCAAATTTAAAATTGTTTTTTATTGAATGAGTAAAATGTAATTAATAATGAATATAGATTTTTTTATAATAATCCAAACTCCGTTTTCTCACATGTGCAGTATGCGTTAGTGTATTAATATTATATTTTATCATATTATATCGATACATACTTATAATTTTTGGGAACATTAACAAAGGGCCCGCCAATTCAAATTTAATTATCTGTGCACAGCGTCATCTATCGACACAAACACATTATTTATAAATTGTAACGAATAAACTTTTGCAAAAATAACGACGTGAAGTTATTAACAGTTGTATTGATATTTGATAATTGAATAACATAATTATTAATACTTATACAAAACCAGTGTAAATTAAAAAAATATATTTTTACAAGACAAGCTTTTCGTAGCTGGCTACATTACCCATGGACCATCATTTAGGACCAAAGAAAGATGAATCAAACGAGCCCTAACTCGATGAGGTTACGTCGTTTAATTACTGAGTTCCTATAGCCACCTTAATGCTCAATCGTCAGAACCTGGATATCATGGTCTAGGACCAGAGTACTTTTCAAGATTAATCAAACGAGCCCAAACTTGTTATTAATAAAGTTATATTACTAAAGTACATAAAGTTTTATTACTAAAGTTGCCAAAACCACCTTCCAGCTTCATTATCAGACCCTGAAGGTTATCTCAGGCCAGAATACTTGTCAAGACGAATCAAACGAGCCCAAATTTGATGAGGTTAGCGAGTTTTTTATAGAGTTCCTAAAGCCATCTTCCAGCTCAATCATCAGAACAGCTCCATATCCTAATAATATTGCAGAGTCATCCGATTTACACATACACGCAAAATTTCAGCTCAACCGGAAAAGTGGTTCTATCTCATCTTGTAAGATTTGATACATGTATGTTTACATGTATATATGTACGTTTAATACATAATACATATACCCATGTATACATACATACATTGCAAGTTAAATAAAAGCTTGTAATAATAATAATAGTCGATAGTAAATGACGATGCCATCTATTAACATTAATTGTGAAGTTATGGCAAAAATACTGATGTTCATTAAAAAAATCGTTTCTTTATATTTTTGTTAATTTAAGTATTTGTTGTTCAAGTTCAGGATTTAACTGAAATTATACATAATTATACAACCTTTAAAATATTTTTATTTTTCCTTAAATTGTTGACATGCATCAGGTGACAACCCTAGCAGAATAGGTATACTTCTTCGCCCTTGTTAGGAAGCTTCCTCTCTGTTCGGTTACTCGTGTGATAGCATTTGACACCAAGGTAGGTGGCCTCAACAAGTTGGTACGAACTATGTCGGTATCTAATTAATCATGCACAAAAGTTGTAGAAAAGACTGTAAAATCAAAAAGACGGTCAAAAGCGAGTTGAATACTCGCGCACTAAGGGTTCCGTATGATTTAAGGTTCCATTATTTGTGAGGATGTACTTTTGTATGAAAATACGCTTTGAAAAGCGTAACTTTTTATTGAGTTAAACTAGAACTTGAAGTGACAACATTAAAAGGACCATTGGCAAATGTCAATAAATACAAATCTTCTATACTTCAATAAAAAAACGGCCAAGTGCGAGTCGGACTCGCGCACCAAGGGTTCCGTACTCCAAAAGTAAAAGTAAAACGATAATATTTTATTAATTTGCTTATTCATCGTTATCTTTGTTTGTAGAGGTTTATTATTAATATAAAAAAAAAAAAACTATGCTAGTTAGAGCGTTGGTTTTATTTTTTCCTGTAAAATATACCTCTATTGACCATAATTATTTCTAATTTTTCGATTGATAAACTTCGGAGATAAGGGGGGGAATGGTATTTTTTTCGACATTTTGGCCGATTAATCAAAAACTATTAAGTATATATAAAAATAAATAAAAATCTGTTTTAGAATGTACAGGCAAAGGTCTTTCATATGATACCCCACTCGGTATAGTTATCTTACTTTGAAATTTCAAACCACCCCATTTACCCCTTTTTTAATAAAATTAAAAATAATTTTCGCTTTTTTTATTCCAATGTTGTTGGGCCACTATTATACACAACTATTCCATCCAAATTTCATGTCAATAGCTTTAATCTATAATATAATAAAACTGTAACAGGTCAAATTCTGTACATTGAAGATATTTTGAAAATTTTTGTTTGAGGGCACTCTATAATCGATACTGAAGCCAAAACAATTTTTTTTAATTTTTTGTCTGTCTGTCTGTCTGTCTGTCTGTCTATCTGTCTGTATCTTGGCCACGCATCACGTCGAAACTACTGGACGGATTTAAATGAAACTTGGCATGATTTAAGTTCATACTACGAGGTATAATATAGGATACTTTTTATCCTGAAATTCAGCACGGTTCCCTTGGGAGAGGGGATGAAAGTCTAAATGTGTATTTAGTTGTAATTCACTAAGGCGTATTCCGATTTCATTCATTCTTTTTTGTTAGAAAGCGGGTACTTTAGATATAATATTATAAATGCGAAAGTGTGTTTGTTTGTTGGTTTGTCCTTCAATCACGCTACAAAAGAGCCACGGATCGACGTGATTTTTTGCGTGGGTACTATAGTTGAGGACCTGTAGAGTAACATAGGCTACTTTTTATCCCGGAAAATCAAAGTGTTCACGAGGGATTTTAAAAACTAAATCCACGCGGACGAAGTCGCAGGCATCAGCTAGTAGTTACTAAAACAATCGACTGTGACAGACGGACGGACGGATGGACGGAGAAAGACTCACCGTAAGAGTTCCATTTTTACCTTTTTGGTACGGAACCCTAATAAAAATCAATGTTTGTTTGTTTGTCCTCTATTCGTTCTGAAACCATTGATCAGATTGTGATGAAACTTTTCCAGGGTGTCCTGGGGACGCCCGCGAGGTTTCCTCCTGGCACAAAAAATCCATAATAATATAATTTCTTTATACTGAATACAAATGTATTCAGTACGTTTCTGAGAATAATTTCATATAAAAAATTATTTTTAGAAAACCGACTTCAAACACCCGCACCACTACGAAGTATATTATAGTTTATTGTTGATTTTTTTTAAAAACGCTCGACCGATTTCTATAAAATCTATATGGGACCACCTGGGAAGTATATACCCTTTCAAACAAAAAAATATTTTCCAAATCGGTTCAGGCATCTTCGAGTAATCGGTGAACATACATAAAAAAAAACCGAAGAATTGAGAACCTCTTCCTTTCTTGAAGTCGTTTATAAAGGGCCTTGACACACAGACAGACAGACAACAAAGTGATTCTATAAGGGTTCCGTTTTTTTGAACCCTTAAAACTAACAACGCGTCGATTCACGCTCCCTATCACGCGGGTCCATTGTCCAAGAACGACACTTCTTGACCTCAGAGCCCGAGACGCCGATAGGTATATACTCTCTCACAAGTCACATCTCAGACGAGAGGAAAAAGCAGATTGAGCGCTCGCGAAACACGTGCTCATCAAAGTGAAGCCAGTTGGATGTGAAATGAAATGGGATTAATGTAATTTGTTTCAAGTAAGTATTTATTATTAATTGTAAGCTGTGATAGCCTATAATGGCTAGGACTGTGGTCTCCTATTCGGGGGGTCGCAGGTTCGATCCCGGGTAGGTACGCACCTCTGACTTTTTGGAGTCAAGTGCGTTTAAGCAATCTAAATTTAATTCTAAAATTAAAACTAAAATAAAAACTAATTAAAATCTCAAACCCCATCCAAGCCACCGCAGTGTGGCATAGTACCCAAGATGCTGGCAGCATTACCTCTTTGGATGGCCAAGCTAATCCTTTGGCCAAGGTAGCTGCCAGCTCTTGGATCCCCGGTAGACTCGATCACTCTTTTCGATATCTCTAAATAAAGTGCGCGAGCCTCCGGGCCCCACGGCCCCAGGGTCTCTACACCAAAAGGCGCAAATATGAAACCACTGTCAAGTTTTTCATATTTGCGCCTCTTAGCCTGTTCGGCGCTAGTAGCCGCTGCACCCGCCCGGTAGGGTTCCGTACCCAAAGGGTACCAACGGGACCCTATTACTAAGCCTACGCTGTCCGTCCGTCCGTCTGTCAGCGGGCTGTATCTCGTAAACCGTAATAGATAGACAGATGAAATTTTCACATATTATGTATTTCTATTGCCGCTATAACAACAAATAATAAAAATTAAATTAAATTAAAAAAATTAAATTAAAATGGGTAGGTGGGTAGATGGAAATCTTTTAATTAATTTTTTTTAACGGAACCCTAAAAGAGCGAGGCCCGACTCGCACTTGGCTGATTTTAATACTCGGAATATTTAATACTCCCTAGGCGTAAAAACGCAAACAAAGTGGACGCTGATTTTCAGCCTTGTGTTAACAGCTGTACATTTAAAACTAGAACTAAAAATTAAGAACTTATTCTTAAGGCAGATTCGTAGTGTACGACAGTGTAGCTCAGTTTATGTCACTGCCGAACTCTCGGTGTGACACCGTTTTTATCGCATAGTGCAACATTTGCGTTTCATTAAACGGCTCACTCTTAACCTGAACAGACATCTTTCGTTTTCACCATCATAGCACCTCAGGGCACTTTTCACTTAAAAGTCAAGAAGAAGAACTAAATACGTGAAATGTGATATTTTTCAGGCTGCTGGTAGTATAATCTGCAACGCGTCGCGTTTAAACATGCTTATTATGATTTATGATGCACAAGTACTGACCTATTTTGGTTATTCTGGAACGCGTTTGTTTGGCTTGCTCTACGCCGTGACTGGTTATGCCAAGTTAATCGGCTTCTCTAGCGCCGCTTCGGTCATTGCCGGTCCATCTATCATTTTCCTTGTGTCTATTCCACAAATACCAGTAGCACAGTAGCTAAGATCACCGGAACATCCCTCGCATAAATTAGTAAGCGACACCCGCGTGCGAGCAGTCGCGACCCGACGGCCGTCGTACGCATGTGTGACTCGCACCTGCTCTCCTACTTCATCTGCGTGCGTCGAAGGAACCTTCCGCGATGATGTTCCGCGTACTTTATGTGCTCCTAGTCATTACGAACATTTCTAGTTTAGGCGAGATGGGTGCTTGCGCGAATTGTGTGACCGCGGAGCTCAATGTGAGGGAACTGAACGATGTGAGGATTGAGTTCGTGAAGCAGCAGATCCTGAGGAAGTTGAGGCTGACCAAGAAGCCGGCGGTGGCAGTTCCGGTCAACAGCCTGCCGATGCCGGTGGCTCAGGGGCAGACGCTCAGCCAGGGCACGGACAAGCCACCTGAGTTCGACGAGTATTACGGCAGGACGGAGCAGAAGATTATATTTCCTGTGGAAGGTAAGGGAATTTTGTTTTGAAGCGAAAACTTCTATGGGCGCGTTGAGCGATTTTCGGGGAAATCTTATGGGTTCCAGCCGCCGACATGCTCTGTAGCCTATGAGTATGATGTGTTTTCACTTCTGGGTCAATTTCAACAAAGTGGTTTTTTTCTTTAATTTTGGTGAACTTCCGTATTATAAGGTTTTTTTTAATTTAAGCTGTAGTACGAGTATATTAAGTATATTATACTTCTTTATATTGGTTATGCTCGTATGTAATGCCATCAAAATATATCTCAACTAACCTATGACAATTCGTGTTTGAAATTTGGACGCCACTGAAATGAAACATTCGTTCACCGAAATGAAATAACTAACCACCGAAATGAAAGAATGTGTCCACCGAAATTAAAATGCACCGAAAACGTACACAGACATGGCTTAAGTATATTAAATTATTAAAATACTAGCTGAACTCCGAGATTTCATCTGCATGTATTTAGTTTTTAAAATCCCGCAATTTATGAAATTAAAATAATATAAAAAATCGGCCAAGTGCGAGTCGGGCCTCGCTCTTTTAGGGTTCCGTTAAAAAAAAATTAAATTAAAATATTTTCATGTACCCATGGAAATATTTTTCTTGATTTTTTTTAATTTAATTTAATTTTTATTATTTGTTGTTATAGCGGCAATAGAAATACATAATATGTGAAAATTTCATCTGTCTATCTATTACGATTTACGAGATACAGCCCGCTGACAGACGGACGGACGGACAGCGTAGGCTTAGTAATAGGGTTCCGTTGGTACCCTTTGGGTACGGAACCCTAAAAATAATATGAAAAAATATATTAAATTTTGCGAGTGAAGCGAGCGCGAAATTTTTTACGGCCCACCTTAAATGGTAGGGATATAGAAACTATCGACCATGAATTGATATTTTTTTACTAAGTATAAACTACATAATGACGTAGTGCAGAAGTAAAAAATCTAGCACTCGTCTCGCTCGCGAATGTGTCGGTTGTGGATTGCTATGAAAGGTATCAAATACGGACTATACATAGTGGCGTAATGCATCAGTAAAATTTTTCCCGCTTGCTTCGCTCGCAAAATTTTGGTTGGGATTGGTATTGTTGGTATCAAATAAGGAATTCATACATATCTGCGAATTAGAGCCATCAACACTGGGCTACATCATTGATCTCTAGGTACCAACTGCTCAATCCTGATGCTGTTGCGAACCGGCTCATCTATTGGTGGGAATGTAGAATCTATCGATTAACTATGAATTGATATTGTAGGTAGGTACCAAGTATGGAATACATAATAATACTGCGTGACACTTTTAAACACTAGTTCGAACGGTTTTGTTCTTTTAAGTCTACTTTTAATGTACGTGTTATCGAGAAGCTTAACAGCTTCCAGATCCACATGATGACGAAGTCGATGTTAGTGAGCTTCTGCGTAGTTTTGTATGATCTTGTTTACGAACTTTATCTTAAGGTTCCAGTGGAGATCGTGATTTCTAACATACCAGGGTGCATTGGAGATTTCCATGAGTAAACTAAAACTTTTCATATTCTTACTATACCTATATATGAAAAGTTTTAGTTTTAGAATCTACTACTTTTTAATACAATCTAATAAATTATTATGTCTTTGTTGGCTAGAAGCTTGCGTTACTAGGAATTCCATGAGACACAAGGAAAACAAACTTCTTTGGCTCCGCCAAAATCCAAATCAACCAAGTTGCAAATAATGTTGAATTGGCAGTGTTTTCAGTTGTTCTAAAACTTTACTTGATGGTTATTTACACAGCATAAAACTCGCTTTTAGCGTAACATATCTACAACAAAATAATTATTAACACCTTGATGGCTTGACTTTTACCATCTAAGGCCCGCTTGCAGAAACGCCGAGTTATCCTTTTATACCAGAGTTAGCAGCTGCTTTGACAGATTTCGTATAGAATTTCTGTCCAATTTACAAATTTATTCCTGGGTTAAACCTAACCCGGCGTCTCTGCAAGCGGGCCTTAGTGTTTTAGTCTGAGACTTCATAAAAATACGTGAACGTTTCCCTCGAAACGCAGGTAGCAAGAAATTCAAAGAATATTATGTTTTATCAATTAAGCGTGTTTGCGAGATATCTGAGGCAGTAAAATAGGCCTATTTTTGCAATTTTTCCTATGTAAATGCGAAAGTTCTGAAGTGGAAATGGGCGGGGCCCATAGTTCGAAGAGCTGATGGTCGTTGGGGTCCCAAGGTGCTAGAGTGGCGACCCCGCACCGGGAAGCGCAGTGTTGGCAGACTCCCCACCAGGTGGACCGACGACATTAAACGAGTCGCAGGGAGCCGCTGGATTCAGGCGGCGCAAGACCGAGGCCTATGGAAGTCCATGCAAGTGACCTTTGTCCAGCAGTGAACGTCTATCGGTTGATAAAGAAGAAGAAGAAGAAATGCGAAAGTGTGTTTGTTTGTTGGTTTGTCCTTCAATCACGCAGCATCGGTGCTACGGATCGACGTGAATTTTTGCGTGGGTATAGTTGAGGACCTGGAGAGTGACATTAAGATACTTTTCATCCCGGAAAAACTAAACACGCGCAAAAAGTTGCGGACAAAACCTAGTATGATCTTTATACTTAGATCTACGAATATACTAGGCGTGACCTAACTTAACGACATAATCTTGGATTAAAAAAAAATCATTCTCAGAAGTTAACGCTTCGTTTGTACATTAATGGCAATTCAGTAATAGATTTCATGATAATTAATTAATTAATCATTAAATAATATAATTTAATAATGCGACTGAGTGCGGCAGTTAATCACAAGTCAATGATTAATTAATCTTAATTTAATGAATGACTCTGAGTGCGGCAGTAAGACAGAGTTTCCACGGCGCGGTTCGCACCCGCGCCCGCAGCGGTTGCGGTACCGATGTTACCGCGCCCGCCGCGGGCGCAAACCGCGCCGTTGAAATTGAAACTTCGTTTTCCATACAAATCTGCATTCTACGGAGCCGGCGGGCCCGCAACCGCTGCGGGCGCGGGCCGCGAAACGCGCCGTGGAAACTCAGTCTTAAGGTTGAAGACAAGGGTCTGCCCGCGAAATTCAAATTTAATTTGGTTTTTCGCAATTTGTAAACGAATACGATAAAGTAGGCTTATGGCATTCTAATTGCGACAATGGCAGTATCATCTTCACAGACGTTTATATAAAAATTTTTACTTGAAAGTGTCCAGTTTAAGAAATTAATCAAAATATCGACTAATTTGTGAGTAACCCACGTCCAACTCAGTATTTTGATTAATTTCTTAAACTGGTCACTTTCAAGTAAAGATTTTTATGTAAACCTGTGAAGATGATAATTCCACTGTCGCAATTAGAAGGCCTACTTTGTCGTTTAGTTTACAAATTGCGAAAAACCAAATTAAATTTGAATTTTGCGGGCAGACCCTTGTCTTCAACCTTATTTGAATAACTGGAAATCGTTATGTCAAGATCACAGGTCGCCTAGACGTCTCTAATGCCACTTCCGCGATGACCTCATTAAGATAATCATTTATCTACTAATAATAGTTATTACAATACTCCTAATGTGATTAATGACTATTTTAATGCGAATAAATTGTTAATTGTAACTTCATTGAACGTGAGGAATAATTATTCGTCGGGAAAGTTAAAAATAAAGAGGGCTCCCTCCCATACATGGAAAAGGAGTCGAAATAAAATTTTATTTTTTCACCCTGGCATGTGGGGTGTCATTGTCTAGAACTTATTAAGTGGAGTTCAAATATAGATTTTTTTATTTTTTAGCTACAAAAATGAAGAAATGGGGGGGTTGACAGCCCCCTTATGCTAATTTAGTACTTTCTAAGAACTAAGATATCTAAATAATATATGTATCTAGTTTAAAAAAAAATGATTTTTCATATGTACGGAACCCTAAAAGAGCGAGGCCCGACTCGCACTTACGCGATTTTTAACTCTATCTTGAGCCTTGAGCAGAGCCAGAGCAGCCTCAGGATGTGTATAGGTAAGTGTATCGAAAACCATGCAAATAGAAGCTGATAAAATATGTAATTTCAGCTTTTTAATTTTTTTAATTAATTTTTTTTTAAAGAATTTCAGTCAAGTTGAAGTGGACTAATATCCTCCTCTCCCCTCCAAATAAGCGGAAAGCTTGTGTTAGGAGTGGGTACGACAATAGTGCAAAGGGTGGGATTCGAACCTGCGACCTTTCAGTTTTCAGTCCGCACCTTTATACTTACAATCTTTTATTAGTAAAACAGTCGTGAACAAAGTCCAAAATAACGTACTAAGTATTTTCGCAGAAATAAGCAGAATTTAAAGCAACACACAGTAGAAACTTAGTGCACGCCGAAACACGCGGCCGAAGTCCAAGGTTCAAACATAATCCAGGTGAATAGGTTACCGCGAGAAATGCAATAAGTATTTACGACGTAGTTTTGATTACATTATGACAATCAATAAGAAATTATTGCATCATACATATAATCAGCTGATATATTAATATGTGTAGGTATACGTTTTAAAGACAGGTCTGGTACCTTCTGGTCTGGTACCGTAAGGTCTTTAAAACTTGTAGGTGTATGTAGGTATTAGGTAGGTAGTAGCTATTTAACTGTTGTACATAATCTTTAAATTCTAAACTGAACTTGAGGTGGATTCGGTGATACGGGTCTGCCCGCGAAATTCAAATTTAATTTGGTTTTTCACAATTTTTAAACTAATACGACAAAGTAGTCTTATGGCATTCTAATTGCGCCAGTGGCAGTATCATCTTCACAGGTTTATATAAAAATCTTTACTTGAAAGTGTCCAGTTTAAGAATTTCGCGGGCAGACCCGTATAATCAACCTTAATTGGCAGGTCTAAATCTATCGCTGGAAGGATTATAAAAGGGAAAGTTACAGTATAGAGAGCTACCTAATTCTGTTGTACCTACCTACAGAATCTCTAAAATAAACATCAGGTCTAAGTCAAATCTACAAGTGCTAACCTTTTCCGCTAGAAGGATTAAGAATGGGATAGCAGTTAGCACGAGATTAAGACCTGTCAGTTTAGAGATCGTGATAGAAGTGATACCTTAGGAACTACCTAGTCATCATTTCATTATTATCAACCCATCATCGGCTCACTACTGAGCGCAGGTCTCCTCTCAGAGAAGGGTTATAGGCAATAGTCCACCACGCTGGCCCAATGCGAATTGGCGAACTTCACACACCTTCGAGAACATTATAGAGAACTCTTCAGATGTGCAGGTTTCCTCACGATGCTTTCCTTCACCGTTGAAGCAAGTGATATTTAATTGCTAACACGCACATGACTCCGAAAAATTAGAGGTGCGTACCCGGGTTGGAACCTGCGACCCCCCGAATGGGAGACCACAGTCCTAGCCACTATAGGCTATCACTGCTTCAATTATTATGCAAAAATTGTATCATGTAACCAATGTAAATTGAAAATATAAAAGACTCCCGGCATGTGAATCTATGGCCGGACTATGCAAGATATCTGACATCCTGTTACCCAGTTTTCTGCTCCATCATCAGATCCTCCTCCTCGATCCTCGATCATCATCTATCTATCACCTATTCATTGAGATTTGAGACCATTATAATGAGCCCAAAAACACTATGTATATCTGGTGTAAGTTGCTGAGGAGTTGGGTATCCCGCAGACTACTTGATGCTTCAGCATCAGCTCAAGTTTACCACGCCTTGGAAATGATCCGAGGTAACAGTACACCAAAGGGGTTGTTTCAAATGTATATGGAGCCTGGGCCAGGTTTTGTACAGTCTTTCAAAATGTTAGGGGTCATGAAATAGTGATTATTTTTTTCTTTATTTCTCATTAAAAGGTCATAAAAATAACCACAATTAACAGCAATTGACAGTTGACATACCATCAATTGACGTTTTGACAAACATAAACAACAAAAGCTGATGGATGCACTCCGGGAGTTGCCATTCTGCGGATGTACCCAATTATCAATTTTATATATGTACCCCTTATTCACTGTAATACTACAAAAAAGCATATTTTATTTCAATTTCTATGATTTAATACTATTTTTTGGTATAGCGTACAAGTACCTGGCCCAAAATGAAACAACCCCTTTCAAATCAATCGCACCAGTGAAAGCTTGTAAGACCCTTTAATCGAATAGGAAATGAATGAGCTGATGATCTTCAAACGCCTGCGTAGATCTTCATAAATGATAGCTAAGAGTCACCACTTTTTAGTTTTTCCACATCACATTCACATCCACAACTGAAGAAAAAATAAACAATAGGTTCAAACTTTCGCATCACACTTCACACTATAATAACATCACATCACACTAATATTATAAAGGCGAAAGTTTGTGTGTGTGTGTGTATGTTTGTTACTCTTTCACGCAAAAACTAATTTGGACGGATTTGGCTGAAATTTGGAATGGAAACAGGTTATACCCTGGATGTCATGCTCGTGAACGGGTTCCGCCGGCGGGAATGGGGCTACCTTATGTCTGCCCATCTTAAGATGTACCTATTGCATTGTTTGTAGGTATGCATATTTGGAACTTCCCCTCATTGTGGAAACACTGCATACATAGCATAGTATCTATTGTATTGTAAACTTGTTTTGAAAAGAGCAACCGCCGAGTTTCTTGCTGGTTTTTATCGGCAGGAAGGGCATTCCGAACCAGTGGTAGAGTCAGACGATTCAAAAGCACTTGTAAAAAGTTTATTTGAATAAAAAATATTTCTATTCTATTCTATTTACACATAGGCTACTCTTTATTACAGAAAATTATAGGGTACCTACTCGCGGAAATCAAAAAACCTTAATCCACGCGGACGAAGTCGCAATCATCATCTAGTAACTAGTTAATAATATAAGTATAATAGGATTTATAATATATAATATAGGAATAGGATAGGATAATAGGAATTAGCGGGCGATGGAGAGAGCAATGCCCGGAGTGTCCCTGCGGGATCGAATCAGAAATGAGGAGATCCGTAGGAGAACCAGAGTCACCGACATAGCTCAGCGAGTCGCGATACTGAAGTGGAAATGGGCGGGGCACATAGTTCGAAGAGCTGATGGTCGTTGGGGTCCCAAGGTGCTGGAGTGGCGACCCCGCACCGGGAAGCGCAGTGTTGGCAGACCCCCCACCAGGTGGACCGACGACATCAAACGAGTCGCAGGGAGCCGCTGGATTCAGGCGGCGCAAGACCGAGGCCTGTGGAAGTCCATGCAAGAGACCTTTGTCCAGCAGTGGACGTCTATCGGTTGATAAAGAAAGAAGAAGAAGAATAGGATTTACAGGAAATCATCAAAAGTCTACATATTAGTATTTCGTAGAGATGCGCTCGCTTTATGGGTCGAGTTATCTCTACATCGCGAGGTTATCTCGAATTAATTTGCGAATCGCACACATGACCAACTATTGTTACCTAAATAATTGTTTTTTATCAAGCACCGCGACCCCACGTTTTGGGGGTCGGGAGGTCATCGCAGACCTTCATGTCCATTCTCTAAACATTCGTTACACATTTGTATACCGTTAACAAGTTATTATGTTTTGTATTTTGATTTTCTTAGAATAACAAAATATGACAACATAATTCCTTTACTGCGATCTCACCTGATGGTAAGTGACGATGCAGTCTAAGATGGTAGCTTGGAAGGGGTATGGCGGTGTACATTCAACCCATACCCCTAATCTGTTTCTACACGCCATCGTGCCGGAACTAGGGCTTTCGAATACCGGATTTTTTCAATACCGGTATTAATACCGGAAATATTTTTTTCAATACCGGGATCCCGGTATTGAAATGGGATTTCATTGGGGCTATATGAAAGTCATATATTTTGAAGTAGGAGACATGAAAAATCGTTATTAATTTTAGGTATTAAAAACCTGTATTAGCTATTTCAGAAAATCACCCTTTCAGAGTAGTAAAACAGGGGGTGAAAATTTGAATGGGAATATTTTGATTTTATAGATATTATTTACTTGTTTGGGCGGTAGGTTATTTCTATTTATTAACACACAATGTTTGTAATAGACTTGTCTTTGTTCTGCGCAGACTTACCACAACAAGTATTCGCACGGCTCTTACTGCGTACCATGGTTATATCTCTGCAGTATTCAGTTTTGGCCTTGTAATTTGGGGTAATTCAACAACGGCTAATAAGGCTTTTATAGTTCAAAAAAAATGCTTAGAGCTATCCTTCGCATGGCATCATATGATTCGTGTAGGGCCGGCTTTCAAAAAACTCAAGATCTTGTCACTTCCATCCATGTACATTTTGGAAATATCGAAATTTGTGAAAATGAATATGCATAACTTCAAAGCCAAGCGTGAAACAAATTTAAATACGCGATCTCTGAGAGATCCCGACAAATTTATTTTTACCATAGCACCACAAACAGCACATTTTAATAAAAAAATTAAAATTGTCAAATAAATATTCAATAAATTTCCAATCGATATCAAAACACTACCAAAACAATACTTTGCACATAAATTAAAGAAATGGTTGCAAGGGATTTGTCGTGTTGACCAAATCTTTTTTGTCATATTATGCAAATAAAGAATTGAATTGAATTGCATTAATCAATTCCATAAATATGTTAACCGGGGAAAACGCTCTTTCCGACTACGCCTTAAAACGCTTATAATTAATTCCCTTTTCAACTCCCACAAGAGATTCATTATCAATGCTAGAGGAGGTTTAGATTCTTTTTTTTAGTTTTAGCCTCCATTTCTGCTTCCAGTTGTTTTTCAGTTCAAATCAACCCAATATTGGGCTGCAGGCATGTCTGCAGATATTAATAAAAATGTGAAAAAAGCCTAAGATCCTGGTATTAGCCAATACCGGTATCCCGGTATTGGAAGCCCTCAATACCGGTATTGAAAAAGTCCGGGATCCCGGTATTAGCCAATACCGGGATCCCGGTATTAGCCAATACCGGGATCCCGGTATTGGAAGCCCTAGCCGGGACGCTAAATCGCTTGGCGGCACGTCTTTGATGGTAGAGTTGTAATTAGCCACGGCCAAAGCCTCCCACCAGATCAGACCATGAGACAATTCAGAAATTATAAATTCCAAAACTGCCCCCGCCGGGAATCGAACCCGAGACCACTCAGTTATAAGACCACAGCGCTCACCACTGCGCCAGGGAGGTCGCCGGAAGTCGACCCGGCTTCGCACGGGTAGTAGAGCATAGGTAATATTATTATCTAGTATCTACACTTGAATTTATTTTGGCGCGCGTTCGTTTTTATTTTGCGATAACTCCTAAAATATTCTTAATATAAATTATATGGTGTAAAGGATTTTCTTAATGCGCATGAAATGCTTATGGTAACTAACGTACTTAAGTTGATAAGGATTAATACTGTATCCTTCTAAATAGATTTCCAATTACCGCATAGTACGTGACCATATTTTTAGAAGTAAAAATGGGTTAGTGAGCTCCGCGGACATTTCTGAATAGAAAACAATAACGTCATATTTCAACTAATTTACACAAAACCTCAACAAATTATACATACATATTTACCTTCCTGATGAATCACTCTGTCTTTTGGTGAAAATCGCATGAAAATCCGTACAGTAGTTTTGAGTTTATCGCGAACGGACGGACAGACAGACGCGGCGGGGACTTTGTTTTATAATATTGATTATATCATTGATCGTAAATCGTAATTTCGTGCTAGGTACCTACCGGGGCAGGCGAGATGGGAGCGATGTCTATAAAGTCTACATCGAACTGTTCCGGGAAGGTATTTTAAGACACCATTAGATACGGGCTATCTGCGGGTCGACCTTTTTTTACAAATAAATAATTAGAGCTGGGGTCGCCTTTATCGCGGCAGGCGGCGCCCGCGTGATGCCGCCGCGCCGCCGTCTCGCTCTACCTATTTGTTTATAATACCTATAAGAATTAGTAAAAAACGTAAAAAACGGTTTATCTCGAATTCCGGCAAAACTACAAGTCCTATGGAAAAAAGTTAAATGGCAAAGTTGTAGGTAATAAAAAGATTACACTTTTTTTCACATAACCTCAAAATGTATGTTAAAAAAGTGTAAATACAAAAGTTGTAGATCTTTTTATTACCTACAACTTTGATATTTAACTTTTTTCCATAGGACTTATGGTTTTGCCGGAAATCGAGATAAACCGTTTTTTACCCCTCCCCCCCCCCCCACTTCCTGACCTTAGATCGCCCGTAAATCATCCAACTATAATTTTTTTGTTTACAAAAATTATCTACCCTGGACTAGATAGTAGGTATGACCGTATGAAGTACCTACCTAAGACGTTATATCAATCCGAGTTTCTTGCTGGTTCTTCTCGGCAGGAAAGGCATTCCGAACCAGTGGTAGATTCATCAACTATTCAAAAGCACTTGTAAAGGTTTATTTGAATAAAAAATATTTCTATTCTATTCTATCCACTGGTGGATCCAGTCAGATCCTAGTTATCATCATCAGCAACCCATCAACGGCTCACTACTGAGCGCAGGTCTCCTCTCAGAGAAGGGTTATAGGCCATAGTCCACCACGCTGGCCCAATGCGAATTGGCGGACTTCACACACCTTCGAGAACATTACGGAGAACTCTTAGGTGTGCAGGTTTCATGTCTCATCATGACGTTTTAAGTATATATGATTTTTAATTGCTTAAACGCACTTATCTCCGAAATATCAGAGGTGCGTGCCCGGGATCGAACCTGCGCCCCCCTGAATAGGAGACCGCAGTACTAACAACTTGTGTTTCTTATGAGGATAAGTTCCCAACAATATCTCAATAATATTATCTACGTATCGATCTTTTTAAGAGTAGGAGTTAGTGGGGTTTTTACCCTACATCAAAAAAGCAGGAGGTTATCAATTCGTCGGGTTTTTATGTATTTTCACCGATTACTCGAAGACGCCTGAACCGATTTGGAAATTCTTTTTCAATCGGTGGAGCGGTTTTTGAAATATCAACAATAAATTATATACTTTGTAGGGGCACGGGCGTTTGAGGTCGGTTTTTAAATAGAATTTTGACGTGATAACCTCTTATAAATAAATGAACACGCACGAAAAAGTGTCACGTTCTGCCTGAGGAGCGTGCAAGCAAGAGCGCGGAACAAGCGATAGAGAGGCACGATCGGCCCGAGCGTTGGGAGAGCGCCCGCCGCCGCCCGCCAGTCATCGTAATGTTTCTTTATGACGTTATCACGTATAACTATCGTCCGTAAACCGACTTTACAGACAACCAATTTTTTTATATTGAATTATAGTTCATCAACTATTATAATTCAATATAAAAAACTTGCCAAGTGCCAAGTCACATGTGATATGTGTACAACTGTGTACGCAGCGTGCTGATTCGTCTTATCAGTAAATAAATAATTAACGTAATGAGTAAATTCGACCAATATCAACAATCACAAAGTTGTTTTCATACATAGCAATTATTATTAGAGATTATAATTACGAATAAACATACGAAAAATTCGTGAAAGCTATTTATACATTAATTGCCTCATCAGGTGACAGAAGGGCTGGCTCACCTTTTGCGCGGAGGATCAGCCCGGCTGCCAGTATCCTTGGCACCATACTACGCGGGCATGACATACTCAGTAATTTTAAAAACAGTACCTACCTCAACGAAAAACAAAATTATTTTGCTTTAATCCGCCAAACTATTTGTGAATGTGATTGTTTTGTTGATGTGTTGAATGTAAAATCGCTAAAAAGTGAATAACGACGTTTTTCTTTCGGGCGTCGCAACTCGCAATGACTACGGCCGCGGCCCCCAAAAGAACGCAATTGGCTTATTTACGTTATGCTATAAGTCGTATTTAATCACTGCAGCAATTAATTATATTAAGTACTATCACGCAGTGACAATTTGGTCAGTGTAACACTCTTAAGGTGGAAGACACGGGTCTGCCCGCGAAATTCAAATTTAATTTGGTTTTTCGCAATTTAGTATAATAAGTAAAGAAGTCTTACTTCAAAAATAAAATTTAAACTAGTCTCACTGTCTGAGTGTCTGTCAGATTCAAAATTCAAATTGAACTTCAAAATTGTTTAAGTAAGTATTTCATTTTTTTTTTTGTTTTAATTAATGTTTTATTTTTTTTGTAACACCATATCATTAAAATTAAAATATACCTAAATTATATACAACTAACAAAATTAAAACTAAAATAAAAATTAAATAAAATCTAAAACCCCATCGAAGTCACTGCAGTGTGGCATAGTACCCAAGATGCTGGCAGCATTACCTCTTTGGATGGCCAGGCTAATCCTTTGGCCAAGGTAGCTGCCAGCTCTTGGATCCCCGGTAGACTCGATCACCTTTTTTGATATCTCTAAAAAAAGTGCGCGAGCCTCCGGGCCCCACGGCCCCAGGGTCTCTACACCAAAAGGCGCAAATATGAAACCACTGTCAAGTTTCTCATATTTGCGCCTCTTAGCCTGTTCGGCGCTAGTAGCCGCTGCACCCGCCACAGAGGAGGTCGCATGGATGTGGGAAGCAGCTAGAGTATCTACACAGGTGGCATCCCACACAAGCGACCTCCCTGTCCTCCAAGGAACAAGCGTCATACCATTAGGTCTCGTGCCATCACTACGTGCCAAACCAATAGGTTCTAATACAGCTGGCACGTGAGCAGTGAGCAGAGACCTGCGGATGATGTCGTTGAGGGCATTGTGGCGGGAGAAACGACCAGTATTTCATTATATTATTTTCATTTTAAGTCATGAATCTACCACCGGCTCGGAATGCTGATTCTGCTGAGAAGAGCCGGCAAGCCGTTAAAGAAAGCCTTCGTCTTTTCAGCCTCAGCCTAAATTGTAGCGGACAGAAAACTGAGAAGTCGGGAGTTCGATCCCCATCCGATACACTACTGTCGCTCTCACTCCTAACACAAGCTTCCGTTTATCTGGAGGGTAGAATCAAACTCAGCATGGCTAATATATATTCCTTAAAAAAATTAATGATTTAAACTTGTAAAATGCACCTAACTCGTAAAATGCACATAACTCGTAAATAATGCACATAACTGGTAAAATGCAGATAACTCGTAAAATGCAGATAACTCGTAAAATGCAGATAACTCGTAAAATGCAGATAAATCGTAAAATGCATATAGCTCGTAAAATGCACATAACTCGTAAATAATGCACATAACTGGTAAAATGCAGATAACTCGTAAAATGCAGATAACTCGTAAAATGCAGATAAATCGTAAAATGCATATAGCTCGTAAAATGCACATAACTCGTAAATAATGCACATAACTGGTAAAATGCAGATAACTCGTAAAATGCAGATAACTCGTAAAATGCATATAGCTCGTAAAATGCACATAACTCGTAAAAAATGCACATAACTCGTAAAATCAAAAGTACATGCCTGGGATCGAACCCTAAAACTTAATTAAACTGTTAATTTAATTAGAATTTAATTAGAAATGTCATTATGTCCATATGTCACAACAATTAAAATAATGCATAATAATCTATAATATAATAAAACTGTAACAGGTCCAATTCTGTACATTGAAGATATTTTGAAAATTTTTGTTTGGGGGCACTCTGTAATCGATACTGAAGCCAAAACAATTTTTTTTTAATTTTTTGTCTGTCTGTCTGTCTGTCTGTCTGTCTGTCTGTCTGTCTGTCTGTCTGTATCTTGGCCGCGCATCACGCCGAAACTACTGGACGGATTTAAATGAAACTTGGCACGATTTAAGATAATACTACGAGGTATAATATAGGATACTTTTTATCCCGAAATTCAGCACGGTTCCCTTGGGAGAGGGGCTGAAAGTCCAAATGGGTATTTCGCTGTAATTCATTAAGGCGTATTCCGATTTAATCCATTCTTTTTTTGTTAGAAAGCAGGTTCTTTAGAGATTGTCCTGTAATTATTTCAAGATCGTCAATTTCGTAGTTCAGAAATTATAGACATCACGATCTTCAGTATGAAGTCCAAATAACTTGAACCCCGGAATCTACAAGATACTTTGAATGTACGGCTCATCTTAAGCTGGCAAGCGTACTTTATCGTATAATATAGCCATCGTGGATAGCCCTATTTGGTCAAATTCAAACTACTCCAAGTCCAAAGGCGTCAGATTTTGCCAAACGATCATTATACCTACATACCACATAGTATGGTATGGATAGGTATGGATGAAATACATCGTATGGACTTAATGCTACAGTGTTTTCTTATGCAATTTAATATTCTAATCATACTAATATTATAAATGCGAAAGTGTGTTTGTTTGTTGGTTTGTCCTTCAATCACGCCACAACAGAGCCACGGATCGACGTGATTTTTTGCATGGGTACTATAGTTGAGGACATAGGCTACTTTTTATCCCGGAAAATCAAAGTGTTCACGAGGGATTTTAAAAACTAAATCCACGCGGACGAAGTCGCGGGCATCAGCTAGTCTATAATATAATAAAACTGTAACAGGTCCAATTCTGTACATTGAAGATATTTTGAAAATTTTTGTTTGAGGGCACTCTATAATCGATACTGAAGCCAAAACCATTTTTTTTTAATTTTTTGTCTGTCTGTCTGTCTGTCTGTCTGTCTGTCTGTCTGTCTGTCTGTCTGTCTGTCTGTCTGTATCTTGGCCGCGCATCACGCCGAAACTACTGAACGGATTTAAATGAAACTTGGCATGATTTAAGTTCATACTACGAGGTATAATATAGGATACTTTTTATCCCGAAATTCAGCACGGTTCCCTTGGGAGAGGGGATGAAAGTCAAAATGAGTATTTAGTTGTAATTCATTAAGGCGTATTCCGATTTCATTCATTCTTTTTTTGTTAGAAAGCTTAAAACTTTAGAGATTGTCCTGTAATTATTTCAAGGTCGTCGGTTTAGTAGTTCAGAAATTATAGACATTACAATCTTCAGTATGGTGTCCAAATAACTTGAACCCCGGAATGTACAGGGTACTTTGAATGTACGGCTCATCTTAAGCTGGCAGGCGTACTTTATCGTATATAGCCATCGTGGATAGCCCTATTTTGTCAAAGTCAAACTACTCTAAAGGTGTCATATTTTTAACATAGGCTACTTTTTATCCCGGAAAATCAGTGTTCACGAGGGATTTTAAAAACTAAGTCCACCCGGACGAAGTCGCGGGCATCAGCTAGTAATATATAATAATGAATTTCACATGGTTTATGGTGAATTGTTTGTTTGTTTACGTTGTGATAATTGTGTTATCCTTGGAAATTTTACACTATTTAAAAAGAATTTTTCGATGGATGAATTAAGAGGGCCAACAATTCAAATAGTCCTCAACGTTAAGGACTCGGTTTCGGTTTTCTCAAGAGCCCCTTCGTAGTCAGTGGTTCTTTAAATGGATATATGTTAGAAACGGACCCCGTAGTACCGTCTCATGCACCAGTATTTGATGCGGAACTCGTTTGGGAGGCCGATAAAAGGCGATTCAGAAGGTGTGATCTTGCACATTTAGTTTATCAGACTCATGCCCAATTTCACCAACATCCCCTAAACAATCACATAGTTAGACAACCGCTAAGCTAAAAGGTCCCATAAACCAACCCATAACTAAAATTTGTTTTCACGAACGCAACAGACCCATAGCTAGCGGACCCCTCCTTATGCAACAGATTTTTTGCGATGACAGTGTACCCAGTACCAGTATACCCAGTTGTAGTTCCCGGTTTTATAGGAAATGATTGATAGAATACGTATTCATGTGTTATTTTAATGAAGGACTTAATTGTTTCATATTTTGACTGATAGATATTTTCATTTTGTGAATATTTTAATAATCTATACTAATATTATAAAGAGGAAAGATTTTTTTGTTTGTTTGTTTGTACCGAATAGGCTCTGTAACAACTGGACCGATTTTAACAATTTTTTTTCACCAATAGAAAGCTAAGTTATCAGGAAGTAACATAGGCTATAATTTATTTAAAAAAAATAGAGATCCTTAAGAAAATTGCAATAATGTAACCCAAAATAGCAAAATTTTGCGTATAAAATGCATTATTTGGCGTGTTCTGAGAAAACTATTGATGATACAGAAAAATTATGTACTACATGATTAAAGTACTCATTATTCCCTACAAAAAGTCTCCGGGGGGGAATATATCTAACTATCATATTTAAATCACAATAGTCAGCTTTTGTGTTCTAAAATTATTTTTCCTTACTAATACATATTATAAATGCGAAAGTATGTTTGTTTGTTTGTTTGTCGGTTTGTTGGTTTTTCCGTCAATCACGCTGCAGCAAAGCTACGGATTGACGGGATTTTTGGATAGGTATAGTTGAGAACCTGGAGGGTGACATAGGCATCCCGGAAAATCAAAGAGTTCCCGCGGGATTTTAAAAACTAAATCCACGCGGACGAAGTCGCGGCCATCAGCTAGTAAAAATATATATTTTTTAGTCTATGTTTGACAAGTCACCGTATTGGTATGGGGAATGGTTCCTGTAAAAAATATAAACAAGTACCTAGGTAAAATGAATCACAAACTCTAATAGTAGGTACCTAACTACTTAAGTAGATATACCTGGGGTATCTACTTACCAATGTAGGTAAGTTAGCACCAAACAGGTACCTACTGCCTACCTACCTATACAGGCTCATTGTCCATTCAAGTTACTGTTTGGAGAGCAATAAAGTAAGTAACCTTTTATGCTTTTTTTTTACCTTTATTTCGTAGCTAGGTATAACATCCAGGTAGGTAGGTACCCAATAAGTGAAAAGGTATGGTAACCACATAAAAGTTGATAATTACCTATGTGAATAGGTAGGTACTCACCTATTATCAGGAAATTCCAAAAAAATTTTCAATTTTTCCAACAAATATATTATTACTGTTGATTTAGATAACCTATATCTTTGGCAAAAATCTATTTCATCGAAATCATTGAAATAATTTGGTCGTTTTCGATATATTTTAGGTCTTCGACTACGATTTATATCAAATATGGTATCAGTCGTCTCTAAATTATCAAAAAAATCAAATAGATCACGTTCCATCGTGTCCTTTAGAAGTCGCTTTTACTTATGTGAAGGTTTATGGGACCAATAATCCATCTCATAAATTTATGGGATCGTTTAGGCGGTAACGGACCCTTTAAAAATGGTGAAACGGAAACTAACCCCTAACTGGCCGCTAAATATGCTAAGGGGTCCCATATATCTTATGGGTCGTTGGTGAAAGTGGGCATCAGACTGTGGAATTATGGTGTTATCTTTGTGTTGGACACGTACGGATCCACGCAGGACAATGAGGCAGCATCTCCTATAACGGAATCCTCGTAAAGAAGCTCTAAGACAAATAAATGCCAAGAAATTAAACAAGTGCCAATTTAGTTTACGCTGTTAAATTGTGAAGTGTGAAGTGTGGATTGTTTTCTTTTTGTGATTGTATTTTTTTCTTATTTTTAGATTTTATTTGTATATATATATCATATGTGTTATTGTGGCGCCAAGCCACTTATTCTAGGTTGAGACAGCTGGGGTTTTTATGTCGCAGGATAGCGTGCGTTGTGATCAGTGTTCCCAGCCTCGGTATTTTAAAAATAGTAAAGGATTAAAAATTCATGTAGGTAGAGTTCACAAATCGTCATTTGCGCCATCGATACCTCCCATTTCATTTTCTTCCCTTCCAATTAATGGATGTGTTGATAACCTCTGCGAATCATTAAGTACATTTAAGAATTCCATCCCATTAATCAGACGCATTCCTCGAGGATCACGCCATTCAGTTTCATGTTCGTTAAAAAAAACCATAGATAATGTCATCACTCATAACACCTATCGAAGCTGGGAGCTGCTGCTCACTTTCGCGTACCGCACGCTACACGCGGATAAGAGTCAAAACCTCTCCCTTACACAGAAAATAAAAAATAACTGCACATTAAATGAAAGCAACATTTATAATACTACCATACAGTTAAATCCACTACACGCGACACATACACAATCTCATCCATACTTGAAACACAATTATGATAAAAAAAAAATTATTGAAAACAAAATAAGCGACGGCGACCTTAAGGGAGCGGCTCGACTTTTATTCTCCAGTGACACAATTGCCCCTGATACAGCGGAGACTCTGGAAGCACTGCGTTCTAAACACCCATCCCCTTCTCCTGATTCCTCTTTTCCAGACCCACCGACAAATAGCGATTTTATTTTTCAGGCCACTACTAATGACGTGCTGGGAGCTCTGATGTCTTTCAGAAGTGGTTCCGCTGCAGGGCTCGATGGTTTGTCACCACAGCACTTTAAAGACTTAGTTTGTGGTGCAAACGTTGACGTAGGTGGTACCCTTCTGAAATCGATCACTGATCTGGTGAACCTGATGCTATCTGGACGAGTACCCCATGAAATAACTAAAACCTTATATGGAGCAAATTTATGTGCCCTAAAAAAAAAGGATGGTGGTATGCGTCCCATAGCAGTGGGTTCAACGATTCGGCGCGTCGTTTCCAAAATTTAAAAAAATTCTTCCTTTAATATCTTCTAATTTTGTCCCAATTCAGTTAGGCTTTGGGGTAAAGGGGGGATGCGAAGCAGCTGTTCACGCTGCTCGCACATTTCTCCTTAACTCCCGGGAGGAGGTACTCCTTAAAATTGATGTGAAGAATGCCTTCAATTCAGTGGATCGGGGGGTCCTCCTCTCAGAAGTAAAAAATAAATTTCCACAGTTTTTCCCATACTTGGCGCAGTGCTACCGGGAACCTTCAAAGCTCGTACACAAAAAGAATGTTCTGAGCTCCGCTGTCGGCTGTCAGCAGGGGGATCCGCTTGGACCAGTTATTTTTAGTTTAGCCATACACCCTATAATTTCGGTTCTAAATTCCAAATTCAATGTTTGGTATTTGGATGATGGAACCTTGGGCGGCGAAGTGAGTTCGGTTTTGAAGGATTTAGAAATAATTATATCAAAATTTAAAACTATTGGCTTGGAACTTAATTTTGATAAATGTGAAATTTATATTCCAAATTCTTTTTCGGCCGAATCCAAACTGCACATATTAAATAAAATCAATATTTTAGCTCCGGGTATTAAAATTTTAAACGATGAGTCACTTCGCCTCTTAGGAGCACCTGTTTTAGAGGCCTCAGTTCCTCAATTTTTTACTGACTTAATTTCTAAATTCAAAAACACTTCCCATCATCTGTTAGATATTAATCCTCATATGGCAATGACCATCATTCGATTCTGCTTATTTGTTCCAAAATTTACTTATTTCGTTAGATGTTCACCTCTTTGGAAATTTAATAATTTATTGGAAAATTTGGATAATTTTATACAAAATATTCTATCTGAAATCTTAAATTGTCCGATAGATGATCAAGTATGGGCCCAGGCTTCTCTTCCGATCAGGTATGGAGGTCTGGGAATCCGCAAAATTTCTAGTGTCTCTCTGCCAGCTTTTCTTTCCTCTGCTTATAGTACACACACTCTCTTTGAAAAAATTATATCCCAGTCTTTGGGATCAATTGAGGTGTCGTACTTGGCAGAGGCAAGAAATGGTTGGTCAGCGATTAGCCCAAATCAATTGCCGGTTTCTCTTCCTTCCCAGAGACAGTGGGATGACATTATTTGTAAAAAAACTTTTGACGCAATGTTAATGCAAGCAAATTCCAAAGACCGTGCTCGTCTTCTCGCTGTCTCTGCGAAAGAATCCGGACACTGGCTCCATGCTATCCCTTCTGCTAATCTGGGCACTCTTTTAAACCACGCCACTCTTGCAGTGGTAGTTGGTCTTAGGCTTGGCGCCAAAATAACCCAGCCTCGCCGTTGCCACTGCGGTGACCACGTCGACGCTTACGGTCATCACGGGCTCTCCTGTTCGAAGAGCGCTGGTCGTTTCTCCCGCCACAATGCCCTCAACGACATCATCCGCAGGTCTCTTGCTACTGCTCACGTGTCAGCTGTATTAGAACCTATTGGTTTGGCACGTAGTGATGGCAAGAGACCTGATGGTATGACGCTTGTTCCTTGGAGGACAGGGAGGTCGCTTGTGTGGGATGCCACCTGTGTAGATACTCTAGCTGCTTCCCACATCCATGCGACCTCCTCTGTGGCGGGTGCAGCGGCTACTAGCGCCGAACAGGCTAAGAGGCGCAAATATGAGAAACTTGACAGTGGTTTCATATTTGCGCCTTTTGGTGTAGAGACCCTGGGGCCGTGGGGCCCGGAGGCTCGCGCACTTTTTTTAGAGATATCAAAAAAGGTGATCGAGTCTACCGGGGATCCAAGAGCTGGCAGCTACCTTGGCCAAAGGATTAGCCTGGCCATCCAAAGAGGTAATGCTGCCAGCATCTTGGGTACTATGCCACACTGCGGTGGCTTGGATGGGGTTTTAGATTTTAATTAGTTTTTATTTTAGTTTTAATTTTAGAATTAAATTTAGGTTTATAGTATTGTATATATGAAATTTTCTATCTATAATATAATAAAACTGTAGTATTAAACTGTTCAATTAAATTTAAAATTACCAATTAATGCGCCTAATTAACTTACTATCACTTTGAGCACTATCGGGGTATATTTCTCAAGATCATCACAAGTCATGTCACAATACGGTCTCTAATTAATTGCACTAATTAAGCACTGTATCTTTAAATTTTTAAGAAACTACGTTTCAATTTAGCCGTCAACCACCTACTTACATAAACTGTGTTCACGATATATAAACCTATCGCAGGACTCACTATTAATTTATTTTGAAGCAGATTGATTAAATGGTCTTTAAAAAAAATTGGTTGTCTGTAAGGTCGGTTTACGGACTATAGTTTTACGTGATAACGTCATAAAGAAACATTGATGAATAAATGTGTCACAAGCCAACGCTTGGGCCGATCGTGCCTCTTTATCGCTTGTTCCACGCTCTCGCTTGCACGCTCAGGCTCAGGCGGAACGTGACACTTTTTCGTGCGTACAGCCGGTGTTAATCGATTTATAAGACGTTATCACGTCAAAAACGCTGAGTTTCTTGCCGTTTGGGTACGACTATAGTGCAGCCTTAACTTGGGCTATTGAGGCTACATTTCCTTTTACCTCTTATTTATTTGCTGTGTGTTTGCTGCAGGGGAGTGCCTGACGTCGGGGCGGTACCCCTTCACCTGCCTGCAGTTCGAGCTGCCGCCCGACGTGGAGCCCGAGGAGGTCACCGTCGTGGAGCTGTGGTTCTACAAGGTAACTGGGTCACATGCTGCAACCACACCGCGCGCCCGACGTCGGGGCGGTACCCCTTCACCTGCCTGCAGTTCGAGCTGCCGCCCGACGTGGAGCCCGAGGAGGTCACCGTCGTGGAGCTGTGGTTCTACAAGGTAACTGGGTCACATGCTGCAACCACACCGCGCGCCCGACGTCGGGGCGGTACCCCTTCACCTGCCTGCAGTTCGAGCTGCCGCCCGACGTGGAGCCCGAGGAGGTCACCGTCGTGGAGCTGTGGTTCTACAAGGTAACTGGGTCACATGCTGCAACCACACCGCGCGCCCGACGTCGGGGCGGTACCCCTTCACCTGCCTGCAGTTCGAGCTGCCGCCCGACGTGGAGCCCGAGGAGGTCACCGTCGTGGAGCTGTGGTTCTACAAGGTAACTGGGTCACATGCTGCAACCACACCGCGCGCCCGACGTCGGGGCGGTACCCCTTCACCTGCCTGCAGTTCGAGCTGCCGCCCGACGTGGAGCCCGAGGAGGTCACCGTCGTGGAGCTGTGGTTCTACAAGGTAACTGGGTCACATGCTGCAACCACACCGCGCGCCCGACGTCGGGGCGGTACCCCTTCACCTGCCTGCAGTTCGAGCTGCCGCCCGACGTGGAGCCCGAGGAGGTCACCGTCGTGGAGCTGTGGTTCTACAAGGTAACTGGGTCACATGCTGCAACCACACCGCGCGCCCGACGTCGGGGCGGTACCCCTTCACCTGCCTGCAGTTCGAGCTGCCGCCCGACGTGGAGCCCGAGGAGGTCACCGTCGTGGAGCTGTGGTTCTACAAGGTAACTGGGTCACAGGCTGCAACCACACCGCGCGCCCGACGTCGGGGCGGTACCCCTTCACTTGCCTGCAGTTCGAGCTGCCGCCCGACGTGGAGCCCGAGGAGGTCACCGTCGTGGAGCTGTGGTTCTACAAGGTAACTGGGTCACATGCTGCAACCACACCGCGCGCCCGACGTCGGGGCGGTACCCCTTCACCTGCCTGCAGTTCGAGCTGCCGCCCGACGTGGAGCCCGAGGAGGTCACCGTCGTGGAGCTGTGGTTCTACAAGGTAACTGGGTCACATGCTGCAACCACACCGCGCGCCCGACGTCGGGGCGGTACCCCTTCACCTGCCTGCAGTTCGAGCTGCCGCCCGACGTGGAGCCCGAGGAGGTCACCGTCGTGGAGCTGTGGTTCTACAAGGTAACTGGGTCACATGCTGCAACCACACCGCGCGCCCGACGTCGGGGCGGTACCCCTTCACCTGCCTGCAGTTCGAGCTGCCGCCCGACGTGGAGCCCGAGGAGGTCACCGTCGTGGAGCTGTGGTTCTACAAGGTAACTGGGTCACATGCTGCAACCACACCGCGCGCCCGACGTCGGGGCGGTACCCCTTCACCTGCCTGCAGTTCGAGCTGCCGCCCGACGTGGAGCCCGAGGAGGTCACCGTCGTGGAGCTGTGGTTCTACAAGGTAACTGGGTCACATGCTGCAACCACACCGCGCGCCCGACGTCGGGGCGGTACCCCTTCACCTGCCTGCAGTTCGAGCTGCCGCCCGACGTGGAGCCCGAGGAGATCACCGTCGTGGAGCTGTGGTTCTACAAGGTAACTGGGTCACATGCTGCAACCACACCGCGCGCCCGACGTCGGGGCGGTACCCCTTCACCTGCCTGCAGTTCGAGCTGCCGCCCGACGTGGAGCCCGAGGAGGTCACCGTCGTGGAGCTGTGGTTCTACAAGGTAACTGGGTCACAGGCTGCAACCACACCGCGCGCCCGACGTCGGGGCGGTACCCCTTCACCTGCCTGCAGTTCGAGCTGCCGCCCGACGTGGAGCCCGAGGAGGTCACCGTCGTGGAGCTGTGGTTCTACAAGGTAACTGGGTCACATGCTGCAACCACACCGCGCGCCCGACGTCGGGGCGGTACCCCTTCACCTGCCTGCAGTTCGAGCTGCCGCCTGACGTGGAGCCCGAGGAGATCACCGTCGTGGAGCTGTGGTTCTACAAGGTAACTGGGTCACATGCTGCAACCACACCGCGCGCCCGACGTCGGGGCGGTACCCCTTCACCTGCCTGCAGTTCGAGCTGCCGCCCGACGTGGAGCCCGAGGAGGTCACCGTCGTGGAGCTGTGGTTCTACAAGGTAACTGGGTCACATGCTGCAACCACACCGCGCGCCCGACGTCGGGGCGGTACCCCTTCACCTGCCTGCAGTTCGAGCTGCCGCCCGACGTGGAGCCCGAGGAGGTCACCGTCGTGGAGCTGTGGTTCTACAAGGTAACTGGGTCACATGCTGCAACCACACCGCGCGCCCGACGTCGGGGCGGTACCCCATCCCATTAATCAGACGCATTCCTCGAGGATCACGCCATTCAGTTTCATGTTCGTTAAAAAAAACCATAGATAATGTCATCACTCATAACACCTATCGAAGCTGGGAGCTGCTGCTCACTTTCGCGTACCGCACGCTACACGCGGATAAGAGTCAAAACCTCTCCCTTACACAGAAAATAAAAAATAACTGCACATTAAATGAAAGCAACATTTATAATACTACCATACAGTTAAATCCACTACACGCGACACATACACAATCTCATCCATATTTGAAACACAATTATGATTAAAAAAAAATTATTGAAAACAAAATAAGCGACGGCGACCTTAAGGGAGCGGCTCGACTTTTATTCTCCAGTGACACAATTGCCCCTGATACAGCGGAGACTCTGGAAGCACTGCGTTCTAAACACTCATCCCCTTCTCCTGATTCCTCTTTTCCAGACCCACCGACAAATAGCGATTTTATTTTTCAGGCCACTACTAATGACGTGCTGGGAGCTCTGATGTCTTTCAGAAGTGTTTCCGCTGCAGGGCTCGATGGTTTGTCACCACAGCACTTTAAAGACTTAGTTTGTGGTGCAAACGTTGACGTAGGTGGTACCCTTCTGAAATCGATCACTGATCTGGTGAACCTGATGCTATCTGGACGAGTACCCCATGAAATAACTAAAACCTTATATGGAGCAAATTTATGTGCCCTAAAAAAAAAGGATGGTGGTATGCGTCCCATAGCAGTGGGTTCAACGATTCGGCGCGTCGTTTCCAAAATTTAAAAAAATTCTTCCTTTAATATCTTCTAATTTTGTCCCAATTCAGTTAGGCTTTGGGGTAAAGGGGGGATGCGAAGCAGCTGTTCACGCTGCTCGCACATTTCTCCTTAACTCCCGGGAGGAGGTACTCCTTAAAATTGATGTGAAGAATGCCTTCAATTCAGTGGATCGGGGGGTCCTCCTCTCAGAAGTAAAAAATAAATTTCCACAGTTTTTCCCATACTTGGCGCAGTGCTACCGGGAACCTTCAAAGCTCGTACACAAAAAGAATGTTCTGAGCTCCGCTGTCGGCTGTCAGCAAGGGGAACCGCTTGGACCAGTTATTTTTAGTTTAGCCATACACCCTATAATTTCGGTTCTAAATTCCAAATTCAATGTTTGGTATTTGGATGATGGAACCTTGGGCGGCGAAGTGAGTTCGGTTTTGAAGGATTTAGAAATAATTATATCAAAATTTAAAACTATTGGCTTGGAACTTAATTTTGATAAATGTGAAATTTATATTCCAAATTCTTTTTCGGCCGAATCCAAACTGCACATATTAAATAAAATCAATATTTTAGCTCCGGGTATTAAAATTTTAAACGATGAGTCACTTCGCCTCTTAGGAGCACCTGTTTTAGAGGCCTCAGTTCCTCAATTTTTTACTGACTTAATTTCTAAATTCAAAAACACTTCCCATCATCTGTTAGATATTAATCCTCATATGGCAATGACCATCATTCGATTCTGCTTATTTGTTCCAAAATTTACTTATTTCGTTAGATGTTCACCTCTTTGGAAATTTAATAATTTATTGGAAAATTTGGATAATTTTATGCAAAATATTCTATCTGAAATCTTAAATTGTCCGATAGATGATCAAGTATGGGCCCAGGCTTCTCTTCCGATCAGGTATGGAGGTCTAGGAATCCGCAAAATTTCTAGTGTCTCTCTGCCAGCTTTTCTTTCCTCTGCTTATAGTACACACACTCTCTTTGAAAAAATTATATCCCAGTCTTTGGGATCAATTGAGGTGTCGTACTTGGCAGAGGCAAGAAATGGTTGGTCAGCGATTAGCCCAAATCAATTGCCGGTTTCTCTTCCTTCCCAGAGACAGTGGGATGACATTATTTGTAAAAAAAACTTTTGACGCAATGTTAATGCAAGCAAATTCTAAAGACCGTGCTCGTCTTCTCGCTGTCTCTGCGAAAGAATCCGGACACTGGCTCCATGCTATCCCTTCTGCTAATCTGGGCACTCTTTTAAACCACGCCACTCTTGCAGTGGTAGTTGGTCTTAGGCTTGGCGCCAAAATAACCCAGCCTCACCGTTGCCACTGCGGTGACCACGTCGACGCTTACGGTCATCACGGGCTCTCCTGTTCGAAGAGCGCTGGTCGTTTCTCCCGCCACAATGCCCTCAACGACATCATCCGCAGGTCTCTTGCTACTGCTCACGTGCCAGCTGTATTAGAACCTATTGGTTTGGCACGTAGTGATGGCAAGAGACCTGATGGTATGACGCTTGTTCCTTGGAGGACAGGGAGGTCGCTTGTGTGGGATGCCACCTGTGTAGATACTTTAGCTGCTTCCCACATCCATGCGACCTCCTCTGTGGCGGGTGCAGCGGCTACTAGCGCCGAACAGGCTAAGAGGCGCAAATATGAAAAACTTGACAGTGGTTTCATAATTGCGCCTTTTGGTGTAGAGACCCTGGGGCCGTGGGGCCCGGAGGCTCGCGCACTTTTTTTAGAGATATCAAAAAAAGTGATCGAGTCTACCGGGGATCCAAGAGCTGGCAGCTACCTTGGCCAAAGGATTAGCTTGGCCATCCAAAGAGGTAATGCTGCCAGCATCTTGGGTACTATGCCACACTGCGGTGGCTTGGATGGGGTTTTAGATTTTAATTAGTTTTTATTTTAGTTTTAATTTTAGAATTAAATTTAGGTTTATAGTATTGTATTAATAAATTGTAAATAAACTATAATTATAAAAAAAAAAAAAAAAAAAAAATGTAATTTCGAAAGCACAAGTTGTAAAAGTTTATTTGAGTAAAAATTATCCTTTTTTTTTATCGAACATTTTTTATCACTATCAGCTATAAAATTGTATTGCCTATTAATAATATCTTCTTCTTTTTCTTCTTCTTTATCAACCGATAGACGTCCACTGCTGGACAAAGGTCTCTTGCATGTACTTCCACAGGCCTCGGTCTTGAGCCGCCTGGATCCAGCGGCTCCCTGCGACTCGTTTGATGTCGTCGGTCCACCTGTTTATAATATGTTCAAAACTATTTTTTTTCAACTATGATTAAAATTTTTTTCACGATTCACTCTCTTGTTTACCGAACGAACTTCAAAGAAATTAAAATTATGTAGGTAAAATAAGGAGCATGCAAATTTTCCTATAATCGGGTAAACAGGTAACTCGGCACAAATGATTGCACCGCGGTCTGTTTTCCAATTGATAATAAATATATTTTAAAATAAAGACAATTTTATTGCAAATGCGATGGTATAACATTTCCTTTGAAAAATCGTTAATGAATTACTATTGCCAGGCTTTAAAATTTCAAAATAATTAAAAATAGCCTCGGCTATATTTTAATAGGCAATACAATTGCGATTTGTTGATGATGTGATTTAATGCATATTTTTGGTACTTCTCAATTAGTCCAGTAAATAAAGCATTTAACCTCGCACTAAATTTCCGATCCAATTTATTATTTTTTTAGGATAAGGGTCACTTACTGACCACAAAAACACAAAATGCTGACAGATCCAGGTGGAGCTTCGATCGCAATCTTAAAAAAAAGTTTTTTGGTCCTTTCGTTAACTGCGCCGGCTATGTGACCACAACCTGCGGTGTCGTGAGTATTTAAATAAAACAGTAATTGCATCCACTGTTGGCCATAGGCCTCTTTTATGTAGTGCCAACGTTTCCATCCTCGGCCTTTCGCATCCAATCGATGCTGGCCACTTTCCGGATGTCATCGCTCCATCTAGCCGGGGGGCGCCCTACACTCCGTTTGCCGAGACGTGGTCTCCACTCGAGGACCTTACGACCCCAGCGGCCATCGGTGCTCCGACAAATGTGACCAGCCCACTGCCACTTCAGCGTGCTCGCCCTAAGAGCTACGTCGGTCACTTTAGTTCTTTGGCGAATTACTTCGTTTCGGATTTTATCCCTCAAAGAAATTCCGTGTTTATACGTTAATCGTGTTTATATCGGACCTGTGGAAGTCCATGCAAGAGACCTTTGACCAGCTGTGGACGTCTATCGGTTGATAAAGAAGAAGAAGAAGTATGTATTATGCCTTGCTCTAATAGCACCTAAAGCCTATTTTCCAATGCATACGTGGATACGCGATTTAGGATTGGTAATCCGCCGATTTAGGTAATGTAATACCGTCGGCGTATGCGGCAATTCATAGTACGCGAACTGGCGCACCGAAAACGTCGCATCGGGCTCGCGGCACGGAACTGCAGGCAGGTGAAGGGGTACCGCCCCGACGTCGGGGCGGTACCCCTTCACCTGGTAAACAAGAGAGTGAATCGTGAAAAAAATTTTAATCATAGTTGAAAAAAAATAGTTTTGAACATATTATAAACAGGTGGACCGACGACATCAAACGAGTCGCAGGGAGCCGCTGGATCCAGGCGGCTCAAGACCGAGGCCTGTGGAAGTACATGCAAGAGACCTTTGTCCAGCAGTGGACGTCTATCGGTTGATAAAGAAGAAGAAAAAGAAGAAGATATTATTAATAGGCAATACAATTTTATAGCTGATAGTGATAAAAAATGTTCGATAAAAAAAAAGGATAATTTTTACTCAAATAAACTTTTACAACTTGTGCTTTCGAAATTACATTTTTTTTTTTTTTTTTTTATAATTATAGTTTATTTACAATTTATTAATACAATACTATAAACCTAAATTTAATTCTAAAATTAAAACTAAAATAAAAACTAATTAAAATCTAAAACCCCATCCAAGCCACCGCAGTGTGGCATAGTACCCAAGATGCTGGCAGCATTACCTCTTTGGATGGCCAAGCTAATCCTTTGGCCAAGGTAGCTGCCAGCTCTTGGATCCCCGGTAGACTCGATCACTTTTTTTGATATCTCTAAAAAAAGTGCGCGAGCCTCCGGGCCCCACGGCCCCAGGGTCTCTACACCAAAAGGCGCAATTATGAAACCACTGTCAAGTTTTTCATATTTGCGCCTCTTAGCCTGTTCGGCGCTAGTAGCCGCTGCACCCGCCACAGAGGAGGTCGCATGGATGTGGGAAGCAGCTAAAGTATCTACACAGGTGGCATCCCACACAAGCGACCTCCCTGTCCTCCAAGGAACAAGCGTCATACCATCAGGTCTCTTGCCATCACTACGTGCCAAACCAATAGGTTCTAATACAGCTGGCACGTGAGCAGTAGCAAGAGACCTGCGGATGATGTCGTTGAGGGCATTGTGGCGGGAGAAACGACCAGCGCTCTTCGAACAGGAGAGCCCGTGATGACCGTAAGCGTCGACGTGGTCACCGCAGTGGCAACGGTGAGGCTGGGTTATTTTGGCGCCAAGCCTAAGACCAACTACCACTGCAAGAGTGGCGTGGTTTAAAAGAGTGCCCAGATTAGCAGAAGGGATAGCATGGAGCCAGTGTCCGGATTCTTTCGCAGAGACAGCGAGAAGACGAGCACGGTCTTTAGAATTTGCTTGCATTAACATTGCGTCAAAAGTTTTTTTACAAATAATGTCATCCCACTGTCTCTGGGAAGGAAGAGAAACCGGCAATTGATTTGGGCTAATCGCTGACCAACCATTTCTTGCCTCTGCCAAGTACGACACCTCAATTGATCCCAAAGACTGGGATATAATTTTTTCAAAGAGAGTGTGTGTACTATAAGCAGAGGAAAGAAAAGCTGGCAGAGAGACACTAGAAATTTTGCGGATTCCTAGACCTCCATACCTGATCGGAAGAGAAGCCTGGGCCCATACTTGATCATCTATCGGACAATTTAAGATTTCAGATAGAATATTTTGCATAAAATTATCCAAATTTTCCAATAAATTATTAAATTTCCAAAGAGGTGAACATCTAACGAAATAAGTAAATTTTGGAACAAATAAGCAGAATCGAATGATGGTCATTGCCATATGAGGATTAATATCTAACAGATGATGGGAAGTGTTTTTGAATTTAGAAATTAAGTCAGTAAAAAATTGAGGAACTGAGGCCTCTAAAACAGGTGCTCCTAAGAGGCGAAGTGACTCATCGTTTAAAATTTTAATACCCGGAGCTAAAATATTGATTTTATTTAATATGTGCAGTTTGGATTCGGCCGAAAAAGAATTTGGAATATAAATTTCACATTTATCAAAATTAAGTTCCAAGCCAATAGTTTTAAATTTTGATATAATTATTTCTAAATCCTTCAAAACCGAACTCACTTCGCCGCCCAAGGTTCCATCATCCAAATACCAAACATTGAATTTGGAATTTAGAACCGAAATTATAGGGTGTATGGCTAAACTAAAAATAACTGGTCCAAGCGGTTCCCCTTGCTGACAGCCGACAGCGGAGCTCAGAACATTCTTTTTGTGTACGAGCTTTGAAGGTTCCCGGTAGCACTGCGCCAAGTATGGGAAAAACTGTGGAAATTTATTTTTTACTTCTGAGAGGAGGACCCCCCGATCCACTGAATTGAAGGCATTCTTCACATCAATTTTAAGGAGTACCTCCTCCCGGGAGTTAAGGAGAAATGTGCGAGCAGCGTGAACAGCTGCTTCGCATCCCCCCTTTACCCCAAAGCCTAACTGAATTGGGACAAAATTAGAAGATATTAAAGGAAGAATTTTTTTAAATTTTGGAAACGACGCGCCGAATCGTTGAACCCACTGCTATGGGACGCATACCACCATCCTTTTTTTTTAGGGCACATAAATTTGCTCCATATAAGGTTTTAGTTATTTCATGGGGTACTCGTCCAGATAGCATCAGGTTCACCAGATCAGTGATCGATTTCAGAAGGGTACCACCTACGTCAACGTTTGCACCACAAACTAAGTCTTTAAAGTGCTGTGGTGACAAACCATCGAGCCCTGCAGCGGAACCACTTCTGAAAGACATCAGAGCTCCCAGCACGTCATTAGTAGTGGCCTGAAAAATAAAATCGCTATTTGTCGGTGGGTCTGGAAAAGAGGAATCAGGAGAAGGGGATGGGTGTTTAGAACGCAGTGCTTCCAGAGTCTCCGCTGTATCAGGGGCAATTGTGTCACTGGAGAATAAAAGTCGAGCCGCTCCCTTAAGGTCGCCGTCGCTTATTTTGTTTTCAATAATTTTTTTTTAATCATAATTGTGTTTCAAATATGGATGAGATTGTGTATGTGTCGCGTGTAGTGGATTTAACTGTATGGTAGTATTATAAATGTTGCTTTCATTTAATGTGCAGTTATTTTTTATTTTCTGTGTAAGGGAGAGGTTTTGACTCTTATCCGCGTGTAGCGTGCGGTACGCGAAAGTGAGCAGCAGCTCCCAGCTTCGATAGGTGTTATGAGTGATGACATTATCTATGGTTTTTTTTAACGAACATGAAACTGAATGGCGTGATCCTCGAGGAATGCGTCTGATTAATGGGATGGAATTCTTAAATGTACTTAATGATTCGCAGAGGTTATCAACACATCCATTAATTGGAAGGGAAGAAAATGAAATGGGAGGTATCGATGGCGCAAATGACGATTTGTGAACTCTACCTACATGAATTTTTAATCGTTTACTATTTTTCAAATACCGAGGCTGGGAACACTGATCACAACGCACGCTATCCTGCGACATAAAAACCCCAGCTGTCTCAACCTAGAATAAGTGGCTTGGCGCCACAATAACACATATGATATATATATACAAATAAAATCTAAAAATAAGAAAAAAATACAATCACAAAAAGAAAACAATCCACACTTCACACTTCACAATTTAACAGCGTAAACTAAATTGGCACTTGTTTAATTTCTTGGCATTTATTTGTCTTAGAGCTTCTTTACGAGGATTCCGTTATAGGAGATGCTGCCTCATTGTCCTGCGTGGATCCGTACGTGTCCAACACAAAGATAACACCATAATTCCACAGTCTGAGTCTGATAAACTAAATGTGCAAGATCACACCTTCTGAATCGCCTTTTATCGGCCTCCCAAACGAGTTCCGCATCAAATACTGGTGCATGAGACGGTACTACGGGGTCCGTTTCTACCATATATCCATTTAAAGAACCACTGACTACGAAGGGGCTCTTGAGAAAACCGAAACCGAGTCCTTAACGTTGAGGACTATTTGAATTGTTGGCCCTCTTAATTCATCCATCGAAAAATTCTTTTTAAATAGTGTAAAATTTCCAAGGATAACACAATTATCACAACGTAAACAAACAAACAATTCACCATAAACCATGTGAAATTCATTATTATATATTATTATTATGCATTATTTTAATTGTTTTTGTTGTTGTTGTTGCGATAAAAAATACTTTTCATTTATTATGGTAAACAGATGGGGAAGGACGACCTCCCTTCGGATCTTACTTAGAACAATACGGATTTTAGACCGTAAACAGTTTCTCTTGTTTATCTTCTAAAATTAACTCTTAATCACCAAAAAACAAAAAATCGGAAAATAAACTTATTGAAAATACACCTAAGTATACCTACAAAGATAAAAAAAAATATGTTTACGGATCATATTTTGCATGCTTATCAAATTATACAGGGTTAATTGTAAAATGCCAACAACCTTCTACAGGCAACTTCTATGTATCAAAGTAAATAACTTTTGTTGCACGACTTTTTAAAATTCCTTTATGACACATCACAAAGCATTTGTAAATACGAAGCGATAACTTCGGTTCTGAGCTGAGGTTGTTAATTGTTGCGCGTTTAGTAGTCGACGCTTTACGCAGATGTGGAAGAAACATTACATAAAATGACCACAGAGTTAAAAAAATTCACACTCAGACACTCTTCAACAAAAACTTAGAATTTTTTTTTTGGTGAATTTATTGAGTTATGTGAAAAGTCGTTGAACAAATGTTGTTCAGTATCATGCATAGAAGTTACATGTGTGAGCTTGTTGGTAAATTAAAATTATCCCTGTATCCTACGGCCGAATACATAATTAGTTTTGTCAAAAAAAAACTTTACTAACTAGGCAAAATAATTATATTAAATCAAATTGGAACATGTAAGTATGAAATAGGTCCCTAAGTACTTCTTACTTCCATGATTTTATAATTTAATTAGAACTACAAATAGTTAAGGTGCAACGTATTGTCGGGTAGTGATAATAGACGGCGTTGTATGCAATTGCATCTCGCTTTGCTGAGCATCTTTAGAATATAGATATAGTCCTATCACCATCATCATCAACGGAATGATTGAATCATTATGTAATATTGTTTCGTGTTGCCGCAGGAGCCCGACCCCTTCGACGAGTACAACCAGACGTTCGTGATCTCGGAGGCGGCGCACTGGGACCGCCAGCAGCAGTTCAAGAAGACCAAGCCCATCGCCATCAAGGAGACGGACATCGGCTCGGGCTGGGTGCGCGTGGAGCTGGCGTGGGCGGTGCGCGTGTGGCTGGAGGGGCGCGAGCGGCTGCACACGCTGCACGTGGCGTGCAGGACGTGCCAGGTGAGACGGACATCGGCTCGGGCCGGGTGCGCGTGGAGCTGGCGTGGGCGGTGCGCGTGTGGCTGGAGGGGCGCGAGCGGCTGCACACGCTGCACGTGGCGTGCAGGACGTGCCAGGTGAGACGGACATCGGCTCGGGCCGGGTGCGCGTGGAGCTGGCGTGGGCGGTGCGCGTGTGGCTGGAGGGGCGCGAGCGGCTGCACACGCTGCACGTGGCGTGCAGGACGTGCCAGGTGAGACGGACATCGGCTCGGGCCGGGTGCGCGTGGAGCTGGCGTGGGCGGTGCGCGTGTGGCTGGAGGGGCGCGAGCGGCTGCTCACGCTGCACGTGGCGTGCAGGACGTGCCAGGTGAGACGGACATCGGCTCGGGCCGGGTGCGCGTGGAGCTGGCGTGGGCGGTGCGCGTGTGGCTGGAGGGGCGCGAGCGGCTGCACACGCTGCACGTGGCGTGCAGGACGTGCCAGGTGAGACGGACATCGGCTCGGGCCGGGTGCGCGTGGAGCTGGCGTGGGCGGTGCGCGTGTGGCTGGAGGGGCGCGAGCGGCTGCACACGCTGCACGTGGCGTGCAGGACGTGCCAGGTGAGACGGACATCGGCTCGGGCCGGGTGCGCGTGGAGCTGGCGTGGGCGGTGCGCGTGTGGCTGGAGGGGCGCGAGCGGCTGCACACGCTGCACGTGGCGTGCAGGACGTGCCAGGTGAGACGGACATCGGCTCGGGCCGGGTGCGCGTGGAGCTGGCGTGGGCGGTGCGCGTGTGGCTGGAGGGGCGCGAGCGGCTGCACACGCTGCACGTGGCGTGCAGGACGTGCCAGGTGAGACGGACATCGGCTCGGGCCGGGTGCGCGTGGAGCTGGCGTGGGCGGTGCGCGTGTGGCTGGAGGGGCGCGAGCGGCTGCACACGCTGCACGTGGCGTGCAGGACGTGCCAGGTGAGACGGACATCGGCTCGGGCCGGGTGCGCGTGGAGCTGGCGTGGGCGGTGCGCGTGTGGCTGGAGGGGCGCGAGCGGCTGCACACGCTGCACGTGGCGTGCAGGACGTGCCAGGTGAGACGGACATCGGCTCGGGCCGGGTGCGCGTGGAGCTGGCGTGGGCGGTGCGCGTGTGGCTGGAGGGGCGCGAGCGGCTGCACACGCTGCACGTGGCGTGCAGGACGTGCCAGGTGAGACGGACATCGGCTCGGGCCGGGTGCGCGTGGAGCTGGCGTGGGCGGTGCGCGTGTGGCTGGAGGGGCGCGAGCGGCTGCACACGCTGCACGTGGCGTGCAGGACGTGCCAGGTGAGACGGACATCGGCTCGGGCCGGGTGCGCGTGGAGCTGGCGTGGGCGGTGCGCGTGTGGCTGGAGGGGCGCGAGCGGCTGCACACGCTGCACGTGGCGTGCAGGACGTGCCAGGTGAGACGGACATCGGCTCGGGCCGGGTGCGCGTGGAGCTGGCGTGGGCGGTGCGCGTGTGGCTGGAGGGGCGCGAGCGGCTGCACACGCTGCACGTGGCGTGCAGGACGTGCCAGGTGAGACGGACATCGGCTCGGGCCGGGTGCGCGTGGAGCTGGCGTGGGCGGTGCGCGTGTGGCTGGAGGGGCGCGAGCGGCTGCACACGCTGCACGTGGCGTGCAGGACGTGCCAGGTGAGACGGACATCGGCTCGGGCCGGGTGCGCGTGGAGCTGGCGTGGGCGGTGCGCGTGTGGCTGGAGGGGCGCGAGCGGCTGCACACGCTGCACGTGGCGTGCAGGACGTGCCAGGTGAGACGGACATCGGCTCGGGCCGGGTGCGCGTGGAGCTGGCGTGGGCGGTGCGCGTGTGGCTGGAGGGGCGCGAGCGGCTGCACACGCTGCACGTGGCGTGCAGGACGTGCCAGGTGAGACGGACATCGGCTCGGGCCGGGTGCGCGTGGAGCTGGCGTGGGCGGTGCGCGTGTGGCTGGAGGGGCGCGAGCGGCTGCACACGCTGCACGTGGCGTGCAGGACGTGCCAGGTGAGACGGACATCGGCTCGGGCCGGGTGCGCGTGGAGCTGGCGTGGGCGGTGCGCGTGTGGCTGGAGGGGCGCGAGCGGCTGCACACGCTGCACGTGGCGTGCAGGACGTGCCAGGTGAGACGGACATCGGCTCGGGCCGGGTGCGCGTGGAGCTGGCGTGGGCGGTGCGCGTGTGGCTGGAGGGGCGCGAGCGGCTGCACACGCTGCACGTGGCGTGCAGGACGTGCCAGGTGAGACGGACATCGGCTCGGGCCGGGTGCGCGTGGAGCTGGCGTGGGCGGTGCGCGTGTGGCTGGAGGGGCGCGAGCGGCTGCACACGCTGCACGTGGCGTGCAGGACGTGCCAGGTGAGACGGACATCGGCTCGGGCCGGGTGCGCGTGGAGCTGGCGTGGGCGGTGCGCGTGTGGCTGGAGGGGCGCGAGCGGCTGCACACGCTGCACGTGGCGTGCAGGACGTGCCAGGTGAGACGGACATCGGCTCGGGCCGGGTGCGCGTGGAGCTGGCGTGGGCGGTGCGCGTGTGGCTGGAGGGGCGCGAGCGGCTGCACACGCTGCACGTGGCGTGCAGGACGTGCCAGGTGAGACGGACATCGGCTCGGGCCGGGTGCGCGTGGAGCTGGCGTGGGCGGTGCGCGTGTGGCTGGAGGGGCGCGAGCGGCTGCACACGCTGCACGTGGCGTGCAGGACGTGCCAGGTGAGACGGACATCGGCTCGGGCCGGGTGCGCGTGGAGCTGGCGTGGGCGGTGCGCGTGTGGCTGGAGGGGCGCGAGCGGCTGCACACGCTGCACGTGGCGTGCAGGACGTGCCAGGTGAGACGGACATCGGCTCGGGCCGGGTGCGCGTGGAGCTGGCGTGGGCGGTGCGCGTGTGGCTGGAGGGGCGCGAGCGGCTGCACACGCTGCACGTGGCGTGCAGGACGTGCCAGGTGAGACGGACATCGGCTCGGGCCGGGTGCGCGTGGAGCTGGCGTGGGCGGTGCGCGTGTGGCTGGAGGGGCGCGAGCGGCTGCACACGCTGCACGTGGCGTGCAGGACGTGCCAGGTGAGACGGACATCGGCTCGGGCCGGGTGCGCGTGGAGCTGGCGTGGGCGGTGCGCGTGTGGCTGGAGGGGCGCGAGCGGCTGCACACGCTGCACGTGGCGTGCAGGACGTGCCAGGTGAGACGGACATCGGCTCGGGCCGGGTGCGCGTGGAGCTGGCGTGGGCGGTGCGCGTGTGGCTGGAGGGGCGCGAGCGGCTGCACACGCTGCACGTGGCGTGCAGGACGTGCCAGGTGAGACGGACATCGGCTCGGGCCGGGTGCGCGTGGAGCTGGCGTGGGCGGTGCGCGTGTGGCTGGAGGGGCGCGAGCGGCTGCACACGCTGCACGTGGCGTGCAGGACGTGCCAGGTGAGACGGACATCGGCTCGGGCCGGGTGCGCGTGGAGCTGGCGTGGGCGGTGCGCGTGTGGCTGGAGGGGCGCGAGCGGCTGCACACGCTGCACGTGGCGTGCAGGACGTGCCAGGTGAGACGGACATCGGCTCGGGCCGGGTGCGCGTGGAGCTGGCGTGGGCGGTGCGCGTGTGGCTGGGGGGGCGCGAGCGGCTGCACACGCTGCACGTGGCGTGCAGGACGTGCCAGGTGAGACGGACATCGGCTCGGGCCGGGTGCGCGTGGAGCTGGCGTGGGCGGTGCGCGTGTGGCTGGGGGGGCGCGAGCGGCTGCACACGCTGCACGTGGCGTGCAGGACGTGCCAGGTGAGACGGACATCGGCTCGGGCCGGGTGCGCGTGGAGCTGGCGTGGGCGGTGCGCGTGTGGCTGGGGGGGCGCGAGCGGCTGCACACGCTGCACGTGGCGTGCAGGACGTGCCAGGTGAGACGGACATCGGCTCGGGCCGGGTGCGCGTGGAGCTGGCGTGGGCGGTGCGCGTGTGGCTGGGGGGGCGCGAGCGGCTGCACACGCTGCACGTGGCGTGCAGGACGTGCCAGGTGAGACGGACATCGGCTCGGGCCGGGTGCGCGTGGAGCTGGCGTGGGCGGTGCGCGTGTGGCTGGGGGGGCGCGAGCGGCTGCACACGCTGCACGTGGCGTGCAGGACGTGCCAGGTGAGACGGACATCGGCTCGGGCCGGGTACGCGTGGAGCTGGCGTGGGCGGTGCGCGTGTGGCTGGGGGGGCGCGAGCGGCTGCACACGCTGCACGTGGCGTGCAGGACGTGCCAGGTGAGACGGACATCGGCTCGGGCCGGGTGCGCGTGGAGCTGGCGTGGGCGGTGCGCGTGTGGCTGGAGGGGCGCGAGCGGCTGCACACGCTGCACGTGGCGTGCAGGACGTGCCAGGTGAGACGGACATCGGCTCGGGCCGGGTGCGCGTGGAGCTGGCGTGGGCGGTGCGCGTGTGGCTGGAGGGGCGCGAGCGGCTGCACACGCTGCACGTGGCGTGCAGGACGTGCCAGGTGAGACGGACATCGGCTCGGGCCGGGTGCGCGTGGAGCTGGCGTGGGCGGTGCGCGTGTGGCTGGAGGGGCGCGAGCGGCTGCACACGCTGCACGTGGCGTGCAGGACGTGCCAGGTGAGACGGACATCGGCTCGGGCCGGGTGCGCGTGGAGCTGGCGTGGGCGGTGCGCGTGTGGCTGGAGGGGCGCGAGCGGCTGCACACGCTGCACGTGGCGTGCAGGACGTGCCAGGTGAGACGGACATCGGCTCGGGCCGGGTGCGCGTGGAGCTGGCGTGGGCGGTGCGCGTGTGGCTGGAGGGGCGCGAGCGGCTGCACACGCTGCACGTGGCGTGCAGGACGTGCCAGGTGAGACGGACATCGGCTCGGGCCGGGTGCGCGTGGAGCTGGCGTGGGCGGTGCGCGTGTGGCTGGAGGGGCGCGAGCGGCTGCACACGCTGCACGTGGCGTGCAGGACGTGCCAGGTGAGACGGACATCGGCTCGGGCCGGGTGCGCGTGGAGCTGGCGTGGGCGGTGCGCGTGTGGCTGGAGGGGCGCGAGCGGCTGCACACGCTGCACGTGGCGTGCAGGACGTGCCAGGTGAGACGGACATCGGCTCGGGCCGGGTGCGCGTGGAGCTGGCGTGGGCGGTGCGCGTGTGGCTGGAGGGGCGCGAGCGGCTGCACACGCTGCACGTGGCGTGCAGGACGTGCCAGGTGAGACGGACATCGGCTCGGGCCGGGTGCGCGTGGAGCTGGCGTGGGCGGTGCGCGTGTGGCTGGAGGGGCGCGAGCGGCTGCACACGCTGCACGTGGCGTGCAGGACGTGCCAGGTGAGACGGACATCGGCTCGGGCCGGGTGCGCGTGGAGCTGGCGTGGGCGGTGCGCGTGTGGCTGGAGGGGCGCGAGCGGCTGCACACGCTGCACGTGGCGTGCAGGACGTGCCAGGTGAGACGGACATCGGCTCGGGCCGGGTGCGCGTGGAGCTGGCGTGGGCGGTGCGCGTGTGGCTGGAGGGGCGCGAGCGGCTGCACACGCTGCACGTGGCGTGCAGGACGTGCCAGGTGAGACGGACATCGGCTCGGGCCGGGTGCGCGTGGAGCTGGCGTGGGCGGTGCGCGTGTGGCTGGAGGGGCGCGAGCGGCTGCACACGCTGCACGTGGCGTGCAGGACGTGCCAGGTGAGACGGACATCGGCTCGGGCCGGGTGCGCGTGGAGCTGGCGTGGGCGGTGCGCGTGTGGCTGGAGGGGTGCGAGCGGCTGCACACGCTGCACGTGGCGTGCAGGACGTGCCAGGTGAGACGGACATCGGCTCGGGCCGGGTGCGCGTGGAGCTGGCGTGGGCGGTGCGCGTGTGGCTGGAGGGGCGCGAGCGGCTGCACACGCTGCACGTGGCGTGCAGGACGTGCCAGGTGAGACGGACATCGGCTCGGGCCGGGTGCGCGTGGAGCTGGCGTGGGCGGTGCGCGTGTGGCTGGAGGGGCGCGAGCGGCTGCACACGCTGCACGTGGCGTGCAGGACGTGCCAGGTGAGACGGACATCGGCTCGGGCCGGGTGCGCGTGGAGCTGGCGTGGGCGGTGCGCGTGTGGCTGGAGGGGCGCGAGCGGCTGCACACGCTGCACGTGGCGTGCAGGACGTGCCAGGTGAGACGGACATCGGCTCGGGCCGGGTGCGCGTGGAGCTGGCGTGGGCGGTGCGCGTGTGGCTGGAGGGGCGCGAGCGGCTGCACACGCTGCACGTGGCGTGCAGGACGTGCCAGGTGAGACGGACATCGGCTCGGGCCGGGTGCGCGTGGAGCTGGCGTGGGCGGTGCGCGTGTGGCTGGAGGGGCGCGAGCGGCTGCACACGCTGCACGTGGCGTGCAGGACGTGCCAGGTGAGACGGACATCGGCTCGGGCCGGGTGCGCGTGGAGCTGGCGTGGGCGGTGCGCGTGTGGCTGGAGGGGCGCGAGCGGCTGCACACGCTGCACGTGGCGTGCAGGACGTGCCAGGTGAGACGGACATCGGCTCGGGCCGGGTGCGCGTGGAGCTGGCGTGGGCGGTGCGCGTGTGGCTGGAGGGGCGCGAGCGGCTGCACACGCTGCACGTGGCGTGCAGGACGTGCCAGGTGAGACGCGCGTGCTATTTAGTGCAGATGAAGCCTATATGGAGGCATGCTTGCTAGCATCACTCTTGATTAAAAGGTACCTAAGATAAATTGAGTTGGAAATACAGAAGCCACAAAAGTGTTCCTCTTGGCGGTGCGTAGTAGGAATGAGGAGGCAAAGCGCTTAACGTTTAGGATTTCAATCATGTAGTGGTGCAGAAGCAGAAGATGACAGTAGCAGTTCGAGAAACCGAGTTACTGAGCTCTACCTATAATTAATCTGTGATGAACCCTGGACTGGTTGTCCCTATACAAACGACAGCTTAATTAAGGATCAATTTGAAGCGCCACATTTGACCTACGAGTGGCGTAACGCCCCCTGCAATTAATCTATGATTTCATATGAAACCATAGATTAATTAAAGAGGTCGGAAGCCATTTGCAATATTATTAGTTCCAGTGACACTCATTGAACTGCAGCGCCAAAATGGCGTCAATCAAGGCCAAAATGGCGGGACTGCCGATAGAAGTGAAAAGTAGATTTGCTAATAATTAAAAACAAATAAGAAAAGCGCACTGTCACGATTTTCTGAGTGAGATTCGAACCTGCGACATCATACATTAAACGGTAAGAAGGGCGGCGCGGCTGTGTGCCCGCTGCGCTGTACACTGAAATCATCCAAGTGACGATTGTGAAGGTGACAATGACGCGAAATCCAAAAAAGTGCTCAACGCGCCTAAAGAAGTTTTCGCTTCAAAAATATGACAGCAGTGTTCTTCTTCGTTTGTTCAGTGGCTCCATCAAAGATGAATTGCAGCTCATCGGACCGAGTCCATGTCCCCCTGCCCTCCCTCCCTCTGACCCGCGTGCACCCTCCTCAGCAATTTATTTATCAAAGGGGTTGTTTCATCTTGGGCCAGGTACTTTGTACGCTATACCAAAAAATTCTATAAAATCATAAATAATAATATAATATTATGAAATATGTTTTTTTGCAGTTTTACAGAGAATAAGAGGTAAAGATATAAAATTGATAATCGGGTACATTTGTAGAATAGCAACTCGCGGCGTGCATCCATCTGCTTTTGTTGTCTATGGTGGTAATGACATTACGTCATCTAAATGTCATTTCAACTGTCAAACGTAAATTGTTGGTATGTCAAATGTCAATTGTGGGTATTTTTCATGTCCTACCTTCATGGTATTTTTCATGGTAGGTAGGAATATTTTTATGTCAAATGTCATCATGACTCGTGTAGGTACGTGTCATCGTCAAAAAGAACGCCATGTTGTTGCACGTTTATTTTGCAAAATAATTTCGCATTGTACCTCGTAAAAAATACCTTTTCCTGAGAAATAAAGAAAAAATAATCACTATTTCACGACCCCGAACATTTTGAATGACCGTACAAATACCTGGCCCGGGCTCCATATATATTTGAAACAACCCCTTTGCATACAAAATAATGAATTAGTTGAATGTGTAAGCGCAAATTAATTCTAAGGCCCTTCGTAGTCGTACACAAGGCTACGAACTGAACTACGAAAAGGCTGTGTACGAACCTCTATGAATTTTTATTGCGGTAGTCGCTTAGAGACTAAAATCGTGGAGTATCGAAGATTTGCGTAGTAGTACGAAGGGCCTAAGACCTGATTGTACCAAATAAAATATTGTATTGTATTGTATTCAGCTGCGTCGCGCGCCGCTCTCGTTCCACGAGAAGCACCGCCCGTTCCTGGTGCTGTACACCAAGTACGCGGGCAAGCGGCGCCGCGGCCGCACGCTGGAGTGCGGCGCCGCCACCAGCGAGTGCTGCCGCGAGCCGCTGTACGTCAGCTTCCGCGAGCTGGGCTGGGACGACTGGATCATCCGGCCGGCCGGCTACCACGCGCACTTCTGCAAGGGCTCCTGCGCGCCCATCTCCGCCGTCTCGCAGGCCGACACCTACCACCACAATGTTATAAGAGTGAGTCATACTACTCCTACTTCCGCGAGCTGGGCTGGGACGACTGGATCATCCGGCCGGCCGGCTACCACGCGCACTTCTGCAAGGGCTCCTGCGCGCCCATCTCCGCCGTCTCGCAGGCCGACACCTACCACCACAATGTTATAAGAGTGAGTCATACTACTACTTCCGCGAGCTGGGCTGGGACGACTGGATCATCCGGCCGGCCGGCTACCACGCGCACTTCTGCAAGGGCTCCTGCGCGCCCATCTCCGCCGTCTCGCAGGCCAACACCTACCACCACAATGTTATAAGAGTGAGTCATACTACTACTTCCGCGAGCTGGGCTGGGACGACTGGATCATCCGGCCGGCCGGCTACCACGCGCACTTCTGCAAGGGCTCCTGCGCGCCCATCTCCGCCGTATCGCAGGCCGACACCTACCACCACAATGTTATAAGAGTGAGTCATACTACTCCTACTTCCGCGAGCTGGGCTGGGACGACTGGATCATCCGGCCGGCCGGCTACCACGCGCACTTCTGCAAGGGCTCCTGCGCGCCCATCTCCGCCGTCTCGCAGGCCGACACCTACCACCACAATGTTATAAGAGTGAGTCATACTACTCCTACTTCCGCGAGCTGGGCTGGGACGACTGGATCATCCGGCCGGCCGGCTACCACGCGCACTTCTGCAAGGGCTCCTGCGCGCCCATCTCCGCCGTCTCGCAGGCCGACACCTACCACCACAATGTTATAAGAGTGAGTCATACTACTACTTCCGCGAGCTGGGCTGGGACGACTGGATCATCCGGCCGGCCGGCTACCACGCGCACTTCTGCAAGGGCTCCTGCGCGCCCATCTCCGCCGTCTCGCAGGCCGACACCTACCACCACAATGTTATAAGAGTGAGTCATACTACTACTTCCGCGAGCTGGGCTGGGACGACTGGATCATCCGGCCGGCCGGCTACCACGCGCACTTCTGCAAGGGCTCCTGCGCGCCCATCTCCGCCGTATCGCAGGCCGACACCTACCACCACAATGTTATAAGAGTGAGTCATACTACTCCTACTTCCGCGAGCTGGGCTGGGACGACTGGATCATCCGGCCGGCCGGCTACCACGCGCACTTCTGCAAGGGCTCCTGCGCGCCCATCTCCACCGTCTCGCAGGCCGACACCTACCACCACAATGTTATAAGAGTGAGTCATACTACTCCTACTTCCGCGAGCTGGGCTGGGACAACTGGATCATCCGGCCGGCCGGCTACCACGCGCACTTCTGCAAGGGCTCCTGCGCGCCCATCTCCGCCGTATCGCAGGCCGACACCTACCACCACAATGTTATAAGAGTGAGTCATACTACTCCTACTTCCGCGAACTGGGCTGGGACGACTGGATCATCCGGCCGGCCGGCTACCACGCGCACTTCTGCAAGGGCTCCTGCGCGCCCATCTCCGCCGTATTGCAGGCCGACACCTACCACCACAATGTTATAAGAGTGAGTCATACTACTCCTACTTCCGCGAGCTGGGCTGGGACGACTGGATCATCCGGCCGGCCGGCTACCACGCGCACTTCTGCAAGGGCTCCTGCGCGCCCATCTCCGCCATATCGCAGGCCGACACCTACCACCACAATGTTATAAGAGTGAGTCATACTACTCCTACTTCCGCGAGCTGGGCTGGGACGACTGGATCATCCGGCCGGCCGGCTACCACGCGCACTTCTGCAAGGGCTCCTGCGCGCCCATCTCCGCCGTCTCGCAGGCCGACACCTACCACCACAATGTTATAAGAGTGAGTCATACTACTCCTACTTCCGCGAGCTGGGCTGGGACGACTGGATCATCCGGCCGGCCGGCTACCACGCGCACTTCTGCAAGGGCTCCTGCGCGCCCATCTCCGCCGTCTCGCAGGCCGACACCTACCACCACAATGTTATAAGAGTGAGTCATACTAATCCACAACCGCCTTCAAACTCCCGCTTTATATATTTTTTCTTTTTATTAGGGCGAGCGAATGGAGCCATAATAAACTATCCCACAACCTGAACATTTTTGTGGTACACTTTACTGAAAAACTATCAAGCCTATAGATTTGTGCTTTAACATAGTAATTCAACTTCATATCCAGATGTGTTATCTGTCAAAAAAAAATAATAATTTTATAACTATTAAAAAAAATGAACATTAACAATTTTGTATTGAATGGATAGAATATTAATGTACTACTAACGCCATCTGTTAGAAAACCAAAGAATTAACATCGCTGTAACAGAATTTCTTACTCGTTAGAAAAACTACGCGAGCTCTCACAAAGCTCAGCTTTTTGCTAGTTTTATACAAAGAATATTATTAGCCAAGTTGAAGTTGACTAATATCCTTCTATCCCCTCCAAATAAGCAGAAAGCTTGTGTTAGGAGTGGGTACGACAATAGTGCAACGGGTGGGATTCGAACCTGCGACCTTTCAGTTTTAAGTCCGCACCTTTAACCGTTGGGCTATATGAGGCTTACATATACACACACACTATACAAAGTATGTAATTTATTGTTGATATTTTGAAAACCGCTTAGCCGATTTCGATAAAATTTATATGGGACTACCTGGGGAGTATACCTATAATTTTCCAAATCGGTTCAGGCGTCTTCGAGTAATCGGTGAACATACATAAAAAAAAAGATTCCAACGAATTGATAACCTCCTCGTTTTTTGAAGTCGGTTAATAGATGCGAAAGTTTGTGAGGATGAATGTATATTTATTACTCTTTAACGCCACAACGAATGAACCGATTTGGCTGAAATTTGAAATGTAGATAGCTCATACCCAGGATTAATACATAGGTTTTTACCCCGGAAAATTAAGAAATTACAAGTGCCACTCATCTCGGAAATGATGGATTACCAATATTGTAATTTTACGCCGATACCTACACGCGCAGTAGGTATGGCGCGTCGCAAGCGGCGAATTTACTTTAGGCCGATTCGTAGACATAGGTATATTTACTACCGTAAGAAGACATTACAAAAGGAGTGAGGAGTGAAAAAATCTCTTACGGCTATACCTAAAGATAGAAAAGGATAGCGAATCTGATATTGCTGTGAAATCGGCTCATAAGAAAAAAAATTGGCCATCATACTCATAGGGACTGCCGATAGAAGTGAGAACTAAGTAACTTGTGAATTGTATCGTCGAGCTATTAGATTATTATTTTTGAATTATTTTTGGTTTCTAAAGAAGTGTTTATGATCAAGGATTAAAGTTAATTGGATTAAAAATTAACACTTCTTTACCAACCAAAAATAACTAGTGGTTCGCCCCGAACTGAGACCTCGCGGTAACGGTATCCCATGATTATTCATTCAATCGATACATGATAACCAAAACTGACATTATTATTATGCCCGTTTTCACCAAACATACCTAAATCATCCCCTAAGTAGGAGTCTCTTAACGTAGGTAGCTCCTAAATACAATCCTAAGTCCTAACATCCGTCCCAATATCCTTTTAGGTGTCCCGTACAGGATCGTGATAAATAAGTTGACAGAAAACATCAATCACCTAACTTATAGGTAGCCCGTAAAGGTTAGGGAACGTTAGTGAAAACATTGAATTATTTATCAAACATTGAATTTAACTCGTAGTTCCATGGGAATAGTTACTGACTGCGCCATCTATTAGCATTATTGTGAAGCTATGTTGATGCTATATGAATTACTGACGCCCATTAAAAATTAAATAATCTCGTTTCTTTATAATATTCATATAATTTTAGTATTTGTTGTTCAAGTACAGGATATAAGTGACCTAAAAACATAAAATCAGTTTGAAAATCCATAGCGGATTTTTCTAGAGAGCGTCTTCAAGCGAGCGTATAAAATCGCCACTTTGAAAGCCCCCCATTTCGTCAATTTTAAGGGAAAAATTAAAAAAAAAATATTTTTGTACTCAGTTCAAAATTATCTTTAAAATGATACGTAACAATTTTATGTAACGCGATTTTTTTTTTTTACTTCGCATTCGCTTCTATGAGAGCCCCCCTGAAATAAAGATTTTTATAACTTTTTAAGCCATTTTCGGCTGGAGGCCATCGGTTTACATATTATATCTAAATTTGAAGTAATTACGTTCAGTAATTCAAAAGTTATAAGGCTCTGACAGACGGACGGACGGACGGACGGACGGACGGACAAGTGCAAATCGCCCTAGTTAACTCAAAGACCTTCGCTTCGCTCGGTCGATTAAAAAACAATAAATAATCTAATAGTTCAACGATACAATTCACAAGTTACTTAAACTAGCGGCACGCTATGATGGCCGGTTTGACACATTACAATAGTGATGTGGAATGTCAATTTATTCTCGAACAAAAAACAATTAAGTTTTGTTTTTGTACCTGATTAAATAGGTTTAATAAAACAAAAATGTATATGTTTATTTAATTTATTTGAACGAACTGAATATTTGAATGATAAATAGTTACGAAGGCGTATTACGAACTCACGTGTCTGACTATTTAGAACAGTTCTCTGCGTACGTTCGGTCATATCGACGAAATCCACAACAAAGGGCTTGAACAGAGTCCAAATTAACGAGCAAGGGTCAACAGTAATGCAGTATCAATATTTGAAATCCAAAGCCAGGTCAAAACTATATCACAATCGCATTGCACTGACAGTTTATACTTTTCGAAGCAACGTCAATTCGAAACTGCTTTGTTTTGCATTGAGCATTGACGCGAGTTTGCCGGAGGTAGTAGTTGTGCTAGCCAGCGATCCTATGTGACGATCGTATTAGATTCCATTTTTAAAAATTTTCAATTTAGAAAACCAAATGCCGAGTTGTGGTATATATCATATAAAAATAAAAATTTTACCTTTTGTATGAAACAGCTGATATTTTTTTGCGATTTCAGAGGTTTGTCCACATAGTGAAAATTGTTCATATTCACAAGTACATTCACCCCTTAAATGGTGCAAACTGATTTTTCTACACTTGTATACATTTTAGAAATCAATTTAATAAATAAATTTTGAGTCCTAAACCTAAAACTACATTCGATAAAATTTATGAATCTCTGCACATCACTATCGTCAATAAAGTAATACAATTATTTCCTTCAAAGTCGTTATCAATTAATACGGAACTTCATGAGCGGACAAACGTCAAACCGGCCATCATAGCGTGCCGCTAGTGTAATTTTCACTTCTATCGGCAGTCTCCAAAGGATGTTTAGGGAATAATGCCTGCGCCTGTGCAACAAAACATGACCTTTTTTTACCAGCACTTGAGTCCCTCATACAAGACAAGTTTGTATACTAATAACGCATGGAGGTATATCTATGTACACATATACACAGTATACATATAGCTCATGGAAAGCGTTCGGTGACGACGACGCGAAATCCATTTTGCTCACCCAAAGAAGTGCTCAACGCGCCTAAAGAAGTTTTCCCTTCAAAAAATTTGCGCTTGCTTCGCTCAGATTATCCCCTTCAACAAGCAGCCATTTATTCTTTTCTCTTTACGGCACGGCAACGGAACGGCATTCCGAACCAGTGGTAGACTCATCGACGATTCAAAAGCAAAAAAAAAGTTTATTTGAATAAAAAACATTTCTATTCTATTCTATCCTATTCTTTACTTCCAGAAGTACTTCTACACGGTGGAGAGGCGGGCGGAGTTCAAGCCATGCTGCGCGCCCACCACCTTCAGTTCGCTGCAGCTGCTGTACATGGACTCTAACAACACGGTCACTCAGAAGACGCTGCCCAACATGGTGGTCGAGTCGTGCGGCTGCATGTGAGACCAGCTTTAGGTTTAGCTTCAGTTAAGTTAGGGTGTTTTGGAGTAGTTCTTCTTCTTCTTCTTTATCAACCGATAGACGTCCACTGCTGGACAAAGGTCTCTTGCATGGACTTCCACAGGCCTCGGTCTTGCGCCGCCTTAATCCAGCCGCTCCCTGGGACTCGCTTGATGTCGTCGGTCCACCTGGTGGGGGGTCTGCCAACACTGCGCTTCCCGGTGCGGGGTCGCCACTCCAGCACCTTGGGACCCCAACGACCATCAGCTCTTCGAACTATGTGCCCCGCCCATTTCCACTTCAGTATCGCGACTCGCTGAGCTATGTCGGTGACTCTGGTTCTCCTACGGATCTCCTCAATTCTGATTCGATCCCGCAGGGATACTCCGAGCGTAGCTCTTTCCATCGCACGTTGAGCGGAGTAGTTAATTTCACCAAATCATATTTTTTACAAAGTAAATAAATTAAGCCAATCCTGCCCCTCTAGCCAAGTTACACTTCTTTGTATCTATTCGCTTTCTGGCTACGATTGTCATCGCTTGAAGTTTTGGCTAGGGCTAGACTAGATGGAGCTACTGATCTGGCTGATCAAAGACAGAAGTGTATTGATACGGCATTTTGTATTAGTAGTATGTATGTGGTGTGAACTATCCTGCTAGTACTTTGTGCTAGTACGATTAGTGAATTTTGTGTGTTGGTTTGACAGATTTATTATTGTAAATAAAAATAAATACTGTAAATAGGAAAACGAGGCTAAAAGTGACGAATGAGAACCGAGTGAGAGATCGTATTATGAGAGTGAGATTTTAATGTAAATAATAATAATTATAGGTAATAGAAAATACATGCAATGATAAAAAGTTAAAAAGCCCTCTATAGTAACTACATTGACCTAATAAATGACGTCATAATAATTTGTACGCGTTAATAGTCTCAGAGCTGGCTAACTTTTTTCGAAGGACATGTACCTATTACTCCTTTTTGAATTTAGTTTTTGTGATTTCGTCTTAGGTTTAGATAGATACAAATAGATTATGCTATAGGTACTCTGAGAGTTAGCATGAAATCTCCATAAATTGATACTACTTAGTTCCTGTAACTGAAAGTCAAGTCCGCAAATAAACTTGACAAATTGTCACTAATTTTAATGACGATATAGCTTTATGATTATACATATATATGTATAGACAAGGCTCACTTTTGTTAACTAAAATGTACTGCAATCCGTACATCTTATATTTTAGTGTGGCTTACACCGGGTTCAGACGAGGCGAATTCTGGAGGCGAATGTTGAATGTCTTCTGTAATACAGGAGATAGAGACGGCTATGGTGACATTCAACAAAGTTCGCTTCGTCTGGACCCCGTATTAGGCAGTCGAAACGTGGCACGTGAGGACGGGCGTCTTAGGTATGCGATAAAACTTTTTAAACAACTGATTGTGAAAGGGAAATCCAACAATACCAATCCAACCCTATATTCAGTAAAGAAGAAGAAAAAAGTACAGTTTATTTGATTAATTACGTTGAAATGGTACGGACTGCAGCACAGTTCAGTTGAATATAGTGAGTGTTCGGACCGCCATATTTACACAAAATACATGGTTCTAGATAGTTTCCCAATCGCTTAAGGAGCCTACATGTAATGGCCGTGTGTGCACAGGCACGAAAAGATAAGTTGAATACCCCGCCATTATCGTATAACTTCAAGTTAAGGCAAGGCAAGTCTAGGCATTCTCCAACCTAGACCTCATCAGTGCAAAACATCTTTGATACTTTCGCTCAACTAAAGGAGGGATGAAAGTTGATGTAAAAGTTAAGTTCTAGTACCCCTCCAAGTAGTCTCAGTTATACGTCAGTCCTATGGTTAGTGTTCTACTTAAGTTACATGTGATATTGTTGTTTCAATATTCTGTTATCCTTAGTTTAATAAGGGCTGTTGTGAATTGTGATGTAAGTAGGTATTTATGTAGAAATATTTACGTTAAAATGTATTTATGTTATTCAATTGACACCTAAGAATAAGTAAAGATATCTTTATCCATAAAAATATTGTTGACAGGTACGTAGGTAGCACAAATCTCATAGCTTGTATAATAATTATTTATTTGCTAAAACTTATTATGTTTAAAACCAAAGAAACATATTAAATCTTGAAAACAATATTTTATGGAAAGGGATAGCCGATATATTAATATAAGTATTTGGGTATGCACTTAAAATGAAGGGTATATAGGTGCCTAACATGTGCTTAACAACTATTTCAATACATTCGGATTTCGTAACAACTAGAATATCCTTTGACAGTCATGAAGGTAGGAAGTTTCTTTTCAGTATTTTTGAGATTTTTTCTAAAAAAAAGCTGATCAAAATGTAATTTGAGTGGTAGAATATCGAAAAAAAATTACACTATCGAATTTAAGGCAATGTAAGAATTTTAAATCAATTTATTTCGATCTTGTGGGAGGCTACGGCCCCGCTTCGTTCGAACAATTTTCATTTAAATCAATTATTTAAATGCGACATAAAATATTAAATGAACATATTTAACGAGCGTATCGTAAAGTGTTTTAGATACACACAGAGCAAAGTCCCGGTAAGTTCACGATGCCCAATGACCATAGCTTATCACTTATCTGCTTAATTAGCTGCTTCAGTATTATTTATAACTTACTTTTGTGTACACACAATAAATCCAATATGCAAATTATTTATTTATTTATTTATCCTTGCCAATATTATAAATGCGAGTGTGTTTGTTTGTTGGTTTGTCCATCAATCACGCCGCAACAGAGCAACAGATCAACGTGATTTTGCATGGGGATAGTTGAGAGTGACTACTTAGGGAGCCCCCAATAGGGGCTACTTTTTATCCCGGAAAATCAGATTTTTAAACACAAAATCCACGTGGACGAAGTCGCAGGCATTAACTAGTTAATTATAAGCTTCTTCTATTCTTTTTTGTTTTGGGCCAAGCGGGACTAATTGTTTTCCCTCATAATTTATGTTTCTATTTCGTCTCTTCATCAGAATGCTAGGACATCGGATTATTATTTATTTACCTACTGTGAATACCCTTGTACACGAACGTAACTAGCCTGCCTACTGCCTCAAGTGGTTAGCTTGACCGGCAACAGATGACGATGTCCCGGGTTCAATTCCCAGGTCAGGCAAAAAATGTATAGGATTTTTCTGTCAAGAAATTCTCGGTAAAAATTAAATTATATGAAAACATTTTTGCCCTTCATTAAAGCGCGTATCGAAATTTTGGTATGATAAATTATCAAATAGTTATAAATTAGTATTAGGTTGTGTTTTATTTAAGTAATAGTTATGCTCTTATAATACCTACATTTAAAGAAATCATTCTGTACTTTTTTACAACACTCAAAAGTGGCCTGTTAAAATACTTGATAAATCCATAGTAGATACTATAAATATAAGCCCCCGGCCAGATTGTCTAAAAGATATTCCATTGACTCGATGAAATTTGCGTCAAAGTAAAATAATCCTTGACTGTATTGATTTAGTTACAAATTCAGTACAACCGATTTTACTACGGAGCGTTATGGAGCGTATCTTACATACGTAAACGTATAAGAATGCATACACGGAATTGAGCTCTAATTCAATGCTGTTATGGTTTATTTTATTTGACGCTAATGTCATCGAATACAGTAACGATCAATGGAACAACTTTAGACAATCGCAGGGCAGGTATAAATCGTGACAGCAAAGCAAATAAGTCTCAATAATTTAAACTTCAAATAGGCATTGATGTCGCTAGCTCCTGTACTATAACAGTCAATAGTAAATTAATTGGAGTTATTATTCGGTGTTCACTAGGATTAGGTACCTAAATAAGCCAATATACCTCGTGGAACATAGTCAAACATAATTTTTAAATCTATTTTTTTTTCAAATAGTCAAAATGTTGAAATTTCCAAAAAGTGAACATTGCAAAATATGTACCTATTGGTTTGACAACGAATCGTCGTTGAACGTTTAGCCAAAATATAAAATTATTCCTCTGACAGTTTTTGTATTGAAAATCTGCCAAAACGTCAAATTTATTCCTCGGTTAAACGTTACTCAGCTTAGGCCCGGTTGCGTGAGGCGCCGTTATGGTTAAAGCTAAATGTGAAATGTGTTTCAGCTGTCACATTTAGCTTTAACGATAACTTAACTATAACGTAACTATAACGTCGCCTCACGCAAATTGGCACTAAATTGTAGTTAAGGTGGATTATACGGGTCTGCCCGCGAAATTATAATTTAATTTGGTTTTTTGCAATTTGTAAACTAATACGACAAAGTAGGTTTATGGAATTCTAATTGCGCCAATGGCAGTATCATCTTCACAGGTCTATATAAAAATCTTTACTTGAAAGTGTTCAGTTTAAGAAATTAGTCAGAATATCGATTAATTTGTGAGTAACTCACGTCTAACTCGATATTTTGATTAAAATCTCAAACTGGCCTACTTTGTCGTATTAGTTTATAAATTGCGAAAAACAAAAATTCAATTTGAATTTCGCGGGCAGACCCGTATAATCAACCTTAAGTCCGTAATTAGTTCCTGTAGGTAGTATGTTATTAAAAATAATTTTTAAATTTTTTATAAGAAATTAAATAAATAATCATTAAAAGTAGTATAGATTTGTTTGTTAGAATCTTCATATTCCTCCGAGATAAAAAAATTGTACGATAGTTTGAGTTTTGGTTGTGGAGATAGTGTTCAATAAGCTAGGTACGTATGTTTTTAGGGTTCCGTAGTAAACAAGGAACCCTTATAGTTTCGCCATGGCCGTCCGTCTGTCTGTCTGTCTGTCTGTCTGTCCGCGGTTTAGCTCAGAGACTATTGGTACTAGAAATCTGTAATTTGACAAGGGTATAAATATCAATCACGCCGACAAAGTGGTGAAATAAAATTGTGAAAAATATTTTACTAGGGTACCTCCCCTACATGTAAAGTGGGGATGAATTTTTTTTTCTCATCTATCCCATAGTGTGGGGTGTCGTTGAATAGGTCTTTCAAAAACGTTGTGGGTGTGGAAACACCATTTTTCAATTCAGGGATCCGTTTGTGAAATATGATATTTTAAAGTGCTAAATTTTATTAGAGTCAAGTGTCCCCCCCCTCTGCCGGCTAAATGGTTGTATATAGGATACAAGAAAAAATTCACAGCAGTAGTATATATAATGAATTTTAAAGGAAAACTGTCACGGCTAAGTAGGGTTCATTAGTGAAGGAGTTATATCGGTTTTTCTAAGTTAGATATTACACGTAGTGTAAGTTGCATATTTTGTAGTATATTGTAGTATTTAAACCATGGAACTCAAAATGTATGTTGAGACTTTCAACTACGGAACCCTACACTGCGCGTGGCCCGACACGCACTTGGCCGGTTTTTTATTTATTTTATTTTTGATGATGTTGTTTACAGAAATTCTAAATGATGAAAAACTAAGTAGGTAGGTGTCTAGGTATGAAATCTAATTCTGAAATACCTAACATAATTATTTTATACTATGACATAGGTAAATTATCGTCGCTTTTCTTTCTCAAACTACCTACTTACCTTTTAAAAATATTTTTTTTATTTGATATTAGGTATACGCTTAATACATATGCATCCAAAGAAGAAAATATATTAAGTACTTAATTAAAAAAATTAGATTAATTTTTTGTCATTTCCCAAAACATAGAAAAAAAAAACAGATAAGTAATTGTATAGGTTTGAGAAAGTAAGGAGATATTGTTAGGTATGTGAAATATATTGCCGCTTCGATGCGAATCGCTTGTGTGAATCGACCCTGTAGCCAAGTTACACTTCGTTGTATCGTTTCTCTTTCTACAATAGTTGTCACTTGAAGTTTTGGCTAGGGCTAGACTAGATGGCGCTGCAGCTGATCAAAGACAGAAGTGTATTGATAATATTTCGCGACATTTTGTATTGTTTTTTTAGCATTTAATTTATAATTACAAAATGCCGCGAAATATCATCAATACACTTCTGTGTTTGATCAGCTGCAGCGCCATCTAGTCGAGCCCTAGCCAAAACTTCAAGTGAAAACTGTTGTAGAAAGAGGATCGATACAACGAAGTGTAACTTGTTTTGGTTGTTCCTGCATCGCACAATTTGTCATGTTTAGTTACTTTGTACTTAAATTACAACCAGTTCGTTACAGATATAGAAGTTGATACACAAACATACAGTGCTTGAGTATTATAGTTTTAGCATAATTTTATGCAGACTAATAAAAAAATATTCGTTACAAACATAATATCTTTTATTTACAATCCTTTTGACAATTTCATTTAGGCTTTAGGGTATGTTATTTTTAGGGTTCCGTACCAAAATGGTAAAAATGGAGCCCTTATGGTGCGACTTTTTCTGTCCGTCCGTCCATCCGTCTGTCACAGTTGATTATTTTAGGAATATTGAAAGCTATCCACGTGAAATTTGGAATAATTAATTGTACAAAATAGTGGCCCAAAATCATTGGAATAGAAAAAAACTAAAATAATTTTTAGTTTCATTAAAAAACGAGGAAAATCGGGGGTGTGAAATTTCAAAGTAAGATAACTATACCGAGTGGGGTATCATAATATGAAGGGGCTTTTACCTGTACATTCTAAAACAGATTTTTTTTCAGAAGAGTTCCCGAGGGATTTTAAAAACTAAATCCACGCAGACGATGTCGCGGGCATCAGCTAGTCAGAAATAAACAAAAAAAAAATGAATAAGCAAATTAATTAAGTATAATATTATCGTTTACTTCTGGAGTACGGAACCTTCAGTGCGCGAGTTCGACTTACACTTGGCCGGTTTTTTTGTCAATACAAAAGCTAAATCACGTCAGATTTAGTTTTAAAATCCCGCGGGAACTCATTGATTTTCCGGGATGAATATGTCACCCTCCAGGTTCTGAACTACATCAATCTATCTAAGCTATCCAAAAAAATCACGTCAATCCGTAGCTTTGTTGCAGCGTGATTGACGGACAAACCAACAAACAAACACACTTTCGCATTTATCATTATGTATTAGTAAGGAAGAATTAAAACTACGCTAATAAAGGCGATCTAATTAAATTTTAGAACACAAAAGCTTCTATTGTGACTTTTATTGTAAGATATATATTCCCTCGCAGACTTTTTGTAGAGAATAATGAATCATGTAGTACATAATTTTTATGTGTCATCAATAGTTTTCTCAGCACACGCCAAATAATGCATTTTATAGGCAAAATTGTGCTACTTTGGGTTACATTATTGCAATTTTCTTAAGGATCACTATTTTTTTGAAAATAAATTATAGCCTTTGCTACTTCCTGATAACTTAGCTTTCTACTGATGAAAAAATTGTTAAAATAGGTCCAGTAGTTACAGAGCCTATTCGGTACAAACATACAAACAAAAAGAACTTTCCTCTTTATATTATTTATATATAGATAGATGACGTACATGACTCCTAAAAGTCAGAGGTCCCCCGAATAGGAGACCACAGTCCTAACCACTAGGCTATCAGCCTATCTCTGATTTTTCTCACTACCTGCATTATTAGTTCGAATTTCAAATCGATTTGAAAGCGCTTTGTAAATAAAAGTTTATTTGAATAAAAAAAACTGTACAGGTTTATATATAAATCTTTACTTGAAAGTGTCCAGATTAAGAAATTAGTCAGAATATCGACTAATTTGTGAGTAACTCACGACCAACTCGATATTCTGACTAAATTCTTAAACTGGACACTTTCAAGTAAAGATTTTTATATAAACCTGTGAAGATGATACTGCCATCGTCGCAATTAGAATGCCATAATCCTACTTTGTCGTATTAGTTTACAAATTGCAAAAGACCAAATTAAATTTGAAATTCGCGGGCAGACCTGTATAATCAACCTTAAGCAGATTATTGCATGGAACTAGGAATTACGATGGATTATTGCCACATTTGAATCTCCCGCCTTCAAAGAGATGTCATTGGACGAACGTAGATGGCGCTAGTGAAGACTAGACTTTAATCGTAAATCCTAGTTCCATGATACCATTTTCAATCTTTGATAGCAACTGAGTCACAGAATCAGGGCCCTGCAAGCAGAGTAAACATAAGCAATAGAGTACGGAAACTACCTACAAACGTTCGAAACGGCTCACTCACACAAACATGCGCATCGACGAGACAAATAAGTGGTCCTCGCGGGACTGTTAGTAGTGAGTGCCGCGTCGAGACGAGTGGGCATGTACAAGTTTATTTCAGCGATCTTTTAAAATGCCAGGAGCGTATTGCGTAGTAAACGGCTGTTTAAACTCTGGTTTAACAAAATCGGAGCTGTCGTTTTTTAAACTTCCTGCTGATTTTGAAAGGTGAGAATAATTATATTTATTGTTTTAAAATTGACTATACTATAATATTATAAAGAAAGAGGAAAGATTTGTATTTTTGTATGTTTGTGATGGAGTAAACTCTAAAATTACTGGAACGATTTCAAAAATTCTTTCAACATTAGAATGCTACATTATCACTGATTAACATAAGCTATATTTAGGTATGACAAGAAAAAAAAGGTATCCGTAATAAAACTTCAATAATGTAGCCCAAGGTGTAAAAATAATATCCATAAAATGTCTTTCATCACATAAGCTGTGAAAACTATTGATGATGGAACAAAGAAATGTTCTACAATATTATAAAACGTATCAATAATAACAAAAAACTTTGCGATACCATATTTTAGGTCCAACTATTGTAGTTATGTCACTATAACCACTTTTTTACGTTTTAAAAGTTGATAGAAATTCAATTATTATTCAATTCGTCGTTTTCGTCATGGGTGTCGTTTTCATGGTTTTTGAGGGTGTTAAAGCCGATAGTGCTGTCAAAACGGAAATCCAAGATGGCGGCTGCGCGAAATTATCAACTTTATCGTCATGGGTGTCATTTTCATGGTTTTCGAGGGTGTTGAAGTCGATAGTGCTGCCAAAATGAAAATCCAAGATGGCGGCTGCACAAAATTATCAACTTTTTCGTCATGGGTGTCGTTTTATGGTTTTCGAGGGTGTTGAAGCTGATAGTGCTGACAAAATGAAAATCCAAGATGGCGGCTGCACAAAATTATCACTTTTTTCGTCATGGGTGTCGTTTTTATGGCTTTTGAGGGTGTTGAAGCTGTTGTGTGTCAATATTAAACTGTTTTTTGTATTTTAAACTATCGAGATTAACCGACCCCATGAGATACCTATTTAAATTTTATTTGTAAACTAGCCATGAAATAGCTAGTTTACAAATAAAATTCGATTAATTGATCACTACAGAACATAGAATGTATTAATTTAAAAACAATATCATAAAACATAAAAAGTTACAACCCTATGGCTTCAATGGAGCGTAGGTATTTATTTTATCAACTAGGCTTAGTTTCCGTACTGGTTATAAGTCTACTGTGCTGCAAGAGTGATAACACATGGAACTAGGAATTACGACTACGTTAACAGATTGTTGGTCTGTATAGTGTTCTTTGTGATCATAGACCACGAACACTATCCTATAACCATGCTATAACCTATTATACTATATATATATCCTATTAGTGTTCATAGTGTTCGTGGTATATGACGAACACTTTGTTGTAGTGATGTGAACCGATTACAAATTTGATAACCGGTTTTTACTGATTACTTTGTAAAAAAAAACGGTTTTTATAGGTATTCTTAGGTTTTTTCTTATTTTTCTTAAAGAAAGAACAAACATCGAAGTAATTTTTTTTTATCTATGACAAGATAGTCCTTGACTGCGATCTCACCTGATGGTAAGTAACGAAGCAGTCTAAGATGGTAGCGGACTAAATTATAAGTATCTTTATTATAATCAAAATAGAAGGTTGAGGAAAAAGTTCAAATTGGACTTACCTTTGCTGAGGAATGCTGCGGCTTCCTCCCACGGAAATGAAACCAGGTGGACACGTTTAATTAATTTTTATTTTTATTTAGAAACTTAATTCCAAGTAGTTGTTACTTTAGATTAATAACACATGGCTTACATAACAGTTCTAGATGAATCATAGGTGTATTGGATAAATAGTGTACATTTTACTGTTGCACTGCACGGATTTCACGTTCCCTGATGTTTAGCTCGGCTGAGAATTTGCCGTGTGAGATGTAATCAGATAGTAACATAAAACATAGCTAAGAAAATGGTAATTGGTTATATTTAGATAAAGAACTGTTTATTTATTAGGTTCCATTGGTCAAAAATTTTAAAACATCGATATAACCTTTGTTGTTCTAAGAACATAGGCGTGCTCCCCGGACGCGCTCTTGTTGGTGGCGGACTGGATGGTGGATGACGGCGTGACGAGCTCGGATCACAACACTATTACGTTCCGTATAAACCTGAAAAAAGAAGACCATGTGATAATAACTAGGACCACGCGGCGATTCAACACAAAAAAGGCAAACTGGGACGAGTTTCGATCGAAACTCACCCAGTTGCAAGCAGAAAATTTCATCAAAATCGGAGACATAGGGAAGATCGACAACATAGTCGATCTTGATAAATGTGTTGAATCTTATACAAAGACAATAGTGGCGGCCTGCGAAGCAAGCATGCCAATCAGGAAAAGTACGGAACGCCTTAGTCTACCCTGGTGGAATGATGAGCTCGCCGTGATGAAACGCGAAGTCAACACCAAGAGGCGGCGCATCCGCTGCGCCGCCCCGGTCCGTCGAAACAGAGTCGTGCGTGAGTATCTGCAAGCCAAGGAAAACTATGAATCGCATGCTAAAAGAGCACAGATAGCCAGCTGGAAGGTTTTCTGTGAGCGTCAGGACAGGGAGGGACTATGGGATGGGATATACAGGGTCATAGGTAGAACCGCAGTGAGGAGAGAGGATCTCCCACTCGTACAAAACGGTAAAACCTATGGCCCTAGCGAATCGGCAGCATTGCTGGCGGGGATATTCTACCCGCGCGCCGCTGAACAAGTGAACGAGTGGACACCAAATGAAAATTTGGATCCACCGTTTACCGCTGTCGAATTGAGCGACGCTGCCTCGAGCTTCGGCCCCAAGAAAGCCCCCGGGTCGGATGGTCTCACCGCCGACATATGCCAGCACGCCATATCGCGAAATCCCGACGCGTTCCTCACTCTGGCCAACAAAGGTCTGGAACTGGGTCACTTTCCGATTTTATGGAAGGAAGCCACCGTGATAGTCCTCCGAAAACCAGCCAAGGAGGACTACACCAACCCCAAGGCCTATCGTCCAATCGGACTGTTACCCGTTCTAGGCAAGATTCTCGAAAAGATGGTTGTCAATCGAATTAAATGGCACATCCTGCCCGGGATTAGTACTTGCCAGTATGGCTTCATGCCCCAGAGAAGCACGGAAGATGCCCTCTATGTCCTAATGGACCGCATTTACAGGAAGCTCAAAGAGAAGCGACTTATAACTGTGGTCTCGTTGGACATAGAGGGGGCCTTCGATAGCGCCTGGTGGCCAGCTATTAGAGTCAGACTGGCTGAGGAAAACTGTCCTGTTAACATCCGCAGGGTGATCGACAGCTATCTTCGAGATCGGAAGGTCAGAGTGAGGTACGCGGGAGCCGAGCACACGCGCAATACCACCAAAGGCTGTGTTCAGGGCTCCATCGGGGGTCCCGTCCTGTGGAACCTCTTATTGGATCCACTACTGCAGGGCCTGGGAAGGCGGGGAGAATATTGTCAGGCTTTTGCCGACGATGTTGTCCTCGTCTTCGACGGCGACACGGGGCTGGAGGTCTCGCGAAGGGCCAATGCCGCTCTCGCTTATGTTCAGGAGTGGGGAGTAAGAAACAAGCTGAGGTTTGCACCTCACAAAACAAAGGCGATGGTGCTAACTAATAAGCTGAAGTACGACTCCCCGCAACTGACCATGGGTGGGACCAGCATTGGTCTGTCCAGCGAAATCAAGATCCTTGGGCTCACGATCGACAGCAAGCTGACCTTCATCTCTCATGTAAGTAACACTTGCATGAGAGTTCAAGGACTCTACAAGCAGCTGTCGAGAGCCGCCAAGGTGAGCTGGGGCCTCCATCCCCAAGTCATAAAAACGATTTATACTGCGGTGGTGGAGCCAATAGTCCTGTACGCTGCCTGTGCCTGGGCACCTGCCGCTTCAAAGCTCGGAGTGCGGAAGCGTTTGGGTGCACTCCAAAGGGGCTTCGCGCTGAAGATGACCAAGTCCTACCGAACCGTCTCCCTAAACTCGGCATTGATACTGGCTGGGATACTCCCCTTGGATCTTAGGATCCGAGAGGCCTCGGCATTGTACGAGGCCAAAAGGGGAGTGTCTCAGCGAGTACTCCTTGATAGGGAGATGGAGGGGAAGGTACCATATTGTGAGCGACCACACCCGGCGGAACAGACGTGCCTGCGGTTTACCAGCCTGGTGGACCGAGAAGACCTTGAGAACAACAACACTCAAGCAGTCAAGATGCATCATCTTTACTGATGGCAGTAAAATTGACGGCAAGGTGGGGGCCTCGCTTTCCATATGGAATCACGAGGCCGAAACCAAAGCCGTCAAGCTAAAGTTAAGTGCGCACTGCTCGGTCTACCAGGCTGAGCTCCTTGCCCTGGATAGAGCTGCCTCTCTCGCGACGAAGCGCTCGGAAGCTTCCATCGGCATATACACCGACTCAAGATCATCTCTTGAGTCGGTGGTCGGGCGCAAATCCCTCCACCCATTAGTCGCACGCATTGTCGACAATTTAAAAATATGTCGCACTCAGAACAAGGAAGTTTCCTTGTTCTGGGTGAAAGCGTATGCGGGGTTGGAGGGAAATGAAAGAGCCGATGAGCTCGCGAAAGAGGCGGCTCTAGGCTTAAGGAGGAAACCAGACTATGACCGGTGCCCGGTTTCGTTCGTCAAGCGACTGCTCCGTGAGGAGTCGCTTGAAGAGTGGAACCGGAGGTATACGTCCGAAGAAACCGCGGGCACCACAAAGGTCTTTCTGCCGGATGTGCTTTTTGCACATCGCGTGGTCAAAAAGATCGACCACAATATGGTGCTTTCCCAGGTGTTGACTGGTCATGGAGGGTTTGCGGAGTACCTGCATAGGTTCAAACGCAAGGACCACCCGGGTTGCGTGTGCGACGACAGTGTATCAGAATCGATTATACATCTTCTGATGGACTGTCCTCAACACGAAGCGGCCCGGGAGGACCTACAGCAAGAATTGCGGATGAAACTGTGCAGAGACTCCGTGCCCACCATACTGGGCGAGGCCTCTGGCAGAGATGCGTTCCTGGAGTACGCAAGCAAAATAGCGAGAGTAGCTATTGCCAGGAACAGAGCGACCGATAGAGATGCATAGTGCCTCTTATATCGTGAGCATATATAGATGGCACTTGCATATAAATCGCGTCGCTCTGCTCCTGGCAAAAGCCGGAATGATTCTCCTATTTTGCGCACTCCGGGCTCCGAGCTTTGAAGCATGACCACACCTTTCTTAGATTAAGTAGTACGGTTTTAAAAATTTTAAAAAGAATTTTAAAAATGATTATAATAGGAATAGCTAAAAAGGACCCTTTCTATGAAAGGGGACACCCTGTATATAATAAAAAAAAAAAAAAAACTTATATGCCTATACTCTCAAAATTTAATTTAAATAAAACCAAATCAGCCAAATCGGTTCATCCGTTCTTGAGTTATAAATAGTGTAACTAACACCACTTTCTTTTATATATATAGATATACTTATCGCTATTTTTTTTTTGATCCTGTATTTCGGAGTGACCGAGATTCCATGTGGGATTTGTGAAGGGCGAGGGATAATTCTTAGGTTCAGCATCAGTTCTCGACTGATCTTTGGGCTACTTGAACGAAACTTCAGGATAATTTGGAACAGCAATTTATTACATAGAACTGAGAACTGATTTGATCAATAAATAGCCACAATAACCATGGTCCAGAAACGGGAATTATTACTGAAAAACTAATCAGGCTTTAACGCTGAAACCCTACCTAAAGCCGTCTCCAACCACCCCTAAAACGGCCCCTGACCTCACATCTAATCATTTTAACCACAACACAACAGACAAACCACCATCTGAACGTGAGGGTAGTCATCAAAATGCACAAATTAATTGACAATTATTATGACTTAGGCATGTCAAAATATTTGTAGCGATAGTGAATTATCGCTACTCACTATTTACTTATCTTATCGCAAGTCAATAATTACTTATCTTATCGTTTTTCACTAATTTCTTATCTTATCGCTAATCAATAATTACTTATCTTATAGCTTATCACCAATTACTTATCTTATCGCTTATAACTAATTCCTTATCTTATCGCTTATAACTAATTCCTTATCTTATCGCTTATCACTAATTCCTTATCTTATCGCTTATCACTAATTACTTATCGTATCGCTTATCACTAGTTATTTATCTTATAGCTTATCGCTAATTACTAATGACTAACTACATATCTTATCACTTATTACTTATTGTTTATCACTAATGTCTTATCTTATCGCTTATCACTAATAACTTATCTTATCGCTTATCACTAATTAATTATGTTATCGCTAATAACTAATAACATATTATCTTATCACTTATTACTTATCTTATCGCTTATTACTAATTACTTAACTAATCGCTATTTAACTAATGACATATCTTATCACTAATTTCTTATCTTATCGCTTATCACTAATTATTTTACTAATCGCTAATTACTAATAACATATTTTATCACTAATTACTTATCTAATCGTTTATGACTAATAACTTATCGCTTATCACTAATAACTTATCTTATCGCTAATTACTAATTACTAATTTCATATCTTATCACAAATTACTTATAGTTTATCACTTTACTTATCTCATCGTTTATGACTAATTACTTATCGCTTATCACCAAACATCTTATTGCTAATTACTAATTACTAATAACATATCTTATCACAAATTACTTATAGTTTATCACTAATTTCTTATCTTATCGCTAATCAATAAGTTCTTATCTTATCGCTTATCACTAATTATTTTACTAATCGCTAATTACTAATAACATATCTTATCACTAATTACTTATCTTATCGTTTAACACTAATTAATTATCTAATCGTTTATGACTAATTACTTATCGCTTATCACTAATAACTTATTATCGCTAATTACTAATTTCATATCTTATCACAAATTACTTATAGTTTATCACTTTACTTATCTAATCGTTTGTGACTAATAACTTATCGCTTATCACCAAACATTGCTAATTACTATTAATTACTAATTAAATATCTTATCACAAATTACTTATAGTTTATCACTAATTTCTTATCCTATCGCTAATCTGTAATAACTTACCTTATCGCTTACTAGTTACTTATCGCTTATTACTTATCTTATCGCTTATCACTAATTATTTTACTTATCACTAATTAATAATAACATATCTTATCACTAATTACTTATCGTTTATCACTAATTACTTATCTCATCGTTTATGACTAATTACTTATCGCTTATCACTAATAACTTATCTTATCGCTAATTACTAATTTCATATCTTATCACAAATTACTTATAGTTTATCACTTTACTTATCTAATCGTTTGTGACTAATTACTTATCGCTTATCACCAAACATTGCTAATTACTATTAATTACTAATTAAATATCTTATCACAAATTACTTATAGTTTATCACTAATTTTTTATCCTATCGCTAATCAGTAATAACTAACCTTATCGCTTATCACTAGTTACTTATCGCTTATTACTTATCTTATCGCTTATCACTAATTATTTTACTTATCACTAATTACTAATAACATATCTTATCACTAATTACTTATCTTATCGTTTATCACTAATTACTTATCTAATCGTTTATGACTAATTACTTATCGCTTATCACTAATAACTTATCTTATCGCTAATTACTAATTTCATATCTTATCACAAATTACTTATAGTTTATCACTTTACTTATCTAATCGTTTATGACTAATTACTTATCGCTTATCACTAATAACAACTTATCGCTAATTACTAATTACATATCTTATCACAAATTACTTATAGTTTACTAATCGCTATTCTAATGACATATCTTATCACTTAGTTTTTCTTATCGCTTATCACTAATTACTTATCGCTTATCACCAATTACTTATCCTATCGTTTATCACTAATTTCCTATCCTATCTTTTATCACTAATTTCTTATCTCATCGCCAATCAATAATTTCTTATCTTATCGCTTATCACTAATTACTTATCCTATCGTTTATCACTAATTTCTTATCTTATCGCTAATCAATAATTTCTTATCTTATCGCTTATCACTAATTACTTATCGCTTATTACTTATTTTATCGCTTATTACTAATTAATCGCTTATCACTAATTACTTATCGCTTATTACTTATCACACATTTTTTATCTTATCGCTTATCACTAATTACTTATTTTATCGCTTATCACTTGTAACCTCGTTCCTTACCGCTGACTTGTGGTGTTAAATTTTATGTGTGAGACTTTGTTGTAACGTGGGTTCTAAACTTACTTCACAACAGGTAAGTTACAAGGCACAAAAATTTGACATGGAGTTGAACCCTCCCTATGTGGAATGAAATGAAATAAAATAGATACCGTTGGTTGCTCATACTTATATTAGTTACTAAACTCTGTTAGACATTAGTGACTATAAACTCTTTTACAATCTATCTTAATATACACATAGTGTGGTATGCACAGATACCAGTTACCACTTATTCTAGATGTCACCTTTAGTTCACTTATATAACCAAATTTGACGGCAAGTATAGCTTGCTCGGATAAACCAAGTCTAAATTTATGAATGTTCCGGTGAATTCACTCCACTTAACTTTAGTCAATAATATTTAAACATTTCACCTGAATCTAGCGTTGTCCATTACCACTGGAACTATTCAAAGCCGATGTTGACACGTAGTAGGGGTTCTACAACCCTATTTTTGTAATGATGAATTTTCCTAAGCTTCAAATGCTAGCTTGGCCTTTTATTTCATTCAGGCCTCATTCTTGTCGAAATAAAGAAAGAATAAAGGTTTTGTTAAGTTTAGCTAAGTTTTTCCCTTGTTCACCTGGAATTGAGAACAACAACTTTCAAGAAAATTCAAGACCACGTTGCCTCAGCACATGGGAAATGAAAACTATGAAAAAGGCGTACAAATTGAACAAATCCAGTAACTCACCAGCTTATAATTGCTGATAACTCCCGCCTTCTCCCATTTTACGAGTTATTTACAACTTTCTCATTTAAATATTTTTTCTAGGTACAGGCTACAACAAGACAAAAAAATATGGCGTCACTCAACCAACATTTGAAACAAAGTTGGGACTTGAAAATTTAACGAAGCGGCATCTACTTACTCATTTCACAAAATTCCAGGCTTATTTATTATTTTTTTTGTATTTTTGAACTACACTTTTGCTCTCAATTTATTTGGTGTAAGTATATCAAGTTTTATTTCTCCAACCTCGAGGAAACACTCCCAAGCAAAAAGAAGTCTTTTTTTTCTCTTCCCCGGATGTCACCTTGACACACTCGTTTTGCTTCCACAGAGTCGTTCAGAAATGGACTATCTTTGTGAATGTTACAAAATTAGGTGACAAGCTTTAAATTTTATATATATATATTATATTATTTTTACGTTTGTTTGTTTTTATTTCTATATATATAAAAATTATAATCTATGATATTTTCAACTCCTTTAATTTTTTATGGAATACTTTATCTCCAAACGACAACTAGATGGTGCGACTGTATCAACATTGAGTTTTGGTATTTAACGTCTCATCTTTCACGAGATGGCGCTGCTAACATTATTCGAATAATAGAAAAGAACAAATTAAGACAATTAATGTAATTTTTTTTTTGTTACACACTAATTACTTATCTTATCGCTAATCAATAATTTCTTATCTTATCGCTTATCACTAATTACTTATAATCGCTATTTACTAATAACATATCTTATTACTAATGTTTTATCTTATCGCTTATCAGTTATCACTTATCTTATCTCTTATCACTAATTATTTTACTAATTGCTAATTACTAATGACATATCACAAATTCTTTATCTTATCGCTTTTCACTAATTATTTTACTAATTGCTAATTACTAATGACATATCTTATCACTAATTACTTATCGCTTGTTACCTATCTTATCGCTTATCTTTTATCACTAATTATTTTACTAATCGCTAATTACTAATAACATATCATATCATCATAACATAATAACATCTTATCACCAATTTCTTATCTTATCGTTTATCACTAATTACTTATCTTATCGCTTATCACTAATTTCTTTACTAATCGCAAAGTACTTATCGCTAATAATTACATATCTTATCGCTTACCACTAATTACTCATCTTATCGCTAATCAATAATTGCTTACCTTATTGCATATCAATAATTACTTATCTTATCGCTAATTACTCAAAACATATCTTATCACAAATCACTAACGAGACCAGACGAGACCAGACGAGACCGGACGAGACCAGATGAGACCAGACGAGACCAGACGAGACCAGACGAGACCAGACGAGACCAGAAAAGACAAGACCAGACCAGACCAGACCAGACCAGACCAGACCAGACGAGACCAGACGAGACCAGGTCAGATTAGACGAGACTAGACGAGACCAGACAAGACCAGACGAGAAGAGACCAGACAGGACCAGACTAGACCAGACGAGACCAGACGAGGACAGACGATGAGACCAGACGAGACTAGACAAGACCAGACGAGACAAGACCAGATGGGACCATACGAGTCCATACGAGACCATACGAGACCAGACGAGATCAGACGAGATCAGACAAGACCAGACAAGACAAGACCAGACCAGTCAAGACCAGACAAGACAAGACCAGACAAGACCAGACAAGACCAGACAAGACCAGACAAGACCAGACAAGACCAGACAAGACCAGACAAGACCACACAAGACCAGACAAGACCAGACAAGACCTGACGAGACCAGACAAGACCAGACGAGACCAGACCAGACCTGACGAGACCTGGCGAGGCCAGACCAGACGAGACGAAACTAGACCAGAGAGACGAAACTAGAGCAGAGAGACGAAACCAGAGGAACCAGACGAGATCAGACAAGACCAGACGCGACCAGACCTGACGAGACCAGACCAGGCGAGGCCCGACACGACGCAGCAGACAGGCGACACCGCAGACAGGTGACACGCAGTGGCACCGTGCCTGCCGCTGCGTCAAGAAGTGACGCGCTCGCCAGCGCACCGACAGGTGACACGCAGTGGCACCGTGCCTGCCGCTGCGTCAAGAAGTGACGCGCTCGCCAGCGCACCGACAGGTGGCGCGCAGTGGCACCGTGGCTGGCATTGCAACAGGTTCCTGCGAGCTCGACAGCGCAATGGCAGGTGAGGCGCAGACGCTCCGTAGCCGTCGCTGCGACGAGCTCAAACGCGCTCGGCAATGCACCGGCAGGTGAGGCGGAGACGCGCCGTGGCCAGCGCTGCGACGCGCTCCAACGCGCACAGCAGCTCACTGGCAGGTGAGGTGTAGGTGCCGTGGCTGGCGCTGCGACGAGCTCAAACGCGCTTAGCAGTGCACCGGCAGGTGAGGGGCAGACGCGCTGTGGCCGGTGCTGCGAGACGCCTCTGCATGCTCGGCAGTGCATAGGCAGGTGAGGTGCAGACGCACCGTGGCCAGCGCTGCGACGAGCTCAAACGCGCTCGGCAGTGCACCGGCAGGTGAGGCGGAGACGCGCCGTGACTGACGATGCGCCGTGCTCCAACGCGCACGGCAGCGCACCGACAGGTGAGGGGAAGACGCGCTGTGGCTGGTGCTGCGAAACGCCTCTGCGTGCTCGGCAGCGCATAGGCAGGTGAGGTGCAGACGCACCATGACCAGCGCTGCGACACGCCCCTGCGAGCTCAGTAGCGCACCAGCAGGTGAGGCGCAGACGCGTCGAGGTCAGCGCTGCGACGCGCTCCATCGCGCTCGGCAGCGCACAGGCAGGTGACCGCAGACGCGTTGTGGCTGGCACACACGCCTCTGCGTGCTTTGCAGCGCACCGGCAGTAGAGGCGCAGACGCGCCGTGGCCGGCTCTGCGACAAGCCCCTGCGTGTTCAGTAGGGCACCAGCAGGTGAGGCGCAGATACGCCGTGGCCAGCGCTGCGACACGCCTCTGCGTGCTTGGCAGTGCATCGGCAGATGAGACGCAGACGTGCCGTGGCTGACGCTGCGACATGCATGGCGGCGCACCAGCAGGTGAGGCGCACACGGGTCGTGGCCTGCGCTGCGACAGGCTCCGACGCGCACGGCAGCGCACCAGCAGGTGCAGCGCAGACGAGCCGTGGTTGGCGCTGTGACACGTCCCTGTGTGCTCGGCAGCGCATTGGCTGGTTAGGCGCAGACGTGCCGTGGCCAGCGCTGCGACAGGCTCCATTGCGCACTGCAGCGCACCAGCATGTGAGGCACAGATTCATCGTGGCCGGCGCTGTGCAACGACGCGCTCGGCAGCGCATCAGCAGGTGAGGCGCAAACGCGCCGTGGCCAGCGCTGCGACGCTATAGGGTTCGGAGTAGGGTAAATGACAACACGTCCACTAAGGTTGAATTATACTTTTATAATGGAATCTTGATCTATTGAATACATGGCTTAAATAGCAATGCTTAAAGCTAAACATACACTTAGACTAACACCACACGCCCCAACAAAATGAAAAAAAAAAGAAGAAAATAATCTTTTTTTTTTTTACTCTATATACAATTTTGTTCTGTTCTTATGCACTATTTCTTCCTTACCATTACGCAAAATTTTGACATTTGGCTCCATATCTTCTAAAACTTTATATGGGCCAGAATATATATCACTGAACTTATTTCCTGCTTCAGTTTTAATTAATATTAAGTCATTTATTTTATACATTACTGGTTTTAAATATTCATCATATTTACATTTTCTTTTTTCCTTAGATAAAATTAAATTTTGTCTCGCATCACTATGTGCTTTTTGGAGTCTAAACTTTAATTCTAATGGATAGTTTTCGAAATTGTATAATGGTTCAACTACGTGATTTTTTAAATTAGAAGGTATATTACATGGTTTACCGAACACAAGCTCATATGGTGTAAACTTAGTTGCTGAATGTACTGAAGTATTGTATGAAAAACACCAAAATGGTAGCCAATTACTCCAATCCCTAGAGTTGTTGTCGGTTTGAATTCTCAAATATGCATTAAGATTTTTATGTGTGTTTTCGAGTGAACCAATAGATTCATGATGATATGCACAGGATACAGTTTGTTTTATATTAAGTAATTTACATACCTCAGTCATTGTCTTAGAGATGAACTCAGAGCCCCGATCCGTTGCTATCTCCCGTGGTATCCCGTATCGTAGTATGAAGTTATCAACAAATGCTCGAGCTACACTTACACTATCCTTACTTACTAATGGAAATGCTTCAACATACTTACTTAGCTCACACTGTAGGGTGAGTATATATGAGTAACTATAATAATCCTTATCTAAGGGCCCGACTATATCTAAGAAAACTTTATCGAAAGCAGACTGCGCAGTGGTAGTTATAACCATTGGTTGTTAGGCGTGTAACGAATGTTTTTGTTTTTGACATTTGCTACACTTTTTTACATACTCCGTGATATCTTCTACCATTTTAGGCCAGAAGTAATATTTTTTAATATTATTGAGCATACGCCGTATACCTGCGTGCCCACTCGTAGGAAGTAAATGAAAATCATTCAGAATAACTTTCCTATCGTCATCGTTGTCTATACTAATTACATTTTTTACAATGTATATTCGGGGATTTTCCCGTGTACAATTATTTTTATAATATTTGGTTAACCATTCTATATACTTCTTACTTTCATCACTTTTAATTATGAAAAGTTCATCGATCGAATTTTTTATACAAATAGATTCCAAATCTCTCACGAAGGCGTCTCGCGTCGAACATGATCGAGAATATGGGTCTATAAAAATCTTATCCTTATTAGGTACGTATAGGAAATCATTAAAACGCACGTATTTCATATTTTTTCCTAGTTTAAATTGTGAAATAATTAATTCACAACAATTTTTTGGCTTCCCAAGAATTTCAACGACTTTCGGTTGATCAGGCCGATTGTCTTCGTCATTCTTGTTAACCAAAGGATTGTTGGTATTATTAGTTGGTGTATCATTTAGTTTTTTCATCATTCGCCGAGTCATAATATTCAAAACTTCCCTATTCATATTTTTTAATTCATCAGACGTTAAAATAATGCGAGATAACGCGTCTGCAGCCACATTACTTACGTAATCATACTCATCTAGGATTAATCGAAATTTCAACAATCTACTGGAAGGGTTATTAATACTAAATAAGTAGACTAACGGTTTGTGATCCGTTTTAATTGTGAATTTTTTGCCAAATAAATATGGTCGAAAATATTTAACTGACCACACAATAGCTAAAAGCTCTTTTTCTATTGTTGGATAGTTTATCTCAGATTTATTTAAAGTACGACTGGCATATGCTATTGGTAAGTCATTTTTATTACATAGCACCGAGCCTATAGCCAATCCAGAAGCATCTGTGTGCAATATAAATTCATTCTCTGTATCAAAATTGGGATACTGCAAAATAGGTGGATTTACCAGGGATTGTTTAAGCTTAGTAAACGAGTTTTCACATTCTGTGCTCCATACAAAACTAGCACCTTTTCTGCATAGTTTATTCAAAGGTATAGTTATATCAGCAAAATGTGGAATAAATTTACGATAGTAATTCGCGAAAGCTACAAAACGTTTAACTTCATCTGCATTTTTTGGAGTTTGATAACTTTGCATTACTCGGGTTTTTTCTGGATCCGGTAAGACTCCCTTAGAAGATACTACATGGCCTAAATACAATAATTGTTTAGTTAAAAATTTGCACTTTTCGGGATTTACTTTTAAATTTATTTTCCTAAACCTTTCGAAAATGTCAATTAAATTATTGTTATGAGAATCGAGATTTCTCCCAAAGCATATGACGTCATCGAGATAAACAAGACACTTTTCATATTGTAAACCAGACATTGCTACTGTCATCAATCGACTAAAAGCACCTGGGCTGATTTTGAGCCCCATCGGAAGTCGCTTCATTTGATACTGCCTATCGGTGGTGAATGCAGTATACTTTCTACTCTCTGGGCATAATTCTAATTGATAATAGCTTTGACTGAGATCTAAATGCGTAAAGTAAATAGCGCCCGACAAAGAGTCGAGTATCTCTGCTATGTTAGGCAATGGAAACTTGTCATCTTTGAGCCTGTCATTCACTTTTCTATAGTCGATTACAATTCTCCACTTTTTATTACCCTGACTATCACTTTTCTTCGGAACGAGAAGGACTGGACTAGACCACTCGCTCTTACTCTCCTCTATAATATCGTTATCTAACATTTGTTTAATTTGCCGATCGATTTCATTTTTTTGACTTTTTGGTAGTCTATACGGTTTTGTATACGTTGGAACGGCATCATCTCTCAAATGTATTGATTGTTTATACATGTTCGTAACACCTAATTTATCTCCTGGCAACAAAAATACATCAGAGAATTTAGCACATATATTTTCGATAGAAATTTGCTCTTCTTTGGTAAGATGGTTTAAACTCAAAATGGATAACAATTTTTCACACGTTCCGCATTTACGTCACTTTTTTCAAACGAACACAAAGTATATTCGTTCAAACTTACTACATCAGGAACAAAATAACTTAGTTTAACTTCTTCCTCTCTAGTATTTAAAATTTTTATTGGAATTTTACCACAAACAGGATTAACCAAAACAGATGCCAAAAACACTCCATCACTCAACTGCTTAGGCATAACTACATATTCATTCTTTAAGTTAGTCCGCATAACGTACGTAAATTCGCACCTAGGTGGGATTGTTATATAATTATTATGACCAAGTTGACCCATCTGCAAAGGTATCTCAATAGGTGATCCTTGCTGAAGAGTCAAAATGTTTTTTTCAAAATCTAATATACAATTAAATTTACTCAAAAAGTCCTGTCCTATTATACCATCCGTTCTACAAGAAAAGTTTTTCAAAACATAAAATTTATGTTCAAAATAAAAGTCATTGTAATTCAATTTTAAACGAACAAACCCATCGCAAAATATATGTCCTCCAATACCGTTTATTCTAATGCGCTCTTTATGGAAAGGAACATTCCATCTGTTTAATAACTCGAGTCTAATTACAGATAGTGACGCACCGGTGTCAATTAGCCAGCTACAAGCCTCATCAAAAACATTCATGTGTACCGAATTAATGTTTTCGCAATAGAAATGTTCATGCCCGAAAAAACCAATTGTTATCTTTTTCGCTACTGTTTTTGACCTCACTGCCACTACTTGGATTTGAATCATCCCTAAGATTCATCTCGGCTAAGTTTATTTGATTCCGTCGCGTCTGATTACGAACCCATGTGTGGCCACGAAAACCGCTGGAACCGCGATAATTATTCCGTCCGCGAGAAGTGAAATTATGAGCATTACCACGATAACTACGACCATAATTATACTTCGAGTTACTCACATTTCGAGTAGCGTGCATCCCCCTAGAATACCCTCTAGAAGAGTTTTGAAGAAAACGTCCTCTCGGGTTACGATTACCACAAGAGTTATAAAAATTGGAGTTACCTCTACTGTGGTGAAGATTCATCACTCGCTCCTCACTACCGCTGGAAAGGTTCTCGTCTAATGCACCTTGAATTGCGTCCTTCAGCGAGCTGTAGTTCCTTGCTGCAATGATAGTACTTAAGCGACTATTTCGCAGACCGTCGGAAAATCTCTTAATTGCAATCCGCTCGTTTATTGGCTTCAAAATTTCATACGAGGCAGAATTTCCGTTAGCCTGAGAAATTGTCAAATCAACAAATAATTTTTCAACTTGCTTACCAAACTCTTGTATACTCCTGTTATCTTGTCGGATACGTTGTAGTTGAGACTGAATTGCTGTGTCGGATTTTTTAGGTAACAATATACTTCGCATATCCTTGAGTAATTCTGTAATAGAAATATAATCAGGACACATGCGCAGTTTAGCGCTTTCGGACAACCTAGATTTTAAAACAAACTGTATCAGTTGCTTTTTACTATTTTCGTCAATCATAGAGTCATACATTTCTATATTAGAAATTAATTGTTTGGTGACATTCTCATCACCCGTCATAACCGGTAGCAGAGAGACTGCAGTTTTTAGCTCAAACTTCTCCATGTTGGTGGTTGTACTTGGACCACTATCAATACTTTCAGAACAAAGTTGAACTATTTTCGAATAAAGCGAATTAATGCTATCAAATAACTTACAATACAGTTGACACTCCGAACCTTTTAGTTCCTTACGTTCTATTTGGGTTTCAATAAAATTTCTTAAAAAAACAAACTTATTATATAAACATTTTGCTTCTGTTCCTTTTTTCTCCTTTATATTAGGTGACCTCCTACTAGGTCCCAACTTTGTAAGGTAATCTTTAATATGTTGTCTAATATTTGTTTGATTTCATTTGCCATAACACAAAGACACCCAAATAAAAATCAATAAATACGGTTAAATAGCTTAAAAGTAATACCATTGTTAATATGACAGGGAATAATTAAAGGATTACACATACTTATAATAATTATTAACTAACATTTTCCGCGCACTGACACTTTTACTCACATTTTTCGCACACTAGTACACATTCACACTGGCGAGTCCTTTGAAGCCGCAGCGCTGTCACGTTGCTGTCGCCGATAGATACTCATTGACCTTTGCAAGTGGTATGCATCGATCCCTCGCTGGATCCACTGAGTATGGCACTTTCGATAGTACCGAAACAGCACTATTGCTGCCCCAACAAACAGCAAACCACATATAGCAATTAAAATGTAGGACGTAGAGCTGACGTGCCACAATAACTGCTCCGTCTTAGCAGAGTTTCCTGCTCCGTTTTGTGCGATTATAATCTCTTGTTCTTTGGACTGTTGTTTGCCCATAATTATAATATCTTGAAATGCAGCAACACAAATCTCACAAGTCGCCAGTTTGTCCGAATATAATTTAATGAAATCATGATTCTAAAACTTCTTAAACCCTGTATTTCACCGTCCTTTTACGGCAGGTCACCCGACTCGCGCACGCGCAGGCAGGGTCGCCATATAGGGTTCGGAGTAGGGTAAATGACAACACGTCCACTAAGGTTGAATTATACTTTTATAATGGAATCTTGATCTATTGAATACATGGCTTAAATAGCAATGCTTAAAGCTAAACATACACTTAGACTAACACCACAACGCGCTCCAACGCGCAGGCAGCTCACTGCCAGGTGAGGCGTAGACGTGCCGTGGCCGGCGCTGCGAAACGCCTCTGCGTGTTCGACAGCGCACCAGCAGGTGACGCTTAGACGCGCCGTGGCTGGCACTGCGACAAGCTCCGACCTGCTCGGCTGCGCACCAGCAGATGAGCCGTGCTGAGCCGAGCTGCGAACGGTCCACCATCTAGAACAAGAATGACACGCAGACGCAAGGCATCGGCCACCCGAATTTAAACCAAAGCATGCTTGTAATCAATGCAACTATACAACTACAAGATAATGCACCACAATACAACAACAAGACAAGACAAAGCCGAGCCGAGCCGTGCCCAGTAGAGCACCAGCAGGTGAGGCGCAGACGCGCCGTGGCCAGAGTTGCAACGGTCCTCTGCGTGCTCAGTAACGCACCTGTAGGTGAGACGTAGACGCACAGTGGGCGGCGCTGCGCTTCGACGCACTCAGCAGCGCACGAGCAGGTGAGGCGCAGATGTGCTGTGGCCGGCGCTGCGAGGTGCTCCACCGCGCTCGGCAGCACACCAGCAGGTGAGGCTCACACGAGCCATTATCGGCGCTGCGTTCCAATACGCTCGGCAACGCACCATCAGGTGAGGCGCAGACGCGCCGTAGCCAGCGCTGCAACACACTCCATTGCGCACTGCAGCGCACCGGCATGTGAGGCGCAGATGCATCGTAGCCGGCGCTGTGCAACGACGCGCTCGGCAGCGCATCAGCAGGTGAGGCGCAGACGCACCGTGGCCAGCGCTGCGACGCGCTCCAACGCGCTCGGCAGCACACCAGCAGGTGAGGCGCACACGAGCCGTTGTCGGCGCTGCGCTCCCATACGCTCAGCAACGCACCAACAGGTGAGGCGCAGACAAGCCGTGGCCAGCGCTGCGACGCGCTCCAACGCGCTCGGCAGCACACCAGCAGGTGAGGCGCACACGAGCCGTTGTCGGCGCTGCGCTCCCATACGCTCAGCAACGCACCAACAGGTGAGGCGCAGACGTGCCGTGGCCAGCGCTGCGACACGCTCCATTGCGCACTGCAGCGCACCGGCATGTGAGGCGCAGATGCATAGTGGCCGGCGCTGTGCAACGACGCGCTCGGCAGCACACCAGCAGGTGAGGCACAGACGCGCCGTGGCTAACGCTGCGACGCGCTTCATTGCGCACTGCAGCGCACCAGCATGTGAGGCGCAGATTTGCGACGTGCTCGGCAGCGCACCAGCAGGTGAGGTGCAGACAGGTGACGCACTGTGGCACCGTGGCTGGCGCTGTGTCAGGAGGTGACGCGCTCGCCAGCGCAGACAAGTGGCGTGTTGTGGCGCCACGGCTGGCGTTGCGTCAGGCGAAGTGTCTCGCTCGCACGCACACCGACAAGTGGCGCACAGTGGCGCCGAGGCTGGCACTGCGACAGTCCCCTGCAAGCTCGACAGCGCAATGGCAGGTGAGGCGCAGACGTGCCGTGGCCGGCGCTGCGAGGTGCTCCACCGCGCTCGGCAGCACACCAGCAGGTGAGGCGCACACGAGCCGTTGTCGGCGCTGCGCTCCCATACGCTCAGCAACGCACCAACAGGTGAGGCGCAGACGTGCCGTGGCCAGCGCTGCGACACGCTCCATTGCGCACTGCAGCGCACCGGCATGTGAGGCGCAGATGCATCGTAGCCGGCGCTGTGCAACGACGCGCTCGGCAGCGCATCAGCAGGTGAGGCGCAGACGCACCGTGGCCAGCGCTGCGACGCGCTCCAACGCGCTCGGCAGCACACCAGCAGGTGAGGCGCACACGAGCCGTTGTCGGCGCTGCGCTCCCATACGCTCAGCAACGCACCAACAGGTGAGGCGCAGACGTGCCGTGGCCAGCGCTGCGACACGCTCCATTGCGCACTGCAGCGCACCGGCATGTGAGGCGCAGATGCATCGTAGCCGGCGCTGTGCAACGACGCGCTCGGCAGCGCATCAGCAGGTGAGGCGCAGACGCACCGTGGCCAGCGCTGCGACGCGCTCCAACGCGCTCGGCAGCACACCAGCAGGTGAGGCGCACACGAGCCGTTGTCGGCGCTGCGCTCCCATACGCTCAGCAACGCACCAACAGGTGAGGCGCAGACAAGCCGTGGCCAGCGCTGCGACGCGCTCCAACGCGCTCGGCAGCACACCAGCAGGTGAGGCGCACACGAGCCGTTGTCGGCGCTGCGCTCCCATACGCTCAGCAACGCACCAACAGGTGAGGCGCAGACGTGCCGTGGCCAGCGCTGCGACACGCTCCATTGCGCACTGCAGCGCACCGGCATGTGAGGCGCAGATGCATAGTGGCCGGCGCTGTGCAACGACGCGCTCGGCAGCACACCAGCAGGTGAGGCACAGACGCGCCGTGGCTAACGCTGCGACGCGCTTCATTGCGCACTGCAGCGCACCAGCATGTGAGGCGCAGATTTGCGACGTGCTCGGCAGCGCACCAGCAGGTGAGGTGCAGACAGGTGACGCACTGTGGCACCGTGGCTGGCGCTGTGTCAGGAGGTGACGCGCTCGCCAGCGCAGACAAGTGGCGTGTTGTGGCGCCACGGCTGGCGTTGCGTCAGGCGAAGTGTCTCGCTCGCACGCACACCGACAAGTGGCGCACAGTGGCGCCGAGGCTGGCACTGCGACAGTCCCCTGCAAGCTCGACAGCGCAATGGCAGGTGAGGCGCAGACGTGCCGTGGCCGGCGCTGCGACATGCCTCTGCGTACTCGGCAGCGCACCAGCAGGTGAGGTGCAGACGCCGTGGCCAGCGCTGCGACACACCCCTGCGTGCCCGGCAGCACACAGACGGATGAGGCGCGGACGTGCTGTGGCTGGAGCTGCGACACGCCCCTGCGTGTTTGACAAAGCACCGGCAGGTAAGGCCATATATTAAGGCTTATCACTAATATATTATCTTATCGCTATACAATAATTACTTATTTGATTGCTTATCACTATTAACATATCTTATCGCTTATCACTAATAACATATCTTATCACAAATCATTAACGAGACGAGACGAGACCAGACGAGACCAGACGTGGCTAAACAAGACAAGACCAGACCAGACGAGGAAAGATGAGACCATACGAGACCAGACAAGACCAGACCAGACCAGACGAGACCAGACCAGACTAGATGAGACCACACAAGACCAGAAAAGACCAGAGAACAGACGAGTACAGACGAGAGAAGACCAGACCAGACGAGACAAGACCAGACCAGACGAGACAAGACCAGACCAGACGAGACAAGACCAGACCAGACGAGACAAGACCAGACCAGACGAGACAAGACCAGACCAGACGAGACAAGACCAGACCAGACGAGACAAGACCAGACCAGACGAGACAAGACCAGACCAGACCAGACGAGACAAGACCAGACCAGACGAGACAAGACCAGACCAGACCAGACCAGACCAGACCAGACCAGACCAGACCAGATGAGACAAGACCAGACCAGACGAGACAAGACCAGACCAGACCAGACCAGACCAGATGAGACCACACAAGACCAGATGGGAACAGACGATGAGATCAGACCAGACGAGAACAGACAAGACCAGACCAGACCATACGAGACCAGACAAGACCAGACCAGACCAGACGAGACCAGACCAGACTAGATGAGACCACACAAGACCAGAAAAGACCAGAGAACAGACGAGTACAGACGAGAGAAGACCAGACCAGACGAGACAAGACCAGACCAGACGAGACAAGACCAGACCAGACGAGACAAGACCAGACCAGACGAGACAAGACCAGACCAGACGAGACAAGACCAGACCAGACCAGACCAGACGAGACAAGACCAGACGAGACAAGACCAGACCAGACGAGACAAGACCAGACCAGACGAGACAAGACCAGACCAGACGAGACAAGACCAGACGAGACAAGACCAGACCAGACGAGACAAGACCAGACCAGACGAGACCAGACAAGACCAGACGAGACAAGACCAGACCAGACGAGACAAGACCAGACCAGACGAGACAAGACCAGACGAGACAAGACCAGACCAGACGAGACAAGACCAGACCAGACGAGACCAGACAAGACCAGACCAGACCAGACGAGACCAGACCAGACTAGATGAGACCACACAAGACCAGAAAAGACCAGAGAACAGACGAGTACAGACAAGAGAAGACCAGACCAGACGAGACAAGACCAGACCAGACGAGACAAGACCAGACCAGACGAGACAAGACCAGACCAGACGAGACAAGACCAGACCAGACGAGACAAGACCAGACCAGACCAGACCAGACCAGACCAGACCAGATGAGACCACACAAGACCAGATGGGAACAGACGATGAGATCAGACCAGACGAGACCAGACAAGACCAGACCATACGAGACCAGACAAGACCAGACCAGACCAGACGAGACCAGACCAGACTAGATGAGACCACACAAGACCAGAAAAGACCAGAGAACAGACGAGTACAGACGAGAGAAGACCAGACCAGACGAGACAAGACCAGACCAGACGAGACAAGACCAGACCAAACGAGACAAGACCAGACCAGACGAGACAAGACCAGACCAGACGAGACAAGACCAGACCAGACCAGACCAGACGAGACAAGACCAGACCAGACGAGACAAGACCAGACCAGACGAGACAAGACCAGACCAGACGAGACAAGACCAGACCAGACGAGACAAGACCAGACCAGACGAGACAAGACCAGACCAGACCAGATGAGACCACACAAGACCAGATCGGAACAGACGATGAGATCAGACCAGACGAGACCAGACCTGGCGAGGTCAGACCAGACGAGACGAAACTAGATCAGAGAGACCAGACCAGACCAGACCAGAACAGATGAGACCAGGAGAGACGAGACGAAACTAGACAAGAGGACGAGACCAGATGAGATCAGAGGAGCCAGACGAGACCAGAGGAGCCCGACGAGACCAGATGAGACCAGGCGAGGCCAGACCCGACGCAGACGCGCCATGGCCGATGCTGCGACACGCCCCGACGTGCTCGCCAGCGCAGACAGGTGGTGCGCAGTGACACCACGGCTGGCGCTGGCGTCAGGAGGTGACGTGCACGCCAGCGCACCGACAAGTGGCGCGCCGTGGCTGGCACTGACACAAGCCACCGACCTGCTCGGCTGCGCACCGGCAGATGAGCCGTGCTGAGCCGAGCTGCGAACGGTCCACCATCTAGAGCGAGAATGACACGCAGACTCAAGGCATCAGCCACTTGTATTTATACCAAAGCATGCTTGTAATCAATGCAACAATACAACTACAAGATAATGCACCACAGTACAACAACAAGACAAGACAGAGCCGAGCCGAGCCGTGCCCAGTAGAGCACCAGCAGGTGAGGCGCAGACGCACCGTGGCCGGCGTTACTACGCGCCCCTGCGTGTTCGACAGCGCACCAGCAGGTGAGGGGCAGACGCGCCGTGACCAGCGTTGCGGTCCTCTGCGTGCTCAGTAACGCACCGGTAGGTGAGACGTAGACGTGCTGTGGCCGGCGCTGCGAGGTGCTCCAACGCGTTCGGCAGCACACCAGCAGGTGAGGCGCACACGAGCCATTGTCGGCGCTGCGCTCCAATACGCTCGGCAACGCACCAGCAGGTGAGGCGCAGACGCGCCGTAGCCAGCGCTGCAACACGCTCCATTGCGCACTGCAGCGCACCAGCATGTGAGGCACAGATTCATCTTGGCCGGCGCTGTGCAACGACGTGCTCAGCAGCGCACCAGCAGGTGAGGCGCCGACGCGCCGTGGCCAGCGCTGCGACACGCTCCATTGCGCACTGCAGCGCACCGGCATGTGAGGCGCAGATGCATCGTGGCCGGCGCTGTGCAACGACGCGCTCGGCAGCGCATCAGCAAGTGAGGCGCAGACGCGCCGTGGCCAGCGCTGCGACGCGCTCCAACGCGCAGGCAGTTCACTGCCAGGTGAGGCGTAGACGTGCCGTGGCCGGCGCTGCGACACGCCTCTGCGTGTTCGACAGCGCACCAGCAGGTGACGCGCAGACGCGCCGTGGCTGGCACTGCGACAAGCTCCGACCTGCTCGGCAGCGCACCGGCACATGAACCGTGTTGAGTCGAGCTACGAATGGTCCACCATCTAGAACAAGAATGACACGCAGACGCAAGGCACCCGAATTTAAACCAAAGCATGCTTGTAATCAATGCAACAATACAACTACAAGATAATGCACTACAATACAACAACAAGACAAGACAAAGCCGAGCCGAGCCGTGCCCAGTAGAGCATCAGCAGGTGAGGCGCAGACGCACCGTGGCCGGCGTTACTACGCGCCCCTGCGTGTTCGACAGCGCACCAGCAGGTGAGGCGCAGACGCGCCGTGGGCAGCGCTGCGACACGCTCCATTGCGCACTGCAGCGCACCGGCATGTGAGGCGCAGATGCATCGTGGCCGGCGCTGTGCAACGACGCGCTCGGCAGCGCATCAGCAGATGAGGCGCAGACGCGCCGTGGCCAGCGCTGCGACACGCTCCAAAGCGCACGGCAGCTCACTGGCAGGTGAGGCGCAGACGTGCCGTGGCCGGCGCTGCGAAGTGCTCCAACGCGCTCTTCAGCACACCGGCAGGTGAGGCACACACGAGCCGTTGTCGGCGCTGCGACACGCCTCTGCGTGTTCGACAGCGCACCAGCAGGTGAGGCGCAGACGCGCCCTGGCTGGCACTGCGACAAGCTCCGACCTGCTCGGCAGCGCACCAGCAGGTGAGGCACAGACGCAACCTGGCCGACGCTGCAACATGCCCCTGCGTGCTCGGCAGCGCATCGGCTGGTGAGGCGCAGACGTGCCGTGGCCAGCGCTGCGACACGCTCCATTGCGCACTGCAGCGCACCGGCACCAACGCGCCAACCAACCACCAACGCTCCAACGCGCTCGGCAGCACACCGGCAGGTGAGGCACACACGAGCCGTTGTCGTCGCTGCGCTCCCATACGCTCGGCAGCGCACCAGCATGTGAGGCGCAGATGCAACGACGTGCTTGGCAGCGCACCAGCAGGTGAGGTGCAGACAAGCGGCGTGCTGTGGCGCCACGGCTGGCGTTGCGTCAGGAAGTGACTCGCTCGCACGCACACCGACAGGTGGCGCACAGTGGCGCCGAGGCTGGCACTGCGAGAATCCCCTGCGTACTCGGTAGCGCACCAGCAGGTGAGGCGCAGACGCCGTGGCCAGCGCTGCGATACACCCTGCGTGCCCGGCAGCACACAGACGGATGAGGCGCGGACGTGCTGTGGCTGGAGCTGCGACACGCCTATGCGTGTTTGACAAAGCACCGGCAGGTAAGGCCATATATTAAGGCTTATCACTAATAAATTATCTTATCGCTAAACAATAATTACTTATTTTATTGCTTATCATTATTAACATATCTTATCGCATTATCACTAATAACATATCTTATCACAAATCATTAACGAGACCAGACGAGACCAGATGAGACCGGACGAGATAAGACGTGGCTAAACAAGACCAGACGAGACAAGACCAGACCAGACGAGAATAGATGAGACCATACGAGACCAGACAAGACCAGACCAGACCAGACGAGACCAGACGAGACGAGACAAGACCAGACCAGACGAGACAAGACCAGACCAGACGAGACAAGACCAGACCAGACGAGACAAGACCAGACCAGACAAGACCAGACGAGAATAGATGAGACCATACGAGACCAGACAAGACCAGACCAGACCAGACCAGACTAGACGAGACCACACACAAGACCAGAAAAGACCAGAGCAGACGAGACGAGACAAGACCAGACCAGACGAGACAAGACAAGACCAGACCAGACAAGACCAGACGAGACAAGACCAGACCAGACGAGACAAGACCAGACCAGACGAAACTAGACCAGAGAGACCAGACCAGACCAGACCAGACCAGATAAGAGGAAACTAAACCAGAGAGACGATACGAAACTAGACCAGAGAGACGAGACCAGACGAGACGGCGAGGCCAAACTCGACGCAAACGCGCCATGGCCGATGCTGCGACACGCCCCGACGTGCTCGCCAGCGCAGACAGGTGGTGCGCAGTGACACCACGGCTGGCGCTGGCGTCAGGAGGTGACTTGCTCGCCAGCGCACCGACAAGTGGCGCGCAGTGGCTGGCACTGCGACAAGCCCCTGTGAGCTTGACAGCTGAGGTGCAGACGCGCCGGGGCCAACGATGCGCCGTGTTCCAACGCGCTTGGCAGCGTACTGGCAGGTGAGGCGCAGACGCACTGTAGCCAGCGCATCGACACACTCCAAAGCGCATGGCAGGGCATCGGCAGGTGAGGCGCAGATACACCGTGGCCTGTGCTGTTCCGACGCGCTCGGCATCGCACCGGCTGGTGTGGCGCAGACGCGCCGTGTCCTGCGCTGCGACGCGCTCGGCAGCACACCAGCAGGTTTGGCGCAGACGCACCGTGGCCGGCGCTGCGACACGCCCCTGCGAGCTCAGTAGCGCACCAGCAGGTGAGGCGCAGACGCGTCGTGGTCAGCGCTGCGACGCGCTCCAACGCGCTCGGCAGCGCACAGGCAGGTGAAGCGCAGACGCGTTGTGGCTGGCACACACGCCTCTGCGTGCTCGGCAGTGCACCGGCAGATGAGACGCAAACGTGCCGTGGTTGACGCAGCGACATGATTGGCACCAGCAGGTGAGGCGCAGACGCGTCGTGGCCTGCGCTGCGACAGGCTCCGACGTGCACGGCAGAGCAGCGGCAGCCGAGCCGTGCTGAGCCGACCTCCGAACGGTCCAACGTCTCGAGTGAGAATGACACGCAAGGCATCAGCCACCCGTATTTATACCAAAGCATGCTTGTAATCAATGCAACATAACAACAAGACAAGTTATGACGAGACGAGCCGAGCCGAGCCGATCCGAGCCGAGCCGAGCCGAGCCGAGCCGTGTTGTGCCGAGACGAGCTCCGAACGGTCCGACGTCTCGAGCGAGAATGAAACGCAAGGCATGCTACCCGTATTTATACCAAAGCATGCTTGTAATTAATGCAACACAATACAACAACAAGACAAGTTAAGACGAGACGAGACGATTCGTGCCGAGCCTAGCCGAACCGAGCCAGGCGAGCCGTGCCGAGCTGAGCCGAGCCGAGCCGAGCCGAGCCGAGCCGAGCCGAGCTGAGCTAAGCCAAGCCGAGTCGTGCCGAGCCGAGCCGAGCCGAGCCGAGCCTAGCCAAGCCGAGCCGAGCCGTGCCAAGCCGAAATACAAAACACTATTTGCATTTGAAATAGGTCGATCAAAAAGCTCTGCAAGCTAGGTAGGTTCAATTTCTAGAAAGAGATCAACCTTCGAATCCAACTCGGCTGGGCAGAGTTCGGGAAGCTCCGAGATGTCTTCTCGTCCAAAATCCGTCTTCGAACAGTGCGAGCATCCCCGCGAGATCAAAGTAGAGAGAGAAAAATATTCGGTTTCAGTAAACGAAAACCGGTGTTTATCGGTTTTTACGAAAACCGGTAGTTTTTAGGTTTTTTTAAAACCGGTTCACAATTCACATCACTAGTCTAGTACACCATCACAGACTTATAACCTTGTTGTTCCTGGTCTGTGCTTATAACTATGAGGAACCATTGTGATTGTTTGTGATTGTTTTGCGCCTCACAATTCACAAATATCCTACAAGTGAACTACATACCTATAAAATCCAGTGTTCTCTTGGATTTTATCAATTTTCTTAATTGAAAAACAATCAACATGCGGTGCTTTGCGCCCTTCTGCAAAACTACTGCAGAGACAGTCTCGGGATCCGCGGCGGTCACGCTCCACGAGTGAGTACCTTTGTAGACCCAATGATACCTATAATTTATTTGATTAAAAATAGGGATCATTGAATAGATGCGAGCCCTTTCATCATTCATTTCGTCCACCGCTTGTCTTGCCCACAAGCTTGATGATGTCGTAGTAGGCACTACAAATTAACTTTAGTCCAATGGTTATTGTTAACATATTCAACTGCGTATGTCAGGCCGGAGTTAGGAAGTTGGCGGTTTGTCACCCCGTGCTGCGGAGAGCACGTAAAGCCGTCGCTCCTGTGCCTGATGTCTCTCTGGTCATGTCGGATTGCTTACCCATCTGACCATGAGACTGAAGAAATACAGAGTGCACCTGTGTTTGAGCACACACCTGTGCACTGTAATATGTTCAGCTCAGATATCTACTATCTAGTCTCTCTGGAAGGTAACCACAGTCGTGAGGACATTATCATTTACTTCAAAATTAGTATCCATTCTTAGCCCTCTTACCGAGTCTTACCCGAAGCCCACAATTACCAGGAACCAAAGGTGTTTACAAGTAGATAGGTCCCCTCTGGGGTAGAAATGAGATCTTTGTTAAGCTATTGCATAGCTTTTACCGCGGGCTTTGAACTAGGACAAACAGTTTCAGCGCGGCGAACGAATGAAGAAATTCCGTAATGAAAATAAACCTAACACCGTAGTTCAGTAAGCATTCAACATTTTAGAGGTTCACAAGTAGCTGTGTTTGGCGCAGTGGGCGAGCGGCCGCTTTCTTTACCCTATGGTGTATGATGTGGCAGGTTTGAATCTCACTCGCGAAGTAGTGAAAGTGCGCTTTTCTTGTTTGTTTGTTTTTTAATTACTTTTTTGCATAATTTTTATTATGGAAAAAAAAATATTGCATAAATATTATAATTGCATAAGTTGATAAAAAATGCTATGCAATAGCTTTACCGCGGCATTCCCCGAGTGCCACTTGATTTTTTTTGTCTCTCATACACACATTCACACTCATCATTACAACTCAATGTTGAACTGGTGTAATCTGCAGGTTCCCCAGTGACTCGCATCTCCGTGCTGCCTGGCTCAGAGCCCTCGGCAGACAAGACACTCCCCTCCCAGACCCTGCCGTGGTCTGCTCGCAGCATTTCCTGAATGATGAGTTTTATGAAACAGAATTCGGCTCAAGACAAATTTGTGCTGGTGCGATTCCCTCAACAGTGCAGGTAATTTTGCTAGGGTTTTAAGTTGCAGGGTAATTATATGCATTATATCTTGTTATGTTGTTAGTATGCAGTCAACAAACTTTTAAATAATTATTTTATACATGTTTAGCCAATCTTTAGTAGTTTTTGTAGAGTTAGTAGGGCCCAGCATTGTAGACTTTTGCCTATAACCCTTCTCGGAGAGGAGGCCTGTGCTCAGTTGTTGGCTGTTGATGGGTTGCTGATGATGATGAATTAGTAGAATATATTATCTTCACAGGTCTGCATGATCTGCCTGGAGACTGACAACAAGCTGTATCTAATGAAGAAACACAACTTGGAAGAAGCATATCAACACTTAACTGGAAATCCTGTAAGCTTTTTTTATAATTTAATGACAAGATAGTTCTTGACTGTGATCTCACCTGATGTTAAGTGACAATGCAGTCTAAGAATGTATCGGGCTAACTTGGAAGGGGTATGGCAGTGTACATTCAACGCCTAATCTGTTTCTACACACCATCATGAAGGAATGCTTGGCGGCATGTGCTTGACAGTTGAGTGGTGACTAGCCACGACCAAATAAGCCTCCCACCAGACCAGACCAGAGACAATTCATAAATTATAAATTCTCTAATTGCCACCACCAGGAATCGAACCCCAGACCACTGCACCAGGGAGGTAGTAAAGTTAGTATTTAAAAGGAACACCCTGTGCAGGATTCAGGACTTCAACTTAGGCCTTAACAGCCCAACAGTTAAATGCACAGACTGAAAACTGAAAGGTTGCTAGTTCAATCCCCACCTGTTGTACTATTGTATTATTTAAAATAAAGTTTTTATGTATTATAATGCAACTCCAGTTTTTTTTGAACATCTTTACTAGCCTCAGAAATATAGAGCTTCACAGTTTCCTGAGCTCTACTGAGTTGTGACATCACACCTCAGTATCTCCACACACTGCTCATAGAAAATTTCGATTTAGGAAGAGCCAGACACAGTCACAGTAAAACAGCTTATAGCTTATTTGTTGTTGGACCAATTTATTTTCTGTTTTTATAATTACTGTTATCCTTATATGTTGCAGTTTTGATTATAATTACTTAATGTTTTTTTTTATTCGATGACAAGCTAGTCCTTGACTGTGATCTTACCTGATGGTAAGTGACGATGCAGTCTAAGATGGTAGCTGGCTAACTTGTAAGGGGTATGGCAGTGAATATTCAACCTACCCTAATTGGTTTCTACACACCATCGTGCCGGAACGCTAAATTGCTTGGCGGCACGTCTTTGACGGTAGGGTGGTAACTAGCCACGGCCAAAGCCTCCCACCAGAAAAAATAATAACAACATATCAACTAATATAAAAAATATCAACATTTTCACAACATTCAAATGCCCAATTGTTCATTTACATACGATATGTTGTTTCAGCCGTGTAACCTGGGAAATCTGAAACAAACACTTTGTGTCCATTGCGCTCAGAACTTGAGAAACTTTAGCAGATTTAGAGACAAGAGCTTGAGAGCCCGAGGACTGCTGATGGACTTGGTTCAACGACATGAACTAGTGAGTGCTTAATACATATCTCATGTGCTGCGACACTGTTTTACTTCAAAAAATGAATGTTTCTTTTCTTTTTTCAAAATGTTTTATGTCATGTTTTAATTTCCCATTCATGTTGCTAATTAAAGTCTTCTTCTTTTGTTGTCTATTTAGGTAGTTCTTTACTTTCCAATTGAACTTTTTCGAAATAAAACACGCTTGCAGCAAAAGAACCTATGCTATGGTTAGGGTTCCGTATCAAAATGGTAAAAATGGAACCCTTATGGTGAGACTTTCTCCGTCCGTCCGTCCGCCTGTCACAGTCGATTATTTTAGTAACTATTAACTAAAGCTATCGACATGAAATTTGGAATAGTTGTGTATAATAGTAGCCCAACAATGTTGGAATAAAAAAAATAAAACAAAAATTAGTTTTAATTTAATTAAAAAGAAATCGAAAAATCGCACTTGGCCGGGTTTTTTTTTATTGATATTATAGTATGTATTTTCGAGATACCATTATATGACGACAGTTTTAAGTAATTAATTGACAGAAACAGCTTATGTGCACGAGCCACGACACGACACGACTAGCGGTCACGACACACACGACACACTGCACACGACACACACGACACACTGCACACGACGTGGCGTTCGTACGTTGTTCCACGAGTGACGATTCTGTGACCAGGTTTGCGATGTGAGGTCGTGAGACACCGCCGCTGTTTCGTCGCCGCTGAAACAGTGACGACATAGCGGCATGACGACATAGCGGCATGACGACGTAGCGGCATGACGAAATAGCGGTATGACGACATAGCGGCATGACGACATAGCGGCATGACGACATAGCGGCATGACGACATAGCGGCATGACGACATAGCGGCATGACGACATAGCTTCATGATGACATAGCGGCATGACGACATAGCGGCATGACGACATAGCGGCATGTCGACATAGCGGCATGACGACAGCGGCATGAATACATAGCGGCATGACGACATACCAGCATAATGACATAGCGGCGTGTCGACATAGCCAATCAGGCCAGCGCGGTAGACCATGGCCTATAACTCTCTCTGAGAGGAGACCTGCGCTCAGCAGTGAGCCATTGACGGGTAGTTGATGATGATGATGATTATAATTGAACTCGCTCAATAGTCAACTTGTTTGTCCACAGATAACAAGACTTCAGATCAAAAAGATAAACCGCACAAGACACCAATTAAAAAATGATTTGGTAGCAACAACATTGGCACCTGATCATTGGGATTTATACATACTAGAAGACATGCAGAGTGAATCAGAAGACACCATCGACACAGATGTAGTGAAAACTGAAGCAAACAACGAGTTAGTTTTGGTTGATGAAGACATGAAGGTGATACATGAAGATGATCATGCTGACTGTGTCAAAGATGAGTTTATTGCTCCTGAAGAAGAATACTCATCGGATTGTAGTATAAAGCTAGAAACACAACTATTGGATGATGCTATTCTTATAGCTCTAAACAGAAAAGCAGTAGTTTCTACACAAGTGGCTGTAACACAGAATATCACATCAGGTGAGATACAGCTCCATTAGTTCTTCAAACAATACTGGTTATACGTTCTTTTTCAACCGAAGAAAAAGGGCGTCTCTCAAGTTATCGCGTCTAAATAGATATACATACTGGGTTAATTTTAATATACCAACAACCTCCTCAATGTTACTTCTATGCATGATACTGAACAACATTTATTCAACGACTTATCACATAACTCAATAAATTCACCAAAAAAAAAAATCTAAGTTTTTGTTGAAGCGTCTTGTCATTTTTTTAACTCTATGGTCATTTTATGTAATGTCTCTTCCACACCTGCGTGAAGCGTCGACTACTAACCGCGCAACAATTAACGCCCCAAGTTAACGCTTCGTATTTATACATGCTATGTGATATGTATTACTAGCATCAGGTTGAGCTATCATCTGCAAGTCCATAATTTCGCGTTTATCTTGAACACCAAAAAGGCTTTCCGCGGCGACAGACGTAAGTACGGGACAGGCATTAAGGTAAACTTAATGCCTGTCCCGTACTACTTATAATAAAACTGTAACTGGACGATTTCGTGTCTGTGTGTTTGTCCTTCTTTCACGTAAAAACTACCGCACAGATTTCTACAAAATTTTATACCGTGGTAGCTTATTACTCTATCATCTAGGCTACTTTTTATCCCGGAAAATCAAGGAGTTCCCGAGGGACTTTAAAAACTAAATCCACGCGGACAAAGTCGCGGGCATCAGCTAGTCAACAATAAATTATATACTTTGTACTGGCGCGGGCGTTTGAAGTAGCTTTGTTAAAAATATTTTTTTTATATTAAACTAGCTGACCCGGCGAACTTCGACCCGCCACCTTATCTATATAAATAAAAGAAATAAACTATCCTAATCCAAAAAAAACTATCCTATCTTTCAAGTTGGACCAAATTACGGATAGTTACGAAGTTTGATCAAAATCGGTAAGTAGTTTAGGAATCCATCGCGGACAAACAACGTGACACGTAATTTATATATATTAAGATTATTAAAATATGATTACGCATTACTTTTTACAGAATCGTCCGGTTTTGATGATTCTTTTTATGCTGGATAGGGTCTACCTCGAAGTTGGTCCCATTTAAATTTGAGAAATAAATTCCGTCTCTAACCGTTTCCGTTTCCGTGTCCGGTGAACCGATTCTATCACGCATCACTCTGTACCGGGTTATCCGTTTTCTATGACCCGACTACTGCAAAGACAAAAGGAAGGTAGTAGATTTTAGCAGTCTATGTATGTGACTTTTTACGAGTGTTCCACCGTAGCGCCTAAACTACTGAGCCGATTTTGATGATGTCACTCGATTCGTTGTTCTGGGCCGGGTGACATAGGCCGTATTTCATACGAACAAAATCAATATAGTGGATTTTACATCGAAAAAAGTGGGGCCTTTGAAATTTTTTTTTGCTGTCGTATCTAGTCGCACGTCAAATGAAAGTGGAGAAAATTCTGAGTTCATAAATATAAAAAAAAAATGTTAAAATGTACCAAGGGGCCGTTCATAAAATACGTCACGCTAAAATCAGCTTTTTTTGACCCCCTCCCCCCCTATAACAAAGAAATATTCCGTCACAAAAACTAAGACACCCCCCCCCCCCCCCCCCCTTAGTACTATGATAAATTTCAAATAATAGTACATAAATTTTGAGAATGAAAAATATTTATTTAGTTATTATAATAAAATTTAAATAAATCAATAAATATCTTTTATATAAGTGTTAAATAATTTTTGATAGAGTTCACCTCTTTTCGATGACATTATTATATATATATCTTAACTATTAAATCTAGGAGTTACAAATTTCGGCAATAAAGAGTATAAAGTAATTAACGTAATAAAAGAGTATTAAACTGAGAAATTTGAAAAAAGCGTCTGCATTAGTTCACTGCTAAATGGCGAATGAAGGAATAATCGACCGAGCGAAGCGAAGGTCTTTGAGTTAACTAGGGCGATTTGCACTTGTCCGTCCGTCCGTCCGTCCGTCCGTCCGTCTGTCAGAGCCTTATAACTTTTGAATTACTGAACGTAATTACTTCAAATTTAGATATAATATGTAAACCGATGGCCTCCAGCCGAAAATGGCTTAAAAAGTTATAAAAATCTTTATTTCAGGGGGGCTCTCATAGAAGCGAATGCGAAGTAAAAAAAAAAATATCGCGTTACATAAAATTGTTACGTATCATTTTAAAGATAATTTTGAACTGAGTACAAAAATATTTTTTTTTTAATTTTTCCCTTAAAATTGACGAAATGGGGGGCTTTCAAAGTGGCGATTTTATACGCTCGCTTGAAGACGCTCTCTAGAAAAATCCGCTATGGATTTTCAAACTGATTTTATGTTTTTAGGTCACTTATATCCTGTACTTGAACAACAAATACTAAAATTATATGAATATTATAAAGAAACGAGATTATTTAATTTTTAATGGGCGTCAGTAATTCATATAGCATCAACATAGCTTCACAATAATGCTAATAGATGGCGCAGTCAGTAACTATTCCCATTGAACTACGAGTTAAATTCAATGTTTGATAAATAATTCAATGTTTTCACTAACGTTCCCTAACCTTTACGGGCTACCTATAAGTTAGGTGATTGATGTTTTCTGTCAACTTATTTATCACGATCCTGTACGGGACACCTAAAAGGATATTGGGACGGATGTTAGGACTTAGGATTGTATTTAGGAGCTACCTACGTTAAGAGACTCCTACTTAGGGGATGATTTAGGTATGTTTGGTGAAAACGGGCATAATAATAATGTCAGTTTTGGTTATCATGTATCGATTGAATGAATTATCATGGGATACCGTTACCGCGAGGTCTCAGTTCGGGGCGAACCACTAGTATAATACTAAATACATGAGAAACAGTATTTTCATTTGTTAAAGAATCGAGAGCGCAGCGTACGTGGAAACGTTACTCTCTCAAGTATTGGAAAAACAAAGAAACCAGTAGTGACGGATCGCAACGCTGCTAGAGCCGCGCGACACGACAGAGCTAGCGCTCATGTCGAAAAATAATGAACGGCGAACGTCACGTTGCCGTAGACCCCCCGTCGCCCCTTGTCACATCTTGTCACACTCAGCAAGACCCCCCCCCCCCCCCCCTTCCCCCTGTATGCGAACGTATTTTATGAACGGCCCCCAAGTGACAAAAACAATTGAAGTATATTTCAGCGCCATCTATTGGCAGCTTTTCTCATTTCGAATTCATCTTGAAATTTACATCGTGTGTATGACTGCTTAGTTTAATTTCATTAATTATAATGTATTATACGAGTACCTACGTACCACGATAGTTGTTGTTTTTATGATGTCGATATTTCGATCCAGTTGCATGGACCGTAGTCACGACGGGACTCGTATAATACATTATAATTATGTCATTGAACCACGAAATAAGTCTAAAATCTTTAGTTCATTAATCATTTTTTTAACATGTTAATATGTTAACTGTATTATAGTTTTTAAACGAAATAGTTTCCACAAAGTTTCCCCTTCAGATAACTGATAAGTAGGTATCAGGAAATAGAGACAATGTTTGGTTGCAGTGGCTCTGCCCGCGAGCCGTGCGACGAATAACGAAACGAAAGTGCCCCCAGCTGAAGAAGACGACTCACACGACGAACAAGACGTGCCTGCGAGTGGTGTTGCCGCGGCCGATGTCAGCTGTCAGGCGACTAGTCGGAGCGAAGCTGCTGCGACGCTGAGTAGACCTACTGGCGAAAAGCTTCTTACTTGTGAAGTATGCAAGTATAACTGTGCATTTAAAAGTAATTTAGTACGTCACATGAGAACTCACACTGGCGAAAAGCCTTACTGTTGTAAACTATGCAAGTATACATGTTCACAAAAGAGTCATTTAGTAAGTCACATGAAAACTCACACTGGCGAAAAGCCTTACTGTTGTGAATTATGCAAGTATAAATGTGCATTTAAAAGTTATTTAGTAAGTCACATGAGAACTCACACTGGCGGAAAGCCTTACTGTTGTGAACTATGCAAGTATAAATGTTCACGGAAGAGTCATTTAGTACGTCACATGAAAACTCACTCTGGTAAAAAGCCTTACAGTTGTGAATTATGCAAGTATAAATGTGCATTCAAAAGTAATTTAGTACGTCACATGAGAACTCACACTGGCGAAAAGCCTTACTGTTGTGAATTATGCAAGTACAAATGTTCAGAAAAGAGTCATTTAGTATATCACATGAGAACTCACACTGGCGAAAAGCCTTACTCTTGTAAACTATGCAAGTATAAATTTTCATATAAGGGTGATTTAGTAAGACACATGAGAACTCATACTGGCGAAAAGCCTTACTCCTGTGAATTATGCAAGTACAAAGGTAACCGAAAGAATGCTTTAGTAAATCACATGAGAACTCATACAGGCGAAAAGCCTTAATTTTGTAAATTATGCAAGTATAAGAGTGTTCACAAAAGAGTCATTTAGTTCGTCACATGAGAAGTCACACTGGCGATAAGCCTTACTATTGTGAATTATGCAGGTGTGGCGTAGCCACAATACATAATTATAATTTATGTACACTAACTAAATCAAACATATATATATTTATAACAAAAAGAAGTACTTATTAGAATATATATAAGTATATATTTATATCTACTGTAAAATACCTTACGTAATATTAGTACACAAAATACAAACACAAACATTAAACATACACAATAACACATAACATAATAATACACAAACTTACCAGTACCGCAGGTCGTCGTCGTGTCGTACCGAGTAAATGCGCTCCAAGTCCCGTTACTTACCGAAACAAAGGAAGACTAGAACCGGCGCCGGGGCAGCGACGCCGCGCGCCCCGAACACCTCAGTCCGACTCGCACGATACCGGCGGGCGCACGCTCGCTTGCCGCGCGAAATACGATCCTCCCGCCTACGCTGTCGCTATAATACTTCTGTATCGCTATACTTCTCTGCTTGTGCTTATTGTTGTTAGTATTAGTGGTGAGAATAAACTGTTGTCAAAGTGTCTAGACTGTTTAATTGAGCGCCCTGAAGATAACCTCCCTCACGAAGAGAAGACACGCAACGCCCTAGCCACCACAATTGGTGACCCCGGATCTTGGACACAGCACGGAGCAGCATAAAAACCGTAAGCTAGTGAAAACCAGATTTAATAATGTCTAAAGACGGCAAATCATTCGACAAACCAAGCGACGAAGGCGGGTCGCATTCCAAAGAAAGGACATTTATACCTTCCGACATTTGTCGTGTCGGGGTACGACTTCCACCGTTCTGGGCAGAGGAACCTGCAGTCTGGTTCGCGCAAATAGAAGGAAGTTTTGCACTCTCAGGCATCAAAGATGACGACACCAAATATAATTACATCAGTGCGCAACTTGAAAATCGTTACGCCGCAGAGGTGAAAGATATTTTAATTAATCCTCCAGCTAGTTGTAAATACGAAAAGTTAAAAAGCGAGCTAATTAAAAGGTTATCCGCGTCGCGTGAAAAAGAACTAACCCAGTTGCTGATGCATGAGGAATTAGGAGACAGGCGACCATCCGCGTTTCTTCGGCACCTGCAGCATCTGGCGGGTCCAAACATACCGGACGATTTTATAAAGACCGTGTGGACTAGCCGCTTACCTGGCAACATACAGATAGTCGTAGCATCGCAGCCAGAGTCGTCACTTTCAGCACTGGCAGACCTTGCCGATAAAGTGCACGACCTCGTACCCCACGCGCCACAAGTGGCCGCCACGGACCCAGTTCCCAATTCAATGATCGAGAAATTGTCTAAAGAGATTGCAGAGCTCAGTCGTCAAGTGCAGGCCCTCTCAACAAGAGGTTCCAGATCCAGGTCAAGGAACAGAAGTCAACGAGGAAGAAGCAACACGCGTTCCGAGTCAAATTATAGAAAGTACCCTACATGCATTTTCCACCACAGATATGGAGACAAGGCACGGAGATGCCTGAAACCTTGCGATTATCAACCAGGGTCGGGAAAAGCCAAAGGCAGTCATCAGTAGCGACACATGATTGCCATAGTCCTACTACTGGTCGCTTATTCATAACGGACAAAAGGACAAAAATGCAGTTTTTAGTCGACACCGGGAGTGACATCTGCGTTTTTCCCCGCTCTGCTCTGAAACAAAGGCGACCACGCACAACCGAACCCAACGTCTTCGCAGCGAACGGGACACCAATCGCTGTATACGGTGTTCAACAAATGGAACTTGACTTAGGTCTTCGCCGTGCATTTTCCTGGCAATTCGTAATCGCTGACGTCACCAAGGCTATTATCGGAGTCGATTTTTTATCGCATTACGACTTAATCGTAGACTGTCGTAACAAACGCCTAATCGACAACAAGACCAGCCTGTCAGCTGGCGCAAATCCAGTTCCTGCATCTGACGCCATAACATCAGTCAAAACGATAACAGGCCAGTCTAAGTACCTGAACCTTCTTCGAGATTTTCCGGAAATCACTCGGCCAGCAGGTACACATCGGGTCATACGTCACAATACGGTTCACCACATTAGGACAACCGCCGGACCGCCCGTATATTGCACTCCAAGAAGACTTGCTCCGGACAAACTGAAGATCGCAAAACAGGAGTTCGAAGAAATGCTGAGAATAGGGACAGCACGACCGTCGGAGAGCCCATGGTCGTCCCCCCTTCATCTAGCCGCAAAAAAAGACAACGGATGGCGACCATGCGGCGATTACAGAATGCTAAACGCACGAACGATCCCCGACCGCTATCCTATCCGGCACATCCAGGACTTCACTCAGAACATAGCTGGCTGCCAAATATTCTCAAAAATTGATTTAATAAAGGCGTACAACCAAATACCGGTTAATCCAGAGGATATCCCCAAAACGGCCATAACCACGCCCTTTGGGATGTTCGAGTTCCCTTTTATGACATTTGGTCTTAGAAACGCGGGACAAACGTTTCAAAGGTTCGTGGACGCAATGACTCGTGACCTGGACTTTTGCTACACTTACTTGGACGATTTTCTAATATCCTCCCCCGACGAAGAGACTCATTACCGTCACTTGCGCCTCCTCTTCGAACGATTGAAAGAATACGGAATGGTTATAAACACTTCCAAATGTGTTTTTGGGGCAGAAGAAGTAACTTTCCTCGGCTGTAGCGTATCTCGCGCGGGTATCAAACCACTGGATAGCAAGATCCAAGCCATAAAGGACTACCCCACCCCGAAAACGGTTCGAGAACTCAGGAGATTCCTGGGAATGGTAAATTTCTATCGTCGTTTTATAAAAGACGCAGCCTCATGCCAAACGCCGTTGCACAGCCTGCTTACCGGATCCATAAAAGGCAATCATCCCATAAACGTCACCGGAGAAGCACTACAAGCATTTGAAGACTGCAAAAAGAGTCTATGCCAAGCAGCTCTCCTAGCGCACCCAGACATGGACGCCAAATTAGCGTTAGTCACGGATGCATCAGACGTTGCAATCGGTGGAGTTCTGCAACAGCAAAAGGACGGAGAATGGCAACCTCTCGCTTTTTTTAGCCGTAAATTGAGCCCATCACAAAGGAAGTATTCACCATACGACCGAGAATTTCTCGCGATTTACGAATCCATAAAACACTTCCGACATCTGGTGGAAGCAAGGCATTTCGCAGTATTTACAGACCACAAGCCAATTTGCTTCGCATTCCATGGTCACAAAGAAAAATGTTCACCACGTCAGTTTCGGCACTTAGATTATATAGCTCAATTCACGACGGACATCCAACACATATCGGGAAAGGAGAACGTAGTCGCCGATACGCTCTCTAGGATAGAGGAAATAGCACAGCCTGTCGAGTTGAAGAACTTGGCCATCGCACAGGCCAACGACCCAGAACTAAAGCAACTCTTAGAGGGTGGAACTTTGCTTAAATTAGACAAAGTAACTGTACCTGGAACAAAACTGGAACTTTACTGCGACGACAGCATGCTAAACCCACGACCTTTCGTACCAAAAGAGTTTAGAAGGAAAGTCTACGACAGCCTACACTCACTTAGCCACCCCGGCGCTAAAGCCTCTGCAAAATTAGTGGCTCAGCGTTACGTATGGCCAGGAATTAACAAAGACTGTCGCGATTGGAACAAGCTCTGCCACGCATGTCAACGCACAAAGGTCACGCGGCACGTAACTCCACCACTGGGCACCTTCAAACTACCAAACGGCAGATTTACCTACGTACACATCGATATCATTGGACCATTACCCCTCTCGGATGGCTACCGTTATTGTCTCACTGCCGTGGATAGATTCACCCGGTGGCCCGTGGCTATCCCCTTGCAAGACATAACTGCTGAAACGGTCGCCAAAGCCCTCGTCTGCAACTGGATATCACGTTACGGCTGCCCAACAGAAGTCGTGACAGATCGCGGGAAGCAGTTCGAGTCCGCACTGCTGAAACAGCTCTCAGAACTTGCCGGATTCCAACGCAACAGAACCACAGCGTATCATCCTGCAAGCAATGGAATGGTGGAACGGATGCATAGACAACTTAAGGCCGCTATAATGTGCCATGGAAATCTTAAATGGACGGAAAGCTTACCCCTAGTACTGCTAGGAATGAGAAGCGCCTTCAAAGAGGACATACAAGCGTCACCCGCCGAACTCCTCTACGGCGAACCCCTCAGATTACCCGGAGAGTTTCTACAGCCATTCACCAACCAGCATACGACCAGTGACCTCACAGAATTCACAGCACGACTGCGTTCCATTATGAACAATATTCGCCCTAAGCCAGCCGCAAGACACAGCAGACGTAACATCTTCGTGTTCCGAGACTTACCTTCCGCTACTCACGTTTACGTCCGAGATGACACCGTGAAAGGATCCCTTCAGCCGGCGTATTCTGGGCCATACCTAGTCCTGCAACGAGACACAAAAATCTTTAAACTGCTTGTTAAAGGAAAAGAACAGACAGTATCGATAGAGAGGTTGAAACCAGCCTATATACTCACACCAGATACTCGTACCGAGACTCATCCTCCTGAAAATGAAACTCCAAACCCTGAATGCAAAGATAAAGAAGTAAGAATTACTCGCTCAGGAAGAAAAGTGAGATTCCCTGACTATTATCGCCCATCCTAGGATGGTCTCAAGGGGGGAGTCATGTGGCGTAGCCACAATACATAATTATAATTTATTTAACTAAATCAAACATATATATATTTATAACAAAAAGAAGTACTTATTAGAATATATATAAGTATATATTTATATCTACTGTAAAATACCTTACGTAATATTAGTACACAAAATACAAACACAAACATTAAACATACACAATAACACATAACATAATAATACACAAACTTACCAGTACCGCAGGTCGTCGTCGTGTCGTACCGAGTAAATGCGCTCCAAGTCCCGTTACTTACCGAAACAAAGGAAGACTAGAACCGGCGCCGGGGCAGCGACGCCGCGCGCCCGAACACCTCAGTCCGACTCGCACGATACCGGCGGGCGCACGCTCGCTTGCCGCGCGAAATACGATCCTCCCGCCTACGCTGTCGCTATAATACTTCTGTATCGCTATACTTCTCTGCTTGTGCTTATTGTTGTTAGTGTTAGTGGTGAGAATAAACTGTTGTCAAAGTGTCTAGACTGTTTAATTGAGCGCCCTGAAGATAACCTCCCTCACGAAGAGAAGACACGCAACGCCCTAGCCACCACACAGGTATAAATGTTCAGAAAAGAGACATTAAGTACGTCACATGAGAACTCACACTGGCGAAGAGATTTTTACTTGTGAGCTATGCGAGTTTAAAAGTTCACAAAAAGGCAATTTAGTACCTCACATGAAAACTCACACTGGCGAAAAGCCTTACGCTTGTAAATTATGCTAGTATAAGTGTTCACAAAAGAGTCAATTAGTTCGTAACATGAGAACTCACACAGGCGAGAAGCCTTCGTGCTCGCGAAGCACCGGAGAGTGTTTTTATACCTTGCCGTAGATACTTAAGGACGCGTTTTCAAAACGAATAGGTATCAAATTGCATTACTACATTGGCACGGCCCACACGCATAAACATAGCTGCGTTAAAATGCATAAACCAACTTGTTTTGATACTTTGATATTTTTATTTTATATTAATTTTTCATTTATTTTTGATACACATTTTTTTTTATGTTTGATACTTTGACAATCCATTAAGTAGGTAGAATTATAGTTGATAGACTAAGGGTCTGATGATGGAATAATATTTCACCATGACTACTTGGCAATAAACAACATTTCCAAGCTTATAATATGAGCTCCTACTATGGTTAAAATAATTATTATTCGAGATTCAGGATGCCATTATATCACCTCCTGAATTGGTGGAGTGACCTGAAGGTATACTTCGAAGACCACTACTGAAACTCCTAGACGGGTAGAGCTAGGTGTATCGAGTTTGCACTCCTTTTGTTAGTTATGACAAGATCTTACCACTAGACTTGGTGGAGTGACCTGAAGGTATACTTCGAAGACTACTACTGGAACTTCTAGACGGGTAGAGCTAGGTGTATCGAGTTTGGACTCCTTTTGTTAGTTATGACAAGACCTTAATACTACACTTGGTGGGTGACCTGAAGGTATGCTTCGGAAGTTACTATTGAAACTCAGAGACGAATAGAGCTTTCTTACTTTCTTGATCCCTCACCCCAGGGAAGCCTAAATATCGATTTTGAACGAAATCGGTTGAATGACAAAGAATTTCAATATGGCGGTGACTTTTTAAAATTTTGGCATCCATTTCCTCTGTCTTGACCCCAGGGAAGCCTAAATATCGATTTTGAATGAAATCGGTCGAATAACAAAGAATTTCAATGTGAATGACGGAGACTTTTTAAAATTTTGGCATCCATTTCCAAATGGCAAATGGTTTGACAGCTATCTGAGTAATAGAGCGCAGTTTGTTGAAGTCAGGAACAACGATGGCACACTCTCAACCTTCGATCTATCTCCGGTAACTAGGGGCGTTCCCCAGGGATCTATCCTTGGCCCCTTGTTGTTTGCGATTTATACAGCAGATATTACAAAGTGCATCAAGCATTGCTTATATCATCTTTATGCTGATGATACGCAACTTTATATTTCTTTTGATCCTGTAGACACAGTGGCTGCTGCACTTAAACTTAATTCTGACTTAGAGCAAATACGTTTATGGGCAAAAAGGAATTGCTTAGTGTTAAATCCTCAAAGGTTAAATCCCATTAAATCTCAGTGTATGGTATTGGGCTCTAAAACTGTTGTTAATAAAATAAACTTGCTTAATCCTATAGTAAAAATAGATACTAATATAATTGAACAGGTCAAGGAGGCTCGAAATTTGGGAGTAGTTTTTGACACAGCACTGCGCTTTGAAACTCACGCCCTTAATTCCGTCCGCAGCAGCTTATATCGTTTAAAGCTGCTTTATAAGTTGAGACCATATATTAGTGTAAAGCTAAGAATACGTCTATGCGAATCACTTGTGTTATCAAGACTGAATTATGCTGATGCTGTATATGGGCCTCGCCTCTTGAGCAGGACCATAAAAATTATTCAGCGCGTTCAAAATGCCTGTGCTAGGTTCTGCTTCAACATCCCTCCTCGCTCACATGTCACTCCTTACATTAATGAAGCAAACCTTCTAAAGATGGAATCACGCAGAAGATTACATCTTGCCACTCTACTCTTTGGGGTGCTTAAAAGTGGAATTCCAAAATACTTACGTGAGAAACTTATGTGGTTGACTGATAAGTCAGCACGCATCAAGAGAGATTCTTATCTATTTTTATTGGCTACGCCAAGGCACAAAACAGCGGCATTTAAGGGTAGCTTTAAGCATAGTACAAACAGAATAGTAGGCTAACTAAGGCCGATCGGCGAGTTAATTACCTACTCTTGCGTTGACGCCTAGGGTTGTCACTTTTATTTTTGACTAGCTGATGCCCGCGATTATTAATAGGTAGGTTACTACTTTTATTGAAAAATTAAACAAACAAAAAAGAGCGAGCGTGCGACGTAATACGCAATTGCGCGCGATTAGCACAGCGGCGCGATATATACAAAAGTACTCTGTGGCGCGCCGCGCGGCCCGTACTGCCGGCCGATTGAGCCAGTTGAGATTTTGCGAATGTGTGCGTGAAACTTCCGTGCGTACACGGCGCCCGCTGCTCACGCATACATTCAAACCGGCAGCGGCCACTTTGTATGAAGTTAGCCTACTATTCTGTTTGTACTATGCTTTAAGTTCGCGGGGACTAAGTGCTGGAATGATTTACCACCACCAGTAAGATCGCTAAAATCATTTTCAACATTTAAAACTAAATTAAAAACTTATCTTTTAACAGATCAAAAATTATAATAAACTTAAATTTATTATTATGAATATCGAGTGCTTAAAACGAATCATTCCAGCATTTATGCCGTTTGTCAGAAATCGGACGAATAACAAAGAATTTCAATATGGCGGTGACTTTTTAAAATTTTGGCATCCATTGCCTCTGTCTTGACCCCAGGGAAGCCTAAATATCGATTTTGAACGAAATCGGTCGAATAACAAAGAATTTAAATATGAATGACGGAGACTTTTTACAATTATGGCATCCATTTCCTCTTTCTTGACCCCAGGGAAGCCTAAATATCGAATTTTGAACGAAATCGGTCGAATAACAAAGAATTTCAATATGGCGGTGACTTTTTAAAATTTTGGCATCCATTTCCTCTGTCTTGACCCCAGGGAAGCCTAAATATCGATTTTGAACGAAATCGGTCGAATAACAAAGAATTTAAATATGAATGACGGAGACTTTTTACAATTTTGGCATCCATTTCCTCTTTCTTGACCCCAGGGAAGCCTAAATATCGAATTTTGAACGAAATCGGACGAATAACAAAGAATTTCAATATGGCGGTGACTTTTTAAAATTTTGGGATCCATTTCCTCTGTCTTGACCCCAGGGAAGCCTAAATATCGATTTTGAACGAAGTCGGTCAAATAACAAAGAATTTCAATATGGCGGTGACTTTGAAATTTTGGCATCCATTTGCTCTTTCTTGACCCAAGGTAAGCCTAAATATCGATTTTGAACGAAATCGGTCGAATAACAAAGAATTTCAATATGGTGGAGACTTTTTAAAATTTTGGCATCCATTTCCTCTTTCTTGACTCCAGGGTAGCCTAAATATCGATTTTGAACATAATAAGTATCAATTTGGTTTGCTCTACTATTTCGTGTTCGTACAGCGATCTTTTTCGACACCGGCGACTGCTTGCAACCGGCGCAGGGTCCACTCACGACGGCGGCCAAGCGCTGACCAGTGTTGCCAACTTTATTTTAACGAATCCACAATTTTGTGGTATCCTATCCCACCAGAAACCACTAAATTTGGCGATCCGTCAAACCACCAGAATACCACTAATATAATATTATGCCAGATATATAATACCCTAATAATATTTGAAATAAAACAACTCAAAACTCGGGCTGCCCGCGAAATTCAAATTTAATTTGGTTTTTCGCAATTTGTAAACTAATACGACAAACTAGGCTAATGGCATTCTAATTGCGTCAGTAGAATTATCATCTTCACAGGTTTACATAAAAATCTTTACTTGAAAGTGAACAGTTTAAGAAATTAATCAAAATACTAACTAATTTGTGAGTAACTCACGTCCAACTCGGTATTTTGATGAATTTCTTAAACTGGTCACTTTCAAGTAAAGATTTTTATGTAAACCCGTGAAGATGATAATTCTACTGGCGCAATTAGAATGCCATAAGCCTACTTTGGCGTATTAGTTTACAAAATGGGAAAAACCAAATTAAATTTGAATTTCGCGGGCAGACTCGTATAATCCACCTTAAGTGCGCAGTTTTTTGCAGAGTTCCTATAGCCGCCTTCCGGCTCCATCGTCAGATCAGCTCCATGTCACAATAATATTGCGTTGACTTACATACATACTATACATGCTCAGTCGAAAACCGGGAAGTGGTTCTAAATTCTAATTCAGATTGCAAGCTTTAACATAATTAAACATACTTAAAAATGTAACATGCTTGTAAAAATTTTGTTTAGTTTATGTTATTATAGAACCTCGAATATGGCTACGAACTTACTCTTGGGAATGGCGCTAGATGTCGCTACGCTACAAATACCGCATAAATTTCATTTATCATGTTAATATTTCATCACAGATTTAAACTAGCTTGAATTTTTCACAGAATTAAGAAACCATTGACCTTAATAACCTAATATAGTATAAAATTCTCATGTCGCGGTGTTTTTTACCAAACTCCTCCGAAACGGCTGGACCGATTTTTATGAATCACCTATCAACTTGGTAATATTATTTTATTTTAACAGAAATCAATTAAATACATATTATGTGTTTAATAAATAAACAGTTGAGTTATATCACATTAATGATAAATACGACATACGACGATATGTAGTTATAGATATGTTCACAAAATGGCATACAGATGTGGCGAAATAGAGGATGTTTCACACTTGCTATTGGCTATATATATATATATATATATATACCGAGTTGGATGTGAGTTACTCACAAATTAGTCAGTATTTTGATTAATTTCTTAAACTGGTCACTTTCAAGTAAAGATTTTTATGTAAACCTGTGAAGATGATAATTCTACTGGCGCAATTAGAATGCCATTAGCCTAGTTTGTCGTATTAGTTTACAAATTGCGAAAAACCAAATTAAATTTGAATTTCGCGGGCAGACTCGTATAATCATCCTTATGCTACTACTACTTAGTACCTAATATGAATCCTCACACTGCGCGAATGTGACTCGCACTTGGCTGGTTTTTCTAAATTATAAAACATTACTCTGGTGCTGGACTCTGGAGCCTGTCAGTGTTACATGGATATTAAAGGACTAAGTTACGAGCAAACAGTATTTTATTCCATCCCACACCTTATTCATGTATTTAGTGATTATATAATCGAACTATAACTCTTAGCCGACGTTTACGCAAAGGCGTGGCGTTGTGCGACGCGTGCTGCGTCGTGTCTAGGGCTATCGAATACCGGATTTTTTCAATACCGGTATTAATACCGGAAATATTTTTTTCAATCCCGGGATCCCGGTATTGAAAATTTAGTAATGTAATTTGAAATCGTTTAAATTGTGTTACTTTGTAAAAATATTGATATAAAATATAGACTCCTATAATATTTGTACGCCTCTACGGCTAATGTGCTGGACTGCAAAATAATAATAATTATATTTACCATCTTATCGACATACATTATGCAAATAAAGAATTGAATTGAATTAATCAATTCCATAAATATGTTGACCGAGGAAAACGCTCTTTTCGCCTGTACGCCTAAAACGCTCATAATTCCCTTTTCAACTCTCACAATAGATTCATTTTATCAATGCTAAAGGAAGCTTGGGTTTAGATACTTTTTTTTAGTTTTAGCCTCCATTTCTGCTTCCAGTTGTTTTTTCAGTTCAAATCAACTCATTATTGGGCTGCAGGCATGTCTGCAGAAAATTTCAAAAAGGCCTAGGATCCTGGTATAAGCCAATACCGGTATCCCGGTATTGGAAGCCCTCGATTATTATTATGGCGATACGTGGTCTCGTCTACGGAGACGCTGCGCCCGCGACAGACCCGAATCACGAATACCGCTAGTCTTAATTCGGATTTCACACGACGCAGACCTTTCAGACCTTCGTCATTTTATAAAGGCAGAAAGTTTGTCTGCATATGTCCCCGATAGAGATAAGAACGATCCCCGACTATGAAGTTTGGATCTTGGTGGCTTTGGGAGATGTCAGGTAGTAAAGGTGGATAAATTCAGTAATACTTTCGTCATAGTATAAATGCTGAGTTTTATATATGTTACTTGGGGAGCTATCAAAAGATGTTTCCTCAGCAGTCAGACACTTCTGATGGTTCCAACCCCGTGTCAGACACTTCTTCAACTGCGCACCGCCATCTTGTGACCTTCCGTATCCTGCTATATTATGGTTCAACTGCCTCATTGGTCTAGTGGTTAGCTTGTTCGACTGCGGATGACGAGGTCCCGGGTTCGAGTCCCGGGTCGGGCCCTTAAAAAAAATGTATTGGGTTTTTCTGCAAAGAAATTCTCAGTACTAGCCCGGAGTTAGGAAGTAGGCGGTTAGACACCCCCATGCCTCGGAGAGCACGTAAAGCCGTCGGTCCTGCGCCTGATCTCTCTCCGGTCGTGTTGGATTTCCGTCCCATCGGACTATGAGAGTGAGGGAATAGAGGGTGCACCTGTGTTTGCGCACACACTTGTGCACTATAATATCTCCCGCGCAGATGGCTGATCTCAAAGGAGGTCGACCGCCGTGATGGGATTCGGTTGGGAGGACATTATTTCTATTATATTATGGTACATGACATAATATTATTTCAGTCACTTCAGCCGCAGAAGTCGCTTGCAAAATAAATAGTTACAAATAAATTAATTAAGAGATTAAATAAATAAAAAAAATATGGTACATATTTCTGTGGAAGGTATTCCAATAATACAAAGATTCAACGCACAACACATCATTTATTAAATAATAATAACTAATAGGTATATAACAAACAGTTCACAACATAACGCAATAGCCAAAAGTGCCTTGCATTTAATACTTCGCAGCAATATCATAATTGCAATTTAAGAGGACATTTCGCATCTCTATCTCTCGCACATTCATTGTTTTCAATGATTGTAAATATCTCAAGTCATCATCATCATCATTAGCAACCCATCAACGGCTCACTACTGAGCGCAGGTCTCCTCTCAGAGAAGGGATATAGGCCATAGTCCACCACGCTGGCCCAATGCGAATTGGTGGACTTCACACACCTTCGAGAACATTATGAAGAACTCTTAGATGTGCAGGTTTCCTCACGATGTTTTCCTTCACCGTCGAAGCAAGTGATATTTAATTGCTTAAACACACTTGACTCCGAAAAGTTAGAGGTGCGTACCCGGGATCGAACCTGCGACCCCCCGAATAGGAGACCACAGTCCTAACCACTAGGCTATCACTGCTTGATTGAAATATCTCAGATGCTTTTGACTAAATATGGTCAATTATTATCCTTGTCAATAAAATTAGATACGGATATATTTTTAGATATAGTTTCAAATTCAAATTCAAAATGATTTATTTCATGTAGGCCAACCTGTGGCTCTTATGACACGTCATGGCTCTACCACCGGTTCGGAAAGCGGATTCTGCTGAGAAGAGCCGGCAAGAAACTCAATATATATATATATTCAATTCATGTTAAGACGGGCAGATGGTTTTATTATTATATACCTAGATTTTGATAGAAAAATGGCGAAAACTACTATTTTTATTTATTTTATTTTTTTATTTTATTTTACAGGAAAACTTACAGCTAATATAAAAAAGTAAATAGATAAGAACAGAAGAAAATTATAGCTAATTATAAGTTACAACTGGGAAGAAAAAAGAATGGGGGGGAGAAAAAAGAATAACAATATGCGGTGAAAAACAAGAAGAATTAAAAAAAGTAATCTAAAAAAAAAAAACTGAAAAAAGTAATCTGGTATTAACTTTTATCGCTCTTATAATAGATAACAAATTGATCACATTTAGTCAAAAGTATCCGAGATCTTTACAATCATTGAAGATATTAGAATGTGCGAGAGAGAGGGATGCGGAACGTAATAGTCTCTTAACTAATAATCTGAGTTATTTTATGAAACTAAACCAAAATATTCAGATGTAATTAATGGAAGATTAAGGTCCTATTTCATCATTGCGAAGTGAAATATACAACTGATATACAAATTTTAATGTTTTGACAGTTTTGCAATCTGTCAAAATGACGAAATATTTCACTTGGAAACGGTTAAATAGGCTTTAATGTGGCTAAATTTTGTTGTTGGTATTCATTTTCGCAAGGGGCATTATGAAAGTGATTTGACATTGTGTTCAACAGAATTAGCCACATCGTCATACAAAAATGTCAAAATAATGTGACAGATTTATGTTATCCTTGCGACATATACAAAATAAAACAAATACCTGCACTGTTATTATAATTTATTCCATCTATGAAAAAAAGAATTTAGGGATTGGAAAAGGGTAAGTATAAGTATTTCCAACAATACAAAATAAAAATATTTCCATCAAACTCATACGAAAAAACAATAAAAATAAAATGACTATTACAATTATGCAATATACAGTTCAAATCTCAGTTTTCGTCATCCAAAAACACAAAAAATGCAATTACATAACGCACTATTTATAATTACACTAGTTTACTTTAATGTGAATAATCACATTTTATTGCATAATAATATAAAAATGTGAATCAAATAACAATAATTACCACATTTTGTCCCATATGGGGTATATGGGTTAAGAAAACAATATTGTATGTAATTCAAAGTAACCATAGATGTTTGGTTAATTTTTTTTATAATATTTTAGTATAAAGTACGTTTATGACATCACGGTTCACTATTTCATACTAGGTAGAGTCATGACGTGTCATAAGAGCCACAGGTTGGCCTACGTGTAATAAATAATTTTGAATTTTTAGCTGATACGTTTTCAAAATAAAGAGTTGCTTGTTTGATTAGTTGGTAACATTCCTATTAATATGGTAATGTACCGTCTGTAAGCCTCAATTTTTTTATTCGTTATTTTTAAACAAACATAATATTACTAACTACATGTATTTAAATTGACTTATGTCTTATTCACCACCTTCGAGTAAACTTCAACCGACAAATAAAGTTGACGTTTTGATAGTTTTTGTATGGACAATCAGACAAAAACGTTTAAATTAATTTTTTCGGTTAAAGTTTCCTTGAAGGTGGTGAAAACAGTCCCTTAATGCAATAAAAATTTGATTATTCACCTTAAATGTCAAAACAGACAAAAGTCGGTTAGGTACTTATATAATTATTCTTTAATAGTTTAAAACATCACAGAGTTGGGCGCTTCGCTCCAAGTTGCCTCAATAGTAGGAAGTTATCCTTAACTACAAATGTTTAAGAATGTTAACGCTGATATGAGTCAAATTACATCTTAGTAATCATTCAGTTCATAAATGGCAGAGCAGGCAGAAATAGTAGTTAGTGGTATCTAGAGTGAATATAAATTAGTATTTATTTTTTATTAAAGTGTTAACCAACACTTAAGGAAATATCAAGAAAGAGGAATATATAATTTATTCTGATATTTCGGATATAAATTAGTGTTTTGTAGACACAGACTTATAAAAAGTGCTGTGACAGATGAACAGACAGAAATTAGAAGTGATTCCATAAGTGTTCCGTTTTTCACATTTGGGTACAGAACACTATAAGTCCAGATAAACCTATGTCCTGATATATGCATTTTTTAACACTTTCCACACATCGTCATACAAGAACTGTCATAAATTTACATTTAACAGTTATTACCACAAGTCTTATTATGTCAATTTGCGTAAAAAGGTCGTCGCACTCAAAAATACATGAACGTATATATGCGTCACACATATTTTTAGTAAATTATAGTTATGTACCTTTCATATGAAAACAATAAAAAAATATAAAATTAAAATTCAGGTAACCCATTTGTTTATCACGAGGACATTTTTAGTACAGGCTACGAAACGTTTCTAAATAATAGCAGTTACGTGCGATTATGGCAGATTCTGGACTGTATGATTACTAATCTGTGGTAAAATGGAATGGCACACTTTCATGTTTTTTCGTCATATTCAATGTCTTTTAGACTTGGCAGGTTTTATTTTTATAAATTAATATTTAAATAATGATACGCTTACAATCTAATTTTTTTATATATTTTGGAATGATTTCATCGATCACAAGCCTTCGAATGTGGAAAAAATATAAAATGCTCTTAAGATTCTGACAAAAATATTCATCATGGATTATTTTCAATTATTTTGTTTAACAATCTGTACATACAAGAATCAAAAAATAAAAACAATTTACAATCCCAATATCACTCTATTTTATTTTTTAAATAAATTTGGACTATTTCAATTTATGTTTTGTATTAAAAATTCTAAATACATACACAACCATTGTGACCTTGAACTAATTAAGATCACGAGATTTTCGCATCAAAAACTTTTACTAATTAGCCTACTTTTTCAAGAAATCAACAATAAATTATATACTCTAATAGTAAAATTACTAAAAAGGAGTTGGTTTTGAAACTCGTATATCTTTTAAATTGTGACTAAAAATTAAAAATACTGTATCAACCGTTATTTAGCTTCTGCATAACACGTATTTTTCGATAGCACCAGCAGGGTCGCCTAAATTTGTCTCTTTTCTTACCATTAAATTGCCGAATATATCGTCTCATAAACTGAAAAAGAAAGAAAAACTGTTGTTTATTTTAGTTAGATGATGCATATAGTTGAGAGAGTTCTTTAGGGCTATTCTCTATCTCAGTGGCTTTCTCTATAGGACCATAGATAGAGAGAGACCACAGACAATATTATATCGCACGTTTTACAAACAATGATTCTAGCAATAATTTGACAAAGACAATATACTACACTGTCGAAAGTTGCTAACTAAATCTGTCAAAACCGCGTTTTGTATGACGAAGTTTATTATACTCTTTGGACGAAGTGCCGATTTGACAGTTTTTTAACAACGTTCCATTGTTTTGTGTAGCCACTGGAAAACATGAAAAAATAGAGAAAGCCATAAAGATGGAATATAGAGCAGGTCGCCAAAGACGCAAGTTATTTTACATATTATAAGGGGATGGTGGGTAGGGCTGAGTTACTCAAAATTAGATGAGGCTTTTAAAAGTTTTTCGCGTGATGACCACTAAAATGTTGTTGATGGTGGTGATAGTGATACTGACGATGGTGATGATGACGATGATAATAAATTATAATAATGTCCTGCCGACTGAATCCGGTCACGGCGGCCAACCTCCTAAAAATAGCCATCTCCGCGGGAGATATTGTAGTGCACAATTGTGTGCGCAAACACAGATGCACTCTCTATTCCCTCACTCTCATAGTCCGATGGGATGCAACTCCGACACGACCAGGGAGAGATGACACTTACAGCGGCGGCGGCGGCGCCTTGATGAGCACGGGGGAGGGCAGCGAGGGGGGCTCCGGCCGCGTCAGTTCACGTCCTCTATGGTGATGACGACACTTACAGCGTCAGCGGGTGGTGAGCTTGTCCGTGTCCCTGTCGGAGGGCGGCGCGGGCTCGGAGCGCGGCGCCTTGATGAGCACGGGGGAGGGCAGCGAGGGGGGCTCCGGCCGCGTCAGTTCACGTCCTCTATGGTGATGACGACACTTACAGCGTCAGCGGGTGGTGAGCTTGTCCGTGTCCCTGTCGGAGGGCGGCGCGGGCTCGGAGCGCGGCGCCTTGATGAGCACGGGGGAGGGCAGCGAGGGGGGCTCCGGCCGCGTCAGTTCACGTCCTCTATGGTGATGACGACACTTACAGCGTCAGCGGGTGGTGAGCTTGTCCGTGTCCCTGTCGGAGGGCGGCGCGGGCTCGGAGCGCGGCGCCTTGATGAGCACGGGGGAGGGCAGCGAGGGGGGCTCCGGCCGCGTCAGTTCACGTCCTCTATGGTGATGACGACACTTACAGCGTCAGCGGGTGGTGAGCTTGTCCGTGTCCCTGTCGGAGGGCGGCGCGGGCTCGGAGCGCGGCGCCTTGATGAGCACGGGGGAGGGCAGCGAGGGGGGCTCCGGCCGCGTCAGTTCACGTCCTCTATGGTGATGACGACACTTACAGCGTCAGCGGGTGGTGAGCTTGTCCGTGTCCCTGTCGGAGGGCGGCGCGGGCTCGGAGCGCGGCGCCTTGATGAGCACGGGGGAGGGCAGCGAGGGGGGCTCCGGCCGCGTCAGTTCACGTCCTCTATGGTGATGACGACACTTACAGCGTCAGCGGGTGGTGAGCTTGTCCGTGTCCCTGTCGGAGGGCGGCGCGGGCTCGGAGCGCGGCGCCTTGATGAGCACGGGGGAGGGCAGCGAGGGGGGCTCCGGCCGCGTCAGGGGCGTCAGCGCGCCGGAGTTCACGTCCTCTATGGCTTTCCGGAGCTGCAACGAACAGAGAAACACTCAGCGGGAGAGAGAAATAGAGTGTTCATTAAACCAAAGTACGCTTAAATTTGCAATTGGCAATACTGGGTCACTCCTGCTGTGCCGACCCCGATTGGTCAATGCCGGCAACATAATACGCCGCTAGCGCCGCTAGCGCTAGAGAGAGAGAGAGTGTTCATTAAACCAAAGTACGCTTAAATTTGCAATTGGCAATACTGGGTCACTCCTGCTGTGCCGAACCCGATTGGTCAATGCCGGCAACATAATACGCCGCTAGCGCCACCAAACGAGCAAATTGGGTGCAAGAAGAAAGCCGTTCGTAACTGGTGTTCTGACTGTGAGCTCCACGCCGTGCTTGATATCCAGAAATTTACAAAAGGACTGCTTAATTGTGCCGTGTACACCGCAAATCCACCGGAGGATAGTGGCTCATCGCTGTGCATTCGGGGAGCCTGGACGAGCCAGAAGCGATAAGTGGTCCCTTTATTGTAAATTGACGGTTTGGGTGTACTCTGGATAACTGGACACATCCAGAGTAGGAATCGTATTCCAGAAAGGTCCTTCGTAGCAACAGAGAGTTGTCCTGCTCTGGGTATCTCTTCGGGATCAGGGTCTATTTACTATCTCAGTGGCTCAATCTCAAAGTCTCAATACAGTTTTTGCAATTCACGACGGCGAGTGAGCTTTACTCGTGGTTACTTCGTGTACATGCACATTGCATAAGTGTCAAAGCCTAGGTAGGAGCGGGCAGGCGCGAGCATTGCGCTCGCTCACACTTATACAGATATGACACACACACACAACCATAAGTCAGTCGCCCTCGTGAATTGCAAGAACTATAACTGTAATGCAGTGTCATTCACAGACATAAAGTAGCCCCATCCCCAACGGGTGCCACCGGCGGGAATGGGGCTACTTTATGTCTGACCATCTTAAGATAGAAGTTAGTCGGTATGCATTTTTGGAACGTCCCTCATTGTGGAAACACTGCATATATAGCATTGTATCTACTGTATTGTAAACTTGTTTTGAAAAGAGCAACCGCCGAGTTTCTTGCTGGTTCTTCTCGGCAGGAAGGGCATTCCGAACCAGTGGTAGTTTCATCGACGATTCAAAAGCAGTTGTAGAAAAGTTTATTTGAATAAAAAACATTTCTATTCTATTCTAAAAGTGTCAAAGCCTAGGTGGGAGCGGGCAGGCGCGAGCATTGCGCTCGCTCACACTTATACAGATATGACACACACACACACACAACCATAAGCCAGTCGCCCTCGTGAATTGCAAGAACTATAACTGTAATGCAGTGTCACTTACCTCTTTCAAAGACACCACCCCGATGAGTCGCCCGATGGCCGTCACGTACGCGCGGCTCACTCCCAGCGTCGAGAACAGCGAATGTACCTGGGAAATAGTTGATGCGCCATTAGGGTAACATCTACAGATGGCACGTCTCTCACTCAGCTCAGACTCAAGACTGAGCTAAAACGAGACAGATTAACAGTACCCGGCGATATATATTGCACATCGGCCTTTGGAATAAAACGCTATTTCTATTCTATTGCAAGGAAAGCTAGCCAGAAATTGACGTAGTAATTACTGAAATCTCTTCACAATCGGCGAGCACATCACGTAACATACTTATATAAAAAAATGCAGTCGAACTGTGAATAGAATAGAATAGCGTTTTATTCCAAAGGCCGATGTGCAATATATATCGCCGGGTACTGTATGTTTGTGTCTCATTTGAACTCTATCTTGAGTCTTTTATTCGATGACAAGCTAGTCCTTGACTGCGATCTCACCTGATAGTAAGTGACGATGCAGTCTAAGATGGTAGCGCGCTACCTTGGAAGGGGGTATGGCAGTGAACATTCAACCCCCCCGTGATACCCCTAATCGGTTTCTACACGCCATCGTGCCGGAACGCTAAATCGCTTGGGGACACGTCTTTGACGGTAGGGTGGTAACTAGCCACGGCCAACGAAAGCCTCCCACCAGACCAGACCAGAGACAATTCAGAAATTATAAATTCCCAAATTGACCCCGCCGGGAATCGAACCCGAGATTCCAATTTATAAGACCACAGCGCTCACCACTGCACCAGGAGGTCGTCAAAAACTAGCACCAATTTGAAGAAAGTGAAATCACTTTGGGCGATCGGATCAACAGCTGGCGGCCGCCGGCACAAGCACTTAAATAGGCTCCGTGCACAAGCTTGGGTAAGTCTTAGTCCTAGCTTATAATGGTAATATAGCGGCCACATACACCCAAGAACTGAGCTATACAATACCGTGGCAGTGCGGATACAAACTCCAACATACCTTCAGCAGCGATGTCCGCTCGACCAGCTGGAAGGGCGCGGGGTCGATGTGACAGATGTACAGGGTCTCGTCTTCGAACTCCGAGTCGTACACACAAACTCCAACATACCTTCAGCAGCGATGTCCGCTCGACCAGCTGGAAGGGCGCGGGGTCGATGTGACAGATGTACAGGGTCTCGTCTTCGAGCTCCGAGTCGTACACACAAACTCCAACATACCTTCAGCAGCGATGTCCGCTCGACCAGCTGGAAGGGCGCGGGGTCGATGTGACAGATGTACAGGGTCTCGTCTTCGAACTCCGAGTCGTACACACAAACTCCAACATACCTTCAGCAGCGATGTCCGCTCGACCAGCTGGAAGGGCGCGGGGTCGATGTGACAGATGTACAGGGTCTCGTCTTCGAACTCCGAGTCGTACACACAAACTCCAACATACCTTCAGCAGCGATGTCCGCTCGACCAGCTGGAAGGGCGCGGGGTCGATGTGACAGATGTACAGGGTCTCGTCTTCGAACTCAGAGTCGTACACACAAACTCCAACATACCTTCAGCAGCGATGTCCGCTCGACCAGCTGGAAGGGCGTGGGGTCGATGTGACAGATGTACAGGGTCTCGTCTTCGAACTCCGAGTCGTACACACAAACTCCAACATACCTTCAGCAGCGATGTCCGCTCGACCAGCTGGAAGGGCGCGGGGTCGATGTGACAGATGTACAGGGTCTCGTCTTCGAACTCCGAGTCGTACACACAAACTCCAACATACCTTCAGCAGCGATGTCCGCTCGACCAGCTGGAAGGGCGCGGGGTCGATGTGACAGATGTACAGGGTCTCGTCTTCGAACTCCGAGTCGTACACACAAACTCCAACATACCTTCAGCAGCGATGTCCGCTCGACCAGCTGGAAGGGCGCGGGGTCGATGTGACAGATGTACAGGGTCTCGTCTTCGAACTCCGAGTCGTACACACAAACTCCAACATACCTTCAGCAGCGATGTCCGCTCGACCAGCTGGAAGGGCGCGGGGTCGATGTGACAGATGTACAGGGTCTCGTCTTCGAACTCCGAGTCGTACACACAAACTCCAACATACCTTCAGCAGCGATGTCCGCTCGACCAGCTGGAAGGGCGCGGGGTCGATGTGACAGATGTACAGGGTCTCGTCTTCGAACTCCGAGTCGTACACACAAACTCCAACATACCTTCAGCAGCGATGTCCGCTCGACCAGCTGGAAGGGCGCGGGGTCGATGTGACAGATGTACAGGGTCTCGTCTTGGAACTCCGAGTCGTACACACAAACTCCAACATACCTTCAGCAGCGATGTCCGCTCGACCAGCTGGAAGGGCGCGGGGTCGATGTGACAGATGTACAGGGTCTCGTCTTCGAGCTCCGAGTCGTACACACAAACTCCAACATACCTTCAGCAGCGATGTCCGCTCGACCAGCTGGAAGGGCGCGGGGTCGATGTGACAGATGTACAGGGTCTCGTCTTCGAACTCCGAGTCGTACACACAAACTCCAACATACCTTCAGCAGCGATGTCCGCTCGACCATTGATACCTCGATATATCAGTCATAGATCATGGAATATCTGACCACAAAGGTATAATATGTAACATAATCGCCCCTAGTAACAAACACCCAACTTCCGAAGCTTATTACTTTTCAACTAGGATTTTTAATAAAACAAATATACAAAATTTTAAACAATCAATCCAGAACATAAATTGGGAAGATACCTTATCCAACAGTAAAACCATAAATGAAAATTACAATACGTTCTCAAATATACTAACTAAACATCTCAATGAATTTATTCCGAAAAAAAGAATAAAACACAAGTCAAAAAATTCTGCAAAAACCCTCACAATTGGTATCCGAAAGTCATGTAAAAATAAACGTATTTTAAAAATAATGCTTAATCAATCAGACGATAAAACCTTAAAAAATATTTTTAAGAAATATTCAAAACTATTAGATAAATGTGTTAAAACCTGCGATAAACTAAACTACATACAACGATTAAAACAATCAAAAAATAAAACCAAAACTATGTGGAATCTCGTTCAAGAGATAACAAATAAAAAAAGAGGCAAACAAAAACGCAACATCGCCCTGTTAGTTCAAAACAAGGAAATAACCTCGGCGCGTGAAATAGCGAACATATTAAATAATTATTATGCATCGGTAGGACAGCGCCTTCTACAAAAAAATAAGATAACCACGCCCCTCGCCATTCAGAACAGTCACTCCAAAGAAAAAGTTCAAGCCTCTGCGTCTGCCGTAAACTCATTTTATTGCAGACCGGTGACCGAAGCGGAAGTCATTGCCATCGTGCGAAATATGAATAATAAAAATAGTTTCGGGTGGGATGGTATTCCTATCTCTTTAATAAAGGCATGTTTGTTGCAACTAGCGCCGCCGATAACAAAACTAATAAACCAGTCTTTTGAAGAAGGCATTTTCCCGGATTTACTGAAAATAGCAAAAATTAAACCTATATTAAAAAAGGGAGGAAGTTCGAAGGACCCTAGCCAATACCGACCCATAGCATTACTCCCAGCTATTTCTAAAATCTTTGAAAAAGCCATGGCAAATCGGATATACAATTTCTTCGAAAAATTTAAACTACTTAACGAAAATCAGTATGGTTTCCGAAAAAATCGCTCGACCGCGCTTGCAGTGATAAAATATGTGCAAGAAATACTTAGCTATATAGATGATAAAAAATACGCAGTAGGGTTACTACTCGACATGACAAAGGCTTATGATAACGTTTCCCACAAAATTCTACTCGACAAACTATTTGAAATGGGAATACGTGGAAATACTCATAAATGGTTTACTTCTTATTTATATAACCGTAAGCAATTCGTAGAAATAGAAGAATATAATACAGAAAAATCAGAATTCATTAATTTTGCATCCAATATAATAATGACTAATACCTCAATACCGCAGGGAAGCGTTTTAGGGTGCGTCCTCTTTTTAACTTATATAAATAACTTGCCAAATATAGTACAGCAGGGCCTATGCATTATGTTCGCTGACGATATTTCTATTTTATTCAAATGTGCAAATACTAACGATGCTAACTTGCTCCTAGGTGAAACGTTAAGTAGCGTCAAAACATGGTTACTTAATATAAATTTAGAAATTAACTTCAAAAAAACTAAAATTATTCAATTTAAGCCCTATCAAAAGCTACCGCTATGTCTTAATTTGCAGTCCGATGGAGAAGAAGTAGAAGAAGTAAACAACTTTACATTACTAGGAATAACACTAGACACACATATAAACTGGAAAGACCATATAGAAAACCTAAAAAATAAGATTTCCAAATTTATTTATGCCTTGAGTGTTATAAAAAGAAAAACTAATTTTGAGACAGCCCTATCAACATACTACGCGTACGCATACGCCTGGTTTCGATATGGCATAGTAGTATGGGGAGACAGTACAAACTTCAACCAACTGTTCGTCCTCCAAAAGAAATGTCTCCGCATTCTGGTAAATATAACAAGACGTGAAAGTTGTAAACCATATTTTATCAAGGAAAAACTCTTAACTTTGCCATGTATCTATATCTATGAAATCGTGACTTTTGTACGCAAAAACCCGGGTATTTGTAATGAAATCACACGAAATCATAACTATTTACAATACTCGGAATAAGGATAAAACCCGATTGGCGATACCAAAGGGTAATATGGTTATGTTCACCAAAAGTCCACACTCAAGAGCAGTATATATATTTAATAAACTACCGGACGGTCTTAAGAAAATTGACAAAGATACAATTTTTTACCGCAAATTAAAAGATTTTCTCATACAAAAATGTTATTACACTGTAAATGAATACTTGTCAGAAGAATAATAATTGATATTGTATAAAAAAATAGTTTGTATGTAATATGTAATGAACTTTTCATACTTAAAAGACATTAAAGGATTTACAAATATTGATTAGAAATTTTTGTACTCCACTACCTTTTTACTGACATTGTAAATTATTATTTCTTTTAACTTTTTCTTTAATTTAATAAAATAATAATTAATATTATATAAAGACATAGACTGTAATAAACTTTTTATGATTGTAATTAACATGACTTTTTGGGATTTATTAATATTTTAATTGAAATTTGAACTTAACTACTTTTAACCAGCTTTTAACTGACATTGTATTATTTTATTTTATTTTATTTCCTGTGTATGTATCTTTAAATGTAATATTTTTTGTTTGCCATACCCTCACAGGGTCTCATGTGTATATGTACCTACCTGTTACATGTGAAATGCAATAAAGAACTATGAACTATGACCAGCTGGAAGGGCGCGGGGTCGATGTGACAGATGTACAGGGTCTCGTCTTCGAACTCCGAGTCGTACACACAAACTCCAACATACCTTCAGCAGCGATGTCCGCTCGACCAGCTGGAAGGGCGCGGGGTCGATGTGACAGATGTACAGGGTCTCGTCTTCGAGCTCCGAGTCGTACACACAAACTCCAACATACCTTCAGCAGCGATGTCCGCTCGACCAGCTGGAAGGGCGCGGGGTCGATGTGACAGATGTACAGGGTCTCGTCTTCGAACTCCGAGTCGTACACACAAACTCCAACATACCTTCAGCAGCGATGTCCGCTCGACCAGCTGGAAGGGCGCGGGGTCGATGTGACAGATGTACAGGGTCTCGTCTTCGAGCTCCGAGTCGTACACACAAACTCCAACATACCTTCAGCAGCGATGTCCGCTCGACCAGCTGGAAGGGCGCGGGGTCGATGTGACAGATGTACAGGGTCTCGTCTTCGAGCTCCGAGTCGTACACACAAACTCCAACATACCTTCAGCAGCGATGTCCGCTCGACCAGCTGGAAGGGCGCGGGGTCGATGTGACAGATGTACAGGGTCTCGTCTTCGAGCTCCGAGTTGTACACACAAACTCCAACATACCTTCAGCAGCGATGTCCGCTCGACCAGCTGGAAGGGCGCGGGGTCGATGTGACAGATGTACAGGGTCTCGTCTTCGAGCTCCGAGTCGTACACACAAACTCCAACATGCCTTCAGCAGCGATGTCCACTCGACCAGCTGGAAGGGCGCGGGGTCGATGTGACAGATGTACAGGGTCTCGTCTTCGAGCTCCGAGTCGTACACACAAACTCCAACATACCTTCAGCATCGATGTCCGCTCGACCAGCTGGAAGGGCGCGGGGTCGATGTGACAGATGTACAGGGTCTCGTCTTCGAGCTCCGAGTCGTACACACAAACTCCAACATACCTTCAGCAGCGATGTCCGCTCGACCAGCTGGAAGGGCGCGGGGTCGATGTGACAGATGTACAGGGTCTCGTTTTCGAGCTCCGAGTCGTACACACAAACTCCAACATACCTTCAGCAGCGATGTCCGCTCGACTAGCTGGAAGGGCGCGGGGTCGATGTGACAGATGTACAGGGTCTCGTCTTCGAGCTCCGAGTCGTACACTCAAACTCCAACATACCTTCAGCAGCGATGTCCGCTCGACCAGCTGGAAGGGCGCGGGGTCGATGTGACAGATGTACAGGGTCTCGTCTTCGAGCTCCGAGTCGTACACACAAACTCCAACATACCTTCAGCAGCGATGTCCGCTCGACCAGCTGGAAGGGCGCGGGGTCGATGTGACAGATGTACAGGGTCTCGTCTTCGAACTCCGAGTCGTACACACAAACTCCAACATACCTTCAGCAGCGATGTCCGCTCGACCAGCTGGAAGGGCGCGGGGTCGATGTGACAGATGTACAGGGTCTCGTCTTCGAGCTCCGAGTCGTACACACAAACTCCAACATACCTTCAGCAGCGATGTCCGCTCGACCAGCTGGAAGGGCGCGGGGTCGATGTGACAGATGTACAGGGTCTCGTCTTCGAACTCCGAGTCGTACACACAAACTCCAACATACCTTCAGCAGCGATGTCCGCTCGACCAGCTGGAAGGGCGCGGGGTCGATGTGACAGATGTACAGGGTCTCGTCTTCGAGCTCCGAGTCGTACACACAAACTCCAACATGCCTTCAGCAGCGATGTCCACTCGACCAGCTGGAAGGGCGCGGGGTCGATGTGACAGATGTACAGGGTCTCGTCTTCGAGCTCCGAGTCGTACACACAAACTCCAACATACCTTCAGCATCGATGTCCGCTCGACCAGCTGGAAGGGCGCGGGGTCGATGTGACAGATGTACAGGGTCTCGTCTTCGAGCTCCGAGTCGTACACACAAACTCCAACATACCTTCAGCAGCGATGTCCGCTCGACCAGCTGGAAGGGCGCGGGGTCGATGTGACAGATGTACAGGGTCTCGTTTTCGAGCTCCGAGTCGTACACACAAACTCCAACATACCTTCAGCAGCGATGTCCGCTCGACTAGCTGGAAGGGCGCGGGGTCGATGTGACAGATGTACAGGGTCTCGTCTTCGAGCTCCGAGTCGTACACTCAAACTCCAACATACCTTCAGCAGCGATGTCCGCTCGACCAGCTGGAAGGGCGCGGGGTCGATGTGACAGATGTACAGGGTCTCGTCTTCGAGCTCCGAGTCGTACACACAAACTCCAACATACCTTCAGCAGCGATGTCCGCTCGACCAGCTGGAAGGGCGCGGGGTCGATGTGACAGATGTACAGGGTCTCGTCTTCGAGCTCCGAGTCGTACACACAAACTCCAACATACCTTCAGCAGCGATGTCCGCTCGACCAGCTGGAAGGGCGCGGGGTCGATGTGACAGATGTACAGGGTCTCGTCTTCGAACTCCGAGTCGTACACACAAACTCCAACATACCTTCAGCAGCGATGTCCGCTCGACCAGCTGGAAGGGCGCGGGGTCGATGTGACAGATGTACAGGGTCTCGTCTTCGAGCTCCGAGTCGTACACACAAACTCCAACATACCTTCAGCAGCGATGTCCGCTCGACCAGCTGGAAGGGCGCGGGGTCGATGTGACAGATGTACAGGGTCTCGTCTTCGAACTCCGAGTCGTACACACAAACTCCAACATACCTTCAGCAGCGATGTCCGCTCGACCAGCTGGAAGGGCGCGGGGTCGATGTGACAGATGTACAGGGTCTCGTCTTCGAACTCCGAGTCGTACACACAAACTCCAACATACCTTCAGCAGCGATGTCCGCTCGACCAGCTGGAAGGGCGCGGGGTCGATGTGACAGATGTACAGGGTCTCGTCTTCGAACTCCGAGTCGTACACACAAACTCCAACATACCTTCAGCAGCGATGTCCGCTCGACCAGCTGGAAGGGCGCGGGGTCGATGTGACAGATGTACAGGGTCTCGTCTTCGAGCTCCGAGTCGTACACACAAACTCCAACATACCTTCAGCAGCGATGTCCGCTCGACCAGCTGGAAGGGCGCGGGGTCGATGTGACAGATGTACAGGGTCTCGTCTTCGAACTCCGAGTCGTACACACAAACTCCAACATACCTTCAGCAGCGATGTCCGCTCGACCAGCTGGAAGGGCGCGGGGTCGATGTGACAGATGTACAGGGTCTCGTCTTCGAGCTCCGAGTCGTACACACAAACTCCAACATACCTTCAGCAGCGATGTCCGCTCGACCAGCTGGAAGGGCGCGGGGTCGATGTGACAGATGTACAGGGTCTCGTCTTCGAACTCCGAGTCGTACACACAAACTCCAACATACCTTCAGCAGCGATGTCCGCTCGACCAGCTGGAAGGGCGCGGGGTCGATGTGACAGATGTACAGGGTCTCGTCTTCGAGCTCCGAGTCGTACACACAAACTCCAACATGCCTTCAGCAGCGATGTCCACTCGACCAGCTGGAAGGGCGCGGGGTCGATGTGACAGATGTACAGGGTCTCGTCTTCGAGCTCCGAGTCGTACACACAAACTCCAACATACCTTCAGCATCGATGTCCGCTCGACCAGCTGGAAGGGCGCGGGGTCGATGTGACAGATGTACAGGGTCTCGTCTTCGAGCTCCGAGTCGTACACACAAACTCCAACATACCTTCAGCAGCGATGTCCGCTCGACCAGCTGGAAGGGCGCGGGGTCGATGTGACAGATGTACAGGGTCTCGTTTTCGAGCTCCGAGTCGTACACACAAACTCCAACATACCTTCAGCAGCGATGTCCGCTCGACTAGCTGGAAGGGCGCGGGGTCGATGTGACAGATGTACAGGGTCTCGTCTTCGAGCTCCGAGTCGTACACTCAAACTCCAACATACCTTCAGCAGCGATGTCCGCTCGACCAGCTGGAAGGGCGCGGGGTCGATGTGACAGATGTACAGGGTCTCGTCTTCGAGCTCCGAGTCGTACACACAAACTCCAACATACCTTCAGCAGCGATGTCCGCTCGACCAGCTGGAAGGGCGCGGGGTCGATGTGACAGATGTACAGGGTCTCGTCTTCGAGCTCCGAGTCGTACACACAAACTCCAACATACCTTCAGCAGCGATGTCCGCTCGACCAGCTGGAAGGGCGCGGGGTCGATGTGACAGATGTACAGGGTCTCGTCTTCGAACTCCGAGTCGTACACACAAACTCCAACATACCTTCAGCAGCGATGTCCGCTCGACCAGCTGGAAGGGCGCGGGGTCGATGTGACAGATGTACAGGGTCTCGTCTTCGAGCTCCGAGTCGTACACACAAACTCCAACATACCTTCAGCAGCGATGTCCGCTCGACCAGCTGGAAGGGCGCGGGGTCGATGTGACAGATGTACAGGGTCTCGTCTTCGAACTCCGAGTCGTACACACAAACTCCAACATACCTTCAGCAGCGATGTCCGCTCGACCAGCTGGAAGGGCGCGGGGTCGATGTGACAGATGTACAGGGTCTCGTCTTCGAACTCCGAGTCGTACACACAAACTCCAACATACCTTCAGCAGCGATGTCCGCTCGACCAGCTGGAAGGGCGCGGGGTCGATGTGACAGATGTACAGGGTCTCGTCTTCGAACTCCGAGTCGTACACACAAACTCCAACATACCTTCAGCAGCGATGTCCGCTCGACCAGCTGGAAGGGCGCGGGGTCGATGTGACAGATGTACAGGGTCTCGTCTTCGAACTCCGAGTCGTACACACAAACTCCAACATACCTTCAGCAGCGATGTCCGCTCGACCAGCTGGAAGGGCGCGGGGTCGATGTGACAGATGTACAGGGTCTCGTCTTGGAACTCCGAGTCGTACACACAAACTTCAACATACCTTCAGCAGCGATGTCCGCTCGACCAGCTGGAAGGGCGCGGGGTCGATGTGACAGATGTACAGGGTCTCGTCTTCGAGCTCCGAGTCGTACACACAAACTCCAACATACCTTCAGCAGCGATGTCCGCTCGACCAGCTGGAAGGGCGCGGGGTCGATGTGACAGATGTACAGGGTCTCGTCTTCGAACTCCGAGTCGTACACACAAACTCCAACATACCTTCAGCAGCGATGTCCGCTCGACCATCGATACCTCGATATATCAGTCATAGATCATGGAATATCTGACCACAAAGGTATAATATGTAACATAATCGCCCCTAGTAACAAACACCCAACTTCCGAAGCTTATTACTTTTCAACTAGGATTTTTAATAAAGCAAATATACAAAATTTTAAACAATCAATCCAGAACATAAATTGGGAAGATACCTTATCCAACAGTAAAACCATAAATGAAAATTACAATACGTTCTCAAATATACTAACTAAACATCTCAATGAATTTATTCCGAAAAAAAGAATAAAACACAAGTCAAAAAATTCTGCAAAAACCCTCACAATTGGTATCCGAAAGTCATGTAAAAATAAACGTATTTTAAAAATAATGCTTAATCAATCAGACGATAAAACCTTAAAAAATATTTTTAAGAAATATTCAAAACTATTAGATAAATGTGTTAAAACCTGCGATAAACTAAACTACATACAACGATTAAAACAATCAAAAAATAAAACCAAAACTATGTGGAATCTCGTTCAAGAGATAACAAATAAAAAAAGAGGCAAACAAAAACGCAACATCGCCCTGTTAGTTCAAAACAAGGAAATAACCTCGGCGCGTGAAATAGCGAACATATTGAATAATTATTATGCATCGGTAGGACAGCGCCTTCTACAAAAAAATAAGATAACCACGCCCCTCGCCATTCAGAACAGTCACTCCAAAGAAAAAGTTCAAGCCTCTGCGTCTGCCGTAAACTCATTTTATTGCAGACCGGTGACCGAAGCGGAAGTCATTGCCATCGTGCGAAATATGAATAATAAAAATAGTTTCGGGTGGGATGGTATTCCTATCTCTTTAATAAAGGCATGTTTGTTGCAACTAGCGCCGCCGATAACAAAACTAATAAACCAGTCTTTTGAAGAAGGCATTTTCCCGGATTTACTGAAAATAGCAAAAATTAAACCTATATTAAAAAAGGGAGGAAGTTCGAAGGACCCTAGCCAATACCGACCCATAGCATTACTCCCAGCTATTTCTAAAATCTTTGAAAAAGCCATGGCAAATCGGATATACAATTTCTTCGAAAAATTTAAACTACTTAACGAAAATCAGTATGGTTTCCGAAAAAATCGCTCGACCGCGCTTGCAGTGATAAAATATGTGCAAGAAATACTTAGCTATATAGATGATAAAAAATACGCAGTAGGGTTACTACTCGACATGACAAAGGCTTATGATAACGTTTCCCACAAAATTCTACTCGACAAACTATTTGAAATGGGAATACGTGGAAATACTCATAAATGGTTTACTTCTTATTTATATAACCGTAAGCAATTCGTAGAAATAGAAGAATATAATACAGAAAAATCAGAATTCATTAATTTTGCATCCAATATAATAATGACTAATACCTCAATACCGCAGGGAAGCGTTTTAGGGTGCGTCCTCTTTTTAACTTATATAAATAACTTGCCAAATATAGTACAGCAGGGCCTATGCATTATGTTCGCTGACGATATTTCTATTTTATTCAAATGTGCAAATACTAACGATGCTAACTTGCTCCTAGGTGAAACGTTAAGTAGCGTCAAAACATGGTTACTTAATATAAATTTAGAAATTAACTTCAAAAAAACTAAAATTATTCAATTTAAGCCCTATCAAAAGCTACCGCTATGTCTTAATTTGCAGTCCGATGGAGAAGAAGTAGAAGAAGTAAACAACTTTACATTACTAGGAATAACACTAGACACACATATAAACTGGAAAGACCATATAGAAAACCTAAAAAATAAGATTTCCAAATTTATTTATGCCTTGAGTGTTATAAAAAGAAAAACTAATTTTGAGACAGCCCTATCAACATACTACGCGTACGCATACGCCTGGTTTCGATATGGCATAGTAGTATGGGGAGACAGTACAAACTTCAACCAACTGTTCGTCCTCCAAAAGAAATGTCTCCGCATTCTGGTAAATATAACAAGACGTGAAAGTTGTAAACCATATTTTATCAAGGAAAAACTCTTAACTTTGCCATGTATCTATATCTATGAAATCGTGACTTTTGTACGCAAAAACCCGGGTATTTGTAATGAAATCACACGAAATCATAACTATTTACAATACTCGGAATAAGGATAAAACCCGATTGGCGATACCAAAGGGTAATATGGTTATGTTCACCAAAAGTCCACACTCAAGAGCAGTATATATATTTAATAAACTACCGGACGGTCTTAAGAAAATTGACAAAGATACAATTTTTTACCGCAAATTAAAAGATTTTCTCATACAAAAATGTTATTACACTGTAAATGAATACTTGTCAGAAGAATAATAATTGATATTGTATAAAAAAATAGTTTGTATGTAATATGTAATGAACTTTTCATACTTAAAAGACATTAAAGGATTTACAAATATTGATTAGAAATTTTTGTACTCCACTACCTTTTTACTGACATTGTAAATTATTATTTCTTTTAACTTTTTCTTTAATTTAATAAAATAATAATTAATATTATATAAAGACATAGACTGTAATAAACTTTTTATGATTGTAATTAACATGACTTTTTGGGATTTATTAATATTTTAATTGAAATTTGAACTTAACTACTTTTAACCAGCTTTTAACTGACATTGTATTATTTTATTTTATTTTATTTCCTGTGTATGTATCTTTAAATGTAATATTTTTTGTTTGCCATACCCTCACAGGGTCTCATGTGTATATGTACCTACCTGTTACATGTGAAATGCAATAAAGAACTATGAACTATGACCAGCTGGAAGGGCGCGGGGTCGATGTGACAGATGTACAGGGTCTCGTCTTCGAACTCCGAGTCGTACACACAAACTCCAACATACCTTCAGCAGCGATGTCCGCTCGACCAGCTGGAAGGGCGCGGGGTCGATGTGACAGATGTACAGGGTCTCGTCTTCGAGCTCCGAGTCGTACACACAAACTCCAACATACCTTCAGCAGCGATGTCCGCTCGACCAGCTGGAAGGGCGCGGGGTCGATGTGACAGATGTACAGGGTCTCGTCTTCGAACTCCGAGTCGTACACACAAACTCCAACATACCTTCAGCAGCGATGTCCGCTCGACCAGCTGGAAGGGCGCGGGGTCGATGTGACAGATGTACAGGGTCTCGTCTTCGAGCTCCGAGTCGTACACACAAACTCCAACATACCTTCAGCAGCGATGTCCGCTCGACCAGCTGGAAGGGCGCGGGGTCGATGTGACAGATGTACAGGGTCTCGTCTTCGAGCTCCGAGTCGTACACACAAACTCCAACATACCTTCAGCAGCGATGTCCGCTCGACCAGCTGGAAGGGCGCGGGGTCGATGTGACAGATGTACAGGGTCTCGTCTTCGAGCTCCGAGTTGTACACACAAACTCCAACATACCTTCAGCAGCGATGTCCGCTCGACCAGCTGGAAGGGCGCGGGGTCGATGTGACAGATGTACAGGGTCTCGTCTTCGAGCTCCGAGTCGTACACACAAACTCCAACATGCCTTCAGCAGCGATGTCCACTCGACCAGCTGGAAGGGCGCGGGGTCGATGTGACAGATGTACAGGGTCTCGTCTTCGAGCTCCGAGTCGTACACACAAACTCCAACATACCTTCAGCATCGATGTCCGCTCGACCAGCTGGAAGGGCGCGGGGTCGATGTGACAGATGTACAGGGTCTCGTCTTCGAGCTCCGAGTCGTACACACAAACTCCAACATACCTTCAGCAGCGATGTCCGCTCGACCAGCTGGAAGGGCGCGGGGTCGATGTGACAGATGTACAGGGTCTCGTTTTCGAGCTCCGAGTCGTACACACAAACTCCAACATACCTTCAGCAGCGATGTCCGCTCGACTAGCTGGAAGGGCGCGGGGTCGATGTGACAGATGTACAGGGTCTCGTCTTCGAGCTCCGAGTCGTACACTCAAACTCCAACATACCTTCAGCAGCGATGTCCGCTCGACCAGCTGGAAGGGCGCGGGGTCGATGTGACAGATGTACAGGGTCTCGTCTTCGAGCTCCGAGTCGTACACACAAACTCCAACATACCTTCAGCAGCGATGTCCGCTCGACCAGCTGGAAGGGCGCGGGGTCGATGTGACAGATGTACAGGGTCTCGTCTTCGAGCTCCGAGTCGTACACACAAACTCCAACATACCTTCAGCAGCGATGTCCGCTCGACCAGCTGGAAGGGCGCGGGGTCGATGTGACAGATGTACAGGGTCTCGTCTTCGAACTCCGAGTCGTACACACAAACTCCAACATACCTTCAGCAGCGATGTCCGCTCGACCAGCTGGAAGGGCGCGGGGTCGATGTGACAGATGTACAGGGTCTCGTCTTCGAACTCCGAGTCGTACACACAAACTCCAACATACCTTCAGCAGCGATGTCCGCTCGACCAGCTGGAAGGGCGCGGGGTCGATGTGACAGATGTACAGGGTCTCGTCTTCGAGCTCCGAGTCGTACACACAAACTCCAACATACCTTCAGCAGCGATGTCCGCTCGACCAGCTGGAAGGGCGCGGGGTCGATGTGACAGATGTACAGGGTCTCGTCTTCGAGCTCCGAGTCGTACACACAAACTCCAACATACCTTCAGCAGCGATGTCCGCTCGACCAGCTGGAAGGGCGCGGGGTCGATGTGACAGATGTACAGGGTCTCGTCTTCGAGCTCCGAGTCGTACACACAAACTCCAACATACCTTCAGCAGCGATGTCCGCTCGACCAGCTGGAAGGGCGCGGGGTCGATGTGACAGATGTACAGGGTCTCGTCTTCGAGCTCCGAGTCGTACACACAAACTCCAACATACCTTCAGCAGCGATGTCCGCTCGACCAGCTGGAAGGGCGCGGGGTCGATGTGACAGATGTACAGGGTCTCGTCTTCGAGCTCCGAGTCGTACACACAAACTCCAACATACCTTCAGCAGCGATGTCCGCTCGACCAGCTGGAAGGGCGCGGGGTCGATGTGACAGATGTACAGGGTCTCGTCTTCGAACTCCGAGTCGTACACACAAACTCCAACATACCTTCAGCAGCGATGTCCGCTCGACCAGCTGGAAGGGCGCGGGGTCGATGTGACAGATGTACAGGGTCTCGTCTTCGAACTCCGAGTCGTACACACAAACTCCAACATACCTTCAGCAGCGATGTCCGCTCGACCAGCTGGAAGGGCGCGGGGTCGATGTGACAGATGTACAGGGTCTCGTCTTCGAACTCCGAGTCGTACACACGAACTCCAACATACCTTCAGCAGCGATGTCCGCTCGACCAGCTGGAAGGGCGCGGGGTCGATGTGACAGATGTACAGGGTCTCGTCTTCGAACTCCGAGTCGTACACACAAACTCCAACATACCTTCAGCAGCGATGTCCGCTCGACCAGCTGGAAGGGCGCGGGGTCGATGTGACAGATGTACAGGGTCTCGTCTTCGAACTCCGAGTCGTACACACAAACTCCAACATACCTTCAGCAGCGATGTCCGCTCGACCAGCTGGAAGGGCGCGGGGTCGATGTGACAGATGTACAGGGTCTCGTCTTCGAACTCCGAGTCGTACACACAAACTCCAACATACCTTCAGCAGCGATGTCCGCTCGACCAGCTGGAAGGGCGCGGGGTCGATGTGACAGATGTACAGGGTCTCGTCTTCGAACTCCGAGTCGTACACACAAACTCCAACATACCTTCAGCAGCGATGTCCGCTCGACCAGCTGGAAGGGCGCGGGGTCGATGTGACAGATGTACAGGGTCTCGTCTTCGAACTCCGAGTCGTACACACAAACTCCAACATACCTTCAGCAGCGATGTCCGCTCGACCAGCTGGAAGGGCGCGGGGTCGATGTGACAGATGTACAGGGTCTCGTCTTCGAACTCCGAGTCGTACACACAAACTCCAACATACCTTCAGCAGCGATGTCCGCTCGACCAGCTGGAAGGGCGCGGGGTCGATGTGACAGATGTACAGGGTCTCGTCTTCGAACTCCGAGTCGTACACACAAACTCCAACATACCTTCAGCAGCGATGTCCGCTCGACCAGCTGGAAGGGCGCGGGGTCGATGTGACAGATGTACAGGGTCTCGTCTTCGAGCTCCGAGTCGTACACACAAACTCCAACATACCTTCAGCAGCGATGTCCGCTCGACCAGCTGGAAGGGCGCGGGGTCGATGTGACAGATGTACAGGGTCTCGTCTTCGAACTCCGAGTCGTACACACAAACTCCAACATACCTTCAGCAGCGATGTCCGCTCGACCAGCTGGAAGGGCGCGGGGTCGATGTGACAGATGTACAGGGTCTCGTCTTCGAACTCCGAGTCGTACGCCTCATGGAGCTGAAAGTTTGCAAAATGCTCTTGGATACGTTCGATGACAGTGTTGAGGAAAATATTATCGCTAGTTATTAACCGCCCGACCGAATGAAGTCTTCGGAGGGGGGCGTTAAGTTTTCTATGGGCGGTCATATTAAATCTTCTGTGGGCCGCCAAAGTAAATCTTCTGTGGACGGCCAAATATATTTTTCTGTGGGCGCCCACAGAAGACTTACTTCTGGGGGCGGTCAAATTAAATCTTCTATGGACGGTCCATTGCACGAGTGTATTAGGCTGTCGATCAGCTCAAGACGTCACTTCGTGATGACCACAACCGTTCTGCCAAGAGTGTCACGATGAAAGAGAAGATTACTATAATTGCCTAGAAGATATACCTTTTCAATCTTACTTTAAAGTAACCCAGATTCATCATCATGAGCAACCCATTAACGGCTCACTACTGAGCGCAGGTCTCCTGTCAGAGGGTTATAGGCCATAGTCCACCACGCTGAGCCAATGCAAATTGGTAGACTTCACACACCTTTGAGATCATTATGGAGAACTGCAGGTATGCAGGTTTCCTCACGATGTTTTCCTTTTGGAATCCTTTTACCCGAATTCAGGTCCTTGATCCTAACACATGCATGTGGGTATTCCCAATTAAGTAATCGCTCACAATTTCTCGTTTCCTCGCGATCTGCAGCATCCGGTCGAAGTCGATCTCCTTGGCCATTTCGAGCTGCTCCCACGCCTTCTGATCCTCTGGTGACATGTCGCACACACGCTCCCTCGGCTGCAATACAAAAAATCTTAAACTTTAACACAAAAAAAATTCAAAATACAAAATTATTTTTGTCACGTAAGCCAACCTGTGGCTCTTATGACACGTCATGACTCTACCACCGGTTCAGAAAGCGGATTCTGCTGAAAAGAGCCGGTAAAAAACTCAGCAGTTGCTCTTTTCAAAACATTGATTTTATAATATTGAGTATTAGCTATTACATTCATAATATGTTCGGGTTTAAAATTATATATAATTTTTAAATATAGACTAGCGCTTAACTGCGATTACTAGATGGTAAGTGAAGATATAGCCTAAGATGGAGCGCGCTTGCCTAGAAAATACCTATTCACTCTTGATGTGTATAGGTACACCTACCAAGGTTGAAAATACGGAAGCCGGAAAAATATTTAGAAAATTTTAGCGGTACGTTATCAGGAACGAGGATGCAAAGCGCCCAGTGCAGGACATTTTATAAAGTATAGTACAAACAAATAGTGGTAGTATTACCATTATTTACTCACTATGTTTTACTATATCTAAATTGGGTATTTGACTGAAATTTTTTATTTATTTAAAATAACGTTTTTAAATATTATAATATTTTAACTAGTGTCGGAAATATAGAGCTTTAAAGTTTCCCGTTAGAGCAAGAGAGCGCTACTGAAGTGTGATGTCACAAGTCACCAGCTCCTCCTAGCTCCATAGAAAATTTCGTTTTAGAAAGTCACAAAAACTAAACAAAAATATGGTCACAGTAAAACAGCTTATTTATAACTTATTTATTTTTTGACCGATGTATTTTCTGTTTTTACAATTGTTATTCTTAGGCCCGCTTGCAGAAACGCTGGGTTATCCTTTTAACCCAGAGGTAGCTGCTGCTTTGACAGATTTCGTATAAAGCTTCTGTCAAAATTACAAATTTATGCCTGGGTTAAACCTAACCCGGCCGGCATCTCTGCAAGCGGGTCTTACATGTTACATTTTTTTATTTTAAATAATGAATGTCAACATTTTGACAACAGTCAAACACCCAATTTTGGCCGCGACATCGGTCAAGCCGTTAGGTTTTTTTAAAAATCCCGCGGGGTTATCCGGTATAAAAGCCTATGTGAATCTCCAGGTCCTCAAACTCATTCTAAAAATTACGTCGTGTTATTTGACTCACCAATTGCACTTTCTTGTTGATGGAGGGGCTGCGAGGCAGACCTCCCAACTGCTCCGTGAGGCCGCTCTCCACGTCTGGGAGGAGGGTGGAGCGCTTGAAGATGGCTTCGAAAGCCGCACGGATTCTGCCAAAGAATAAAGGAGTCTTATTATTAAGCTATTGCATAGTAGACCGGGGTAGAAGCCTTAAAAAATAATAAAAAGTGAAAAAAAATAATAGTAGGATGAAACCCATTGGAAAAGGAAGAGAATGCAACAAAAATGAAAGGAAAAATAAATTACGGGCGATCTGAGGTCGGGAAGTGGGGGGAGGGGGGGGGGGGGGTTTAAGGGTAAAAAACGGTTTATCTCGATTTCCGGAAAAACTACAAGTCCTATGGAAAAAAATTGAATGGCAAAGTTGTAGGTAATAAAAAGATCTACAACTTTTGTATTTAGACTTTTTTCACATAACCTCAAAATGTATGTGAAAAATTCAAATAACCAAGTTTTTGGTTTTTTATTTTTATCTTTTACAAAAAAAAAATATTTTTTCACGAAATTTGGTGAAAACTTACCTTTTTATGTCCCAAACACACTGTAATTTTTCTGATTTAAAATATTTATTTTTCACCTTTTTTTTGACTTAATATTGAAAAAGCACCTAATTTTCAATCGAAAATTCACCCGTCAAAATATCTGCTTTTTTAAAAAAGTCGGTGAGCTTTTTATTCGTTGAAATCTCTACTTTCTGATGGTGTAAAAAAAATATACATTACTATGGTAAATACTCTCAGAAAATGCAGAAACGAAATACGAAATAACAGGTAGTAAGGCCCAGACCCTCCTAGCCCCTATGAAATACCTCTTAAATTATATGCGTGGATGGCTATTTATTGCTATTTTAAGATAATTTATATACCTGAGTGACCTACGGAAAATTTTAGCCCATCAAAAGGTATTTCATAGAGAAGTGGGGAAGGGGCTAGGAGGGTCTAGGCCTTACTACCTGTTATTTCGTATTTCGTTTCTGCATTTTCTGAGATCATTTACCATAGTAATGTATATTTTTTTTTACACCATCAGAAAGTAGAGATTTCAACGAATAAAAAGCTCACCGACTTTTTTTAAAAAGCAGATATTTTGACGGGTGAATTTTCGATTGAAAATTAGGTGCTTTTTCAATATTAAGTCAAAAAAAAGGTGAAATAATAAATATTTTAAATCAGAAAAATTACAGTGTGTTTGGGACATAAAAAGGTAAGTTTTCACCAAATTTCGTGAAAAAAGATTTTTTTTTGTAAAAGATAAAAATAAAAAACCAAAAACTTGGTTATTTGAATTTTTCACATACATTTTGAGGTTATGTGAAAAAAGTCAAAATACAAAAGTTGTAGATCTTTTTATTACCTACAACTTTGCCATTTAACTTTTTTCCATAGGACTTGTAGTTTTTCCGGAAATCGAGATAAACCGTTTTTTACCCTTAAACCCCCCCCTCCCCCCCACTTCCCGACCTCAGATCGCCCGTAATTTATTTTTCCTTTCATTTTTGTTGCATTCTCTTCCTTTTCCAATGGGTTTCATCCTACTATAATTTTTTTTGTTTTCAAAAATTATCTACCCTGGACTATAGCTTTTATCGTGGGCTTTGAATTAGGACAAACAGTTTGAGCGCGGCGACCGAATCAAGAAATTCCGTAACGAAAATACCTAACACCGTCGTTCAGTAAACGTTCAACATTTTAGAGGTTCACATTTAGCTCTGTTTGGCGCAGTGCGCGAGGGGCCGTTTTCTTTAGATGTCACAGGTTCGAATCTCACTCGCGAAGTAGTGACAGTGCGCCTTTCTTGTTTGTTTGTTTTTTAATTATTTTTTGCATAATTTTTATTATGCATAAAAAATATTGCATAAATATTATAATTGCGTTGATAAAAAATGTTATGCAATAGCTTTACCGCGGCAGTCCCCGAGTGTCACTTAATTTTTTATAATTTACTAGCTTTTGATCTCGCTACTGTGTCGTTTTGGGCTGGAACTTTCAAAATCTGGGAAACATATTATACTCCTTTAATTTTAATCGAAAGCCAAAGAAAAAATACCAAGTCTCATGGACATAACTTAAAAATGACGGAATTTCATACAAACTTTCATCCCCTATTTACCGTGTTTGGTCACGATGGTTTTCTATTTGAACAGACTCTTATCTTTTATTAAGTAGTAGGTACATGAATTATCTACAAAATTATAAAGTCATGATATAAAACTTAATTTTTTTCAAAATCATTTATTAATTAAACAAAATATGTATATAAGTGACAATGCTTTTCTTGTTTGAACGGAAATTGGATCTGGTGTTGATCATGCACATGATTAATATAATATAATAATAACAAGTAAGCGTTTTCTTCTTCTTTTCTTTGAGAATTCTTTGAATATAGATAATTCGCCGCGGGTCAGCGTGAACGAGTTCGTCTTGTTGAGGATCGACTTCGGTCTGAACAGTTGGCCAGGGGCTGCAACAAGTTATACCTGGTCTCGGCGCCGGTGACGGTGGTGTACACAGAGGGGTGTATCGACACGGGGGTCTGCAGGCCGCTGCCGGGCGACACCAGCCCGCCGCGGGTCAGCGTGAACGAGTTCGTCTTCTTGAGGATCGACTTCAGTCTGAACAGTTGGCCAGGGGCTGCAACAAGTTATACCTGGTCTCGGCGCCGGTGACGGTGGTGTACACAGAGGGGTGTATCGACACGGGGGTCTGCAGGCCGCTGCCGGGCGACACCAGCCCGCCGCGGGTCAGCGTGAACGAGTTCGTCTTCTTGAGGATCGACTTCGGTCTGAACAGTTGGCCAGGGGCTGCAACAAGTTATACCTGGTCTCGGCGCCGGTGACGGTGGTGTACACAGAGGGGTGTATCGACACGGGGGTCTGCAGGCCGCTGCCGGGCGACACCAGCCCGCCGCGGGTCAGCGTGAACGAGTTCGTCTTCTTGAGGATCGACTTCAGTCTGAACAGTTGGCCAGGGGCTGCAACAAGTTATACCTGGTCTCGGCGCCGGTGACGGTGGTGTACACAGAGGGGTGTATCGACACGGGGGTCTGCAGGCCGCTGCCGGGCGACACCAGCCCGCCGCGGGTCAGCGTGAACGAGTTCGTCTTCTTGAGGATCGACTTCAGTCTGAACCGTTGGCCAGGGGCTGCAACAAGTTATACCTGGTCTCGGCGCCGGTGACGGTGGTGTACACAGAGGGGTGTATCGACACGGGGGTCTGCAGGCCGCTGCCGGGCGACACCAGCCCGCCGCGGGTCAGCGTGAACGAGTTCGTCTTCTTGAGGATCGACTTCGGTCTGAACAGTTGCCCAGGGGCTGCAACAAGTTACAATTCTTTAGTACCGTACTGTGGTCCTGAAAATGAACTTGAGCAAGACGAAAATCATGCCCAATGCTCATGCTCCGCTCCACCCAGTAGTCGGTGAGAACTCTGCACTCGAAATTGTGGACGAGTATTTATACCTGGAACACACAGTCCAGCTAGGTAGGTCCAATTTCGAGAGAGATCAACCACCAAATCCAACTCGGCTGGGCATTCGGGAAACTCCGAGATGTCTTCTTATTCCAAAATCCCTCAGTGCCTGAAGACTAAGGTCTTCGAACAGTGCGTGTTGCCAGTGATGACTTACGGATCCAAGACATGGTCACTAACTGTGGGCCTCATAAGAAGGCTCAGGGTCACTCAGCGGGCGATGGAGAGAGCTATGTTAGTGTATCCCTGCGAGATCAATTCAGAAATGAGGAGATCCGTAGCAGTACCAAAGTCACCGATAGCTCAGCTAGTCACGAAACTGAAGTGAAAATGGGCGGTCCACATAGTTCAAATAGATGATGGTCGTTGGGGTCCCAAGGTGCTGGAGTGGCAACCCCGCACCGGGAAGCGCAGTGTTGGCAGACCCCCACTAGGTGGACTGACGACATCAAACGAATTATAGGGAGCTGCTGGATTTAGGCGGCGCAAGACCGAAGCCTGTGCATCCACAGCAAGAGACCTTTGTCCAGTGGACGTCTATCGGTTGATAAAGAAGATTCCGATTCCAATAATTTTTATGTCTCAGGTTTTCAGCACCTGCCTAGAACAAAGGCATGCCTGGAGAATACTAACGTGGTATCAGACCGCCCTGGTCCTGTGTGGTGAGCGAACCGCCCCGGGTCATTCCAGAGCCTGGGACCTGGAGCATGTCCGGAGCTGGAGTAACCTGGAAACACATGGCAAAAATTAACGGCTGAGAAATGACGATAGCGGAAGCCAGGAACATTTGAGTGGTCGGATCGCTTAAAGGATTCTTAAGCTTTCTTAAGCTTACTTCGATCTCCGTAAAGAAGAATGGTAAAGCTTCATTAATCATTGTTAAAATTTCAATTGCGGTCGTTGGCTGTATTTGGGCATTCTTGATGCAACAATTCATTCCAGCTATTGGCAATCAGAGTTGTTTGCGATCGCCAAACTGTGGCAATCATTTTTGCTTAATCCCGCGGCTGATGTTTTTCGCTTAATTGTTGACCGATTTAACAAAGTGACACAAAAGGCACAATTTAACTTGAGGGTTAACTATACAAGCCAAAAAGCCAGGTTTGCCTAATATCAGCTCGATAATAGGCACATTATTAAAAAATATCATAATTAATATCTCACTAATTAGTCGATCAAGTTTAAAAATAATGTGTTTAAATTTCGCGCGTCCAGTGATGGAGCGTTTCTGGCGTCACCGCGTGCGGGTTGGCCGAAACTCGAAGCCGCTAGCCGTTTCGAACCTAGTGAGTGAGAGGATTTTGGCTTTGGCTCGCACTACTCTAACATACCATTATTAAGGTAAAATAGAAATAGAAATGTTTTTTATTCAAATAAACTTTTACAAAGTACTTTTGAATCGTCAATGAGTCTACCACTGGTTCGGAATGCCGTTCCTGCCGAGAAGAACCAGCAAGAAACTCGGCAGTTGCTCTTTTCAAAATACTTTTACAATATACTTAATAGATATTATTCTATGTATGCAGAGTTTCCACAATGAGGGGAAGTTCCACAAAAGCATAGGTAATTATTTCTAATTATAATTCAACACATGTTAAGACGGGCAGACAGAAAGTAGCCCCATTGCCGCTGGTGGCATCCGTTCACGAGCATGACGCATGACCCAGCCATTGCTTCGCTCAACCATATTTGAGGGAACGTAACAACCCGCATCACACGACACCACCGCAGAAATGTTAAAGAGAGTGTGACATACTTAAATTTTTTACTTCTTGTAAATTCAGTAAAACCTAATCCCGATTTGTGTATTTAAAGTTGTAAGATCCGCTTGCAAAACTAAATGAGTTGTAAAATGTAATTATGTCTAGTAGTAGTATTTCTTCTGTTCTGTGAACTTCCGTGTGCTTTATTGAGTTCGTCGAGATTACACAAGGAAAGAAGACGGAAGCACCTGGCTTGCCTATCTTTGAACCCTACGGCACGCCACCGGAATCCTCACCTCAAAGCGGGAAGGTCGCCTCGTCTTGTTCTTCTTCTCCTCGTCCCGGCGCCTCGCCTCTGCCTCCCTCTGCCACAGCGCCGCCACCTGCAGGCGCCTCGAGCGGCCCACTTGTTGTTCTATGACACGCACCAGCTCCCAGCGGTGTATGGAGCCAAGCAGGACCATAGATGATGGACTGTCCACTAGCGGGAAACTCTTGATTGTCTGTGGTCATAAAAATTATATTTCTCTTTGATATTGATTGGTGGATGAATTCAAGTCTATTTCTGTCAGTACCACGACCACGAACCAGGAGGCTAAGACCGTGGCCAAGAAGCTAATTCAAGAGGTTGTGTGCCGGTTCGGAGTGCCACAGGAATTACACAGCGACCAATGAAGAAAATTCGAGTCAGCTTTATTCCAGGAAATGTGCCATATGCTTGGGATACATAAGACTTGACCAATGAATACAAATTGTTAATGTCCATTGGGTAATAATTAGTTGATGACCTCAAATCTATTTCTGATAGGCCCGCTTGCAGGGACGCCAGGTTAGGTTTAATCCAGGAATAAATTTGTAATTTTGACAGAAGCTTTATACGAAAGCAGCAGCTAACTCTAAGTTAAAAGGATAACCCGGCGTTTCTGCAAGCGGGCCTTAGTGGATAACGCAAATCTGTGGTATGATGGTATGGGTTACTATGGGCTTCATAAGAAGACTCAGGGTCACTCAGCGGGCGATGGAGAAAGCCATGTTCAGGCTCACCAAAAATGAGGAAATCCGTAAGGGAACTAAAGTATCTGACATAATAGCTCATCGCGAAGCTGAAATGGAAATGGGCGGAACATCACACTAATATTATACAGTCGAAAGCTTGTGTGTATGTTTCTTAGTTTACTCTTTCACGCAAAAATACTGGACGTATTTGGCTGTAATTTGGAATGGAGATAGCTCATACCCAGGATTAACACATAGGCTACAATTTGTTAACCTCCACGCGGACAAAGTCGTGGGCATAGTCTAGTATGATATAATTCGAAGAAGATCTAACACCTTGTGACCCCAACGACCATCAGTTCTTCCAGTGGCGAACTGGCGACTCTGCAGCGAAAAGCAGTGTTGGCAAACCCTTCGCTTACCAAGTGGAGCGACGACAGAAACCGCTGGATCCCTTGCCAAGTGGACTGACGACAGGAACCGCTGGATTCAGGCGACGCGGGACTAAGAGAGCTTTGCGCAGTTGTCCACATTGGTTGTCCAGTTCTCACCTTATTCTCTTTGAGGATGTCCTTAAGCTGCTGGAAGGTCATGCGGTTCCAGATGTATTTGACGTCACGGATCATGAAGTCCTCCACGCAGATGTCGTACATACCTGCCAACAAGGACAGGTTTACATAAAAATCTTTACTTGAAAGTGTGTGCGTTTAAGAAATTAAATATCACATTCTTTAACGTTGAAGGAAAACATCGTGAGGTAACCTGCACACCTGAGAGTTCTCCATAATGTTCTCTAAGGTGTGTGAAGTCCGCCAATTCGCAATGGGCCAGCGTGGTGGACTATGGCCTATAACCCTTCTCTGAGAGGAGACCTCGCTCAGTAGTGAGCCGATGATGGGTTGATAACGATAATGATAGTGATGAAGCCTACATTGTCGCATTAGTTTACAAATTGCGAAAAACCAAATTAAATTTGAATTTCGCAGGCAGACCCATATAATCCACCATAAGATACATACGGCTGGCGGATGACAGCAGGTCGGGCAGATAGGGCAGCTTCTTGATGAGGATGATGCTGTCAAAGCAGGAGGGCTGCAGGAGCGCCGCCGTGGCGTTGGCCGCCAGCACCGCCGCCATTATCGGGAGCAAGTGGGTCACCTGGACAATCAGTGACAGTGAGGTCGTGGTTGAGCAGTGAGCTGGTGTGTTGAAGGAAACGTCTTTACTTCTCAGAGAACTTCCTTTTATTACTATAAATATCTGATATTTTTTTTTTGTAAATCGTGTTTTTTGGAAATTATATATTAAAAAAATAATAAAAAAAAAACTTAGGGAAAAATATAATCGTCTTGGACTCGAACCGGGGTCTTCTGTTTTACCGTCCGTTTTACCGTCGAGCTATCGGGAATTTATAGATGACGGCGAAATTTACCTTCGTATTCTAATGATATATTAAGGGGTTTTTCATTGCCTGAAAACACGGATAAAACGACCTTTTCTAAAAATGAAACCTAGCTAGATCGATTTATCGCCCCCGAAACCCCCTGCATATTAAAGTTCATGAAAATCGTTGGAGCCGTTTTCGAGATTCAGATTATATTATAAATATATATATAGCTGCTGGGGCTGATTGACTGATTCACTGATTCACTGACTGACTCATTGATCACCTCTCCTGTAAAATTTTGTATGAAAAAATTTTTGTGTTGTGGTTTGTATAGAGGAAAAAAATTCATTCGGAGGAAAAATATGGAGAGAGCTGATGATTGAGGATTTCGGAGACGGGTGAAGAGCACGGCCAGGGTATCGAAGATAGGTGGGGGGTGCTCCAACAAATGTCACTCGAAACTTCATCCAATTCGCAGTGAGCTGAAAAAAAATTCAAAATGTCGGAAAAAAGATGGCCGCCATACAAATTTCGTCGGTGTCTATCTCGGGGAGTATAAAAGATGGAAGAGTGGTTTCTTGGCAAAAGATGATTAGGACCCAAAAGTCTATTTGATGAATAGAAAAAAATCCAAGATGGCGGAATGTTTTTTCTCCATACAAAATGTATGGCGAATATTGAATAGACTAGAAGCTGAGAACTATGCAAGACTTTGATACGGTTCCTTTTCAAAATTTGTTTTCATAGAAGAATTTTCATTATGACAAATGATGAGAGACGATGATTAAGGGTTTGGAAGGTGGGTGAGGAGCACGGCCAGGGTATTGAAGATAGGTTGGTTGTGCTAAGACAAAAGTCACTCCAAACGTAATGCAATTGGCAGTGAGCTGAAAAAAAATTCAAAATGGCGGATTCAAGATGGCGGCCATACAAATTTCGTCATTGTCTATTTCGGAGAGTATAAAAGATGGAAGAGTGGTTATTTGATAGAAAAAGATCAGGACCTGAAAGTCCACTTGACGATAGAAAAACCGCGGTCCGCGCACCCACGCGCCCTACTAGTATATATATAAAACATAAGAATTGCTCGTTTAAAGATATTAGATAGATTATGCTTATTATTTGTGGTTGACACGACGCAGATCCAAGACGTCGCGAGAGGTGAATACTATTGTGTACCTGGCCCGCGCCCGCAGCCCGCACCCCCGCGCTGGTGAACTGGTTGGAGGCGCGGAGGCGAAGTCTCCAACAGGTCGACAGAAATGAATTGCGGCAACAAGCATTGTTGCAGTAAGAAAACCCAAAGTTCAGACAAACAAATAATAAAAAGTACATGAGTGTCGTGGAACATTCGGTTGGAACGAAGTTCCTTTTAATAATAAATTACAGTTTTTGCAATTCACGAAGGCGAGTGAGCTTTACTTGTGGTTACTTCGTGTACATGCACATTCCATAAGTGTGCGTGCCTGTCAAAGCCTAGGTGGGAGCGGGCAGGCGCGAGCATTGCGCTTGCTCACACTTATACAGATACGACACACACACAACCATAAGTCAGTCGCCCTCGTGAATTGCAAGAACTTTATTATTAATAAAAATAAAGTTTAGCTTTAAGTTTTTTTTTGTAACATTTAAAAAAAAAATTAAAAAAAAAAATAAAAAAAAAAACAATAATTTGAACTCAGGTTTCGAGCCGACCCGATAGTTTCACTACTTCGTTTACGCCGCTACGCCACCAAAGATATTACGGCCCGTGTGTAATAAACGAAGGCAACAAGTGTCGCAACGGAAAATTCTTACACTTTTTTTCGGCTAGCCTTCATCCGCCAAACTGTCCGAAAAGGAACTTCGTTCCAATGAACATCTGTCATAAGTTAAAAAGGTTCGACATTTTGTAATCTTTGGTAAAGGCGGAGAGCACATAGAAAACGTGGAAACGTTATTTATTATTACCCGCCTACGGCAAAGGTAATGGGATAGAATGGAATAATTTTTATTCAAATAAACTCTTATTAAGTGCTTTCGAATCGTCAAGTGAATGTACCACTGGATCGGAATGACATTCCAACCGAGAACCGCTTATAACCAATAGGAAGGGTTTTTAGCAGTCTATCAGTTCTTTGATAGAATAGAATAGAAATGTTATGGCCCCATGGCACCAGCTATCATGTATATTCATCATTTTCATCATTAGCAACCCATCAACAGCTCACTACTGAGCGCAGATCTCCTCTCAGAGAAGGGTTATAGACCGTAGTCCACCACGCCGCGCTGGCCCAATGCGAATTGGCGGACTTCACACACCTTAGAGAACATTATGAAGAACTCTCAGGTGTGCAGGTTTCCTCACGATGTTTTCCTTCACCGTTGAAGCAAGCGATATTTAGAATAGAATAGAAATATTTTTTATTCAAATAAACTTTTCACAAGTGCTTTTGAATCGTCGATGAGTCTACCACTGGTTCGGAATGCCCTTACTGCCGAGAAGAACCAGCAAGAAACTCGGCGGTTGCTCTGTTCAAAAAAAAAATTACAATACAGTACAGGTTAATCATTACCGTCTCATGACTCGCTGGGGCGAATTACATCCACGCTTTTTTGTCATTTATATAGTCTTCAATTATTGTATAATATGCTTTTCCCATGAGAGGAGTTTTGATTGCTTTCTTAAACTTGTGTAAAGTCTAGAAGTCTAGAAGACTATTTAATTGCTTAAACGCACTTGACTCCGAAAAGTCAGAGGTGCGTACCCGGGATCGAACCTGCGACCCCCCGAATAGGAGACCACAGTCCTAACCACTAGGCTATCACTGGTTTTTATGTATATTAGCATTAAATTATTATTTAGTTACCTGTCCGGTCATCTCGATGCAGATTACAATAGTGGACACTGTGTGTGTGACGGCGCCGGTGAAGGCCGCCGCGCCCACCGTCGCGTACCCGCCTGCAACAACCATCACCGAACGTCACTTCATCATCATCATCATCATCATCAATATCTCACTACCGAGCGCAGGTCTCTCAGAGAGGGGTTATAGGCCATACTTCACCACGCTGGCCCAATGCAAGTTGGTAGACTTCACACACCTTTGAGAACATTATGGAGGACTTCTCAGGCGTGCAGGTTTTGAGGACCTCCCTGGCTCAGTGGTGAGCGCTGTTGTCTTATAACTGGGAAGTCTCGGGTTCGATTCCCGGCGGGGTCAATTTGGGAATTTATAATTTCTGAATTGTCTTTGGTCTGGTCTGGTGGGAGGCTTTGGCCGTGGCTAGTTACCACCCTGCCGTCAAAGACGTGCCGCCAAGCGATTTCGCGTTCCGGTACGATGGCGTGTAGAAACCGATTAGGAGTATGGTTTGAATGGTCACTGCCCGCTACCATTTTAGACTGCATAGTCACTTACCATCAGGTGAGATCGCCAGTCAAGGACTAGCTTGTCATCGAATAAAAAAAAGGTTTTCTCGATGCTTTCATTCACCGTTGAAGCATGTGATATTTAGTTGCTTAAATGCACATAAATCCGAAGTCAGAGGTAAGTGCCTGGGTTCGAACTAGCGACTACTAGAATAGAAGACCGCAGTCTAGGCTATTAATACTTATTTTAGTTGAAATTGAAATTATTTTAAAGGTGACCTTGAGTAATATTCTCGTCTCCCCTCCAAATAAGCGGAAAGCTTGTGTTAGGGTCAGTTGGGACAGAATGGAAAAATGCCCGAGCAATTTACTGGCTCCATTGAAAATTGGACTCTATTACCATAGTCTAAAGTAGAAAAGCAGTGTAGAGAAGCAGTGATAGCCTAGTGGTTAGGACTGTGGTCTCCTATTCGGGAGGTGACAGGTTCGATCCCGGGTACGCACCTCTGACTTTTTGGAGTTAAGTGCGTTTAAGCAATTAAATATCACTTGCTTCAACTGTGAAGGAAAACATCGTGAGGAAACCTGCACATCTGAGAGTTCTTCATAATGTTCTCGGAGGTGTGTGAAGTCCGCCAATTCGCATTGGGCCAGCGTGGTGGACTATGGCCTATAACCCTTCTCTGAGAGGCGACCTGCGCTCAGTAGTGAGCCGTTGATGGGTTGCTAATGATGATGATGATGAAAGTAGAAAATGTACTCTCGAGCGCGGGCGCTTTCTCGCGTCCGCTCAAGAGTAAATTTTCCACTTTAGACTATGGTAATACGGTCCTATTTTCAATGGAGCAAGTAAATTGCTGGGGCATTATTCCATTCTGTCTGAGCTGATCCTCAGGAGTGGGTACGACATTTTTATTTATTTATTTATTCACCCTTTAGATACACTATCCTTACAGGTCAACCCAATGCGATAGTGTATCTATTAATCTAAATTTTATACCTAACTAACACCTAGTGACATGACAATGACAGTGCAACGAGTAAGGATCGAACCGGCAACCTTTCAGTTTTCAGTTCGCGCCTTCAACCGTTAGACTGAGTTTCCACGACGCGGTTCGGCGCCCGCGCCCGCAGCGGTTGCGGGCCCGCGGCCTCCGTAGAATGCAGATTTGTACGGGAAATGAAATTTCAATTTCCACGGCGCGGTTTGCGGCGGGCGCAGTACTATAGTCTATTTTTTTAACAAACGAGTACTGAGTATGTCTCTCGCACATTTCCGATATTGACAGAGTGAGATGGGTCATTTTAGGGGTCGGGCCTGGGACTCTATGTTGATTACGTGGACCAATAGCAACGCAATCAAAATTTTCGGTACTCGTTTGTTAAGGATGATTATACGAGTCTGCCCGCGAAATTCAAATTTAATTTGGTTTTTCGCAATTTGTAAACTAATACGACAAACTAGGCTAATGGCATTCTAATTGCGCCAGTAGAATTATCATCTTCACAGGTTTACATAAAAATCTTTACTTGAAAGTGACCAGTTTAAGAAATTAATCAAAATACTGAGTTGGACGTGAGTTACTCACAAATTAGTCGATATTTTGATTAATTTCTTAAACTGGACACTTTCAAGTAAAGATTTTTATATAAACCTGTGAAGATGATACTGCCATTGTCGCAATTAGAATGCCATAAGCCTACTTTGTCGTATTAGTTTACAAATTGCGAAAAACCAAATTAAATTTGAATTTCGCGGGCAGAACTGTGTCTTCCACCTTAAAAAAACAGACTGTAGCGGTACCGCAACCGCGCCGTGGAAACCCAGTGTTAGGCTGTCTCGGCTACCAATAGAGCTGACCTGGCAGGATCTTCTGTACGTGCCCGCCGTATGCCACGCCCAGCGGACAGAAGTAGTGCATGAGCTCGCCGGTGAAGCGGCCCAGCGACGCGCCCATCTTGAACGCGGGCACGAAGATGCCGGCCGGCACGGGCAGCGTGCACGCCACCATGCTCAGGAAGAACTGCCACAGTAATCGACGACCGATCAAATTATTTATTTATTTACATAAACTTAATCTATCTTATCAGTCGAAGCGGTGATAGCCTAGTGGTTAGGACTGTGGTCTCCTATTCGGGGGGTCGCAGGTTCGATCCCGGGTACATCTGACTTTTCGGAGTCAAGTGCGTTTAAGCAATTAAATATCACTTGCTTCAACGGTGAAGGAAAACATCGTGAGGAAACCTGCACACCTGAGAGTTCTTCATAATGTTCTTGAAGGTGTGTGAAATCCGCCAGTACGCTTTGGGCCAGCGTGGTGGACTATGGCCTATAACCCTTCTCTGAGAGGAGACCTGCGCTCAGTAATGAGCCGTTGATGGGTTACTAATGATGATAATGATGAATCTATCTTATCAGGAAACCTAAAGCGATATCATACTAATATTATAAATACGAAAGTGTGTTTGTTGGCTTGTTGGTTTATCCTTCAATCACGCCGCAACAGGGCTACGGATCGACGTGATTTTACGTCAACGTTACGTTAAGGTATATTAGGAAGTTTTACTTTTAAGGGGGCTCAGTATGCGCGAACGAAGTTGCCGGCGCACGTGGGTAACCTGCTTGCTATTTCACCTAACATTGTGTGAGAAAGAGATAGACTCAGTGTAGCGAGCGAGTGCATGCGCGCATACTTCCGTGCTACCGTCCCGCTCCCGCTCCGTGTCGGGTGAGAGGCGCGATAATTTACACCGAAATCAAGCGCGCGAAAAGGGTTGAACAGTCGTTTGGGAAAAGTGTTTTTGAGAAAAAACTACTAAATGTATGTTTAGAAAGTAAAGTTAATTGAACTGATGAATAAATAAACTATGTCTAATGATAATTTTTTTTGGCATTTTCATACTCCTAATGTTATTTATTTGCGCCCAAAGTTGACATAAATTTAGTGTGAAAATGACGATCTTTCGAGGCTCGTAACTTTATAACGAATATTTTTTTCAATATTTTATATATCAATAAACCTAGATAATGACGAGGCAAATCGACATAATACTTAGTTTTGAGCGTACAATATCAAATAATGTAGTAATCACTCATCTACGTTTGTGTGAAGAAGGTACTGGCTTGAGCCCCCTTAAGTGCCGTTGCCGTGTGGTGACGGCAGATCAGAATACAGTTGTCACCACCCCTCCTCTTCCCGCGGGTGTCGTACGAACCGACTAAGGGAATATAACGGAGAACGGGCAGCAGCGTGATTATGGGCAAACCCTCCCCTTGGGGTTTGCCCATAATCACGCTGCTTTAGTCCAGCAGTGGACTGTTATAGGCTATTGATGATGATGATGAAAACTTAAGTGGCACTCGGGGACTGCCGCGGTAAAGCTATTGTATAGCATTTTTTATCAACTTATGCAATAGGGTATTTGACTATAATAAAAATATCGTTTCAACTGGTGTCATCCTAAAAGATTATTATCTAAAAACATTATTCCATACGACAAAACTAAAAAATAAAGCTTTATTTAATTAGAAAACATTAAATAAAATTGCTATAATTCTGGCCATGGTCACGTGATCGAAAACGTTCCGTGATCTCGAATGACGTCACAGTCCACACCACCTATGGAATTCTCATTTTGTCAATACATTTCGACGTGTTTGTGCGGCGTAATAGGCTATTTCGTCTGTTTTTCATCGTTACTATTTTATTAAATACCAAATAGTATGCGAAACGCGGCCTAAACACATATTATAAAATTGTCATTGTTTGAAATGTGGACTGTGACGTCATGAGAGCAAATGGAACGTTTCGGCGGCAATTTATTTTTTGAATTTATTTCTCGATTTTTATGAAAAATAATGAAAATTATGCCGAAATATATGTTTTGTTAGCTTCAGCATAGCATTATTAACAATTTAAGACGATTTTCTAAAGTTGTCAAATACCCTATTATAATATTTATGCAATTTTTTTTTGCATAATAAAAATTATGCAAAAAAAAAAAATTAAAAACCAAACAAACAAGAAAAGCGAACTGTCACTACTTCGCGAGTGAGATTCGAACCTGCGACATCATACACCACACCACTGCGCCAAATAGAGCTACTTGAGAACCTCTAAAATGTTGAACGCTTACTGAACGACAGTGTTAGGTTTTTTTCGTTACGGAATTTCTTGATTCGGTTGCCGCGCTCAAATTGTTTGTCCTAGTTCAAAGCCCGCGATAAAAGCTATGCAATAGCTTAAAACTTAATCTATCATAACAGGAAACCTAAAACGACAGATCCTTACTAATATTATAAATACGAAAGTGCGTTTGTTGGTTTGTCCTTCAATCACGCCGCAACAGGGCTACGGATCGACGTGATTTCTTGCATGGGTATAGTTTAGGACCTGGAGAGTGACATAGGCTACTTTTTTCCCGGAAAATCAAAGAGTTCCCGAGGGGTTTTAAAAACTAAATCCATACGGACGAAGCCGCAGGCATCAGCTAGTAAGTTATAAATGAGAGTAAAACTTCCTAATATACCTTATAACTACCTACAACCAACTTATTATCTAATATTATCAAAGTAATCAAAGTATATACATAGTGTTAGCGACTCCAAGTATAATCTATATATATAAAAGAAAGTGGTGTTAGTTACACTATTTATAACTCAAGAACGGATGAACCGATTTGGCTGAAAATTGGTGGAGAGATAACTTAGAACCAGGAGACGGACATAGGATAGTTTTTATCCCGTTCGACCGCGTTTCCGTCAAGTCACTATAAAACGTGGTATAACAAAAACACATCTGACATTGAATAACAACACGCAAATGACAGTGGAATAACAAAACGTAAATGACAGCTAAACGTAATTTTGTCTTTGGTTAAGTATGGTAAAAAATTTGACAATTATAAAAATGATAGCTAAACATAATTGATAATATCATCAGTAATATGTTTCCTCTTTGAATCATCATTAACAATGCCGCGAGCAAGACGATCAAAATGTTTCCTGCTACAAAGCTACGGATTGACGTGATTTATTGGATAGGTATAGTTGAGAACCTGGAGGGTGACAAAGATTTCCCGCGGGATGTTATGAACTAAATCCACGCAGACGAAGTCGCGGGCATCAGCTAGTTTTAGAATAAATAGATATTATGTGAAAAAGGAGGTTGTACTGGGAAGTCAAGTGGTTTTCGAAAATAGAATCTTGTTTTACAATAAGGAATAATAAGAAAATAAAGAAAAATGACAGATGGAAAAGACAGGGCTGATTAGGGATGACAGGGTCACGGAGGGGTTTTCTATTCGCTTTGCTGATGGTGTTGAAGGGAGATGTGATGTTGAGTGCACAATATTAAATAATAGAATTAACGTGAAGACTATTACAGTACCCGGCGATATATATTGCACATCGGCCTTTGGAATAAAACGCTATTTCTATTCTATTGCGAGGAAAGCTAGCCAGAAATTCACGTAGTAATTACTGAAATCTCTTCACAATCGGCGAGCACATCACGTAACGTATATAAAAAAAATGCAGTCGAACTGTGAAAAGAATAGAATAGCGTTTTATTCCAAAGGCCGATGTGCAATATATATCGCCGGGTACTGTAGCTGATGTTATTGGTATTGGATTAAAAGCTGAATACAATCTGAGTTGAGTTTGAGTTCTTTTTAGTGACTCGCGCAACGAGCAACTGAACAAATCAATTTGTTTCGAGACTATGTTTAGCGTGCGGATCGCGCGTGTGATCTGCGCTCGCCGCAGCAAGCAGCTGCCAATTATATCTAACTAGTGGTTCACCCCGAATTAAGACCTCGCGTCCTATAAGTTCATAGATGTACCACCTTTAGTCAGCTCATCATCATCATCATCATTAGCAATCCATCAACGGCTCACTACTGAGCGCAGGTCTCCTCTCAGAGAAGGGTTATAGGCCATAGTCCACCACGCTGACCCAATGCGAATTGGTGGACTTCACACACCTTCGAGAATATTATGAAGAACTCTCAGATGTGCAGTTTTCCTCACGATGTTTTCCTTCACAGTCGAAGCAAGTGATATTTAATTGCTTAAACGCACTTGACTCCGAAAAGTCAGAGGTGGGTCCCGGGGATCGAACCTGCGACCCCCCGAATAGGAGACCACAGTCCTAACCACTAGGCTATCACTGCTTCAGTCAGATAGCAAGATTCAATAACAAACAGGGCCATCTATTTTCGAACTTCCAACTAAATATTTTGCTCATTAAAAATGAAATAATTTCGTTTTCGTATTTACCACTGTAATTTTAAACTCATTTGGGACTGACAATAGCTTCCTTGTTTTCGAATAAAAAAATCGAGAACGCAAAGTAACGATCCCTGTCACCTCCATTGGCCGACTCTCTTTCGCTGTCGTCTGGAATGCATTGGTTTAGCGAGCACGCCATCTGCTTTTACGTAATCGACCAGCTGGATGGTGGTCAGTAGCTAGTACTTTGAAGTTTTGAAGCCTCAATAGCCCAACGGTTAAAGGTGCGGACTGAAAACTGAAAGGTCGCAGGTTCGAATCCCACCCGTTGCACTATTGTCGTACCCACTCCTGACACAAGCTTTCCGCTTATTTCGAGGGGAGAGGAGAATATTAGTCATGTTCAACATGGTTGATATTCTTTTTAAAAAAAAAAGTACTCACGATGGAGAAGAAGTATATGACGAGGCAGCCGAAGTGGTCCACCTCCGGGGTCCGCCAGTGGTCCACGATGGCCGCCTGCTCCGCCGTCAGGGTGTCCGACCAGGTGAAGTTGGCGAAAAGGGACAACACCTGTATGGAAAAAAAACGAGTGTGCTTTAGACCACACGACTGAAGTAAAACTTCTTTAGCTCAATCTATATGTATGTATATATAATATGTATACATGTATAATATACACATATATTAATTTTCTACAAATATTTCAAACTTTTCGTAACGCACTACTCACTAGCTTACTCCCCAAGTCAAGCGTGCGTAAAGAAGTTTTACTTCAATAAAAATAAATAAATAAAATAAAATTCTGTTTAAAAAACCGACTTCAAATGCCCGCGCCAGTACAAAGTATATAATGTATTGTTAATATTTTAAAAACCGCTCGACCGATTTCGATAAAATTTCAATGGGACCACCTGGGAATTTTCCAAATCCGTTCAGGCGTCTTCGAGTAATCGGTGAACACACATAAAAAAAAAAAGATTTCGACGAATTGGGAACCTCCTCTTTTTTTGAAGTTGGTTAATAAAATAAATAAATATAGTAAAATATCACTATATGCTTCAACGGTAAAGGAAAACATCGCGAGGAAACCTGCACACCTGAGAGTTCTCTATAATGTACTCAAAGGTGTATGAAGTCTGCTAATTTGCATTGGGCCAGCGTGGTGGTCCCACGTGGATGGCCTTATAACCCTTCTCTGAGAAGACCTGACCTCAGTAGTGACTAGTGAGACGTTAATGGGTTGCTCATGTTGATATATAAGTATAAATGCAGTGTTTTTAATAAAATGGTATTCATCTGTTCTAAGGGCCTCATAAGTAGGCTCAGGATCACTCAGCAGGCGATGGAGAGAGCTATGCTCGGAGTGTCTCTGCGGGATCGAAACAGAAATGAGGAGATCCTTAGGAGAACCAAAGTCACCGACATAGCTCAGCGTGTCGCGAAACTGAAGTGGAAATGGGCGGGGCACATAGTTCGAAGAGCTGATGGTCGTTGGGGTCCCAAGGTGTTGGAGTGGCGACCCCGCACCGGGAAACGCAGTGTTGGCAGACCCCCCCACCAGGTGGACCGACGACATTAAACGAGTCGCAGGGAGCCGCTGGATTTAGGCGGCGCAAGACCGAGGCCTGTGGAAGTCCATGCAAGAGACCTTTGTCCAGCAGTGGACGTCTATCGGTTGATAAAGAAGAAGAAGATTAATCTGTTGAAGTGGTGGTAAGTGATAACCTAGTTTCAGTGTCTTCTTCGGGAAAACATCGTGAGGAAACCTTTTTATAAATAAATAGCGAGCAAACGAGAAGGCGAGTCACCTGATGTTAAGTGATTACCGCCGCTCATGAACATTTGGAGTACCGGCTTTTGATGTTTTACAGCATTCCGAACCAGTGATAGATTCACTTGACGATTCGAAAGCAATTTGTAAAAGTTTATTTGAATAAAAAAAATATTCTCTTCTATTTTATTGTAAGAGTTCTCAAGAATGGTCTCGAAAGGTGCGGTTAGTCTGCCAATCTACATGTCGGTATTCTATAGGATATATTTCGGAGAGTGTGCTCAAGAACTATTTGAACTAGTTCCTCTATCACCTTTCTACCATCGAACCGCAAGGCATCGCTCGAATCTGCACCGCTACGTGGTCGAAATTCCACGATCCCGCATTTCCTTCCTTCCGCTTTGCTTCCTCGTTCCTATTACGCACCGCTAAAATTTGGAATGCCCTTCCGGCTTCCGTTTTTCCAACTGACTAGAACTTGGGTACCTTTAAATCAAGAGTGAATAGGCATCTTCTAGGCAAGCGCGCTCCATCTTAGGTTGCATGTTCACTTACCATCAGGTGAGATTGCAGTCACTTGCTAGTCTATATTATTAAATTTATTTAAAAAAATAAGCCAGCGAGGTGGACTATGGCTTAAATCTTCTCATTCTAACAGAACTCTTGCCTAATAGTACCTAGCCGGCTTGCGACGGGTTGAGATGATGGATGATGATGATGATGATGATGATGATGATGATGATGATTCACCTGTTCTTGGTTGCCGAGATCAGCCGCCATGTATTTCCCGATGCCGGGCGGGAACAGAATGGACATCACTGCTAGCGTCATGAAGCCCGGGTAGATGAAACGACTGTGAAAACGTTCAAAGTTCAATTTTTAAGCCTCAATAGCCCAACGGTTAAAGGTGCGGACTGAAATCTGGAAGGTAGCAGGTTCGATCCCCACCCGTTGCAGTATTGTCGTACAGTACCCGGCGAATTATATTGCACATCGGCCTTTGGAATAAAACGCTATTTCTATTCTATTGCAAGGAAAGCTAGCCAGAAATTCACGTAGTAATTACTGAAATCTCTTCACAATCGGCGAGCACATCACGTAACATATATTAAAAAAAGCAGTCGAACTGTGAATAGAATAGAAATAGCGTTTTATTCCAAAGGCCGATGTGCAATATATATCGCCGGGTACTGTACCCACTTGATAAAAAAGCTTTCCGCTTATTTGGCGGGCAGAGGAGAATATTAGTTAAGTTTAGCTTGGCTAATGGTCCTTACTAGCTGATGCTCGCGACTTCATACGCGTGGATTTGGTTTTTAAAATCCCTCGGGGACTCTTTGATTTTCCGAGATAAAAATTAGCCTATGTCACTCTCCAGGTACTCAATTATTCCGACGCAAACTCTGTTGCGGCATAATTGAAGGACAAACCAACAAACACATTTTCGGATTTATAATATTAGTATGATTAGTATGATTAGTATGATTTGACGGGGAGAGGAGAATACTAGTTAAGTTCAGCTTGGCGAATATTCCTTATTTGGCGGGGAGAAGGGAATATTAAGTTCAGCTTGGCTAATATTCTTGAATTCCTTATTTGGCGGGGAGAGGAGAATATTAGTTAAGTTCAGCTTGGCGAATATTCCTTATTTGGCGGGGAGAAGCGAATATTAAGTTCAACTTGGCTAATATTCCTTATAAAAAAGTAAGCCCATCAAAAATTTTTATTACTCTTAAAAATGTGGTATGGATCCGACACATGGACCTCTTAAGAAGCCTCAGATTCATTCAATAGAAGATGAAGAAAGCTATACTCGGAGTATCTCTGCGAAATCAAATCAGAAATGAGGAGATCAGTAAGAGAACCAGTAATCATCGTCTGAGTAACCTTGGACATTAAGCCTGATGTTCTTTATATGTCGGTGCCTCCGAGAGCATAAATTAAAGCCGTCAGTTCTGATCACGGTCGTGTCGAATTTCCATCCCATCGGACTACGACAGTGAGGGAATAGAGAGTTTACCTGTGTTTACTGTTTGCGCAATGCACTTACTTTTTCTGTAAGAAGTTGCTCAAAACCTTAGTGTTTCTCATGAACAGGACGTATTGCCGATGTAGGAACACCCATAGCGCTGCCATCAATCCGCACACGATACTGAAAACATGTACAATAGGGGTATTTGACTGTTGTCAAAATGTTGATATCCATTATTTATAATCGAAAATGTAACATGTAAGAATAACATGGCACAACGTTAACACGTTTAAGCAATTAAATATCACTTGCTTCAACGGTGAAGGAAAACATCGTGAGGAAACCTGCACATCTGAGAGTTCTTCATAATGTTCTCGAAGGTGTGTGAAGTCCGCCAATTCGCATTGGGCCAGCGTGGTGGACTATGGTCTATAACCCTTCTCTGAGAGGAGACCTGTGCTCAGTAGTGAGCCGTTGATGGGTTGCTAATGATGAAGAATAACATTTGTAAAAACAGAAAATAAATCGGGCAACAAACAAATTAGTTATAGAGCTTTAAAGTTTCCTGTTAGACAGAGAGAGAGATAGAGCTACCCAAGTGTGACGTCACAATTCACCAGCTCCATACACGCTCCATAGAAAATATCGTTTTAGATAGAGACAGATACAGTCACAGTAAAACAGCTTATAATTGTGAGACTAGTAAAGATTTAAAAAAGAGCATTATGATAAGATATTTAAAAACGTTATTTTAAATAAATAAAAAAATATCAATCAAATACCCAATTGGGATTATTATTTCGAAATTTAATCGCGATATAGAATTGCCTGTTGTAGTAGTCCCCAACTAGCAAAAAATATTGGTTGTCTGTAAAGTCGGTTTACGGACGATAGTTTTACGTGATAACGTCATGAAGAAACATCGATGACCGCTAACCACAGCGCGCACGCGATGACTGGGGGGTGGCAGCGGGCGCTCTCTAAGCCAACGCTTGGGCCGATCGTGCCTCTCTAACGCTTGTTCCCCGCTCTCGCTTGCACGCTCAGGCTCAGGCGGAACGTGACACTTTTTCGTGCGTGCAGCCGGTGTTCATCGATTTGTAAGACGTTATCACGTCAAAAATATTTATATTGTATTCTATTCTATTAAGTGGAGGGCACCAGAGGTAGATGCTTGTTGGGTAGGTAGGAGTCTCACCCCAATAGCACGAAGACGGCGAACTCCTGAGGGTCGAAGGGGAAGTCCTGCGGCAGGTTGGTGGGGAACAGGGGCTTCACAGTGGGCATGGCGCCAGACCACACCGACAGCAGCCGGAACATCTGCGAACATATAACGGTTTATATATCATATCGATACTACTGCTTACTTAAGCAGTGGTTAGGACTGTGGTCTCCTATTCGGGGGGTCGCAGGTTCGATCCCGGGTACGAACCTCTGACTTTTCGGAGTCAAGTGCGTTTAAGCAATTAAATATCACTTGCTTCAACGGTGAAGGAAAACATCGTGAGGAAACCTGCACATCTGAGAGTTCTTCATAATGTTCCCGAAGATGTGTCAAGTCCGCCAATTCGCATTGGGCCAGCGTGGTGGACTATGGCCTATAACCCTTCTCTGAGAGGAGACCTGCGCTCAGTAGTGAGCCGTTGATGGGTTGCTGATGATGATGATGACACATTCAACAAGCAAGACTAATACACTCTGCGTACATATTGTTTAGTGATATTTGACATTTTTTACAAGTTGCATGGGATAAATCGGCTTGGCATCCAGTTGCCCACAAGATAGTATAAAAATCTTATTATAATGTAATAGCTACTTAATAATATTGTAAAATGATTACTTTGAAAGAGAAACTGCTGAGTTTCTTGCCGGCTCTTCTCAGCAGAATCCGCTTTTCGAACCGGTGGTAGAGTCATGACGTGTCACAAGAGCTATAGGTTGGTCTACGTGAAATAAATAATTTTGAATTTTTTTTAAATTTTAACACGCAAATCTGACTTTTCGGAGTAATGATAAGCAATTAAATATCACATGTTTCAACGGTGAAGGAGGAATCGCGAGGAAACCTGCACGCCTGAGAGTTCTCCATAATGTTCTCAAAGTGTGAAATCGACCAATTCGCACTGGGCCAGCGTGGTGGACTGTGACCTATAACCCTTCTCTGAGAGGAGACCGGCGCTCAGCAATGAGCCGTTGATGGGCTGCTGATGATGATGAGGTTGAGGATATTTGACATTTAACACACAAACTCACAATAGCACTGCAGCAGGCAGCAAAGAAACCACGCCAGTAGTTGCGCACCGCGAAATACGTGGTTGTTACTTCGATAGAGAACAGGACACCTGTAGCGGAGAACATTCATAAAATCATATATTATAATACTAGCTGATGCCCGCGACTTCGTCCGCATGGATTTAGTTTTTAAAAATCCCGCGGGAACTCTTTCATTATCCGAGATAAAAAGTAGCTCTCCCGGTCTGAGGAACCACTACTACATCCATTACTATACCCAAGCAAAAAATCACATCAATCCGCTGTTCTGTTGCGACGTGATTGAAGGACAAACCAACAAACAAAAACACTTTCGCATTTATAATATCAGTTATGCTTTATTAAAACACTTTTTATAATTGTCAAATTTTTTACAACCAAAGACAAAATTACGTTTAGCTGTTTACGTTTTGTTATTACACTGTCATTTGCGTTTTGTTATTCCACTGTCATTTGCGTTTTGTTATTCCATGTCAGATGCGTTTTTGTTATACCACGTTTTATAGTGACTTGACGGAAACGCGGTCGAACGGGATAAAAAGTATCCTATGTCCGTCTCCTGGTTCTAAGCTACCTCTCCACCAATTTTCAGCCAAATCGGTTCATCCGTTCTTGAGTTATAAATAGTGTAACTAACACCACTTTCTTTTATATATATAGATACTAGCTGATGCCCGCGACTTCGTCCGCGTGGATTCAGTTTTTAAAATCCCGAGGGTACTCTTTGATTTTCCGAAATGCTTTACACTCTACAGGTTCTCAACTATACCTATCCAAAAAAAATCACGTCAATCCGTAGATTTTTTGCAGCGTGATTGACGGACAAACCAACAAAGTCAAAATTACGTTTAGCTGTCATTTACGTTTTGTTATTCCACTGTCATTTGCGTTTTGTTATTCCATGTCAGATGCGTTTTTGTTATACCACGTTTTATAGTGACTTGACTGAAACGCGGTCGAACGGGATAAAAAGTATCCTATGTCCGTCTCCTGGTTCTAAGCTACCTCTCCACCAATTTTCAGCCAAATCGGTTCATCCGTTCTTGAGTTATAAATAATGTACTAACACCACTTTCTTTTATATATATAGATATATATAGATTTGACGGCGCGTCTATAACCAGAGGGCACTGGCAGGCCCTCTAGCGGAGCGTTGCGTAGATGGTAGCGAGGGGGCCATTAGAATAAACAGTCTCTTGGCAACCAGCGCGACGAACCGCTGATTTAAATATCCTGATCTAAGAAATTACTGCTCAAAGTTATTTAACTGTCGGAAGAATCATCATATTGTGATTGACGGATTTGTTTAATTGGAGATTATAATTTTGTGTTCAAAACAGAATTCAGTTGTCAAGTTTCATTAAACGCCCACATATCATCGCTCAGCCATAATACCCAATGATATAGGCCATCCCGGCGCCGACATAATTATTATACTACACACTACAATCATACTAATATTATAAATGCCAAATTGTGTTTGTTGGTTTGTTCTTTAATCACACCGCAACAGAGCTACGGATCGACGTGATGTTTTGCATGGGTATAGTAGAGGACCTGGAGAGTGACAGAGGCTACTTTTTATCCCGGAAAATCAATGAGTTTCCGAGGGTCTTTAAAAACTAAATCCACGCGGACGAAGTCGCGGGCATCAGCTAGTATTATAATAATACACTAATATTATATCCACGCGGACGAAGTCACGAGCATCAGCTAGTTTATGAACTAGCTGATGCCCGCGACTTCATTTTCAAAATCCCTCGGGAACTCTTTGATTTTCCGGGATAAAAAGTGCCCTATGTCACTGTCCAGGTCTTCAACTATACCCATGCAAAAAATCACGTCGATCCGTAGCTCTGTTGCGGCGTGATTGAAGGACAAACCAACAAACAAACACACTTTCGCATTTATAATATTAGTATGATGCGAAAGTATATTTGTTTGTTGGTTTGTGTATTACAACTGACAACATACGCATTTGAGTAGGCAATAACTATAAATACTCCATTAGAATCAAACAGTTAATTCTTATTATTTAAACATGCAATAATTGTAACCGAATCCAGAGGATTCCAGATCACTCCACGGCGGGTAAGTATTTACCGGGTCTAATCGATGCAAACAATCTCTTCATTTGCGTCTGTCCTTAATTATTTTACGAGTATATTCATTAACTAGCTGGTCTGAGAGGAGACCTGCGCTCAGTAGTGAGCCGTTGATGGGTTGCTAATGATGATATGAACCCATCGCCGGCTTACTTCTGGGCACAATGTCTTCTCGAATGAGAAGGCTTTAGGCAAATAGTCCTCTTCTTTGTCAACCGAAGGATGTCCACTGTGGGACAAAGGTCTCTTGCATGGACTTCCACCTGCCTCGGTCTTGCGCCGCCTGAATCTAGTCTATTTTTTTAACAAACGAGTACTGATACTATGACTCTCGCACATTTCCGATATTGACAGAGTGGGATGGGTTATTGTTAAGGGTGGGGTACTGAGTATGTCTCTCGCAAATTTCAGATATTGACAGAGTGAAATGGGTCATTGTTAAGGGTGGGGTACTGAATATGCCTCTCGCACATTTCCGATATTGACAGAGTGAGATGGGTCATTGTTAAGGGTGGGGTACTGAGTATGTCTCTCGCACATTTCCGATATTGACAGAGTGAGATGGGTCATTTTAGGGGTGGGGCCTGGGACTCTTATGTTGATTACGTGGACCAATAGCAACGCAGTCAAAATTTTCGGTACTCGTTCGTTAAAAAAAATTGGTTGTCTGTAAAGTCGGTTTACGGACAATAGTTTTACGTGATAACGCCATAAAGAAATATTGTTGCTAGAACTAGCTCGCGACACATCCGCTAACCATAGCGCGCACGCGATGACTAGCGGTCGGCAGCGGGCGCACTCTAGTCACAAGCCAACGCTTGGGCCGATCGTGAATCTCTATCGCTTGTTCCGCGCTCTCGCTTGCACGCTCTGGCTCAGGCGGAACGTGACACTTTTTCGTGCGTGCCGCCGGTGTTCATCGATTTGTGAGACGTTATCACGTCAAAAACAGACTATAGTGCCACATAAACAAATAAATGATGATGATAATGTACAACAGACTTAGCCACAGGCTCCTGAATGAATGAATGAATGAATGAATGAATGAAATTTTATTCACAAAAATGCAGGTGCAACATGATTGTAAACAGGAAATCGAGCCTAATACATTTAACCAGTACTGGTGTGTGAATATTTATAATGTCAATTTAAGTATAAACAAAATGTCAATATTAAAAACTAATACATAATTTTAAAAGTTATTCCATAATTTTGAATGTATTTATGTCCATTAAATGCGTTGATGCGTTACCTCCAACGGGCGCGGCGAAACAGGAAGCAACACCAACGGCGCAAGCGGCGGCCAGCATCTCAGTGGTTCTGGACTCGTTGCTGTAGATACCTTGGAAGGTTGTGACCAGTTTGGACAGCAACGAAGCCACCATTGATGCTATGTGGACGGACGGGCCCTGGAAATATTGGAGTTTCGACTTAGGTGAATGACCCCGCACCGGGAAACGCAGTGTTGGCAGACACCCCACCAGGTGGACCGACGACATCAAACGAGTCGCAGGGAGCCGCTGGATTCAAGCGGCGCAAGACCGAAGCCTGTGGAAGTCCATGCAGGAGACCTTTGTCCAGCAGTGGACGTCTATCGGTTGATAAAGTATTCTTCTTCTTCTTCTTCTTTATCATCCATCCGGCGGCTCACTGCGACTAGTTTGATGTCGTCGGTCCACCTTGTGGGGGGTTTGCCAACACTGCGCTTCCCGGTGCGGGGTCGCCACTCCAGCACCTTGTGAATCCAACGACCATCAGCGCTTCGAACTAAGTGCCCTGCCCATTACCAATTCAGTTTCGCGACTCGCTGAGCTATGTCGGTGACTTTGGTTCTCCTACGAAAACTTTATGTGAATGAGACATCCAAATAGGCTCGTGATTCCTCAATTACGTCTCAAGAAATTCCGAAAGCCATTTGTGGGAACGGGCGTGACGTAAACGTACTATTAGAAAATCCCACAGGCAATTTTAAACTTGCCTTTATACAAGTTTAAGAAATCTTTTAAATGTGTGCTCATGGAAAAGCATAATTGTAATCGTAATATAGCTATTTATGCAACTGCATCGTAATGAGGGTCATTTTAATTCGAGTGCTGTTTTTTGATACGAGGCTTGCCGAGTATCAAAATAGGATAGTACGAGAATTAAAATGACTAATTACGTTCAGTTGCATACAAGATTTTATCTACGACAAGGAAAATAAAATCATTAACAAAATACGCCGTAGGCTCAATAAAGTAACAAAAATTAACTCCGTAAGCCGCCACCAGCCGCCTGTGGCGCCTCTGTCAACAAAAAGTAACTCCGTAAGCCGCCACCAGCCGCCTGTGGCGCCTCTGTCATATGAACGGTACCAAAGTGCCAGAACTCAGAGCCTTAGCTTTAGGTATCCTATTTTAAGAAGATAACCATTTCGATTCAGCTCCCATACAACGAGCTGCATCGAAATGAGAAGCAAAACCGATAGAGGGTTCATTTCAATTCAGCTGTCAAACTCGAAATTGGAACTTTTCGATTTTGGAGTAGATAAAATATATTAGAGCATAATTCTACTATAATATTATAAATGCGTAAGTTTGTGAGGATGGATGGATGGAGGCTACTTTTATCCCGAAAAATCAAGAGTTCCCACGGGATTTTAAAAACTAAATCCACGCGGATGAAGTCGCGGTCATCATGAACTATTCTTAAATTTATAATAATAAACAATATTTTCAAATTTTATTTTATCTAGAAGAAAGTTTTGAAATATAATTTAATATAAAAAATTATTTTTAAGAAACCGACTTCAAACGCCCGCGCCACTACAAAATATACATATAATTTATTGTTGATATTATAAGTAAAGATTTTTTTAAACCGCTCAACCGATTTCGATAAAATTTATATGGGACCACCTGGGAAGTATGTACCCTTTCAAACAAAAAAAAAAGATTTTTCAGAATCCGTTCAGGAGTCTTCGGGTAATCGGGGAACATACATTAAAAAAAACGATTCCAACGAATTGAGAACCTCCTCCTTTTTTGAAAGTCGGTTAAAAATATATTTAATATCCAAAATAACGGCCATCATTGAAATTACCTCTTTCCCAAGCGGCAAACCAGATCCCAGTGTGGCAGTGAGACCGATGAGTTTGGAGATTAAGGCACGAAACGTTAGGTACTCTTTGAGGTGAACACCTCTCAATATTGTCTTCATCTCTGGTATACCGGAACCTGAAAATAAAGACGCACATTATTAACACTATCCCATAACCTGAGCATTTTTGTGGTACACTTTACTGAAAAAACTATCACGCCTATAGATTTGTGCTTTAACATAGTAATTTAACTTCATATCCAGATGTGTTATCTCATCTGTCAAAAAAAAAATTAGAACCATTAAAAAAATGAACATTAACAATTTTGTATTCATTGGATAGAATGTTATTGCACTACTAACGCCATCTGTTAGAAAACCAAAGAGTTAACATCGCTGCAACAGAACTTATTACCCGTTAGAAAAACTACGCGAGCCCTCACAAAGCTCAGCTTTTTGCTAGTTTAGAGAAACGGCCCACAACCATGTCCTATTGCTTTTGTATACTAACTACGTTATTCTTAAAAAGGTCGTAGTGTTTCCCAAGGAGGTCCTTTAGAACCGCTAATTAACTTAAAGTTTTATACTAAATTAAGTAACATTCTGCCATATATTTTTATAGAAAAAGACATGTAAATTGATACAGAATTAGGTAATTCAACATTTGAGGTAATAGAGAACGTAGAAACTTCTATAACACTTACCGATACTCTGAGCGGCTACTATGTGAACGAATCCAGCGGCGAAGAGGATTAAACATACAGGGAGGGACACCCACGCTACGTACTGACTGAAGGTAGACGTGGCTAAATCTTTGTACATCCACATACGTGCTGTAAAACAAAAATGATGTGATCACTTATGAGGCAGATTTTAGACTTAACTGAAATGAACTCTTAGGAGTTCATTAGGTGCTTACTAAGTAAAACTCTTAGGAGTTCATTTCAGTAAAGTCTAAAAATTATTTATTTTCTTACTAATTCTAACAGAGGTATAGGTCATTTATTTTGTAGTTACTTATTCACAGAACCGTTAAACTAGTTTAAAAAAGGAACTGTTGTTAAAGACGTACAAATATGAATGTGGATACATTGCATATGCTTCTTCTTCTTCTTCTTTACCAACCTATAGACGTCCACTGCTGGACAAAGGTCTCCTGCATGGACTTCCGCAGGCTTCGGTCTTGCGCCGCTTGCATCCAGCGGCTCCCTGCGATTCGTTTGATGTCGTCGGTCCACCTGGTGGGGGGTCTGCCAACACTGCGCTTCCCGGTGCAGGGTTGCCACTCCAGCACCGTGGGACCCCAACGACCATCATCTCTTCGAACTATGTGCCCCGCACATTTCCACTTCAGTTTCGCGACTTGCCGAGCTATGTCGGTGACTTTGGTTCTCCTACGGATCTCCTCGTTTCTGATTTGATCTCGCAGGACTATTGCATATTACGTCTGATTATTATTTTTTTCTTGTAAGATAACACGCAAAGTAGAAGAATATTAATAGGTTTAAAAAGCATGCAACGCTTCGAATAATGTTGAAGTTCTTTAGCGTAAGATAAAGCTATAAAGATTAATTACTATTTACTCATAACTTACTTGGTTATTCTTCAGTAAGCATGTTATACAGCAACGCAATTAGAACATGAATAGTTATGTAAATTATTTAAAGATACTGAAACTTTGTTTCTTAGTGATGCGTCCCCACTATTATTTTACTCATGCAAATAGGATTGTCATGATGTAGTTATGCAAAATCACGACTGTTAAGGTCGGATATTAACAAATGAATACGATCATTTGTGTTCGAGGTAGGTTGTTAGGTCCTTACTTAGCAAAATCCTTTACCTATATCACAATCAAAACCAAAGTAATACGAGCGATATATTCTTTAGTTAAATTACAAAATAAAAAATAATTACATCCTAATTTACTAACTTGAAACGATTGTAGACTATAATTGACCGAGCGAAGCGAAGGTTTCTGAGTCTACTTGAATGAATTTGCACTTGTCCGTCCGTCTGTTAGAGCCTTATAACTTCTGAATTACTGAACGTAATTACTTCAAATTTAGATATAATATGTAAACCGATGGCCTCCAGCCGAAAATGGCTTAAAAAGTTATAAAAATCTAAATTTCAGGGGGGCTCTCATAGAAGCGAATGCGAAGTAAATACTTTTTATCCCGGGAGAACAAAGAATTCCCATGGGATTTTAAAGAACCTAATTACGTGCGGACGAAGTCATGCGGGCTAAATCTAGAGTTTGTTGTTCCTTGTTTCGGTTTTTGAGAGAAGATAAAGGATCTTAAAGAAGAAGAATCTCTTACTCTTACCATTGTTACAAACAGCGATGCCCTTGTCCATGGCGAAGTTGAGGATGGCCATGATGATGCCGAGCAGGGCCAGGAACACCCAGTCCTCGCCGAGCCGCGCGAACGTGTGCCGCCACACGTAACCTAGTACACTTTATACCATTGAATAAGCTTTGTAGCAGGCTATTGATATGATCATTTGCAATTTGGATAGATGTGATGCGGGTTGTTACGTTCCCTCAAATATGGTCGAGCGAAGCAATGACTGGGTCATGCGTCATGCTCGTGAACGGGTGCCACCGGCGGGAATGGGGCTGTCTGTTCGTCTTAACATGTGTTGAATTATAATTAGGTATGCTTCCCCTCATTGTGGAAACACTGCATACATAGCATAGTATCTATAGTATTGTAAATTTGTGCTTTTGTGGAACTTCCCCTCATTGTGGAAACACTGCATACATAGCATAGTATCTATTGTATTGTAAACTTGTGCTTTTGTGGAACTTCCCCTCATTGTGGAAACACTGCATACATAGCATAGTATCTATTGTATTGTAAATTTGTGCTTTTGTGGAACTTCCCCTCATTGTGGAAACACTGCATACATAGCATAGTATCTATTGTATTGTAAATTTGTGCTTTTGCGGAACTTCCCCTCATTGTGGAAACACTGCATACATAGCATAGTATCTATTGTATTGTAAACTTGTGCTTTTGTGGAACTTCCCCTCATTGTGGAAACAATGCATACATAGCATAGTATCTATTGTATTGTAAACTTGTGCTTTTGTGGAACTTCCTCTCATTGTGGAAACACTGCATACATAGCATAGTATCTATTGTATTGTAAACTTTTTTGAAAAGAGCAACCGCCGAGTTTCTTGCTAGTTCTTCTCGGCAGGAAGGGCATTCCGAACCAGTGCAGTGGTAGACTCATCGACGATTCAAAAGCACTTGTAAAAAAGTTTATCTGAATAAAAAGCATTTATATTCTAAATGATTAATTCGAGTTCATTTCATGTAGGCTTGAGGCTTACTTAAAAGATAGGATAGTTTTTATCTTAATTATTGACATCAATATTTGTTATTGCAAATTAAAATATGTTAATTACACGACAAATTAAAATTAGAAATTTTTGGTAAAATTAATATCGGTTGCATGATATAAAATTTACTTTTACATATGTATTCCTGTGAAAATTTAATCTATAGATACTTTTTCAATAGGTCTCCGAAGAATAGCATTAGAACTGTACTTTTCAACTTACCTAATACTTTAAAAAATTTCCCCCTAGGTCTATGTTTGCCTGTCGCCTCCAATTCCTTCTGCCGTAGTTTGTCATCTTTCCGTCTTCTTTTCCTCAGTCTTCTGAGTCTTCTGGCTTCTTCTCTTGCCGCTTCACTTAGGTCGCGTTGATAGCGACCATACATCTAGAAAAAAGAAAGAGGTTCTAAAAGATTTTGTTTAACATACCTCAAATTACTTCTTTCGATTTCTAGAGGTCAGAGGTACGATTAACTAGAAATTGCCGATCAAACTCTTATTCATTTCATGGCATTAGCGTCAAAGTAAAATATTCCTTGAGTGTATTGATTTAGTCACAAATAGTATTCAGTACAACCGATTCTAACATGGATGGAAAGTATCGTACATACCTAAACGTGTGAGAATGCATACAAGAAATTGAGCTCTAATTTAATGCTGTAATGGTTTATTTTACTTTGACGATAATGCCATGAAATGAATAAGATTTTGATCGGGTACTTTTAAACAATCGGGGGGCAGGTAATCAAATAAATACTCTTAAAGAAATCTCCAGTGAATTAAAATTGCTTGAAGATTGATTTATAATGATGATGAAAGAGTCGATTTCTAAAATTTGCAAGAACTTCCGAAAATTAAACGGATTGTCCATTAGATACTTCCTAATTCCTTAACACTGATTCTTAAGATTATTTCCGTAGCATTGTTTGCTTTTAATCATTAGACGACAGCCGCAGTGATTAAGATATTTTCCTTTCTTAAATCTCTTTATATATAAGGTTACAGTCTTAATAATTACACTTATCAAAATTACATAAGTTACAAGTAAGTTTAAACGTTACATAAGTTTATGTACCACCATCCTTCTTCCTTTTTCAATTACTTTCTTCTTGATCCATTTTATTACTTCTCCTTTGTCAATATTTCATTTGTTTCAGTTTGCTTCTGTGGTATATGACACGCTGCTTAGCTTCGATTGTTTCAGGTAGTCTATCGAGTTAACTATCTATAGGTCGAGGAAGATCTAACCTTCACAGATTTGAGTTGTGTGACATAAATATATCTGATGTTTGATCTTACTAGAAAGCAAAATCTGAGTAAAGTCAAAATTCTCTATAATCAGTTGTCTTTTTCGCTATTATAGATATTAATCTTTAGTTGAGTTGATTAATCTTAACCTATTAATATCTTATCTTAATAATTAGAAATTATTTACTTTATTATTTTTATTTAAATATACTTTAATATTATCCGCTTTAGATAAACATTATATTCACAGATGTTATTGTTTATTTATTAACATTTTACAGTTTCTTAATCTTATTCACATTTAACATTATCTTAACAACTATCAAGTAGTATTTTTTAATGTATTTTTATTTTCATCAATTAAATTTAGTGATAAAAGCCAAAATAGGCTTTTACGTAAGTCTTATTTTCTTTTTATAATAACTTATAGATAAGCAGCGGTAGCCTAGTGGTTACGACTGTGGTCTCCTATTCGGGGGGTCGCTGATTCGATCCCGGGTACGCACCTCTGACTTTTCGAAGTTAAGTGCGTTTAAGAAATTAAATATCACATGCTTTAAAGGTGAAGGAAAACATCGTGAAGAAACCTGCAAACCTGAGAGTTCTCCATAATGTTCTCGAAGGTGTTTGAAGTCCGCCAATTCGCATTGGGCCAGCGTGGTGGACTATGGCCTATAACCCTTCTCTGAGAGGAGACCTGCGCTCAGTATAGTGAGAGATGGGTTGATAATGATGATGATGATAGATGGTATAAAAGCAGTAGGTACTTGCCCGCTCTCAAGTAGTGGGGGCGTACAATTTCAACTGTGTGGTGTAATTGTTCAACTAGCCTTGAAATCCAGGCTTTGTTTGCCCAAGATATCGTTAATCTCGGCTATGTCTGGTAAAGATAAGCGATCGGTAATTCGGTAGCCCGTGCAATTATTTATTCGCTAGAGATTACTCAAATTAGTATTGTTTAAATGTTACGTTCTCGCAAATATGGTTGAGCGAAGCAATGGCATGGGTCATGCGTAATGCTCGTGAACGGGTTCCACCGGCGGGAATGTGGCTGCTTTTTGTCTGCGTGTTGAATTATAATTAGGTATGCTTTTGTGGAACTCACTGTGGAAACACTGTATACATAGCATAGTATCTATTGAATTGTAGACTTGTTTTAAAAAAGAGCAACCGCCGAGTTTCTTGCTGGTTCTTCTCGGCAGGTATAGGGCATTCCGAACCAGTGGTAGACTCATCGACGATTCAAAAGCACTTGTAAAAAAGTTTATTTGAACAATAAACATTTCTATTCTATTCTATTGCAATAGTGCAAGCGTGTGTTCTTTGGTCACCGGACTAATCATCATCATCATCATCATTATAATCATCATCATCAACCATCACCGCACCGGCCCAATACTGGGCAAGGTTCTCTTCTCAGATTTGAGACCCCACCTCGCTGGCAAGTGTATAGAATAGAATAGAATAGAAATGTTTTTTATTCAAATAAACTTTTACAAGTACTTTTGAATCGTCAATGAGTCTACCACTGGTTCGGAATGCCGTTCCTGCCGAGAAGAACCAGCAAGAAACTCGGCAGTTGCTCTTTTCAAAATACTTTTACAATATACTTAACAGATATTCTATGTATGCAGAGTTTCCACAATGAGGGAAAGGTCCACAAAAGCATACGTAATTATTTCTAATTATAATTCAACACATGTCAAGACGGGCAGACAGAAAGTAGCCCCATTGCCGCTGGTGGCACCCGTTCACGAGCATGACGCATGACCCAGCCATTGCTTCGCTCAACCATATTTTAGGGAACGCAACAACCCGCATCACACGACACCACCGCAGAAATGTTAAAGAGAGTGTGACATACTTAGGCTACCCATCTTAAGGCATCGAATTGAAACTAATATTCAAATCAAATACTCATTTTAAAATATGACTTGTACACAAATAAAGTGGAAACTCTGAATAGAATAGAATTATTTTGATATACAATTATACAGGTTAATCATTACCTACTGTCTCATGAATCGCTGGAACGAATTACATCCACGCTTTTTTGTCATTTATATAGTCTTCAATCGTATAATATGCTTTTTTCATGAGCGTAGTTTTAATCGATTTCTTAAACTAGTGTAAAGGCAAGTCCAAGATCGACTGTGGAATTTTATTATAGAACGTCACGCCCATTCCCACAAATGTCTTTCGGACCCTCTTGAGGCGCAGTCGAGGGATCACGAGCCTATTTGGATCTCTAACCTGCCTATCTCGTAATTCACCCTTTTTTTTGTAATTCACAATGTTTTGTCTGACAAATATTATATTGTTATAAATATATTGTGAAGCTACTGTAAGAATGCCTATTTCTTTAAATTTTTCTCGAAGCGAATCCCGCGGCTTTAAATTATAGATTGCGCTAATCGCCCTGTGGATGATTGTGTGTGTGTGATGATGAGTGTGGATTGATTGACTTTACATACCTTTGAGAACATTACAGAGAACTCTTAGGCATGCACTAAGTTTTCCTGCACTGTTAAGTAGGTTAGGATCAAAGAGTTCTACATAAAGAGCGGCAATTCGGAATAAGAACTGTGTACTGTTTCAATCACGCGGGTTGAGGTAGAGAGGGGAGCCGGCATGGTAAATAAGGTTGCAATTCGCGCGACCGCGGGACCGCAGAGGCGTGCCGCGGCCCGCACCGCGCTTACCACTGGGTCGTTCGTAATAAAAACATATTTGAATAAATCAAGAAATAATTTTTATTTCGTATCTAGTGTTACGAATTACGATGTTGATATCTAATTATTCACTATAATAACTATAGTTTTTGTTACTTACTTGAATATAGGCATTGTTGGCCTTTCAATTCACAATTAGGTAGCTAGAAAGGTTCATCGCATAAATAGTGCCCGCGTCCATACGTCGCGAGTGCCGTCGACCACACTAACTTGTTCGGCATTAGGTACAACTCAGTTGAACATTGTAAGTGGTCGGAACACGAAATCTAGTAGACCGTACTACACTTATATCAGTGGTTAGGATTAATTGCTAAACGCACATAACTCGCAGAGAGCCCCGGACAACTCGAAAATGTGGTCGAAATCCTTGTTTCCTAATCTGTGTCGAAATCTATGATCGTCGTCACTAATTCTACAACAAATTGTAGGTATGTTCTTGGAACCCGTGTATTACAACAAACTGTAGGTATCTTCCCGGGTATTCCCCAAGAAGATTGTGACAGCGATCTTGTTTCAAACGATTATTATAAGTAATCGTTATATACTTTTCGGAATTCCTCGACGATTCAGCCGAAGAATAACCCCAATAAACAAACAAACAGACAGACAAGCAGACAAAAATGTGAAAAATGTGTGTTTGGATATTTCGAAATCATAGACAGACTTCAATTTTATTTGTTTGTTGTTAGTTACCCATAGATGTAAACGACCTAAATTGACAATGCTCTTTATAGGTGTTAATACCTGCCCCTGTAGCCAAGTAACACTTCGTTGTGTCTATTCTCTTTCTACAATAGTTTTCACTAGAAGTTTAAGCTAGAGCTTAACTAGATGACGCTGCAGCTGATCAAAGACAGAAGTGTTTGATAATATTTCGCGGCATTTTTTTTGTGTTTTTTTAGTTAAAACATTTATAACACATAATGCCGCGAAATATTATCAATACACTTCTGTCTTTGATCAACTGCAGCGCCATCGAGTCTAGCTCTAGCCAAAACTTGAAGTGACAACTATCGTAGAAAGAGAATAGACACAACGAACTGTTACTTGGCTACAGGGGACCAGTGATTAGCGTATATTCGTTCAGTGTCGTCGATTTGCGGTACACTATTGTGAAATAGTTACTGGCGATACATTGCAGTAAGAAGCTTCAAAGTACAGGCTGGTACACTTGATAAACCTTTAAGAACATTAGAACTCTCAGGCATGCACATTTTCTCACGATGTTTTCTTACACCGCTAAACCGTTAATTTTTTTGGTTAAAACACTAATCGACACTGACGTAGAACACTGTCGCATATGAATATACAGCGAAATCTTGATTTTGACACTAACGGCTTTTATAAACAATGCTTAACACCTCAGCAAAAGAAAAAAAATACCTAATATTCAGTAGTTTTGGAGATATTCAATCGGACAAAGTCTAATCTGAAACTCATTCCGAAGAAAAACGTCGCTTGTAAAGAAGCGCTGCTGTCGCTAACTTGTCAAATGCCGGCGGCCGCCAGTTGACTGTCACACTTGCACACATATTGTTAGTTGGAAAGCCATCGCGTTTCGTATGTTATAATTTTATTTATAACTAGCTGATGCCCGCGACTTCGTTCGCATGGATTTAGTTTTTAAAATGCCTCGGGAACTCTTTGATTTTCTGGGATAAAAAGTAGTCTATGTCATTCTCCAGGTCCTCAACTATACCCATGCAAAAAATCACGTCGATCCGTAGCCCTGTTGCGGCGTGATTGAAGGACAAACCAACAAACTAACACACTCGCATTTATAATATTAGTAAGGATAAAGCAATACTCAAAAACCATGTCGTATAATATGAACCAACATTGTTCTACGGAATACCGAAAAACCAAGTTCAAAACTTTAAAGTAACAATTTTGTAGAAGCAACTTTGTTCTACATTATACATCATTTATGTTAAAAATTCTGCCAATTAATTAAAGCGATTACGGTCATCATTTTAATTTTTACAATCATGATATTATCAGTATTGGATTTTTAGTTTCTATAGCGGTTATATACATAGAGGTTATATACATGATGCGGGTTGTTACGTTCCCTCAAATATGGTTGAGCGAAGCAATGGCTGGATCATGCGTCTTGCTCGTGAACGGGTTCCACCAGCGGGAATGGGGCTACTTTCCGTCTGCCCGTCTTAACATGTGTTGAATTATAATTAGGTATGCTTTTGTGGAACTCATTGTGGAACACTGCATACCTACATATTACATAGCATAGTATCTATTGAATTGTAAACTTGTTTTGAAAAGTGCAACCGCCGAGTTTCTTGCTGGTGCTTCTCGGCAGGAAGGGCATTCCGAACCAGTGGTAGACTCATCGACGATTCAAAAGCACTTGTAAAAAAGTTTATTTGAATAAAAAACATTTCTATTCTATTCTATTATATTCTAGAGATAGGTCTTATGCACAGCCTTCTCTATCTCATGAAATGAAGGTAAAGCGACGATATCGCTATGTGCAGAGAAAAATACCCGAAGATTAGCGGCTTAAGATAACTGCAGCGAGCTACGCCTACACAGCACCGGCTCACCTTGTGTTGAATTTGGGGAAATATTTGCAGTTTCACTGTTTACCTTAAAATAACCTTAAATATGTGTAAGTAAAGAAGTCGATACGATGTGCATACATTGTGTATCTACGTCAAACACCTACGAAGGTACATCGACTTTGGTCAAATATGGTACACTCAAATATGGTCGAGCGAAGCAACGGCTGGATCATGCGTCATGCTCGTGAACGGGTGCCACCGGCGGGAATGGGGCTACTTTCTGTCTGCCCGACTTGAATTGAATTGTAGTACCTAAGTTTTTTTTGGAACTTCACCTCATTGTGGAAATATTATATTCTATTCTACTCTAACAAAGTTGCATGGGTTAAATCGGCATGGCATCCGGCTGCCCACAAGATATTGTAAAATGATTATTTTGAAAAGAGCAACTGCTGAGTTTATTGCCGGCTCTTCTCAGCAGAATCCGCTTTCCGAACCGGTGGTAGAGTCATGACGTGTCATAAGAGCCAGAGGTTGGCCTACGTGAAATAAATAATTTTGATTTTTGAATTTTTTTTGGTCTCCCTACACAATCAGAATAGAATAGAAAATACTTTATTGCACAACAAGAAATAATGGTTGAAATACAACAAAAGAAAATAAGTACAAGGTGCAAAGGCGGCCTTATTGCAAAAGCAATCTCTTCCAGGCAACCCTTGTCTTGAGAGGAAACACCAAAGAAAATGGGATAGTGTAAGCTAAGATCGAGGAAAGTTGTAAACATTATAGACTATTATTATTATTATAGACTATATTAAAATAAATAATATGACATAATATAATACAATACATAAATATAACATTACATGTATATCATACATAACAAAAAATATATGAAATAAAGTAAATATATAAATATATATAATGTAAATATATATATAAATATATACATACATAAATATCCACTATATTATACACTTATGGTTTCATAGAAAGAAAATGACTTTTCAGACGCTGTTTGAAGATAGGGAGTGATTTGGAGTGTCTTATTTCGAAGGGGAGGGAGTTCCATAGAAAGGTAGCCTTATAGGTAAAGGACTGACCATAGGAGCGGGCATAACAGGTGTTAAAGGTGAGGCTATTATCGTTGTGCGATCTCAAATAGCGGCCAGGTGCATTAACACTGTTGAGGAAAGAAAAGCGTTCTTTAAGATAAGAAGGAGTAGCGGGATTAAAAAGAATTGAATAGAGAAGAGTAAGGATGTGCATGTCACGACGCTGCCTTATCGGAAGCCACTCAAGCTGGGCACGGTAGCAGGATACATGATCAAACTTGCGCAGACCAAAGATGAACCTGATGCAAAGGTTTTGTAACCGCTCCAGCTTGTTAAGTTGTTCTTCCGTTAAGTCAGGGTAACAGCAGTCAGCATAATCGAGTAACGGTAATAGAAGGGAATTAGCTAGAGAAGTTTTAGTTTTAATTGGTAAAAGGTCAATCAGTTGCATTTTCGAAAAAAAATTTTAACCCCCGACAAAGAAAGAGGGGTGTTATAAGTTTGACATGTGTATCTATATTGTATTTGTGTGCCTGTCTATTCCCTAGGAGCTCCCTTACGAATGGACCGATTTTGAAGCTGTTTTTTTCTGTTTGAAAGATAACGTAATCGAAATGGATCTTAGCTATAATTTATGAAGATCTGAGGTGCAATTGCCTAAAAATTGCCGATCAAAATCTTACTCATTCCATGGCGTTAGCGTCAAAGTAAAATATTCCTTGACTGTATTGATTTAAAGTAAAAAATTCAGTACAACCGATTCTAACATGGAGCGTATCGTACGTACCTAAACGTATGAGAATGCATAAAAATTGAGCTCTAATTTAATGCTGCTATGGTTTATTTTACTTTGACGCTAATGCCATGGCCCGTGAAATGAATAAGATTTTGATCGGCAACTTTTAGACAATCGGGGGCTGCTCAGGCGTTTGAAGATCATCAGCTCATTTCCTAATTGATTATACTTCAGGTCTTACAAACTTTCACTGTTATGATTGATTTGAAAATTGAAAGGTGGATTATTTCTGAGGCATGGCGACCTTGAGCTGATGCTGCAGCATCAAGAAGTCTGCGGGATACCCAACCCCTCAGCAACTTACAGCAGATATCGTGTTTGGGCTCATAATGGTTTCAATGGGTAGATGTTAGATAGATGATTTTTTTTTATTCGTTGACAAGATAGTCCTTGACTGCGATCTCACCTGATGGTAAATGACGATGCAGTCTAAGATGGTAGTGGACTAACTTGGAAGGGGTACGGCAGTGAAATTTCAATCCATACCCCTAATCGGTTTCTACACGCCATCGTGCCGGAACGCTAAATCGTTTGGCGGCACGTCTTTGACGGTAGGGTGGTAACTAGTCACGACCGAAAGCCTCCCACCAGACAAATGATGATCGAGGATCGAGGAGGAGGATCTGATGATGGAGCAGAAAACTGGGTAACAGGATGTCGGGTATATCGTACATAGTCCGGCCATAGATTCACATGTTGGGGGTGTTTTCAATTTTTAATTTACTCTTGTGAAGACATTCAGAGAGCTATTAAAATTCTCATCAAACGCAACCTCTCATAAACAGTATGCCTGTCCTTCTATGTCATGCACGTCCGCTGAATTTGTAGACTCAGGAACTGTTTTCCTCTATAAATAATTTGTGATGCAATTTGCACGCCAATATCGCATTACCCTATACTTTAAATATGTTTTATTCATAATATATTATGACAACCTATTGTTTATAGCTGCCTTACAGAATTTATAGCAGCATATCTATAAAATATTCACCACCAACAAAAGCATTCCCAAGGAAACAAGCAAGGCAAGGAACCCCTTACAAAGTTACAACATGGCTTACAAGCCATGTTGTCCCGACCTCTCATAGCGTGGGACAAGGAGAGGGAGATAATGATATCTATAAAATATAATTTAATATAAAATCAAAAAAGGAGGAGGTTCTCCATTCGTCGGAATCTTTTCAAAAAACCGACTTCAAACACCCGCGCCACTACAAAGGATTTTTTAAAAACCGCTCGACCGATCTCGATAAAATTTAAATAGGACCACCTGGGAAGACCACCCTTTCAAAAAAAAAGAATTTTCCAAATCGGTTCAGGCGTCTTCGAGTAATCGGTGAACATACATAAAAAAAAGAAAGATTCGGACGAATTGAGAACCTCCTCCTTTTTTGAAGTCGGTTAAAAAGATTAAGACAAATCCTATAGTGCAAGAATCATTAAAATCGGATAACTATTATAGCGCTACAAAACTACAAACAAACATCTTTACACCGTTGAACACTTCTAACCACTTCTTTGCGATTTGCAGTAGGATAAAAATTCTTTATCTTTTATGAATGAATGAACCTTGATCATACGAGTATGTATTTTTATTATACAAGCTTTTGGTAGCTTGACCAGTTTATTTATTTGTTTGTTTGGGTCAAATCTTGCAAGATGAATTAGAATCACTTCCCGGTTTCCGATTGAGCTGAAATTTTGCATGTATGTGTAAATCGGATGACAATGCAATATTATTGTGACATGGAGCTGATCTGATGATGGAGACGGAAGATGGCTATCGGAACTCTGTAATAAAACGATGTAACCCCATCGAGTTTGAGCTCGTTTGATTCGTCATAACAAGTACTCTGATCCTAGATGATATCCAGAGTCTAATGATGTAGCTACTAAAAGCTTGTATTTAAAAATAAAATTTTTAATTTACACTGTTTTTTTTTTTTTTTTACTTTCATTTATGTTTATTATGACAATTTGACTTTATACAGTATACTACATTAAACCTAAATTTACTCTAAAATTAAAACTACCTACTACATTAAAATTAAATTTATTCTAAAATTAAAACTAAAATAAAAATTAAATAAAATCTAAAACCCCATCGAAGCCACTGCAGTGTGGCATGGTACCCAAGATGCTGGCAGCATTACCCCTTTGGATGGCCAAGCTAATCCTTTGGGCAAGGTAGCTGCCAGCTCTTGGATCCCCGGTAGACTCGATCACCTTTTTAGTTAGCTCTACAAAAAGCGCTCGAGCCTCCGGGCCCCACGGCCCCAGGGTCTCTACACCAAAAGGCACAAATATGAAACCACTGTCAAGTTTTTCATATTTGCGCCTCTTAGCCTGTTCGGCGCTAGTAGCCGCTGCACCCGCCACAGAGGAGGTCGCATGGATGTGGGAAGCAGCTAGAGTATCTACACAGGTGGCATCCCACACAAGGGACCTCCCTGTCCTCCAAGGAACAAGCGTCATACCATCAGGTCTCCTGCCATCACTACGTGCCAAACCAATAGGTTCTAATACAGCTGGCACGTGAGCAGTAGCAAGAGACCTGCGGATGATATCGTTGAGGGCATTGTGGCGGGAGAAACGACCAGCGCTCTTCGAACAGGAGAGTCCGTGATGACCGTAAGCGTCGACGTGGTCACCGCAGTGGCAACGGTGAGGCTGGGTTATTTTGGCGCCGAGCCTAAGGCCAACTACCACTGCAAGAGTGGCGTGGTTTAAAAGAGTGCCTAGATTAGCAGAAGGGAGAGCATGGAGCCAGTGGCCGGATTCTTTCGCAGAGACAGCGAGAAGACGATCACGGTCTTTAGAATTTGCTTCCATTAACATTGCGTCAAAAGTTTTTTTACAAATAATGTCATCCCACTGTCTCTGGGAAGGAAGAGAAACCGGCAATTGATTTGGGCTAATCGCTGACCATTCATTTCTTGCCTCTGCCAAGTACAACACCTCAATTGATCCCAAAGACTGGGATATAATTTTTTCAAAGAGAGTGTGTGTACTATAAACAGAGGAAAGAAATGCTGGCAGTGAGACACTAGAAATTTTGCGGATTCCCAGACCTCCATACCTGATCGGAAGAGAAGCCTGGGCCCATACCTGATCATCTATCGGACAATTTAAGATGTCAGATAGAATATTTTGTATAAAATTATCCAAATTTTCCAATAAATTATTAAATTTCCAAAGAGGTGAACATCTTAGGAAATTAAAATTAAGTAAATTTTGGAACAAATAAGCAGAATCGAATGATGGTCATTGCCATATGAGGATTAATATCGAAAAGGTGATGGGAAGTGTTTTTGAATTTAGAAATTAAGTCAGTAAAAAATTGAGGAACTGAGGCCTCTAGAACAGGTGCTCCTAGGAGGCGAAGTGACTCATCATTTAAAATTTTAATACCCGGAGCTAAAGTATTGAATTTATTTAATATGTGCAGTTTAGATTCCGCCGAAAAATAATTAGGAATATAAATTTCACATTTATCAAAGTTACACTTTTTACACTACATTTACACTTGTTTGTTTTGTTTATAAACTACAAAGTAGGTGAGCATATGATCGTAGTACTTCTATACTTAAGTATACTTATTACTTATAATAATATTATAAACAGGAAAGATTTTTTTTGTTTGTTTGTACCGAATAGGCTCTGTAACTAATGGACCGATTTTAACCATTTTTTCACCAATAGAAAGCTAAGTTATCAGGAAGGCTAACATAGGCTACAATTTATTTTCAAATAAATTAGAGATCCTTAAAGAAAATTGCAATAATGTAACCCAAAGTAGCAAAATTTTGTCTATAAAATTAGCATTATTTGGCGTGTGCTGAGAAAACTATTGATGATACATAAATATTATGTCATCATCATTATCAACCTTTAGATGTCCACTGCTGGACATAGGTCTCCTGCATGGACCTCCACAGGCCTCGGTCTTGCGCCGCCTGAATCCAGCGGCTCCCTGCGACTCGTTTGATGTCGTCGGTCCACCTAGTGGGGGGTCTGCCAACACTGCGTTTACCGGTGCGGGGTCGCCACTCCAACACCTTGGGACCCCAACGACCATCAGCTCTTCGAACTATGTGCCCCGCCCATTTCCACTTCAGTTTCGCGACTCGCTGAGCTATGTCGGTGACTTTAGTTCTCCTGCGGATCTCTTCATTTCTGATTTGATCTCGCAGGGATACCCCAAGCATAGCTCTCTCCATCGCTCGCTGAGTGACTCTGAGCCTTCTTATGAGGCCCACAGTTAGCGACCATGTCTCGGATCCATAAGTCATCACTGGCAACACGCACTGTTCGAAGACTTTAGTCTTCAGGCACTGAGGTATTTTGGACGAGAAGACATCTCGGAGCTTCCCGAACGCTGCCCAGCCGAGTTGGATTCGGCGGTTGATCTCTTTCTCGAAATTGGACCTACCTAGCTGGACTGTGTGTCCCAGGTATATATACTCGTCCACAATTTCGAGCGCAGAGTTCTCAACGATTACTGGGTGGAGCGGAGCATGAGCATTGGACATGATTTTCGTCTTGCTCATGTTCATTTTCAGGCCCACCTGTTGAGAAACCCTGCTGAGATCATTGAGCATTGTATTGAGGTCTCTCAGAGTCTCTGCCATGACTACTATGTCATCGGCAAACCGCAGGTGAATGATGTACTCGCCGTTTATGTTGATGCCAAGTCCGTTCCAATCCAGAAGCTTAAAGACGTCCTCCAACGCAGCGGTAAATAGCTTCGGGGAGATTACATCTCCCTGTCGCACTCCACGCTGCAAGTGGATTGGTCTCGTAGTCTGGTCCTGTATACGTACTGACATAGTGGCGTTTTCGTACAAGCACTTCAACACTTGGATATACCGGTAGTCAATCCGGCATCTCTGCAGCGACCTCAATACAGCCCAAGTTTCTACTGAATCAAAGGCTTTCTCATAGTCCACAAACGCTAAGCAAAGTGGCTGGTTATACTCTTCTGTCTTTTGTATAACCTGCCGCAGCGTATGAATGTGATCTATGGTACCAAAGCCTTTTCGGAATCCGGCTTGTTCGGGAGGCTGGAAGTCGTCAAACCTACGAGCCAGACGATTCGTAATGACTCTCGAGAACAACTTGTAAACATGACTCAGCAGCGAGACGGGTCTATAATTCTTCAGCAAGGTATTATCACCCTTTTTGAAGAACAGGACCACCACGCTCCTGTGCCATGCTTCCGGCGTTATACCCTCGTGAATGACGGAATTGAACAATCGCTGAAAGATCTTAAGTACCGGTTTTCCACCCGCTTTCAGGAGTTCCGCAGTGATTCCGTCATCACCTGGCGCCTTGTTGTTCTTGAGCTGTTTGAGAGCCATTCTAATCTCGTATAGGCTGACGTCCGGGATATCTTCGGTATAGTGTCGGGTCAGTTTGGCTCTGGGATCTTTGGCCAAATCTTCAACAGGTTTTTGTGTCGTGGTATATAACTGTCCATAGAACTTCTCGACCTCTCTCAAGATCTCAGGTCGAGAAGAGACGAGACGACCGTCACCAGTTTTCAGCCGCGTCAGCTGGCTCTGTCCGATAGACAGATCTCTCGCGAACACTTTTGAGCCTTTGTTCCGCTCGATAGTATCCTTAATACACTTGGTATTAAAGATCCGAAGGTCGCGAGTTTGCGCCTTAGAGATCTGCCTATTAATCTGCCGGTAGGCAGCCGCGTCTGCCGATGACTGCAGCCTCATCTCTCGTCTCGTCGTCATAAATATTATGTACTACATGATTAAAGTCCTCATTATTCTCTACAAAAAAATTGAATATATCTAACTATCATTTTAAGTCACAATAGTAGCTTTTGTGTTCTAAAATTTAATTAGATCGCCTTTGTTATCGTATAATATTAATTCTTCCTTATTAATACATAATTATAAATGCGAAAGTGTGTCTGTTTGTTCGTTTGTTAGTTTGTCCGTCAATTACGCTGCCACAAAGCTACGGATTGACGTGATTATTGGATAGGTATAGTTCAGAACCCGGAGGGTGACATAGGCATCCCGGAAAATCAAAGAGTTCCCGCGGGATTTTAAAAACTAAATCCACGCGGACGAAGTCGCGGGCATCAGCTAGTATTATACATTCTGTAATATGATGTCCATATTATTATTTCTAATAATTGCATATTCACGATCAACTTACTTATTTGTTTTTTGCAGAATGTAATGTAATTCCTTATAACGTTACGTCATGGATACATCGCTAATATACCTACAATTTAAACTTCTTGGGTTTTTACTTTCAAATTATATTAGGAAATGAAATATATTGGTTGTCTGTGAAGTCGGTTTACGGACGATAGTTTTACGTGATAACGTCATAAAGAAACATTGACGATGACTGGCGGGCCGCGGCGGGCGCTCTCTAGTCACAAGCCAACAAACGCTTGGGCCGATCGTGCCTCTCTATCGCTTGTTCTGCGCTCTCGCTTTCACGCGCAGGCTCAGACGGAACGTGACACTTTTTCGTGCGCGTAGCCGGTGTTCATCGATTTGAGGTTATCACGTCAAAAGTAGAGGGTTCCCGCGGGATTTACAAAAACCTAACTCCACGCGGACGAAGTCGCGGGCAAACGCTAGCTAGCATTATTGTATTTATCTTAATTACCTAATTAGAAGTATAATTACCGCGTACAGATAACGAGGGTCTCACGCGGCACGTATACGCCCCGCAAAACATTGATTAACACGTAAATAAACAGACATACAACTATTTATTTTGTTGTTCAACAGATTACTATAATTATAGTCTCTTGCCATTGTATCTGACCAATATTTTTAACCGTCTTCAAAAAAAATTCTTTATTTCGGTATATTGAAGCTAGTCGGTTTAATGTTTCTCAAATTATAGCTTGTTACTTTAAATTGTACCTAATGGCGCTTAATTTGTACCTAATGGTAACTCGCTCCACCTAGCTCTCTGATTAAGTTTTACTTACGACAATAGTGATTAAGGTTGAAGACAAGTTTAAGAAATTAATCAAAATATCGACTAATTTGTGAGTAACTCACGTCCAACTCAGTATTTTGATTAATTTCTTAAACTGGTCACTTTCAAGTAAAGATTTTTATGTAAACCTGTGAAGATGATAATTCCACTGGCGCAATTAGAAGGCCATAAGCCTACTTTGTCGTATTAGTTTACAAATTGCGAAAAACCAAATTAAATTTGAATTTCGCGGGCAGACCCTTGTATTGTCTTTAACCTTAAGGTCTCCACGACACAGGTTTTTCCTAGTGTGAAGACCAACGGCAACACTAATGTATTATTTTATTTTCTTTGTTACTTAATAAAGTTTTTTTTTAATGGACACGTGTAGGACATCGGGGCATTTAGCGTTCCGGTACGGTGACACGACAGGATAAGAGCCCTGGGTTTAGCCTATAGCCCAACGATTATAGGTGTGGACTGAAACCTAAAAGGCCGCAGGTTCGATCCCCACCCGTTGCACTATTGTCGTACCCACTCCTAGCACAAGCTTTCCGCTTATTTGGAGGGGATAGGAGGATACTAGTCACCTTCAGCTTAGTTGATATTATTCAAAAAAAAATGTTTACTGCCATACCCCCTTCCAAATTAGCCTAAACTACCATCTTAGACTGCATCAGAATTCAAATTATTTATTACATGTAGGCAAACCTGTGGCTTTTATGACAAGTGAAGACTCTACCACCGGTTCGGAAAGCAGATTCTGCTGAGAGCCGGCAAGAAACTCAGCAGTTTCCCAGCATCGTCACTTACTATCAGGTGAGAACGCAGACGAGCTTGGCTATTTTTTAATCCAATAAAAAATAAAAAGCAATCATCGGAGTGAGGGAATAGAAAGTACAAGTGCCCTATGCAGTTGTTTGTCATACGAGTAGTTTACACCCGGCCAAGTCACAACAATTGAGTGTGCAATTATTAAATTTACCTCATCCTACGGTATTTCCTTTCCTCCCACGGGCGCCTGCGCGTGAATTGTCTAATAGAGGCCCAGACGACTCAGGTCAGGTGTGAAGGGATTGGTTTACTGCTTCATATAAAGTACCTCCATAGCAAGTATAAGCAGTGATAGCCTAGTGGTTAAGTGCTGCGGTCTCCTATTCGGGGGGTCGCAGGTTCGATCCCGGATACGCACCTTTGACTTTTCGGAGTCAAGTGCGTTTAAGCAATTAAATATCACTCGCTTCAACGGTGAAGGAAAACATCGTGAGGAAACCTGCACACCTGAGAGTTCTTCAAAATGTTCTCAAAGGTGTGTGGAGTCTGCCAATTCGCGTTGGGACAGCGTGGTGGACTATGGCCTATAACCCTTCTCTGAGAGGAGATCTGCACTCCGGAACGCTTTGCGAACGGCAAAAATTGCATAATCTTTTCTTCTTATCAACTTATAGAAGTCCACTGCTGGACAAAGGTCTCCTGCATGAACCTTCACGGGCTTCGGTCTTGCGCCGCTTGAATCCAGCGGCTCCCTGCGACTCGTTTGATGTCGTCGGTCCACCTAGTGGGGGGTCTGCCAAAACTGCGTTTCCCGGTACGGGGTCGCCACTTCAGCACCTTGGGACCCCCAACGACCATCAGCTCTTCGAACTATTTGCTCCGCCCATTTCCAAATATAATCTCTTAGGAAATAAAAAAAAAAATTGGTTGTATGTAAAGTCGGTTTACGGGCGATAGTTTTACGTGATAACGTCATAAAGAAACATTGATGAATAAATGTGTCACAAGCCATTCAAGCCAACCCTTGGGCCGATCGTGCCTCTCTATCGCTTCTTCCGCGCTCTCGCTTGCACGCGCAGGCTCAGGCGGAACGTGACACATTTTCGTGCGTGCCGGTGTTCATCGATTTATAAGACGTTATCACGTCAAAGTATTAGTATATAAGTACTAGCTGACCCAGCGAACTACGTACCGCCAACAAAAATATTTAGTGGTTGGTCACCATTATCATTTAAGGGTATGAAAAATAGATGTTGGCCGATTCTCAGACCTACCCAATATGCACACAAAATTTCATAAAAATCGGTCCACCCGTTTCGGAGGAGTAAGGTAACTAACATTGTGACACGAGAATTCTCGTATTAGAAAGATTTAGGTAGTCTGTAGAAGGACAGATAGACCGCGGTTAACCTCCACGAGCGACGCGCGTCGTCATTGTCAAGTTCGATGTAATCCGATAATGAGTCCGCAATCACTTTACCTGCTATTTGTACATACCTCAGCTAACTAGACGTAATGAGCAATACTTGGCTAGGTAGACTAGATCTTTACCGCATTTTACTGGATGCAAAAGGATGTTGCAACTTGCAACCTTTCAATGTTGGAAAGTGGGCTAACCTGGATTCCAATTTACAGCTGAAAGATATACTTTTTCTCCGAGCAGAGCTCTTTCCATAGCCCGCAATTTTTTATTAAATAGGATATTTTCCAAAATAAATAGAAAAATTCTTTTTAAACAAGTGTAAATTAAAAATTTTATTTTTAAATGCAAGCTTTTAGTAGCTACATCATTAGACTCTGGATATCATCTAGGATCAGAGTTCCTGTTATGACGAATCAAACGAGCCCAAACTCGATGGGGTTACGTCGTTTTATTACAGAGTTCCGATAACCATCTTCCGTCTCCATCATCAGATCAGCTCCATGTCACAATAATATTGCATTGTCATCCGATTTACACATACATGCAAAATTTCAGCTCGATCAGAAACCGGGAAGTGGGTCTAATAATTCATCTTGCAAGATTTGACCCAAACAAACAAATAAATAAATAAACTGCTCAAGCTAAATAAAAGCTTGTAAAAACCGACTTCAATCACCACTACAAAGTATAAAAATAATTTTAGTTTGTACACGTTTGTTAAATTCGAGTGGGCTTGAATGGAAACTATGAAACCGATGCGCGACACTTGCCTTATGAGGACACAATATGAGAGACTCCTTCGTGAGCATCGCGAATCAGTTAGATAACTAACTAAGGCGCTTGCAGAAACGTCTTAACCCAGAGTTAGCAGCCAACTCTGGGTTAAAAGGACAGATTTGACAGATTGCGTATACAGTTTCTGTCAAAATTACAAATTTATTCCTGGGTTAACTAACTCGGCGTCTCTGCAAGCGGGCCTAAGCCTAATCGAGTTTTGTATTCTATCCATAGTAGGATTACATTCAGGGCTAAGGTCCGACGCACGCCGGCCAAAGTCGCGATCTTATCTCTACGGATGCTGGATGCACGCGATGTCTGCAACGGACGAGGAACTGAGATGATTGCGGAGGTTATACAGGATTTATGCCTACTCTTTACTGTTCTTAGCTACATAAAATAACCCTTGCGAAAGTGTGTTTGTGTGTTTGTTTGTTGGTTTCTCCTTCAATCACGCCGCAACAGAGCAACGGATTGACTAGATTTTTTGCATGGGTATAGTTGAGGACCTGGAGAGTGACATAGGCTACTTTTTATCCCGGAAAATCAAAGAGTTCCCGAGGGATTTTAAAAACTAAATCCACGCGGACGAAGTCGCGGGCATCAGCTAGTATAATATAAATATGAAGCAGCGATAAGCCTAGTGGTTAGTACTGCGGTCTCCTATTCGGGGGGTCGCAGGTTCGTTCCCGGGCACACACCTCTGGCCTTTCTAAGTCGTGAGCGGTTAAGAAATTAAATATCACAAATTTTAACTATGAAGGAAAACATCGTAAGGAAACCTGCATGCCTGAGAATTCTTCCATAATGTTCTCATAGGTGTGTGAAGTCTGCCAATTTGCATTGGGCCAGCGTGGTGGACTATGGCCTATAACCCTTCTCCGAGAGGAGACCTGCGCTCAGTAGTGAGCCGTTGATGGGTTACCTACTGATTAATATTGTAATATACCTGTACCGTTACCCATACCTGTACCTGAACTGTAAAAATACCTGCTTTGCAGTTTTCTGCTTACGTGCAATACCTGCAGACATAGCGCGTGACCCATGGAAAGTAGAGTTCATAATGATATAATATACCATACTAACTGATGTCCGCGACGTCGACCGCGGGGATTTAATTTTTAAACCCCGCGGAAACTCATTGATTTTCCGGGAATAAAAGTAGCCTATCTCACTCGCCAGGTCCTCAACTATACCCACGCAACCCATGCACACAAACTTTAACCGACAAAGACGTTTTGACGGATTGCCCATACAAAAACTGTCAACTTTATTCGTCAGTTAAAATTTACTTGAAGGTGGTGAAACAGGCCCTGAGAGAAGTAAATTTTTATTTCTATCAGAAGTTTAATTCTCCGAATATACTAGCTGTTGCGTGCAACTTCGTCCGCTTAGAGTTATATAGGTGTTAAAGTAAAATCCCTTTGTTTGACAGGCATAAAAGCCTTCGCTCTCCAGGTCCTCAACGTTATCAATACAAAAAATCACGTCGATCCATTGCTCCGTTGCTGCGTGATTGAAGGACAAACCAACAATCATACTTTCTCATTTAGAATATTAATAGGGATATCATAATATCGGTAGATTTAAAGAAGAACCACTGTTTAACCGAAAAATAAATCGAGAAACTCTCATAGCGTATAACTGCATGGAAATATGCTCTATTAAATTAATTAATTATGCAAAACATGACGCTATCTTGTTACAGGAAAATATAGTGAGGAAATCTGCATTAATGTTTTCCCACATTTTTTCCTCAAAAAATACCTAGGTCACAAGAATTTGTCCCAATTCCAGGGTATGTGAATGTCCTAGATTTAACTTTTTCTTTCGGTGTAGGTATATCATCATTCACCAGCAATCCACTAACGTCTCACTAAGTCACTACTGAGCGCAGGTCTCCTCTCAGAGAAGGGCTATAGGCCATAGTCCACCACGCTGGCCCAATGCGAGTTGACAGACCTCACACACCTTCGAGAACATTTAAAGCATGTGATGTTTAATTTCTTAAACGCACACAACTCCGAAAAGTCAGAGGTGCGTACCCGGGATCGAACCTGCGACCCCCCGAATAGGAGACCACAGTCCTAATCACTAGGCTATCACTGCTTCGTCGAAGGTATGGGCCTAATATATTTATTTAATTTTAGCCAAAAACGTTACTAATATTCTCCTCTCCTCTTATAAAGCAGTGATAGCCTAGTGGTTAGGACTGTGGTCTCCTATTCGGGGGGTCGCAGGTTCGATCCCGGGTACGCAGCTCTGGCTTTTTGAAGTTATGTGCGTTTAAGAAATTAAACATTACATGCTTTAAATGTTCTCGAAGGTGTGTGAGGTCTGTCAACTCGCATTGGGCCAGCGTGGTGGACTATGGCCTATAACCCTTCTCTGAGAGAAGATCTGCGCTCAGTAGTGATCTGTTGATGGGTTGCTAATGAATGAATGAAAATTCTCCTATCCCCTCCAAATAAGCGGAAACCTTGTGTTAGGAGTGGGTACGACAATAGTGCAACGGGTGGGAATCGAACCGTTAATCTTTCAGTTTTCAGTCGGATACCTTTACCTGCTGGGCTGTTGAGGAATTGATGTGCAATTAGCTGGAAACACACTTGATATCTGTCACGTGACAGCGTATGTGTTGAGTCAGTTATTGGTTTATTTGCACAAGATACGATGTGTTATTCGGTCAGTGGGACAGATGTGAGTGAACGCGCATTGAGTTTGATTCTTTTTTAACCCCCGACGGAAAAAGAGGGGTGTTATAACTAAGTTTAATATGTTTATCTGTCTGTTCCCTCGCAGCAGCCTTCCCAATGGAACGATTTTGATGCGGTTTTCTGTTGAAAGCTAATGTAATCGAGGTGGATATTAGCTATAATTTATCAAGATCTGCTCAGGCGTTTGAAGATCATCAGCTCATTTCCTAGATTAGAGGGTCTTACAAGCATTCACTGCACTGGTGCGATTGATTTGAAATTCGGTGTACTGTTTCTTCGGATTATTTTCAAGGCATAGGCAGGTAACCTTGAGCTGAAACTAGCATCAAGGCGTTCGCGGGATACCCAACTAATCAGCAACTTATAGCAGATTTAGTGTGTTTGGGCCCATTAGAATGGTCTCAATGAGTAGGTGTTAGATAGATGAAGATCGTTAATCATAAGCGATCATAATTTTTTGAAGTGAAAACTTCTTTAGGCACGTTGAGCACTTTTTTGGGTGAGCAAAAAACATAGATTTCGCGAAATCGTACTGTAAATCGTACCGTACGTAAATCTCCAGATTTCAGTAAGCGTTCAACATTTTAGAGGAATTCAAGCAACTTTGTACAGCGCAGTCGGCAAGAAACCGCATTCCTTACCGTTTAATGTATGATGTCGCAGGTTCGAATCTCACTCACGAAACGTGACAGTGCGCTTTTTTTTAGTTATTTATTTATATTTATTTTATTTATTTATATTTATTTTATATTTGTTTTTAATTATTAGGAAATCTAGTTTTCACTTCTATCGGCAGTCCCTATGACTGCCAATTTTTTTGTTTGACGTTAAAATTATAGAGGGTCTTTCATACAATAAACTTTTCATTTTTGCTCGATTTAATAATAGCTTGTGAAATCTTATACGATGACATCCGGGGAGGTGTCAGCCATCGATTGAGTGCGAAAGGCTGAGGATAGGCAACGTTGGCGCTACGTAAGAGGTCTAAGTCCAACAGTGGACGCACTCTGGCTGATGATGATGATGATGATGATGATAGACTGTGAAATGCAAATTAGACAATAACTAACTTGATGTTCACGACCAATCAAACAAACTTCGCACCAGGTGTGATCCACAGTCAAAACCATTTAAGCGCAATTAGAAGCTGTAATTAGAAGATAATTACCCCGCGCTTACCTACCGCCGCATAACTAATTGTCTATACAAAGTTTGTTAAACAAACAAGCGTTCAATCATCATGTTATTTAGGCAAACAAGGTTTATAGAATTCTTCCATCGTCTATAATTTTTAGGGTTCCGTACCCAAGGGGTGCCAACGGGACCCTATTACTAAGCCTTCGCTGTCCGTCCGTCTGTCCGTCTGTCCGTCCGTCCGTCCGTCTGTCAGTGGGCCGTAGGTATCTCGTAAAACGTAGTAGGTAGACAGTGTGTTTTTTTATTGCCTCTATAACAACAAATAATAAAAATTAAATTAAATTACAAAATAAAGGGGGACTCTCCCATATACGAAACAGGAGTCGAAATAATTTTTTATTTTTTTACCCTGGCATGTGGGGTGTCTTTAAGTTGGTTTAATACTCAAAGTCTTTGTCTTTAAGAGTTCAAATATATTTTTTACTATTTTTTAGCTTCAAAGATTAAAAAATGGGGGACCGTCAAAGTTGACAGTTTTAGATAATTTTTCTGACGGGGTCTATCTCAAAACTAAACTATAATTGGAATTTTATGTATATTATGGGTCAATTTCAACAAAGTGGTATTTTTCTTTCATTTCGGTGAACTTTCGTATTATAAGTTCTTTTTAAATTTAAGCGTTAGTATATTATACTTCTTGATATCGGTTATGCTCTTATGTAATGCCATCAAAATATATCCTATTAAAGTTATGTAAATTCGTGTTTGAAATTTGGATGCCACCGAAATGAAACATTCGTTCACCGAAATGAAATAACTAGCCACCGAAATGAAAGAATGTGTCCACCAAAATGAAAATGCATCGAAAACGTATACAGACAGACAAAATATAGTTAAAACCGCTTACGACGACATCGTTTAGAACAACATATCGGAATTGACCAACATCAAAGGTCCCGGCTGAATTCTATATGACCACCTTATTAAAAATATCTCTTTTTACGACATCGCTTACTACGACATACCTCTCGTAGTAGGGTAGTAGTAAAGGTCTCTTACATGGACTTCCACAGGCCTCGGTCTAGCGACGCCTAAATCCAGCGGCTCCCTGCGACTCGCTTGATGTCATCGGTCCACCTGGTGGTCTGCCAATACTGCGCTTCCCGGTGCGGGGTCGCTATTCCAGCGCCTTGGGACCAACGACCATCAACTCTTCGAACTATGTGCCCGCCCATTTCCACTTCAGTTTCATTATTTCATTCTGTTAGTCTTGTGTACGATAAGTAACGGACTGACTGGAGGGATATGAAGAAGCGGGCTTTCATTATACTGCATGCACGTGTAATTTGTTTCTAAGAATTACAAAAGATCCTGAACTCGAAGCGTTTTTGTTTACTTTGCGATCTTAATAGCCATTGACCATTATATTGTGCCCCAGATGTGGATATTGTTACCTATTCAAATTGTTTACAATACAGCTGGTCGTTCTAACAGATGTCATTCTCCGGAGATATTAGTGAAATGTAGTCGCTTAATCAGGTATGTCGTAGTAAGCGATGTCCTCCTATTAAAATTTTCATATATATACATACTATAAAATTAAACAAATATTTTGAAAAATTCACGTGTTCATCCGAATTTTCACCGAAATGAAATAATAATCCACCGAAATGATAAAACAATCCACCGAAATGAAACTATTATACACCGAAATGATAAAACCTCACCGAAATGAGAATTTTTATCATTTCGGTGGGTTTTTAATCATTTCGGTGGCCAGTTTAGGCCACCGAATCCACCGAAATGAAAACCAAGGGTAAAAATTAGCATAACTAAAAAAGTATTTTCTATAGGATATAAGGAATACTACACAAATAAACATATTACCAATAGCTCATTCATAAGTATTTAATTAAATATGCTAGCTTATTGCAAGAAAAGTTATACCTGTACACGGAAATGAAAAGAAATGTGTTGCACGTCACCGAAATGACATACAAACGTTTTTTTGGGGAACAAGCAGGCAATCGGCGCACTTCCATACACGATAAACACCTAGAGGCCACTATTACGTATGTTCTAAACGCATAAGGGGGGAGCTAGAGTTGTTCTATGCAAAAATATTCTTGATTAACTTTAAGCCACCGAAATGAAAGGACTTTCTGGGACACATGCATTTTTACTTACCAGTTCTTAATCTGGGTAGATAATATTATAAAATTACTTTGTGATAATACTAACACAATTAACGATTTAAATAAAAGTAGCTATAAGCTAAAACAACCAATAGTTTTTGTTTTATGAGGTAAATTACATTGAAAAATGTTGTGAGGACAGCCACCGAAATGAAAAATTAGGGGTTTCAAATTTTTTTATTCCTAAACTGCAATCTTTATCGAGAAATATTTACTGGCTCCATAAAGATAACATACTCTTCTGCCTAGAAAAAAATATAAGTACTGTAAAGTAACGGTCTGCACTACCGATTTCATACATGCCGCGTAAATTTTGCTGTTGGGAAATCCACCCTTATGTACCGTATAGTGTATTTAAACTACAAATACTGAAAACACCGATTTATAATACAGTTAGTAAGTTGTGAACCAAACAAACATTTTTTCACCATGAATAGAATAGAATAGAAATATTTTTTATTCAAATAAACTTTTACAACTGCTTTTGAATAGTCGATGAATCTACCACTGGTTCGGAATGCCTTTCCTGCCGAGAAGAACCAGCAAGAAACTCGGCGGTTGCTCTTTTCAAAACAAATTTACAATACAGTAAATACTATGCTATATATGCAGTGTTTCCACAATGAGGGAAGTTCCAAAAATGCATACCGACTAACTTCTATCTTAAGATGGGCAGACATAAAGCAGCCCCATTCCCGCCGGTGGAACCCGTTCACGAGCATGACGCAGACCCAGCCATTGCTTCGCTCAACCATATTTGAGCATATGATATATGATATTCAATTAAAAGATTTCTAAAATTAAGTTAAAATTAAAGGGGTCTCAATATTATAAGAAACGATTTTACGAAAGTAGGAAAGTACTTAAAAGTGCATAGTGTTAAATCTTATAGGTACGATAGTACGGAACCCTTTGCGTGCGATTCCGACTCGCACTTGGCCGGTTTTTTTACATGTAATATTCCTCTCTATCAATAGTGCAGCAAGTGAGGACTGAACCGTGAACCGTCGCGCGTCGTCGACTTATTCAATTGTTTCAATACAGGGATTCCCAAACTATTTTAGGCAAGAAACCCCTTTCATTAAGAAGAATTCATTGAGACTATGTCATAAATAAGTGAGCATGTTATATGTAAGTATAAGTATGTGACTGTTACTGTCAGCTTAGCCTCTAGTGTGTCTGTGACATCACTCAAATTGACCGATTTGAATGCGATTTTTTTCCGAAAATGTTGTGTTTGATGAAAATCAGTTCAGCCGAAATTTCTTATACAATTCAAAAGACTATACCTACTTGCTGAGATTCACTTGCTACGAATAGTTACACAACAATGCAAGTGAATTGCCAGAGCTGAATTCTGCAAGTTTTATTGCCAGATGATCAGATCACATAAAACTCAAAATTATTTATTTCATGTAGGCCAAGCTGTGGTTCTTATGACATGTCGATACTCTACCACCGGTTTGGAATGCAGATTCTGCTGAGAAGAGCTGGCAAGAAAAGCATATTAAGCAGTGTATTCACTAGGAGACAAAAATGTCTTTTGAATCGCACTCTCATTCTGTTCAGACTAATTAAGGTAGAGTTAAAATGAGACAGATTTATTTATTTGGAATTTCACCTGTGGCAATATTATATTCTATTCTTTTCTAACAAAGTTGCATGGGTTAAATCGGCATGGCATCCGGCTGCCCACTAGATAGTATAAAAAACTTATTACAATGTAATAGCTGCATAATAATATTGTAAAATGATTATTTTGAAAAGAGCAACTGCTGAGTTTCTTGCCGGCTCTTCTCAGCCGAATCCGCTTTCCGAACAGGTGGTAGATTCATGACGTGTCATAAGAGCCACAGGATGGCCTACGTGAAATAAATAATTTTGAATCTTTTTGAATTTTACTAAGAACTTTGTATCTCTATCATATCCACACAGTAAGAGCACGCTCTACAGAGCTTTAAAGTCGAAATTTCGTTCTCTCAAGTCTCGGTCCACTCTTTCTTGTAAGTGAGAGGAATTCTTTCCAAAACGCCTTGCATTATTGGAACGAAGTCCTTTATCGGACGGTCGGATGGGGGCTAGCCGATAAAAAGTGTAAGAATTTTTCCTTCACGAACATTGTGTGTTGCTTTGGTGGCGTAGCGGCTAAACGAAGGAATGAAACTATCGCGAATCCAGACTTCAGATTATTATAATTTTTATTTTTTATTTTTATTATTAATTTATTATTAAAAGAAACTTCGTTCCAAACGAGTGTTTCACGACACTCACGCATTTTTCTGCTAATGGAAAGGGGCTACAACCCTCAGCAATGAATCCGATGCAGAGAGACACTCTATTACTTACCAAGGTCCCCAAATAGCTGTGCCCGATCTCCTCTTCGGAGGTGTCTCCGGACACTAGGGTCTGTTGTTTCCTCCACTTCATTTCCGCTTATTTTTGTACAATTTACAATAAAATTCTATGGCACTTTTATTATTTTTGGATACTTTACACTAAAATCTATGGCACTTTTATTATATTAGTTTGTTGTTTCTTAATTATTAATTATGCTTCGAATGCATTTCGTTTTTAAAAGGGTTGTACGCGTTTGTTTCGAATTATTCTTATCGATATCGATGACTGCCAAGGGTAGTGTCACTTTAGCGCGAAACTAATTTTCTATTTTTGAAGTAAAAAAGAAGTTTGATTTTAAATTGAATCAACCAATAAAAGTTACTGAAATGGACAGGATCTAGAAATTGTGACTGTAATTCCTCAGAGCTTCCATAAATATTATGTAGTTTCAAACATATCATACCTATTTACACACGTAAATGTTTGAAAAAAATACATGTTACATATTCACTAAATATTTATTTAATTTTAGTATAAACTCATTGTCTTTAATTATTTTGACCAAGTAAAGTTGAATTTTAAATGTTTAAAAATTCAGCACAGAAAAAAATTAATTCAGGAATTTAAAAAAAAAATCTGACAAGTTTTTGTAGGACTATTCGACTCATACACAAGGAAATCTCATAGTTTGGTTTTCTTTTCAACCAATACATTTTTCATACATTATTTTACATTTATTCACTCAAAATTAAAAAAAATATTTTTAATTAATATTTAAAGGTCAAATAATTAAATTTATCCTTTAAATTAATTAAAATAAACACCAATTAATTATTTTCAGCAGACCATATAATCGAAGGACCAATTAAAATTTTCAGCTCACTCCTTATCGGCGAATTTACCTTTAAAATTACGTCAAAAAAAAACAAATTAAGTATCTTTGTTTTTATTTTTTAGTATTACTGATCAAATGATCATTTATTTTGGATTATTATTCATGAGAATTTTCATTTACTTTTATAAATTACATATTTAATTTTAATAACGCAGCACACCTAACGACTAGAACCGCGAATTTTTCAACTTTTTTTTAATTTTTTTTTAAATTACCCAACACCTCGACCGCGTAGTGTCGGTTCAGGTAGACTGACCTAATCATGAGCGAGAACACCCGCTGAAAACTCTGAAACTTAAGTCGTGGACACACTATACCGCTTAATTTAGCTAATTTTCCCACTTTACATCCAAAAGAGGATGTTCCTCAAGCATTAACTTGATAGCTGAGTGTTTTATTACATAATTAAACGAGGCCAAATGATACCTTAATACGCCCTACGTTTACGGTTTACGATCTCCCGTAAGCGTAGATTGTCACACATACGTAGTAAATAATAATGAAAGGAACATAAAAAAATATATCGATCCGAGATTTAGTTTCTGAATTAAAGCAAAACTACGTTGGTATAGAAGCTCGGATTGACTAAAACTTACGAAGACAGCTCAGTTTTGGGAATCCATAAGGACTAAAATATACTTAGAATAGAATTGCAAAGACAAAAACAACTGCAAAGAATCTTTGCAATCATGCATTGCTATACGAGTAAACTGTCAATGTCTCCTGAGGATGCTCAGGTGTCGGAGCGAAACGTGCACGTAGTGTGTATTTTGAAGGTTCTGTGTGGTATTTCATTTTTCGTGCATTGTTTTTCTACTGGAAAAGCGACAGTGTACATTGTAAGTTTGTAAGCGACATGATGTTGTACCATACAGATTTTTCCTGGTTTGGCAAAAGGATTTTGGTTTTTCCATGAGCAATGATATTTTTTGACGTGATAACGTCTTATAAATCGATTAACACCGGCTGCACGCACGAAAAAGTGTCACATTCCGCCTGAGCTTCAGCGTGCAAGCGAGAGCGCGGAATAAGCGATATAGAGGCACGATCGGCCCAAGCGTTGGCTTGTGACACATTTATACATCAATGTTTCTTTATGAGTTGACAATATCACGTAAAACTATCGTCCGTAAGCCGACTTTACAGACAACCAATTTTTTTGGGTAATAGAGGTCACCCTCTATAACTCTTACTATAACTTAACAGTCACCTGTTACGTTATAGAAAGAGTTCGTTAAACAAAGCTTACACTGTATGTAATGCAACATTGTGTCCACAGCCTTACACATTCGCCATAGTCTCATCATATTATTATATAGTTTACTAGCTGCACCCCGCGGTTTCACTCGCGCAAGTTTCGATTCCGTGGGAATATCGGGATAAAAAGTAATACTACAGGTAAGTGGTAACAGCTATGTACCCATCAAGTTTCATCGCAATCGGTTCTTTAGTTTTTGCGTGAAGAAGTAACAAACTAACTAACAAGTAACGATCTAATTAATTTTTAGAACACAAAAGCTGTTGTGACTTAACTATGATAGTTAGATTATATTCCCTCGCAGACTATTTTGTAGGTAATAATGAGTACTTTAATCATGTAGTACATAATTTTTATTTGTCATCAATAGTTTTCTCAGCAAACGCAAAATAATAAATTTTGCTAATTTGGATAACATTATTGCAATTTTCTGAAGGATCTCTAATGTTTTTGAAAATAAATTGTAGTATAAATAAATAACTTCCTAATAGGTAATTTAGCTTTCTATTGGTGAAAAAATAGTTAAAATCGGTCTAGTAGTTTCACAGCCTATTCGGTACAAACAAACAAACTAAATAAAAACTCTTTCCTCTTAATAATATTATAGTATAGATATGAGTTAGCAGTTCATGTTAACACGTCCTCCAACATCGATAACTATAATGTTAATCGACAACTATTCACATCACTTATTGAACGATAATTGTTCAACCCCGAATATTTGCAAGTGTGATTTTCGGTGCGGTGTTTTTAGGGTTCCGTACCCAAAGGGTGCCAACGCTGTCCGTCCGTCCGTCCGTCCGTCTGTCAGCGGGCTGTATCTCGTAAACCGCAATAGATAGACAGTTGAAATTTTCACATATTGTGTATTTCTATTGCCGCTATAACAACAAATAATAAAAATTAAATTAAATTAAAAATAAAGTAGGCTCCCATACATAGGAAAGGAGTCGAAATAAAATTTTATTTTTTTACCCCGGCATGTGGGATGTCCTTGTCTAGAGCTCATTAATTGGAATTCAAATATGTATAGGTATTTTTTTTAATTTTTAGCTTCAAAAATGAAGAAATGGGGGGCCGTCAAATGTATCGGTTTTAGACCAATTTTGTTAGGGGGTCTATCTCAAAAACTAAACTAATTAGGAATTTGAAGTTTAAGTATATTATTTACTATAATATAGTGTATTTAAACAACAAATACTGAAAGCACCGATTTATAATGTGGTTTGTAAGTTGTGACCAAAACAAACGAGCATTTTTTCTCCATATGCTAATTTAGTACTTTCTAAGAACTAAGATATTTTAATATGTATCTAGTTTTAAAAAAAATATTTGGTCATAATATGTACGGAACCCTAAAAAAGCGAGGCCCGACTCGCACTTGGCCGATTTTTTAAACTATGGAGGGCTAGGTACAAAAGAAAGGTTTTTATTCACTTTTTTGCACAATACATAAATGGAGGACTTTTATGTAATAATTGGTGTTATCGTCTTCTTTATCAACCGATAGAAGTTCACAGCTGGATAAACGTCTCTTGCATAATATATTTTCATACTAGCTGATGCCCGCGACTTCGTCCGAGTGGATTTAGTTTTTAAAATCCCACGGGAACTCATCAGAGTAGTAATCATACTAGGGATTAAAAAAAAATTCAAAAAAAAAATTCAAAATTATTTATTTCATGTAGGCCAACCTGTGGCTCTTATGACACGTCAAGATTCTACCACCGGTTCGGAAAGCGGATTCTGCTGAGAAGAGCCGGTAAGAAACTCAGCAGTTGCTCTTTTCAAAATAATCATTTTACAATATTAATAAGTAGCTATTACATTGTAATAAGTTTTTATACTATCTTGTGGGCAGCTGGATGGCAAGCTGATTTAACCCGTGCATCTTTGTTAGAATAGAATATGACATTTCCACAAAACGTACTACAATTCAATTCATGTCAAAGACGGGCAGACAGAAAGTAGCCCCATTCCCGCCGGCGGCACCCGTTCACGAGCATGACGCATGATCCAGCCATTGCTTCGCTCGACCATATTTGAGGGAACGTAACAACCCGCACCACACGACACCACCACAGAAATGTTTAAAGAGAGCGTGACATACTTAGTCTACCCGTATCAAAGCATCGAATTGAATAATATTATTCAAACACTAATTTTAAGATCCCATGCAACTTTGTCATTAAGAAAGTCATTAACTTTGTAATAAGCGCGACTCAGTGAGTTTTTACGCATTGTTTAAATTTGTGCAGTGGCAAATCTAGCAATTCCTTCGGAATCATTAATATATATATATAGCTGTTGGGGCTGATTCACTCACTGACTCACTCATTGATCACCTCTCCTGTAAAATTTTGTATGAAAAAATTTTTTTTCACCGATGGTTTCGTATAGAGGAAAAAAATTCATTCGGAGGAAAAATATGGAGAGAGCTGATGATTGAGGATTTCGGAGACGGGTGAGGAGCACGGCCAGGGTATCAAAGATAGGTGGGGGGTACTCGAACAAATGTCACTCGAAACCTCATCCAATTCGCAGTGAGCTGAAAAAAAATTCAAAATGGTGGAAAAAAGATGGCCGCCATACAAATTTCGTTGGTGTCTATCTCGGGGAGTATAAAAGATGGATCAGGACCCAAAGGTCTATTTGATGAATAGAAAAAAAATCAAGATGGCGGAATTTTTTTTTCCATACAAAATATATGGCGAATATTGAAGAAGGCTAGAAGCTGAGAACTACGCAAGACTTTGATACGGTTCCTTTTCAAAATTTGTTTTTATAGAAGAATTCTCATTCTGACAAATGATGAGATATGATGATCGAGGGTTTGGAAGGTGGGTGAGGAGCACGGCCAGGTTATTGAAGACAGGTGGGAGGTGCTCAAACAAAATATACTCAAAACCTCATCCAATTGGCAGTGAGCTGAAAAATAATTCCAAAATGACAGATTCAAGATGGCGGCCATACAAACTTCAACGGTGTCTATCTCGGAGAGGATAAAAGATGGAAGAGTGGTTTTTTGATAGAAAATGATCAAGACCTAAAAGTCTACTTGCCGAGTAGAAAAACCGCGGTCCGCTTGCGGGCCGCGCACCCACGCGCCCTACTAGTTAATATATATATAGCTGCTGGGGCTGATTCACTGACTGATTCACTGATTCACTGATTCACTCACTCATTGATCACCTCTCCTGTAAAATTTTGTATGAAAAATTTTTTTTTCACCGATGGTTTCGTATAGAGGACAAAAATTCATTCGGAGGAAAAATATGGAGAGAGCTGATGATTGAGGATTTCGGAGACGGGTGAGGAGCACGGCCAGGGTATTGAAGATAGGTGGGGTGTGCTCGAACAAAAGTCACTCGGAACTTCATCCAATTCGCAGAGAGTTGAAAAAAAATTCCAAAATGGCGGATTCAAGATGGCGGCCATACAAATTTCGTCGGTGTCTATCTCGGAGAGTATAAAAGATGCAAGAGTGCTTCTTTGGCAAAAGATGATCAGGGCCCGAAGGTCTACTTGATGAATAGAAAAAAAAAATCAAGATGGCGGAATTTTTTTCTCCATACAAAATATATGGCGAATATTGAATAGACTAGAAGCTGAGAACTATGCAAGACTTTGATACGGTTCCTTTTCAAAATTTGTTTTTATAAAAGACTGATATAGAAAGACTTCTCATTCTGACAAATGATGAGATATGATGATTGAGGGTTTGGAAGGTGGGTGAGGAGCACGGCCAGGGTATTGAAGATAGGTGGGAGGTGCTCAAACAAAAAATACTCGAAACCTCATCCAATTGGCAATGAGCTGAAAAAAAATTCAAAATGGCGGATTCAAGATGGCGGCCATACCAATTTCATCGGCATCTATCTCGGAGAGTATAAAAGATGGAAGATTGGTTATTTGATAGAAAATGATCAGGACCTGAAAGTCCACTTGACGATAGAAAAACCGCGGTCCGCTTGCGGGCCGCGCACCCACGCGCCCTACTAGTATTATATAAGCGTACGCTCAACCCCACAAAGGATTTTTGCACTTTGCGCAGGCGACATGATGGAATTTCTAGTTTATGACGATTTCTAATGAGTCGATTGTGTGTATTGCCTCTTTGTTTATGCAGATGAATATTTTGTCTCACAAAGACAATATTATTATAAATGTACTGTGAAGCTACCGTAAGAATACCAATCTCTTTAAACTTTTCACGAAGAGATACGCGCGAACCGAGTTTATAGATAAATCGAATGGCTCTTTTCTGTAATATAAAAATAGTTTCAATATGAGCTGCTCCGCCCCACAATAAGATTCCATAGGACATTACACTATGGAAGTAGGCAAAGTAGACCAGCCTAGCCGTGTCTACATCGGTAAACTGTCTGATTTTTCTGACAGCATAGGCAGCTGAGCTGAGTTTACCCGCTAATGTCTCTATGTGAGCGTCCCACTGAAGCTTACTATCCAAGGTCACCCCCAGAAAAACTGTGGAGTTCTCAATTATAAGGTTTTCCCCGTTTATTTTTATTGTTTTGTCAATTTTCTTAACATTTGGTACAATAAATTCTAAACACTTAGTTTTTTTAGCGTTTAAGAGCAAATTATTAACAGTAAACCAACGCGATATCTGAGATAAGGTATTGTTTACATCGTCAAAATTTACTTTGTTTCTGTCAGTTTTGAATATTAGAGATGTATCATCTGCAAACAACACAATATTGCAAGCATCGCGGACATGATATGGTAAGTCATTAATATACACCAAAAATAGAAAAGGACCCAGGATAGAGCCCTGTGGGACACCCAACAGAGTAGATGAACCCCGCGACTTCACGTCACCTACGCATACACTTTGTGTTCGATCACTAAGGTAAGAGGCAATGAGATCAAGTGCAACGCTTCTTATGCCATAATGACTAAGTTTGAGTAAAAGAGTTTGGTGATCAACGCAATCAAAGGCCTTAGATAGGTCACAAAAAACCCCAATAGCATTCTGCGAACGCTTCCAGGCATCGAAAATATGTTCAAGCAGCTTTGCACCAGCATCAGTCGTGCTTCGACCCTTCGTGAAGCCGTACTGTTCGGGGTGTAGCAAGTTATTAACATTAAAATGCTTCATTAGTTGATCAAGTATAATTTTTTCAAATATCTTACTAAGTGTTGGAAGGATTGACACAGGTCTGTAATTATTGAGGTCAGTTCTGTTGCCTGATTTAAACAGGGGGATGAGTTTGCTATGTTTCATCAAATTTGGAAAGATACCCATAGCAACACATTCATTAAAAATTACGGCTAAATAAGGAGCAATGTCATTTACTATGTCAGATATAATTTTTACAGACATACCCCATAAATCACCAGTTTTTTTCATTTTCAACATCTTAAAATTTTTTATTACCTCAGCTGCAGTGATAAATTTGAATTCAAATAAAACATTGCACTCATTGACGTTGCCTCTCAATAAACTCTGAGCTTCAGTAGGTGAGGAATTCAGAGAGTCAGTCAGCAGAACAGGAATGTTCTGAAAAAAATTCTCGAAAGTATTTGCAACCTCCACGTCAGAAGTTATTTTATCATTATTAACAATAATTTCAAAGTTAACATCACGTGATTTACTTTTACCCGTTTCTTCATTAACTATATTCCACGTGGTTTTTATTTTATTATCGGATTTCACGATTCTCTCTTTAATATGTATTGCTTTTGCGTGAATGCATACGTTTTTAAATATCTTAGAGTATGTTTTCACGCTTTCAAGAAAACTTGAAGACCGCTTAAATTGTTTTTCTTCATATAACTCATACAGTCTATCTCTACTTTTGTAAATACCTACGGTAGCCCACTCACTGAATTTTAATTTACCATTTACATTTATTTGTTTAAAATTAAATATTTTATTAAATTCAGTGTCTATTGTCTTGAAGAGACCAGTAAAAAGTTTATCTGGGTTACCATTTACATACCTAAGAGTTCGAAGTTTGTCAGAAATGTGACATTTAAACCGCGCCAATTTACTTTCTGTTATTGGTCTACACTTAACAATTCTTTTGTCGTTGCTTACATTGTTTGAAATTGTAATTTGTTGCCCGCAGTGATCTGACCTCAAATTGTTAATTATTGATTTATCCGTAACGATATCACTGCTGCAAAAAATGTTATCCAAACAAGTGGCCGAAACTTCTGTGATCCTAGTTGGTTCACAAAAAGCGTTGTTTAGATTAAAACATTTAAATAAGTTTAGAAAACTGACAGTGATCGAGTTCTCCACTAGAATATTTACATTGAAATCACCGCAGACTATAACCTTTTTTGTGGACACACACAATCGCTTCAGTACGTCCTCCATTATATCTTCAAATTGTTTATAATCACCTGAGGGGGGCCGGTACACACAGACTATAATAAAACGCTCCAGCTCCACACAAGAAAGTTCAATAGTGCGTTCAACAGAGAGGCCAGCTATATCCTTACGTTCTTTACTAATTAAACTTTCATGTACCATAATTAAAGCTCCGCCGTGGATTGCAGACCTTCTAGTGAACGCACTTGACAGTTTAAATTTTTTTATTAACACTGGTAACTGTTGACTAACAAGCCAGTGTTCGGTGAAACATAAAACATGTGTATCAAATTTTTCTAGAAATAGTTCAATTTCCAGTTCTTTGCCAGTGAGGCTCTGTATATTTTGATGTACAATGTTCAATTCACAGGGCCTCTCTCCTCTTCTGTTGTCTTATTATCTAGTTTAAACAAGCAATAGGTTTGCTATTACTTGAGTCAACAATAGTAATATTATTAGTACTTAAAGTACTGTTTGTATATGAGTCAAAAGACTTTGTTACAACACTTGTAACTGAATCATGTATATTATATGCTAATAGAGAAGCTATGAGCAGCTTGCATCTTTTCGGAAGATACATACTCTCACTCGTCAATGTAAACTTAGATGTAAATTTATTTATGTCAAAATAAAAAATAGCATCGCTATGATGGTATGTCAAGTTGTACATAGTCAGGTTTAACATATGTATATGCTGGTTTTGTTTTTGAGTAAGTGTGCTGGAATAAGGAAAGGCACACATATAGAACTTACATTTGGTTTTGTTACTTAATTGACCGAGCGAAGCGAGGTCTCTGAGTTAACTAGAGCGATTTGCACTTGTCCGTCCGCCCGTCCGTCCGTCTGTCAGAGCCGTATAACTTTTGAATTACTGAACGTAATTACTTCAAATTTAGATATAATATGTAAACCGATGGCCTCCAGCCGAAAATGGCTTAAAAAGTTATAAAAATCTTTATTTCAGGGGGGCTCTCATAGAAGCGAATGCGAAGTAAAAAAAAAATATCGCGTTACATAAAATTGTTACGTATCATTTTAAAGATAATTTTGAACTGAGTACAAAAATATTTTTTTTTTTAATTTTTCCCTTAAAATTGACGAAATGGGGGGCTTTCAAAGTGGCGATTTTATACGCTCGCTTGAAGACGCTCTCTAGGAAAATCCGCTATGGATTTTCAAACTGATTTTATTTTTTTAGGTCACTTATATCCTGTACTTGAACAACAAATACTAAAATTATATGAATATTATAAAGAAACGAGATTATTTAATTTTTAATGGGCATCAGTAATTCATATAGCATCAACATAGCTTCACAATAATGCTAATAGATGGCGCAGTCAGTAACTATTCCCATGGAACTACGAGTTACGACTACGACCTATCCCAAAAACAGTTTTGCGTCGACCATTATTATTTAGTTACTTATTATAATACAATAATTGTATTGTAATTTTTTTTGTACCATATTATTCAATTAAAATTATTTTTTAGTTAAATTTTAGTTAAATATTGTATATTTTCTATTCGCGTCGATAGATGACGATTTGTACAGATGCCCGTAACCCGGTTTCACTCGTTAGTACCTACATAATAATTCAATGTTTTCACTAACGTTTCCTAACCTTTACGGGCTACCTATAAGTTAGGTGATTGATGTTTTCTGTCAACTTATTTATCACGATCCTGTACGGGACACCTAAAAGGATATTGGGACGGATGTTAGGACTTAGGATTGTATTTAGGAGCTACCTACGTTAAGAGACTCCTACTTAGGGGATGATTTAGGTATGTTTGGTGAAAACGGGCATAATAATAATGTCAGTTTTGGTTATCATGTATCGATTGAATGAATAATCATGGGATACCGTTACCGCGAGGTCTCAGTTCGGGGCGAACCACTAGTAATATTAACTTTTCTATACATTTAATAATCTGGGACCTTTTTACTTTCAGACTGTCCCCAAACAAAATGATAACATTTTTATTACAATTCAAACTTTCTTCACTTAAGGTATTAAGTAGATAGTCCAAGCTAGCACCCGGTGAACATCTATTAATCACAGAGTGTTGCACGTAATTGCTAATATATGAGCCAAAATCTCTACCTAACTTATCGGAAATAATAATAGTCTGTTTTCCAGGGTTATCCGAGAGATTTTTGCTCAAGCCTGATGGAACTTCTGCAGCACATTTTATAGTGCACTCCTCCGGACATGTGCCCAGACTATCTGTGTCTGTAGTACACTGCTCAGGACAACTGCCCAAATTGTCAGGGAGTAGTATACTGTCGTTATCTTTGGTAACCATAGGCACCTTATGGGAGCATTGACATTTATTAGTTATTGACTCAAAACGAGCCAAGTTAAAGGTGCCTAAGGCTAACAGCTCATCAGCTGCAAGTAAATGTTCATCAATCTGTTTCTGCGACAGCTCATATTGCATAGTTACATTCTTTAGGGATTCGTTCAAAGATATAATTTCCTCATTTAGGCTTTTAATGTCCAATTCATATTTCCCTCTAATATCAGCCAAAGCAGAGCAACATGTATCCAATTTTTGCAGTAAATGAAATCTTTCCTTTCGTAAAGATACATTTTTTGTATGGGCCTTTTGAATTTTAATCAACTTTTTGGTTTTTTTAATTAATTTACTAATTCTAATATATTTTTTAATTTTTTTATGGCTATTTAATTGGATTACATTTTGCTTGGGCAGTGGCTTGTTAGCACTGGGACTGTCACAAGTCAGATCAATGGTCACCACTGGTGCTGTAGAGTGTGAAGGGAGCAGTTCATTATATAATTTATTTGTTTGCTGAATTTCATAATTATTCAATTGTGACTGAAGGTCATCAATTGTTTTTTGTGATCTGCTCAATTCATGCTCCAACACAGTAATTTTCCCCAGAAGTGAAATTTCAAAGTAAAAATATCGTATGAAAGGCCTTTACTTGTGCATTCTAAAACAGTTTTTTATTTATTTCTATGTATAATAGTTTTTGAGTAATCGGCCAAAATGTCGAAAAAAATACCGTTCCCCCCCCCCCCCCCTTATCTCCGAAGTTTACCAATCAAAAAATCTGAAATAATTACGGTCAATAGAGGTTTACGTATATTTTACAGGAAAAATAAAACCAACGCTCTAACTAACATACACACATCAAAAGTGTCTAGGGATCAACATATATTTTTGCAATAACTTTTCTCCTGATTGATATTAATTAAAATTTTCTTTAAGGATTCATCAAATAAAGTGTTTTCGTTTGTCACAGTAACGATAAACCAAGTCACCTTTGCATTAATAAAGAAATTTGCCATTTTCCTAATAAAGGGATTTTTGACATTTGAACCACTAACATTAAAGTTCGAAAAAAAGACTGAAATAACAGTTTTCTTTAAAATTTTATTGGGTAACTTAAACAATTAATAATCCGTGTTTCTACCGCGAACACTAACAACACAAGAACATCGGTTTGGCATACTCGAAATGAGTTCATCCAAATCACGCTGTGGAATGGCCGCCCATGTTCGTTGCAACAACAAAAAAAGGTCTTCTTGCCACTGGATACCCTCCATATTCGGCAGAGCTCTTCTCTGTAGCATATCCCATGCATGCTCAATCGGGTTCAAGTCTGGCGACTGAGCAGGCCAGGGCAGGACATTGATGTTAGCTGCGGCGAGAGTCTGTCTTACAACTCTTGCGGTGTGCGGTCGTGCATTATCATGCATTAACTGAAATAAGGGACCGATTTGCACTTGTAGAGGAACGATGACGTCTGATACAATCGTCTCAGCATAAATTTGAGCGTTGAGGTTGCCTCTGATCCAAATCAACTCAGTTCCAAATATCCGCCCATACCATGATGGTTCCACCACTATAAGGATGGACTTCCTGGCAGGATTTTAATCGCTGTTGGCGTCCAGGGGTTCTCCAGTGTCGTATACGTCTTGTATCCGGTCTCATACCAAAACGAGACTCATCAGAAAAGCACACGAAACGCCATTGTTCTTCTGCCCAATTTCTGTGTTCAAGAGCCCATTGATATCGAATCCTACGATTGTGCATTGCTATAGGTGGTACCCGTAGCGGTCTTCGGGAATGAAGGTTCACTTCATGCAAGCGGTTTCTGACTGTTTGGTCGCTAATTAAGTTCCCTGAAGAGTGATGAAGCCTCACGGCTAACATCATGGCGGTTATTGTTGGAGCTCTTCGAGTTAAGATTTGAATGTATCGGTCTTGTCTCCGTGTGGTGCAGCGATACCGTCCTCCATGGCGCTCAGCCACGGTACCAGTGCTTCGGTAACGTGTCCAAAGTCGACTGATAACACTCTGACTTGTATTCAGAGCTAAAGCCACAGTACGTTGCCGGGAACCAGCTTCTATCATTCCCACGGCTCTGAGCATTTCTTCCCTGCTTAAATGACGTCGCCGCTCCATAATAACGTTGGTTTTAATCAGTAGTAGGGAAACAGTAGCACTAATAATGTCTTCAATGCGTTGTATGTTTTTATAGGGAAAATATTGACAGCTGATTTTCATCTTTTACTCGAATTTGATTGACAGTTCCTGATTCAAATTATGAAATGCACCAAAAAGGATCCATATAAATTTATAAAATCATAAATTTATTACAAAGCCACATCTCAATCTCAAGAAATCCGCATAAAAATGCTTGATCCCTAGACACTTTTGATGTGTGTAGTTTTTTTTATATTAACAATAAACCTCTACAAACAAAGTTAACGATAAATAAGCAAATTAATATAATATTATCGTTTTACTTTTACTTTTGGAGTACGGAACCCCCGGTGCGCGAGTCCGACTCGCACTTGGCCGGGTTTTTTTTGTGTTCATTTCAACTAGTAAATATCACATGCTTCAACGGTGAAGGAAAACGTCGTGAGGAAACCTGCAGCCTGCGGGTGAGATCTATAGATGGCATGCTCACTCAATTCAGACTCAAGACTGAGTTAAGAAGAGAGAAGACTCTTACCCACTAGTGGGCCGGCGATGGGTTAATGATGCTGATGAGTTGATGACAATGATGATATATTAGTTTATTGAAAACTAGATCTTGGCCGAGGCGTTTGCCTCCTTAGCCGGGTTTGGTACACGGGCGAGAGTTCTTCCCCGGTGACGATTTCATAGCCTTTCGACAGGTCCCGTCTCTTAGAAACGGGGGGAGTGTTTTAAGAATTTTTCGCGTAGGTATAGAATAGGATTATTTTTGACGTGATAACGTCTTTTAAATCGATGAACACCGGCTGCAAGCACGAAAAAGTGTCACGCTCCGCCTGCGCCTGAGCGTGCAAGCGAGAGCGCGGAACAAGCGATAGAGAGGCACGATCGGCCCAAGCGTTGGCTTGTGCGGTGTGCCGCCCGCTAGTCATCGTCAATGTTTCTCGCGAGTCTACCACTGGTTCGGAATGCCCTTCCTGCCGAGAAGATCCAGCAAGAAACTCGGCGGTTGCTCTTTTAAAAACAAGTTTACAATAGGTACTATGCTATGTACCTATGCAGTGTCTTCACAATGAGGGGAAGTTCCAAAAAATGCAAATTTTCAATTCAAAACGTGTTAAGACGGACAGACAGAAAGTAGCCCCATTCCCGCCGGTGGCACCCGTGCACGAGCATGACGCATGATCCAGCCGTTGCTTCGCTCAACCATATAGTTGTACTGAACTCCGGTAGATGACGTAAAATCTGACAGACATAGCCGTATGATCTTTTCTATCACATATCACGGCAGTATGAAGCGTTGTTTCTGTAAGCGATCGGTTTTAATTTACTCATGTGACCGCTCGCTACGATAATCGCAAGCGATGGAGCACTCGTAATGGACAATTGTCTCGCGAGAGGGGAGACGCCCATTATGTTCGACTTCTACATCTACTTCAAAGATGGGACAAGAAATCGGACTTGGCTATCTCTCCATCTAGTTAGGTACGTTCCCTCAAACATGGTTGAGCGAAGCAATGGCTGGGTCATGCGTCATGCTTGTGAACGGGTGCCACCGGCGGGAATGGGGCTACTTGCTATCTGCCCGTCTTAACATGTGTTGAATTATAATTAGGTATGCTTTTGTGGAACTTCCCCTCATTGTTGAAACACTGCATACATAGCATAGTATCTATTATAATTGTAAACTAACTTGTTTTGAAAGAGCAACTGCCGAGTTTTTTGCTGGTTTTTCTCGGCAGGAAGGGCATTCCGAACCAGTGGTAGACTCATTGACGATTCAAAAGCACTTGTAAAATGTTTATTTGAATAAAAACGTTTCTATTCTATTCTACTCTATTCTTGACTCTCTGAAGATACAGAGGTAAACTTTCGCATGCCCCCGACCTCGTCCACGTGGATTAGGGTTTAAAAATGTAACCTGTGTTATAAGTCTAAGGTATGAGCTATCTCCATTCCAGATTTCAGCCAAATCGGTTCATTCGTTGTGGCGTGAAAGAGCAACAAACATCCAACCATCCATCTATCCTCACAAAGATTTGTCGTATATAAATTATCACGCTGGTTAAGTAGGGATACGTTTATGCACACGCGGCGCGTTATGCGGCGACCGCCGCGGTTCCCGCCGCGTGCTCCGCCGCGTTCAACGCAAACGCTTCTGCATGAACGCTCTCATAGTTGGCCATAAATGTTTGAGTTTATCGCTCCACGCGCCGCGCAACGCCCTGCGTGTGCATAAACGTACTCTAACGTTACCGCTGTCGGCAACTAGATAAATGACCGACCCGAGGTTGGGTGTCCAACCTCTTTTTCTTTTCGTGCATCGGAATACACGTTAAGCCATCAGTCCAGGGTTTGTATCACTAACTTCTGATAATAGCCCTTTAACCTAAGTCGCAACCACAAAGTTTTTAAATTAGTAAGTATTTTGTATCAATAAAAAAAAAACAACTAGATAGTATTTTTAAAGTAATTTGGCTATGGGGGTCTGAGGTATCAGTTCATTTTTTAAAGATACACAGATACACAGATACACAGACAGACACGTTAAACTTATAACACCCCTCTCTTTTTGCGTCGGGGGTTAAAAAGGGGTCTCTTGCCCAAAATAGTTTGGGAATTTCTGCACTACACCAATAAGGCAGTCATGAAATGACAATATCACAGCTATGCCAATAACCCTGCGACGTACTTACTCAAATTACAGCACCAGTGACCTTGAGCCTATAACGACTCGCCTGAAATTACGATGAATTATAATAAATCAAACCTTGACACCTACACCAGCGTTGGTCGTGAGATCGGTCGAAGTAATTTGCGCAAGATTTCAGTACCTAATAAGTAGTTTAAATATTGCTCACTGTTTGTACTTATCAAAATTCTGTCGAGGCGGAGACGATGGGATGCTGGAGAGATTAGTCTTGGCTTTATTCGCGATATCGCCTGAAAATCAGCGCTGATATATCTATACTGATGCTGTTCAGTATTTCTACTTTATTTGTGTCTAGTGATGTCTTGAAATGAGTATTAATTGAATATTAGTATTCAATTCGATGCCTTAACATGGGTAGCATAAGTATGTCACGCACTCTTTAAACATTTCTGTGGTGGTGTCGTGTGATGCGGGTTGTTGAGTTCCCCCAAATATGGTTGAGCGAAGCAACGGCTGGGTCATGCGTCATGCTCGTGAACGGGTACCACCGGCGGGAATGGGGCTGCTTTATGTCTGCCCATCTTAAGATAGATGTTAGTCGGTATGCATTTTTGGAACTTCCATCATTGTGGAAACACTGCATATATAGCATAGTATTTACTGTATTGTTTTGTTTTGAAAAGAGCAACCGCCGAGTTTCTTGCTGGTTCTTCTCGGCAGGAAGGGCATTCCGAACCAGTGGTAGAAGAGTCAGACGGTTCAAAAGCACTTGTAAAAACTTCATTTGAATAAAAAATATTTCTATTATATTCTATTCTATTATACTGCTGCAGCATCATGCTGAGGTGATACCCTTTTCGGGAATATCTTGCGCCACATATATACGTGCTTCGTTACTTTATATTTTTAACCCCCGACGCAAAAAGAGGGGTGTTATAAGTTTGACGTCGATGTCTGTCTGTCTGTCTCTGTGTGTGTGTGTGTGTGTGTGTGTGTGTGTGTCTGTCTGTGGCATCGTAGTTCTCAAACGGATGGACCGATTTCGATGCGGTTTTTTCATTTGAAAGCCAGTTTCCTTGCGGTGGTTCTTAGCTATGTTTGGTTAATATAGGTCCAGCAGTGTAAGAGTATCAGCTCTAATTTCCAAAATGATGTAAGGCATTTTTGGCGTATGATTACTCGATTAAGTGCTTCACGTGTGCCGGTATAATCGTTAAATGACAATTAATTGTTCGAACTGCTGCTACAACCAGAATCATACATAGTCCGGCCATAGATTCACATGTCGGGGGTGTTTTAAATTTTAAATTGACGCCTGTTTATATTTAGTTGTGCCGTGTAGTGACGGCAGATCAGATTACAGTTGTCACCACCCCTCCTCTTCCCGCGGGTGTCGTACGAGGCGACTAAGGGAATATAACGGAGAACGGGCAGCAGCGTCCTCTGTGCTACTACTGCCATCTACTGCGATCACCAACCCGTCTGCCCCGCGTGGTGATTATGGGCAAACCCTGCCCTTGGGACACCCAAGGAGAGGGTTTGCCCATTGCTTAAGAAACTCGATACTCTAATTTCTTAAACTGGACACTTTCAAGTAAAGATTTTTATATAAACCTGTGAAGATGATACTGCCATTTGCGCAATAAGAATGCCATAAGCCTACTTTATCGTATTAGTTTACAAATTACGAAATACCAAATTGAATTTGAATTTCGTGGCAGACTCGTTAAGTTCGCCTTAATAGCTCAGGCCAAAAAAAAACGTTTTTTCTCATAAGAAATTCCCAGTAACAGCAATTGGGAAGTTGACGGCGCTACGTCATGATACACCCGCGTGCCTCGGAGATCATATCATAGTACCTAGGTCAATAATGTCCTCCCAGTTCCAAACCGAATCTCGTCACGGCGGCAATCCTCCCCAGAGATCAGCCATCCACTCTATTCCCTCAGTCTCATAGTCCGATGGGACGGAAATCCGACACGACTGGAGAGATCAGCCGCAGGACCGACACGGCTTTACATGCACTCCGAGACTTTGGTGGTGACTGGTGACTCACGCCAACTTCCTAACTCCGGGCTAGTAAGTAAGTAATAAAACCCAATACATTTTTTGGCCCCACCCGGGGTCGAACCCGGGACCTCATCGCCCGCAGTCGAACATGCTAACCACTAGACCAACGAGGCAGTTAGCGGAGATCATGTAAAGAGCAATCGGTCCTGCGCTTGGTCTCTTTCCAGTAAATACACTCTACAGCATCTGCTGAATCTTCATCATCTTCTCATCTGACAGACCTTAACAGCTGGATTATATAGGAGCTGGAATAAGCCTCTTGGAATCGCCAGAACTCGATACTCTACCGCCTGCATCCAGCAGTTGCCAGCGATTTGCCTGAGATTGTCCGCCCACCTAGTGGAGGGTCTACCAACGCTGCGCCTTCCGTTGAGGGGTCGCCATTCCAGCACCTCGGGACCCCAACGACCATCGATTCTTCAAGCATGAATTTTATACCTATATATTTCATCGAAGGCCTGAGTTAATATAATTCTGCATCGAGCAGTTGATGTCAGCGATTTGCCTGAGATTGTCCGCCCACGTAGTGGAGGGTCTACCAACGCTGCGCCTTCCGTTGAGGGGTCGCCATTCCAGCACCTCGGGACCCCATCGACCATCGATTCATCAAGCATGAATCTTATACCTATATATTTCATCGAAGGCCTGAGTTAATATAATTCTGCCTCCAGCAGTTGATGCCAGCGATTTGCCTGAGATTGTCCGCCCACCTAGTGGAGGGTCTACCAACGCTGCGCCTTCCGTTGAGGGGTCGCCATTCCAGCACCTCGGGACCCCAACGACCATCGATTCTTCAAGCATGAATCTTATACCTATATATTTCATCGAAGGCCTGAGTTAATATAATTCTGCATCCAGCAGTTGATGCCAGCGATTTGCTTGAGATTGTCCGCCCACCTAGTGGAGGGTCTACCAACGCTGCGCCTTCCGTTGAGGGGTCGCCATTCCAGCACCTCGGGACCCCAACGACCATCGATTCTTCAAGGATGAATCTTATACCTATATATTTCATCGAAGGCCTGAGTTAATATAATTCTGCATCCAGCAGTTGATGCCAGCGATTTGCTTGAGATTGTCCGCCCACCTAGTGGAGGGTCTACCAACGCTGCGCCTTCCGTTGAGGGGTCGCCATTCCAGCACCTCGGGACCCCAACGACCATCGATTCTTCAAGCATGAATCTTATACCTATATATTTCGTCGAAGGCCTGAGTTAATATAATTCTGCATCGAGCAGTTGATGTCAGCGATTTGCCTGAGATTGTCCGCCCACGTAGTGGAGGGTCTACCAACGCTGCGCCTTCCGTTGAGGGGTCGCCATTCCAGCACCTCGGGACCCCATCGACCATCGATTCATCAAGCATGAATCTTATACCTATATATTTCATCGAAGGCCTGAGTTAATATAATTCTGCCTCCAGCAGTTGATGCCAGCGATTTGCCTGAGATTGTCCGCCCACCTAGTGGAGGGTCTACCAACGCTGCGCCTTCCGTTGAGGGGTCGCCATTCCAGCACCTCGGGACCCCAACGACCATCGATTCTTCAAGCATGAATCTTATACCTATATATTTCATCGAAGGCCTGAGTTAATATAATTCTGCATCCAGCAGTTGATGCCAGCGATTTGCTTGAGATTGTCCGCCCACCTAGTGGAGGGTCTACCAACGCTGCGCCTTCCGTTGAGGGGTCGCCATTCCAGCACCTCGGGACCCCATCGACCATCGATTCTTCAAGCATGAATCTTATACCTTTATATTTCGTCGAAGGCCTGAGTTAATATAATTCTGCCTCCAGCAGTTGATGCCAGCGATTTGCCTGAGATTGTCCGCCCACCTAGTGGAGGGTCTACCAACGCTGCGCCTTCCGTTGAGGGGTCGCCATTCCAGCACCTCGGGACCCCAACGACCATCGATTCTTCAAGCATGAATCTTATACCTATATATTTCGTCGAAGGCCTGAGTTAATATAATTTTAATTAAGTGTAGCTTTAAAGATAGATAATTATAAATCTCGATACTATCTTACCACAAATCCGCCGCAATTAAAGTCATTTCTGCGTGCCGGCGACGCGTGCGGCATGACGTCATAATTTGTGATGACGTCAAAGGTATTACACACGTATGGGCACGTTATTTTATACGGCACTCTAAGTATCTACTGAAGTATATCCGGTTGTTGCCCACGACTTCCAGGGACCGCGTTCCAGGATACAAACTATCGTATGTCCTTCCCCAGGATGCAAGCTATCTCCTTGCCACATTTTGTCGTAATAGGTTCGTGAAAAGGTAAAGTCAGAGGCAAATTAATCTTTATATGTGACACTAGATGATGCCCGCGACTTCGTCCGCGTTGATTAAGGCTTTTAATTCCCGCGGGAACTCCTTATTTTGCCGAGATAAAATGTAGCCTGTGTTAATCTTGGGTTTGAGCTATCACTATTCCAAATTTCAGTCAAATCGGTTCATTCGTTGTGGCGTGAAAGAGTAACAAACATCCATCCATCCATCCATCCATACATCCATCCTCACAAACTTTCGCATTTATAATATTAGTAGGATAGTAGGAAGTAGGATTTAATGCAAGTGAGGTAAGTAGTACCTACTGTAGTACATTTTTTTACTAACGAACTTCAATGAGTTCAAACTAAATATAAAAGGGTTTCAAACCGCCCTTGACTCGGAAAGACAGACAGATCACAGAGTTACTGTCGCATTTACAATATTAGTATGTACATATTTACTGTCGTCATTGTTCATAATATAATTTAAGGTATATAATTTCATATCGGGCCACCTGGGAAGTATACCCTTTGAAACCAAAAAAGAATTTTCCAAATCGGTTCAGGCGTCTTCGAGTAACCCGTGAACATAGAAAAAAAATTTAAAAAAAATCCGATGAATTGAGAACTTCCTCCTTTTTGAAGTCGGTTAAAAATACAATGGTAGTGACTTATGGTATTGGCAATATTCGCAAGGTCATTCACCTGGTCGCAGGAGGTGGTCGGGGGGCTAGCACGGAAGCTGTGATTGCAACATTGAGATAATACTCGCTGTGTGGTATTTGACTTGGCATGTAAAGTGAATTGGGCATTCATACATTTGTGGTTGAAGAATTTATTCTCAAAAGAAATTTACAAACTTTACTATCAATGCTAAAACTAAACTTCTTCTTCTTCTTTATCAACCGATAGACGTCCACTGCTGGACAAAGGTCTCTTGCATGGACTTCCACAGACCTCGGTCTTGCGCCGCCTGAATCCAGCGGCTCCCTGCGACTCGCTTGATGTCGTCGGTCCACCTGGTGGGGGGTCTGCCAACACTGCGCTTCCCGGTGCGGGGTCGCCACTCCAGCACCTTGGGACCCCAACGACCATCAGCTCTTCGAACTATGTGCCCCGCCCATTTCCACTTCAGTATCGCGACTCGCTGAGCTATGTCGGTGACTCTGGTTCTCCTACGGATCTCCTCATTTCTGATTCGATCCCGCAGGGATACTCCGAGCATAGCTCTTTCCATCGCACGCTGAGCGGTCCTGAGCCTACTTATGAGGCCCTTAGTTAGCGACCATGTCTCGGATCCGTAAGTCATCACTGGCAACACGCACTGTTCGAAGACTTTAGTCTTCAGGCACTGAGGAATTTTGGACGAAAAGACATCTCGGAGCTTCCCGAACGCTGCCCAGCCGAGTTGGATTCGGCGGTTGATCTCTTTCTCGAAATTGGACCTACCTAGCTGGACTGTGTGTCCCAGGTAAATATACTCGTCGACAATTTCGAGTGCAGAGTTCTCAACAATTACTGGGTGGAGCGGTGCATGAGCATTGGACATGATTTTCGTCTTGCTCATGTTCATTTCCAGGCCCACCTGTTGAGAAACCCTGCTGAGATCGTTGAGCATTGTATTGAGGTCACTCAGAGTCTCTGCCATGACTACTATGTCATCGGCAAATCGCAGGTGAGTGATGTACTCGCCGTTTATGTTGATGCCAAGTCCGTTCCAATCCAGAAGCTTAAAGACGTCCTCCAACGCAGCGGTAAAGAGCTTCGGGGAGATAACGTCTCCCTGTCGCACTCCACGCTGCAAGTGGATTGGCCTCGTAGTCTGGTCCTGTATACGTACTGACATTGTGGCGTTTTCATACAAGCACTTCAACACTTGGATATACCGGTAGTCAATTCGGCATCTCTGCAGCGACCTCAACACAGCCCAAGTTTCCACCGAATCAAAGGCTTTCTCATAGTCCACAAACGCTAAGCAAAGTGGCCGGTTATACTCTTCCGTCTTTTGTATAACCTGCCGCAGCGTATGAATGTGATCTATGGTACCAAAGCCTTTTCGGAATCCGGCTTGTTCGGGAGGCTGGAAGTCGTCGAACCTACGAGCGAGACGATTCGTAATGACTCTCGAGAACAACTTATAAACATGACTCAACAACGAGATGGGTCTATAATTCTTCAACAAGGTATTCTCCCTTTTTGAAGAACAGAACCACCACGCTCCTGTGCCATGCTTCCGGCGTTGTGCCCTCGTGGATGACGGAATTGAACAATCGCTGAAAGATCTTAAGTACCGGTTTTCCACCCGCTTTCAGGAGTTCCGCAGTGATTCCGTCATCACCTGGCGCCTTGTTGTCCTTAAGTTGTTTGAGAGCCATTCTAATCTCGTATAGGCTGACGTCCGGGATATCTTCGGTATAGTGTCGGGTCAGTTTGGCTCTGGGATCTTTCGCCAAATCTTCAACAGGTTTTTGTGTCGTGGTATATAACTGTGCATAGAACTTCTCAACCTCTCCCAAGACCTCAGGTCGAGAAGAGACGAGACGGCCGTCATCAGTTTTCAGCCGCGTCAGCTGGCTCTGTCCGATAGACAGATCTCTCGCGAACACTTTTGAGCCTTTGTTCCGCTCAATGGTATCTTTAATACACTTGGTATTAAAGACACGGAGGTCGCGAGTTTGTAGAGATCTGCCTATTAATCCGCCGGTAGGCAGCCGCGTCTGCCGATGACTGCAGCCTCATCTCTTGTCTCTCCTTCATTAGCTTGAGAGTATGGTCAGAGAACTTTTCGGTTCTTTTCCTGCGATGGGTCTTAAAGAATTTAGACCCCACAGTATGGACAGTTTCCACGAACCTGTTGTTTAGATCGTCCACAGAAACGCAGTCTGCTAGGCACTCGAATCGGTTCTGCAGTTCGAGTTGGAAGTTTTCGGGATTTTGGATATGAGCACGAGAAGGTCGGAGAGTGGACTTCACCAGTCTGGCCCTTTCCAGCTTTACATTAATATTCAACGTGCCTCTTACCATCCGGTGATCGCTACCGGTTTTCACCCTATTGATCACAGAGACATCATTGAATATATGCCGCTTGGTCGACATAATGAAGTCGATCTCATTTCTCGTGGAACCATCGGGACTCAACCATGTCCATTTTCTGTGTGGCCGCTTCCTGAAGAAGGAGTTCATCATAAATAGGCCCTCCTTCTCCATGAAGTCGGCCAGCATTTGGCCCCTTTGGTTCCTTCGCCCATACCCAAAATGCCCCACTCTCGTCTCTGCACCGCTTCGTTCGCCCAGCCTTGCATTGAAATCCCCCATCACAACACTGTAATGAGTGGTAGAGGCGTGTATGGCTTTTGATATATCCTCATACAGCGCCTCTACCTCCTCGTCAGAATGTGTCGATGTCGGTGCGTAGACCTGTATAACCTTCAGTGAATACCGTTTGGTGATTCTGAGTATAAGGTACGCTACCCTACTCGACACACTTTTGACTTGTACAATGTTGTTGACGAGGGACTTGTGGACGATGAACCCGACACCACCCTGGGACTGTTGATCGCCCTCCCGGTAGTAAAACAAGTTGCCGGAATTAAGGATTATCGAGTCCTCCCCCTCTCTTCGGACTTCAGACAATCCTATAATACTCCAACGCAACTTGCTCACTGCTTCTTCCAGCTCGATGATCTTTTCGTCGGTCCTCAAAGTGCGTGCGTTATACGTCACCAGGTCCAGTCGTCGGGGTTGGCAGCGGAATCCCGTCCGGAGATTCTTAGCACCCCCTGCCCCGCCATTACCGTGACCGCTGCCAGGGTCAGGAATAGCGAGGCCGCCGGGAACTAGGGGCCATGGTCTTGTGCGAATATCCATAGAAGGTTTTGCCCATAATGACCACGCTGGGCAGGCTATAGGCTAAAACTAAACTTAATAATAATATAATTTAATTTGTTGAAATTAAATAAATACAAATAAATAAAATTGAAGTTTCTGTTTGCAATATCAAAATAACAACTTTTTAACACGTTCAGTGCGTTGCGAGGTTGAACGAGCCCCGACCGAGACTTTCATTCCGTGCGGACGCCAAAAATGCTGTTCTCTCATTCAGTGCGGCGAAGGTATCTTCGCCGTCTATTGAAGTAGGAAAAAGATAGATACATAGATATTTTTTATTCGTCAAATGGAATAATGATCCGTAGCTACCTGCATCCAGGGCAATTTCCACCTAGTCCCGCACCAGAAACTAAAATTATTACTCCAGTGCGGTTATAGGGCCAAAAGACCCCGTACCCCGCGACGCCTCCCGCGCCTTCGCACGCGCTGCGTTCGACACCAGTGATGTGCTTAGTCGATAAAGGATAAAATAATCAATAGCATGTTCTATATAGTTAATAGTTCACAAATAGTCCCATTCGCAACTCGTCCCATCAATATATAACCCAGAAACTATCATAAAAATATTAACGGAGTGTGTTGCTTGTGCGAAACCAATGTGTTTGAGTTGCTATACAGAGAAGCATGCTTAAAATAATCAATAGCATGTTCTATATAGGTAGTATATAGTTCACAAGTCGTCCCATTCGTAACTCGTCCCATCAATATATAACCCAGCCAGAAACTATCATAACTACCACAGCGAAAGGTAAGTACTTGCGAATGGGACAAGTTTTTCGAGTGTGATGATAATAATTTTAATATTGTTTAAATAAATGATAATATTTTTATTACATATCATGGTACCTATTTCTCGTTATTTTTTATATATCAATTATAAAATTTCTTATTTTGCACTCTTTGATTACAGCCTATTTTGTTGTAATAATCAAAGAATGCCATCTTTGGTTCCAACAACATAGGAAAAAGACGTTAATCAAATTTTTTAAGTTTTTTATATAATTAGTGTTTCATAAGTTTCAACATAAGTTACTTTTCGAAAGGTTGTTTTAAAAATAAATAAATTTTAAGTTAAAAACTGACTGAGTTCGAGCACAATTTTGTTATATTATGTTATTTACCTATTTGCCTTTCAATAAACTACTTTTTACAATTTATAGATGTTTCAGTTCCCATCACTATTTCGCAACGTTTTGTACCCTAAAATCAGTGCGTTGCGAGGTTTAAACTGCCTCTTTTCTAATTTTGCTTATAACTTCTAATATAAAAGACAGATCCCCAAACTGTGCCAATTGTGAATACTTTATTTTATGACCTAACAGTATTTTAGAACTAAAAACTGTTATACTAAGTCGTCAAGGTTTAAATTCAACTTTTATCAGTTAAGTCTTACGGGGCAAGATCGAGCCCGTAACGCACCGTATTTTGGTTTATTGTCAGGTCCTAAAAACCCCGTAACGCACCAGGGGGAAGTTTTAAAAAATCGTCGACGCAGCGAACGTGATAATCTAATGTTGCAACAACGATTTCGTTCACTAAGAAGCCATGGAAATTTACTACTTCCTTGAGTCAAACCTTTGAAAATTACGAGAAATATCGTTCGAGAAACTTACTTCGCCATGTTAGAGTTCGTAGAGAAAAATAGAGAAAATAATTGTATATCTACTTTTGACGTTACGTTCCCTCAAATATGGTCGAGCGAAGCAATGGCTGGATCATGCGTCATGCTCGTGAACGGGTGCCGCCGGCGGGAATGGGGCTGCTTTCTGTCTGCCCGTCTTTGACATGAATTGAATTGTAGTACGTTTTGTGGAAATGTCATATTCTATTCTAACAAAGATGCACGGGTTAAATCAGCTTGCCATCCAGCTGCCCACAAGATAGTATAAAAACTTAATGTAATAGCTACTTATTAGTATTGTAAAATGATTATTTTGAAAAGAGCAACTGCTGAGTTTCTTGCCGGCTCTTCTCAGCAGAATCCGCTTTCCGAACCGGTGGTAGAATCTTGACGTGTCATAAGAGCCACAGGTTGGCCTACATGAAATAAATAATTTTGAATTTGAATTTGAATTTGACGTAACGAGACGAATCATGTGTGCAAACATGTTAGTTTCGATAGAGATATAGAGACTAACTAATATCTTTAAAAATCCGATGGCTCAGAAAAATCGGGCGTTCCTGAAACCAGCAGAGCCGGGTTCGAGTCCAGACGGATTATATTTTTCCTCTATGAATTTTTTTTATTATTATTATTTATTATTTATTATTTTTTTTCCAAATCTATAATTTCCAAAAAACACGATTTACCAAAAAAAAAAAAAAATTGCCGAGCAAAGCTCGGTCACCCAGATATTAGAGATAATACGAGAAAAGGCGTAGACAAAATTTTCTCGCGCGTGCATGCTAGGCTTGCTGGGATGTTTGGGTCGTCACAATTATTATAATAGCAACATGAGAAGGGGCACACGTGCGCTTACAAAGCAAAACCACAACAATATCAATATCAATAGTAAGCAGTAAATGAGCCTACTCATATTTTTAACAATGGTTGCGGGACACTTAATAATAATTACTAGCTGATGCCCGCGACTTCGTCCGCATGGATTTAGTTTTCAAAAATCCCGCGGGAACTCTTTCATTATCCGAGATAAAAAGTAGCTCTCCCGGTCTGAGGAACCACTACTACATCCATTACTATACCCATGCAAAAAATCGCATCAATCCGCGATTCTGTTGCGACGTGATTGAAGGACGTACCAACAAACATACATACTTTCGCATTTATAATATCAGTAATGCTTTATTATAACACTTTTTATAATTGTCAAATTTTTTACCATACTAATTAACCAAAGACAAAATTACGTTTAGCTGTCATTTACGTTTTGTTATTCCACTGTCATTTGCGTTTTGTTATTCCATGTCAGATGCGTTTTTGTTATACCACGTTTTATAGTGACATGACGGAAACGCGGTCGAACAGGATAAAAAGTATCCTATGTCCGTCTCCTGGTTCTAAGCTACCTCTCCACCAATTTTGAGCCAAATCGGTTCATCCGTTCTTGAGTTATAAATAGTGTAACTAACACCACTTTCTTTTATATATATAGATTTGAATAAAAGTTCGGGTCAATCGGTCACGTAAGTTTTAGCCTAGAAAATAATAATAACTAATTTGTATACAAGACAAGCAATGATAAGCAGCGGTAAGTTGTGAGTTGTGACTAAGCAGTGATAGACTAGTGGTTAGTACTGTGGTCTCCTATTCGGAGGGTAGCAAGTTTGATCCCGGGCACGCACCTCTGACTATTTGGAGTAATTTGCGTTTAAGAAATTAAATATGAAAAATATCGTGAGGAAACCTGTGGCGCGTGACCTTGACTCGTCAGAGCTACTTGTACTGTCTTGTGACGTCACACTTCAGTAGCGCTCTCTTTGTCTAACAGGAAACTTTAAATCTCTATGTTTCCGAGACTAGTTAAGATATTTAACAAAGAAAAATGCCATTGTTGTGTTGATACATACCAAAAACTTTTTTTAAATAAAATGTATAAAAAAAAATTCAATCAAATACCCTATTTTCAGTTTACATTTTAATTAACGCAACCATATTTTTGCTTATATTTTTTAACAATTTGTTTGTTTGCTGGCTTTTCTCGGTAGCAAAAAACCCATGTGTGTCTCACTCTCCATAAACTACCTAGCAGTATGACGAAAGGACTAGATTGGACCTTAACCATTGACCTTAAGGGGCTATAACGATCCTAAATTGTTTGGGTCGTACGAGTGGGATAGAGCTATATATTTTGCAGTGCTAGGAAAGAGATGGAAATTATGGATTCAGGGGTCGGGAATTGAAAAAAATCTTTAAAATTGATTTAAAAAATTATGGATGCCAATAATTAAAGAATTTTTCTCACCGCTTTTAGTAATTATTTATATCAACACAAATAAAAAAAATAGCAGGAAAAAAACCTACCATTTCTGTTTAAACAAGGTTTAAACCTAAAAAAGGAGATTATTGGATCAAAGTTTGGGAAAACTTTCTATCGAGAATTTTTTTCCAATCGTGTTTCTATCTCTAAGCGAATTTAGTTAAGATACCCAAATTACATATTGCATTGAAATTAATAAAATTGGAATTATAGTTTTCAATTTGTAAACCTCACAGAGCTCACCGAAAATCGCCTGTCGCATGCTTTTACCACCTTAACCCCGTTATTCACGCAGAAGTAGCTTAGCAGATAGAAGCTAGACAAGTGTAAATTAAAAATATTATTTTTAAATGCAAGCTTTAGTAGCTACATCATTAGACTCTGGATATCATCTAGAATCAGAGTTCTTGTCATGACGAATCAAACCAGCCCAAACTCGATGGGGTTACATCGTTTTATTACAGAGTTCCGATAGCCATCTTCCGTCTCCATCATCAGATCAGCTCCATGTCACAATAATATTGCATTGTCATCCGATTTACACATACATGCAAAATTTCAGCTCGATCAGAAACCGGGAAGTGGGTCTAATTCATCTTGCAAGATTTGACCCAAACAAACAATAAAAGCTTGAAAAGGTAATAGGTAAATAAACCCAATGAATAAGTGTACAGCTACGTCAAAATTAAACTACCTACTGGCTACCGTACAGTCACATGTTGTGATAACACGTGATAGGAAAATTTGACTTGTGATAATATAATAATAATATAATTACTTATTAAATGTTTTTCTTTGTGCGAAGCCTTGTTATAGTTGTGTGAATGAACCTTATCTCAACCGATACACATCCACCCACACGTGCCTCGGTCTTGCGCCGCTAGTATCAAGCGGCTCCCTATCGGTCCAACCAATAGTGGAGGGTCTGCCAACTGCCGCTTTCTAGTACGGTAGCGTTACTCCAGTACCTTGGGACCCCAACGACCATTGGTTCTTCGAACTATGAGTTTCGTTCTATGAGGTTAGTAGAACATTTTATTAGCATGATGATGATGATGATGATGATAGATCCCGTGAATCAGCCAAATGATACAGAATATCATACATATAGTTTGTTGGTTTGTCCTTCAATCACGCCGCAACAGAGCTACGGATCGACGTGATTATTGTATGGGCATAGTTGAGGACCTGGAGAGTGACATAGGCTTTTTAAACGACTTCAAAAAAGGAGGAGGTTCTCAATTCGTCGAAATCTTTTTTTTTATGTACATGTCCACCGATTACTCGAAGACGTGTGAACCGATTTGAAAATTTCTTTTTTTGTTTCAAAGGGCATACTTCCCAGGTGGTCCCATATAAATTTTAACGAAATCGGTCGAGCGGTTTTTAAAATATCAACAATAAAATTAAATACTTTGTATAGTGTGTGTGTAATGTTATGTAGTAAAGCAGGAGTTTGAAGTCGGTTGTATAAAAATATTTTTTTATAAAATTATATCCCGGAAAATCAAAGGGTTCCCAAGGGATTTTAAAAACTAAAGCCACGCGGACGAAGTCGCGGGCATCAGCTAGTCCAGTAATAAACGCAATTAATAAAGCAGCTATTTATAAGCGCATTACAAGGAGGAAAATATCTAAAAATAGATCTACACTAGCGGCACGCTATGATGGCCGGTTTGACACATTACAATAGTGATGTGGAATGTCAATTTATTCTCGAACAAAAAACAATTAAGTTTTGTTTTTGTACCTGATTAAATAGGTTTAATAAAACAAAAATGTATATGTTTATTTAATTTATTTGAACGAACTGAATATTTGAATGAAAATGAATATACATACTTTATATGCACACAAGAAACATATGAATACAAAAGATACCAAAAAAGGTGCCACAAAAGGCCATAATTAATCAGATTCGTCCATACTACTATTTTCACTGTCGTCACTGCTATCATCACCTACATTAATAATTATATGTTCGTTTTCTATAATATTATCTATTTTCACATCTCTTTCATAATCTTCCCTTATTAATTTAACAGTTCTATTCACAACCTTTTCCCAGTCTCCTTTAGTCACATGTTCACAAGCTTCTTCTAATAATTTTAGCATTTTTTTTGTGGTAAATGGGGGTTCTGTATTGTGTCTTGCAGCATATCCCTTAATTTGAGCCCACACCAACTCAATCGCATTATACTCACAATGGTAAGGCGGTAACCGTATAACTCTGTGCCCATGTTCTAATGCTATTTCGTCAATGACGTATCGGATCTTGGTTGGTTTGTTTTCTTTTAAAAAACCTAAATCTACATTCGATAAAATTTATGAATCTCTGCACATCACTATCGTCAATAAAGTAATACAATTATTTCCTTCAAAGTCGTTATCAATTAATACGGAACTTCATGAGCGGACAAACGTCAAACCGGCCATCATAGCGTGCCGCTAGTGTAATAAAGGAATTAGGTTACATCGTAAACGGCAATGACAGGGGACATTTAATAACTGAAGACCACGCGTGAGATGCTTCAGAGTTCAGAGTACACGTACAATGTACAGTCGGCTGCAAAAGTCCATATAGAAAAAGCAAACAAGTCTGTCACTCACACACTTACTGTAGTCATCATCATCATCATTAGCAACCCATCAACGGCTCACTACTGAGCGCAGGTCTCCTCTCAGAGAAGGGTTATAGGCCATAGTCCACCACGCTGGCCCAATGCGAATTGGCGGACTTCATACACCTTCGAGAACATTATAAAGAACTCTCAGGTGTGCAGGTTTCCTCACGATGTTTTCCTTCACTGTTGAAGCAAGTGATATTAAATTGCTTAAACGCACTTGACTCCGAAAAGTCAGAGGAGCGTACCCGGGATCGAACCAGCGACCCCCAGAATAGGAGACCACAGTCCTAACCACTAGGCTATCACTTACTGTAGTATTGAACTGAAATCGTTTGAACCTTATGTTATTGACTTAAGGTTGATTGTTAATAGATAATATTTTTTTTTATTCGATGACAAGCTAGTCCTTGACTGCGATCTCACCTGATGGTAAGTGACGATGCAGTCTAAGATGGTAGCGGGCTAACTTGGAAGGAGTATGGCAGTGAACATTCAATCCATACCCCTAATTGGTTTCTACACGCCACCGTGCCGGAACGCTAATGAGTGTAAATACACAGCATTGCTTGCGCACGGTTTTAGCCTTTAAGCTATGTATGGACTTTTGACGTCGATTGTACATACCTACTAGAATCTGCGACAGGGTGAGATCTATAGATGGCACTCTCACTCAGCTCAGACTCAAGACTGAGTTAAAACGAGACAGATTTATTTCGGGACATATTTGTGTCTCATTTTAACTCTATCTTGAGTCTTGAGCAGAGCCAGAGTACGATCTGTCGATCTCAGACTTAGTATACTGAGAGGCGCATCGAAAAATTATTCACTACGGCTTATATAGTTATTATATTATATAATATAGTTACTACTAAAACAGAGCAGTGATAGCCTAGTGGTTAGAAGTTAGAACCATTACGCGGCTTACAACCGTATAGTTATTGACCGAGCGAAGCGAGGTCTCTGAGTTTACTAGAGCGATTTGCACTTGTCCGTCCGTCCGTCCGTCCGTCTGTCAGAGCCTTATAACTTTTGAATTATTCAACGTAATTACTTCAAATTTAGATATAATATGTAAACCGATGGCCTCCAGCCGAAAATTGCTTAAAAAGTTATAAAAATCTTTATTTCAGGGGGGCTCTCATAGAAGCGAATGCGAAGTAAAATTTTTTTTTGGAGTTTACTCCTTAAGAATCGATTTTAGCAGCGGGTCCCCGAAGCGAAAGTCGGTCGGGGCGCGCTCGGACCCGAGTCGCGCGCATAGAGAAGGATATAGCGTCGCGCGTAAACTCCAGTCGTGCGTCGGAGGCCGGAGCTGACACACACTTTTTTTGCTATTCATAGGTTTTCTGTGTATCATTTTAAAGACAATTTGGAACAGAGTACAAACGTATTTTTTTTTTCCTAAAATTGACGAAATGGGGGGCTTTCAAAGTGGCGATTTAATACGCTCGCTTGAAGACGCTCTCTGGGAAAATTGGCTATATATTTTCAAGTTCTACTTATTTTCTTACTTCACTTGTATCCTGTACTTGAACCACAAATACTAAAATTATATAAATATTTTATAGAAACGAGATTATTTCATTTTTAATGAGCATCAGTAAATTTCACATAGCTTCACAATAATGCTAATAGATGGCGCAGTCATTAACTATTCCATGGAACTTCAATTAAAATTATTCTTTAGTTAAATATCAAACTTCAATAAACTATTAATTGCTGCATTTTGTATAATATTTTCTATTCGCGTCTATAGATGACGATTTGTACAGATGCCCCTAACCCGTTTTCACTCGTTAGTACCTACATAATAATTCAATGTTTTCACTGACGTTCCCTAACCTTTACGGGCTACCTATGATAAGTTAGGTGATGATTACTGTCAACTTCTTTATCACGATCCTGTACGGGACACCTAAAAGGACATTGGGACGGATGTTAGGACTTAGGATTGTGTTTTGGAGCTACCTACGTAAAGAGACTCCTACATAGGGGATGATTTAGGTATGTTTGGTGAAAACGGTCATAATAATAATGTCAGTTTTGGTCGTCATGTATCGATTGAATGAATAATCATGGGATACCGTTACCGCGAGGTCTCAGTTCGGGGCGAACCACTAGTTCCTAAAAGAGCCGTGATAGCCTAGTGGTTAGAACTGCGGTTTCTATTTGGGAGGTCGCGGGTTCGATACCGAGCACCTTTTAACTTTTCGGAGTTATGTGCGTTTTAAGAAATAACATATCACATGCTGTATGTCACACTCTCTTTAAACATTTCTGCGGTGGTGTCGTGTGATGCGGGTTGTTACGTTCCCTCAAATATGGTTGAGCGAAGCAATGGCTGGATCATGCGTCATGCTCGTGAACGAGTTCCACCGGCGGAAATGGGGCTGCTTTCTGTCTCCCCGTCTTAACATGTGTTGAATTATAATTAGGTATGCTTTTGTGGAACTCATTGTGGAAACACTGCATACATAGCATAGTTAGTATATCTATTGAATTGTAAAATTGTTTTGAAAAGAACAACCGCCGTGTTTCTTGCTGGTTCTTCTCGGCAGGAACGGCATTCTGAACCAGTGGTAGACTCGTCGACGATTCAAAAGCACTTGTAAAAAAGTTTATTTGAATAAAAAACATTTCTATTCTATTTTCAACGGTGAAGGAAAACATCGTGAGTAAACCTGCACGCCTGAGTTCATAATGTTCTCATAGGCATAACTTATAACTGACATTTTGCATTGGACCAGGTGGACTATGGCATTCTGCGAAGCTCAGTAGTGAGCCGTTTATGGGTTGTTAATGATGATGACTATTAAAACAAGAAAAAGTTTAAAAACTGTAAGCCGACTACGGTAAACTTGATGTAATATTAAATTAGTCATATTGACTTCATTAGAGCATATTAACGAATCGATTGACACATCATCAAAATCGGCTCATCATCAGGCTCTACGTAGAAAATACATACTTACATAACAACGGTACGCAATTTCCCTTCCTTATGCGAAAGAATTTCATACATAATAATATAATCAACATTTAGGCGCATGACCGTTTTATCAGATAGGGTATCAGGGTATCAGGTACCGTAGCAGTGATAAGTCCGTGATAGCAGATTCGATAAGGCGAGATAATCTCGACGAAAGTCAATGTCGTGCTGTGACTGCAAACTAGCTTCCTGTATTAGGCTTATGATTATTACATTTCGTATCTCTCTCTCGCCCACCTCTGGTGCTACAAATGTTCCTGGGCGGCGGTAACCACTTAACATCAGGTGACCCGCCTGCTCATTTGCTCGCTATTCATATAAAAAAAAAATTATCTTCGACAGTTAAATTACGGATATTTTCGATATACGGATTTCAGAATATCGAGTTGGACGTGGTATATTATAGTTCATGGCGTACCCATGGCGATTGGTTTGTGTTATATCAAAGCTCTATATAACTTTTATCTGCGACTTCATTCGGTTTCATACAGGTTTATTGAAAGTCCCGCGGGAAGCCTTTTACGGGATAAAAATGAAAAATTATTTTCAAAAACCGACTCCAAACGCAAAGTATAATGCTTTTTGTTTTCGAAAAGCACTAAATCAATTTCGATATTTATATGGGAACACCTCTTAAATATCACGTACCTAACAAAAAAAGAATCATCAGAATCAATTCATAATAAGTAATTGGCGGAATAATCGCGTAAAAAAAAAAATTGGTTGTATGTAAAGTCGGTTTACGGACGAAAGTTTTACGTGATAACGTCATATTTAAAGAAACATTGATGAAAAATTGCATATTTTTATGAATTGAATTGAATTATTATCACTGAATTATTATTATTTTGTATAATACAACAAAGAGTACTAGATTCATCGACTATTCAAAAGCACTTGTAAAAGTTTATTTGAATAAAAAATATTTCTATTCTATTCTATTCTATTCTAAAGAAGGAGTTAATTGAAAATTTCAATTTTCTCTACCAAGCCAAGCCAACGCTTGGGCCGATCGTGCCTCTCTATCGCTTGTTCTGCGCTCTCGCTTGGACGGGCAGGCTCAGGCGGAACGTGACACTTTTTCGTGCGTCCAGCCGGTGCAAAGAGAATGTAATCACTACGTTTGCCGGTGTTCATCGAATTATAAGACGTTATCACGTCAAAACATACAAAAAAACCAGTAATCTGTGGAAAAAACATACAGTCGAGTTGTGAACCTCGTAATTTGTGAACTCGGTTAGTAAAAAGTAGCTTATGTCATTCGCCAGGTCCTCAACTATAGCCATACGAAAAATCACATCAATCCTTTGCTCTGTGATTGAAGGACAAACTAACGAACAAAAAGGACTTCGCATCTTTAATATGAACACATGAATAAGGAAAAAATTTTATAACAGGTTTTGCAATCTTTTTTTAACAGTATATTTTCCTTCCGCTTTGGGTTTTCAAACGCGAAATTAAAATTCATTTATCGCGGCCTATATACGGGCAGTTACAGCTAAATTGCTTTTATTTTGCGCAAACTCGTAAAATTTTTTGCTCGTACGAATACCTACAAATCATAGTAGACTCATGTCTACCTCATTTTAAAGAATTAAAAATCTTAACACTACCTTCCATCTATATCTATGAGATATGTAAATTTGTTAGGAAAAATCTACACTTTTATAAAAAAAAAGAAGACAAACCTCGTCGATTTCCCGAAAGACACGAAAATAAACTAACCCTACCCCCATCAAAACTAAAACTTCACACATCAAGTCCTTTTGTAATGTCCATAAAAATATATAATAATTTGCCAGACAGCATTCGAAACATAGAAAAAGAAAACAAATTGGAAAAGTGATACTACAAAATAAATGATTATTTTGACGATACAAATAAAAATAAATAAAATCGGTCTCTCTACTTCGGTCGATTTCAGACCAAGTGTCTACACCCTAACGGCACAGTAGAAGGCCTCACTCACACAAACATGCGCATCGACGAGACCAAAAAGCGGTCCTCGCGGGACTGATAGTGCCGCTTTTTGGTCTCGTCGATGCGCATGTTTGTGTGAGTGAGGCCGTTTCAAACGTTTGTAGGTAAACTATGGCCGTTCAGAGAATGCGTTCCTGACACGTCGCGATTGAACTGACGACGTAACTTTGTAATGGCGTTGCAGTTACGATAAAAATATTATTGCTGGTTGTTTACCGTTTTAACAATTATTGATGAGCATTAAAACAACATTATTATATCAATAATCAATTAATGTTATAATTTTGTGCCAAACTGAGTGTCAAATAACTTGGTAAACAATATTAACTGATAGGTGTCAGGAACGCATTCTCTGAACGGCCGATAGGTTTGTTTATAGGATACGTGAAAAAATTCACAGCAGTAGTATATACGAGTATATTATATATGAAAAAAATTATAGGAAAATTATCACGGCTAAGTAGGGTTCACAAGTTAAGGAGTTATATATCTGTTTTTTAGAAGTGAACCGCGAAAAACAATGGAATTCAAAATATATTAAAATATTCATACATAAAATACATAAAAGCACTATCCTAGGTCAGCAATAATAATCGTGACTTGCAACTACGAAACCCTACACTGCGCTTGGCCCGATACGCACGTGGCCGGCTTTTTTTTTATAATTTTCATCATCATGAGCAACGTCTCGCTACTCAGAGAAGGGTTACAGCCTACAGGCCTACATAGTCTACCACGCTGGCCCAATGCGAGTTGGTTAGACTTAGAGAACATTATGGAGAACTCTCAGGCGTACAGGTTTCCTCACGATGTTTTCCTTCACAGTTGAAGCATGTGATATTGAATTCCGCTTTCCGAACCGGTGGTAGAGTTATGGGCCATGGAGGGTCATAAGAAACACAGGTTGGCCTACGTGAAATAAATAATTTTGAATTTGAATTGCTCAAACTCACGAAACTAAACTTACTCCGAAAAGTCAGAGGCGCGCCCGGGACCGAACCTGCGACCCTCCGAACAGGAGACCACAGTCCTAACCACTAGGCTATCATTGCTACTTTTTATGTTTAATTATTAACCCTAATTTTCTCTTTAATTAACACGTTTCAATATATCAAAACTCTGCAAAGTTTTTGCTTGAAGATTGTGAAATAGCTTTCTTTTCAGATTTCAGAGTCAAGGGCGTATGCCGTATGCACATCAAATAAGGCCCAGATACGTGTATTAAGGGGCTATAACGATCCTAAATTGTTTGGGTCGTACGAGTGGGATAGAGCTATATATTTTGCAGTGCTAGGAAAGATATGGAAATTATGGATTCAGGGGTCGGGAATTGAAAAAAATCTTTAAAATTGATTTAAAAAATTATGGATGCCAATAATCAAAGAATTTTTCTCACCGCTTTTAGTAATTATTTATATCAACACAAATAAAAAAAATAGCAGGAAAAAAACCTACCATTTCTGTTTAAACAAGGTTTAAACCTAAAAAAGGAGATTATTGGATCTTTGGGAAAACTTTCTATCGAGAATTTTTTTCCAATCGTGTCTCTATCTCTAAGCGAATTTAGTTAAGATACCCAAATTACATATTGCTTTGAAATTATTCAAATTGGAATTATAGTTTTCAATTTGTAAACCTCACAGAGCTCACCGAAAATCGCCTGTCGCATGCTTTTACCACCTTAATGCAAAACGTTTAAAAAGTTAATTAGAGCAAAACCTTCATAATTGGCCTAGATCTTAGCGGAAAGTACCTAACTATACTCTAATTGATAGGTATTAAAGCTAGGACAATGACTGTCTGTGAGGATTAAGATAAGGTTAATTAGTTAACAAAGGTTATTAGCACTCTAGCTTATAATTTGGCAAGGTAAAAAACCTTTTTTCGGAAAACATAGATTATAGACCTGTTTATTAGCTGATATAATTTCTAATCTTTTCAACCTACATACGAGTGAGGCATCCTAGAAAATCAGGAAGATATTTTCTAAGGCGGATAAAACTCCTGAAGATATTTTGTTACTAATGTACAAGTTTCTTAAATAAAGCTATGGTAACTTTTAACCATCATAATATGACTAATATTATAAATGCGAAAGTTTGTGAAGAATTGAAGATGGATGGATATTTGTTACTCTTTCACGCAAAATCTACTGGTCGGATTTTGATGAAACTTCACAATGTAAAAATGCGCTGCGTTCACTTTTGCAGCTGTTAAGCGCCTTGCGATTCCGCGATTCGTATTATTGCGTATGCGGTCACCTTTACCAGAGTAAAGATAGCAATAGAGTACGGAAACTACCTACAAACGTTCGAAACGGCTCACTCACACAAACATGCGCATCGACGAGACCAAAATAATAGTGGTCCTCACTACTGACAGCACCGTGAGGACCGCTATTTGGTCTCGTCGATGCGCATGTTTGTGTGAGTGAGCCGTCTCGAACGTTTGTAGGTAGTTTCCATACTGTTTACATAATTCTACTGTGCCTTTACTGAGTCTTTATCAAGCATCTCGATTTAGAATTGTAGACAACACAATTTATGTGTTCAATCTTTAAGTATGTCAAACGATTCCAATGCGGATAGTTTTATGGCACTAATACACATTGACCCAATGCGTTCGGCAAGTGTCGGCCAACTCTACGTCCTGCAACCGGCCGTACAGTACCCGGCGATATATATTGCACATCGGCCTTTGGAATAAAACGCGATTCTATTCACAGTTCGACTGCATTTTTTTTATATATATGTTACGTGATGTGCTCGCCGATTGTGAAGAGATTTCAGTAATTACTACGTGAATTTCTGACAAGCTTTTCTTGCAATAGAATAGAAATAGCACAGACAACAGTCACTCGGCAGTCACTCGGCAGTCGTGATTCCGTTTTCAACTGCAATAAACTACATGTACATTAAAACTGTAATTTTTCAGTCTACTTTGCTCTGTAAGTTCATCCATTTGACAAGCATAAAGACTTCCATCTTTATAGTCTCTTGACAGTCTAGTTAGTCTATTTTGGATTACTTAGATCTAAAGATCTAATCCAAAATCTCAAAATTCAAAGACGAATATTAATAAAGTGTAGAGGTAAAAAATGATAAAACAGAATGCAATCTCAATACTTACGTGGACGAAACTCCGGTGCGCATTGGATTAATGTGTACTAGTCATTAAATTGCTGGCATAAATAATAAACAATAATATGTACACCGAGTGTATTGGCCTAGCTCGTTGAATGTGTCATCATCATCATCATCATCATTAGCAGCCCATCAACGGCTCACTACTGAGCGCAGGTCTCCTCTATAGGTGGACTATGGCCTATAACCCATCTCTGAAGATGGGTTATAGGCCATAGTCCACCACGCTGGCCCAATGCGAATTGGCGGACTTCACACACCTTCGAGAACATTATGAAGAACTCTCAGGTGTGCAGGTTTCCTCACGATGTTTTCCTTCATCGTTGAAGCAAGTGATATTTAATTTCTTAAACGCACTTAAAATAGCCAGAGGTGCATGCGCGGGATCGAACCTGCGACCCCCCGAATAGGGACCGCGGTACTAATCACTAGGTTATGAGTGCTATCGTTGAATGTGTACTAGGCTCTAAAGGCCTTTGAAAGAGTCATTTCATCGTCAATCGATTTGATTATTTTCGAGTTAAATTGGAACAAGCAAACAAACCTCTTTACATAGGCATTTCAACTAGTTTGATAACATTTTATCTAGTTAGAAGTACTTCGTTAGTGCAGAATTAAGTACCTACATTAGAAAATCAGATAGGTACCTACTGTGAGCCTTGGAGTCAATGCAACGTTGTCGAGGAAAAAAAATTGCACTAAGGCTCAGAGCATATTGATGTAAAGTGGAAACAAAGTGGCGACGCGCGACTCGGAGGTGTCTTTTCTAAAATATTCCAAAAATCAGAACTGTGACCTTGATTCAGCGCAGGGATGGTCTTCCTTTTTGATCAGTTCACATTGAAAAAAATTAAAATAAAAACAGATTAAAAAGTCCATCGCCCGCTGTGCTTTAAATCTCTACGTCAATGTGCGTTGAGCTTAACGTGGTCGTTATCTATTCTCTACATTGCGTCATAGAGCATAAATCTAGGAAACTACAATTAACTGATTAAGATTTTAATCTTAATCAGTTAGCTATAAGCCTGAACAGATGTAATGAATAAACTAGCTAATGCCCGCGACTTCGTCCGCGTGGATTTAGTTTTTAAAATTCCTCGGGAACTCTTTGATTTTCCGGTCTCTCCAGATCTTCAACTATACCCATGCAAAAAATCACGTCGATCCGTAGCCCTGTTGCGGCGCGATTGAAGGACAAACCAACAAACACACTTTCGCATTTATTATATTAGTAAGGATATTTTAAAAACTGCTCTACCGATGTCGATAAAATTTCAATGGGACCACCTGGGAAGTATAATACCCTTTCAAACAAAAAAGAATTTCCCAAATCGGTTCAGGCGTCTTCGAGTAATCGGCGAACATACATCAAAAAAAATCGGCCAAGTGCGAGTCGGGCCTCGCTCTTTTAGGGTTCCGTTAAAAAAAATTAAATTAAAATATTTTCATGTACCCATGGATATATTTTAATTTAATTTTTTTAATTTAATTTAATTTTTATTATTTGTTGTTATAGCGGCAAAAGAAATACATAATATCTGAAAATTTCATCTGTCTATCTATTACGGTTTACGAGATACAGCCTGCTGACAGACGGACGGACGGACGGACGGACGGACGGACAGCGTAGGCTTAGTAATAGGGTCCCGTTGGTACCCTTTGGGTACGGAACCCTAAAAAAAGATTGCGATGCATTGAGAACCTCTTCCTTTTTAGGGTTCCGTACCCAAAGGGTACCAACGGGACCCTATTACTAAGCCTACGCTGTCCGTCCGTCCGTCCGTCCGTCCGTCTGTCAGCGGGCTGTATCTCTTAAATCGTAATAGATAGACAGATGAAATTTTCACATATTTTGTATTTATATTGCCGCTATAACAACAAATAATAAAAATTAAATTAAAATAAAAAAATTAAATTAAAATATTTCCATGGGTACATGGATTTTTTTTAACGGAACCCTAAAAGAGCGAGGCCCGACTCGCACTTGGCCGATTTTTTTGAAGTCGGTTAAAACAGTAGCCTATGTCACGTTCTAGTGTGATGCCGCCTGTATCGCGCTTGCCAACTTCTCGTACTAATCAGTTATACTAATGTTATACTAAACGTACGTATTATACTAATAGACAAAGCCACTATTGTAACTTTTACACTTTACAAGAAAAATTAAATCAAAACACCATGGATAATTTCACTAACAACTCTATTTATGACAATAACATTCAAATATTACTTAACTAATCACCATGAAAATATGTAAGCTAAACCGAGTTAGACAATAGAATTAATATACTTAAGGTTGATTACACGGGTCTGCCCACGAAATTCAAATTTAATTTGGTTTTTCGCAATTTGTAAACTAATACGACAAAGTAGGCTCATATGGCATTCTAATTCGTAATCTTTTAGTTTTTACCTGATTTTTAGGGTTCCGTACCCAAAGGGTACCAACGGGACCCTATTACTAAGCCTACGCTGTCCGTCCGTCCGTCCGTCCGTCCGTCCGTCTGTCAGCGGACTGTATCTCGGTAACCGTAATAGGTAGACAGTTGAAATTTTCACAGATTGTGTATTTCTATTGCTGCTACAACAACAAATAATAAAAATTAAATTAAATTAAAAAAATTAAATAAAATATTTCCATGGGTACATGGAAATATTTTTATGTAAATTTTTTTAACGGAACCCTAAAAGAGCGAGGCCCAACTCGCACTTGGCCGATTTTTTATATATAAGTATTATGTATTATTAATCATGTGACTTATTATGCTATACTTTTAGCAAAATTTATGCAAATTCAGTTACTTACAGTTGACACTATAATAATTCATGTCAATTATTAATTTGAAGAGTTTTGAAATTACAAAACTATTGTATTTGCATTTAAATGACCCATTTTGTTTCATATGCACAGTTTTTCTATTGTTAGGTACATCTAAGACTAGTATAAAAGGCTACCCTGACCAACAGATTTACCAAACAATGGCCAAACAGCTAGACATTATATAATACTATATATAATTAATTATTATAGAGCTGATGATCGTTGGGGTCCCAAGGTGCTGGAGTGGCGACCCCGCACCGGGAAGCGCAGTGTTGGCAGACCCCCCCACCAGGTGGACCGACGACATCAAGCGAGTCGCAGGGAGCCGCTGGATTCAGGCGGCGCAAGACAGAGTCCTGTGGAAGTCCATGCAAGAGACCTTTGTCCAGCAGTGGACGTCTATCGGTTGATAAAGAAGAAGAAGATGTGTCTCCAGGAAGTTTTAGTTTGAAGTTAGTTTTTGTACTTAATAAAATAAAATTGACAAAAACAAATAGAGCTTCACAATCCAAAATTTATATTTGGGCTAAATTGACTTGTCTCAATAAAAAAGCAATTAAATATCACAAAAGCAATTTAATAAGCAATTAAATATTACTTGTGACGTAAAACATCGTGAGGAAACCTGCACATCTGAGAGTTCTCTATATACTGTTCTCAAAGGTGTCACCGCCAATTGGCATTGGGCCAGTGTGGTGGACTGTGGCCTATAACTCTTCTCTGAGAGAAGAACTGCGCTCAGTAATGAGCTGTTGATGGGTTGATGATGATGATGATAACTTTTCTCAATGAGTTTGATAACATATTTTGCTCTTCATGAAATGGTTTTTTTTCCCATTCATACCATAAAGATTGTATATTTTTTTTTATATTTGTTTAAAATAAATTCAAATTCAAATTCAAATTCAAATGTTTTATTTGCAAGATTGAGTACATAATATGATCTTATACAATTATCTAAGCGCTTCAATCTGCCACATAGTAGCATGCAAAAGAATAGTCATACAAAATTTAATATTTAAATCTATAATTTTTAAATTCAAACAATGTCATACTCATTCTAACTGTTAATGATAAAAATAATGTCAGTTCTATTAATTTCAAAAAAAATTAAACAATGTCATTAATATTTTTGTCCTGAATAAATTCATCAACAGTATAGTAGCATTTGTTTAAAAGTATTTTGTATAGTTTTGATTTAAATCGATTAGCATTTAGGTTTTTTATACCGTCCGGTAACTTATTATAGAGGCGTACGGCCATGCAGTAAATATTTTTTTTAAATAAATTTATTCTTTGTCTTGGAATTATAAGTTTATTTTCATATCTGTTGGATCTTGTAATTGTGTCAGCTATGCGTGGAAAATAGTCCCTATGCTTATGAACAAAAACTGAGACTTCATATATGTAGAGACTTGGAAGAGGCAGTGTCTTGGTACTTTTAAAGAGTGGCCTACAAGATTCCAAAGGTGCGGCTCCGCAAACGGCTCGAATACATTTTTTTTGAATACGAAACACTTTTATCACATCAACAGAGTTGCCCCATAGGATTAATCCGTAACGTAAAAGAGAGGAAACATACCCGTGGTATGCGCAAAGAGCCGTCTCTTTTGATGTTACACTTTTAAGTTTGTATAGAGCGTACACAAATCGATCTAGTTTTTTACATAGAGAATCTATATGAATTTTCCAATTTAAAAACTTATCCATTGCTACACCAAGAAACACAGTATGGTCAACCTGTTCAATAGGTAAATTATTGCATGTAACTTTAATATTTATTGGAAAACTATTGTATGTTTGAAACTGTATATATTTAGTCTTACCAACATTTATACATAAATTGTTTTGGCTCATCCATTGAACAACTTTATTTAGGTTTTCATTGACTTCCTGTTCAAAAGTTTCCCTGTTTTTACATTGTATTATGAGAGTCGTGTCATCAGCAAATTGGATACAGTTACATTCGACTGAGTCCGGTAGGTCATTCGCATACAATAGAAATAACAGTGGTCCCAAGATACTTCCTTGTGGCACACCATACTTGTTTGTCCTAAAGTTTGATGTAAATGATCCCCTTGTATTGCCGCAGATTTTATTAATTTGAACACTCTGTTGTCTATTATTTAGGTAGCTATGAATCCATTGGTGAGCATTCCCTCTTATTCCATAATTCTGTAGTTTATTTAAAAGTATCCTGTGACAAACAAGATCGAATGCTTTAGACATGTCCAGGAAAATACAAGCTACTGGAGTTTTTCTATTTAGACTCTCTGTTATTTGCTTAGTAAGCGCAAAACAAGCTAATGATGTAGAACTATTTTTTAAAAATCCAAATTGTTGAGGTTTTAACAAGCTATATTTTGATACAAATTGATATATTCTTTTGTACATAACTTTTTCGAATATTTTTGATAGGATAGGTATGAGTGTAATTGGCCTATAGTTATTGAGTTCTTTTTTCGATCCTTTTTTGTGTACGGGTTTAACAACAGAGTATTTTAATCGGGACGGGAATTCACCTTGTGATATGGAGAGATTTATAATGTGACTCAGAGGACGTGATATATGTTTGGCGCAAAGTTTTACAGCTCTTGTATTTATTTCGTCATAACCTGTAGAGTTAGTGTTTTTTAATTCCATGATAATTTTATATATTTCACTGTCGTCAGTAGGGTAAACGTAAATGCTGTCTCTAATATTATCATTTTTACTGCTTAAGAGGGGTGAATTGCTCGTATTATTGGTAGTATTAGATAAATTTATAAAATACTCATTAAATTTTTCTGCTATATCATTTGCGTCATTATATTCAATACTGTTGATTTCAATACTATTAATTTCCTGGATTTTATCATTTTTTGCGGGTAGAGAATACTTTTTTATTACAGTCCAGGCTGCTCTACACTTATTTTTTGAACGTATGACGTATTTGGCATTAGCCAAGCTTTGTGCTTGGATAATGCATTTCTTAAATAATCTATTATAATTTATGTATTTATCCTTGTTTATTTTTTTATTACTAGAGTTTAGACGATATGATAGGTATAAAACTCTCTTTCTAATGCTGCACTTCTTTATACCTCTTGTGATCCAGGAGTTTATTTTATTATTTTCAAACACTTTAACTTTAATTAAAGGAAAACATAGTTTATAAAACAAAGTAAGTGTATCATGAAAAGAATCGAATGCACTATTTGTACCCGTCTCTTCAAATATATCGTTAAAAGTTAATGATTCAATGTACTCACAAAATTTTCTAATGTTATCTTTGCTGAAGTCACGTTTAAATTCAAACCAGTAAGGGAGGTTACTTTTATTTGAAATACTAATAGGAGTTTCGAAAGCTATCGATTGACAGGTTTCATGATCAGATAATCCCATATAATGAAGCTCAGCTGTTACATCTGGGATATTACTAGCAATTATATCTATACAGGATTTTTTCCTAGTGGGTCTTAAAATATGTTGATTCAAATTACAATTATTTAGTATCGATTGCAGTTCCTGTGACACTGAATTATTAGTGAGTAAATCAATATTCCAGTCGCCACAAAGGATAATGCGTTTTTTCTTTTTTCTAATTAAAATATTTGTCAAATTACTAAGATTTTGTAGAAATGCATTAACATTCGAGTTAGGTATTCTATATATACAAACAATGATAGCACTGATAGAGGTTATTTCGGTAGCACAGTATTCAAATACATATGGAATTGGTTTAACAGTCAAAGCTACGGGTTTATATTCAAAATTATTTTTTATAAGAATACAGCTCCCACCTCTTCGTTCCGAAAGCCTGGAGTAGGAGGCCACTAATTTATAATTCTTTAACTGAAGGTTTGATTCAGTGCCTTGTTTCATAAAAGTCTCTGTTAAGCAAATAATATCAATGTTACCTACTTTAGGTTTGAGATCTTCTATTGCAAGGTGAAACAGTTCTTGCTTATTCAAAATGCCTGCTATATTTTGATGTAATAAGGTAATGTTAGAAGAAGTTAGAGTATTATGCACGAAAAAATTGTTCTCTATTATTTTCAGTAGTTGGACCAGCTTTATTTTTATTAATTTTATTGAAAAAATTTGGTATTGTCTTTTGGATAAGCTTCACCTTAGAGTTTAAGGAATTCGATATTTTAGGTTTTTTTTCAAAATAATAAGGTATAGTGCCTTTTTTGACTCGGGTATAATATTTATTTGGCTCATAATTTGCATTATTCATAGTTTTTAATACGTTATTGATTATTAGGGGTGTCTTTTTGTTGTATTTTACTATGTAGAGTTTATAATATTCCAAATAATCAATCTCAATATTTATTTTAGAGGATAGCTGTTGGAAATTCTGTTGTAGAGTTTTAGGAGTGTTTGCATTATATTTATAGTTGTTTATCGTATTTATAAATTTGCAATTCATAAAATTTTGTGTCACTAGCTTAATGCTATTATTCAATAATTTCACATTTAAATAGGGGTTTTCTAAAACATTTAGCACAAAAACTTGACATTGTTTGAGTTTGTACAGGGCATTACTTAATTCTGATAGCATAGAATACGGATTTTTTTCGTTAGATCCTATTCCCAAAATAACAATATCATTATTATTCAGATTCTTAAGTAAGCCATCGCAGCTGCTGAGTACTTGTGCTGCAGTTGCCTGTGGTTTCACAAATGAGGAAACAGTGTATACATCATTCCATCGACTTTGGCGCTTTCTCGTGATTTCTCTTGATAATCCTCGTGCTATTTGATCGCCAAGTATTATTATCTTTGAAGGCTTAAGATTATTTTCAGTTGATGTTTGATTTATTAGTGTTTCTTGGGTGGGTTGATTTCCTTGTATATCTTGATTTTTCTTATTAGCAGGTTTTACCAATTTTGGTGATTTAATAGATACTAGTTTATTAGATATGACTTCCTTTCTTAGTATTATAGACTCTTTCGGTGTGGAGAAATTGGCTCTATCGACATTATCAGCGATTGGCGTAGAAAAAGTATTCAGGCTAGATTCAGGAACTCTCGCTGCTGGTGTTCTTGCAGGTGTAGTTTGTTTAGATTGTCTTTCCATTGACCTCAAAGGCGTAGAAGTTACAGAGGTCACGCCATCAGTTAGTAGTGCCTTAAACATTTTAATTTGTTTTACATTGTCTTCTAACATTTTTTGAAGATTTGAATTTTCTAGGTTGAGTCTCGCTATTTCATCATGAGCACTTTCTAATTGAGAAGACAATGCCTTTATTTCTTGTTTTAAGTCGTTAATGCGCGAATTATCTGCCGTGGATAGGTCCGGTAAACTACATGCGCTGATATCTTTTAAAGTTGAATGGTCTCCCAAAGAGCTATATGTTTCATTTCCTAGAGATCGGTTGTGTAAAATGGGTTTTAATATCTTGGGTAAGTTATCCATTTCCGGTTGGGTATGTTTTTTTAATGTTGTTTCCTGTGAATTTGACTTTAGGTTCTTGCATTCATTGCATTTCCATTTTGCCTTTGTATCTATTGACATTGTATTAAACTGCACACACCACATAGTATAGCCACAGTATAGGGCCTATTCTTACTCTGTGGTGTAACATTCTTTGAACAACTAAATATTAGCAAGAAAAGGTTACAATTATTTTACTATAATGCGCCAACAGAAAAAATCTGTATGGTCAAACAAGCAGTAACAAGCTAAGCACCACCTTCCCAAGCAAGCAAGAAAGCAAAGTTCCCAAGCAAGCAATGCCACCACCACTCACATGCACCACTTTACAATGCAGTACTGCATTGTAAAATCGATTGTAAAATCGACATCTCCTGAGGATGCTCCGGTGTCGGGGCGAAACGTGCGTCGAGAGTAGTCTAAAAGTCTTGTGTGGTGGTGCATGTGAGTGGTGGTGCATTGCTTGCTTGGGAACTTCGCTTTCTTGCTTGCTTGGGAAGGTGAGCGGTGCTTAGCTTGTTACTGCATGTTGACCATACAGATTTTTTTCTGTTGGCGGATTACAGCAAAATAATTCTAACCGTAGGAGATCCGAACATAACATCGACCTTCACCCATCTGTTTACCGAATGAAACATTTTTTTATAAAATTCCATACATAGACAAATACGTCTTGTATGTATTTCCTATCAAAATATGTTCATGACTATCATTAATTAAAAAAAAATATTAATTAAATTTTTTTAGCGAGTTTCACCCACTTGTTTACCAATCAAAATATATATCAAAAAAAGATTATTTAATAACAAAGGCGATGGTATAGTACTGCCTGCAATAAACCGTTCATGAAACACTATTGCCAGGATTTAAAGTTTAAAAATCAAAGCAAGTAAAGTTGCGCAAGAGAGAAATCCGAGCTTATTTAGTGTAATAAAGAAGGATAGAGCATAGTGGCTGCGAGCGACGCGTTCGTTGAAACTCGCTAAAAAATATATTTAGTTAATATTTTTTTAATAAATGATAGTCATGAACATATTTTGATAGGCAATACATACAAGACGTATTTGTCTATGTATGGAATTTTATAAAAAAAATGTTTCATTCGGTAAACAGATGGGTGAAGGTCGATGTTATGTTCGGATCTTAGACTACAAAAATAACTTCAGAATAAAGTAGTTAGGGTCGATGTGCCGGATAGCTGCCTCTTAGTGCTCCTATCAAGTTTAGGACATCAGAAAAAATGTTACAACTTTAATATAGTTATGGTTACTATGTTAGATGAAAACCCATATAATGAAGTTTCTGTCTCATAAACTGTTTTGCGCTTGAAGCTATTACTTATTTTTTTAATTATTATTTAATCCGGAAAAATGCTGAAATTTCAGTTATCGGCCTCAAAGTTCAGTTATCAGCCTTGGGATATTCTATTTTCGGCCACTGCATTGTGATGGATTTAAAATGAATTTAATAGTCAAGCTTTTTTGTAAGTTAATCATTATTTTTTTATATATTCTTCTTCTTATTCGTTCACTCTTGGCAGAGTGGTCGTGTTTATTACTTGGCCTTCACAGCAGTTCTTACGATCTCCTTCCAGCGATTTCTGTTAGTGGCATCGCGAGAACACTCGGAGACGGATTTTGTGGCGGAGCGGATTGAATCCGTCCACCTAGTAGGGGAGCGACCACGTGGACGTGTGCCCTCGACTCGACCTTGTACAACGAGTGTTCGATGGTACCAGTCTTCCTAGCGAGGAGGCAGACAAAGTTTAGGTATTTGAGGGGGTGAAAAGCAGGGGAAGGAGCGGAGTCGTAGTCCCGCCCACCGCGGGGCGCCCCGTGCGAAGCGCAGAAATGGCGCGAAGCAACTCTGGCGGGAAACAACTCCCGACTGACAAAACTGGTTATTTATCTAAACTTAATATGTACTGTAACTTATTTTCGTCAATCCTATTATACTTTATTTGGCTCAGTTAGCATGGTTCCAGTTCATGTTCATAGATAATCAAAAAAAATTTATACAGGTTCAATTCCTAACCAAATACAATAACATGCTTTTTTTAATTTTTTTTTTATTTTTTTTTTTTTGGTTAGTCTACCGAGATCGTTCAAAATCGATATTTGGGCTTCCCTGGGGTCGAGAAAGAGAAAATGAATGCCTGCCATAATTTTAAAAAGTCCCCGCCATATTGAAATTCTATGTTATTGGGCCGATTACGTTCAAAATCGATATTAAGGCTTCCCTGGGGTCAAGAAAGAGGAAATGGGTGCCAAAATTTTAAAAAGTCACCGCCATATTGAAATTCTTTGTTATTCGACCGATTTCATTATAAATCGATATTTGGGCTTGCCTGGGGTCAAGAAAGAGGAAATGGATGCCAAAATTTTAAAAGTCACCGCCATATTGAAATTCTTTGTTATTGGACCGATTTCGTTCAAATTCGATATTTAGGCTTCTCTGGGGTCAAGAAAGAGGAAATGGGTGCCAAAATTTTAAAAAGTCACCGCCATATTGAAATTCTTTGTTATTGGACCGATTTCGATCAAATTCGATATTTAGGCTTCTCTCGGGTCAAGAAAGAGGGAATGGATGCCAAAATTTTAAAAAGTGGACCGATTACGTTCCAAATCGATATTTAGGCTTCCCTGGGAAGAAAGAGGAAATGGGTGCCAAAATTTAAAAAAGTTACCGCCATATTGAAATTCTTTGTTACTGGACAGATTTCGTTCAAAATCGATATTTAGGATTCCCTAGGGTCAAGAAAGAGGAAATGGGTGCCAAAATTTTAAAAAGTCACCGCCATATTGAAATTCGCTGTTATTGGACCGATTTCGTTCAAATTCGATATTTAGGCTTCTCTGGGGTCAAGAAAGAGGAAATGGGTGCCAAAATTTTAAAAAGTCACCGCCATATTGAAATTCTTTGTTATTGGACCGATTTCGATCAAATTCGATATTTAGGCTTCTCTCGGGTCAAGAAAGAGGGAATGGATGCCAAAATTTTAAAAAGTGGACCGATTACGTTCCAAATCGATATTTAGGCTTCCCTGGGAAGAAAGAGGAAATGGGTGCCAAAATTTAAAAAAGTTACCGCCATATTGAAATTCTTTGTTACTGGACAGATTTCGTTCAAAATCGATATTTAGGATTCCCTAGGGACAAGAAAGAGGAAATGGGTGCCAAAATTTTAAAAAGTCACCGCCATATTGAAATTCGCTGTTATTGGACCGATTTCGTTCAAATTCGATATTTAGGCTTCTCTCGGGTCAAGAAAGAGGAAATGGGTGCCAAAATTTAAAAAAGTTACCGCCATATTGAAATTCTTTGTTACTGGACAGATTTCGTTCAAAATCGATATTTAGGATTCCCTAGGGTCAAGAAAGAGGAAATGGGTGCCAAAATTTTAAAAAGTCACCGCCATATTGAAATTCGCTGTTATTGGACCGATTACGTTCCAAATCGATATTTAGGCTTCCCTGGGGTCAAGAAAGAGGAAATGGGTGCCAAAATTTAAAAAAGTTACCGCCATATTGAAATTCTTTGTTACTGGACCGATTTCGTTCAAAATATATATTTAGGCTTCCCTGGAGTCAAGACAGAGGGAATGGGTGCCAGAATTTTAAAGAGGGAATGGGTGCCAGAATTTTAAAAAGTCCCCGCCATATTGAAATTCTTTGTTATTCGACCGATTTCGTTCGAAATCGAAATTTGGGCTTCCCTGGGGTCAAGAGAGAGGAAATAGATTCAAAATCGATATTTAGGCTTCCCTGGGGTCAAGAAAGAGTAAATGGGTGCCAAAATTTTAAAGTCACCGCCATAATGAAATTCTTGTTTACTGGACCGATTTCGTTCAAAATCGATATTTAGGCTTCCCTGGGGTCAAGAAAGAGTAAATGGGTGCCAAAATTTTAAAAAGTCACCGCCATATTGAAATTCTTGTTTGCTGGACCGATTTCGTTCAAAATATATATTTAGGCTTCCCTGGGGTCCAGAAAGAGGAAATGGGTGCCAAAATTTTCAAAAGTCACCGCCATATTGAAATTCTTTGTTACTAGACCGATTTCGTTCCAAATCGATATTTGTTCTTCCCTGGGGTCAAGAAAGAGGAAATCGGTGGCAAAATTTAAAAAAACACCGCCATATTGAAATTCTTTGTTATTGGACCGATTTCGTTCAAATTCGATATTTAGGCTTCTCTGGGGTCAAGAAAGAGGAAATGGGTGCCAAAATTTTAAAAAGTCACCGCCATATTGAAATTCTTTGTTATTGGACCGATTTCGTTCAAATTCGATATTTAGGCTTCTCTCGGGTCAAGAAAGAGGGAACGGATGCCAAAATTTTAAAAAGTCACCGCCATATTGAAATTCTTTGTTATTCGACCGATTTCGTTCGAAATCGAAATTTGGGCTTCCCTGGGGTCAAGAGAGAGGAAATAGATGCGAAAATTTTAAAAAGTCACCGCCATATTAAAATTCTTTGTTACTGGACCGATTTCGTTCAAAATCGATATTTAGGCTTCCCTGGGGTCAAGAAAGAGTAAATGGGTGCCAAAATTTTAAAAAGACACCGCCATATTGAAATTCTTGTTTACTGGACCGATTTCGTTCAAAATCGATATTTAGGCTTCCCTGGGGTCAAGAGAGAGTAAATGGGTGCCAAAATTTTAAAAAGTCACCGCCATATTGAAATTCTTGTTTACTGGACCGATTTCGTTCAAAATATATATTTAGGCTTCCCTGGGGTCCAGAAAGAGGAAATGGGTGCCAAAATTTTCAAAAGTCACCGCCATATTGAAATTCTTTGTTACTAGACCGATTTCGTTCCAAATCGATATTTGTTCTTCCCTGGGGTCAAGAAAGAGGAAATTGGTGGCAAAATTTAAAAAAACACCGCCATATTGAAATTCTTTGTTACTGGACCGATTTCGTTCAAAATATATATTTAGGCTTGCCTGAGGTCAAGAAAGAGGGAATGGGTGATAAAATTTTAAAAAGTCCCCGCCATAACAAAGAATTTCAATATGGCGGGGACTTTTTAAAAGTCTGGCACCCATTCCCTCTTTAAAATTCTGGCACCCATTTCCTCTTTCTTGACCCCAGGGAAGCCTAAACATCGATTTTGAACAAAATTGTTCGAATGACAAAGAATTTCAATATGGCGGTGACTTTTTAAAATTTTCGCATTCAATTCCTCTTTCTTGACCCCAGGGAAGCCTAAATATCGATTTGGAACGAAATCGGTTCAGTAACAAAGAATTTCAATATGGCGGTGACTTTTTAAAATTTTGGCATTCATTTCCTCTTTCTCGACGCCAGGAAAGCCCAAATTTCGATTTTGAACGAAATCGGTCGAATAACAAAGAATTTCAATATGGCGGTGACTTTGTAAAATTTTCGCATCCTTTTTCTCTTTCTTGACCCCAGAGAAGCCTTAATATCAATTTTGAACGTAATCGGTCCAATAACATATAATTCCAATATGGCGGGGACTTTTTTATATTTTAGCATCCATTTCCTCTTTCTTGACCCCAGAGAAGCCTAAATATCGATTTAGAACGAAATCGGTCGAATAACAAAGAATTTCAATATGGCGGGGACATTTTTAAATTTTGGCACCCATTTCCTCTTTCTTGACCCCAGGGAAGCCTAAATATCGATTTGAAACGTAATCGGTCCAATAAAAAACGAATTTCAATATGGCGGTGACTTTTTTAAATTTGCGCATCCATTTCCTCTTTCGTGACCCCAGAGAAGCCTGAATATCGATTTTGAATGAAATCGGTCGAATAACAAAGAATTTCAATATGGCGGTGACTTTTTTTAATTTTGGCATCCATTTCTTCTTTTTGACCCTAGGGAAGCCTAAATATCGATTTTGAACGTAATCCGTCCATTATCAAAGAATTCCAACATGGCGGAAAAGTGCACCTGTGTTTGCACACATACTTGAGATAGAAACTAATTTCATCGATTCGATATATCGATACTTTTTGGCACTTCATGTATTGCCCTAGTTGCCAAAGACGCTTTCGCACGCGTAAGGATCTGGAAGGATCCGTGCGCATCCTTACGGAACCAAGGATGCGAAAGGATCGTTTCGCATGCGAATCGTGATCTACACTTGTAATTTTAGGCACTTTTAGGTACAAAAAAATTGTGAGCCGTCGTGGGACGCCTGGCAGATGTGAAACATCGACATTATTTTGTAAAAGTAATATGCAGAAAAGGACAGATTGTGATAGGAACTAAATATGTCACTAAGTATACATATAATAATACTACTACTACCACTACCCCTACCCCGACCCCTACCCCGACCCCTACCCCTACCCCTACCCATACCTCTACCCCTACCTCTACCCCGACCCCTACCCCTACCCCTACCCCTACCCCTACCCCGACCCCTACCTCTACCCCTACCTCTACCTCGACCCCTACTCCTACCCATACCCATACCCCTACCCCTACTTCTACCCCGACCCCTACCCCTACCTCTACCCCTACCTCGACCCCTACTCCTACCCATACCCATACCCCTACCTCTACCCCGACCCCTACCCCTACTCCTCCCCTACCCTACCCCGACCCTACCCCTACCCCTACCCCTAACCCGACCCCGACCCCGACCCCTACCTCTACCCCGACCCCGACCCCTACCCCTACCTCTACTCCGACCCCTACCCCAACCCCTACCCCTACCGCTACCCCGACCCCTACCCTGACCCCTACCCCTACCCCGACCCCTACCCCGACCCCTACCCCTACCCCGACCCCTACCCCTACCCCTACCCCGACCCCGACCACTACCCCGACCTCTACCCCTACCCCTACCCCTACTCCTACCCCTACCCCGACCCCTACCCCTACCCCGACCCCGACCCCTACCCCTACCCCTACCCCTACCTCTACCCCTACCTCTACCCCTACGTCTACCCCTACCTCTACCCCTACCTCTACCCCGACCCCTACTCCTACCCATACCCATAAAGTACCTAACTACCACCTACCTACCTTTTTTTTTTTTTTTTATTCGATGACAAGCTAGTCCTTGACTGCGATCTCACCTGATGGTAAGTGACGATGCAGTCTAAGATGGTAGCGGGCTAACTTGGAAGGGATATGGCAGTGAACATTCAACCCATACCCCTAATTGGTTTCTACACGCCATCGTGCCGGAACGCTAAATCGCTTGGCGGCACGTCTTTGACGGTAGGGTGATAACTAGCCACGGCCAAAGCCTCCCACCAGACCAGACCAGAGACAATTCAGAAATTATAAATTCCCAAATTGACCCCGCCGGGAATCGAACCCGAGACCTCCCAGTTATAAGACAACAGCGCTCACCACTGAGCCAGGGAGGTCGTCAATTTGACCTCAATTTGATTAGCCAAACTGTACGATGTACCTATATGATGTACTTACTTTGGATGATGCATCCCACCTAGGGCTTGCAAATATTCGAAAATTTTGGTATTCGAATATTCGACTTTTTTTCGGGTATTATTCGAATTATTCGAATAATATTCGAATAATTAAAAAAAAACAAGAGATGTTATAATAATCATGTTTTTAACTGCCAATCTCTTACTTTGATTCTAATATCTTTGAACCAAAACAAAATTTTACTTAAAAATTAAAGAACTGTTTGGAATTTGACTGTTATGGCACTAATTCAGTCCTCCAAAAAATATAAAAAGTTGTTGTTTAACAAGACAACCACAATATAACACAGTCTTATAAACCGAGATATGAGTGTGAATATTGTAATAATATTTATATATCAATAAAATCAAATAATCAATTACAAAAAAAACATCTTGCTTAAAATCTTTTATCATGTAACTAGAAATAAAGTACTAAATTCTAAACATTATTTTTGGTTCTTCCTACTACTTACTTCGTATTAATCAACTTACTTACTTACTTACTTACAAATCTTAAAAGATTTAAAAGAAAGATTTTCAACGTCGATAGAATACAATTAAGTAATAATTCAGTATTAGAAATTATGAATTTGGACCTACCTAGCTGGACTATGTGTCCCAAGTATATTATTTCTTCTTCTTCTTTCTTCTTTATCAACCGATAGACGCCCACTGCTGGACAAAGGTCTCTTGCATGGACTTCCACAGGCCTCGGTCTTGCGCCGCCTGAATCCAGCGGCTCCCTGCGACTCGTTTGATGTCGTCGGTCCACCTGGTGGGGGGGTCTGCCAACACTGCGCTTCCCGGTGCGGGGTCGCCACTCCAGCACCTTGGGACCCCAACGACCATCAGTATATTATTTACTCGTGCACAATGTCAAGTGCAATATTCTTAACGAGGGTGGAGTGGAGCATGAGCATTGGACATGATTTTCATCTTGCTCATGTTCATCTTTAGGCCCAACGCTGAGAAACCGTGCTGAGATCGTTGAGCACTGTATTGAGGTCGCTCAGAGTCTCTGCCATAACGACTATGTCATTAGCAAATCGCAAGTGAGTGATGTACTCACTGTTTATGTTGTTGCCAAGTCCGTTCCAATCCAGAAGCTTAAAGACGTCCTCCAATGCAGCACTAAATAGCTTTGGCGAGATTGCGTCTCCCTGTCACACTCCACGCTGCAAGTGGATTGACCTCGTAGTCTGGTCCTGTATACGTACTGACATAGTGGCGTTTTCATACAAGCACTTCAACACTTGGATATACCGGTAGTCAATCCGGCATCTCTGCAGCGACCTCAATAAGGCCCAAGTTTCCATCACATCGCAGGCTTTCTCATAGTCCTCAGACGCTAAGCAAAGTGGCCGTTAATGCTCTTCCATCTTTTGTATAACCTGCCGCAGCGTATGAATGTGATCTATGGTGCCCCAGCCTTTTCGGAATCCGGCTTGTTCGGGAGGCTGGAAGTAGTCGATCCTACGAACGAGACGATTCGTAATGACTCTCGAGAACAACTTGTAAACATGACTCAGCAGCTAGATGGGTCTATAATAATTCTTCAACAAGGTATTATCACCCTTTTTGAAGAACAGAACCACCACGCTCCTATGCCATGCTTTCGGCGGATGCAGCGGCGTGATGACGGAATTGAACAATCGCTGAAAGATCTAAAGTACCGGTTTTCCACCCGCTTTCAAGAGTTCTGCAGTGACTCCATCATCACCAGTCGCCTTGGTGTTCTTGAGCTGCTTGAGCCATACTAATCTCGTATAGGCTGACGTCCGGGATATCTTCGGTATAGTGTCGGGTCAGTTTGGCTCTGGGATCAAATCCTCAACAGGAGAAAGAGATCAACAGCCGAATCCAACTCAGCTGGGCAGCATTTGGGAATCTCAGAGATGTCTTCTCGTCCAAAATCCCTCAGCGCCTGAAGACGAAAGTCTTCTAAGTCAGTAAAAGAACAGTGTGCCAGTGTTGACTTACGGATCCGAGAATTGGTCGCTATCTGTGGGCCTCATAAGAAGGCTCAGGGTCACTCAGTGGGCTATGGAGAGAGCTAAGCTCGGAGTATCCCTGCGAGATCAAATCAGAAATGAGGAGATCCGTAGGAGAACCATGATTATGAGATCAGAATCAGATCAATGTTACATTGCACTAAAATAAAATGCATTTTTGTCTTATCATCTTACTTTGGCTTATTCTTACACTTACACGTACAACTTAAGAACCTTCAAGGCAAGAGTGAATAGGTATCTTCTAGGCAAGCGCGTTCCAACCTAGACCTTATCACTGCTTTCTTCTAAGCATAATTATTGTCTTCTACTTCTAAGCTAATGTTGCGCGCGGAGTTTAAAATTCATATTTTGTGCATGTCGCAGGCATTTTGTGTGATTCCGCCGTTTACATACGGCGTCGTCAGTTTAGAAACGCTCGCTGTTATGTAATATGCCAAAGGCAAAATGACAACTCGTTCAATTGTTTTAATTTCACTGTAGTTTTAGATGTAGTTATTGCGAATCTACGCAATTCCCAAGCACCAGGGCCACGAATCTGCCTCTAAAGTTAGCTTAGGTTGGGGTTCGACATGAACAGTCAGGTGCCCGCTTAGGTTCCATTTGGCCAATATACCTTTTTTTTTACGTGGGGAAATCCATCATGGATACCACCGCCCCCGGGGTGACGCGACAGTTATGTCGGACTCTAACCGACTAAAGCCCCACGGTGTTCCTTCTCATCGCCCGGTGACTGGGCAACGGGACCGTAATCACGTTCACGCAACCCAGCTAGCGGCGCCTGCAGAGACAGAACCTCTTCTCAAACACAGAGTTCTTCACTCATCACTCTATCTGAGGCACACAAGGAACAAAGTGTGTCTCCCGGCCCGAGGACCTTACTCCCTCAGGCGACGGACTCCCCATATCCATCACCTGGAGGCGATGAATTTCACTGTAGTTTTAGATGTAGTTATTGCGAATCTACGCAATTCCCAAGCACCAGGGCCACGAATCTGCCTCTTAAGTTAGGTTAGGTTGGGGTTCGACATGAACAGTCAGGTGCCCTTAGGTTCCATTTGGCCAATATACCTAAGTGTTCACCAGACTTCACACACACCTGACTGTTCACACTACCAACCGACTGTTCATGTATAACCCTAACCTAACTTTAGATTTTGGCGAACATAGTACTTGTTAGGCATAAGAAACAGAACTAAATACTTCAATTTGCCGCGGCATTACATAACAGCGAGCGTTTCTAAACTGACGACGCCGTATGTAAACGGCGGAATCACACAAAATGCCTGCGACATGCACATCAATATTCAGAGTTTGGCTTTCGGAAAATTGGTCGAATATTCGAATATAGCAGATTTAATATTCGAATATTCGGACAAGAAATATTATTCGAATAATTCGAATATTCGAATGCAAGCCCTAATCCCACCATTATTAGATACCTTACTTGATGATGAAATTGATATTTCATGATCCACTACATTACATGTTACACAAATCATCCTTTACAAAATATTGAAATAGGTACCTACTTTACAACTTCCATCATCTGCTTTTGTTATTTTTAGGGTTCCGTACCCAAAGGTTACCAACGGGACCCTATTACTAAGCCCACGCTGTCCGTCCGTCCGTCCGTCTGTCAGCGGGCTGTATCTCGTAAACCGTAATAGATAGACAAATGAAATTTTCACATAATTATTATGTATTTCTATTGCCGCTATAACAACAAATAATAAAAATTAAATTAAATTAAAAAAATTAAATTAAAATGTTTCCATGGGTACATGGAAATATTTTAATTAAATTTTTTTAACGGAACCCTAAAAGAGCGAAGTCTGACTCGCACTTGGCCGATTTTTTTATACTGTACATTCTTAGATTTTGCTTTTTTTCGGACCCATTTTCAAAATTAGTCTACTCTATTACTCAGTCCCTACTTATTTACAACTTTTTTGATGGATAAATTATTTACAATATTAATATATACAAACTTATAATGAGTACACTCTATTTGACTTCTCTAAAGTCTAAAATATACAAAATAATAGTTTTCAGTATAAACATAAACAATTTTCAATTATTACAATTTACGATAATATTTGATAGCCGAGCGAGCGCAGCACGACGCAGGTCCACCTAGCAGCACGCCTCGGCGATCACTGTCTAATTGAGTAGGAGAGACAAAGAAGTCGCTTCTGCGAATAGAAGGGCCAAGTGACAAATTGTAATGGATAATATTAAAATTATAACAGTTGCAATAAATAAAATCTAAAACAGCCATTTGTTGTATTAAAATATGAAAAACAATTGTAAATAATTTTACCAAAATAAATGTATGCTTAACAGAGAACGATGGGAGTTTATGTATTTGCAGAGTCAACTTTGCAATTTTTTTCTATCGAGAAAAGTTTACGTCATCGTGTTTAGGAAACAGCCATCAGGCCAGAAATACGATCAATTATAACTACTTTTTTTTTCATAATATTATGACCCATAGATTTTAAATTGGACGATCTTCATTCGGCTTGTGATATGAAGATCGTGACTGACTACAGCGCCTAAGCGACGAAAGCCTTTGCGTTATTTTCAGCTCTTTGAGTATGGAGACGTTTGTTCGATGCGCTGTCCAGCTTATTCTCAATAGGCGTCTCCAGCACCACATTTCCAGGGTGTCGATTTTTCGTCGGTCAACTTGTCTTAGGGTCCATGTTTCAGCCGCATATAGAAATATCGGGAAGACAAGACATTTCATTAGACGAACCTTTGTATTTTTCGTAATTCTTTTGTCCTTCTATTCTATTCTATTCTATTCTATTCTTCCAGATTTTCGATAGCTTCTCGACGGCTGATCTGGTCACGGCACAGCGTCGTTTAATTTCGCTCTCGCAACTCTTGTTATTAGTGATAGCGGAACCAAGATGAATGTAGTTGGTGACAACCTCACAGTTATTGATATGAGTTATCTCGGGTCTGTTATTAGTTTTCCTATCAACTATCATAAATTTGGTTTTGTCACGGTTGATTGCGAGCCCAAAATCAATGCTAGTATCCTCTAAGCGCTTGAGAAATTCCCCTATATCCTTCTCCGATGATGCGAGAAGGGTTTTCATATATATATCCCAATGATATTAAATTATGCACAATTATATATGTAAATCGGATCACAATGCACCATAATATTGGTGACATGGAGCTGATCTGATGATGGAGCTGGAAGATGGCTATCGGAAATCTCAGGTAATAAAACGAGGTAACCCCATTGAATTTGGGCTTGTTTGAGTTGTCTTGACAAGAACTCTGATCCTAGATGATATTCAGCATCTGATGAAGAAGGCGGAAGGTGGTTTTGGCAACTCTATAATTAAACAAAGTAACCCTCAGACTCATTTGAATCGTCTTGACAAGTACTCTGGTTCTAGATGTTATCCTGGGTCAGATGATGTCGCTACTAAAAGCTTGCCTTTAAAAATAAAAATTTTCATTTACACTAGTTCCTCCATCACCCTTCTACCATCGAACTGCAAGGCATCACTCGAATCTGCACCGCTATGTGGTTGAAATTCCATGATCCCGCACTAAGCGCTTTGCTTCCTCGTTCCTAATACAACTATAACTTGGGTTCCTTTAAATCAAGAGTGAATAGGCATCTTCTAGGCAAGCGCGCTCCATCTTAGGCTGCATCTTCACTTACCAGGTCAGATTGCAGTCAAGCGCTAGTCTATAAACTTATTACAAATTAAAAAAAAAAAAACACTTGTTAACACATAAGTACCTAGTAAAAAAGTGGCTTAAGTTTAAATCATGGCTATTGCATGAGAGTTACATGACGCAAAAAAAAAATCAGTGAATTATGTAATTAATTAACATTAATTGTACAGAAAAGCAATAAATAATTATATTATGCTACATTAGTACCTACCAATGCAATGATATTTATTATGTACCTACCTACGTATAAAGATTAGTACCTACTTTATTTAACTTATATAAAGTTCAGAACAGTGTTTCAGAATATTCTAGTTTAAAAAAGATATTAAATATTCCAAACATTTCAAAAATACAATTGCATCAGTTCGTGAACTTGTTTATATTTTATTCATAAGGATGTAAGCAGAAATGAATAGGTATATTTTGTTCCTAACACAAGTTACCACTATATTATATTAGCTTGGGTAGGTTAGGTATTTAGGCAATGTAGAACGTTTTATAAATGGAAAAGAAAGTTCCAACTTTCGACCACAAGTATTTCGCAAACTTGTATGTATCTTATAGTAGGTACTTACCAAAGTATTCTGGTATCCTAAACCAGATTCATCGTCCGATGTTTCTTCCTTTTTAACCTCCTTCATGGCGACAGTTTTTCACAAATCAAAATAAACTGAGTTCCAAAACACAACAACGCGAGCACTTTGTAAATCACAGTTGCTTGAGCGCGGTCGACTCGCAACTTTTTTTTTCAAATAACAACCTGCTTTGGCTTTGACTTACGACGTCCGTTCAGTAAACATCTCCTTATTCACGGTCCGGTTTACACAATTATTTTGTAATTGAATAAACGCGATTTATTGTAAATTGCGCGTGAGCCAACAGGAAATACGGCTCGACGCACGTTCAAATTGTAACTCGGCCAATGACAGACTGGGAAATTCGAATTTCGAGTTGTTGACGAATGATGACAATTTATTGACATTAGTATTGTCAACTATTGTCGCCTGTCAAATATTTACCAACCGCTATGACAGTTCAAGTTCATGCATTCAAAGTTTGGAAGTGAAACGGAACAGTTTGATTGGCCGTGAACTAGAACTAACTACAAAATAAACTGATTACGATCTCTCATTATTATCTTTCCTTATCAATGATAATAAAAGATAACTTCTGTGACAATCGTGACGATATAAAATTAAAGATTGAATTAATAAGTAAGGACGTTCGATCTAAGACACGACAACTTAGTTGACGTAAAATTGAACGCGACTAGGTAGGTATTTTATTCATTCAATCAATGGCACCAGTTTCCGCGTTAGATTTGAAAATGTCGAATACAGGTAAGTATACAGTACCTATATTCTATGTTATTATCATTCTATAGTTGAGGGATTCTGTTGAGGGATATAATTTATAATGACTATAACCTTTGACTATTTAAAAAGCTATAAACACTTCTGTACTAAACTAACAGTTCTTTTCGTGGAACTAGGATTTGCGAGTCTTCCTATTTCTATGGTTCTTTTGTCCATTTGATAAGATTAGAAGCATGAATACAAAATAGTTCGCGAATGTACCTTATCAATATGATTTATTATCGATGTTTATTATATCTTTAATCTGAAATATTCCTCTGCAATGACCACGTCCGATAATAGTTTTGGGGGCACCTAGGTATAGGAAAAAATTTATAGAATCATATTTTAGGCCTTTAGCACATTCCCACCGCTTAACCATAATAGCTTAGCAGCGAAACGAAAGGGATGCTTTATTGTTTAGATCCTCAAAATAAAAAAATAATTTATGTCTGCGTTATAAATTAGAATAGGCAAATTCTAGTGAAATTGAAACCATAGTTGGTTTCACTCCTTTTTTTCAGGCATTTCGAAACAATAATATTATATACTAACTAAAAATGTACGAAGTAGAGGTACAGCTACACGTAATATTTCTTATAAATAACACCTTGAATAAAGTTTTTTTACTAATATTTACGTATTGTCTGTGAATATAAAATTATAATTATTGTTTCTTTGGCTCTGGCAGACACTCAGTCAGACAGGTGTAAATTGGCCCTAGTAAAGTCTGAGACATGGGTTTGGTCCGTCCCAAACTTTGTCCCAAACGATAACTACAAGAAAGATAACTAGGCATAGGTAATACTTGTTCAAGTTAGGTACCTAGATATAGGTAAGCTGTTATGATGGAAGTGCGAATAAGCAAAATAGTAGGTAGGTACTACAATGTGCGGTAATAGGTAGGTACACCACCAAAGCATTATATTGTAATGACTGATCGATGAAACAATAGCATGAATAACATTTTGTTTAGCGTCGCGACCATTGTTCCGCCGCGTATAATAAAGCTTAAAATCAGTGTTGTGACAACCACAGGTGACAACCGTGTATAACGGCTTAATAGCTAGTTGAATTTCAACTAAAATCTGATGAAAAGTAGTTACAATTTACGTTTCTATTCTTAGCTACAGCTCCAGACTTACTCTAAAACCAAAGAGGCCTTATTTAAGGTATGATTATACGGGTCTGCCCGCGAAATTCAAATTTAATTTGGTTTTTCGCAATTTGTAAACTAATGCGACAAAGTAGGCTTATGGCATTCTAATTGCGACGATGGCAGTATCATCTTCACAGGTTTATACTTATAAAAATCTTTACTTGAAAGTGTCCAGTTTAAGAAATTATTAGTCAGAATATCGACTAATTTGTAACTCACGTTCAACTGGATATTCTGACTAATTTCTTAAACTCTACACTTTCAAGTAAAGATTTATAAATAAACCTGTGAAGATGATTTTGCCATCGTCGCAATAGGGTAGGTATTTGACTACTTTTAGAAAAATTGTTCATAATGCTATGTTGAAGCTAACAAAACGTATATTTCGGCATAATTTTCAGTATTTTTCATAAAAATCGAGAAATAAATTCAAAAAAATAAATTGCCGCGGAAACGTTCCATTTGCTTATATGACGTCACAGTTCAATGACAATTCCAAAGCCCAAAGGTGGCGTGAACTGTGACGTCATTCGAGATTCAAGAACGTTTTCGATCTCGTGAACATGGCCAGAAATATAGCAATTTTAATTCATGTTTTCTAATTAAATAAAACTTTATTTTTTAATTTTGTCGTATGGAATAATGTTTTTAGGTAATCATCTTTTAGGATGACACCAGATGAAACGATATTTATAATATAGTCAAATACCCTATTAGAATGCCATATTCTACTTTGTCGCATTAGTTTACAAATTGCGAAAAACCAAATTAAAGAATTTCCCGGGCAGACTCGTATAACGAACTTTAAGAGAACGAATCTCAAACACTGAGTACCCTGCCTCGCATAAAGGTCGATGGTTCGAATCCCAGCTCGACAGACTGAATTTTCTATTTTATTTTAAATAATTTCTACATGTGGAATTTTTCCCTAAAATTTTTATTATTAATTTATTATTAAAAGGAACTTCGTCCCAACAGAGTGTTCCACGACTCTCACGCATTTTTTTCTATTTATTTTGGGCTTTGCTCTACCTACCTATGGTTTTCCCAGATAACTTTAAATTGGTATACTTAGCTACCTAAGCTTCACCTTTGTCCACTTTATTTAGTATGCTTGATATTGTTTTTTGGTTTTGTATAAAAATAATCAAAAAATAAATAAATAAGTTTCTTATTACTTACAAATCTAGATACTTATTTTTATAGTTCACCTTGATCTTGACCGCTCAAGGCGATTCCGAATTAACAAAAGCCGCAGAATAACTGTCTTTTAACCGTGAACCATAGTTTTTACCGGATTCTTCAATTTAAAGCGCGAATGGCTGCTAAATCTGAAGAATGTACCTAAATACATATTTCTCAACACCTAGGTAGGTGATGCCCGCGACTATTTCGCGCACCTAAGTAGATTATTGAATATCCCGTGGAAATTCCTCTGAGGAACTGGTAATTCTCTAGGATTGAAGTTTGAGCCCGCACCACGCTTAAGGTTAGTTCGGACAACATTAGTATTTTAGTCAAGTAGCGAGTAATTTAGATACTAACGTACAACAAAAACCAAATACTTTGAGTATTAAACCAACACAATACTCAAAGACCAAATAGAATAGAATAGGATATTTTTTTTATTCCAATAAACTTTTGCTTTCGAATTGTCAAGTGATTGTACCACTGGTTCGGGATGCCATTCCAACCGAGAAGAACCCGCAACAAACTCAGCGGTTGCTCTTTTTAAAATAGCATATTGTGTTACAAAGGCTAGTTATTATCACAGAGAAAAGAATTAGTTATCGTCTCAATTCTCATGAATAGCTGGAGCGAGTTGCATTCACGCTTTTTTTATCATTTATATTATAATCTTCAATTTATATTATTATCTTCAATATCTTTTCGTTTTTTTGAAAAGTTAAGACACATTTCATCCTAAGGTGTAATTGAACTACTAGAACTAAAATTTGTTTCAATCAATAAATTCAAAAAAATGCATTTAAATTTTGCATTTTATATTCCGCGCGTAAACGCTAGACGCCATGTGGTGACGTCAACTGGATAGTATATTCGTTCGCTCAAATGGTTGGCGCGCTTTGTGAAGCAGACACAATGCGGCCGCCGCAGGTCCATAACGAAGGCGGCGTAACTTCTGTGACCCGCTGTGTAATTTAGTACATCGCGTTAAATATTAAAGTGTGTTGTATTGTGATGATAGTATATCTATTCTATACTAGCTGACACGGCGAACTTCGTACCGCCAACTTTTTTTTTTTTTTATTAAGTATAAAAACCTTCCGTGAACCTTAAGCAACTTACAAAAAAATAAATTAACCGAATTAGTCCATCCATTCTTAAGTTATGCGCTTACCAACATTCATTTTTATTTATATAGATTAAGTGATGATTCAGAACTAATACTAGCTACTAGTATATTGATTTTCTGTTGTATCGTTATTGTAAAAGATTGAAATAAATGAGATACTATATGATTAAAATATAATGTGTTTATGTATTTTGACATACTTTCTACAATTAGTACCTACCTGTATTGCGAACTATTTAAGCGGATGTTCTATATAGACTACTGACACGGTGACGTAGTGTAATGGCGGGTACTGTTTGACGTTTCGCATATTTGTAGCATGGATAAAAAAGTGAATCTCTAAAATAAAATATAAAATTTATTTTATAATTTTGTGTTCAATCTTTGCCTATGACCAGGTGGGTAGATCCTGTCGACGCGCGCGGTTGCGAATTTCAACTTGGAGTACGTTTTCATGAAAGGAAACTCCAATCGTTGATGCCATGCATCTATCCTGTCAATCCTTGTCTTGCTGCAGTGATCCTGAGAACTCATTTTGTGAACTGAAACTTACGCTTCCCGATTTATTATTGCCTAAACTTTCCTATTAATATACGAGTTTCTTGCTGGTTCTTCTCGGCAGGAAGAGCATTACCAACCACTGGTAGACTCATCGACGATTCAAAAGCACTTGTAAAAAAGTTTATTTGAATAAAAAATATTTCTATTCTATTGTATTCTACATAGTTATTCTATAATTTTAGATTATTTCTCACTAGGAGTAAAGTAATCCAAGTGTTGAAGTGCTTGTATGAAAACGCCACAATGTCAGTACGTATACAGGACCAGACTACGAGGCCAATCCACTTGCAGCGTGGAGTGAGACAGGGAGACGTTATCTCCCCGAAGCTCTTTACCACTGCGTTGGAGGAAGTCGTTAAGCTTCTGGATTGGAACGGGCTTGGCATCAACATAAATGGCGAGTACATCACTCACCTGCGATTTGCCGATGACATAGTAGTCATGGCAGAGACTCTGAGAGACCTCAATGCAATGCTCAACGATCTCAGCAGAGTTTCTCAACAGGTGGGCCTGAAAATGAACATGAGCAAGACGAAAATCATGTCCAATGCTCATGCTCCGCTCCACCCAGTAATTGTTGAGAACTCTGCACTCGAAATTGTCGACGAGTATATATGAGTGAATTTCTCAGCCGAAAAATTTGCGCGTCTAGGCTGAAACCGCAGTGCTGCTTTACAGATAATGCAACGACTTTTTTATCAGAATTGAAGAGATGTGGACCTAAATGAAGCCAATTAAATTATATTTATAAGACTAGTACTTTTCAAGAAAAACGTCAGTAAATGACGAATTATCAATTTCTGTGTCTTGTCCACAATCACTTTCACACGCAGCATTTACCTCTCAGGGAGATAATCTCCAACATATATAGAAAAAAGTATTTTGATTGCGTTATGTAATGATGACCTGCAAGAAGCTAATTATTTTTGAATGTTTAGACTTATAGTTAATGAGTACATATTGTCAACTGTAGTTTTGTCCGAGCGAAATTACTAATTTCTATGGTCATTTTGTTTCGCCGTCCTGAGCTTCCACGAATGAGTTTAAACGAACAATAAATCCCTGCCCGGCAAGAGACAGTCAGTCAGAGACAAAATGTAAGTACGTGATTTCAGTTTAGTCGGAACGAAATTTTGCAATTTCGGTGATCAGGTTTTAAAAGGATTTTTTCAAGAGATAAAGGTATCACTTTTATGCATGCTAGGTAGCCTTTGGTACACATTTATGATTTTAGAAAACAATAGTCATAGCCTTAATACTTTCTTGTAATTAAAAAAAATAGACTCATTTCCAATTTCTGTGGGCCAATTTCTGTGGTTTCCGTGGCATTTGGGTGTCCACGGAAATTACACGACTCCACAGAAATTGTACCAATTATCGTATTAATGTTAATAAAAGTTTTTGAAAAGAAACAATATTTGTTACACCAAAATTACTTTGACAGAACTCATTTAAAATACCTAGTTACAGATTACCTACACAGAGATAGCATTATTCAATCCATTACAGTCTGATAGATCCCATTATTTTGCTCATGCCTCCTTTCATAATCAAATGTGAACGTTTAAATTGACTCACAGCATTTCAAATATCTTTTTTATTTTAGGAATCCAAAAAAGAAAAAAGATAATCAAGAAAGGTTAGAAAAGAAGAGGATTGCAGAGCAAAAAAGAAGGGAAAAAATTAAAAGCGACCCTGTCAAAGCTGAGGAGTTGCGTAGGAAATATCGAGAACGTTATCATCGGAAAAAAGCAGAAGGAAAAATTTTACCTCTAAGTGAGATGCCAGCTCGAGCTCGTCGACTCAAACAAAAAAGAAATAAAATTAATTTTAGAAATTACTATAAAAGACAGCAACAAAAAAAGGAATTACTCAAACAACAGGAAAATGAGAAAAGTGGAGATACAGATATATCACCTTCAATATTAATGCAACCTAAAAGCCCTTCACCATGTTCATCTCAAGCTAAGTCACAAGATATTACTCCACATGCTAATAAACAGGTTCCACGACACCCTTTGAAAAATCTATGTTCAAGAAAATTATGTCTACAAGAAAACCATGGTGACAGCGTTGAAGACACGCAAGCAGAGCTACAAAGTATTTTTTCAATTCAGCAAACCAGTAGTCCACTCCGCTGTATATCACCTGTTCTACTTATATATCATAGTGTAAGTAGCATAAATTCTCCTACCTCAACCAAAACACCATGTAGTCCCAAATCTGATTTATCCATTAACTCCATAATATTGAAACGAGAAGTAAATACATAACTAAAAGAATATCAAAAAAAAAAGTCTGCTGAAATACACATGTTCAAAAAAGTTATTTTAAAACTTAAGAAGGAAAAAGAAGTATACAGAAAGAGATTACAAAGACTTGAGTAGACACTTAAAATAAGTCCTAAATGTAAGACGATCAGCAATAAAAATAAACCCAAGAAGATACTAAGCCCTAATGCTAAAAATATTCGAAATTTAGTAAAAAACTTCTACGAGGATGATCAAAATACGCGTTTGACTCCAGGTAAACAAGACTGCATCACTAGAAATGGTCTAAAAAAGCAAAAAAGGTATTTACTGGACAGTTTGAAAAACCTTCACAGCAAATATCTGGTATCTGGATTCCCGCCCATCAGTTATGTCACATTCACGAGACTAAAACCTTTTGGATTGTACAACCGAAAGTAGACAGCAGAGACACTTGCTTATGCAAACCACACGCCAATATGGATTTATTGATCAACTCTTTGAAAAAGAATAAGATTATTAGTGAGAATTCCACAACAGAAGTTTTGAATAGCTTCACCTGTAAAAATGCTAAGGTTGAATGCTTACAGCGTAAATGTGAAGAATGCAAAAATAAATGGATTCTGTACAATGAATTTGATAATTCTCATAGTATTTCTTATTACTTATGGAATAAAAATAATAAAACCTACGTAAAAAATAACATTGAAAAAATATCGACCATTGTGGAAAAAGTTAGAAAAGACGAAAAACCTCTAGAAGTTATAAAGCACTTTGAAAAGGAAATAATTCCTTTTATGAGTCATTGTGCAAACATTAAAAATCAATACGAAAGTATTAAAAAATTAAAGCAGAAATCACTAAAAGTGAGTGCATCGTGCACATGGACTTTAGCGAAAACTACAGTACGAAATATAGTTCAGAAATCCAAGCAGTCCATTTCGGTGCTAGCCGGTCTCAACTGACATTACACACAGCAGTAATTTATTATCACGTGAATGATGAACTCAAATCCCAGTCATTCTGTACTGTGAGTGAATCTTTGCGTCACGATGCGTCTGCAGTATGGGCCCATTTAATACCAATTTTGCAAGAAATTGAAGCTGTTGCACCTCATATATCGGTTCTCCACCTCATATCCGATTCTCCATCAGGGCAATATAGAAACAAAAAAAAATTCTATATTATATCGCAGCTTCACCTATACTTGTCAGATTTGTCTCGAGTGATATGGCATTACTGCGAATGTGGGCATGGAAAAGGAGCACTTGACGGTGTAGGCGGTGTTCTTAAGAGATCTGCAGATCGTCTGGTTGCCTTTGGCAAAGACATCAACGATATTAACGCTTTAGTGGAAGGTCTTCAAACAACCGTCACAGGTGTGAAAATAAAGATTGTTAACGACTATGAAGTAAATGAAAAGGATTGGCTTTTGCCAAAAGTCCTAAAATGTTTCCCAGAGTCTATGAAGATCCATCAAATCGTTTGGGCAAAAACATCCAAAGCTCTTGCAATGCGATCACTGTCATGCACTGATGACAACTGTCTTTACAATCCTATAAAATGCATTCACGGAAAACATTTAGGTTTCTATGAATTGCCTATTGAAGTCCAGGATAATGCAACGGTCGTTCCACCTTCATCGCAATCAGATTCCAGTTTAAAGCCATCAAAAATTCACAGATTTAAAGAATCTGAATTATTTTACTTTAAAACCAAGAACATGCCTCAAGATAAGACTATCAAATCAGCTGACGCTTCACACGACTTAGAAAATATAGACTATGATAATCTAGTCCCATCAGCCTCATTTTTCCAAAATATTAACAGTGATATAATGTCGAAGTTTGAAAAAACCATTGAGACTGACAATGACGCTCACATTGAGTGTTCCAAAAAATTAGTTAAAAGAAATTACTTTATTAATATTTTTGATAGCGATGATGAAAGTATTTTCTGAAGATATTAGCCATGTTAGTGATTATTTGCTTTAAGAATATTTCTTAATATCCTAGTTACCTAAAAGTTGATTGATGTCTAACATCATCGACCGAGCGAAGCGAAGGTCTTTGAGTTAACTAGGGCGATTTGCACTTGTCCGTCCGTCCGTCCGTCCGTCCGTCCGTCTGTCAGAGCCTTATAACTTTTGAATTACTGAACGTAATTACTTCAAATTTAGATATAATATGTAAACCGATGGCCTCCAGCCGAAAATGGCTTAAAAAGTTATAAAAATCTTTATTTCAGGGGGGCTCTCATAGAAGCGAATGCGAAGTAAAAAAAAAAAAATCGCGTTACATAAAATTGTTACGTATCATTTTAAAGATAATTTTGAACTGAGTACAAAAATATTTTTTTTTTAATTTTTCCCTTAAAATTGACGAAATGGGGGGCTTTCAAAGTGGCGATTTTATACGCTCGCTTGAAGACGCTCTCTAGAAAAATCCGCTATGGATTTTCAAACTGATTTTATGTTTTTAGGTCACTTATATCCTGTACTTGAACAACAAATACTAAAATTATATGAATATTATAAAGAAACGAGATTATTTAATTTTTAATGGGCGTCAGTAATTCATATAGCATCAACATAGCTTCACAATAATGCTAATAGATGGCGCAGTCAGTAACTATTCCCATGGAACTACGAGTTAAATTCAATGTTTGATAAATAATTCAATGTTTTCACTAACGTTCCCTAACCTTTACGGGCTACCTATAAGTTAGGTGATTGATGTTTTCTGTCAACTTATTTATCACGATCCTGTACGGGACACCTAAAAGGATATTGGGACGGATGTTAGGACTTAGGATTGTATTTAGGAGCTACCTACGTTAAGAGACTCCTACTTAGGGGATGATTTAGGTATGTTTGGTGAAAACGGGCATAATAATAATGTCAGTTTTGGTTATCATGTATCGATTGAATGAATAATCATGGGATACCGTTACCGCGAGGTCTCAGTTCGGGGCGAACCACTAGTTATTTTTTCATAGTTTATCTTCAGAGCGATGGCTTTTATTGAGCTGCTCTTATGATTATTAAATTAGTTGTTAATTTGTCATTTTGATACGTAAAAGGTATCAAAATTAATGCTAAGTGATTGACTGTGTATACCAATAATTACTTAGGTATTTAGTTTTAACATTTTGATAAGAAAGTATAAAAAGTGTTGTTAGATTTTGAGAAGTAAACTGTAACATGACATAATATTTGAGTAATTTGTTTTGGATTCTTTTATTAGTTTCAAATTAATTATGCTAATCAGAATTTGTTAATTCTTTCCAAGGATTTGACAATATTTCTGTTATTAATCGACCGAGCGAAGCGAAGGTCTTTGAGTTAACTAGGGCGATTTGCACTTGTCCGTCCGTCCGTCCGTCCGTCCGTCCGTCTGTCAGAGCCTTATAACTTTTGAATTACTGAACGTAATTACTTCAAATTTAGATATAATATGTAAACCGATGGCCTCCAGCCGAAAATGGCTTAAAAAGTTATAAAAATCTTTATTTCAGGGGGGCTCTCATAGAAGCGAATGCGAAGTAAAAAAAAAAATATCGCGTTACATAAAATTGTTACGTATCATTTTAAAGATAATTTTGAACTGAGTACAAAAATAATTTTTTTTTAATTTTTCCCTTAAAATTGACGAAATGGGGGGCTTTCAAAGTGGCGATTTTATACGCTCGCTTGAAGACGCTCTCTAGAAAAATCCGCTATGGATTTTCAAACTGATTTTATGTTTTTAGGTCACTTATATCCTGTACTTGAACAACAAATACTAAAATTATATGAATATTATAAAGAAACGAGATTATTTAATTTTTAATGGGCGTCAGTAATTCATATAGCATCAACATAGCTTCACAATAATGCTAATAGATGGCGCAGTCAGTAACTATTCCCATGGAACTACGAGTTAAATTCAATGTTTGATAAATAATTCAATGTTTTCACTAACGTTCCCTAACCTTTACGGGCTACCTATAAGTTAGGTGATTGATGTTTTCTGTCAACTTATTTATCACGATCCTGTACGGGACACCTAAAAGGATATTGGGACGGATGTTAGGACTTAGGATTGTATTTAGGAGCTACCTACGTTAAGAGACTCCTACTTAGGGGATGATTTAGGTATGTTTGGTGAAAACGGGCATAATAATAATGTCAGTTTTGGTTATCATGTATCGATTGAATGAATAATCATGGGATACCGTTACCGCGAGGTCTCAGTTCGGGGCGAACCACTAGTATTATTAAGTTAAAACTGTGCTGTTTTTGCAGCGATAATAATTTATTTTTGTTTGGTTATAATTTGTGTAGGTTGATATTATAAGTTAATTTTACCCCATAATAGGAGTAAAAACATCAGTTCCTTGATTGCTAATTTTGTAAGACTGATTTAAGCAATAGTAGGTGCACCACGTTGTGTTTTAAATTATAAAAGTCTTCTTGTCCTTCCTTTCTCCCGTCATCCGGGGTCGGGTCTCCTCACCCTCCTGCGCCAGGTCACTCGATCCTGGGTTGTCTGCTCCGGCAATTGGGCTTGCATTAGGTCTCTCTTAATGTTAGACCACCAGGTCGATGGCGGGCGGCCCCTTCCTCTTTTTTCTTCAGGCAGATTCAGCGCGATCTGTACTACGTGATCGCTGCTACGTCGTTGTATATGTCCGTACCATCTGAGGCGGTTTTCAGTAATTTTCTCGGTAATTGGTGCGACTTTGAAACTTCCTCGTATGTGTTCATTACGAATTTTGTCAAGCCGAGTCACACCTCCTGCCCACCTCAGCATCTTCATTTCATTGACATGCATCTTTTGTTCATGCGTCTTCTTAACTGTCCAACATTCGGAGCCATACAATAATGCGGGCCGTATTGCCGTCTTATACACCTTGCCCTTCGTCTTTACGGGTATGCGTGGGTCACACAGCACTCCTGTTAGCGAACGCCATTTTTGCCATGCTACATTTACTCTGTGGGCCACATCATTATCTACATTGGCATCTTTTGTTCATGCGTCTTCTTAACTGTCCAACATTCGGAGCCATACAATAATGCGGGCCGTATTGCCGTCTTATACACCTTGCCCTTCGTCTTTACGGGTATGCGCGGGTCACACAGCACTCCTGTTAGCGAACGCCATTTTTGCCATGCTACATTTACTCTGTGGGCCACATCATTATCTACATTGGCATCTTTTGTTCATGCGTCTTCTTAACTGTCCAACATTCGGAGCCATACAATAATGCGGGCCGTATTGCCGTCTTATACACCTTGCCCTTCGTCTTTACGGGTATGCGTGGGTCACACAGCACTCCTGTTAGCGAACGCCATTTTTGCCATGCTACATTTACTCTGTGGGCCACATCATTATCTACATTGGCATCTTTTGTTCATGCGTCTTCTTAACTGTCCAACATTCGGAGCCATACAATAATGCGGGCCGTATTGCCGTCTTATACACCTTGCCCTTCGTCTTTACGGGTATGCGTGGGTCACACAGCACTCCTGTTAGCGAACGCCATTTTTGCCATGCTACATTTACTCTGTTGGCCACATCATTATCTACATTGGCATCTTTTGTTCATGCGTCTTCTTAACTGTCCAACATTCGGAGCCATACAATAATGCGGGCCGTATTGCCGTCTTATACACCTTGCCCTTCGTCTTTACGGGTATGCGTGGGTCACACAGCACTCCTGTTAGCGAACGCCATTTTTGCCATGCTACATTTACTCTGTGGGCCACATCATTATCTACATTGGCATCTTTTGTTCATGCGTCTTCTTAACTGTCCAACATTCGGAGCCATACAATAATGCGGGCCGTATTGCCGTCTTATACACCTTGCCCTTCGTCTTTACGGGTATGCGTGGGTCACACAGCACTCCTGTTAGCGAACGCCATTTTTGCCATGCTACATTTACTCTGTGGGCCACATCATTATCTACATTGGCATCTTTTGTTCATGCGTCTTCTTAACTGTCCAACATTCGGAGCCATACAATAATGCGGGCCGTATTGCCGTCCTATACACCCTACCCTTCGTCTTTACGGGTATGCGCGGGTCACACAGCACTCCTGTTAGCGAACGCCATTTTTGCCATGCTACATTTACTCTGTGGGCCACATCATTATCTACATTGGCATCTTTTGTGAGAACAGAGCCCAAGTATTTGAACTTCTCAACTCTAGGAATAGGAGTCGATCCAATTTCAATAGTTTCAGGTGTTGTATTTCCACTGAAGGGGCATTTCAAATACTCAGTTTTGGTTCTGCTTACTTGGAGGCCGTATTTTTCCAAAGCGTGTTTTAAATTATAAAAGTATTAAAATAAAATGATTCGTATTAAGTATATTAGTTTTTTTTATCATTATACCTTACCTTACTATACATATTACTATATAAATAAAAATGAATGTTGGTAAGCGCATAACTCAAGAATGGATGGACCAATTCGGATAATTTATTTTTTTGTATGTTCCTTAAGGTCCACGGAAGGTTTTAATACTTAGATAATAAAAATAAAAAAAAAAAAACAAAAAAAAAAAGTTGGCGGTACGAAGTTCGCCGTGTCAGCTAGTTATTACTAAAAATAATTTTATAGTTCAAATTCACAATTTCAGTGCACACGCACAATTTCTGTGTCACCAATACAATTTCGGTGGCAATAATAAAATTTCTGTGGCTCGCCAATTTCGGTGGCCCAAATAACCCTCTAATTAATATATAAATATATAATCTCCTTTTAAAAAATGTATATGAAATGTGGATGTGTTGCGCTTTATTATTAAAGTTTTTTACAAAACTTGAAAATGAAAATGTCCATGGAAATTAGGTAAAAAATCGAGTTGTTGAAAATCACTCATATACCTGGGACACACAGTCCAGCTAGGTAGGTCCAATTTCGAGAAAGAGATCAACCGCCGAATCCAACTCGGCTGGGCAGGGTTCGGGAAGCTCCGAGATGTCTTCTCGTCCAAAATTCCTCAGTGCCTGAAGACTAAAGTCTTCGAACAGTGCGTGTTGCCAGTGATGACTTACGGATCCGAGACATAGTCGCTAACTAAGGGCCTCATAAGTAGGCTCGAACCGCTCAGCGGGCGATGGAGAGAGCTATGCTCGGAGTGTCCCTGCGGGATCGAATCAGAAATGAGGAGATCCAAAGTCACCGACATAGCTCAGCGAGTCGCGAAACTGAAGTGGAAATGGGCGGGGCACATAGTTCGAAGAGCTGATGGTCGTTGGGGTCCCAAGGTGTTGGAGTGGCGACCCCTCACCGGGAAGCGAAGTGTTGGCAGACCCCCGACCAGGTGGACCGACGACATCAAACGAGTCGCAGGGAGCCGCTGGATCCAGGCGGCGCAAGACCGAGGCCTGTGGAAGTCCATGCAAGAGATCTTTGTCCAGCAGTGGACATCTATCGGTTGATAAAGAAGAAGAAGAAGAAGGAGTAAAATATCCTATTGTATAATCATAATTTATCTAATCTATACTTATAAAAAGACTTGTCCTGACTGACTGACTGACTGATCTATCAACGCACAGCCTAAACCACTGAAGATAGAAACTTGAAATTTTGAAAGTAGGTTCCTTTTATGATGTAGGCGAGCACTAAGAAAGGATTTTTTGAAATTCCACCCCCAAGAGGGTTAAATGGGGGGGTTAAAATTTGTATGAAAGTCCGTCATTTTTCAAGTTATACCCATGAAACTCGGTATTTAGGCTTTAAATTAAAAATAAAAAGTTACGTATTTCACAGTTTTTGAAAATTCTACCCCCAAAGGGGTTAAATAGGGGTTGAAACTTTGTATGATAGTTTTTCATTATTCAAGTTATTTTTCAAGTTATATCCACGAAACTTGGTATTTTGGCTCTTAATTAAAAATAAAGAAGTACGTATTTTTAATTTTTTGAAAATTCTACCCCTGAAGGGGTAAAATAGGGGTTGTTAATTTGTATGAAAGTCCGTCATTTTTTAAGTTTTTCGATGAAACTTTCTATTTGGGTTTTCGATTAAAAACAAAGAACGATGTCTTTCACAGTTTTTGAAAATTCTACCCCCAAAGGGGTTAAATAGGCGGTTGAATGTTTATATGAAAGTCCATAATTTTTCGAGTTAGTTACATCGAGTAACGGATCTACGTGATTCTTTCATGGGTATGGTTGTAGACCTGCAGTGCTACTGGTTACTATTATACCGATAGAGCCAGTAGTTCCTACGGGATTTTCAAAGAACCTAATTCCACGCGGACGAAGTCGCGAGGGCAACAGCTAGTCTATATATATAAAAGAAAGTGTTGTTAGTTACACTATTTATAACTCAAGAACGGATGAACCGATTTGGCTGAAAATTGGTGGAGAGGTAGCTTAGAACCAGGAGATGGACATAGGATACTTTTTATCCCGTTCGACCACGTTTCCGTCAAGTCACTATAAAACGTGGTATAACAAAAACGCATCTGACATGGAATAACAAAACGCAAATGACAGTGGAATAACAAAACATAAATGACAGCTAAACATAATTTTGACTTTGGTTAAGTATGGTAAAAAATTTGACAATTATAAAAATGATAGCTAAACGTAATTGATAATATCATGCAGTAATATGTTTTCTCTTTGAATCATCATTAACAATGCCGCGAGCAAGACGATCAAATGTTTCCTGCTACAAAGCTACGGATTGACGTGATTCATTGGATAGGTATAGTTGAGAACCTGGAGGGTGACAAAGATTTCCCGCGGGATGTTATGAACTAAATCCACGCAGACGAAGACGCGGGCATCAGTATAATATAATCTTCAGTCGAATTGGGGTCAATCGACGATTGGGGTCCATACCTTTGCATCGTTCAGACACGTTTAGTTACTAAATAAAATCACTCGCTACTTGACTAAAATACTAATGTATTCCGAACTAGCCTTATGTATACTTACTTCTTTTATTTAGGTACAACTGCATACTCAAATAAAACATTAATTTTAAAACGTATCATATATTTTTGAAGTCATCAACTGAAATAAAATTTATAGAGAGTAATAGATTGTATTGCCACCTTCTGATAAGTGTCGGATAGCCTAACCGTAAATTTTGTCACTTTCTTACTTTATGTCAAGTGACAAAGACAAAATATGCGAATAGGCTATCCGACACTTATCAGAAGGTGGTGAAAATGGCCCTTAATATTTTAAATTAAACAGGATACAGGTACCTAATCCAGTAGCTATCACAATACGTGCAGAATCCGTTGTCCATAAAGCTAAAGTAATTTTCATCTGTAACTAAGTGTAAATTAAAAATTTTATTTTTAAATACAAGCTTTTAGTAGCTACATCATTAGACTCATCATCATCATTATCATCTAGGATCAGAGTTCTTGTCATGACGAATCAAACGAGCCCAAACTCGATGGGGTTACATCGTTTTATTACAGAGTTCCGATAGCCATCTTCCGTCTCCAGCATCAGATCAGCTCCATGTCACAATAATATTGCATTGTCATCCGATTTACACATACGTGCAAAATTTCAGCTCAATCGGATACCGGGAAGTGGTTCTAATTCATCTTGCAAGATTTGACCCAAACAAACAAATAAATACTTAAACAAAGTAAGGGATGCGCTGAACGGTTTACCATCCATAGACAATAATAGATACCATCGAGCTGATATCATGATGGAGAAAAGGGCGGACTACTGACTGTACCTCTATTATTATGTTAGGCCTATGGCACACATGAATTTCCTGATACGTGACCATACCATATCTTCTTTTCCGCAATTTTATGTTCATCTCAATAATTCATTTCTTTCGCAATCAGCAATATTCGCACGTAGAATTAAGTTAACAGTAATTATCTCCACTCTATCTTATGTTATTTTATTAGTATATAAGTCTAATTTAATTACAGTACTCAACAAGTCTGTGTTTCTCTACCTCTTTCTTAAGGTTGATTATACGGGTCTGCCCGCGAAATTCAAATTTAAGAGTGGGTGTGCGTTCGTTAACAGTAAACAGATTTGATTTTTACAGTAGTAGATCAAGTTTCAATTGTCCGAAAAAAAAACACGCAAAAATTACATCATACTGCCAAGGGACGTGCTTGGGCAAAAACATAAAATGATGAAATTTGTTCGATGATAAAAAATCCCGAAGTTAGGTCTAATTTTTAACCAATATTCATTTATTTTCAATGTGTTGCATATTACAGAGCCAAAATTTTTACATTGATATTATCAAGAGAGTAGCCTAGTGAATTGAAAAGAAAATGAAAATTTTACGAGTTAGAAAGTATTTGGCGCTTACTACACTCCTATTCCGCGCAAAACGCTTTCTTTTGTCGCGCCTCACATGAGGTTACGGCTATGTTTTATTTCATCGCGAAATCTGTTTTTTTTTGGGTGTTATACGCGTTCTTAATTTGGTTTTTCGATTTGTAAACTAATATGACAAAGTAGGCTTATGGCATTTTAATTGCGCCATTGGCAGTATCATCTTCACAGGTTTACACTAGTGGTTCGCCCCGAACTGAGACCTCGCGGTAACGGTATCCCATGATTATTCATTCAATCGATACATGATAACCAAAACTGACATTATTATTATGCCCGTTTTCACCAAACATACCTAAATCATCCCCTAAGTAGGAGTCTCTTAACGTAGGTAGCTCCTAAATACAATCCTAAGTCCTAACATCCGTCCCAATATCCTTTTAGGTGTCCCGTACAGGATCGTGATAAATAAGTTGACAGAAAACATCAATCACCTAACTTATAGGTAGCCCGTAAAGGTTAGGGAACGTTAGTGAAAACATTGAATTATTATGTAGGTACTAACGAGTGAAACCGGGTTACGGGCATCTGTACAAATCGTCATCTATCGACGCGAATAGAAAATATACAATATTTAACTAAAATTTAACTAAAAAATAATTTTAATTGAATAATATGGTACAAAAAAAATTACAATACAATTATTGTATTATAATAAGTAACTAAATAATAATGGTCGACGCAAAACTGTTTTTGGGATAGGTCGTTAGTCGTAACTCGTAGTTCCATGGGAATAGTTACTGACTGCGCCATCTATTAGCATTATTGTGAAGCTATGTTGATGCTACATGAATTACTGATGTACATTAAAAATTAAATAATCTCGTTTCTTTATAATATTCATATAATTTTAGTATTTGTTGTTCAAGTACAGGATATAAGTGACCTAAAAACATAAAATCAGTTTGAAAATCCATAGCGGATTTTCCTAGAGAGCGTCTTCAAGCGAGCGTATAAAATCGCCACTTTGAAAGCCCCCCATTTCGTCAATTTTAAGGGAAAAATTAAAAAAAAAATATTTTTGTACTCAGTTCAAAATTATCTTTAAAATGATACGTAACAATTTTATGTAACGCGATATTTTTTTTTTTACTTCGCATTCGCTTCTATGAGAGCCCCCCTGAAATAAAGATTTTTATAACTTTTTAAGCCATTTTCGGCTGGAGGCCATCGGTTTACATATTATATCTAAATTTGAAGTAATTACGTTCAGTAATTCAAAAGTTATAAGGCTCTGACAGACGGACGGACGGACGGACGGACAAGTGCAAATCGCTCTAGTTAACTCAAAGACCTTCGCTTCGCTCGGTCGATAAAAATCTTTACTTGAAAGTGACCAGTTTAAGAAATTAATCAAAATATCCAGTTGGACGTGAGTTACTCACAAATTAGTCGATATTGTGACTAATTTCTTAAACTGGACACTTTCAAGTAAAGATTTTTATATAAACCTGTGAAGATGATACTGCCATTGTCGCATGTTAGAATGCCATAAGCCTACTTTGTCGTATTAGTTTACAAATTGCGAAAAACCAAATTAAATTTGAATTTCGCGGGCAGAAGTGTGTCTTCCACCTTAAAACGTCTCTCTACAAGAACACGCCATATTTGTTGTATAACGCAACAGGCTCTAACACCATATTCTTCTCCTTGAGCCAAAAATCAGCTCGCGAAACGCGTTCATTGAGCGAATTAGCTTATCTGATTACTGAAGGGGTCCGAAAATCAAACTTACATACATAGGTATGTAAGTTTGATTTTCGGACCCCTTACCCCCTTAGGGGTTGAATTTTCAAAACCCCTTTCTTAGCGCATGGCTACATTCTAATAGCTTATAGCTATCTGTAAGCCAAGAGCGTCGCCAGCCGATGGCCAAGGGGGGGGGGGGGGCAAGTTGATATTATTGATTGAAGATTTGGCAGCGGTATCTGGATTTCAATGATGAAGTATCTACTACCTACTACTATATTTTTCAAATGTCTAGGGGGGGCAGCTGCCCCTAACTACCCCCCCTTGGCGACGCCCATGCTGTAAGCTAAACAGCCAGATCCGTCCAATGGTTTGAGCTGTGAGTTAATAGATCAGTCAGTCTGTCATTCAGTCAGTCACCTATTTTTTTTTTTTATTATTTAGATTTAGGTGTCTTGATGGACGTACGGTCATGTAATTTTGATAGTTTCTAACTTTGAAGAAAACCACCTACTATACTTAAATAAATGTTACAGTTTTTGCAATTCACGAAGGCGAGTGAGCTTTACTTGTGGTTACTTCGTGTACATGCACATTGCATAAGTGTGCGTGCCTGTCAAAGCCTAGGTGGGAGCGGGCAGGCGCGAGTATTGCGCTCGCTCACACTTATACAGATACGACACACACACAACCATAAGTCAGTCGCCCTCGTGAATTGCAAGAACTATACAGAGTATTTTTACGCTTTCCCTTATGTTATTTACATTTTCATACTTTTCTAAAATATTTCTATGTGAATTGACTTTAATCGCACCAACCTATAACGACAAGTCAACGCTTATCATACTCGTAATATGAGTTCACCTAATCTTTATTAATTATATATCACAAAAATGTCTTTAGATAACAAACAAAATGTTTTCAAATTAATGAGTATGAAATAAGCAAAGAATTACCTACATATTACAACGTACTGTTTAAATTAAGAGACAATTAATTCACCAAATAAATAATATAGTTCTTATTTACAATCTAATCTAAACAACAAGTACCTACTTAATACATTAATGAAAGTAAAAAAAAACTTAGATTGAATTACAAATTAAATGCAAAACTAATTTTTAGGCTGTAAATAGAATGAATTAAGAAATACGTTGCGAGGAACAAGAAATGATGCATAAAAGATCGATGGAAATTAAATAGATAAAGTTGTTTAAATGGTCAAATTCTCAGAATAGGCTATTCAGAATCAGAGTCAGAATTTATTTATTGCATCCTAAACTATTAAATTAACACTTGCGACCTCATAAAATCAACGATTAAAAACGTCATAAAATCAACGATTATATCATAATAATATGCAAATAAAAGCAATTAAATAATAATATTAAACATATTACCTATGGAAAGATGCCTTTAGAGGTTTTCTACAATCTGACATTTTATTGAAACCAGTTTGAATTTTCTAAAGTTAATATTAAGTAATTAAAGTGAATGACAGACAACAAAAGACTTTCATTTTCTACCTTGTAATTAGGGAATAGTACATTACACATCTAGGGCAGTAAAATAAGAAATGTCTCAGATCAGATGTAATTGTTGTCCGAGGCGAAGCCGAGGTCAATAAACATGTGATCTGAGGCTTTCTTATTTACTGCCCGTGGTGTGTATACTATTTTTCTCACCTCCGGGCGGAAAGCGTCAATTTTCCTCCCGCTGCGCTAAACGAAAATGTTGCTTTCCGCCTCCGTCGAGGAGAAAAATAGTATACACACCACGGGCAGTAAATAAGAAAGCCTCAGATCACATGTTTATTGACCTCGGCTTCGCCTCGGACAACAATTACATATGATCTGAGACATTTCTTATTTTACTGCCCTAGATGTGTAATGTACTATTTCTCCTCGATGGAGGCGGAAAGCGACATTTTCGTTTAGCGCAGCGGGAGGAAAATTGACGCTTTCCTCCCGGAGGTGAGAAAATATTTAAACATCCAAGTTACATTAGCTCCCGTAACCAACATTTTGACAGTTTAGGGTCACACAAAGGTAGAATGACCAAGTAAAGTGAATGAGATGTACGGTGTAAAGTAGATCAAAAGGTACCAATCAAAATACCTTTAAAACTTTATACCGCTAACTAGCAACATTTTAGCTGCCATTAACAAATTAAGAATTTAAGCATCTACAGACTTCCCAACAAGCCGACTTAATGTCATCTTCTTCCTGATGCAGTGGCTCCTTCCGAATCGTCTGAATTCAGTCTACCTAGTGGGGGGTCTTAACTGAACCACATGGCGCGATATCGTCCATAGAAGGGTTACAATCCTTCGGTGGAAGGGGTCACGTCCCTCTGTAATACGGGAGGAGGGGGGGGGGGTCTGCCAATACTGCGCTTTCCAGTGCGAGGTCGTCACTCCAGCATCTTGGGACTCAAACAAAAGACAATAACTTAATATAATATGTTTTATTATAATAGAACAAGTAGGCTCAGAGTCGCTCAGCGGGCGATGGACAGCTAATTTCCGTTGGGGTTTTGTAAGCAACGGTAGCCAGCGGTTTGTAGTACTTAGGGAGATGGTAGCGGTGATGCCGACTAAGTCCATTTGTAAGGCCAACCACATGACACATCCCGCTTTTCTACGGTTGGCACCACGATTTTTAGGGATGACAAGTCTATCTGTTGGCCAACCAAGGCCGAACTTACAGCCAACGCAAAATAATTGCTTCTAGGGCTATATTTGTAGTATCAATGTGAGATCAAATCTTATGATGATGAGAGCCTTGCAACTATGTTAACACTGGCAACACGCAATGATCGTAGGTTTTGGATTTCAGACACTGAGGGATTTTGCACAAGAAGACATTTCGAAGGTTCCCAAACGCTGATTAGCCGAGTTTGCTGTCATTAAATGACTACCGTAGGTATAGTAAAAGATGTTTTTTGTACAGATCTGCTGAGTTTCTCGCTGACTCTATTCGGATGGTAAATCTTGACCTGTCACTTTCATAAGCGTAGGCCGATATGAATGTGACGTAGGTCGCAGTGTTGGCACGTCTGTAGATGCTGGAAGGCGGTGGGGACACAATAACGTGTCGTTTAGGACAATCAGATGTACTGCGCGAACTGGATCCAGTAGGTGGCGTTGAGCACGGCGAACAGCAGAGGGAAGAAGACGCGCGAGAAGCGGTCGATGCTGACTGCCCGCATGCGGGCCTTGGCTGCTTCGGCCGGCTCCTGCAAGGAAACAGGTGCATTAGGTCGCCATCTTTAAGATGTCCACGGCTGGACATCGGTCTCTAACAAGGACCGCCACATAACAAGTGGGAGACTTGTGTTCAGCTGCTCATTATATTTTATCCATTATTATCATTTATCTGTCCACCTATAGCGTAGAAACTCCCGCGTTTCCCGGTTTGGGGTTGCCATTTTATTTATTTATTTATTACTAGCTGATGCTCGCGATTCCGTCCGCGTGGATTTAGTTTTTAAAATCCCGCGGGAATTCTTTGATTTTCCGGGATAAGCCTATGTCACTCTCCAGGTCCTCAACTATACCCATGCAAATCACGTCGATCCGTAGCTCTGTTGCGGCGTGATTGAAGGACAAACCAACAAACACACTTTCGCATTTGTAATAATATTAGTATGGTTTGCATTCATGTATCTACTAGTCACATCACACATAGTATACATCTAATAATGTTATGGGGTTAGATTACATGAGGCCACGTCAGGGCGTTGCAGTTTCATTATTGGTACTAAGTAAATAAAAAGGTAATATATTAATTTTAATATAAGACGAGTAATTTATTGGATCCATTCGGGCATTGGCATTTGGCACATTGGCTTGCCCTCCGACTTCTATCGGTTTATGGCGTTATGTTATTTGCCCGTGGGCCGCCCCAATGGGCGAGGAAAATGACCCCTGAATAGGAAATACTGCCATGGCTTTCGAACCTAATTTCTTATTTGATGACAAGATAGTCCTTGACTGCGATCTCACCTGATGGTAAGTAACGATGCAGTCTCAGATGGTAGCGGTCTAACTTGGAAGGGGTATGGCAGTGAAAATTCAACCCATACCCCTATTCAGGCTTGAAAGTCGATGAGCTATGTCAGTTATTCCGTTAGTCTACGGTTTTCCTTATTTTTATTTGATCCCAGTGATGATCATCATCAGTAACTGATTAACGGCTCACTAGTCGCTACTGAGAAAGATCCCCCTTCTTCCAGGTCTTCTCTCAGAGAAAGGTCCAGATTTCCCAAACATTTTATTTGGAAAACAAAATTCGGATCAACCCTTCCTAGAACTACAGTCGAGAATTCTCGGATTCGGATCGGATGCTGTACGGTCAGAGCCCTCCCCCCTTCCCCCCTCCCTCAGAAGAGATATAATAAAGACAAACTCACAAAATGTTAGCGAGATTTATCTTGGTCAGTCAATGTCCTAATTTCATAGCCAATCAATCACAGCGGTGACAACATAATCCCTTGGTGCGTGATTGTTTTTTTCGCATACGACCCAAAGTCCTCGACACAGATTCGCAATGATAAAATCCAAAATTTTTGTAGGTACCTATTCGCGTCAGAATAGCTCTGGACTGTCTGAATGCGATCTCACTTGATGGTAAGTGACGACGCACTCTAAGATGACATGGCAAATTTTAACCGACTTAAAAAAAGGACCCAATTCGTCGGAATCGTTTTTTTAGTATGTTCACCGATTACTCGAAGACGTGTGAACCGATTTTAGAAATTCTTTTTTGTTTCAAAGGGCATACTTCTGAGGTGGTCCCATATAAATTTTATCGAAATCGATCGAGCGGTTTTTAAAATATCAACAATAAATTTAATACTTTGTATAGCGTGTATGTAATGTAGTAAAGCGGGAGTTTGAAGTCGGTTGATTAAACCCATACGGCATACCGTATCGGTAATCGATTTCTAAATTAAACCCATAAGTTTAATTAGAAACCGATTCAAGGCTTCGAAATTTGACGACCTTCCTGGCGTAGTGGTGAGCGCTGTGGCCTTATAACTGAGAGGTCTCGGGTTCGATTCCCGGCGGGGTCAATTTGGGAATGTATAATTTCTGAATTGTCTCTGGTCTGGTCTGGTGGCTTTGGCCGTGGCTAGTTATCACCCTACCGTCAAAGACGTGCCGCCAAGCGATTTAGCGTTCCGTCACGATGGCGTGTAGAAACCGATTATGGGTATGGGTTGAATTTACAATGCCATTGCATTCCCCTTACAAGTTAGCCCGCTACCATCTTAGACTGCATCGTCACTTACCATCAGGTGAGATCGCAGTCATGGACTATCATGTCATCGAATAAAAAAATTCAGTTACTACACGCCATCGTGTCGGAACGCTAAATGAAGGAGGAAATTTATTTATTTTTTATTTGCTCACATATAGGGTTACAAACAGCAAACATGAGACCCAGTCAGGGTTTATTATTGTACTAGCTGCCCGGACAGACTTCGTTCTGTCAAATAAATTAAAAGTAAAAATTAAATAAATGTAACGTTTTTTTTGTTTGTTTTTTTTAATTAAGTATTAAAACCTTCCGTGGACCTTAAGGAACATACAAAAAAATAAATTAACCGAATTGGTCCATCCATTCTTGAGTTATGCGAGTTATATATATATAGATATATAGAAGAAGATAGATAGATTGTATATTGTATTGCAAATGTTACAATAATCCTTACTAATATTATAAATGCGAAAATGTGTTTGTTTGTTGGTTTGTCATTCAATCACGGCGCAACAGAGCTACGGATCGACGTGATTTTTTGCATGGGTATAGTTGAGGACCTGGAGAGTGGTTGGGCATATAGGCTGCTTTTTATCCCAGAAAATCAAAGAGTTCCCGAGGCATTTTAAAAACTAAATACACGCAGACGAAGTCGCGTGCATCAGCTAGTATTAAATAATTTAATAAAACTAAAATATATACCTACTTAGTTCAATTTAGTAAAACTAAAATATGTATTTCAACTAGCTGACCGGCGAACTTCGTACCGCCAACTTATCTACATAAATAAAACAAATAAACTATCCTAATAAAAAAAAACAATCCTATCTTTCAAGTTGGATTAAACCGCACACGGTGTGCAAATTTGAAGTAGTTTAGGAGTCCATCGCGGACTTGCGGACAAACAACGTGACACGTAATTTTTTTTTTATGACATGCAAATTTAATTTTGGATCCAGAAAATTTCATATATACAATACTAGGTATATTAAACCTAAATTTAATTCTAAAATTAGAACTAAAATAAAAACTAATTAAAATCTAAAACCCCATCCAAGCCACCGCAGTGTGGCATAGTACCCAAGATGCTGGCAGCATTACCCCTTTGGATGGCCAAGCTAATCCTTTGGCCAAGGTAGCTGCCAGCTCTTGGATCCCCGGTAGACTCGATCACTCTTTTCGATATCTCTAAAAAAAGTGCGCGAGCCTCCGGACCCCACGGCCCCAGGGTCTCTACACCAAAAGGCGCAAATATGAAACCACTGTCAAGTTTTTCATATTTGCGCCTCTTAGCCTGTTCGGTGCTAGTAGCCGCTGCACCCGCCACAGAGGAGGTCGCATGGATGTGGGAAGCAGCTAGAGTATCTACACAGGTGGCATCCCACACAAGCGACCTCCCTGTCCTCCAAGGAACAAGCGTCATACCATCAGGTCTCTTGCCATCACTACGTGCCAAACCAATAGGTTCTAATACAGCTGGAATTTATATATATTAAGATTTAGTGAGTCAATTATGTCGATAAAAATCATCGTCAAGTACCTTCGGCTTGCCGCCTCTGTCATCGAGGATGATGTTGACCAGGCAGTACTCCATTAATGCCATGAACACGAAACTGCAAAAGAAAAGACGTTGGATTCGATAACAAGCATACTGATAGGTATACAATATGCTACGTTATTCTTAAGTTAGCTGTTGAGATATACTTACCAACTTACTTCTTACTAATATTATAAATGCGAAAGTGTGTTTGTTGGTTTGTCCTTCAATCACTCCGCAACAGAGCTACGGATCGACGTGATTTTTTGCATGGGTATAGTTGAGGACCTGGAGAGTGACGTAGGCTACATTTTTATCTAGGAAAATCAACGAGTTCTTGCGGGATTTTAAAAACAAAATCCATGCGGATGAAGACGCGGGCATAAACTAGTGTCATATAATTCTTCTTAAGTTGAGCTTTATGCCATCAGCAATAGATTGAATTGACTTCATATCAAATTGATGGCTAAAGATGTTACTTATGGCTAATCCTTACTTAAATACCTACTATAATTATATATTGATAAAGTGTGTTTGGTTTGTCCTTCAATCACGGAACAACGGGTCGACGCGATTTTTTGCATGGGTATTGGGTATATTTGAGGACTTCGAGTGACATTAGGCTATATTTTATTCCGGAAAAACAGAGAGTTCCCGCGGGAGATGAGATAGATGGATAGATAGTAACTTACACAATACCTACATCTTCATCACTAGCATTGCACTACTGAGCGCAGGTCTCCTCTCAAAAAAGGGTTATAGGCCATAGTCCACCACGCTGGCCCAATGCGAATTGGCGGATTTCACACACCTTCGAGAACACTATATAGAACTCTCAGGTGTGCAGGTTTCTGCGCGTTGTTTTCCTTCACCGTTAAAGCATGTGATGTTTACTTTCTTAAACGCACATAGCTTCGAAAAGTCGGAGGTGCGTACCCGGGATCGAACCTTTTTTTTTAAATTGATAACAGGGTGTCCCCTTTCACAAAAAGGGTCCTTATTTGCTACTTTTTATTTTCTTGAATTCTTATTATCGGTTGAAGTTTAGTTTATTATATCATTTTTTACAATTCGTCAATTTATAATCATTCAAATTTCTAATTTATAATTCGTATTTATTATTTTTAATCTAAGAAAGGTATTATGCGTATTTATCAAATCTAGGGATCGAACCTGTGACCCCCCGAATAGACCACAGTCCAACTAGGCTATCACTTCACAGTACTTACACAGTACACACAGACATGAAGGCATCGACGGCTTTGAGATAGGACACCGGCGGAAGCTGCGCTTGCGACTTGGCGTGCTGCGTGGACAACGTCAGCAGTGACGTCACGCCCAGCGTCACGCGCGCCGGCGCCGCGTCAGGCTTGATCCAGAACGAAACCCACTGCAAGCAACACCGAGCGGTCTTCAGTAACTATACCGGGCTATTTATTTATATATATATTATACTCATGACACATATTATATTTTATCTACTCCAGCATCGAAAAGTTCCAATTTCGAATTTGACAGCTGAATCGAAATGAACCCTCTTTCGGTTTTGCTTCTCATTTCGATGCAGCTCGTTGTATGGGAGCTGAATCGAAATGGTTATCTTCTTAAAATAGGATATCTAAAGCTATGGCTCTGAGTTCTGGCACTTTTGTACCGTTCATATGACAGAGGCGCCACAGGCGGCTGGTGGCGGCTTACGGAGTTACTTTTTGTTGACAGAGGCGCCACAGGCAGCTGGTGGCGGCTTACGGAGTTACTTTTTGGTACTTTATTGAGCCTACGGGTATCGCAATTCGCTGCCAAGCTGTGCAGTTTGCTTTTGTGTTGTTCGCTCCGAGTGTGCTCCGAGACCGTCTCGTCGAGCCCTCGTCGAGCGATTGAATTGCGATACATCCCGCAGTGCTCGCGGCTCGCGTTTTCCGCCGCCCGTCGCGTTCCCCGGTGCCAGTGGTACTCGCCGCACTCGTGCGGCTTGAGGAAGCGGCCGGGTTCGACCCGCGTCGGCGCCCCTGCGCCCCGCCCGCGAAAACTGCGCGGCCTAAAATCCCGCGCTTTTTTAATAATAAAAAGCCGTCGGATTGCCAACACTAACCGTCAAACCTCATACCGAGCGGGGTCGACTGAGCGTGTACGCGGGCGCCTAAGCTGGGTCTCCCTTAGGGGTCTCGCCTGGCTGGGTAGCACGCGATTGCGCTTGGTCTCCCTGCAAGGGACGCAGTGTTGTTGCACCCACCGCTCCATCGCGATTACTGCGACTCCATGCAATAATGTCCGACGAACCGCCTCGACCGCCTCGCCCGCAACGCGCGGGAAGTGGCAGAAAGGGTATCCCGCGTGCAATCGTACGACGGGATATCTTCGACCAATCCATCACGCCCTTTACTACCGAAAGACGCCCAACGCCGATGCAGACGGCGCCGCCACGCCGCCTTTCGGACCCCACGTCCTCGAGCAGTGAGGACAGCTCCGACGACGCCGCGCCGCAGCCGATCACTGCCGCCGGAACATTGGCTCCGGCAGGTGAGTTGGTCAAGCGCGCGCGCCCGAGTTCGTCCTCCTCGGGGAACACCGACGGCCAGGAGGACAAGCGGACGAAGCTGTCTGCCCGCTCAGCCCTACGACCATACCACTCGTCAGACGAGTCGCCGCGGTCACCCAGCCCAGCGGCTCGCCCCCGCGCTCGAGAGGTGCTCCCCCCGCCCCCGCGGATCACCCCCACACCACAGCAGGAGGTGCGCCCCCCGCCCTCCGCTCCCGCGCCCGCAGGTGAGACGGCAAGTCATGCCGTCCCTGTCGCGCGCCCACCTACCACCGACGCGACGGCACATATCGCCGTCCCTGTCGCGCGCTCGCCGACGATGGATGCGACGGCACATATCACCGTCCCATCCAGTCAACCAACAGCATCGACCTCTCAAGCGGGGTCCGCAAGCTGGCCGAAGGACTCGACCAGCTATGCGGGCCTCGCCTCGCCCGTACCGATGGACCTGACTCGGCCGCACTCCCCTCTGCCGAGCACGTCCTACGCCGCGGCGGCCGCGGCGCCGTCCGCGCCACGCCGCACTCCACCGCCCGCCGAACACCGCTCGACCCAGCAAGCGGGCCGTGCGGCCCCGCCTGCTGCGCCAGCGGCCGGCCAGCCGCAGCAACCTCCCCGCTCACAGTACCCGCCGCTAGTAGTGGAGTGCCTTCCCAACTGGACGAGGCACTTCCAGGCCATCCGGCGCGACCTGGGATTCGCGCCGAACGCCAGGCCATTGGGCAGGGGAGTCCGCTTCCTGCCGCAATCCGCCGACGAGTTCCGGGCTGTGCAGCGCTACCTAACCCAGGCGGCGCTCCAGGACAGTACCATCTCATGGTACTGCTACAGCCCGGCCACCGAACGCCCCGCCAAGGTGGCGGTGAGAGGCCTGCCAATGGACACACCGCCGGAGGAGGTGGTCGAGGCCCTCAAGCATATCGGCTTTCCCGCCGAGAGCGCCCGAGCCATCCCGCCGAAAGTCGGCAAGCACGGCTGCACTTACTTCGTGCAGCTGGCGCACATGTCGTCCGAAGAGCTCCGCCAGCTGTACGCAGTGACGGAACTATTATGTATGCCGATGGTCACCGTCGAGGCCTGGCGCGGAGGTACCAAACCGCCCCAGTGCCACCGGTGCCAGGCATATGGACACTCGTCCCTGAACTGCCACCGACCCTTCAAATGCATCCGGTGCGCAGGCGCCCACTCGGTGCAAGTCTGCCCGCACCCGCGCGATGGCACGCCCACCTGCGCGAACTGTGGGCAAAGTCATGCCGCCAACGACAGCCGGTGCCCGCATTACAAGCGAGAGGCGCGGAGGAGAGGCATCGCCTTGCCTCCGCCCCCGCCACGGGCACCCAGCCGTCCCCGCCCGCAACCACGCGCAGAGGGCGCGCAGGCGACCGCTGCGCCGCGCGCTCCGCGCCCCTCGTCACCCGCGAGAGCCGCCCCGCCTAACGCCGCTGGGGGCTCCACCACCACCCTCCCAGCGGCAGCCAACCCACCCACCGAGCGGGGACAGGCGCTGCGCGGTAGGCGCAGGAAGCGCAACCGCGGCCGCCGTCCCGCTCGCAACGAGCCAGCCGCCGCCTCCACGCCTCAGCCGAGGCAAGCGAGGCAAGCGCCCACACAACCGGCCGCGCAGGTGCAATCCCAGGCGCCTGCGCCGACACGACCTGCGCCGACTCAACCTGCGCCGACTCAGTCGGCGCCGACCCGACCGGCGCCGACCCAATCGGCCCCGACCGCCCCCGCCGCCACAGCCCGGCCACATTCGCCGACGCCTGCCGCTTCTCGGGAGCAAACTCGCCGCTCGCAGCGGATTGCTCCTGAGAGAGCGCAGGCGCAAGCTCGCGTGCAGCAGCAAGCGCGCGAGCAACAATCTGCACCATCACGCGCTGCACCGCGCGCCGCGCCGCGCACTGCCCGGCGCGCAGCCCCACCTGCCGAGCAACACACCGCCTCCCAACCGCCTCCCCCCGCACCTCAACAGGGGGAAGCGAGACACAGCCCGGACATCATGGCCATAGTCCGGGTTGTGTTAGAGGCAATAACGACCGGGCTGACAACATACCTACAGGGACAGGGCGCAGTACAGGCGATCGCAGCAGGGATGGCGGTCTTAGCGCGACTCCCGTCCTGCTGAGGGTCCTGTACTGGAACCCGGGCGGCATCAGAGGCCACATCCGCGAGCTCACAACACTCGCCCAGTCGCAGGATGTCCACGTCATCCTCCTGGGCGAGACCAAGCTTGCGGAACACGTCGAGCTCCGTATCCCGAACTTCTTCGTGTACCGGCGCGACGAAGTCTCTCCCCGGGGTCACGCCTTCAGAGGAACGGCGGCCCTGGTGCGGAGGGACATTGTACATGAAGAAGTTGAACACGCACCATACACATCCCTGCGTACGCAGGGAGTGCGTGTTCACGCCGGGGAGGAGGAGCTCCTCCTGTATGCCGCCTACCGACCACCTGCCACGACTTTCTGCAGCACCGACGTCCACACACTCCTCGAGTCGCACGCCCCCACACTAGTCGTGGGTGATCTTAACGCGAAGCACCAAGCCTGGGGCTCGCGCGTCATCACCCCGGCCGGAAGGGCTTTACTCGAGGACAGCGAGCGCCACCAGTACGGTATATTGGGTCCAGGAGCACCGACCAATATACCGTCAAACCCCCACTACCACCCGGACGTCCTGGACATCGTGCTGCACTACCGGATTGACCACCCCATCAGTGTCGAGCCACTCTATGACCTCGACACTGAACACCTGCCGATACTGGTCACGCTTAACCTCCAGCGCGACTTCACCATACCGCGTCCTCCCAGAGCCAAGACCAACTGGGAGAAGTTCGCCGCCGCGCTGTCGGAGCTTGAGCTCGCAGGTCCCATCTCGACCCCAGTGGACGTTGACCGGGCCGCCAACACCATCATGGCGGCCATCCAGACGGCCAAACAGGAGGCCACCACCACCATGCCCCCCACTGGTCGACGTGACCTGCTCTCGAGCTCGCTCCGCGACATGCTGAGGAGGAAGCGCGCCCTGCGCAAGCTATGGGCGCGCACTCGCTGTCCGACGGTCAAGCGTGACCTCAACCGCCTTGCACAGGAAGTGAGGCTAGCACTCGGCGCCCGCGAAGATGATGACTGGGAGAAGACCATCGACGCGGCAGCCGAGTCCGAAACAACGCTGTACCACCTGTGCAAGACCCTCACCGGATCAGACTCACCCGTCTACCCTTTGCTGGACAGCCAGGGTAGGCGAAGATACTCCGCGCATGACCGAGCTGAGATCATGGCGGAGTATATGGAGGCGCAGTTCACCCCCAACCCACCGGCCAACGACAATGCGTACAGGCACCACACCGAGCTCGACCACCAAGTGCGGGAATTCCTGTCGGCCCAGACTCCTCCGCTCCGGGGGGACGAGTTCATCTCCCCGTCTGAGCTGAGGAAAGCCGTCATCCGTCTCCCCAAACGGAAGGCGGCAGGCTACGACGGAATTCCGATCGCCGCACTTCAGCAGCTGCCAAGAAGAGCCCTCGTAGCGCTAGCGAGGCTCTTCAATGGCATACTCCGCACGGCACACTTCCCGGAGACCTGGAAGAGGGGGAAGGTCATCACCATCCCCAAACCGGGTAAGGACCGCCGCCTCCCAGGAAGCTACCGCCCCATCACCTTGCTGCCGCACATCGCCAAGCTGTTCGAGCGTCTGTTGCTGCGAAGGCTCACCCCGTACATCCGCTTACGGGATGAGCAGTTCGGCTTTCGCAGCAACCATTCCACGACGCTCCAGCTGGCGAGAGGACTCCACCACATCGCCAGTGATAAGAACAAGGGCCACTGCACCGTCGGGGTCTTTCTCGATATCGAGAAGGCCTTTGACCGTGTATGGCACACCGGACTCCTGGCGAAGCTCCTCTCAACCGATTTACCACCAGCGATTGTGCGGCTGGTGGCTTCCTTCCTGGACGGGCGGTCCTTCCACGTCTCCGTGGAGGGCGCGGACTCCCAGCCGCGCCCCATCCGTGCCGGAGTGCCCCAAGGCAGCTGCCTCTCTCCGTGCCTGTACGCGTTGTACACCGACGACATCCCTACCCTCGCCGGACACCTGCGCGAGGGGGAGGAAGACGTGCTGTTGTCGCTCTACGCCGACGACAGCGCGTATCTCGCGTCGTCGCACCACCAGATCGTCGCCTGCAACAAGATGCAGCGCCTGTTGGACCTGCTTCCGGAGTGGCTGGACAAGTGGAGGATGGCCGTCAACGTGGGGAAGACGGCCGCGATCCTGTTCGGCATCCGGAAGCCTATACGTCAGCTCCGACTCCGAGGGCAGGACATAGAGTGGCAAACTTCGGTGTGCTACTTGGGGTGCCGCATCGACCTCAGCCTGAACCTGATTCCCATGGTCAATCACGTGGTGAGTCAGGCTAAGGCGGCACTGTCGATGCTTCACCAAGTCTTCACCTCAAGCTTATCGCCGAAGACCAAGCTCCTCATCTATGGAGCCTATGTCCGCTCTAGACTGACGTACGCGGCCCCAGCCTGGTATGCGTTCTGCTCAGCATACCAGAAGCGCCGCCTACAGGTCCAACAAAACAAGTGCCTCCGTCTGATCGTTGGAGCTCCGAGGTACGTGAGGAACGATGTGATCCATCGCGACCTCAAGACGCCCACCGTGGAGGAGTACGTCCGTACACTGGCGCGGCGCATGTTCGCCAGCGCCGACAACGGACCGTACGAGCACCTCCACGGAATCGCACCGCTAGCCAGCCGACCAGCGACCGGGCGTCCTCTACCTCGTGAGCTCCTGCGATCGCCACCACCGAGGAGGCACGCAGGCGACCACAGCGACGACGACGCGAGATCCACCGGACTTGACCTCAGCTCCGCGCACGGTGGCGACACCATCGCCCGTAGCGCGGAGCACTCCACCGGACTTGACACCGCCCCGCTCGCGGCGGCTATCTGCCCGCCAGCGATGCGGGGCCCCTGGCGATACACTGGCCCCGCGCTCGATGACGACCCTTTCGTCAGTAGCGCGGGGCCCCACACCGAACACGACACCGCTCCGCTCGCGGCGGCGACTTGCCCGCCTGCGACGCGGGGCCCCCGGACCGACACCGGTCCCGCGCACGGCAGCGACTCTATCGCCCGTAGCGCGGGCCCACCCTCTGGACCCGACACCGCTCCGCTCGCGGCGGTGACTTGCCCGCCTGCGACGCGGGGCCCCCGGACCGACATCGGTCCCGCGCACGGCAGCGACTCTATCGCCCGTAGCGCGGGCCCACCCTCTGGACCCGACACCGCTCCGCTCGCGGAGGCGACTTGCTCGCCTGCGACGCGGGGCCCCCAGACCGACACCGGTCCCGCGCACGGCAGCGACTCTATCGCCCGTAGCGCGGGACCACCTACTGGACCCGACACCGCTCCGCTCGCGGCGGCAATTCTGCCCGCCAGCGAGCGGTACTCCTTGAACTGATGTCGGCCCATCGCACGGTGGCGACACCATCGCCCGTAGCGTGGGCCAACACATTGGACACCGCCCCGCTCGCGGCGGCAATCCTGCCTGCCAGCGAGCGGAGCCCTTGAAGCCCCTCCGCAAGGCCCCTGCTCCCCACGGACCAGGAGCCTCAGCCGCCATGGACCTAATTGCCAAGACGGCTGAAAATCCATCACCGGGGAAGTGCTCTTCCCCGCGCCCCGCCCGGGTAATGAGGCCCTGCCTCGAAGCCCGTACCCTCCGCTGGCCACGGCCAGCGAAGACGACCCGTGCTGCTGCTGAGCCTACGGCGTATTTTGTTAATGATTTTATTTTCCTTGTCGTAGATAAAATCTTGTATGCAACTGAACGTAATTAGTCATTTTAATTCTCGTACTATCCTATTTTGATACTCGGCAAGCCTCGTATCAAAAAACAGCACTCGAATTAAAATGACCCTCATGATTTCACTACAGTTCCCTAACCTTTACGGGCCACCTATGTAAATTTAGGTGACGCTTTCTGTCAACTTTGTTATTACGAACCTCTACGGGACAACTAAAGGTGAAAATGACATTGGGATGTCAGGATTGTATTTAGGGGCTACCTACGTTAAAAGACTTCTACTTAGGGGATGATTTAGGTATAATAATATAATAATGTCAGTTTTGATCGTCATGTATCTATTGAATGAATAAGTAATTATGGGATACCGTTACCGCGAGGTCTCAGTTTGGGGCGAACCACTAGTTTATTATACTCAGAACAAAAGTGACCGACATAGCTCTGAGGATTAGCAAGCTGAAGTGGCAGTGGGCAGGTCATATCTGTCGCAGAACCGATGGCTGATGGGGCAGACGTGTTCTGGAGTGGAGACCGCGTACCGGCAAGCGCAGTGTAGGACGCCCTCCAGCTCGCTGGACCGATGACCTTAAGAAGGTGGCGGGAAGCGGGTGGATGAGGAAGACGGAGGACCGTGTTTGGTGGCGCGCTCTCGGAATCGGAATTAAAATTGAAATCGGAATACGCCTTAATGAATTACAGCTAAATACACATTTTGACTTTCATCCCCTCTCCCAAGGGAACCGTGCTGAATTTCGGGATAAAAGGTATCCTATATTATACGTATCGTAGTTTGAACTTAAATCATGCCAAGTTTCATTTAAATCCGTCCATTGGTTTCGGCGTGATGCGCGGCCAAGATACAGACAGACAGACAGACAGACAAAAAATTAAAAAAAAAATGTTTTGGCTTCAGTATCAATTATAGAGTGCCCTCAAACAAAAATTTTCAAAATATCTTCAATGTACAGAATTCGACCTGTTACAATTTATTATATTATAGAAGATAGATAGATAGATAACAAATTCAAAATATTATATTATATATATTTTTCATAATATATAATTTTAAGTGTCGTCTTCAGTTTATAAGATAATGATTCAGAGTTCTTTACAGTATTTTTGAAAATGTCTAGTGACTTAGGGCTAGAGTTCTTTGGCTAAAGATCTGGACTAGTAAAACCTCTACCATGATAACAGAGGCTCTTTAATAAGCTTGATAATACGTGTGGCACCAAGAAGCTGAAGAGAATACTAATTATAAATAGTACCGAATAAGTGTTCTCTGCAGCTGGTTTTCCAGAATTTTTAAGTATCTTACATTCTATTCGACGAGCCATGAGAACGCGAATAATAAGCGTGTAGCGCCATCTAGTAGCAAATTGTGAATTTCATTTTGAATTTCTTTTGTTAACCAAACAAGGAAAAATTTTGTATAGAACTTTACCTAAAAAACTTTCAAAAAGTGAAGTATTCTGAGAGTTGGCAAAATGCCTAAAGAACTTTTGTAATATTTTTTCGTCAAAGCTTAGCACAGTCATAGTCGTATTTGTGGTTAGATTGATTAGATGTGTGGAAATGGGTCGTTGTAGGGGTGGTGGAGACGGCTTCAGGTAGGGTTTTTTAGGGTTCCGTAGTAAACAAGGAACCCTTATAGTTTCGCCATGTCCGTCCGTCTGTCTGTCTGTCTGTCTGTCTGTCTGTCTGTCCGCGGTTTAGCTCAGAGACTATTGATACTAGAAATCTGTAATTTGACAAGGGTATAAATATCAATCACGCCGACAAAGTGGTGAAATAAAATTGTGAAAAATATTTTTTTAGGGTACCTCCCCTACATGACGTAAAGTGATGTAAATTTTTTTTTTTCATCTATCCCATAGTGTGGGGTGTCGTTGAATAGGTCTTTCAAAAACGTTGTGGGTGTGGGAACACCATTTTTCAATTCAGGGATCCGTTTGTGAAATATGATATTTTAAAGTGCTGAATTTTATTAGAGTCAAGTGTCCCCCCCCTCTGCCAGCTAAATGGTTGTATATAGGATACAAGAAAAAATTCACAGCAGTAGTATATATAATGAATTTTAAAGGAAAACTATCACGGCTAAGTAGGGTTCATTAGTGAAGGAGTTATATCGGTTTTTCTAAGTTAGATATTACACGTAGTGTAAGTTGCATATTTTGTAGTATATTATAGTATTTAAACCATGGAACTCAAAATGTATGTTGAGACTTTCAACTACGGAACCCTACACTGCGCGTGGCCCGACACGCACTTGGCCGGTTTTTTTTATTTTTAGCGTTTTAAGAGATGTAGGCGTGATTAGTTTATGAGTGATAAGTTCCGCTCCTGAGTCTATGGCTAACACTAGTATGTATTATAAATGCGAAAGTGTGTTTGTTTGTTGGTTTGTCCCTCAATCACGCCGCAACAGAGCAACGGATTGGCTTGATTTTTTGCATGGACATTTCAAGGGCCTGGTGAGTGACATAGGCTACTTTTTATCCCGGAAAATCAAAAAATTCCGAAATAGGGGATTTTTAAATCTTAATCCACAGAAACGAAGTTGCGTGCATCAGCTAAATACTAATGGCTTAATAATAAGGCAGACAGAATAGTAAAATACAGGGAATGCTAAGAAGAAAAAAAGTCGTGTGGTGTCGTGGGACACCGGACACCAGATAGGAACGAAGTTATTATTATAAAAATATTAATTTCAAGTTCTATTCGAGGTATAAAGAAAATAATTATTCGGGTATACATTTTTATCATGATTTTTTAATTGATAAAATCAAAATGACCCCAGGGAAGCCTAAATATCGATTTTATAAAATATTAAATTTAAAATAATTTTATAAAATAAAAAATGAAAATAGGATTGCGCGCCCCCGGGTGGGCTCGAACGACCATTCTTTCGGTTGGCGGCCGCGCGCGGGCCAATTGAGCCACGGGAGCGATGCACAACTTGTTAAAATTATTATATAAGATATTTTTTAGGCCCTCGTCGCCAAAGTGTCGTTACAACTTTTGGTCTTAATTTCCGCCTAGCCCTTTCGCAACGCGCGATAAGGAACTTCGTTCCAAAAGTGTAGCTACTTGTAACTCACAGACATAATAACAATTAGACACGTCGGTATGTAGGTGTTGAACAGGTGGTACCCCAGGCGCCGCTTCAGCTTGAATATCACTTCCAGACAGGTGAAGTTGCCTGGAAAGATCATTGGTAAGTGTTAGAACAGCGGTCATAGCCTATTAGCTAAAGCTTGTAGCTAAGCTTTTAGCTAAGAATAGAATAGAATAGAAATATTTTTTATTCAAATAAACTTTTACAAGGGCTTTTGAATAGTCGATGAATCTACCACTGGTTCAGAATGCCTTTCCTGCCGAGAAGAACCAGCAAGAAACTCGGCGGTTGCTCTTTTCGAAACAAATTTACAATACAGTAAATACTATGCTATATATGCAGTATTTCCACAATGAGGGAAGTTCCAAAAATACATACCGACTAACTTCTATCTTAAGATGGGCAGACATAAAGTAGCCCCATTCCCGCTGGTGGCACCCGTTCACGAGCATGACGCATGACCCAGCCATATTGCTTCGCTCAACCATATTTGAGGGAACGTAACAACCCGCATCACACGACACCACCACAGAAATGTTTAAAGAGTGCGTGACATACTTATGCTACCCATGTTAAGCTTAATATAGCTAACTTATAGCTAAAGAGCAACTGTCGAGTTGCTTGCTGGTTCTTCTCGGCAGGAACGGCATTCCGAACCAGTGCAGTGGTAGACTCATCGACGATTCAAAAGCAGTTGTAAAAAAGTTTATTTGAATAAAAAACATTTCTATTCTATTCTATTCTATTCTATTTTTTTAGACAAAATTTGGTTTTGCGAGCCACATTCGCTCCCATAACCTCTAGCCAAGACCGCCGTTGACGGACACGTCATGGAGGATCATCTAAGACATCAGCATCTTTTCGGAGAGAGTTTGTTTCCAAACACGAATCTCTTACTTTTCGGAGTAACGTGCGTTTGTCTTTAGCGGGCCTTTAGCAGGGGAGCCGGTGACACAAAAAGTTCTGGATAGCGTAATCAAATTTTTTTATGAGAATTAAAATTATGCTTACGGACAAAATAAGCATACTATGCATTAATTTATAAAGACGATAAGATTAAAAAATATTTTTGTATTGGATAGAAGCAGGCGTTACTTTGCGGAAGTTCATGTTATGTAAGAAAAGGTTAGAATTATTTTGCTATAATCCGCCAACAGAAAAAATCTGTATGGTCAAACATGCAGTAACAAGTAAGCACCGCTCACTTTCCCAAGCAAGCTAGAAAGCAAAGTTCCCAAGCAAGCAATGCCACCACCACTCAATACTTTTACACTACTCTCGACGCACGTTTCGCCCCGACACCGGAGCATCCTCAGGAGATGTCGACTTTACAAAATTGACTAAACAATACTGCATTGCAGTGTATTAGCTTGTTACTGCCTGCATGTTTGACCATACAGATTTTTCTGTTATTTTATTGGCGGATTATAGCAAAATAACCATTTCTTGCTAATATTTTTGACGTTATTAATTTTTTAATCAAAAATGTTTCACCGTCATCGAGGAAACTGATTATTGATTTGCAGTGTAGTCGATAGAAAATGTCGTACTCTTTCAGTAGAACGTTACACATTACACAAACAACTTTTTTTTTGGGCCGGATGGGTCTCGCAGTACCTATTTAGAAGTGTGAAGATATTCTGACTCCTACTATTCAGAAAAACATTTGCCTAATGTGTTTCTGAAAGAGTACGAGTATTTATATCGAGTAAGTACACTGCAAATAAATAATCAATATTCGCGATGTATGTAAAAAATTTTAACATTAAAAAATTTTTTTTATTGCAATTTTTTATAACTTTTTCGGCGTTTTATTAAATTAACGCATATCAAGCTTTTTTATTCGTAAGTATAACTTTTAACTATTAATTCACATAAAAATTTTTCAATTCCGCGCGGGGCTTTCAGTGTACCGGCTCCTGGACTATTGAACAGTGATGGAAAACTTCGTGAGATAACCTGGCGTTCTTGAGAGTTCTCCATAATGTTTTCAAAGAGTTTGGACATTGGCTAGCGTGGTGGACTATGGTTTAAATCTAAACCCTCATTTGAGAACAGACCTGTGTTCAGTAGTGGACTGGCAGGCGGCGATGGCGGATGGATTGACTTGAATGGATGAGAGCATTTAGAAAACTGAATAATATTGCACACGTTTTAAAAGTAGGTATAAGTTCTTGCAATTCACGAGGGCGACTAACTTATGGTTGTGTGTGTGTCGTATCTGTATAAGTGTGAGCGAGCGCAATGCTCGCGCCTGCCCGCTCCCACCTAGGCTTTGACAGGCACGCACACTTATGCAATGTGCATGTACACGAAGTAACCACAAGTAAAGCTCACTCGCCTTCGTGAATTGCAATAACAAAATATGCATTCTAAGGAAGATAATCACAGAAATTGCTTGTACATTTTAACTAGGCCAAGGCTTGATGAAAATTCAGTTAAATCTAAAGTCAACAGAAAAACTCGAAGAAATTAACACAGGGATCATTGTGTTTATAATGCTGTTAATTGTAAACATGTGCAAATGCCCTGTATTAAGGTAATCTTCAATTTTGGAAATTGTGAGATGCTTTATCTTTAGTCTTTAGCCAAGTAAGTATGCTTTTTAGATCAAGGCTGTGGCTAAGTAATTGTATGCATTAGTAGTTACTAGGTAGCACATGTATTTTCGATATATTTTCAGTTCAGTTGCTAGTATGTAAGTTGCAAAAAATATACGGCTGGACGTTTGTCCAGACTAACTAGACTTTTGTCTGTTTGTCTTTTTAGATGTACACAAAAATTTAAAGGAAAATTAATATTCCTTCGCTGTTTAATCCGCCATAAATTGTTAGTTAATATGAAATTTTCTCTAAATCATGGAATTCCGTCCTGATTCTATTCAAGACACAAAATTTTTATGGAACGTGTGTTTGGGTTAAATAAATAATCATAATATTGAATAGAAGCAGCCGTAGAAGCAAGCATAGAAGCAAAAGTACATAAACTTTTCGGAATTTTCCGAAATGGGGGCTGCTTTCTGTCTGCCCGTCTTAATATATACGTGTTGAATTATAACTAGGTATGCTTTTGTGGAACTCATTGTGGAAACACTGCATACATAGCATAGTATCTGTGCGGGACGATATAGTGCAAGTGTATAATAGTGGACTGATTAAATAGCATAATTAGTTAGTAATAGATGTGTCATATAGTTTAGCAATTGTTTATAGTTTTAAGTACATAAGTCTCATGTATTATCTCATAAGTGAATAGGGAAAATAATAAATAAAGATTAAAATAGGAAACCCATAGGGAAATAGGCCGCGGCTCTCCTTACGGTACAGCTCATAGTAGTAAAGATACCAGATTATGTAATAATACCTATTATTATTACTAAGTTGTGATTGGTTTAAGATAATGCGCTCTGATTGGTGCACTGATCGATAGCAAAATTACACCAATGAGAGGGGCTACATTTTTTCTGCTATTTTTGTATAAATACCGGGCTGAATTGTAAGCCGGCACAGTTCCCACCGGCAAGCGGTAGCGGTACCCAATAAAGGAAGAAAAGTTCTTCGAGAGTTTTCCTTGCTACCCAACCAACCCAGCTACAGTGAATGTACAGAAGCGTACATTGAATGGTCCTTCGAGCCGGATCCGTTGGAAAATCGGGAAAATTCTGAAGAAAATTCGTCGGCCCAGCAAGAATGCCAGTGACACGGCAGGAACTCAAGAGCCGTAAGGCATCGTCAGAAGAAACTCCGTCCACGTCAGAGGGTACCGCTACCACCTCCGCGACCGAAACCAGCGCGGAGACCGCTACCGCGTCCGCGTCGACAGCCACGGGGACTGTCACCACCGACACCACGGAGCGCACGACGACCACGGGTACCTCCGCGACGTCGGTGCGCTCTACAGCGCCATCCTCCGCGACAGTGAAGAGGACTGCGGCCGCCACTGCCGGCGCCGCTACCGCCGCCGCTTCCGTCGCCGCCACCGTCGCACGCTCAACTACGCCCGCCGTCGCGCCGACGCTGCCAGCCGCCGCGACACAGATGGAACCCCCCGCCGCCAGGGAGGTTCCCGTTACAGTACAGGGGCGTACACGAGATGCAGACACGTCTACAGTAAGGAGGAAGAAAACAGTCTACACAGAGGAGTCGAAGCAAGTACAGGTGCCCCGCCCCCCTAGCAAGAGGGGGGGTGGATCGACACACAGCAAGGCCAAGGCTCTCAAGATAGCTAAGGCCAAAGAAGAGATGCTACGACTGCAGATCGAATTAGCTGCTGCCCGTCTCGCCGCCCTGGAAGCAGACGATACAGAAGATGAATTAGAAGACGATGGTGCCTACGCCGAACCCGAAGCCGAAGTGACTGAACGAGTGGACAACTGGTTGGAGAGCCAACACCCACGCCCCGTGCTAGCGATCGCCGATGCACCGCACTACCCAATAGAAGAGCCGGTGGTCAACGACGCGGGACAACAGAAGCAACAGGAAGCAATACTTCAGTCACCGGCGGGAGTACAGCCCGGCTTAACGGAGTTAGCCGAAGCAATTACGCGCGCCGTCAAAGCAGCACAGCGCCCCAAGTTCATAGAGCTGCCAACGTTTGGGGGGTCACACCAAGAGTGGCTACCGTTCCGCGCCGCATACTACGAAACGGAAAGCATGTTCACCACAGTGGAGAATACGAACCGTCTACGAAGAAACCTGAAGGGCAAAGCAAAAGAAGCTGTGGAGGGGCTTCTCATCACCAGCGCGCACCCAACAGAAGTCATGAAAACCCTGGAGTCAAGATTTGGAAGACCGGAGTCAATAGCGATGATGGAAATGGAAACGCTCCGCGGATTGCCACGTCTCACCGAGTCACCGCGCGACATTTGCATTTTTTCGACGAAGGTCTCCAACGTGGTGGCAACACTGAAGACTCTGAGCTGCGTCAACTACATGTACAACCCGGAAGTTTCGAAGACGGTGGTGGACAAGCTCACACCTACGCTGCGCTACAGGTACTACGACTTCGCCGCAGCACAGCCGAAGGAGGATCCAGACCTGCTGAAGATGGAGAAGTTCCTCAAGAGAGAAGCGAAGCTATGCGGCCCATACGCGCTGCCGGAACAGGTGGCGCCACCTACATCAGCCACTCAACAGAAGAGACCACAGTAGATACACAACGTTACAGAGAAGACGTACACACCCAAGTGCCCCATATGCGACGAAGAGCATACTTCTACGGAGTGTGAACAATTCAAGAACTCAGATGCGAATGGAAGATGGGACATAGCCAAGTCCAAGCGCCTATGCTTCCGATGTCTTCGATACAGAAACAGAACCCATAGCTGCCGGGCTAAGGCGTGCGGTGTCAACAGCTGCAAGTACTTCCACCACAAGATGCTGCACTACACCAAGGCTCCGGAGAAGAAAGAAGACAAGGAAGCTACAGAAGTAATCAACTCCGCGTGGACCATTAAGAAGAAACAATCCTATCTGAAGATTATTCCAGTTCAAGTTGAGGGGCCCAAGGGAACGTTCAACACCTTCGCCTTGATGGACGACGGATCAACAGTAACATTGATCGACAACAGCGTAGCCGAGTGCATCGGAGCAACAGGACCCGTCGATCCTTTGAAGATAGAAACCATCAACGACTTGAAGACATCGGAGTCGGCTTCGAGAAGAGTGAACATCAAGTTAAGAGGTCTCAACGATCATGAAGAGCGTGTACAAGCACGAACAGTGAAGAACCTTCAAGTGGCGTCACAGCGGGTTTCAAGAGAGTTGGTAGATGGCTGCAAACACCTGGCAGACATCCGCGACTACCTCGTATATGCAGATGTAAAGCCACGAGTGCTGATTGGTCAAGACAATTGGCATCTTCTGCTGACAACAGAAGTGAGAAGAGGAGACAACAACCAACCAGTGGCCTCTCTCACACCGCTGGGGTGGGTGCTACATGGCAGCCAGACTCGTGCCATCGGACGCAGCATCGACTTCGTATCACACGTCACAGAAGAAACAGAAGATAACCTGGACAGCCTCGTCAAGCAATATTTCGAGATGGACGCGCTCTGCATACAGCCTAAGAAACCGAAGACAGATCCAGAAGAACGGGCACTTCGTATCCTGGAGAAGACCACCACAAGAACAGAAGATGGAAGATATGAAACAGGACTTCTCTGGCGCAAAGAAGATGTCACGTTCCCTGACAACTACGACAACTCACTGAAGCGACTCTTCAACATCGAGAAGAAGATCGATCGAGACCTCAAACTAAAACAGAAGTATACAGAACAGATGGAAGCTCTCGTCTCGAAAGGATACGCTGAACTCGCTCCGAAACAGAAGACTGCAGGCAAGACGTGGTACTTGCCACACTTCGCGGTGGTTAACCCAATGAAGCCTGAGAAGCTCCGAGTGGTACATGATGCAGCAGCGCAGACGAAGGGAGTAGCACTCAACGATATGCTACTCAAAGGGCCTGATCTTCTACAGTCACTACCTGGCGTCGTCATGCGGTTCCGGCAGCACGAGATAGCAGTCACAGCAGACATCAAGGAGATGTTCATGCAAGTCAAGCTGCGAGCCGAAGACAGAGATGCACTCCGCTACCTGTGGCGCGGAGAGCGACGGGACGACCAACCACCTGAAGAATATAGGATGACTTCGTTGATCTTCGGTGCATCAAGTTCTCCGTCTACAGCAATCTACATCAAGAACTTGAACGCCAAACAGTATGAAGACACCCACCCTGAGGCTGCAGCTGCCATCATACAGAAGCACTACGTTGACGACTACTTGGATAGCTTCAGAAGCCTCGAAGACGCAGTGCGCATCACGAAGTCAGTGCGTGAAGTGCACTTCAAGGCCAGCTTTGAACTGAAACAGTGGAAGTCGAACTCACCACATTTATTAGAGGCATTGGGTGAAAGTCAACAGTCAGAAGATATGGAAATCTACAAGCCAGAAGAGAAGACAGAACGTGTACTGGGCGTTATCTGGAAACTCAACACGGACGAGCTCACCTTCAACCTCAACCTGGCACGCGTCGCACCAACGCTCATCAATGGGAAGACGCCTACGAAGAGAGAAGCGCTAAGAGTGGTCATGTCACTGTTTGACCCACTCGGTTTCGCATCGCCTGTCACCATAAGGGCGAAACAGCTGCTGCAAGAAGTATGGCGAAGAGGAACATCATGGGACGACAAGCTGGATGAAGACCTGGCGGAACAATGGCAAGACTGGATAGCTCACCTGAAGAATCTCAGCAACGTGACGATCCCGAGAAGATATCTCCAATACAGCGACGCCGCTTCGATACAGCTACACGTGTTCACCGACGCCAGCGAAGCAGCCTATTCAGCAGTTGTCTTCTGGAGAACAGTGACGCCAAATGGTGAAGTCAACTTATCTCTCGTCATGGCCAAAGCGAAGGTTGCACCGTTGAAGTTGACATCCATCCCGAGGTTGGAGCTACAAGCGGCAGTCATGGGAACCAGGCTCGCCGAAACAGTTATAGAAGAGCACGAAAGAAAACCGGACAGCAAAGTGTTCTGGACAGACAAGACCGTGCTGACCTGGATAAGAACCGCATCACGCTCGTACAAGCCATACGTAGCCCATCGCCTGGCTGCAATTGAAGAGGCCTCCACAGTCACCGAGTGGCGTTGAGTTCCGACGAAGCTGAACGTAGCGGACGACGCCACACGAGACGTCCCAACGTCCTTCAACAAAGATCATCGCTGGTACAAGGGACCGGACTTCCTCTACCAAACAGAAGAACATTGGCCCGTCGAAGTCACTGCCACAGAAAAGGAAGAACCTTCGGGCGAAGAGAAAGTAAATCACATCGCCAACGACAGGAAACAGAAACTCGCAGAAGCCCTGTTACGGGTTCCTTACGTCCCTTACCTACGTTACAATAAAGAAAAACATGAACGGCATCCTACAGAAGAAGTCCTCTCCACCCTACTGGCTGAGGTGGAATATACAGTCAACTGCAGGCCGCTGACACACGTCTCAGTCAGCCCCGAGGATCCTGAAGCACTGACGCCCAACCACTTTCTGTTGGGTGGCCCGGGACGTGTACCGCTGCCAGGTACATTCGACGAGCAGGACGCCGCCTCCAGATCGACGTGGCGAGCCGCGCAGAGATTGGCCGACGTGTTCTGGACGCGCTGGGTGAAGGAGTACCTACCGGAGCTCCAGCACCGGCGGGAGCCGCACGGACGAGGACCAGCGATCCAGATCGGCGACCTCGTGCAAGTTGTCGACGCCAACCTACCGCGCAACGTGTGGATCCGAGGAAGAGTCATCGCCACGTACCCGGGACCAGACGACGTCGTGCGAGCAGTGGACACCCAGACCAAGGGAGGAGTGCTGCGACGGCCGGTGAGGAAGCTGGTGGTCCTGCCCCTGTCTACAAACGACGCGCCCGCACCGACAAGTGATGCGACATAGTCGCACGGCGGGAGAGATGTGCGGGACGATATAGTGCAAGTGTTTAATAGTGGACTGATTAAATAGCATAATTAGTTAGTAATAGATGTGTCATATAGTTTAGCAATTGTTTATAGTTTTGAGTACATAAGTCTCATGTATTATCTCATAAGTGAATAGGGAAAATAATAAATAAAGATTAAAATAGAAAACCCATAGGGAAATAGGCCGCGGCTTTCCCTACGGTACAGCTCATAGTAGTAAAGATACCAGATTATGTAATAATACCTATTATTATTACTAAATTGTGATTGGTTTAAGATAATGCGCTCTGATTGGTGCACTGATCGATAGCAAAATTACACCAATCAGAGGGGCTACATTTTTTCTGCTATTTTTGTATAAATACCGGGCTGAATTGTAAGCCGGCACAGTTCCCACCGGCAAGCGGTAGCGGTACCCAATAAAGAAGAAAAGTTCTTCGAGAGTTTTCCTTGCTACCCAACCAACCCAGCTACAGTGAATGTACAGAAGCGTACAGTATCTATTGAATTGTAAACTTGTTTTGAAAAGAGCAACCGTCGAGTTTCTTGCTGGTTCTTCTCGGCAGGAAGGGCATTCCGAACCAGTGGTAGACTCATAGACGATTCAAAAACACTTGTAAAAAAGTTTATTTGAATAAATAAAATTAAGTGGCACTCGGGGACTGCCGCAGTAAAGCTATTGCATAGCTTTTTTTATCAACTTATGCAATTATAATATTTATGCAATATTTTTTTTTTTGCATAATAAAAATTATGCAAATAAATAATTAATAAACAAACAAACAAGAAAAGCGCACTGTCACTACTTCGCGAGTGAGATTCGAACCTGCGACATCTAAAGAAAGCGGCCACTCGCCCACTGCGCCAAACAGAGCTAAATGTGAACCTCTAAAATGTTGAATGATTACTGAACGACTGTGTTAGGTTTTTTTCGTTACGGAATTTCTTGATTCGGTCGCCGCTCTCAAACTGTTTGTCCTAGTTCAAAGCCCGCGATAAAAGCTATGCAATAGCTTAAAAACGTTTTTATTCTATTCTAACCGTTGGGCTGTTACGGTTTCTATGGACAGTTTGGGTTAATTGGGACATACCAGTGGAGTAGACCTGCGTGCAGTCGGCAGTCCTGTTCTGGACGAGCTCCAGCTGTGGCAGCTCTATGTTCTCGTCGACCACTAGCGGCACTAATTGGGACATACCAGTGGAGTAGACCTGCGTGCAGTCGGCAGTCCTGTTCTGGACGAGCTCCAGCTGTGGCAGCTCTATGTTCTCGTCGACCACTAGCGGCACTAATTGGGACATACCAGTGGAGTAGACCTGCGTGCAGTCGGCAGTCCTGTTCTGGACGAGCTCCAGCTGTGGCAGCTCTATGTTCTCGTCGACCACGAGCGGCACTTCGGGGTCCCATTGGAAGATCAAATCGTCTGTTGTGTGAGACACTGGAAATAATAGAATAATTTGTTGTGTTTAATTAATGAATGAATGAAATGAATAAGAAGCAGTGATAGCCTAGTGGCTAGGACTGTGGTCTCCTATTCGGGGGGTCACAGGTCCAATCCCGGGCACGCACCTCTGACTTTTCGGAGTCAAGTGCGTTTAAGCAATTAACTATAACTTGCTTCAACGGTGAAGAAAAACATCGTGAGGAAACCTGCACATCTGAGAGTTCTTCATAATGTTCTCGAAGGTGTGTGAAGTCCACCAATTCGCATTGGGCCAGCGTGGTGGACTATATGGCCTATAACCCTTCTCTGAGAGGAGACCTGCGCTCAGTAGTGAGCCGTTGATGGGTTGCTAATGATGATGATGATGAAGCAATTAAATATCACATGTTTCATCGGCGAAGGAAAACATCATGAGGGATCCTGCACGCCTGAGAGTTCTCCATAATGTTATCAAAGGTGAGTGTATAGCCTATAACCCTTTTCTGAGAGGAGACCTGCGCTCAGTAGTGAGCCGTTGATGGGTTGCTAATGATGATGATGATGATGATGAATAAAACTTATAGCTAAACTAATCTAATTACATGCCCAAGTGGAAAGGTGCCAATTAAGGATACTGGCTGCACTTCCGCTTTGAACAGCTAGGCTGATCTTTTGCGCAAGAAATGAGCCAGCCCTACTATCACCAAATGAGGAATTAATCGCGGTGAAATGTCTCGCAAAATTTTTTTTTCAATTAGACCCCATGACCCAGGGTCTCCACAGCAAACGGACCAATTATGTCCCGACAATTATGTAACTCCCGATCAGAGAGGCTTACTTGCGCCGCTTACTTGCTGTTTAACTTCCTGTCAGGTAGTAGGCGGGCAGATAGATCTGCCGTTACAATTTCAACCTGATGTACATTGTACAGTTATCTTTAAGCTATAATTTAATATAAGTAAAAAATATTTTTCAAAAACCGACTTCAAACGCCCGCACCACTACAAAGTAAGTAAGTATACTATAAGTTATTGCAGATTTTTTAAGAACCGCTCAACCGATTTAGATAAAGTTTAATATGAACACCGAAGTATACCCTTTCATATGTACCTATAGGTAAGTACATAAAAAAATACGTGTGGTACTCGGGGACTGCCGCAGTAAAGCTATTGCATAGCATTTTCTAGTCGCACGCACACTAACACCGTGCCGAAGTCTGCCGAACTGAAATTACGTTAGACGATGCACGGCTTTCAATGCCGCCGCACCGCTGTGCGGGTCGGAGTGGGGGGTGTTAAGTTTATTTTCGTTACGGAATTTCTTGATTCAGTCGCTGCGCTCAAAGCCCGCGATAAAAACTATGCAATAGCTTAAAAAACTTTTTCGAAGTCAGTTAAAAATAAACTTAATTAGTCCAATGGATGCTCAAAGAGTCAATCTACTTCAGTTTTCAGGTCAAGCTTATTAAAATACATACATCCATTAAAAATTAAAAAGATACTGTATTCATATTAAAATGCAGCATCACATTGTTTCTCTTTAATTAACCTTAAGTGTACTCTTCGGGATTCAAACAAGAGAGAATAAAGTGGGATACTGCAGTTAACGTCTCAAGTGGCAAGTAGACAGTGCCTTGAAGGCCCCTTGCATTCAGGGGTACATTTTTATCTACTTAGAATTGTATAGGTACCTTCTTGTCAGGAGGATGAGATTAGACCTTATTCGAAAATAATGTTCTCCTGCCCCACTTCTTGGCTACGTGTTCACTGACTTCCTAATGGTGGAGCCAAGTATTCAAGATTCACTTTTTAGGGTTCCGTAGTAAACAAGGAACCCTTATAGTTTCGCCATGTCCGTCCGTCTGTCCGTCTGTCCGTCCGCGGTTTAGCTCAGAGACTATTGGTACTAGAAATCTGTAATTTGACAAGGGTATAAATATCAATCACGCCGACAAAGTCGTGAAATAAAATTGTGAAAAATAATTTTTTTAGGGTACCTCCCCTACATGTAAAGTGGGGATGAATTTTTTTTCACGTCTATCCCATAGTGTGGGGAGTCGTTGAATAGGTCTTTCAAAAATATTGTGGGTGTGGGAACATCATTTTTCAATTCAGGGATCCGTTTGTGAAATATGATATTTTAAAGTGCTAAATTTTATTAGAGTCAAGTGTCCCCCCCCCCTCTGCCAGCTAAATGGTTGTATATAGGATACAAGAAAAAATTCACAGCATTAGTATATATAATGAATTTTAAAGGAAAACTATCACGGCTAAGTAGGGTTCATTAGTTAAGGAGTTATATCTGTTTTTTCTAGGTTAGGTATTACACGTAGTGTAAGTTGCATATTTTGTAGAATATTAGAGTATTTAAACCATAAACTCAAAATTTATTCAATATTCATAAATAAAACAAAAGCACTATCCTAGGTCAGCAATAATATTTGAGACTTTCAGCTACAGAACCCTACACTGCGCGTGGCCCGACACGCACTTGGCCGTTTTTTGCAATTTAAATTCGAGCAAAGCGATACAAATTTTTACCAAGAGCTGATTTCCAAAAAATGTATCGGCAAATTATTTTTATGAAAGTGTTAACCTACACTTAAGGAATTAAGTATATCAAAATTTTATAAACACATCAAAAATTCCGAGGCCAGCAGGAGTTCCATTGCAATATGGGGTCTTAGAAAGTACAAAGTAGGTTAACAACTGTAACGTGTTGCTACTAGATGTCGCTAACAGTTGCTTAAACTGAAAAAGTCACTAATTGCGATGCTGACGTGTAGTTCGACCGCGGCTATAGTGTAAAAGGCTAACACACTCGGGCGCGATTCCCAAGAGATGTGGGTTCGAAACCCGCTGGCCTCAGCATTTTTAATATGTGTTTATAAATTTAATAGAATAGAATAGAAATATTTTTTATTCAAATAAACTTTTACAAGTGCTTTTGAATAGTCGATGAATCTACCACTGGTTCGGAATGCCTTTCCTGCCGAGAAGAACCAGCAAGAAACTCGGCGGTTGCTCTTTTCAAAACAAATTTACAATACAGTAAATACTATGCTATATATGCAGTGTTTCCACAATGAGGGAGGTTCCAAAAATGCATACCGACTAACTTCTATATTAAGATGGGCAGACATAAAGTAGCCCCATTCCCGCCGGTGGCAGTGGTGGCACCCGTTCACGAGCATGACGCATGACCCAGCCATTGCTTCGCTCAACCATATTTTAGGGAACGTAACAACCCGCATCACACGACACCACCACAATGCGTGACATACTTATGCTTATGCTTATCATTCCATTTCATTCCATTCCATGTCATCCCATTAACCTTTATTTATTGAGCTAAAAAGAGAAAACGTGCCATTATAATTTATAACCCAACAATAGACTATGCACGATCGGCAAACATTCGAAAGCTCTCCAGCCGACGTAGGTAAAGTTTGTGGGGTGATACAGTGAGATTGATTCCCCGAGAGCACGTAAAATGTGGGCCAAGTGGTCTCAACAATGCTCAGGGCCTCTGAAGTCAGCTCGTTTTTATCGTGGAGATCTTTGAGGGCCCGATTGAGGGCCGACGCGCTGTTATAAAGTGGTGGAGCCCATAAATAGGTAAGTACTAAGCCCCTCTCGAAGGCTATTTTTGAGGGAAGGTTTTAAAGGTTGTGTATTACGCGTCTCGACTTTGCTTGTTATTTGTTTTCAAGTTCTTTGGAGTTGCGAGTTATCGTGAGGGACATTTTCGCCTGGAGATTTACCTATGCAGTATTTACTTTCCATTATATTTATATCTTTTTAATTTTATTATCGATACTGGATAGCAGCAAGTCAATTAACAAGCAATTAGCAATTAGCAAGACATATTAGCTCGAATAGGGTAAAACCGGGATAGATGCCTCACTTTTTGAAATTACTTTATATTTCTTAGTAGAAAACGCAAAATACTTTAATATTGTAAAACGGATAAGTACTTTGGTTTATTATATTCAAATTTATGAAAGTAAAAAAACATTATCTTGGATATTTCCAGAGTATTGGCGGTTCTTGCAGACTAACTAATTTTGCGACAACTATCCCATATAGGGCAAAGTTACCTAATCCATAAAAATTGCATTTAGGATTTATTTATTTATTTTATATCTAATTAGAACGGCGTACAAATGCCACTTACACTAACTAGATAATATAGAAACTGCTTAATACATCCTAATAATATACTTAACTTCTAAATTATTCGTATAAAAGATCATCAATGCTCTCAGCAGGATAGATGTCCCGCAGAGAAAGAGGAAATTTAATCTGCAAAAACTTTGATCGCACCTTGCCTCTATGCAATCGCACTGAGACATGCAGCACGGCCAACTTAGTGGTAGTGGTAGATTCTCTCGATAAATAAATAAAATAACTTGTGATTCTTCCGGGAAACTAGAGTAATTACAATCGAGGCAACTATACCACTGGGGCAACTATCCTGGGTTTACCCTACATGCATACTACCATGATATATTATGAGGGTCTTAACCACCGGCATTTATTCCAAATAGACTAAATCATTAACCTCCAGGCCCCTGATGTTTGTACCGTTGCGTCGATCTACGAGTTCAACAGATCAATTTGAGTTTTAGTTAGTGGGAGAAGATATAGATGGCGGTGTAGCGGAATTAAGGACATTTAATTCCCGCTTTGGGAGTTGTATCCTCATGGTATATAAATGATATTATAAAACGAGAATTTTCTGAATAGTATAGAGGTTACACTAGCGGCACGCTATGATGGCCGGTTTGACACATTACAATAGTGATGTGGAATGTCAATTTATTCTCGAACAAAAAACAATTAAGTTTTGTTTTTGTACCTGATTAAATAGGTTTAATAAAACAAAAATGTATATGTTTATTTAATTTATTTGAACGAACTGAATATTTGAATGAAAATGAATATACATACTTTATATGCACACAAGAAACATATGAATACAAAAGATACCAAAAAAGGTGCCACAAAAGGCCATAATTAATCAGATTCGTCTATACTACTATTTTCACTGTCGTCACTGCTATCATCACCTACATTAATAATTATATGTTCGTTTTCTATAATATTATCTATTTTCACATCTCTTTCATAATCTTCCCTTATTAATTTAACAGTTCTATTCACAACCTTTTCCCAGTCTCCTTTAGTCACATGTTCACAAGCTTCTTCTAATAATTTTAGCATTTTTTTGTGGTAAATGGGGGTTCTGTATTGTGTCTTGCAGCATATCCCTTAATTTGAGCCCACACCAACTCAATCGCATTATACTCACAATGGTAAGGCGGTAACCGTATAACTCTGTGCCCATGTTCTAATGCTATTTCGTCAATGACGTATCGGATCTTGGTTGGTTTGTTTTCTTTTAAAAGACGTACTAATTCCGCTTTTAACATATTCATGTTTGCATCTACGCCATTTTTACGAAGCCATGCGACGATATCAGCTTTCTTTTGGGATTGGGCAGGTGGCTTGTCAATTTGCATCGAGTGGTATGGGGCGTTGTCCATAATTATAATAGATGGTTCAGGGAGGCTACACAACATTGAGGTAAACCATTCAGTAAACTTTTCTCCATTCATGTCTTCATGATAGTCTCCAGTGGTTTTTGACGCAAAAGCCATGAGAGAACCTTCGACAAACCCGTTGATGGTTCCGGCGTGACAAATTATAAGTCGCGATCCTTTTCCTACAGGAACTTTGGAAGTAGATGCTGCTGTGTCATCGTTCCAAGAACGGCCTACAGTATGGTTAGCATTAAGCCATGTTTCATCCAAGAACACAACATTTTGCCAATTTTTGATTTCTTTCACTTGCCGTAAAAAAGTATACCTTGCCATCGCTATATCAAATCTTTCCATCAATATTTTGCGTTTGTTACATTTTTTGTATCGAAATCCAATGGTCTTCAAAATCTTCGTTAAAGAACTTTCCCCACCGAAGAATAATCCAGCTTCCTTCAGTGAATGCACCAACTTTTTTCTTGTTGGATACTCCTTCTGTAAATAGTAGCCGTAAACATGTCTTCGGATAGCATCGGCATCAAAGCTATCGATGCCTACGACTGGTTTTGCTCGTTTTCTCTTTTTTGGTGTGTGAAGTTTATTTTCTTCTGTGCCAGTCTCGCCATATTTTTTTTTAGTTATCCGTCTAACAGTTCGTTGTCCAATATTAAGCGCATCAGCTACGCGTTCAACCACTGACGTTATAGGTAAAATTGGCCCTCCATTTTGAGCTTCACGATCGAAATAGTTACGAAGGCGTATTACGAACTCACGTGTCTGACTATTTAGAACAGTTCTCTGCGTACGTTCGGTCATATCGACGAAATCCACAACAAAGGGCTTGAACAGAGTCCAAATTAACGAGCAAGGGTCAACAGTAATGCAGTATCAATATTTGAAATCCAAAGCCAGGTCAAAACTATATCACAATCGCATTGCACTGACAGTTTATACTTTTCGAAGCAACGTCAATTCGAAACTGCTTTGTTTTGCATTGAGCATTGACGCGAGTTTGCCGGAGGTAGTAGTTGTGCTAGCCAGCGATCCTATGTGACGATCGTATTAGATTCCATTTTTAAAAATTTTCAATTTAGAAAACCAAATGCCGAGTTGTGGTATATATCATATAAAAATAAAAATTTTACCTTTTGTATGAAACAGCTGATATTTTTTTGCGATTTCAGAGGTTTGTCCACATAGTGAAAATTGTTCATATTCACAAGTACATTCACCCCTTAAATGGTGCAAACTGATTTTTCTACACTTGTATACATTTTAGAAATCAATTTAATAAATAAATTTTGAGTCCTAAACCTAAAACTACATTCGATAAAATTTATGAATCTCTGCACATCACTATCGTCAATAAAGTAATACAATTATTTCCTTCAAAGTCGTTATCAATTAATACGGAACTTCATGAGCGGACAAACGTCAAACCGGCCATCATAGCGTGCCGCTAGTTTAGTCTGAATTTTTGAAAGCAGGTGCGTTCAGTGTGGCTAGTACAAGATTTACTATGGCAGCTACGACTATAGTATCGTTCTCTCACGAACTATTCATAGTAAATAACATTTTTGTCAAATTGGTACCACGAGTCGGTCACGTATCCGTAAACGAGCTAACTATAGTGAGTTCTATGACCACTACGAAGGTTAATACAATGAGAATGAGTCTGTGGCAAGTCTGTGGTAAAATTGAGTGATTCTATACTCTGTGGTCATCCGTAAGTCAAACTGTCATAACAAACAAACAAATTATCAAATCAAATTATTTATAATAGATCTTAATTTACGATTCAGACTTCTCAAAAAAGAAAAATGTGAAATAGTAGATATAAAACATAAAACAAACAAACTATAGGATATGAAACGTAAAACAAACTATACCTAGTTAGTACCTACTTACGAGTATAACCTTTAATTCAAGATTCAGAATCCTGTACGGAGGTATATTATTTTCATTGGGGTCCCAAGGTGCTGGAGTGGCGACCCCGGACCTAGATGTGCAGTGTTATGTTGGCTTGATAAGGATGATGAAGAAGAATTCTGTATATTACACCAACCAGCTCATTATCCTAATCTAAAACTGCCTGGATTTTCACTAACTGGCCAACTGAATTGGATACATAGAATAGTGAGGAAAGGTACCTAAAACATGAATTCTTTATATTCAAAGTAGGTAGGTATATAAGTATATTATTATGCCAGGTTTGATTTATCATGATGATTTGAGAAATAAATCCTTACTAAAATAAATGCGAATGTGTGTTTGTTTGTTGGGTTGTCCTTCAATCACGATGCAATAGAGCATCGGATTGACGTGATTTTTGCATGGATATTGTTAAGGACCTGGAGAGTGACAGCTAGGCTACTTTTATCCCAGAAAATCAAAGAGCTCCTGCTGGATTTCAAAAACTAAATCCACACGGACGAAGTCGGGGGCATTAGCTAGTACATAATATATTATTGTTGAAATGATATATGAAATTGCAAATGAAAACCAGTGCTGCAGCAAGAGACTTACTTACTTATATTAATTAATCATAATAAAATTGTTTTTAGTTTAGGCCCCGTAGATTAAGTTTTGTTTTCTTTGTAATAGATTTTAAAAAAGGAGGTTATCAAATTCGACCTGTATGTATGTAATATTATTGGAACTGCAAAATATTTTCATATGATATTATATTAGGGTTTCCAAACAAATTTTATAGGTGTATGTATGTATGTTTGTCCATACATTTCTCTGAAACTATTCATCAGATTATGACCTTTCATTTTTTATTTGCTTACATTTACTTCAACAGGAACAGTAAACCTTTCATCAAAATCGGTTCAGTAGTTTTCAAGATATGAACACTTTTCCCTTTTCAGTTATTCTTTATTTTGGTACTTTATTGAAGTTGGTTTAATTTTTTTCTAAATTAGGTATACTTTGCTTGTTATGTAATAGTGTTGATGCAAAAGAAGTTTCTTTTTTATTTTTCTTTCAAAATGTCTAAACTATTGAATTTGTTATAGAAAACTATTATTACATATTAAGATTTCTGTCACCAAGCATATTATAATGTATTAATTATGTTGACATTTTATTAATTGTAATACCATCCTCTGTAAGTATAGCTATATAATAAGCTTATGGGAAATGTGTTTTTTTCTTTTTTTTCAGTGAAACCTACATAATTAGAGGCTAGTACTTACAAATTTACACCAGAAGAATGGGTGCACATTTGCATCTCTGTATTCAGCCTTTAGTCACCAGGCCCTCTGCACTTACACCGCTCATATTATAATCATTGCATTTTCCAGTGCAAGCATCCAGGGTCATAACGGGATGGAATTAAATTGTACTTTGAGAAATCATGTTTGAGAAACATTGTAATTTGATAATATTGTTGCTGAATAAATAAAATAAAATTGTGTATATTCCATAATTCTACATAAATAAATAAATAAATAAATATTTTTACTTTATCTTTCATCAGCATTTCTTTATTTACTTACCTATTTTTATTTACCTACACACCATTATTTTTAGTCTTGTCAAAATAATATTTTCCTTTATTGGTATATATATACAATACAATACAATAGAATAGAATAGAATAGAAATGTTTTTTATTCAAATAAACTTTTACAAGTACTTTTGAATCGTCAATGAGTCTACCACTGGTTCGGAATGCCGTTTCTGCCGAGAAGAACCAGCAAGAAACTCGGCAGTTGCTCTTTTCAAAATGTATACCTATATATTATGTTTAGTATAAGTAGTAAATTGATGCAGAACAAAGGTATTTTCAAATGGCATTATGTCTATAATGTTTAAACTGTCTTTTTTAAATTTGTTTGTCTGTTTGTCCCAGTCAATAAAAGTTAAAAGGCTGAACCGATTTTGATGAACTTTTATCTTCTGTTTAGTAGATGCACTGCAAGCTGACTGCAATATTGCAGTGTGGATGTTATATTTCTATTGCAAAGGCTGACCATTTATCCAGATACAAAGACTATGCAATGAGTTATCTAGGTTACTTTTTATTCCTGAAAAGTTACCTTAATAACTATAGAAATATTACAACACGGCAACTTAATACAATTATATATGTATAGGACAAATTAAATCCTTATTATAAATGCGAAAGTGTGTTTGTTTGTTGGTTTGTCCTTCAATCACGCTGCAACAAGGCTATGGATCGACGTGATTTTTTGCATGGGTAGGTATAGTTGAGGACCTGGAGAGTGACATAGGCTACTTTTTATCCCGGAAAATCAAAGAATTCCCGAGGGATTTTAAAATCTAAATCCACACGGACGAAGTCACGGGCATCAGCTAGTACAATATGAATTTAATGTGTAATGTTAATTATTTATTACTGAGAACAATTCAAAATACCTATCTTTCTTTTTAATAGATACATACTAAAGTTTTCTTTTGAAAAGATTAATAAACTTTGCAATAATATGAATTAGGATGGAATAAGGTAAGTAAAATAAGAAAACTAAAACAATTAAGGATTCAATTTGTTTATTTATAAAAACTAATTGCATTTTATACAATTGGTTTGGGTATTTATTCTTTTATGTAGGTACCTATATTAAAATCTAATTAAGTATATTATTCAAGTATGATCACTATGATGTGACAGCCACTTGCAGATGTTAAGCAACACCTGCATACTTGGTAGGTAGGTACATATTGTTTAGGTGACAGCTTTTATTATGCTCTGAGGTGATCTGCAACCTGTAAAAATATGATACTTATATTAAATAGAAACTTATTCATTAGAGTTAGGTTTGTGGTTTGATTGTTTATAATATCATAGGTGTAATTTACCTACTAATAAATTATTCTATTTGCACATATTTTATGAATGGGAGTAGTTACTTTTTGCAATTGTTTTACCTACACACATGCATATTGTTGATGCATATTTTTGAAGTTAAATGTGGATGTTGTTAGTTTTTGTACATAGGTAATATGTAGGTTAAGTAAGCATAAATTTTATTGATAAAATGTGCAAAATGACAATAGGTATAACCAACATACGCAGTGATAGCCTAGTGGTTTGGACTGTGGTCTCCTATTCGGGGGGTCGCAGGTTTGATCCCGGGTACGCACCTCTGACTTTTCGGAGTCATGTGTGTTTAATTAAATACCACCTGCTTCAATGGTATAGGAAAACATCGTGAGGAAACCGGCACACCTAAGAATTCTTTAATAATGTTCTCGAAGGTATGTGAAGTCTGCCAATTTGCATTGGGCCAGCGTGGTGGACTATGGCCTATAACCCCTCTCTGAGAAGGAGACCTGCGCTCAGTATTGAGCCGTTGATGGGTTGCTAATTATGATGATGATGATAACCAACATTAACAGCACTGATTGACTGACTGAGCTTTAACACACAGCCTTACCAAACCATAGGAGTTAGAAACTTGAAATTTTGACAGTGGGTTCCTTTTATGAAGTAGGAACCCATCAAGAAAGGATTTTTTGAAATTTCACCCCCAAGGTGTCAAATAGGGGCTGAAAGTTTGTTATCTTTTAAGTTATATCCATGAAACTTGGTATTTGGCCTTTCAATAATTGAAATTGAAGAAATAAGTGTTTAAAGATTGTTCCCCCAAAGAAGATAAATAGGGGATGAAAAAGCTTATGACAATGTTTCATTTTTCAAGTTATGTATATGAAACTTAGTATTTTGTCTCTTGAATAAATAAATACTTAAGTAGGGTGTTACACCTTCCTTGAACATTTTACCCCAAAAGGCTAAATAAGCAAGAATATTGCAAGAGTGACTTTTCCTTATCTCTACTGGATATGTAGTTAGGGATAAAATGCCCTTACTTTCAAGGACATGTAACTAGCAAAATTTCATCAAATCATCATAGAAATTGTAACAAAACATAGCTGTTTACCTACCTACCTAGGCCCGTAGTCCTTGAGGCCAAAATAATACAATATAGAATAGGTACCGACCTAGGTATCTGACGTATTTGTGTACCAACACTTATGCCAAATGTAACCTACGGGTTACCTACCTTCGTCTCCGGTCTTTGAATAAACCAACCTTCGAACACTCAGTCTCCAACTCTCCAGTGAATAATGATAGGTACTTTTTGTGAACATAATATGAGGTTGCTTATTAGAGTATACCTACTCTTTCTTAACAGTGGACGATTACTTGACTATCACTTTGTAAAGGTTTATTTGAAGCACAATTTCAAGCACTCAGAGACCGGTTAGGAGTTCCTGGACAAATTAATATTTCATCCGAGATGCACAACACAAATATCGCCTCTGAGACAGTTGTTACTCCTCTTCGTCTCGGAGGCTATCTTGCAGAGCCTCCGTGATCATTCTACACGCTTCCGTGGGTCAGGGAACTCCTCAAATAATTATTTTTCAACATTTCGATTGTATATCACCAAGCTCTCACGGAATATTTTCGGTGAATTGAAACTCACCTATCGTATCACGTTTACAATCGTAAATGACGTCATTTACGGGTTGTGAGTTGTCAAACATATTACTCATACTGCCAAATAGCGATACTATCCGTATTTTTGTACGAAGACGTTTTTAATTCACGATAGTGACGTCATGCGTTTTAACTATACACGCTCATACTGGGAACTACTCGGACACTTTTAGTTCCCAATGTTTCCGCTTGGGGCGTTGGCTGTAGATGTATGAAGAAGCTCGCAAACAGAGGTCCGTTATAGTTAACTATCCAATGTGGCTAGTACAAGATTTACTATGGCAGCTACGACTATAGTATCGTTCTCTCACGAACTATTCATAGTAAATAACATTTTTGTCAAATTGGTACCACGAGTCGGTCACGTATCCGTAAACGAGCTAACTATAGTGAGTTCTATGACCACTACGAAGGTTAATACAATGAGAATGAGTCTGTGGCAAGTCTGTGGTAAAATTGAGTGATTCTATACTCTGTGGTCATCCGTAAGTCAAACTGTCATAACAAACAAACAAATTATCAAATCAAATTATTTATAATAGATCTTAATTTACGATTCAGACTTCTCAAAAAAGAAAAATGTGAAATAGTAGATATAAAACATAAAACAAACAAACTATAGGATATGAAACGTAAAACAAACTATACCTAGTTAGTACCTACTTACGAGTATAACCTTTAATTCAAGATTCAGAATCCTGTACGGAGGTATATTATTTTCATTGGGGTCCCAAGGTGCTGGAGTGGCGACCCCGGACCTAGATGTGCAGTGTTATGTTGGCTTGATAAGGATGATGAAGAAGAATTCTGTATATTACACCAACCAGCTCATTATCCTAATCTAAAACTGCCTGGATTTTCACTAACTGGCCAACTGAATTGGATACATAGAATAGTGAGGAAAGGTACCTAAAACATGAATTCTTTATATTCAAAGTAGGTAGGTATATAAGTATATTATTATGCCAGGTTTGATTTATCATGATGATTTGAGAAATAAATCCTTACTAAAATAAATGCGAATGTGTGTTTGTTTGTTGGGTTGTCCTTCAATCACGATGCAATAGAGCATCGGATTGACGTGATTTTTGCATGGATATTGTTAAGGACCTGGAGAGTGACAGCTAGGCTACTTTTATCCCAGAAAATCAAAGAGCTCCTGCTGGATTTCAAAAACTAAATCCACACGGACGAAGTCGGGGGCATTAGCTAGTACATAATATATTATTGTTGAAATGATATATGAAATTGCAAATGAAAACCAGTGCTGCAGCAAGAGACTTACTTACTTATATTAATTAATCATAATAAAATTGTTTTTAGTTTAGGCCCCGTAGATTAAGTTTTGTTTTCTTTGTAATAGATTTTAAAAAAGGAGGTTATCAAATTCGACCTGTATGTATGTAATATTATTGGAACTGCAAAATATTTTCATATGATATTATATTAGGGTTTCCAAACAAATTTTATAGGTGTATGTATGTATGTTTGTCCATACATTTCTCTGAAACTATTCATCAGATTATGACCTTTCATTTTTTATTTGCTTACATTTACTTCAACAGGAACAGTAAACCTTTCATCAAAATCGGTTCAGTAGTTTTCAAGATATGAACACTTTTCCCTTTTCAGTTATTCTTTATTTTGGTACTTTATTGAAGTTGGTTTAATTTTTTTCTAAATTAGGTATACTTTGCTTGTTATGTAATAGTGTTGATGCAAAAGAAGTTTCTTTTTTATTTTTCTTTCAAAATGTCTAAACTATTGAATTTGTTATAGAAAACTATTATTACATATTAAGATTTCTGTCACCAAGCATATTATAATGTATTAATTATGTTGACATTTTATTAATTGTAATACCATCCTCTGTAAGTATAGCTATATAATAAGCTTATGGGAAATGTGTTTTTTTCTTTTTTTTCAGTGAAACCTACATAATTAGAGGCTAGTACTTACAAATTTACACCAGAAGAATGGGTGCACATTTGCATCTCTGTATTCAGCCTTTAGTCACCAGGCCCTCTGCACTTACACCGCTCATATTATAATCATTGCATTTTCCAGTGCAAGCATCCAGGGTCATAACGGGATGGAATTAAATTGTACTTTGAGAAATCATGTTTGAGAAACATTGTAATTTGATAATATTGTTGCTGAATAAATAAAATAAAATTGTGTATATTCCATAATTCTACATAAATAAATAAATAAATAAATATTTTTACTTTATCTTTCATCAGCATTTCTTTATTTACTTACCTATTTTTATTTACCTACACACCATTATTTTTAGTCTTGTCAAAATAATATTTTCCTTTATTGGTATATATATACAATACAATACAATAGAATAGAATAGAATAGAAATGTTTTTTATTCAAATAAACTTTTACAAGTACTTTTGAATCGTCAATGAGTCTACCACTGGTTCGGAATGCCGTTTCTGCCGAGAAGAACCAGCAAGAAACTCGGCAGTTGCTCTTTTCAAAATGTATACCTATATATTATGTTTAGTATAAGTAGTAAATTGATGCAGAACAAAGGTATTTTCAAATGGCATTATGTCTATAATGTTTAAACTGTCTTTTTTAAATTTGTTTGTCTGTTTGTCCCAGTCAATAAAAGTTAAAAGGCTGAACCGATTTTGATGAACTTTTATCTTCTGTTTAGTAGATGCACTGCAAGCTGACTGCAATATTGCAGTGTGGATGTTATATTTCTATTGCAAAGGCTGACCATTTATCCAGATACAAAGACTATGCAATGAGTTATCTAGGTTACTTTTTATTCCTGAAAAGTTACCTTAATAACTATAGAAATATTACAACACGGCAACTTAATACAATTATATATGTATAGGACAAATTAAATCCTTATTATAAATGCGAAAGTGTGTTTGTTTGTTGGTTTGTCCTTCAATCACGCTGCAACAAGGCTATGGATCGACGTGATTTTTTGCATGGGTAGGTATAGTTGAGGACCTGGAGAGTGACATAGGCTACTTTTTATCCCGGAAAATCAAAGAATTCCCGAGGGATTTTAAAATCTAAATCCACACGGACGAAGTCACGGGCATCAGCTAGTACAATATGAATTTAATGTGTAATGTTAATTATTTATTACTGAGAACAATTCAAAATACCTATCTTTCTTTTTAATAGATACATACTAAAGTTTTCTTTTGAAAAGATTAATAAACTTTGCAATAATATGAATTAGGATGGAATAAGGTAAGTAAAATAAGAAAACTAAAACAATTAAGGATTCAATTTGTTTATTTATAAAAACTAATTGCATTTTATACAATTGGTTTGGGTATTTATTCTTTTATGTAGGTACCTATATTAAAATCTAATTAAGTATATTATTCAAGTATGATCACTATGATGTGACAGCCACTTGCAGATGTTAAGCAACACCTGCATACTTGGTAGGTAGGTACATATTGTTTAGGTGACAGCTTTTATTATGCTCTGAGGTGATCTGCAACCTGTAAAAATATGATACTTATATTAAATAGAAACTTATTCATTAGAGTTAGGTTTGTGGTTTGATTGTTTATAATATCATAGGTGTAATTTACCTACTAATAAATTATTCTATTTGCACATATTTTATGAATGGGAGTAGTTACTTTTTGCAATTGTTTTACCTACACACATGCATATTGTTGATGCATATTTTTGAAGTTAAATGTGGATGTTGTTAGTTTTTGTACATAGGTAATATGTAGGTTAAGTAAGCATAAATTTTATTGATAAAATGTGCAAAATGACAATAGGTATAACCAACATACGCAGTGATAGCCTAGTGGTTTGGACTGTGGTCTCCTATTCGGGGGGTCGCAGGTTTGATCCCGGGTACGCACCTCTGACTTTTCGGAGTCATGTGTGTTTAATTAAATACCACCTGCTTCAATGGTATAGGAAAACATCGTGAGGAAACCGGCACACCTAAGAATTCTTTAATAATGTTCTCGAAGGTATGTGAAGTCTGCCAATTTGCATTGGGCCAGCGTGGTGGACTATGGCCTATAACCCCTCTCTGAGAAGGAGACCTGCGCTCAGTATTGAGCCGTTGATGGGTTGCTAATTATGATGATGATGATAACCAACATTAACAGCACTGATTGACTGACTGAGCTTTAACACACAGCCTTACCAAACCATAGGAGTTAGAAACTTGAAATTTTGACAGTGGGTTCCTTTTATGAAGTAGGAACCCATCAAGAAAGGATTTTTTGAAATTTCACCCCCAAGGTGTCAAATAGGGGCTGAAAGTTTGTTATCTTTTAAGTTATATCCATGAAACTTGGTATTTGGCCTTTCAATAATTGAAATTGAAGAAATAAGTGTTTAAAGATTGTTCCCCCAAAGAAGATAAATAGGGGATGAAAAAGCTTATGACAATGTTTCATTTTTCAAGTTATGTATATGAAACTTAGTATTTTGTCTCTTGAATAAATAAATACTTAAGTAGGGTGTTACACCTTCCTTGAACATTTTACCCCAAAAGGCTAAATAAGCAAGAATATTGCAAGAGTGACTTTTCCTTATCTCTACTGGATATGTAGTTAGGGATAAAATGCCCTTACTTTCAAGGACATGTAACTAGCAAAATTTCATCAAATCATCATAGAAATTGTAACAAAACATAGCTGTTTACCTACCTACCTAGGCCCGTAGTCCTTGAGGCCAAAATAATACAATATAGAATAGGTACCGACCTAGGTATCTGACGTATTTGTGTACCAACACTTATGCCAAATGTAACCTACGGGTTACCTACCTTCGTCTCCGGTCTTTGAATAAACCAACCTTCGAACACTCAGTCTCCAACTCTCCAGTGAATAATGATAGGTACTTTTTGTGAACATAATATGAGGTTGCTTATTAGAGTATACCTACTCTTTCTTAACAGTGGACGATTACTTGACTATCACTTTGTAAAGGTTTATTTGAAGCACAATTTCAAGCACTCAGAGACCGGTTAGGAGTTCCTGGACAAATTAATATTTCATCCGAGATGCACAACACAAATATCGCCTCTGAGACAGTTGTTACTCCTCTTCGTCTCGGAGGCTATCTTGCAGAGCCTCCGTGATCATTCTACACGCTTCCGTGGGTCAGGGAACTCCTCAAATAATTATTTTTCAACATTTCGATTGTATATCACCAAGCTCTCACGGAATATTTTCGGTGAATTGAAACTCACCTATCGTATCACGTTTACAATCGTAAATGACGTCATTTACGGGTTGTGAGTTGTCAAACATATTACTCATACTGCCAAATAGCGATACTATCCGTATTTTTGTACGAAGACGTTTTTAATTCACGATAGTGACGTCATGCGTTTTAACTATACACGCTCATACTGGGAACTACTCGGACACTTTTAGTTCCCAATGTTTCCGCTTGGGGCGTTGGCTGTAGATGTATGAAGAAGCTCGCAAACAGAGGTCCGTTATAGTTAACTATCCAATCTTGTACTAAGGCTACAGATCGTGTACGTGCTGCACATTACACTTAGTATTTAGGCATAGCCCATGGGTAGGGATGCAAAATGCAAATATCGAAAGCAAAAACATCGATGTATCGATAGTCGATACATAGATGTACAAAATAATAAATACATTGCCCAAAAAGCCCAAAATACATCGATGTTTTTTTTAACGATTTATCAAATAGTAAAATTTTGCATATTATTATCTATTATTTATAACAATATTATCTATTGCTATTGAATAGGTTAGTCTTTAGAATAAGGAAAGTGTTGAGTAGACGAAATAAAATTACATTTAACAGCATTTTTTTTATTAAGTAAAGTTATTAGAAGCTTACTTTAACGGCAACAGGTTATTTAGAAACAGAATTTAAAAATAACAGTTTTGACAGTCGTTTTTCTGTCAAACGATTCCTTTGTTGGGTGATTGTACAAGCAAAACATCGATGTAAAACATCGTATATAAGATAACATCGATACATCGATGTTTTTTAGGGTTCCGTACCCAAAGGGTACCAACGGGACCCTATTACTAAGCCTACGCTGTCCGTCCGTCCGTCCGTCCGTCCGTCCGTCTGTCAGAGGGCTGTATCTCGTAAACCGTAATAGATAGACAGATGAAATTTTCACATATTATGTATTTCTATTGCCGCTATAACAACAAATAATAAAAATTAAATTAAATTAAAAAAAATAAATTAAAATGGGTAGGTGGGTAGATGGAAATTTTTTAATTTAATTTTTTTAACGGAACCCTAAAAGAGCGAGGCCCGACTCGCACTTGGCCGATTTTTTTTACAGAAACATCGATGTATCGTTTGCATCCCTAGGCGGCGCACCACGCCTCCAAAGCTCAAGTATCATACTCCCGCTTGTTATTAGTACAGATAGAATCTAGTGATTAGGACTGCAGACTGCAGTCTCCTATTGGTGGTCGCAGGTTCGAGCCCGGGTACACATCTCTGACTTTTCGGAGTTTTGTGTGTTCAAGCATTTTAATATCACTTGCTTCAACGGTGAAGGAAAACATCGCGAGGAAACCTGCACGCCTGCGAGTTCTCCATAATGTTCTCAAGGGTATGTGAAGTCTGCCAATTCGCATTGGGCCAGCGTGGTGGACTATGGCCTATAATCCTTTTCTAAGAGTAGACGTGTGCTCAGTAGTGAGCCGTTGATGGGTTGCTGATGATGATCATTTTTAAAGGAGATTGGCGAATTCCATAGAGTTTCTGACCCAGACGAACTGAACTGAACACTGAACCACAGAATATACAATAGTACTACGTAACTGAACGCCCACGTTCACGAATCAAACTTCTCATACTTGTTCTAGTAAACCAGACTTACGAAAAATTAATCAAAGTCTATCAAATAAAGTTGGGAGAAAAAAGATATTCACTTGTACTGCCATATGTAACGGTTATTTATAATGTGTACTTGAGAATAATTATATTTTTGATCCCCATCTTCTAAAAATATGGGGTTTACACAGAAAAATACTCTGAAAAATATTAATTAAAATAAAATGTTTTCTGAATCTGAACGGTTTTTAAAAATGCTGGGTTAAAATTCGCCAACCTCCTTTAATGGTAATTCTATAGCCTAGGAAAATTACGTTGTGTATGTGTATAGGTTAATAGAACAGCTTTGTTAGGCAGCCCGTTAGATATTCAAAGGCTCTTGAAGCGAGAACTGTCATAGGGGTCTTATTTTTATCGCTTAGCTCTATCATCTTTTTCATATTATGAATATTAATGATTTACCGAATATAACGTTACACTCACACGGCTTGCCACCATTAGAATTATCGTATAACAAGCTTTTATGCGCGGCTTTGTTCACGTAAAGTTAAACTTTTAGTACCCCTATTTTACCTACTTAGGGGTTGAATTTTCAAAAATTCTCAATAATAGCGGACGCGTACGTCATAATAGATATACCTGTATGCCAAACAGCCTATCAGCCTTGGTTTGAGCTGTGCGTTGATTGATCAGTCAGTCAGTCACCGTTTCCTTTTTTAAATTTTATACGTTTTAACCGACGAAAATAAAAGGAGGTTCTCAAGTCGCCTCGTAAATATTTTCTTTATTTAGAAGCAAGCTGTTATTATGTAAGTGACGTGCACAGTGCACTTTTTACCAAGATAAAGGAAATGTAAAAATTGGTGTCTGTAAAGTTGGTTTACGGACGATAGTTTTACGTGATAACGTCAGAAAAATTTATGAATCTAGTTACAAGCCAACGCTTGGGCCGATCGTGCCTCTCTATCGCTTGTTTCGCGCTCTTGCTTGCAGAATGCAGGCTCAGGCGGAACGTGACACTTTTTCGTGCATACAGCCGGTGTTCGTCGATTGTTTAAAATGCATTGTTAATGTACTTAAGTATAATGAAGCGCATTTAATAAAATGGGTATAGGTGTCGAATTCGGCCTTCAGGCCTTATGGTAGGTGGGTAGGTAGGTGGGTAGGCCTTATGGTAGGTGGCCAGGGTAAGCCCGAATAGGTGCTCTCCGAGGCACGGGGGTGACACACCGCCAACTTCCTAACTCCCGACCAATACTAAGAATTTCTTGACAGAAAAACCCAATAAGTAGGTACATTTTTTGGTCTCACCGGGGAATCGATCCCGGGACCTTGTCAACCGTTGAACATGCTAATCACTAGACCAACGAGGCAGTATAAAATAATAACGTCCCTAGTTCCTACATTATAACATCAGCAACCCTCCATCATTAACGGTTCACTACCGAGCGCAGGTCTCATCTCAGAGAAGCGTTATAGGCCATAGTCCACCACGCTGGCCCAATGCGAATTGGCGGACTTCACACATCTTTGAGATCATTATGAAGAACTCTCAGGTGTGCAGGTTTCCTCACGATGTTTTCCTTCACCGTTAAAGCTTGTGATATTTAATTTCTTAAACGCACTTAACTTGGAAAAGCCAGAGGTGCATGCCCGGGATCAAACCTGCGACCACCCGAATAGAAGACCGCAGTCAGACCACTAGGCTATCGTTCCTAAAACTTAAGTAGAAATTAAAGCAATAAATTAATTAAGCAACGTTGCTATTTACAAACTGCAGGCGCAAAAACATTTTACTGGAAAATAAATATTTTCAGGGTTTTTATAAAATCTCAGAACTTTGCTCGCAATTAGCAGGGTTTTGTTGATTACGATAGATTTAATACTATACAAAAAACAAGTAGTACGGTATTTCTACGAGTATGAAAATAGGTCATACCTACTCAGAAATAATTATTACCATGAAAACGAGATGTAGATTAGGTACACCTATACATATTTATCTCCACTAACCAGATATATATTATGTACATATTTACTTTTTAAGCTTTTGCATAGCTTTTATCGCGGGCTTTGAACTAGGACTTGAGCGCGGCGACCGAATCAAGAAATTCCGTAACGAAAAAACCCAACACCGTCGTTCAGTAAGCGTTCAACATTTTAGGGGTTCACATTTAGCTCTGTTTGGCGCAGTGGGCAAGCGGCCGCTTTCTTGAGATGTCGCTGGTTCGAATCTCAGTCGCGAAGTAGTGACAGTGCGCTTTTCTTGTTTGTTTGTTTTTTAATTATTTTTTTGCATAATTTTTATTATGCAAAAAAAAAATATTGCATAAATATTATAATTGCATAAGTTGATAAAAAATGCTATGCAATAGCTTTACCGCGGCAGTCCCCGAGTGCCACTAAATTTTTTTTATTGATATTTTTTATCCACTTTGATCAAAAATTATTAAATTAAAATAAAAAATAAAAATGATAATACTTTCAGCTCCGAATTGGTGAAACATATCCACGCTAATTAAAAAAATTGGTTGTCTGTAAAGTCGGTTTACGGACGATAGTTTTGATAAAGATGAACAGCGTGCTGCTAGAACTAGCTCGCGTCACATCCGCTAACCACAGCGCGGACGCGATGACTGGTGGGCGCCGGGCTGCGGCGGTCACAAGCCAACGCTTGGGCTGATCGTGCCTCTCTATCGCTTGTTCCGCGTTCTCGCTTGTATGCTCAGGCTCAGGCGAAACGTGACACTTTTTCGTGCGTGCAGTCGGTGTTCATCGATTTATAAGACGTTATCACGTCAGAAACATTCGGTAATCCGTATTTTCATACGAAGTGAGTCTGTTTCAATTGAAACTTCGTTGGTAAATAAGGTTACCAGATCGAAAACATCATTATAGCTGAAGTGTGCACCGCGCAGGCAACAGATAGGTAGTAATTATTCCAGAAAAGCTGCTACAAAAGAAAATTATATATTATTTTTATTTTACGCTCTATTTTGAGTGTCTAATTAGTACAGATGCCGTCAGGTAGCAAGAACTGGGGTCGATTGCGGAAAGCTGATGCAATCATTGCTGCAGTCTCGATTGCCTTTCTGTCTGCCCGTATTAACATTTACATGTTGAATCCGGGACCTCGTCATCTGTAGTCGAACTTGCTAACCACTAGACCACGTCTTGTATAATACCTATACAACCACTAAATCACAAGATCTACGGTACCTACAGTCGACAGCTGTTCAATGGTACGAGTGAATTGCGAATGTCAACCCTATTGCTATAGGAATAAGGCACGTTGAAAGTCAAACTGTCAGGCTTGACTTGATGTTTTGCTGTTATCCACTGTAGGTATCTACCTCAAACTTAGACTATTCAAAAAATATGGTCTAAGACCTCAAGCAATTTTTATCAACATGCATATCATCATCATCATCATCATCAGCAACCCATCAACTACTCACTACTGAGCGCAGGTCTCCTTTTAGATAAGGGTTATAGAATAGAATAGAAATGTTTTTTAATCAAATAAACTTTTTTACAAGTGCTTTTGAATCGTCGATGAGTCTACCACTGGCTCAGAATGCCGTTCCTGCCGAGAAGAACCAGCAAGAAACTCGGCGGTTGCTCTTTTCAAAACAAGTTTACAATATAATAGATATTATGCTATGTATGCAGTGTTTCCACAATGAGGGGAAGTTCCACAAAAGCATACCTAATTATAATTAAACAAATGTTAAGACGGGCAGACAGAAAGTAGCCCCATTCCCGCAGGTGGGACCCATTCACGAGCATGACGCATGACCCAGCCATTGCTTCGCTCAGCTTTTGTGGAACTTCCCCCCATTGTGGAAACACTGCATACATAGCATAGTAGGTATCTATTGTATTGTAAACTTGTTTTGAAAAGAGCAACCGCCGAGTTTCTTGCTGGTTCTTCTGTGCACGAAGGGCATTCCGAACCAGTGGCAGTGGTAGACTCATCGACGATTCAAAAGCACTTGTAAAAAAGTTTATTTGAACAATAAACATTTCTATTCTATTCTATTGGCTGCATTCATGGCGTTACGGTTCGCATACAGAGAAAGTTGTAAGTACCTGTTTGTCATTCTGATTTCTGAGGAATCTAAAAATTAAATTCAAATGGACTTTGTTCGCGTAGTAGGTATGCATTAATTAATTAGGTCTTTTTCATTTTTCGGTTCAGATCATCATTTTTCTTTTTGTGATTGGCGTGTCTCCAAACCTTGTGAATGCGGCCACAAAGGGAGTTAGCTGTTCAACTATTATATTTCAATTTAATATTCTAATAATAGATTTCAGTTTATTAGTTACAAGATGATGCCCGCGACTTCGTCCGTGTGGATTAAGGTTTTTTAATTCCCGCGGGAACTCTGTAATTTCCGGGATAAAAAGTAGCCTATGTGTTAATCCTGTATATGAGCTATCTCCATTCCAAATTTCAGCCAAATCGGTCCATTCATTGTGGCGTGACCTTGGCGTGAAAGAGTAACAAACATCCATCCATACATCCTCACAAACTTTCACATCTACGAGATCTATATAAAAATCTCGTGTCACGATGTATGTTCGAGATAAACTCGAAAACTACTACTAAATTTGGTCCAACTTAAAAGATTGTCGACCGAGCGAAGCGAAGGTCTCTGAGTTTACTAGAGCGATTTGCACTTGTCCGTCCGTCCGTCTGTCACAGCCTTATAACTTCTGAATTACTGAACGTAATTACTACAATTTTAGATATGATATGTATAATAATGTAAACCGATGGCCTCCAGCCGAAAATGGCTTAAAAAGTTATAAAAATCTTTATTTCAGGGGGGCTCCCATACGAAATGGGGGGGCTTTCAAAGTGGAGATTGTATTCGAGGCTAGATTTCTAAAACCACTTTGTTTTAAAACTTAAAACTTACACATAATTTGAGTTATATTCTGTACTTGAACAACAAATACTAAGATTAGATAAATATTATAAAGAAACGAAATTATTTGAGTTTTAATGGGCATCAATGTTTTTAACAAAACTTCACTATACTGTTACTAGATGGCGCTGTCTTTAATATTGTAAATATGCATCCCATCCACGAAAGCAGATGACGATTGACGTCATCAGATTCGGCGCGTTTTAATTACAATATAATGTAGTTAAAACTACCTTATGGGAATTATGAGATACCGCGAGGTCTCAGTTCGGGGCGAACCACTAGTTATTGCAAATTAAAATATGTTAATTACACGACAGTCATAATTATATACAATTCGAGATTTAGGTTGCTAAGCAACCTAGCGACCTAAATCTCGAACGATGTTTGATAGTCTTAACCCGGTAGTAAATATCATTCGTCTATGTCTTAACCCAAATAGACTTCTTATCTTACTAAACTAGCGGCACGCTATGATGGCCGGTTTGACACATTACAATAGTGATGTGGAATGTCAATTTATTCTCGAACAAAAAACAATTAAGTTTTGTTTTTGTACCTGATTAAATAGGTTTAATAAAACAAAAATGTATATGTTTATTTAATTTATTTGAACGAACTGAATATTTGAATGAAAATGAATATACATACTTTATATGCACACAAGAAACATATGAATACAAAAGATACCAAAAAAGGTGCCACAAAAGGCCATAATTAATCAGATTCGTCCATACTACTATTTTCACTGTCGTCACTGCTATCATCACCTACATTAATAATTATATGTTCGTTTTCTATAATATTATCTATTTTCACATCTCTTTCATAATCTTCCCTTATTAATTTAACAGTTCTATTCACAACCTTTTCCCAGTCTCCTTTAGTCACATGTTCACAAGCTTCTTCTAATAATTTTAGCATTTTTTTTGTGGTAAATGGGGGTTCTGTATTGTGTCTTGCAGCATATCCCTTAATTTGAGCCCACACCAACTCAATCGCATTATACTCACAATGGTAAGGCGGTAACCGTATAACTCTGTGCCCATGTTCTAATGCTATTTCGTCAATGACGTATCGGATCTTGGTTGGTTTGTTTTCTTTTAAAAGACGTACTAATTCCGCTTTTAACATATTCATGTTTGCATCTACGCCATTTTTACGAAGCCATGCGACGATATCAGCTTTCTTTTGGGATTGGGCAGGTGGCTTGTCAATTTGCATCGAGTGGTATGGGGCGTTGTCCATAATTATAATAGATGGTTCAGGGAGGCTACACAACATTGAGGTAAACCATTCAGTAAACTTTTCTCCATTCATGTCTTCATGATAGTCTCCAGTGGTTTTTGACGCAAAAGCCATGAGAGAACCTTCGACAAACCCGTTGATGGTTCCGGCGTGACAAATTATAAGTCGCGATCCTTTTCCTACAGGAACTTTGGAAGTAGATGCTGCTGTGTCATCGTTCCAAGAACGGCCTACAGTATGGTTAGCATTAAGCCATGTTTCATCCAAGAACACAACATTTTGCCAATTTTTGATTTCTTTCACTTGCCGTAAAAAAGTATACCTTGCCATCGCTATATCAAATCTTTCCATCAATATTTTGCGTTTGTTACATTTTTTGTATCGAAATCCAATGGTCTTCAAAATCTTCGTTAAAGAACTTTCCCCACCGAAGAATAATCCAGCTTCCTTCAGTGAATGCACCAACTTTTTTCTTGTTGGATACTCCTTCTGTAAATAGTAGCCGTAAACATGTCTTCGGATAGCATCGGCATCAAAGCTATCGATGCCTACGACTGGTTTTGCTCGTTTTCTCTTTTTTGGTGTGTGAAGTTTATTTTCTTCTGTGCCAGTCTCGCCATATTTTTTTTTAGTTATCCGTCTAACAGTTCGTTGTCCAATATTAAGCGCATCAGCTACGCGTTCAACCACTGACGTTATAGGTAAAATTGGCCCTCCATTTTGAGCTTCACGATCGAAATAGTTACGAAGGCGTATTACGAACTCACGTGTCTGACTATTTAGAACAGTTCTCTGCGTACGTTCGGTCATATCGACGAAATCCACAACAAAGGGCTTGAACAGAGTCCAAATTAACGAGCAAGGGTCAACAGTAATGCAGTATCAATATTTGAAATCCAAAGCCAGGTCAAAACTATATCACAATCGCATTGCACTGACAGTTTATACTTTTCGAAGCAACGTCAATTCGAAACTGCTTTGTTTTGCATTGAGCATTGACGCGAGTTTGCCGGAGGTAGTAGTTGTGCTAGCCAGCGATCCTATGTGACGATCGTATTAGATTCCATTTTTAAAAATTTTCAATTTAGAAAACCAAATGCCGAGTTGTGGTATATATCATATAAAAATAAAAATTTTACCTTTTGTATGAAACAGCTGATATTTTTTTGCGATTTCAGAGGTTTGTCCACATAGTGAAAATTGTTCATATTCACAAGTACATTCACCCCTTAAATGGTGCAAACTGATTTTTCTACACTTGTATACATTTTAGAAATCAATTTAATAAATAAATTTTGAGTCCTAAACCTAAAACTACATTCGATAAAATTTATGAATCTCTGCACATCACTATCGTCAATAAAGTAATACAATTATTTCCTTCAAAGTCGTTATCAATTAATACGGAACTTCATGAGCGGACAAACGTCAAACCGGCCATCATAGCGTGCCGCTAGTTTAATTCTTACTAATATTAGAAATGTGAAAGTGTGTTTGTTTGTTGGTTTGTCCTTCAATCACGATGCAACAGAGCAACGGATTGACTTGATTTTCATGGGTATAGTAAAGGACCTGGAAAGTGACATCTAAGGCTACTTTTTATCCCGTAAAATCAAAGAGTTCCCGAGGGAATTTAAAAACTAAATCCACGTGGACGAAGTCGTGGGCATCAGCTAGTTTATAATATTTTTAAGTAGGTACATAGTTAAGTGAGAAACTTTTGATTGCCACCGTCCGGTGGTATAGTCTTGAGCAGAGATAACAGCTTCTTTTATCTCTGGTCTAGAATTTTCTTATGAGTCACAAATTGGCCTAGAAAAGGCCTAGAAATAAATAATTTTAACTTTTTTGAATTACCTACTTTTGTTCAATGGAAAAATGACGCTACATCGTGCTGAAGCCAGCTGTGCTACGGACGGGGTCCTGCCAGTCTGAGTTATGTGGGCTTGTAACTGGGAGGTCTCGGGTTCGATTCCCGTCGGGGGCAATTTGGGAATTTATAATTTCTGAATTGTCTCTGGTCCGGTCTGGCGGGAGGCTTGTGGCTAGTTACCACACCGCTAAGCGATTTAGATACATCGATGGTGTAGACACAGATTAAGGGATATGGGTTGGAATGTAGGTACACTGCCATTCCCTTTCTAAGTTAACCCGTCACATACCATCAGGTGAGATCGCAGTCAAGGATTATCTTGTCATCAAAAATAACCTACGGAACAGAAATACTCGTAGTATATTTTATAGGTATGCATTGGACGTCAGAGGTTTAAAGTAAAAGAAAGATAGAAGAATATTCTCTATGGCATAGAGAATAATAGAGTCTATGCTATCGTATGATAAGGCAAGGTATGTCTGCCCGTGACACCACCCAGAAAGGGTGTAGAGCGTAAAGTATGAGCGAATGGCAACACAATATGTACAGGGGCTTCGTATGCGATTGTTTTCTTACCATTTTCTTGAAAAAAACACATAATATCCCTTCTGAGCAGAGCCGTCTTAGGCCATGCCGGGGCCCTTGGGCACACAAGAATATGGGGCCCTGTTGGAAAGTAAAAAAATGAATGGCAAAAACATTTTTCTGTTATGATCATCCACAATTAAGGTGGGCAGTACCCAGCAGCATTAGGATTGAGGAGTTGGTAACTGGTCTGCAATGATGTAGTCCAGTGTTGTAGCGTGGGGAAGGGCGATTCCAAATACAAACCGAACCGTAGTCAAGTTAGTTGAATATATTGGTGCTATCCAAAAATACAAAGTTACCGTAGGAAATTTTCGCGAACGAAGCGAGCGCGAAATAATTTTGATAGCACTACACCTCTGTGTAATCCATACTATTTGGTATGTACATAAGCAATCTATAATCGACATTATCGCGAGTGAAGCGAGTGCGACATTTTTAACTACGCCACTATGTAGTCCATACTTGGCACCTTCAACAGCAATTTAACAGCGACATGTTCGCGAGCGAAGCGAGCGCGTTTTTTGGACGGCACTACTTAACTGTGTACTTCATACTTGGTCCCTACAATACCAATTGAGAAAAAAAGATACATCATCGCGAGCGGATAGCGAGCGCAAATTTTTTTCGATTGCATGACGCTTCTTTGTAGTTCATACTTGGCATCTACAGTAGCTGTGCAAAACTGGTATCTTCCCAAGCGAAGCGAGCGCGATATTTTTTGATAACACTACACCTCTGTGTAATCCATACTATTTGGTATGTACATAAGCATACCTAAATGCAAAAAAATTATATTAAGTAGCGCATTAACGTTTCGTCTATTTATTTTTCATTAGTTAAAATATGAAGACTAAATAATTTCAAAGTTCTTAAAATATATTGCGTACGATTTCGAGTAAACGATCGTACATCGTACTAGGGCTAAAAAAATCGTTTATATCATACTTGCTCAGTAACTAGGGATTACTATGGTGGAAAGTCTCCTTGTAAGTTGGTGTTTGCAATTCAAGGCAACATTACGTCGCACTATGCTTGAATTGTAATGTTCACATTACAGTTCAAGCTATGCAAAACTCCTTGGTAAATAATCACTTTTCTTATAAAATGGTAAGAAAACTTTTTACTGAAAAAAAAAACACTGAACATGGCGGCATTTAATTTCCATACATTTCAAACTATGCAAAACTCCTTGGAACTCAGAGCCGTAAAAAAAAAAATAGAAAACTATTTACGAAAAAAAATGGAAATGGCGGCATTTCATTTGATCTGAAAGTTTGTGAAGTTTGTTCGTAAAGGGATTTAAGTTATTTACAACAATGTCAAGCACTTCATCAGATGATGAAAAAGGAGGAGAGCCTGATTTTTGTTTGCTTGAAGCAGAACAAATGATGCAAAACCTTTTGCCGGATAAGTCCAAAGAGCGCTACGTGAAAACTTACGAAGAATTCAACAAATGGCGTGCAAAGAAAGGAATTACATCTTTGGCAGAATGTGTTTTGCTTTCTTATTTCAATATGCTGTCAAAAAGCTACAAACCACCGTCATTGTGGTGTTTTTACTCTATGCTAAAAGCAACTTTGCATTACCAATGTTTTATTTACCTCGCAAGAATGATATAAAGTAGAATGCTTACCTCGGTTGCAAGTAGCTATTACACCCTCGAACTATATTCACCCTCGCTCGCTGCGCTCGCTCGTGTGACTAAATATCTCGGGTGCACGCGATCCATTAGCGCCCTATGCGAGCTGCGCTCGCACTGGCGCCAAATTGGATCTTGTTCTGTAATAGCTTACTTACGTCCCTTGTGTAACAATCTACTAATAAATCGTACCTTTGGCAATCCTAAACTACGTATTTCATAACTGTTAAATCTGGCAATGCCACGTTTACTGTCAAACTCGGCAATGTCATTGGCTTGTCACTGCTCAGTGTTGCCAGAAAGTCGATAAAAACGCCCTCATTTACTGAAACTTTATTGTCGGTTAACGTTTTGTTACAATATCTACCTAAAATAGAAAAAAAAAATGTAAAATACAGGCGAATATATCGGCTTTTCGGGGCCCCCTTGGTGATGGGGGCCCTGGGCACGGGCCCCGTGTGCCCATATGGTAAAGACGGTACTGCTTCTGAGCAGATTCTTATGATTTTACGGCTATAAGCAGCACTTATAATTTTTACGACTTTGTTCTCAGCGACTAATTTTTACAGAGATAACTATCTGCGGGGAAGATATTATAGTGCACAGGCGTGTGCGCCAACACAGACGTACTGTCTGTTGCGTCACCCTATAGTCTGATGGGGCGGAAAACCAATGACCGGAGAAAATCAGACGCAGCACGTCATAAACACTCTCCGAAGCACGGGGGGTGACACAACGCCAACTTCCTAAGTACATAATAAGTGAACAAAACATCGTGAAGAAACCTGCATGGTTGAGAGTTCTCCATAATGTTCTCCAGGCTGTGTGAAGTCTGCCAAATTTGCATTTGGTCAGGTGAATTCTTGCCTATAAACGTTCTTTTAGGAGAGACCTGCGCTTAGTAGTGAGCCTCGTATGGGTAGTTGATAATGTTGATACTATAATTTATTTTTTAACCGACTTCAAAAAAGGAGGAGGTTATCAATTCGTCGCAATCTTTTTTTTTTAATATATGTCCATCGATTACTCGAAGACGCCTGAACCGATTTGGGAAGTTTTTTTTTGTGTGAAAGGGTATACCTATACTCCCCAGGTGCCCCCATATAAATTTTATCGAAATCAACTCAACAATCGTTTTTAAAATATCAACAATAAATTATATACTTTGTATAGTGTGTGTGTAATGTAGTAAAGCGGGAGTTTGAAGTCGGTTGTTTAAAAAGAATTTTTTATATTAAATTACTAGCTGATGCCCGCGACTTCGTCTGCGTGAATTTAGTTTTTAATATGCCTCGGGATCTCTTTGATTTGCGGGATAAAAAGTAGCCTGTCACTCTTCAGGTCAACTATAGGTATCCTTGCAAAAAATCACGTCGATCCGTAGCTCTGTTCGGGCGTGATTGAAGGAGAAACCATCACACTTTCGCATTTATAATATTTCACATATAAGGTGCAAGCGCATATAGTTGACGTGGTTTTTTACACAGGTAAGGTTAGGGACCTGGAAAATAACACAGGCTACTTTTTGTCCCGGGAACATACATTTAAACGACCGCGCCACTACAAAGTATATTATAATTTATTGTTGATTTTTCGATAAAATTTAAATGGGACCACCTGGGACCCTTTGAAACAAAAAAGAATTTTCCAAATCGGTTCAGGTGTCGTCGAGTAATCGGTGAACATACATAAAAAAGATTCCGTTAAATTCAGATCCTCCTCCTTTTTTGAAGTCGGTTAAAATAATAATAAAAATTAGTTTAAATTCAACGAAGTTATGGAGTAAAACAGTCAAAATAGTTCAACCCCTATCTCAGAGAACATACATCCATCCATCCATACATCCCTATACTACATCTACACAAACATACATCCGTATACAATATACATCCATCCTCACAAACTTAGCACTAACTTAACAACATTAATAATATTAGTGGGATAAGTAGGATCGAATATAGTTAATGTAGTTATTGGAGGGGGAGGATACAAACATACATGCATACACACATAGAATATGTACATACATGCATGCATACATACATACATACATACATGCATGCAAACATACAAACATGCATACACACACACATACATACATACATACATACATGTATGCATGCATGCATATCACCGCATAATTTAAGGATAAATATGTGAAAAGTAGGGAGCAGGTATCCCGCGGGAACTGTTTGTTTTCCCGGGATAAAAAGTAGCCGTTGTTACTTTTCAGTTCCTCAACTATGCCTATCCCAAAAATCACGTCAATATGTAACTCCCTTGGCACATAATTGAAGGATAAAAATGTGAAAGTACCATACTTATACCGGAATAAAAGTAGCCTTTTCACATTTCAGGTCCTCAACTATGCCTATCAAAAAAAACCATGTCAATCTGTAACTCCGTTGGCGCATAATTGAAGGATAAATATGTGAAAAGTAACAAACGAATAACTGTTTGTTTTCCCGGAATAAAAAGTAGCCTTTTCACTTTTCAGGTCCTCAACTATGCCTATTCAAAAAACCACGTCAATCTGTAACTCTGTTGGCGCATATGAAGGATAAATATGTGAAAAGTAGCATACGAATATCCCGCGGGAATTGTTTGTTTTCCCGGGATAAAAGTAGCCTTTTCTCTTTTCAGGTCCTCAAATATACCCATACAAAAAACCACGTCAATCTGTAACTCCGTTGGCGCAAAATTGAAGGAAAAATATGTGAAAAGTAGCATACTAATATCCCGCGGGAATTGTTTGTTTTCCCGGGTTTAAAAGTAGCCTTTGTCACTATTCAAGTCCTCAACTATGCCTATCCAATAAACCACGTCAATCTCTAACTCCGTTGGCGCATAATTGAAGGATAAATATGTGAAAAGTAGAATACTAATATCCTGCTGGAACTGTTTGTTTTCCCGGGATAAAAAGTAGCCTTTGTCACTTTTCAGGCCCTTAACTTTACCTATACAAAAAAAACACGTTAATATAAAACTCCATTGCGCGAATTTTGAAGGACAAATGCGTAAAAAATAGCGATGCTATCCCGCAGGAACTGTTTGCTTTTCCGGGATAAAAAGTAGCCTATGTGCTATTCCAGACTATAATCTATGTCTGTGCCAAATTTCAGCAAAATCGGTTCATTAGTTGTCGCGTTAAAGAGTAACAAACATCCATCCATCCATCCATCCATCCAAACATCCATACATCCTCACAAACTTTCGCATTTATAATATTAATAGGATTCTACTACTTAGTAAAGAAGTGAAACAAAAAAAAATTAAGTGGCACTCGGGGACTGCCGCGGTAAAGCAATTGCATAGCATTTTTTATCAACTTATGCAATTATAATATTTATGCAATATTTTTTTTTGCATAGCAAAAATTATGCACAAATATAATTAAAAAACAAACCAACAAGAAAAGCGCACTGTCACTACTTCGCGAGTAAGATTCGAACCTGCGACATCATACACCATACGGTAAAGAAAGCGGCCGCTCGCCCATTGCGCCAAACAGAGCTACTTGTGAACCTCTAAAATGTTGAACGCTTACTGAACGACGGTGTAAGGTTTATTTTCGTTACGGAATTTCTTGATTCGGTCGCCGCGCTCAATCTGTTTGTCCTAGTTCAAAGCCCGCGATAAAAGCTATGCAATAGCTTAAAAATGTTTCGTACAGTTTTATGTAACTTCTCTCGGGTAGTGCAATAATGAAGCGCCTTGGCACAGATATGACAGCTAGAGTGCAAATGTGGCACAGGAAGTGATGCCACGGACAAGAGTGGCTCAGATGTAAAAATTATCTTTCGCGTGGTTCTCAAGTCAAGTAGGCACCTACCCACTTGTATTTTTCGATTTCTCAGAGATTTCTGGCCTGATTTTTTTTAATCGTTGACAATTGAGTCTTTGACTGCCATCTTACGGTTAGTACAAGATTGGATAGTTAACTATGAATATTAAACTATGACATTACCATCAAAGTAAAAAAAAAAGTGTGTGTGTCAGCTCCGACGCACGACTGGAGTTTACTCTTTAAAACGTCGTAATGCATTCGCGGCGCTCGCTGCGTCTTGCGCGCCACTCGGACCCGATCGGTACACGCTCGGCTTCCCGAAGCGAAAGCTATTTCTCATTCGACAACTCAAGCGAAAACCAACCTTATTTACTCAACGTTAGGGTAGAAATTTGCATCGTTGTGAAAAACGTAACGAGGTCATTCATAAGTAGATTTTACTCCTCGAATTTTTCTCATACCGGGCGCCTAAAATCGATTCTTAAGGAGTAAACTCCAAAAATCTGCTTTTTGTAAATAATTCTACTGATCAAATTTAAGAAGTTATATTTCTAAATAGCAAACATTGTTGTAGCAGAAAAAAAAAGAAATTATGTTTTGAATATATATTTTTAGAATGTTGTTTGTTTTTACAATTTCAGGATTATCCACAGAACTTGGCACCGTTTTAGATCTCAATTCTTTTGTCGGAAGTCGACAACCGCCCATGTTCTTCATATCGAAGTTGGCTTTCATTTTCACATTTATGTTTTTGATGGGATATAATATTATGCTAATAAAACACACAATACGACAACACTCACTGTGATAATAAATAAATAAAAAAAAATTAAGTGGCACTCGGGGACTGCCGCGGTATAGCTATTGCATAGTATTTTTTATCAACTTATGCAATTATAATATTTATGCAATTTTTTTTTTTGCATAATAAAAATTATGCAAAAAAAAATTACTAAACAAACAAACAAGAAAAGCGAACTGTCACTACTTCGCGAGTGAGATTCGAACCTGCGACATCATACAAAAGAGCCGGTCCTAGCGGGGGGGTGGCCCCCGCCCACTGCGCCGCTAGGGCCGGCTACTTTGTATGATGAAATAGAGCTACTTACTTGAGAACCTCTAAAATGTTGAACATTTACTGCACGACGGTGTTAGGTTTTTTCGTTACGAAATTTCTTGATTCGGTCGCCGCGCTCAAACTGTTTGTCCTAGTTCAAAGCCCGCGATAAAAGCTATGCAATAGCTTAATAAAATAAATCATAAGGTACTTATAACATTCAAAACAAAATACGTCATACAATTTATTAAAACCAGTCAGCTGTTTTGGCAATTCTGATCTTTGTACTTAAATAAATAAAATGCGGAAATGTTAGCACTGGGCTTTAAAGGTTCTTTATAAAGATTTTATAAAACGAGAGCTTATAGTCAAAGATTCAAATAATAATAAGATAAATATTCGAAATTATTTATTCCGCCTGGAGGTCCACCAATTAAGAGGAGTGTCTAGTTGATAATTTTCATACAAAAAGCGATAACGTTTTGCTACCCGTAAATGTTGTCCAATGTTCATAATTTTTTTGAAATGTTGCAGATACAATGAAAAACTATGCCCGTACGTTTTAATTTTAAAGAAATATTGCTTATGTTAAAAGTTATTAGTGGCTAAATATCCATATTTTTGACTAAAAAACTTCCTCGACTAATTTTATTTTTTTAAATTTAACTAAACTGAAATACTAAAAAAATTAAACGTACGAGCCTAGATTAAGGTGTACTGAATCTAATGAGACCAAAATTGACTAATTTTGTAAACGTTTAGGGGGGTAAAAACGTTATGACCCGAAACAATATTTCAAGAATAAAATTTAGGCAAATAACTCCTGGACTTGCAACTCTCTCTATCGCACGATGCGGGTCGGGCAGCGAAGCGTTGTGAAACAGATAGCATTTTGGAAAATACCTACTCGCGTCGCGTTTCGTTACTAGACACTACTCTGGCATGGAAGCTAAATTAAATGATGGAAGGCTTACCTTCCAATTTGAATGCGAAAAAAGTAGGTAAATTACAATATAAAATGCTAATTCTAATGATTTTCGTAATAATCTACACCGTCGTTGTCCTCCTTGCAAAACTATTTTCTTTAAAGGGTTACTTATGAATTATTTTAAGAATTGCTTGTTTTATTTAGGAGTAATGTCAATGTAGAAAAATTTAAATATTATTTCATACCTTTTTCGCAAATAAAACTGATAATAAATCAATTTTAAAGTCGAAAGGCCAATGATTGAGTGGTGTCCAAGATTACTACGGCTTACCCTAATAAGATCCCTTCAGAGGTGCTAAGTTTACCAGAAGTGAGATTCAAACGCTTCATTAAGAATACCCTATGTAAAAAGGGTTACTATCGTTTGGATGATTACTTATCTGATGGGGACGCTTGGACAGCTTCACGAATAAAATAAAATTTTATTTTATTTATTTTTAATAATTAATTATTTAAAATTTATTTAAATAAATTTTATTTTGTGACATTGTATTTTTTTCTTTTTTATATAATTATAAGGTCTTTGAATGACACAACCTATGAAATTGCCTTTCTTCAGTAGGTACTGGTCATTTCAAATAAAAAAAGTTTGTAATGGCTCTGTATTCTAAATTCAAATTAATTTTGTTTCAAAACCATGACATTCTATTTACAAACTCAGTCTTTTGTTTTTCGATTAGCGTTGTATTTTCATTACGTTTGAACATTTTCCGTCATAATGGATACTTTAAAAATTCGTGTAATTATGGAATATGAGTTCCGTCGTGGCACCAACGCGACACAAACGGCCCGTAACATCAAAAACGTTTACGGAGAGAACTGTACAAACGATCGCACAACCCGTTATTGGTTTTCCCGGTCCCGTTCTGGAAATTTTGACTTGAAAAATGAAGCTCGTGGTCGTCCGGAGACTTTGGTTAACAATAATGAATTAAAGGCGATTGTGGAAGCTGACGAAACTCAATCTACAGCTGAGCTAGCAGCAGCTTTTGATGTAAGCATCAAAACAATATTGATCCATTTGCGACAAATTGGCAAGGTAAAAAAGCTTGATAGATGGTTGCCCCACGACCTTAACGATCGCCAGCGCAACGTACGCGTCGAGACCTGCCTTGCGCTGCTCAACAGGCAAAGAAATGAAGGAATTTTGAAACGAATTGTTACGTGCGACGAAAAATGGATTCTGTTCGACAATCGAAAGCGCTCAGCAAGTTGGTTAGACCCTGGTTCAGCACCAAAGCAATGCCCTAAACCAAAAATGACCCCTAAAAAGGTGATGGTCACTGTTTGGTGGTCTAGTGTGCGTGTGATTCACCACAGCTTTTTACAAAACGGCATGAGCATTAATGCAGATGTGTACTGTGAAGAACTGGAGAGAATGATGGAGAAGCTTGCACATCTGCAACCAGCTTTGGTCAATCGGTCGTCCCCACTGCTCCTTCATGACAACGCGCGACCCCATACTGCGCAACAGACAGTCTCCAAGCTGCAAGAGCTGGGGTTGGAAGCTCTCCCTCATCCGCCATACTCACCAGACCTTGCACCTACTGACTATTACTTTTTCCAAAATTTAGACAACTTTTTAGTGGGTAAAAAATTCAATTCCCGAGAGGCAGTACAAAATGCCTTTGAAGAGTTTGTTGCCTCCCGTCCAGCTGATTTTTACAAGAAGGGCATCAATAAACTGCCAATGCGTTGGCAAAGATTCGTCGATTGCATGGGTGATTACTTCGAATAACAGAAATAACTAGTGGTTCGCCCCGAACTGAGACCTCGCGGTAACGGTATCCCATGATTATTCATTCAATCGATACATGACGACCAAAACTGACATTATTATTATTATTATGCCCGTTTTCACCAAACATACCTAAATCATCCCCTATGTAGGAGTCTAAAGAGACTCCTACATACATTGTGTTTTGGAGCTACCTACGTAAAGACGTAGGTAGCTCCAAAACACAATCCTAAGTCCTAACATCCGTCCCAATGTCCTTTTAGGTGTCCCGTACATGGATCGTGATAAAGAAGTTGACAGTAATCATCACCTAACTTATCATAGGTAGCCCGTAAAGGTAAGGGAACGTCAGTGAAAACATTGAATTATTATGTAGGTATACTAACGAGTGAAAACGGGTTAGGGGCATCTGTACAAATCGTCATCTATCGACGCGAATAGAAAATATACAAAATGCAGCAATTAATTTGGCCCAAATTAATTGCTGGGCCCAACTTAGCGTAACGTAACTTAACTTGGTAACAGCAGTTGGACGACACGAAATCGTGCCGAAACATCAAGTTTTTATTTAAATCCTTTATAATCACATAATTGAATGAACCCGAAATCTCAAATTATTGAAGTTAGATATTTAACTAAAGAATAATTTTAATTGAATAATATGATATTATGTATAAGCCGTGTCAATAAAGAAAGGAATCTGAAATGGCGGCTTGTACTTGTAATGACAGGCACAGGTTGGACCGTCAGCAAAAAACGAAGTGAAGCTGGGCTGCTATATGTGTAGCTATACAGACACACATTGTATGTTTATATTATTTATTTAGTATTTGTGTTGATACCTTATTCATTTATGTACCTATATTATTTTATTAAATATACCTATATATTACTATTGATTTATATAGTTAGCACATGTTTAATATCTCTAGGTATTTATTTATTTCTTGTTATCTTTAAGTCCTCTAACTTGTATGTTTCGCGTCAGGTCGCAACGTATTTTATATTTCTTCTTCAAAATATTTTTGTAACATTATATACGAGTTCACCCTCATCACTTCGAAGAATCTTTCCTCGTTTCGCGTTAACGCTCATTAAATTAAAGCTCATTTTTTAAACGTAAGATAATTATTGATCAATAAACAGCATACGAACGACAATAACAACGAAAAAACTTAACAGAAAACAAAAAAAAGAACAGTAACAAAAACACAGTGTGCAAGCAGATACAGATTGATAATTTTTTTGCGTGCTGTAACGACGTGTGCGAGTGAGAGGGAACTATTAGCGACGCCATTTACAATTCCTTTCTTTAATGACACGGGTTATACCTAAATAATAGTAGTCGGCGCAAAACTGTTTTTGGGATAGATCGTAGTCGTAACTCCTAGTAGTCCTAGTTCCATGGAATAGTTATGTGTGTATGGAGTGCGCCATCTATTAGCATTATTGTGAAGCTATGTGAAATTTACTGATGCTCATTTAAAATTAAATAATCTCGTTTCTTTATAATATTCATATAATTTTAGTATTTGTTGTTCAAGTACAGGATACAAGTGAAGTAAGAAAATAAGTAGAACTTGAAAATATATAGAAAATTTTCCCAGAGAGCGTCTTCAAGCGAGCGTATTAAATCGCCACTTTGGAAGCCCCCCATTTCGTCAATTTTAGGAAAAAAATAAAAAAAAAATACGGTTGTACTCTGTTCCAAATTGTCTTTAAAATGATACACAGAAAACCTATGAATCGCAAATAAAAAAAAATTTCTTCGCATTCGCTTCTATGAGAGCCCCCCTGAAATAAAGATTTTTATAACTTTTTAAGCCATTTTCGGCTGGAGGCCATCGGTTTACATATTATATCTAAATTTGAAGTAATTACGTTCAGTAATTCAAAAGTTATAAGGCTCTGACAGACGGACGGACGGACGGACGGACGGACGGACGGACGGACAAGTGCAAATCGCTCTAGTAAACTCAGAGACCTCGCTTCGCTCGGTCAAAAAAGTTTGAAAAAATAAGTACTTTCACTTATTGCATACAAAACGGCAATTTCATAGGTAAAGACCTATTATTAAAATTATAATGACATATGAAATAAATATTGTTATTAAATGTATTGACGTTCAAAAAGTGTAATTGTTACCTATTTTGAATAAAGAAAAATCTACTTTTGCTATTAGTAATCAGTGGATGTGTCATTTATAACCGTTGTAACAGAAGTGTAAAGAATTGGGCTAAAAACAGTGTTATCAGCAGCGTCAGCCAACTAAGGGGACAAAACGAGTCAACCCTCTCCCAACCCGGTGCAGTATACCTATCAATTATAACCCCGCTGTTGGTATTCTATTTTAATTGGACTGCAATTACCTATTCTAATATTATTTTTAAATTTTGCAATAAGTTATTGTAGTGGTCTATAAAAATTCTTTTCAAAAAACTTCTTCTAACGTCACTACAAAGTATAAAAATAATTTTAGTTAAATAGTACAAGTTTGTTGAAGTCGGGCGGGCCTAAATACAAACTATGAAACCGACTCGCGAGGCTCGTGTCGCGACGATAGGTCGCGAGTCGAATAAAAGTAGGTATATGAATGGACAAACGTTCTTAGTCTGTGTTCATACCACAAAGTATTTATTCTGTGGTAACCGCAAGGTCTATAGTCTGTGAGTCTGAGAATGCGGGTAGAATCATAATTCTGTTAATAGAGGATAGGATTTGACAGATTGGTATTTATGGTAAGTGACGGTAGATGAAAAAAGCTTAAGTGACATTTGACACGCTTCACACTTCACGCTTGTTAGAGCTCATATAGTAAAGTTCGGCCGTTCAGAGAATCCTCCTCAGAGAGTCCTGACACCTGTCAGTTAGTCACGACAACTGTCACAAAATTATAACATTAATTGATTATTGATATAATAATGTTGTTTTAATGCTCATCAATTGTTAAAACGGTAAACAACCAGATTCATAAGATCAAATAATTCACAATAGCAATTTCTTAGGTCCCAAGGCTTTCAAGATTCCCAAAGCAAGGAATTCAACTTTAACTACATTTTAATTTAACTCTTGTTATTTTTTTCATCATTATGACATAGGTCTCCTGCATGGACCTCCACAGGCTTCGGTCTTGCGCCGCCTGAATCCAGCGGCTCCCTGCGACTCGTCTGATGTCATCGGTCCACCTAGTGGGGGGTCTGCCAACACTGCGTTTACCGGTGCGGGGTCGCCACTCCAACACCTTGGAATATTTTTTTACGATAGCACTACGCCACTATGTAGTCCATATTTGGCATCTACAACAGCAATTCAAAAATTACATTTTCGCGAGCGAAGCGAGTGCGTTTTTCAACTATGTACTTTATACTTGGTTCTTTTATAATACCAATCAAGAAAAGACACATTTTTAACCCCCGACGCAAAAAGAGAGGGGTGTTATAAGTTTAACGTGTCTGTGTATCTGTGTATCTGTCTGTGGTAGCGTAGCCGCCAAACGGATGAACCGATTTTCGTTTAGTTTTTTTTGTGTCATAGATAATTTTATCCCGAGTGTTCTTAGCCATGTTTCATGAAAATCTGTTCAGCCGTTTGAAGATTATCAGCTCTTTTCTAGTTCTAGTAGTCTTTTATGGTTCATTTTACTTTGATGCTAATGTCATAGTTAACTATAACTGTCAAACGAATTAAAACTCGGCATAACCACACTGATGGTAAGTGACGATGCAGTCTAAGATGGTAGCGGGCTAACTTGGAAGGGGCATGGCAGTCGACATTTAACCCATACCCCTAATCTGTTTCTACATGCCATCGTGCTGGAACGCTAAATCGCTTGGCGGCACGTCTTTGACGGTAGGGTGGTAGCAAGCCACGGCCGACGCCTCCCATCAGACAGATTTGCGTGATTTTCTCATCAAGCTGGGTAAGGTCTAAGGTAGTTTCTAACTAAATGTGGGATTGCCTAAAAACTTGTGAGGTGTCAAGGGACACCCGGATGGAACGAAGTTCTTAATGTGCATAAACCAACATAATTTTTTAAAATATCTTAATGATCTTCAAACTGATGCCATCGTTTTTAGACAATCCCATAGCGCAATCAATGTAAAGATACTCGTAGATTGACGATAAAAAAATTGGTTGTCTGTAAAGTCGGTTTACGGACGATACTTTTACGTGATAACGCCATAATAGTACATTATTGTCGAGGCTCGGAATAAAGCAATTTATGGACGAGTAACATTGGAAGGCCGAGGCGAAGCCGAGGACTTCCAAGTGGTTAAAAGGACGAGGCGCTAGCCGAGGCCTTTTTAAGTAAACGAGGCCATGAATTGCTATTTCGGCCGAGGCTTATATTCTTTTCTCTAATTTGCGAGGAAACAACAAAAAATAATTAAAGAAACACTGTTTTATTTCATGTCAAATGTTATAGTACAATTTTTACTATAACATTTAACATGTTTGTTGAGAAATCCCGCGAGTACAATAAGGCAACATACATCTGCTTTGTGGATTTTTCCAAGGCATTTGATTCCGTCAAGTGGCCTAAACTTTGGGATACCCTTCTGAAAATGGGCACACCAAAACATCTGGTACATCTGCTCAGGTGTCTATACGAAGGTGGTACTGCGTCCGTAAGAACAGACGACAAGCTGTCAGATCACTTCCATCCTAGTGCTGGCGTTCGTCAAGGATGTATAATTTCCCCACTTCTATTTAACATCTACACAGAGCTAATAATGAGACGCACTCTCGAGAACTGGACTGATGGAATCTCGATTGGAGGGCTGAAAATCTCGAACTTGCGATACGCGGATGACACTACCCTATTTGCGACTAGTATCGGCCATATGGAAGAACTCCTACAAAAGATGGAAAACGTCAGTCTTGAATTTGGCCTTAAGATCAATCGCAGCAAAACTAAAGTTATGATTGTCGATCGCATTAACAATAACTCGCCGGAAGTGACACAAATCGCGAATTGTCAAGTGGTCCAATCATACATTTATTTAGGAGCATTAATTTCGAACAACGGGGGCTGCATAGATGAAATAAAACGACGTATGGCGATATCTAGGACAGCCATGGATAAGTTGCGGAAGATATGGAGGAACCGTAATATAACAAAGGCCTCTAAGACCCGGCTAGTTAGAGCGCTTGTGTTCCCCATATTCCTCTACGCTTCGGAAACGTGGACCCTGCGAGAAAGTGAAAAGAAGAGAATAGAGCTCTCGAGATGTGGTGCTGGAGAAGAATATTGAGAGTGTCCTGGACCGAATTCCGGACCAATAAGTCCATTCTCGAAGAACTCCGTATCAAGCAGCGTCTGTCCTCTATTGTGCAAGCTCGCATACTCACTTTCTTTGGTCACGTGTCAAGACGTAATGATATCTCGATTGAACGTCTAGTGGTCCAGGGAAGAGTGGAGGGCACTAGAGCACGTGGCAGATCGCCTATGAGATGGACAGACCAGGTGAGGGCTGCGGTGGATGTCCCGTTGCATGAATGCACAAGAAAGGCAGCTGTTAGAGAGGAGTGGAGGCGTATTGTGAAGCGTGCCACAACACCCAAGTGACGACCACGACCGCTCTGTCAAGAGCGTATCGACTAAGAAGACAATTTGTACAATTATGAAATGATAATTGTATACTTTTGTCATCCGATTCCGAATCCATTTTTATTTCAGAACAAGAAATATATTGTAAAAGAAAACACCAGTCACCAATAATTCTTTACCTCCAATTAAACCACGCTCTTTTTGTTCCATTTAAAAAAAAAACATTCTTATTTTTTTAAGTTGTACTCAGCGAAAGAAATGCACATTTAAAACACCTAATAACAGAGGAGAAACACGTAATAGAGGAAAGTGTACATTTTAAAAACCTCGTACCTGTCCAGCAATTTACATTATTGTCCTGTTACGTAATTGCTGGCGCCACGCCAGCAATGAGCCAATTGACGTTTCGTTTTTTTTAAATAAAGAAGCGACTTCCGAGCAAATTTGAGAAAAGAAACATTGATGAAAAATTGCAAAATTTTATTAATTGAATTGAATTATTATCACTGAATTATAATGTGCCGTGTGGTGACGGTAGATCAGAATACAGTTGTCACCACCCCTCCTCGTCCCGCGGGTGTCGGACGAGGCGACTAAGGGAATTTATCTACTTATATCATCTACTGCGGTCACCAACCCGTCTGCCCCGCGTGGTGATTATGGGCAAACCCTCCCCTTGGGAGATTCCTTTAGTCCAGCAGTGGACTGTTATAGGCTATTGATGATGATGATGAATTATCATTATTTTGTATAATACAAAGAAGGAGTTAATTGAAAATTACAATGTTCTCTAGTCACGAGGCAACATTTGAGCCGATCGTGCCTCTCTATCGCTTGTTCCGCGCTCTCGCTTGCACGCTCAGGCTCAGGCGGAACGTGACACTTTTTCGTGCGTGCAGCTGGTGTTCATCGATTTATAAGACGTTATCACGTCAAAAGAAAACAGAAATAGGAAGGAAAAGAAAAAGTTAGAAAAATTAAGTGGAAGTAGGAAATAAGTTGGAGCTCTAATTTCTCAAATTGTCTGTTCTGGTCTGGTCAGATGAAAGGCTTTGGCCGTGGCTAGTTAACACCCTAACGTGAAGATCGTGCTGGTACGACAGCGTGTAGCAACAGATTCTTCTAATCGGTTTAATTTCCACTAATACCACAGTATAACGAAGAGAATCAGTAGTTCGACGCCTTTGATCTCGTCGTAAATGCCGCCAGCGTCTAGACATGCGTCGCGACAGTGTATTTATGGTAGGGTTGTCACAAAGAAACAATTTCTATTAATATTTATAATTTGTACTATATTTCAGATCAACATTACAATAAACAATAATAATTAATCAATAACCAAAAATTAAAAATAAATTAAAATTAAAATATTATTAGTTGAATCAACAACAAATCAGTTTCTTTGCTGGCCGCTTCAGCGGTCGTATGCAAATCAATTCCGCCGCATGCAAACATACTTATAAAAATCGGCCAAGTGCGAGTCGGGCCTCGCTCTTTTAGGGTTCCGTTAAAAAAAATTAAATAAAAATATTTCCATGTACCCATGGAAATATTTTATTTTAATTTTTTTAATTTAATTTAATTTTTATTATTTGTTGTTATAGCGGCAATAGAAATACATAATATGTGAAAATTTCATTTGTCTATCTATTAAGGTTTACGAGATACAGCCCGCTGACAGACGGACGGACGGACGGACGGACAGCGTAGGCTTAGTAATAGGGTCCCGTTGGTACCCTTTGGGTACGGAACCCTAAAAACATATTTTAGACTTAAAAGCTATACTTTAAATGATAGTTGTATAGTTAGTTGTACACTTTAGCTGTTGTTAACAGAATGAATATATTGTATCAGCCGTTAATTTATGAAACATTATAAATGAGAGATAAATGTCACATAGACAACATGAAAACAAGAATTTTAAGCACCATCAACATGGGGCCGCGACCCATAGTATCGGAGATATAAGCTTTCAAAAATCTGATCACGTGGTCACATAGACAAAACGAAAACAAGAAGTTTGAGTACCATCTACATGAGGCCGCACCCCATAGTGTCGGAGATTTAAACTTTCAAAAATCTGATGACGTGGTCACATAGACAACACGAAAAAAAAAAGTTTGACTACCATCAACATGTGGCTACACCCCATGGTGTCGGAGATATTAGATTTGAAAAATCTGATCACATGGTCACATAGACAACACGAAAACAAGAAGTTTGAGTACCATCAACATGGGGCCGCGCCCCATAGTGTCGGAGATATAAGCTGTCAAAAATCTGATCACATGGTTACATAAACAACACGAAAACAAGATGTTTGGGTGCCATCAGCATGGGGCTGCACCCCATAGTTTCGGAGATATAAGCTTTCGAAAATCTGATCACATGGTCATATAGACAACACGAAAACAAGAAGTTGGAGTACCATCAACATGGGGCCGCCGAACCCGAAGTTTTTAGGGTACCATCTCACAAAATTTCACGCAAATCGGTTTAGAAATCACGGAGATATGCATATCACATGCAGAAAGACACAACTTCGTTTTTGAAAGTCGGTTAAAAAATTAAGTTAGTAAGCCTAAGGTACTTCTTATAACATCAGCTATCTGTCAGTTAAAGTCCGGACAACACCAGTCCAGCCGTTCCCGAGAAAAGTAGGAACAAACAAACAAACAGACAGACAGATAGATAGATAGACAGACAGACAGATAGGCAAAAAGTACCGAACCGAATTTAAATTTAGTAAAAAATCTGTTATTTTGACATTACAAACAGATAGCTACTTCAATTTTATTTATTTATATGTATGTCTGTATAGAGTATAGATATACTCGTAGATTTATAGATAATAGGTAATGAAAAAATTAATTTCAATAAATTAACCGTATACCTCCCTGCACGTGTCCCCTGGGTGGTACTAATCGAGCGACGAACCTGCGCGCGAAATAATTGTTTTTTAAACTTACAAACTAATCACAGTCCGAGCGAAATGTCTTCACACGCCAAACACAAAGGCTCTTCTAAGAGCCCTTTGACCAATGATTAAATATTTTACGCAAGCGTAATACGACAACCTTTAAATGTAGCTCCCATCTAAGCCGCGCTTACATGGGAGCTTACCTCGCTCCGCACTTACCGCACCCACCGCACGATTGCCCTGTCAAACCGGTTTCGTCGACACTCTGTATGAAACTATACTATCCTTACTCTGTGCTAATACTCCTTCAAAGTTAGTGCGCTACCATCTATATACTGCATTGTGATTTGTGACTTCTTATCAAGTCAGGTGAGATCGCAGTCAAGGATATCACTGTCATCAAATAAAATAAAATAACAAGTTCACAGCTTTATTAACTACCTACCTAGTTTCTCAATAAAATGACTGACACAAACTGACTGACGGACTGACAAAGCCATAATATAATATAATGCAAGACAAGACACGTACAATTATTAAGAATCATAAAAGTGTGACATAATAAGAGGCAGTTATTTTGAAATCACAGATAGACACTTCAGTTTTTATATTTTTCTAGCTGACTCGGCGAACTTCGTACCGCCAACTTACCTATATAAATAAAACAAATAAACTATCCTAATCCAAAAAAACTATCCTATCTTTTAAGTTGGACCAAATTACAGATAGTTACGAAGTTTGATAAAAATCGGTTCAGTAGTTTAGGAGTCTATCGCGGACAAACAACGTGACACGTAATTTATATATATTAAGATTTGTCTACACTCTACAATCTACATGACCGTACGAAAGTCGAAACACGTGACACGATCGACCTACTTTCAAGGAAAAAAAGTTTTTGAAAAAAAAAATTGGTTGCCTGTAAAGTCGGTATACGGGCGAAAGTTTTACGTGACAACCGAAATAGAAGCGCAAGACATGAACCGGTGTGTATGCCTATCTCTCTCACTCTCTCTCTCTCGCTCTGTCTCTCTCGCTCTTAGGCGGGCTAACTGTGCTCGAGTGGAAGGGACGCGTGCCTTTCACTTTTTATGTCTGTCTCTCTCGCTCTTAGGCGGGCTAACCATGCCTCTCACTCGCTCTCATTGTGAGCGCATAACGTGAGCGGAGCGTAACGCAGTTTCTTGAAGTGTCACCCGGCAAACCAATTTATAAGACGTTGTCACGTCAAAATTAAAATTAAAGTCGAAGCGAAAGTTTTTAATCCGAGAGATTTGCGAGAGGTAATTTATTAAATTTCCACGTGTACTTGTTCAATACCGTCCAGTGTCCATTAAAAAAATTGATATTTTTTAATCCGGATCAAGGCTCTTTTTGATTTAAACCGACTACAACGAAGTTAAAAGGGTAATTTTAGCAGTCTATGTCATGTATGTATATATTTGGGGGATGCCCCTTAATAATGTATTTAAAAATTATGCAAATAAATCCTTTCTTTCTTTCGTTCACGGGGGGATGCCCCGTCATTACGCCCGCAGGGATTACCTTATACCTCCCTGCACGTGTCCCCTGGGTGGTGCTAATCGAGCGACGAACTTGCGCGCGAAATAAGTGTTTTTTAAACTTACAAACTAATAACAGTCCGAGCGAAATGTCTTCACACGCCAAACACAAAGGCTCAGAAGAGCCCTTTGACCAATGATGTCGGAGCTTCAGTCCGCATTATGCATGTTAATATTGAAGGCCTAAGTGCCGCTATCCATTGTGGGTACTAAATTTTGTCATATTTTAAATTTCATTAAAAACGCTTACGTATTCTACCGCTATACGATTAAATAAATAAATGTGTATATTTACGAATGTTCCATCGTAGGGTCTAAACTCTAAACCAACGAGCCGATCTTGATAATTTTTGAGGTGTCACTCGATTCGTTATTAGAGTCCGGTTGATCCGGATCAAAGCTACTTTTTACCTGATTGGCAAACCCAAAAGGAAGGGCTGTGATTTTAGCAGTCTAGATATGTATGTATGTGTCCATTTACGTAGTATATTCCACCGTAGCGGCTAAACTACTGTCTACTGAGCCGATTTTGATGATTTTTGAGGTGTCACTCGATTCGTTATTAGTCCGGTTAATCCGGATCAAGGCTACTTTTACTTGACTATGGCAAACCCAAAAGGAAGGGCTGTGATTTTATCAGTCTAGATATGTATGTATGTGTCCATTTACGACGTATGGCGATATCTAGGACAGCCATGGATAAGTTGCGGAAGATATGGAGGAACCGTAATATAACAAAGGCCACTAAGACCCGGCTAGTTAGAGCGCTTGTGTTCCCCATATTCCTCTACGCTTCGGAAACGTGGACCCTGCGAGAAAGTGAAAAGAAGAGAATAGAGCTCTCAAGATGTGGTGCTGGAGAAGAATATTGAGAGTGTCCTGGACCGAATTCCGGACCAATAAGTCCATTCTCGAAGAACTCCGTATCAAGCAGCGTCTGTCCTCTATTGTGCAAGCTCGCATACTCACTTTCTTTGGTCACGTGTCAAGACGTAATGATATCTCGATTGAACGTCTAGTGGTCCAGGGAAGAGTGGAGGGCACTAGAGCACGTGGCAGATGGCCTATGAGATGGACAGACCAGGTGAGGGCTGCGGTGGATGTCCCGTTGCATGAATGCACAAGAAAGGCAGCTGTTAGAGAGGAGTGGAGGCGTATTGTGAAGCGTGCCACAACACCCAAGTGACGACCACGACCGCTCTGTCAAGAGCGTATCGACTAAGAAGACAATTTGTACAATTATGAAATGATAATTGTATACTTTTGTCATCCGATTCCGAATCCATTTTTATTTCAGAACAAGAAATATATTGTAAAAGAAAACACCAGTCACCAATAATTCTTTACCTCCAATTAAACCACGCTCTTTTTGTTCCATTTAAAAAAAAAACATTCTTATTTTTTTAAGTTGTACTCAGCGAAAGAAATGCACATTTAAAACACCTAATAACAGAGGAGAAACACGTAATAGAGGAAAGTGTACATTTTAAAAACCTCGTACCTGTCCAGCAATTTACATTATTGTCCTGTTACGTAATTGCTGGCGCCACGCCAGCAATGAGCCAATTGACGTTTCGTTTTTTTTAAATAAAGAAGCGACTTCCGAGCAAATTTGAGAAAAGAAACATTGATGAAAAATTGCAAAATTTTATTAATTGAATTGAATTATTATCACTGAATTATAATGTGCCGTGTGGTGACGGTAGATCAGAATACAGTTGTCACCACCCCTCCTCGTCCCGCGGGTGTCGGACGAGGCGACTAAGGGAATTTATCTACTTATATCATCTACTGCGGTCACCAACCCGTCTGCCCCGCGTGGTGATTATGGGCAAACCCTCCCCTTGGGAGATTCCTTTAGTCCAGCAGTGGACTGTTATAGGCTATTGATGATGATGATGAATTATCATTATTTTGTATAATACAAAGAAGGAGTTAATTGAAAATTACAATGTTCTCTAGTCACGAGGCAACATTTGAGCCGATCGTGCCTCTCTATCGCTTGTTCCGCGCTCTCGCTTGCACGCTCAGGCTCAGGCGGAACGTGACACTTTTTCGTGCGTGCAGCTGGTGTTCATCGATTTATAAGACGTTATCACGTCAAAAGAAAACAGAAATAGGAAGGAAAAGAAAAAGTTAGAAAAATTAAGTGGAAGTAGGAAATAAGTTGGAGCTCTAATTTCTCAAATTGTCTGTTCTGGTCTGGTCAGATGAAAGGCTTTGGCCGTGGCTAGTTAACACCCTAACGTGAAGATCGTGCTGGTACGACAGCGTGTAGCAACAGATTCTTCTAATCGGTTTAATTTCCACTAATACCACAGTATAACGAAGAGAATCAGTAGTTCGACGCCTTTGATCTCGTCGTAAATGCCGCCAGCGTCTAGACATGCGTCGCGACAGTGTATTTATGGTAGGGTTGTCACAAAGAAACAATTTCTATTAATATTTATAATTTGTACTATATTTCAGATCAACATTACAATAAACAATAATAATTAATCAATAACCAAAAATTAAAAATAAATTAAAATTAAAATATTATTAGTTGAATCAACAACAAATCAGTTTCTTTGCTGGCCGCTTCAGCGGTCGTATGCAAATCAATTCCGCCGCATGCAAACATACTTATAAAAATCGGCCAAGTGCGAGTCGGGCCTCGCTCTTTTAGGGTTCCGTTAAAAAAAATTAAATAAAAATATTTCCATGTACCCATGGAAATATTTTAATTTAATTTTTTTAATTTAATTTAATTTTTATTATTTGTTGTTATAGCGGCAATAGAAATACATAATATGTGAAAATTTCATTTGTCTATCTATTAAGGTTTACGAGATACAGCCCGCTGACAGACGGACGGACGGACGGACGGACGGACGGATGGACGGACGGACGGACGGACAGCGTAGGCTTAGTAATAGGGTCCCGTTGGTACCCTTTGGGTACGGAACCCTAAAAACATATTTTAGACTTAAAAGCTATACTTTAAATGATAGTTGTATAGTTAGTTGTACACTTTAGCTGTTGTTAACAGAATGAATATATTGTATCAGCCGTTAATTTATGAAACATTATAAATGAGAGATAAATGTCACATAGACAACATGAAAACAAGAATTTTAAGCACCATCAACATGGGGCCGCGACCCATAGTATCGGAGATATAAGCTTTCAAAAATCTGATCACGTGGTCACATAGACAAAACGAAAACAAGAAGTTTGAGTACCATCTACATGAGGCCGCACCCCATAGTGTCGGAGATTTAAACTTTCAAAAATCTGATGACGTGGTCACATAGACAACACGAAAAAAAAAAGTTTGACTACCATCAACATGTGGCTACACCCCATGGTGTCGGAGATATTAGATTTGAAAAATCTGATCACATGGTCACATAGACAACACGAAAACAAGAAGTTTGAGTACCATCAACATGGGGCCGCGCCCCATAGTGTCGGAGATATAAGCTGTCAAAAGTCTGATCACATGGTTACATAAACAACACGAAAACAAGATGTTTGAGTGCCATCAGCATGGGGCTGCACCCCATAGTTTCGGAGATATAAGCTTTCGAAAATCTGATCACATGGTCATATAGACAACACGAAAACAAGAAGTTGGAGTACCATCAACATGGGGCCGCCGAACCCGAAGTTTTTAGGGTACCATCTCACAAAATTTCACGCAAATCGGTTTAGAAATCACGGAGATATGCATATCACATGCAGAAAGACACAACTTCGTTTTTGAAAGTCGGTTAAAAAATTAAGTTAGTAAGCCTGAGGTACTTCTTATAACATCAGCTATCTGTCAGTTAAAGTCCGGACAACACCAGTCCAGCCGTTCCCGAGAAAAGTAGGAACAAACAAACAAACAGACAGACAGATAGATAGATAGACAGACAGACAGATAGGCAAAAAGTACCGAACCGAATTTAAATTTAGTAAAAAATCTGTTATTTTGACATTACAAACAGATAGCTACTTCAATTTTATTTATTTATATGTATGTCTGTATAGGGTATAGATATACTCGTAGATTTATAGATAATAGGTAATGAAAAAATTAATTTCAATAAATTAACCGTATACCTCCCTGCACGTGTCCCCTGGGTGGTACTAATCGAGCGACGAACTTGCGCGCGAAATAATTGTTTTTTAAACTTACAAACTAATCACAGTCCGAGCGAAATGTCTTCACACGCCAAACACAAAGGCCCTTCTAAGAGCCCTTTGACCAATGATTAAATATTTTACGCAAGCGTAATACGACAACCTTTAAATGTAGCTCCCATCTAAGCCGCGCTTACACGGGAGCTTACCTCGCTCCGCACTTACCGCACCCACCGCACGATTGCCCTGTCAAACCGGTTTCGTCGACACTCTGTATGAAACTATACTATCCTTACTCTGTGCTAATACTCCTTCAAAGTTAGTGCGCTACCATCTTTAGACTGCATTGTGATTTGTGACTTCTTATCAAGTCAGGTGAGATCGCAGTCAAGGATATCACTGTCATCAAATAAAATAAAATAACAAGTTCACAGCTTTATTAACTACCTACCTAGTTTCTCAATAAAATGACTGACACAAACTGACTGACGGACTGACAAAGCCATAATATAATATAATGCAAGACAAGACACGTACAATTATTAAGAATCATAAAAGTGTGACATAATAAGAGGCAGTTATTTTGAAATCACAGATAGACACTTCAGTTTTTATATTTTACTAGCGGACTCGGCGAACTTCGTACCGCCTACTTACCTATATAAATAATACAAATAAACTATCCTAATCCAAAAAAACTATCCTATCTTTTAAGTTGGACCAAATTACAGATAGTTACGAAGTTTGATAAAAATCGGTTCAGTAGTTTAGGAGTCTATCGCGGACAAACAACGTGACACGTAATTTATATATATTAAGATTTGTCTACACTCTACAATCTACATGACCGTACGAAAGTCGAAACACGTGACACGATCGACCTACTTTCAAGGAAAAAAGTTTTTGAAAAAAATTAAAATTAAAGTCGAAGCGAAAGTTTTTAATCCGAGAGATTTGCGAGAGGTAATTTATTAAATTTCCACGTGTACTTGTTCAATACCGTCCAGTGTCCATTAAAAAAATTGATATTTTTTAATCCGGATCAAGGCTCTTTTTGATTTAAACCGACTACAACGAAGTTAAAAGGGTAATTTTAGCAGTCTATGTCATGTATGTATATATTTGGGGGATGCCCCTTAATAATGTATTTAAAAATTATGCAAATAAATCCTTTCTTTCTTTCGTTCACGGGGGGATGCCCCGTCATTACGCCCGCAGGGATTACCTTATACCTCCCTGCACGTGTCCCCTGGGTGGTGCTAATCGAGCGACGAACTTGCGCGCGAAATAAGTGTTTTTTAAACTTACAAACTAATAACAGTCCGAGCGAAATGTCTTCACACGCCAAACACAAAGGCTCAGAAGAGCCCTTTGACCAATGATGTCGGAGCTTCAGTCCGCATTATGCATGTTAATATTGAAGGCCTAAGTGCCGCTATCCATTGTGGGTACTAAATTTTGACATATTTTAAATTTCATTAAAAACGCAAATCAGATTTCGCGATGAGATAAAACATAGCCGCAACCTCATGTGAGGCGCGACAAAAGAAATCGTTTTGCGCGGAATAGGAGTGTAGTAAGCGCCAAATACTTTGTAACTCGTAAAATATTCATTTTCTTTTCAATTCACTAGGCTACTCTCTTGATAATATCAATCGGAATTTAATGTAAAAATTTTGGCTCTGTAATATGCAACACATTGAAAATAAATGAATATTGGTTAAAAATTAGACCTAACTTCGCGATTTTTTTATTATCGAACAAATTTCATCATTGTATGTTTTTGCCCAAGCACGTCCCTTGGTAGTATGATGTAATTTTTGCGTGTTTTTTTTCGGATACTTGAAACTTGATCTACCACTGTAAAAATCAAATCTGTTTACTGTTAACGGGCGTACACCCAAATGTGTATATTTACGAATGTTCCATCGTAGCGTCTAAACTCTAAACCAACGAGCCGATCTTGATAATTTTTGAGGTGTCACTCGATTCGTTATTAATTATTATAGAGTCCGGTTAATCCGGATCAAGGCTATACTTTTTACCTGACTACTGCAAACCCAAAATAAAGGCTATGTATGACTTTAGCAGTCTAGATATGTATGTATGTGTCCATTTACGTAGTATACTCCACCGTAGCGCCTAAACTACTGACTACTGAGCCGATTTTGATGATTTTTGAGGTATCAATCGATACTTATTGTCCGGGGGAAATAGGCTACATTTTATATTATGTCAATATTATGACACATATAATGACATTCCGTTGTCAGGTTACTGTTAACTTTTTTGTTGATTATATTGTTCGATTCGCTGAAGGCCGCGACTTCGTCCGCGTGATGTTACAAACTCCGATTTTTCGGCGTAAAAGTAGACACCCACGAAAATCCTAACTAGGTATTTCTTAAATGGTTTCAGATATCTATTATTATTTTATTTATTTATTTCTTAGAAAACTTCTATACAATAATCGTATAAACTTACATTGACATTACATACACCAACTCTACCTACACTATAAACTAATTTACATCTACAAAACTGAGTATTCAATTTGACTGTAGTTTTGTTAGTACGTATCATTTTACAAAATTATATTAGTTATATTGCTAAAATAAGCCTGATTTCAGCTTGGCAGGCTTTGATCATGTATTTGTCTATAATCTATAATCTTTATCATCATATATCTATTCTAATATTATAAAGAGGAAAGATTATTTGTTTGTTTGTTTGTACCGAATAGGAAGAAAGAATAAGAAGAAGGAAGATAGAAAGCTAAGTTATCAGGAAGTAAAATAGGCTATAATTTATTTTCAAAAAAATTAGAGATCCTTAAGCAAATTGCAATAATTAACCCAAAGTAGCAAAATTTTGCCTATAAAATGCATTATTTGGCGTGTGCTGAGAAAACTATTGATGATACATAAAAATTATGTACTACATGACTAAAGTACTTATTATTCTCTATAAAACAGTCCCGAGGGAATATAATTAACTAACTATCATATTATTTAAGTCACAATAGTAGCTTTTGACCCGACATCACTATACCGAAGATATCCCGGACGTCAGCCTATACGAGATTAGAATGGCTCTCAAACAGCTCAAGGACAACAAGGCGCCAGGTGATGACGGAATCACTGCGGAACTCCTGAAAGCGGGTGGAAAACCGGTACTTAAGATCTTTCAGCGATTGTTCAATTCCGTCATCCACGAGAGCACAACGCCGGAAGCATGGCACAGGAGCGTGGTGGTTCTATTCTTCAAAAAGGGTGATAATACCTTGTTGAAGAATTATAGACCCATCTCGTTGTTGAGTCATGTTTATAAGTTGTTCTCGAGAGTCATTACGAATCGTCTCGCTCGTAGGTTCGACGACTTCCAGCCTCCCGAACAAGCCGGATTCCGAAAAGGCTTTGGTACCATAGATCACATTCATACGCTGCGGCAGGTTATACAAAAGACGGAAGAGTATAACCGGCTACTTTGCTTAGCGTTTGTGGACTATGAGAAAGCCTTCGATTCGGTGGAAACTTGGGCTGTGTTGAGGTCGCTGCAGAGATGCCGGATTGACTACCGGTATATCCAAGTGTTGAAGTGCTTGTATGAAAACGCCACAATGTCAGTACGTATACAGGACCAGACTACGAGGCCAATCCACTTGCAGCGTGGAGTGCGCTCTTTACCGCTGCGTTGGAGGACGTCTTTAAGCTTCTGGATTGGAACGGGCTTGGCATCAACATAAACGGTGAGTACATCACTCACCTGCGATTTGCCGATGACATAGTAGTCATGGCAGAGACTCTGAGAGACCTCAATACAATGCTCAACGATCTCAGCAGGGTTTCTCAACAGGTGGGCCTGAAAATGAACATGAGCAAGACGAAAATCATGTCCAATGCTCATGCACCGCTCCACCCAGTAATTGTTGAGAACTCTGCACTCGAAATTGTTGACGAGTATATTTACCTGGGACACACAGTCCAGCTAGGTAGGTCCAATTTCGAGGAAGAGATCAACCGCCGAATCCAACTCGGCTGGGCAGCGTTTGGGAAGCTCCGAGATGTCTTCTCGTCCAAAATTCCTCAGTGCTTGAAGACTCAAGTCTTCAAACAGTGCGTGTTGCCAGTGATGACTTACGGATCCGAGACATGGTCGCTAACTAAGGGCCTCATAAGTAGGCTCAGGACCGCTCAGCGGGCGATGTTGAGAGCTATGCTCGGAGTGTCCCTGTGGGATCGAATCAGAAATGAGGAGATCCGTAGGAGAACCAGAGTCACCGACATAGCTAAGCGAGTCGCGATACTGAAGTGGAAATGGGCGGGGCACATAGTTCGAAGAGCTGATGGTCGTTGGGGTCCCAAGGTGCTGGAGTGGCGACCCCGCACCGGGAAGCGCAGTGTTGGCAGACCCCCCACCAGGTGGACCGACGACATCAAACGAGTCGCAGGGAGCCGCTGGATTCAGGCGGCGCAAGACCGAGGCCTGTGGAAGTCCATGCAAGAGACCTTTGTCCAGCAGTGGACGTCTATCGGTTGATAAAGAAGAAGAAGAAGAAGAAGTAGCTTTTGTGTTCTAAAATTTAATTAGATCGCCTTTATTATCGTAGTATTAAGTCTTCCTTAATAATACATAATAATTAATGCGAAAGTGTGTCTGTTTGTTGGTTTGTCCGTCAATCACGCTGTAGCTTTGTCTACAGATTGACGTGATTTTTGGATAGGTATAGTTGAGAATCTGGAGGGTGACATAGGCATCCCGGAAAATCAAAGAGTTTTTATTAACTAAATCTACGTGGACGAAGTCGCGGGCATCAGCTAGTACTCAATCTGTATAAGTCAAAGCATAGACGAATGAAATTTACTATTTCAGAGCCGACCAAGTATACAATCAAGTACGAGTAGGCACTTTTAAAGAATAGATTTTTTTAATAAAGTTTATTAATTAATTATTGTTAGTAAAGTTTATTAATTATTAAATTAGTTAATTAATTATTATTAATATAAAATACTTTTTTGTATAGATAATGCGGAGATTAGCCCGGAATAAAAAACACAAAAATTTTAAAAATGTGTTTCAAAAATACTTCAATTCAACAATGTATTTATTTTTGTATACAAATATAAATAAATTGTTGAATTGAAGTGTCTAACTATCGACATTAAATTAGTGGACAGTTAGCCAAAACTAAATAGGTACCAGCTTATAATAATAGTAAGTAAAAGGCGTTCTGCGTTTTAAAAATCTTCCACACCACGAATGCATTCGTTATCGACTAATGTTCCTCAAATGCAAGTAGTGTAACATGCGTTTATGAAATACTAGCTGATGCCCGCGACTTCGTCTGCGTGGATTTAGTTCATAACATCCCGCGGGAAATCTTTGTCACCCTCCAGGTTCTCAACTATACCTATCCAATAAATCACGTCAATCCGTAGCTTTGTAGCAGGAAACATTTGATCGTCTTGCTCGCGGCATTGTTAATGATGATTCAAAGAGAAAACATATTACTGATGATATTATCAATTACGTTTAGCTATCATTTTTATAATTGTCAAATTTTTTACCATACTTAACCAAAGACAAAATTTACCTTTTTTTTATTCCACTGTCATTTGCGTTTTGTTATTCCATGTCAGATGCGTTTTTGTTATACCACGTTTTATAGTGACTTGACGGAAACGCGGTTGAACGGGATAAAAAGTATCCTATGTCCGTCTCCTGGTTCTAAGCTACCTCTCCACCAATTTTCAGCCAAATCGGTTCATCCGTTCTTGAGTTATAAATAGTGTAACTAACACCACTTTCTTTTATTTATATAGATTTAGAAAATATATTCGGTATTTCCTATCGAACAATAAAAATGATCCTCAGATATCAGGATCACGGCATGCGTTTTAGAAATTTCATTCATCACGATTGTAATGATCCCTATCAACAAATGAAAGTGTTCCTTGAGAGTTGAGCTATAGCAATCTCCCACACCCAGAAAAGAAAGCATTCCCTACTGAAGAAGGAAACTGTTTCGTGATTGAATAGGGTGGCATGCGGTTTAGAAATCCCATGCATCCCGGTTGCATTCCCTTTCAACTAATGAAAGTGTTGCGAAAGTGAGTGTTGCGATTGCGGTCTTTATGGCATTGTGCCACACAACAAATCTCACTCATCCAAAATACGTTTCTTCCTACTAACGTGATGGCATTAAATTATTTAATAATAATAAATTAAAAAACTGTATTGTAATAAATAAAAAAGTGGCACTCGGGGACTGCCGCGGTATGCAATAGCATAGCATTTTTTATCAACTTATGCAATTATAATATTTATGCAATATTGACACTAAACTCCTGTATGATAAACATGTGGACCAAATTGTAAGCAAGGCTTCAAAAATGTTGGGATTCCTAATCCGTTCGTCCAAGGACTTCTCCAAACTTAAAACAATTAAAGTTCTTTACTGTGCCCTAGTGAGAAGCAACCTTGAATATGCATCTCAAATTTGGAACCCCCAATATGAGGTGTATATCCAACGTATTGAAAGAATCCAGAAAAAATTCATTCGATTCCTCAAATATAAATTTAAACTTAAGTCTAATATGACCTATGAAGTTACTTGTGCTCAGTTACACCTCCTGCCACTAGCCATTCGAAGAAATATAAGTGATATTGCCTATCTCATTAATATCACAAATAACACAGTTGACTGTGCGCCGCTTCTTGGGAAGTTATCATTTAAAATCCCCATTAATACTCATCCTCGAATCTTCTCAATCTTTCAAACGCCACACACGCATACCAAGTTCCGCAAAAACTCGTTTATGCTTAGATCTGCTTTATCTTTTAATAACATTTGTAAAAATAATAAAAATTTGGATCTTTTTTGCATCACCGCCACCACTATTCGTAGAACGCTGGCCAACGAGTTCTTCAACTCACACTTTGGTTGAATAATTTGTTGACCAGATTACTTTTTTCAGTTTTTTTTTGACGTGACAACGTCTTATAAATTGGTTTGCCGGGTGACACTTCAAGAAACTGCGTTACGCTCCGCTCACGTTATGCGCTCACAATGAGAGCGAGTGACAGGCATGGTTAGCCCGCCTAAGAGCGAGAGAGACAGACATAAAAAGTGAAAGGCACGCGTCCCTTCCACTCGAGCACAGTTAGCCCGCCTAAGAGCGAGAGAGACAGAGCGAGAGAGAGAGAGTGAGAGAGATAGGCATACACACCGGTTCATGTCTTGCGCTTCTATTTCGGTTGTCACGTAAAACTTTCGCCCGTATACCGACTTTACAGGCAACCAATTTTTTTAGATTACTTTTTTTTAACTCTTTTTGTTTTTCACCGCATATTGTTATTGTCTTTTTTCTCCCCCCCCCCATTCTTTTTTCTTCCCAGTTGAGTTTTTTGTTTTCCTTAATTATGTAAATTATTCTATCTGTGAAAACTTATAATTAGCTATAATTTTCTTCTGTTCTTATCTATTTACTTTTTTATATTAGCTGTAAGTTTTCCTGTAAAATAAAAATAAAAAATAAAATAAAAATATTTTTTTTGCATAATAAAAATTATGCAAAAAAAATTGGTTGCCTGTAAAGTCGGTATACGGGCGAAAGTTTTACGTGACAACCGAAATAGAAGCGCAAGACATGAACCGGTGTGTATGCCTATCTCTCTCACTCTCTCTCTCTCGCTCTGTCTCTCTCGCTCTTAGGCGGGCTAACTGTGCTCGAGTGGAAGGGACGCGTGCCTTTCACTTTTTATGTCTGTCTCTCTCGCTCTTAGGCGGGCTAACCATGCCCGAGTGGCTCTCACTCGCTCTCATTGTGAGCGCATAACGTGAGCGGAGCGTAACGCAGTTTCTTGAAGTGTCACCCGGCAAACCAATTTATAAGACGTTGTCACGTCAAAATAATTAAAAACAAACAAACAAGAAAAGCGCACTGTCACTACTTCGCGAGTGAGATTCGAACCTGCGACATCATACACCATACGGTAAAGAAAGCGGCCGCTCGCCCAGTGCGCCAAACAGAGCTTTGTGGGTACATAACAGGTTATACATCAATAAAAAATAAAAGAAAGAGTTAAAAATAGAGTAAATAATTTAAAGAGTTGCAATTAATGTATCTATTGAAAAATTACATTTACCTATGTTTTGATATTATTGTCATGGAAACGATTTTCATTATAATAATAAAAAACTCAAACACTATAAAAGCATAAAACGAATAGTTGCCGGTATGAAAAATAATTAATGAAGCGCTTCTGTTCTAATGAAACCTTCAGTAAATGTAATTAAGAGATATTATCATTCATTAGCTGTCTTGTTGCATTTTTGTTACTAATTAGTAAGTTTGTAGAGATAAATTAATCAAACAATAATGTTATTTTATAAAAAAAAAAATAAGTGACACTCGGGTTTCTTTATGCAATATTGCAATATTTTATGCAATATTTTTATGGCATGATAAAAATTATGCAAAAAAAATAATTAAAAAACACAAGAAAAGCGCACTGTCACTACTTCGCGACTAAGATTCGAACCTGCGACATCATACACCATACGGTAAAGAAAGCGGCCGCTCGCCCACTGCACCAAACAGAGCTACTTGTGAACTTCTAAAATGTTGAACGCTTACTGAACGACGGTGTTAGGTTAATTTTCGTTACGGAATTTCTTGATTCTTGACAATTTTCAATTTTATTTTTCACCGCCTTTAACGACTGATTTAGAAACTACGTCTAACATTGCTCTATGGTTATTGTTAGGGTTTGGCACATTTTTCTACCGCTTTAGTTTGGGAGTTATTTGAACCTAAACAGAAAAAACAATGTGAGCCGTCGCAGGAGGCCTGGCAGATGTGATACATCGAAATGGGCCCCTCCAGAAAATCAGCGTTGCGGTGTGTCCGGTAGGTACATACCTGCCTTTCATGCTGCGGCACAAGCTGAGGGGATGACCCATTGACCATTCCACACCAATTACTTTTAAATAGGTATATAGTAGACTCTTAGTGATAACTAATTTGTTGTGTTGGTTAAGGTCAATAAAGTTTTATTTATTTATTTATTTAAATTATATTGTACAGCTAATATCCAGCTTAGTACACACATTTAAATGCCCCCTCTAATTATTTGCTTTCTTTGCAAGAGGCTTTCACTTTCTAAACTATCGCTATCAGACATATTTTATTGTAAAATTATTTATTTTAAGTAAGACACAGGTTACGTGTACCGTAGTAAACAACACTGTTTTGCACTACATACATACATACATACTACTACAAACATACTGTCGGTCATACAGTCGGTCTGACCCGCCGCTATAGTAGATGATTCACATAAAAAGAACATATATATATATATATATATATATATATATATATATATATATATATATACATAACATAGGAGATAGGTACAATTAAAACAAATGAGTGTGCTGTAGACCACACGACTGAAGTAAAACTTCTTTAGCTCCATCTATGTTTATATATGTATAATATATACATGTATATACATATGTTTCTACAAATATTTTAAACTTTCGTAACGCATTCACCAGCTTACTCCCCAATTCAAGCGGGCGCCGGGCGTAAAGAAGTTTGAGGCCTGCACTTTGTCTTAGATATACGAAACGCAACTGGTTATGAGAGAAAGAGAGAAAGATAATGCGTGCTCGCAGTGTCTCTCTCTCTTTCTATCTTCACTAACTTATACCTCCCTCTCAACTTCCGTTCGCCTCGCCCGATCACACTTTTCGTAACGCATTCATCAGCTCACTCTCCATGTCAAGCGTGCGTAAAGAAGTTTTACTTCAAAAATCTTGTAATACTTACAGCTCTCCATTTGCAACTTGCACTCCTGCGTATCGTGGGGGTAGATGAGGAAGTTCATGGCGCAGCTCAGCTTCAGTGTCAGCTTCACCATGTACAGGATGGTCTTATCCTTGTAAAGCCACACGTAGTGGTTGGGGATGGTCATCGTTTGGAAGGTAACGGACTTGGCGTTCTTGAAGAAGGAGTCTGGTCTCCACATCTGTTTGAGCCAATCCACCTCCAAGAGCCTGGCGGGATAACGAGGGGTGTTTTATTAACCGACTTCAAAAAGGGAGGAGGGTCTCTATTCGTCGGAATCTTTTTTAGGGTTCCGTACCCATAGGGTACCAACGGGACCCTATTACTAAGCCTACGCTGTCCGTCCGTCCGTCCGTCCGTCCGTCTGTCAGCGGGCTGTATCTCGTAAACCGAGATAGATAGACAGATGAAATTTTCTCATATTATGTATTTCTATTGCCGCTATAACAACAAATAATAAAAATTAAAAAAATTAAATTAAAATATTTCCATGGGTACATGGAAATATTTTTATTTAATTTTTTTAACGGAACCCTAAAAGAGCGAGGCCCGACTCGCACTTGGCCAATTTTTGTTATGTGTGTTCACCGATTACTCGAAGACCTGTGGACCGATTTGAAATATTTCTTTTTTGTTTCAAAGGGCCCAGGTGGTCCCATATAAATTTTATCGAAATCAGTCGAGCTGTTTTTAAAATATCAACAATAAATTAAATACTTTTATAGTTTGTATAGTGTGTATGTAATGTAGTAAAGCGGGAGTTTGAAGTTGGATGTTTTAAAAGTATTTTTATATTAAATTATTGTAAGTTACGATTACGAAGAAGCAGTGATAGCCTAGTGGTTAATACTGAGGTCTAAAACTATGGGGATTTAGGAAATGTCGATTATGAATTGGTGTTGTAGGTAACAAGTATGGACTACATCATGGAGCTTCAGGTCCTAGCTCCTCAATCCTGATGCTGCAGGGTACAGCCTACCTAAAACTATGGGGATTTAGGAAATGTCGATTATGAATTGGTATTGTAGGTAACAAGTATGGACTACATCATGGAGCTTCAGGTCCTAGCTCCTCCATCCTGATGCTGCAGGGTACTGCCTACCTTAAACTATGGCGATTTAGCAAATGTCGATTAAGAATTGATATTGTAGGTAACAAGTATGGACTACATCATGGAGCTTCAGGTTCTAGCTCCTTAATCCTGATGCTGCAGGGTATTGCCTACCTAAAACTATGGCGATTTAGGAAATGTCGATTAAGAATTGGTATTGTAGGTAACAAGTATAGACTGCATCATGGAGCTCTAGGTCCAGTAGGGCGGGGGGCGGAGGGGGCTGCCCGCCCCGGGCCTCTGGTCCAGGGGGCCCCCAAATGCTTCCATGTTCCCTTGATCAAATCCTATACAAGGCTTTAAAATTTATTCTTTGTAGGTACCTATCTAAGAGGATATTTGGATCTTATGAATATAAACGCATAGTTTGTATTTAGGCCCGCCCGACTTTAACAAACGTGGACAAACTAAAATTATTTTTATACTTTGTAGTGGCGTTAGAAGTCGGTTTTTTGAAAAGAATTTTTTGAGGACACTAACTGCTCTCGTTGCAGCATCGGGTCAAGGTATCGTAGAGTGTAATAAGTATAAGTGGAAATAATATAATTAATAACGAATCGGATCTCTACACGGGCTGAATAAAAGAGCTGATAGTCCTTATACGTTATACGGCTGAATAGCTTCATCAAACTTAGGCGAAAAATATCCCAGTTAACGCCGCTCTCGAATTATTAAAACGCATTCAAATTGGTCCGTCCGTTAAAGGTTTGAGATGGCAGAGACAGACAAAGCGGTCAAATCATAAATGTAGTAATTGGGTCAAATTTAGAACACTCGTCTTTTCCTTCGTCAGTGCTCAAAAATAGCGGTAAGGGTAACTGCTTAAATTTTATAAAAAATTGGTCAAGTGCGAGTCGGGCCTCGCTCTTTTAGGGTTCCGTTAAAAAAAATTAAATTAAAAGATTTCCATCTACCCACCTACCCATTTTAATTTAATTTTTTTAATTTTTATTATTTGTTGTTATAGCGGCAATAGAAATACATAATATGTGAAAATTTCATCTGTCTATCTATTACGGTTTACGAGATACAGCCCGCTGACAGACGGACGGACGGACGGACGGACGGACGGACGGACGGACGGACGGACGGACGGACGGACAGCGTAGGCTTAGTAATAGGGTCCCGTTGGTACCCTTTGGGTACGGAACCCTAAAAAAGACAACTTTTATCTTTTACTTAATAGAATATTTTAAAGAGTGGAATAATTAACATGATACTTGTAAGGTGAGTAGCTTAGTAAGCAGGTTACGAGAAATCTCCTTGACATTTAATTTTTTGCTTTTTAGTATTATCCGATGGTTAATTGTGCAGAAAAATGCTCCCGCAAATTGCAAACCTTGGATAAATACATTAAAGTGAAAAATAACCTTCAGCAAGGCACAAGAAATAACATGATACAAACCGAATTTGGAACATTTGAAGGTATGATTATGGTCGAGAGTTCAATTTCCAGGCCCAGGAAGGTATTTTTCAAAAACTAAACTTTGACCCCATTTGAAATCTTCACACAATTTTTTCTGAATCTTTTCATCAGGGAGTTTCGTTTGGGAGATAAAACAGTGTTGCAACAAATGAATGATACCTACCTAAGTACGTAAAGAAACTCCGCTTAAGTACCTACCACTATTAGAATTTTTATACACGGTACCCAGGTACTTACCTGTATTCAGTCGTCATATTTTCAGGAAGTCTGAGCCGAAAATCTTTCCAGGTTTGAGCGAAAAAAATGTCTGCTGCGTAGGTCTGTAACAAGTAAGAACGGTTCAGAAGGATGTATTAACTACTTGAAGAACTCTGTGATTTTGAATCTACGTAGAATTTATTTCTCATATGCACGTAGGTACGAGAATATCATACTAATATTATAAATGCGAATGCGTGTTCAGTACGCGGGCATCAGCTAGAACATATTTACGTCGTGTTTTAATCATAAGAAAATTAATTCTAGTGGTAGCCATAAATTACGCCTATATGTTTGTATGCAATCTTTTTTTGGCAATCTGTCGATAAGTTACCCAGTGAACTTGTTACCTATTTATTGATATATTTATAATTTTTAGTGTAAATTGAAAATTTAAAACAATATGTACGATATACTTGACCCAGTTTTCTGCTCCATCATCAGATCCTCCTCCTCGATCCTCAGTCGCCATCTATCTAACACCTTATTATAATCAGCCCAAACACACTTTATCTGCTACAAGTTGCTGAGGACTTGAGTTGGCTACTACAGACTACTTGATACTGTAGCATCAGATGCCATCCATCTGATCTGTTTGTAAAACAAAAAAGCTATTGGTTAATATACGAACACATGACAATTAGATTGAATTACAATCGAATAAAGAAACCAAGCGATAATCTTTCTATCTTACTAATATCTAATCATACTAATATTATAAATGCGAAAGTGTGTTTGTTAGTTTGTCCTTCAATCACTCTGCAACAGAGCTACGGATCGACGTGATTTTTTGCATGGGTATCGTTGGTGGAGAGTGACATAGGCTACATTTATCCCAGAAAATCAAAATTTAGTTTATAAACTCCGGGATTTTATAAACTAAAACCACGCGGACGAAGTCGCAGGCATCAGCTGATAAAACACGGTAGTAAATATAATACGTCTATGGATAAAACTGACAAAAAAGGATTTCATTCATTCATTCATCTCAATCCAACATCCAGGCTCAGTTTAGAGTGAGAAAGGGAAAAAAGGGTCAAACTATAATTTCAATGAATCTGTAAGTATTGTACGTACGACAAAGCTTAGACCTCGATATTGTCATCTGAAGTTCTGAACTAAATATAAGTAAAGAAGGGTAGGTATGCACTTTTAATAATTGCAGTTGCAGTCTTTCCGCGAGCGTTGCAATTAAACGCGCGGTTGATCAAAGGGGAAAGGTCGTGAAATCCCTATTCATGGAGCGATTCTAGTCTGGGCAGACAAAAAAGTGAAGAGTTGTCTGTCAATAGCACTGAAGTCTTGAGCAAAAGTTTGAACTTTGAGCTTAAAATTATTTTGTTCTATTTCCAAGTATGTTAAACATAAGAAAGAGATCAATAACTGAAGATTCTTTTTTTTTCGTCGTTCGGAAACGCTTCGGAAGGACAGTGATTTCTAGAATGCATGCCATAAAATAAAGCTCGCATATTACAGGTAATTATGGAAAAAATTTTTTGTTGGTTCATGGAGGACTCATTAGGAGTGCTGGAGATTTAAAAAATGCATGCCATAATGTCTGGTGATTTCAAGAATGCATGCCATAATATGGGAAATTTCTTCATAATTTTGAAAACCATTTTCCTAGGAAGATAGAGAAAGCATTCCGAGTGCTGGCGATTTCAAAAACGCATGCCGTAGCGTTTGCCTTCACAATATCAATAAAACCAGCCAAGTGCGAGACAGACCCGCACACGAAGGGTTCCGTATCTATTCTTTATCTTTGAAGCTAAAAAATAATAAAAATATATTGGAACCCTACTTAATGAGCTCTAGACAATGACCCCACACGCCAGGGTAAAAAACTGAAACTTTATTTCGCCTTTTTCAGATCTCGCCCCCTTTATTTTTTATTTTTATTATTTATTGTTGTTAAAGCGGCCATAGAAATACGCTCTGTGAAAATTTCAACTGTCTTACGGTTTATAAGATACAGCCCGCTGACAGACGGACGGACGGACAGCGGAGGCTCAGTAATAGGGTCTCGTTGGCACCCTTTCAATCGATCAATCAATCATTTTATTTTGCAAGAATATGGTACACGAAATATAGACATATTTACATAGATGTTAAGTTAACAATTATACAGCGTCAACATATCCTGCCAAGCTTGGCGTGCAAAAAACAATCCTTAATAATTGAAAACATATCAGTAAAATACGGAAAATCAATTTAACTCTTCAATTAGCTAATCATTAATCTTATAATACATTTTATCTATAAGCATGTCAAATAGTGTTTTTCTGAATCGACTTAATGGAAAACTTTTCATATCATCCGGCAAGTGATTAAAAATGCGAATAGCCATCTTCTTCTTCTTCTTTATCAACATATATACGTCCACTGCTGGACAAAGGTCTCCTGCATAGACTTCCACAGGCTTCGGTCTTGCGCCCCTTGAATCCAGCGGCTCCCTGCGACTCGTTTGATGTCGTCGGTCCACCTGGTGGGGGGCCTGCCAACACTGCGTTTCCCGGTGCGGGTCGCCACTCCAACACCTTGGGACCCCAACGACCATCAGCTCTTCGAACTATGTGCCCCGCCCATTTCCACTTCAGTTTCGCGACACGCTGAGCTATGTCGGTGACTTTGGTTCTCATACGAATCTCCTCATTTCTGATTTGAATAGCCATACCGTATGCATTTTTTTTGGCTACCGCCAGCTTCTGCATAGGGACGCATAGCTTGTGTTTCTTATGTTGGTTTGGGTAAGGAACCTAAAAACTATTTTGTTCTCATTGCCATAGAGCTATCATTACCACAGTTGTCATTACCACAGTTGTCATTACCACAGTTGTCATTACCACAGTTGTCATTACCACAGTTGTCATTACCACAGTTGTCATTACCACAGTTGTCATTACCACAGTTGTCATTACCACAGTTGTCATTATCACAGTTGTCATTACCACAGTTGTCATTACCACAGTTGTCATTACCACAGTTGTCATTACCACAGTTGTCATTACCACAGTTGTCATTACCACAGTTGTCATTATCACAGTTGTCATTACCACAGTTGTCATTACCACAGTTGTCATTACCACAGTTGTCATTACCACAGTTGTCATTACCATGGAGTTCTCGTCGATGGAGTCCAGCCCCATGACGGTGACGTGGAAATTGACGATGGTGGGCTGGTCATCCTTCTTGGGAGGCCGCATCTTGTCGTAGAGGCGAGGGTCCTCTGGCAGCAGGTCCTGGAACGCCACCAGCGTTGACCTGGCCATATTGTGACAGACGCACCCATTTTATTTATATGAACTTTTGTTAAATAGACTGGAATAGAATAGAACAGAACAGAACAGAACAGAACAGAATAGAATGGAATCATCATTTTCATCATTAGCAACCCATCAACGGCTCACTACTGAGCGCAGGTCTCCTCTCAGAGAAGGGTTATAGGCCCATAGTCCACCACGCTGGCCCAATGCGAATTGGCGGACTCAGAATAGAATAGAAAAATAAACTTTTACAAGTGCTTTTGAATCGTCTGAATCTACCACTGGTTCGGAATGCCCTTCCTGCAGAGAAGACCCAGCAAGAAACTCGGCGGTTGCTTTTTCAAAACAAGTTTACAATACAATAAAATATACTATCCTGTATGCAGTGTTTCTACAATGAGGGAAGTTCCAAAAATGCATGCCTACCAAGTTCTAACAATGCAATATATCTTAAGATAGGCAGACATAAAGTAGCCCCATTCCCGCCGGTGGCATCCGTTCACGAGCATGACGCATGACCCAGCCGTTGCTTCGCTCAACCATATTATTTGAAGGAACGTAACAACCCGCATCACACGACACCACCAGACCAGACTAACTTCTTTAGGACTAAGGGCGCGTGTTTCACCACTTGCTGATAAAGGTTTGATAGCCTATCCACAACTTATCTGACGGATAACGATTAAATTTCTCTTTCATAAGTACTTAAGAGTAGTGTCTAGTGACGAAACGCGACGCGAGTAGGTATTTTCCAAAATGCTATCTGTTTCACAACGCTTCGCTGCCCGACCCGCATCGTGCGATAGAGAGAGTTGCAAGTCCAGGAGTTATTTGCCTAAATTTTATTCTTGAAATATTGTTTCGGGTCATAACGTTTTTACCCCCCTAAACGTTTACAAAATTAGACAATAATGGTCTCATTAGATCCAGTACACCTTAATCTAGGCTCGTACGTTTCATTTTTTTAGTATTTCAGTTTAGTTAAATTAAAAAAAATAAAATTAGTCGAGGAAGTTTTTTTAGTCAAAAATATGGATATTTAGTCACTAATAACTTTTAACATAAGCAATATTTCTTTAAAATTAAAACGTACGGGCATAGTTTTCCATTGTATCTGCAACATTTCAAAAAATTTTGAACATTGGACAACATTTACGGGTAGCAAAACGTTATCGCTTTTTGTATGAAAATTTTCAACTAGACACTCCTCTTAATAAGTCAATGTGAAATACGACAATAAACTCAAAATGATATCACACAGATTTATCCAGCAGCTGTAGATATATAGGCACTTTATGAGTAAGTGGTGAAACAGGCCATTAGTCTTTGTGAACCGATAGTTGTCCACTGCTGGACATAGGTCTATTACATGGACTTCCACAAGTCTCGGTCTTGCGCCGCCTGAATCCAGCGGCTCTCTGCGACTCGTTTGATGTCGTCGGCTCACCTAGTGGGGCGTTTGCCAACACTGCACTTCCCAGTGCGGGGTCGCCACTCCAGCACCTTGGGACTGGATTTTATTAGATTTCTAATCTCTAAATTGAGACAATTTAGAGATTACCAAATTGCCCCTGGCAGAAATCGAACCCGGGGCTTTCCATTTTTAAGATCACAGCATTCAACACTGTGGTCTGTGCCAGATGTTTTCAAAGCTCTCGACTCGTAGAAGTAAACCAGGTTCTCCAATTTAATCAAAACTTACAAATTGGGATCTCTTACTCAAAATCGAATCTTAGTACTTACTGTGCATAGCAAAGATCGCCCGCTCCGAGCCAAAGGCGAATCAGCAGCATAGACATCCATAACAACCTTCCCGCAGCCATTTTCACTTAAAAACACCCTAATTATACTTTACTATAGTTTTCATATTTTGCCAATCAAATAAAATTATAACACTCAAATTTTAATTTAAAATTATTTTCTATCTATATTCTGTCATTTTTCCAACATTATTAGGCTGAAAACTTGTCGCCCGTTGCCTTAATTTTTTTTTGGGCAAACTAAAAAATTAAAAGTTCGGAACACGTCGGTGCTTTGACAGCAGCCGTTGAAAGCGCGCGAAACAGTGATGGCTGACGTGAAAAAAAACGGGTTTTCAAATATTTTGCACATGCGTGATGAAGTGCAAGAAAATAAATTAATACTAGTTGACTCGCCTGGCTTCGCACAGGTGGTCTTAAGGCTGAGGGTTGGTACATTGGCAACAAAATCGTCTGAGTTTCTCGCTTGTTATTGCCGTCCACAATTTGCTAGCGTGTTGGACTAGAATAGAATAGAATAATTGGAACGTAAGTTCCTTATCGCGCGGTGCGGAAGGGGGCTAGACAGAAAAAATTAAGGAACCGACACTCGACATATTTTTGAAACCGACACTTTTGTGTTGAATGTGAATTTTGCATTGTGTTCGGTATTTTCGCGATACAACATTAGGTCTCCGTAGCCTAGTGGCTCCGGCAGTCGCCTAAAAGTTCCACATGTAGAAATTGTTTAAAATAAAATTGAAAATGGAAAATTCGGTCTGCCGAGTTGGGATTCGAACCATCGACGTTGAACTTTTAAGCGACTGCCGGAGCCACTAGGCTACAGAGACCTAATGTTGTATCGCGAAAATACCGAACACAATGTAATCGAAAGGAACTACGTTCCATCCGGGTGTCCCTTGACAAGTTTTTTTTTTATTTAAATATAAACTCTTACAAAATGCTTTCGAATCGTCAAGTGACTACCACTGCTTCGGAATGCCGTTCCAACCAAGAAGAACAAGCAAGAAACTCGGGATTACCCACTAGTGGTCCTTCGATGAGTTGAAATGAATGAATTATTAATAATTAATTCATTAATAATAAGTAGTAGAACAAAAGTAATAATAAGTCACCTTTAAAGGTGACTTATTATTACCTACTTATTATTACTGACTTACTTTTATTATTACTTTTGTAGGTACGTTACGTAACATGTTAATTTTTAATAGAGCAGAATATTTTAGGGCTATTTATGGAAAAATATTAATGAATTTCTGACAAAGCTTTTTTGTATACAGTCCTCGGCGTATTCCAAATGTTCGTTTGAAAATTGAAAAGCACGTCTATTGAAATGAAAAATTGAGGGAGTTTGATTTCCTTTTGAAATGTAGCATAACAGAGTTCCATTTTTAGAATGTTTACGATGAAGGAATTTTTATATCAATACGTAGATGGGTATCAACTCTGGTATAATTGTACCTACCTATGTACTAATGTATAGTATTATGTACTTGAATACTTTTCGTTTTAAGGTGTCTTATTGAGTTCAGGTAGTAAGTATTTTAAAATATCGGCCAAGTGTGAGTTAGGGCTCCGTACATATGACCAATTCACTTTGTTTTAAAACTAGATACTTAGCTATACCTTTTTATATATTATCTTAGTTCTTAGATAGTACTAAATTAGCATAATTGGAGAAAAATGCTCGTTTGTTTTGGTCACAATTTTGATGACCCCCCAATTTCTTCATTTTTGAAGTTAAAAAATAATAAAAAATATTAAAACTCCAATTAATGAGCTCTAGACAATGACACCCCCACATGCCAGGATAAAAAATAAAATTTTATTTCGATTCTTTTTTCATGTATAGGAGCCCCTATATTTTTCAATTAATTTTATTTTTATTATTTGTTGTTATAGCGCAAATAAAAATACACAGTCTGTGAAAATTTCAACTGTCTAGTAGTAGTTTACGAGATACAGCCCGCTGACAGACGGACAGCGGAGGCTTAGTAATAGATATTAGGGGCCCGCTAGCACCCTTTGGGTACGGAACCCTAAACAGAGGCTAAGAAAGCAAAAATAAACAATGATCAGTAATAATATTTTACTTACAAGAAAAGAAACTCTGCAAGTCCCAACTTAATATCTACTCATGCCAAAAATCACATCAATCCGTTGCTCCGTTGCTGCTTGAATGAAGGACAAATCAGTAAACCAATAAACAAACGCTTTTGCATTGATTAGTAAAGGGTGCAAAACAGTGAACTTGATCTAAATAAGTCACCATGTTGGAACACTTGGCCCATTTGGGGGGGTTGGGGGGGGGGGGGGGTTGGGTACGATCTTGTTACCGAGCCTATTATTGGCTCAGCATCGAGGCTTGCCAGTGCTTGAGCACGTTTGCCCGATTTCAGAAGGAAATCTAAAGAGATGTTTTACCTACACCTGGAAAATCATGATATGTAAATGTCACATGCAAAGTACAGGTAAAATATTGTTTGGTAATTGGTTGGAAACTTGGTGATTCATATTTTATTTTGCAATGAAATTAAGTAAATGTATCTAAGTTTTAACTTGTACTTTATGATGGATGGATGTTTGTTACTCTTTCACGCCGCAACGAATGACTCGTTTTGGCTGTTCAGGATTAACACATTGTAAAGAAAACTCCTTCATCAATAATAAACGTCGTTATAATTCGCACACTTAGAGCTCAAGCACAATTGTATAAATACTCGAAAACACTTGTGGGCCACAATCGGCTCCAACGCTCAACGAGAACTAACTTAACACATACTTACCTAGGCTACATTTTATCCCGGAAAAGTAAGAGTTCCCGCGGGAATTAAAACCTTAATCCACGCGGACGAAGTGGTGGGCATAATTTTATATTGTAATCATAATTGGGTATTAGACTGAAGTTTTTTTTATTTATTTAAAATAACGTTTTTAAATATTGTATTATAACACAATGCCATTTTTCTTTTTTAAATATCTTAACTAGTCTCGGAAATATAGAGCTTTAAAGTTTCCTATTGGACAGAGAGAGCACTATGAATCTGTGTGTGATTAAAAGAAATAAACAAAGCAATTATTAAGACTGAAACTAAAGTTAAAGTTATTGAGATTTAATTTTCTGTTTAATAAATGTTTAATAAAAAATGTTGATAGTGTCATGATTTTATAAAAATGACGGTTTAAATGAATTTTTCAAGTGGCAATTCTTTCAGTGTGGCAACGCTTGTTTTATGTTGGTGATTGTTAGTTGTTGGCAGGCATGGTTGCGTTAGCCAATCAGGAATGAGCGCGCGAAGCCCCAACAAAATGTCGCAAAGAGTGGGGGAAATGGGGGCTAGTTAGGCTCGGTTATAAAGTGTAAATTATCGCTGTTTGTGACAATAGTAAATGTTGTATTTACAAAAAAAAAGCCTTTTTTAAATGCGTTTCACCAGAAATTAACTCAACAAAAACTCTTCAAAAAAGGCTTACTTACCCCTCTTAAAAAAAACAAAAAAAAAAAACAGAAAAAATGTTTTCTTAAAAGCCTCGAAGCCCGGGTATGTCTCGTGTCGCGGGACTTTGAAAGTGTCGGAAATTCCCAAACCCTAGTCACGAGTCAGCAGCTCCATACACGTTACATAAGAAATTTCGTTTTAGAAAGAGACAGATACAGTCACAGTAAAACAGCTTACTTAACTTTCTTTGTTTTTTGACCAATTTACTTTCTATTTATATATTACAAATGCTGTTATTACCTACATGTTACATTTTCGATTATTATAAATAATGAATAAAAAATCGGCCAAGTGCGAGTCGGGCCTCGCTCTTTTAGGGTTCCGTTAAAAAAATTAAATAAAAATATTTCCATGTACCCATTTTGTTGTTATAGCGGCAATATAAATACATAATATGTGAAAATTTCATCTGTCTATCTATTACGGTTTACGAGATACAGCCCGCTGACAGACGGACGGACGGACGGACGGACGGACGGACGGACGGACAGCGTAGGCTTAGTAATAGGATCCCGTTGGTACCCTTTGGGTACGGAACCCTAAAAAACTTGAGAGGTGTCAAGGGACATCCGGATGGAACGTAGTTCCTTTCGATTAATGAATTTGACATTGTGTTCGGTATTTTCGCGGTACAATAATGGGTCTCCGTAGCCTTGTGGCTTCTGCAGTCGCCTAACAGCCAAAGGTCGATGGTTCGAATCCCAGCTTGACAGACCGAATTTTCCATTTTCAATTTTATTTTAAACAATTTCTACATGTGGAACCTTTCCCTTCGGAGCCACAAGGCTACAGAGACCCAATATTGTACCGCGAAAATACCGAACACAACAATGCCAAATTCACATTCAAAAAAGTGTCGGTTTCAAAAAAGTGTCGATCAGTATCGAGTGTCGGTTCAATTTTGTCCTAATTTTTTCCGTCTAGCCCCCTTCCGCACCGCGCGATAAGGAACTACGTTCCAATATTTTGACAACAGTAAAATACCCAATTATGTCACTAAACCACGTCAGAAAAGTTGAAAAAATATCACAGTTCTCATAGTGTCCTGTAAATACATAATGTCGGTCGTGTCGGCCACTGCTGCGTGCTCAAGCAGCGACTCTGCGCTCTCCAGAAGTCAGCCACCCGCCTGTATCGCGGATAAGGAAGATCTGTCTCGCTGGTAGTAATCATTTACGAAGGGAATAACAAATAATGTGAATTAGATATTTATGGTTCTTACTCAAAAATTCAAAATTATTTATTTCATGTTGGCGAACTTGTGAATCAACTCAAGACTACCACCGCACATCTAAGCGGATACTTTTTTAAATCATTAATATGGACTAGCGTTCGACTGCAATCTCACCTGCCCTTCTAGCCAAGTTACACTTCGTTGTATCTTCTCTTCGTTGTTTCTTTTTCTACGATCGTTGACGCTTGAAGTTTTGGCTAGGGCTTGACTAGATTGCGCTACAGCTGATCAAAGACAGAAGTGTATTGATAATAATAATTCGCGGCATTTTATATTATAAATGTTTTTATTCAAATAAACTCTTCAAAATCGCGAACTAGTGACTAGTAGAAGTGTAACTTGGCTAGAGGGGCTGACCTTATAGTTAAGTGAAGATGCAGCCTAAGATGGATCGCAATTGCCAAGAAGATTTCATGCTTGATTTAAAGGTTAAAGTTATATGTAGTTGGAAAAAAAAGTAAGGTATTGCGCATTAGAAACGCGGAAGCAAAAGCGTTTAGTGCGAGATCGTGAAATTTCGATCACGTAGCGGTGCAGATCCATACGATGCCTAACGGTCCGATGATGGTAGAACTAAATCAAATAGTTCATGAGCACGCTTTCCAAAATCATATTACCTACTTACTGACAATGATCTGTGATTTCTGTGAATGATTCTGCTGGGAAGACCCGGCCAGAAACTCTGAAGTTGCTCTTTTCAAAACAAACGAAGTACAGTATATGGACATGAAAGACGGTCGTTAAGGAATTCACTAACTGTATAATAACCTCTACTTATTAAAAAAAACTTCTAGGTATTTATCAAATGTGTTTTTACACACTGATTGTGTACTTGACGCCACAAAGAATTTCTGCATTTTACTTTAAACCTAGACAAAAAAGCAAAGCTTTGCGAATTTTGCAAGCATCACTCACATGATATGTTAATAATTATCATTAATATACACCAAGAATAGAAAGAGACCCAAGATTGAGCCTTGGATACCCATAAGTTTCAGTTTGCACATCGTCACATGGGCATGTACTTGTCGGAGCAGGTATCCTCGTCGGCAACAAAGTCAGAATTATTTGTCGCGCAACGAGGAAACGGTAGCGTGGAATGATCATTTCATTAGTTAGGATGTTTATTCTTCGAACAAAGTACCCTCAAAAGCCCCTCTTTAACATTTATTAGCGATGGACCAGAAGCGGGAATTATTACTCAATACTAATCAGGCTTTAAGAGAACGCGTCTTTTAAAACGCTGAAACCCTACCTAAAGCCGTCTCCACCATCCCCAATAACGGCCCCTTTCCACTCAACTAATAACCACAGCACGACAGACAAACCACCATCTGAACGTGAGGGTAACTATCAAAATGAACAAATCAACCAATGGACAATTATTATGACTCAGGCGTGATCCTCATCACGATTAAGAGATGTTGACGGTAGTTATCAAAAATATCAAAATAATAATTAATCATTTACTTTAATCCAAGCGTACACACAATATTTATTTGATTAGGGAGCGATTGCTATCGCAATCCCACAATCAAGTAGAACAACCTAGACGCGAAAGCATCTACTAGTCGGATGAGTCTCTGGGCAGAGACTCCCAAAGTATTAATTAATCATTAACACTAATCTAAGCGTAAAGACAATATTTACTCGATTAGGGAGCGATTGCTATCGCAAACCCTCAATCAAGTAGAACGACCTAGATGCGAAAGCACCTACTAGTCGTATTGAGTCTCTGGACAGAGACTGTCAAAGTATGAATTAATCATTAACACTAATCTAAACGTAAAGACAATATTTAATCGGGGAGCGATTGCTATCGCAAACCCTCAATCAAATAGAACGACCTAGATGCGAAGGCATCTACTAGCCGAATGAGTCTCTGGGCAGAGACTCAATTCGTATCGTCGAAACAGTCATTTTATACTAATATTTCAAGATGGCGTGCAAGATGGCGTACCCGCGCTGTCAAAGTCAAATGTCAATTTTATTAAACTAATTTTAATAAATAAAAGGAAACGGAAGTCAAAACAATACTTTTAAATAATTAATATAAAATAAAAGGATACGGAAATCAAAACAATACTCCCAATTAATTAATATAAATTAAACGGAAATCAATTGCGCCCACATACTCGTACTTATGTCAAAAATTGTTAAAATAAAATCCTCTGCTGTCACTTAAATCATTTTTATTTGCGTTTGTACATTGTTAGTATAGGACATAGGTATTTAAATGCTTAATGCTTATGTATTAAAATTATTACAAAGAATAGTGGTACAAAAACGTATCACAGCACGTGGTATACTAAAAATATGTAGTTAACTATTGCTTATATCTTACTTTATAATATACTGATACAAATGTACATTGTCCTTATTTACTAACAAGGTTATTTTTATCATTCATTAAACTTAATTGTACTTCGGCATCAAAAATCTTTTTACCTTTAAAGCTGTCTTCTATATCTTGAAGAGTCCGATCTTTTGTTTCTGGTAACATTGCATACATGACCAACAGACATACAGTTAAAGTAGCAGAATAGACTAAAAAGGCACCTTCTACACCTATAGAAGAGTAAAAATGTGGTGCCGTTTTCATAGATACAACGAAAGCAGGTGTTAAGAATGAAGTGGATAACGTTGATCCTAAACTTCTATATGTCAAAGGAAATACTTCGCCGCAAATAACCCAGTTCAAAGGTACTAAACCTAAACAAAAGGATACACTGTAAAGTATCATAAGAGTCATCGGTACAGTATCCAATAACCAAGCTTGTGTAATAATCTCAGCTTTTCTTAAGTAAACGAAAGCAGATATTAATGCTAGAGACAGAACAGTCATAATACCACTGCTGAATAATATCGTTCGTCTTTTAACGCTTTTGAGTAAAAATATAGCTAATAAAGCGCATATTGTCCTTAAGAAATCTATCACTGTAAACTGCCATGCTACATCCTTAGCCTCACTTTTGTTCAAAACTGCTTGTAGAATTAAGTTTCCATAAGCTGGTACCATATGTGCTCCACCAAATTCAAAAACTATTAACATACATATAGCTATTATTAAAGGTTTATAGAACTCTTTCTTTTTGAAAATCCTCATAACAGTTTTAACTGTATCCATTATCCTATTTATCTTAAATCTCTTTTTGACTTGTCTGCTCTTTCTCATTTCTTCTAACTGAATCTCTCTTTCTTGTGACCTGATCATAGATTCTAATTCTTCAGTTTCCGCCTCACCTTCACCACGTACCCATCTAAAAGCTTTCTTAGCATCTTCGAATCTTCCTTTAGAAATCAACCAACTAGCTGATTCAGGGGATAAACTTATTATTACCATAGAAATTAAAGGAAATAAGGAACAGACTATTGCAGTATTTTTCCAAGACAAATACACTCCCCACACATGAGATAGCAAAATGCCTAAACCTAAAGATATTGCAAAGGTTCCTAAAAATGCTCCTCTATATTTAGGCTCTGTATATTCTGCAACTAAAATGGCTGCTAAAGGAGTACGTAAGCCTAATGCAAGTCCATGTAGGAATCTAGCTAGTAGGAAAAGTGGAACAGTGTTTCCTAGTACAAATACTATCCAGCCGAGTAAAGCTGGGACGGTACAGATGAGGTGAGATTTTTGTCTGCCAAAGCGAGTCATGAGGACTGGTGATATGAAGTTGCCAACGATGCCCATCACGCCTACGGATGACGCTGAAAAGAAGATGGAAGTTTTTAGTTCAGTATATTATACCTATGGCGCAAATAAAGCAGTATCATAGCTTACTGCTATATTTAGTACGTACGCATGCCATACCAATACTGCCAAAAGAATTTTTAAGAAGAGCAACTGCCGAGTTTCTTGCTCGTTCTTCGCGCTTATAACTTTGTAAGAGTGTTCCACCAGTGCTGTAGTGGGCGCACTTGATGATTCGTGAGCACTTTGTAAAAGACTTTCTCTTCGTCAACAGTCTTCGTCGACAGAGAGACGTTCACTGCTGGTATCTAGATTTTTTGTATGAACTTTCACGCTGCTGGCATGGAGTGGCTCTTAGCTCGTCTTTCTAGCATCTTAGGACTCTAAAATCTATCAGTTCTTTGAAAGTACGCCGCCAATTGCCATTTCAAGTTTGAAATTTGAATCCTGATGAGATACGTCGGCACGTGGTGGTTCTATTATGGATCTCTTCATTTCTGATGGTTACTCATTACTTCCTTTCAAATCTTTGAGATGCAGTTTAGGTGGCTAGAATAATGCAGCGGAATTATGGATCGGCTATGGGATTGTCTAAAAATGGTTGCATCAGTGTGACGGTCGCAATCATCTCTGATTGGCTGGTGCTATTTCGTTATTGAAAATGCATTGATGCAATTCAACCAATCAGAGGTGATTATGATGTAATAATTTTTAGACAATTCCATAGCTGATCCATACTACCGCTGCATCATTCTAAGTGCATCTCAAACTCCTGAGGAAGTAATGAGTAACCAAATCGCGAATGGTTAGATACAGGAAGGGAAGTAAGAAGCGTTTACCTATCCAGGACGTGTCATGGTCGGTGAGCGTGACGGGGCCTCCGTCGGTCTTGAGCTGCGCGAACAGCACGGCGGGGTACCCGTGCGCGCAGCCGTGCCCGACGATGTTCAGCGCCGCGCCCGACACCACGGACGCCGAAGGGAAGTAACAAGTGTTTACCTATCCAGGACGTGTCATGGTCGGTGAGCGTGACGGGGCCTCCGTCGGTCTTGAGCTGCGCGAACAGTACGGCGGGGTACCCGTGCGCGCAGCCGTGCCCGACGATGTTCAGCGCCGCGCCCGACACCACGGACGCCGAAGGGAAGTAACAAGTGTTTACCTATCCAGGACGTGTCATGGTCGGTGAGCGTGACGGGGCCTCCGTCGGTCTTGAGCTGCGCGAACAGCACGGCGGGGTACCCGTGCGCGCAGCCGTGCCCGACGATGTTCAGCGCCGCGCCCGACACCACGGACGCCGAAGGGAAGTAACAAGTGTTTACCTATCCAGGACGTGTCATGGTCGGTGAGCGTGACGGGGCCTCCGTCGGTCTTGAGCTGCGCGAACAGCACGGCGGGGTACCCGTGCGCGCAGCCGTGCCCGACGATGTTCAGCGCCGCGCCCGACACCACGGACGCCGAAGGGAAGTAACAAGTGTTTACCTATCCAGGACGTGTCATGGTCGGTGAGCGTGACGGGGCCTCCGTCGGTCTTGAGCTGCGCGAACAGCACGGCGGGGTACCCGTGCGCGCAGCCGTGCCCGACGATGTTCAGCGCCGCGCCCGACACCACGGACGCCGAAGGGAAGTAACAAGTGTTTACCTATCCAGGACGTGTCATGGTCGGTGAGCGTGACGGGGCCTCCGTCGGTCTTGAGCTGCGCGAACAGCACGGCGGGGTACCCGTGCGCGCAGCCGTGCCCGACGATGTTCAGCGCCGCGCCCGACACCACGAACGCCTAAACACACAAAGACAATAATTTCCTCAGATTTTTTGAACCGCGTAGCATTTCTTCATGCCAACCGAATAGTGTTTCATTCTTCTCTCTTCCTCTTTTCTTCCTTTTCTTTCCTTTCCCTCCTCATCATAATGGAGCGCAGCATTTTCCCGTAATTCTCGCCCTTCGCTTGACAGCATGCGCGCTACTAGATTTTGGGCCCCTACATTGCTATCCACTCCCTGTGCCGCTGATCTCAAGTCTGCGCAGGCAGAACACTCGAAGTAGTATGCATGTATGTAGTACGAAACAGTGTTGTTTACTACGGTACACCGTACACGTAACCAGTCTTACTTAAAATAATAAATAATAGTTTAAAAAAACTAAAAACACGCTTTTTATAGAAAACCAAACTAAAAAATAGAAAATAAATTTTAATAAATTTAAATTAAGAATAGGGTCCAAAAATTTCAAATTTAAATTAAGAATAGGGTCCAAAAATTTCAAATAATTAATAAATAAACTATTATTTATTTTCTACTTTTTAGTTTGGTTTTTTTTTTCAAATTAGTGTATAATCTACAAAGTTTGAACGAAATCTGGCCGTTTAAAGTGGGTCAAAATCGCGCCCAAAGAAGTCGGTTACAAGTTACAAACATACAAGTGAAATCGCGCCCAAAGAAGTCGGTTACAAACATACAAGTTTTTTTTTTGTTTTTTTATCAAATTAGTGTATTGTCATCGGTCCTCGATAAATCTACAAAGTTTGAACGAAATCTGGCCGTTTAAAGTGGGTCAAAATCGCGCCCAAAGAAGTCGGTTACAAACATTGTTACAAACATACAAGTGAAGCTAATAAAAAAATCAATAACATAATATGTCTGATAAGTGATAGTTTAGAAAGTGAAAGTGAGCAGCCTCTTGCAAATTATAATTAGAGATCAAGCTCGATATAACCTACCTGTACAAAACAATTTCGATGTTTCACATCTGCCAGGCGTCCCGCGACGGCTCTCAATTTTTATTAATCTTCTTCTTTTGTAGACGTCCACTGCTGAACAAAGATCTCTTGCATAGTCTTTCTGTCTGTTCTGTCTGTCTTACATTGCATGTATCCAGCTCCCTGCGATTCGTCTGACGTTGTCGGTGCCATAGATGTAGTCTACAAACACTGCGTTTTTCGGTGAGCAGTCGCTACACCAGCATCTTGGGATCCCAAGTCCCAACGACCATCCATTCTTCGAACTATGTGCCCCATCCATTGCCACTTCAGCTTGGCGACTCGATGAAGACAGTACCATTGGTTCTTCTGCATATCTCCTCATTTCTGATTTAATCTCGCAGGGATACTCCGAGCATAGAGCTCTCTCTATCGCCCGCTGAGTGACCCTGAGCTCTCTTTTGAGGCCTATATATTGCTATGGATATGGACAATTGGAATTTTCACAATAGCAGTCACTCACCTGTTTAAGAAAAGGCTTCATCGCGTTACGACGTCATGAAGAACTGGAGCTGGAACAGAAAATGGGTGTTAAGTAATAAGTTAATGTCTTTGCGGGGGTCAAGGGTGGTTTTAACTAGCTACTTTTGAATCCTCCCACCAGACTAGCTGAGCCAGAAAATGAAAAGAAGAAATTAGAAATTGCCTCATCTGGTGACATAAGGGCTGGTTCGTTTTTTGCGCAAAGAATCATGCCTGGCTGTCCTACATGGAAATGCAGCCAGTATTCTAGGCACCATTCCACACGGGCATGATTTTTACAGTAATTAGATTACCATACTTTAGCTATCCCTATAATAACTTTTATTGTATCATAAAAAAATTTTTTTCGAACTACCCTCGTTCATTTCAACATTTTTCTGACATCTCACACTTAATACAAGTAGGTCAAGTATCTCTTAGTATTTTTATTCTTTATTTATTGTAAAGGGCTTTTATACGTTAGTACAATATGAATTAGTAATAAATGTAATTCAGAAGCTTCAAACTGTGTTGTGAGGGTACTACATAGGACAGTCCATGTAACTTTTTACTCGTATTTAAAATTACACTAGGAAACAGAATTCTTTCTTTTTAAAAGCTTTTTATTTATCTTACAATGTATGTACTATGTATGCATGTATCATCATCATTATCATTAGCAACCCATCAACAGCTCACTACTGAGCACAGGTCTCCTCTCAGAGAAGGGTTATAGGCCATAGTCCACCACGCTGGCCCAATGCGAATTGGCGGACTTCACTCACCTTCGAGAACATTATGAAGAACTCTCAGATGTGCAGGTTTCCTCACGATGTTTTCCTTCACCGTTGAAGCAAGTGATATTTAATTGCTTATACGCACTTGACTCCAAAGTCAGAGGTGCGTACCCGGGATCGAGCCTGCGACCAACAGAATAGGAGACCACAGTCCTAACCACTAGGCTATCACTGCTTATGGTGTAATGGTGCTTATGGTAAGTTGTGCAATGGCTAATTTCTGTGGAGATTTCAGGTTTCCTCACGATGTTTCCTTCACTGTTAGGAGCCTTCGTGCCTGGGTTCGAACTCCCGACCCTTCAAAAAGAAGACAGAAGTAAACCACTAGGCTGTCACGGCTTCCGCATGTCTTTTGTTGGAAAGCTCGCGTCGCGGGCTGCTGAATGGACCCCATTACCTCGAGAGCGATTACATGCTCTCAACTCACGTATGTATGTACGGGAACTCTACATAATTGTTACTCCACTCACTCTTAATGTAGGCTTCTTGAATAAAACCGGCCAAGTGCGGGTCGGAATCGCACATGAAGGGTTCCGTACCATCGTAACAGCAATTGTTAAGAGGAATATTAAGTTTGACATCCCTCTCTCTCGCACATTCTAATATTTTCAATGATTGTATAAATATCAGATACTTTTGGCAGAATGTAGTCAATAGCTTCGAAAAAAATTAAAAATTATATATAGTTGTATTATGATTTATGATAGATAAAAATGGAATAGAATAGAATAGAATAGAATATTATTTATTCATTGACAAGAAAACAAAATATAAGAAACAAAATGGAAATACACATGAAAATGGAAAAACAGAAAGTAATTACAATCTAACTTAACTAGTGTCTACTATGTGTCATGCCAATGAAAGGGTTCTAGCTCAGCTAAATGCTGTGGATACATATGTAACCACAGCGCTGATATTCTGCTAGGGCCCGAATAAGAGGGTAGTCATTTAAAGTAAATAAATATTATACATATGAAAATAACTTATTAGGTAAAATATAAATTGTATTATAAAATTGAATCGATAATGTCCTTTCCTTTTTTTTTTAAATTTATTATTTGTAAATGTACTACCACGGCTATCTTACTATGTATTTTAATATGATTATTCGTTTTTTTGTGTTATTAATAACTGTTCTCTGAAAAGTTTTTTGAAAACAAATTTAGAGCTTGCATTGCGAAAAGGTGGAGGGATGTCATTCCAGCATTTCGTGGCAAGATATTTAAAGCTGCCACGAAATGCTGCCGACCGGTGGCGTGGCATTGATAAAAGTGGCACCATCGCCCTAAGCCCAAAGCTTGGCTCGCGCCATTTCAATTTCGAATACAGATATTCAGGTTTTTGGGATTTAACAACACCGAACAATAGAGTGCCTAAAAGTAAATTATATCTGTTTTTCATTTTTAGCATATTGTGTTCATTTAAAAAAGGAGTAACGTGTGATCTTGGCGGAATAGGAAAACAAAAACGAGCGCAAGCATTTTGTACGCGCTGAAGTAATCGCCACGATTTACTTAGCAAGCATGGTCCATAAACTGTTAAACAATAATTTAATTTTGACAAAATTAGTGTGTCACAAAGTTTAATTCTGAGGTTAATACTAATGTAAGGCCTAATCTTATACAGAACTTTAAGTCTATAAAAACAGTTCCGGGCAAGATCAATTACGTGTTCTTCGAAGCGTAAGTTTTCATCCATTCGCAGTCCAAGATTACGTGCTTCATGTACATGTTCAATGTTTACTCCGTCAATGCAGAGTTTTGGTTGCTGGACTAGTATTTTACTGACTTGCTTCTTAGTACCCATGACCATAAATTTAGACTTAAGGGGATTAAGGATAAGAGCATTTTGTTGACACCATCGTGAGATGTTGTTTAGAACCTTGTTCATCTGGTTAATTGCAGAACTAACGTCTTCGTGATCAGCAGGTACATATACTTGAAGGTCGTCAGCATATAAATGATACTGACAGTTTTCTATGCAGTTGATTATGTCGGCAGAATATAATATAAATAATAGTGGTCCCAAAATGGAACCCTGTGGGACCCCTCTATTGACAGCTTTAAGTGAAGATACCAAGTCATTTCCATCATTTTTCCGGATAACCACTTGTTGCGTTCTGTCCATAAGGTAGCTAGCGAACCATTTAACAGTACTTGAGGAAAATCCGTAGTACGATAGTTTGGCTAGCATTAGTTTTATATTAATTGAGTCAAACGCTCGTGAAAAGTCCAACAACGCAAGAAAACTACCCTTACCGGAATCTTGAAAAGTGAGTATGTTATCAATAACGTCAGAAAGAGCAGAAGATGTGCTACGATGTTTCCTGAAACCCGATTGAAAATACGGTAAAATATTATTGTCCTCGCAATACTTAATAACTTGATTGTAGATAACTTTTTCAAGTATCTTAGAAATATATGGAAGAATACTTATTGGGCGTAAGTCTTTTATATCTTCAGGGTTGTTAATTTTAGGCAAAGGTAAGACTAGAGCTGTTTTCCAAAGTGAAGGAAATTTCGAAAACAGAATAGATTTGTTAACTATAGCTGTAATGACGTTAAGGGTAGTGGGTAATGTGAGAACAATCATATCCATATTAACCTGATCTATCCCTTGCGCATTTGATTTGATCCCTAATATAATTTTTGCAACAACATTTTCATGAACTGTTTTGATTTGAAAGCTACTATCCGCGGAAAATTTCTGTGACACAAAGTGTGCCAACAAGGACTCGTCAATACTATTATTGCCAGGTATGTTTAAGAAATGGTCATTTATTGCATTCGGGTTATCAAATTGTTCTGGAAGATCAGAAGTATTTTTGAAATTAGGTAAGACATGTTTTTTCAGATTTTCCATAAGTAACTCGAATTGCGCAGGTGTAGGTTTATATGATGATCATAATAAGCTTTTTTTTCACTGAGAGCGCTAAAATGAGAAAGATATTTTAGCTCTTTGTATTCGCGTTTTTTGTTATCTGTCTTACACGCTTTGTATTTTGTATGAGCTTCATCACGCAGTTTCATTATGAGACGAACATTGCTGGTCAACCAAGGGCTGTATTGATCTTTTGTTTGGAATGTTGTTATAGGTGCGTGTTTATTGAAAATATTTAAAATTATTTTGTTAAATGACTCCACCATATGGTCAACACTGACATCGTTGATAATAGCATGCCAGTTTACGTTCTCGAGGTCTTTATTAAATTCTACCATGTTGATTCTCTTTATCGGGCGATAGGTTACGCGTTTTGATGGTATCTTAGGCTTTTTTATTTTAACTTCTGCTATAATCATAGCATGGCCACCAAGTTCAGGGTTATGATGAATTTTAAGATTAATAATTGGAATGTTTGCACAAAAAATATCTATGAGAGTATTACTATGGGTATTGAAGTGTGTGGGTCCTGTAACATAGTTTTGTAGACTTGTACAGGTTAGAAAATTATTTAGTCGTTGAGAACTGCAGCTGCCACTATTTAATAAGTTGACGTTAAAGTCTCATATTAAGATAATTTCATCGAAGTTGTTGAAGAACAAAACTGATTCCGTAAGTGTATCAAGAAATGTGTCCAAGTCAAGCCAAGGCGGCCTGTAAGCAGTACCTACTAAGATATGGTGTAGATTTATACTAAGCGATATCCACATCTGTTCAACCTCAGCAGGTCCTGGCGGGTGTACACACTTGCGAATCTTAAGGCCTTGTCTAACGTAAAATCCCACACCACCCCCTCGTGACCTAACTTTCGGTGATCGTGGTAGGTGAATGAGTTTGTAACCCTGAACAACAGGTGCCCGCGCATCTTCGCCTATTTTGATCCATGTTTCATTTATAGCCAAAATGTCAGGTTTATGGGAATGTAATGCAACTGTGAACTCGTCGTGTTTAGTAGCAAGTGAACCTGCGTTGAACAAACCTAATTTAAGAAATTTAGACTTATTAACTTTTAAAATTATACAAAACTAAATAATAATACCTTCCATATAATGCTTTCCATTGGCATGCAACATAGTAACAATTAATATAAAAATTATGTTTCTTAAGTATAATTATATATAAATACAATAAAATTACAATGTTACAAGTTATAATATTATACACTAAATGTTTGCTAAATACAAAGACAAAAGAAGTCAGCGTATTGTTAAAAGCCAATGGTCCCATCTCCACATTATGTGTTATATGAGACATATCCAAGGAATGTGGCAATGTTGATTTTATTTTAGAAAAAGATCAAATGTGAAATGCAACCTTATTATACACTTTACTTATCAAATTAGCAAGTAGAAACAGAAACAAATATAGACATAACATAGTACAAAGTAATAATAAAAAAATTATGTTTGTTAAATAAATATACAAATACAAAAAAGTTACAATGTTGTTACAAGTTACAATATTATACATTGAATGTTTGCTAAATAAAAAGACAAAAGTAGTTTGCATATTGTTACAAGTCAAAGGCTTTATCTCCACATTATGTGTTTTGGAAAAAACACAAGCGTGAAATACAAACTTTTTATACACCAATTTATTCATCAAATTAGCAAATAGAAACAGAGACAAACAAAGAAATATTATATCCATGCATACAACCCAAAAAAAAAACAATTAACCAATATAATTAACAGGACTTTGCAAGTAGGTATTATTCGAAAAGCTGTGAGTATATTAAGTATATATATAAAGTGCATACAGAAAGTTACCTTAACAATGTCTAAATATCTGTCAACAAGAAGAGGCCCATTGTTTAAACAAGATAAATCAATTAATGTTAGTAAAATAATTAAAACATAATAATTATACGACGAAGCAATCGTTTCCTTCCTATTGTAATAAGAATAAAGAAAATAAGAACTAGTGCAATTATACAACAATCTGAGGAGTATCATGACCGCATAATATTTTATCGACGTCACTTTCCGTTTGCAATAGAAGTACGTCAGAGGACTCGGAGCGTCTGGCGTACACTCTGCCCTGTTTTGTCCACACAAATCTCCATTTTGCCGTACGAGCAGCGTCTCGCGCCTTGACAAAGATCTGCCTGTTAGTTTTTGTAAGCCTTTCGTTAATATAGAATCGCTTGGGCTCGTGCGACGGCAGGCCGAGGTCACTCGTAGTTGTGCCGCGACGGACACGCGCGTTTTTAAGCAGTTCATCACGAGTGGTGCGACGCATAAGTCGCACGACAATAGGTCGCGAACGAAAGGAATGTGCTGCACTTGTGATGGGTCAGCAGCTCGCTTAGGGCCGACTCTGCTCGAACTGACAATATCTTGTGCCTCAATCTTAAGGCCTATCTTAGCTGAAACTGTGGTAACGATGTGGGTCAGAGACTCATTTTCAAATTCTGGGATTCCCGTGATTTGAATGTCGTTGGCCAAGTTTGATTGCTCCCTGGCGTTTAGCTCAATATGAAGTTGATTAATTGACTTCTTTAAAGTAGAGTTTTCATTTTCTAAGTCCTTAAATTTATTTTTACAACTATTTACTTCCTGGTTGAGATCACTAATTTGATTGGATAAGAAGTCTGTTGTCATTGTGAATTCGGATTTCAATTTCTCAAGAGCACAGCTTATTTGATTATGAATTTCTCTTGTTAAGCAGGCTTTCATATCTTCAAGTTTCGAATCCAGGAGAGAGGCGAACTGTTGATACGAAATAACTCCCAATTGGGCCTCGATTTGAGTAGGACGTTCACTAATATTATCGCTTGCCATATGACCCGTCAAGTCATCACAAGACATATCGAGCTGTGATATTGTGTCAGAGGTCACAAATTGTTGTCTCACCGGTGTGTCAGTACCCTTGCGCCTCGTAGTGACGTTTTCACATGACGGGCAGCGCCATGATTTCTTGATGCTTACATATTGCTCTTTATAGAAAGACGAGGTCATATTTAAGCATTGATAATGGTACTTGCCATTACAGGCCACACAGTTTATGAGGTCGTCTTTGCGTAGCTCCTTTGGGCAAGCAAGACACTTCATTGTCACGACGTTAGCAAACCGCCGCACCCGTAACCAGATAATTTGATTAACTTATACACTAAAATAACTCTGCCACTCGCGTTCTTCACTAAATGTTTATATTTTATGAAGCTGAATGCAATTTCACAACTTAAGTAGACCGTAAACAACAATTAATTATTTTAAACGATTTATTTTTGCCGAGCGTTATAAAACACGTCTTTCCGAGAATTCATCAACTACCTTCAATGGCGAAAACTACTATTAACTTATATATCTCTCTTATTCTCTATCAAAAATCCTATCAACTATCCTACTAAAATGCGAAAGTTTGTGAGGATGGATGTATGGATGGATGGATGTTTCTAACTCTTTCACGCCAGAACGAATGAATCGATTTGGCTAAAATTTGATGGCCCAGGATTAACACATAGGCTACTTTTTATCCCAGAAAATTACAGAGTTCCCGCGGGAATTAAAAAACCTCAATCCATGCGGACGAAGTCGCGGGCATCATTATGATAATAAAAATAATATGTCTAAAATTCAGATGTTTTATCTATGGATGTTTGTGATAATAACCGATACCTGCGAAGGCTTCACTTGTTCTCCGAGACACGAAGCATGCAGAGAATAGATACAACGAAGTGTAATTTAGCTACTGGGGCAGTTCGCGTGGAGCTATTTATTAATTGCTAGTACGTAATGCGTTGATGATAAAAGTCAACCTGTGTTAATTTATGCAAGCATCTATTTATTGTAGTGTTATTTTATTGCGTTCTAAGATCGCTAACTTAGATCTTAGATGCACTAACTGAAGGCTAGTGCCTAGTTATTACTAAGCTTTGAGCTATTTACTGCACAAATGAGGTCAGGGTTAGATTTATGTGCCCATTGTTAGGTTCCGTTAGATATTGTCACTTAAAACATATTATATTATGTGTTAAGGTCATAAATGGATTATTAACCGAGGGAAGCAAGGTCTCTGAGTCTACTTGAGAAAATTTGCAATTGTCCGTCAGTCCGTCCGTCCGTCTGTCAGAGCCTTATAACTTCTGATTTAGTGAAAGTACCTAATTACTTTGAAAACATAACAATATGTAAACCGATAGCCTTCAGTCGAATATTGCTTATCAAGTTATAAAAATCTTTATTTCAGGGGCCTCTCATAGAAGCCAATGCGAATAAAAATATTTTTTTAAATTATTATTATAATTAAAAAAAATATTTATATTCGCATACCCCCCTAACTAAAAAGAGGGGTGTTATAAGTTTAACGTGTGAACCTGTGTGTGTCTGTCTGTTCCCTCGTAGCAGCCTCCTCACTACTGTATATATCGTCGCGGGTCGTTAAACATTGAGCTCCGTTATAAAAATTGTTTATAAATAGAAAACTTACAACTAGATTATTAAAAAGTTGTGAATAATGTATAAAACTGTGTAAATATAGTGTGATAGTGTTATATATACGCTTAGTAATGTTATAAACGAAATAAACCTTGAAATACCAAACATAGGTAGTGACAAAATAGTGAAAAAAAGACTCGTATGTGTAAATAAAACTGACTAAATTAGAATTAAGAAGACACAGTATTAGTGAAAAAACAATTTAAAGTGTTATTTGTTCTTAAAAATCGTCTACAGAAAATAAGCATTGAAATGAATTGCAAAAATCAATAGTTCAGAATACCGACATTGAGAAAAATATCTAGTGACAAAATAGTGAAAAAAGACTCGTATGTGTAAATAAAACTGACTAAATTAGGATTAAGAAGACACAGTGTTAGTGAAAAAAACAATTGAAAGTGTTATTTGTTCTTAAAAATCGTCTACAGAAAATAAGCATTGAAATGAATTGCAAAAATCACTAGTTCAAAATACCGACATTGAGAAAAATATCTCCATCTATTGGAATACGCAAGAACTACACCAGACCAGGTCAGATCACTAATTAACGCAAAACTTAACCAATAGATGACATAACTCACCTGAATTAGCTATAAAGTTCCAAATAAAGTAAGAACTCGGACAACACAGTGACATTTTCGGTAACTAGTACAACGATCCGCGTGGCTCAGTCGGCGAAACACTGCCTGACTCACCTCATATGTGGGTTCAAACCCAGGATAAACCTAGATTGAATTTTTTCTGTCTTTGAAATTTATCACTATAATTATATTATCTATATGAATTAATTATTTAAATAATAATATGGATTCTGCATCAAAAAATAAACAGAAAAATTGTAAGAAATGCTGTACCCCACTGAATAAGAATACACTCACTTGTAAGCGATGCACTAAAACCTATCACAGCACATGTGCCAACGTTTCTTCTCAAAAATACAAACAAATGAATGATCAACAAAAGCAAAATTGGAAGTGTAAAGAATGTTTGCCCCTTACAAGTAATCAAAGTAAAAGCAAGACAATCACATCCGATACAAATACGATGGAACTAGAAAAATCAAATCTTGATACTGTTACCATTAAAGATCAAAGTTTGGCGAGGAATGAATCAGACGCCAGCACAAATGTCTCAGAAAACATAACAATTAGAAAAAAGACTAAATTCCATAGAATTAAACACAAATCCGACTTTGACCTACCATCATATGACTCTAATTTAAACGACATGAGCTCATTGAGCTTGCCCGCTGACTTGAACAATAGTTGCCATAGCACAATCGAGGACCTTCAAATATGTATTGAAAATTTAAAAACCCAACTCAACAGTGCTAATATTGAAATAGACAACCTTAACCTAGAGAATAGAAATCTTAAAAACTTGATACAGAGTTATGAAGCAAAGCTTAAAATATATAAATCTATCGGCATTGAGGATTTAAACTGCTCAACACCTTTGAGCGCGACAAAGTCTTCACCGCTACATCAAAAACTTAATTTATCTGCAAAACGAAACAAAAAAGGTAGAAACCGCTGTAATCTCAGCTCAATGGAAACATCCTGGAATCCTGAAAATAAGCAGCAGCAAAAAACTATTAAAATACAAGACACTCCAAAAACTGCAGATGATTTCTCTTGTGACCTGAAAAATACTTCAAACAAAATATATGACTTAAAAACCAAGGATAAAAAACAGCAAAATGAGTCAGATCGTATGAAGAAGCTACCAGAAAATACTGAGAATAAGAAAGCAAACACGATCTACATATTAGGAGACCAACAAATAGCCGGTCTCTCAGTAGAAATAATAGCAGGCAGAAAAGAATGCAACTGGAACAACGTGTACTCGATTACATCATTGATCAAACCAAACGCACGCGCTGAGGACGTACTAAAGTACTGCGAGGTCTTACAGGAAAAACTAGATAGTAATGATATAATTATAATAGCTACAGGATCGAATGACAAAAATCCTTATAAATTCATCGGAGACCTAGGTATTGCACTTAACAAATTGCAACACAACAAAGTATACATCCTTCAAACACTACATAATCCATACCTTAATGAAAAGCTGCTAAATAACTATATTTCTGGGATACTTCAATGTTATAAAAATTGTAAATTTATCCAAGTTGCTGAATCCCATTCTAACAGATATCAATATTTGAACAGCATAAGTAAAAAACTAAATTTTGAAATTGACTATGAGGACTACAAAAAACGTTTTTTAACATTTAACCAAAAAAATAAAATAAAACAGACGCAAAAAAAAACATTAAACACTCAAAATACCTATTCCAAAGGAACAATCCCACATTACTTTAAGAAAATTAATACAAACCAATGGCAGGAAAACAAAAAACAAAATGGACAAGACATTGGATTGGAAAACTATAATATTATATCAAACAAAAACGAAATCAAAAAAAACATTCGTAAAACCAAACAAACTACATTGCTTCTCTATTTTGCTAAAATTAAAAAAGCATCTAAGGGTACAATACCATACTATTTTAAAACAACAACAAAAGAAAATAATGCACCTTTTTTTCGATCCTAATAATGAAGTAAACTTAAGGTTATTGCACCAAAATATTGCTGGTATTTTGAGTAAAAAAGATCTGTTAGAAATTACACTAGCTGAATTAGAGGAAAACATAGGTAATATTGATATAATATGTCTCTGTGAAACCTTCATTAAAAAAGGCTGCATCAGTAACATACTTATCAGAAACTACAACATGGCAGCATCATATTGTCGTACAGAAGAGAAAAGGGGTGGCACTTGTATTCTCATAAATAAACTGATTAACTATAAGTTACTTGATATGGAAAACTTTGCAGAAAAATATCATTTTGAATGCTGTGGTATTCATCTTACCCAGTATAAACTTATAATTATATGCATATATAGAACTCCTTCCTCCAACGTAGATGTATTTTTCAAAAACCTAGATTCGCTACTATCTAAATATTCCAAATTGAAAGATATTAAAATAATTGTCTGTGGTGATTGGAACTTAGATTTATTAAAAAACAATAAAAATACGCATTCACTATCAGCTATATTGATGAATTACAATTTGTCTATACACCTTAAAATGCCAACCAGAAAAAATTCGTGTATTGATTTGATAGCTAGTAACGTCAATGGTGCAAAACAAACAAATCACCTTCTAGGGCTGTCTGATCATGAAACGGCTCAAGTCCTAATGTTTCAATTACCCCTGAATGACAAAATAAATTCAGTGAAACAAAAGGAGTGGATGGAAGAAAAAAGAGACTACTCTCAAGAAAACATTAATAAGTTTGTACAGTGCATTTCAGCTCTTTCTTTTAATGACATTTTAGATGAAACTAATACAAATATAGCATTCGACAAATTTCACGATATCTTAACCCTATTTTATGATCTTTGTTTCCCACTCATAACAGTAAAAATAATAAATAAGCCACCTAAAACTAACTGGTTAACACGAGGCATTAAGAGAAGTTGTATCATCAAACGTCAACTATATATTAAGTACTTATACAATGCTTCAAATAAAAAACAAAATTTGAAATCGTACAAAAAATATTCTGCGATATTAAAAAATTGCATATCAAGTAGCCAAAAGATTGTTAATCTAGGTCGTATTATGCGAGCGAAACAAAATATAACATCTGCAGCATGGAAGATAATAAAGAATACCTCAAATATTAAAAGCCCTAATGATCAGGCAATAAATAAAATATGCATAGCTAATAACATTTACACTAATCCTAAAGATATAGCAGATAAATTTAATGAGTATTTCACAAATATAGTACAACAAAATAAACCATGTAAATCATATAATATTACACAAAACTTAGAATCCTTATTTTTAACCCCGGTAATAGATGTAGATATATATAAAATCATAAAAAACCTCAAAAACACACAGTCAACAGGATACGATGGCATTAATACGAGAATTCTTAAAATATGTTCACCATATCTCTGTAAACCTTTATGTCACATTATTAACCTGTCGCTAGAGCAAGGCATTTTTCCCAATAAGTTAAAATGTTCTGTAGTAAAACCTATTTTTAAAAAAGGTATAAAAACAGATATCTGCAACTATAGACCTATTACTCTCATACCAGTGCTTTCCAAAATTTTTGAGAAAGTCCTTCATGATAAAATATACAACTTCCTGACAAAGCATGATATCTTACATCCGAACCAATATGGGTTCCGAAAAAATAACTCTACTATCACAGCTTGCTTTGATTTAATGCGATGCGTAACTGAGGGATTAAATAATAAAAACATTACTGTAGCCCTATTATTAGACATGAGTAAAGCATTCGATTCAGTCTCACACGAGGTTCTGTTGAACAAGCTATATAGCTACGGAATGTGAGGTTCAACTTATGAGTGGATTAAAAGTTATCTCACAAATAGACAACAATATGTGGAAATAATGAACCTTTCGGGAAAATACAAAAAGGTCTTTAGGTCAAATCCAAGAGTTAATCCTAGAGGCGTACCGCAGGGGAGTATACTTGGTCCACTCCTTTTTCTAGTGTATATTAATGACTTACCACTCTCCGTAAATCAAAAATGTGTCCAATATGCAGATGACACAACAATAGTTATTAAAGCTAATGACCAAGAAATGATTGCAAAAGAAACAAACAAAGCTCTTAAAGATGTTACTAACTGGCTCACAAACAATAGCTTAAACATTAATCTTAGCAAAACCCAATTTATTCACTTTCGGACATATAATAGTGCTAGTATAAAAATCAATATTAATTTCGATGGCGTAAATATCAAAGAAACGGATACAGCAACTTTTTTAGGTGTAACTATAGACTCTTATTGTAACTGGAAAGCACAGGTAGATAATGTATGTTCAAAAATAGATAAATTTACTTACATACTAAAAAGGCTTAGAATAACTGTTTCAGAAAAAGCAGCTACTGTTGCATATCATGCTTATGTTTCGTCTATTTTAAGATACGGAATAATTCTTTGGGGAAATTCAGTCAACGCCATCAGAGTTTTTAGGGCACAAAAAAGATGTATGAGGGCATTATGTGGTGCTGAATATCTTGATAGCTGTAGACCACTTTTTAAAAAAAAGAAGATATTGCCTCTACCAGCTCTGTACATTTATGAGATTTGTCTATTTGTGAAAAAAAATTTTAAATTGTTTCCTCAACAAAATAATTGTGATCGTAGCAGAAGGCAACTACATAAGATAATAGTACCAGGACAAAGATTGACTGTCCATCAGCGAAATGTCTATTGCATGGCAATAAAAATTTATAATTATTTGCCAGATTATATTAAGGTTATGACTATTAATAGATTTAAAAATTACATGTTCAATAAATTATTAAATGATAATATTTATGAAATTAATGATTACTTTAAAATTAAATTTAATTAAAAGACAGACATCTTACAGCTTGACATCTCAATTTTTGACATAAATAATGGGTATACCTTAATGTAAACGAAATGAAACCTTAATATTTGCACGCCTATAAGGCAAAACATGTTTCGGAATCACAAATCTTTGTAACCTATCTGTAACCTATTTGTAACCCATGTTTAAAGCAAATAAACGAATTTATTATTAATGGACCGATTTTGATGCGGTTTTTTCTGATTGAAAGTTGAGGTAGATCTTAGCTACAAGCGTTTGAAGATCATCAGCTCATTTCCTAGTTGATTAAGGCTCTTACAAATTTTCAACAGTGCGATTGATTTGTTTGTTGTACTGTTACTAAGATTGTTTCCAAGGCGCAGTAACCTTGAGCTGATGCTGCAGCATCATGTAATCTGCGGGATACCCAACTCCTCAGCAGCTTACAGCAGATATAGTGTGTTTAGGCTCATTAGAATGGTCTCAAATCTTAAAGAATATAAGTGTTAGTTAGATGATGACCGAGGATCGAGGAGGAGGAACTGGGTAACAGGATGTCAGGTATACCTATCGTACATAGTCCGGCCATACATTCTCATTTCGAGCGTGTTTTAAATTCATGGTATCATTCCATATTCCCAATTAGATGAAATTAAGACATCTTTATCTAATAATTTTAATTGACCTTTGCCTTCGATCACAAAAAATCGAAGCAGAAAAGTGATCGAAACCTTTGCCAAACCAACTAAAAAGAAAAATTGTTTTCAGTCTAAACATGCTACTTAAGAACCGTGACTACCACAAAATTAGTAAAAAAAAAAACAATAACACTCCAGTCTGCATTTGTGTTGTTTCCGTATTATTTTTACGCACCAAGAGTTTTAGGTACAATCGAGTATACAATGGGAAGTAATCGATTTTATAATGACTCCGAGTGGAGTCGATTAAATATAGTCCGGGAACCGGTGACTCTCATTTTCAAATTTTGTACTTACCTATATAAATACTTGATATGTATTGATATTGTATATTATAGTCATAGGTACAACAACGCCATGTGATAGGTCACAGATGGCAGTTGTCACACCAAATTATTCTTAAATACATGTGATATTATGTAATAAATTAATGGTCTACTCATAACTAATTTCCATGTAAGTGCAAAAATACTAATATTATTAATAATAATATACGGGTTGTTACGTTCCCTCAAATATGGTTGAGCGAAGCAATGGCTGGGTCTGCGTCATGCTTCGTGAACGGGTGCCACCAGCGGCAATGGGGCTACTTTCTGTCTGCCCGTCTTAACATGTGTTGAATTATAATTACGTATGCTTTTGCGGAACTTCCCCTCATTGTGGAAACTCTGAATACATAGCATAATATCTATTAAGTATACTTATTGTAAAAGTATTTTGAAAAGAGCAACTGCCGAGTTTCTTGCTGGTTCTTCTTGGCAGGAACGGAATTCCGAACCAGTGGTAGACTCATTGACGATTACTACGAAGTACTTGTAAAAGTTTATTTGAATAAAAAACATTTCTATTCTATTCTATAAAAAATACTGTTGTCCTGTCACACCGAACTTATATTTTAACTATCTACACATCATACTATCATACTATAATTGTTGGTTTATCCTTCAATCACGCCGCAACTGAACTACGGATCGACGTAATATTTTGTATGGGTATAGTTTAAGACCTGGAGAGTGACTGGCTACTTTTCAGCTACTCTAGGCTACTTTTACAGCTAGTCAGCTAGTTAACAATATTTATATTATACAGAATTTGAAAACTCGTGTGGATAAGTGCAGTTTTAGTGTGACCGGCTCTCAGCCTAATAGTTTAAAGGTAAAATTACCTTAGACATCGCTTAGACGTTTTACAAGATCTCTTTATAATTAAACAAGATGTCTCGCCCCGGTTGACTTCGCACGGAAATCTTAAGGGTCAAGGCATATTGGCTTGGAAGCGAAGCAAATCATCTTTCTCAATCCTTTCAATGGCAAAAAACTTTAACTTATAAAGATAAGGTTTTTTATTTGATAAAAAGTACGATCCTATCGAGTGGAGTGATCATACATCATAAGGTTGAAATCTATAGATTGCACATGCACTCTGCTTAGACTCAAGACATAATTAAAAGTGAGACGGATTTACAATTAAGTATGTCAAGAAATATTTTCATCTTGTTTTAACTCTGTCTCAAGCACAGTCTCAGCCTCATAACTAACCACAGCAAAAGTGTCTCACCAGGCCAAAACTAAACTTGACCCAGTGAAGAAATTGTGCAGGTCCACTGTCGGGAATAAAACCTGGGTACCAATTGTCTAAAAGTTATTCCATTGATCGTATTCGTATGCGATGACATTAGCGTAAAAGTAAAATAATCCTTGATTGTATTGATTTGAAGTCACAAATTCAGTACAACCGATTTAACATGGAGCGTTATGGAGCATATCGTACATACCTAAACAAATAAGAATGCATACACGAAATTGAGCTCTAATTCAATGCTATTATTGTTGATTTTACTTAGTAATGCTATTATTGTTTATTTTACTTAGTATTGTACATGTATTAGGCTCGATTTCCTGTTTACAATCATGTTGTACCTGCATTTTTGTGAATAAAATTTCATTCATTCATTCATTAATTCATTCATTCGTTCATTCATTCATTCATTCATTAGACTATAATGCCATCGAATACGATTAGGTACGATCAATAGAAAAACTTTAGACAATTGCACCTCTGACCTGTAAATTTTAGGTCGTCGAAAATAAAATGTAATGTCAACTTAAATTCAAAGAGATAACATTACAAAGCAATCTACCCTATGGCCATCATTGTACATTGCAACACGCCACAGAACCTACACCACAAAACAGTTTGTCTGCACCTTTAGTTTAGGTACAACATTTTCCATCAGATCAAACCGCAGCCAATCTAACCGCTAACTTGACATCGACTAAAAAAGTTTTTTTTCTCGCCCATTTTATATTGTAAAATTGCTGATGCGTAAAATGTCACTATGGAAATTACATTATTTCAGTGTTCAGTTCATCTAAGTCATGGATTCCCAAAGTGGTCGATATTGACCCCTTGGGATCGAAATCGGTTTACCAGGGGTCGACATTAACGAAAACTGATTTTTGGGTTCACCAAGTGCTAAAAATCGACCCCTATTAATTAACACAAGTTCTTATTTGAAACTTTCAATATACTGTATAAGTTGTGTTACATGTACTAACTTGTTATAAGAATGAGTAATATTTAAGTAGAAAGTATCATTGCTGTAGGTACCTTTTACGTAATTTGTATTAATAATTACTAAAAACACTTGATATTTACTGAATTTTATGTGTATTTATTTAATTTTGATGAGAAAATTATGTCAAGTTTACTCACTTAACCAACCGCAAAGTTTTTAAATTGGTTGTTTTAAAAAACTAGAGATAGGATTTTTGAAGTAATTTGGCTATGGGAGTCTGAGGTATGAGTTAATTTTGGAAAAGGGGTCTCTTGCCCGAAATACTTTGGGAATCCCTGATCTACGTTATTCCATTGATCGTATTCGTATTCGATGACATTAGCGTCAAAGTAGAATAATCCTTGATTGTATGGATTTAAAGTCACAAATTCAGTACAACCGATTTTAATATGGAGCGTTATGGAGCGTATCGTACATACTTAAACGTTTGAATGAATACACGAACCTGAGCTTTAATTATTGAATTGCTTTTATGGTTTATTTTACTTTGAAGCTAATGTCATTAAATACGATTACGATCAATGGAATAACTTTAGGAAAATCGCACCTCAGAGCACGCCTAATGGACTGCATGTCTTCTATTCGGGGGGGTCGCTGGTTCGACCCCGGACACGCACCTCTGACTTTCCGGATTTGTGTGCGTTTAAGCAATTAAATATCACATGCTTTGACGATGAAGGAAAACATCGTGAGGAATAGAATAGAATAGAAATATTTTTTATTCAAATAAACTTTTACAAGTGCTTTTGAATGGTCAATGAATCTACCACTGGTTCGGAATGCCTTTCCTGCCGAGAAGAACCAGCAAGAAACTCGGCGGTTGCTCTTTTCAAAACAGATTTACAATACAGTAAATACTATGCTATATATGCAGTGTTTCCACAATGAGGAAAGTTCCAAAAATGCATACAGACTAACTTCTATCTTAAGATGGGCAGACATAAAGTAGCCCCATTCCCGCCGGTGGAAACCTGCACACTTGAGAGTTCTTCATAATGTTCAAGGCGTGTGAAGTCTGCACATTTGCATTGGGCCAGCAGCGTGGTGGATTATAGCCTATTAATAACCCTTCTCTGAGAGGAAACCTGCTCAGTAGTGAGCTGATGATGTTGCTTACGACGAGTGCTATGATCTACCTTTATCTTAGAAAAGACCTAAATTCAGTAAGTCAGTCGTGTCTCGTGACTATGGGAAATAACAGTAGGATTTATTTTTAAAATCCCTTCCATCGGGAGAACTCTTTGATTTTCCGAGATAAAAAGTAGCATATGTCACTCTCCAGGCTTTCAAAATTCAAAATTATTTATTTCATGTAGGCCAACCTGTGGCTCTTATGACACGTCAAGATTCTACCACCGGTTCGGAAAGCGGATTCTGCTGAGAAGAGCCGGCAAGAAACTCAGCAGTTGCTCTTTTCAAAATAATCATTTTACAATATTAATAAGTAGCTATTACATTGTAATAAGTTTTTATACTATCCTGTGGGCAGCTGGATGGCAAGCTGATTTAACCCGTGCATCTTTGTTAGAATAGAATATGACATTTCCACAAAACGTACTACAATTCAATTCATGTCAAAACTAGTTATACCCATGCAAAAAATCATGTCGTTCATTAAGCGTTCAACATTTTAGACTTTAGAGGTTCTCAAGTAGCTCTATTTGGCACAGTGGGCGAGCGGCCGCTTTCTCTACCGTATGGTGTATGATGTCGCAGGTTCGAATCTCACTCGCGAAGTATTGACAGTTAGCTTTTCTTGTTTGTTTGTTTTTAATAATTTTTTTTGCATAATTTTTATTATGCAAATAAATATTATAATTGCATAAGTTGATAAAAAATGCTTAGCAATAGCTTTACCGCGGCAGTCTCCGAGTGCCACTTCATTTTTTTTTACTTTTTTTTAACCTTTTTTATCGCCGTTTAAACCTTCCCTGGACTACGACAAACATTTCAAAACCAAAATCAGCTAAATCGGCCCAGCCGTTCTCGAGTTTTAGCGAGACAAACCAACAGCAATTGATTTTTAGGGTTCCGTAGTAAACAAGGAACCCTTATAGTTTCGCCAGGTCCGTCCGTCTGTCTGTCTGTCCGTCCGCGGTTTAACTCAGAGACTATTGTTATTTGACAAGGGTACAAATATTAATCACGCCAACATAGTGGTGAAATAAAATTGTGAAAAATATTTTTTTTATGGTACATGTAAAGTGGGTATGATTTTTTTTCTCGGCTATCCCATAGTGTAGGGTGTCGTTGAATAGGTCTTTCAAAAATATTGTGGATCCCTTTGTGAAATATGATATTTAAAATATCGTATTGTGCTAAAGGAGATTGGCGAATTTTGACCCAGCATTTAATAATAAATTAATATTTTTCAGAGTATTTTTCTGTGTAAACCGCATATTTTTAGAAGATGGGGATCAAAAATATAATTATTCACAAGTACACATTATAAATAACCGTTACATGGCAATACAAGTGAAAATCTTTTTTCTCCCAACTTTATTTGATAGACTTTGATTAATTTTTTGTTAGTCTGGTTTACTACAACAAGTATGAGAAGTTTGATTCGTGAACGTGGGCGTTCCGTGTTCAGTTCAGTTCGTCTGGGTCAATCTCTTTTTATCAGAGTCAAGTGTCCCCCCCCCCCCCCCTCTGCCTTTGTAGGATACATGAAAAAATTCACAGCAGTAGTATATAAAGAATTTTATAGGAAAACTATCACGGCTAAATAGGGTTCATAAGTTAAGGAGTTATATCTGTTTTTTCTAGGATATGTATTACACGACAGTTGCATATTTTGTAGTATATTATAGTATTTGAACCATGGAACTCAAAATATATTCAATATTCATAAATAAAATAAAAGCACTATCTAGCACTAGGTCAGCAATAATATTTGTGTCTTGCAACTACGGAACCCTACCTACACTGCGCGTGGCCCGACACGCACTTGGCCGGTTTTTTATATTATATATTATAGAAGATAGAAGATTGTAAAGCAAATAAGTATGTATAATATTTGCTGTTCCGACAAACAGCCGACAGGTATTGACCGAATAATATAAATACACTTAACATTTTATGTGTAAAATGTATGCAAATATTATAATATATATTTTTAATGTTTGATTGCATATTCTTTTAAAAGAATTACCGCTGTACAGTCGGCTGCAAAAGTCCATATAGAAAAAGCAAACAAGTTGCCTTGCATGCAGTCTGTCACTCGCACACTTACTGTAGTATTGAACTGAAATCGTTTGAACCTTATGTTGTTGACTTAAGGTTGATTATTGATAGATAATATTTATTTGTTTGAGTGAGAATTCGAGTGATACACAGCATTGCTTGCGCACGGTTTTAGCCTTTAAGCTATGTATGGACTTTTGATACGATGATGTGATTTGACTGTACATACATTGGTGCTGATTCTGCTGTACATAAGTATTTTCTGGGCTAAAATGACAGCTCTATAGTAATACTAACCTTTTCTGCAGGTATATTGAACGGAATAGAACTAGGTATTATTTATTAGAATAAGCAATTTTTACGTATTTACTTGTTTATTTTTAGGGTTCCGTAGTAAAACAATAATGAATTTTTCTAGTTGCGCCAAGTACTTCCGTTATCATCATCATCATCATGAGCAACCCATCAACGGCTCACTACTGAGCGCAGGTCTCCTCTCAGAGAAGGCTTATAAATAGGCCATAGTCCACCACGCTAGCCCAATGCGAATTGGTCGACTTCACACACCTTGAGAACATTATGGAGAACTCTTAGGCGTGCAGGTTTCCTCACGATGTTTTCCTTCACCGTTAAAGCATGTGATATTTAGTCCCGGGATCGAACCTGCGACCCCCGGATAGGAGACCGCTGTCCTAACCACTAGGCTATTACTGCTTCAGGCGCATTATAACTTGTAGGTACTTATATTCTTTTAAGATGTAAAAAATAAGGATTAGGAAACATTTGGAAATTATTGGTAGCTAGCTGATGCCCGTGACTTCGTCCGCGTAGATTTAGTTTTTAAAATCCCTCGGGCACTCTTTGAATTTCCAAGATAAAAAGTAGCCTATGTTACTCTCCAGGTCCTCAACTATACCCATGCAAAAAATCAGATCGATCGTTAAGTTCTGTTGTGGCGTGATTGAGGGACAAACTAACAAACCAACAAAAAACACTTTCGCATTTATAATATTAGTTGATTGTTAAGCTTGATTATACGGATCTGCCCGCGAAATTCAAATTTAATTTGGTTTTTCGCAATTTGTAAACTAATACGACAAAGTAGGCTTATGGCATTCTAATTGCGCCAATGGCAGTATCATCTTCACAGGTTTATATAAAAATCTTTACTTAAACGTGTCCAGTTTAAGAAATTAGTCAGAATATCGACTAATTTGTGAGTAATTTTGGGCACTTTCAGGTAAAGATTTTTATATAAACTTGTGAAGATAATACTGCCATTGGCGCAATTAGAATGCCATAAGCCTACTTTGTCGTATTAGTTCACAATTGCGAAAAATGTGAATTTCGCGGGCAGACCCGTTTAATCCACCTTAACGAGTACAGAGTTCAGCTACGTAGTACTATTGCGTTCAGCGTTGTTTGTTTAATTTTCCCATGATGAAATGTATCTTTAATAAATTTTATTATGTAAGTAGTTACTAAAAATAGGTAATTATAAAAAAAAATAATTAATAATATACACATTTTATGATGAAAAATACATAATAATATAAGTAATAATATTATAATACTTGTTCACTACATGGGTTCGTAGTTTCGTACATACGAGTATATTATGAACTGACTGTACGAAAAACCCAATAAGGCACGAAAATAGAAAGCTTTCAGTAACTCTTACAATAACATGATTTAAATCAAACAGAAAGTAAATTACCATAATATTAATTATAATTATTATATCTTCGGATGAAGCAAATCATATAATAAATGATCGAACTTCACTTCAGGTAAGTTCGTTTGATCACTTATAAATTATTATTATTAATTCATAAAAATAAAGAGCCGAATAAAAATTAAAAACTCAAAGATTTTTTTGTTCGATGACACGCTCTTTATTTTATTTTTTTAACATGAAACTACATTTATAAAGGTCTTACATTAGAATTTTTCACGAAACTCACCTTAAATAAGATCGCGTCTCACAAAAAAAAATATCACACCAACTTAAAAAACTACAGCACCGTTCCCATTCCTCCAACACTGAACTAGCGAAGAGAACTAAATGCCTGCCGTTTGGCGAACAAATTATAAAGTTATTCACACATTTCGACCTTGACTTTGAAGAAAGCCAATTTAGAGGAATTGTTATCTTTATTACTATTATTATTATTATTTATTTTATCATCACATTTTGCTCACAAAACTCAAGAGGTATGGCATTCATGGGAATCTTATCAAATGGATGAGTTCGTATTTAAAAAATCGTAAAATGAATGTAGTTATTGGAGGGTACCAGTCAAACACTTTTATTGCGACGTCAGGTGTTCCGCAGGGATCCAATCTTGGCCCGACTTTGTTCGGAATTTTCATTAATGATATAATTAAATGTTTTGAGTATAGTAATTTCTATCTTTATGCAGATGACCTTAAGATGTATAGTAAAATAAGTAATATTGATGACGCAAGGAATATGCAACAGGACTTAGATAGACTTTCATTATGGTGCGAAGAAAATAATTTGAAATTAAATCATTTAAAGTGTTACAGTATAACCTTTAGTAGAAAAGTAAGAAATATAGATTTTGATTACAGCATAAATGGTAACAAATTGAATACCGTCAATCAGATAAATGATCTCGGGATTATCATAGATAATAAGTTGAGTTTCATACCTCACATTGATAACATAGTGAGCAAAGCTCTTAAACTACTGGGATTTATCATAAGGAGTACAAAAGAATTCAAAGCATCATCCACAAAATTAACGCTATTTAATTCATTAATTCGAAGCAAACTTGAATACTGCTCTGTTGCATGGAATCCTTACTATCAGGTGCACAAAGATAGAATAGAAAGAGTACAAAAAAAATTCTTACGGCATTTAGCCTACAAAGACAAGTTACTGAAAGTGATGAATAGTACGCAAGCTCTATTGAAACATTATAATACCATATCGCTTTGTAGTCGTAGAAAACTAATGGATCTTTGTTTTTTACATAAAATAGTAAATGGAGATATTGACTGTCCAAACTTATTAAATAGATTAAGGCTGGCTGTTCCAAGACATAATGCGCGGTCACATATTAAAAGTAAACTAACTTTTAGGCCCAGACTTACAAGGTGTAACCTAGGTAAGTCTGCCCCTATCAACAGAATGGTGGCGTCGTATAATGATATATTTAAAACAGCCAATTTGGATATATTTCAAAACTCTGCATGTATTTTCAAACGCAAAGTAAAGAAACAGTTAAAAATCATTTAACTAAGCTAACGTGCACATCTCATTAGCTTGTCATATTATTTATAGTTTATCATATTATTATTATTATTATAGATTAGTTTCGAAGTTATAAAGTAAAATGTATGTCTTTTGTATAGTACATGTATATAAACACTATAATCATCTTTTGTAATGTATAATATTTAAATCGTATTTGTATTGTAAAATTTTTTATTGCATGCTGTGTTAGCCCGTAAGTGGGGTGTACAATGTCAGTTCAAAATTGTTAAGATAAAATTGTACTATAATATTTAAGTAAGCATACACATTGTATACAACGTGGGCTTCCTATTGAATAAATAAATAAATAAATAAATAAATAAATAAATTACTAGGAAACTGTACTACTGATTGAAATGATCTACGAGCACGTAATAACGCACTCAAGGAAGGGAGAATATTTTTCGCCTCTACTACCTCCTATTAATATATTCAATCCACTGCGGTAGACGGTAGATCCCAATGGAGATTCAAATATTTCTAGCAAATATGGTCGAGCGAAGCAACGGCTGGATCATGCGTCATGCTCGTGAACGGGTTCCACCGGCGGGAATGTACTTTATGTCTGCCCGTCTTAATTTGAATTGAATTGTAGTAACATCGCTTTTTTTGGAACTTCCACTCATTGTAGAAATATTATACTTTATTCTATTCTAACACAGTTGCATGGGTTAAATCAGCTTGGCATCCGGCTGCCCAAAAGATAGTTTATTACAATGCTGCATAATAATATACAATATTATTAATGATTATTTTGAAAAGAGCAACTGCTGAGTTTCTTGCCGGCTCTTCTCAGCAGAATCCGCTTTCCGAACCGGTGCGGTGGTAGAATCATGACGTGCCATAAGAGCCACAGGTTGGCCTATGTGAAATAAATAATTTTGAATTTGAATTTAAATTTGATTGGGGCTTTTTTAACCGACTACAAAAAAGGAGGAGGTTCTCAATTCGTCGGAATGTTTTTAGGGTTCCGTACCAAAATGGTAAAAATTGAACCCTTATGGTGAGACTTTCTCCGTCCGTCCGTCCGTCTGTCACAGTCGATTATTTCAGTAACTATTAAAGCTATCGTCATGAAATTTGGCATAGTTGTGTATAATAGTGGCCCAACATCATTGGAATAAAGAAAGATCGAAAATTATTTTTAGTTTATTAAAAAAGGGGGAAAATCGGGGGTTTGAAATTTCAAAGTAAAATAACTATACCGAGTGGGGTATCATATGAAAGGCCTTTACTTGTGCATTCTAAAACAGTTTTTTATTTATTTCTATATATAATAGTTTTTGATTAATCGGCCAAAATGTCGAAAAAAATACACCCCCCCCCCCCCCCCTTATCTCCGAAGTTTACCAATCGAAAAATCTGAAATAATTATGGTCAATAGAGGTTTATGTATATTTTACAGGAAAAATAAAAGCAACGCGAAAATTATTTTACTTTGATTAAAAAAGGGGGAAAATCGGGGGTTTGAAATTTCAAAGTAAGATAACTATACCGAGTGGGGTATCATATGAAAGGCATTTACTTGTGCATTATAAAACAGTTTTTTATTTATTTCTATATATAATAGTTTTTGAGTAATCGGCCAAAATGACGAAAAAATACCGTCCCCCCCTCCCCCCCTTATCTCCGAAGTTTACCAATCGAAAAATCTGAAAAAATTATGGTCAATAGAAGTTTATGTATATGTATTTTACAGGAAAAATAAAACCAACGCTCTAACTAGCATAGTTTTTTTTATATTAACAATAAACCTCTACAAACAAAGTTAACGATAAACAAGCGAATTAATATAATATTATCGTTTTACTTTTACTTTTGGAGTACGGAACCCTCGGTGCGCGAGTTCGACTCGCACTTGGCCGGCCTTTTTTTATACGTATGCATCATTGGAGATCAATATACGTATGTTCACTGATTACTCAAAGACGCCTGAAGCGATTTGGAAAGTTCTTTTTGTTTCAAAGGGTGTACTTCCCAGGTGGTCCCATTTAACTTTTATCAGAATCGATGGAGCGTTTTAAAAAAAATTAACAATAAATTATATACTTTCTAGTGGCGCGGGCGTTTAAAGACGGAAAGTTAAAAAGGAAAAGTTTTGCATAGCGCAGATTATTTATTAATTCAAATTCAAATTCAAAATTACCTAGGTGGCTCTTATGACACGTCATGACTCTACCACCGGTTCGGAAAGCGGATTCTGCTGAGAAGAGCCGGCAAAAAACTCAGCAGTTGCTTTTTTCAAAATAATCATTTTACAATATTATTATACAGCTATTACATTGTAATAAGTTTTTTATACTATCTTGTGGGCAGCCGGATTAACCCATGCAACTTTGTTAGATTAGAATAGAATATAAATATTTCCACAATGAGGTGAGGTTCCAAAAAAAGCGTAGGTACTACAATTCAATTCATGTTAAGACGGGCAGACGGATAATGACTTTCTTCGCAGAGAAGAAAAATAGGAAATTAAAAATCACGTCCTTCGAGAAAACGTCATTGCCATGAAAAGCATTGCCAGAGAAGAAAACTTCCGTCACAGTTGTGGTACCTACCAGTAAAAAATACAATCATTTGTTTATGTCAACGGTACAGTATGACGTTATTTTGTATCGGTCGTCGACGGCCAACTTGAATCGAACGTGTAGTAGTTTGGTTTATATAAACGCTTCCACATATTGGAGGTCGGCACACAGTGCGCTTTCCAGTGCGAGGTCTACAATTCATCACCTTGGGACCCCAACGATCATCTGTTCTGCGAACTATGGGCCCCGCCCATTTTCATTTCAGCTTCGCGACTGGAAGAGGTATGCAAGTGATTCTGTTTCTTATACAGATCTTCTCAATTCTAATTGGATCAATAAGAGTAAAGTCATTTCAAAATAACAGACAGATACCTACTTCAAATTTATTTATTTTTACGGATTTTGTTTTTGTTTCTTTGTATATTTATGGTTATGTTTGCAATCTTCAACGTTTTACTGACTTTGCATTTGATCGTTATAGTGTTTATGCTAATTAAATTATAATTATTCAGTAATTATGGCTTGATAATTCAGAATAGTAGAATGATGGGATGCAATGATGACACGCAAGCACGCGATTTTAATTTGTTACGTTCAGACGTACAGACAGATTAGGTAACTAACTAATCACAGCAATAGGCTATTTGACTATATTAAAAATATCGTTTCATTTGGTGTCATCTAAAACATTATTCCATACGACAAAACTGAAATATAAAGTTTTATTTAATTAGAAAACATTAAATAAAATTGCTATAATTCCGGCCATGGTCACGTGATCGAAAACGTTCCGTGATCTCGAATGACGTCACAGTCCACACTACCTATGGAATGTGGCATTGTCATTGTTTGAAATGTGAACTGTTACGTCATGAGAGCAAATGGAACGTTTACGCGGCAATTTATTTTTTTGAATTTATTTCTCGATTTTTATGAAAAATACTGAAAATTATGCCGAAATATATGTTTTGTTAGCTTCAGCATAGCATTATTAACAATTTAAGATGATTTTTTAAAAGTAGTCAAATACCCTATTGCTTAATAGAGACTACACTAGCGGCACGCTATGATGGCCGGTTTGACACATTACAATAGTGATGTGGAATGTCAATTTATTCTCGAACAAAAAACAATTAAGTTTTGTTTTTGTACCTGATTAAATAGGTTTAATAAAACAAAAATGTATATGTTTATTTAATTTATTTGAACGAACTGAATATTTGAATGAAAATGAATATACATACTTTATATGCACACAAGAAACATATGAATACAAAAGATACCAAAAAAGGTGCCACAAAAGGCCATAATTAATCAGATTCGTCCATACTACTATTTTCACTGTCGTCATTGCTATCATCACCTACATTAATAATTATATGTTCGTTTTCTATAATTTTATCTATTTTCACATCTCTTTCATAATCTTCCCTTATTAATTTAACAGTTCTATTCACAACCTTTTCCCAGTCTCCTTTAGTCACATGTTCACAAGCTTCTTCTAATAATTTTAGCATTTTTTTTTGTGGTAAATGGGGGTTCTGTATTGTGTCTTGCAGCATATCCCTTAATTTGAGCCCACACCAACTCAATCGCATTATACTCACAATGGTAAGGCGGTAACCGTATAACTCTGTGCCCATGTTCTAATGCTATTTCGTCAATGACGTATCGGATCTTGGTTGGTTTGTTTTCTTTTAAATGACGTACTAATTCCGCTTTTAACATATTCATGTTTGCATCTACGCCATTTTTACGAAGCCATGCGACGATATCAGCTTTCTTTTGGGATTGGGCAGGTGGCTTGTCAATTTGCATCGAGTGGTATGGGGCGTTGTCCATAATTATAATAGATGGTTCAGGGAGGCTACACAACATTGAGGTAAACCATTCAGTAAACTTTTCTCCATTCATGTCTTCATGATAGTCTCCAGTGGTTTTTGACGCAAAAGCCATGAGAGAACCTTCGACAAACCCGTTGATGGTTCCGGCGTGACAAATTATAAGTCGCGATCCTTTTCCTACAGGAACTTTGGAAGTAGATGCTGCTGTGTCATCGTTCCAAGAACGGCCTACATTATGGTTAGCATTAAGCCATGTTTCATCCAAGAACACAACATTTTGCCAATTTTTGATTTCTTTCACTTGCCGTAAAAAAGTATACCTTGCCATCGCTATATCAAATCTTTCCATCAATATTTTGCGTTTGTTACATTTTTTGTATCGAAATCCAATGGTCTTCAAAATCTTCGTTAAAGAACTTTCCCCACCGAAGAATAATCCAGCTTCCTTCAGTGAATGCACCAACTTTTTTCTTGTTGGATACTCCTTCTGTAAATAGTAGCCGTAAACATGTCTTCGGATAGCATCGGCATCAAAGCTATCGATGCCTACGACTGGTTTTGCTCGTTTTCTCTTTTTTGGTGTGTGAAGTTTATTTTCTTCTGTGCCAGTCTCGCCATATTTTTTTTTTAGTTATCCGTCTAACAGTTCGTTGTCCAATATTAAGCGCATCAGCTACGCGTTCAACCACTGACGTTATAGGTAAAATTGGCCCTCCATTTTGAGCTTCACGATCGAAATAGTTACGAAGGCGTATTACGAACTCACGTGTCTGACTATTTAGAACAGTTCTCTGCGTACGTTCGGTCATATCGACGAAATCCACAACAAAGGGCTTGAACAGAGTCCAAATTAACGAGCAAGGGTCAACAGTAATGCAGTATCAATATTTGAAATCCAAAGCCAGGTCAAAACTATATCACAATCGCATTGCACTGACAGTTTATACTTTTCGAAGCAACGTCAATTCGAAACTGCTTTGTTTTGCATTGAGCATTGACGCGAGTTTGCCGGAGGTAGTAGTTGTGCTAGCCAGCGATCCTATGTGACGATCGTATTAGATTCCATTTTTAAAAATTTTCAATTTAGAAAACCAAATGCCGAGTTGTGGTATATATCATATAAAAATAAAAATTTTACCTTTTGTATGAAACAGCTGATATTTTTTTGCGATTTCAGAGGTTTGTCCACATAGTGAAAATTGTTCATATTCACAAGTACATTCACCCCTTAAATGGTGCAAACTGATTTTTCTACACTTGTATACATTTTAGAAATCAATTTAATAAATAAATTTTGAGTCCTAAACCTAAAACTACATTCGATAAAATTTATGAATCTCTGCACATCACTATCGTCAATAAAGTAATACAATTATTTCCTTCAAAGTCGTTATCAATTAATACGGAACTTCATGAGCGGACAAACGTCAAACCGGCCATCATAGCGTGCCGCTAGTGTAGACTTCAATACTTACTAAGTACGTCGCTTACTAAAAAGTATTCAAAAACTTCTCTGTTGTTGTCGAGTGTTGTCTGTTGTGTGTTGTTTGTTGGTGTTGTGTGTGTTGTGTTCAAATACTGTTTGTGCGGATTTTCATCAGGTTGTCACCAATTAATAGATATATTTAATACCACGAGGATATATCAGGTAGAATTAGGGTTTTGAGAAACAGCCTTAAACAGTTTAATCAAAGATTGGAAAGAGTTTTCTTGGAATACAAGTTAACTAAGAATATGATTTCGACTCCTTTTGACGATTCATCATCATCATCATCATCATGACTAACCCTTGAACGTCTCACTGCTGAGCGCAGGTCTCCTCTCAGAGGTGGGATGTATCATAATAAAGGCCATAGTCCACCACGCTGGCCCAATACGAATTGGTACACTTCACACACCTTTGAGAACATTATGGAGAACTCTCAGGCTTGCAGGTTTCCTCAAGATGTTTCCTTCACCGTTGACGCATATGATATTTAATTTCTTAAACGCATATTATAACTTCGAAAAGTCAGAGGCACTGCTTAAGGATTACATAATAGTAATCTATAACGCAGATCACATGCGATCTTTGTGATAGTTTCGTAAATTGTAGACATTTTAGGCATACCTACATGTGATGATACAGACACGTTATACCTACTGCGTGCGTACGTGAGTATAAGCACAGAATATTATAATAGTACTACGTAGTATAAGTTACACACAAACCCCTGCGAAGAGGGGCAGATCATATTATTTAATTTTTTTATAAATTACTAGCTGATGCCCGCGACTTTGTCCGCGTGGATTTAGTTTTTAAAGTCCCTCGTGAACTCCTTGATTTTCCGGGATAAAAAGTAGCCTAGATGTTGACCCGAGTAATAAGCTACCACGGTATAAAATTTTGTAGAAATCTGTGCGGTAGTTTTTACGTGAAAGAAGGACAAACAAACAGACAAACAGACAAAAATTAAATAAAAATCTGTTTTGGGCTCAGTATCGATAGTAAAGCATCCCCCAATTAAAATTTTCAAAATATATTAAATGTACAAAAATCTTCCAGTTACAGTTTGTATAGATGTATAGATCCACTTATAATCCTCGCAGTAAATAAAGGAAAAGATGACTGGCTGACTGACTATCAACGCACAGCTTCAACCACTGGACGGACTGGGCTGAAATTTGGCATACAGATAGCTACTATGACGTAGGCATCCACTAAAACAGGATTTTTTAAAATTCCACTCCCAAGAGGGTTAAATGGGTGTATTAAAGTTTCAACTTTTCAAGTTATTTTGTATAGGAATATATGGCATTTTGTATAGGATTTTATGGCATGGGTATAGTTGAGGGTCTCGAGAATGACATAGACTATTTTTATCTCGATTTAGCGGGATTTAAACCATAATCCACGCGGACGAAGTCGCGGGCATCAGCTAGTATAATCGTCGTCATACGACTAGGTACTTATATTATACGAGGGGTCAATCTAAGTGACTATATCAGAAATGAGGAGATATTTACAAGAACCAGCTCATAAATAGCTCATCTAGTCTATCACTTGCTTCGAAGGATGGTTGTTGGAAAGCCAAGGTGCAGGAATGGTGACCTTGCAGTGGAAAGCGCAGTGTTGGTAGACCCTCACTAGGTGAGCAGACGATTACAAGTTGCTGGGAGTCGTTGGGTATAAGCGGCGCATGAGTGCGGTGTGTAGAAGACCCCAAAAAGGGATCTATATCCAGCTGTGGGCTGTGGAGTTTATTAATTGTGTATTATGTTACTTAAACTATTACCTATTATATTTACCTATACTACAGGAAAACCAAGTTATCAAATTAGTTCTGCTCAAATATTAGCACACACGAGAATTTGCTGCATTCTAACATTTGCTAATGTTTTTATCTGGCTTAGGCGGTAGGCCTATCTTAAAGATTAATTTGTACAAATAATAAAATTATTTGTATGATATGCCTGTTACTAATTATTCACTTATGATGCTCGCGACTTCATCCATGAAGGTTTTTTAATTCCCACAGGAACTCTGTTATATTCCGGAATAAAAAGTAGTCTATGTGTTAATCCTGGGTATGAGCTATCTCCATTCCAAATTTCAGCCAAATCGGTTAATTCGTTGTGGAGCTATAGAGTAACGAGCATCCATTCAAACATCCATCCATACATCCTCACTAACTTTCGCATTTATAATATAAGTAGGTAGGTTGATCATCATCGAACTGGTGGTACTTATTCTTGTCATGAATACATGACTCCTACAGTCATGAAATACATCAAAAATTTTGTAATTTGCGCGCTAGAACCAAAAAAGTGAAAAATTAAAAAAAATCTGTGACCTCGTCACAATTATAGACATTGTTTCCAGTGCCGTAAATAATATTATACCGTTCGAGGCCCGTGGCAAATGAATCGGTTGGGGCCCTCTCCCATCCCACCCTTATAAAGAAGCTCAACCAACGGTAATTTTTTATTATTTTACAATTTTAAGCTATTGCATAGCTTTTATCGCGGGCTTTGAACTAGGACAAACAGTTTGAGCGCGGCGACCGAATCAAGAAATTCCGTAACGAAAAAAAACCTAACACCGTCGTTCAGTAAGTGTTCAACATTTTAGAGGTTCTCAAGTAGCTCTATTTCGCACAGTGGGCGAGCGACCGCTTTCGAGCGCCGATGTTGCAGGTTCGAATCTCACTCGCGAAGTAGTGACAGTTCGCTTTTCTTGTTTGTTTGTTTTTTAATTTTTTTGCATAATTTTTACTATGCAATAAAAAATATTGCATAAATATTATAATTGCATAAGTTGATAAAAATGCTACGCAATAGCTTTACCGCGGCAGTCCCCGAGTGCCACTTAATTTTTTTACGATAAAATACATTTTTTGTATTAATCAATATTTTTCTTATTTTAAACTCATCGAAAATGATTTTCTACTTTTTAGTTCGGTTATCTAAAAAAGCGTGTTTTTTTAGTTTTTTAAACTATAATTTATTCAATGATAGCAAAAGTTGGACATCTATCGGTTGACAAAGAAGAAGTATCAATATGAAGAGAGCCGAACGGAGTCGGCAGGCCGTGAATTGTTTCGTAGGCAAATTTAAATTATATGTCGTAATAATAGATTCACACGTTAGATACGTGTTAACATACGGATTACCTACGTATGCGGTATGTAGCTATGTATACCTTTGTGAATTTGACTATAAAAATCGGCCAAGTGCGAGTCGGACCTCGCTCTTAGGGTTCCGTACATAAGACCAAATCATTTTTTTCAAACTAGATAGGTACATATTTAGATATCTTAGTTTTTAGGGCTCCGTACCCAAAGGGTACCAACGGGACCCTATTACTAAGCCTACGCTGTCCGTCCGTCCGTCCGTCTGTCAGCGGGCTGTATCTCGTAAACCGTAATAGATAAACAGATGAAATTTTCACATATTATGTATTTCTATTGCCGCTATAACAACAAATAATAAAAATTAAATTAAATTAAAAAAATTAAATTAAAATATTTCCATGGGTACATGGAAATATTTTTATTTAATTTTTTTAAAACGGAACCCTAAAAAAGCGAGGCCCGACTCGCACTTGGCTGATTTTCGACCGAGCGAAGCGAAGGTCTTTGAGTCTACTTGAGTGAATTTGCACTTGTCCGTCCGTCCGTCCGTCCGTCCGTCCGTCCGTCCGTCCGTCCGTCCGTCTGTCAGAGCCTTATAACTTCTAAATTACTGAACGTAATTACTTCAATTTGAGATATAATATGTAAACCGATGGCCTCCAGCCGAAAATGGCTTAAAAAGTTATAAAAATCTTTATTTCAGGGGGGAAATAGAAGCGAATGCGAAACAAAAAAAAAATTTTTGCATTTCATAGAGTTACAGTACCTCATTTTAAAGATAATTTGGAACAGAGTACAAAAGTATTTTTTTTTTAATTTTTTTCCTAAAATTGACGAAATGGGGGGCTTTCAAAGTGGAGATTATATTTGACCTCACAACGGAATAACCATTGAGAGCTGTTCCTTGAAAGTTTTATAATTTTAGCGTAATATCATGTACTTGAACAACAAATACTAAAATTAGATAAATGTAATAAGGAAACTAAATTATTTAACTTTTAATGAGCAGCAACAACAGAACTTCACAATGATGTCAATAGATGGCGCTCTCATCTCATTTAAAGCAAATGCAGCTATATGTAACATATTATCATTCAATTAAAATTATTATTTAGTCATTTAGCAAACATCAATAAAACTTCACGTTGCAGTTTGTTTTTACATGTTTTCTGATCGTGTCGATAGTTGACGCTGTGTACAAGTAATTTAATTTGAATGTTCCAAAAAACTATACCTAAGTTTGATTGAGGCCTTGAGGATTTCACTATAACAGTTCCCTAACCTTTACGGGCTATCTATGTTAAGTTAGTTGACACTTTCTGTCAACTTCGTTATTACGAACCTCTACGGGACAACTAAAGGTGAAAATGACATTGGGATGTTAGGATTGTATTTAGGGGCTACAAAGGGGATGATTTAGGTATGGTTGGTGAAAACGGGCATAATAATAATGTCAATTTTGATCGTCATGTATCTATTGAATGAATAAGTAATAATGGGAAACCGTTACCGCGAGGTCTCAGTTCGGGGCGAACCACTAGTTTATCTTAGTTTAGAAAGTACTAAATTAGCATATGGGGAAAAAATGCTCGTTTGTTTTGGTCACAACTTACAAACCGCATAATAAATCATTGTTTTGAGTATGTGTTGTTTAAATACACTATATAGTACATAATATACCACAATTTCAAATTCCTAACTAATTTAGTTTTTGAGATAGACCTCCTAACAATATTGGTCTAAAACCGACAACTTTGACGGCCCCATTTCTTCATTTTTGTAGCGAAAAAATAAAAAATATATATTTGAACTCTACTTAATGAGTTCTAGACAATGACATCCCACATGCCAGGGTAAAAAAATAAAATTTTATTTCGACTCCTTTTCCATGTATAGGAGCCCCCTTTATTTTTTAATTTAATTTAATTTTTATTATTTGTTGTTATAGCGGCAATAGAAATACACAATATGTGAAAATTTCAACTGTCTATCTATTACGGTTTACGAGATGCAACCCGCTGACAGACGGACGGAGGGACGGACGGACGGACGGACGGATAGACGGACGGACGGACGGACGGACAGCGGAGGCTTAGTAATAGGGCCCCCTAAAAAATAACGTGTATGTTCTTACTTACCATAAAACAAATTAAACTTTTTTTTTCTAAATCTGGGTTCACATTATGCACTGGTCAACAAATAACATCACAACGTAAGAGTTTTTGAAATTACAATTTTTAAACATTTTTATTTTATATCCTCTTAGAAAAATACTTTTCACATAATATTCTTCCGTAATAATTTTATCACCCGCGCCATATTTTTTTATGTAGTTTGCCGCGTATTCTAAGTTCGTATTTTAAAATTTAAAAAGTTAGGTGCGAATTGAAGAACGCGTCAGCTAGTGAGGGGAAAGTGTGTGTGGTCGATTTCTCCCTCACCGGCAAATCGACTGTCGTCAGTGCATCGCACGCGATTGCAACACTGCTTGTTACGTATTACTAGAGTTCCATGGTGGAATTATAATACTTTTTCCTCAGAACTGAGATCGTTTGGATTAAGAAGTTGTATGTTTGAATTTTCCTTAAAAACTACGAAAGTTTGTATGTATGTATGTTTGTTACTCTTCCACGCAAAAACTAGTGGATAGATTTGGCTGAAATTTGGAAAGGAGATAGATTATACCCTGGATTAATACATAGGCTACTTTTATCCCAGAAAATTAGAGAGTTTAGGAATTAAAAATAAAACCTTAATACACGCGGATGAAGTCGCGGGTATTAGTTAGTACCTAATTGTATAAATGCTGTCAAGAATACCCGGCTGAGTTTGTTGTGGGTTCTTCTCAAACGAAGGCGCGTTTAAAACCCTCGTAACTTATTTTTATGTTTTCGTAAATACTTATCTATTTGTATCAATTTGGTTGTAACTTGTATCGAACACTTTTTTGCGTTCTGCATAGTCTACACATTCATGTACAATCTCAATCAAATATTATTAAATCACGATGTTTACACGTCTTGAATTGCAGTTTTACTCGTAAAAAAACAAAGAGCCTGTAAAAATAGTTTTTTTTAAAATCCCCTTTTGATTAGGCAAAGATCTACTCCCAAACAGCCTAAATTATTTTTACACCCAAGCTGCCACTTAAGTGCAACTTCCTGTACGCTAATTGAAACGCTGTTCGTAAAATAATAAGCTCCATAATTATTTTACTTTAAAAATAGTGAAGTTAACTAGCAGTTGCATGCTGCAGCCATCTTTCAATTAAAACCTAAATGTCAAGGTAGAATCAATTTGCGGGTCATCCGGAAATGAACTCCAGATGCTTCTGTTGTCGGATGATAAAGACGAGTGGGCACTAGGTACCTGACCTACGTACATAGCACATACAGTGCAACAAGTATAAGTTGGCGGTGGCGTTTTGAGGAACTAATTCGGTCATCCAATTATTATACTCTTTGTGAACTGAACAATGAAAGACAACATTATATTTATACTACGATTACGCAAATAATTGATTAAAAAAATGTTTTTTCCCAAATTTAGTCTTATGTTCTTTAACTGTATACAGTATTGTAACTCGGCCGTATCTTTGACATAAATGCCTACAGCCGCGCGGTACGTAAACTTGCGACAGGGCTGCCCGCCTCCAGCATTTTAATTACATTTGCCTACTTTGTGTTTCCATTTAGTTTTGTGATTGTAAATATACTTTTTTTATATAAACAAATAAAATACTTTGTGAATTAAATAGGAAGTGTTCAATAAAAATGCGTGTTGTTTTTTGATTGGTAGATTTAATTAAAAAAAACCGGCCAAGTGCGAGTCGGACTCGCACACCGAGGGTTCCGTACTCTAGAAGTAAAAGTAAAACGATAATATTATATAAATTTGCTTATTAAGCGTTAACTTTGTTTGTGGAGGTCTATTGTTAATATAAAAAAAACTATGCTAGTTAGAGCGTTGGTTTTATTTTTCCTTTAAAATATACATAAACCTCTATTGACCATAATTATTTCTGATTTTTCGATTGGTAAACTTCGGAGATAAGGGGGGGGGGGGGGGAACGGTATATTTTTCGACATTTTGCCCGTATATTCAAAAACTATTATATTTAAAAATAAATAAAAATTTGTTTTAGAATGTACAGGTAAAGCCCTTTCATATGATACCCCACTCGGTATAGTTATCTTACTTTGAAATTTCAAACTCCCGATTTTTCCTCTTTTTTAATTAAACTAAAAAGAATTTTTGATTTTTTCTTATTCCAATGTTGTTGGGCCACTATTAGGTATACACAACTATTCACACCCCTCTCAAATATCTAAATATTCTGTGAATATTTCATGAGTCTTGCTATTGTTGTTGTTATTAATACCGAGAGAAAAAAACGGTTTTTAGTGGTATATGTTGTTATAGCAGCAGTGTAGAGGACAAAAAGTGTCTATTAGCGGAAACTTGTTAAAGGAAAAAGCAAAAGAGTTCGCGTCTACTCTAAGCATCAAAAACATCAACACTTAATAATTCGAAATTTTATTTATTTTCTCTTAAAAATTTCGAACCATTTGATATTTCTAACACTCGATAATTCGTAATATTTCCCTTATTATATCTCGTAATAGTCCCTCGAGTTTCGAATCAACGAGAGTCGGCTGTATTATTAATAATAAAATACCACGTCTTTACATTGAATTATACAAACTAACAAAACAAAACACACATGCCCCGAGGTTTTAACACAAGCGTACGTACCGTATCGTGATTCATGAACCGCCTATAACTACCTATTTCACTCGTGTCAATCACTTTCCTTTACTCTATTCACTTTATTTATTAATCCAGACATCTTTTTTTCGGGAGATAAAAGGAAATACCTTATCCATTAAAAATACACACATTTTGTACCTACCTACTAGTAAGTAAAATTATTTTAGAGTCTTACCTTTCAGAGTTTCCAGGTAATTTAAAAAAAGTTATCTCTGGATGCGTTATTGACGAATTCATGCAACCAAAAACAGCACAATATATCCTCCTCGTCATATTAAATATGTACTTGAACTTATTTTTACTAAAAAAATTGCGCAGTTATTGTTAAAAAACATAACACCGTCCGTTCGTCACTGCGGCACAGTCGCGACTGTCTGCGTACCGAGCGCTTACCGAGATCGAGGCGCGTAGGCATAGCTCGCGCTTCGTCCGTTTGTATGAAGTTACAATACTGTATACAGATAATATTACCGTGCTAATGTTGGGCACAGTGGCGCACAGCTGCGTCAAGTTATACTTGTCGCGCTCTAACTTCTACAATTTAAGATTTAATTTAAAAATTAGTACACAATAAAACATTATTATACTTACTTATGTTTAATTATAATTCAAATTTACATAATATGATAATTAATTATACTTAATATAATAGTTTTAAAGTGTAGATGTAAAAATATACCTATAAGTATATTATTCTCTAACAATTTAAACTCTAATTTGTATTTGAATCTATATGCGCACCATAATTGGCTGATTGTAAATTTTTCGCACCATGTATTTGCAATTATGCAAATAAATCCTTTCTATTCTATTCTATTTTTAAGAAAAAAATTTGCGTTGCCCACTTCTGGGCGTAGTTCTCTCAAATAAGACGAATTAGGCCATAGTCCACTTGTCTAGCCGAGATCTTAGATAACCTCTTATTTCGTAATGTCAACTATTATATATTCTGCGGTAATATCAGAGATGCCTGGAATCTAACGCCCGACCTCCCCTCCGAAAAGGAGTCCGCATAGGCCATCACCGCTTCACTAGTACACTTGTTGTAAGGTTCTTCAACTTTTTAACCTTAACCCTAACCATGGAGGTACCTAGTAATATACCCACTGACTTGTTTATCTTGAGAAGACAAATATTTATTGTACTTATGTGTAGGTATTGTGGAATGAAAAATTTAATTGTTGTCAGAGCTCCTCCTAAGATTTTAGGATTACCTAAGTATGTATATTGAAACTGTACAATTATATTGTTATTAACTAATGTTGCATTTAGTTTTAAAAATCCCGTGGGAACTCTGAAAGTATACCTCCCTAGCTTAAACTACATGCAACATGGTTGCCTGGCAGAGATCGCTTCTAAGCGATAAGGCCGCCAGCTGTTGTATCCTTATTTATTAACCGACTTCGAAGAAGGAGGAGGTTATCAATTCGTCGGAATCTTTGTTTTTATGTAAGTCTATGTTCACCGATTAATCGAAAAAGCCTGAACCGATTTGGATTTTTTTTTGAAAGGTGGTCCCATTAAAATTTTATCGAAATCGGTTGAGCGGTTTTAAAACATCTAAAATAATTTTAAGTTTATTTTTCGTTTTATTTTTAATGTGGTGTGCAATATCATTTCATTTTCATTTCATGTACTCTCCAGGTCCTCAACTATACCCATGCTAAAATCATGTCGATCTGTAGCTTTGTTGCGGCGTGATTGAAGGACAAACCGAAAAACAAACACTTTCGCATTGTAAAATCTCAGCAAGGATCATTCTACCTTTCTAAGTATGCTGACCATTGGGCAACGTCGAACTTTGTCGGTCATGTCACGTCAAGTTTCGTCAAGTGTGACTATGGAATTAGGAAGCACAACCGGCGTGACGCGTCATACTTTATGCAACGGAACATCAACATACAATGATACAACATAGTATTTCTTATATGACGTAGTCAAAATCGCTGACATAACATGAACACACATACACAACACATGTAATGCCTATATAAACGATTTTTTAAGCTATTGCATAGCTTTTATCGCGGGCTTTGAACTAGGACAAACAGTTTGAGCGCGGCGACCGAATCAAGAAATTCCGTAATTCAAATTCAAATTATTTATTTGCACACACACACTTTACCGTATGGTGTATGATGTTGCAGGTTCGAATCGAGTGACAGTGCGCTTTTCTTGTTTGTTTGTTTTTTAATTATTTTTTTGCATAATTTTTATTATGCAAAAAAAAATATTGCATGAATATTATAATTGCATAAGTTGATAAAAAAATGCTATGCAATAGCTTTACCGCGGCAGTTCCCGAGTGCCACTTAAATTTTTTTTTACATGTGCTCCTCAATACCTGTAGCTATTCAGACACAATAACATGTAGTATTTTATACGTTTACCTTTTAACCTTAGTTACTTTTAAATTATACCTATATATAACTATTTAATTTTATACTACCCCCAATTTATCTATGTATCAACTGTTAACCGAAACACATGTTAATTCTGTATTTATTCATTTATTTCTTTTTCTTTTTACTTATCTTGTATAACAGCTGTCTCGTGGTTGGCTCCCGATTTCATTTAAGGCTATGCCTGAAAATCAGCGCTCAGCATTTTAATGTTGCAGCATTATGCTGAGGCAATAGCCTTTTCAGCTTTAACATTTAGGAATAATTTTTATTAAATTATTTAGTGATTAAGTTTTTGTCTGTACCTATATCATTATTCTTAAAGACCTTCTAGCTAAAAGCTGAATAAATGTTTATTTATTTTTTATTAATTATTTATTTATATTACAGATGCAAGAGAAGGAAGTAACGTGGAATCGCACTTGTATGTTTTTGGTAGAGCGCACGCAAAAAGCGCGAGTGTGAATGATGGCCGATTTACACGGATTTAGTAGTTTAGTAAATCTTTAGTAAATATTTAGTGACGTGTAAACGACCGAATTTAGTAGCAAGTCGCAAGTTACAATTTAGTAGCTCACTAAACTGGAAAAATAGAATTTGATAGGTTAGCAGAACGTCGTGCTCGTTTCAAAGCCGTTTATAGTTTGTGCATATTATATTTTTTGCATTTTTGATAATAACAAAATTTTGAAATCAGATATTGAAACGCGAAATCTGATTTTACTAAATAGTACTTGCAAACGGCCACTAAACGAGATAAGTACAGATTTACTAAACTACTAAACCCGTGTAAATCAGACTTGAGGCTAAAACAAGATAAACAAAAATACAGTTTAACTTTACGAGAGTACTCTAGTTTACTCTTATTTAGACGAATTAACTTTTCTATAGAGGGTCATCATCATCATTATCATCACTGCTGGACATAAGTCTCTTAAAATGATCGCCACAGAACACGAACATGTGCCGCCTGTATCCAACGGCTGCCGGCGACTCGCTGGAGACCATTTCCACTTTATTTTCTTGACTCGTTGAGCTATGTCAGTCAGTGACTTTGGTTCTCCTACGGATCTCCTCATTTCGGATTTGATCCCGCAGAGATACTCCCAGCATAGCTCACTCCATCGCCTGCTGAGCAACCTTCTTCCAAAAAGCCTTGTAAAATGTGTAAAAAATATACTTTAAAAATAAAAAGAATAGGTAGGTACATTTTTTAAATAAAATGTTTTCAAAATAATATTTTACTTACAAAGATTACATAATTCATAATTCATTTGTGAATATGGTACCTACAGTCAAAATGTTATAATACCTATGTACAATTTAGAATGCGCATATCCTACCAAAGTGTGGTGTACAAATATAGGAATGTTATTATTATCTGTCAAAAAATTTAATAAATGTCAAAAAATAGTATACAACAGTTAAAATTTTTCCATAAGATAATCACAGATTGTGTATGTCTTATCTACTTTTTTTGAACATGGGGATCCCCTGCGTTTCAATAATTTCTCTGGGTAAGTGATTATATTTAAACGAGGGCCAGTGCAGAAGAAGCTTTTTGTAAAATGGGCACATCTACTGGGTGGCTGTCGTAGCTCAATGGCATGACTTTTGCTGTTGCGATTTTAAAATAAATTTAAATAACTTAACAAATATAATAGTTTCATAAATATACAGACCTAGCATTGTAAGAATTTTATATTCTTTAAAATAGGTCTTACAACTATCTGTCGTTTTTAATTTAAATATGGCACTTAAGCATTTCTTTTGTGCCTTAAATACAGCTTCTTTTTCAGTAGAATTACCCCAAAATAGAATACAATAAGTATCTCAATAGCGAAGCCACATAGCCATGGTAAACCGTCAGTAGCGCCGACACGTTTACTGTTTTCCCCAACATTTAAAGTGCAAAGGAGAATTGCCTAAACTTGGTACAAAGTATAAGTAGTAGTATTTTACATATTTTTTATCTGAATTTCAAGTAGTGTTTTGCTTCCTACTACAATTTGTGTCGTGAGCAAGGTTTTCAGTTGTTCTGTTTTTAGAATAATTTTTAACATAAAAACGTGGTGTTGACTCAACATAAAAGGACAAAAAACATAATATTATAGATATTCAGAACTTGTCCTTACGACGATTTCAGTGATTATTTATTTGTCATTTTACTTAAAAACATGCCCACTGTCTATAGCTACAGCAGTTGCTCGCGACATTGCCCGTGGGTTTTTTTCTCCCGTATATTCCGAACTTATGAGAACCTTTCAAAGTACTATCATCATTTAATTCTTGACAGTTGAAGCGTTTGTCTGTTCACCTAGATGCCTAAAGCCCGTTCGCGGAGACGTCGGGTTAGGTTTAACCCAGGAATAAATTTGTAATTTTGACACTAGAAGCTTTATACGAAATCTGTCAAAACAGCAGCTAACTCTGGGTTAAAAGGATAACTAGGCGTTTCTGCAAGCGGGCCTTAGTTAATCAATAAGATTTCCCAGGTTGGAAACATCGTGTTACTGTTAAATGAGTGTTTAGTGATGATAAAAAGCACATCTTGACCACCATAAGCCAAACAATCAGAAATAAAGTCAACCAGTATTAATAGGTTACTATTATCTGAACGCTACTTCTGAAGCCGGGTCGCTTCTTCTCAAAAACCTTTGCCGGAGAAGACAAGATAGCTATGGCGAAGATCCTCGACATTTGCGGTTTTTCCAGTTTTAGGAATGGGTGTGACCCCAGCCACCAAAAGTCAAAATATCACCAGTGTGCATCAATGTCCACTAGGCTGATTGTTATATTAAATTTTCCTCTCGGACATAGATTCCAGGAAAAAGAGTACATACATTACAAAAGGTACAACAAGAGTAAGTACATCCCTTCACAGGTGCTAAGTTTATCAGAAGAACGGCTGGATCATGCGCCATGCTCGTGAGCGGGTGCCACCGGCGGAAATGGGGCTACTTTCAGTCTGCCCGTCTTAACGTGCATTGAATTGTAGTACCTACGCTTTTTTTGGAACTTCACCTCATTGTGGAAATATTATATTCTATTCTATTCTAACAAAATTGCATGGGTTAAATCGGCATGGCATCCGGCTGCCCACAAGATAGTATAAAAAAAATTATTACAATGTAATAGCTGTATAATATTGTAAAATGATTATTTTGAAAAGAGAAATTGCTGAGTTTCTTGCCGGCTCTTCTCAGCACAATCCGCCTACGTGAAATAAATAATTTTGAATTTTTTTAATTTTGTGTTAAAACTATCGTTTGGCTGATTACTTATCAGGGGACGCTTGGACAGCTCCACGAATCTTCTTCTTCTTCTTCTTTGTCAACCGATAGACGTCCACTGCTGGACAAAGGTCTCTTGCATGGACTTCCACAGGCCTCGGTCTTGCGCCGCCTGAATCCAGCGGCTCCCTGCGACTCGTTTGATGTCGTCGGTCCACTTAGTGGGGGATCTGCCAACACTGCGCTTCCCGATGCGGGGTCGCCATTCCAGTACTTTTGGACCCCAACGACCATCAGCTTTTCGAACTATGTGCTCCGCCCATTTCCACTGCAGTTTTGCAGCGTTGCTCTATCGCCCGCTGATCGACCCTTACCCTACTGGATGTACCTATGTGTAATTGTTACCTACTTATAATAATGAATAAAATATTTGACTTTGATTTTGACTTTGACATACCTACTACATAGACTACTTATATGCATTCACGTCGTCTATAGTTCTCTAGTTTAATTTCCACATTTAACGTTTCAAGAACAGGTTAAAAAACCGGCCAAGTGCGTGTCGGGCCACGCGCAGTGTAGGGTTCCGTAGTTGAGTCTCAAATATTATCGCTGACCTAGGATAGTGTTTTTATTTTATTTATGAATATTGAATACATTTTGAGTTCCATGGTTTAAAAGCTATAATAAACTACAAAATATGCAACTTACACTACGTGTAATACCTACCTTAGAAAAAACAGATATAACTCCTTAACTAATGAACCCTACTTAGCCGTGATAGTTTTCCTTTAAAATTCATTATATATACTACTGCTGTGAATTTTTTCTTGTATCCTTTATACAACCATTTAGCTGGCAGAGGGGGGGGGGGCACTTGACTAATAAAACTAGTGGTTCGCCCCGAATTGAGACCTCGCGGTAACGGTATCCCATGATTATTCATTCAATCGATACATGAGGACCAAAACTAACATTATTATTATGCCCGTTTTCACCAAACATACCTAAATCATCCCCTATGTAGGAGTCTCTTTACGTAGGTAGCTCCAAAACACAATCCTAAGTCCTAACATCCGTCCCAATGTCCTTTTAGGTGTCCCGTACAGGATCGTGATAAGAGTTGACAGTAATCATCACCTAACTTATCATAGGTAGCCCGTAAAGGTTAGGGAACGTCAGTGAAAACATTGAATTATTATGTAGGTACTAACGAGTGAAAACGGTTTAGGGGCATCTGTACAAATCGTTATCTATCGACGCGAATAGAAAATATACAAAATGCAGCAATTATTAGTTTATTGAAGTTTGATATTTAACTAAAGAATAATTTTAATTGAATAATATGTTATTATATTATGTACCTAAATAATAATGCTCGACGCAAAACTGTTTTTGGGATAGATCGTAGTCGTGACTCCTAGTTCCATGGAATAGTTAATGACTGCGCCATCTATTAGCATTATTGTGAAGCTATGTGAAAATTACTGATGCTCATTAAAAATTAAATAATCTCGTTTCTTTATAATATTCATATAATTTTAGTATTTGTTGTTCAAGTACAGGATACAAGTGAAGTAAAAAAATAAGTACAGCTTGAAAATATATAGCCAATTTTCTCAGAGAGCGTCTTCAAGCGAGCGTATTAAATCGCCACTTTGAAAGCCCCCCATTTCGTCAATTTTAGGGGAAAAAAAATACGTTTGTACTCTGTTCCAAATTGTCTTTAAAATGATACACAGAAACCTTATGAATCGCAAAAAAAATAATTTTACTTCGCATTCGCTTCTATGAGAGCCCCCCTGAAATAAAGATTTTTATAACTTTTTAAGCCATTTTCGGCTGGAGGCCATCGGTTTACATATTATATCTAAAGTTGAAGTAATTACGTTCAGTAATTGAAAAGGCTCTGACAGACGGACGGACGGACAAGTGCAAATCGCTCTAGTAAACTCAGAGACCTCGCTTCGCTCGGTCAATTAAGCACTTTAAAATATCATATTTCACAAACGGATCCCTGAATTCAAAAATCGGCCAAGTGCGAGTCGGGCCTCGCTCTTTTAGGGTTCCGTTAAAAAAAATTAAATTGTACCCATGGAAATATTTTAATTTAATTTTTTTAATTTAATTTAATTTTTAGGGTTCCATACCAAAATGGTAAAAATGGAACCCTTATGGTGAGACTTTCTCCGACCGTCTGTCCGTCCGTCTGTCCGTCCGTCTGTCCGTCCGTCTGTCACAGTCGATTATTTCAGTAACTATTAAAGCTATCGACATGAAATTTGGCATAGTTGTGTATAATAGTGGCCCAAAAGCATTGAAATAAAGAAAAGTCGAAAATTATTTTTAGTTTTATTAAAAAAAGGGGGAAAATCGGGGGTTTGAATTTTAAAAGTAAAATAACTATATATCGAGTGGGGTATCATATGAAAGGCCTTTACTTGTGCATTCTAAAACAGTTTTTCATTTATTTCTATATACAATAGTTTTTGAATAATCGGCCAAAATGTCGAAAAAAATACCGTCCCCCCCCCCCTTATCTTCGAAGTTTACCAATCGAAAAATCTGAAATAATTATGGTCAATAGAGGTTTATGTATATTTTACAGGAAAAATAAAAGCAAGGCGAAAATTATTTTAGTTTGATTAAAAAAGGGGGAAAATCGGGGGTTTGAAATTTGAAAGTAAGATAACTATACCACACTGGCCTTTAAAGGCCTTTCATATGATACCGAGTGGGGTATCATATGAAAGGCCTTTACTTGTGCATTCTAAAACAGTTTTTTATTTATTTCTAGATATAATAGTTTTTGATTAATCGGCCAAAATGTCGAAAAAAATACCGTTCCCTCCCCCCCCCCCCCCCCCCCTATCTCCGAAGTTTACCAATCGAAAAATCTAAAATAATTATGGTCAATAGAGGTTTATGTATATTTTACATGAAAAATAAAATCAACGTGAAAATTATTTTAGTTTAATTAAAAAAGGGGGAAAATCAGGGGTTTGAAATATCAAAGTAAGATAATTATACCGAGTGGGGTATCATATGAAAGGCCTTTACTTGTGCATTCTAAAGCAGTTTTTTATTTATTTCTATATATAATAGCTTTTGAGTAATCAGCCAAAATGTCGAAAAAAATACCGTTCCCCCCCCCCCCTTATCTCCGAAGTTTACCAATCGAAAAATCTGAAATAATTATGTTCAATAGAGGTTTATGTATATTTTACAGGAAAAATAAAACCAGCGCTCTAACTAGCATAGTTTTTTTTATATTAACAATAAACCTCTACAAACAAAGTTAACGATAATTATGCAAATTAATATAATATTATCGTTTTACTTTTACTTTTGGAGTATGGAACCCTCGGTGCGCAAGTCCGACTCGCACTTGACCGGTTTTTTATTATTTGTTGTTATAGCGGCAATAGAAATACATAATATGTGAAAATTTCATCTGTCTATCTATTACGGTTTACGAGATACAGCCCGCTGACAGACGGACGGACGGACGGACGGACAGCGTAGGCTTAGTAATAGGGTCCCGTTGGTACCCTTTGGGTACGGAACCCTAAAAATGGTGTTCCCACACCCACAATATTTTTGAAAGACCTATTCAACGACACCCCATGTTGAAGATTGACCCAATACTAGAAATCAAGCTACTACAAAGAGCTCTCAATTACGATTTCATTCCTTCTGAATTATCTTACCGGTCTAATTTGCGGGACTAGTTCCCAGACTGTATCGAATCATAGATGTATATAATCAGATCATGCTTTATATAATTTTCAAGTAATAGCTAAATCTCAATAAGTTACCATAAGTAGTTAAGTAAGCAAAATAGCTAAGTTTTGTTAAACTTATTTGCCTTTCATAGATATAATTACGTCTTAAGATAGTTATTTAATATTGTATAAACTTAGAATAAGTCCATCTCTCTTACACTCGTAGTTTCTATAATGTTGTCCCGTTCTAAGCTCCATCTCTTTCATACGCACTGTTTTTGTACTGCTCTAACTAAGACTATATCCGTCTCGCGTACACCTGTTAATATTATTGTAATGCTATACTCTTCTTTTGGTCAATAAATGATAACGAGTTGCGAGCGCTTGCAAGCAAATAAAACTAGCCCGCCCCGGGTCCAGTCACGCCGAACAGCAATTCCAGCCGTTCCCGTCCCAGGACGTCTCCCACACTGCGATGGTCGAAAGACAAGGGGAAGAGTACTTCACCTCGGCCGTAACAGATGAAGAAACGCCTATCTTCTTCTCCCCGGGTGCGGTGATATAAGCCATCCGAAAACTAAAGCCTAAGAAAGCCCCCGGAGCTGACGGCGTCACCAATGCCGCCCTCCGCCACCTCCCGCGACCCATAATAGTCGCAATCACAAATCTTTATAATGGAGTCCTGAGAACAGGGCGCTTTCCCAGTGCCTGGAAGACAGGCATTGTCATAATGATTCCCAAACCCGGGAAGAACATTCTAAAACCAGAAAGTTATAGGCCAATAACGCTGCTTCCCACCATATCGAAGCTCTTCGAGACGCTGTTCCTGAAGAAACTCACTCCCTACTTAACGCCCCGCCCGGAACAGTTCGGCTTTCGAGCCGAACACAGTACGACTCACCAACTGGCCAGGATGCTGCATATCATCACAGCAGCATTCAACAAAAAAGAGAAAACCGTAGCAGTTTTTCTAGACATGGAGAAGGCGTTCGATCGTGTGTGGCACAGCGGCCTGCTCTATAAGATCACCACCACATCGACGCCTTACTCCCTCGCCCGGATCATAAAGTCCTTCCTCGAGGGCAGGAGCTTCAGAGTGAGGGTGGGCTCTGAACTCTCCCCAGAGAAACCCATTGCAGCGGGCGTACCACAAGGCAGCTGCCTATCGCCAGTGCTGTACGCCCACTTCACGGATGATATCCCGGCCCCAGAAAATGTCACCTTAGCCCTCTACGCCGACGACGCGGCATACGTGGCTACGTCACTGAACCGCGTCCATGCGGCCAAGAAAATCCAGCGGACATTGGACCTACTTCCAAACTGGCTCCAAAAGTGGAGACTGCGAGCTAATCCGAAAAAGACCCAGGCCATTTACTTTGGTCCCAGCATCCAGACAATCCCACCGAATCTCACCCTTCTTGGAGAGACCATACCATGGACCAAGACGGTGAAGTACCTGGGACTGACCATTGACAACAACCTATCGATGCGCCAACACGCCAAGAAGATAGCCGCCCAAACTCGGGCCACCACTCACGTTCTCCGCCCAGTGCTCTCCTCCCGGCTCCCGCTACGCACGAAGCTCGGCGTGTACAAATCTTATATACGCACCCGACTCACATACGCCGCACCTGCATGGTATGCGTTAGCGAGCGAACCGACACGAAAAACCATTCGCGCGCAACAATCCATAGCTCTTAGAAGACTAACGAACGCCCCCCGATACGTGAGGAACTCCACTATATCGAGGGACTTACGTGTCGAGGGTATAGACGAGTTCGTCGCCCGGCAAGCGGAACGGCTCTTTGCGCGGGCAGAGGGCTCGACACATGCCCACATAAGAGAAATAGCCCCGTGGCACGCCCGTCCCCCGGACCAAAAAGCTTTCCCCCGGGACCTCCTCCCAAGGAGAAACTCCGAAGACACCGACGAGGAAGACTGACTAAATTAATCCAAGAAGGACATTAAATGGCCCCCCATAGGGGCCTAGCCAAGGACCACGCTGTCTTTACAGCGTGCGATCGAAATCATCCGCATGGGGCTCATCCGCCCCGAACGGATATCCCCACTCTCCGTGAGGAAGTGTGAGAAGACCGAAGCAGCTCCAGTCACGCACTTCACTCGCTGACTTGGAAGCGAACGCATCTCCGCTCTACTAAGAAGAAAAGGTGTTTTATTTATCACCTCACCTCACCGCATCTCCTCGCTGTGGTTGGATATTTATTTAAATCCGCCACACCCCACGCTATGGGATAGATGAGAAAAAAAAATTTCGTCCCCACTTTACATGTAGGGGATGGTACCCTAAAAAAAATATTTTTCACAAATTTATTTCACCACTTTGTCGGCGTGATTTATATTTATACCCTTCTCAAATTACAGATTTCTAGTACAAATAGTCTCTGAGCTAAACCGCGGACGGACGGACGGACAGACAGACAGACGGACGGACATGGCGAAACTATAAGGGTTCCTTGTTTACTACGGAACCCTAAAAAACGCACATATTACTAACTTGAACTTGAAAAAGCTAGTGTCTAATTTAATTATTTCTTTGACAAAGGAACTCTAATACTCACAGCACGTTTACATTCAAATTGAATTTAACAAAAAGTCTTTCAGAATATCAACGTTTTTAGAGTTTGGACTACCTAATTGGTTTTTATTCACGGCTTTATAATAAATCTAACCGAGTAAAATATAACAATAAACCGGGAAGTAGGTAATAATATAAATGAGTTGCAGCTAACTGCAGACGTTATGCTACATGCAATGTTCTGAAAACATGCAGTGTTAGAAATGTCTGAAAAGCACCGACTTTACAGTCATTGGGTTGAGCTCTCAAATATAAAAATAATAATAATTTTATCTTATTTATATCTGCTCCAAAATCAATATCCTAAAGACCAAAGTCTTTTAAAGGTGCGTCTACCTAGTGATGAAATATGGCTTCAAGATTAGAGTTGCTATTTATATTATGGGCTTGGGAGGGCTATGGAAGCTATACTTGGAGTCTCTCTACGTTATCAGAAATAAAGATCCTTGTCATCTCAAATCTGTTACCTGTCAGCTCAAAAAGTCGTAAAGCTGAATTACCAAGGGTGAAGGGGCAGGGTAGAGTCCTGCATATAGAGATATGCAGGAATGACGACTAGAAAGCGCAATGCTGGTAGAGCCCCCATAGATGTTAAAGGCAACTTTTTAAGTTTTAACGCTCAGAATACGGTACCGTACGGTACGGAGTTTGATCAAAAATAAAATAGTTTGAGTAAGTAGGCAAAAAATACCTAGGCATTATATAAATCCAGAACTTAACCAGAAGTAAGTAGTAGAAATCCGACATTAAATCTATTATGTTTTCTCTCCTTCGATGCAAATTAGCTTGTCAGTCGATTTTCGCATAACTGACTAAAAGGTAAAAAAGTTGCAGGAAATATCTGGTAGGAATTCGTAAGCAGAGCAATTGTAAGTTCGAGTTACACACCACAGCTACATACATACTATGTGCTGTGCCTAGCACTTACCTTACGCGTATCTGCGATTGCGACTAATTAAGAGTGGGTGTACGTTCGTTCATCATACTGCCAAGGGACGTGCTTGGGCAAAAACATAAAATGATGAAATTTGTTCGATAATAAAAAATCGCGAAGTTAGGTCTAATTTTTAACCAATATTCATTTATTTTCAATGTGTTGCATATTACAGAGCCAAAATTTTTACATTAAATTCCGATTGATATTATCAAGAGAGTAGCTTAGTGAATTGAAAAGAAAATGAATATTTTACGAGTTACAAAGTATTTGGCGCTTACACACCTATTCCGCGCAAAACGCTTTCTTTTGTCGCGCCTCACATGAGGTTGCGGCTATGTTTTATTTCATCGCACCGCGTGGGCGAAATCTGATTTTTTTTTGTGTTCTACGCGTTCTTAACTTTATCAGTCAGCTAGAAAAATCGCTCTCTGCAAGTCCACTCCACTCTTTCCGGGTATTTTCGTTTGTGTACATAATACGAACTTCGGCCGTAACATGAGCATGTACATTATTCAATTAACAACGTAATATTATTATTATAGGTAGATTTTATATTTTATGAAACAGCTACCAGTTAATAGCTAGGTACATAATTGACTTCATAAACACGATTGTTCATTGTATAAAAAACTAAAACCAGGAAGTAGGTAAGTGTATAGATTATTAAATCATCATCATCATCATCAGTCTATCCACGTCCACAGCAGGATATAACTCTCACCTCTCATTTGATGACCTCCCTGGCGCAGTGGTCAGCGGTTTTTCTTTAAGTGGGAGGCCTCGGGTTCGATTCCTCGCGGGGACAATTTCGGAATTTATAATTTCTGAAAAATCTCTGGTAGGATCAATAATGGCTGGAATAATGGCTGTGTTAGTTAGCAGTTACCACCCTGCCGCCAAAAACGTGTAAATGATTTAGCGTTCCGGCACGATGACGTTTGGAAACCGATTAGGGGTAAATAATTTTGAATTTTGAATACTTACATCAAAATTCAAAATTATTTATTTCATGTAGGCCAACTTGTGGCTCTTACCTATATGAAAAGTCAAGAATCTACCACCGCTTCGGAAAGCAGATTCTGCTGAGAAGAGCCGGCAAGAAAGTCAGCAGTTTCTCTTTTCAAAATAATCATTTTACCATATTAATAAATAGCTATTACATTGCAATAAGGCAGCTGGATGCCAAGCTGATTTAACCCGTGCATCTTTGTTAGAATAGAATATGACATTTCCACAAAACGTACTACAATTCAATTCACGTCAAAGACGTCAAAGAAATTACGTAGCTTAACCATCTTGTGGACAGCTGAAGCAAACCGATGGCTTCCAAACTACTTTGTCATTCTGTGGCATGTGTTTATATGATACGGCCATACCCCCTTCTAAGCTAGCCAGCTACCATCTAAAGACTAGTATCTAAGGCGTGTAGAAATCAATTAGGGTTATGGGTTGAATGTTCACTGCCATACCCTTTACAAGTTAGCCCGCTACCATCTTAGACTGCATCGTCACTTACCATCAGGTGAGATCGCAGACAAGGGCTATCTTTTGTCATGAATAAACAAAAAGGGCTAGGTAGATTGTACTTGCTTTTGCCCGCGGATTCACTCATGTTAAGTTCGAATTTTTCAAACCCCTATTTTACCCCCTTAAGGGTTGACTTGTCAAAAATCCTTTCTTAGTCGATGCCTCCTTCATAATAGCTAGGTATCTGTATGCCAAACAGCGTGATCCGTCCAGTGGTTTGAGCTGTGCTGTGCGTTGATAGATCAGTCACTCACCTTTGCCTTCATTAGCAATCCATCAACGGGCTCACTACTGAGCGCAGGTCTCCTCTCAGAGAAGGGTTATAGGCCATAGTCCACTACGCTGGCTCAATGCGAATTGGCGGACTTCACACACCTTCGAGAACTCTCAGAAGAATTCTCAGATGTGCTGGTTTCCTCACGATGTTTTCCTTCACCGTTGAAGCAAGTAATATTTAATTGCTTAAAAGCACTTGACACCGAAAAGTCAGAGGTACGTACCCGGGATCGAACCTGCGACCTCCCGAATAGGACACCACAGTCCTAACCACTAGGCATCACTTCACCTTTGCCTTAGGTACATATATTTGGATTGGTTCAAAAGCGGCCAGTGCCGAAAGGAGATTGGCGAATTTCATAGAGTTTCAGACCCAGACGAACTGAACTGAATTAAAAATAAATGTTTTCTGAATCTGAATGGTTTTTAAAAATGATGACAAGATAGTCCTTGTCTGCGATCTCACCTGATGGTAAGTGACGATGCAATCTAAGATGGTAGCGGGCTAACTTATAAGGGGTATGGCAGTGAACATTCAACCCATAACCCTAATCTGTTTCTACACGCCATCGTGCCGGAAGGCTAAATCGCTTGGCGGCACGTTTTTGACGGTAGAGTGGTAACTAATAGCCACGGCCTAAGTCTCCCACCAGACCAGACCAGAGACAATTCGGAAATTATAAATTCCCAAATTGACCCCGCCGGGAATCGAACCCGAGACCTTCCAGTTATAAGCAGCGCTCTCCACTGCGCCAGGGATGTCGTCAAAAACCTCCTTTTCGAATGCTTTCATAAAGGTAAAAAGCTGAAAAGAAGCAATATACTTAAATATATATTGAACAGAAACAATATTACGCTCACTGCAATTGTATTGGATCACCTGATCAAGACTACGTGCCAGAACCAAAGGCCAATCCTTTCCTACAAAAATAAAGTCTACCTTCTAAGTTCTATGGGTGTTAGGTATAGTTACCTAATTGGCAAACAACACAATGCAACTTGCAATGTCATACGACAAATAAAATTAAAAGTAGGTCAGTCAACGAACTATAGCTCGTAGATACGCAAGTGTCGACGCGGTGATAAGCCGTTTTTAGCCTTTAAATCAAATGAGTCGCAGGGAGCCGCTGGATTCAGGCATCGCAAGACCGAAGCCTGTGGAGGTTCACGTAGGAAACTTAAGTCCAGCAGTGGCCGTCTATCGGTTGGTAAAGGAGAAGAAGAAGAAGAAGCCTTTAAAGGCCGACTAAGCAGTATTGTCGCGTTAGTACAACGTGATCGCAGAAAATTATAGCTTTTATCGCGGGCTTTGAGCGGGGCGACCGAATCAAGAAATTCCGTAACGAAACTAAACCTAACACCGTCGTTTCATTTCGGCAGACTTCGGCACGGTGTTTGTGTGCGTGCGACTAGAAAATGCTATGCAATAGCTTTACCGCGGCAGTCCCCGAGTGCCACACGTATTTTTAAAAAAATAACGTACCACACAAACGTAAATTCAGTACCAGCACCAGAAAATAATAATTAGGTACATGGCACTCACACATTCATTGGTTGTTTGAACCTACCTACGCTTGGATCGGAACACTGTTAAAAACTTCTGTTCTAAGCGTAAGTATAGTGAGATGAGGTCAACGAACAGTAGACAAAAATAGTAAAAATATGCACTTTAGCAAAATGCGGGCTGCTTTACTCATAGACGAACGATAATATTATTATTTTACTACCGGAATGTTTTACTTTGAATTTATTTCACACGTGTAAAACATTTAGGCCCAGTTGCAGAGACGCCGGGTTAGGCTTAGTAATTTTGACAGAAGCTTTATACGAAATCTGTCAAAGCAGCAGATAACTCTGGGTTAAAAGGATAACCCGGCCTTTCTAGTGCATACGGGCCGAAATAGTAATATTAATAATTCTTTAAAATGTGATGTGAACTGCGCCTGCAAAAAACACAGATCGTTGATAGCACGCTGACACACAACAATATGATTTTTATGTTAAGTATTAAAATTGATAGCTAGGTCTTTGGACATTGATCCATTAAAGACTGTATCACGATGCTGCGAAAATCATATTTTAGCGTTGATGCAGTTACTAATGATTGATACAGCTCTACAGTCCGCCTGCAGGATATTTTAGTATTAAAATTTCTTCAGGCGCGTAGGTATGCCTAGCACAAAAAGGCAAATTAAAAAATGAAAAACAAAATGACACCAAATTATTATTTATTTCATTAAAATAATAATAAGATGTACGCAGTTAATTGTTTTTTTTTTATTTATTTAGTTTTTGCAAACTGTAGGTGGCATAGACTTGGTATTTACACTATTCACTATTAATATACCTTAGTCTGTTCACAATAACTAAGTGCCTGGAATTGGAGGGCGCTGTTGTGCTTATTTACCTTTTTTGTTAGGCGGGCAATACCATAGCCAGCTCGATTCCGTAACTTCGGCATCAAATAACTGCATCAATGTCAAAGTCATAGATTTAAGATGTTCGTTAATAGATACCGCCTTTCCTACAAACAATAGCTAGATAAATGCGGCATGCATCGTAATATCATAGTAGTTTGTGTGAAAACAACAAACATTAGTTGCTATGAGACGATGTGGGTACGCCAGTTCCAGCGTACTATGAATTGCCGCCATTTCCTAGTACGTTGACAGTATCTAGCAACGACTTAGTTATCAATCCTAAATCTATCGTGAAAGCATGGTTTTCGCAGCAGTTTTATTAGAGATCGATGTGGACAAAAATATTTTTTGGCAGCTCAATGTTAATAACGAAAAAAAATTGTATTTATTATGCGATGTGAATGCGATTTTGCAAGAGTTTTAAAGTGGCTTTTCCTTTCTGGATCTCGACAAAAGTTAAGTTAAACTACGTTTTCATTGAGACAACTCGAGAGGTGTTAAAGCTAAAGCAGTGACATTAGCGATCTGCCAAACTTTATAAATATTATACAACCATCTAGCTTATTAATAAAGTAAGTAGTCTGTTTAAAAAGAGAATCTTCGTGGCCAAACAATAAAGTAACGCTACGCGTTTTACATAGCAACCTACACGCACAACTTGACATAAATAACAAACACAGCTGTCATATCAATTTACGTGTTATTTAAAGTTGTTATTGTTTGAACAAAATGCCGAAAGCTAGAAAAACTTTAACTAGGGAAATAATATTTAATATTATTCAGTTTTGCCAAAGGGAAAAAGCAGCGCAAGCTCTTATTTTGGACATGAAAAAGGTTACGAACCGTGTAGCTGCTATGTCAGGTATAGGGTTTTCGTTGTATTTTTATGATTGCTCATATCTAACATCGCACAATGTGTTTAAATTCAAAATTAAATCTTGTAAATAAGTGATAATATTCTGAATCCGTCTAGTAGTTTTTGAGTTTATCGCGAACAGCGAACTGATTATAATATGTATTGATCATAATACCTGATACAATAATACATATTACCTTATTGTTACTACAATAAAGGAGCTGGTAATTTTTGATTGAATGTAGAAAGAAAGAATTCTGTCTACATTCAATCAAAAACTAAAAGAAATGGATATGTGGCGGATCCCCACGCAAGAAAATCCGCTGCCGCTTGTGGGACTCGCGCCACAGATAAAAAGATCAAAATGTAACAGGCGCGCTATTGTAGGTATTAAACAGGAATTGTTAATATTTTGTTTACATATTATTGTGTATTGATTATCAACAATTAATATACAATGCAATCAAGACTGTATATAGTACTATGCCCTTATAAAATCGTGCCGTATGCGACATGTAATTTTTAGAGAATAGACGCGCTGCTAAGTTTGATAGTAGTCAAGTGGCTTGTGTAGGTTGCCATGTTAAAACCGTAGCGTTAATTCACTCTTTGGCCACACACTTTCTTATTGTGAACAAACTATACTGCTATTATATTTAGAGATATGTGGTTTAGACGGTTTATTCGTCTATGGGTTTAGAGGTGGTATCCAACGTAGTCGTAATTCCTAGTTCCATGGTGGTATCTAAAAAATATTGTCATTATTGTCTATGATTTGTAAGCCTTTTTTTAATATGGCCACCCCACAGCGACGTGGAGAAAAAAAAAGAAAATTGTCTATTCGCCATCAAAATGGCGTCATCGAAGGAAACCTATTGTTTGTGTGGTCAACCTTATAATATTGGACAATTTATGATAGAATGTGACTGCTGCCGCGAGTGGTTTCATGGGAGGTAAAGTGGAAAATGTTAAAGTTTTTCAGTTAAAGTCCTGTTGTGTGTGAGAAAAAATGAAATCCATTTGACAGCACTCCGCTATTCGGCCATCATGTTGTAAAGCTATGTTTTCTTTAATTTTTCTACATTAAATCGCTCCTAAACTGTGTTTTTGGTAATGCAACTCTTATATTTAAAGTGTCACAATATTTTTTTAGAGATTTAACGTGATTTCTCGATCCCAGTGTTTGTTTATTTTATGGTGCACCTTAGGGCCACAAAATGCGTGTTTCTTGAACCCAATCTTGGTTCTACGGTAATTTTGATTTACCCTTAGCTCCAGGAGTATTGATAGACATAATAATAACCACCTTCGAATTTTTTGAAATTAAATCTAGCACATATTTACATCTCGCAATTTTCATGTTCACAAAATATCAAATAGGCCGACGCTCCTAATTAAAATTATTTTGTTTTCTTTTCAGCTGTGTTGATGTAAAAATATATCATTCTGATGATATAGATAAGTATCATTGCCCAAAATGTGCTCAGACCTATGGACCTTCTATAAGTAAGTAAAAAAAGGCAGTATGTACTTCAAAGATTTTCTTATTTGTACGTAATAAGTAATTACCACAGTATAGTATTATGCAATAATCATAATAGTAGGTTATTATGCTGTACCAAACAAACTTAAGGCTATTAATGGCAGATATCAGGCGACTCAGTAGTATTTGAACTTATAATCTATTTTCCTTAACTGTCTTAAAATGTAAACAGATGACAAAAAAAATATTTTGGAAGTCGATCGAGCACTTATGACATTCTTAAATTTGGTTTTTCACTTATCCCATGGCTCCATCGTCAGTGTGTTCAGAATGCCCTATAAATACTATGCTAAGCATGTCACAACTTTCTATTAAATTAATAAATACAGTAGAAACTCGATTATCCGGCCCTCAGTTATACGGATTCGCGATTATCCGGACTACCAACCGCAACCAGTCTTCTGACTGACTAAATGATCTATCAACGCACAGCCTAAGCCACTGAAGCTGCCTACCTGAAGCTAGAAAATTGAAATTTTGACAGTAGGTTCCTTTTATGACGTACGCAAGCACTAAAAAGGATTTTTTGAAATCCCACCCCCAAGGGGGTTAAATGGGGGTTCAAAGTTTGTATGAAAGTTCGTCATTTTTCAAGTTATACCCATGAAACTCGGTATTTGGGCCTTAAAATAAAAATAAAGAATCACATGTTCACAATTTTTGAAAATTCTACCCCTAAAGGGGTTAAATAGGGGTTGAATGTTGGTACGATAGTCTTTCATTTTTCAAGTTATACCCATGAAACTCGGCAATTGGGCCTTAAAATAAAAATAAAGAATCACGTGTTTCACAATTTTTGAAAATTCTACCCCCAAAGGGGTTAAATAGGGGTTGAATGTTCGTACGATAAATCTTTCATTGTTCAAGTCATATCCACGAAACTTGGTATATTTGGCTCTTGATTAAAAATAGAGAAGTATGTATGTGTTTTATATGTTTTCAAAATTCTACCCCCGAAGCGGTAAAATAGAGGTTGATAGTTTGTATGAAATTCCGTCATTTTATAAGTTTCATCTATGAAACTTTGTACTTGGGCTTTCAATTAAAAACAAAGTACGACTTTCACAGTTTTTGAAAATTCTGCCCCCAAAAGGGGTTAAATAGGGGTTGAATGTTTATATTATAGACCTTCATTTTTCAAGTTATGTTTATGAAACTTGGTATTTTTGCTCTTAATTAAAAATAAAGAAGTTTTTATTTTCTGTTGGAAAATGTAGCTATCTCATAATAATTTCTCAATAAACATTAATTTCCGTGGATATGTAGTGGTTGTTTTTAAAAACATATAACATTATGTATGTACTACATATGCACGAAACCCGCTTTTCTTCATACATTCGATTATCCGAATCCCTAACGACAACAATTAGTCCGGTTAATCGAGTTTCCACTGTATATAGTTTACTAGCTGATGCCCTCGACTTCTTCTGCGTGGATTTAGTTATTAAATTCCCTCGGGAACTTTGATTTTCCAGGATAAAAAGTAGCCTATGTCACTCAACAGGACCTAAACTATACCCGTGCAAAAAATCACGTTGATGCGTGGCTCTGTTGCGGCGTGATTAAAGGACAAACAAACACACTCGCATTTATAATATTAATATAATGAGATAATTAAATTGCATAGGAAAACACTATAATATTACCTCCATATGATGTATTACATCCATACCTACTATTTAGGTATAATGATCGTTTGGCAATATCTGACGCCTTTGGAGTACCTAGTTTGACTTTGACAAAATAGGGCTATCCATGATGGCTACGATAAAGTGTGCATGCCAGCTTAAGATGAGCCGTACATTCAAAGTATCCTGTACATTCCGGGGTTCAAGTTATTAGGACCTTATACTGAAGATTGTGATGTCTATAATTTCTGAACTACTGAACCGACAACCTTGAAATAATAACAGGACAATCTTTAAAGTACCTGCTTTCTGACAAAAAGCCTTAATGAATTACAGCTAAATACACATTTTGACTTTCATCCCCTCTCCCAAGGGAACCATGCTGAATTTCAGGATAAAAAGTGTCCTATATCATACCTCGTAGTATGAACTGAAATCATGCCAAGTTTCATTTAAATCCGTCCAGTAGTTACGGCGTGATGTGCGGCCAAGATACAGACAGACAGACAAAAAATTAAAAAAAATTTTTTGACTTCAGTATCGATTAAAGAGTGCCCACCAAAAAAAAATTTCAAAATATTTTCAATGTACAGAATTGGACCTGTTACAGTTTTATTATAAGTATAGATATTTGTCCAATTTATTTTTGGCCAATTTTATCAAAATCATCATCAAAAAACAAGTTTTTCAATATCACTTAGATGGTAATATACTAACTAGCTAACGTTAGTGTTAAACCTATAATTATTTGATTGCCTTGGCTAACAAAAAAGCTAAATCCGACATAGCAAATGTGCTGTCATATATATTTATCTTTTTTGTTGTAACTATCTTGTAGATATTTTGATGGAACATCCTGATAAGAATATTTTTTGGACATAGCTATATATTTTTTGGAATTTTACAGTAGTATTCCAACTGCCCATTAAAAAATCAAAGTCAAAGGTGTTTAGTGTGTATCTACACTGAAAATTTTGAATTTCAATCAATTTGACAATCTTTTGATTGAACTGGTTGGTGAATTAACTGTCAATGTTCCATTTTCATTTACCCTTTTCAACACTTTGTTATTGTGGTGATATGGTAGTATACAATTATCATCATCAGCAACCCATCAATGGCTCACTACTGAGCACAGGTCTCCATTCAGATATACAATAATGCTATACATAATATATATATATTAACATTATTGAGACTGAAATCTTTTTAGGGTTCAGAGAATAAATGGAACCCTCTTAAGATCACTTTTTGTCCTTCTGTCGTGAAACTGCTTGTTTTCCCAGAAATTTATTGAGATATGTTGAAATTTATACTGAACTAGATTTTGCCTGTGGCTTCATTCACGTTAAGTTCGATTTTTCAGACTCCTACTTTACCCCCTAAGGGGTTTAATTTTCAAAAATCGTTTCTTAGCCGATGCCTACGTCATAACAGCTATCTGTATGCCAAATTTCAGCCTGACCAGTCCAGTGGTTTGAGTTGTGCATTGATAGATCAGTCAGTCGGTCACCTTTCCCTTTTATAATATTTAGATAATAGATACAGTGTCAATGGGCCCTTAATGCTCTGTAATAATTTCAAGTTTCTCTTTCAACTCAATATAAAGTCACAGCTTTTCAAAGCAAATTTTCATAACAGTTCGAGTGACGTCACATCTCCGGTAATCTATTACAAAATTTCACCAGTAATCTCGTCATGTAGCAGTTAATATGTATAATCGGTGCTCAGTGTGCGAGTATGACGGACTAGGGTGGGTTTTATTCCATTGACTAGAATGTGCAGAAACAGCCATTAAGAAATAAAATTGATTGCAGTGAAAATTCCCACAAACAACCACCGTGCGGACAGATACGAGATTGGGGCGGAGACTCGGCCGTCCCAGGCGGGTACTCCGGCGTGGGTCAGGGCGCTCGCCGCCCGTCCCCTCCGCCCTACCTCAGCATCACTGCAGAGGATGAGACCCCAGCACTTCACCGAAGAGTTTGTCAGAGATAATGGTAAACTTCTATAGAAAATATATATATATATATTACTAGCTGACCCAGCGAACTTCGTACCGCCAACTTAACTATATAAATAAAACAAATAAACTATCCTAATCCAAAAAAACTATCCTATCTTTTAAGTTGGACCAAATTACAGATAGTTATTAAAATTAATTAATTTTAATAACTATCTGTAATTTGGTTCAATTATAATTTTGATAAAAATCGGTTAAGTAGTTTAGGAGTCCATCACGGACAAACAACGTGACACATAATTTATATATATATATATATATATTATTTTGAAAAGAGCAACTGCTGAGTTTCTTGCCGGCTCCGCTTTCAGAACCGGTGGTAGAGTCATGACATGACGTGTCATAAGAGCCGCATGTTGGTCTAAATCATTTTGAATTTTTATTTTTGAATTTAGAATAGAAAAGTTTTTATTCAAACAAATCTTTACAAAGTGAATCTACAACTTGTTTGGAATGCTGTTCCATCCAAGAATAACCAGCAAAAAACTATGAATGCTCTCTTTAAGATAATATGCTGTGTATGGTTTACAGTTATTACTGTCTCATGAGTTGCTGGAGCGAGTTATATCCATGGTTTTTTATCATTAATCATACATAATATAATCTTTCATTGTATGATATGCTTTTTTCATGAGAATACCTTTAATAGGCCAATAGTTTTGACCACCCTCCACAGTGGTGAGTGCTGCGGTCTTATAACTGGGAGGTCTCGGGTTCGATTCCCTCTGAGGTTTGGGAATTTCTGAATTGTCTCCATCATACAGTCAAAGATGTGCCCCCAAGCAATTTAGCATTCTGGCATGATGGCATGTAGGGGTATGGGTTAAATGTGCACTGCCATACCCCCTCCAAGTTAGTCCACTACCATCTTAGACTTCATCATCACTTACCATCATGTGAGGTAAAGGACTATCTCGTCATCGAATAAAAAAAAAAACACGCACATGCATGCAGTTGTATTTGTGACTTAGCAGCAACCAGTTGTTAGCTATATTGTATATATAGCATGAAAATGGTTGTTACGTATATATGAACAAATCAAATCATACAGTATTGTATTTAAAGAGGGGATACACTTGATATAAGTCAGCTGAGTGATCAGACCTATCCGAACCATGGGTAGAATCTAGAAGAGCTACAGGTGGCCTACATGAAATAAATAAATTTGAATTACATCAGGACTATTCCACTCAGAACGTAGCCATACAGTCTTTAAATGTTTCTATTTATCATCATCACCATCATTAGCAACCATCAACCGCTCACTACTGAGCGCAGGTCTCCTCTCAAAGAAGGGTTGTAGGCCATAGTCCACCATGCTGGCCCAATGCGAAGTGGCGGACTTCACACACCTTCGAGAACATTATGAACTCTTAGATATGCAGGTTTCCTCACGATGTTTTCCTTCACCATTGAAGCAGGTGATATTTAATTGCTTAAACACACTTGACGCCGAAAAGTCAGAGGACCCATGATCGAACCTGTGACCCCCCGAATAGGAGACCACAGTCCAAACCACTAGGCTATCACTGCTTCAATTTCTATTTATATTATAAACATTTTCATATTTGTTTCAGGGTTCACCCGACCAGTGATATTCAACACCAGAGAGGGTTTGGACATGAAGATCCCAAACCCTGCTACTTTTAACGTCAGATCTGTGCTGAGATACTGTGGTGCACAGTTGGAGGTAACTTATTTTTATTTTTTTCTTAACATATTCTAGTAGCTTTTCCCCGTGGCCTTTGTGTGGTTTTCAATATCTCTTTTATTTATCTCTCGAAAATCTAGTCATTTTGTTGCTGGATGATGTCAAATCTGTCCTTTTAACCCAGAATTAGTATTAACTCTGGGTTAAAAGGATAACTCGGCGTTTCTGCAAGCGCGCCTGATGGGCATAAATATCATGCTGCCATATTATGTTTAAATTCGAAGTAATTATGTTCACTATTTCAGAAGTTATATGGCTCTGACGGACTGACAAGTGACAGATCACTCAAGTAGACTCAGAGACCTTGCTTCGGTCTGTTAAATATTCTTTCAACCTAATCGAAAAAAAAAGTGAAGTGTCTGTTGATGATTTCGAAATAATTGCTGAATTAGTTTGAAATACGATTATTATCCAAACACTCTTAAGACAACTCTCAACACTCTTTTAATAACAACTAGCTGATGCCCGCGACTTCGTCTGCGTGGATTTAGTTCATAACATCCCGCGGGAAATCTTTGTCACCCTCCAGGTTCTCAACTATACCTATCCAGTAAATCACGTCAATCCGTAGCTTTGTAGCAGGAAACATTTTGATCGTCTTGCTCGCGGCACTGTTAATGATGATTCAAAGAGAAAACATATTACTGATGATATTATTATCAATTACGTTAAACTATAATTTTTATAATTGTTTTTAACATAATTGTTTACCATAATTAACCAAATACAAAATTACGTTTAGCTGTCATTTACGTTTTGTTCTTCCACTGTCATTTTCGTTTTTTTAATCCATGTCAGATGCATTTTTGTTATACCAGGTTTTATATTGACTTGACGGAAACGCGGTCGAACGGGATAAAAAGTATCCTATGTCCGTCTCCTGATCCTAAGCTACCTCTCCACCAATTTTGAGCCAAATCGGTTCATCCGTTCTTGAGTTATAAATAGTGTAACTAACACCACTTTCTTTTATATATATAGATTATCAAAGTTTTGTGATTTTTATTGTGACTGTGACTATTTGGTGTCTTTTAATTTAACTATGACTATTTGGTGGTTTTTTGCAGGTGGAAGTAATAGACGTGCGCAAACAGACCACACTGCGCATGCCACTGGCCGACTTCGTAGAATACTTCGAGACTCCGGCAGAGCATCGCGACGACAAAGTGCTGAACGTGCTCAGCTTGGAGTTTACTGATACCAAGTCAGTTACTAACTTAATAATTTACACAGATAATTCGTCAACTTGGAAAAAACTGTATATTATTTCTTTTATTCATCTTCAAGTCCCCTGGACTGCCGTCTCATCTGGTGGTAAGTAACGATGCAGTCCAAGATGGTGACAAGCTTTTCTGGAAGTGTTATGGCAGTTTTTATTAAACTCTAATCACAGCCTAACCCTAGTAACCTACACTGCATTGTATCGAAATGTTAAATCGCTTGGTGTCATCATATTTACGATAGGCCGATGTTAAAAATAAATAGAATTTAATGACACCTCATAATATCTTCAAATCCATCAAACCGTTTCCAACCGATTACAGAGAGAGATTACGTTCGACGAATTCATGTGTGCAACCATGTTAGTGTCGATAGAGATATAGAGATAATACGAGAAAAGGCGTCGACAAAATATTCTCGCACGTGCATGCTAGGCGTGTTGATCATTTTCTAATTTTAACAAGTATGCTTCTTGCAGTTCATAACAAAAATAGGGTATTTTACTCTTTTTTGAAAAGTGTCTAAATTTGATTTTAATGTGATAATGTACTACTAGAAAATTGACTAAAATTTTATTCAATTGATAAGTACCAAAAAAATGCATTTAATGTTTGCCTTTTAAATTTCCGCGCTTAAACGCTAGACGCCATGGTATGACGTCGTATGCACAGTAAATTCGTTCGCTCAAATGGTTGGCGCCCTTTGTAAAGCCGACACATAGCGACCGCCGGTACATGCCGAAGGCGGCGCGACTTATGTGACCCACTGTGTACTTTAGTGTGTCATGCTAAATGTTTGTGCGCTGTATTATGATGATAGTATATGTTTATAAAGTGATGATTCAGATCTAATACTACCAGTATTTTGATTTTGTATTTTTCATTAATCTAAAAAAAATTAAATAAATGATGGTACTAAATGATTAAATAATGTATTTATTTATTTTCACATAGTTTCTAAAATACTGTGTATTTGTACTGCAAACTATTTGAGCGGATGAACTATATAGACTACTGATATTATGACGTAGTGTAATGGCGGGTTCTGTTTGATGTTTCGCATATTTGTAGCATAGACAAAAAAGTGAAAACTGAAATTAAATATAAAATTTATTTTATAATATTGTGAACTGAAACTTCCACTTCCAGATCTCTTATTGCCTAAACTAGCTTATTTTTTATATTTTTAGATTATTTCTCACTAGGAGTAAAATACCCTATTATTTAGAAAATGTTCTTTTCCAGCATGTGCAGCCTAGTGGATCCGCCCGGCATCGCCCGCCGCCTGGACTGGGCGCAGAACGTGTGGCCGGGCAGCGGCGAGCCCGCGCGGCCGGCCGTGCAGCGCTACTGCCTCATGTCCGCGCGCGCCTCCTACACCGACTTCCACGTGGACTTCGGCGGCACCACCGTGTGGTACCACGTGCTGCACGGACGGAAGGTGCTGCACCGACACGCTGACGTGACGCATACACCGTCCTCTTAAGGATGATTATACGGGTCTGCCCGCGAAATTCAAATTTAATTTGGTTTTTCGCAATTTGCAAACTAATACGACAAACTAGGCTAATGGCATTCTAATTGCGACAATGGCAGTATCATCTTCACAGGTTTACATAAAAATCTTTACTTGAAAGTGACCAGTTTGAGAAATTAATCAAAATACTGAGTTGGACGTGAGTTACTCACAAATTAGTCGATATTTTGATTAATTTCTTAAACTGGACACTTTCAAGTAAAGATTTTTATATAAACCTGTGAAGATGATACTGCCATTGTCGCAATTAGAATGCCATAAGCCTACTTTGTCGTATTAGTTTACAAATTGCGAAAACCAAATTAAATTTGAATTTCGCGGGCAGAACTGTGTCTTCCACCTTAAGATCGACTATTCACCTAGTTGGCAGTCTACCGTCAGCCAATCATAATCGTTAAAGGGGTTCTTTCAAATATATATGAAGCCTGGGCCAGTTCTTTGTACAGTCTTTCAAAATGTTCGGGGTCATGAAATAGTGATTATTTTTTCTTTATTTACGAGGTACAATGCGAAAATATTTTGCAAATTAAAAGCGCAACAACATGGCGTTCTTTTTGACGATGACACGTACTTACACGGGTCATGATGACATTTGACATAAAATGACAGCAATTGACATTTGACATACCATCGATTGATGTTTGGCAATTAAAATGACACTAAGATGACGTAACGTCATTACAAACATAGACAACAAAAGCAGATGGATGCACTGCGGGAGTTGTCATTCTACAGATGTACCCAATTATCAATTTTATATTTGTATCTCTTATTCACTGTAATACTACAAAAAGCATATTTTATTTCAATTTCTATGATTTAATACTATTTTTTGGTATAGCGTACAAGTACCTGGCCCAACATGTAACAACCCCTTTCGTTGCGTGACGTCAGCTAGCACGTATTGAAAAAGGAAAGCAAAATGGCGGCCCTTAAATCGTCAGAATCGAATAGCAGTTATAATTATTTTTAATAATGCTTACATGAATTATAAATTTTTTCTATGCTATAGAGATTCAGGCTGGAACTACATCTATGCGTATCGATTCGCATTTTGTTCATACAAAACTGTCATTTTTAGGGTTCCGTACCCAAAGGGTACCAACGGGACCCTATTACTAAGCCTACGCTGTCCGTCCGTCCGTCCGTCCGTCCGTCCGTCCGTCTGTCAGCGGGCTGTATCTCGTAGACCGTAATAGATAGACAGATGAAATTTTCACATATTATGTATTTTTATTGCCGCTATAACAACAAATAATAAAAATTAAATTAAATTAAAAAAATTAAATTAAAATATTTCCATGGGTACATGGAAATATTTTAATTTAATTTTTTTTAACGGAACCCTAAAAGAGCGAGGCCCGACTCGCACTTGGCCGATTTATTCATAGAGTTGTGTACGCATCAATTCAGCTTTTCGATGCGTACACGACTCTATGAAAAATGTCAGTTTTGTATGGACAAAATGCGAATCGATGCGCACAGATGTAGTTCCAGCCTTAAACAATGAATTGAAAATATTTAAGCAATTAAATATCACAAGCTTCACAAGAAAAACATCGTGCGGAAACCTACACGCCTGTGAGTTCTCCATAATGTTCTCAAAGGTATGTGAAGTCCGCCAATTCGCATTGGGCCAGCGTGGTGGACTATAGAATAGAAAAGAATAGAATAGAATAGAAATATTTTTTATTCAAATAAACTTGAAGTGCTTTTGAATAGTCATGAATCTACCACTGGTTCGGAATGCCTTTCCTGCCGAGAAGAACCAGCAAGAAACTCGGCGGTTGCTCTTTTCAAAACAAATTTACAATACAGTAAATACTATGCTATATATGCAGTGTTTCCACAATGAGGGAAGTTCCAAAAATGCATATCGACTAACTTCTATCTTAACATGGGTAGACATAAAGTAGCCCCATTCCCGCCGGGCACCCGTTCACGAGCATGACGCATGACCCAGCCATTGCTTCGCTCAACCATATTTGAGGGAACGTAACGTAACTATGGCCTAAGCCCTTCTCTGAGAGACCTGCGCTCAGTAGTGAGTTGATGGGTTGCTGATGATGATGATGATGATGAACTATTTCGTTTCAGATATTCTACCTGATCCCGCCGACGACCACAAATCTGGCGTTGTACCAGCAGTGGAGCGCCGCCAACAATCAGACCGAGAGGTTCTTCGGGGATATGGTACGCATACCATCATAAACCATGATAGTGTTGGATGATATTTACCGTGATGCATATCAATGATGAATTTGCCGTGTGGTAACGGCAGATCAGAATACAGTTGTCACCACCCCCCCTCTTCCCGCGGGTGTCATACGAGGCGACTAAGGGAATATAAATAATAAAAAAACTGTTATACCTAGTATTAAAATATGTAATGTATGTATAAAAAAAACATTGCACGCCAGAAAGTGGCAGACAGCAATAAAATTTTTCTTATTCTTATTCTTATAACGGAGAACGGGCAGCAGCGTCCTCTGTGCTACTACTACCATCTACTGCGATCACCGACCCGTCTGCCCCGCGTGGTGATTATGGGTAAACCCTCCCCTTGGGAGAGGCCTTTAGTCCAGCAGTGGACTGTTATAGGCTATTGATGATATCAATGATAATATATTATATCATGTTAAATCAATTTTGGATCTGATAGCTTGATTTTACAAAACTTGATAAAATTCAAATAAATAAATGTTGACAGACTTTTCAATTATTTGCATAACCTAGCCGTCAATTTAAGCAGCAAATTGTTACAGCTCTCCCCAAATCTCCAAAAATTTTAAAAATTTCAAATTTTAAATAGTTTATTTCAATATCTCTTTTTTTTAATAAATAAAGTACATGCTTTCTTTCTATCTATCTATCAGTACGATCTTCAATATGTATGTTCACCGATAAGAAATTACAGAGAACACTGCCTTTTGAAGCTTCACCCCTCCAGAATGACACTGATTCATTTTATTGGTGGTAATTCCCAGGTGGAATGGTACGGCACAGCTGAGCTGGGTCCCGGTGAAACCCTGTTCATCCCCACGGGCTGGATCCACGCGGTGTATACACCCTGCGACTCGCTGGTGTTTGGCGGGAACCTGCTGCACTCGTATGCTATCGAGATGCAGTTGCAGTGAGTATCATCTCACCAGTCATATCATCAGTGCTCGTGAACGGGTGCCACCGGCGGGAATGGGGCTACTTTCTGTCTGCCCGTCTTAACATGTGTTGAATCATAATTGGGTATACTTTAGTGGAACAAGCAGTGATAGCCCAGCTAGTGGTTAGGACTGTGGTCTCCTATTCGGGGGGTCGCAGGTTCGATCCCGGGTACGCACCTCTGACTTTTCGGAGTCAAGTGCGTTTAAGCAATTAATTATCACTTGCTTCAACGGTGAAGGAAAACATTGTGAGGAAACCTGCACATCTGAGAGTTCTTCATAATGTTCTCGAAGATGTGTGAAGTCCGCCAATTCGCATTGGGCCAGCGTGGTGGACTATGGCCTATAACCCTTCTCTGAGAGGAGACCTGCGCTCAGTAGTGAGCCGTTGATGGATTGCTGATGATAGTGGAACTCATTGTGGAAACACTGCTATAGCATAGTATCTATTGTATTGTATACTTGTTTTGAAAAGAGCAACCGCCGAGTTTCTTGCTGGTTCTTCTCGGCAGGAAGGGCATTCCGAACCAGTGGTAGACTCATCGACGATTCAAAAGCATTTGTAAAAAAGTTTATTTGAATAAAAAACATTTCTATTCTATTCCATTCTATTCATCATCATCATCAACAACCCATCAACAGCCCTCTAAACCCTCCTCTCAGAGAAGGGTTATCGGCCATGGTCCACCGCGCGGGCCCAAAGCGAATTGGTGGACTTCACACACCTTCGAGAACATTATGGATAACTCAGGTGTGCAGTTTCCCTCACCGCACCGCGCTTAGCTCGGCCTTGGTCTTGCGCCACTTGTATCTCTCAGCAGAATATGCTTTCCGAACCGGTGGCAGAGTTTAAAGCTGTCATAAGTGCCATAGGTTGGCCTACATGAATTAAAAACAATTTGAACACCAATAACTGAGAGTAGACTTGCACTCAGTAGTTGATGGGTTGCTGATGATGATTTTCAAACAACACTAAAGAGCGATGCATTCATAAGCGGCTGAGCTAAAATGATACAGAGTGAATACTTTCAGGTATTTGGCAAATAAAATTTATTATTTATTAACTAATTTCAAAAAAGGAGGAATTCATTGGAATCTTTTTTTTTAAATGTATGTTCACCGATTACTCGAAGACGTGTGAACTGATTTTAAAAATTATTTTTCGTTTCAAAGGGCATACTTCCCAGGTGGTCCCATATAAATTTTATCGAAATAGATCGAGCGGTTTTTAAAATATCATTTCATTTCATTTCATTTCATTTCATAGCCTTTATTGCTGATTACAAAAATTACATAAATAGTGTTTTTTTTGTTTTTTTTTTACAAAGTTTAAATTAAACATCAGCTTGTCTTGCGACATAGGCCTCCTCCAGAGACTTCCAGCTGCTCCTCTCTTGTGCTGTTCTGCGCCATGAAGCACCAGCCACCACTCTTAAGTCATCCTCCCATCTTTTTCTTTGCCTTCCTTTACACCTTATCCCATCCCTAGGATACCACTCAGTCACTTCTTTTGTCCATTTTGTAACCTTGTCCCTCATCATGTGCCCAGTCCAACGCCATTTTAACCTTCCTATATGCTCTGTCACATCCTTCACTCTAGTGCGTTTTCTTATAGATTTTAGGTTTATTCTGTCTTTTTTTTTTTATGTTTATCATACTTCTCTCCATACTGTGTTGACAAGTTTCCAGTTTCTTTATGTTGGTTTTTGTAAGTGACCAAGTTTGGCATCCATAAGTAATACAGGGTATTATGCATGAATCAAATACCTTTTTCTTTGCACTTACTGGGAATTCTTTGCTTTTCATAACTTCTTTTAAAGCCCAGTATCGTTTCCATGTCTTACTTACTCTTTGATTCACTTCTTTCGTCATCTGGTTGTGTGGAGAGACCACTTGTCCCAGGTATACATAATCCTCAACATATTCTATTGGTTTATTATTAATTTGTATAGTAATTTGGTCTCCATTTGTCATCAATTTAGTTTTCTCTGTATTCATAGTTAGACCTACTACACCACTTTCTTTTTCCAGTTGTTTTAACATTATTTCTAGTGTATTAGAATTGCTTGATATTAGGATAAGGTCATCGGCAAACCTGAGGTGGTTTAATTTTTGCCCATTTATATTAAGTCCATAGTTATCCCAATCGAAATTGTGGAAAACCTTCTCTAAAATTGCTGAGAACAATTTAGGCGAAAGAGGGTCTCCCTGTCTGACTCCCTTTTTTATTTGGAACTCTTCCCCTTCTTTCTCTAGTCTGACTCGTGCTGAACTTTTTCTGTATATTGCTTTTATTAATCTAATGAACTTAGCTGGTACTCCCTGTTCTTCAAGTGCTTGCCATAGGTGGCTGTGTTTTATTGAGTCAAAAGCTTTATTATAGTCGACAAAGGCGAGGTAATATTCTTTGTTATATTCATTGCATTTTTCAATTATTTGTTTAATAGTATGTATATGATCAATTGTGGAGTAATTGCTTCTGAATCCTGCTTGTTCTTTTGGTTGGCATTGATCAAGTACTTTTGTTATTCTACCGAGTATCACTTTTGAGAAGATTTTATATATATTTGAAGTAAGACTTATAGGTCGATAGTTGCCAATTTGGTTTTTGTCTCCTTTTTTATGTAATAAAATAATTGTAGACCTCGTCCATTGATTTGGTATATGTTCTATTTCTAGGATTTCATTGAATATGATAGTAAGAGCATCAATTGTAATTTTGAGAGTTTCCTTTAGGAGTTCATTGCTTATGTTATCATCTCCAGAGGCTTTATTGTCATTTTGAGTTGTCACTGCCCTGATTATTTCACTCTTCATAATAGAGGGCACAGGTTCATCAATATGGTCATTTCTTGTTTCTGAATCCCAAATATAGTCAGGGTCATTATACAAGTCTTGGTAGAAATCTGTAGCGATTTTAAGAATGGATTCTCTTTTGGTTGTTAATACTCCTGACTTATCCCTCATATTTGATATCCAATTATTCTTTTCTTTTAACTCTTTTTCTGCCTTTCTTACACCTCCTGTTTTCTTTATGTCTAGAATAGTTTTGGATCTGTTTTCTTTTCTGTGTTTCCTAATACTTTCGTTTATTTTCTTACTTATGTCAGCTATTTCTTGTCTGAATATTTTTTTATTTTTAAGTAAATTTTTCCTGGTATCGAGTAGTTTAGTAGCTTCCTCCCCAATTTTGTTTGATTTATTCAATTTTGCAGTGAATTTTTCTTGGAGTTCCTGAAGTTCTTGCTCTATTATATTGTATTTGTCTTGAACTGAAATAGCTGTATTAATTCTGGTCTTCAAGTTTTCTTTTCTATCTTCTATTATGTAGTCAGGAATTTTTATACAGCGACTGTAGATTTGTCGGGTCTGTCTTATTTTTTTAGGTTCGTTACTACTCATTATGCCTCTTACTGGACGATGATCTGTACTAAAGTTTAGTGTATTGATGATATCAATGTCTTGGAATACCCTTGGTTTATTAGTGAGAATGAAATCCAGTTCGTTAAAAGTTTTCCCATCTGGTGATCGCCAGGTCCACTTCCTGTTATTTTTCTTTTTAAATAGGCTGTTCATGATGACTAAATTGTTTTCAAGTGCAAAGTTAATTAATCGGTTACCATTATCATTTCTTTTACCTGTACTATATTGTCCTCTGACTTTATTTTCATTTAGAATCATATCTCCTATCTGACTGTTAAAGTCTCCCATAATAATTTTGTTTTTGTAGGTATCCTGCATAGCTGAGGTTAATTCTTCATAAAAAATGTCTTTATCTTCAGGCATTGTTGCTTCATGCGGTGCATAAATTTGAATTATTGACCATTTTTCTTAATATCCAGGTAGTTGTATGTTTAATATAGCTATTCTAACTGATTTTCCAATAAACTCTTCAATTCTGTCCTTTAAATGTGACTTTACTAGGAAACCAATGCCATTTCTTCCCCCAGTCTCTCCTTTGTAATACATAACATACTTGTTTGGTATCTCTAAGATTTCTTCGCCCGTTCTTCGTACCTCACTGATTCCTAAAATGTCCCACTTTATGTTGTTGAGTGCATATTCCAATTCATTTTGCCTTTCTTGGGATTTGAGTGATCTTACATTTAAAGTGACAATATATAATATATTATTTGAGTTTTGTTCCTTCCTTGCATTTTTTCTAGTTTTTCTGTAATTAATCTCTGAAGGGTGTTGGTCTACAGTCCCACGGGGACCAGCCGGGTTGGGACCTATGTTGTCAGTTATCTTTATAATATGTCTTGTTGTTTGTTTGCCGATGTTCGTTAGTTGCTAATCTTTTGACATTAAGTAGGCCTTTGCTCGCATAACATCAAATACATTTGTCTTACATAATTTAGTACTATTATTTCGCTCAGTTGCCTGCATTTGCGTGTTTACTATGGGAGAAATCGACTCTGACCTCTTCCTTTTATCTTTATCACTTTTTTTTCCTTTTATTACAATTCTGTTGTGACGTATGTAGGCAATATTACCCTTTTCACGTTCTTGCTTTAATTGCTCTTGTAACTTCTTTCTTATCTCTAGTTCTTCCTTACTATAGTCCTCTGTTATGTAAGTGTTATGTGTCATTTTCTTTTTGTTTTCTAGAATTTCGATTTTACGTTGCAATGTAGTTGTTACAAGTAATATAGGCCTAATGTTACCTTTTCCTTGTATTTTTTTGCCTATTCTATGGATTTTGTCTATTTCGGACACTTCTATCTGAACATCGATTTTTTTCAATAATTCTATGGTGCACTCAATAAGTTCCTTACTATTTTTCTCAGATTCCAAGACACCATGAATTATTAGGTTATTTTTTCGTGATTGTGTTTCCAACTTACTTATTTTGTTGTTCAGTCTTTCAATTTCCGATTTTAACACTATATTTTCTTCTACTAGTGGTTTTATCCGATCATCAATGCTTTGAAGAACATTTTTAGTAATTTTTTCCGTTATTATCTTAGTTTGATTTGATTCACACTTAAACATGGAGAAAAGTTGAGTCATTTCTTGCGACATATCGGTGCTCATTTTGTCGAACTATTACGCAAAAAACAATATATATCGTTTTTATATCGATTTTTATAACTTTTCTTCGGTAAATAGTGTATTAATATTAATTAATTCCAATTATTTTCACATAGATTTAGCAGAGCTTAAAAAGTACGTACTGTCAGTTTGACATCGGCTCATCAGTTTTTCCAAAGTGCGTAACTCCTTGCAAAGTTCTCTAACGAGTTGTCCAGAGTTCAAGCATTTCGGCACATTGTCTCGCTTTGAAGAATCAGTCTGTTGGAAAAGATAACGAGCTCTTTTTATTATACTACTTTTAAGGGGGTGGAGGGGGGGGGGGCTACTCACGCTTTTTAGGGTGAGATCTATAGATTATAGATGGACAGATTTATATCAGAACATATTTGTGTTTCATTTTTAACCGACGTCAAAAAAGAACATCTGAATCTTTTTCTTTATGTATGTCCACCGATTACTCGAAGACGCCTGAGCCGATTTGGACAATTCTTTTTTTGTTTGAAAGGGTATACTCCCCAGGTGGTCTCATATAAATTTTATCGAAATCGGTCGAGCGGTTTTTAAAATATCAACAATAAATTAAATATTTTGTATCTTCTTCTTTATCAACCGATGGACGTCCACTGCTGGACAAAGATCTTTTGCATGGACTGCCACAGGCCTCGGTCGTGCGCCGCCTGAATCCAGCGGCTCCTTGCGACTCGTTTGATGTCGTCGGTCCACCTGGTGGGGGGTCTGCCAACACTGCGCTTCCCGGTGCGGGGTCGCCACTCCAGCACCTTAGGACCCCAACGACCATAAGCTCTTTGAACTATGTGCCTAGACCATTTCCACTTCAGTTTCGTGACTCGCTGAGCTATATCGGTGACATTGATTCTCCTACGGATCTCCACATTTCTGATTCGATCCAGCAGGGACACTCCGAGCATAGCTCTCTCCATCGCCTGCTGAGCGATCCTGAGCCTACTTATGAGGCCCTTAGTTAGCGACCATACAATACTTACAATACTTTGTATAGTGTGTGTGTAATGTAGCAAAGCGGGAGTTTGAAGTCAGTTGTTTAAAAATAATTTTTTATATTAAATTATTTATTTAGGATCTACGAGATCGAGGGTCGAGTGGAGACGCCCATGATGTTCAGATATCCACTGTTCGAGGCACTACACTGGTACGCGGCTGCGCAGCTGCTGACTACCCTGCGCAGGCACAATGAAGAGACGCAGGTAGGTATCCTTACATAGCTAGCCTAAATATGTCACGCTCTCTTTAAACATTTCTGTGGTGGTGTCGTGTGATGCGGGTTGTTACGTTCCCTCAAATATAGTTGAGCGAAGCAATAGCTGGATCATGCGTCATGCTCGTGAACGGGTTCCACCGGCGGGAATGGGGCTAAAGTAGCCCCACTTTCTGTCTGCCCGTCTTAACATGTGTTGAATTATAATTAGGTATGCTTCTGTGGAACTTCCACTCATTGTGGAAACACTAAATACATAGCATAGTATCTATTGTATTGTAAACTTGTTTTGAAAAGAGCAACCGCCGAGTTTCTTGCTGGTTCTTCGCGGCAGGAAGGGCATTCCGAACCAGTGGTAGACTCATCGACGATTCAAAAGCACTTGTAAAAAAGTTTATTTGAATAAAAAATATTTCTATTCTATTCTATTCTACCTTTTACCCCCGCGACGTATTAGGTGTTGGGGTGGAATTTTCAGAAACTGATCAATGTATTTCTTCCTTTTTTCAAAACCCAAATACCAAGTTTAATTGGATGTAACGCGAAAAATGAAGGACTTTCATGCAAACTTTCACCCCATATTTTTAACCCCCTCAGGGATGGAATTTCAAAAACTCCTTTTTCATTGGATGCCTACGTCGTAACTGACGTTGCTTGCAGTCTAAGATGGTAGTAACCTTACCAGTGGTAGATTTCATACAAACGTTCACCCCCTATTTTTAACCCCCTTGGGGATGAAATTTCAAAAAACCCCTTTCTTAGCCTACTTCGTAAGTGACGTTGCTTGCAGTCTAAGATGGTAGTAACCTAACCAGTGGTAGATTCATTTAACGAGTCGAAAGCACTTTGTAAAAGTTTATCTGAACAAAAAAATTGTTCTATTCTGTTCTAGAGGCTGTAAGGCAATGTAAACACATTTGCTTTAAGGTTGAAGACAAGGGTCTGCCCATGAAATTCAAATTTAATTTGGTTTTTCGCAATTTGTAAACTAATACGTCAAAATAGGCTTATGGCCTTCTAATTGCGCCCGTGGAATTATCATCTTCACAGGTTTACATAAAAATCTTTACTTGAAAGTGACCAGTTTAAGAAATTAATCAAAATACTGAGTTGGACGTGAGTTACTCACAAATTAGTCGATATTTTGATTAATTTCTTAAACTTGACACTTTCAAGTAAATCTTTTTATATAAACCTGTGAAGATGATACTGCCATTGTCGCAATTAGAATGCCATAAGCCTACTTTGTACTACTTTTTGTAACCAAATTAAATTTGAATTTCGCGGGCAGACCCTTGTCTTCAACCTTAAAGTGTCATCTTATTTTCAGGATGAAGATTTCACACTAAGCGAAAGCTGCGTGTCAACCCCGCCCGCCGAACTACCCCCACTTTTGCTGCGAGGGATCAAAATACTTGCCAACGCTCTCAAAGAGTGGCATGCGCTAAAAAGCGTGAGTAGTAAATAAAAATCCAAATTCAAGTCGAAAAAACATTTTTTTTTTCAATTTTTTATACAAGCAGCCCGTGGTTGTCTACACACAGAAACAGTACAACGCCCTCTGTGTTCAGTACAATAAATAATAATGCATTCAGGATGCTACCAACCAGTGTTGCCATCAAGTTTGATAGAGTTGCCGTATTTTATACTTCAGATTGCTTTTTAGCGCATGTCACCCTTTGAGAGCGTTGGTAGTACCAACGCTCTCAAAGAGTGACATGCGCTCAAAAGAGTGAGTAGTAAAAAATAATATCAAATTCAAAAGTGACATGAATTTTTTGACGTGATAACGTCTTATAAATCGATGAACACCGGCTGCACGTACGAAAAAGTGTCACGTTCCGCCTGAGCCTGCGCGTGCAAGCGAGAGCGCGGAACAAGCGATAGAGAGGCACGATCGGCGCAAGCGTTTATAGAGAGCGCCCGCCGGCCGCCGCCGCCCGCCAGTCATCAATGTTTCATTATGACGTTATCACGTAAAACTATCGTTCGTAACCCGACTTTACAGACAACCAATTTTTTTCTTTCAATTTTTTTTCATTACCATACGTAAACGGTGCATAATATCCCTGGTGCGCAAGGTACGGGGTAGTTGCCATGGCATCCTGAAGGCATTTGCTGACAGGTTTGATTGCGTTTTACTAACAATCATAATATGTTCGAATTTTTTAAAATTATTTATTTCTTAGCTGTCCTTTTGCTACGAGATCAAAATAGCAGGCAATGTTCTCAAAGAGTGACATGCATAAAAAATTCTTTTTAAACAACCGACTTCATACTTCCGCTTTACTACATTACACACACTATACAAAGTATATAATTTATTGTTTATATTTTAAAAACCGCTCGACCGATTTCGATAAAATTTATATGAGACCACCTGGGGAGTATACCCTTTCAAACAAAAAAAGAATTGTCCAAATCGGCTCAGGCGTCTTCGAGTAATCGGTGGACATACATAAAGAAAAAGATTCAGATGTTCTTTTTTGACGTCGGTTAAAAATGAAACACAAATATGTTCTGATATAAATCTGTCCATCTATAATCTATAGATCTCACCCTAAAAAGCGTGAGTAGCCCCCCCCCCCCTCCACCCCCTTAAAAGTAGTATAATAAAAAGAGCTCGTTATCTTTTCCAACAGACTGATTCTTCAAAGCGAGACAATGTGCCGAAATGCTTGAACTCTGGACAACTCGTTAGAGAACTTTGCAAGGAGTTACGCACTTTGGAGAAAAGAAGTAGCACTAAGGACAAGGTAAAATTTTGATTTTTAAACCTTCTATAAAGGTACATTAATTATATTATTAACTAGATGATGCACGCGACTTCGCCCGCGTGGATATAATGTAGCCTATATGCTAATCCCGGGTATGAGCTATCTCCATTCCAAATTTCAGCCAAATTGGTTCATTCGTTGTGGCGTGAAAGAGTAACAAATATCCATCCATCCATACTTCCATCCTCATAAACTTTCGCATTTATAATATTATTAGGATATCTTATCTTTATTCAACAGCACAGTTCAAAAGTTCATTTCAAAACTCACATATAATTAAGGGAGATTGGCGAATTCCATAGAGTTTCTGACCCAGACGAACTGAACCGTGGGCCTCAAGCCCACGTTCACAAATCAAACTTCTCATGCTTGTTCTAGTAAACCAGTCTAACAAAACAGTACATTAAAGTCTATCAAATAAAGTTGGTAGAAAAAAGATATTCACTTGTATTGCCATTTGCCATGTAACGGTTATTTATAATGTGTACTTGTATAATTATATTTTTGATACCCATTTTCTAAAATTATCGGGCTTACACAGAAAAATACTCTGAAAAATATTAATTAAAATTAAATGATTTCTGAATCTGAACGGTTTTTAAAAATGCTGGGTCAAAATTCGCCAACCTCCTTTTGTCTAAATGTCAGTTAGGTTGTCCCAGGCTAAACTTCTGAATGGCTGAATCCATTTTAATGGGACTTTTAAAGACATGTAGTTGATTATACAAGGGGTGATAGATTACTTTTTACACTGAAAAATAGTAATTGCACAGGTTAACAATCTAAATACACATTGGCGAAAGTCGCGGACGAGTTCATTACATACTTTTATGGAAGTGAGGGAACGTTGATAATTATTTATTGTATGCATTATGTTATTTACAGGATGTAAAAGTCAAGAACCATTCACCAAATAAATCTCAGAGCAAGAAACAAGCGACACCAAAAAAATCGCTAAAACTTACTTTACCCAAACCAATAATGCATATGCAGCCAAATGCAAATGGTGAATTTGAAGAAAAAGTATACGCGGACAAATTTTATATAGATAACAAAGAAGTTTACCCCGAGAGATACATACAGGATGTTAAATATGTGACCACCGAAGCAAAATATGTTAAATACCTTGATCAAGGTGTCAAATATTTGGACAATAGTGTTAAATATGTGGACGGTGGTGTTAAATACATAGACAGTGGTGTTAAATATGTGGACGATGGTGTTAAGTATGTGGACGATGGTGTTAAGTATGTGGACAGTGGTGTTAAATATGTGGACGCCCATGTTAAATTTGTGGAAGATGGTGTTAAATATGTGGACGGTGATGTTAAAGTTGTGACAGATGATGTTAAATATGTGAACGGTGTACCTGATATTAAATACGGTTTGGAGAAGGATTTTTCGGAGAAATATGCCTATCAGAATTATGAAGAAGTTCCTTATCAAGACGGGAATGGGTATGTGGAAAGACAGGACAAGAAGGCTGGCTTAAAAATCAAGTTAAGGTAAGTTTTCTAGTGAAAGTAGAATGATGAAGAGTATACTAATATTAAAAATATGTAAGTGTGTTTGTTTGTTGGTTTGTCCTTAAATCGCGCTGCAACAGAGCTACGGATTGACGTGATTTTTTTGCATTGAGTATAGTTGAGGACCTGGAGAGTGACATCTACTATTTTTATCCCAGAAAATTAGTTCCCGACTTCCCGAGGGATATTAAAAACTAGATCCACAGGCATCAGCTAGTAGAAGATATTTTGGCTGAATTTATGGTGTTCAACAAGAGACAACAGAGACAATTCAGAAATTATGTATTCCCAAATTGACCCCGCCGGGAATCGAACCAGAGACCTCCCAGTTATAAGACCACAGCGCTCACCACTACGCCAGGGAGGTAAAGGCATATCAAGGTTGGTCTACAATCTACATTAATGGTTTTGAATTTTAAGCTATTGCATAGCTTTTATCGCGGGCTTTGAACTAGGACAAACAGTTTGAGCGCGGCGACCGAATCAAGAAATTCCGTAACGAAAAAAAACCTAACACGTCGTTCAGTAAGCGTTCAACATTTTAGAGATTAGCTCTATTTGGCGCAGTGGGCGAGCGACCGCTTTCTTAGATGATGTCGCAGGTTCGAATCTCACTCGCGAAGTAGTCACAGTTCGCTTTTCTTGTTTGTTTGTTTTTAATTTTTTTTTTGCATTATTTTTACTATGCAAGAGAAAATATTGCATTAGTTGATAAAAAATGCTATGCAATAGCTTTACCGCGGCAGTCCCCGAGTGCCACTTAAGTTTTTTAATTTTTTTGAATTATTCCAGCAATTCCCCATCATCGTCTCGTGAAGAACCTCCACCCTACAGCCTTCCAGAGCACTCCATCCTCAAGTCTCACCTGATCAGAACTGAGCGTGCCTTGAAGCCACTACACCAGTGGACCATCTCCAAGAAGGACATCGGAGACTACCATGAGGAGCAGGTCCTCTTCACCAACGAGAACCTGCCCACCAACATACGCCCGGAGGGACAGGAGATGAACTATGGTGCAGGTAAGTAGTAGCCAGACCTTCAAGGCGAAAGTGAATAGGCATCTTCTAGGCAAGCGCGCTCAAACCTAGGCTCATGATGCTTTCTATAATTGTTTTTTTTAAATCTGTTCCTCCCTTTTTTCCTCCGACATGGTGATCGGAGACTGTTCTAGGTCGGTACTAAATATGCCTTTTTTGACATATTTCCTGTTTGCTATATCTTCTATAATTGGTTGTCGTCAAGCACAAGCTTAGTTTGCAATAATCAATTGATATTCATTTTGATGAAATAAAACTGTTAAATACAACAATCCGCCATATTGGATTGAACACCAATCAGAGCGATATGTCACATCTATGTTCAAACTTTGACAAACCACTAGAGATGTCGTCACGAGCGACGCCATGACACCGTCGAGCGTTTCTTTTTAATTATTGATTAATTTATTTATTACTTCAGTTGCAGATTCTTTACACATACCCCGTTACGGTGTAGCAACTTGGTCTGGAATCAAAAATATTTATTTTTATTTGCATCGTCATTGCATTTTTGTGTCAATTTTAAACTTAAAATTGAAATGGCAAGGCAATTTTATCTACGAAAAGTTTTTTTTTGCTGAAATTAAATATTTTTTAGAAATAATAGGTACTATACTTCCGAACATCATCCAACAGTTTATTCAAAATCGGTCATCATGAATATTGCCAAAATGAAATGAATGTATATTTGTATATCTAATTCTTAATTCTGTATATGTTTTAACTTAATTTAATCTACTCATATAATTCTTTTTTTTGTAATCTGTGGACGGTGCGGGTCTGACCGATGTATTATTAGTATTCTAAAGCAACTTTTGTAAGTGCATTACTGTTTGTTGTCCCAAAGTAAAATATCTTTCCAGCCAAAAATACAAGCAGTGATAGCCTAGCGGTTACGACTGTGGTCTCCTATTCGGGGCGTCGCAGGTTCGATTCCTGGTACGCACCTCTGACTTTTCGAAGTTAAGTGCGTTTAAAAAATTAAATATCACATGCTTTGACGGTGAAGGAAAACATCGTGAGGAAACCTGCACACCTGAGAGTTCTCTATAATGTTCTCGAAGGTGTGTGAAGTCCGCCAATTCGCATTGGGCCAGCGTGGTGGACTATGGCCTATAACCCTTCTCTGAGAGGAGACGTCGCTCAGTTGTGAGCAAATGATGGGTTGATAATGGCCTATAACTCTTCTCTGAGAGGAGACCTCGCTCAGTAGTGAGCAAATGATGGGTTGATAATGGCCTATAACTCTTCTCTGAGAGGAGACCTCGCTCAGTAGTGAGCAAATGATGGGTTGATAATGGCCTATAACTCTTCTCTGAGAGGAGACCTCGCTCAGTAGTGAGCAAATGATGGGTTGATAATGGCCTATAACTCTTCTCTGAGAGGAGACCTCGCTCAGTAGTGAGCAAATGATGGGTTGATAATGGCCTATAACTCTTCTCTGAGAGGAGACCTCGCTCAGTAGTGAGCAAATGATGGGTTGATAATGGCCTATAACTCTTCTCTGAGAGGAGACCTCGCTCAGTAGTGAGCAAATGATGGGTTCATAATGGCCTATAACTCTTCTCTGAGAGGAGACCTCGCTCAGTAGTGAGCAAATGATGGGTTGATAATGGCCTATAACCTTCTCTGAGAGGAGACCTCGCTCAGTAGTGAGCAAATGATGGGTTGATAATGGCCTATAACCTTCTCTGAGAGGAGACCTCGCTCAGTAATGAGCAAATGATGGATTGATAATGATGATGATCTTTCCAGGGATGTACTCCGCGGAGGACATGCAGCAAGAGTACCAGTATGGAGACACGGCGCGTGCCGGCTACCAGCAGATATACCAGCAGCCCGAGCTGGCGTACAGCGAGCCTGCGTACCAGCGGTATCCTGAGGTGGAACATCAGGTAAATTGCAGCACCAACTACAAAAACTTTCATTCTGGGTAGCTCCCGATTATTAAATAACTTAATATCAATAATTCTTTTTAGAAAACCGACTACAAAAGCCCGAGCCACTACAAAGTATATATAATTTATTGTTGATACTAGCTGATGCCCGCGACTTCATCCGCGTGGATTTAGTTTTTAAAATCCCTCGGGAACTCTTTGATTTTCCGGGATAAAAAGTAGCCTTGGTAGCACTCTCCAGGTCCTCAACTATACCCATGCAAAAAATCACATCGATCTGTAGCTCTGTTGCAGCGTGATTGAAAGACAAAACAACAAACACACTTTCGCATTTATAATATTAGTATAGTATGATTTTAAAAACCGTTCGACCGATTTCGATAAAATTTCAATGGGACCACCTGGGAAGTATGATAATCTTTGAGAGATAAAAAGAATTTTCCAAATCGGTTCAGGCGTCTTAGCGTAATCGGTGAACATACATTAAAAAGAAAGATTCTTATGAATTGAGAACCTCCTCCTTTTTTGAAGTCGGTTAAAAAGTCGCAAACACTGTTCTACACACACCTCAAGATAGTTTTACCTTATATAGTTAGAATCAAAACACACCACACCACCACACGACTGAAGTAAAACTTACGAAACGCAACTGGCTATGAGAGAAAGAAGGAAAATGCGTGCTCGCACCTCTCTCTTGCCCCTACAGTATCTTCACTAACTTATATCTCCCTCTCAACTTCCGTATTCAAAAATGCACTTTAAGTTTTTATTAAGTTTTAAATATTTATGTTATCTTTACTTACTGTGTGACTGAGTAAACTGTGTAATCTAATATATAAAGTTCTCGTGTCACAATGTTAGTTACCTTACTCCTCCGAAACGGGTGGACCGATTTTTATGAAATTTTGTGTGCATATCTAGTAGGTCTGAGAATCGGCCAACATCTATTTCTCATACCCTTAAATGATAAGGGTGACCAACCACTAAATATTTTTGTTGGTGGTACGTAGTTCGCTGGGTCAGCTAATTCTAACTATAATTTCTATAGATTCTGTGCATCAATTTTATAACCACTGTGTACACATATTAAGGGTTGTTACCTGGAACCCAAATCTGATGTTACTGTATTACGGTTTATATTTGGTTGCAACCCGTTTTGTGTACCTTTTCAATAAATAAATAAAAAAACTTGAGAGGTGTCAAGGGACACCCGGATGGAACGAAGTTCCTTTCGATTAATTAATTTGGCATTGTGTTCGGTATTTTCGCGGTACAATATTGAGTCTCCGTAGCCTCGTGGCTTCTGCAGTCGCTTAACAGTTAAAAGTCGATGGTTCGAATCCCAGCCCAATATTGTACCGCGAAAATACCGAACACAATGCCAAATTCACATTCAAAAAAGTGTTGGTTTCAAAAAAGTGTCGATCCGTCTAGCCCCCTTCCGAGTTCCGCACCGCGCGATAAGGAACTACGTTCCAATAAAAAAGTCAGAATAAAATTACGTCCATTTTCAGCAGGCGGCAAGCTACAGCGGCAACACTGCGTACGCGCACACTCAGTTGCCGTCGTACGACGCCGCCGTCGCGCACCAGTACGAAACCACCAACTATGTAAGCCGGCACATTGAATAAATTAAAAATCATCATCATCATCAGCAACCCGTCAACGGCCCACTACTGAGCCCAAGGTCTCCTCTCAGAGGAGGCTTTTAGGCCATGTCCCATTATATTGGGTGGACTCCATTGGTACAATGTAAATTGGCAGACTTCAGTATGGAAGTAGTATTAAGGCTTTAGAACCCTAACTAAAATAAAAATCTCCTTATTTGGATTCGGTTAAAAAATAACAATTTCTCATCACAATAGAAAATGTTATAAGGTTATATTATAAATTAAAATTAAGTTAGGTACTGGGTAGTAGGTAATTTTTAGATTTTATTTTTTTAAGATGAATACTCCTTTCGAGTATACGCCCGTCCAGGGCTTTCCAGTTTCCTCTTTGTAGGGTATTTTGGCAGACCCCCCACCAGGTGGACCGACGACATCAAACGAGTCGCAGGGAGCCGCTGGGTTCAGGCAGCGCAAGACAGAGGCCTGTAGAAGTCCATGCAAGAGACCTTCGTCGAGCCGTGGACGTCTATCGGTTGAAAAAGAAGAGTATTTTTGAAAAAAAAAATTGGTTGTCTGTAAAGTCGGTTTACGGACGATAGTTTTACGTGATAACGTCATAAAGAAACATTGATGAATAAATGTGTCACAAGCTAACGCTTGGGTCGATCGTGCCTCTCTATCGCTTGTTCCGCGCACTCGCTTGCACGCGCAGTCTCAGGCGAAACGTGACACTTTTTCGTGCGTGCAGCCGGTGTTCATCGATTTATAAGACGTTATCACGTCAAAAAGTTCATTTGAGTACAACATATTTCTATTCTATTCTATTCAACTTGGTTTACCACTACTGATTTTTCAGATCGTCGAAGAACAAAAGCCTATCGTACCACCGCCACCGACGAATGTTAGTCCGCTGCCGGTACGGCGGTCCGAGCGCCCGGTCCGCCGACGCGTGTCCAGCACGTACGAGTACGAAGACGCGGACCTGTACATAGACGAGGCGCCTCCCCCCACCAGGCGGAGGGCGGCCAAGCCCAAACACCAGAGGCATCATGCGCATCGGAACACGGGTAAACTAAACTTTTCACACTAGATGGCGCTGTACTGAGTTGTATCGCGCTAGAAAAGATTTCATGCTATAGACATTCTGAAACATCTTGGTTAGTGGCTTTTCTCAGTGCCAAACCAGCAAAATGCACTTCGCCAGTATCAAGTAACTTTATAGAGGCACAAAGGAGATTGGACACTGATACTACTGCTCTTCTCTCCTCTTTGATATTAAAAAAAGCGCGGATATAACTCGCTCCAGCGATTCATGAGACAATAATAACTATAGTCTGTTTTTTTAACAAACTAGTACCGAAAATTTTGATTGCGTTGCTATTGGTCCACGTTATCAACATAGAGTCCCAGGCCCCACCCCTAAAATGACCCATCTTACTCAGTCAATATCGGAAATGTGCGAGAGACATACTCAGTACCCCAACCCTAACAATGACCCATCTCCCTCTTTCAATATCGGAAATGTGCGACAGACATACTCAGTACTCGCTTGTTAAAAGTTTATTTGAATAAAAAAATATTCTATTCGCCCATCTCCGCTTTGATGGATAGTAGCTAGATAGAAGGCTACAGCTCATCGAGTTGCAAAGCTGAAGTTGCAACAGGCGGCGCATACAGTTCCAACAGATGATTGATGTTTTCAGTTTCTTTTAACCATCCTGTAAAAAATGCATTTTATTATTTGTACTTAGATTACAAAATATAACTCAGCCGGAAAACAAGTCGTGGTTCGTACCAAGTATTAATTCACCAGTTCATAGTAACAGAGGTATATAATAAAGAAGAAGCGCCTCAGCGGATGGTACTGAAGCGTTATGATGTAGAACCGAGCGTTTTGTTGCAGCATCGAACAGCAGCTCGTACCGACAACAACAACAACAGGCGACGCAACAACAAACACAACAGCCCCCGCCGGCCGCGAGGCCGATCCCCGCCAACGGCATCGAGTCTCTCATCCAGGCGTCGGTGTTGGCCGAAGACCAGCCCGTCAACGACACGTGAGTTGAAAAAAGAAATCAAAAATAAAAACTTAAAATGATCTGCAGCGTCCTTTGGTGGCCTATATCTTTATATAGGCCACAAAAGTTGCTCGCTGCATTAACAACTTCCACCGAAGAGTTTGCAAGAGTTCGCTTTTACTCCAGTTTGTAATTTAAGGGGAGATATTATAGTAGCTTTTCGGTTTGCGAGTTTGCAAGCGTATATTTTGGTTATTGTTCATAGTTTTTACTGACCTTGTATAAGCATAATTTCTTTTTCAATACAACTCCTTTGAGTTATGCAAAATTGGTTCCTTAATTTGGATTAAATGAACCAGGATGATTTTAATGCAGTTGAATAGAGATCCAAAAAGGCTTCCATCTAAATAATTTACAGAATTTTTAACAACTAGTATTGAGAAAAACATTTTCTTTTTTTTTAACTCATTTATCGACCTTTGCTTGTGATTAAACACTGGTTATAAAAAAAAAATGAAAATATCATTTTTCTCTGCAAGTTGTCAGTGCTAGGTGATTGTCAGGAATTTCATTTTCGACAATTTTCGGTATACTAGTAGGTAATAATAACGAATGTCGATTAAAATTATCAAAACAAAAGTAGTCGTAATTCCTAGTTCCATGGTTCAAAATGACATTTACGTGACAGTAACAGGTGCCAGATTTGATAGACTATCTATAGATTTGAAAAAGTTTTTAGTGTTGCCATCCATCGAAAAATATTTTCTACAAACGATATTTTTTTTAATTAAACTAGCGGCACGTTATGATGGCCGGTTTGACGTTTGTCCGCTCATGAAGTTCCGTATTAATTGATAACGACTTTGAAGGAAATAATTGTATTACTTTATTGACGATAGTGATGTGCAGAGATTCATAAATTTTATCGAATGTAGTTTTAGGTTTAGGACTCAAAATTTATTTATTAAATTGATTTCTAAAATGTATACAAGTGTAGAAAAATCAGTTTGCACCATTTAAGGGGTGAATGTACTTGTGAATATGAACAATTTTCACTATGTGGACAAACCTCTGAAATCGCAAAAAAATATCAGCTGTTTCATACAAAAGGTAAAATTTTTATTTTTATATGATATATACCACAACTCGGCATTTGGTTTTCTAAATTGAAAATTTTTAAAAATGGAATCTAATACGATCGTCACATAGGATCGCTGGCTAGCACAACTACTACCTCCGGCAAACTCGCGTCAATGCTCAATGCAAAACAAAGCAGTTTCGAATTGACGTTGCTTCGAAAAGTATAAACTGTCAGTGCAATGCGATTGTGATATAGTTTTGACCTGGCTTTGGATTTCAAATATTGATACTGCATTACTGTTGACCCTTGCTCGTTAATTTGGACTCTGTTCAAGCCCTTTGTTGTGGATTTCGTCGATATGACCGAACGTACGCAGAGAACTGTTCTAAATAGTCAGACACGTGAGTTCGTAATACGCCTTCGTAACTATTTCGATCGTGAAGCTCAAAATGGAGGGCCAATTTTACCTATAACGTCAGTGGTTGAACGCGTAGCTGATGCGCTTAATATTGGACAACGAACTGTTAGACGGATAACTAAAAAAAAATATGGCGAGACTGGCACAGAAGAAAATAAACTTCACACACCAAAAAAGAGAAAACGAGCAAAACCAGTCGTAGGCATCGATAGCTTTGATGCCGATGCTATCCGAAGACATGTTTACGGCTACTATTTACAGAAGGAGTATCCAACAAGAAAAAAGTTGGTGCATTCACTGAAGGAAGCTGGATTATTCTTCGGTGGGGAAAGTTCTTTAACGAAGATTTTGAAGACCATTGGATTTCGATACAAAAAATGTAACAAACGCAAAATATTGATGGAAAGATTTGATATAGCGATGGCAAGGTATACTTTTTTACGGCAAGTGAAAGAAATCAAAAATTGGCAAAATGTTGTGTTCTTGGATGAAACATGGCTTAATGCTAACCATACTGTAGGCCGTTCTTGAAACGATGACACAGCAGCATCTACTTCCAAAGTTCCTGTAGGAAAAGGATCGCGACTTATAATTTGTCACGCCGGAACCATCAACGGGTTTGTCGAAGGTTCTCTCATGGCTTTTGCGTCAAAAACCACTGGAGACTATCATGAAGACATGAATGGAGAAAAGTTTACTGAATGGTTTACCTCAATGTTGTGTAGCCTCCCTGAACCATCTATTATAATTATGGACAACGCCCCATACCACTCGATGCAAATTGACAAGCCACCTGCCCAATCCCAAAAGAAAGCTGATATCGTCGCATGGCTTCGTAAAAATGGCGTAGATGCAAACATGAATATGTTAAAAGCGGAATTAGTACGTCTTTTAAAAGAAAACAAACCAACCAAGATCCGATACGTCATTGACGAAATAGCATTAGAACATGGGCACAGAGTTATACGGTTACCGCCTTACCATTGTGAGTATAATGCGATTGAGTTGGTGTGGGCTCAAATTAAGGGATATGCTGCAAGACACAATACAGAACCCCCATTTACCACAAAAAAAATGCTAAAATTATTAGAAGAAGCTTGTGAACATGTGACTAAAGGAGACTGGGAAAAGGTTGTGAATAGAACTGTTAAATTAATAAGGGAAGATTATGAAAGAGATGTGAAAATAGATAATATTATAGAAAACGAACATATAATTATTAATGTAGGTGATGATAGCAGTGACGACAGTGAAAATAGTAGTATGGACGAATCTGATTAATTATGGCCTTTTGTGGCACCTTTTTTGGTATCTTTTGTATTCATATGTTTCTTGTGTGCATATAAAGTATGTATATTCATTTTCATTCAAATATTCAGTTCGTTCAAATAAATTAAATAAACATATACATTTTTGTTTTATTAAACCTATTTAATCAGGTACAAAAACAAAACTTAATTGTTTTTTGTTCGAGAATAAATTGACATTCCACATCACTATTGTAATGTGTCAAACCGGCCATCATAGCGTGCCGCTAGTTTAATTAATTTAAAAAACCGAGTATTCTAAAATTATTTTTTTTATGGCGTTTAATTTTTTTTTCACTTGATTGCAGTTTGGTTCTAGTTTTTTTTTTAAAGGATATCAGCCGAGTTGAAGTTGACTAATATTCTCCTCTCCCCTCCAAATAAGCGGAAAGCTTGTGGTAGGAGTGTGTACGACAATAGTGCAACGGGTGGGATTCGAACCTGCGACCTTTCAGTTTTCAGTCCGCACCTTTAACCGTTGGGCTATTGAGGCTTTCGAAAAAGTTTATGGACACTCAGAATAAAAAACTTGAGAGGTGTCAAGGGACACCCGGATGGAACGAAGTTCCTTTCGATTAATTAGTGAAGGAATTGTAATAAACTAGTGGTGTCATCTAGTATTAAATTGATTAACTACGATGAATTATATTTAGTTTATTTCTATTGCAGCAATGTTATAAAACCAAAGAGTTACTCTGGTTTTTAACAGATGGCGTTAGTAGTACAATAACATTTTATCCAATTTATACAATAAAAAATTAGGGAAAAATTCCACATGTAGAAATTATTTAAAATAAAATTGAAAATAGAAAATTCAGTCTGTCGAGCTGGGATTCAACCATCGACTTTTAACTGTTAAGCGACTGCCGAAGCCACTACGGTACGGAGACCCAATATTGTACCGCGAAAATACCGAACACAATGCAAAATTCACATTCAACAAAAAAGTGTCGGTTCCTTAATTTTTTCCGTCTAGCCCCCTTCCGCACCGCGCGATAAGGAACTTACGTTCCAAAAACCACCCTCCATACTGAACTGGGGCATGTCTTTTGATTTTCATGTCGCAGGGAAGACGCGGCGGTGGCCGGCATGCTGAGCATCAGCGAGCAGCGGTACGAGGCGCCGCCGAGGACCTTCGGCCTGGCGATAGAAGCGCCTCAGCGGACCACCGACACGTCCAGGGTTGAAAGGTATCATCCTCTGTACCTTGAAAAAAAATTGTTTGTAAAGTAGGTTTACGGACGATAGTTTTACGTGATAAGGTGGAAGACAAGGGTCTGCCCGCGAAATTCAAATTTAATTTGGTTTCTCGCAATTTGTAAACTAATACGACAAACTAGGCTAATGGCATTCTAATTGCGCCAGTGGAATTATCATCTTCACAGGTTTACATAAAAATCTTTACTTGAAAGTGACTAGTTTAAGAAAGTAATCAAAATATCGACTAATTTGTGAGTAACTCACGTCCAACTCAGTATTTTGATTAATTTCTTAAACTGATCACTTTCAAGTGATGGATTTCGCGGGCAGACCCTTGTCTTCAACCTTAAAAAAAATTGGTTGTCTGTAAAGTCGGCTTACGGACGATAGTTTAACGTGATAACGTCATAAAGAAACATCGATTTTTTTTTCGATCGATCTCGATGAATAATTGTGTCACAAGCCAACGCTTGGGCCGATCGTGCCTCTCTATCGCTTGTTCCGCGCTCTCGCTTGCACGCGCAGGCGCAGGCGGAACGTGACACTTTTTCGTGCCAGCCGGTGTTCATTGATTTATAAGACGTTATCACGTCAAAAAATTCAAAATTATTTATTTCACGTAGGCCAACCTGTGGCTCTTATGACACGTCATGACTCTACCACCGGTTCGGAAAGCGGATTCTGCTGAGAAGAGCCGGCAAGAAACTCAGCAGTTGCTCTTTTCAAAATAATCATTTCACAATATTATTATGTAGCTTTGTAATAAGTTTTTTTATACTATCTTGTGGGCACCTGGATTTTACCCATGCAACTTTATTAGAATAAAATATAATATTTCCACAATGAGGGGAAGTTCCAAAAAAGAGTACAGAATTCAATTCAAATGCAAGAGGCCTATGCCCACTTCTGTCGGTTGATAAAGAATAGAATAGAAATATTTTTTATTCAAATAAACTTTACAAGTGCGTTTGAATCGTGTGACTGCCGAGAAGAACCAGCAAGAAACTCTGCGATTGCTCTTTTTAAAACAAGTTTACAATACAATAGATTATGTATGCAGTGTTTCCACAATGAGGGAAGTTCCAAATATGCATACCTACTAACAGTGCAATATATCTTAAGATGGGCATACATAAAGTAGCCCCATTCCCGCCGGTGGGACCCGTTCACGAGCATGACGCATGGCCCAGCCGTTGCTTCGCTCTACCATATTTGAGGGAACGTAACAACAAGTTAACATTAGTTAACATTGCCTTGCATGTCAACTAAAATGGTCGTCTAATACTATCGTAGGGCGCTCGAATGACTATTACTGTTACTCCAATTTGATCCTTATTTCTATAGCAGTAGTAGCGGAAGTCGGTCGCGGTCGCGCAAAGCGGCCAGCAGTGCGGACGATGACGACTATGACGAGGAGGACGTCATCAAGGAGGTGCATAGGGACGAGGAGTATGGTAAGCGATATTGAGCTCTATTGCTATAGCAGTAGTGGCGACTCTCGGTCAAGGCCGTTCGGAAACGACGAGTATTCCTTTACCTCTACCAATGACCTTATTCAAGGAGTTGCATAGAGACGAGTAGTATAATAAGCGATATTGAGCTTTATTGCTATAGCACTAGTAGCGATGCTCGGACAAGGCCGTTCGGAAACGACCAATGACCTTATTGAAGGAGTTGCATAGGGACGAGTAGTATAGCAAGCGATATTGAACTCTATTGCTAGAGCAGTAGTGGCGACGTTTGGGAACCAATGACCTTATACCCAGTAGACGTCTAATATATCCTTTAATCTGCGATCGGACAGCTCCCGCTCACATTTAAAACGATGCGTAAACTGCGGAAGGACGGCTCCCGCTCTGTAGCTATCCTTTTTCGACGCGTTTGGTTTTGCATTTAATTCGAAAATATTTACTAGCCCCATCCTTCTCCAACTTTACTATTGACAAGCTTATAGAATCGAGTCTCTATTCATGTTTTATATTCGACTCTATGACAATAATTTGACATTAAGATAATCTATGTTGAAAACACGAGTTGCCGCTCTGTGCTGTTTCCGCTGACGCGAGTTCGGAGTGTGACGTCGTGTGGTGATTAAAAATAATAAAAAATAGTGTTTTCTGTGAATAAAACAATGGAAGGGTAAGCAATTAACAGTTTTTTCGTAAAATACATGTAGATAGACAACAATTTTGCACCAAATTCATTAATTTCATCAGACCTCGAACGTGAAGCAAAAGTTTTACAAAATATAAGCTCCGACATGAGATCTTGTTCTCTATTTCAGTAATATGAATGAACGAGTATTATTAAATTATAGCTTATTTCATCACAATTCCAAAAATATAGTTTTATACCTAGGTTCTATACAAAAGTTTAGAGAAATGAATTTTTCAATAGCGCGGCGCCGGATTCGCGCGAACACCCACGATTCGGTACGCAGACTTGACGGTTCCGCGGCGCGCGGGGCGGGGCAGATCCAGCAGATGAGAGGTTATATAAGGCTTTCAGACAACACAGGATACCCTGGCTATAAGGTAGTTGGCTAAGTAGTCCGGACCGTGACCTTGATTGGACCAATAAGCGTTTAGGCTCAAATCTATACATCGTAATCTGGCTTTGCTCAAGACTTAAGTTTTTCAAAATCGTTCATCATTCCTATTGTTTTATGCTGACAGCTGTGGTTTGACACACAAAAGCAGGCAAAAGCCGCCATTTTCCCCCTCTTCCTTTGATGCGATGCTGACGTCACGACCACAGACAAACTGCCGAGATGGCGCTGCCGTCGATCGTCGCACACGAAACGCGCGGTGTTGCCAACAGTAAATCTATGCTCCAACGCAGAAAAAAGTCTGAGCTGAGTGAGAGTGCCATTTATAGATCTCACCCTAAGTTTCGGGAATCCACTAGTATAAATAGAGGTCAATAACCTCTATTTCTTCGTTAACTTGGCTTTTAATTAAAAAGATTTTGTTTGTGTGTGACACACACACACAAACAAAAGTTTACCTTGTTTCGGGAGATTCAAACCGAAGAAGATAAGGTTTAGTTCAAAGTTTCTGAAACGAACTGCTAAGGTGTGGAACACTTCCAACATCTGTGTTTCCGCCCACATATAACCTCAGTACCTTCAAGGCAAGAGTGAATAGGCATTTTCTAGGCAAGCGCGTAGACCTCATCAGTGCTTTCCAGTATTGATTGTCGTCCAGCGCAAACCTATCGAAAAAAAGGTGTTAGTTTGACTAAATCTTTACAACTTTGTTGTTTTACCAGTGTACCCCTCGTTGGAGATGAGCTCGGACGAAGACGAAGACTGGTCGATTCGGCGGCGACGCACGCCTCGGAGCAGGACCGACAGCAGGAGCAAAACTGACAAGTATGTACCGTCCGCAACAAGTCGATATATAGAAGTGGGCGTTTAAACGAAAAGCGCTTAAAAAGTACTTTTGACTACTACACACATACTGTTGGTCGCCAATAGCGTCGCCACGCTAAGAGTATGTTTGTAAGTAGTAGTATGTATGTATGTAGTATGAAACAGTGTTGTTTACTACGGTACACGTAACCTGTATCTTACTTAAAAGAAATAATTTAACAATAAAATATGTCTGATAGTGATAGTTAAGAAAGAGTGTGCATTTATGTGTGTACTAAGCTCGATATTACCTGTACAAAATAATTTAGATGTTACACATCTGCCAGGCGTCCCGCGACGGCTTATAATTTTTTTAAAACAAGCGTCCAATAATGATTATAAATTCATGTCTAAAATTATAATTGTGGCTCTTATGACAAGTCAAGAATCTACCACCAGTTCAGAAAGCTGATTCGTCTGAGAAGAGTCTGCAAGAAACTCAGCAGTTGCTCTTTTCAAAACAAAAATGTTACAAAATAGTTTATCTACCTTGTGGACAACCCGCCACCTCCCATGGCCCCTCCAACCTCGCGGTTATATGGGCCGAAACACTGGGAGGGCGCCCGGTACTTGCTCTTGGCGTGTTCCCGGTGCGCCTTCTTGACTCCCTACAAGTTCTTTTTTCTGTGTTCCTTGTCCCTATGTGTCTTTCTCCCCTTTCTGGGGCAGACGAATACGAAGACATACATGGACTCCCGCGTGCCTAGCGGTCCGAGTCCGAACACCACTTTGCGGTCCGCAATCACGCTGCCAAGCTGTTCTTACTCTTGTGCCATCGGTGCGCGAACTCCCGCAGCTTGCCGAAGCTTTCCTCCGAAGAGACGAGATCCCGGTAGTAGACTGGACCCTCCTCCCGGCGAACGACCCCATCCAGCAGGTTGAGCCGGAGATCCCCATACAGCTCACACTCCCAAAGGACATGGTGTAGGTCTTCCTCCTCCTGCCCACACGGACACGCGCTACTCTCCACGAGACACATTTCATGGAGGCGCTTGTTAAAGCACCCGTGACCAGTCAGAACCTGCGAGATCTCATAGTCCGGTGCGACCCAGCTTGCCCCGAGCCGACCGGCCACGTCCGGGAAGAACCGACGAAGCTCACGCCCTTTCGTCTCGCTCGTCCATCGCTCCTGCCATTCCGCTACAATGGCTGACCCGATCTCTCGTTTGCGCCTGCTCAACTCCGTCTTGGCCGCGGTTCTACGCGCCGCATCCACCCTGGCAGCACGGATAACTTCCAGGTCCGCCGGCAACACCCCTGCCAGGACAGCAAGGGCGGCGGCACTGTTCGATCGGTACGCCTTGGTCAAAAGGATCAAGGCGGGCCTCTGGGAACGGACCAGTGACGTCCGCACGACATAGAGCGTCGCCCTCTCGGCCCAACACGCCGCTGCATACGTGACCGTTGCTACATAGGTGCCGTAGTATAGGATGCGCAACGCTGGGTATCGAATGCCCCAGGATGAGGTCGACACACGCGACATCTTCCCGAAGCATTTAGCGGCGCGTTCCCTAATCGATCGCGCATGCTCGGCGAAGGACAAACTTGAGTCGATTGTTACGCCCAGTACGACAGCTGAGTGCACAGATCTGATAGATGCGCCAGCGAGTTTGATGACGAGCCCGTTGGAGCGTGCCCCTGAGCATCACCATCTGCGATTTCGCCGGGGCGAAGGAGAGGCGGTTCCTCAGGGCCCATTCCTCAAAGAGACCGATGGAGTCGGCCGCGGCCAGCTCGATCGCTCGTCTCGAGTCTGCCTCTATCAGGACGGTGACGTCATCTGCATATGCCACAATTTTAACCCCCCCAGGGAGCGGCAACCGAAACAAGTCGTCGAGAAGGACGTTCCACAGTGTGGGACCCAGCACAGAGCCCTGCGGACAACCCATAGTCGACACCTTCCACTGCACCTGGTCACCAACGAACATGCCTACACGCCTACGGCTGAAATAGTCCGCCAGCATGCGGTAAATGTTAGGGGGACATCCGCCCCGCTTGGCTTTCAACATGGTCATCGGCCACCAGGCGTTGTCGAAGGCGCCAGCAATATCCTAGAATATTGCCTGCACATACTTCGCCTCAGTAGTTTTGGCTGTACCAAATATCTCGCTCAATGCCGTGACGGTCGATCTGCCCGGAGTGAATCCATGCTGACAGGGGGAGATCCCCCTCGCGATCTGGGGCGCACATCTTAAAAGGACGCGCTCTAAAATTTTGCCAAAGACGGAGGAGCGTGATCGGGCGGTACGCTTTCGGGTCAGACAAGGGCTTATCATTGCCTTTGGGGAGCACAATAAGTCTGCCGTCTTTCCAAACGTCCGGGAAAACTCCCTCAACGACGCACTTACCGTACACCCAAACGAGCTCCGCGGAGGCAGCAGCCCACACACGCTTGACCATCCTCGCGGTGATGCCGTCAATTCCTGGGGCCGTGTTAGGCAGAGACCTAACTATGACCTGCAGACCGTCCCGACTAAGTGGAGTCGCGTCGCAGCCAGTCGGGATAATGGAGGCTGCTAACCGGACCTCCCTGTGATACACCGTGTCCTTAGACGGATCGTCATCCGGGCACAGTGCATGCAGCAGGTTATCCACAGCCTCACCGACACTCTCCGAGTGGCTGTCAGCATATTTGATGCCGTTGATAACGTTGGCAGGGGGCCGTCCCAGGGTCCGTACCCTGCCGCAAGCAACCCGATACGCTTGACCATAAGGGTCAACGTTCCCCGACTCAGCCTCTCGTAGCTCTCCCTTGCCCTTTCTTCCTTATCCCCCCCCAATCTCCTGGCTCGCTGCCATGCGCAGCGGAGGCTGCCCCCCTTCCTACGCATGGCATCCAGCCTACGGTTCCACCACTCGTAGCCGGTGTCCCGGCTCCTTCCGCGCACACCCAAGCACTCGTACGCAGTGCGTACCACGGCGTCCTTGTGGACAACCCGCCACCTCCCATGGCCCCTCCAACCTCGCGGTTATATGGGCCGAAACACTGGGAGGGCGCCCGGTACTTGCTCTTGGCGTGTTCCCGGTGCGCCTTCTTGACTCCCTACAAGTTCTTTTTTCTCTGTTCCTTGTCCCTATGTGTCTTTCTCCCCTTTCTGGGGCAGACGAATACGAAAACATACAAGGACTCCCGCGTGCCTAGCGGTCCGAGTCCGAACACCACTTTGCGGTCCGCAATCACGCTGCCAAGCTGTTCCGCCTCTTGTGCCATCGGTGCGCGAACTCCCGCAGCTTGCCGAAGCTTTCCTCCGAAGAGACGAGATCCTGGTAAAAGACTGGACCCTCCTCCCGGCGAGCGACCCCATCCAGCAGGTTGAGCCGGAGATCCCCATAGAGCTCACACTCCCAAAGGACATGGTGGAGGTCTTCCTCCGCCTGCCCACACGGACACGCGCTGCTCTCAACGAGACACATTTCATGCAGGCGCTTGTTAAAGCACCCGTGACCAGTCAGAACCTGCGAGGTCTCATAGTCCGGTGCGACCCAGGTTGCCCCGAGCCGACCGGCCACGTCCGGAAAGAACCGACGAAGCTCACGCCCTTTCGTCTCGTTCTCCCATCGCTCCTGCCATTCCGCAACAATGGCTGACCCGATCTCGCGTTTACGCCTGCTCAACTCCGTCTTGGCCGCGGTTCTACGCGCCGCATCCACCCTGGCAGCACGGATAACTTCCAGGTCCGCCGGCAACACCCCTGCTAGGACAGCAAGGGCGGCGGCACTGTTCGATCGGTACGCCTTGGTCAAGAGGATCAAAGCGGGCCTCTGGGAACGGACCAGTGACGTCCGCACGACATAGAGCGTCGCCCTCTCGGCCCAACACGCCGCTGCATACGTGACCGTCGCTACATAGGTGCCGTAGTATAGGATGCGCAACGCTGGGTATCGAATGCCCCAGGATGAGGTCGACACACGCGACATCTTCCCAAAGCATTTAGCGGCGCGTTCCCCAATCGATCTCGCATGCTCGGCGAAGGACAAACTTGAGTCGATTGTTACGCCCAGTACGACAGCTGACTGCACAGATCTGATAGATGCGCCAGCGAGTTTGATGACTGGAGCCCGTTGGAGCCTGCCCCTGAGCATCACCATCTGCGATTTCGCCGGGGCGAAGGAGAGGCGGTTCCTCAGGGCCCATTCCTCAAAGAGACCGATGGAGTCGGCCGCAGCCAGCTCAATCGCTCGTCTCGAGTCAGCCTCTATCAGCACGGTGACATCATCTGCGTATGCCACAATTTTAACCCCCCCGGGGAGCGGCAACCGAAACAAGTCGTCGAGTAGGACGTTCCACAGTGTGGGACCCAGCACAGAGCCCTGCGGACAACCCATAGTCGACACCTTCCACTGCACCTGATCCCCAACGAACATGCCTACGCGCCTTCTGCTAAAATAGTCCGCCAGCATGCGGTAAATGTTAGGGGGGCATCCGCCCCGCTTGGCTTTCAGCATGATCATCGGCCACCAGGCGTTGTCGAAGGCGCCAGCAATATCCAGAAAGATTGCCTGCACGTACTTCGCTTCAGTAGTTTTGGCTGTGCCAAGTATCTCGCTCAATGCCGTGACGGTCGATCTGCCCGGAGTGAATCCGTGCTGACAGGGGGAGATCCCCCTCGCGATCTGGGGCGCACATCTTAAAAGGACACGCTCTAAAATTTTGCCAAAGACAGGGAGGAGCGTGATCGGGCGGTACGCTTTCGGATCAGACAAAGGCTTATCATTACCTTTGGGGAGCACAATAAGTCTGCCGTCTTTCCAAACGTCAGGGAAAACTCCCTCAACGACGCACTTACCGTATACCCAAACGAGCTCTGCGGAGGCAGCAGCCCACACACGCTTGACCATTCTCGCGGTGATGCCGTCGATCCCTGGGGCCGTGTTAGGCAGAGACCTAACTATGACCTGCAGACCGTCCCGACTTAGTGGAGTCGCGTCGCAGCCAGTCGGGATAATGGAGGCTGCTAACCGGACCTCCCTGTGATACACCGCGTCCTTAGACGGATCGTCGTCCGGGCACAGTGCATGCAGCAGGTTATCCACAGCCTCACCGACACTCTCCGAGTGGCCGTCCTTGTGGACAGCTGAACCAGAGCCGATTGGTTCCCAGCAACCTTGATCGTTGGTTACTGTCGTCACCGCAGGGACGAGTCGTGGTCGCCGCGCGCGCGGCTGGGGCGCGTGGTGCCGCGGCTGCGCGGGCCCGCGCGCTCGGCGGTGCGGCGCGAGTGCGTGCGCGCCGCGCTGCACGCCGCGGCCATCAGCAACGCGCAGGACAAGCACGACAAGCACAGCGGCCACGGCGCGGCCGCGCACGACAAGCACCATCCACAGGTGAGTGGCGGCGACAGGCTGGGGCGCGTGGTGCCGCGGCTGCGCGGGCCCGCGCGCTACACACAGAAAAGTTAAGAAAATCCTGCAGAAAATAGGGTATTTTACTCTTTTTGAAAAGAGTCTTTTGATCCTTTATTACATTTTTATTCAATCGATAAGTACCAAAAAATGCAGTTTAAATTTTCGCGCGTAAACGACGAACATCACTAGACGCCATGTGATGATGTCTGTATAGTAAATTCATTCGCTCAAATGGTTGACGCCTTTTGTAAAGCCGACACATAGCGACCGCCGGTTCATGCCGAAGGCGGCGCGACTTATGTGACCCACTGTGTACTTTTGTGCGTCGCGTTAAATTTTCGAGTGTTGTATTGTAATGATAGTTTAGGCATATAAAGTGATGATTCAGATCTAATACTACCAGTATTTTGATTTTGTGTTGTTTCATTAATCTAAAAAAATTGAAATGAATGAGGTACTAAATGATTAAATAATGTATTTATTTATTTTCATTGCGTTTCCAAAAATACCTTGTTCTCGTACTGCAAACTATTTGAGCGGATGAACTATTTAGACTACTGACATTATCACGTAGGGTAATGGCGGGTACTGTTCGACGTTTCGTATAATGTTTGTAGCATAGATAAAAAAGTGAAAACTTTACAATTTTGTGAACTGAAACTTACATATCCCGATTTCTTATTGCATAAACTATCATACCTAATTAGGTATTTTTAGATTATTTCTCACTAGGAGTGAAATACCCTATTGTCTATGATTTTGTTAACAACTGACGGATGTCTGCTACATGAAACAAATCGCGTTTGACAGTACGCGCGCCGCAAACGGTCGATTCGATCGGAGCGTTTATCCAGTTTTCCAGTCGCGCGCCGAACGCCGCGGGTAGCACCCGTTTTGTTCTTACGTGTTTACGTGTCGCTTATCATTCTTACAAGTACCGACAAGTGACTAACAAGTTTGTGCAAGTTTATGTCGTCTTGTGGGTTGAATATAGGATGTGTTGAGCAATCTATTATGTGTAGCAGAGTGGAGGACGGTACTTCAAATGTAATTTCAAGTATGCAAGGTGTCGGTCATATGGAGTTGGAGCCCGATAATGAGGGTATTATTTTACCCAGTGGTGCGGAAAAAATACCCGGATAGTGGTATAATTGAAGAAAATGACGCGGATGATGGATTTATTACTGTGTGTGCTAGGCGTCCGAAAAGAGTAGCTAGGAGCGATTTAAAGAGTAGCGATAATCCCAAGTCAAAGAATAATAGTGTCTCGGAGGAAAAGTATCAAGTGAGTATTACATCTAAAGATGTTTTGCCAAAACAAATTGCTTTTGCTAAGCTTTTAAGAGCAGAAAATATTACCAATATTTTAAGAATTAAATTAAGGAGTCCATTTAAAGTTCTAGTACAATTTGGATGCAAAGAACATGCAGAGAGGTTAACTCAAAATAAAAAGTTATGCGATATGGGACTTAGAATGCAGGTAGCAGATGAAACAAGTGTTTCATATGGTATAATTAAAGATATAGATTTGGATGCAAAAGAAGAGGAACTTTTGGAGAATCTTCAGTGCGATCATGAAATACTGGCTGTGAAAAGATTAAAGCGCTTAGCGGAAGGAAAATGGATAGACTGTGAAACTGTAAGAATATCTTTTAAAAGTTCTACTGTACCTCCATACATTTACGGGTTTGGCTGTAGATTTGAAGTCAAACCTTACATGTTTCCAGTAACGCAATGCGCGAATTGCTGGCGTTTTGGTCACCAAACTCGTTTTTGTCCAATGAAAAAGATTGTGTGTCCAAAATGTGGTTTAGGACACGATAATTGCGAAACAATACACTTTAAATGCGTCAACTGTAAAAATGACCACATGGCAAATGACAAAACGTGTCCAATATTTCTTAAAGAGAAACATATACGCAAAATTATGCTTTTGGAAAATTGTACATATCGAAGAGCTCTTGAAATACAGCGGGATGAAAAGAAATTAAATGAGAGAAATGATAAAAGTGAAGATGGAAGTATTGATCAGCATGATGATACAGTAAGAGGTACAGAATCACTAAAAAAGACGTATAGAGACATTTTGTTGACAGAAGCAATAGTACATGCAGAAAATTCGGATACTGATGTTGTGGATGATGAAGAAACTTTAGTAGCTAGCTCGATGAAATCTCAAAACAAAAAGAAGAAAAAGAAACAGCCAAGAACAAACAGCTTTAATGAAAAATGGGGGTATCAGAATTCACAATATAATGAAGTTCAATCTAAACTACAAACAGAGAATAAAGTACCTAAGAAGCCTAATAATAATGAAAGTAAAATTTCTCTTACATTATTTTTACAGAAAATGAAAGAAATTATTTTGTCAAATAGGAAATTAGAAGAAAAGATGGTTGCAGTTGCAGAATTTATTTTTGAAATAATTTCCAAGTTTATTCTAACATATTTTGAAAAAGTAGATGTTTTGAAGAAAGTAGTGTCATTTATTAAAAATGTGTAGGTTAAAAGAGTTTGTGTTGAATATAGTTCAGTGGAATTCGCAAAGTATCAAGCCTAAATTGGCCGAATTTGAGTGTTTATTATTTCAAGAAAAGGTACATTTAGCTCTTTTGAGTGAAACCTGGCTGGAACCTGATTCACCATTACGCATTAAGGAATACAATGTATGTAGAAATGATAGGTTTGATGGTTATGGGGGAGTTTGTATTATTAGTCATAAATCTATTAAAATTGAAGTATGTCCGATAAATATTACAAATGCAGGTATTGAAATAGTACATATTAAAATATTAAATGTTAAAGATTTGTACAATATATTGTCAGTATATTGTCCTACAACAGTGCGTACCACTCAAGCAGACTGGGATGAATTATTTTCTAGATTTCCTAACAAAACTATTATAGCTGGCGATTTCAATGCCCATCATTCAAATTGGTCATATAAAGTAGATACTAGAGGTACACAATTATTTGATTCCTGTTTAGAGAACGGTTACATATCAATTAATGATAGCAGTCCCACTAGGGTTAAGTTAGTCAATAATAACCTTCAGCAATCATCTCCTGACGTCACTTTTATTTCATCAGATATCGCAATTCATTTTACATGGAAAGTTACAAATGAAAACTTGGGCAGTGACCACTTAGTAATAAAATATTCCATGAATTTTCATGACAATTATAAATGTACGAAACTTCGTAATTTTAAAAGAGCGGATTGGAATGGATATATTTATTCCATTAAATTATATTTAAATGCATTTTCTGAAGACAATAATGATAACAATATTAGTGTACAAAAAAAATACGATGACTTATTGGGATGCATAAATCGAGCCGCTGATGAAAACATTCCCTATGTAAAAATTTGTACTAATCCCACGGCTAAATTTCGACCAAAACCATACTGGAATCCAACTATATCTAAAGCTGTAGCTCAACGCAGATTAGTGTTAAAGCAGTTTAGGCAAAATCCAATTCCAGAAAATCTTACAGCGCTAGAAAGAAAAATCATGGAGGTTAAAAAATGTATTCGAGAAGCTAGTACAAATAGTTGGTGTGAGTTCTGTGACTCTATCAATGAAACAACACCAGCCTCTGTAATGTATCAGCGCATGAGATGGATCAAAGGATACAAGCGTTCTAAAACTTACTACTCATCTGAAAAGAATGAACAACTCTTGTCTAGTCTTTCTCCTGATTCAGTTACATCTAAACGCCCGTCATTCAAGTCTTCAAATTCATTAATGGAATCTATATTTACTTTGGATGAACTGTATCACTGTCTAAAAAAGAACAAAGATACCGCCCCTGGTGATGATAACATAACCTATTCAATGATTTATAATATTCCTGAAATAGCTAAAATAAAGCTTCTTGATATTTTTAACATCATATATACATCTGGCTACGTTCCACTTCAATGGCGCAATATTAAAATAATACCTATACCTAAAGCAGATAGTTCAAAACTTAGACCAATATCGTTAATCTCTTGCGTTTGTAAAATTTTTCACACTATGTTATCTAGACGAATAGAGTGGTTCGTTGAAAGTAATAAAATATTATCCCCAAATACTACGGGGTTTAGAAGATCTCAATCTTGTCTAGATAATGTAGCTCGGCTTGTGACGAAAGTACAGATCGGTTACTCTAATAATCATCCTACTCTGGCTTGTTTTCTGGACGTAGAAAATGCGTACAATAATGTGACGGTTGAAAATGTGGTCACGACCCTTGATGAGATTGGTGTAGGTAAGCAAATTTGTATATACTTTTGGATGTTTCTCATCGAGAGACATTTAAAAATTGAGGTAGGTGCTGACGCTAAACATATTTGTAGATGGACTAATAAAGGCTTAGCACAAGGCGATCCTGTATCCCCTTTATTATTTAATATTGTTACAGCCAAAATATGTAGACAAATCCAATCCGTATATATTTCACAATACGCTGATGATTTTGTAATTTATGTGAGTAGTAACAGTCTTATAGACTGTACTAGTAAAATTCAAGCAGCTCTGAATTCTATTGTTATTTTACTGGATAACATTGGCTTGAATTTGTCTGCAAATAAATCTAACTATTTGGTTTTTAGTAGAGGTGTACGAAGGCAACAAGTTGTATTATCTATAAATAATATAGAATTACGTAGATCTGATTGTGTTAGGTATTTGGGATTTTGGCTTGATTGCTCCTTGCGATGGAGAAGACACATAAATGAGATTTGTGAGAAATGTTCGAAATTTTTGAACTTGCTCAAAGTTTTGGCTGGACCATCATGGGGGATGCATCCAAAACATTTACGGCGTTTGTATATCTCCATCGTAAGAAGTAGACTCGATTTCGGGAGCTTTTTATTTGATAATAGTGTTAATGCCAACATCTCAAAACTTGATAAAGTACAAAATCAAGCACTAAGAATAATAGGTAGTTTTATAAAAAGTACACCAATACACGTGATGGAGTGTGAAACTGGTGTTACTCCATTATATCTAAGAAGAAGATATCTTGGCATTAAATACTGCTTGAAAGCGAAATCTACCAGTAATAATCAAACTTTATTATTATTAAATGAGCTACATAACTATTGCCAGGGTACATACTGGAGCAGAAAAAAACAACCTTTACTTGTTACGATTTACAATGAATTAAAAGATGAAACTGTGTCTACGTCTTACCCTATTGAAATCTTCTCCTTAGACGTTTGGACGACTAAAATTAGGATTAAAAATGTTTTAGTGGATAGTCTCTCAAGTGCGAATACGCCAAAAACGAAATTTGATTTGCATATTAAATTTAATATTTTGGAGGAATTATATGTTAATTATCAAGGGTGGCATCAACTTTATACGGATGGATCGAAAACTGTTCAGGGTTCAGGGGCAGCTTATTATGATCCGAAACAAAAGACATATGGAAAGTTTAGGACAAATTCTAATGTTTCGATAATGACTGCAGAACTCTTAGGAATTTTTGAAGCTTTAAAATACGTTAATACTATACAAGAAACCAGAACAGTTATTCTTACTGATAGTCGAAGTGCCATTCAGCATTTAGCTCGATGCGCCTCTGGCCACAGAGGTGTTGTGATAGCTTTTTCCATTCTTAAAATGCTGAATGACCTTCAATCTAGGGATGTAAATATAAAGATTCAATGGATTCCTTCTCACATTGGTCTTGTTGGAAATGAATGTGTGGATAATTTGGCTAAGTCTGCAATAGAAGAAGGCATTGATGTAACAGTAACACCGTCCTTTTCTGAAATATTACCAAAGTTCAAAAAATCTTGTTTTAGTCTGTGGAAAAATCACTTTGAGATCAAGTCGGTTGAAAAAGGAATATGGTATAAAAGCATTCAAAATATGCCTTCTATTGTTCCTTGGTTCATTTATTCTCGATTAAACCGTCCCTATACAGTTGCTGCTTTTCGATTACGGTCTGGACACGTTCCATTGAGAAAGTTTGCATACTTAATGAAAAAAGTAGATTCACCAAATTGTTTATCGTGTGGTAAGCTGGAAGATATGCAACATTTATTAATGGAATGTGTTCATAATAGTGATTTGAGAGAACATGCTCTGTCTCTATTAAATCTCAAAAAGTATGATACTGGGATTTTGAATAGCATTTTGGCTGAGCCGGATGACCGTTCAGCCAGAATTCTATTTAATTTTTATATAAAATGTATGAAAAATAGATTGTCAAATGATACTTTTTGAGCAATAGGTATTGGAAATATTAATTGTAATATAACTTAGTATAAATTGTTAATTATGTAGTAAGTTTTAATTTTGTTTTGAAAGTATATGTTACATGTACGATAGGGCTGACATATACTTTATATTGTATAAAAGCCCTTTACAATAAATAAAGATTTAAAAAAAAAAAAAAATCCAGTTTTCAGTTTGTTGTTGCTTTTGTTAAGATTGTTGAGTTTTTGAGAAGCGTTTGTTCATTGCAGTTAGTTCACCGCAATTACTCCCTGTATCGAAAGAAAATGATTTATTCCAGTTTCAATTGAATATTCATATCTAAGACAGGACGTCTGTCGGGCCAGCTAGTCAGAGACAAATTAGAATAGAATGCAAATGTTTTTTAGTCAAATAAACTTTTTTACAAGTGCTTTTGAATCGTCGATGAGTCTACCACTGGTTCGGAATGCCTTCCTGCCGAGAAGAACTAGCAAGAAACTTGACGGTTGCTCTTGTCAAAACAAGTTTACAATACAATAGATACTATGCTATGTGTGCAATGTTTCCTCAATAAGGGGAAGTTCCCCAAAAGCATACCTAATTATAATTCAACACATGTTAAGACGGGCAGACAGATAGTAGCCCCATTCCCGCCGGTGGAACCCGTTCACGAGCATGACTCATGACCCAGCCATTGCTTCGCTGAACCATATCTATATATATAAAAGAAAGTCGTGTTAGTTACACTATTTATAACTCAAGAACGGCTGAACCGATTTGGCTGAAAATTGGTGGGGAGGTAGCTTAGAACCAGGAGACGGACATAGGATACTTTTTAATATTATAAATGCGAAAGTGTGTTTCTATGTTGGTTTGTTTTTCAATCAAGTAGCTAAAAAGCTACGGATCGACGTGATTTTTTGCATGGGTATAGTTGAGAACCTGGAGGGTGACAAAGGCTAAGTTTTATCCGGGAAAATCAAAGAGTTCCCGCGGGATTTTAAAAATGAAATCCACGCGGACGAAGTCGCGGGCATCAGCTAGTTCAATTATGAAGATCGGTGTAATCTGGTTATTCCCAGAGCGCTAAGCGAGCTGTGCTGGCGACGAAGAGCAAGCGACCGCCGCCGCCCGTGCCCACTCCGGCCACCAGCAAGAGTGAGTGTTGCCATCTTAGCAAATGATAGACGTCCACTGCTGGACATAGGTCTCTTGTATGGACTTCCACAGATCTCTTCTCTAGTCCCTTTTCTTTTCGTTCTTCTCCAACTAACTAGTTTCTTTTTCTATTTCGCAAGCTGTAACAACAGTCTCTAAGTGGGTCTACAGTACTGTAAAATATGTTTTTTCTTTCTGTTTAGTTTATAATGATTTATTGTAACCCGTCCACTGTCCTGTTAAATAAATAAATAAATAAATCTCAGTCTGGCGTCGCCTGTATGGCCCGGACAACCAAGCGCATGTCTCCTCTCAGAGAAGGGTTACAGGCCATAGTTGCTAGCCCCATGCAAATTAGCAGACTTCACACACCTTTGAGTACATTATGGAGAATTCTCAGGCGTGCAGGTTTCCTCACGATGTTTTCCTTCACCGTTGAAGCTTGTGATATTTAGTTTCCTAAACGCACTTAGAAAAGCCAGAGGTGCGTGCCCGGGTTCGAACCTGCGACCCTCCGAATAGGAGACCGCAGTACTAACCACTAGGCTATCACTGCTTGGCCAAGGGACTTGCTTAGGGGTTTAATATTGCAAACAGAGGACGTGTATTTTATACTTTTTTTATTAGACTGTAATGTAGGGTTCATTAATAATTAATAATTAGGGTACATTAGTACTAAAGTTCGGCCGTTCAGAGAATGCGTTCCTGACACCTGTCAGTTCGTCACGACAACTGTCACAAAATTATAACATTAATTGATTATTGATATAATAATGTTGTTTTAATGCTCATCAATTGTTAAAACGGTAAACAACCAGCAATAATATTTTTATCGTAACTGCAACGCCATTACAAAGTTACGTCGTCAGTTCAATCGCGACGTGTCAGGAACGCATTCTCTGAACGGCCGTAGTATAATATTATAAATGCGAAAGAGGATGTATAGATTGATGAATGTTTGTTACTGAACAGAGATGCGATTGTCTAAAAGTTGCCGATCAAAATAGTATTTATTTGATGGCATTAGCGTTAAAGTAAAATATTCCTTGACTGTATTGATTTAAAGTCACAAATTCAGTACAACCGATTTTAACATGGAGCGTTATGGAGCTTATCGTATATACCTAAACGTATAAGAATGCATACACGATAATGAGCTCTAATTTAATGAAGATATGGTTTATTTTACTTTGACGCTAATGTCATCGAATACGATTACGATCAACGGAATAAATTTAGACAACCGCTCTGGTCCACAATTAACGAGTGCAGAGTTGTCAACGATTGCTGAGGGGAGTGGAGCCCTCCAGTTCTCTCAGTTTCAGTAATAAATACTGGATCCTTAAATGTGATTTTTTTCCAGATATGAGACTGAAAAAGGGTATGAAGACAGCGAAACAGCGGCTCGGCAAAATCCTGAAAATACACAAAATGATATATTAGCGTAATAAATAAATAATTTCTGTAAACATAGTTAAATGTATATGTTGTAGAGCGTACGCGCAGCACTATCGCTCGTTTTTGACCCGAGGAACACCCTAAAATTCGGGACGTTTAGGTTGCAATGTAGATACTACATGTCCGCTTCAAGTTGGCCGTTGAGGACCGTTACAAAATGACGTCATACTGTACCGTTGACAAAAACAAATGATTGTTTTTTTACTGTTACCACAACTGTGGCGGTAGATTTGTTTTCTGGCAATGCTTTTCATGGCAATGCTTTTCATGGCTATGACGTCTTAAATCTCGAAGGGCGTTGTTTAATATTATTTACAACCTCTTTCGGGTCTCAATGTTACTGGCACGCTACAAAACGCAACACAACATTTTTCAAAACACTGACATTGACATTATAAAATAAGAAATAATAAGATGTATATTGCGGTTGGGTCGGATAAAAAAGTGAGACTAAAAAGTTATAAATAGTAATCAAACTAGAATAATTAACTAATTAAAACTTAACAAAAAAATTACGTAACAATAACAAAAGTTTGAAAAACACGGTACTGACAATCGCGAACGGTACGTTGCTATCTGTACTAAGTGGGTCTGACTTGAGGTGCGGTGCGGGGAAGCGCAACGGGAGGTAGCGGCCTACTTGAAGCGGACGGGTAGTAGGTATACAAAATTGCATTAAAACTTATGATATAAAAATTTATGATGTCCATACACATACTATGAAGTAAGGCAGTATTCGGTTTAAGATAATGGTAATAATAAGATTTTATGAGTTCATAACTTTTCACGAAAGTTTGTTCCTTTAATCTTATTCAATTGGCCCATAATGTGCCTAAGGTTTAGAATTTTAGGGTACAGGTCATAGCGGGCACGTAAGATGTATATTTTATATAAAATATAAAGCCTGATCAGAAAAATAAAAAAAAAAAACTAGTTCTGAGAGCGCCACTGTACTCTTTTTATTAAGACGAGTTGGGGCCGACTGTACAACGCGAAGCGGGCGGGAGATACAGGGTTAATTTTAATTTACCAACAACATCCCACATGTAACTTCTGTACATGATACTGAACAACATTTGTTCAACGACTTTTCATATAACTCAGTAAATTCACCAAAAAAAAAAACTAAGTTTTTGTTGAAGAGTCTGTCATTTTTTTAATTACATGGTCATTTTATGTAATGTCACTTCCACACCTGCGTGAAGCGTCGACTTCTAACCGCGCAACAATTAACGTCCGAAGTTATCGCTTCGTATTTACAAATGCTTGATGTGTATTACATCAGGCTGAGCTATCGTCTTCAAGTCCATAATGTCGCGTTTATCGCGAACGCCAAAAAAGCTTTCGGCGGCGACAGACGTAAGTATCGGACAGGCATTAAGTACCGAACATCGAGTGATAGCGCGTCAAATATGCCACCCATTCCCTTTGACACGTGCCACGCAGAGTTTTTATAATTTTAGAACAGAATAATAAATATTATTTATTTTTATATGAAAAAAAATGTTTCAAAAGGTATACTTACAGTTGCCGGCACGGATGTTGAGCGCTCGATAAAAGAGTGGGGGTCGGTTTGCGCATCGTAAACTTCGTAAGATGCGCGTGAACAACACGGAGCTGTGACACGGAGCGAATGACGACTAGCGACGATCACGCGACGACGTTCACGATCCAATCATGTAATCGAAATAGCGCCCCGTCCCCACACCTCACCTCATACCGCCAAATAGACCCAAAATTTCACTTCTGCGCAAGTGAAGGTCAGCGCTCAACATCCATGCCGGTAACCTTCCCATTTAAATTTTATCGACACCTGTCGAATGGTTTTTAAAATATCAACAATAAATTATATAATTTGTAGTGGCGCGGGTGTTAGAAGTCGGTTTTTTAAAAATAATTTTATAGGTATTTAATTATAGGGGTAAGTGCTGTTCCTATTGACGCTTGTACCTGTGGACACAATCGATTCCGTCCAAACTAGCAACCCTAAAATTCTAATTTGAACGTGAACTGTCAACCATAGACAAAGCTTTACAGTCGCGTCCAAATTTTTAGGGTTGCTAGTTTCGACGGAATCGATAGTGTCCACAGGTACAAGCGTCCAAACAGCACTTGCCTATACTCTTAATGGAGGTAAATGCCCACCACTCTACTCTTAATGGATCATCATCATCATTATCTTATTATCCGACAGACGTCCACTGCTGCATATACTCGTAGGCCTTAAAAAGTGATCGCCACAGAAAATGATCTTGTGCCACCTGAATCCAGCTAGCTAGCGACTCGTCTGAAATCATCCTTTCAGCTAGTTGATCTAGCAACGTTTTTTTTTATTTTTCTGGTCACGCTCTACTTAGATCAAGGACCAATATGTGTTGTAGGCCCGCTTGTATATTGCGACATATTATTATGTGCGTCACAGAGAAATCATGAATTTATTTAATTAAAATAATAAAATATAGTAAAAATCCGTGTACATTACCTACCATAGACATTTTCTGCTTTTTCCCGCTGAATAAAATGAGTGTACGAATTTGTCTCGGCGATTGCTTTAAGGATGATTATACGAGTCTGCCCGCGAAATTCAAATTTAGTATGGTTTTTCGCAATTTGTAAGCTAATACGACAAACTAGTCTAATGGCATTCTAATTGCGCCAGTGGAATTATCATCTTCACAGGCTTACATAAAAATCTTTACTTGAAAGTGACCAGTTTAAGAAATTAATCAAAATACTGAGTTGGACGTGAGTTACTCACAAATTAGTCGATATTTTGATTAATTTCTTAAACTGGACACTTTCAAGTAAAGATTTTTATATAAACCTGTGAAGATGATACTGCCATTGTCGCAATTAGAATACCATAAGCCTACTTTGCCGTATTAGTTTACAAATTGCGAAAAACCAAATTAAATTTGAATTTCGCGGGCAGAACTGTGTCTTCCACCTTAAGCTTTTATTTCTTAGGATGCCACTTATAAAGTGTCTAATGACGTCATTTAAAATGTCTATTGAAACAAGATGGCGTGGTTTCCTAGAGCCGTTTGACACCATAACGTTGATGTGAAAAATGTGATTTTTTCGGTGCCGTCACAGAGCGGCCATTTTTTTTCGCCATCTATACAGTGTCAAAATCCACGCCATCTTTTTTTTTTTGTGACGTCATTCGACGCTATATGTGTTTAGTCGCCGTTATGTGACGGCATCGGCACTCTACGAAACAGAAGCTTTGAATAAAATCAACAGTACAGTTTTGATTTTGAGAAAGCATAATAAACGTAAAAATTCACATGAACCAGTATGTTTTTTTTTTTTGTAATTAGTGTAGGTGTGATTGTTTAGAAATTTCAATTTGATCGGTTTATTTGTAAACGGTACGAATTTGTCGGTCCGATGACAGGAAATTTCTACACAATCAGGGCATCGCAATAAACACTTCCTTAGTTAATACAACAACGGCGGGTTCCGTAAAAGAAAAATCTTAAATACGTACAATCTATTTTTTAGACTAACAAAGTAGGTATACGAATCGCAGAAAACTTCTCGGTGCAAAAAGAGCGCAAGCGACGTGCTTTTGCTGGCGTAGACTACAGTTTTTCACTGATATCACGGTTTATTCGCAGTAATAAAGCCTAAGCGCCGTGCTTGCGTTACTTACGCGTTTCTGCTAGAATCGTATACAGTTTGTTTACCTTTTAAGTCAAGTGAAGAAAAATAGATTGCATTGGTGCTAATTCGGTTCTACAGAATCTCTTTACTAAACTAATCGACCGGTCTTAAAAATAGTGCTATTCACAATGTTAGTAGCAGAAACAGATGAAGAAGAGATAATGTTATGTATTTGCAGATAGGTTCAAAATTTTTGTGCATGTTGTGTTTACTTTAAAATGATTTTATATACTCCGAATGTCTTATATAACTTGCATGTACCTCTTAATATTATTATTATTATTATTATCAAGACCTTTTTCTTCTTTTTTTAAACAGACTTCAAAAAAAATTAACAAAGAACAAGATTCTGACGAATTGAGAACCTCCTCCAGGTTCTCAATTCGTCGGAATCTTTTTTTTTATGTATGTTCACCGATTACTCGAAGTCGCCTGAAAATGAAAATTCCTTTTTTTGTTTGAAAGGGTATACTTCCCATTTCAATTTTATCGAAATCGTTAGAGCGGTTTTTAAAAAATCAACAATAAATTATATACTTTGGTAGTGGCGCGGGCGTTTGAAGTCAGTTTTAAAAAAAATTATATTAAATTATTAAAAGAATATTAGCCAAGCTGCAGTTAGCTTATATTCTTGCCTCCCCTCCATATAAGCGGAAATATTGCGCTAGGAGTGGGTGCGACAATAGTGCAACGGGTGGGTATCGTTACGTCGACCTTTAAGTTTTCAGTCCGCACCGAGCTCTATAATCTATGATTAATACTGGAGAGGCTGCTGTCATATTTTTTGGACCTACGTCATTGACGCCATTTTGGACTTGATTGACGCCATTTTGGCGCTGTAAGCAGGTAAACGAGTGTCTCTGGAACTAATAATATTGCAAATGGCGACCTCTATAATAAATCTTAGATTAGTTGTAGCCATTTGCAATATTATTAGTTCCAGAGACACTCGTATGTCAAATGTGGCGCTTCAAATTGATCCATAATTATGCTGTCATTTGAAGGGACAGCCAATCCAGTGTTTATCATAGATTAATTATACAGATCAGTGGCTCGCTCCCTTAACCGTTAGGCTATTGATTCAAAGTGTGAAAAGGATAGCGCTATTTTAAGAGACCTATCTATTTAATTGAGATTATGTAGAAAAATCCGCAATAAGCGATAGATTTAGTACAAAAATGTGTACAACCAAATTAGTACCAATGTCTTCTAGCTTGCACAGGGTTATTTTTTATAATTTTAAATAGAGTACCTATACATAAATAAAATATATAAAAGCATTTGTGTATTTCTGTCTTAGGCTGAGATCTATAGATTGTACTCTGGCTCAGCTCAAGACTCAAGATAGAGTTAAAATGAGACACAAATATGTCCTGACATAAATTTGTCTCGTTTTAACTCAGTCCTGAGTCTGAGCTGAGTGAGAGTGACATCTATAGATCTCTCACTGTCGCATAATTTATTATGAATAAATAATTAAAAACTAAAATAGACTTACAGTTTTGTATATTTAGTGCATCCAAAAATAAAAATGTATAAGTAAAAAGTGCTTTTCAAACATTGGACATAAGATATTTACATAATATTTAGATCATCCAATGTTTTGTATCAAAGATCTGATTAACTCTATATTTACGTACAATAAATATCTAAAAATTAATATTACGTATGTCTGTGTGCCTTTTTTAAATTGGCATGCGTTTTCAAAAAAAAAAATTGCTGTCCTTTTTTAAAAAATCGTTTCTTTTCACTACAAATCACAAGTTCTCTACGTACGCTTGTCTTGTTAAGAACTAAATTAAAATTTTCTCTTCCACGACTAACACAAATATAATATTATACACTGATGTTTTTAAGTTAAACTCTAAGCTCTTATGAAGACTCCATTTTGAGAATGGGATTTTGTTCAAACATGAAACGTCGCTATAGCATAGTTCAGATTACGCTAAAGTATTTCGCTATATCGTATAAGTTGATCTAAATTCTAAACATATCGATACAAATGAATGCTGATCGATATTGTGCTATTATTTCATTTCATTTCATGTATTCGTTGCACTGTTACAATAATAGATGGCTTAAACAGTTTGCCAATGCTTGGCGCGCAACATACTTTAACTATTCATTATTTATAATGTCAATAAACCACAATTATTATATATAAAATAAAATAAAATATTTCAATGAGAAGCATCTAATCAGTAAACGTTTTAATTTAATTGGTAGGTACTTAACACAACAACAACGTTAATGTTTTACATCGAAATATTTAACTAAGGTATTCGTTAATTTAAGTAGTAACATTTTTGTATAAGATACTCTTTTAACTTGCTTTTAAACTTGAAAAAATCGTCTATTTTATGAAAATCGGTAGGTTCTGGTTATAAAGTTTCGGTAACATAATGTAAGAACTGTTACGTAATTGTACAGTTCTGGACGGTGGAATACTTAACTTGTTCTTGTGTCTCATACTCCTTATATTTCTATACATATTTATATGCTTTTTGGCAAATAATATTGATTCGTAAATCTATAAACTAGGTAGGGTTAAAATTATTAATCCTTAATAGCCCAATAGTCCGTTTTCTTAGATAAAATGTCCCCCATCGGCTCGTGTATTCGCGATCGCGTATGATTCGAGTTTTTCTGAAATAGTTCGTTTCCTATAGCATACACCAGGGATTCCCAGAGTGGTCGATATCCCTTGGGGTCGAAATCGTTTTCCCAGGGGTCAACATTAACGAAAACTGATTTTGGGTGTCAACGAGGTCTAAAAGTCGACCCCTATTAATTAACACGAGTTCTTATTTGACACTTTCAAGATACTGTATAAGTTGTGTTATGTGTACCAACTTCTTATAAGAATGACTAATATATTAGTAGGAAGTAACATTGTTGTGCTTTTTACGTAATTTGTATTAATAATTATTAATTACACTTGATATTTACTGAATTATATGTATATTTATTTAATTTTGATGAGACAATGATGTCAAATTTACTCACTTAACCAACCGCAAAGTCTTTGAATGGGTATGTATTTTGTATCAATAGGAAAAAACTAGAGATAGGATTTTTAAAGTAATTTGGCTATGGGGGTCTGAGGTATCGGTTCATTTTGGAAAAGGGATCTCTTGCCCAAAATAGTTTGGAATACACTGTAAATAATCAATATCCGCAATGGCGGTAAAACATTTTTGCATTTAATTTTTTTTTTAATTTTTCGGCTTTTTCGCATACCAAGCTTAGTTTGTTCGTCCAATTTTTAAATATTATTTTGCGATATTATAGCGTACTCTGAACTGATATTTATGGTGCCCTTAAATTGTCTTATCAGTGTTCGGCGGTTAGTCTATTTTAATCTGACTCTGAATTAAAGTTTTTTTCCTTAATAAGTAAAAAATTTAGGATTATTATTATTACTTATAATAGAAATTCAGAATTGGGTATGTTGTCTACTTAATATTTGTATTGACCTAAAAATTAATATAAATAGGTAATATTTTAGAAAAAGACAAAAAAATATGTATTTTCGTAAATCGCTAACTCACCACCGACTTGATGTATGGATTTTTGTGAAAAAAAGTTTAATATTAGTGGAATATAGTTTTTTTTATTTAAATTAAGTAAGTTAAATTTTACTTTTCAGCATCGATTTAGTGCAAAATCTTCAGGTCATTTTAAAAGCTTTGATTAATTTGAGGTTATAGGCATTAGACCAATGTCGAATATTTTAATGAGAAACGTGTAGCAATATCTAAATGCTATCGATTTATCCTTACATAGGGTTTTTGTTTCAACTTAAGACAAAATAAAATAGTTAGACTTATTTTGTTTTTTTTTAACAAAATGAAGAATTTTTATGAAGGATGGAAACTTACAATAAATTAATTTACTAAGGTGTACTAAAATAACCAAAATATTTTAACTCAAATAGCAGAGAAATTGGGTAAATTATTTCACAAAATAACCCATTAAAGATCGATAAATTACAATTTCTTTCAATAAAATGGGTGCTGCCTATTACAATTTGATTTAAAAGTTCGTTACGTTTTTGATAAGAAATAGTTTTAAGAGTTTTTTTACTGTTATTTTTGTGTTAAGTAAAAATTAGTGACAGATGCAAATTTTGTTTATGGCTACAAATTATTATAAACATAATTAAACAAAAAATAAACTCGAGTTGTTTATGTAAATTTTTTGTTTTTAATTTATACACAGCTCCACTCACTAAAAACAGATATTAACAGATATAACCGAAAATAGATATTTTAATAAACTGAGCACGACTTGATTTTCTATTATTGAGAAAAAGTTAAGGAAAATTATTTTCTCTATCGACCGTCGAATCCGTATATAAGTACAAAACGTTTTAGGGAGAGGGCACACTGGCTACTTTTAAAATTCAGAATTCAAAATTATATCACGTAGGCCAACCTGTGGCTCTTATGACATACTCTATGACGTCATGACTCTACCACCGGTTCGGAAAGCGGAGTCTGCTGAGAAGAGCCGGCAGCGATCGGCTTTTAAGCCTGTTTTCACAATTAGCTCTGTTTGGCGCAGTGGGCGAGCGGCCGCTTTCTTTACCGTATGGTGTATGATGTCGCAGGTTTGAATCTCACCCGCGAAGTAGTGACAGTGCGCTTTTCTTGTTTGTTTGTTTTTAATGATTTTTTTGCATAATTTTTATTATGCAAAAATAATATTGCATAAATATTATATAATTGCATAAGTTGATAAAAAATGCTATGCAGCTATCTTTACCGCGGCAGTCTCCGAGTGCCACTTAATTTTTTTATGGCTTTTTGCGACTGCATCGCGACTCAAACGCGTTCAATCGTAAAAACACCAAATCGCGCGATGTAGCGATTCTGCGATATTCGATCGCTGATTTCTGCGTTTGATGCACGATTTCAGCGGTAGGAAATAGCAAAATTGCTAAAAACGCCGATCGCTGCCGCTAAAAGTGGCCAATGTGCACTCTCCCTAATATGGACACTTTGAGTATTAAGGTTGATTATACGGGTCTGCCCGCGAAATTCAAATTTAATTTGGTTTTTCGCAGTTTGTAAACTAATACGACAAAGTAAGCTTATGGCATTCTAATTGCGCCAATGGCAGTACCATCTTCACAGGTTTATATAAAAATCTTTACTTGAAAGTGACCAATTTAAGAAATTAATCAATATATCGAGTTGGACGTGAGTTACTCACAAAGTCGATAATCTGACTAATTTCGTAAAGATTATTTTAAAAACCTGTGAAGATGATACTGCCATCGTCGCTATTAGAATGCCAAAAGCCTACTTTGTCGTATTCATAGTTTACAAACTGCGAAAAACCAAATTACATTTGAATTTCGCGGGCAGACCCGTATAATCCACCTTAAACCAACTTAATACTCATAATTTGGACAGCGCTATTTTGAAAAGTAGGTAGAACTAAAAGATTACCACAATAGAGAAGAACGGGTGCCGACGGCGGGAATGGGCTAGTTTGCATTTTTGGAAGTTCCCCTCATTGTGGAAACACTGGATACACAGTATAGTATCTATTGTATTGTAAACTTGTTTTAAATAGAGCAACCGCCGAGTTTCTTGCTGGTTCTTCTCGGCAGGAAAGGCATTCCGAACCAGGCAGTGGTAGACTCATCGACGATTCAAAAGCACTTGTAAAATAGTTTATATGAATAAAAAATATTTCTATTCTATTCTATTGAAATAAGGCAACATAATTCTCTTCTAATTAGAGTTGTCTATTATTTCAGAGATTAAGTTCATAACATTATAATCACTTTTAAAAAATTATATTAGAGGACTGCTAAACCGTCTATCCGTGTTATACTGCTTCAAATAAGTCAAAGATTGCGTGAAAGAAAGCTCTTCAGGAGAAAGTGGCCTGCCTCGGAACTCGTCCTCAATTTCTTGCAATGTCCTATCCTTAGTCTCTGGGAGGAATATCAAAGACACCAACAGACAGTATCCCACAACGCAAGCGTACAAAATGTACGCTCCGTAAATGTCTATGGTTTTGAATAAATAAGGTACGGTCTTCACCGTTATGAACAGATTGAATGACAGGAAAAGGACGCTTATTCCACCAGCCAAACTTCTGTATTCTAAGGGGAAAACTTCTCCAGCAATGATGAATGGCAACGGCACTGTACCAGTTGCTATGGAGAACATGTGAATATGGATGAGGACAGTTCCAATGGCCGGGTGGTCAAAAGGCAGGAGATTATGACCTTAGCAGTACGTGTAAGCTGCTATAGAGAGAAACGCAACTAAATTGAGCCCTACTGTTGCTGCCAACATTGTCCGACGCTTGACTTTCCTAATTACGAAGATGGCCATGCTATTCGAAAGTATTCTCTGAATATCAAGAGTGATCATCATAAGAGGAAAATTCGCTCCGGGTCCAATAATTTTCGTCAAAATATCGATTGTGTAAGCGGATATGACGTTCGCGCCCGCCCATTGTCCTAAAGTGTAAATGTGGATCATTATGAAAATCGGTTTGTAGAACTCTCTCTTGCGCATAGTCGTGCTTATATATGCTAAATTACTCCGTAATTTCTTTCCTAATGTGTCTGACACCTTCTCAAACTCTTTAGCTTCTCGTATCATTTTGCTAGTCTCTATCATTTTGGCTAGTTCATCGTCTTCGCTGTCACCTCTGAGCCAGTGAAATACTTTTCTGCACTCATCGTATCTCCCTTGGTCGGCCAGCCAACTCGGGGATTCTGGAGAGTATATCACTATCAATAAATCCCCGAAAACTACGAATGCGATCACCAAAGCAGTCACTTGCCAAGTGAGGAAGGATCCGAGGGTGTGGACACAAAGTACTCCTGTCGCTATGGATAAGGATATGGCTGTGAGGAAGGCTCCTCTATTGTTGGGGCTGGTGTATTCCGCTATTAACACTGGGCCAAGAGAAGCGCTCATGCCCATGGCGAGGCCTTGCAGCAGTCTGGCTATGAGGAGTGTCTTTATGTCCTGGGCGAGGATGATGCAGAACCAGCCAAGGAGCATTGGCGCTAAGCTGACTAGATTGGCGGTTCTTCTGCCGTACTTCGCCATTATGGTCGGCACTATGAAGTTACCGGCTACGAGGGCGAATCCCAGAATCGAAGCTGTAATAAAAATTTTGATGTCTGACAAGCTACTGAGTTATCTATTCTATAGAATTGCGACTGTTTTTTACCGGACTATGATACCTATAGGTACGGGTGAAGCTGTGATAGCCTAGTGGCACTGCAATCTCCTATTCGGGGGGTCGCGCTTCGATCGTGGGCACGCACTTCTGGCTTTTCTAAGTTATGTGCATTTAAGAAATTAAATATCACAAGCTTTAACGTTGAAGGAAAACATCGTGAGGAAACCTGCACATCTGAGAGTTCTTCATAATATTCTCAAAGGTGTGTGAAGTTCGCATTGGGCCAGCGTGGCGGACTATGGCCTATAACCCTTCTCTGAGAAGAGATCTGTGCTCAACAGTGGGCCGTTGATGGGTTGTTGTTGATGATGATAATAATATACGAAACACACCAGAAACGAGCCCTAAGGAGAAGCCAATCAGTTTTAAATAAAAAAAATCATATTAATATGAATTACAATGAGGTATGCTTTTGTGGAACTTCCCCTCATTGTGGAAACACTGCATACATAGCATAGTATCTATTGTATTGTAAACTTGTTTTGAAAAGAGCAACCGCCGAGTTTCTTGCTGGTTCTTCTCGGCAGGAAGGGCATTCCGAACCAGTGGTAGACTCATCGACGATTCAAAAGCACTTGTAAAAATTAGCTGTCTGTAAAGTCGGTTTACGGACGATAGTTTTACGTGATAACGTCATAAAGAAACATTGATGAATGTGTCACAAGCCAACGCTTGGGCCGATCGTGCCTCTCTATCGCTTGTTCCGCGCTCTCGCTTGCACGCTCAGTCTCAGGCGGAACGTGACACTTTGTCGTGCGTGCAGCCGGTGTTCATCGATTTATAAGACGTTATCACGTCAAAAAGTTTATTTGGATAAAAAATATTTTTATTCTACTCTATTCTATAATTTAAACCCTACCTATCCAGGAGCCGGCAGCGTCGTCTACCGGTATGCTGGATTCAGGCCTCCGCAGCTGCGGCACCAGGATGGCCGCGTACCCGATCAGCAGGCCGTGCGCGGCCATGTTCACCGACACTCCGACCGTCACGAAGCACTGAAATTACTATATATATGTCGGAGCAGGTATCCACGTCGGCAACAAAGTCAGACATATTTGCTGCGCAACGAGGAAAGGTAGCGTGGAAAGATTACTTAATTACTTAGGATGTTTACTGTTCGAACAAAGTACCCTCAAAAGCCCCTCTTGTACATTTATTAGCTATGGACCAGAAGCGGGAATTTTTACTCAAAACTAATCAGACTTTAATCTAATCCTCACATCTAATCAATTTAACCACAACACGACAGACAAACCACCATCTGAAAGTGAGGGTAGTTATCAAGAATATCAAAGTATTAATTAATCATTTACACTGATCTAAGCGTACAGACAATATTATTTCGATTAGGGACCGATTGCTATCGCAATCCCTCAATCAATATTTATACGAATTTGATTAAACTAATTTTAATAAATAAAAGGAAACGGAAATCAAAACAATACTTTACATAATTTAAACAGAAATCAATTGCGCCCACTTAAACTATCTATATATATCTATCTATCTATTTATTTCTATTTAAATAAAAAAGGAATTGCTGTTAAAATCCAATTTATGCGGTACCTCGATCATCGTTCATTTTTACGAACATTTTTTGCGAAAATGAACCTTAAAGCCCTTTGCCCCAAGGGCGAATTTAAACGGTTCATTTTCGATGGCTCATCGAAGAAGCCTCGAAAATGAAAGCATAAATGTCGCCTAAATCCCTTAGGGAGGATTAAGACGGTTTATTTTCGCAAAAATGAACGATGAACGAAGCACCGTCTAAATTGGGCTTTAAGGCGCAGTTACACAAAGATAGTTTTTTGAACGCGAGCCACATTTTCTACACTCGAATTCGAGCATCGCTTACCTATGTCATATTATAATCCTACTATCCTATCCTACTAATATTATAAATAGGTATGAAAATTTGTGAGGATGGATGGATGGATGGATAAACATCCATCAAACAAACGTTACTCTTTCACGCCACGACAAATGAACCGATGGCTGTTGGAACAGAGATAGCTCAGATGAATACCCAGAATTAGCACAGGCTATATTTTGTCCCGGGAAATTAAAGAATTCCCGCGGGAATTAATAAAACTTAATCCACGCGGACGAAGTCGCGGGCATCATCTAGTGTATAATAAATAATGTAGGTAATATAGAATCGCGGGCGAAAATTGTATTGAGAGTTATCGTATAGGATAATCGCATACGATTTCTAGGCGCTCGAATTGTGTAACTGACCTTCGACATTTTGCACGATTACTCAAAAACTATTATACAAAAATAAATAAAAATCTGTTTTAGAATGTATAGGTAAAGCACTTTAATATGATACCCCACACGGTGGGTATAGTTATCTTACTTTGAAATTTCAAACCTCCGATTTTCTCCCTTTTTTAATAAAACTGTAAATAATTTTCAATTTTTTTTATTCCAATAATGTTTGTAGCGGACATTGGATTGATGTGCTGAGCGAGCATTTTGTCGATCGAGTTTTATTAAACGTTTTGAACTGGCTTCGAGTCAGTTGTCCCTTACCGGCCGCACACATCACACTATTCCACTGTAGGGTTTAGTAATTTTGTAATTTAATATTAATTAATAAACTATTAGGTTAAAATGTTAAACTCAAACCAGTCGCTAATAAATAATCAACCAAGGTGGTCAAAAGTGGTGGAAAAGTCAAAAGTGAACCTTATACCCATAAACATATGGTCCAAAATCGTAGCCGGATCAAAGCAAGTCACCTTCTCGCCGATCGCCGCTCGACGCGCTCACTATTAGAACAATAGATCTTAGTACTCCGTAATAATGACTACTCCAGCGGAGCAAGCAATAAGCATTCTAGAAGATACGGCACAGGTATTCCAAAAGGCTAAAATAAATATAAAAAAATGCCCTAAAGAGCGACTAACAAAAGGATACATCGAAGCAAGGATAAAATCGATCGATGAATACTGGGTTACGTTCAAGCAAGCCCATCAAGACTTGGTGAAGTGTACGACGAGAGAACAACGAGGCAACTTACCCTACTTCGTCCAAGAAGAATTTTATGTACAAGAGGACGTGTACCTATATTTACAAGGCTACCTCAAGGATTTGCTGGCGATAAAGGAAAATGCCGGTCGTCGAAGTTCGAGTGCCATCGACCCATCACCGTCACCATCTCACGTGCTAGCCCGGCTGCCCAAAATACAGTTACCGACGTTCGACGGCAAGTATGAAGATTGGCCTACGTTTAATGATTTGTTTTTATCCTTAGTACATACAGACTCTTCTCTAAACAATGTGCAAAAATTACATTACCTTATAACTAGTATCATAGGGGAGGCAGCAGCTTTATTAAAGAATATTCAGATAACAGAAGATAACTACTCCCTCGCCTATGATATACTAAAAAATAGATATGGCAATAGGCGGTTAATAATTAATTCCCTTTTAAAGCGACTTTTTTCAATACGTAAAAGCACTATACAGTCCGCTCAACACTTAAAGTTAACATTAGACACTACCAGCGAAATTATAAATAGTTTACGTAATCAAAAAATCGATACTGACTCTTGGGATCCGATTTTAATATTTCTCACGGTACAGAAACTGGACCCAGAGTCTCATAAACAATGGGAAGATTTTGCACATAAAGATAACGTTGATGAATTACCGACGTGGGAGGATTTAAAAAAGTTTCTCGAAACTAAAGGAGAATGGGCGGTTTCGTCCCCAGTGGTGTATCAAGTTGTGATATATGTCATTTGAAAGGTCATGATAATAGCTTCATTTTATTGTATGACACCAACTGTGAGACTCGTGCAGGGAAAGAACTATGTTATTTTTTAATTTTTTATTATCTTCTTCTTTATCAACCGATAGACGTCCACTGCTGGACAAAGGTCTCTTGCATGGACTTTTACAGGCCTTAGTCTAGCGCCGCCTGAATCCAGCGGCTCCCTACGACTAATTGACGGGATTCTGCCCACACTGCACTTCCCGGTGCCGGGTCGCCACTCCATCACCTTGGGACCCCAACGACCATCAGCTCTTCGAACTATGAGCTCCGCCCATTTCCACTTCAATTTCGCGACTCGCTGGGCTATGTCGACTTTGGTTCTCCTACGGATCTTCTCATTTCTGATTTGATCTCGCGAGGATACTCCGATCATAGCTCTCTCCATCGCCCGCTGAGTGACCCTGAGCCATATTCTTATGAAGGCCACAGTTAGCGACCATGTCTCTGATCCGTAAGTCATCACTGGCAACAGGAACTGTTCGAAGACTTTCGTCTTCAGGCACTGAGGGATTTTGAACTAGAAGACATCTCGGAGCTTCTCCAACGCTGCCCAGCCGAGTTGGATTCGGCGGTTGTTCTCTTTTTCGAAATTAGACCTACCTAGCTGGACTGTGTGTCCCAGGTATATACACTCGTCCACAATTTCGATTGCAGAATTCTCAACGAATACTGGGTGGAGCGGAGCATGAGCATTGGACATGATTTTCGTCTTGCTCATTATTATTATTTATAATAGGCTACGCAGCTGTCGCTGATGCACCTAAATCACTTGCTGTGCTTAGAGTTTCCAATGTTATGGCAGTCTAATCTGTTTTTAAATTCATTAACTGACTTTGACGTCACTATTTCTTTAGGCAACTTATTCCATATATGTACCACTCTGTTTGTTAGATAGTGCTCATGTTCATTTTCAGGCCCACCTGTTGAGAAACCCTGCTGAGATCGTTGAGCATAGTATTGAGGTATCTCAGAGTCTGCTATGACTACTATGTCATTGGCAAATCGCAGGTGAGTGATGTACTCGCCGTTTATGTTGATGTTAAGTCCGTTTCAAACCAGAATCTTAAAGACGTCCTCCAACGCAGCGGTAAAGAGCTTCGGGGAGATCATTTCTCTCTGTCGCACTCCACCCTGTGAGTGGATTGGCCTCGTAGTCTGGTCCATCGTACGTACGTACTGACATAGTTGCGTTTTCATACAAGCACTTCAACACTTGGATATACCGGCAGTCAATCTGGCATCTCTGCAGCGACCTCAATACAGCCCAAGTTTCCACCGAATCGAGGGCTTTCTCATAGTCCACAAACGCTAAGCAAAGTGGCCGGTTATGCTCTTCCGTCTTTTATAGATAACCTACCGCAGCGTATGAATGTGATCTATTGTGCCAAAGCCTTTTCGGAATCCGGCTTGTTCGGGAGGCTGGAAGTCTTCAAACCTACGAGAAAGGTGATTAGTAATGACTCTCAAGAACAACTTATAAACCTGACCCAGGAACGAGATGGGTCTATAATTCTTAAATTTTTTTGAAGAACCGTTATGCCCTCGTGAATGACGGAATTGAACAATCGCTTAAAATCTTGTACTGGTTTTCTACCCGCTTTCAGGAGTTCCGCAGTGATTCCTTGAGCTGCTTGAGAACCATACTAATCCCGTATAGGCTGACGTCTGGGATATCTTCGGTCAGTTTGGCTCTGGGATCTTTGGCCAAATCTTCAAGAGGTTTTTGTGTCGTGGTAGGTATATAACTGTTCATAGAACTTCTCAACCTCTCCCAAGATCTCAGGTCGGGAAGAGACGAGACGACTGTCCGATAAACCGATCTCTCGCGAACACTTAGCCTCTGTTTCGCTCAATGGTATCTTTAATACACTTGTTATTAAAGACACGAAGGTCACGAGTTTGTGCCGTCGAGATATGCCTTTCAATCCTCTGGTAGGCAGCCGCGTCTGCCGATGACTGCAGCCTTATCTGTTGTCTCTCCTCCACGAGCTTGAGAATATGCTCATAGAACTTTTCGGTTCTTTTCCTCCGATGGGTCTTAAAGAATTTAGAACCAGATTATGGACAGTTTTCATGACCCTGTTGTTTAGATCGGCCCCAGAAACGCAGTCTGCTAGGCAATCGAATCGGTTCTACAGTTCGAGTTGGAAGCTTTCGGGGTTTTGGATATGAGCACGAGAAGGTCGGAGAGTTGACTTCACCAGTCTGGCCCTTTCCAGCTTTACATTAATATTCAACGTGCCTCTTGCCATCCGGTGATCGCTCCCGGTTTTCACCCTATTGATCACAGGGACATCATCATACTCGTACTAATATTATAAATGCGAAAGTGTGTTTGTCGGTTTGTTCTTCAATCACGCCGCAACAGAGCTACGTATCGACGTGATTTCTTGCATGGGTATAGTTGAGGACCAGAGAGTGACATAGGCAACTTTTATCCCGGAAAATCAAAGAGTTCCCGCGGGATTGTAAAAACTAAATCTACGCGGATGAAGTCACGGGCATCAGCTAGTTGAATATATGCCGCTTGGTCGACATAAGGAATAAAAAACCGTATAATCTAAAAAACACTGTCTTAAGACTTTCACGGGCTTAGAAAAATTAAATGATTTCTAGTTCTTTCCCTGCACGTGTCTCATAATTGGTGTCATACAATAAAATGAAGCTATTAACATGACCTTTAAAATGACACATATCACAACTTGATACAGTCTGGGGACGCAACTCATACAAAGGTGCCCATTCTCCTTTAGAACATTAGAATTAGTAACCCCCACAACAAGTAAAGAGAAGCCTACTAGGGAGAAGGTATTTCACGTAGTCAAGCAAACTAAGTCATGCGTCCGATGTAAGGGTGACCACACTTTGAGTCACTGTGAGGATTTTTTAAAAATGACTCCAGTGGACAGAGGTCTTTATGTAAAGGAGAATAAAATTTGTTTCAACTGCCTTTTTGAAGGTCATAGGTCGTCTAAGTGCAGGTTACCTGCGCTGTATACTTGTAAAATTTGCCGTAAACGCCATTCCAAACTACTCCATCAAAAAAGGTCAACAGGTACGTTGGATAAGCAAGAAACTACTCAACCGACAGCATCTAATGAACGAAGTGGAGAGATAGTGCAAGTTAACACAAGAATAGATCCTGTTAACGATGAACCAACAAATGTAGCCCTACTGGCTCCGGCTCTCGTGAAGATACGGGATGACTATGGACACACTACTGTAGTAAAGGCTCTAGTGGACACAGGATCACAAGCAAGTTTTATAAGCGAAAGGGCAGTACAAGCATTACGACTGAAAAGGACAAAAATCAATGGTACGATTACGGGTATTGAATCAACACGAACCACTGTAAAGCAAGCAACAGAGTTATACGTCTTACCAAGACAAGAAGAAGAATTCAAGATCAAGACGTATATCATGCCAACGCGACTCACCTCACAATTACCAACAAGAACTATTTCCAACAACACCTGGCCGCACTTAGAAGGTCTCGTTCTGGCAGATCCAAGCTTTAGTCAATCAGGACGAGTAGATATGTTGCTCGGTGTAGATGTATGTGCCAAAATTATGAAAGGTGAAATTATTAAAGGTCCTCCAGGAACTCCATGCGCGCAGAACACAAGCCTGGGTTGGATCCTATTTGGCACTGTACAAAAGACTCAAGGAGATGAGATTATAAGCATGCACCTGAATCTGGATCTGGATAATATGCTCAAGAATATGTGGGAACAAGATATAAATGAAATAAGAAGACCCACACCAGAAGAAAGAAAATGTGAAGAAATATACAAAGCTACAACCACCAGAACAGATGAAGGACGATACATTGTAAAATTACCAAGAAAAACAGAACAGCTACAATGTATTGAAGGAAATACAAGAGAAATTGCGCTAAGAAGATTAATTCAATTAGAAAGAAGATTTGATAAGGATACAAGTTTAAAGAAGGAATACGTTAAGGTTATGGAAGAATACATAGACATGGATCATATGGAAGAAGTGCCAGAAGAAGAAATCAACAATCCATCTGTGTATCTACCACATCATGCAGTAATCAAAGCTGAAAAAGAAACAAGCAAGGTCAGAACCGTTTTTAACGCGTCGCAGAAAGGTCACAATCAAGTCTCTCTTAATGATGAGTTATTAGTTGGTCCTCAACTACAAGATGATATGAGAACTTTAATTTTAAGATGGCGAACGAAGAAAGTGTGCTTCGTTGCAGACATAGCAAAAATGTACCGCCAGATCATGGTAAGCAAAGAAGATGCTGATTTGCAAAGAATTCTCTGGCGCCAAGACAAGAAAGAACCTGTTAAGGATTATCGACTTAAAAGAGTTACGTTCGGGACAGCATCGGCTCCTTACTTAGCAGTCCGAACATTACACCAAGTTGCTGAGGATGAAGGCCAGAATAATCCTGATGCAGCGGTAGTAATTAAACAAGACTTTTATATGGACGATCTTATGTCTGGAAAGGATAATCTTGAAGAAGCTATCAAGATTGCAAGGGATATAGATTCAATATTGCGAAAGGGAGGCTTTGTTTTGCAAAAATGGTGCTCTAACAACGTGGAATTCCTGAAACAATTTGAACCTACTCAAAGAAGTTCCAAAGTAAAACTAGACATAACCATCGATGGTAGTATTCGAGCACTTGGATTACAATGGAACATGGGAACAGACAAATTCCAATATAATCTAGACTTACCTGCCGTAGCTGATCCAATCACGAAGAGAACAATCCTCGCTGATATACAACGTCTGTTTGATCCGCTCGGCTGGTTAGCGCCTTCCATTCTATCTGCAAAGTTGCTAATTCAAAAATTATGGCTACAAGGCATAACGTGGGAAGAAGAAGTAAATGAAATGATTGCTGAAGAATGGCTCGATCTAAGAAATAGTTTCCAAAACTTAGCTGGTATTGAGATAGATCGATGGCTCCAAACAACTGAAGACCTGATGACGGACATTACAGTTCACGGGTTCTGCGATGCCTCTAATAAAGCCTACGGTGCAGTCGCCTATATGAGGGTAAAAACCTCCGATGGAGAAGTGAAGACTACAATCATCGCAGCTAAAACACGCGTGGCCTCGACTAAATCTAAATCCTTACCTCGTCTTGAACTCAACGCTGCGGTGCTACTTGCTGGTCTTCTGAAACAAATAAAGGAATCTATGAGAATACCTGCCGGTCAGATATACGCGTGGACGGACTCCACTATAGTTTTGTCCTGGCTATTCGGAGACCCTGCAAGATGGAATACTTACGTGCGTAATCGCGTGGTTGAGATCCTCGAAGACATAGGCAATCACAATTGGTATCATGTCCAATCGCAAGACAATCCTGCCGATATCGCCTCAAGAGGAATGTCATTAGCAGACCTGAAAGAATACAAAATGTGGTGGAAAGGACCTGAATGGTTAAATAATGAAGAGATCGAATACTGCAGACCGAAGAACGTAACTACAAACCTGGAAAGAAAGGAAATTATAGAAGTAAACCTGAAAATAGAAAATGAAAACACAAGTATAATTGCAAAATTTGAAAGTTGTGATAACTTAACAGAACTACTAAAAATGATAATTTACAGCAAAAGATTTTTAAAAGGAAAGAAATTGCAAGATAAAGACACAGCTATTACAACAAAAGAATTAGATGAAGCGTTAAAAACATGCATTAAGCTAACACAGCAACAAAGTTTTAAAGAAGATACAAATAATTTAAAGAGTAATGGAAAAGTACAAGCAAAAAGCAAATTAAAAACCTTACAACCTTACCTTGATGATAAAGGAATCCTCAGGGTGGGCGGTAGGTTGCGCCATGCAGATCTAAACGAAGATGGTAGACACCCTATAATACTAGATCATGATACTTACCTTTCGAAGCTCGTTGTCGCCGACGCGCATTTGAAGACGTTGCACGGTGGACCGCAGCTGATGTTGGGATACTTACGGCAAAAATACTGGATCCTGAAAGCAAAAAATTTGGCAAAATTAAGGTTTAGAAAATGTTTAATATGTGCCAGGCAAAATGCAACAGTAAAATCGCAACTCATGGGAGACTTACCTCGTGAAAGAGTGACTCCATCAAGACCATTTTTACACAGTGGCGTGGATTTCGCTGGCCCATATTCAGTACTGGCGTCAAGAGGTAGAGGAATAAGAACCAGCAAGGCATACATATGCATATTCATTTGTATGTCCACAAAGGCGATTCACCTAGAACTCGTTGGAGATATGACGTCAGATAGTTTCATCGCCTGCATGAGAAGATCTGTCAGCCGGCGCGGGAAATGTGCCCACCTGTGGAGTGACCAAGGTCGATCTTTTTTTGCAGCTAACAAAGAACTTGCAGCAGCCTGGGCAGAAGCAAAGTTACAATTTGAAGGTGACATTTCAGAATCTTTAGCTCTTGACGGCACCCAATGGCACTTTCTACCAGTTTACAGTCCTAATATGTCTATGTCAAATAGAAGCTTGTCTGAATTCCAGACCTCTAAGCCCCATAGATGAGTCTGATATAGATAACAAGACGCCTTTAACCCCAGGACATTTTTTGATTGGCGAAGCCCCAATTACCGTTCCGAATCCCAATCTCCAAGATATACCAATCAGCTACTTATCCAGATGGCAACACCTGCAAAAAATGTTGTCAGACTTTTGGCGAAGATGGCAATTGGAATATCTGTCTAGATTGCAACAAAGGTATAAGTGGATCAAGAAGGAAAAAGAATTTGATATCGGACACATAGTACTTATAAAAAGCGACAATCTTCCACCTGGGAAATGGATGCTGGGTCGCATCACAGACAAGCATCCTGGTAGTGATGGTATTACTAGAGTCTATAGTGTCAAGAGTGGTGACCGTATAGTGCAAAGATCTGTATCGAAACTATGTCCCTTACCGATAGACATTAATTAAGTTGTACTAAATAATTGTAAGTTTAAGATGCTATATTTTGTGTAAACGATTATTGTAACCGAACTTGCCTGCTCAGTGGAATTCTATGTTTGTTTAAGAAAATCACATTCTATGTTTGTTTAAGAAAATCACATTCTATGTTTATTTAAGAAGTTTAAGATCTTTGCTAATTTATCATTTGATATTGTATTTACTTAATAGCATTCAATTCAATTATTGTCACACATATGAAGCTAGAAATAAGATAATTTTTTCATATAAGTTGCAAAATATGTTTTGTTACTGCCTAACGTGATTTAGTATATCAATGTAACTTGTTTATTATAAAGGACGCTGCGGGTCCTTTGGTGGGCGGCATGTTCAATTGTTAATTCATATGTAGGTGTTTTGCATTATGTTAAACTCAAACCAGTCGCTAATAAATAATCAACCAAGGTGGTCGTGTTTCTCTGATCTAAAGTGAAAAGTCAAAAGTGAACCTTATACCCATAAACACGGAGTAACTTCTTTTAACAAGCCCTATAACCTTGATAGAGAACACGGCGCTGCATACGGAGTAGTAGAGAGATTCCCACATTGGTGACGCAAGAATCCTTCTCTAAACTGGTGACCACCGCGTCGGACTATCAAGGTTACACGTGTAAACGAATTTGCGTCGTTGCGTTTTTAAGGCGGTCGGTTCTACGAAAAGGGCAACTCAACTGATGTGGACAGTGTTTTAAGTTAAATAAAGACATTAATTAAATTCAGTGTAAATTCGCGAAAGACTTTAAAAAAATGACGCAACCAGCGACCGTGGTGAAAATTAAAGATTCGGGACTAGCATCCATATCGCTAGCATCCAAGATCCCGGAGTTCTGGACAGACCAGCCCAGGGTCTGGTTTATTCAACTGGAGGCGATACTGGCACCGCAGAAGCTTGGCGATGACACCAGGTACAATATGGTGGTAGCGAAGTTAGGCAAAGAGGTCATACAGCAGGTGACAGACATCCTGGTTAACCCGCCCGAGGAACGGAAGTACAAGGTACTCAAGGACAAACTCCTGGAAATTTACGAGGAATCCGAGAATAGGCAGATCCAGAAGCTGATAGGAGAGATGGAGCTGGCAGACCAGAAGCCCAGTCACTTACTCAGGAGGATGCAGGATCTCGCGAGAGGCAAGATAAGTGATGATACGTTAAGCGTTCTATGGCAAAAATTATTACCAGCAGCTGCCCGAGGAGTTCTAGCTGCAACCGAGGCCAAAAGCTTAGACCGTCTAGCAGTAATAGCGGATAAAATTATGGAGAACATGAGGCCGCAACCTGTCGCCGAGGTAGTGACGAAAGACACAGCGTCGAACACTACGTCGGTGTTGGCAGAAATAGCTAAGCTCAGCGCGAGGATAGACCAGATGGACCGTTCCAGGTCAAGTTGGCGAGGAAATCGAGGTCGCGGAAGGTTCCGCGGACGTACACGTTCCCGAGAGAGAGACAGCAGCAGGTCGAGACGAACACCTGATAGCCCGGACTGGCTATGTGTACATCACTATAGGTACAAAGGAAGGGCCAACCGATGCGAGCAGCCATGTAGCTGGAAGAAAAGTCAGGAAAACTAGAGAAGATGCAGGTAGAACCGGTGGGTACCTGCGTCGAATTAGGAAACCACCGTTTATGCGTCACAGACAAGGACAATGGTATGCGATATTTGATCGATACAGGAGCAAACATATCAGTGTTACCTAAAACTCATAGATCCGTGCGTAACAGTGCAGTGAATGAAAAGTATAAACTTTACGCCGCGAACGGTAGTGAAATACAGACATACGGTACCAAAACTTTAGTGTTAAATTTAAACTTGGGTCGTGCTTTTAAATGTACCTTTGTGATAGCCGATGTAAAGCAACATATTTTAGGGGCGGATTTTTTGTCTAAGTATAACTTGTTAGTAGATTTAAGGAACAAACGATTGTTAGATCAAGAAACTAATTTATACGTCGTTTCTACAATAGTTAACTCGGACCATACGTCGATTTTTACTATAGCCGAGTCTCATCCTTGTTATTCTCTCCTAAGTAGGTTCCCTGAATTGACTAAGCGACATTCAAAGAACCACCACGTCACAGCGTGAGACATCACATCGAGACTACAGGTCCGCCAGTACATGCGCGCCCAAGGCCACTACCACCAGACCGATATAAAAAGGCAAGAGAAGAATTTCGCCTTATGCAGGAAATGGGTATTTGCCGCCCGTCGAAGAGCGCGTGGGCGAGCCCCCTACACGTAGTACCTAAAAAAAGATGGAAATATAAGGCCGTGCGGAGACTACAGAGCGCTAAACGCTATAACAAAGCCCGATAGATACCCGATTCCTCACATAAGAGATTTTACGTTTATTTTAGCGGATAAGAAAGTATTTAGCCGTATCGATATCAACAGGGCGTATCACTTTATTCCGATAGCGAGGGAAGACGTAGAAAAAACCGCGATTATTACAAATTTCGGTTTATATGAATGGCCATGTATGTCTTTCGGTCTTAGAAATGCCGCGCAGACTTTTCAACGTTTTATGAATAATTATGTTTTACAGGATTTAGAGGCAAATTTTCAGCAAAATAACCCCGAATACGCGAAGTATAAAACGGAATTCGTTTTTTCGTATTTAGACGATTTAATAATAGCTAGTGAAAATAGAACTCTGCACGAAAAACATTTAGAGGCTGTTTTTGAAAGATTACGGGAAGTAAGTTTAACGATTAATTTAGCAAAGTGTGCGTTTTCGCAAGACAAAGTTGAGTTTTTGGGTCATGAGGTCTCAGCCAATGGCTTAAGGCCGCTGCCAAGCAAGGTCCAAGCTATTGTAGACTTTCCCAGACCAAAAACAGTCGAGGAACTTCGTAGATTTCTCGGCATGGTAAATTTTTATAGAAGTCATTTGCGCCAGGCAGCCCAATATCAGGCAGAATTAAATAAGTATCTTCACGGGGCAAAGAAGCGTGACAAAAGTTGTATAGTGTGGACAGAAAATGCTGTTCAAGCGTTCGAACAATGTAAGTTGGGCTTACAGAACGCCGCATTGTTAGCGTATCCGATTTCAGGTCAGGCGATTGCGATTATGGCAGACGCATCAAATAGTTGCGTCGGTGGAACGTTACAACAGAAAGTGAATGACGAATGGGTACCGTTAGGGTACTTTTCGAAGAAGTTGACTGACACGCAACAGAAGTATAGTACCTACGATAGGGAGCTTCTTGCGCTTTATTTGTCAGTGCAATATTTTAGGCACATGTTCGAAGATAGAGATCTCATATCGTATACAGATCATAAACCGTTAACTTTCGCTTTCAAAAAGCTAGGGAGTAGCAAGGAAACGCCGAGGAGAACCCGTCAGTTGTTATTCATTAGTGAGTTTACGACGGATATTCGTTATTTGAAAGGCGAAGAAAACGCGCCCGCAGACACGTTATCGCGGGTCGAAACGATTTCGTGCCCATCAGTACTCGATTTCGCTGAAGTAGCACGGGCCCAGGCGAACGATAAACAGCTCGCTGGAATGCTTGGAGCAGGAAACGGTAATACGAAACTAATAAAAATAGATTTGCCGAACGTACCTCAGTCGATTGTTTGTAACTTGCGAGACGATAAGGCTAGGCCATACCTACCGGAGCAGTTTAGGCGTACTGCATACGAGGCAGTTCATAATCTTAGCCACCCAGGCATTAGAACAACGTGAAGGATGGTAGCTAATAATTATTTTTGGCCTGGGATGAATAAGGATATAGGTATTTGGGCTAGGTCGTGCATAGAGTGCCAAAGAGCAAAGGTTCAGAGACACACTATGTCACCATTAGGACAATTCGAAAAGGTAGATAGGATGTGTCATGTACATATAGATATTACCGGTCCCTTTAACACTTCGGAGGAAGGATATAGATATTGCCTCACGATGATTGATAGGCAAACAGGGTGGCCGGAAGCATTCCCCATTAAGGATATTTGCGCAAAAACTGTAGCTAAACACGTCTACGAGGGATGGATCGTCAAGTATGGAATATTTTCTAGGTTAAGCTCTGATTGCGGTTTACAATTTGAAAGTAATCTCTTTAGACATCTGATGAAGTACCTAGGCGTACATAAGTTAAGGACGACACCGTACCATCCGCAAAGTAACGGTGCGATAGAACGTTGGCATCGTAGTTTTAAGGCCGCCTTAATGGCAAGGCTAACGAATAATAGGTCATGGGTCGATGAAATGCACACCGTGATGATGGGACTGCGTGCAGCACCGCGTAGCGACACAGGGGTAAGTCCCGCCGAGCTAACCTTTGGGCGAACTCTAAGGCTCCCTGGAGAATTCTTCGAACCATCGGATGGCAAAATAACGGACGGCGAGGAATACCTAAGGCAGTTGAAACAGGTAATTAGTAGCCTAAGACCAAAACCTGATACCCAAAGAGACTCCCGGACTATATTCATTCATCCAGCCTTAAAAGACTGCGAGAAAGTGTTTGTAAGAAACGATGTAATGAGGAAGTGTCTGCAACCCCCTTATGACGGGCCATATGACGTCATAAAGCGGTTGGACAAAGGGTATGTAGTACAGTTACCCAACAGGCAAGCACTTGTCTCCATTGATAGGTTAAAACCAGCGTTTGTCCTGGATGTTAAGAATTCACGACAAACGCCGGGTGAACCAGTAGTTAAGGAAACGCGTCGACTTAGCAGCGACGACATTTTGCCGACCCCAATTATAACTCGTACGACGCGCAGTGGTCGGGTCAGCAAAATGCCAGTTAGGTTTAGGTAGAATGCTAAGTGTAACAATTAAGATTATTAGTAATTATTGTGAAATGACCCCGATCCGCAAAATTTATTTTACATTAGAAGATAGAAGTAAATTTTATTATTGGGAGAAAATCTTGTTCATTCCACGTTCAGTAACCTGTTGTGCACGATGGGTAAACAGCAGAGCAAAGCGACTACAGTAGAAGAACAAGTTATCATAGCACAGAACGCGTCGACCGGAAATCAAGAGCTGGAAAGCAGCGTACGAATAGTTGGGAATATTACAATTGGGATTTTGGCACTTCTGACGCTCGTAATAATAATTTGGCTATTGCGTAAGTGTAACCAACATGCGAAACGTTGGGTGCGACGACAGTTGGACGGCGCGGGCTTAGCAACAGAGCAGCGTAGTCCTGCCGCAGCGACCCCGCCGCCTCCCGCCCAGGTAGTGGTGACGTCAGCCAAAGTAGTGTGATGCAATAGAGTATGTGCCGTGCGTCGAAAGTGAAACGAACAATGTAATAACATTATAAGGGTCGAGTCACATTAGAGTTGTTAGCTAAAGCGGATCTGGATCATTAATAGGGTTGTCAAAAATAAAAGTTGGTATAATTGTTGGAATAAATTTATTACTGTGTACCTAGTTTAAGATTTTTGTTTGTTAATTTTTATCAAGATAAAAATTTGGGGTGGTGTGATGTAGCGGACATTGGATTGATGTGCTGAGCGAGCATTTTGTCGATCGAGTTTTATTAAACGTTTTGAACTGGCTTCGAGTCAGTTGTCCCTTACCGGCCGCACACATCACACTATTCCACTGTAGGGTTTAGTAATTTTGTAATTTAATATTAATGTGCAATTGATTAAATATTTAAAGTCACGGAGTAACTTCTTTTAACAAGCCCTATAACCTTGATAGAGAACACGGCGCTGCATACGGAGTAGTAGAGAGATTCCCACATTGGTGACGCAAGAATCCTTCTCTAAAATGTTGGGCCACTATTATACACAACTATTCCAAATTTAATGTCAATAGCTTCAATAGTTTCTAAAATAATCGACTGTGACAGACGGACGGACGGAGAAAGTCTCACCATAAGGGTTCCATTTTTATCATTTTGGTACGGAACCCTAAACAATAGGGAAACCCCAAAAGAACAAATGAAAAATGGAAAAAAACAAAATCGGTAATTTTGTATGGGAATCACCACTTCGGATGACTTTTACCTATTTACCACTCCAAGACCTTGGGACCATCTGCATCGGCACTTTTGTTTTGCGACTCGCTAAGCTATCTCGGTTACTGTGGTTCTCCTGCGGATCTTCTTATTTCTGATTTGATCGAAGTTACCCTACATATTTTTCCTAATACACTACAGCTCTACCTCTACTAGTCTCAAATTTTTTATTTTACCTGCTTCTTGAACGGCGTAATCCATGATGCCTTTCTCCCCATTTTCAACTCGAGCACTTTTATGTAACCTTGTATGTTGTTATAGATATGTAATTTAACCAAAATATTACGTAGAGCAACTTTGTGTAGGTAATTTAATGAAGCACTTTTATTTTATAGAAAATTTTTCTTCTTGTCGACATGTTTTCCTCGCTCAATTTTAATATTTTTATGAATTTTTGTTGGTTATCAATATGGACATAAAAATTCTTGAACAGAAGTCGATTTTATTGCTCTTATTTAATTTTTATCTCGTAATCTTATCATGCATTTTATTTTAACATAATATTTACTGTCAATAAATAAATTCCATATCCCATACTATATAATTTAAATCTATTGTACCTACATAAAGTTGTATAGGTACAGTTGGTAACTAGGTATAAAATATAAAATTATGAAGGGTTATAAAAACGTATTTCAAAAGGACTATGCAAAAAAATTGTATGGATCCTGTCCCCACCCACCAACAGACATGGCACATGGCACTATTTTTAGTATTATCGACCGAGCGAAGCGAAGGTCTCTGAGTTTACTAGAGCGATTTGCACTTGTCCGTCCGTCCGTCTGTCACAGCCTTATAACTTCTGAATTACTGAACGTAATTACTTCAATTTTAGATATGATATGTAAACCGATGGCCTCCAGCCGAAAATGGCTTAAAAAGTTATAAAAATCTTTATTTCAGGGGGGCTCCCATACGAAATGGGGGGCTTTCAAAGTGGAGATTGTATTCGAGGCTAGATTTCTAAACCACTTTGTTTAAAAACTTGAAACTTACACATAATTTGAGTTATATTCTGTACTTGAACAACAAATACTAAGATTAGATAAATATTATAAAGAAACGAAATTATTTGAGTTTTAATGGGCATCAATGTTTTTAACAAAACTTCACTATACTGTTACTAGATGGCGCTGTCTTTAATATTGTAAATATGCATCCCATCCACGAAAGCAGATGACGATTGACATCATCAGATTGGGCGCGTTTTAATTACAATATAATATAGTTAAAACTACCTTATGGGAATTATGGGATACCGCGAGGTCTCAGTTCGGGGCGAACCACTAGTATTGACGTCCCACAAAGAGACTTTCAATCCGAAAATTATTAGGGGTTTAAAAGAAATACAAAAGAATGTACCTACGCACGCGCATGCACAGGCGACGAAAGGGCGGGAGATGGTCAGAGGGAGTGCGGGCAGCGCGCGGCGCGGTTTTTTCTCTGCGTCTCAGAAACGCGTCTGCGTCCACATTAGCTTTTTAAGTTTTTACTAGTTAGTTAATGCTCCTGAATGTTCATTTTAATTCAAGTTCGAGTTGCATGAAACCCCCAATCCGGTGGATGGTGGACGGTGGATGTCGTCATAGTAAAAAATCATGAGGCTGCCAAGATGTATTAACTGAGATACGTTTCAAATCTGTTGGTTCGGGACGGTTTTACGCATGGTCATTTATTCAACAGTTACTAACTTGTTTACTTTGGCTCTTTTGCTAGTTTGTTTAGATTCGGCTCATTTGGCACAAAAATCATTTCTAAAATAAGACCTTCAAACTTCAAACCAAGCTTAAAACTTATTAAATTGGAATAGACACAAATAAATAGGAACAAGAAAGCTTTAAAATCAATTAATTCTAACATTTATTTACGAAACATAACAATACAATTTTTAAAAATTAAAATAAATAATTAACAATAAATAAATACGTAGGTATTTATTTACAACATTTACAAGGTAGATACCTAGGTAGGAGGCTGATAGAATTACCTTAGGCCTTAGAGCATTCAACCAACTGCTCCTTCATCTTATTACACTAGGTGCTATCTTACATCAAGAGCAGCATCCAGTGTTCAGAGCTTTACTCTTATGACCCTTCTCACGATCCCGAGCAAGTTGAGCTCGAGTTTTGTTTAAAGGAGGTGGGCGAATTTCGACCCAGCATTTTTAAAAACCGTTCAGATTCAGAAAACATTTAATTTTAATTAATATTTTTCAGAGTATTTTTCTGTGTAAACCCCATATTTTTAGAAGATGGGGATCAACAATATAATTATCCACCAGTACACATTATAAATAACCGTTAGGTACATGGCAATACAAGTGAATATCTTTTTTCTCCCAACTTTATTTGATAGACTGATTAATTTTTTGTTAGTCTGGTTTACTGGTACAAGTATGAGAAGTTTGATTCGTGAACGTGGGCGTTCAGTGTTCAGTTCAGTTCGTCTGGGTCAGAAACTCTATGAAATTCGCCAATCTCCTTTGAGCATTTTACAAGTTTTAGCCTAAAACTTTGAGGTGTACCTATGTACCTATGTGTGTGGTATGTAGGTACCCGCCTCCAAGACGATCGCGCATGTACCTTACCTAGGTACCAATAGTTCTACATACCTAGGTATTCGGTAAGGAAACAGTAGATAAATTAACCTCAGCCTTTTCAGCATTCCGAATCAGTCGTAGTTGTAGTAGGGTATTGACTTGTCATTAGAGCCATAGCTCACAGGTTTGGTCGACATGAAATATTTAAAAAAAATGTTTTTTTTTTGTGATGGCGAGTAGAAACCGATTACTTAGGTCGCTACCATCGACTGCATCGTCACTTACCATCAGATGAGAGCGAAGTCAAGGACTATCTTGTCATGAAAAAAAATTAGATTTCAATTGTAGGTACACAATTTCTAAACTAAACCAAATTGATTAATCTTTTAAACCTGTTACTTCAGGTGGAGTTAAAACAAATTACTTAGCACAATTATCTACCTAATTACTGTCTTACTTGGTACAAAATATAACAATTATCACAGTAAAATTTAAAATACAGTATAGGTATCATATAACAGGACTACTACACCGTCTGTCCATATTAAATTGTTTCATTGAAGTCAAAGATAGAGTAGACTTCAGTTCCTCAGGAGACAGAGGTCTACCTCGGAACTCGTTCTCAATTTCTTGCAGAGTCCTGTCCTTAGTTTCTGGCAGAAAGAAGGCTGCTATTACCAAACAATAACCCACCACGACTGCGTACAAAACATACGCTCCGTGGATGCCAACATTCTTGAACAAATATGGAACAGTCTTCACTGTTATGAACAGGTTTGAAGACAGGAAAAGAACGCTGAGACCACCCGCCAAACTCCTGTACTCCAACGGGAATAATTCCCCCGCAATGATGAAGGGCAGCGGCACTGTACCAGTCGCTATCGAGAACATGTGGATGTGAATCAGGGCTATCCCAATGGCCGGATGGTCAAAAGGCAGCATATCATGCCCTTTGCAGTACGTGTAAGCGGCTGTTGCCAAAAACGCAAACAGATTGATCCCAACGGTGGCAAATAGCATTGTCCGACGCCTAACTTTCTTTATAACATAAACTGCCATGGTATTCGAAATAATTCTCTGAATGTCCAGAGTAATCACCATGAGGGAAATGTTCGCTCCAGTTCCAATAACGTTCGTAAAGATATCGATTGTATACGCTGCCAAAATATTTGCACCGGCCCATTGTCCTAAAGTGTAAATGTGGATCATTATAAAAATCGGTTTGTAGAACTCTCTCTTCCTCATAGTCGTATTTAGATACGCTAAATTACTTCTCATTTTCTTCACGAAAGTGTCTGACACGTTGGCTAATTCTTTGGCTTCTCTTACAACTTTGCTCGCTTCTATCATTTTTTCTAACTCATCGTCTTCGCTGTCACCTCTGAGCCAGTGAAATACTTTTCTGCACTCATCGTATCTCCCTTGGTCGGCCAGCCAACTCGGGGATTCTGGAGAGTATATCACTATCAATAAATCCGCAAACACTACGAATGCGATCACCAAAGCAGTCACTTGCCAAGTGAGGAAAGATCCGAGGGTGTGTACAAAAAGAACTCCTGTCGCTATCGTTAGCGAAATGGCTGTGAGGAAGGCCCCTCTATTCTTGGGGCTGGTGTATTCTCCTATTAACACAGGGCCAAGGGAAGAGCTCATGCCCATGGCGAGTCCTTGGAGAAATCTTGCGACGAGGAGTACGGTGATATTCGTGGCGATGATGATGCAGAACCAGCCGACTATCATTGGCGCTAAGCTGGCTAGATTTGCAGTTCTTCTGCCAAATTTGGCCATAATTGTCGGCACTATGAAGTTTCCAGCGACGAGAGCAAATCCCAGGATTGCGGCTGAAATAATACATTCAGGGCGTTAGAAAGGGTACCAGGTACCAGTGGTAGAATCAGAGTTCAACGACAAAAAATCACTTGTTTACTTCAATAAGAGTATACACCTAATATATGAAACTCCCGAAAGAATGGGACGTGGAACGAAGCGGGTAGTTCTGAAAACCCAGTCAAGGGGCACGCTCTTTCTGCTGCTCGTAATTGTGAACGACTCATATTGTTTTTTACTTTTACTTTGTATACTTGGCCGCAACGCCGCACCTTATGGTCTTGAGCTTTTTGAAGCTCTATCGTGATGCCATTTACTTAAGAAAACAGTGGATTGTTAATAAATAAGTGGAGATAATAAATGAGGAGATCCGTAGAAGAACCAAAGTTACCGACATTGCTCAGCGAATTGCGATGCTGAAGTGGAAATGGTCCGGGCACATAGTTCGAAGAGCTGATGATCGTTGGAGTACCAAAGTGGAATAGCGAACCCACACCGGGAAGCGCACTGTTGGCAGACCCCCTCTAGAACTAGATGGACCGACGATATCAGACGAGTCACAGGGAACCGCTGTAAAAAGGCGGCGGCCAGTGGAAGTCCATGCGAGAGATATTTGTTCAGCAGTGGACGTCTATCGGTTGATAAAGAAGAAGAAGAGAATATTATCTTGCAATTTGGTTGATTTAGGACCGATTTTTCAACGGTCAAATAACTTTTATTTGAGGAATAAAGAGGTACCTAAACAAGCACAAAAAAAGCATATTTTATTTCAATTTCTATGATTTATAGTAGATTAGTAGCCAAGGGCTGTAAGGCATCAATTGCAGCCCGAGATATTTCCTATATTTCGAGGGTGCAATTGATGTTTACACCCGAGCTAACTACTCTGCTTTACATCTCGATTGTGAGGTAAGTAGAAAAAACCGGCATTACAAGAATAAAACATTTTATGAAAAGTTCTTGATATTGATGTCGTGTTTAGTACTCATAGTTACTTTTAACATTGAAAAAATGCACCACAAACTAGATGGCTGCAGCTTTTTTGATAGCTCACTAAAGTATGTTAAGAATACAGTCTCAGATAAAGACTTTACTCGTTTTTCTTTTCGCCACTTCATGAACTCGTCGTAAGTTTTCAAATATCTCTCCTTAGAACTTTCAGGCAAAATATTGTTAATTGCTGCTTCAGCTTCCATTTTCATTGAATCGGGAGTGCAGCTTATATCTTCATCACTTGCAGAACTCATGTTTTTTCCTAATTAGCATGTAATTATAAATAAATCCCAAAAGCAAACAATATTTAAAGTAAAAGTTTTCTATTACTGCCTTTTTTCATCTTTTTTTTTAAATTTTTTTTTTCCAAGAACGAAATTGAGCTTCGCCGTTCGATATTTAAAATTGATGACTATTATACTCATACAAAGACAAGGCTGAATAGCGAAGCGACCTCTTTTGTCATTGGGCTGAATGCATGATGTATATTGCCAGTATGATGGTTAGATGTACGCGAACTTTTTGAAAGAGTGAAGAGTTTTTTTTTTAATTACTTACCGCCCTAGGGCTTTTCTAGCTACATTATTACCCTAGAGCGCTAATTGGTCACTTACAAGCCCCATTTGGGGTAATAAGGACCTACTTACCGAATATGAGAGATGTAAATACTATTTTTTGGTATAGCGTTCAAGTACCTGGCCCAAGATGAAACAACCCCTTTAATTGCTAAATGGACGTCTTATCGGTTGATAAAGAATAAGTAGAATAGAAAAAATGTTTTTTATTCAAATAAACTTTTTTACAAGCGCTTTTGATGAGTCTAACACTGGTTCAGAATGCTCTTCCTGCCGAGAAGAACCAGCAAGAAACTCGGCAGTTGCTCTTTTCGAAAAAAGTTTACAATATAATAGATACTACGCTATGTATGCAGTGTTTCCACAATGAGGGGAAGTTCCACAAAAGCATACCTAATCATAATTCAACACATTTTAAGATGGACAGACAGCCCCATTCCCGCCGGTGGGACCCGTTCACGAGCATGACGCATGATCCAGCCATTGCTTCGCTCAACCATATTTGAGGGAACGTAACAACCCGCACCACACGACACCACCAAAGAAATGTTTATAGAGAGCGTGACATACTTAGGCTGCCCATGTTAAGGTGGAAGACAAGGGTCTGCCAGCGAAATTCAAATTTAATTTGGTTTTTCGCAATTTGTAAACTAATACAACAAAGTAGGCTTATGGCCTTCTAATTGCGCCAGTGGAAATATCATCTTCTCTGGTTTACATAAAAATCTTTACTTGAAAGTGACCAGTTTAAGAAATTAATCAAAATACTTAGTTGGACGTGAGTTACTCACAAATTAGTCGATATTTTGATTAATTTCTTAAACTGGACACTTTCAAGTAAAGATTTTTATATAAACTTGTGAAGATGATACTGCCATTGTCGCGATTAGAATGCCATAAGCGTACTTTCAATTTGAATTTCGCGGGCAGAACCGTGTCTTCTACCTTAAGGCAAAGAAGTGAACATCCTCACCGATCCAAGAGCCCGACGTGTCGTCGATGGGTATGATGGAGTCGGACCGGCGCAGCTGCGGCAGCAGGACGGCCGCGAACCCCATGACCAGCCCGTGAGCCGCCATGTTCAGCGACACGCCCAGCGACACGAAACACTGAAACAACATTTTTTTTTATTTTTTTAAAGTGTACACTTAAGGAAATTTATACTAATATTATAAATAGGAAAGATTTTTTTGTTTGTTTGTTTGTTTGTTTGTTTGTACCGAATAGGCTTTGTAACTACTGGACCGATTTTAACAATTTTTTCACCAATAGAAAGCTAAGTTATCAGGAAGTAACATAGGCTATAATTTATTTTCAAAAAATTAGAGATCCTTAAGAAAAATACAATAATGTAACCCAAAGTAGCAAAATTTTGCTTATAAAATGCATTATTTGGCGTGTGCTGAGAAAACTATTGATGATACATAAATATTATTTCGACAAAAAGTCCCCGAGGGAATTTATCTAACCATCATATTTAATTCACAATACTTAGTAGCTTTTGTGTTCTTAAATTTAATTAGAACGCCTTTATTATCGGAGTATTATTTCTTCCTTACTAATACATAATTATTATAAATACGAAAGTGTGTTTGTTTATTGGTTTGTCCGTCAATCACGCTGCAACAAAGCTACGGATTGAGGTGATTTTTAGATAGGTGTAGTGGAGAACCTGGAGGATAACAAAGGAATCCCGGAAAATCAAAGAGTTTCCGCGGGATTTTAAAACGTGGATTAACCACGCGGACGAAGTCGCGGGCATCAGCTAGTATCAGAATAAATTTATAAACACATATCAAAAATTCCGAAGCCAACAGTTAGCAGTTGCTTAAACTGAAAAAGTAGATACATATCACTAATTTCGATGCTGACGTGTAGTTCGACCGTAGCCATGGTGTAGGTGGCTAACACACTCGGGCGCGATTCCCAAGAGATGTGGGTTCGAATACCTCTGGCTTCGGAATTTTTGATATGTGTTTATAAATTTATTCTAACATTTTTTTTAAAGAATATCAACCAAGTTGAAGTTGACTAATATTCCCCTCTCCCCTCCAAGTAAGCGGAAAGCTTGTGTTAGGAGTTTGTACGACAATAGTGCAAGCGGTGGGGATCAAACCTGGGACCTTTCAGTTTTCAGTTCGCACCTTTAACCGTTGGGCTATTGAGGCTTCATTCATTCTTCTATTAACAAATGACGACTTGCAGCGGTAGTAAATATTGTTCGTATACTCATTAATCATCATTCAGAATAGAATAGAATAGAATAGAAATGTTTTTTATTCAAATAAACTTTTACAAGTACTTTTGAATCGTCAATGAGTCTACCACTGGTTCGGAATGCGTTCCTGCCGAGAAGAACCAGCAAGAAACTCGGCAGTTGCTCTTTTCAAAATACATTTACAATATACTTAAAAAACAGATATTATTCTATGTATGCAGAGTTTCCACAATGAGGGAAAGTTTCAAATTCAAAGTCTTCAGTAGGTAGTATAGTGTGTACAATAATGATTTTATTATTTTACTAGCTGATGCCCACGACTTGATACGCGTGGATTTAGTTTTTACATTCCCTCGGGAATTTAAAAACTGAACTCTTTGATTTTCCGGGATCAGAACTTGTAGCCTATGTCACTCTCCAGGTCCTTAACTATACCCATGCAAAACATCAAGTCAATCCGTTGCTCTGTTGCGGCGTGATTGAAGGAGAAACCAACAAACAAGCACACTTTCGCATTTATAATATTAGTAAGGATTAGTAAGATATTGTAGTCTGTTTGGATTAAGACTATCGCAGTCTAACATCGTTCGAGATTTAGGTTGCCTAGCAACATAATAATACTCGTAATAACATTTTTCGAGATTTAGGTTGCTAGGTTGCCTAGCAAACTAAACCAACTGTATATATGACTGTTGTGTAATTAACATATTTTAATTTGCAATAACAAATTAGTATAGTTGTCAATAATTAAGATAAAACGATAAAAGATAAAACGAGGTAGACGAACTATTCCAAAAATAGCAGTAAACTTTAAGACCTCAATTGCGCATCAGGCTTTCCAAAATGAATTAGATATTATCATAATAGGGTATTTGACTACTTTTAGAAAATCATCTTAAATTGTTAATAATGCTATGCTGAAGCTAACAAAACGTATATTTCGGCATAATTTTCATTATTTTTCATAAAAATCGAGAAATAAATTCAAAAAAATAAATTGCCGCCGAAACGTTCCATTTGCTCTCATGACAGTTCACATTTCAAACAATGACAATTTTATAATATGTGTTTAAACTAGCGGCACGTTATGATGGCCGGTTTGACGTTTGTCCGCTCATGAAGTTCCGTATTAATTGATAACGACTTTGAAGGAAATAATTGTATTACTTTATTGACGATAGTGATGTGCAGAGATTCATAAATTTTATCGAATGTAGTTTTAGGTTTAGGACTCAAAATTTATTTATTAAATTGATTTCTAAAATGTATACAAGTGTAGAAAAATCAGTTTGCACCATTTAAGGGGTGAATGTACTTGTGAATATGAACAATTTTCACTATGTGGACAAACCTCTGAAATCGCAAAAAAATATCAGCTGTTTCATACAAAAGGTAAAATTTTTATTTTTATATGATATATACCACAACTCGGCATTTGGTTTTCTAAATTGAAAATTTTTAAAAATGGAATCTAATACGATCGTCACATAGGATCGCTGGCTAGCACAACTACTACCTCCGGCAAACTCGCGTCAATGCTCAATGCAAAACAAAGCAGTTTCGAATTGACGTTGCTTCGAAAAGTATAAACTGTCAGTGCAATGCGATTGTGATATAGTTTTGACCTGGCTTTGGATTTCAAATATTGATACTGCATTACTGTTGACCCTTGCTCGTTAATTTGGACTCTGTTCAAGCCCTTTGTTGTGGATTTCGTCGATATGACCGAACGTACGCAGAGAACTGTTCTAAATAGTCAGACACGTGAGTTCGTAATACGCCTTCGTAACTATTTCGATCGTGAAGCTCAAAATGGAGGGCCAATTTTACCTATAACGTCAGTGGTTGAACGCGTAGCTGATGCGCTTAATATTGGACAACGAACTGTTAGACGGATAACTAAAAAAAAATATGGCGAGACTGGCACAGAAGAAAATAAACTTCACACACCAAAAAAGAGAAAACGAGCAAAACCAGTCGTAGGCATCGATAGCTTTGATGCCGATGCTATCCGAAGACATGTTTACGGCTACTATTTACAGAAGGAGTATCCAACAAGAAAAAAGTTGGTGCATTCACTGAAGGAAGCTGGATTATTCTTCGGTGGGGAAAGTTCTTTAACGAAGATTTTGAAGACCATTGGATTTCGATACAAAAAATGTAACAAACGCAAAATATTGATGGAAAGATTTGATATAGCGATGGCAAGGTATACTTTTTTACGGCAAGTGAAAGAAATCAAAAATTGGCAAAATGTTGTGTTCTTGGATGAAACATGGCTTAATGCTAACCATACTGTAGGCCGTTCTTGGAACGATGACACAGCAGCATCTACTTCCAAAGTTCCTGTAGGAAAAGGATCGCGACTTATAATTTGTCACGCCGGAACCATCAACGGGTTTGTCGAAGGTTCTCTCATGGCTTTTGCGTCAAAAACCACTGGAGACTATCATGAAGACATGAATGGAGAAAAGTTTACTGAATGGTTTACCTCAATGTTGTGTAGCCTCCCTGAACCATCTATTATAATTATGGACAACGCCCCATACCACTCGATGCAAATTGACAAGCCACCTGCCCAATCCCAAAAGAAAGCTGATATCGTCGCATGGCTTCGTAAAAATGGCGTAGATGCAAACATGAATATGTTAAAAGCGGAATTAGTACGTCTTTTAAAAGAAAACAAACCAACCAAGATCCGATACGTCATTGACGAAATAGCATTAGAACATGGGCACAGAGTTATACGGTTACCGCCTTACCATTGTGAGTATAATGCGATTGAGTTGGTGTGGGCTCAAATTAAGGGATATGCTGCAAGACACAATACAGAACCCCCATTTACCACAAAAAAAATGCTAAAATTATTAGAAGAAGCTTGTGAACATGTGACTAAAGGAGACTGGGAAAAGGTTGTGAATAGAACTGTTAAATTAATAAGGGAAGATTATGAAAGAGATGTGAAAATAGATAATATTATAGAAAACGAACATATAATTATTAATGTAGGTGATGATAGCAGTGACGACAGTGAAAATAGTAGTATGGACGAATCTGATTAATAATGGCCTTTTGTGGCACCTTTTTTGGTATCTTTTGTATTCATATGTTTCTTGTGTGCATATAAAGTATGTATATTCATTTTCATTCAAATATTCAGTTCGTTCAAATAAATTAAATAAACATATACATTTTTGTTTTATTAAACCTATTTAATCAGGTACAAAAACAAAACTTAATTGTTTTTTGTTCGAGAATAAATTGACATTCCACATCACTATTGTAATGTGTCAAACCGGCCATCATAGCGTGCCGCTAGTTTAGGCCGCGTGTCGCATACTATTTGGTATTTAATAAAATAGTAACGATGAAAAACAGACGAAATTAGCCTATTACGCCGCACAAACACGTCGAAATGTATTGACAAAATGAGAATTCCATAGGTGGTGTGGACTGTGTCGTCATTCGAGATCACGGAACGTTTTCGATCACGTGACCATGGCCGGAATTATAGCAATTTTATTTAATGTTTTCCAATTAAATAAAGCTTTATTTTTTAGTTTTGTCGTATGGAATAATGTTTTTAGATAATAATCTTTTAGGATGACACCAAATGAAACGATATTTTTAATATAGTCAAATACCGTATTTTATAACGAACTATTTTGACATATGAATGACTTCCAATCTGTTAATGAATAATATTAATTCGACTTTTAACTAATTTTGACATATCATTGAATGACATATTGATTGATTATCATTTTCCTAGAAATTCAAATCGTTAACCTATAATATTGTATTCCAATCTGTTACTGAATAATATTAATCCGACTTTTATTTAACATTAAATCGAAAATATTTTTATAATGACATAATATAATTATTAATTAATTTTATTAATTACATATGACACTAACAATTTTAATTAATACCTAAAAAATACTGAAATAAAAATAGTTTCGATAAAATACTCGCCTTATAGTAAATAATAATTTATACTAACCTAACCTAATTACTTTGTAAATGTAACTTTGCAACGCCCTGACGGGGCCTCATGTAATCTAACTATATAATTAAGTGTAAGTGGATACATGAATGCAAATAAATAAAGAAATAAAATAAAATAAAAACTATCCTATCTTGTAAGTTGGGCCAAATTACAGATAGTTACGAAGTTTGATCAAAATCGTTTCAGTAGTTTTCGAGTTTATCCCGAACATACCTCGTGACACGAGATTTTTATATACAATAATATATGTAGGATATTGGTCAGGTGCAATCTGTTAACGTAGTCGTAATTCCTAGTTCCATGTGTTATCGATTGCTCTGTGGATGATTTGTATCAAGTCGCATTCCCTAATGTTTGTAGTCTGTGGTAGAATTTAGATTATTCTAGTGTGTTCATGGTCTATGGTTTTGGATTTCTGCGACGTACACTAGCGGCACGCTATGATGGCCGGTTTGACACATTACAATAGTGATGTGGAATGTCAATTTATTCTCGAACAAAAACAATTAAGTTTTGTTTTTGTACCTGATTAAATAGGTTTAATAAAACAAAAATGTATATGTTTATTTAATTTATTTGAACGACGAAATTATTGTTGTTATTATTGTTCGGTCATATCGACGAAATCCACAACAAAGGGCTTGAACAGAGTCCAAATTAACGAGCAAGGGTCAACAGTAATGCAGTATCAATATTTGAAATCCAAAGCCAGGTCAAAACTATATCACAATCGCATTGCACTGACAGTTTATACTTTTCGAAGCAACGTCAATTCGAAACTGCTTTGTTTTGCATTGAGCATTGACGCGAGTTTGCCGGAGGTAGTAGTTGTGCTAGCCAGCGATCCTATGTGACGATCGTATTAGATTCCATTTTTAAAAATTTTCAATTTAGAAAACCAAATGCCGAGTTGTGGTATATATCATATAAAAATAAAAATTTTACCTTTTGTATGAAACAGCTGATATTTTTTTGCGATTTCAGAGGTTTGTCCACATAGTGAAAATTGTTCATATTCACAAGTACATTCACCCCTTAAATGGTGCAAACTGATTTTTCTACACTTGTATACATTTTAGAAATCAATTTAATAAATAAATTTTGAGTCCTAAACCTAAAACTACATTCGATAAAATTTATGAATCTCTGCACATCACTATCGTCAATAAAGTAATACAATTATTTCCTTCAAAGTCGTTATCAATTAATACGGAACTTCATGAGCGGACAAACGTCAAACCGGCCATCATAGCGTGCCGCTAGTGTAGATATTGTTCGGTTCGTTTAGGTTGCATTGTTTGGTTGGATTGAGGATTATTATAGGATTAGTCATTTAATTGTGATAAAATGTTGGTGTAGAGTGATTATCACACGAGTAAATATTCCGAACAGAGAGGAAGCTTCCTAACAAGGTCGAAGAAGTATACCTATTCTGCTAGGGTTGTCACCTGATGCATGTAAACAATCTAAGGAAAAAATAAAAATATTTTAAAGTTTGTATAATTATGTATAATTTCAGTTATATTCTGAACTTGAACAAAAAATACTTAAATTAACAAAAATATAAAGAAACGATTTTTTTTAATGAACATCAGTATTTTTGCCATAACTTCACAATTAATGTTGTTTCACAAATAATGGCCCAGGGAAGCCTTTATATCGATTTTGAACGAAATCTCACGAATAACAAAGAATTTCAATATGGCAGTGACTTTTAAAATTTTGGCATCCATTTCCTCTTTCTTGACCCCAGGGAAGCCCAAATATGGATTTTGAACGAAATCGGTCGAATAACAAAGAATTTCAATATGGCGGTGACTTTTTATAATTTTGGCATCCATTTCCTCTTTCTTGACCACAGGGAAGCCTAAATATCGATTTTGAACGAAATCGGTCGAATAACAAAGAATTTCAATATGGCGGTGACTTTTTAAAATTTTGGAACCCATTTCCTAATTCTTGACCCCAGGAAAGCCTAAATATCGATTTTGAACGAAATCGGTCGAATAACAAAGAATTTCTATATGGCGGGGACTTTTTAAAATTTTGGAACCCATTTCCTAATTCTTGACCTCAGGGAAGCCTAAATATCGATTTTGAAGGAAATCGGTCGAATAACAAAGAATTTCAATATGGCGGTGACTTTTTAAAATTTTGGCATCCATTTCCTCTTTCTTGACCCAAGGGAAGCCCAAATATCGATTTTGAACGAAATCAGTCTAATAACAAAGAATTTCAATATGGCGGTGACTTTTTAAAATTTTGGAACCCATTTCCTAATTCTTGACCCCAGGGAATCCTAAATATCAATTTTGAACGAAATCGGTCGAATAACAAAGAATTTTAATATTATTTATTAATTAATTTAATACGTACCTATACCTACGTATAAAAAAGTACTTACTTCTCTTTATCTCTGACATAAAAAAAAGGAAATGTCCTTATTGTCTTTGGGTTATTTTAAACAAACTGTGCAAGAGTTTGGCATTTTTACACTATTTAAGTACACAAATAAATCTAAATCACTCACTCTTCGTCTATTTATTTCCACAAAACGCACGACCGTCAGCCCTTACGTCCTGACCCTGAGTTACCCTGAGCGGCGCGCCGCGGCGTGTCGGTGAATGTGTCGGGGAGAGCTCACGCACACAGCGTTGCGCTATGTATGGGTGAGCCCGCCGCGAGCCGTTTGTATGTAGCTTCCGCTCTGTTACCTTACTCGTGTGGTGATTATGCAATGGTCGGAAAGTTGCTGGGTTGGAGACTATGTAATAATTGCTAGGTTAGCTGTCATGGACAATAGTCCTTGGTTTTTGATGAAGTGTGTTTTTGTCATGGTGCGATGAATTTGGGATCTGGAGTGATTTATGGTGTAACTGGGGATGCTACGGAAAGATTGATCAGTCGTTGTGGAGTGAGTGAGTGATGAATTGGTTATTTGGTGAGTTCGTCCCAATGTATATTCGGTGGTACTATGATAATACTTCGTTGCCTTGAGATGGGCCATGAGTGAGTTAGAAAGGAGATTTTGCTAGGGTCTTCTCTTGGTGGAGACGGGCAGCTGTCAGGGGATGGTGGAGGCTGCGCCTAGGCTAGCTTAGTTAGCCGGGTTTGTCTAGTTAAACATGGAAATGTTGGGTTCCATACTTGTTATGTAAAGATTACAATGTGCCTCCTTTGTGGATAGTTATTATCATTGAGAGAAGATGATTGCTGAGAATGATGTTCTGTACTGAGATAGTGTGTGATTCCCTTTATTAGACGCTCGGCCAGAGGAGAGGTGTCGTCATATATAAGATAGATAAGTATTATGTTTTATATACGTTGCATCCATAGCAATGGTTCTTTATCAAGATAATATCAATGATTGTTATATCACAAGTAGGTACCTAGGTTCCTGAAGATAGTTTTGTATCTTTTTGAAGTATTTATCGGTTTACCTAATTTTGATAAAACAATTTGTGATAAGTGATAACTTAATCATGATCGTGAAATGACTTGACAGTAAGTTGAGATATGCAAACTGATCCGAAGTGTTGATCTAATTCTGGTGGCACCTAGATTTTTGGCCTTCTTAAATGATTAATAAGAAGGCCAAAGGAAAATTATCAGGGTCACTCAGCGGTCGGTGGAAAGAGCTATGCTCAGAGTTTCCCTGCGAAATTATCAGGGTCGCTCAGCGAGCGGTGGAACGAGCCATGCTCAGAGATTCCCTGCGAAATTATCAGGGTCACTCAGCGAGCGGTGGAACGAGCCATGCTCAGAGTTTCCCTGCGAAATTATCAGGGTCGCTCAGCGAGCGGTGGAACGAGCCATGCTCAGAGTTTCCCTGCGAAATTATCAGGGTCGCTCAGCGAGCGGTGGAACGAGCCATGCTCAGAGATTCCCTGCGAAATTATCAGGGTCACTCAGCGAGCGGTGGAACGAGCCATGCTCAGAGTTTCCCTGCGAAATTATCAGGGTCGCTCAGCGAGCGGTGGAACGAGCCATGCTCAGAGTTTCCCTGCGAAATTATCAGGGTCACTCAGTGGACGGTGGAACGAGCCATGCTCAGAGTTTCCCTGCGAAATTATCAAGGTCACTCAGCGGACGGTGGAAAGAGCCATGCTCAGAGTTTCCCTGCGAAATTATCAGGTTCACTCAGCGGACGGTGGAAAGAGCCATGCTCAGAGTTTCCCTGCGAAATTATCAGGGTCACTCAGCGGATGGTGGAAAGAGCTATGCTCAGAGTTACCCTGCGAAATTATCAGGGTCACTCAGCGGGCGGTGCAAAGAGCCATGCTCAGAGTTTCCCTGCGAAATTATCAGGGTCAGTCAGCGGGCGGTGGAAAGAGCTATGCTCAGAGTTTCCCTGCGAAATGATCAGGGTCACTCAGCGGGCGATGCTAAGAGCTATGCTCAGAGTTTCCCTGCGAAATTATCAGGGTCAGTCAGCGGGCGTTGGAAAGAGCTTTGCTCAGAGTTTCCCTGCGAAATTATCAGGGTCACTCAGCGGGCGGTGGAAAGAGCTATGCTCAGAGTTTCCCTGCGAAATTATCAGGGTCATTCAGCGGGCGGTGGAAAGAGCTATGCTCAGAGTTTCCCTGCGAAATTATCAGGGTCACTCAGCGCTTAGAGTTTCCCTGCGAAATTATCAGGGTCACTCAGCGCTTAGAGCTTCCCTGCGAAATTATCAGGGTCAGTCAGCGGGCGGTGGAAAGAGCTGTGCTCAGAGTTTCCCTGCGAAATTATCAGGGTCAGTCAGCGGGCGGTGGAAAGAGCTATGCTCAGAGTTTCCCTGCGAAATTATCAGGGTCAGTCAGCGGGCGGTGGAAAGAGCTATGCTCAGAGTTTCCCTGCGAAATTATCAGGGTCACTCAGCGCTTAGAGTTTCTCTGCGAAATTATCAGGGTCACTCAGCGCTTAGAGTTTCCCTGCGAAATTATCAGGGTCACTCAGCGCTTAGAGTTTCCCTGCGAAATTATCAGGGTCACTCAGCGGGCGGTGGAAAGAGCTGTGCTCAGAGTTTCCCTATTAGCAGGGTCACTCAGCGAGCGGTGGAAAGAGCGCTCAGAGTTTCTCTGCCAAATTATCAGGGTCACTCAGCGGGCGGTGGAAAGAGCTGTGCTCAGAGTTTCCCTGCGAAATTAAATCAGAAATGAGGATATCCGTGGGAGAACCGAATTTAACGACATAGATCGGTGACTTACGAAGTGGAAATGGGCACATAGTTCTACCAACTCCTAAAGTGTTAGAGTGGCGACCCCGCACCGCAATTTTATTCACGAGAATACATTTCGGGCCACGCTAGGCTGGTCTATTTGTCAGTGGTGATCACACCTAGACTCATAACTGCTATAGCCGCTAAAAATTCCAGAAGAAACATTTGAAAACGGACAGGGTTTTCAATCAATCGGCTATGTAATCAACATGCCCACAAGATTATCTATAATAATTCGTGGGTTGAAAATAAAAAAACCGGCCAAGTGCGTGTCGGGCCACCCGCAGTGTAGGGTTCCGTAGTTGAAAGTTTCAAATATTATTGCTGACCTAGGATACTGCTTTTGTTTTATTTATGAATATTGAATAAATTTTGAGTTCCATGGTTTAAATACTATAATATTCTACAAAATGCAAACTTACAAGTTACACTACGTGTAATACCTAACTTAGAAAAAACAGATATAACTGCTTAACTAATGAACCCTACTTAGCCGTGATAGTTTTCCTTTAAAATTCATTATATATACTACTGCTGTGAATTTTTTCTTGTATCCTATATAAAACCATTTAGCTGGCAGAGGGGGGGGGGGGACACTTGACTCTAATACAATTTAGCACTTAAAAATATCATATTTCACAAACGGATCCCTGAATTGAAAAATGATGTTCCCACACTCACAAAATTTTTAAAAGACCTATTCAACGACACCCCACACTATGGGATAGACGAGAAAAAAATTCATCCCCACTTTACATGTAGGGCAGGTAACCTAAAAAAATTATTTTTCACAATTTTATTTCACGAATATTTATACCCTTATCAAATTACAGATTTCTAGTACCAATAGTCTCTGAGCTAAACCGCGGACGGACAGACAGACAGACAGACGGACGGACATGGCGAAACTGTAAGGGTTCCTTGTTTACTACGGAACCCTAAAAATGTACCTATCTGTGATTTCGAAATAACTATAGGTACCTCTTAAATAAGCTCGTATTATGATTATTTGAAAATGATAACTACCTAAGTAGGTACCCGAGGTCATTGAGTGCTGGAGTGGCGACCCCGCACCGGGAAGCGCAGGCAGACCCCCCACTAGATGGACCGACCACATCAAACCAGTCGCAGGGAGCCGCTGGATTCAGGCGGCGCAAGACCGAGACCTGTGGCAGTCCATGCACGAGACCTTTGTCCAGCAGTGGACATCTGTCAGTTGATAAAGAAGAAGAAGAAGTACATAGGTGCCCTACAACCTATAAGTAGGCACGCACACATATTATCTCACGGTTCGATAAGAGAATAATACTTTATAATATCAATGAATAGTCTATTTATTCGATTAGTAGACTATTAAAATGGATTATAAAGATATAGGCATTATGCTATGATGTTTTGCAAATATGTATCATAAAAGTTATATCTAGAGTAATCTGTTTTTAACTGCCGCTAAAAAGAGGGGTGTTATAAGTTTGACGTGTGTATCTATGTAGGTATTTGTGTGTCTATGTACACAGTAGAAATATGAACAGTACGGAAACTACCTACAAACGTTCGAAACGGCTCACTCACACTAACATGCGCATCGACGAGACCCAAAAGCGGTTGTCGCGGTGCTGTCAGTAGTGAGTGTTGCGGGAGCTATCGTTTTACTACTCTACTAAACCACTGGACCGATTTCAAAAATTCTTTCACCATTAGAATGCTACATTATCACTGAGTAACATAGGCTATATTTACTACAAGAAAAAATAGGGGTCCGTAATAATAATGTAGCCCAAGGTGTAAAAATAATAGCCATAAAATGTCTTTCATCGCATACGCTGTGGAAACTATTGATGATAGAACAAAGAAATGATCTACAATATTATAAAACGTATCAATATCTACAAAAAACTTCGCGATACCATATGCCCACTATTATACACACTATTCCAAATTTAATTTCAATAGCTTTAATAGTTACTAAAATAATCGACTGTGACAGACGGACGGACGGAGAAAGTCTCACCATAAGGGTTCCATTTTTACCATTTTGGTACGGAACGCTAAAAATGATCGTAATTTATTGACTAGTAGCGACCCGCCCGTACTTCGCACGGGAGCACTTTACTAATGGTGAAGATTAATTCTCTTTCATACTTACTTTGAAATAATAAAACTACCTTGGTAGTTGCATAGAATTATAGGATTGGTAGCTTAGTCGCAAAGCAACTACCAATCCTAAATCTATGGGTACTTGTACAAAAATCTATGGGTACTTGTACAAAAATCTATGGGTACTTGTACAAAAATCTATGGGTACTTGTACAAAAATCTATGGGTACTTGTACAAAAACATAATATTATTGTGGTATCGAACATACGAGTATACCTATTGTTTTAATTAAACAAGTGGTTAATTTCCAGAACCAGTCACCGATCGATAGATATACATTGCCACTTCAAAAAAGGAGGAGCTTCTCAATTAGTCGGAATCTTTTGTTTTATTTATGTTCACCGATTACTCGAAGACGCCTGAACCGATTTGGAAAATTCCTTTTTTGTTTGCAAGGGTATACTTCCCATGTACCATTTAATTGTATCGAATTCGGTTTTTAAAAATCGGCCAAGTGCGAGTCGGGCCTCGCTCTTTTAGGGTTCCGTTAAAAAAATTTAAATAAAAATAATGTACCCATGGAAATATTTTAATTTAATTTTTTTAATTTAATTTAATTTTTATTATTTGTTGTTATAGCGGCAATAGAAATACATATAATATGAAAATTTCATCTGTCTATCTATTACGGTTTACGAGATACAGCCCGCTGACGGACGGACGGACGGACAGCGTAGGCTTAGTAATAGGGTCCCGTTGGTACCCTTTGGGTACGGAACCCTAAAAAATCAACAAACTTTGTAGTGGCGCGGGCATAGGTACTAGTTATATACCTACTTACATAATTACTAATAACATTAATAAAATCTATGCAAATTACGAACACAGGGAATCGAATAATACAGCATAATAAATCTGTAACTATTTATCAAATAGTACACACTTATAATACTCAGTGACAAAAACTTTCCTACCTGCTTCTTGAACGGCGTAATCCATGATTCACTTTTCCCCATTTTCACTACAATCCGCGCACTTTTCTGCAGTTCAACCAAGTCTGAAACACTTCTATGTAATCTAACGCTAGCTTGCGAACATTGTGTCTGACTGGCGCCGTCACTTGACTGCCAATAGGCAATTTAACTCGATTTGTCACGTTTCACATTATCGGGTATCAATATGATAAATACACTTTTGAGTGTCGTGCTGGTTTGTTAGTGTTTATATTTCACAGGGGAGTCTCCGTTAAAGTTCGATTTTTCGGGACATTTTGTTTCAAGATCAACAACGCAACGGTTAAAGGCGAACACTGCAAGCCGAAAGGTCATCGGTTCAATCCCACCTGTTGCACTATTGTCGTACCCACTCCTATAACAACTTTTAGGTTGGTACGCCGATTTGGAGGGGAGATGAAATTATTTAAAAAGAATATTAGTCACTTGACTATGAATAATCTTACAAAAACTGTAAATGCGAAATTTTGTTTGTTGGTTTGTCCTTCTATCACGCGCAACATATGTATCGACGAGAGTTACATAGGCAACTTTTTGTCCCGGAAAATCAAAGGGTTCCCGTGGGATTTTAAATACTAAATCCACGCGCATGAAGACGCGAATATGACACGAAGAAGATTTTTCTGATTTTTTTTTTTAAATTTTTTTTGAAAAGAATATTAGTCAAATTCAAGTTGTCTAATATCCTCCTATCCCCTCCAACTAAGCGGAAAGCTTGAGCTAGGAGTGGGTACGACAATAGGGCAAACGAGTGGGATTCGAACCTGCGACCTTTCAGTTTTCAGTCCGCACCTTTAACCGTTGGGCTATTGAGGCTTAATTGAATGTTTTGAATATAGCCGCGTTCTGATGCGCAGAACGTAAAGTATCAGAGGGATATACCTAGAACCGTGGGTATTTTACCATGTACTAGCTTGAAGCAATTTAAGAGTCGGTGGGTGGTTCAGAACATTCAAAAAGGTTGGCGCGAACTTACACGTGTTCGAAAAACAAATGGATTGATAAAGATGCCACTAATTAAAACCAATTAAGGCGTATACGTAACAATGTATGTGTGAGAATCCTCTAACAAAGGTAAATTACTACCACGAATCTGCCACTGGTGATTAGCTCCGTATTGTTTATTGTTACGTCCCCTCAAATATGGTTGAGCGAAGCAATGGCTGGGTCATGCGTCATGCTCGTGAACGGGTGCCACCGGCGGGAATGGGGCTACTTTCTGCCTGCCCGTCTCAACATGTGTTGAATTATAATTAGATATAATTAGGTATATTTTTGTGGAACTTTGTTGTTGTGGAATTTTGTGGAACTTCCCCTAATTGTGGAAACACTGCATACATAGCTTAATATCTATTATATTGTAAACTTGTTTTGAAAAGAGCAACTACCGAGTTTCTTGCCGGTTCTTCTCGGCAGGAACGGCATTCCGAACCAGTGGTAGACTCATCGACGATTCAAAAGCACTTGTAAAAAAGATTATTTGAATAAAAAACATTTCTATTCTATTCTATTCTATTCTATATTGGAGTCATCCCGTTAAAAACTTTGCGGGATGTAACAGATGTAATAATTACAAGCTAGTTTTTACTCGCGGCTTCGCTCCCGCCATCTATTCAAATTAATTCGAAATGGTGTGATTCCAATACCAAAATAGGTACCAAAGACACTCCAGAAAACTATCGACCTATTTCTCTGCTTGGCATCTTCTCAAAACTCCTGGAAAAAGTTATCAATAAGAGACTGGTGAACTATCTAGACTCACTAAATATACTCTCAGAAAACCAATTTGGGTTTAGAAAAAACAAATCAGCCGAAGATGCCACGTTATTACTCACGACAACTGTAGCTGATTATCTAGATAAACAAGAACACTGTATAGGAGTATTTTTAGATCTTGCAAGAGCCTTTGATACCGTTTCAATACCTATTCTCCTAAAGAAACTTGAACAAATTGGTGTTAGAGGCTCGCCATTACAATGGTTCACAACCTACCTTACGAATCGAAAACTATGTTTAAAAATTAATCAATACTCAAGCCGGCTCCAGACAATAAACTGTGGTGTTCCTCAAGGAAGCGTTCTAGGGTCGACTCTGTTTCTACTGTACGTTAACGACATACACCAACTTTTGCTGGAAAATGCTAAGATAGTCTGCTATGCAGACGACACGGCACTCATCTTTCATGGCAAAACCTGGGATGATACAATTAACTACACGCAAAAAGGTTTAGCAAAGGTTAAACAGTGGTTGCAAAATAACCTTTTAACATTAAACACTAAGAAGACGAAATTCCTATGTTTTCATAAAACTGCTTCGTCTGCTCCAAGCTTATCCCCAAACATAAGAATACATAGTTGCAGTGACATAAACTCGTGCTACAGTTGTGATGAGATTGAAAGAGTGAATGTAATGAAATACCTCGGAATCCATATTGACCACAACCTCAACTTTAAACACCATATTCACAACTTGTCTTCAAGAATACGAAAAACCATACACATAATGAAGAAACTTCGTAATATTGCCAATCATAAAATCTTGAGACTTGTATACACGTCCCTGTGTCAATCACTGCTCAATTACTGCATATCGTCCTGGGGTGGAGCTGCTAAAACAACTATGCTTGAATTAGAGAGAGCCCAGAGATCCGTCCTAAAGGTTATGCTATGTAAGCCCTATAGGTATCCAACTAATGTCCTCTATAAGAATGCCAAAGTACTAAATGTTCCTCAACTCTTTTTGTTAAAAATTACCCTTATGAAACATACTGAAATGCTTAAGGCTCCTAACAGAGATGAAGTATTAGAAAGAAGAGTTTACAAATGTAGTATACCGGTTACAAACTATGCATTTGCTAAGCGTTTCTTACCATCTATAGATGCACGTATTTATAATAAAATATTAAAATTCAACGAGCTTAAAAATCTAACTGTCATGCAGGCCAAGCAGAAGTTAACAACATGGCTTAGCACTCTATCCTATGAAGATACTGAGCAGTTACTCAAACGCATAACTTGATTCCTTACTATAGGCACTCATATTTAAATATGTATGTATATTTTATTATCATATGGTCACACAGATATATATAACTATGCTTTTAATTTTATATTTTGTATTATATAAAATTATAATATCGTAATATTGTATTGAACTATTTATGTATTCATGGTATAGTTCTTATTTTTATTTATAATTAACATTCAAATAGAGGTATGGATAAAATCTAGTGTCACTAATTTTCCGTGTTAATCTAATTGAAAATTTTCTTTTGAACCCCACGATACAGGCCTCCTAGTGTGGGATCCACCGATAACATTGTGCTACGGAAAGGGACATGAAAACTGATAAGATGCTATTCTATGCTATTACTGTATTTAACATTAAGTAATACATTTATAATTATTTAAGTTTAAGCAAACAATATGTATAATCTATGTCTTTCTCTTCTCTCATTTTAGTCAAATAAATACATTTTCATTTTCATTTTCATTTAGTTTTTCGATTTTTCCGCTATTTTTATTTTTGTTTTTAAACCAACTCTGTTTATAGGCGAACAAAACTATAAAAAGAATTATTCAAATCGGTCGAGCCAACCGAACTGACGAACAGCGATTGATTTTTACCTTTGATTAAATCTTTGATATTCCAGGGCGATATGTATGTCCTCGTAACCCTATGTGTCAAATTTCCACCAGTTTATTAGACTTTAATTTTATTATTGTCTCTAATATCAAATGTTTCATCAAAAACCAAACAAAATATGTAACCCTAACTAGGTATTATCTATCGGGATAAAATGTAACCCTAACTAGGTATTATCTATCGGGATAAAATGTAACCCTAATTAGGTATTATCTATCGGGATAAAATGTAACCCTAATTAGATGTTATCTATCGGGATAAAATCTAGCCTAAGTTACTGCGTTAGTACAATATTTTTAACCGACTTCCAAAAAGGAGGAGGTTCTCAATTCGGCCGGTAAAAATTTTAACCCCATAAAAATTTTAACCTTCAACTCCTCAAGCCTGATGCTGCAGGCTAAAGCTATGGCGATTTAGGAAATTTCGATTACGAATTGATATTGTAGGTAACAAGTATGGACTACATCATGGAGATCCAGGTCCTAGCTCCTCAATCATAGTATACTACACTTAAAAGCTTAAAATAAAAATTCTTTTCAAAAAACCGACTTCTAACGTCACTACAAAGTATAAAAATAATTTTAGTTTGTCCACGTTTGTTGAAGTCGGGCGGGCCTAAAATACAAACTATGAAACCGACTCGCGATGCTCGCTTGACTTCTACAAACGAGTCTATCATATTCTGTAGCGTCGCGCATCGGTTTCATAGTTTATACCTATATAGGCCCGCCCGCCTTCAACAAACGTGGACAAACTAAAATTATTTTTATACTTTGTAGTGGCGTTAGAAGTCGGTTTTTTGAAAAGAATTTTGATGTATTTCTTATGGTTTAAAGTTAAACTAGATTACAGCTAGCGCATGAAAATATTTTATTTACGATATGAGTTTTCTCTAGTCTCTTTAAATGCATATCTATTATTATACAAATATAAACCTTGTATCGAAAACCATACCAAAATCCGTTTAGACATTTATTTGCCTTTCGGTTCTTTTTAAACTCTTTGTGTTCGCTCAGTGCTTTTAGCTATACCTACTCTTTGTTGGTGAAAGTGCTTGTATGCAGTTTCGTCCGCTAGGCTCCGTACGGAGTCCGTACCGTACGGAGCCCGCTACTCCATCCCCATCTACTCTAGGTCCGGAATTTGAATGTCCTATACTTGGCCAACCTATTTCTCACCTACTATATACTAATGGAGATCTGCCAAATGGCATCTAAAATAGACGTAAGTTCATGATCAACAGATTCTGTAGTACAAATCTCTGATTCTCAGTCAATGTATTGTAATTAACGTTTGTCTTCGAATTTCAACCAAAAAGTAAATTAACTTACTGAATTATTTAAAACTAGCTGATGCCCGCGACTTCGTCCGGGTGGATTTCGTTTTTAAACTCCCCCGGGAACTCTTTGATTTTGCGGAATAAAAGTAGCCTATGTCACTCTCCAGGTCCTCAACAGGTAGGTAGCTCTGTTGCGGCGTGATTGAAGGACATACCAACAAATACACTTTCGCATTTATAATATTAGTAAGATTTAAAATTGCATTTGTATTGTTATTGAACATTGCAAAGTCCAGAAAGGTGCACAATATGTATAACTTTCTCTTTTGCCAGTCATACCTACTTTTATCTGTCATATTCTTACGTAATACCTTCAACGTAACTGAAATTGGTACAATATTCTGAGTAGGTAGATAGATCAATTAAAAAAGCGAAAGTGTTTTTGTCTCTTTGTTGGAATGTAGTTCCTTATCGCGCGGTGCGGAACTCTGAAGGGGGCTAGACGGATCGACACTTTTTTGAAACCGACACTTTTTTGAAGGCATTGTGTTCGGTATTTTCGCGGTACAATATTGGGTCTCCGTAGCCTTGTGGCTTCTGCAGTCGCCTAACAGTTAAAAGTCGATGGTTCCATTATTGTACCGCGAAAATACCGAACACAATGCCAAATTAATTAATCGAAAGGAACTACGTTCCATCCGGGTGTCCCTTGACACCTTTCAAGTTTTTTTTTATTTGTCTTTCAATCACGCCCGCGCCGTAACGGAGCTATGGATCGACGTAGATATTTATTGTTTATTAGTTATTTATTGCAAAAATACACGTAAATATGGTGTTTAAGCAATATTGTTCTTAAAGTTGCATGGGTCAAATCGGCTTGGCATCCAGCTGCCCACAAGATAGTATAAAAAACTTATTACAATGTAATAGCTTCATAATAATATTGTAAAATGATTATTTTGAAAAGAGCAACTGCTGAGTTTCTTGCCGGTTCTCCTCAGCAGAATCCGCTTTCCGAACCGGTGGTGGAGTCATGACTTGTCATGAGAGCCACAGGTTGGCCTACGTGAAATAAATAATTTAGAATTTTTTTGAATTGAATTTTGAAAAGAAATTTTTTGAATTTTATTATAGAAACAGTGTATTGTATTGCCATGTATATGCCATGCCGTGCAATAGACGTACTTTGCAATGGGTAATGGGTATAGTTGATGGCCTGGAGAGTGACGTATAGGCTGCATTTTATTTTTATTCTGTAAACACAAACGATTCCCGCTAACCTAACCTACCTGCATGCGGGCGGACTCCATAAGCTAGTCTCTCTCTATTCTCTCTCTTTATCAACTGAAAGACGTCCACTGCTGGACATGGTCTCTTGCATGGACTTCCACAGGCCTCGGTCTTGCGCCACCTGCATCCAGCGGCTCCCTGCGACTCGTTTGATTTTTGAGTTTGACTCGATTAGGGGTAGGTATGGGTTGAATTTTCACTACCACACCCCTTCCAAGTTAGCCCGCTACCATCTTAGACTGCATTGTCATTAGTCACTTACCATAAGGTGAGATTGCAGTCAAGGACTATCTTGTCATTGAATAAAAAAAACATTGAAGATACTAGGTAGGTATACCTATCTTAGGCCACATCATCACTTTCCATCAGGTATGAACTATTGTGCCTAATATAATAAAAAAATATTCATATCTACCATTAGCGATTGCGAAGGTTTTTCTACTAATTTTACAGGAGCAAAGCTTACCTATCAAAATGAAAGCGAGAAAATCAGTAAGATACCTATCATAAAAATCGCGGGTAGGAAGTGAACACAATTTATAACGTGAGCTTTCATACAATACATCCTTATTCCTTACTACAATCGAAAACGAACTGAATATATCATCAACAAGGAAAATAAACGCTTTTATATATTAGGAGCTTTATAATTTTTTAAGTCATATTTTTGGGAAGGCCCCAAACTTCAAACTGAATGTTACTCAACGCTTAACGATTTACATGGCTTGATAACGAGGATTTATCAGGGGTTGGGCCCCTAAGACCCTGAGGTCCGGAGCAGGCCCCTTCCGCCACTGCGCACTTTCGTTAATACTGAAAGTCATAGACAGCTGAAAGTCTGATACTTTTCAGCTGTGTACGAAATCCATACTACTCGATCATGCGCAGTGTGGAGTAGTGCTTCTTATCTTATACGGTGACAAGTTAGCCATCGAATACGATCTCCCGGTGAGCTCGTATTCGATGATTTAGTCCATCGATTCTTCGCTATACCTATGTAGGCCATATCTGTCGCAGAACCGATGGCCGATGGGGCAGACGTGTTCTGGCCCATCTGGTAGGACGCCCTCCAGCTCGCTGGACCGATGACCTTAAGAAGGTGGCGGGAAGCGGTTGGATGAGGAAGGCGGAGGGCTGTGTTTGGTGGCGCGCTCTCGGAAAGGCCTATGTCTAGCAGTGGATGAATACAGGCTGATGGATGGATGGATGGATGGACCTATGTAGGTACTACCGTCTTAACGTGAATTGAATTTTAGTACCTACCTACGCTTTTATTGGAACTTCACCTCATTGTGGAAATATTATATTCTATTCTATTCTAACAAAGTTGCATGGTTTAAATCAGCATGGCATCCGGCTTCCCACAAGATAGTATAAAAAACTTATTACAATGTAATAGCTGTATAATATTGTAAAATGATTATTTTGAAAAGAGCAACTGCTGAGTTTCTTGCCGGCTCTTCTCAGCAGAATCCGCTTTCCGAACCGGTGGTAGATTCATGACGTGTCATAAGAGCCACAGGTTGGCCTACGTGAAATAAATAATTTTCAATTTGAATTTGAATACTCTGCTAATTGTCATTTCAGCTTCGTGAATTGATGAGCTATGTAGGTACCTATGCTCGTAAGAGTAAAGCTACCTTTAATAAAATTGATTATTTATTTATCGTTACGATAAACAAGTGGCAATTAGGCATTATTGTGTTACGAGATAACAGATAAGATTGGATAGCGCCGATTTTGTTGTTCAGGGTACCTTCGCACTACGGTAGTGCCCATAAACCCATAGGTTTCAAATGGGGAGTACCTACCTATAAAATTAACCTATACTTAAAAAATTCAAAATTATTTATTTCACGCGGGCCAACCTGTGGCTCTAATGACATGTCGAGACTCTACCACCGGTCGGAATGCAGATACTGCTGAGAAGAATCCTGAATATATTATTATCTATCCAAAATTATCTCACTATTTCGAAATAACTGTCTCTTACAAGACAATATTTTTTTAAATCCATCCAGGGGTTTCAAAAATTATTGTCTGTATTATCGCCTAGGCCGCCAAAATGTTGTTTTTTGGGTTGAAAAATAAAAGGATATTCATTCATTCATATTTTATAAATTCCCACGAAACTATAAAAAAAGAAAATGTCTACACGACGAAGTCAACATTATAGCGACTCTAAAAGTTAAAAACAATTTATAATTTTATTTTGTTACACATTAATCGGCAAATGTTTTTACGCAAACTTTTGTGTCAAATATTGCAGTAGGCGTTTGAATAAAAATTAATTTTCGTTGATAGAACTTGAATCAGCGACCGGTGTCATCCTTCCATACTAATATTATAAATGCGAAAGTGTGTTTGTTTGTTGGTTTGTTGGTCTATTGGTCTGTTGGTCTGTTGTTCTGTTGGTCTGTTTGTCTGTTGGTCTGTTGGTCTGTTGGTCTGTTAGTCTGTTGGTCTGTTGGTCTGTTGGTCTGTTGGTCCGTTGGTCTGTTGGTTTGTTTGTTTGTTGGTTTGTCCTTCAATCACACTGCAACAGCGCTACGGATCGACGTGATTTTTTGCATGTGTATAGTTAAGGACCTGGAGTCTGGAGAATGATATAGGCTACTTTTTATTCTGGAAAATCAAAGAGTTCCCGAGGGATTATAAAAACTTAATCCACGCGGACGAAGTCGCGGGCATCAGCTAGTCAGACATAACCGACGGATATACCGCAATAGACCGGTGTCGTCAGACATAGCCGACGGATATACTGCCTTAGGCCGGTGTCGTCAGACATAACTGACGGATATACCGCCACAGACCGGTGTCGTCAGACATAAACTGACGGATATACCGCCACAGACCGGTGTCGTCAGACATAACTGACGGATATACCGCCATAGACCGGTGTCGTCAGACATAACTGACGGATATACCGCCACAGACCGGTGTCGTCATGTCGTACATACGTCCACAGTTGGTGCTTTTGCCACCTACCACCAACAGATCCTAAATCCAGTTGTCGATCCAGATTGAACCCTTTCATTTCCATGCCTTGGAGGGCATGTTAAACCGGCAATTTAAAATAAAATAAAAATCTTCTTCAACCGATTTATCTACGTGCACTGCCGAACAAAGGTTTCTTGCATGGACTTTAACAGGTCTTTGTCTTGTGGCGCCTGTATCCAGCGGCTCTGTGCGACTCGTCAGATGTCGTCAGTCCGCCTAGCTGGTGGTCTGCCAACACTGCGCTTCCCGGTACGGGGTCACAAATAAAAAAAAAGCACTAAGTTAATACTTGGATTATAATTGTTAAAAAAAGGGGAACCCAACACTGCACCCGATTAAACCGAAAGGTGGCGGTTCTATCCTTTCCACCAATAAAAGCATTCCCAAGGAAGGTTGACTTCAGGCAGGCGGCCGGTCGTAAAATGTCAAGCCGAACCACTTACAACATGGCTTACAAGCCATGTGCCGACCACACAAACCTAGCGTGGGACAAGGACCAGGAGATGATGATGAAATTTCATAGACCAAAACCCGTACCTGAGTACTCTATTAGTAGAAATATATTATGCGGAAAGATTTAGGGCCTCTTTCACGACGTTCAAGTAAAGTCTTGATTATGAGTTAATCAGCAAGTAAAAGTTACAAGTAAATTTTATCAGTTTCACATTACAAAACAAAGTCCCGAGTAATAACTCAAGGGATAATTGAATAATCTACCATTATGTGATTAATGGAAAGGTTCACGACCCACAACAATGAAGAAGACGAGTACGATTTAAAAATTAGCAAAGTGAAACATTTGCGTAGGTTTTATTTGTACCTATTAAGATCAATGATATCTCAGCCTAAGTAGGTATACACTTCAGTATGTTCTTTATTATTAGTATCACAAAGGATTTCTCTACTTAGTTAATATAAACTATGTTATAACCTCTTTTATTTGGACAGCGATATGATAATCTTATGGGTGCTATCACACTTGTTAGCATTGATTCGCAACATCATGTACAAAACAGAAAGATATACTACATTATCTCTTAAAAAAAAGTAATTTGTAAGCTTAAACACACAAACATCCGCGCATGTCGGATGCAAAAATAGGTACAGTTTTTGCAATTCACGAAGGCGAGTGAGCTTTACTTGTGGTTACTTCGTGTACATGCACATTGCATAAGCGTACGTGCCTGTCAAAGCCTAGGTGGGAGCGGGCAGGCGCGAGCATTGCGCTCGCTCACACTTATACAGATACAACACACACACAACCATAAGTCAGTCGCCCTCGTGAATTGCAAGACCACCATTCCACTTGATTTGATTTTTTTAAGTACTGTCCATATCTCCGTAATTTCTTGACGAATTTCATAAATGTTATTTCTTATGTTTTGATGAGTTTGATCTAGGAAGGTACCTATATTGTATTTGAGTATACTATCACGTCGCCCTAGAGCAGCATGGTTCCATAAACATAGAATTACTTTTTATGTACCTATGGTTCTATCTAGCATTTTTAGCTTTTTAATTTTTTTGTTTTTGGTTTGTAAAGCTTTCGATGACGGTTCTATCAGTATTGAAATTGATTTATGGATACCTAAGTAGATGTTCTTTGAAGTATAACAATATATGTAGTTCTATGTACATTTTCGTACCACTTGCTAAAAAAAGTGACATTCTGTGCCACAAAAAGCGAACATAACAATAGTCATTTTTAATCTGTTAAAAACAGGGAAAGAAAATTGTACTGAATTTCATTCATTCTCTAGGGGGAGAATGTGATTTAAATTTGGAATACTTACCGAAATTTATACTGAACTACATCTGTGTTTACACCATTGAGTTTGTATATGAAGCATTATACATCTTTTTGAAAAAGGAATACGCATTTATTATGCAGTTATGATTATTAAATAAAATTACGAAAACCGACGAGGCCGTATGAGCTTGATGCCTTTGCTTTCCGACAAAAAAATATTAGTCTAGGAATTTGCCGCGTTTTTGTTTTTTTCAAATACATAAACGTTAAGTTTATTTTAATTTATTTTTATAAATAAGTTAATGTTCTAAAAATACGTTACGATGTTAAATCAAAGCGACAGTGACAGTGAATTGTCGGATTCCATCAGTGCAAATGCTCAGACGCAAGAACAGAGAAATACTCAAATCAACTCATCAACAATAAATGTACCAAACAAAAATGTAACTCTATCAATAATTGGACCAATGTTTCGAATGTTAACTTTTACTTTTAATTGTCATTATTTTTAATAAATGCTTATCTCATATTACTATTGTGTTAATTTTTTCGCAAATGGTACGAAAAGTAGAGTATTTTCCTCGGTGATAAAGCTGTCTTAGTCTTGGGTGAACTTAAATCCCTCGCTACACTCAGGACTCGTCTTAAATCCCTCGCTTCGCTCGTGATTTAAGTTTTTAACACCCTCGCTACGCTCGGGAGTAAACCTCGAGTCCTTCGTTGCGCTCGCGATTTAAATCGTCAGTCGTCACCCGCGACTGAAGACACTGCTATAACCCCTTGGTTAATAATCTACTATTTCGATCAACATTATTGGCAGGCCAACACTATAGTAGTAAGTAGTCTAGCTATAACGGACTGATGTCAAAAATTGGCGGTTTGTTTTGTTGAAACTTCTCAATTACAATAGATAAATTAATGCGAATCGATCTGACAATTGTGATTGCACCCTAAAACTATATCGTAAAGTGTGATACTTTTCAAGATCTGACATGCGTAGATAGAATTTGCACAAATGTCTTAGTATCTCGTTAAGATCAATTGCGAAAAGTCCAATGTATAGTGTTTCCAAGAAATATGGTGTCACCATCAGTTAAACAGGTAGGTAGGTCAGTTAAACCTATAGTAGGGTACCTAGTTAAAGCCTATAGGAAACACCTCAGAACTGTCCGGAGACCCTAAGGGCAAAGATGGGTATTCCGAAAAAATTAAATTTCCAAACATGTATCTAAGTGGCCATTGATATTCCTCTTTACCAAAACTGTATGTTCAAGCATCGTACTACCTACAAACTCCTAGGACACGTGGTTTTAGTCTCTCTCTTTTGAAGAACCAGCAAGATATTTATTAAAGAACAACACACCCATTCCCACAACCGACTTTTGACTTTGGGTCACCAGTCTATTTGACTTTCTTATTTGGACTTCGGTTCAATCACTTTTTTGACTCAGAATGTTCAAAATTGATATTTTCAGACTTGGGCGGTGATGGGCGTCCTCTTAAACATGCTGGGGCAGGGCATGGTGCTGAGCTTCCCCTCCATCCTGCTGCCCGCTCTGAAGGCCCCTGACTCCGAGATCAAGGCGGACCTGCATGTGGCGGCTTGGGTAGGTAGGTACATGGGCGGTGATGGGCGTCCTCCTGTACATGCTGGGGTAGGGTATGGTGCTGAGCTTCCCCTCCATCCTGCTGCCCGCTCTGAAGGCCCCTGACTCCGAGATCAAGGCGGATTTGCATGTGGCGGCTTGGGTAGGTAGGTACATGGGCGGTGATGGGCGTCCTTCTAAACATGTTGGGGCAGGGCATGGTGCTGAGCTTCCCCTCCATCCTGCTGCCCGCTCTAAAGGCCACTGACTCCGACATCAAGGCGGACCTGCATGTGGCGGCTTGGGTAGGTAGGTACATGGGCGGTGATGGGCGTCCTTCTAAACATGTTGGGGCAGGGCATGGTGCTGAGCTTCCCCTCCATCCTGTTGCCCGCTCTGAAGGCCCCTGACTCCGAGATCAAGGCGGATTTGCATGTGGCGGCTTGGGTAGGTAGGTACATGGGCGGTGATGGGCGTCCTCCTGAACATGGGGCAGGGCATGGTGCTGAGCTTCTTCTCCATCCTGCTGCCCGCTCTGAAGGCCACTGACTCCGACATCAAGGCGGACCTACATGTGGCGGCTTGGGTAGGTAGGCAGTAACCTTTTAAATTCTTATCTTCCTTCTAACTAGTGGTTCGCCCCGAACTGAGACCTCGCGGTAACGGTATCCCATGATTATTCATTCAATCGATACATGATAACCAAAACTGACATTATTATTATGCCCGTTTTCACCAAACATACCTAAATCATCCCCTAAGTAGGAGTCTCTTAACGTAGGTAGCTCCTAAATACAATCCTAAGTCCTAACATCCGTCCCAATATCCTTTTAGGTGTCCCGTACAGGATCGTGATAAATAAGTTGACAGAAAACATCAATCACCTAACTTATAGGTAGCCCGTAAAGGTTAGGGAACGTTAGTGAAAACATTGAATTATTTATCAAACATTGAATTTAACTCGTAGTTCCATGGGAATAGTTACTGACTGCGCCATCTATTAGCATTATTGTGAAGCTATGTTGATGCTATATGAATTACTGACGCCCATTAAAAATTAAATAATCTCGTTTCTTTATAATATTCATATAATTTTAGTATTTGTTGTTCAAGTACAGGATATAAGTGACCTAAAAACATAAAATCAGTTTGAAAATCCATAGCGGATTTTTCTAGAGAGCGTCTTCAAGCGAGCGTATAAAATCGCCACTTTGAAAGCCCCCCATTTCGTCAATTTTAAGGGAAAAATTAAAAAAAAAATATTTTTGTACTCAGTTCAAAATTATCTTTAAAATGATACGTAACAATTTTATGTAACGCGATTTTTTTTTTTTTACTTCGCATTCGCTTCTATGAGAGCCCCCCTGAAATAAAGATTTTTATAACTTTTTAAGCCATTTTCGGCTGGAGGCCATCGGTTTACATATTATATCTAAATTTGAAGTAATTACGTTCAGTAATTCAAAAGTTATAAGGCTCTGACAGACGGACGGACGGACGGACGGACGGACGGACAAGTGCAAATCGCCCTAGTTAACTCAAAGACCTTCGCTTCGCTCGGTCGATAATAATATCCTTCCTTCCTTCTAATAATATAAATAATTCCTTTATTTGCATGTATACAAAATAGATGTTACATAATTAACAGATACCAAGCTACAATCAGCCATACTACTTCTTCTTCTTCTTCTTCATCAACCTGTAGACGTCCACTGCTGGACAAAGGTCTCCTGCATGGACTTCCACAGGCTTCGGTCTTGCGCCGCTTGAATACAGCGGCTCCCTGCGACTCGTTTGATGTCGTCGGTCCACCTAGTGGGGGGTCTACAAAAACCCGCCACCTCCCATGGCCCCTCCAACCTCGCGGTTATATGGGCCGAAACACTGGGAGGGCGCCCGGTACTTGCTCTTGGCGTGTTTCCCGGTGCGCCTTCTTGACTCCCTACAAGTTCTTTTATCTCTCATCCTTTGTCCCTTATGTCACTCTCCCCCTTCTGGGGCTAGACGTCACTACACAGGCTTGACTCACGTCGTCGCTCTGTGGCTCCTTGCCTGGTCCCTGCTCGCTCCGATCCGCTTCGCCTCTTGTGCCAGTGGTGCGCGAACTCCCGCAGCCGGTTGTAGTTTTCCGCCGATGCAACGAGGTCCATGTAGTAGACTGGTCCCGCTTCCCCGCGAACGATTCCATCCAGCATCTTGTCCGGTAGGTCCTTGTAGAGGGGGCATTCCCACAGCGCGTGGTGTCTGTCCTCCTCTTCGGCGCCACATTCGCACACTGGGCTCTCGCAAAGTGCCATCCCATGCAGGCGCGCCTGGAAACAGCCGTGTCCGATGAGGATCTGCGAGGTCTCGTAGTCCGGCGCGACCCAAGTTGCCTTGAGCCTGCCGGACACGTCTGGGAAGAAGCGCCGCAAAACCCTCGCCCCAAATCTCCGCGGACCACCGCTCCTGCCACATCGCAGTCACCTCAGTCCCGATTTCCCACTTGCGTCTGCTCAACTCCTTCTTGGGCACGGACTGACGCGCCTCATCGATCCTTCCAGCACGGATCACCGTGGGGGGTCTGCCGACACTGCGTTTCCCGGTGCGGGGTCGCCACTCCAGCACCTTGGACCCTAACGACTATCAGCTCTTCGAACTATGTGCCCCGGCCATTTCCACTTCAGTTTCGCGACATGCTGAGCTGTGTCGGTGACTTTGGTTCTCCTACGGATCTCCTCATTTCTGATTTGATCTCGCAGGGATATACCGAGCATAGCTCTCTCCATCGCTCGCTGAGTGACCCTGAGCCTTCTTATGAGGTCCATAGTTAGTGACTATGTCTCGGATCCGTAAGTCATCACTGGCAACACGTACTTTTCGAAGATTTTAGTCTTCAAATCGCAAATCGCAAGTTCGGAATATACTATAGTAAATATGCGATTTATTTTTATTTCAGCATCATGCATAGCACCAGCCGGGGTTCCAGGATTCTTTGTCTCAGCATTCCTAATGGAACGGGTAGGGAGGAAGTTTGCTCACATGATCGTCATGACAGCAGGTATCATCGGATGGCCGTTAGTGTACTTTTCCTCTAACATCACTACCTTGATAATTGGAAGGGTGTTATGTGGGTTTTGTGGAGGATCCACCGTCATCTTAGGAGCTGTGGTGATTGGAGAATATTCCAGTCCAGGGAACCGTGGAATGTTTCTGACTCTTAAGACTGCAGCGGTGTGTCTTGGAAACAGTGCGGTACATATTCTGGGAAATTATCTCAAATGGAAGCAGGTAGCATTATTGGCAACGATGCCCCATTTTATTGCATTTTTAATAGTTTTGACCTGGCCAGAAAGCCCCTCATGGTTGGCTTCGAAAAAGAAATTTGAATCGAGTGAAAAATCATTCTATTGGCTAAGAGGCAAGAGTGCAGAATCAAGGAAAGAGTTGGAAGAACTAATCAGAGCGCAGAAGGAAAGATTTGATAACGAAAGATCAACGCCGACGTCCGTATCAGAGAAAATCTTGGAAGTCTTTAGTAAACTTATGAAAAAAGACTTCATAAAACCGACAGTTATATTATTATTTAGTGGCATTGTGCTGGAAGCTTGCGGTAGACACTTCTTTCCCGCTTACGCGTTACAAATAATAGAGGGAGTTACGGGGAATAAAACAAATTCGTTCTACTACACGTTAGCAATTGACATAATTATTACTGCATCGTCTGTATTCTCATCGGTGTTGATAAAGATGATGAAACGGCGTATCGTTTTATTCTGGAGTGGTTTTTCATCGTTATTTATATTAGTGTGCGTGTGTTTATATTTATTTCTATCAGCAAACGGAATAATACCTAAAGACAAACCGTGGGCACCTATAGCTTTATTCGTTGTATACTTCATTCTATCTAACTTAGGTTGTACTGCGATTCCGCTTGCGTTATTGGGGGAGCTCTACCCTTTGGCACATAGAGGTATAGGTGCTGCGGTGTCAGGGATAGTTTTGTGCATATGCCTCATGGTAGCTATGCAATTAACGCCTTATTTGTTAGTTAGTGTGAAAGTGTATGGTACGTTTGGAGTTTATGGGGCTGTTATGGGGCTATCTTTGGTTGCTCTATTTTACATTCTCCCCGAAACCAAAGACAGGACCCTCCAAGAGATCGAGTATTACTTTAATTTCGGAAAATTCAGAGAAGACCGAATTGATAGTGACGAGGAAGCGAAAATAAAAATGATACCACATCCAAATTAGATCTTAGTTTACTATAATCTTTTAACTATTGTTTAGCGTTTGGCGCAGTGATAAGATATTACTAGGCTTAAGCTAATTAAGATAAGGAACTATTAGCGTAGAATAAAAATGTACTTCTTGTGTAAATACGACATTCCGTGCTTAATACATGACTATGCAAAGCCCCGACCTCTATGATACTACGACACTGATTGACATGTATTGGCGTTGGTATCAAATAAAATGGCAGTTGATTCTTGGGCGAACCAAAGTGCCTCAACAATTATTTACAATAAAAATATTTTCTATAATTTATCACGCATTTGTTTGTTGTCCTACCCTACGTTATAAATTATGATGACAGTAACCAAGAATAAATGAAGTTATGAATTTATCTCATGAAATAGGATTCATGGAATATAAAATATATTTTTATTAATTTATGAGAAACACAATGGAGATTATTTTTATACAATACTATATTAAACCTAAATTTACTTTAAAATTAAAACTAAAATAAAAACTAATTAAAATCTAAAACCCCAACCAAGCCACTGCAGTGTGGCATAGTACCCAAGATGCTGGCAGCATTACCCCTTTGGATGGCCAAGCTAATCCTTTGGCCAAGGTAGCTGCCAGCTCTTGGATCCCCGGTAGACTCGATCACTCTTTTCGATATCTCTAAAAAAAAAAATGCGTCAGGCCTCCGGGCCCCACGGCCCCAGGGTCTCTACACCAAAAGGCGCAAATATGAAACCACTGTCAAGTTTTTCATATTTGCGCCTCTTAGCCTGTTCGGCGCTAGTAGCCGCTGCACCCGCCACAGAGAGGAGGTCGCATGGATGTGGGAAGCAGCTAGAGTATCTACACAGGTGGCATCCCACACAAGCGACCTCCCTGTCCTCCAAGGAACAAGCGTCATACCATCAGGTCTCTTGCCGTCACTACGTGCCAAACCAATAGGTTCTAATACAGCTGGCACGTGAGCAGTAGCAAGAGACCTGCGGCTGATGTCGTTGAGGGCATTGTGGCGGGAGAAACGACCAGCGCTCTTCGAACAGGAGAGCCCGTGATGACCATAAGCGTCGACGTGGTCACCGCAGTGTAATATAAAAAACGCATTTATTTTTCTATTTTGAATGAGATAGTTAATTATTTTGATAAAATAAAACTATAAAACACATCAATCCGCCATATTGGATTGAACACCAATTAGAGCGATACGTCACACTCACATCAGTTCTATGTTCTTTGACAAACCACTATTAAAAAACATAGAGATGACGTCACTCCATGGCACCGGCGAGCGATATTGCGAGAATTTTAAAACTTAGAATTGAAGTGGCAATTTTATCTACCAAACCTTTTTTTATTGCTGAAATAAAACATTTTTTCAAGATAACTAGTAGATATTTCCGAACGTCATTCAACAGTTTTTCAAAATGTCATCACGCATATTGGAGCTGCTCGCCAGACTCCTTGGAAGGGGTTTGTTTGAATTTCGGGTCGGGGGGTCGGAAGTCGGGGTTTGTTTTAGGTACACTAGATGATACCCTCGTCACGTATGCTAATCCAGGGTATGAACTATCTCATTCCAAATTTCAGGCAAAACTGTTCATTCATTGTGGTGTTAAAGTGTAACAAACATCCATCCGTCCATCCATCCATCCATCCATACATATACATCCATCCGCACAAACTTTCGCATTTATAATATTACTAGCTGATGCCCGCGACTTCGTCCGCATGGATTTAGTTTTTAAAAATCCCGCGGGAACTCTTTCATTATCCGAGATAAAAAGTAGCTCTCCCGGTCTGAGGAACCACTACTACATCCATTACTATACCCATGCAAAAAATCGCATCAATCCGCTGTTCTGTTGCGACGTGATTGAAGGACAAACCAACAAACAAACACACTTTCGCATTTATAATATCAGTAATGCTTTATTATAACACTTTTTATAATTGTCAAATTTTTTACCACACTTAACCAAAGACAAAATTACGTTTAGCTGTCATTTACGTTTTGTTATTCCACTTTCATTTGCGTTTTGTTATTCCATGTCAGATGCGTTTTTGTTATAAGTACCACGTTTTATAGTGACATGACGGCAACGCGGTCGAACGGGATAAAAAGTATCCTATGTCCGTCTCCTGGTTCTAAGCTACGTCTCCACCAATTTTCAGCCAAATCGGTTCATCCGTTCTTGAGTTATAAATAGTGTAACTAACACCACTTTCTTTTATATATATATAGACTAGGACTAGGATTAGTAGGATAGGAAGTAGGATTATAGGCACACGCTTGACCACTATCACATCTGATGATGTGATGATGAACGGGTGCCACCGGCGGGAATGGGGCTGCTTTCTGTCTGCCTGTCTTAACATGAATTGAATTGTAGTACCTACGCTTTTTTGGAACTTCACCTCATTGTGGAAATATTATATTCTATTCTATTCTATTCTATCAAATTTGCATGGATTAAATCGGCTTAGCATCCGGCTGCCCACAAGATAGTATAAAAAACTTATTACAATGTAATAGCTGCATAATAATATTGTAAAATGATTATTTTGAAAAGAGCAACTGCTGAGTTTCTTGCCGGTTCTTCTCAGCAGAATCCGCTTTCCGAACCGGGTGGTAGTCATGACGTGTCACAAGAGCCACAGGTTGGCCAGAAATAAATAATTTTTTTTTTTTTTTTTTTTGAATTTTGATGGAAAGTGATGATGTGGCCTAAGGTGGAACCCGTTTGCCTAGAAGATGCCTATTCAGTATTCAGTTATTCACTCTTGCTTTAAAGATACCCAAATTGTACGCGTTAAGAAACACAGATCTCGGAAGAGCGTTAGAGACCCTGGCCGTGCGAATCAGAAATAAAGACTCGAACCGCTTCGTGCGCGTGGATGATCAACGATGTAGGGGTTTAAGCCCTCCCGATGTCTTGCAGTGCGGTGGTAAAAAGGTGAGGTGAATTGCGGTCTCAGGCACCTTAACTGTTCGGAGTTACATATTAAGGTGGATTATACAGGTCTGCCCGCAAATTTCTTTAATTTGGTTTTTCGCAATTTGTACACTAATACGACAAAGTAGGCTTATGGCCTTCTAATTGCGCCAGTGGCAGTATCATCTTCACAGGTTTATATAAAAATCTTTAAGTACTTGAAAGTGTCCAGTTTAAGAAATTAGTCAGAATGTCGGCTGATTTGTGAGTAGCTCACGTCCAACTCAGTATTTTGATTAATTTCTTAAACTGGTCACTATCAAGTAAAGATTTTTATATAAACCTGTGAAGGTTGATACTGCCACTGGCGCAGTTAGAATGCCATAAGCGTACTTTGTCGTATTAGGGTGGAACCACATTTGTGAGGATCGTTTCGGATTTCGCCCATACAAAACTGTCAAATTCCATAGAAACGTGTACGGATCAAATCGGCTTTTCGATGCGTACACGAATGTATGGAAAATGACAGTTTTGTATAGGCAAAATCCGAATCGATCCTCACAAATGTGGTTCCACCCTTAGTTTATAAATTGCGAAAAACCAAATTAAAGAATTTCGCGGGCAGACACGTTTAATCAACCTTAAGCAATTAAATATCACTCGCTTTAACGGAGAAAGGAAGACATCTTGAGGCAACCTCAAACCTGCGTGCGTGAGATTTCTACATATTATTCACAAAAGCTATCTTCTTTATCATCCGATAGACGTCCACTACTGGACCAAAAGTCTCTTGCATGGACTTCCACAGGTCTCGATCTTGCGCCGCCTGAATCCCGAGACTTTTTTGATTTCATCGTTTGAAATTATTTTTATTTTTCATCAACAAGCGTGTAATGGGTCGATATTTTTAACTTATTTGGGAACCATAGACAATTTTCTATACTGTATGCGTAAAATGACAGTTTTGTATGGACAAAATTCGAATCGATGCGCACAGATGTGATTCCAACCTTATAGTTTAAAGACAAAGTTACTCTGTGTCACTCTGTGATCTCTAGTACTTGCCTACTCTGTGAGTTTACTGTGCTTATGATGTCATAACATGGTTTCTAGTGTTTTCGTGAATTTACGCGCGAAAGTTAAAAATGCAAAATTTAAATGCATTTTATTGGTACTTATCGACTGAATAAATTTTTCGAAAAAATTCTAGTAGTAACGTATCACCTTAGGATTGAATTAAGACACTTTTCAAAAAATAATAAAATACCTTATTAATGTAATACTCTTTTGCGTTATATTACACGAACCATTTAGAGCCACTTTTGCCCCCTTAATAACTCAAAATCTATTTAAAATAAACACGTGAAATTTGGTTTATTTATTAAAACCCCCTTTATTAACTAAAACCCAAAACATAAATACAGCTCAAACGGGTAATGAGATATTAACGTCAAAAAATCGTCATTTTTACCACTGACTGACATATTATAGATCAAAAACCTGACCCACTTCCAGATGACCTAGAAAGTTGAAATTTGGTGTCCAGCTGGGTAATTATGTGTATACAAAGGAAACCATCAGAAAACTGTGAATTTCTACGATTTGATTGAAATTTTTTCCTAGCAATTGATATTTTAAATTATTAGCACCTAACGCCTTTCAAAATTTTATTAGCAATAACTTTCGCATGATAATTATTAGGTTTCCAGATAAATCATTAGAGAATCAATAACCACTAGTTTTTATCAGCAAACCAAATTTTTAAAAGATTAAAATATGTTGACCTTACTATAAAAAGCCGGCCAAGTGCGAGTCGGACTCGTGCATCGAGGGTTCCGTACTCCAAAAGTAAAACGATAATATTATGTATGCATAACAGAGAACGATAGGAGTTTAGTTAGTTTAGTTTAGTTTGCAGAGTCAACTTTGCAATTTTTTTCTATCGAGAAAAGTTTGCGTCATCGTGTTTAGGAAACAGCCATCAGGCCAGAAATACGATCAATTATAACTACTTTTTTTCATATTATGACCCATAGATTTTAAATAAGACGATCTTCATTCGGCTTGTGATATGAAGATCGTGACTGAATACAGCGCCTAAATTTGCTTATTTATCGTTAACTTTGTTTGTGGAGGTTTATTGTTAATATAAAAAAAAAAAAACTATGCTAGTTAGAGCGTTCGTTTTATTTTCCTGTAAAATATATGACGGCGTATCAGGTAACTTATTGTTTTTAAAAATAATGACGTCAGCAATGCTGACGTCATTCTCTTCATTATTATCATCACTCTGCATAGTGGCAGTAATTCAAACTAGTTTCTTCAAATAATCCTTTTATTGGACTTAAGTGCGTAATAACAATAATACAGAGCTCCGCACTGCTCGCTTGCTCGAGTACGAATGACCAATGCGGCAATAGACACCCGTATTATAGCAAAACCGAGAGTGTCCGAATTTGATAACGAATTTTACAATAACCCGTTTTAATTGATTGTTTACATGCGCTGTAGCTATTTAAAAGGATTAGTTAATCATTTTAATTTTTATAATTTTAACTATAGTTTTAAATAATCAAAATAGTAATATTTTATGAATCATTAACTTTAAGAATCACAATATCTTTAAGTAAATGAGTTGTTGCGCCGATACGGCCGTTCTGACCGGCGGTGCGCGCTCTGCACCAGCCGCGTGTGCCGAAGTTCTTGAGGGTAACTGAAACAACGAAAAGTTTTCTTTTGAGATTGGTATCTGTGTACCAATGATATGAGCGATGTATTTTGTGTAAGGAGTTAGTAATTTTTAAGTTGTAGCGTACACTGTGGTACTATATTGTTATGTACTCTGTGGTACTTTGTTATTGCGTACTCTGTGGTACTATGTTGTTATGTACTCTGTGGTACTTTGTTATTGCGTACTCTGTGGTACTTTGTGTGATGTTGCGTACTCTGTGGTACTTTGTGTGATGTTGCGTACTCTGTGGTACTTTGTGTGATGTTGCGTACTCTGTGGTACTTTGTGTGATGTTGCGTACTCTGTGGTACTTTGTGTGATGTTGCGTTTTATGTGTGTTTTGTTATGGTGTGATTTTATTAATAAAAATCAAAAACGTACCCTTTGTTTTGATCAGCTGATTCTTCGGTTTGTTGCTCAACCATGCTGGCTCGCGAAGTAGACGGTACTGGCTCATTGGCTGATACTGGAGATTCCTCTTCTTCCGCCGATACGGTTGTCTGATCTCCGGGTTGAGGTGCTCGACGAAGTTGGTCATGAGCGACTTTTCTTGTACGCCCTGAACCAACCACCTTTTTTACTAGATAGCAGTCGTCCAGAATTCCAGTTACCTCGTATGGTTCCCTGTATTTGAGATCCAATGATGTTTGATTACGAGGATTGTTTTTTATGAGCACGTAATCGCCACGTTGGAAATGACGAATCCTTGCGTTTCTTGAATTGAAGCGTTGTCTGTCCTGTTCTGCATTTTGTGACATCTTTTGTTGAACATGGCTAGTGAGCGCTTCAATATCAATAGTCTGCTCGTCGATATTTACGAGACTGAGTAGCTCTGGAGGAACACAATGCTTGCGCCGAGTGAGTAAAGTTAGTGGGGCCACCCCTGTCACACGATGAGGGGTGCAGTTTATTGCCAGCTGTAGTTCTCCAAGCGTAGTGTGCCACTCTTCTGTTTCATAGTTCTTGATCATAGTAAGAGTATTTTTAAGCGTAGCTACGGTGCGTTCTACTTGTCCATTAGCTCGGCTGACTCCTGACTGACTGAGTTGACTCTGGGAAGTGGGTCCTTTTTATGTTTGGACGCCTTTAATGCATTACAGTCTGTAATGATTGTGAACTTGCGTCCATACAGATATTGGCGAAAGTGTTTTATTGCACGAACCACTGCCAAGGTCTCTAATTCATAAGAGTGGTACCGACTTTCAGTTTCAGTAGTCCTCATGCTCATGAAGGCAACTGCATGTTGTCGTCCCGCAATATCATGTGTCAGTACTGCTCTGAAACCCAGGCTACAAGCGTCTGCTTGTAATCGAATTGGTGTTTCCTCTTGAAACAGTGTAAGTACTGGTGTTGATGTTAAGCACTGAATGACCTTCTCTCTTGCTTTCTCGTGACGTTCGTCCCACTCCCATTTAGCTCCTGGTTTGGTCAGCTCATATAGTGGTACCATTATGCGTGAGAAGTCTGGTATGAATTTTCTGAAGTAGCCCGCCAATCCAGCAAACTGCTTCACTTGTTTGGGCGTTGTTGGTACTGGTGCTTTTACTAGAGCATATACTTTCCGAGGGCTTGGTCGGATTTGCCCATTTGATACGATGTTGCCCAAATATTCAATTGAGCATTTGGAAAAGCTGCATTTATCAGCATTACTGGAAAATCTGCCTCCTGTAAGGCTATAAGAATACGTTCAATATTTGATAGACCTTCTGCAATATCTTCACATTTGCTTAAAACGTCGTCAACATAGACTTGAGCTGTATTGCCTAGTAACGGACTCAGAGCTCTGTTGATGCATCGCTGATAGACCGAACATGCGTTGCTCAATCAAAAAGGCATAGTCATATATTCGTACAGCCCATCTGGTGTGACAAACGCTGTTTTTGTGATTGATGACTCTGCAATAGGTATTTGATGAAAACCTGCAGCCATGTCAAAGGTTGTGAAGAATTTTCCTTTGGCTAATTGGTCGATTTGGTCCGAAATTAGTGGTAGTGGATAGTGGTCCCGTAAAGTGTTAGAGTTAGGCTCTCTGTAATCCATGCACATACGATCGCCACCATTCTTCTTTTTACCAAGATGATGGGGCTGGAGTACGGGGACTTGCTTTCGCGTACGATGCCATGCTCCATTAATTCTTTCACGATTGCTCGTACCTTTTCTCGTTCGATTGGACTGAGCCTATATGGTCTTCGTTCTAGTTTCTACGTACATATCTGGACTTCTTCAAGCGGTTTTCTAGTTCGTTATTGAACTTGATAATGTTAATGAACGTTCGCGCTTGACGCATGTTTCAAAAGTATGTCCTGGTGTATTACAAAATGAACATGTTTTTGTTTTACTGTTCTTGTTGAAGATTGCTTCCTTGTTGTTGGTTTCAGTTTGTGTTTTATTCTCTTGTCCAGTCTTTGGTTCTGTAGGCTTGTAGAAACATTCACTAGTGTGATTGGACCTTTTACAAATCTGGCAAGATGAAGTCGATGGAGTTTCATTCGAAAAACGTGGTCGTTTTCTTGTACTTGTAATATTTGAACTTGGGTGAGGACGCTTCATTGTTCTTATTGATGATGCGACGGATATCAGCTCTGGTACTGTCGCGGCCCTTGTGTTCAATAGCTCGATCCTAAGTCTTTCGTCATTCATGCATCCAATAACCGCTTCAACTGCATCTTCATTTGATAGCTTGTCCTTGGTGATTCTTCTCCATAAGACCCAAGCTCGTGATAAGAACTACGAAATGTCCTTTGAAGGGTCGTAGACATGTTCTCTGAATCGGACTATGTCTCGAGAATAACGGTTTTCTGGCTCAAATGTTGTGATGAGGTTGTTGCGCAGTTCAGCCCATGTAGCTGTGGTAACCATCCAATCATCGACCCACATTTTTGCTCTTCCTTTAAGAAGGCTGCCAACTTTCATGCGTATATCGAAATCGTTGAGTTTGTATGCTTCGATGGCTTTGTCAATGTGCTGACACCACTCACGTATTCCCACATTGGTGTCGGGATCAAATGATGGTAGGTAAATGTCGTTAATACGAACTTTGGCTTCTGCTGGTGTACTTAGGCGTTCCGACATTTTCTGCATCGTTTGCATCATCTGCATAATAAATTGCGGTGGTATGCTGTTCATCGGCTCATTCAGCAAGGCTGATTGTGGCAGTTCTCGCTGCAAAGAAGTTCCAACATTGCCTGTGGCATTTAATCCATCGTGTACTTCTGTTCGTCTTGTAGCATCAGGTTGTTGTTGAGCGGAAGTGGCATGTGATCCCACTTCTGATGACGGCGTATCAGGTAACTTATTGTTTTTAAAAATAATGACGTCAGCATTGCTGACGTCATTCTCTTCATTATTATCATCACTCTGCATAGTGGCAGTAATTCAAACTAGTTTCTTCAAATAATCCTTTTATTGGACTTAAGTGCGTAATAACAATAATACAGAGCTCCGCACTGCTCGCTTGCTCGAGTACGAATGACCAATGCGGCAATAGACACCCGTATTAATAGCAAAACCGAGAGTGTCCGAATTTGATAACGAATTTTACAATAACCCGTTTTAATTGATTGTTTACATGCGCTGTAGCTATTTAAAAGGATTAGTTAATCATTTTAATTTTTATAATTTTAACTATAGTTTTAAATAATCAAAATAGTAATATTTTATGAATCATTAACTTTAAGAATCACAATATCTTTAAGTAAATGAGTTGTTGCGCCGATATATACATAAACTCCTATTGACCATAATTATTTCTGATTTTTCGATTGGTAAACTTCGGAGATAAGGGGGCGAGAGGAACGGTATTTTTTTCGACATTTTGCCCGCTTAATCAAAAACTATGACTTAAAAAAATAAATAAAAATCTGTTCTAGAATATACAGGTAAAGCCCTTTCATATGATACCTCAGAGTTATCTTACTTTGAAATTTCAAACACCCGATTTTCGTATTTTAATTAAACTAAAAATATTATTGGTGGACCCTTATTATTTTTACAAAAAAAACACAAAGTAAGGAATTCTTCATTTAGCAAATATCCGTTACTCAATAATTGAACAATTAATACAACACAAGTACGTATAAGGAGACTCGGCTGGCGTGATAATTCGAAGCAGAATGGCGCCTGACGTCGATACTTGTTGGCTTTTATGGAATTGACGAACGGCGCACTCGGTAGTTATTATAAAAATCTACCCTCAACTATCACGGCCTCTCCTGACCTGTGGTCGTCCCGACCACATTTTTATTGCTGTCGCTGCAACTAGGCAGACTTTGTCTATCTTCAGCATCCTGAAGATAAGTAAATCACTCTTTTAGGCAGTCCAAATAGCGGAACTTAAAGCTCTTCGCACGACTAACGGAGCGACAGTTCGACGAATAAAGTAAATTGGACATTAGGAGCACCTGTTCAATACAGAAACTACGGGACATAATGTACATTGGACATAGGCACCAAGTTCGCAATCCCTTCTCAAAACTATATCTACAGGACATAGGCACTTAGTTCGCATATCCCGTCTCAAAACTACATCTACAGGACATAGGCATTCAGTTCGCATATCCCCTCTCAAAACTACATCTACAGGACATAGGCACTCAGTTCGCATATCCCCTCTCAAAACTACATCCACAGGACCACAGAGTAACGAAGGTAAGGTTCAATAGGCACTCAGTTCGCATATCCCCCTCTCACAACTACATCCACAGGACATAGGCACTCAGTTCGCATATCCCCCTCTCAAAACTGCATCAACAGGACATAGGCACCCAGTTCGCAATATCCCAGTTAACAAAACATGAAGTGATAACATACATCAGTGTTGCATACGTTTACCATCGGTATCGCATGTACCAGGACCAGCCACTTCATGTCGTGACTCAGGAGCACGCTGCATCTGGGCTATACTAGCCACACACCCAGCCAGGCAACTTGCCTCACACCAACACGCTCGCAAGCACATTTAACGTGCTACTATAACATAAAAGAAACATTTAAATGTTGGGTTGAACATAACTTCAAAAATGCAACTTATATCAAATAAATAAATAAATAAATGCAGCGTAACTCTCAGAACATCATTCAACTCCTAAAACTCTTTTGCGTTTTGCTCACGCATTGAATGTATAGGAGATGGTACTTGGTAACAACCAATTTAAAAGCAACTAACTAGAACTACCAGCTCTAACTCCAAAACTGCAGCTCATCCACCAAAAATGTCTGCTAAACACTATAACAGCCGCTCAACTACCGCAACAGCTGCTCAACCATCAAAACAGCTGATCAACTACCGTAACAGCTGCTCAACCATCAAACCAGCAGCTCTCGACTACAGCAGCAACATTCGACCAAAACAGCAGCTCTAGATCACAGCAGAAGCTCTAAACCACAGCAGCAGCTCTCGACCACAGCAGTAGCTCTCAATCACAGTTGCAGTTCTCGACCACAGTAGCTGCTCTCAACAACAACAGCAGTTCTCGGCCACAACAGCCGCTCTCGATAACAGCAGAAGCTCTCGAACACAGCAAAAGTTGTTGACTACAGCAGCAGCTCTCGATCACAGCAGAAGCTGTCAACCACAGCAGCAGTTAGCAGTAGCTAACTATAACAGCAGGTAAACCAATTAACACTTACAACAGTAAGTTATTGATTTCACATCGGTAATAAAATTCGGTAGGTAGCTCATGATCAATTTAACCACAAGTATAGGAACACTACAGAAACAAGTCCGTTACACGGGATCCATGACAACAACTTTAAATTAAGTAGGAATGCAGGATTCATTCAGTTAAGTCGTGACAAAGGTACATACCAAAAACTCAAAATTAATGTAAGAGTTTAAGGACAATCGATCTACTTGACTAGTCAAAGCATTGATCAAATGATGGCTTGGTCAAACCTGACCTTATCTAATGATTCAAATTAGCAATTTCAATTATGTACGTCAGTGATAGCAAGTATACGTCACACGTAAACACAAGGACATTTGAATCGGATCTAACTTCTAGTTAGTGCTATTGCACCACTACCTAGCATCTTGTTACATCATGAAATGCGCAGTCACATGTTACGCAAAATTGTTATATTTTATTTGATCGGAAGCAAAGTATTTCAATCTACCCGCGTAGGTCGTTACATTTTAATGCTAACAAACCCAACATCGTCTGTTGGGTTTGTTAGCATTAAAATGTAACTATATCACCGGTTCGCATATACCTATATGCGACAACTATTCTATTCAACAAATAGGTAACACCGGCAAATAAAACAAAGTACGTAACGACACCTATTAAAAGACTTGTTAACACGTCAGAATAACATCGAAGGAATACTATTCACTTTTATAGCAATTACAAATGTAACAAAAGGTTGTTTGATATTCGTTTCCGCGTAAGAACTAACTTGTCTTAATTGGTTTTATCCAACAATTTTGAAAACATCAGTAAAATGCTCGGAAAATGAACTATTTCACGAATTTAGTCTTTACCGTCATTTGCACAACGTAATATTCACATCGCGTAAAGTTTATTTAATTTACAACACGACCTTTGATAAAGAGACTTTGCTATTTATACCCAGAACACGGGCACTATAGTTTATTCTCTAACCCGATTTTGTAACTGCTCACAACGCGATTAAAGGATACTCAAGTACCCACTCAACTTAGGGATTCCACTCAAAAGGATATTGGAAACGTCTTACTTGTACATCTTTCTCGTCGCCCCATAACGGCGTCGCGCTCATACCCGCTTGCACCGGTCGGCGCATAGCGACGTGATCACCATCGAAACAACAGGCAACGCGCAGACTGGTGCCTTCCAGCACCGATAGGCGCTGGTGACAAGCACTGCGACAGGCAGTGACATGCCTCACCCACCGGGTCGTCACGTGATCCGATGCTCATCACACCACACATCATCGAAGCCGCTCGTGACTCATGAAGCTCTTGAAGCTTCATGCTCTTACATGAAGTACACTCACGCAACTTCAATGGGAAATTTACCAGAACCTTAAATTTCCAAAATCAGAGCTGGAAATCGAACGGTAACAGGCATTCAATCCCACTTCAGATATTGGTGGACCCTTATTATTTTTACAAAAAAAACACAAAGTAAGGAATTCTTCATTTAGCAAATATCCGTTACTCAATAATTGAACAATTAATACAACACAAATACGTATAAGGAGACTCGACTGGCGTGATAATTCGAAGCAAAATGGCGCCTGACGTCGATACTTGTTGGCTTTTATGGAATTGACGAACGGCGCACTCGGTAGTTATTATAAAAATCTACCCTTAGCTAACAATATATATTTTTTTTTATAATAATGTTGTTGGGCCACTATTATACTCAACTATTCCAAATTTCATGTCGATAGCTTTAATAGTTACGTAAATAATCGACTGTGATAGACGGACGGACGGACGGACGGACGGACATAAGGGTTCCATTTTTACCATTTTGATACGGAACCCTAAAAACAGTAACTTGTTTATAACATAAAGATGATAAGGACAACATAACCTTTGCAATGGAACATAATTTATGGTCATGAAAAATGGTGGAATAATGAAGCTTAATTTTTTGTAAACAAAATGTTTTTGCTATGGATTTTATACTAGACTAGCTGATGCCCGCGACTTTGTCCGCGTGGATTTAGTTTTTAAAGTCCCTCGGGAACTCCTTGATTTTCCGGGATAAAAAGTAGCCTAGATGTTGACCCGAGTAATAAGCTACCACGGTATAAAATTTTGTAGAAATCTGTGCGGTAGTTTTTACGTGAAAGAAGGACAAACCAACAGACAAAAATTAAATAAAAATCTGTTTTGGGCTCAGTATCGATAGTAAAGCATCCCCCAATTAAAATTTTCAAAATATATTAAATGTACAGAAATCTTCCAGTTACAGTTTTATTATATGTATAGATTTCAATATGAATAGTTTTAGAAGATCGACATCCCTGTGATGGATGAAATAAGCCACATTTTGTAGAAACTGTTGGACTGATGAAATGGACTTTTGTTTGAAACGGAGAAGCTTATTTTGTAGTGGTGGAATCGGGATTTGGAGAAGCGGAATTTTGGAAAGGATCAGAAAAACTTGGCTATGGCTCAAACGCTCGACGCGCGGAGCCACTAAACAAACGAAGAAGAAAGATGATAAGTTGACTGGCCCTTCATAAAATAACTTGTATGTCAAAACTAGCCAAGTCAAATATTGAACTTCAATTTATCCTAAGTAATCTGCTTTTAGTGTTAATATGGTCCAATTTCGAGAAAGAGATTAACCGCCGAATCCAACTCGGCTGGGCAGCGTTCGGGAAGCTCCGAGATGTCTTCTCGTCCAAAATTCCTCAGTGCCTGAAGATTGAAGTCTTCGAACAGTGCGTGTTGCCAGTGATGACTTACGGATCCGAGACATGGTCGCTAACTATGGGCCTCATAAGAAGGCTCGGGGTCACTTAGCGAGCGATGGAGAGAGCTATGCTCGGTATATCCCTGCGAGATCAAATCAGAAATGAGGAGATCCGTAGGAGAGCCAAAGTCACCGACATAGCTCAGCGTGTCGAGAAACTGAAGTGGAAATGGGCGGGGCACATAGTTCGAAGAGCTGATGGTCGTTGGGGTCCCAAGTTGCTGGAGTGGCGACCCCGCACCGGGAAGCGCAGTGTTGGCAGACCCCCCACCAGGTGGACGGACCGACGACATCAAACGAGTCGCAGGGAGCCGCTGGATGCAAGCGGCGCAAGACCGAAGCCTGTGGAAGTCCATGCAGGAGACCTTTGTCCAGCAGTGGACGTCTATAGGTTGATAAAGAAGAAGAAGAAGAAGAATCTGCTTTTTGTAAATAATTCTACTGTTCAAATTTAAGAAGTTATAGTTTTAAATAGCAAACATTGTTGTAGCAGAAAAAACAAGAAATTATGTTTTGAATATTATATTTTTAGAATGTTGTTTGTTCTTACAATTAAATTTCAGGATTATCCACAGAACTTGGCAACGTTTTAGATCTCAATTCTTTTGACGCAAGTCGACAACCGCCCATGTTCTTCATACTGAAGTTGGCTTTGATTTTCACATATTTATGATATTGATGGGATATAATATTATGCTCAAGTCACCTTTGGCTCTTTTTGAATTGCGGCACCGTAAAACACACAATACGACAACACTCACTGTGATAATAAATAAATAAAAAAAAATTAAGTGGCACTCGGGGACTGCCGCGGTATAGCTATTGCATAGTATTTTTTATCAACTTATGCAATTATGATATTTATGCAATATTTTTTTTTTTGCATAGTAAAAATTATGCAAAAAAAATTAAAAAACAAACAAACAAGCCAACTGTCACTACTTCGCGTGTGAGATTCGAACCTGCGACATCATATAAGCGACTTTCCCCCGGGAGCGGTGGCCCTCGCCCACTGCTCCGCGGGGGCCGCTGTCTTTAATGATGAAATAGAGCTACTTACTTGAGAACCTCTAAAATGTTGAACACTTACTGCACGACGGTGTTAGGTTTTTTCGTTACGGAATTTCTTGATTCGGTCGCCGCGCTCAAACTGTTTGTCCTAGTTCAAAGCCCTCGATAAAAGCTATGCAATAGCTTAATAAAATAAATCATAAGGTATACTTATAACATTTAAAACAACGCGTCATACAATTTATTAAAACCAGTCAGCTGTTTTGGCAATTCTGATCTTTGTAAATAAATATAATGCGGAAATTTTAGCACTGGGCTATAAAGGTCCTTGAAATAGTAGTTTATGCAACTGTCATATAATGAAGGGTATTAAAACACGAGTGTGAGTTTATGAAATGAGCGCAGCGAGTTTCATAATAGTAACGAGTGTTTTAATACCCGTGTTATATGCAGTTGCATACACTACTTTATCTTCACTAATGCAATTTATCAAACAACAAGAGTAAAAATCGGTCCAATAACAAAGAATTTCAATATGGCGGTGACTTTTTATAATATTGCCAATCATTTCCTCTTATTTGACCCCAGGGAAGCCCAAATATCGATTTTGAACGAAATCGGTCCAATAACAAAGAATTTCAATATGGCGTTAACTTTTTATAATTTTGCCAATCATTTCCTCTTATTTGACCCCAGGGAAGCCCAAATATCGATTTTGAACGAAATCGGTCCAATAACAAAGAATTTCAATATGGCGGTCACTTTTTATAATTTTGCCAATCATTTCCTCTTATTTGACCCCAGGGAAGCCCAAATATCGATTTTGAACGAAATCGGTCCAATAACAAAGAATTTCAATATGGCGGTCACTTTTTATAATTTTGCCAATCATTTCCTCTTATTTGACCCCAGGGAAGCCCAAATATCGATTTTGAACGAAATCGGTCCAATAACAAAGAATTTCAATATGGCGGTGACTTTTTATAATATTGCCAAAAGATCTTACCAAAGAGTTTTGTGTATGTAAGTTTAGTAGTTTCGACGAAGTTTTCACGTATAACCCAACTGTTTTCAAAAGCCAGCCTAATATCAAAATTTTATACAACTTGTATGAGGATTTTGACATAAGGCTCGCCAGGTTAATTGGTCGCGTTTTATTGATGTTATAATGAGATTTTACGATATCGATGTGGATATTATACCATCCTGTGAAATTGCTTAAATTGAGTGTTTTGTTATCTGCGCTATAACAGTAGTAATTATAAGTCAAGTATTGGAAACATAAGTAGAATGTTATAACATTAGTGTAGATAAAGGATTTTATAAAACGAGATCTTATAGTCAAAGATTCAAATCTATATATATAAAAGAAAGTGGTGTTAGTTACACTACTTATAACTCAAGAACGGATGAACCGATTTGGCTGAAAATTGGTGGAGAGGTAGCTTAGAACCAGGAGACGGACATAGGATACTTTTTATCCCGTTCGACCGCGTTTCCGTCAAGTCACTATAAAACGTGGTATAACAAAAACGCATCTGACATGGAATAACAAAACGCAAATGACAGTGGAATAACAAAACGTAAATGACAGCTAAACGTAATTTTGTCTTTGGTTATGGTAAAAAATTTGACAATTATAAAAAGTGTTATAACAAAGCATTACTGATATTATAAATGCGAAAGTGTGTTTGTTTGTTGGTTTGTCCTTCAATCACGTCGCAACAGAACAGCGGATTGATGCGATTTTTTGCATGGATATAGTAAATAATGGATGTAGTAGCGGTTCCTCAGACCGGGAGAGCTACTTTTTATCTCGGATAATGAAAGAGTTCCCGCGGGATTTTTAAAAACTAAATCCATGCGGACGAAGTCGCGGGCATCAGCTAGTAATCTATATATATAAAAGAAAGTGGTGTTAGTTACACTATTTATAACTCAAGAACGGATGAACCGATTTGGCTGAAAATTGGTGGAGAGGTAGCTTAGGACCAGGAGACGGACATAGGATACTTTTTATCCCGTTCGACCGCGTTTCCGTCATGTCACTATAAAACGTGGTATAAGAAAAACGCATCTGACATGGAATAACAAAACGCAAATGACAGTGGAATAACAAAACGTAAATGACAGCTAAACGTAATTTTGTCTTTGGTCAAGTATGGTAAAAAATTTGACAATTATAAAAAGTGTTATAATAAAGCATTACTGATATTTATAAATGCGAAAGTGTGTTTGTTTGTTGGTTTGTCCTTCAATCACGTCGCAACAGAACAGCGGATTGATGCGATTTCTTGCATGGGTATAGTAATGGATGTAGTAGTGGTTCCTCAGACCGGGAGTGCTACTTTTTATCTCGGATAATGAAAGAGTTCCCGCGGGATTTTTAAAAACTAAATCCATGCGGACGAAGTCGCGGGCATCAGCTAGTAATAAGATAAATATTCGAAATTATTTATTCCATGTAGGCCAACTTGTGGCTGATATGAAGAGACGAAACTCTTCCGCCACCGGCCCTGAAAGATTCTGGAGGTGTCAAGGGACACCCGGATGGAACGAAGTTCCTGTCGATTAATTAATTTGGCATTGTGTTCAACATTTTCACACTACAATATTAGATATCCGTAGCCTTGTGGTTTCGACAGTCGCCCAACAGCCAAAGGTCGATGGTTCGAATCCCAGCTCGACAGACCGAATTTTTATTTGAACAATTTCTACATGTGGAACCTTTCCCTAATTTTTTATAACTTAAAAATAAGTTATAAAAAATTAGGGAAAAATTGACCGTTTTGTGAGGGTAGGCGGAAGATATTTGAATGATGTGAGGGTCAATGTCTGTCACATTCTAATAAATCAGTACATGCCTAACGAGGAGTTTGATTGACACGCCCTTACATGGCGCTGCCGGTAAATGAAAATAAAAGTTATTAAAAGTGTTTAAAAGGAACAATAATTATGGAAAGTGTATTATCAGCACCGTCTCCGTTTTGTTTTGACAAGAATGCGTCGGATGCCTGGACCCTCAATGAAAGGTGGACGAAATGGAAGCGGAGCTACGAAATCTACAGTAAAGCATGCGAAATAAATAAAAAGCCAATAGACATTCAGGTGGATATCCTGCTACATGTAGTGGGTGAACAGTGAACAGTGTCGCGAGATTTTAGATCGATTGCCTGAAAAGTGTACAACTCTCGAACATATATGGAAAAAGTTGGATGAACAATTTCAAACGAAACGAAATGTAACCGTTGAGCGTCACAAGTTCTTCATTAGAAATCAACGAGATAATGAATCGATCGAGCAGTATGTGTTTGAGTTGGGAAAATTAGCTCAAACATGCGAATTTCGAGATTTGCATGAGGAACTTATCAAAGATCGTTTAGTGTGCGGTATATCAAGTTCGGCTATCCGGGAGAGGTTGTTAAGAGAGAAGGATCTGACATTAAAGAAAGCTATGGATATTTGTCGTGCAGCGGTTTGCAACCAAGACGTATTCTGAAAATTTAATGCCTGAAAGAGAAGAAACATGTTATAAAGTGCATGAAATAAGGGTGGAACCACATTTGTGAGGATCGATTCGGATTTTGCCTATACAAAACTGTCATTTTCCATACATTCGTGTACGCATCGAAAAGCCGATTTGATCCGTACACGTTTCTATGGAAATATCTAGGTAGTTATTTTTTTTTTTGGTAAATCGTGTTTTTTGGAATTTATATATTAAAAAAAATAAAAAAATTCATAGGGAAAAACATAATCGTCTAGGACTCGAACTGGCGTCTGCTGGTTTCGGGACCGCCCGATTTACCGTCGAGCTACCGGGAATTTATAGATGACGGCGAAATTTACCTTCGTATTCTAATGATATTGTAAGGGATTTTTCATTGCCTGAAAACACGGTTAAAACGACCTTTTCTAAAAATGAAACCTAGCTAGATCGATTAATCGCCCCCAAAACCCGTTGTATACCAAGCCGTGGAGCCGTTTCCGAGATTCAGATTATATATATATATATACAAGAATTGCTCGTTTAAAGATTAAAGATTAGATTTGACAGTTTTGTGTGGGCGAAATCCGAAACGATCCTCACAACGATCCGAAACGAGTCAGCGGCGTTCGGTTCCGGCGACGGAGCGACGGGGTGCGGGGCGAGGTAACAGCAGCGGCCGGGTGACGCTGCGGCTGCGGTGTGCGCGGGCGCTCCCCCGCGTCCAGTGGATACAATGCGAGTCAGCGGCGTTCGGTTCCGGCGACGGAGCGACGGGGTGCGGGGCGAGGTAACAGCAGCGGCCGGGTGACGCTGCGGCTGCGGTGTGCGCGGGCGCTCCCCCGCGTCCAGTGGATACAATGCGAGTCAGCGGCGTTCGGTTCCGGCGACGGAGCGACGGGGTGCGGGGCGAGGTAACAGCAGCGGCCGGGTGACGCTGCGGCTGCGGTGTGCGCGGGCGCTCCCCCGCGTCCAGTGGATACAATGCGAGTCAGCGGCGTTCGGTTCCGGCGACGGAGCGACGGGGTGCGGGGCGAGGTAACAGCAGCGGCCGGGTGACGCTGCGGCTGCGGTGTGCGCGGGCGCCCCCCAGCGCCCAGTGGATACAATGCGAGTCAGAGGCGTTCGGTTCCGGCGACGGAGCGACGGGGTGCGGGGCGAGGTAACAGCAGCGGCCGGGTGACGCTGCGGCTGCGGTGTGCGCGGGCGCTCCCCCGCGTCCAGTGGATACAATGCGAGTCAGCGGCGTTCGGTTCCGGCGACGGAGCGACGGGGTGCGGGGCGAGGTAACAGCAGCGGGCAGGTGACGATGTGGCTGCGGTGTGCGCGGGCGTCCCCCAGCGCCCAGTGGATACAATGCGAGTCAGCGGCGTTCGGTTCCGGCGACGGAGCGACGGGGTGCGGGGCGAGGTAACAGCAGCGGCCGGGTGACGCTGCGGCTGCGGTGTGCGCGGGCGCTCCCCCGCGTCCAGTGGATACAATGCGAGTCAGCGGCGTTCGGTTCCGGCGACGGAGCGACGGGGTGCGGGGCGAGGTAACAGCAGCGGCCGGGTGACGCTGCGGCTGCGGTGTGCGCGGGCGCTCCCCCGCGTCCAGTGGGTACAATGCGAGTCAGCGGCGTTCGGTTCCGGCGACGGAGCGACGGGGTGCGGGGCGAGGTAACAGCAGCGGCCGGGTGACGCTGCGGCTGCGGTGTGCGCGGGCGCTCCCCCGCGTCCATCGAAAATTATTTTGGTTTGATTAAAAAAGGGGGAAAATCGGGGGTTTAAAATGTCAAAGTAAGCTAACTATACCGAGTGGGGTATCATATGAAAGGCCTTTTTTTGTGCATTCTCAAACAGTTTTTTATTTATTTCTATATATAATAATTTTTGAGTAATCGGCCAAAATGTTGAAAAAAATACCGTGCCCCCCCCTTATCTCCGAAGTTTACCAATCGAAAAATCTGAAATAATTATGGTCAATAGAGGTTTATGTATTTTTTACAGGAAAAATAAAACCAACGCTCTAACTAGCATAGTTTTTTTTATATTAACAATAAACCTCTACAAACAAAGTTAACGATAATTAAGCAAATTAATATAACATTATCGTTTTACTTACTTTTACGGATATAACTTTACTTTTGGAGTACGGAACCTTCGGTGCGCGAGTCCGACTCGCACTTGGCCGGCTTATTTCAATTTGACTACAATTACCTATTCTAATATTATTTTTCAATTTTGCAATAAGTCATTGTAAACTTAGTGGTCTATAAAAATTCTTTTCAAAAAACCGACTTCTAACGCCACTACAAAGTATAAAAATAATTTTAGTTTGTCCACGTTTGTTGAAGTCGGGCGGGCCTAATCCTAAATACAAACTATGAAACAGAGATGGCACGCACCAAGCACTAAGTAGGTACCTACCTATATCCCAATCACGTCGTGACGCGTGGCCTCAGAGATGGCACGCACTAGGTGAATCGACAAGATGTGAGCCACCGCCGTAACCGTTGTCCGTTGAGCAGTAACCTAAGCACGAATATTTTCACTATCGAATAGTTAACGTAAAGTTAACGCCGATAAGATATTTTGTATGAAAACGACTGCACCGCCCGCACAGCGCAACGCCTGTTTTCATACAAAATATCTTGTCGGCGTTAACATTAAACTACTTTTAACTTTAGGCTACTGATGATGGAGGTGGCGGAAGTGACCCGGCGCCTGGCGTCGCTCGTGGAGCGATGTCTGCCCGGGTGATAATTTGGGTTACGGATGGAGCAACCGGTAAAGCGAAGCAGAGTGATTGGAGAGTCAATAAAGATGGCTGCCTGACGAGCTGACGTGAGTACACGAACAAACCCTCTCAAATTAACCTTGACGACCGCTTCATAAATCCCCCATGAATAAGTAGAATCCCTTAAGGAGTTGTTGTGAACTTGATGTATAACCCAGGGCGGTCGCCACAGCTCGCTCGACTTCTACAAACGAGTCTCTCATTTATTGTGTTATCACAAGGCGAGCGTCGCGCATCTGTTTCATAGTTTCTATTTTGGATAGATGGATTTCATAGTTTGGATTAGGCCCGCCCGACTTCAGCAAACGTGGACAAACTAAAATTATTTTTATACTTTGTCGGTATTTTGAAAATAATTTTTATTTTAAGCTTTTAAGTGTAGTATATTCATAAGATCAAATAATTCACAATGGCAATTTCTTAGGTCCAAGGCTTTCAAGATTCCCAAGGCAAGGAATTCAACTTTAACTACATTGTAATTTAACTCTAAGTAGTTATTTTTTTACGATAGCACTACGCCAATACGTAGTCCATACTTGGCACCTACAACAGAAATTCAAAAATTACATTTTCGTGAGCGAAGCGAGTGCGTTTTTCAACTATGTACTATATACTTGGTTCTTTTATATTAATACCAATCAAGAAAAGCGAAAGCGAAAATTTTAACGATAGCTCTAGGCACTATGTAGTTCATACTTGGCACCTACAATAGCAATTCAACAAAGATATTTTCGCGAGCGATGCGAGCGCGCTTTTTATACTTGGTTCTCTTAATACCAATCAAGAAAAGACACATTTTCGCGAGCGAAGCGAAGAAGAAAATTTTCCATTGCACTGCGCTTTTTGCAGTTCATTCTTTGCACTTACAATAGTAATCCAAAACTGATATTTTCGCGAGCGAAGCCAGCGGGAATTTTTTTTTATTGCAATATTAGTATAGATACCCATTAGTATATGGACTACACAGAGGACGTAGTACTATTATATTATATTCTGTGACAGAGGCGTCTAAAACCTACAATCAAAAATAAAAGAGAGCAATCTACAATCGACATTATCGCGAACGAAGCGAGTGCGACATTTTTTACGATTGCACTATGCCACTGTATAGTCTACACTTGGTACCTACAATATCAATTCACTATCTACATTTTGTAAACACGCACTATTTAGTATGTATTATCATCAGCAGCATCGGGATTGAGAAGTTGGTACCAGTAGCAGTTGTAGCATGAGGAGGAGGATGATTCCTAAACCGGACCGAGCGATCCGGTTCCACATCTATCTATAATATAATAAAACTGTAACAGGTCCAATTCTGTACATTGAAGATATTTTGAAAATTTTTGTTTGAGGGCACTCTATAATCGATACTGAAGCCAAAACAATTTTTTTTTAATTTTTTGTCTGTCTGTCTGTCTGTCTGTCTGTCTGTCTGTATCTTGGCCGCGCATCACGCCGAAACTACTGGACGGATTTAAATGAAACTTGGCATGATTTAAGTTCATACTACGAGGTATAATATATTTATACGAGGTATAGGATACTTTTTATCCCGAAATTCAGCACGGTTCCCTTGGGAGAGGGGATTAAAGTCAAAATGTGTATTTAACTGTAATTCATTAAGGCGTATTCCGATTTCATTCATTCTTTTTTTGTTAGAAAGCAGATACTTTAGAGATTGTCCTGTAATTATTTTAAGGTCGTCAATTTAGTAGTTCAGAAATTATAGACATCACAATCTTCAGTATAATGTCCAAATTACTTGAACCCGGAATCTACAGGATACTTTGAATGTACGGCTCATCTTAAGCTGGAATGCGTACTTTATAGTATATGGCCATCGTGGAATCTCCAAAGGCGTCAGATTTTGCCCGATCATTATACCTACATACTACATAGTAGGTATGGATGTAATACATTACAGTGTTTTCATATGCAATTTAATATTCTAATACTAATATTATAAATGCGAAAGTGTGTTTGTTTGTTGGTTTGTCCTTCAATCACGCCACAACAAAGCCACGGATCGACGTGATTTTTTGCATGGGTACTATAGTTGAGGACCTGTAGAGTGACATAGGCTACTTTTTATCCCGGAAAATCAGTGTTCACGAGGGATTTTAAAAACTAAATCCACGCGGACGAAGTTGCGGGCATCAGCTAGTTTATAATATTAGTAAGGATAACCCAATTGAACCTAAGTGCTCGGCCTAAATAAAAATTTATACGTGCCCTGAAAATAAATACATTTTACCTATTGTTGGTCGGTATCTTAAAGGATTGATAAATTAAATTTGATTAACGTATTTTGTTGTGACAAATCATTCCCTAAGTATTTATAATTATTGAGAAGTTATAGAACCATACGTCTTGTTGCCTACTATATCAACCCGTCCGCCCCACGCCCTTCTGGACCTAGAGCTCCAAGTATAGTAGTCTATACTTGTTACCTACAATATCATTTTCTAAATCCCCATAGTTTTAGGTAGGCTGGTAGCTAGGACCTGGAGTTCCATGATGTAGTCCACACATGTTACCTACAATATCAATTCGTAATCGAAATTTCCTAAATCTCCATAGTTTAGGTGGGCAATACCCCTGCAGCATCAGGTTTGAGGAGTTGAAGGTTAACATTTTTATGGGATCATTTCGCAAACATCCTCTGTCGATTAAAAAAAAATCACGCCAATCGGTCCAGATCGGTGGACATACATAGAAAAGAAAGATACCGGCCGAATCTACCTACAAAAATGTTGCGTCTACGAGCAAATTGCAAAGCTTGATATCTACCTAGATAAATGTTGCGTCTTTATATTGTTATTCCAATACGATGGAAAGGTATTCACTATTCATCATCAGTATTATAATTTATCACGTTTAACGTCAACTGATCAACTGTGCAAATAATATGTATATTTTTTTCATGTTTATATGTTAATGTAAAAATTTTGTTTTTTAATTTTTCAAAAAGGGGGGAATAGGGGTAGGGGTTCAATACTTTACATATAATTACGCTCGCCGACACACTCTCGCTTTCGGCGCGTCGTTACAATGAACAACTATTATTAGAAACCGTGTTGTCTTAATACAGTCGCCCCCTAATACCTAAAGAATATCTAAAACCCCACAACTCGCAAGCCTATGTAACGCCATTAAAAATATTTTACTTCGCATTCGGTTCTATGATAACCTCCCTGAAATAAAGATCTTTATAACTTTTTAAGCAATATTCGGCTGGCGCACATAATATTATTATGAGTAAAGATGTAATTAAGTACAATTATGTACGTTCACTAATTCAGAAGTTATAAGGCTCTGACAGACGGACGGACGGACATTGTGCAAATTCACTCAAGTCGAATTAGGGTAAGCAAACGGCACTCTCACTTAGCTCAGACTCAAAACTGAATTAAAACGAGATAGATTTATGGCGGGCTATATGTGTCTCATTTTAACTGTATCTTGAGTCTTAAGCAGAGCCAGAGTACGATCTATAGTAATCGATCTCAGCTCAGCCTTAGAGACCTCGCTTCGCTCGGTCAATTAGGTACATGTAATAAGTATGTATGTCCTTCAGATGTTACGTCATTTACCGGAGTTCACACAGCCTACAGCGCTGGAGTTAGAAACTTGAAATTTTGACAGTAGGTTCCTACTTCCTATTATGACGTAGCACCCCACTTACAAATAATTTTTGAAATTGTACCCCACAAGGGGGTTAAATAGAGGGTGAAAGTTTGTATGAAATTCCGTCATTTTTACGGTTCCGTCCGTACCCAAAGGGTGCCAACGGGTGCCTATTATTGCTGCCCGTCCGTCCGTACGTCTGTCCGTCTGTCCGTCTGTCCAGTAAGTAGGCAGTTGAATTTTTTATTGCCGCTATAACAAAAACTAATATCTAGAAATAAAGTTAAATTAAAAAAATAAACGCGTTAATAGAGCACCTTCCTAAAACTGCTCACCGCCTCTCGGACCGGTATGTTAATGCCTGCACCGATAAGCACTCAAGGTACATAGTTACCTACCGTTTAATAAAACTTCATAGGCCTCAGTGTTTCATAGCGTTCGATCGACTTGGCAAACCACCAGGACGTGTTGAGTCTCGGAGCCCTCACGTGGTGGTGATAATAACGTAAACGTAAAAACAAACATGGTGGCACCAGCAGTTAAACAGGTAGGTGTTTGCAGTTACATTATTATTAATTATTAAGAAAAGGCCCTAGTAGCCATTTGCGTTGGCTGTGAGTTGGGCCTTTGTCCTTACTTTGGTTGGCCAACAGTAAGACTTGTCATCCCGACAAGGGATGTAGCAGGCATCACCAGTACCATCCCCCAACCGTTGGCTACCGTTGGCTACAAAACCCCAACGGAAACTGCTACTAGGGGGCAAAACAAAATATTATTTCGAAAAGTAGGTAAGTAGGTACTACTTATTTCATTTTTGTCATTTGCCGTAACATTTTAAAAGGCTAATAAATTACTATACCACAGAGTACCTACATAAAATGTACATGGTATCACTACCTACTGAACTAGAACATCACTATTACAATATATTATTTTATAAAGGAAGCAGTGATAGCCTAGTGGTTAGGACTTTGGTCTCCTATACGGGGGGTCGCAGATTCGATCCCGGGTACGCACCTCTGACTTTTCGGAGTCAAGTGCGTTTAAGCAATTTTAAATATCACTTGCTTCAACGGTGAAGGAAAACATCGTGAGGAAACCTGCACACCTGAGAGTTCTTCATAATGTTCTTGAAGGTGTGTGAAGTCCGCCAATTCGCATTGGGCCAGCGTGGTGGACTATGGCCTATAACCCTTCTCTGAGAGGAGACCTGCGCTCAGTAGTGAGCCGTTGATGGGTTGCTAATGATGATGATGATGATTTTACAAAGTGACATTAGCAACTGTCATTTCACTCTAGTCTAGTGAATTATTGATTCTACTTTAGGTCACTAATCAGTAATCACTATCTATCCCGACTACCTAGTTTAATACCTATTAGTAATGATTATGATATTTTTGTTGGGTTGCTAGCTGTTTTGAGTGTCAAACAAAATATATATAAATAAAAAAAGCAATAAAGATTAGGTTAATATAAGGCAATCAGGGTACTTGCCTAACCTTACTACTTAATATGATAACTGTAAAAGTGTTTCATTTAGTGAAACTATTATCTATTAATTATATATAGTTACAACATACATATACCTAATATTTTAAAAAGAGCAACCGCCGAGTTTCTTTGCCGGTTCTTCTCAGATGGAAACTTGGAACGGCCTTCCGAAATAGTGTTAGATTCACTTGAAGATTCAAAAGCACTTTGTTAATGTTTATTTTAATAAAAAACCTAATATTATAAATGCGAAAGTGTGTTTGTTTGCTATAGTTAGTCCTTCAATCACACCGCAACGGAGCAACGGATCAAAGTGATTTTTTCGAATTGTAATAGTTGACGATCTAGGCTATGTTTTATCGCGGTACTTTATACAATATTATTAACCGAATATAAAAAAGGAGGAGGTTCTCAATTCATCGGAATCTTTTTTATTTATTTATGTAGGTACCTATGTGTAGGCACCGATTACTCGAGGAAGCCTGAACCGATTTGGAAAATTCTTTTTTGTTTCAGAGGGTACACTTCCCAGGTGGCCCCACTGAAATTTTATCGAAATCGGTCGAGCGGTTTTTAAAATATCATCAATAAATTACACACTTTGTAGTGGCGCGGGCGTTTGAAGCCTACTTCATATCTACTAAGAGAACAGTTTAATTTTTGAAATTCTTACCTTACTAATCTAAATCTATATATTATATATAAAAGAAAGTGGTGTTAGTTACACTATTTATAGCTCAAGAACGGATGAACCGATTTGACTGAAAATTGGTGGAGAGGTAGCTTAGAACCAGGAGACGGACATAGGATACTTTTTATCCCGTTCGACCGCGTTTCCGTCAAGTCACTATAAAACGTGGTATAACAAAAACGCATCTGACATGGAATAACAAAACGCAAATGACAGTGGAATAACAAAACGTAAATGACAGCTAAACGTAATTTTGTCTTTGGTTGTAAAAAAATTGACAATTAATTATAAAAAGTATTATAATAAAGCATTACTTACTGATATTATAAATGCGAAAGTGTGTTTGTTTGTTGGTTTGTCCTTCAATCACGTCGCCACAGAACAGCGGATTGATGCGATTTTTTGCATGGGTATAGTAATGGATGTAGTAGTGGTTCCTCAGACCGGGAGAGCTACTTTTTATCTCGGATAATGAAAGAGTTCCCGCGGGATTTTTAAAAACTAATTCCATGCGGACGAAGTCGCGGGCATCAGCTAGTAATATTATATAAAAGGAAAAGGTGACTGACTGATTGATCTATCAACACGCACCTCGAAACACTGGACGGATCGTGCTGAAATTTGGCATACAGATAGCTAATTAAGTATGTCGTAGACATACGCTAAGAAAAGATTTTTGAAAATTCAACCCCCAAGGAGACAGTTATGGGTTTGAAAAATCAAACTTAACGTGAGCGAAGCCGCGGGCAAAAGCTAGTTAAATATAAATCGAAAAGTGTGTTTGTTTGTTTGTTTATCCTTCAATCACCAGCAACGGAGCAAGAGGGATCGACTGACGTGATTTTTCGCATGGGTATAGTTGAGAGTCTTAAGATTCGGCGAGTGTCATAGAATATCTTTTATCACGAAAAAACAGCGGCTTCCCGCGGGATTTTTAAGAACGTGGGCATTAGCTATAGTACTTAATAATATTATTTTCAGACGTGGGCGGTGATGGGCGTCCTCCTGAACATGCTAGGGCAGGGCATGGTGCTGAGCTTCCCCTCCATCCTGCTGCCCGCTCTGAAGGCCCCGGACTCCGAGATCAAGGCGGACCTACATGTGGCGGCATGGGTAGGTAGGTACATGGGCGGTGATGGGCGTCCTCCGGAACATGCTGGGGCAGGGCATGGTGCTGAGCTTCCCCTCCATCCTGCTGCCCGCTCTGAAGGCCCCTGACTCCGAGATCAAGGCGGACCTGCATGTGGCGGCTTGGGTAGGTAGGTACATGGGCGGTGATGGGCGTCCTCCGGAACATGCTGGGGCAGGGCATGGTGCTGAGCTTCCCCTCCATCCTGCTGCCCGCTCTGAAGGCCACTGACTCCGAGATCAAGGCGGACCTGCATGTGGCGGCTTGGGTAGGTAGGTACATGGGCGGTGATGGGTGACCTCCGGAACATGCTGGGGCAGGGCATGGTGCTGAGCTTCCCCTCCATCCTGCTGCCCGCTCTGAAGGCCCCTGACTCCGAGATCAAGGCGGACCTGCATGTGGCGGCTTGGGTAGGTAGGTACATGGGCGGTGATGGGCGTCCTCCGGAACATGCTGGGGCAGAGCATGGTGCTGAGCTTCCCCTCCATCCTGCTGCCCGCTCTGAAGGCCCCTGACTCCGAGATCAAGGCGGACCTGCATGTGGCGGCTTGGGTAGGTAGGTACATGGGCGGTGATGGGCGTCCTCCGGAACATGCTGGGGCAGGGCATGGTGCTGAGCTTCCCCTCCATCCTGCTGCCCGCTCTGAAGGCCACTGACTCCGAGATCAAGGCGGACCTGCATGTGGCGGCTTGGGTAGGTAGGTACATGGGCGGTGATGGGTGACCTCCGGAACATGCTGGGGCAGGGCATGGTGCTGAGCTTCCCCTCCATCCTGCTGCCCGCTCTGAAGGCCACTGACTCCGAGATCAAAGCGGAACTGCATGTGGCGGCTTGGGTAGGTAGGTACATGGGCGGTGATGGGCGTCCTCCTGAACATGGGGCAGGGCATAGTGCTGAGCTTCCCCTCCATCCTGCTGCCCGCTCTGAAGGCCCCTGACTCCGAGATCAAGGCGGACCTGCATGTGGCGGCTTGGGTAGGTAGGTATATGGGCGGTGATGGGCGTCCTCCTGAACATGGGGCAGCATGGGACATAGCTTAACGTGTCTCGAAACTGAAGTGGAAATGAGGGGGGCATATATAGTTCGAAGAGCTGATGGTCGTTGGGATCCCAAGGTGCTGGAGTGGCGACCCCCCACTAAGTGTACCGACGACATCAAACGAGTTGCAGGGAGCCGCTGGATTCAAGCGGCACAAGACCGAAGCCTGTGAATGTCCATGCAGGAGACCTTTGTACAGCAGTGGACGTCTATAGGTTGATAGAAAAGAAGAAGTAAAGAAGTATTTCTCTAGCTAAGTATTTCGTTTTTTTTTCAGCATCGTGTGTTGGAATATCCGGTATACCCGCTCTACTGATATCATCATTCTTGATGGACTGGTTCGGGAGGAAGAAAGCACACATCGTCATCATACTACCAGGGATCATCGGGTGGACTCTAATCTACTGTGCATCAAACATCACTGTGCTGATGATCGGAAGAGTTCTATGTGGATTTACAACAGGATCTGCGCTTGCCGTATGCTCAGTGGTTATTGGCGAGTATACAAGTCCTAGCAACAGAGGAATGTTCTTAAATCTGAAGACTACTGCAGTATGCTTAGGGAATATGACCGTGCACATATTTGGCAATTTCATACACTGGAAATTTGTCGCGCTTGTAGCTTTAGCACCCCATATTGCTGCGTTATTCATAACTTCCACGTGGCCAGAGAGCCCCTCATGGTTGGCTTCGCAGAAGAGATTTAAACCTAGTGAAAGTTCATTTTACTGGCTCAGAGGTACTGGCGCTGAATCAAGGAGAGAAATAGAGGAATTAATTCGAGCACAAAAAGAAAAAAGTATCAATAGGAATTCGACATCAATGTCGGAGAAAGTGTTGGAGTTTTTCAAAAAATTTACAAGGAGAGATTTCTTAAAACCGATGATTCTGATGGTCTTCTGCGCCCTTTTGCTAGAATCTTGTGGTAGACACATGTTCCCCGCGTATGCTCTGCAAATGATTCGAGAAGTGACCGGAAACACAACAGATTCTTTTTATTACACACTTTGTATTGATCTCATAATATCAGCGAGTGCCCTGTTTTCGTCAGCATTAGTAAAAGTATTAAAACGTCGAACTTTATTGTTCACCAGTGGATTTGCAGCTGTATTTATCTTAGCTTGCGTCTGTCTCTACCTTTACCTGACAGCTAATGGATTTATATCTAAAGACAGAACCTGGATTCCTATATTGTTGTTCTCAGTGTATTTTGTTCTTTCTAATCTGGGATGTACTCCGATACCACTTGCGTTATTAGGCGAGTTATTTCCTCTAGCTCATAGAGGCGTAGGATCTGCGCTATCGGGTATTTTAGTGTCCCTATTTCTCATGATAGGAATGCAAGTGACGCCATTTTTACTTGAAAGTGTGAAGGTGTATGGCACTTTCGCCGTTTTCGGATCAGCAATGGGTCTGGCACTAGCTGTTCTGTGCGCCCTTTTACCGGAAACCAAAGATAAAACCCTTCAAGAGATTGAGGACTACTTTAATTTTGGAAAATTCAGGGAAGACACTTGTGACGATGATGAGGAAGGGAAAACGATGATATCTAATCAAAATTAATAGGAAATCTCTAAATATAAATATTAATCGCTGTTCGTTAGTCTGGGTAAAACTCATAAACGGCTCGACTGATTTGAATGTTTTTTATTTTGTCTTAATACAGGTGGATAAAAACAAAAAATATTTATTAAATAATAAATTAATAATAAAAATAAAAAAATTAGGGAAAAACTCCACATGTAGAAATTATTTAAAATAAAATTGAAAATAGAAAATTCAGTCTGTCGAGCTGGGATTCGAACCATCGACCCTTATCGACCTTTATGCGACTGTAGAAACTACAAGGCTACGGAGATCTAATATTGTACTGTGAAAATATTGAACACAATGCCAAATTCACATTCAAAAAAATGTCGGTTTCAAAAAAGTGTCGGTTTTTTCCGTCTAGCCCCCTTTCGCACCGCGCGATAAGGAACTACGTTCCAAAAAATAGGGAAAACTCAAAATAACGAATGGAAAATCGAAAAATGCAAATTGGTAATTTCGGAATAGGAATCGCTACTTCGGATTAATTTTAAGAGGGGACTCGAGTCCCAGAGAATTTGAAAAATAGGTATTTGAAGAAACTATTGCCGTCGCACCTACCTCCAACCTGCCCCCGTAAAGTACGAAAGGGACAACTGCAGCTCAGGCTGATTTTACCTACAAAAACCTTGATCAAAAGACGTTTTCGTATTCTGCTGTTTCCTTCTTTAAAACTGGACAGATCTCAAAAATTCTTATATCAAATTTTAGAGGAAAAGTATATCTATGCTTATATAATTTTCTTTTTTGTTAAAAACTTATTAAATTTCTGATAGTCGTCTGAACATGGCGGTAAAACGTTTTTTTTGTTCGACTTTTTGGATTGTCATGTTCCTTTTAGTGATTATGTTTTGGAAAAAAGGAAATGATACGGGCACGTATTAATTAGACCTAGATTTATGGAAAAATTGACTGAGATGAGTTCACTGGTAGAAAATGCTTTAGCATTAAGTCCGCCTTATACTTTTTATACTTTTTTTTTTGTGCAATAAAGTGTTTTATAAAAAAACATTGCTCGAGAGGCATTATTCACGAAGAAAACAGCAGCATGCGTTTGTATGGAGAAAGGCCCAATAGAGTCCCCTCTTAATAAATTGTGGGATTATTCGGTAGCGGAAACGAAGCCACCGGTAAAAGCTAGTTAGAGGTATGTTTTTTTTAACGTAACACAACTTTTTGGTCTAGTCATATGCGCAAAAATAATCTTACTACACCGAAATTATTTCAAAACTTACTACCTAGTCTGAATATGAAAGATATGCTAGCTTTGCTAGGGACTTGCTAACAAAAGCTTAATCAGGGACATGCTTAACGCATTTGTTTTTATAATATGGATAGCGAGCAAGCGAGCAGTCGGGTCACCTAATGTTAAGTGATTACCGCCGCCCATGAACATTTGAAGCACCATCATAGGCACCACCAATGCGTTTTCTTTCAGGAATTAATTGGTCCGCCCCTTGAATAACCTCATATTTTGAAGTTCAGTGGGACAATTAGGGGAGACTGGGGCTGGTTCTAACAAATTTTGAATTAAGCGAAATATTTTCTAAACTACTTTAGCAAGAAATATGGTTTTTTGGTACATGATGCAAAATTTAATGAGCTTTATGTAAAGTACAACAAAATGTTTATAATAATTACCATATCTGAGAAAAAAACGAGTTTTGGCAAACAAGTCACTTGTTAGATCTTACCCCCGGTTTGGGGTTGGTTTTAACACCGCTGGGGAAAGTTTTAACAGCGGGGGTAAGAAATAACATGAAGTTGGGAATGGGATTTTGGTAAGATAAACAACAAAATAATATTCAATGTTTATTAGAAATATAAATAAAATTAAATGCGGTTCCTTACCGTTCATAAAATAAACAGAAAACTTAAATTATATTAGTTAAACTGACTCACTCAATCAGCATTATTCAAATCAAAGAACAAAAAATATTTTTTTATCATCAAATGACATGATTAACAATCCAAATGAAATAAAATTCGGCTCCTTGCCGTTTAAACATGTGTAATAAACTTAAAACTTATATCTTTAGCAAATAAAAGTACAAAAAATTACTCCTCTAATAAATCAACATACATACAACTTTGGTTATAAAAGTGAAACTTTTTAGTCAGTCTTACTCAACCTACTCATTAGTCAGTCTTCAAAGCAGTGATAAAAATTAGTCATTGTAATCAGAATCTGAGTTGCAGTTTGTGCAAACATAAGCAACTGCATCGCCTTTTATGCAGGTTATATGCGACCATTGTTTACAGGATATACATTCGACCCAGTCCACACCAGATTTATCTTCAGAATATGATGAGCCACAGCCTAAGCAAATAGTCTCATCCTCGTCTTCTTCTGAACTCTCTTGTAATAGTTTTTTTACTCTGTCCTTAGGCTGTTTACTGGATTTCTGTTCTTTTTTCTCCACTTTACGTTTCTTAGCTCTTTGCTTTTTCTTATTGACTTTTACAATCGCAGTAGATTTCCTTTTGTTATTCTTTAGCTTAGCTTCTTCTTCTAAAGCACGCTTTTCCGGAGTGTCGGCTAAGATTGCACACTTTCGCTTGCGACCTCGATTAGACTTAGAGTGAGGGGCCGCTTTTGGCAATGGCCGTACAGCTTCGGGAGTAAATAATGTTGATAAATCTCTTGGACGAGACGTTTCTGCTGGTTCATTTTCTGCAGTTGATGTACCAGGAACTGGACTTCTTGACATTTCCTCAATAACTGCACCCACGCTGATATCAAGATTAGGCATGCTTCTTTCGATTTCTGGTATCAAGGACGGTTCCAGATCTAATGTTAGGCTAAGATTCTCTGGTGTTAATTCGTCTTGTCCCTCAGTTTGCAGCAATGAAGGCGATGGGTTACCTAAAATGTCTTCCTCGTTTCGCTGAATCGGGAGAATCGTGACATTAGACTCAACGGGCGCTGCATTAGTGTTGTCATTCGGCTGGGATACAGGCATTGGCCGATCTGTTACGAAAGACGGCGCAAAGTCGTCATTCCCAAAAACAAACTCATTGCATGGCCAGATACCAGTTTTTCTAAACGAGTTAGCAATGTTGTTAGGGGTGAAAGCCAACGGAAATGCTTCTCTTACAATTCCAGGCAGGTCATAAATGGTCATCGTCTTTCCAGGATTGTTAATCATCCAATTAGTTTGTAGTCTCGCAACGTAATTCTTCAGGGGTCCGTAAACTCCGACATCTAATGGCTGCAGCTTGTGCGAACAGTGTGGAGGAAATGAAAGTAGGATCACATAATTTTCCTTCGCTTTATTTATCACCGCCACATTTACATGCGAGTGATGATTGTCCAACAAAAGAAGTACCGGATCATCTTTAGTGGGTTTCACGTTTTTTATGAAATGATCCAAAAATAACAAAAATTCTGTCTCAGACATCCAGCCTGAACTGTTACCGGCGCCAATAGCTTCAGGCGGGCCATTTTTAATGAAAATGTCATTATATCGGATTCGTGGAAACACGAACATGCAAGGAATATGGTGACCTAATGCATTTGCCGCTGCTGCTACAGTTACCAAGACGCCCCTTTCGGCAGATGTGACTGCTCCAACTTGTTTTGAACCGCGCTGTGCGACGATCTTTTTTGGTTTCTGCACTGTTGTGACTCCCGTTTCGTCAACGTTCCAAATCCTACTTGCAGTTAGATTGTACCTCTGAAGAATTTCCTTGTATTTTGTGAAAAACTGTTCCACATTTGTTCGGTTAAACGATGTAGCTCGACTTAAACTAGTTGCTTCCGGGCTTCGTAGTGCCAAATTTGGGTTCCTCTTCAAAAATGCCGTAAACCAGTCATTACCAGCGGACTTATTTCTTATCCAACTTTCAGGAATGTTGGGAATCTTGTGATAAACGGCAATTTCATACGCCAATTTTTTGACTTCACTAAGTAGCAAGCCAAAATATATTACAGCACATTGTAGAAGATATTCTGCCAACTTAATTTCTTGTTGTGTATTAAACACTTGTCTATTTTTTTTATATCCAAGTTCAACCGGTAAGCCTTCTTTCTTCTTTTTCATAAATGTATGAAGTGTTACATGGCATATTTCGAAACTTCTAGCTGCTTCCCTTAGGCTCTTTTTATTTTCCAACACTTCCTTAGCTGCTAGTTCATAGACCTCTTCCGATGTACTACCACGCGTGGTTTTCCTTTTATAATTCCTCATCCTAAAAAAAACAATAGAAGTTTAATAGGTCGATCCATATCGCACGCAATATTAAATGAATAAATAAATAAATAGTGGACAACATCACATACATTGCTCCGATCCCTTAGTAAGTAGCTTATACACTTGTGTTATGGAAATCAGAAACAACGAAGGTACCTCAACACCCATACCCGAGACAATGTAGAAAACTGGTTTTTCTACATTGCCCCGACCAGAGATCGAACCCGGAACCTCAGAGATGGCGGCGCCTTGAAAACCGGCACGCTAACCACTCAAATGAAAATGAAAAATGAAAATGAAAACTCAACGACGGAGGTCGTCAAACATTGTCGCCATAACCTTAACATTTTTCGAAATGGGATCGCAGTTGGGATCAAAATTGCAACCTCTTATAAAAACAATAAGAACAATATTACCTACGTTTAAATTTTTTCAACTGTTAAAACCTGCCCCGTGTGCGGGGCAAATATTAACGCGTTAGAACCTACCCCGTGCATTTTGTTAAAACCAACCCCACGACCCCATTTTTCACAAAGTTATTGTTTTTCCTTTACCGGTTATATTCTCGATTAAAACTTTAACATTAATGAAAAATACAATAAATACGGATTTATGCAATACCCAAGCCAATTTTCTTCGATACATATTTAAAGAGTAATGCAAAAAATTAAACACGTAAAAACGTTCATTTACCTGTGAAATTGGAGGCGTCTGACACAACCTGCTCCCGTGACGCTCGGCCGGCAACTGACAGGTCGAGACATGTTTGCGCGTATTCGTAGGCACAAAGTGCGTTGGAATTAGCGTGGTAAGTCGAATAGATTCTATGTAATTACGCTGTTAGTATTTACCCCTGTTAAAACCAGCCCCAGTCTCCCCTATTGTGCAAGTATTTACCCCTGTTAAAACCAGCCCCAGTCTCCCCTATTGTGCAAGATATTTTTCACCGCTTTTAATTGCCTATTCTTGTGAAAAGTTGGCTCGTTTTTATGCGCAAGGAAAACTGCTTGGCTTCTACAGGTAGAAAATGCAACAATATTTTTGGGGCCATTTGGGTAATACAGTATTGTATTTGTAATTGTATAGTAATAAAGTTAGTGTAGCTATAAGAGTTTTTGTTAAATTAAAAGAATAGAAGTAACTTTATTGTCATTGTTATTCCACACTAGATGATGCCCGCGACTTCGTCCGCGTGGATTAAGGTATTTTGATTCCCGCGGGAACTCTGTGATTTTCCGGGATAAAATCCTATATTTATTCTGCGAGCTATCACCATTCCAAATTTCAGCCAAATCGGCGCATACGTTGTAGCGTAAAAGAGTAACAAACATCCATCCATACATCCATCCTCACAAACTTTCGCATTCATAACATTAGTGGGATTAGTAGGCTTATATTATTATGTTCTGTATACTATGTTATGTATAGAAGCAGTGATAGCCTGGTGGTTAGGACTGTGGTCTCCTATTCGGGGGGTCGCAGGTTCGATCCCGGGAACCTCTGACTTTTCGGAGTGAAGTGCGTTTAAGCAATTAAATATCACTTGCTTCAATGGTGAAGGAAAACATCGTGAGGAAACCTGCACATCTGAGAGTTCTTCATAATGTTCTCGTAGGTGTGTGAAGTCCGCCAATTCGCATTGGGCCAGCTGCAGCGCGGTGGACTATGGCATATAACCCTTCTCTGAGAGGAGACCTGCGCTCAGTAGTGAGCCGTTTCTTCGAACTAATTTCTTTAACAAGTATTTTAAAGTACATTCCTAATACTCGTATTTTGTTTAAAGATAATAATGACTTTTCAGTTAAAATCTCCATAGGCAGACCATTATTAGGGTTCCGTAGTAAACAAGGAACCCTTATAGTTTCGCCATGTCCGTCCGTCTGTCTGTCTGTCTGTCTGTCCGCGATTTAGCTCAGAGACTATTGGTACTAGAAATCTGTAATTTGACAAGGGTATAAATATCAATCACGCCGACAAAGTCGTGAAATAAAATTGTGAAAAATAATTTCTTTTAGGGTACCTCCCCTACATGTAAAGTGGGGATGAATTTTTTTTTTCTCGTCTATCCCATAGTGTGGGATGTCGTTGAATAGGTCTTTCAAAAATATTGTAGGTGTGGGAACATCATTTTTCAATTCAGGGATCCGTTTGTGAAATATGATATTTTAAAGTGCTAAATTTTATTAGATTAGATGCGAATAGCCCTCAATCAACTTAAAAACAACAGGGCACCTGGCGATGACGGCATCACATCAGAGCTTCTACATGCAGGAGGTACTCCGATCCTGAAAGAGCTAGCAGAGCTCTTCAATGACGTCATTGCAAACGGAACTACGCCAAAAGCATGGAGCAAGAGTGTGGTAATCCTTTTCTTTAAGAAAGGTGACAAGGAGCTTCTAAAGAACTATCGGCCGATATCACTCTTGAGCCATGTTTATAAGTTGTTTTCGAGTGTGATCACAAATCGCCTCGCCCGAAGACTTGACGATTTTCAACCTCCGGAGCAAGCTGGGTTTCGAAAAGGCTACAGCACCGTAGACCACATTCACACCTTAAGGCAGATTATACAGAAGGCGGAAAAGTATAATCTCCCACTCTGCCTTGCTTTTGTGGACTACGAGAAAGCCTTCGACCCTATCGAAACTTGGGCTGTTCTGGAGTCACTGCAGAGATGCCAAGTCGATTGGCGTTATATCGAGGTGCTGCGATGTATTTACGATACTGCGTCAATGACCGTCCAAGTACAGTCCCAGCAAACAAAACCAATAAACTTGAGAAGGGGGGTTAGACAGGGGGATGTAATATCCCCAAAACTGTTTAATAGTGCTCTAGAAGACCTCTTCAAAACGCTGGACTGGACAGGACGAGGCTTTAATATAAATGGCGAATATTATCTCACACCTGCGGTTCGCCGACGATGTGGTTATCCTGGCAGAGACTCCAGAAGATCTGGAACAGATGCTGAATAGCCTAAGCCGCTCTTCCAGACGAGTTGGTCTTGGGATAAACATGGACAAAACCAAGGTTATGTTCAATCAACATGTTGTCCCGATACCCGTGAACGTCGAAAATGTTGGAATCGAAATTGTTTCAGAGTACAACTACCTTGGCCAGATCATACAACTGGGTAGAAACAATTTCGACGAAGAAGCCAACAGAAGGATACGGCTGGGCTGGGCGGCATTTGGAAAATTAAGTCGGGTCTTCTCATCGTCAATACCTCAATGCCTGAAGACGAAAGTCTTCTATCAATGTGTCCTTCCCGTCCTCACTTATGGCGCTGAAACGTGGTCACTAACAAAAGGCTTGATCCACAAATTTAAAGTCACTCAGAGAGCTATGGAGAGGGCTATGTTAGGAGTTTCTCTTAAGGACAGGATTCGGAATGAAGAGATCCGCAAGAGAACCAAGATCGCCGACATAGCCCAAACCAGTAGCAAGCTGAAATGGCAGTGGGCAGGCCATGCTTGTCGTAGAAGCGATGGCCGATGGGGCCGAAAAGTTCTACAGTGGAGACCGCGAACTAGTAAGCGTAGTGTGGGGCGCCCTCCAGCACGTTGGACCGACGATATAAAGCGGGTGGCGGGAAGTGGCTGGATGAGGAAGGCTGAGGACCGGGTGTGGTGGCGTTCTCTGGGAAAGGCCTATGTTCAGCAGTGGACGTCCGCAGGCTGAGATGATGATGATGATGAAATTTTATTAGTCAAGTGTCCCCCCCCCCCCTCTGCCAGCTAAATGGTTGTATAAAGGATACAAGAAAAAATTCACAGCAGTAGTATATATAATGAATTTTAAAGGAAAACTATCACGGCTAAGTAGGGTTCATTAGTTGAGGAGTTATATCTGTTTTCTCTAAGTTAGGTATTACACGTAGTGTAAGTTGCATATTTTGTAGTTTATTATAGTATTTAAGCCATGGAACTCAAAATGTATTCAATATTCATAAATAAAACAAAAGCACTATCCTAGGTCAGCAATAATATTTGAGACTTTCAACTACGGAACCCTACACTGCGCGTGGCCCGACACGCACTTGGCCGGTTTTTTATATTATAATGGTCTGCCTATGGAGATTTTAGGTGCGAAAACTAATTATACAATTTGAGGGAGCACTTCTATACAGATAGAAGTGCTCCCTCAAATTGTATAATTAGTTTTCGCACCATAATCACACTAATATTATAAAGGCGAAAGTTTGTGTGTGTGTGTATGTATGTTTGTTACTCTTTCACGCAAAAACTACTGGATACAGATTTGGCTGAAATTTGGAATTAAGATAGGTTATACCCTGGAATAACACATAGGTTACATTTTATCCAGGAAAATTAAAGGGTTCCCGCGGGAGTTTTAGTATCTTAATCCACGCGGACGAAGTCGCGGGCATCATCTAGTAATTATTATTTTGTCCATTCAGCGCGATTAACGCAGCCAAAGTTCTGGACATAATTTTTACTCGTTCCAGTTGTTTTTAAGTTGTTGACGTGATAACGTCTTATAAATCGATGAACACCGGCTGCACGCACGAAAAAGTGTCACGTTCCGCCTAAGCCTGTGCGTGCAGGCGAGAGCGCGGAACAAGCAATAGAGAGGCACGATCAGCCCAAGCGTTGGCTTGTGACTAGAGAAAATTGTAATTTTCAATTAACTCCTTTGTATTATACAAAATAATGATAATTCAGTGATAAAAAAAAAAAAATTCAGTGATAATAATTCAATTCAATTCATAAAAGTATGCAATTTTTCATCAATGTTTCTTTATGACGTTATCACGTAAAACTATCGTCCGTAAACCGACTTTACAGACAAACAATTTTTTTTGCTATTACAAATAACTATAAAATATGTACCTAAATTAACATACAGTGTAATTTATCTACTTTTATTAAGCATATTTGCATGCATAATGGAACAATGAAAGATATGCATATTTTCGCCCGTTATCAGTTTATGCAAGCCTCATTCCATATGCAAATTAATAAAAACCATAGTTATTTTACGTGTATCTCTTTGTCATTCAATATAGGTAGGAAATTTACTTGAGTTTTTTACATTTTGCGGGATACAGGGTGATTATTTTGTATTCTACCATAATATGATTGCAGTTCTATGCTTCAAATTACGAAAACAGATATTCTGAAATATCTGGAAAATCGAATAACTATCGAACAATTGAAAATCGAAAATCGAAAACTATCAAAATACAAAAAGTAACTTAAAATCGAAAATTGACTTAAAAATATAATATTATATCGGAAACGTGACGTACGGACGTACTAATTACGACTATAATCAGCTCTCTCTTTCACACTCATAGGCTGTCTCTCTCACACACTTAACTAGGCCAGAAATGGTCTGAAAACGGGGTTTCAGAAAACAGTGCCATGTAATTGCTAGTATCCTGAAATGTCCTGAAAACATGTTACAGCCTGCTGAAAACGGGGTTAACTTGGATTAATTTCAGATTTACTGGTATGTGTTAGGGCTTACCCTGAAAAAAACTGAAAACATGATTCAGCCCTGAAAACGGGGTTAACTTGGATTAATTTCAGATTTACTGGTATGTGTTACGGCTTACCCTGAAACGACCTGAAAACATGTGTCTGCCCTGAAAACGGCATTAACTTGGAGTAATTCCCGATTTATATAATATATTATAGTATGCATACTCTAATTATAAGGTTAATTTATTGATATTTATTTATTTTATTTATTTTATTTATTGATAATATATTATAAAAATCAGCCAAGTGCGAGTCGGGCCTCGCTCTTCTAGGGTTAAAAAAATTAAATTAAAAAATTTCCATCTACCCACCTACCCATTTTAATTTAATTTTTTTAATTAAATTTAATTTTTATTATTTGTTGTTATAGCGGCAATAGAAATACATAATATGTGAAAATTTCATCTGTCTGTCTATTACGGTTTACGAGATACAGCCCTCTGACAGACGGACGGACGGACGGACGGACGGACGGACGGACAGCGTAGGCTTAGTAATAGGGTCCCGTTGGTACCCTTTGGGTACGGAACCCTAATTATGCATACTCTAATTATAAGGTTAATTTATTGACATTTATTTATTTTATTTATTGACATTTAATTATTTATCTATACATCTACGAGTATATCTATACTCTATACAGACATACTTACATATAAATAAATTGAAGTACCTATCTGTTTGTAAGTTTGTAATGTAAAAATAACAGATTTTTACTAAATGTATATTCGGTTCGGTACTTAAGAGCGCTATAACACCAAAAAAAATCAGATTTCGCGATGAAATAAAACATAGCCGTAACCTCATGTGAGGCGCGACAAAAGAAAGCGTTTAGCGCGGAATAGGAGTGTAGTAAGCGCCAAATACTTTGTAACTCGTAAAATATTCATTTTCTTTTCAATTCACTAGGCTACTCTCTTGATAATATCAATCAGAATTTAATGTAAAAATTTTGGCTCTGTAATATGCAACACACAATAAATGAATATTGTTTAAAAATTAGACCTAACTTCGCGATTTTTTATTATCGAACAAATTTCATCATTTTATGTTTTTGCCCAAGCACGTCCCTTGGCAGTATGATGTAATTTTTGCGTGTTTTTTTTTCGGATAGTTGAAACTTCATCTACTACTGTAAAAATCAAATCTGTTTACTGTTAACGAGCGCACACCCACTCTTAAACAAAACATTCAATTTTAAATTTTCGCCTGTCTGTCTGTCTATCTATCTGTCTGTCTGTCTGTTTATTCCTACTTATCTCAGGAACGGCTAAACCAGTTTTGTCCGGACTTTAACTGACAGATAGCTGATGTTATAAGAAGTACCAACTTAACTTTTTAACTGACTTTAAAAAACGAAGTTGTATTTTTCTGCATATGCATATCGATATCTCCGTGATTTCTAAACCCATTTGCGTGAATTTTTTTAATCAATATAGAAATTTGCGAGATGGTTCCCTAAAAACTTCGGGTTCTAACTCTTCAATCCTGATGCTGCAGGGTAACTGCCCACCACTGTACTATGGTTATTTGTTAACTGTCGATTATGAATAATTGTTTTAGGTACCAAGAATAGACTACATAATTAAATTCCAGGACCCTACTCCTCAGTCCTGATGCTGCAGGGGTTCCGCCCAAGCGGATAAAGTCACGGGTATGAGCGAGTATTATTATAAAATAGATAATCTAGTAGTAAATTGATAGTCATATTGATAACCAAAATTTTCCTCTCACAAATCGATGACTCAACTAATAATTTTAAATACAAATTTATTTTATATTTTAGATTATTGATTAATTATTATTGTTTAAAATAATATTGTTCATTGTGATGTTGATCTGAAATATACAAAATATAAATATTAATAGAAATTGTTTCCTTGTGACAACCCTAGCCTGATTACCGATGTCTAGACGTTGGTAGCATTTACCACGAGATCAAAGGCGTCAAAATACTGTATCTCTTCCTTATACTGTGATATTACTGTCTCGCGGTCGGCTATGCCTGAAAATCAGCGCTGCAAACTTTAATGTAGCAATATGCTGATGCAGTAGCCTTTTCAGTTTTTTTTAATCTTATTTGTTTTAAGGAGCTTTTATAGGTGACCTACATTAACATGCAATAGATGTTTTTTGTTATTTAATTAAGTTCGCTATGTATTTAGTAATAGTTTTAGAGTTAATCAATCTTTGTATTTTCATTTCTTAATTAAATGTTAAACTGAATAAAAGTTTACTTACTATTTACTAGTATGTGTTACGGCTTACCCTGAAACCTGAAACGGCCTGAAATCATTTTAAATATTATAGCACTAAATCATTTTTCTTTTTTAAATATCTTTACTAGTCTCGGAAATATTATAGAGCTTTAAAGTTCGGAAACTCACACTCGGAAGTCAAAATTATAGGAAATGTAATTATGTAACGCTCCCCCCCCCCTCTTTTAGCCCAGGTCCTTGAGGTCCAAATCTTAAGAAAATGTTAACATTCCAACGTTTCATTAACTTCCGACCTTTTTCCACCTAACCCCTTTTGTTCCTACCTGTCGCGAATTTAAAGCCAAGGAAAAATCTCGCGTAGGTAATAGCAAATATCGTAGAACGAATAATTGCTCTGTATTTTTGGATTGCGTTTCATGACTCACAACCTCACTGGCTCAGTGGTGGCAGTTATGAATAAGTGATGGGAGATACTAGATTCAACTCCCGGCAGGAGTAGGGCATTAAGGAATTTTTCATTATCCGTGGTATGGTTTGTTCACACAACCCTTCGTCGGTCGCACCAAAAGAATAATGGCAGAATTGTACCTGAATGTCTTAGGAGGCGTCTACGAATAATTATGATTTATACAAAACAAAGTATCTAAATTAGTTCGTTTTTTAAATGAAATTAGTTTTACATCTTTTGCCTTGGTTAAATATTTATTTAATAATGAACCATCATCGGATTAATTCTTAACGCGCTTAGAGTTTGGATTGGTTTGGATCGTTTCTTCATGGCATTGCTCGCCCGGAAAGTCAAGAGTTTGTCTATGTCAAATTAGAACTTAAACTAACATGGAAGTAGGAATTACGACTACGTCTTACCTATCTACATATTTTTATAACCTCAAAATACATAATAAAGTTGTTAATTTTTTTTTTGTGAGTTCCTCAAACAAAAAATCTCAGTGATTATGTTTTAGCAATGGAACCTCTACGGTTGTAACAATTTTTTATGTATAGACACTTCAAATAGATTTCAGGTAAACGGAAGTATGGACCCTTGCCTTTGTTCTTTAAACTTAAACGCTCATTATTACAAACGCACAATGTAACTCCGAAAAATCCGAGATGAGATAGAGAGTATGTACACATAGCACATAGTAAGGATAGGTTCCTTATAATAATGATCCTTGATAATAATCGGGCCATTTCTCTTCTCTCGACCGATTTCGATAAAATTTATATAAGACCACCTTGGGTTTTATATATACCCTTTCAAACAAAAAAAGAATTTTCCAAATCGGTTCAGGCGTCTTCGAGTAATCGGTGAACATACATAAAAAAAATCCGACGAATTGATAACCTTCTCCTTTTTTAAAGTCGGTTAAAAAGGTCATCGTTAAAATAGGTGAAGGTTCTACCTATGAATATAATGTGCCTGAATATGTACCTATGTGCTAATAATAAGGTGTCCTTATAAAACCAGAGACCCTTGAAGTTAACTTACCGATACTTACTTGCATAACAATACGCATACAAATAAGTTATCAATGATTTAAATAACCCACTAGCTTATGCCCGACTTCGTCCGCGTGGATTTAGTTTTTAAAATCCCTCGGGAACTCTTCGATTTTCCGGGATAATAATTCAATATAAAAAATTATTTTCAAAAAATCGACTTCAAACGCCCGCGCTAGTACAAAGTATACTTATATAGTTTATTGTTGATATTTTAAAAACTGCTCCACCGATTTCGATAAAATTTCAATGGGACCACCTGGAAACAAAAAAAGAATTTTCGAAATCGGTTCAGGCGTCTTCGAGTAATCGGTGAGCATACAAAAAAAAAATAAAGATTCCGATGAATTGAGAACCTCCCCTATTTTTGAAGTCGGTTAAAAAGTAGCCTATGTCAATCTGCAGGTCCTCAAGTATACCCATGCACCATGCTCTGTTGCGGCGTAATTGAAGGACAAACCAACTAATAAAGTATAATATTAGTATGATATGATATCTAGACACGGTAAAAGGTAGTAGGTACAAGCGATTGCGAATCATTACGCTCATGCAATTAATTTTGATAATCCCACAGGAGTTGTTATTGTAACTGCCTCGTTGGTCCAGTGGTTGGCAAGTTCGACTACCGATGACGAGGTCTCGGGTTCGATTCAAGGGTCATGCCAAAAAATGTAGATATTGAGATTTCTGTCAAGAAAATTGGCAGTACGTACTTATCTGCTCGGAGTTAGGAAGTTGGCGGTGCCTGGAGCACATCAATCCGTCGTTCCCGCGCCTGATCTCTCTCCAGTCGTGTCGGATTTCCATCCCATTGGATTATGAGAGTGAGGGAATAGAGAGTGCACCTGTGTTCGCGCACACAACTGTGCACTATAATATCTCCTGCGCAGATAGCAAATCTCTCAGGAGGTTGGCCGCCGTGACCGGATTCGGTCGCGAGGTCATTATTATTGTAAGTAAGAATAACCCAGAAGTGGGCCGGCGATAGATGATGATGATGATGATGATGATGATGACGAGAGGAGGAAGATGCTATCTAGCTAGATCTAAAGAACTAGTATGAACTGCAGCCTGAACATCCGCAAGTGGGTCATACCCGTAAGTCGTAACCCGTGACTCGTAAAGCGAATGTACAGTCCGGATTCGTTACACAAAATGCAACGAAACGAAGGTCGACTTTATACTGTCTGCGCACTGCGGACCTGCGCGCGGGCCGCCAATTATTTCATCATTAGCAACCCATCAACGGCTCACTACTGAGCGCAGGTCTCCTCTCAGAGAAGGGTTATAGGCCATAGTCCACCACGCTGGCCCAATGCGTATTGGCGGACTTCACACACCTTAGAGAACATTATGGAGAACTCTCAGATGTGCAGGTTTCCTCACGATGTTTTCCTTCACCGTTGAAGCAAGTGATCGTCAATTGCTTAAACGCACTTGACTCCGAAGAGTCAGAGGTTTGTACCCGGGATCGAACCATCGACCCCCCCGAATAGGAGACCACAGTCCTAATCACTAGGCTATCACTGCCAATTATTTAGGTATCAATTATTGGCTAGCTCTTAAAATTAGACGATGCCTTGTTCATCGTTCATTTTTGCGAATATTTTTTGCGAAAATGAACCCTAAGGTCCTTAGCCCTAAGGGCGAATTTAGACGGATGGCTCACCGATGACCTTCGAAAATGAAAGCAAAAATCTCGAAAAATTAACCGTAGAAAATTCACCCTTAGTGCGAATTAAGACGGTTCATTTTCGCAAAAATTTTCGCAACGATCAACGATGAACGATGCACTGTCTAATTTGGGCCTTACGTGCGGCTTCGCCCCCGCCCACGCCATGTAATTCGAGGTGGTGTATACAAAATTAACAATTTTGATTTTTCCAATTTTTCAGCTGTTCTTTTGGGTTTTCGCTATTTTTTTGAAACAGTATTAGGTTAGATTTTGTTATAGAGCAAACAAAAAAATATATTCACATCGGTCAAGCCGTTTTTGAGTTACAGCGAACAGCAATTAATTTTTTTTTATAGAAGATTTCTTGTTTCTCTGTTTGACTTTGGGGTTTTCAGAGCTAGAAATTCACCTTCGTAGCAAACCTTGGTGTACTTATAAGTATAACAATATTATTGTAAAAGTTTTTTCTTCATTTATTTAGGGGCTTTATACCTTAGCAGGTAGCTGTACCTACATGTCAGCCCACTGCCCAAGTATCACACATATTAGGTCTTCCACCTATACCAAGCGGCTCCCCGCAACTCTGATGTCGTCAGTTCACCTAGTGGGGGCCAACAGTGCACTTTTCTCGCTAGGGCAAGGAATACTAATATTCAGTGCGATGAGACCCTCGCACGCTTGAATGCTGCCGTGGCGAGCGCAGCGAAAGTCTTGCACTTGCGTAAACCACACCACTCCAGCCGTTCCGCTAGTGACGTGCCAATTATCTGAAAAGTTTTTGTCGAGAACAATATAGCCCTCGACTGCTATCTCACCTGATGGTAAGTGACGACGCAGTCTAAAGTTGCTACTATTTTAGACGGCACCTTCTAACACATCTAAATTAGCCCGCTCATCGCAGTCGGGGGACGTTCTGTGGAACATATTTTAAATTTTGAAGTCCCCCGACTGCGATGACCATTTTTTTATTTGTTTAGTTAACGCGTAAATAAGTGACTTTTTGCTTCTATATATACAGACTAACTAATAAACTTGTTTTTAACTTTTTAGTTTGTTTGTTGTCAGGGCAGTCGTATTTTTTAATTTTTTTAATTTTTTTTTTACGAGTGCTTTTGAATCGTCGATGAGTCTACCACTGGTTCGGAATGCCCTTCCTGCCGAGAAGAACCAGCAAGAAACTCGGCGGTTGCTCTTTTCAAAACAAGTCTACAATTCAATAGATATTATGCTATGTATGCAGTGTTTCCAGAATGAGTTCCACAAAAGCATACCTAATTATAATTCAACACGTTAAGACGGGCAGACAGAAAGCAGCTCCATTCCCGCCGGTGGCAGGTAGTCTAGTCTAGTCTTTGTCTAGTCGAAGGCCGACTATGGCCTTATGGACTATGAGCTATCAAATTAGTGAATTACTATCGATAAAATTACAGTGGAGTACATCCCTATCCCTACACTGTACTCTTACTTGCCTGTAGATTCGAGTAATCGGCGAGTTTCGATTGCGAGCAGCGAACACTCGGTTACTTTTTTCTTTCGCTTTCGTTCGTTTCGTTAGTTCACCGTGAATTTAGCTTTGTTTATTTTTAAGTGCCAGTGTGATGAAATTTGTTCGATGTAGTGCACCCAGGTTTGTTCCTTTAATATTATAGATATCTTTATGTTATGTTTCCTCTTTGATCTAGTGAATATCATGTTCGGCTATGGACGACGATGTCGCAGGTACGATTCCACGATCAAACTAGGACAAAAAGTTAGGTACTAGTTTTTATTAATATCACTTAGGCACTAGCACTAAAGTGACCGACATAGCTCTGAGGATTAGCAAGCTGAAGTGGCAGTGGGCAGGTCATATCTGTCGCAGAACCGATGGCTGATGGGGCAGACGTGTTCTGGAGTGGAGACCGCGTACCGGCAAGCGCAGTGTAGGACGCCCTCCAGCTCGCTGGACCGATGACCTTAAGAAGGTGGCGGGAAGCGGTTGGATGAGGAAGGCGGAGGGCTGTGTTTGGTGGCGCGCTCTCGGAAAGGCCTATATCCAGCGGTGGACGAATACAATGGTTTCTACACGCCATCGTGCCGGAACGCTAATTACTTAAATCGCTTGGCGGCACGACTTTGACGGCAGGGTGGTAACTAGCCACGGCCATAGGCTCCCACCAGACCAGACCAGAGACAATTCAGAAATTATAAATTCCCAAATTGACCCCGCCGGGAATCGAACCTGGGACCTCCCAGTTATAAGACAACAGTGCTCACCATTGAGCCAGGAAGGTTGTCGAAAAAATCAAGAGTGATTATGCATCTAGGCAAGCGCGCTCAATCTTAGACTGTATCTTCACATACCACCAGGTGAAATTACACTCAAGCGCGAGTCTACAAATATTTAAATAAAAAATCGGCCAAGTGCGTGTCGGGCCACGCGCAGTGTAGGGTTCCGTAGTTGAAAGTCTCAAATATTATTGCTGACCTAGGATAGTGCTTTTATTTTATTTATGAATATTGAATACATTTTGAGTTCCATGGTTTAAATACTACAATATACCTACTACAAAATATGCAACTTACACTACGTGTAATACCTAACTTAGAAAAAACAGATATAACTCCTAAACTAATGAACCCTTCTTAGCTGTGATAGTTTTCCTTTAAAATTCATTATATATACTACTGCTGTGAATTTTTTCTTGTATCCTATATACAACCATTTAGCTGGCAGAGGGGGGGACACTTGACTCTAATAAAATTTAGCACTTTAAAATATCATATTTCACAAACGGATCCTTGAATTGAAAAATGGTGTTCCCACTCCCACAACGTTTTTGAAAGACCTATTCAACGACACCCCACACTATGGGATAGTCGAGAAAAAAAAATTCATCCCCACTTTACATGTAGGGGAGGTACCCTAAAAAAATTATTTTCACAATTTTAATTCACCACTTTTTCGGCGTGATTGATATTTATACCCTTGTCAAATTACAGATTTCTAGTACCAATAGTCTCTGAGCTAAACCGGGGACAGGAAGACAGACAGACAGACAGACAGACAGACGGACGGACATGGCGAAACTATAAGGGTTCCTTGTTTACTACGGAACCCTAAAAAGGAACCCTCTGTTTTTCTGGGATAAATGGTAGCCTATGTCACTCTCCAAGCCCTCAAGTATACCTACTCATGCAAAAAATATTTTCTATTATTATTATCTTTATTTATTATAACCTTTGAAGTAATTACGTTCAGTTTTACAAAAGTTATAAGGCTCTGACAGACGGACGGACGGACGGACAAGTACAAATTCACTCAAGTAGACACAGAGACCTCGCTTCGCTCGGTCAATTACTTATTAGGTACGTTCTTGAGATGTTTGTAATAAAATATAGATCTTTCAATCAACATAGACCAAGACTTTCAATTACCGCAAATATAACAACGATAAGATCAAATTATTATTAATGAATAATTGACCAATTTGTCACTGCTGAGTGACTTTGCAGTTTGCACTCTAATTTGAAACTCCTTCCGTACAGCGTGACCACAGCTGGAGACCGGATCCAATCAGATCGTGCAAAACGAATGAGTATTATCCATTCATTCTCTTGCTTTACGCGTCACTGCACTTTGGCCAAGTTACTGCTTTACCTACTGAGTGATATAACTTACGTACAAAAAAAGTTGGTTCTCTGTAAAGTGGGTTTACGGACGATAGTTGTACGTGTTATCGTCATAAAGAAACATTGATGAAAAATTGCATACTTTTATGAATTGAATTCAATTATTATCACTGTTTTTAGGGTTCCATACCAAAATGGTAAAAATGGAACCCTTATGGTGAGACTTTCTCCGTCCGTCTGTCCGTCCGTCTGTCACAGTCGATTATTTCAGTAACTATTAAAACTATCGACATGAAATTTGGCATAGTTGTGTATAATAGTGGCCCAAAATCATTGGAATAAAGAAAAATCGAAAATTATTTTGAGTTTTAATAAAAAAAGGGGGAAAATCGGGGGGTTGAAATTTCAAAGTAAAATAACTATATCAAGTGGGGTATCATATGAAAGGCCTTTACTTGTGCATTCTAAAACAGTTTTTTATTTATTTGTATATATAATAGTTTTTGATTAATCGGCCAAAATGTCGAAAAAAATACCGTTCCCCCCCCCTTATCTCCGAAGTTTACCAATAGAAAAATCTGAAATAATTATGGTCAATAGAAGTTTATGTATATTTTACAGGAAAAATAAAAGCAACGCGAAAATTATTTAAGTTTGATTAAAAAAGGGGGAAAATCGGGGGTTTCAAATTTCAAAGTAAGATAACTATACCGAGTGGGGTATCATATGAAAGGCCTTAACTTGTGCATTCTAAAACAGTTTTTTATTTATTTCTATATGTAATAGTTTTTGAGTAATCGACCAAAATGTCGAAAAAAATACCGTTCCCCCCCCCCTTATCTCCGAAGTTTACCAATCGAAAAATCTGAAATAATTATTGTCAATAGAGGTTTATGTATATTTTACAGGAAAAATAAAATGAACGCGAAAATTATTTTAGTTTAATTAAAAAAGGGGGAAAATCAGGGGTTTGAAATTTCAAAGTAAGATAACTATACCGAGTGGGGTATCATATGAAAGGCCTTAACTTGTGCATTCTAAAACAGTTTTTTATTTATTTCTATATGTAATAGTTTTTGAGTAATCGACCAAAATGTCGAAAAAAATACCGTTCCCCCCCCCCTTATCTCCGAAGTTTACCAATCGAAAAATCTGAAATAATTATTGTCAATAGAGGTTTATGTATATTTTACAGGAAAAATAAAATGAACGCGAAAATTATTTTAGTTTAATTAAAAAAGGGGGAAAATCAGGGGTTTGAAATTTCAAAGTAAGATAATTATGCCGAGTGGGGTATCATATGAAAGGCCTTTACTTGTGCATTCTAAAACAGTTTTTTATTTATTTCTAGATATAATAGTTTCTGATTAATCGGCCAAAATGTCGAAAAAAATACCGTTCCCCCCCCTTATCTCCGAAGTTTACCAATCGAAAAATCTGAAATAATTATGGTCAATAGAGGTTTATGTACATTTTACAGGAAAAATAAAACCAATGCTCTAACTAGCATAGTTTTTTTTTATATTAACAATAAACCTCTACAAACACAGTTAACGATAAATAAGCAAATTAATATAATATTATCGTTTTACTTTTACTTTTGGAGTATGGAACCCTCGGTGCGCGAGTCCGACTCGCACTTGGCCGGCTTTTTTTTTTAATCACTGAATTAACATTATTTTGCATAACATAAAAAAGGAGTTCATTGAAATTTCAATTTTCTCTAGTCACAATCACAAGCCAACGCTTGGGCCGATCGTGCCTCCGCTCTCGCTTGCACGCTCAGGCGCAGGCGGAACGTGTCACTTTTTCGTGCGTGCAGCCGGTGTTCATCGATTTATAAGACGTTATCACGTCAATAAATGAATTAAAAACTCTTTTCAAAAACCCGACGAAAACGAAAAGTATAAAATAATTTTACTTTATACACGTATGGTGAAGTCGGGCGGGACTCAATAGAAACGATGAAACCGAATCGCGATGCTAGCTTTGCTAATTTTGCAATCATCTTCTGATTAAACTGGGACGGATCGCGTAACTCGGCATTCGCGCCAAAGGGAGTTAGAGATAGAGTTTACAGTTGGAGATAGGTATGTTTATGTGTTTTACGTTATGTCTGGAGGCTTCGGCCATGGACTACTTACCACCCTACCGGCAAAGACGTGCCGCTAAGCGAAGCGTGTTCGCTGCTCGATACCAGACACCGGAAAAAAGGGATTAGGTAATTGAATCAAGAAAATGAAATTTCTTGTGATTTTTCGTAAATTCCAGTAAATATGTATTTAGCGTGAGAAAATGAAACTCTTTCAGACCAAATCTTGGTTGAAAACTTCTAAGTTTAGTTTAGCGTCAAGAGAAAAATATTTGGTTTGAGAATATGCATTCACACATTAATCGGAATTAAAAGGCAATTTGTTTTTTCTTGGTTTGATAACTAATATCTTACTTTGAGAAAATATACTTAAGAGCATGTATTTTTCTATTGGCAAGAAAATATTGTCTTACGTCTATAGGGAGAAAATGTTTCTTGGATTAGAGATAATCGCTTTGATTTAACTAAAAATATCTCATATTAAGAAATCTGTTTTTTCTGTATACACAAAAAAAAAGAACCTCCTCCTTTTTTGAAATCGGTTAAAAATAGAGTACCTACCTAGTAATAGCCTTGTGGTCAGAACTGCGTTCTCCTGTTCGGGACGCATCTGACGTGCGTGCTTTAACGGTGAAGGAAAACAGCGTAATGAAACCTATACATACGCCTGAGAGTTCTCCAAAATGTTCTCAAAGGTGTGTCAAGTCTGCCAGTGCCCAGTATGCATGCCAGCATGGTGGACTACAGCCTGTAATCTCTAATCCCTCTCTGTTAGGTACCTCAGTAGTGAGCCGATGATGGTTTGATCATGATGATGCAAAAAATATATGATTCGAAACACTGTTCGAAACAGGCAGTTGCCTGATTGTATTGGTAGGTCTTCTTCTTCTTTTCTTCTTTATCAACCTATAGACGTCCACTGCTGGACAAAGGTCTCCTGCATGGACTTCCACAGGCTTCGGTTTTGCGCCGCTTGAATCCAGCGGCTTCCTGCGACTAGTTTGATGTCGTCGGTCCACCTGGTGGGGGGTCTGCCAACACTGCGTTTTCCGGTGCGGGGTCGCCACTCCAACACCTTGGGACCCCAACGACCATCAGCTCTTCGAACTATGTGTTACACATAGTTCGATTGGTTGGTACCTACATAAAATTTATTTCAGCTTGCCTATAAACTGGTTTCCCGATAAAATATATTCATGTCACCCTTGGAGTCTCCCAGTCTGGCCAAGGTCCACAACACGTGTGCGAAGAATAAACATGCCTTGTTTATTTAATAACGGCATTCCGAACCAGTGGTAGACTCATCGACGATTCAAAAGCACTTGTAAAAAAGTTTATTTGAATAAAAAACATTTCTATTCTATTCTAAATAGAATGTGGATTTTCATTTGTAGGGAAAATTTAGTATTCTATTATTAAATCTGAAATCACTGCCAAAAATTATTTGTGCAAGTTTTCTTCGACAGTATAGCACTGGCTTTGTCGGTGTCTTCTCTAAAAAACTGGGTAATATTTGACTGCAATATCTATTATCTATACTTATAATAAAACTGTAACTGGAAGATTTCTGTACATTTAATATATGAATAATTTAATATAAAAAATTCTTTTTAAACAACCGACTTCAAACTCCCGCTTTACTACATTACACACACACACACACAGTATATAAAGTATATAATTTATTGTTGATATTTTAAAAACCGCTCGACCGATTTCCATAAAATTTATATGGGACCACCTGGGGAGTATACCCTTTCAAACAAAAAGAATTTCCCAAACCGGTTCAGGCGTCTTCGAGTAATGGGTGGACATACATAAAGATTCCGACGAATTGATAACCTCCTCCTTTTTTGAAGTCGATTGAAAAAGGGGGATGCTTTAGTATCGATACTGAGCCCAAATTTCTCTTCTTTCTTTCTTCCTAGATTTTTATCTGTTTGTCTTTCTGTGTATCATGCATCACGTGAAAACTACTGAACATACTATTTAGTTGAATTTAGCCCTAAAGACATATATTACTTAATTTTATGGAATTGTTATTAAAGTTAATTGTCATTTCTTTTTTTAAATAATTTTATGTACTATATGCAGATAGGTTCGAAATTTTTCTGCATGTTGTGTTTACTTTAAAATGATTTTACATACTCCGAATGTTTTATATACTTGCATGTAGCTTTTATATATTTACCAATGTGAAATCGCTAGTGAACATTAATAAATAACAGATTTAAATGAAATTTAGTATATGCCGGGTTGAAGAAAAATAATGGTGTCCGTCTCTCTACTTTAACTAGTAATTGCTGTGCCCCAACGGGGTTCCAATGTAAATATTATATATTGTAAGTTGGAATGCAAGGAATAAATGAATAAATGAACATATATAGGATAGTTTTTAGCTAACCACTGGACCGACGAGGCAGTCTACATGTACGAAGTTTGCAAGAGACTGTGCCACTTTCATTTCATTCCATTTCGTCAGTCATAATTATTATCGTAATAATCTCATGTAAGTACCTACACCTAATGTCCATTACATTGCAACAGCCTTGGGTGAACATATTGTAATTTAAGATGTAAACTTTTTTCATATTATTGTTTTTTTATTAAAATGTTACAAAAAGAACTTATAGCTAAACTAATCTAATTACTATACAAATCATGCCCGCGTGGAATGGTGCCAAGAATACTGGCTGCGTTTCCGCGCTGGACAGCCAGGCTGATCCTTTGTGCAAAAAATGAGCCAGCCCTTCTGTCACCAGATGAGGCAATTAACCGCGGTGAAATGTCTCGTAAAAATTTTTTTGCACTTTGACTCCATGGCCCGAGGGTCTCCACAGCAAACGGAACAAATATGTAACTCTCGATCAGAGAGGCATACTTGCGCCGCTTACAGGATTCAGCCATTTCAGCTGCGGCTCCCGGTCTTGATGCTGTCTCCCTGATATGACACGGGGCCAATGTGTCGACGCACGTTGCATCCCACAATAGAGCCCGTCCCCGTTCCCAGGGAACCAGCGTCAATCCATCAGGTCTCTTGCCATCATCTCGACTAATCCCTGTAAACTAACTGTTGTTATATAGATAGTTAGATACTTAGGTGTGTCTTAATCTGCCAGCTCAAGGATTGCCTAAAAATGATTGCTACGGTCGCAATCACCGCTGCTTGGCCGACACTACTCCAGTATTGGCTATGACACTACTCCAGTATTTAAAAAAATCAAAATTTTTTATTTCACATAGCCTAACCTGTGGCTCTTATGACACGTTATGACTCTACCGCCGGATCGGAAAGCGGATTCTGCTGAGAAGAGCCGGCAAGAAACTCAGCAGTTGCTCTTTTCAAAATTATCATTTTACAATATTATTATGCAGCTATTACATTGTAATAAGTTTTATATACTATCTTGTGGACAGCCGGATGCCAAGCCGATTTAACCCATGCAACTTTGTTAGAATAGAATAAAATATAATATACACATGACGGGAAGTACCAAAAAAGCGTAGGTACTACAATTCAATTCATTTTAAGATGGGCAGACAGAAATTAGCCCCATTCCCGCCGGTGGAACCCGTTCACGAGCATGACGCATGATCCAGCCGTTGCTTCGTATTATTGGCTATGACACTTCTCCAGTATTGGCTAAAATACATCGCTGCAGCAACAATGCAATAAATTCAGCTTATCAGCATAATTGAGGCTCTAACAATGATCGATGCAGCTTTTCCACAATCTACCAGACATTTTTCACTTGTAAAACTAAGAACAATCAAATAGACGTACGCAATTAGAGTAAGGTAAACCTTTTAAGAGCTAAGTGAACATGAAAGTGTAGTGCAAAGCATACATTTACTTACCACTTAAAGTTAAGGTAGACGGTGCATCTTAATACGCCCTTTCTCTTTGTTTATTGACAGTACTAATGTTTACTTTGGTTTTGTTTTTAGCCCTTTTAAAACCTGTTTTCTATCGCAGGGAGCTCTTAAAGCATACTGAACTTTATACTCACAGTCAAATTAGGTCATAGAAACCGTAATAACTAGCAACACCATCAAAGGCAAAAAATACAGAAATCCTCTGTGGGATTGAATACATCCGCTATAGTAATTTATGTACAACAAGATACCTCAACAAAAGATTTGATATTTTCTATTGTAATCAAAGCCTAGTGCGTAAAAATATATTTTTAAAATCGAGGTTGATAAATACACAATCAATTTCTCTAACAAAAAGTTACATTGGTGTTAAAAGTTACATTGATTTAGGCAACAAATATTAGGGTACTACAATTCTAACACTTTGAGATTTGAAAAGAGCAAGTAATGTTCTACAACTACAGTTTGTTGTAGACACAATAGCACGGTAGATAGATTAAGTAACATGTTTTTATAATAGGTATATTATCTTTATGACCTAGATACTATGGTTCGCAGCAATGATAGCCTAGTGGTTAGGACTGTGGTCTCTTATTCGGGGGGTCGCAGGTTCGATCCCGGGTACGCACTTCTGACTATTCGGAGTCAAGTGCGTTTAAGCAATTAAATATCACTTGCTTCAACGGTGAAGGAAAACATCGTGAGGAAACCTGCACACCTGAGAGTTCTTCATAATGTTCTCGAAGGTGTGTGAAGTCCGCCAATTCGCATTGGGCCAGCGTGGTGGACTATGGCCTTTAACCCTTCTCTGAAAGGAGACCTGCGTTCAGTAATGAGCCGTTGATGGGTTGCTGATGACATGACTATGGTTTAGACAGATCTGAGTGTGCAAAATGAGTTTTTAGCGCTCGATTATAATATTATTACCATACTCCTATCTACTATTACGTCACTGGGCTGTACGAGATACGTGATACGTTGCGTAGGCGCGTTGGGTCTAATAGAATTTTACGCAGTTGCGTGACTTGGTGTAAACTAAGATAGTACGAAATAGCTATTTATGCAACTGCATCGTAATGAGGGTCATTTTAATTCGAGTGCTGTTTTTTGATACGAGGCTTGCCGAGTATCAAAATAGGATAGTACGAGAATTAAAATGACTAATTACGTTCAGTTGCATACAAGATTTTATCTACGACAAGGAAGGACAAAATACGCCGTAGGCTCAATAAAGTAACAAAAAGTAACTCCGTAAGCGGCCACCAGCCGCCTGTGGCGCCTCTGTCAACAAAAAGTAACTCCGTAAGCCGCCACCAGCCGCCTGTGGCGCCTCTGTCATATGAACGGTACAAAAGTGCCAGAACTCAGAGCCTTAGCTTTAGGTATCCTATTTTAAGAAGATAACCATTTCGATTCAGGTCCCATACAACGAGCTGCATCGAAATGAGAAGCAAAACCGAAAGAGGGTTCATTTCGATTCAGCTGTCAAACTCGAAATTGGAACTTTTCGATGCTGGAGTAGATAAACATTAATTCATCATTGTTGTTGATAATATTAATGTTTCTAAAAAGAACAACTTCCGAGCTTCATGCTTCTTTTTTTTTTATTCGATGACAAGCTAGTCCTTGACTGCGATCTTACCTGACTGACGATGCAGTCTAAGATGGTAGCGGGCTAACTTGGAAGGTGTATGGCAGTGAACATTAAACCCATACCCCTAATTGGTTTCTACACGCCGTCGTGCCGGAACGCTAAATCGCTTGGCGGCACGTCTTTGACAGTAGGGTGGTAACTAGCCACGGTCAAAGCCTCCCACCAGACCAGACCAGGGACAATTCAGAAATTATAAATTCCCAAATTGATCCTGCCGGGAATCGAACCCGAGACCTCCCAGTTATAAGACAACGGCGCTCACCACTGAGCCAGGGAGGTCGTCAAGCCCGCTGGTTCTTCTCGGTTGAAACGGCATTCCTAACCAGTGTTAGATTCACTTGACGATTCAAAAGCACTTTGTTAAAGATTATTTGAATAACAAACTACGTATAACTTATGTATTCTTCAACGGATAGTTTTAGTTTCCTACAGGTAAAAACTCCTCCTACCCTACCTCTAAATTTTAGAGCCAAAAGGGCAGAAACAATAGACTTTTTAGGTTGTAAAAGTCTACTGTTTACTGCCCTACCAACACTGCGGGTGCCCGTCTCAAAATCTTTCTTTTCATTATGCAATTCATGTATTCCTGAATCAGGAACCACTTGCCTTTTGCCTCCAACATTATTCTTGTGGGGTGTTTCTATTTCTAGAAAATCAATGATAACTAGACGTAGTTATGCAAAAACGTTCCAACCCACAGCGAGTTTTCAGACAGATTGATGCGTTTCTAATTGTTTATAGCTACGAATATGTTATGCATTGTGGTTTAGAACATTGGAAATAAAAGAATAATGATGTAAGGACTAGAATGTTTTTGCTATAATATGATGAAGGGTGTTTTAAAAAAGTAGCCTAGTGCTATTAACTCAATTTTGACAGACTTCTGGGTTGGTACGTTTTTGCATAACTACGCCCACTGATGGTGATATTTTTTTAAGCGCTGTGTTGTGGTCCGTCTAAATACACATTTATTTTCAGTGCGTGCCTCGAATACGGATATCGTACTTATTAGTTAACAGCAATAAATTAGATACCTATTCAAAATATATCGAATTTATTACGAATTGTACTGTCATTGTGTATTTTTTTTGTGCAAATTGATTATTTCGTTATTTCCTTATAACATTGTAAATTTATTGGGCTTTTTAGGCCGTGTTTTTGTGGAAAAGCTTTTAGATCGAGTCCATTTTGTGGTATTAATAGATCCTACCTATTCAGATCGGAGGATTTTAACTGTACTTATGTCTAATTATAAAATCGTCTGGCGGAAAGTTTTTGCGTAGTCATCACATAGAAGCTTAATACCTATAGTCTATACGTACCTACTTCAAGATGTTTCTAGACAAAATTACGGAATACAAAAGACAATTAATTGTCTCACAATGATGTGAACAATTCCAGTTTCCAGTTTAACTCAATGAATAGCTTATGTATAGCTAATTATTAAACTGCATTTGTCACGTTTTGCTTCAATCTAATATAATTATTAATATTAAGATTCTTACTTCATTTGTCTCCGATTTGCTTCAATCTTCACCACAGTAGATGGAACCGCTTATGTTAGAGATCGTTTGCTCTCCACGATTATAAATAATTTCTTAGTTAAAACAACTTTATTTTCAACCAATTCCTTGAATCATTTTAGGTAATTCGATGTCGATTGCGTTCTATTTAGGTAGGCTTCTGTGCAAAAACAGGACAAATTAAATCAATAACGCTTTTTATCAAAACTTACATAATTATGTGTCGAATTGATAACATCCTTACTTGGATTCGGTTAAAAAATTAATATTTCTCATCACAATAGAAAATGTTATAATGGATAAATTATAAATTAAAATGAAGTTAGGTATTGGAAGTTTTTAGAATTTATTTTTTTAAGATGAAAACTTCTTTTGGGTAGGTATACGCCCCTCCAGGGCTTTCCAGTTTCCTCTTTGTAGGGCGTTTTTGAAAAAAATCGGCCAAGTGCGAGTCGGGCCTCGCTCTTTTAGGGTTCCGTTAAAAAAAAAACAAATAAAAATATTTCCATGTACCTACTCGTGGAAATATTTTAATTTATTTTTTTTAATTTAATTTAATTTTTATTATTTGTTGTTATAGCGGCAATAGAAATACATAATATGTGAAAATTTCATCTGTCTATCTATTACGGTTTACGAGATACAGCCCGCTGACAGACGGACGGACGGACGGACAGCGTAGGCTTAGTAATAGGGTCCCGTTGGTACCCTTTGGGTACGGAACCCTAAAAAAAAGAACTATACTTCAACGATTCATTACCGTCGAATCGGCAATGTTTTGCGTCTATTGAGGCCTAAAGTACACGTCATAATATGGCGGCACGTCGATAAAGGAGTCGACTACCGCAGTGATCCAATCCTCATCCAAAGTCCGTCTTTGTTCCGACGCCGCATCTGGGGCAAATGATAACACTACCGAATGATAACAATTACTATGTTATGTAGCACATATCATACTTTACTATATAGGTAGTAGGTTAGTTAGAATTTGCGATATTTTACGCAAAATCATAGTTAATACTAGATGATGCCCGCGACTTCGTCCACGTGGATTCAGTTTTTAAAGTCCCACGGGAACTCTTTAATTTTCCGGGATAGCCTATGTCACTCTCTAGGTCCTCCACTATACCCATGCAAAAAATCAGGTCGATCCGTAGCTCTGTTGCGGCGTGACTGAAGTACAAACCAACACATCAACAAACAGGTGTGTTGGTTTGTACTTCAATCACGCCGCAACAGAGCCACGGATTGAAGTGATTTTTTTGAATACGTATAGTTGAGGACCTGGAGAGTGACATAAGCTATTTTTTATCCCGGAAAATCAAGGACTCACCGGGGGATTTTAAAAATTAAATTCAGCATTAGCAATCGCATCGCACAAGAGCATCAGCTAGTTGAGTATATAGTCTTCTTCGTCAACCGACTAGTCACTATAGCTGAGGCTCGCGACTTCGTCCGCGTGGATTTAGTTTTTAAAATCCCTCGGGAACTCCTTCATTTTCCAGGATAACAGTAGCCTATGTCACTCTCCAGGTCCTCGGTCTTCGACTATCCATGCAAAAAATCACGTCGATCCGTAGCCCTTTTGCGGCGTTATTGAAGGACAAAACAAACAAACATACGCATTCATAATATTAGTAAACACCATGCTGGAGTCTGGTCATATAGATCTCGCGTAGGGACTTTAACAGGCCTTTTTCTTGTGTCGCTCATATCCAGCGGCTTCCTCAGACTCTACGGTTCACATTGTGGCGGCCTGCAAGCACTACATTTGCGAGTTCACCACTTAATGATCATAGACTGAACTAAAAATCATCGGTTTTTAGGGTTCTGTACCCAAAGGGTGCCAACGGGTCCCTATTGCTAAGCCTCTGCTGCCCGTCCGTCCGTCCGTCAGCGGGCTGTATCTCGTAAACCGCAATAGGTACACAGGTGAAATTTTCAGAGTGTTTATTTCTATTGCCGCTATAACAAAAATTAATAAAAATTAAATTAAATTTAAAAAATAATGGGGGCCATACATGAAAAATGAATCGAAAAGTACTAGTGGTTCGCCCCGAACTGAGACCTCGCGGTAACGGTATCCCATGATTATTCATTCAATCGATACATGATAACCAAAACTGACATTATTATTATGCCCGTTTTCACCAAACATACCTAAATCATCCCCTAAGTAGGAGTCTCTTAACGTAGGTAGCTCCTAAATACAATCCTAAGTCCTAACATCCGTCCCAATATCCTTTTAGGTGTCCCGTACAGGATCGTGATAAATAAGTTGACAGAAAACATCAATCACCTAACTTATAGGTAGCCCGTAAAGGTTAGGGAACGTTAGTGAAAACATTGAATTATTTATCAAACATTGAATTTAACTCGTAGTTCCATGGGAATAGTTACTGACTGCGCCATCTATTAGCATTATTGTGAAGCTATGTTGATGCTATATGAATTACTGACGCCCATTAAAAATTAAATAATCTCGTTTCTTTATAATATTCATATAATTTTAGTATTTGTTGTTCAAGTACAGGATATAAGTGACCTAAAAACATAAAATCAGTTTGAAAATCCATAGCGGATTTTTCTAGAGAGCGTCTTCAAGCGAGCGTATAAAATCGCCACTTTGAAAGCCCCCCATTTCGTCAATTTTAAGGGAAAAATTAAAAAAAAAATATTTTTGTACTCAGTTCAAAATTATCTTTAAAATGATACGTAACAATTTTATGTAACGCGATTTTTTTTTTTTTACTTCGCATTCGCTTCTATGAGAGCCCCCCTGAAATAAAGATTTTTATAACTTTTTAAGCCATTTTCGGCTGGAGGCCATCGGTTTACATATTATATCCAAATTTGAAGTAATTACGTTCAGTAATTCAAAAGTTATAAGGCTCTGACAGACGGACGGACGGACGGACGGACGGACGGACAAGTGCAAATCGCCCTAGTTAACTCAAAGACCTTCGCTTCGCTCGGTCGATTATTTACCCTGGAATGTGGGGTGTCATTGTCTAGAGCTCATCAATTGGAGTTCAAATATATTTTACACTATTTTTAACTTCAAAAATGAAGAAAAGAGGGGTCATTTTTTAACCATAGGTAATAATAATATGCTAATTTAGTACTATCTAAGAATTAAGATATCTAAATAGGTATGTATCTAGTTTTGAAAAAAGTGATTTGGTCATATGTACGAACCCTAAAGGAGCGAGGCCCGACTCGCACTTGGCCGACTTTTAATATTGTCGACATAGCCTAAACAGCAAGCTGAAGTGACAGGGGGCAGGCCTATACTACGTAGTACTATTATAAATTATATTCTGTGCCTATACTCTGTCGCAGAAGCGTGGGATGACTCCAGACCAGCGCTGGACTCAAAATACAAGTACCTTGATTTCAATTAATGGTCTTAAATAAATATGATTAGGTCTCGTGACTCGTGAGTCGCGAGTCACAGACAATCATTATAGTACCTGTAGATAACCGAGAGGTCAAGTAAAGAGGTTGTTTGTTAACTAACGCAGCTTAGTTATCTTAATATGTAATTAATTTATATATGTTATCAATTGATTAAAGCAAAATATTAGGAACGTAATAATCGCTGCCCCCACAAGCAACAGACGTGATTGGCTTAAAGTTTTATCCCTATCTTTTATCCCTATCATTTTATCCTTTACAGACAGAACAAAAATTAGGTAGGTATATACCATCATCATCATTATCATCAACTCTTGATGAGTAATGATGAGCTTCACTAATTTGAGCGCAGATCTCCCCTCAGAGAAGGGTTATAGGCCATAGCCCACCACGCTGGCTTAATGCAAGTTGGCAGACTACACACACCTTTGAGAACGTTAGGGAGACTCTCAGGTGTGCTGGTTTCCTCACGATGTTTTCCTTTATCGTTGAAGCACTATTTTATATATTTATATTTAAAATTTACCATTTATCATTTATTACCATTTTTTCACCAATAGAAAGCTAAGTTATCAGGAAGTCACATAGGCTATAATTTATTTTCAAAAAAAATTAGAGATCCTTAAGAAAATTGCAATAATGTAACCCAAAATTTTGCCTATAAAATGCATTATTTGGCGTATGCTGAGAAAACTATTGATGATACATAAAAATGATTAAAGTAATCATTATTCCCTATAAAAAGGTCCCCAAGGGAATATATATAACTATCATATTTAAATCACAGTAGTAGCTTTTGTATTCTAAAATTTAATTAGATCGCCTTTATTATCGCAGTATTAATTCTTCCTTACTAATACACATTATAAATGCGGAAGTGTGTTTGTTTGTTTGTCCGTTAATCACGCTGCAACAAAGTTACAGATTGACGTGATTTTTTGGATAGGTACAGTTGAGAACCTGGAGGCTGACATAGGCATCCCGAAAAATCAACGAGTTCCAGCGGGATTAATCCACGCGGACGAAGTCGCGGGCTTCTCTTTAAACATTTCTGTGGTGGTGTCGAGTGATGCGGGTTGTTACGTTCCCTCAAATATGGTTGAGCGAAACAATTTCTGGGTCATGCGTCATGCTCGTGAGCGGGTGCCACCGGCGGGAATGGGGCTGCTTTATGTCTGCCCATCTTAAGATAGAAGTTAGTCGGTATGCATTTTTGGAACTTCCCTCATCGTGGAAACACTGCATATATAGCATAGTATTTACTGTATTGTAAATTTGTTTTGAAAAGAGCAACCGCCGAGTTTCTTGCTGGTTCTTCTCGGCAGGAAAGGCATTCCGAACCAGTGGTAGATTCATCGACTATCCAAAAGCACTTGTAAAAGTTTATTTGAATAAAAAATATTTCTATTCTATTCTATTCTATTCTATTCTATTCTATTCTATTCTATTCTATCAGCTAGTGATATATATAATTGCTGAAACGCACATAAGTATAACTCCGAAAAGTCTAGAGTTGCTTGCCCGAAGGTCGGAATCGAGCCCGGGAGCGCCCTCCGCCGTTAGGCCGCAGCCCTATTTACTACTTTATCACTGCTGGTACAAGTAAAGCTATAATGATGTAATGTTCACTTCAAATGAAATACGAATATAAACAGCTAGTGATAACCCCAAGACATGTGACTTATTGGGTAGTACGAGCATGTGACGTGCGAAATTACCAACTCTATTTTTATACCAAATCACAAGGAAGAGGGTTTTGTTCAGTACTCCTCAATCCTCATGTTTTCTTTGAAAATAGACCGGAGTTAATCTAATCGCTCCGAATGACCAAGCCACATCCAAATAACTTTATTTTCAATCAATCCGTGAATTGTGTTTTAATTTTTATTAATTATAGGTCCACCTACCCAAAGGGTGCCAATGGGATCTCATTACTAAGCCTACGTTGTAAGTCCTTTTGCCAACGGGTTCGTTGGCAGACGGTCATCTTATGAACTTATTAGATTTAGGCTACGGATTTAGGTAGATACTTATTTTGACAGAATTTATGTCTTTCTATTGCCGCTATAAAAACGAATAATTTAAAAAATATTAAGTTAAAAATTAAAGATTGTCTCCATACAATCAAAAAATCAAAAGCCACAAAAGCTTTTGTTTTTGCTGGATCTTATAATAATAGCTGGTGTTAAATCTTGTACGATGGTACGGAACCCTTAGTGTGCGGGTCCGAATCGCACTTGGCCTGTTTTTTATCAAGATCTAATATCTTTGTTTAATATAAATATCCGTGACTAATAGTTACAGTTTTACTCAATTAGATATGTACTAGAACTATTACAATCTCATGCAAATCATGATCAACAAATAAACACACTTGCGCATATTAAGTTAGGATCATCATCATCATCAACCCTATGATAGGATAGTGAAGGGATGTTAGTAAGGAGCTAAGGATTTTGGAACGTAGTTCCTTATCGCGCGGTGCGGAGGGGGGCTAGACGGAAAAAATTAAGACAAAATTGAACCGACACTCGACACTGATCGACACTTTTTTGAAACCGACACTTTTTTGAATGTGAATTTGGCATTTGAGTGTTCGGTATTTTCGCGGTACAATAATGGGTCTCCGTAGCCTTGTGGCTTCTGCAGTCGCCTAACAGCCAAAGCACAGAATATATAATAGTACAAAGGTCGATGGTGCGAATCCCAGCTCGACAGACTGAATTTTCGACCATCGACCTTTGGCTGTTAGGCGACTGCAGAAGCCACAAGGCTACGGAGACCCATTATTGTACCGCGAAAATACCGAACATTCGAATGCCAAATTAATTAATCGAAAGGAACTACGTTCCATCCGGGTGTCCCTTGACACCTCTCAAGTTTTTTTTAATTGCTTGTTGACAGTCTGCAGCTGAGCAGTCATGTGACTGATAAAGGGAGAAAAGGCGCGAACTGATAACCCGGCCTGCACGTGCTAAAATTATAACTAGTGACGTTACAGTAAGTTATCAAAACAATAATTACTTAGCTTTTGTATCACTTGTACTTAGGGGCGAGTTCACACTAAACTCCCAGTCAGTGATGTAGGCCGTAGACCTAATAGGATGTTGCAAACTAATCAAACCAGCAACAACTAGAGAATTGTGGCGTTATATATTACATTTGACGCACTTTTGTAGTTTAATTGATTTTTTTTTTTTAATTTTTTTTAATTTTTTTTTTTATTTTTTTTTATTGGTTTACTAGCGATTTTTACATAATACAATACAAAAAAATTTGTGTGTGTCAGCACGACGCACAACTGGAATTTACTTCATACTCAACGTTGAAATTTCTACCCTAACGTTGAGTAAATAAGGTTGGTCTTCGCTTGAGTTGTCGAATGGCCGCGCTACGCCTTTCACAACGATGCAAATCTCCACCCCTAACGTTGAGTAAACAAGGTTGGCTTTCGTTCACATGTAGGTACAACACCGTGGCTATTCAAATAGTTTACACATAAGCCGAAAGATGGCGCTGATATACATGTGAACGAAAACCAACCTTATTTACTCAACGTTAGGGTCGAAGGGTTGTGAAAAACGTGACACGGGCATTCGACAACTCAAGCGAAAACCAACCTTATTTACTCAACGTTAGGGTAGAAATTTAAACGTTGTGAAAAACGTAACAAGGTCATTGATAAATTGATTTTATTGTCCGGATTTTTCTCATACCGGGCTGCTAAAATCGATTCTTAAGAAGTAAACTCCAATAAACTCCAAAAATGCAATTTATAAGATATTAACTTAGTATGTAAAATCATATTAAAGTAAACACGACATGCGCTATTTTAAATATTACAGTCAGTTAAAAATTATAGTAAACATTAAGCTAAAGTCTAAAATAAAATTTACTCTATGCCTACTATTATAAAATGGAGTTACAATAAATCTAATAAAATTTATTTTAGTTATGGTTATTAAACTTTTTTAAACGTGTTTCCAGCCACTTATAACTTGACTATTATAGCCAATAACTTCTTTATTAGATAGAAGCAGGCGTTACTTTGCGGAAGTTCATGATTAGCAAGAAAAGGTTAGAATTATTTTGCTATAATCCGCCAACAGAAAAAATCTGTATGGTCAAACATGCAATTAAAAGCTAAGCACCACTCACCTACCCAGCCAAGCAAAAAAGCCAAGTTCCCAAGCAAGCAATGCCACCACCACTCACATGCACCACCACACAAGACTTTTACATTACTCTCGACGCACGTTTCGCCCCGACACCGGAGCATCCTCAGGAGATGTCGACTTTACAATGCTGTTTACAAGCTTCACTAGACAATACAGCATTGTAAAGTCGACATCTCCTGAGGATGCTCCGGTGTCGGGGCGAAACGTGCGTCGAGAGTAGTGTAAAAGTCTTGTGTGGTGGTGCATGTGAGTGGTGGTGGCATTGCTTGCTTGGGAACTTGGCTTTTTTGCTTGGCTGGGTAGGTGAGTGGTGCTTAGCTTTTAATTGCATGTTTGACCATACAGATTTTTTCTGTTGGCGGATTATAGCAAAATAATTCTAACCTTTTCTTGCTAATAACTTCTTTAATAATTAGGGCCGATTTCACCACGATAGAATAAGTTCTATCCGAGCGTAAATTTGATATTTTCTGAACTGTCAGAACGCCCAATTTATTTGATAAACGTCACTTGACGTTGGTGAAATCGGTACTTAATCTATGATTAACACTAAACAGGCCACTGTCCTAATTTTTGGATCTATTTGATTGTCGCCATTTTGGCGCTGTAAGCAGTTTCGAGTGTCCAAGGAACTAAAATTAGTGACGACACTAGATGACAACTGATATATTTCATACTAATATGCAATGATAACCTAGTGGTTAGGACTGTGGTCTCCTATTCGGGGGGTCGCAGGTTCGATCCCTCTGACTTTTAGGAGTCAAGTGCGTTTTAGCAAATAAATATCACTTGCCTCAACGGTGAAGGAAAACATCGTGAAGAAACCTGCACATCTGAGAGTTCTTCATAATATTCTCGAAGGTGTGTGAAGTTCGCCAATTCGCATTGGGCCAGCGTGGTGGACTATGGCCTATAGCCCTTCTCTGAGAGGAGACCTGCGCTCAGTAGTGAGCCGTTGATGGGTTGTTGATGATGATATTTCATATTTTTTGCCAGTTCCTGCATCCCTATATTATTAGTTCCAGAGACACTCGTACGTCAAATGTGGCGCTTCAAACTGATCCATAATTTAAGCTGCCATTTGTTGGACAGCCAGGTTAATCATAGATTAAATAAAGGGGTCAGTGCGTCAAGCCTAAACCTATCTAGATACAAAAATTATTGTCCATGTTATTATCACTGCCACTACTTCTACGCTGTTCTATGTCTCTAGTCTTTGGTATGTATTATCCGTCCGCTTAAAGTTGGCCACTACCTACCGTTTACCCGTTCCCCGCACCGAGCCTCAAGTCAGACCCACTTAGTACAGATAACAACGTACTGCTCGCGATTGTCAGTACCGAGTTTTTCAAATTTTTGTTATTGTTACGTTTTAAATTTTTTTTGTTATGTTGTAATATTCTTTTTTTTATTATCAACTAAGAGGAATATTATACAAAAATGTTCTTATTAGCACACGAAAAACCACTTAGGTTTAAATTGTGAGCTATAAGCCGATTCTCTTAAACACAAATAGGGTAAGCCGTAGTAATCTTGGCCACCCCTCAATCATTGGCCTTTTGACTTTAAAATTGGTTTATTATCAGTTTTATTTGCGCAAAAGGTATAAAAAAATATTGGTATTTTTCTACGTTGACATCACTCCTAAATAAAACTGGCAGTTTTTAAAATAATGAATTAGTAAACCTTGAAAAAAAATAGTTTTGTGACGAGGACAGTGAAGGTGTAGATTATTACGAAAATCATAAGAATCAGGCATTTTAAAATTGTTTTTTACCTACTTTTTTTGCATTCAAATTGGAAGATAAGCCTTCCTATATGTTATTTATGATTCAATTTAGGTTTACATGCCTTAATTGATGGTAAAAGACTCAAACCAACGTAAAAAAGTGTAGGTCAAAGTTAGTACCATCCGCTTGTATAGAAGATGAGTTGATTAGCATGAGTGCCAATTACAGTAGTAACTGCTTAACTGCAGTAACTAGATATTAGCAGGGTCAATCATTATATTTTTACGTTTTTGGCCGTGCTAATCGTTGTACTTTTAAGTATGCCAATTCTTGTACAAAACAATCAAAAATTCGTAGTGATGGACCAAAGTCGATACTGAACAATTAGTATACCTACCTAAATGCAAGTCTGTTTATTATTTTTAAGGCTAAAATACCTAATGACCAAACAAGTCATGTCAAGTTTTGACTTATCAAACATGTTGACAAGTAATGTTCTCCTACCATATCAATATTAAAAATGCGAAAGGTATTGATGTATGTTCATTTGTCTGTCAAACACAGATAAAATAATAGCTAGTTACTTTGTAACTTCAAGTCACGCTGAAATTTTTATATTCAGATAGACCATTTCCAAGATTTATAATAATATCTACCTATATCGGATTATCTCGGTAACAGTTTTGAAGTGGAATTTGGGAATTTATGATACAAAAGTAATCCTTTTTGTTATATAATAAATACCTACTTTATTTCCGCGACTTCATTCGCGTGGATTTTGTTTTGAAAATCCCGCGGGAGCTTTTCGATTTTCCAAGATATCTGCATAGTAGACTATGTCACTTTCGAGGACCTCAACTATAACATGTAAAAAAATCAAGATGTACCGTAGCTTTGTTGCAGCGTGATTTAAGGACAAACCAACAAACAAACACACCTTCGTATTTATAATATTATTACGGATATGTTACTTGCGATTTTACTGCAACTTTATTGACGCAAGACGTCGGACATGATCCGATAAGCTATAATATAATAACTTTTGAAAAAAAAAATATGTTTAATTTTGCATGGCAATTTATTTTTAAGAAAAGATTTTTTTTGTTTTTTTTTAAATTTAATTTTATGAAAGAATTTTATTTGTTTATTTTTAAGACAAGTGATACCTTCAGCTGCTATATTATGTTACGTATTGTGAACCTACTTACCGATTGTAATAAGTTAAGATTGCCTTATTAAAACCAGAATGTTTATAATGCGGATAAGTACCTCTTAGGAACAGTGATAGGTTAGGACTGTGGTCTCCTATTTGGATGGTCGCAGGTTCGAGCCCGGGTACGTACTGACTTTTCGGAGTCAAGTGCGTTTAAGCAATTAAATATCGTGAAAACATCGTGAGAAAACCTGCACATCTGAGAGTTCTTCATAATGTTCTCGAAGGTGTGTGAAGTCTGCCAATTCGCATTGGGCCAGCGTGGTGGACTATGGCCTATAACCCTTCTCTGAGAGGAGACCTGCGCTCAGTAGTGAGCCGTCGATGGGTTGCTAATGATGATGATGACCTTTTAGTAACATCATACCTACTTAGTTACGAAATATATTTTATATTATTACCTTTACGTTATTTTTTAATTGTACCTACCTACTAATTTATCGACTTAGGGCTTAATAGATACAAAATATCCTATACCTGCACATCACTATCGCATATTTTAGTGTGATTCTAATAAATTTCACTAGTGATTGGCATAACGCATTATATAGATCAGCAGTGCTAATCTATATAAACGTATAATGATTAACATGGTAATCATTATACTTTTGGTATGGCATTCGCTATGCTCAAAGGCCAATGATCGTACTTTTGGCTTCATTTTTAAGTTTATTGCGTTAAAGTTAATAAAGAAATGCAATAAGATCACACTTGTGCTTTATTTGAATTCTCAGATTCATACTCAACAGTTTGAGAACAAATGTTATTCGGTTTTGAGCCTTAATTCGATGGAATAAATGTTTAAAGTCAATGTTCACCTTAAACGGCCAATCACTGTATCGCTTACCCTACCTATAATAACATTAACAAACCAACTTATCCAAAAAAATATGACTTTAGTTTACGTTTTAAATTATTTTCAGTAAATTGTAATCTTACTTTACTAAGTATATAAATTGTTCATTAGACGAGGGACTATGTATGCAGCGGTGCGTTTACCATATTTATTTTTAGATTTAATAGTTTGTAATGTTTTATGATTTACTCTACGTGTATCACATTTAATTGGAATTATATGTTTATGAATTATATTATTATGAATTATTATATTCATTGTTGTTTGGTTAATAGGAGTTGTTACTCGCGTACAGTTCTCTACGATGAGTAAAAAAGGAAAAGTTTTGCGTAACACAGACTATTTATTATTATAAGACTTTCTTCGATGAGGAGAAAAATAAGAAATTAGAAATCACGCCCTTTGACATTCAAGACGTCATTGCCCTGAAAAAGCATTGCCAGAAATGAAAACTACTGTCACAGTCGTGGTAACAATAAACAATACAATCTTTTTAGGGTTCCGTACCCAAAGGGTACCAACAGGACCCTATTACTAAGCCTACGCTGTCCGTCCGTCCGTCCGTCCGTCTGTCAGCGGGCTGTATCTCGGTAACCGTAATAGGTAGACAGTTGAAATTTTCACAGATTGTGTATTTCTATTGCCGCTACAACAACAAATAATAAAAATTAAATTAAATTAAAAAAATTTAATAAAATATTTCCATGGGTACATGGAAATATTTTTATGTAATTTTTTTAACGGAACTCTAAAAGAGCGAGGCCCGACTCGCACTTGGCCGATTTTTTTGTCAGCGGTACAGTAGGTATGACGTCATTTTGTAACAGTCGTTGACGGCCAACTATAAGCGGATGATTTAGCACATAATACGGAGACCCATTGTTGTATCGCGAAAATACCGAACACAATGCAAAATTCACATTCAACAAAAAAGTGTCGGTTTCAAAAATATGTCGAGTGTCGGTTCCTTAATTTTTTCCGTCTAGCCCCCTTCCGTACCGCGCGATAAGGAACTTACGTTCCAAAATTTAAAAAATCTATCTTAAAATCTCGTGTCACGATGTATGTTCGGGATAAACACTGAAACTACTGAACCGATTTTGATCAAACTTCGTAACTATCTGTAATTTGGTCCAACTTTAATGATAGGATAGTTTTATTTTTAGTAGTTTATTTGTTTTATTTTTAAAGAAAAGTTGGCGGTACGAAGTTCGCCGGGTTAGCAAGCAATTATGTAGTTTTTAAGATTAAGGGCTTAATTAACTGACAAATTTGGCGGAGGGGTTTGTTTCATAAAAAGTGTAAATTAATTTAAAAAAAAACAAGCTTTTAGTAGCTGGCTACATCGTCAGACCCTGGCTATCATCTAGAACCAGACTACTTGTCAAGACGAATCAAACGAGCCCAAACTCGATGGGATTACGTCGTTTTATTACAGAGTTGCCAAAACTACCTTCCGGTTTCATCATCAGACCCTGATCAGATCAGACCCTGGTAACCATCTAACAACAAAATACTCGTCAAGACGAATCAAACGACCCAAAACTCGCTGGGGTTGCGTCTTTTCATTACAGAGTTCCTATGATCACCTTCCAGCTCCATCATCAGACCCTGGTTACCATTGAAAGACAAACTACTCGTCAAGGCGATTCAACTGAGCCCAAGCTCGATGGGTTTTTTCTTTTCATTGCGAAGTTCCTATGGCCACCTTCCAGCTCCATCATCAGGTCAGCACCATGTCATCATGATATTGCATTGTCACGCGATTTACACATGTAGGTATGCAAAATTTCAGCTCAGTCGGTAACCGGGAAGTGGATCAAATTTTTTTTTTTAAAGAATATTAGCCAATTTTTAAGTTGACTAATATTCTCCTCTCCCCTCCAACTAAGCGGAAAGCTTGTGTTAGGAGTGGATACGACAATAGTGCAACGGGTGGGATTCGAACCTGCAACCTTTCAGTTTTCAGTCCGCGCCTATAACCGTTGGGCTATTGAGCCTTAAAATTGTAATTTGCAAGATTTGATGACAAACATCGGGACAGGTGAAAATAATTAAAAGCTTGTAATTTAAAGTGATTTAAACTTTATCTCTTATACACGACATGTTTTCCCTAAGAACTGTTATGATTTCATCATTTTTTTCGTAAGCTATATTTACCTAGTTGAACTCCAGGGGCGTAAAAATATTGTTGCAATAATTCAGATTACAATAACCATAACAACATTTTATTTTCGAAAATAAGATGACATTGTTTACTATCTTGTAAGTCATATTTTACCTACTTACTAGTCGTCAAGAGCGGTATCGCTTTATTACGGCTAGTGAATTTTGCCGAATGCAGGCGGCGCAAGACCGAGGCCTGTGGAAGTGTATGCAAGATGCCTTGGTCCAGCTGTGGACGTATATCGGTTGATAAAGAAGATTTTCTCAGATTGTACCTATGCCGACATGTGTCTCTGTGTGTCATTCATTCAACAATCACTTGACGATTAGAAGCTGCCATTTTATGGAATAACGAAGCTAGGTAATTGAATTGATTGAAATGAACACCACAGTAAAAGATTTTATACTTAATCATTGACCGAAGGCTGACGTGGAAGAAGCACGTCAAGTCTACCACTGGTTCGGAATGCCATTCCAACCGAGAAAAACCAGCAAGAAACTTGGCGTACAATACAAGTCCTATTTCTATTTCCAGTAGGTACATCTACCATTACGTAGATTTACCCATAAATATTACATATTTAATTGCATACAGGTAAATACTGTAAATATCCTGAAACAATGATTTTTATTTGTTTACTTGAGTATTACCAACTTTACGTAACCTTAGTAGTAAAGGCTATAATAATATATTATCATAATAAATTATATCAATATTTTATCAATATAAATCAACATAATCGACCTACACGTATACGCGCGCCTAGAGTAGGCCAACATAATATTATTGTAATAGCTACTATGTAAACTAAAGTATAGGAAACGATTAGTTGTTAGTCATACAAATCAAATCACAAATCAAATCAATCAAATCACAATCAAACGCCCGCACCACTACAAAATATATAATTTATTGTTGATTTTTTAAAAACCACTCGACTGATTTCGATAAAATTTGGAACCACCTGGAAAGTATACCCTTTGAAACAAAAAATGAATTCTCAGGCGTCTTCGAGTTATCTATGAACTCACATAAAAAAAATTAAAAAAAGAAAGATTCCGACGAATTGAGAACCTCCTTTTTTGAAGTGGGTTAAAAAGATCGCCACAGAACATTATCCTGTGCCGGTGCGGCCTGAGATCGTCCATCCACGGATGTTGGGGGTCTACCAACGCTGCGCTTCCCGGTGCGGGGTCGCTGTTTTCATTTTACCAGACTATCGCAAAAACAATAAGTGTAAAAGAAAAATTTAAAACACCCCCGACATGTGACAATACAAAATCTTGAACAAGTTTTACAACATCCCCAATTTCGAGAATTTGTTTTTGAGGAAGAGCAACCCTGGGCTAAGAGGTCATGACATTAAATTACGGCGTCAACTGGCATCGTCCAATCCCTATAAACACTATCTAACAAACAGAGTGGTGCATATATGGAATAAGTTGCCTAAAGAGATAGTGACGTCAAAGTCAGTGAATGAATTTAAAAACAGATTAGACCGCCATAACATTGAAAACTCTAAGCACAGCAAGTGATATAGGCGCATCAGCGACAGCTGCGTAGCCTATTATAAATAATAATAATAATAATAAGTCAGCCTGTCGCCCTGACCCCCGGCCGTCTGGTCTCCCCTGCCGGGGCGTAATCCTCCGCCCGCTACAAGTATTTATTTATGTTAAATGTATGTTTAAGTTTATTATATGTGTATATATTTATGTTTATTTTATTTCCCTTTGGCTTTATATGTATTTATTTTGTACGCGGATGTGAGAGTCTAAATATATGCGGATAATAATAATGTGAATCTATGGCCGGACTATGTACGATATAATCTGACATCCTTTAACCCAGTTTTCTGCTCCATCATCAGATCCTCCATCATCATCTATCTAACATCTACTCATTGAGACCATTCTCAGGAACAACATCTGCAGCTGTAAGTTGTGTGTCTGTCTGTAGCACCGTAGCTCATAGTTTTATGATGAATTGATGATATACCTACCTATTTCATCATAAAATTATGAGCTACGGATTTCGATAGAGAAAAAGGGCGAAAACTACTACTTATTAACTTTTATCGCTCTTATTCTTTATCAAAGACTCGTTAAATGATAAGAATATGTCTAAAATATCCGTAATTTAACTGTCGAAGATAAAAGACCACATTATGTCAAATTTTTACAATCATTGAAAATATTAGAATGTGCGACAGAGAGGGATGCAAAATGTAATAGCACAGAGCAAGGAAGGGTAATTATAGTCCTCTTAATAATCGGGACTTTGGTATGGAAGAAAATCGCATACGCATAGATTGCTGCAGTTCACATTTTTAGGGTTCCGTAGTAAACAAGGAAACCTTATAGTTTCGCCATGTCCGTCCGTCTGTCTGTCTGTCTGTCTGTCTGTCCGCGGTTTATCTCAGTGACTATTGGTACTAGAAATCTGTAATTTGACAAGGGTATAAATATCAATCACGCCGACAAAGTGGTGAAATAAAATTGTGAAAAATAATTTTTTTTAGGGTACCTCCCCTACATGTAAAGTGGGGATGAATTTTTTTTCTCGTCTATCCCATAGTGTGGGGTGTCGTTAAATAGGTCTTTCAAAAACGTTTTGGGTGTGTGAACACCATTTTTCAATTTTATTAGAGTCAAGTGTCCCCCCCCCCCCCTCTGCCAGCTAAATGGTTGTATATAGGATACAAGAAAAAATTCACAGCAGTGGTATACATAATGAATTTTAAAGGAAAACTATCACGGCTAAGTAGGGTTCATTAGTGAAAGAGTTATATCGGTTTTTCTAAGTAAGATATTACACGTAGTGTAAGTTGCATATTTTGTAGTATATTATAGTATTTAAACCATGGAACTCAAAATTTATGTTGAGACTTTCAACTACGGAACCCTACACTGCGCGTGGCCCGACACGCACTTGGCCGGTTTTTTAAGAATTAATTTGACGTCAAAAAATACTATGACGTTATGTTACGAATTACGATGTATGGCACGTTATGTTGTTGTCAAAATATATGGGGCACTATTTCAGATGTTTTGTTTGTGACGTCAGGCGTGATGCGAGTAATTAGAGGTCAGGGCAACCACGGGATGACGACACCTCGCGTTTAGATTAACTACGGGATGTATAGAGTTGTCGACTGTCGTTGGGCTATCGATAATTAAATACGATAAACAAGATACAAGTCGAATTGAGAACCTCCTTTTTGGATGTCTGATAAAAATAAACCGACCGATTATTAAGTAGCCTATAAAATCTGTCACTCAGGAACTGAAACCTATTTGTTATATTGTGTATTTATATTGAACTATTGTATATGAAAATCTCGTGTCACGATGTATGTTCGGGATAAACTCGAAAACTACTGTACCGATTTTGATCAAACTTCGTAACTATCTGTAATTTGGTCCAACTTAAAAGATAGGTTTTTTGAAACCGACACTTTTTTGAATGTGAATTTGGCATTGTGTTCGGTATTTTCGCGGTACAATATTGGGTCTCCGTAGCCTTGTGGCTTCTGCAGTCTCCTAACAGTTAAAAGTTGATGGTTCGAATCCCAGCTCGACAGACTGAATTTTCTATTTTCAATTTTATTTTAAATAATTTCTACATGTGGAATTTTTCCCTAATTTTTTATAACTTTTATGTTATAAAAAATTAGGGAAGGGTGGAATCATAAATTAACAAGCAGCAAGTTTGACAACTCTTTAGTAAGTAAAGTTTAAGGTTAATGCACTTCGTTGGTGAAGTTTATAGTACGCTGGAGATATTTTCGTCTATGACAGATCGGACAAAGCAACGCTAACAAAAGAAGAAGTCAACTGGCTACTTTTTGCTCGATTTTCAATTGTTGTAAAAAATCTTTCTGTCACATTTCCTGTGTTTTAACACATTCTGTTTTTTATTGCTAACTTATTCGACAAGCTTCAAGTTTAACATGAAGCGATTGCTAAACGACGAGTAGTTCAGCGGGATGATCATTATGGTAAAATAACAGCTACAGTGAAACTTTCACTTCAAATTCACCACAATTGAATTAGTAGCAGCGCGCAACGTTTCTTCTTTGAAAAATTTGAATAGCAACACTAACTTGACTAATTGGAACGTAGTTCCTTATCGCACGATGCGAAAGGGGGCTAGACGGAAAAAATTAAGACTAAATTGAACCGACACTTTTTTGAATGTGAATTTGGCATTGTGTTCAATATTTTCACACTACAATATTAGATCTCCGTAGCCTTGTGGTTTCTACAGTCGCATAAAGGTCGATGATTCGAATTCCAGCTCGACAGACTGTATTTTCAATTTTATTTTAAATAATTTCTACATGTGGAATTTTTCCCAATTTTTTTTATTTTTATTATTAATTTATTATTAAAACGAACTTCGTTTCAACCGAGTGTTCCACGACACTCACGCATTTTTATTATCCTCTCCCCTCCATTAATATGCATTAAGCTTGTTTAGCTCCGAGAAGTCTTCTCGTCCAAAATCCCTCAGTGCCTGAAGACTAAAGTCTTCGAACAGTGCATGTTGCCAGTGATGAGTTACGTACCTGAGACATGGTCGCTAATCGTGGGCCTCGAAGGATCAGGGCCACTCAGCAGGCGATGGAGAGAGCTATGCTCGGAGTATCCCTGCGAGATCAAATCAGAAATGAGGAGATCCGTAGGAGAACCAAAGTCACCGACATAAAATTTTTCAAAATTCAAAATTCAAAATTATTTATTTCACGTAGGCCAACCTGTGGCTCTTATGACACGTCATGACTCCACCACCGGTTCGGAAAGCGGATTCTGCTGAGAAGAGCCGGCAAGAAACTCAGCAGTTGCTCTTTTCAAAATAATCTCATAGCTCAGCGAGTCACGAAACTGAAGTGGAAACGGGCGGGGCACAAAGCTCGAAGAGCTGATGGTCGTTGGGGTCCCAAGGTGCTGGAGTGGCGACCCGCACCGGGAAGCGCAGTGTTGGCAGACCCCTACCAGGTGGACCGACGACATCAAACGAGCCGCTGGATTCAGGCGATGCAAGATTGTAGCCTGTAGAAGTCCATGCAGGAGACCTTTGTCCAGCAGTGGACGTCTAAAGGTTGATGAAGAAGAAGAAGCTTGTTTTACGTGTGGGTACGACAACAGTGAAATGGATGGGGACTGAGCGAACGGTTGACCTTTCAGTTTCCTCAGTAAACATGCGGAGCGGAGAGTATAAAGTTCTTAAAGACAGCTTAGTACTTACAATCGAAAAAATCGATGCAGATTATTGGGACTTAATTTACTACCAAAAAAGAAGCTTAATTTACTCTCGGAGGAATTTACTATCTCGTGGAGAAAATTGCCTAAACTGGATTCAAAAGCTAGTAAAATATATAAGTATTAACTAGCTGATGCCCGTAACTTCGTAATTTATTTTTTAAAATCCCTCGGGAACTTTTTGATTTTCGGGATAAAAAGTAGTATTTCACTCTGTCACTCTCCAGGTCCTCAACTTCTTCTTCTTCTTCTTTATCAACCGATAGACGTCCACTGCTGGCCAAAGGTCTCTTGCATGGACTTCCACAGGCCTTGGTCTTGCGCCGCCTGAATCCAGCGGCTCCGTGCGACTCATTTGATGTCGTCGGTCCACCTGGTGGGGAGTCTGCCAACACTGCGCTTCCCGGTGCGGGGTCGCCACTTCAGCTCCTTGAGACCCCAACGATTATCAGCTCTTCGAACTATGTGCCCATTTCCACTTCAGTTTCGCAACTCGCTGAGCTATGTCGGTGACTTTGGTTCTCCTAAGGATCCTCTCATTTCTGATTCGATCCCGCAGGGATACTCCGAGCATAGTACACACATAATTCATGACGTGTCATAAAAGCCACAGGTTGGCCTACGTGAAATAAATAATGTTGAATTTTGAATTTTTTCTAGCTCTCTCTGAGCGATCCTGAGCCTACTTATGAGGTCCTACTTACTTACTACACTCATGCAAAAACTCATGCCGATCCGTAGCTCTATTGCGACGTGATTGAAGGACAAACCAACAAACAAACACACTTTCGCATTTATAATACTACATAGACCATAGTACATATATAATTTTGCCAAGAGCCACTCTGTATACAAGATTAAGTATCATTACTTAGTTGATATTGGCGGAAGAACAGTCCCTTAGTTTTTCAAACAAAAAATCTCAACCATTTGTACATTTGAAATCGATGTCGATATTGTAAAAGATTGTTCAGTTGGAAACACTGATAACTACTACAAAGCGTGAAATTGGTTTGAAAAGTTTTCTTGAAAAAAATTAAAATCCAATTATCGGTGGTACCTACTTATAAAAACCGGCCAAGTGCGTGTCGGGCCACGCGCAGTGTAGGGTTCCGTAGTTGAAAGATACTGAATATATTTTGAGTTCCATGGCTTAAATACTATAATAAACTACAAAATATGTAACTTACACTAAGTGTAATACTTATCTTAGAAAAAACAGATATAACTCCTTAAATAATGAACCCTACTTAGCCGTGATAGTTTTCCTTTAAAATTCATTATATATACCACTGCTGTGAATTTTTTCTTGTATCCTATATACAACCATTTAGCTGGCAGAGGGGGGGACACTTGACTCTAATAAAATTTAGCACTTTAAAATATCATATTTCACAAACGGATCCCTGAATTGAAAAATGGTGTTCCCACACCTACAATATTTTTGAAAGACCTATTCAATGACACCCCACAGCCACACTATGGGATAGACGAGAAAAAAAAATTCATCCCCACTTTACATGTAGGGGAGGTACCCTAAAAAAAATTATTTTTCACAATTTTATTTCACCACTTTGTCGGCGTGATTGATATTTATACCCTTGTCAAATTACAGATTTCTAGTACCAATAGTCTCTGAGCTAAACCGCGGACGGACGGACAGACGGACAGACGGACGGACATGGCGAAACTATAAGGGTTCCTTGTTTACTACGGAACCCTAAAAAGCGACATTCAAAAGGGCAGTTCAGGCTTACACAATGCGTACAGAAGTACCTACCTATTTAGATATAATTCGGTCATTTAGAAAAAATGCGGTTTCAGAAAAACATCCTCTTTAAGTAAAATAAAAAATTATTTTCCTTAGAATTGAAACATAGTGTTGTCACTGTTAATTTTATTAATTGCTGATAAATAAAAATTAATAATTTTGTGTGTAGTGTATAGACTATTACTCATTTATGTGTATAAGTTTCACTTTTACCGTGGTTTCATAAAACCACACAATACTTTTTTTCACAAAGTGCAATGAATAAAGTAAATCAATCAAACGTTACCAGATAAAATGACTATGATTTTTTTGTGAAAATATCGCAAGAACCAAGAGTTTTGTTTTTTTACATGACGTTAAATTCATTTACATTTTAAGTTCATAACATTATCGCGTATGATTCTATAGTTACTTAGTCTTATATGAAACAAACAAAAATAATCATTGATACTAGGTATACCTATATATTAAATAATTTACTTTAAATACGCATAACCTTAGCAAAGCAAGCAGATGTTTCTATAATTATGATTTCACACAACACCGACATTTGATCATGCAGTAGGTACCTATTAATACCACGTCACTCAGTGTCAGTGCCGTTGGTCTAGATAAATTGTATGTCATTGATAACAGAGATATGTACCTAGGTTTAATATGAAAACAAATATTCATACTTAAAGAAACAACAATATACAACATTATACTCGTATTTAGTTAATAGAAAAACCAGGTGCAGCATTGTCTATGTTATAAGAATAAAATCCTATTACATAATAACCTTCATAAATTCTTTAAAAAAAATGATTATAATAATAATCTAGATTAATGTTGTTGACTTTTGCAATTAGATATCTAATAGTACGAGATCCGAACATAACATCGACCTTCACCCATCTGTTTACCGAATGAAACATTTTTTTTATAAAATTCCATACATAGACAAATACGTCTTGTATGTATTGCCTATCAAAATATGTTCATGACTATCATTAATTAAAAAAAAATATTAATTAATTTTTTTTAGCGAGTTTCACCCACTTGTTTACCAATCAAAATATATATCAAAAAACAGATTATTTAATAACAAACGCGATGGTATAGTATTGCCTGCAATAAACCGTTCATGAAACACTATTGCCAGGATTTAAAGTTTAAAAATCAAAGCAAGTAAAGTTGCGCAAGAGAGAAATCCGAGCTTATTTAGTGTAATAAAGAAGGATAGAGCATAGTGGCTGCGAAGCGACGCCTTCGTTGAAACTCGCTAAAAATATATTTAATTAATATTTTTTTAATAAATGATAGTCATGAACATATTTTGATAGGCAATACATACAAGACGTATTTGTCTATGTATGGAATTTTATAAAAAAAATGTTTCATTCGGTAAACAGATGGGTGAAGGTCGATGTTATGTTCGGATCTTAGACTATAACAAGCAACTATTGAGAATCATTGTTGCATGCTCTGGAGTCTAGACAATTCAATGAATAAAAATATACTCGTACATAATTACGTACCTTGAAGTGATGAATATTAAACAATGAAAACAATAATATGCGTTTAAGAAATCATATCTACTTGTATATAAAAATATGATCTACACGTTTTAAGCCATTTATCGGTATTATTTTAATTAGTTGAATAATCTACTCGTAATCTAATATATAAAATTCTCATGTCGCGGTGTTTGTTACCAAACTGCTCCGAAAAGGATGGACCGATTTTTATGAAATTTTGTGTGCATATCGGGTAGGTCTGAGAATCGGCCAACATCTATTTTTCATATCCCTAAATGATAAGGGTGACCCACCCCTAAATATTTCTGTTGGCGGTACGAAGTTCGCTGGGTCAGCTAGTAATATATAAATTTTACGTAAGTAGATTTTTAGCCTAAAAGAAATAAAACGCTTGCATTTGTCCAACTAATAATAATTGTTATTTTTTCTCTTGAAAAAATATGTCTCAACGGACCAAAGAATTTATTTTCTGTGAAAATAACCCAGCACGTCATTTTCTCAGATTCTTAAGGTAAATAAATATTTGATACGTATACAAAATGACTGATAATAATTTCTGAGAATTGTTAAAAGGCAACAGAAAGAGACAAAGATCCAGTATCACATCAGCCTGTGGATGCCCTTTGTTTGACGAGTGGGTATTTGACTGATATTACTTATTTATTTAAATTATTTAAAACAACGTTTTTAGGGTTCCGTACCCAAAGGGTACCAACGGGACCCTATTACTAAGCCTCCGCTGTCCGTCCGTCCGTCCGTCCGTCTGTCAGCGGACTGTATCTCGTAAACCGTAAAAGATAGACAGTTGATATTTTCACATATTGTGTATTTCTATTGCCTCTATAACAACAAATAATAAAAATAAAAATTAATTAAAAAATAAAGGGGGATGGAAGGGGGGGGGGGATACATGGAAAAGGAGTCGAAATAAAATTTTATTTTTTCACCCGGGCATGTGGGGTGTCATTGTCTAGAACTTATTAAGTGGAGTTCAAATATATATTTTTTATTTTTTAGCTACAAAAATGAAGAAATGGAGGGCCTTCAAAGTTTTCCGTTTTAGACCAATTTTGTTAGGGGGTCTATCTCAAAAACTAAACTATACTAGCGGCACGCTATGATGGCCGGTTTAAAATTTATAAATTAATAAATTTTGAGTCCTAAACCTAAAACTACATTCGATAAAATTTATGAATCTCTGCACATCACTATCGTCAATAACGTAATACAATTATTTCCTTCAAAGTCGTTATCAATTAACGGAACTTCATGAGCGGACAAACGTCAAACCGGCCATCATAGCGTGCCGCTAGTATAGTTAGGAATTTGAAGTTTTGGTATATTATGTACTATATAGAGTATTTAAACAACAAATACTGAAAACATCGATTTATAATGCGGTTTGTAAGTTGTGACCAAAACAAACGAGCATTTTATAGTACTTTCTAACAACTAAGATATCTAAATATGAAAATATAAAAAAAATGATTTTCATATGTACGGAACCCTAAAAGAGCGAGACCCGACTCGCACTTCGCCGATTTTTAAATATTATAAGTTATAACACTAGCCAATAGCTTAACTAGTCTCGGAAACTGTTAGACTTACTGAAGCGTGAAGAACATACACGCTCCATAAAAAATTTCGTTTTAGAAAGAGTTAAACGAAAAGAAAAAAGAAAGATTATAACTTATTTGGTTTTGGACAGATTTATTTTCTGTTTGTAGACATGTTACATTTTCGATTTTTTATAACGAATATAAACATTTTGACAACAGTCAAATACCCAATTGGGCATAGGCCTTCCCTAATGAGCGCCACACTGCGCTTGCTTATACAGGGTCTCCACCCAGTGACTTTCCGGCGAGAAAAATAGACAAACAAAATTTTGTGCATTAAAAAATTTCATCGTCTTCATCATCAGAAACTCATTAACGGCTCGTGTGATATGTAATGTCATATATATTTTAATTACTGAAACGCACATATATATATATATATATATATATATATATATATATATATATATATATATATATATATATATATAACTTCGAATGGTCAGAGGTGCGTGATCAAACCCGTGACCCTCCGAACAGAAGACCGGAGTCATTACTAGGCCATCATCATCATCCTCAGTAACCCATCAATGGCTCACTTCTGAGCGCAGGTCTCCTCTCAGAGAAGGATTATAGGCCGTAGTCCACCACGCTGGCCCAAGGCGAATATGGTATTTTACTCTTTTTTTGAAAAGTGTCTAAATTTGATGCTTAGGTGATAATATACCTACTACTACAAAATTTATTAAAATTAATAAGTACCAAAAAAAATGCACTTGAAGTGTGCCTTTTAAATTTCCGCGTGTAAACGCTAGACGCCATGTGATGACGTCCTAAGGACAGTAAATTCGTCCGCTCAAATGGTTGGCGCCCTTTGTAAAGCCGACACATAGCAACCGCCGGTACATGCCGAAGGCGGCGTGACTTATGTGACCCATTGTGTAGTTTAGTACGTCACACTGAATATTTGTGTGCTGTGTTATGATGATAGTATATGTATATAAAGTGATGATTCAGATCTAATACTACCTATTTATTTATTTTCACATAGTTTCTAAAATACCGTGTATTTGTACTGCAAACTATTTGAGCGGATGAACTATATAGACTACTGACTTAATGACGTAGTGTAATGGCGGGTACTTTTTGACGTTTCGCATATTTGTAGCATCGACAAAAAAAGTGAAAACTGAAATTAAATATAAAATTTATTTTATAACTTTGTGAACTGAAACTTCCACTTCCCGATTCCTTATTTGCTAAACTATCTTATTTTTATATTTTTAGATTATTTCTCACTAGGAGTAAAATACCCTATTGGCGGACTTCACACACCTTTGAGAATATTATGGAGAACTCTAAGGTGTGCAGGTTTCCTCGCGATGTTTTCCTTCACAATTAAAGCATTTGAAATTTTAATTAGTTATACGCACATTACTCCGAAAAGTCAGAGGTGCGTGCCTGGGGTCGAACCCGCGACCCCCGAACTGGAGACCATAGTCTTATTACTGAGCTATCACTGATCTTCAGAATATTATCATCACAATCAGCTATCCGAACCAGTGCAGTGGTAGGTTTTAGATTTGTCATAGTTGCCTTTGGCCTACATGAAATAAATAATCTTTTAGTATAATATTAGTATTTAGTATATTTTTATATCCATATATATAAATCTCCTGTCACGATGAACTCGGGAAATTCTGGATAAACTCGAAAACTACTGAACCGACTTTGATCAAACTTCGTAACTGTCTGTAATTTGGTCCAACTGGATAGTTTTTATCTTAATTATTGACATAATTAAATTAACAATATTTGTTATTGCAAATTAAAATATGTTAATTACACGACATTCATATATAATTATATAGTTCGAGATTCAGGTTGCTAGGCAACCTAAACTCGAACGATGTTAGATTGCGAGATTTGAGTCTTATCCCAAATAGACTACTTATCTTACTAATCCTTACTAATATTATAAATGCGAAAGTGTGTTTGTTTGTTGGTTTGTCCTTCAATCACGCCGCAACAGAGCAACGGATTGACTTCATTCTTTTGCATGGTTATAGTTGAGGACCTGGAGAGTGACATAGGCACATATCCCGGAAAATCAAAGAGTTCTCGATGGAATTTAAAAACTAAATCCACGCAGACGAAGTCGTGGGCATCAGCTAGTAATTAGTATATTAGTAATATTGTTGCTATGTGAAATTATCTGTCGGAGCCTATACAATCTTTACGTAACAAAGCTCGCGAAAACGTCTTAAAACAAAGGACAAATAAAAGTTAATAAACAACAAAATTTAAATATTACAGATTATTTTGGGTTTTTATATTTGTGCTGATAATGGCGTGTGATATCTAAAAATAGTTACAGTTACAGACCTTGCTTGGGGAAATTATGAAAGTCATATTAAATCGAGCATAAGTACAGGGTGGGACTATAAAAGCCTTCATTAGATTAAAGTATTTAAATAACACTAATAATTTTATTTTATCAATACTGCTTTAATTAATTTAGTAAATTTTGATAGTTTTGACAGTGCCAGATGTAAAATCACTGCCCGAATATGATGACATTTTCAGTGTTTTTATAATTTTTGTCTTAGTATTCAAAACTCCTTTAATTTCCTTTTACATCACTAAATGAGTAACTTAATAGTTCTTATTTAGTTATTTTTAAGTGAAAAATATTCCAAATCAAATACATTAATTAGTTTCATACAGACATTTAATACGAAAGTATAAATAATTATAATATTTTATTTCAGACTATCTTGTCCATATTTTGTTGGTAAAAATTAACTTATTTAAATCTATGTTAGTACAGTTTGTGTTAGTAACAATTACTGCTATTAATAATACCTAAGCAAAATGATATTATTTAGGTTTTACCCGTGAATTTATCCGCGAGATTTACATATTTTTTAAACTTCCCGCGGAAACTTTTCTGCGTGATAAAAAAATTAAGTGGCACTCGGGCACTGCCGCGGTAAAGCTATTGCATAGCATTTTTTATCAACTTATAAAATTATGCAAAAAAATAATTAAAAAACAAACAAACAAGAAAAGCGCACTGTCACGACTTCGCGAGTGAAATTCGAACCTGTGACATCATACACCATACGGTAAAGAAAGCGGCCGCTCGCCCACTGCGCCAAACAGAGCTACTTGTGAACCTCTAAAATGTTGAACGCTTACTGAACGACGGTGTTAGGTTTATTTTCGTTACGGAAATTTCTTGATTCGGTCGCCGCGCTCAAACTGTTTGTCCTAGTTCAAAGCCCGCGATAAAAGCTATGCAATAGCTTAAAAGTATAGACTATCTCACTTTACAGTTCCTTTATTATACCCATGAAAAAAATCATATCAATCAGTTGCTCTATTGTTTCATAATTGAAGGACGAACTAACAAACCAAACAAAACCACTTCCACCTTTATTTTTATTAGAAGGGTTTGGAAATGTTTTAGTTGACACCCTGTATACAATAAACACACACGGGTGCTAAGCCCTAAACCAATATCGATAGGTTTATATATCGAAACAGGGCACATCTCTAGCTAGTGCGTTTGCATTGCGTACGAGTTTGTTCGTTCATATTGTCGCACGCGCATCATTCACTTCACTTCATTTATTGAGTCTAGAACAGCAGTTATCGGTCACTCGTACAATAAAACGAACGCCTTTTGAATTACCGAGTTATTTTATTAGCTAGTAAGTTGTTGTATTTATTTTATTAATTTGTGTCTACAGTTGTTGTAAAGTTGAATAGTGTTGTGACACATTGTATGTGTTGTTATAGTTTTTGGTGTTTTATAATTTATTATAAAAGGTAGGTGGTCTTTATTTAACTTTTTATTTAAATAAACACATAAAATTAAATAAAACCTTAGCTTAAATAAACTTATGAATTCCTTTTAAATGACTGCGCCCTCAACTTTGTTTGAATGTGTAATTTTTATTCATAAAATATTAATAAAAAAAATTGTCGTAAGTATTATCTTAAAAGTCTTTTCAGAAGATCGATGCGTTAAAACAACGGGTAAGGTAAAAAAGCTACGCGTAATTAACAAAATAACCATATCGTTCTTTAAGCAACTTTGTATCTAGATTTTAAGTCTAGTTGTCTCTGGAAGTTGTTGTGGATCTGTCGATTTTCCATTCACTATGCTACCTTCCACGATAGGTACCTCCCTACCCATAAACAGTATGGGACTTAACTAACAAGTGTAGATTAATTTTAAATATCTTGACTATGGGATATCCTCTGACCTGAATGACGATCAATGAGTTGCAACTTGCAGCGTCAATTATTTGTATTAGCACGATGGTTGGGATAAAATGTAGTCTATGTGTTAATCCAGGGTATAATCTACCTCCATCCCAAATTTCAGCAATATCTGTCCAGTAGTTTTTGCGTGAAAGAGTAACAAACATACACACACACTTACAAACTTTCGCCTTTATAATATTAATTAGTGTGATAGTGTGATTAAAAGTATCAGTTCAATTCATTAGTACCTATTTGAATAAATATGAAAATGATTTTTAATTTTCAATCAAGTCAGGATACCTACCTGTTTCAAAGTTTACGGAGCGTAAGTAGGTACTTGCGAAAGTAGACTCGTAGACCCAATAATAAAATCAAAATAATTCTGAAATCAAAGAAAAATATTCATTTTACAAAAAAATCACTATAATTATATAATATTATGTATTATACGTGTAAATAGCTTACGAAACCTACTACGAACAGGAGTAGGTTTGGTAAGCTAAGTATTTACACGTAAAATATTTCTTTTGCTATTCTTTCTTATTATAAAACTTACGCCACTGATCGAGAGCTTGTACAAGCTCTCGATCAGTGGCGTAAGTTTTCAACTCAACAACTTTACGTAAATCCTTCATTTCATTTGATTTGGACGCAAAGGAAATAGAAAATTCTTTCTCTTAATCGTGACTTTCCCACAGTAAATGACAATTTTTTGTTTTTCTCTGAGCTTTCTGATGGCTGTTTAGGTTAATAACTTTGCGTGAATCTGTCATTTCATTTAATATGGACCTCAAAATTTATCATCAGTTTCCTATACTTACTAAATGGAAGCTTTACCTTAAATTTGACACTAGACCGTTTGGTGTGAATGTTTGTTTTTCTCATTCATTCGTCTATTCACTTTCCTGGTACGCGCTTACTAATGTCCTCCCGACCGAATCCGATCACGGCGGCCAACCTCCTTAGAGATGAACCATCTGCGCGCGAGATATTATAGTGCACAAGTGTGTGCGCAAACACAGGTGCACTCTCTATTCCCTCACTCTCATAGTCCGATGGGACGGAAATCCGACACGACCGGAGAGAGATCAGGCGCAGGACCGACGGTTTTACGTGCTCTCCGAGGCACGGGGGTGACACACCGCCAACTTCCTAACTCCGGGCTAGTACTGAGAATTTCTTTGGTAGAAAACCCCAATACATTTTTTTTAACGGCCCGACCCGGGAATCGAACCCGGGACCTCGTCATCCGCAATCGAACTAGCTAACCACTAGACCAACGCGGCAGATGCGCTTACTAAAGTACACACAAATGTATAAACAAAAAGTTCTCGATGTCTCGATGTTGTCTACGCCAAATTGTTTTGGCACGCAAAGTGAAAAATATATAACAATGTCATGAACTCATGACGCTTTAATGACAATAAGATTTTAATAATAATTAGACGTAGTCGTAATTCCTAGTTCCATGATAGATAAATAACGTTTTTATTGCTTTCTAAAATAATTGTCAGGCTTACAAACAATAAAATAGGATATCAAGTGAAAACTCATATCAAGCCTAACAGCTTAGCAAAGCCGCAAACTCAACCTTATACTGGGCATTGTACCTACCCAGCGCTGATTTTCAGTTTGCTCCTTTTCAGTCAATATTCCTTACAGTATGACAACTTGCCCCACACGTACCCAAAAAACAAAAAACTTGAGAGGTGTGAAGGGACACCCGATAGATTAATTAATTTGGCATTGTGTTCAACATTTTCACACTACAATATTAGATTTCCGTAGCCTTGTGGTTTCCACAGTCGCCAAACAGCCAAAGGTCGATGGTTCGAATCCCAGCTCGACAAACCGAATTTTCCATTTTCAATTTTATTTTAAACAATTTCCACATGTAGAAATTATTTAAAATAAAATTGAAAATAGAAAATTCAGTCTGTCGAGCTGGGATTCGAACCATCGACTTTTAACTGTTTAACGACTGTCGAAACCACAAGGCTACCGAGATCTTATATTGTACTGTGAAAATAATGAACACAATGCCAAATTCACATTCAAAAAAGTGTCGGTTTCAAAAAAGTGTCGGTTCAATTTTGTCTTAATTTTTTCTGTCTAGCCCCCTTCTGCACCGCGCAATAAGGAACTACGTTCCAAAAGAGTTTTTTTTCAAATTGTTTCAACGTGTATACTTCACAGGCCAATTTTAAATTTTATCGAAATCAGTCGAGCGGTTTTCAAAAAAGTCAACAAGAAATTATGTAGGTAGATACCTACTTTGTAGTGGCGCGGGCGTTTGAAGTCGGTTTTTACAAAGACTTCCTTGAAAGTCTTAACCTATTTGGTTTTCACTTTAAATACCTACTATTATGCGCACCTCGAAATCCACATTCCGAACTAGTGGTTGTAAAACAATGGTGCTAAGTGTTAATGGAATACGTATCCAATGTTTACTCACTACACAATATCTAGGTACACTTACTAAATGGAATAAAGATTCATGAAAAACATCGAAGTTTTCGAGAGTTATCGTGTTAGTGGTACCGAGAACCGACTACCGAGTCTGTTTACGAAAACTAATGAAATTAAAACCTGCATTTACTTCGATTTAAAAACTAATCTGCGTATCTGACTAACATTCAATAAATAATTCAAGAATATCATATAATTACTCATTAAAAAAAGAAACAACAGGTACCTACTTACCTAATTACTTATTTAGTAATCATAAGTGCATCGACCTTCACATTTTAGTTTTCACCGAGAACTTCTTCGGAGATCGTAGATCAGTCGCCATGGCAACCATCCCGTTGGACAAGTTTTCTTTATTTTTAGCTCAGCCTACGTGGAATTCCATTTAAAAATAGCTTTCAGAGAGCACCATTACGTGTTTTATATAATGGGTTCAAATATACCCTGCTATAGGGCATTGTCGCATAGTATCCGAGGTGAGAGCAATGCAAAGCAGCGTTATTACTGCGGTCTCCTATTTAATAAGGTCGAGGGTTTTATCCAGGGCATGCACTTCTGACTTTTCAGAGTTATGTGTTTGGGCAATTAAATATCACAATACATGCTTCAACGGTAAAGGACATCATCTTGAGGAAAACTGCACGCCCGAGAGTTCTCTATAATGCTCTCAATAGTGTGTTAAGTCTACCAATTCGCATTGAGCGAGCGTGGTGGGCTAAGGCCTATAACCCTTCTCTGAGAGGAGACCTGCACTCAGTAGTGAGACATTAATGGGTTGCTACTTGCTCATGATGAAGCAATTAAAAATCGCACGCTTTTACGGTGGAGGAAAACATCGTGAGGAAACCTGCACGCCTGAGAGTTCTCCATAATGTTCTCAAAGGTGTGTAAAGTCTGCCAATTCGCATTGGGCCAGCGTGGAATACCCCTACTCTGAGAGAAGACCTGCGCTCAGTAGTGAGCCGTTGATGGGTTGCTGATGATGATGACTATCCGGCAGTGTTTTGTTATGAATGAGAGTCGTGGTTAGCACTATTTCTTGGCACGGAAGCGAGCAAGGCAGCACGTAACACTGTTGGTACGTACAATAATATTGCCGCTTGCCAACTGACAAAACTGTTAATTGCCCGCTACTATTTGTAAATATCTATCTTCCGAGTAGAGATATTGTAAATTGCGATTGTCCCGAAAAATTGCACCTAAAATAATTATTATTTGTTACTCACTAAGTTAACGAAGCAGTGATGTGCAGTGATAGCCTAGTGGTTAGGACTGTGGTCTCCTATTCGGGGGGTCGCAGGTTCGATACCGGGTACGCACCTCTGACTTTTCGGAGTCAAGTGTGTTTAAGCAATTAAATATCACTTGCTTCAACGGTGAAGGAAAACATCGTGTAGAAACCTGCACACTTGAGAGTTCTGCATAATGTTCTTGAAGGTGTGAAGTCCGCCTGTGAAGGAGACCTGAGCTCAGTAGTGAGCCGTTGATGGGTTGCTAATGATGATGATGAAGTTATCGAATCGTTCAACATTCGAATGAAAGTTTTCATTAAAAAACTGTCAAAATCGCTCGGATAAGAGTTATTACCCGACTTACCCGACCGACTATTATTACCCGACTTACCATCATCATCGCATGCCTTTCTCGTGTTGAAGTTTGGCGGTCATCATGCGAAAAGCTTCACTATTTAAAGCCGCATCTTTTAATTTACCCGACTTACGGCACAGCCACAACGAAGGGTTATGATTTTAGCAGTCTGTATGTATGTATGTGACTATTTACGAATGTTCCACCGTAGAGAATAAACTACTGAACCGATTTAGATGAATGAGGTGTCAATCGATTCGTTATGATGGTGAGTGGACATCCAATTCTCCACAGTCGGGTTACAGTTTTTATGCTTTTATCCTTGTTTAAGGTTGGTGAAAAAATTAACGAGAGAATTAAAAAGTAAATACTATTATTTTCATAATGCGCAGCTGAAAAAAGATTAAATTAAAAGCCACCTCTGAAGTATGACCTACCAAATAAAAAAAGAATCATCAAAATCAATTAATAACTATGTATGCAGTGTTTCCACAATGAGGGGAAGTTCCACAAAAGCATACCTAATTATAATTCAACACATGTTAAGACGGGCAGACAAAAAGTATCCCCATTCCCGCCGGTGGCACCCGTTCACGAGCATGACGCATGACGCAGCCATTGCTTCGCTCAACCATATTTGAGGGAACGTAACAACTCGCATCATACAATCGAATTGAGAACCTCTTCCTCCAAAAGTCGGCTTAAAATGTTCTTAGTACAAAAGATTCAATACGCAAATTCGCTTTGTAACCGTTATTATTACGGAAATTAAATCTAATTAACGCAAAAGTAATTCTTTATCCATACGCACGTACGAGTAAATCAAAGCGCCATCAGTGAGCATAGAATCACTTAGGTACAGTTACAAGTATGTACTAACTTAAGTTGTACTTGTAAGTGATTCTACATTAATTTGTTTTACGTACTTAAGTACGTAATTGCTTAACCGTGGAGAATTTTCTCAGGATTTTTCCAGATCGCGTGTCTAGAGTCATAGTTGATGGTTATTAACGTTCAATAGTTAATGGTCCTTCGATTGTCTTCTTAGTTGGGGCTTAGGATTTTGTGACACGTTTTGATCCAGGAGCCGGTTACACTAAAAGCCTTATCATGCGGAATCGAAATTTTTTTCGTGAATTAATTAAAAATTGTACGAATAAAATAAGCTTGGTATGTGTGATTTAAAAAACTGAAAAACAATAAAAAATATATATTATAAAAATGAAAAAATGTTTTACTGTCGTCGTGGATATTTATTATATTTTACTTGCAGTGAGTATATTCGATAAAAAAAATCAAATACTTGAAAGAGCAAAAGAGCGAAATGATCAAAATCCGTCATGAAATAAAACGGTAAAACATATTTGCTTTTTTACTCACAAAATTTTTTTGAAACATTTTTCGGGTTTTTAAATGAATGCGTGCCAATTGAAAGCTTATTTTGTTCGTGTTATTTTTAACTGCATTCATTCACTTAAAACAAGTGTAAATTAATTTTTTTTTTTAAAGCAAGCTTTTTCTAGTATAGATTTACAGTAAATGTACCTATAGTAGCCGAGTAGGTAGTTGATGCTCTGAACCATGTGCCTTAGGTCCTTTCCGCCAAAAATTTGGTTTTCTAGACTATTTTGACGTAATAATGTCTTATAAATCGATGAACACCGGCTGCATGCACGAAAAAGTGCCACGTTCCGCCTGAGCCTGTGCGTGCAAGCGAGAGCGCGGAACAAGCGATAGAGAGGCACGATCAGCCCAAGCGTTGGCTTGTGACACATTTATTCATCAATGTTTCTTTATGACGTTATCACGTAAAGCTATCGTCCGTAAACCGACTTTATTTTTTCGTTCCTCTACCTAATTCCTAACTAATTAAAATTGTTAAAAAAACTCAGTGGAATATCCCCTAAATTGCCTACCTGTTTATTTATAAAGTCAAAGTTAATTTTAACTTCTAAACTCGATTATCAGCAAATGACAATTCCTGAAAATTTAATCATGACCTTGCAGATTTGCGAATAGAAAAAACTTAATTATCTCTGAGCAATATAAAACTAGGTAATATAATAGAGTATATCTTATATAAATGGGTTGCTAAATTAAAAAAGTAAAAGCTTCCTGGATTTGAGGAATTTTTGTGATTAGTTTTTTGTAACTATGAAATTGAATAATAGAACTGTCACTGTGCCTATTCACGAGTAATAAAATAATAATTGTATATTTTAGTCTAACTTATTTATTTGTTAATTATTTTGCTTTGTTGCAAAACTTATTACCTAGGTAGGTCTTAGGTACCATTACAATTATTGTACGAAAAGCGGAATTAAATTTAGTTAAGTAAGTAGCAATGGACTGACTACTGAATCTATAATAATGTTGTGTCCAGTTTAAGAAATTAGTCAGAATATCGAGTTGGACGTGAAAATTAGTCGATATTCTGACTCATTTCTTAAACTGGACACTTTCAAGTAAAGATTTTTATATAAACCTGTGAAGATGATATTGCCATTGGCGCAATTAGAATGCCATAAGCCTACTTTGTCGTATTAGTTTACAAATTGCGAAAAACCAAATTAAATTTGAACTTCGCGGGCAGACCCGTATAATCAACCTTAACTTTGCAAAACCTGCACGCCTGAGAGTTCTCCATAGTTATAATGTTCTCAACAATGATGATGTCTGCCAATCTGAACGTCACCAACGCGGACTCTTGCTTTACTCTTTTCATTCTGAGCGGTGATCCAGCCCAGTAGAGGGTCCCGGAGGGTGCCGGTGATCGATTGCGATGAATATGATGATGATGAAATAAATTTGTGTGTGTGGCATTGTGTTCGTTATTTTCGCGGTACTATATCAGGACTCCGTAGCCTAGTGGCTTATGCAGTCGCCTAATAGTTTAACAGTCGATGGTTCGAATCTCGGCTCGACAGATTGAATTTTCTATTTTCATTTTATTTTCATTTTTATTTTTTAAATTCCACATGTAGAATTTTTTTTTAATTAAGAATGAATTGGTTGATTAGCTTGTTTTTAGGGTTCCGTACCCAAAGGGTACTAACGGGACCCTATTACTAAGCCTACGCTGTCCGTCCGTCCGTCCGTCCGTCCGTCTGTCAGCGGGCTGTATCTCGTAAACCGTAATAGATAGAGAGATGAAATTTTCACATATTATGTATTTCTATTGCCGCTATAACAACAAATAATAAAAATTAAATTAAATAAACAAAATTAAATAAAAATTTTCCAAGGGTACATGGAAATATTTTTATTTAATTTTTTTAACGGAACCCTAAAAGAGCGAGGCCCGACTCGCACTTGGCCGATTTTTATTTGTCATTTTTTTTTAAATTAGTTACACTGTAACACGTTGGGAGAACCACCAGACTGTGCAAAAACTAAAGTTAGGTTAGGTTAGGTTAGAACATAAAAGAATCCGGTGCCCTCCTCCTTTTCCCCTCTCCCACTATTTTTTTACCTTCACTCCTTCACTAAGCGAATTATGGCAAGACTAAAGGGGGGCCCCTCCCTCCCTCCCCCCCCCCCACCCCTCCCCCAAATTCAGGTAGCACGATTCAAATATTTGACCAAAATTATTCGTGCGACTTCTGTACGAATAATTATAAATTGTTCGTACGGTAACCGTATTAATAATTATAAATTGTTCGTACAGTACCCGTATTAATAGATTCAGCCAATTATATTAATATTACAAGCTTTTATTTAACTTGCAATGTTTGTTTGGATCAAATCTTGCAAGATGAATTAGACCCACTTCCCGGTTTCTGATCGAGCTGAAATTTTGCATGTATGTGTACCTAAATCGGATGACAATGCAATATTATTGTGACATGGACCTGATCTGATGATGGAGACGGAAGATGGCTATCGGAACTCTGTAATAAAACGACGTAACCCCATCGAGTTTTGGGCTCGTTTGATTCGTCATAACAAGTACTCTGATCCTAGATGATATCCAGAGTCTAATGATGTAGCTACTAAAAGCTTGCATTTAAAAATAAATTTTTTAATTACACTTGTTTTTATTTTCATATTTTTTTAAATGCTAACGGTATAAAATTATTAATACGACTGCAGCGCCCCCTTGTGAATTACTCGTTTTGAATAGTAGGTTCGCAGGCAGATTGTTGCTTGACATCTAGGAGGGAATCGATAAACCGACAAACTAATTCCGTCCTGCTATACCTATCTACTCTATAATTTCCCGTAGTCGAGTAAGAAATCGCACATACATAACTCAATCCTACAGTTTACACACTTCAATAAATTATATTATTGGAAACAATGAGCTATTGACTATTAATAGAATACGAGTAAATAGGCCTTAGGTACGCAGTTAATTGTTTCAAGGAAATCGGTTTATGTTCATGTAATGTGGTTTTGATCGTGAATCATACATAATATACATACATATATACAAATAAAATTGAAATTTATGTCTGTGTCGGAATATTTGATCGATAGCAAATCCTAAAATTAGACATTTTTAAGTTAAATATTGAGTTTTGAATTAACCCAACTCGACTTTTGACATAAGTATAAAGGTATTGGATAGAAGCGGGTGTTACTTTGCGGAATGCCTTAGTACTAAAAATATATGTTACAATTACATAGTTCTTCTAGCCTAGAAGTTCTAGGTACGTATCTACTGGAAAAGCGGCAGTGTACAGCATGAGCATGCATCGTCTCATACAGATATTTCTGGATTGGCGGATTATAGCAAAATAATTTTATTTTTCCTTGGATAAGTATATAGAAGGATGGAATATTAGTTTAACGTAATTATGTGAATATGTGCTCTCGCAGACGATACTGTATTGAGAAACAATCAGACACAAATTAGCGACGTCAATTGTCAGCTCTGTAAATATGTATTTAACCGACTTCAAAAAAGGATGAGGTTATCAACTGGTCGGAATCTTTTTAGGGTTCCGTACCAAAATGGTAAAAATGGAACCCTTATGGTGAGACTTTCTCCGTCCGTCCGTCCGTCCGTCCGTCCGTCCGTCCGTCCGTCCGTCTGTCACAGTCGATTATTTCAGTAACTATTAAAGCTATCGACATGAAATTTGGCATAGTTGTGTATAATAGTGGCCCAACATCACTGGAATAAAGAAAAATCGAAAATTATTTTTAGTTTTAATAAAAAAGGGGGAAAATCGGGGGTTTGAAATTTCAAAGTAAGATAACTATACCGAGTGGGGTATCATATGAAAGGCCTTTACTTTTGCATTCTAAAACAGTTTTGTATTTATTTCTATATATAATAGTTTTTGAGTAATCGGCCAAAATTTCGAAAAAAATACCGTCCCCCCCCCCCCCCCCCCCTTATCTCCGAAGTTTACCAATCGAAAAATCTGAAATAATTATGGTCAATAGAAGTTTATGTATATTTTACAGGAAAAATAAAAGCAACGCGAAAATTATTTTAGTTTGATTAAAAAAGGGGGAAAATCGGGGGTTTGAAATTTCAAAGTAAGATAACTATACCGAGTGGGGTATCATAAATGAAAGGCCTTTACTTGTGCATTCTAAAACAGTTTTTTATTTATTTCTATATATAATAGTTTATGAGTAATCGGCCAAAATGTCGAAAAAAATACCGTTCCCCCACCCCCCCCCCCCCCCCTTATTTCCGAAGTTTACCAATCGAAAAATCTGAAATAATTATAGTCAATAGAGGTTTATGTATATTTTACAGGAAAAATAAAACCAACGCTCTAACTAGCATAGTTTTTTTTTATATTAACAATAAACCTCTACAAACAAAGTTAACGATAAATAAGCAAATTAATATTATATTATCGTTTTACTTTTACTTTTGGAGTACGGAACCCTCGGTGCGCGAGTCCAACTCGCACTTGGCCGGCTTTTTTATGTATTTTCACCGATTACTCAACGACGCCTGAACCGATATGGGAAATTCTTTTTTGGTTTCAAAGGGAATACTTATTATAGGTTATGTTATTATAGGTCAGTGATATGATGCAATTTATTAGTTGTCGATTTCGATCTCTCATGTGTAACTAATACTTTGTCGACCTTTGATTATTCAGATAAGATAAGAAAGATGGATAAATAGGATCCTTTATCTTATTATCTCGGACTATGAAAATAAAGTGAAAAATAACAGATTAAATTCAAATTCAACCGTGGATGTATGTTTTGTCTAATTTTGGTGAAGATCTGGAGGCCTAGCATGCACGTCAAAGTTATATCTCGCGATGAGAGAGAGTTTACTCTTTTAAACTTCAATATTCGACAAAATGACGTCGCCACTCGCCATGTTTAAGAGTTCGTAGAGAAAAATTGAGAAAATAGTTTTATCTCTACTTTTGACGTAACGACACGAATCATATTAGTTTCGATAGAGATATAGAGATAATACGAGAAAAGGGGTAGACAAAATTTTCTCGCGCGTGCATGCGCTGATAAAGATTATTCCGATAAAGGCCAATTTCACCAACGTAAAATCAGTCTTATCCAAGCATAAATTTCATATTTTTACAGTATTTTCAGAACAAATACTGTCTAAACGCTCAATTTTTTCCTCGGTAAAACTTCATTCGACGTTGGTGAAATCGGCCATAGTAATCTAATATCTTTAAACGAGCAATTCTATATAATCCGAATCTCGGAAACGGCTTCAACGATTTCATGACCTTTGGTATGCTTTGGTTTCGGGGGCGATAAATCAATCTAACCAGGTTTCATTTTTAGAAAAGGTCGTTTTATCCGTGTTTTCAGGCAATGAAAAACCCCTTACAATATCATTAGAATACGAAGGTAAATTTCGCCATCATCTATTAAAATTCCTATAGCTCAGAGAAATCGAGAGTTTACCTCTCGATAGCTCGACGGTAAGTCGGGCGGTCCTGAAACCAAAAGACCCCGGTTCAAGTCCAAGACGATTATATTTTCCCCTATGAATTTTACTATTATTTTTTATTTATTATTTTTTTTAATGTATAATTTCCAAAAAACACGATTTACCAAAAAAAACCGAGCAAAGCTCGGTCACCCAGATATTATTGTTTATGAGTTATATAATTCTCTATCTCCGGATAGAGGATTTACCTAACACTTCACAGATGGCAGCAAGACACTCGCATATAAATAAGAGACAACGATAGAATACATGCATACCATATTATATATGAGGGTCTTAAGCCACAGGCATTAATTCCAAATAGACTAGCCATTGTGTTTGTTTTGTAGCCTACCCGTGCGAAGCCGAGGCGGGTCAACTAGCCCTATAATAAGGTTTATAATCTATGTCTATAGGCTATGGAATCCGGTCGTGGAGCGGTCGTCCGCCCCAGTGGCACATGTCGTTAGGCCACTGGCATTGTCCTGTTCAATTGACCTGCTGAGCGATTGCGGAAACCCACATCAATCGCCACCGTCTCAATTCTTTTTTGACGTGATAACGTCTTATAAATCGATGAACACCGGCTGCACGCACGAAATAGTTACACGTTCCGCCTGAGCCTGAGCGTGCAAGCGAGAGCGCGGAACAAGCGATAGAGAAGCACGATCGGCCAAAGCGTTGGCTTATGACTAGAGAAAATTGTAGTTTTCAAGACTAGAAAAAATTGTAGTTTTCAATGAAATCCTTATTTGTATTAAGTATACAAAATAACGATAATTCAGTAATAATAATTCAATTCAATTCATAAAAGTATGCAATTTTTCATCAATGTTTCTTTATGACGTTATCACGTAAAACTATCGTCTGTAAGCCGACTTTTTTTTCTACCATATTAAAGCACAATTACGTAACGGCTGCCTTATTTTTTACTATAATCTAGCATAAGGGCTATTTAGCAATATTACTTTAACTTAAACTTCTACTTATAATTAAATTCTATAACTAATTTACAGTCCAGTAACTGATTCTAATGTGTATAAGTTCACTGTGTTTTTGTGACCTAATCTCAATTCTGCAGGCCGATTCTGTAAAAGGTGCATCGTTATTTGCTACAGAGTACAGTCTCAATTGTGGTGTAATTGGCTGAATTTATAGCGTTCTTTCTGTAAAAATGCATTTTAGCTAATAGCGAGTGAATATCGGCCAATCACAGGCGATTACAACCGTCACACAGCACACTGCAGCTAGGGTTGCCATCTCTAAAATTTGGCAACACACGTGAAAACCCCGGATTTTAGAGCACAGAACCCGGACATATCAACAGGTTTTTTTAAACATAGTCAGTGTAATAAAAAAATTAGTCTAATAAAAAAATTTGTCATCTTTTATCATCATTTTAAATGTACCTAACAAAACAAAATCTTATTACAGTTTGTTACAAATTGTTTTAATTTTATCAGTAAGTTTTTTTTATTCTTAAAATAGAACACAAATTATTAATATACTTACTCTATTTTGAAAACAAAACCTTATTAAAATATTAAACCTAACAAAATTCAATTAAATTTTTAAACAAAAATCTTAAATGTACTGAGTCGCGGGCGGCCCAAAACTTTCCGGACGCTCCCCGGATGCCCTCTAAACTAGGACAAATCCGGGGAAACCCGGATGGATGGCAACCCTAACTGTAGCAATCATTTTTACAGAATCGCACAGCCGGTTATCGGTGGAATTTTTGGTGTTCTTAATGCAACAATACATTGCAGTCATCGCTAAATCATGTATTAAACTAGCGGCACGCTATGAAGGCCGGTTTGACGTTTGTCCGCTCATGAAGTTCCGTATTAATTGATAACGACTTTGAAGGAAATAATTGTATTACTTTATTGACGATAGTGATGTGCAGAGATTCATAAATTTTATCGAATGTAGTTTTAGGTTTAGGACTCAAAATTTATTTATTAAATTGATTTCTAAAATGTATACAAGTGTAGAAAAATCAGTTTGCACCATTTAAGGGGTGAATGTACTTGTGAATATGAACAATTTTCACTATGTGGACAAACCTCTGAAATCGCAAAAAAATATCAGCTGTTTCATACAAAAGGTAAAATTTTTATTTTTATATGATACATACCACAACTCGGCATTTGGTTATGGCGTGAAATACGTTAAAAATGGCGTAGATGCAAACATGAATATGTTAAAAGCGGAATTAGTACGTCTTTTAAAAGAAAACAAACCAACCAAGATCCGATACGTCATTGACGAAATAGCATTAGAACATGGGCACAGAGTTATACGGTTACCGCCTTACCATTGTGAGTATAATGCGATTGAGTTGGTGTGGGCTCAAATTAAGGGATATGCTGCAAGACACAATACAGAACCCCCATTTACCACAAAAAAAATGCTAAAATTATTAGAAGAAGCTTGTGAACATGTGACTAAAGGAGACTGGGAAAAGGTTGTGAATAGAACTGTTAAATTAATAAGGGAAGATTATGAAAGAGATGTGAAAATAGATAATATTATAGAAAACGAACATATAATTATTAATGTAGGTGATGATAGCAGTGACGACAGTGAAAATAGTAGTATGGACGAATCTGATTAATTATGGCCTTTTGTGGCACCTTTTTTGGTATCTTTTGTATTCATATGTTTCTTGTGTGCATATAAAGTATGTATATTCATTTTCATTCAAATATTCAGTTCGTTCAAATAAATTAAATAAACATATACATTTTTGTTTTATTAAACCTATTTAATCAGGTACAAAAACAAAACTTAATTGTTTTTGTTCGAGAATAAATTGACATTCCACATCACTATTGTAATGTGTCAAACCGGCCATCATAGCGTGCCGCTAGTGTAGTGTAGTTAATACACTATACAATGTACTATTTACAAATAATAAAATTCAACTAGGTACTTACTTAGCTCTCATTTAGATAAGAGATATTATGAATGCGAAAGTGTATTTGTTTGTTGGTATGTCCTTCAATCACGCCGCAACAGAGCTACGGATCGACGTGATTTTGAATGGGTATAGTTACCGGGTCCAGTACCGTCCTCCCAGGACGTGGAGAGTGACAGGCTACTTTTTATCCCGGAAAATCAAATAGTTACCGAGGGATTTTAAAAAATATCCACGTGGACGAAGCCACGGGCTCAGCTAGTTATTTTTATAATAATATGCATTATTTGAACGACAGCATAAGCCAAACACACGTTTTTTAAATTTGTTTTTGGCTATGTGTGTGTCGGTCGGTTTGTCTTTAGAAATGTTTATACTAAGGCAAAAACTGATTAACATAATATACTCATAGATCGGAAGTTTCTAACACAGTTCCGCTCCAAATGTAGGCTCAAAACAAGCAATGAATGCCCTGTCATTATTTTCTGTACTGGTACTGTTAATACGTTTTTGATGGTTATAATGATAATAATAATAATAAATTCGTTTATTTGCTTTAAACATGGGTTACAAATAGGTTACAAAATATAGGTTACAAAGAAATTTTGTGATTCCGAACATGTTTTGCCTTATAGGCGTGCAAATATTAAGGTTTAATTTCGTTTAAATTAAGGTATACCCATTATTTATGTCAAAAATTGAGATGTCAAGCTTTGAGATGTCTGTCTTTTAATTAAATTTCATTTTAAAGTAATCATTAATTTCATAAATATTATCATTTAATAATTTATTGAACATGTAATTTTTGAATCTATTAATAGTCATAACCTTAACATAATCTGACAAATAATTATAAATTTTTATTGCCATGCAATAGACATTTCGCTGATGGACAGTCAATCTTTGTCCTGGTACTATTATCTTATGTAGTTGCCTTCTGCTACAATCACAATTATTTTGTTGAGGAAACAATTTAATATTTTTTTTTCACAAATAGACAAATCTCATAAATGTACAGAGCTGGTAGAGGCAATATCTTGTTTTTTAAAGTGGTCTACAGCTATCAAGATATTCAGCACCACATAATGCCCTCATAAATCTTTTTTGTGCCCTAAAAACCCTGATGGCGTTGACTGAATTTCCCCAAAGAATTATTCCGTATCTTAAAATAGACGAAACATAAGCGTGATATGCAACAGTAGCTGCTTTTTCTGAAACAGTTATTCTAAGCCTTTTTAATATGTAAGTAAATTTATCTATTTTTGAACATACATTATATTCTACCTGTGCTTTCCAGTTACAATAAGAGTCTATAGTTACAGCTAAAAAAGTTGCTGTATCCGTTTCTTTGATATTTACGCCATCAAAATGAATATTGATTTTTATACTAGCGCTATTATATGTCCGAAAGTGAATAAATTGGGTTTTGCTAAGATTAATGTTTAAGCTATTGTTTGTGAGCCAGTTAGTAACATCTTTAAGAGCTTTGAATGAATGATGAGATGAATTATGACACCCTTTCACAGCACAGTACGTTATTGTTTCAAAGATTTCTGCGAACTCGTCGTACTAACACGACTATACTGCGTAGGAACATGCTTTCGGCTTCCTAAAAATGGCATATCACCGCGTCAACTATTGCGTTTCTAGGATTATTTAATCTAAGGGTAAAAAGCAACTGCGAAGAGGCCGCTAATCATTTTCTGATGCGACAAAAGAGACACAAACCTATTTCGATTTCTAATTCAAAGTAATTGTTCTATTTCTTGGACCATACCGGTAGTAGGCCAGGCATAAAAAGCAGACGCGTTTCAGTAAATGAAGTTTCAGAAATAAGTAGTTGTGGCTGCCTTTGTTCGCGAAGACGTCGGTGCCGGCTCGTTGGTTCTGTTCCGTTACGAAATTAAGCAACCTTTTGTGTCAACTGGTCACTGAAATATGCGACGAATCTACTGGCAGATCCCAGTACAGATTTTTCCATTCCGGGGCGCGTTTGGAACCCTCGTTGCTTCAGACTACCCTTGTACTCATCCCGCTTGATCTGGGAGCCGGTAACACTAAAATTCCCGTCATACGAAATCGAAAACTCTGGGAAGTTATACGATAAAATTACGCTTGGTATGCGTTAATTTAAATAGCCGAAAAAATGTTTAAAAAAATATTTTTTTTGTGCAAAAATGTATCTAGAGTCATCATGGATATTGATTGAGTGCATTGTAATCGATAGAAATATTCGCACTTTGTCAGAAAAACAATGATAATTCATAAGACGATGGAGAAAATTTATCCCGTAGGTATCCTATACTTTTTGTAGTAAGTAGTACGCATTTTTGGAATTTCCCCTTACTGTGGAAATATTCTATTCTATTCTAACAACCTTGCATGGGTCAAATCGGCAAGTGGCATCTGGAGCAAGTCCCAGCTAGCCCACAAGATAGTATAAAAATCTTATTACACTGTACTTAATAGCTCATACATAATAATATTGTAAAATTATTATTTTGAAAAGAGCAACTGCTGAGTTTCTTGCCGGCTTTTCTCAGCAGAATCCGCTTTCCGAACCGGTGGTAGAGTCATGACGTGTCATGAGAGACACTGGTTGGCCTACGCAAAATAAATAATTTTGAATTTTTTAATAGTTATGCGAGATATAGGTCCGGCCAAAAAAAGTTGTTTGCGCAATGCTCTCCTCACTGAATAGGTACATTTACCTATTCAATGGTACTGCTGAAAGAGTACGAAATTTTCCATCAAATAGATACAATGCACTCAATCAATATCCATGATGACGGTAATACATTTTTGCTTTGAAAAAAAAATATTTTTTTAAACATTTTTTGGGCTGTTTAAATTAACGCATACTAAGTTTAATTTAATCGTAAAATTGTCTACTAATTCCCATAAAGAATTTTCGATTCCGCATGACGGGAATTTTAGTGTTACCGGCTAACGGTATAGCTGTTCAGACAATAAATCATCATGCTTGTGAGGAAGATTTTGAGATTGGCACATGTACCTAAAGGAATGGCATGCGCATGAAGAGGTCTATGCTCAACGATCGACGAAATAAAGGTCTAGCAAAGAAGAAGAGACCTTTAGTTTTGACGACCTCCCTGGCTCAGCGGTGAGCGCTGTGGTATTATAACTGGGAGGTCTCGGGTTCGATTCCCGGCGGGGTCAATTTGGGAATTTATAATTTCTGAATTGTCTCTGGTCTGGTCTGGTGCGAGGCTTTGGCCGTGGCTATTACCACCCTACTGTCAAAGACGTGCCGCCAAGCGATTTAGCGTTCCGGCACGATAACGTGTAGAAACCAATTAGGGGTATGGGTTGAATGTTCACTGCCATACCCCCTTCCAAGTTAGCCCGCTACCATCTTAGACTGCATCGTCACTTACCATCAGGTGAGATCACAGTCAAGGCCTAGCTTGTCATCGAATAAAATAATAAAATAAAATAGTTTTTTTTAAGACCTTTGCATGTACCTACTCTTAGGGCCAATTTAGACGGTGCCTCGTTCATCGTTCATTTTTGCGAAAATGTTCATTTTTGCGCAAATGATTTAAATGGTTCATTTTTCGAGATTTTTGCTTTCATTTTCGAGGCTTCATCGATGAGTAATCGAAAATGAACCGTGTGGAAGGGACTGAGGGACTTTTATGATTATAATTACGTTTAATGAGTACGAGTTACGGTTTGTAACGAGTTTGTTGCCTGCAGTCCATTTGACTTCTTCAAGAAGGGCATTGATAAATTGCCAGCGCGTTGGCAAAGATGCAATGAGAGCATGGGTGAATACTTCGATTATCAGAAATAAAAATATATAAAAAAAATTACTCCAACTTTTTTGCATACAATTATTTATATTGTATTCTGTGGCATACGTCATGTGTGAAAAAAGTTATCGAATCTATTTGAGTTTTCAGTAGATAGTAAATACCCGGATACATACAATATATACATACACAGTCTATTTTTTTTTAATTTTCGTGTTTATTGCTTGTTGATACCTAAAATTAAGCACGATTATATAAGTATAACAAGGTTGCTCTGTTTCTGTAATTCTGTAGGGCGTATATTTCCGTTGCCTCATAAAAACTGCATTCAATAATTTTTATTTCATAACCCGCTGCGCCGTGAACTTGATACAGTTTTCTGCCATTGACAACGCTTTTAGTGCATTACCTATACGGAAACCTTACGATGGAGCAATACGTACAGGGTTGTCACCAAAGCATATAGATACAGTGTGTAAAGGAACTAGGAAGTTCTCGACTGAGAGACTTGAGTAAATATGACTGATAATATTATTATAATATACCCCTTTTTACCCGACTTAAAAAAAAATTTTAAATTCGACGCGTATTTTTAAGCTATTGCATAGCTTTTATCGCGGGCTTTGAACTAGGACAAACAGTTTGAGCGCGGCGACCGAATCAAGAATTTCCGTAACGAAAAAAAACCTAACACCGTCGTTTAGTAAGCGTTCAACATTTTAGAGGTTCTCAAGTAGCTCTATTTCGGGCAGTGGGCGAGCGGCCGCTTTCTTTACCGTATGATGTATGATGTCGCAGGTTCGAATCTCACTCGCGAAGTAGTGACAGTTCGCTTTTCTTGTTTGTTTGTTTTTTAATTTTTTTTTGCATAATTTTTATTATGCAAAAAAACATTGCATAAATATTATAATTACATAAGTTGATAAAAAATGCTATGCAAAAAATGCTAGGCTTTACCGTAGCAGTCCCTGATTGTTAGGAGAGGTTACGACAATAGCGCAATGGGTATATTATACTGTATAGTGAACCGTTGACCATTCAGTCCGCTTACGAGTATAAAAGCTGGGTTACTGAGGCATGTCGCGTTGCGCGCCCTGTGGCACCGCACTAGCTCAGTAATTATTTGTTGGAAACTGCGTAACATAATGACGTGTTTACTGAATTCAGTAAACAACTGAAGTAATTACTTAACTTACGCAGAAAACAAGTAAAAAACCTTGCAAAAAAGATTTTGTCTATTTTTAAACCCACGAAAAATGTTTTGTCATTTGTGAAACATTTTTTTATTCAGTAAATGCGAATAATTGCAAATCATGATACTACAAAAAATACAGTAGATCTACAACTGCTAAAATAGAAAAATTTGTTTATATTTATAAAAAGTTGATTGCCAATCTTTGAGCAGAATTTACTAAACACAGTATTGATCACAGTACCTACTACAAAAGAACATTATAGTCATATTATATAGCTGATATAATAGGTATCTTCTTCATTGCAGTAACTTGAAGAATTTTCATTTTGTGAAGATAAAATAGTGTTCTACAAAAATTAAATCTAATAGGTAGGCAGCATTATAAAATATATTCGTTATTAACCGACTTCAACAAAAGGAGGAGGTTATCAATTCGTCGGAATCTTTTTTTTTTACTCCCCAGGTGGTCCCATATAAGTTTTATCGAAATCAGTCGAGCTGCTTTTAAAATATCAGCAATAAATTATATACTTTGTATAGTGGCGCGGGAGTTTGAAGTCGGTTTTTAAAAATAATTTTTATATTAAATTATTTTAAAAACTAAAGAGGAGAGTTGACAACCCTAATGATTCATAATATGAAAGTGAATATTATATGATAACTTCAAGGCTGTGTTTTACCTAATTGTGGTCAAAAACTATAGTTATTAATATTTCATGATACTAATTCGTAATAGTGAATTTCAGGCATCAAGCGAATCTACCAGTAGGAACATAACAATAAATTTTATTATTATACAAATAAAATTAATACACTGGAAGTAATTTCGACGCAATTTCAACCACCTTCCAAATCTTATCTTCAAAACCCCATATACAGTCCTCTTGGCTTGGCTTCAATTAAAATAAAAAAATCTTGTTCTTCCTTTCCAGATAAGAATGGGGGAGGACAGGAATGATAACGAAGGAGATGTAACAGTCAACGAAAAGGCACCACCCGACACCGAAGACGCTCCCAAAGACACTCCCGAAGACACTCCTGAAGATACTCCCGAAGATACTCCCAAAGCTACTCCCGAAGCTACTCCCGAAGATACTCCCGAAGCCAAAACCGACAACATAGAAGATAACATGCGAAAACAAATAGACATAGTGATCAACAAAGAAATGCCCATGAAGTACGCAGACAGCGCGGTCAGACAGCGAGAAAACGAGAAAAACACCTACATACAGAACATAAAGAACTCGACTTCGGGGCTGAGTTTGAGCAATTTGAACCATAAAGAAGAGACGCTGCTCACAGACTCCAAGACTGTCGTGAGGTTTTCGCCGATATGGAAACAGGTGCGAAGCTTTCTCTAGCTTTCTTTGTTGCTTTGTTCGTGAGTATGTTGTTTCCGTGGTATGTTAGTCATCTGTTAGGATTCTTTTGTGGAAGGTGTCTTACCTTCAGTTACTTCCGTGGACGTTGGATATGAAGGGGATATTTTTAGACATCTAGGAGCTTATTTTTTGTAGAACAAGGAATCTTTAGTTTCATCTAATAAAGCTGCAATGTTTCAACGATCTAGAAGCTATTTTCCACGAAAGACATATTATGATGCTTCTTAAAAAGAAAGAAAGTCTTTTTAAGGTTGATATGTCATGTCATATTAAAAAAAAATTACGTGCCTCCTCGAGTTAGATATTATATTTAATTTTTAAATCATTTCTGTTCTATTTAGTTTATAACAAAATAATTGGTATCACAGTGAAAGTTTCACCAGGGCCTGTTTCACCATCCAAATATAAAAACCGACGAATAATTTGACGTTGTGGCAATGTTTTTGCGATTATTGAAGAGTACTAAAACACAACGTATATACGTACGCGTATCTTTGCAAATAAAATGCTTAAATTCATTATAATTTTTTTACATTAATATGACTACGGAACACAAGCGTATAATATTAAATTGTGTTCTGACACGCACATATCCAGTAATTTTGCATGAGTAATATTCAATAAAATCTATCATTAACTTATACTTACATAGTTTCCTTATAAAGGAGTTGTTAGAACGCGTAATGCATAAACAACACCAGCATATCCCTGCAGCAATGCCTCAGCCCTGACCCTTCATAATCAATGCACTTTGCATTCCGAAGCCTGCCACTTATCACAGATATCATGACTTGTCTACACAATAAAATAAATGTATCCATAATTGACCGAGCGAAGCGAGGTCTCTGAGCCTACTTGAGTGAATTTGCACTTGTCAGAGCCTCATAACTTCTGAATCAGTGAACGTAATTACTTAAACATAATATGTAAAATAAATTATAGCAGTGATAGCCTAGTGGTTAGGACTGTGGTCTCCTATTTGGGGGTCGCAGGTTCGATCCCGGGTACGCACCTCTGACTTTTCGGAGTCAAGTGCGCTTAAACAATTAAATATCACTTGCTTCAACGGTGAAGGAAAACATCGTGAGGAAACCTGCACACCTGAGAGTTCTTAATAATGTTCTTGAAGGTGTGTGAAGTCCACCAATTCGCATTGGGTCAGCGTGGTGGACTATGGCCTATAACCCTTCTCTGAGAGGAGACCTGCGCTCAGTAGTGAGCCGTTGATGGGTTGATGATGATGATGATGATGATGAATGTGTAATCGATGGCCTTCAGCCGAATATTGCTTAAAAAGTTACAAAAATCTTTATTTCAGGGGGGCTCTCATAGAAGCGAATGCGAAGTAAAATATTTTTATGACGTTGACGTGGCTTGTGGGGTATTTTTTCATAGATTCTGAAGAGTACATTTTTTGTAAAATTTTCCCTTAAAATAATTGACGAAATGGGGGCTTTCAAAGTGGAGATTGAATCCAAGGCTCTATATCAAAAACGGCTATACGCGAGTATTAAAAGCTGAAACTTGCGTATAATTTCAGTTATATCCTGTACTTGAACAACAAATACTAAAATTAGATAAATATTATAAAGAAACGAAAATATTTCATACTAGCTGACACGGCGAACTTCGTACCGCCAACTTTTTTTTTGTTTTTTTTTTAATTAAGTATTAAAACCTTCCGTGGACCTTAAGGAACATACAAAGAAATAAATTAACCGAATTGGTCCATCCATTCTTGAGTTATGCGCTTACCAACATTCATTTTTATTTATATATATATATATAGAAGAAGAAGATGTATATTGTATATTGTATATGTATTGTATATGTATACCTAAGAGGTTTTGTCAATTTTCGCGAATGTAATAAGAGAACTGGTCCATGATTGCAGACCCTGGCCTCCATGGCAGCGATCCTGATGACGTTCACGGCCGGCCTCACGTCCGGCTACTCCGCCGTGCTGCTGCCGCAGCTGAAGGCCTCCGACAGCAGCATTCCCTGCGACGAGAGCACAGCCTCTTGGATCGGTGAGTTGTCCTTCTACAGAAGATTCATTGATAATTAATGGAGAATGTTCACTCATGTTGTTGGGTTGAAGTGCTTGTACGAAAATGCCACTATGTCAGTACGTATACAGGACCAGACTACGAGGCCAATCCACTTCAGCATGGAGTGCGACAGGGAGACGTAATCTCCCCGAAGCTCTTTACCGCTGCGTCAACATAAACGGCGAGTACATCACTCACCTGCGATTTGCCGATGACATACTAGTCATGGCAGAGACTCTGAGAGACCTCAATACAATGCTCAATGACCTCAGCAGGGTTTCTCAACAGGTGGGCCTGAAAATGAACATGAGCAAGACGAAAATCATGTCCAATGCTCATGCTCCGCTCCACCCAGTAATCGTTGAGAACTTGAAATTGTAGACGAGTATATATCCCTGGGGCACACAGTCCAGCTAGGTAGGTCCAATTTCGAGAAAGAGATCAACCGCCGAATTCAACTCGGCTGGGCAGCGTTCGGGAAGCTCCGAGATGTATTCTTGTCCAAAATCCCTCAGTGCCTGAAGAATATAGTCTTCGAACAGTGTGTGTTGCCAGTGATGACTTTCGAATCCGAGACATAGTCGCTAACTATGGACCTTAAAGAAGGCTCAGGGTCACCCAGCGGGCGATGGAGAGAGCTATGCTCGGAGTATCCCTGCGTAGCTCAGCGAGTTGCGAAATAGAGTGGAAATGGGCGGGGCGCATAGTTCGAATAGTTGATGGTCGTTGAGGTTCCAAGGAGCACTCCAGCAGGAGTAGCGACCACGAATCAGGCACCCCCCACTAGGTGGACCGACGACATCAAACGAGTAGCAGGGAGCCGTCGGATTCAGGCGGCGCAAGACCGAGACCTATGGAAGTCCATGCAAGAGACCTTTTTCCAGTAGTGAACGTCTATCGGTTGATAAAGAAGTTCACTGAGTGTTACTACGAGTATGTATCATCATAGACATACCTACAGATCAAGAATAATAATACCTATACTTATGCAAGTGCAAAAAAATTCGAAAACCGTCAAGATATCATGGAGAAAATCATCAAAGTTAGCGGAATTTGAAGCGCCGAATGATTATTATGTAGAAGAGAAGTGTAAAATAGAATTCTGTGTCTGTTCTGAATGGGTTAGACACAACATGATATTTTAAAAAAAATATTTTCAAAAAACCGACTTCTAACGCCACTACAAAGTATAAAAATAATTTTAGTTTGTCCACGTTTGTTGAAGTCGGGCGGGCCTATATACAAACTATGAAACCGATGCGCGACGCTACAGAATATGATAGACTCATTTGTAGAAGTCGAGCGAGCATCGCGAGTCGGTTTCATAGTTTGTATTTTAGGCCCGCCCGACTTCAACAAACGTGGACAAACTAAAATTATTTTTATACTTTGTAGTGGCGTTAGAAGTCGGTTTTTTGAAAAGAATTTTTATTTTAAGCTTTTAAGTGTAGTATCCTATGATTGAGGAGCTAGGACCTGGAGCTCCACGATGTAGTCCATACTTGTTACCTACAATATCAATTTGTAATCGAAATTTCCTAAATCGCCATAGTTTTAGCCTGCAGCATCAGGCTTGAGGAGTTGAAGGTTAAAATTTTTATGGGACCATTTCGCAAACATACTCTGTCGATTAAAAAAAAAATCACGCGAATCGGTCCAGTAATCCCGGAGAAATCGGTGGACATACATAGAAAAAAAAAAAAAAAAAGATACCGGCGGAATTGAGAACCTCCTCCTTTTTGGAAGTCGGTTAAAAAGAGCAACCGCTGAGTTTCTTGCTGGTTCTCGATTGGAACCATTCCGAACCAGTGTACTAGTTAATAGTGTGCTTCATGATAAGTAAGTTATTCTTGTCAGCTCTGCAAAATAATAATCAAAGCGTGACAGCGTATTAAATATTTAACTGAACAAGATAATAGCAGTTTTGTGCAAGATGTTATTAAAAATTAAGTACTTTATTGCACCAGGATTTGCAGGAGGATTGTATTGGGCTATAATCTGAAAACTGTTGTTTAAGACTCAAGAATCAAGATACACTTTTCATGAGCAATAGGTATTTTATTCTGTCTGATTTAATATTAATAATATGACATACTTCTAGTGGAGATCGTGGCAATAAAGATTACAGTACTACTATATCAACAATTTCAAAATATTTATAAGTTCATTACAAGCTGATGCCCGCGACTTCGTTCACGTGGAAGTTTTTTAAAAATTTCATCGGCAACTCTAATTTTCCAGGTTTAAAAGTAGCCTGTGTCACTCCTTAAGTCCTCAACGGCTATACCTATGTAAAATAAATTACATCGATCCGTAGCTCTGTTGCGGCATGATTGAAGGACAAATCATCAAACCAACAAGCAAACACAAAAAAAACACTCGCATTTATAGTATTAGTAAGGATTCTGCGAATTACATCATTCGCAAGTTCAGTGTACAAGCGACCTCGTTACAGATTCATAATCACAGATAATAACATGGTCTATAAGTATGTCTTTAGTTCAGGTTACGCTATAAAATAAACATACGAGTGTCGAGTACGTACCTATAAAATAAGCACTTGTCCTAAAAAAATAGACCCAAATAGATTTTAGATTTTTATGAACTGCTCGACCGATTTAGATAAAATTTAAATAGGTGGTAGGTGGGACCACCTAGGAAGTATACCCTTTCAAACAAAAAATAATTTTCCAAATCGGTTTAGGCGTCTTCGGTGAACATACCTACATAAAAAAAAGATTCCGACGAATTGAGAACCTCCTCCTCTTTTGAAGTCGGTTAAAAAGTGACACAACTTTAACTAAACATGACTAAGTAGTTTGGTGCAAGTCGGCTTAGTAACAAAAGATTCAGAAATACTTTTTTTGTCTAGGGAGGAACAGAGTTCAATTCGAGTTGTCTGACTTTTGATCTAGGCGTGCGGCTTGTTCGTCAATTCATAATTATTTCCAACCTGCTTGTTGCCTCATCCCACATCCGCTCCTAAGCTGGATAAACTCGCTAAGCGAAGTCTGTGACGGATGGGTTACTGACTTTGGAGATCCGTGTAGACCAGGGATTTCCAAAGTGGTCGATATCGACCCCTTCGACGTTAACGAAAACTGATTTTGGGGGTCGACAAGGTCCAAAAATTGACCCCTATTAATTAAGACAAGTTCAAATTTTCAAGATACTGTATAAGTTGTCTTACGTAATGCCAACTTGATAAAGGAATGACTCATATTTTAATAGGAAGTATCATTCTTGTACTTTTTACGTAATTTTTTGTATTAATATTATTAATTACACTTGATACTTACTGAATTTTTTGTATGTTAATTATTTAATTGTGATGAGAAAATGCTGTTAAGTTTACTCATATAACCAACCTCAAATATTTTAAATTAGTAAATATTTTGTATCAACAGGAAAAAAACTAGAGATAGGATTTCTAAAGTAATTTGGCTATGGGGGTGGGCAGTTCTCCTAATTGTTGGCTAAAACGTCCGACGAAAAAAAAAATAATTTTTTTTGAGTTATTGGTTTTTTAAGTATGCCTTGACAGAGAGGTGCCTTCATTTATCACAGTGATGAGGAAGGCCTCCACCAGAACCTAGTTTTCTTGGAGAAATAGCGTATTTGGTAATTATGGTGTCCATGGTAAGGATAAATTGTGACATGGTAATGAGGTCCGGAATATGGTGATTAGAATATGCTATATGGTAATTTGTTAAAATTTTGTGAATGTGAAACAAAAATAAAACATAAGTGTTTTTGTTAATAAAATCTATTTAATCTGTAAATGTGGAAAAATACATTAATAAAACTGAAAGAAATATCGTAGTATTTCTTTAAATATAAAAAAAAATCTGCTTAGGTAAGTAGGTACTTATTAAATGTCCTCAAATTTGATAAATCAATCACGATTTACAAAATAGATAAAAATGTCACTCATAAATTTTCTTGATTCAATTCCGATTATTTATTGATTAATTATTATAGTTAATTAGTTACCTAGAAGAAGCGTCTAAGTAAATCTCTTAAAAATGGCATGCCAATCATAATCGTACAAAGATTCATAACAAAAGTCTGCCTTGCTGACGAGATCAATAAATTCAGTTATTTTCCTATCAGACCTACCTAGGCTTACCTACAAAAAGCGTCTAATTATATTATGAGTTTAATATAAGATAGCTCTATGTACACAAAATATTCTTCAAATAACATGCCAAACATAATTAATAATAATTATTATAATATAAAATTTGATACAGAATTGTCAGTGTCGTTGATGAGATCTATATATTCGGTAATCTTCTAATCAAATAAAGGTCTAGGGCCTTTGGAGGAAATAGTGACTTACCTGCGACCGCACCTGTTAGGTCTTGACACTAAGCTAGGCTATCCACGCAACGCATTTGTTCGCTATAGACCCAAGCAACAAGGACTGTGTTATCATGGAGTTTGACATACATAACGCTTTCAATACACTGGAAAAGGACATTCTACTGAGCGAAGCAAAGTTATGATTCCTACTCTGTATCCTTTTCTTCAGCAATTTTAACATTCCCCCTCCAATGTTTTCTATAACCAAACCTCTATCATTTCGCAGATTGATGTCCAACAGGGAGATCTGCTTAGACCTCTCATCTTCAGCCTCAGCATTCAGAAAGTTCTTCACGACCTCAAATCCCCTTAATATCTGGTAACTCGATGTAGGTACTATAGGAGGCAAACCTGAAGTTGTGGAACGTGACCTACTGCTTTTAATACATTGCTTGAAGGAGCTGGGGTTGAAGGTGAACATGCCTAAGTGAGCGTTCTTCCCCTGTAATCCAGAGTCCCGTCTTCTGTTCCCTCACTTTGAAGACCTATAGTTCCTGGGCTCAAGGAGTTTAACGCTGACAAGTTTTTCCTCTTGGGGTCTCCTATCTTTTCTTCTGCTATCCCGGAAGCCATTGAGGCAAGGAGGCCACTCCGCCATTCAAGAGCATTGGAAAAATCTTTCGGCCCATGTTACGCTTGCAAAACTATTTTGCTGTGCCGAAGATTACATCTTACATACTGAGAACTTCCCAACATGGTTGCATGCCTGTTTGCGAATTCCATCGATGCATCTGCGGTTACATGGTGGAAGCCAACGGCCACCACGCATTGAGTTGCAGTCGTTGCGTGGCCAGATTCTCTCGTCACCACTCTCTGAACGATATCGTCCGCACAGCCCTCGTCTCGGTCAACGTACCCTGCGTAGTGTGTACTCGAGCCACCCGGTTTGGGTCACATGGATGGCAAGCATCCTGATGGCTTGATACTCGTCTCATGGCAAAATAGCAAATGCATGCTGAGGTACGCGACGTGCATGAGTACATTCGCACCATGTCATCTCAGCCGGAAAACACAGGTAGACGCTGCAGAGTCCGTTGCATTAAAAAAAGGAGTAAAGATTATAAGAAGAAGATTTAAGAAGTAAGATAAGCCCCTATTCTGGACAGCTACCTCTGGCAGTGGAGACCACGGAATGCTGGAGTGTGGAAGATAAGCGATTGTTGCACGATATCGGCCGTTGGTTAAGGTGAAGGGGTTGCGATCCACGTTCTGGGGTTTACCTAGTCCAAAGGTCGTCAATCGCCATACAACGCTGCAATGCTGCGAGTTTGATTGCGATTGAGCTATAAAAAGAATTAAGATTTATCCTCCATCTTTTTTGGTATAATATTATAGGATCTTTTTTTATCTTCGCATACCATTCGAGCCTTTTTTGCCCATCTTTTTCGGTTTAGTTAATTTTATTGTTGGTAAATATAACGATGTTGTCATTACCAACACCCAAACAGTATCAAAATACAGCCATAATCATTCAACACAGATTACTTATAACTTTTTATATGTTACTACAAGTTGGTCCTTGACTGCGATAATCTGGGGTAAGTGTTGAATGCAGTCTAAGATGGTTTCGAGCTTACCTGGTATTAAACTTAAACAACTTACCGGTTTCTACGCTGATACGTACCAGAACGCTAAATCACATGACGCGGCACATCTTTGCTGGTAGAGTATTGGATGGTAACTAGCCTCGGCCAGACCAGTCTGGAGACAATTTTACAACATCCAAAATTGCACCAGCCGGGAGTCAAACCCATGAAGACCCAGTTTTTAAGACCAAAGTACTCACCACAGGGCCAGGGAGGTCGTTAAAATCTAGAAGATCCCATACATTCAAGCATTACTCTAATTACCTAGCTAATGCCCAATTACCATAGTACGTAAAATGGCCCTGGTAATAATGGTAATTAGGATCATGGTAATTAGAATTGTTTAGTAATTAAATTTTTACTTGATAAGTACACAGTAATTTTTTTTAATGTGCTTTGTTAGAAAGTAAAACATATTTGAAATATATAAAAAATACAAACATATAAATGTGATAACTACTTACGGTATGGTGAGAGTCCTATGAATGAGCGATTAAAGTTGCCAAAATGAAATTTCCGTTGGAGAATGCCAAATATTTCAGTAACCCGACGACGTACACACCTCCATTCGACATGAATTTCTCAAGGCAACTGACTTTGTACGTTAGACGCGACGACGATGCGGATTGTATGGATATGTGGGTAGTTACAATAGTGTTTGCACAAGAGCACGGTAATGATTAAAAAGTCGTAGGACAGACTTTAAATACTAATAAAAAACTAATACTAAGACGTAACCTCACGCTACTGTTGTTATTTTAAAGATTAATTATTCATTATTGAAATATATTTTTTTGAGAATTTTTAATCGACTATGTTTTTAAATAAATAAGTTTGTTACATACAACATAAGCAGTGGGACAGTCATGGAAGTTAGAAAATGGAGGTTTAAATTTTTTTTTAAGCTTGATCTCACCTCTTTTATCTTCTTTTTCTTGATGGACGATATAGAGGACACTATCTAGTATCTACAAAAAAAGTCACATAAACCTGAGTTAGTTTTAACCTACGTTCTCCAGCCTGGGACATGCCTTAGCCAACATTTAGGAGAATTGCCCGGGTCTGAGGTATCAGTTCATTTTGGAAAAGGGGTCTCTTGCCCAAAATAGTTTGGGAATCCCTGGTGTAGACTGTAGCGGTTTTGGCCTCGGTACCCTATTCTGTAACTCAGTGCCTACGCTGCCTATCAAGAAAAGATAGCCATTGATAGCCAATACAAATAACATTTTCCAAGCAAACCTTCAATGAAAAAAATATATCTCTTTGCCTATCACTTTTTGATACGCACTGAGTTAAAGAATAGGGGGCTGGTCATAAAGATTTTAGACTTATTTCGTTATTTAATGACATAATAATAATTTCAATGTTTATATTTCAAAAATTCAAAATTCAAAATTGGAAATCATTTACCTATTTCATGTAGGCCAGTATGTAGGTACCACGATAGATGTTTTAGTTAAATCTGTCCCTGGCCTTTTGATTTTTGTCTGGCCATCCTAATAATAATCCTAATATAGTCGAAAGTTTTATTCTAATCTCCGTTTTCATTAACTTTCCCTAGAAAACGCACCAAGATTTTTTAAGCTTGTTATCTTTAATATAATAAAACTGTAATTAGGCATTAAATATATTTTTCGTACCACTTGCTCAAAAAAGTGACATTCTGTGCCACAAAAAGCGAACATAACAATAGTCATTTTTAATCTGTTAAAAACAGGGAAAGAAAATTGTACTGAATTTCATTCATCCTCTAGGGGGAGAATGTGATTTAAATTTGGAATACTTACCGAAATTTATACTGAACTACATCTGTGTTTACACCATTGAGTTTGTATATAAAGCATTATACATCTTTTTGAAAAAGGAATACGCATTTATTATGCAGTTATGATTATTAAATAAAATTACGAAAACCGACGAGGCCGTATGAGCTTGATGCCTTTGCTTTTCCGACAAAAAAATATTAGTCTAGGAATTTGCCGCGTTTTTGTTTTCTTCAAATATATAAGGTAAGGCGCATACATACAACTTTTACATCGACTAAACTGTTTAGTCGAGTTGTGTACTTTTCGTGAATTCCATACAATCAAAAGCAAATCGTAAGGCTTTTTGATTTTTTTGTCGAGCAACTATCGTGTTGATAGTTTGCGCACATTCTATGATCGCAGTAAATTTCCATAAACTTATGAAACACAACTAAGTAAATAGTTGTTCAACTAAAAGTTGTATGTTTGCGCTAGGCCTAAACGTTAAGTTTATTTTAATTTATTTTTATAAATAAGTTAATGTTCTAAAAATACGTTACGATGTTAAATCAAAGCGACAGTGACAGTGAATTGTCGGATTCCATCAGTGCAAATGGTCAGACGCAAGAACAGAGAAATACTCAAATCAACTCATCAACAATAAATGTACCAAACAAAAATGTAGCTCTATCAATAATTGGACCAATGTTTCGAATGTTAACTTTTACTTTTAATTGTCATTATTTTTAATAAATGCTTATCTCATATTATTATTGTGTTAATTTTTTCGCAAATGGTACGAAAAGTAGAGTATTTCCCTCGGCGATAAAGCTGTCTTAGTCTTGGGTGAACTTAAATCCCTCACTACACTCAGGACTCGTCTTAAATCCCTCGCTTCGCTCGTGATTTAAGTTTTTAACACCCTCGCTACGCTCGGGAGTAAACCTCGAGTCCTTCGTTACGCTCGCGATTTAAATCGTCACCCGCGACAGAAGACACTGCTTTATCCCCTTGGTTAATAATCTACTATTCAGCACCACCTAAGCAAAACAAATCAGATAAGCTAATTTTCACCAAGATTATCCTTAAGCGTTGTTAAGCTAGTTATCTTTAATAAGTATATAATTAAAACTGTAACTGGTCGAATTCTGTACATTAAATATATTTTGAAAATTGATTTTGTTTTAACGAACAGCTTAAGGAAACTTTAGGTAAGGGGTTTCCTTTGGAGGCTACTTACCTAACTTAAAAGACACATCTTACCATTACCGCAACTCAACGAGAGTTAAATTTTTACAAAATTAGATACAATTAATTAGTTGCTTCATTAAAAAACCTTCGTCATCTATTTCATCGTCGAAAAGTATTATATTAAATTGATTCAAATGTGTGTAATCTATTGTCTAGGCAAGCGCGCTCCATCGCAGGCTGTCTCCACTTAGGTAGGAACTGTCAGGTGATATCGCTAGTCTAGGTCCTTAAGATGCAATAATAGACCACGTGTAGTCTAAATTAATCGTGAATTCAAGTGCAAATAAAATTATGCATAGGTATAATTGATTTATTTACCCATTAAAAATTACGACAATACGACTAACGTCTAATTGGTCCAATTAATTCAACAAATAATTTATAGTATTGACTTTGTTATGTAAGATAAGTAAACAATGAGTTTTATTGTGTTTACTTGACTTCGCTACTTAAATGTTATCTTGAATGAATTTTACTAATTGAGTAAATGGGTACAAAATCCGTTACAAATCTTATGAGATAAGTTAAAAGACAAAATGTATATCATGGATAAATCAAACTCTTGGTACCTATTAAGTTTTCTTTTACACCATAATAATTCAAGGCCCTAGTACTAATTTCAAGCTTATTTAGAACTGGTACATCAAATTGCTCTACAAAATTTTCAACATAAAATCTTAGTAAAGAACTACCTTATCTACCTTAGTAAAGAACTACATTTTTTCTCTTTATTTTTTTTAATATTTTACATAATTTATATTAAAAAAAACTTCATTTCATAGGATTTCTTAATATTCTTTGGTAAACATTTGTTATTGCCCTTTTTCACAATGTCACAATGCCTCTTAATTTTTTCCTAACTAACAACTTTACGCTTGATCACGATTTTACCTTACAAAGCGCCATTTGAAAAAAATTTAAAGAAAAAAGTCGTACATGTTAGAGGCCGATTCCAAAAAAAGAACTAAACTAACTCTTTTTTTTACATTTTTTACCACACAAATTATTTTTATATTTCCCTTGTGCCATTGCCGATGGCCAACTCGCCTTTATTATGCTTTAACTTTTACACACGACTTCGCCTGAGTTAAGTTTATTAAAAACCCCCTGGAAACTCTGTTTTCCGTAAAAAAGGTAGCCTGTCTCTCGAGATCGTCAATTATAAATATCAATGCAAAAATTCGTTGCTCTATTGCTGCGTGATTCAAGGATGAATTAATAAACAAACACTTTCGTATCGCACTTCACACTTATTATAAAAGCGTTTGTATGTGTAGGTATACATAATTGTGTTTGTTACTCTTTCACGCAAAAACTGAACGGCTTTGGCTGAAATTTGGAATAGATATAAATTATACCCTGGATTAACACATAGGCTACATTTTATCCCGGGGAAGTAAATAGTTCCCACGGGAATTAAAAACCTTAATCCACGCGGACGAACTTGCGGCGATCATCTAGTATAAATATTAGTAGGTAGAGATTTCTTTGTGGTAAGGCGCGGTAAAGTCAGAATAACCAGACTTGAATCCATTTATAAAAAACGTCCTTTACTTAAGGTGGTAAAAGCATGCGACAGGCGATTTTCGGTGAGCTCTGTGAGGTTTACAAATTGAAAACTATAATTCCAATTTGAATAATTTCAATGCAATATGTAATTTGGGTATCTAAACTAAATTCGCTTAGAGATAGAAACACGATTGGAAAAAAAAATCTCGATAGAAAGTTTTCCCAAACTTTGATCCAATAATCTCCTTTTTTAGGTTTAAACCTTGTTTAAACAGAAACGGTAGGTTTTTTCCTGCTATTTTTTTTTATTTGTGTTGATATAAATAATTACTAAAAGCAGTGAGAAAAATTCTTTGATTATATATAAAGATCGATTATTCTGATCGACTTTGATCGTTATAGCCCCTTAAGGGGCTATAACGATCCTAAATTGTTTGGGTCGTACGAGTGGGATAGAGTTATATATTTTGCAGTGCTAGGAAAGAGATGGAAATTATGCATTCAGGGGTCGGGAATTGAAAAAAATCTTTAAAATTGATTTAAAAAATTATGGATGCCAATAATCAAAGAATTTTTCTCACCTCTTTCAGTAATTATTTATATCAACACAAATAAAAAAATAGCAGGAAAAAACCTACCGTTTCTGTTTAAACAAGGTTTAAACCTAAAAAAGGAGGTTATTGGATCAAAGTTTGGGAAAACTTTCTTTCGAGAATTTTTTTCCAATCGTGTTTCTATCTCTAAGCGAATTTAGTTAAGATACCCAAATTACATATTGCATTGAAATTATTCAAATTGGAATTATAGTTATCAATTTGTAAAACTCACAGAGCTCACCGAGAATTGCCTGTCGCATGCCTTCTAGCCACTTAATTGGCCCAACCAGGAAACTACCTGCAAAATATTCCAAGTGAATTTTATTTAGAGAGTACTAACCTAGGTAGTAACAATGACGAGAAAAAATGCGGCGATGTGTATGTAATTAATGAATGTCAACGACCTTATGAATGACCTTAAGCTGTTATTTATCTGAAGAACCCTAGAGCCTAGAGCCGCGTCTGGTTATCATTATGAATGTTTATTGCAGTGCAATATAGATTCTTTCTGTTTAACGCCAAATGCTTTATCTATGCTTTCTGAACCGCTGGTGGAATATTATCTTGTCATATATGCGCCACAAGTTGGCCTACTTGAAATAAAAATAATATTGTTTTTTTAATCGGGGTTTTTAGGTTATTTAAGTTAAGTACACATTTTATTTTTATATCGAGTCTGGGTTAACTTCCTATTTTAATAATAGTAAGTTAATAAGCTAAGGTTAATAAGTACTTAAGTATAACATATTAAATTATCTGAATAAAGGTTAATAACTAGTTAATAAGTAAGTTAACGAGTCTTTAGAAGCTCCAGCCATTGCCCTCATGCGTTGTAGGTATATTTGAAACACGTAGGTAGGTATTAAATTCATTTAACGCATGTGATATTAAACATGGCCGCCACAACGGCCGCCTACGAAACCAGTGCTATACGTAACCAGTTTCGTGCAAAGAATATTTTGTCTAGCTACGAAACCAGTTACGGACGAATATATATTTTTATTCTTTAAAAAAACATGTAATTGTAATTGTATCTTACCTAAATAAATAAAAAATTATACAAAAATTAATTACCACTTCAGATTAAAACTAATAAAAACATAATATTTTAAGTAGTTAACATTAACAACAACGTCCAAAGATTCCTAGAATTTTGTGATTAGGTAGTTTCCTAAGGCCCGCTTGCAGAGACGCCGAGTTAGTTAACCCAGTAATAAATTTGTAATTTTGACAGAAGTTGTATACGCAATCTGTCAAATCTGTCCTTTTAACCCAGAGTTAGGTGCTAACTCTGGGTTAAGACATTTCTGCAAGCGCGCCTAAGGAGATTAAATTAAATGAAAATCACGACAGCATTGCTTATAGGTACCTATTTCATTGTTACAGCGGCGATGGCAGCACTCCCAATGGCCCCTGGCTGCCTCATCGGAGGCTGGCTGATGGAGAAGTTCGGCAGACGAAACGCCCACTACATGGTCTGCGCCCCTTTCCTGCTCGGCTGGATACTCATCGCCTGCGCCAACAACCTGGCCCTTATCCTCCTCGGAAGATTCTTCACGGGCCTCTGCGTCGGCTTAATAGGACCTTTAGGACCCGTCTTTATCAGTGAAACAACGAGCCCTCAACTTAGGGGTATTTTCCTTGCTGCTATATCGTTAGCAATCGCTGTAGGCATTCTAGTAGCCCACTTAATAGGAACGTGGGTCCATTGGCAATGGACTGCTATAATCAGTTGTATATTCCCCATAATATCAGTAATTTTACTGAGCCTCATCCCGGAAAGTCCAACGTGGTTGATCAATAAAGGTCAAATAGAAGATGGAGTCAAAGCGTTCACATGGCTGCGTGGTTATGGTGACGAAGCGAAGATTGAATTAAAAGGGATCATAGACAAGAAGAAAGCTGCAGATAACGAACCGATACAGACTTTAAGGGAGAAGCTACGTAGTCTAAAATCTCCTGAGCTTATTAAACCTTTATTTATAATGATAGTATTCTTTGTAACGTGTCAGTTTTCTGGAGTGAACGCTGTAGCGTTTTATTCTATAGAGATTATTGAAAAAGCCGTCGGCAAAGGTGGTATTGACCATTACACAGCCATGTTTGTTATAGATTCATTAAGAACTGTCATGTCTGTTGTGGCTTGCGTTACATGTAAAAAGTATGGTAGAAGACCTTTGTGTATGATAAGTGGTGTTTTTACCGCTGTGTCAATGGTCGGTTTATCAATGTTCTTGTATTGGACGGATGGGCAACCTACTGACTTTTCATGGATTCCGTTATCTCTTTTGATGCTTTACATATGTGCCATTTCGATAGGTTTAGTTCCATTGCCATGGATGATGTGTGGTGAAGTATTCCCTACAAGAGTTAGAGGTTTGGGATCAGGAATAAGTTCTGCGACTACCTTTATATCGTTTTTCGTAGTTGTCAAAACAGCGCCTGGTATGATGTCAGATTTGGGCGAGGTGATGACCTTCCTAATCTACGGTATTATAGCACTAATCGGTACAGGTATCCTATATTTCATTTTACCAGAAACGAAAGGTAAAAGCTTACAAGAAATCGAAGACAAATTCAAAAGTAACAAAATAAGTATAGCTTAAATTGTAGGTGTTATGTTTAATTAGTTAGATACTATTATTTAATTGATAGTTAGGTATACTTAAGGAATTCCATTGAAAATTGTACTCGCTTAAAGCGTACATTATTTACTATCTGTGATATTGTAGTAAGTATATAAAAAGAATTAATAAAATATTATACATTATGTTAAAATATTATTATGATTGTGGTTACTTACTACCCACCCCATTTCCCTCCGAGAATTATTTATTTTTCTAAATAGACTGTTAATTTACAATCGGCTCGGTATCCAGTTGCTCACAAAATAGTGTAATAATTTACATTGTAAAAGCTCCAAAATAATATTATTGTTTTGAAAAGAGCACCTGCTGAGTTTCTTGTTGGCTCTTCTCAGCAGAATCTTTCCGAACCGAGCGGTGGTATAGTATTCAGTCTTGGCGAGTCCTAAGAGCTTGGCCCATGAAATAATTTTGAATTTGATTTAAGGATTGATTGAAGGAGTTCCTTGACGTTCATAATATTATATTATTGAGTTAAATACCTACAAACAAAGGTTCACTTCAGCACTGAATGATGGTATGAAAGCGGGGCACCTATTTTCCACATATTCAAATCCATTAAAACGTGTGAATTCTACTTTGCCATAAATCTTTGTGAATATTGTATTGTGAAAGAAAACACAAATCAACATAAATAAATTAAATTTATTATTTTAGCTTTACAACGAAATAATTTTTAAATTATAATGATTAAGTATTATAGTTAACAGCACTGGTTTTAGTATTTTAATAAATATTTAAATGCAAATCGGTACTAAACTATACAATACAATTAAGACAAAATTTAAGTAAAATCCGCTTGTAATTTACGTAATTCGGGTCTGCACAGACGATATACATTTTGAGGTATTATACGGCAATCAAAAAATCTTCAAAAATACTGCAATTTTTTTTGCGTTCCTATGTGATAAATACTATAATATAGTGTTCCATTTTCACGGATTAAAAAGTTGTGCCATCGATTGCTTGTCGTCTGTTCATCCTAATTGTTTATTAATAATACATTATACATATACACATAAAGCTATGGCACATTTTAATAATTACTAAAATTAAGTTTAAAATAATAAAATAAATTACGAATTTATGACTCTAATATAAATAAGTATTTGTCAGGGTACCTAATATGTTTATTAATAGAGAAGATTATGCAATTTTAGTATGAAAAATTATAAAAGCGGGATTTTCATTTTAATATAATTATTTTTGAGTTTAGGAATGATCTGATATCTGAATCACACGATGATCTTACATTTTGTTTTAAAAAGAGTAACTGTCGAGTTTGTTGCCGGCTGTTTTCAGCAGAATCTGTCTGAGTTTCAGCAGACTTGTCGTTGTTGAAATAAATAATATTGAATTTTAATAGGTATGAATATGAATATACTTAGGGTTGATTTCACCAACTGAAATTAAGTGTCATCCGAGCGTGATGTTTTAGCAGATTTTCAGTACAAAAACTGTCAGAACGCCCAATTTATTCGTCGGTTTAACATCACTCTACGTTGGTGGCAGGTAGGATCCTTCAAGCCCCATGTAGCCAATCTATGTTACTTTAGACCTCACAAAGCAAATATTATTTCGGTATTCCGAAACACAATATTTATCACGATTTCTGGGCATAATCGAAGTTCAATCGGTACATCTACTTCCGCGGTGGCTTCACCATTCTGGAGGCGGGCGGAGCAAACTTGGTGAACCCTTGCTGGTCGAAGACTGGCAGCAGGTCCCGCACCCTGGCGGAGACGGTGCCCCCCGTCACCCTGGAAGAAGAGGCTCTGTGAACAAGGAATTAGTGTGTTTCGTTAGGGTGCAAGTTGCAACTACTACAATGGGTGACGTCTATTGCTTTTGAAGTGGGTAAGTTTTATCAATACATCATGACTACATATTATTGAACAAAGTCCCCCGCCGCGTCTGTCTGCTCGAGATAAACTCAAAAAGTACGGATTTTCATGAGGTTTTCATAAATAGAAAGAGTGTTTCATGAGGAAGGTTTAGGTGTATACTTAATTTGTTAGGGTTTTGTGTAAATTGGTTGAAATATGACGATAATAATAATTGTTGGAAATGTGGGAAAAAGTCAAGCCGCCCATCGAAAACGCTGCATAATAGATAAACAATGGCGGAAATACTAAATTAAAAAAAGTACTACTAATTATATTTAAGTAGTACCTAAGGAGTAAGTTAGTACAAAAAATACACGCCGCGCAAGTGATCGCTAATGGGCATGGTGTGGGCAGACATACCCGTGCGAAGTCGGGTTGGGTTGCTAGTTTAACATAATATAACCGTGTCGTGTTAAACTTGACTAAATTAATGCTATTCCCCTCGACACTCCAATTAGGCGTAAGCTTGGGTTAGGATTTATAAGTGGATGTACGTCAACAGGGCAACCTAGTTCTTGATAGAGGATAAGAGCGAAAAAAGTTAATAGTAGATTTCGCCATTTTTCTCCTATCAAAATCTAATTTAATTGTTGAAGATAATAATTGATAATAACCACATTTCGTCAAAGTATCTGAGATTTTTATAATCATTGAAAATATTAGAATGTGCGAGAGAGAGGGATACAAAATGTAATAGTCCTCTGAACAGTTGGCCTATTGATAAGTAGGCGATGTTTACGTGACCGTATGTTAAGTGAAGTAATTAATTAACTATAGCTTGAAAAATGACACTTATACACATTGTAACGACCCTAGTCCTTCGTACTAGGAATTTTTCATGTTTGATAGTACTAAAAATTGTTGATTGAATTTTATCAAAATCGGTACAGTAGTTAAGTTACGAGATGTAGAGCTTTTCATTTTAGACAGTAGGGACTGGGGCATGATAAAAAGCTTTGGGAAACATAGCTCGCGTAAATCTATAATATGATACATCTTTCAGATGTTACGGCATCTAACGGACGTCTTCTGCAGCAGGATGTTGGTGCAGCAGATGTTGGTGCAGCAGATGTAGGTAGGTGCAACAGTTACCTGCTAGGTTTGATCAGCTTGGCGGCCTGTGCGGGGGTCGCGAGCTCGGTCGGGAAGAAGGTAGCCCCGTAGAAGTCCAGCCCGTTCTGCAGCAGGATGTTGGTGCAGCAGATGTGGTTGCAGCAGTTACCTGCTAGGTTTGATCAGCTTGGCGGCCTGTGCGGGGGTCGCGAGCTCGGTCGGGAAGAAGGTAGCCCCGTAGAAGTCCAGCCCGTTCTGCAGCAGGATGTTGGTGCAGCAGATGTGGTTGCAGCAGTTACCTGCTAGGTTTGATCAGCTTGGCGGCCTGTGCGGGGGTCGCGAGCTCGGTCGGGAAGAAGGTAGCCCCGTAGAAGTCCAGCCCGTTCTGCAGCAGGATGTTGGTGCAGCAGATGTGGTTGCAGCAGTTACCTGCTAGGTTTGATCAGCTTGGCGGCCTGTGCGGGGGTCGCGAGCTCGGTCGGGAAGAAGGTAGCCCCGTAGAAGTCCAGCCCGTTCTGCAGCAGGATGTTGGTGCAGCAGATGTGGTTGCAGCAGTTACCTGCTAGGTTTGATCAGCTTGGCGGCCTGTGCGGGGGTCGCGAGCTCGGTCGGGAAGAAGGTAGCCCCGTAGAAGTCCAGCCCGTTCTGCAGCAGGATGTTGGTGCAGCAGATGTGGTAGCAGCAGTTACCTGCTAGGTTTGATCAGCTTGGCGGCCTGTGCGGGGGTCGCGAGCTCGGTCGGGAAGAAGGTAGCCCCGTAGAAGTCCAGCCCGTTCTGCAGCAGGATGTTGGTGCAGCAGATGTGGTAGCAGCAGTTACCTGCTAGGTTTGATCAGCTTGGCGGCCTGTGCGGGGGTCGCGAGCTCGGTCGGGAAGAAGGTAGCCCCGTAGAAGTCCAGCCCGTTCTGCAGCAGGATGTTGGTGCAGCAGATGTGGTTGCAGCAGTTACCTGCTAGGTTTGATCAGCTTGGCGGCCTGTGCGGGGGTCGCGAGCTCGGTCGGGAAGAAGGTAGCCCCGTAGAAGTCCAGCCCGTTCTGCAGCAGGATGTTGGTGCAGCAGATGTGGTAGCAGCAGTTACCTGCTAGGTTTGATCAGCTTGGCGGCCTGTGCGGGGGTCGCGAGCTCGGTCGGGAAGAAGGTAGCCCCGTAGAAGTCCAGCCCGTTCTGCAGCAGGATGTTGGCCTCCTCGATATTGGCCAGCGTGATGCGGATGACGGTGGACGCCTCCTTGGGCACCATGCTGCTCACCAGCTCGCCGTCGATGCTGGCGATGGCGCGGGGCTGGCTCTTCTCCAGGGGTTTTGGGGTAGAGGTGCCTGGAACAGTATCCTATCAGTACAATTTTGCCCTAACTGGAGATTATAATAAATGGAAAGAAAATTTACACGTCTTTTAGACAACAGGCATGTTTATTTGTTTATTTACTAGCCAATGCCGATTATCGTCGCGTTGGTACAACGAGCTCAAAACGACGAGCTAAATTATTAAAAATGACGTAATGTTCTGTGAAACAGTGTCATAATAATTCATCACAATAACCATCAAAAACATAATTATCAGTACCATGGCACACACGCATTCATTGCTTGTTTTGAGCCCACTTTTGGAGCGGAACTTTGTTAGAATCTTCCTTACTCAGCAATAAAGTTCGAAGAGCTTAGGACTTTTTGCGTAAGAGAATACTCTTACTTAGTAAAAATTTCTCACCTTTACCTACCCATGCGAAAAATTACATCAATTCGTAGCTGCGTGTATGAAGGACAAACCAAAAAAAATACTAATAACGGTTCGGCTTCGACGTTTGAAGCCAGAAGCTCACCCGTGTTTCCCTCGCGCGGCGAGCCGGCGAAGTTGAGGCGCACCACCTCCACGATGGAGGTGAACTTGTAGAGGGCGTGGCGCACGTCCTCCTCGGGGATGTCGTCGGGGATGTCGTACACGTACACCGTGAACGTCTTCTGAAGCCAGAAGCTCACCCGTGTTTCCCTCGCGCGGCGAGCCGGCGAAGTTGAGGCGCACCACCTCCACGATGGAGGTGAACTTGTAGAGGGCGTGGCGCACGTCCTCCTCGGGGATGTCGTCGGGGATGTCGTACACGTACACCGTGAACGTCTTCTGAAGCCAGAAGCTCACCCGTGTTTCCCTCGCGCGGCGAGCCGGCGAAGTTGAGGCGCACCACCTCCACGATGGAGGTGAACTTGTAGAGGGCGTGGCGCACGTCCTCCTCGGGGATGTCGTCGGGGATGTCGTACACGTACACCGTGAACGTCTTCTGCGGCCGGCACGGGATGGCGATCTGCGAACACGGGAACAGCTTCTTAGCTTATACCCTTATGTTAATACTAGCTGTTGCCCTCGCGTCTTCGTCCGCGTGGAATTACGTTTTTTGAAAATCCCGTGGGAACTCCTGGTTTTATCGGGATAAAAGTAACCTGTAACACAGCACTCTGCAGGTCTGCAACCATGCCCATCAAAGAATGACGTTGATCCATTGAGCTAAAATACCAAGTTTCATATTCATAACTTGAAAAAATGGCGGACCATTTTACAAACTATAAACCATTATTTAACCCCTTTGGGACTTACAAAATGTGTGAAACACTTAATTCTTTAAAAATCAAGAGCCAAAATACCAAGTTTCTCATACATAAGTAGTTTGAAAAATAACTCGAAGAATAAAGGACTGTCATAAAAAATTTCATCCCCTATTTTTTGCCTTTGATGGTAGAATTTTCAAAAATTGTGAAATAAGCACTTCTTTATTTTTAATCAAGAGCCAAAATACCAAGTTTCATAGACATAACTTCAAAAATAAAGGACTATTATACAAACATTCAACCCTTATTCAACCCCTTTGGGGGTAGAAATTTCAAAAACTGTGAAAGACGTACTTCTTTGTTTATAATCGAAAGCCCAAGTACGAAGTTTCATAAATAAAACTTAAAAATGACGGGCTTTCATACAAACTATCAACCCCTATTTTACTCCTTCGGGGATAGAATTTTCAAAAAATGTAAAATACGTACTTCTTTTTTTTTATCAAGAGCCAAAATACCAAGTTTCGTGGATATAACTTGAAAAATTAAAGACTATCATACCTCAAGCCCTATTTAACCCTTTCGGGGGTAGAATTTTATAGAAAATTATATAATGTAGAAAATTCCTTATTTTTGACCGAGCGAAGCGAAGGTCTCTGAGTTTACTTGAGTGAATTTGCACGTCTTGTCCGTCCCTCCGTCCGTCTGTCCGTCCGTCCGTCCGTCTGTCGAAGCCTTATAACTTCTGAATTACTGAACGTAATTACTTCAAATTTAGATATAATATGTAAACCGATGGCCTCCAGCCGAAAATGGCTTAAAAAGTAATGAAAATCTTTACTTCAGGGGCGCTCTCATAGAAGCGAATGTGAAGTAAAATATTTTTTACATCGTAACATAGGATTACTGGGTGGAGCGGAGCATGAGCATTGGACATGATTTTCGTCTTGCTCATGTTCATTTTCAGGCCCATCTGTTGAGAAACCCTGCTGAGATCATTGAGCATTGTATACCCAGCATTGTATTGTTGTACCCAGTAATCGTTGAGAACTCTGCGCTCGAAATTGTAGACGAGTATATATACCTGGGACATACAGTCCAGCTAGGTAGGTCTAATTTCGAGGAAGAGATTAACCGCCGAATCCAACTCGGCTGGGCAGCGTTCGGGAAGCTCCGAGATGTCTTCTCGTCCAAAATCCCTCAGTGCCTGAAGACTCAAGTCTTCGAACAGTGCGTGTTGCCAGTGATGACTTACGGATCCGAGACATGGTCGCTAACTATGGGCCTCATAAGAAGGCATAGGGTCACCCAGCGAGCGATGGAGAGAGCTATGCTCGGTATATCCCTGCGAGATCAAATCAGAAATGAGGAGATTCGTAGGAGAACCAAAGTCACCGACATAGCTCAGCGTGTCGCGAAACTGAAGTGGAAATGGGCGGGGCACATAGTTCGAAGAGCTGATGGTCGTTGGGGTCCCAAGGTGTTGGAGTGGCGACCACGCACCGGGAAACGCAGTGTTGGCAGGCCCCCCACCAGGTGGACCGACGACATCAAACGAGTCGCAGGGAGCCGCTGGATTCAAGCGGCGCAAGACCGAAGCCTGTGGAAGTCCATGCAGGAGACCTTTGTCCAGCAGTGGACGTCTATAGGTTGATAAAGAAGAAGAAGAAGAACATAGGATTGCGGTGTATCATTTTAAAGATAACTTCAAACAGAGTACAAAAGTATTTTTTTTCCCTAAAATTGACGAATTGGAGGGCTTTCAAAGTGGAGTTTATATTTGACCTCAGAAGTCCTGATCAGTCGAAAGACCGAGCTTGAAAGTTTTGAATTATTTGCTTTATGTCATGTACTTGAACAACAAATACTAAAATTAGATAAATATAATAAGGAAACTAAATTATTTCATTTTTAATCAGCTGCAGTATTTGTAACAGAACTTCACAATGATGTCAATAGATGGCGCTCTCATCTCAACGCAGCTTTACGTAAACTATTATTTTGTATGACAAGTACTAATACATGTAATAACATATTAATCAATTAAAATTATTTTTTATAGTTAAATATCAAACATCAATAAAACTGAAGATGTGAACGTCGCGCTTGTATTTGCATGTTTTCTAATCGTGTCGATAGATGACGCTGTAAAACAATAATTTACACGACATCAACAATTATTATTGATGCCTGATTTCACAACCGTTCCCTAACCTTTACGGGCTACCTATGTTAAGTTAGGTGACACTTTCTGTCAACTTTGTTATTACGAACCTAAATAACGTAAAATGACATCGGGATGTTAGGATTTTATTTAGGGGCTACCTAGGTACGTAAAGAGACTTCTACTTAGGGGATGATTTAGGTATGGTTGGTGAAAACGGGCATAATAATAATGTCAATTTTGGTCGTCATGTATCGATTGAATGAATATATAATTATGGGAAACCGTTACCGCGAGGTCTCAGTTCGGGGCGAACCACTAGTTAATTTAAAGCCCAAATACCCAGTTTCATGGGATAACTTGAAAAATTACGGACTTTCATACAAACTTTAAACCCCCATGGGGGAAGAATTTCAAAAAATCCTTAAAATAAACACACTTTTACATTTATAATTTTAGTAAGGATTTAGCACTAGTTTTTAATTTGCTAAACATTCAAGTTCTAAGTACAATATTTTAAAATTACTAATAATATTAGTGCATTGGAAATAAAAATCTAGTATTTTTTAACAAATCTAAAAGATCCTTTTTGTGTAAATGCAGGTTTTTAGATGAATCCACAATAGAACTAAGTAAATCCTAGGAAGAAGCAAGAGCATAGACGAAGGACAGAACTAACACAAAATTGATGAGTATGAAATAACAAAATTATATTTCTCCGCAGGGGGGTGATTGAGGCATTATACGGGTCTGCCCGCGAAATTCAAATTTAATTTGGTTTTTCCCAATTTGTAAACTAATACGACAAAGCAGGCTTATGGCATTCTAATTGCGACGATGGCAGTATCATCTTCACAGGTTTATATAAAAGTTTATACTTGAAAGTGTCCAGTTTAAGAAATTAGTCCGAGTATCGAGTTTGACGTGAGTTACTCACAAATTAGTCGATATTCTGACTAATTTCTTACACTGGACACTTTCAAGTATAAACTTTTATATAAACCTGTGAAGATGATACTGCCATCGTCGCAAATAGAATGCCGCCTACTTTGTCGAATTAGTTTACAAATTGCGAAAAACCAATTGAATTTCGCGGGCAAACCCGTATAATCAACCACAAAAACATTACACCACACAAAAGTATAACACCACAAACGTTAGCATTATGAATCCGCGAGCGTTCTGCAGCCTGGCTGCAATACGATTAATTAAAATTAATTATTATCGTGAAACTGAAGTGGAAATGGGCGGAAGCACATAGTTCGAAGAGCTGATGGTCTTTGGGGTCCCAAGGTACTGAAGTGGCGACCCTGCACCGGGAAACGCAGTGTTAGTAGACCTCCCACTATAGGTGTACCGACGACATCAAACGAGTCGCAGGGAGCCGCTGGATTCAAGCGGCGCAAGACCGAAGCCTGTGGAGGCCCTTGAAGGCCGCCTTTGTCCAGCAATGGACGTCTATAGGTTGATAAAGAAGAAGAAGAAGAATTCCGCGTTACTACGCGGAATTCGCAGTTAAGAATTTTTGGCCTTTGGCTGTCGTGACCTTGCTGAGCCAACTCTGCCTGGCGAGAGGCGGCTCAAAGTTAAAGTGAACCCAAAGCCAAGCCAAGGAAAAGAAACATGAAAATACATTAAGTACTTAAGTTTTCAATTTTACCCTCGCCGAGCAACGTAGAACCGAGGAATAAAATGAGGAAAGCCCGGACAGAGGAAGATCGGCAAAACGGTTAAACGTTACTTGACGTTGGTGAAATTGGCTCTAATGCCTATTTTCACCAACCATACCTAAATCATCCCCTAAGTGGGAGTCTCTTCAGCCCCTAAATAGGCAGGCACAACCCAATGTCATTTCCACCTTTGTGTTCCCTAAAGGTTCGTGAAAACTAAACTGACCTAACTTAGGTAAGAAAAAACTAACGAAAAGGTCACCTAAATTAGATAGCCCGTAAAAATTAGTGAACGTTGGTTAAAACGGGCATAAGATTAAAAAAATTGTCAACCGTCGCGGGACGCCTGGCAGATGTGAAACATCGAAATTATATTGTACAGGTAATATCAAGCTTAGTACACTGCACACTCCTTATAAACTATCACTATCAGATATAATATTTTATTATTAAAATTATTTCTTTTAAGTAAGACACAGGTTACGTGTGCCGCAGTAAACAACACTGTTTCGTACTACTTACATACATACTACTACGGTCTGACCCGCCGCTATAGATGTTTCACATCGAAAATATTGCTTTTTACTTCAACAGACCTCTTATAATTTTCTGAGCCTGCTTTAAAGTTTTTTAATTTTTCCCTTAAAATTGACGAAATGGGGGGCTTTCAAAGTGGCGATTTTATACGCTCGCTTGAAGACGCTCTCTAGCAAAATCCGCTATGTATTTTCAAGCTGATTTTATTTTTTTATTTCACTTATATCCTGTACTTGAACAACAAATACTAAAATTATATTAATATTATAAAGAAACGAGATTATTTAATTAGAACCTCAGACTTACCTTCCTATAAAACCTCGACCCAGTGACCTTATGGAAGCCCTTCTTGAAGACCATCTGGTAGTCATCCACGCTGGAGAACTTGAAGAGTATCCCCGTCGCCGTCTTGGTGAGGGAGAAGCAGCCCTTGAATTCCATCTTCTCGCAGATGGTGGAGGCCTTCTCCATGCTGAGGCCGTGCGAGGGCGTCAGCAGGAAGGCGCCCTTGGTCAGGAAGTGCTCGGAGTCAGAGATGTCAGACTCGCTGTCGGCGCCCTTCATGAGCGTGTGGATCTGCTCCTTCCACATGTATGGCTCAGACATCTGCCGAAGGTTAGAAGGTCATGCTTTGTATGAGACTAGCCTAAGCTCAGGAGCAGTGACAGCTTAGTGGTTACTTATTTGCTACTCATCATCTACTACTGTACTACAGGAAGCAGTGATAGCCTAGTGGTTAAGACTGTGGTCTATTCGAGGGGGTCGCAGGTTCGATCCTGGGTTTTCTCTGACTTTTCGAAGTTAAGTGCGTTTAAGAAATTAAATATCACATGCTTTAACGGTGAAGGAAAACATCGTGAGGAAACCTGCACATCTGAGAGTTCTCTATAATGTTCTCGAAGGTGTGTGAAGTCCGCCAATTCGCATTGGGCCAGCGTGGTGGACTAGGGCCTATAACCGTTCTCTGAGAGGAGACCTCGCTCAGTAGTGAGCCGATGATGGGTTGATAATGATGATGATGATGATTTACTACCTACTCATCACTACTGATCGCAGGTCTCCTCTCAGAGAAGGATTATAGTCCATAGTCCACTACGCTGGCTCAATACAAATTGCCAGACTTCACACACCTTTGAGAACATTATGGAGAACTTTCAGGCGTACAGGCTTCCCCTTCACCGCCATTAGACCACAGTCTTAACTACTAGGCTATCACTGCTTCTACTCACTGATTACTACTGCGGGGGGGGGGGGGTCTTGGGTGTGATCCCGGGCACGCACCTCTAATTTTTCGGAGCTATGTGCGTTTTAAGCAATTCAATATCACATGCTACTACGGTGAAGGATACATCGTGAGGAGACCTGCACCCCTGAGATTGCCTGCCTGCAACCAAAGGTATTAGAAGTCTGCCAATTTGCACTGGGCCAGCGTGGTGGTGAGCCTTTATTGGGTTGATGGTGATGATGATGATGATGATGATGATGAAAAAAAAAATCAATGGCTACAACCATAAGTACCTACTCTATCTAACATTCACATATTATATTGTTAAAATACAATATAATAGAGTAGAAATGTTTTTTATTCAAATAAACTTTTTAACAAGTGCTTTTGAATCGTCGATGAGTCTACCACTGGTTCGGAATGCCCTTCCTGTCGAGAAGAACCAGCAAACTTGGCACAGGTTAAGAACTAATAGATAATAAACAGGTTATTATTGTTAGAGTCTGTTCAATAGGTAAGACATGGGTAAAGTGAAAAATAGGTTGTAGGCTGTAGCAACATTGTGAAAAAGTCATCGATAAATCAGTTTGATAATTTACCTAAAAATAAATCTGATAAAGGTGGAATAAATGGAAAACTCTTGACTCTCAAGGCTCACGACTTATTGAACAGACTGTATCCTTCAAGAGTACATAAGTACGACTGATATATTTTTTTTGAAACGGAAGTCTCTCATAAAACAATGGTACAATTAAACTCGGGAAGGGATCGGGATGTGCGTCGACCCGCGACCATCCCGGTAGTTACTGCCTTCAAATGTTACATTTATCAACTATTGTATTCCTATAGGACACTTTTGAAAGATATCGATTGATTAATGGGGTTTATTCAAGGCCCATAGCACATCTGAGAGTCTATTCTCTGTCTGTTCTTCATTTTTATTTATAGGCTAGGCATAGGTACATTTAAATATTTTCTTAATGACAAAGTTGAAAGTTGCATGGAAGCAATCGGCTTTGCATCCAACTGCCCAAAAAAAATGTTATTGCTATAGGTTTCTTTTTGTTCGATGACAAGCTAGTCCTTGACTGCGATCTCACCTGATGGTAAGTAACGATGCAGTCTAAGATGGTAGCGGGCTAACTTGGAAGGGGTATGGCAGTGAACATTCAACCCTTACCCCTAATAGGTTTCTACACGCCACCGTGCCGGAACGCTAAATCGCTTAGCGGCACGTCTTTGACGGTAGGGTAGGGTAATAAAAATAAAAATTACTTATGGAAAAATTAATTAAAAAATTACTACTAATTATATTTACAAAAAATACACGCCGTCCCAGTGATCGCTAATGGGCATGGTGCCCAACACTGGCGCTTTAGCTATAGGTACATAGGTAGGTAAGTAATACTAAATTATTGTAATATTTTGTTTGTAATGTTTGTTTGTTTCAAAAATAGCAACTGCTGAGTTTCTTGCCAGCTCTTCCCAGCAGAATTTACTTTCCGAACCGGTGGTAGAGCTTAATTTGTTATAAGAGCCACAGGTTGGCTTACATTTAATACATAATTTTGGATTTTAATAAAAAATACGTGGTACACAACATAATAAATTTGAAAGTAACCGCAGAGTTTCATGCTGGTTCTTTTCGTAAGAAGCGATATTCCGAACAGTGGTAGATCCAAGGCATTTAGTAAAATAAAAGAAGAAAAACTTTCTACTTCTTGCGCCTGTAATAAGTCGGTACTAAATTTGTTAACTAAAACAAATCACTTAAATAATTGCAGCCTGTTCTACTGTAGGCGGACGATTGATCGAAATTGCCATCAATTGACATCTTGTGGTCCCACGATCCCATAACACCATGTATGGTGGTGAGTGGGCAACTTAAAGTAATTTACTTATTACTCTAAATTGTATAAAAGGAATTAGATTCAATTACTTCTGAATTGGGCTCTGTTTTGTGGCTTTTTTATTGTTTGTACGTAAGACCAATTGGATTATTGGTAGAGTAATTCGCCATTTTAAGTTTTTCTGAGTGTTTTTAAATAAATTCTAAACCACAATTTATAATCAATAGTAAAATCTAAGAAACATTATTAAATAGCTGTTATCCGCGACTTCATCCGCGTGGGTTTAGGTTTCAATAAATGTTTTAACCGAAAGCCCAAATAAGTACTTCTATCATTTCCTGTTCCTGGTATAATTAAAAAATATTCTGTACCTAACCCGTTCTTTCACAAACATTTTAAACTGAACCACAAATTATTTTAATAGTAACTGAACGTCAAAAAGCTTTCATGCAAACTCATCCCCAAGTGGACGGCTGTCAATAAAAGAGGTTAGGCGTTTATAGATCATTCATTCAGTCAGTCAGGACGAGTTTTTTAATGTTAAGCACAGAAAAATTAAGTAGGTACAAGGACCATAAAAAGGACTCTTTATCAGAAAGGTCGTTTTAAATTACTATTGCCCGCGACGTCATGTGTGAATATTTGGGTTTTCATGCATCACATTGTGTGAGATATTTATGTTCTGCGCTTGAGCCATGAAAATAACACAAACACACAAAAAATACAGATAACACACTTTCGCATTTATAATAAATACCTACTTTCTTCTTCTATATCAACCGATAGACGTCCATTACTGGACAAAGGTCTCTTGCATGGACTTCTACAGACCTCGGTCTTACGCGCCTAAATCCAGCGGCTCCCTGCGACTCGTTTTATGTCGTCGGTCCACCTGGTGCTGGAAGCCGTGTTATAGCTATAAACCTAGGTTTATAGGTCTATATGCCGAAATATAGCTATACGAAAGCGATACATAGCTATCTTACTAGGAAAATAGCTATAATACGAACGCAATCTAGTAATATAGCTGTCTGACTAGACTAATCTAGTAAAATGGTTATAGTTCTAAGGTTCTAAAGTTAGTTTAGGTTGCGGTTCGACACGAACAGTTCCATTTGGTATAATCAGATATGCGTGCATATTTAACTTAGGTATATTGACCAAATAGAACCTATGTGCCTGACTATTCATGTCGAACCCCAACCTAACCTAACTTTAAATTTTGGCAAACATAGTACTTGTTAGGCAAGAGTCGGTGATCAGGTGCTTGGGAATAGCGTGAGCTGATGATCTGCAAACGCCTGAACAGATCTTCATAAATTAAAGCTAAGATCGATCTCGATCACGTCAGCTTTCAAACAGGAAAAATCGCATCAAATACGCCTCCTTTTTATCCCGGCTTAAAAACGAGTAACCAGTGGTGCAAATCAAAGAAAATGTATACTTGATATAACCATTTTACTAGATTAGTCTAGTCAGATAGCTATATTGCTAGATCGCATTCGTATTATAGCTAAGTTAAGACAATTCTCCTTTGCACTTTATATGTTGGGGAAAACAGTAAACGTGTCTGCGCTATTGACGATTTACCATGGCTATGTGGCTCCGCTATGGCACAAGGCACAAAAGAAATGCCTAAGGGCCATATTTAAATTAAAAACGACAGATAGTTGTAAGCCCCATTTTAAAGAATATAAAATTCTTACAAAGCCATGTCTGTATATTTATGAAACTATTATATTTGTTAAAAGTAATTTAAATTTAATTCAAAATCGCAACAGCAAAAGACATGCCATTGAGCTGCAACAGCCACCCAGTAGATGTGCCCATTTTACAAAAAGCTTCTTCTGCACTGGGCCTCGTATATATAATCACTTACCCAGAGAAATTATTGAAACACAGGAGATCCCTATGTTTAAAAAAAAGTTGAATTTTTTTTGATAGATAAGACATACAATCTGTGATTAACTTATGGTAAAATTTTAACTGTTGTAAATTACTTTTATACATTTTATACATTTGTACACCACACTTTGGTAGGATATGCGCATTCTAAATTGTATATTAATAATAATACCATGACTGTACCATATTCACAAATTAATAAATGAATTATGAATTATATTCCTAGAAAGATAGCTATAAACCTAGTTTTCTTACACACGGCTTCAACTATCTTACAGTACCCGGCGATATATATTGCACATCGGCCTTTGGAATAAAACGCTATTCTATTCTATTCACAGTTCGACTACATTTTTTTATATATGTTACGTGATGTGCTCGCCGATTGTGAAGAGATTTCAGTAATTACTACGTGAATTTCTGGCTAGCTTTCCTTGCAATAGAAAAATAGCGTTTTATTCCAAAGGCCGATGTGCAATATATATCGCCGGGTACTGTACTGCGACATAATATGCACGTATTTGATCGTAGTCTCTTAAGAGAGTGGCTTGCTGTCATCCGTGAAGAGTTCCATCTCCATTAATTATTATTTATCAGATCTTTATCAAAATTATTAGACAAAACATGCCTCATAGTATATAGTTTCAAATAAAAAAGTATTTATTAAAATTGGCTCTCTGACGGAGCTATGAAGTGAAATCGATAAAAAATTTCATGCCCTATTCCGGAGGAACCTTATTGTTTATCAGGGTATAAACTATCCTATATATTGATCCGGAGTATCAGCTACTGCTATGCCTTATTCAAATCCGTTGCGCGGATGCGCGGACACACAGACAGACAGACAGAAGGGCAGTCAGACAGACGAAAATTAAATAAAATCTGTTTTGGGCCCAGTATCTATAATAAAGTATCCCCCGGTTGAAAATTTCCAAATCAATAAATATGAAATGTACAGAAATTTTCTAATTACAGTTTAATTATAAGCAGGTATGCATAGATTTATTCTTATTTATGCAGCAGTGTTAGCCTAGGGTGTCACCGGCCTCGTTTTCATGGGTTCAGGGTTCGAATCGCTGGCACGATTTGGCACGTATCTCTTAACTTTTCGTGAGGAAACTTGCATGCCTGAGATTAAGCATATCAGCTAATGACCGATTTTTAAAAACTATTGGATAATGTTCGGTAGCAGGTAACTACTATTTTGAAAAAATAACTTAATTATTTCAGAAAAAAAAGGTTTGTTAGATAAAATTGCCATATCAATTTTATTTTACATTAAAACGCTCGACGTAGTCATGGCGTCGCTCGTGACGTCACCTCTATGTTTAAAGAATCGCGAGCTTATTGGAATTTCAAATCACCACCTCATAATGCAAAAGTGAACTTACCGAGACGGAACCCCTGGGCTTATCCTTCTTCTTGGAGCTGTCTCTGGTCTCTTCTGGCCGGTTCTCGGAGTCCGAAGCGCCTTCGACTAAGGACATCTTGCGTGTGAGCCGCGCTCGCGCCGCGCTGTCGTATACCCCCGCGAGTGCGTCGCTCGAGCGTGGAGACGCGCCTTAAGAACACGGCATGCCATGGAGGGGCGTGTTGTTTGTTAATTTGGTGCTCGGCTCAATTGTTGCTATTAGTATTATTGGCAATGTGTGATTTGCGAAAGAGATCATCATCATCGTCATCATCATCTCAGCCTGCGGACGTCCACTGCTGAACATAGGCCTTTCCCAAAGAACGCCACCACACCCGGTCCTCAGCTTTCCTCATCCAGCCACTTCCCGCCACCCGCGCTATATCGTCAGTCCAACGTGCTGGAGGGCGCCCCACACTACGCTTAGGTACTAGTTCGCGGTCTCCACTCTAGGACTTTTCGGCCCCAACGGCCATCGCTTCTGCGACAAGCATGGCCTGCCCACTGCCATTTCAGCTTGCTAATGGTTATAAGAGAATGAGCGGAAGCGATTCTTTTTCGTAAATAAGTTAGGTACTTAATCCTACTGCCCCTCTAGGCAAGTTACACTCGTTGTATCTAGATGGCGCTACAGCTGATCAAAGACAGAAGGGTCTTGATAATATTTCGCGGCATTTTGTATTTTAAATGTTTTTTTAGCATTTAAAACGCATAAATTATTCATTGTAGTGTCCACTGAAATGCACACTATAGTAAATTAGATAATTTAAGCGCCATCTAGTTTGCGATTTTGAAACTCGAACAAGGTACGTACCTTGTACGAGTCTAGAGTCTAGTTCGAGTCCTAGAGGGGCTGATATATTGTATTATAAATGCGAGTTTGTGATGATGATGATGGATGGATGGATGTTTGTAAGGTAGGTACACCTTCATGCCACAACGAATGAACCAATTTGGCTGAAATTTAGAATGGAGATAGCTAACAACAAAGGGTTCTCGGAGGATTTTTAAAAAACCTAACTCCACGCGGATGAAGTCGCGGGCAAGAGCTAGTAATATTATAAAAACGAAGTGTCTTTTTGTCATGTTTGTCTGTCTGTTACAATTTCAATACTTAAGATAGAGTTTTTTGACGTGATAAAGTCTTATATATCGATGAACACCGGCTGCACGCACGAAAAAGTGTCACGTTCCGCCTGAGCCTGCGCGTGCAAGCAAGAGCGCGGAACAAGCGATAGAGGCACGATCGGCCCAAGCGTTGGCTTGTGACTAGAGATAATTGTAATTTTCAATTAACTCCTTCTTTGTATTATACAAAACAATGATTAATTCAGTGATAATAATTCAATTCAATTAATAAAAGCATGCAATTTTTCATCAGTGTTTCTTTATGACGTTATCACGTAAAACTATCGTCCGTAAACCGACTTTACAGACAACCAATTTTTTTATTTGATACTTAAGATGGCTCTTAACTGTGATGTATAGCCCAATGCAATGGTTAAAGGTGCGGATTGAAAACTAAAAGGTCGCTGGTTCGAACCCCACCCGTTGCACTATTGTCGTAACGTACCCACTCCTAGCACAAGCTTTCCGCTTATTTGGAGGGGATAGGAGGATATTAGTCAACTTCTGCTTGGCAATAATTAGAATATTATATTTTTTTTAAAGTACAATTGACGTCGACCGATTTGAATGGCTTTTTTTATTCAAAAGCGAACGATAAATGAAAATCTGTTCAGCCTTTTGTGGATTATCAGCTCTTTTCTCAGTAGTTGTAGTGATTTCAGTCATAAAACGAATTTTGGCGTACAGTTTTAAAGGAAGGAATCACGCAGCTACAAATCAATTGATCTACCTACGTAAGTTTTTGCATGGGTATATTTAAGGAACTGGAGAGTGTATTGTTAGATACTTTTTGAACGACTTCAAAAAAAGGAGGAAATTCTCAATTCGACTGTTGGTTATTTTTTGTATGTTTGTTATGCGATTATTTCGCCAATTATATTAATGGATTTTGATAATTCTGTTTTTGTTTGGTAGAGCATACTTCAGTGGCGGTCCCATATAAATTTTAGCCCCCCAACTTCAACATAATACGTGTACGAATACGAATACAAATTTTTATAATATTAAGTTTATTATTATTAATCAGAACTTTTGAGGACCTTTTTTAGGTCCTGCAAAGATAGGGTTCCTGCGGATTTTTCAAAAACGTTGCGACATCCTCTTGGACTTACCTAGGGGATGTCGCGGCAAAAGCTAGTCTCTTCATAATTATCTCGATTATTATCATGATAATTAATATTCTCTGCTATCAGCTACTAATCAAACAGCTATAAACCTGTAAATGGTATTAACTTTACTTATCTGCATTTACGAATAGGTATATGATGAGAAGCATTGTACGTACGTTAAATTAGTAATAACTAATAAGTTGAAAAATTGGTTGATTGGTATACATTTAAAATACTAAACTTAACCAAGACCTGTGCATTGGCTGCATTATGAACTGTAGTCCTTGTATCTTCTTTGGTGCTTACAAAACGCAAAACAACCTTAATTTGGGAAAAATGAAAAATCTTTCTATAATTTTTCCAATGTAAGTAGGTAAGTACCATTTTAATTTTTATGAATTACTAGCTGACTAGCTGATGCCCGCAACTTCGTCCGCATGGATTTAGTTTTTAAAATCCCTCGGGAACTCTTTGATTTTCCGGGAGAAAAAGTAGCCTATGTCACTCTCCAGGTCGTCAACTATACCCATGCAAAAAATCACGTCGATCCGTAGCCCTGTTGCGGCGTGATTGAAGGACAAACCAACAAACCAACAAACAAACACACTTTCGCATTTATAATGTTAGTAAGGATTTTTTCGAGATGAATTATTTTTTGGACATTTTGAAATATTATTCATTATTTTTTCACTGTAAATTATAGTACAAGATCCCGAAGAAAGGTCGTCACACCCATCTGTTTACCAGATGAAAAGCATTTTTTTATCGAGTATTATCCATAAAAAAAGTAATCGCAATTATTGTATTGCTTATTAAAATATGGTCAAGGCTATTTTTAATTAAAATTTTTAAATTTTAAAGCCTGGCAATAGTAATACTTGAAAGATTTTTTCAAAGGCAATATTATACTATCGCATTTGCTATAAAATTTATTTTAAATAAATTTATATCAATTAGAAAACAAATCGGTACACGGTGCAATTTTTTGTGCCGAGTTACCTGTTTATATCTGCTTGCCGGGTAATAGAGAAATTTGCATGTTCCTTATGTTATACCTAACTTTAATTTCTTTTAAGTTCGTTCGGTAAACGCGAGTGAAACGTGGACAAAAATTTTAATCATATTTTTTTTTTAATAATAACAAACCTGAAGCATTCGATGGTTGCAGCTCCTCACTGACGGCATGGGCAGCCGACGAGGCAACGTCAAATTCAAATTCAAATTCAAATGTTTTATTTGCAAGATTGAGTACATAATATGATCTTATACAATTGTCTAAGCGCTTCAATCTGCCACATAGTATGCATGCATGCAAAAGAATAGTCATACAAAATTTAATACTTAAATCTATAATTTTTAAATTCAAACAATGTCATACTCATTCTAACTGTTATATAATGTCAGTTCTATTAATTTCAAAAAAAATTAAACAATGTCATTAATATTTTTGTCCTGAATAAATTCATCAACAGTATAGTAGCATTTGTTTAAAAGTATTTTGTATAGTTTTGATTTAAATCGATTAGCATTTAGGTTTTTTATACTGTCCGGTAACTTATTATAGAGGCGTACGGCCATGCAGTAAATATTTTTTTTAAATAAATTTATTCTTTGTCTTGGAATTATAAGTTTATTTTCATATCTGTTGGATCTTGTAATTGTGTCAGCTATGCGTGGAAAATAGTCCCTATGCTTATGAACAAAAACTGAGACTTCATATATGTAGAGACTTGGAAGAGGCAGTGTCTTGGTACTTTTAAAGAGTGGCCTACAAGATTCCAAAGGTGCGGCTCCGCAAACGGCTCGAATACATTTTTTTTGAATACGAAACACTTTTATCACATCAACAGAGTTGCCCCATAGGATTAATCCGTAACGTAAAAGAGAGGAAACATACCCGTGGTATGCGCAAAGAGCCGTCTCTTTTGATGTTACACTTTTAAGTTTGTATAGAGCGTACACAAATCGATCTAGTTTTTTACATAGAGAATCTATATGAATTTTCCAATTTAAAAACTTATCCATTGCTACACCAAGAAACACAGTATGGTCAACCTGTTCAATAGGTAAATTATTGCATGTAACTTTAATATTTATTGGAAAACTATTGTATGTTTGAAACTGTATATATTTAGTCTTACCAACATTTATACATAAATTGTTTTGGCTCATCCATTGAACAACTTTATTTAGGTTTTCATTGACTTCCTGTTCAAAAGTTTCCCTGTTTTTACATTGTATTATGAGAGTCGTGTCATCAGCAAATTGGATACAGTTACATTCGACTGAGTCAGGTAGGTCATTCGCATACAATAGAAATAACAGTGGTCCCAAGATACTTCCTTGTGGCACACCATACTTGTTTGTCCTAAAGTTTGATGTAAATGATCCCCTTGTATTGCCGCAGATTTTATTAATTTGAACACTCTGTTGTCTATTATTTAGGTAGCTATGAATCCATTGGTGAGCATTCCCTCTTATTCCATAATTCTGTAGTTTATTTAAAAGTATCCTGTGACAAACAAGATCGAATGCTTTAGACATGTCCAGGAAAATACAAGCTACTGGAGTTTTTCTATTTAGACTCTCTGTTATTTGCTTAGTAAGCGCAAAACAAGCTAATGACGTAGAACTATTTTTTAGAAATCCAAATTGTTGAGGTTTTAACAAGCTATATTTTGATACAAATTGATATATTCTTTTGTACATAACTTTTTCGAATATTTTTGATAGGATAGGTATGAGTGTAATTGGCCTATAGTTATTGAGTTCTTTTTTCGATCCTTTTTTGTGTACGGGTTTAACTACAGAGTATTTTAATCGGGACGGGAATTCACCTTGTGATATGGAGAGATTTATAATGTGACTCAGAGGACGTGATATATGTTTGGCGCAAAGTTTAACAGCTCTTGTATTTATTTCGTCATAACCTGTAGAGTTAGTGTTTTTTAATTCCATGATAATTTTATATATTTCACTGTCGTCAGTAGGGTAAACGTAAATGCTGTCTCTTATATTATCATTTTTACTGCTTAAGAGGGGTGAATTGCTCGTATTATTGGTAGTATTAGATAAATTTATAAAATACTCATTAAATTTTTCTGCTATATCATTTGCGTCATTATATTCAATACTGTTGATTTCAATACTATTAATTTCCTGGATTTTATCATTTTTTGCGGGTAGAGAATACTTTTTTATTACAGTCCAGGCTGCTCTACACTTATTTTTTGAACGTATGACGTATTTGGCATTAGCCAAGCTTTGTGCTTGGATAATGCATTTCTTAAATAATCTATTATAATTTATGTATTTATCCTTGTTTATTTTTTTATTACTAGAGTTTAGACGATATGATAGGTATAAAACTCTCTTTCTAATGCTGCACTTCTTTATACCTCTTGTGATCCAGGAGTTTATTTTATTATTTTCAAACACTTTAACTTTAATTAAAGGAAAACATAGTTTATAAAACAAAGTAAGTGTATCATGAAAAGAATCGAATGCACTATTTGTACCCGTCTCTTCAAATATATCGTTAAAAGTTAATGATTCAATGTACTCACAAAATTTTCTAATGTTATCTTTGCTGAAGTCACGTTTAAATTCAAACCAGTAAGGGAGGTTACTTTTATTTGAAATACTAATAGGAGTTTCGAAAGCTATCGATTGACAGGTTTCATGATCAGATAATCCCATATAATGAAGCTCAGCTGTTACATCTGGGATATTACTAGCAATTATATCTATACAGGATTTTTTCCTAGTGGGTCTTAAAATATGTTGATTCAAATTACAATTATTTAGTATCGATTGCAGTTCCTGTGACACTGAATTATTAGTGAGTAAATCAATATTCCAGTCGCCACAAAGGATAATGCGTTTTTTCTTTTTTCTAATTAAAATATTTGTCAAATTACTAAGATTTTGTAGAAATGCATTAACATTCGAGTTAGGTATTCTATATATACAAACAATGATAGCACTGATAGAGGTTATTTCGGTAGCACAGTATTCAAATACATATGGAATTGGTTTAACAGTCAAAGCTACGGGTTTATATTCAAAATTATTTTTTATAAGAATACAGCTCCCACCTCTTCGTTCCGAAAGCCTGGAGTAGGAGGCCACTAATTTATAATTCTTTAACTGAAGGTTTGATTCAGTGCCTTGTTTCATAAAAGTCTCTGTTAAGCAAATAATATCAATGTTACCTACTTTAGGTTTGAGATCTTCTATTGCAAGGTGAAACAGTTCTTGCTTATTCAAAATGCCTGCTATATTTTGATGTAATAAGGTAATGTTAGAAGAAGTTAGAGTATTATGCACGAAAAAATTGTTCTCTATTATTTTCAGTAGTTGGACCAGCTTTATTTTTATTAATTTTATTGAAAAAATTTGGTATTGTCTTTTGGATAAGCTTCACCTTAGAGTTTAAGGAATTCGATATTTTAGGTTTTTTTTCAAAATAATAAGGTATAGTGCCTTTTTTGACTCGGGTATAATATTTATTTGGCTCATAATTTGCATTATTCATAGTTTTTAATACGTTATTGATTATTAGGGGTGTCTTTTTGTTGTATTTTACTATGTAGAGTTTATAATATTCCAAATAATCAATCTCAATATTTATTTTAGAGGATAGCTGTTGGAAATTCTGTTGTAGAGTTTTAGGAGTGTTTGCATTATATTTATAGTTGTTTATCGTATTTATAAATTTGCAATTCATAAAATTTTGTGTCACTAGCTTAATGCTATTATTAAATAATTTCACATTTAAATAGGGGTTTTCTAAAACATTTAGCACAAAAACTTGACATTGTTTGAGTTTGTACAGGGCATTACTTAATTCTGATAGCATAGAATACGGATTTTTTTCGTTAGATCCTATTCCCAAAATAACAATATCATTATTATTCAGATTCTTAAGTAAGCCATCGCAGCTGCTGAGTACTTGTGCTGCAGTTGCCTGTGGTTTCACAAATGAGGAAACAGTGTATACATCATTCCATCGACTTTGGCGCTTTCTCGTGATTTCTCTTGATAATCCTCGTGCTATTTGATCGCCAAGTATTATTATCTTTGAAGGCTTAAGATTATTTTCAGTTGATGTTTGATTTATTAGTGTTTCTTGGGTGGGTTGATTTCCTTGTATATCTTGATTTTTCTTATTAGCAGGTTTTACCAATTTTGGTGATTTAATAGATACTAGTTTATTAGATATGACTTCCTTTCTTAGTATTATAGACTCTTTCGGTGTGGAGAAATTGGCTCTATCGACATTATCAGCGATTGGCGTAGAAAAAGTATTCAGGCTAGATTCAGGAACTCTCGCTGCTGGTGTTCTTGCAGGTGTAGTTTGTTTAGATTGTCTTTCCATTGACCTCAAAGGCGTAGAAGTTACAGAGGTCACGCCATCAGTTAGTAGTGCCTTAAACATTTTAATTTGTTTTACATTGTCTTCTAACATTTTTTGAAGATTTGAATTTTCTAGGTTGAGTCTCGCTATTTCATCATGAGCACTTTCTAATTGAGAAGACAATGCCTTTATTTCTTGTTTTAAGTCGTTAATGCGCGAATTATCTGCCGTGGATAGGTCCGGTAAACTACATGCGCTGATATCTTTTAAAGTTGAATGGTCTCCCAAAGAGCTATATGTTTCATTTCCTAGAGATCGGTTGTGTAAAATGGGTTTTAATATCTTGGGTAAGTTATCCATTTCCGGTTGGGTATGTTTTTTTAATGTTGTTTCCTGTGAATTTGACTTTAGGTTCTTGCATTCATTGCATTTCCATTTTGCCTTTGTATCTATTGACATTGTATTAAATCGTTTTTGAGTAACGCTGGCACATCTTAAGTCCAATAGGTTACTGCAATTAACACATTGTAAGTAATCTTTATTTTTTATCGTCAGAGTACATCCAGCACAGACAATTGTTCTTTTTGGCCTCGTAGACATTTTTAACTTTAATTTCAATGTCAAATAAGAAATAAAATTTGAAAAGCGATAGTTCGTGTCGGTCTCGATCTCGCGACTATTGAAATGGATACTGTCGTCCACGCCACTAGACCAGAATATCATTAACCATTATGACGAAAATATCGTTTAGGTTGTTAGTGGTTAGCGTAGGTACTAGTGTTTTGATTGATGGTAGCTTCAATACAGATGTGAGATGACAGTTTTTATTTTATGAAGGTGTTTACTGTACGGGTGTAAGCTTCTCGATCAGTGATTTTTACTAGATGGCGTTAGTGGTATATAAATCATTCTTGGATCATCATTAATAATAATGTTATACATCAATCTTCTAGATTTATAACCATATTTATTTATTTTATTTTGTTCCAGCGTGTAATTAATCAATATTACACACATAAGAAGCACTTTAATCGCATCACTTTTCCAATTTAGAAGATTGAACTTTCCGTTATTCAGTTTGAATTGTCTATTGTTATTGTCACTCGAATTTTTTGTGTTTATATCATAAAAGTTTGTTTACTGCACTTATATTTGTTAACTTTTATAACTACTATAGCACTTATTTTCACTTTTATTATTGTTAATTAGTTGAAATGTTTATATACGTTGTTTAAATTTACATAAACATCACATAGAATTGTCAATATTTAAAACACGGTTTTTACGTAAATTACTGCACAGTATTTATTGCTTTCATTTTTCCACTTGATTTGCATTACTATTAGTCCTTTAAACACTTATTTACACTTCTTATTCGGGAATTTCTATTTTTAAAACAAAAACTATCAAAGAGCTCGTGTTTACTTGGCGATGCTAGCGCCAATATGACCCTTGAGAACCCACTGCAGGCCAACATGTCTTGATATGCTTTTTCAATCGATCTAGAATCCCCTGCATTTCCTTTTGACACTTTTTGCATCGAGCCCAATATCCAGTGTTCTTAGTTTTGATACATTCAAAGTTCGACCAAACAGGGTCTCTGTTTCGCGGCATTGCTTGTGAGGAAACAATCAATATCGATTTTTATTTACAAAGCTCTAGTGACACAGGACCTTAGGAGTTTCTTCATATTCCTCTCTTCCACAACAAATTTTTGCCACAACATGCACAATTAAAAATGAATGACATTGACAGAACAGAATTTAAATAATATGGAACATGATGCAGGGAAATCCTCGCTATAGACAATCATTATGTGGTGCGCATTTCGATACACGCAGTCATTTACGACAAATTGAAGAGTTCAAAAGTATTCGTGATTTTATTTATCAAAGATAATAATTATTATCAAGATAATTATCATATTGATAATTGTCTTGACGTAGATAATTATCACTTCTAGCCAATCTCAATGGCGACTAGCCAATTACCGTGGAGATATTAAAATATATTGGACAAGAGTTTGCAATAAGAGCACTCGCTTATTCCATCATTAACATAATCCAAAACCGGGGAGGTATCAAGTACAGGACCGACAGCATACGTGCTCTCCGAGGCACAGGAGTGAATCTATCACTGACAATTACTCCCTAACTGGACTAAGACTAAGTGACCTTTTTAGTTTTTTGGTCTGATCCGAGACTATACGCTTCCAACCTAAGTATACCTATCAGGATCACCAACAATGTTTGGGGATCACGCATGGAGTGAAATTACCTACATAATATGTAGATACTAGGGATCCCTGGATTAGGGATTATGCGTAGAATATTACTCTCACTAACATAGAAGCTAAAAAACCCGGCGAAGTGCGAGTCGGACCCGCACACTAATGGTTCCGTACCATCGTACAAGATTTAACACCAGCTATTATTATGATCGAGCAAAAATAGAACTTAATAATGATAATTGTACTCTATTGTGTAGACCCGCTTTCATTTTTACCTTTTTTTAAATTATTTGTTGTAATAGCGTTATTAGAAATAGGTGTTTGTTTGACAAGTGTCGTAGGGAGCCGCTGGATGCACGCGGCGCAAGACCGAGGCCTGTGGAAGTTCATACAACAGACGTTTTTTCAACAGTCGACGTCTATCGGTTGATAACATAAGTGTCTTCCTATTAAGGTTCATGAGATACAACACGCTGACAGACCAACGGACGGACGGACAGCGGAGGCTTAGTAAAAGGATCCCGTTGGCATCCTTTGGATACGGAACCCTAAAAAAGTATACTAAAATGGAATGGAATATGGGATACTAAAACTAAATAGCCGGAAGCAGAAAATCTAAAAGACCTTTTTTGCATCTGGCTTATTACCTAGATTCCAAATAGATTAGATAAGATATATTAGATTATTCCAATCAGTCTGTATGATTCATTTACTTTAGGTCAGGGATTCCCAAACTAGTTTGAGCAAGAGTCCCCTTTTCCAAAATGAACTGATACCTCAGACCCCCATAGCCAAATTACTTTAAATATGCTATCTCTAGTTTTTTTCCTGTTGATTAAAATACTTACCAATTAAAAAACTTTGCAATGGTTAAGTGAGTAAACTTGACATAATTTTCTCATCAAATTAAATAAATACAAAATCCAGTAAAAAAAAAACTTGAGAGGTGTCAAGGGACACCCGGGTGGAACTAGTCCCTTTCGACTAATTTTAGTGAAGGAATTGTAATAAACTAGTGGTGTCATCTAGTATTAAATTGATTAACTACGATGAATTATTTTTAGTTTATTTCTATTGCACTGTTACAAAACCAAAGAGTTACTCTGGTGGAGTTACTGTTTTTTCACAGATGGCGTTATCCAATTTAAATACAATAAAAAATTAGGGAAAAATTCCACATTTAGAAATTATTTAAAATAAAATAGAAAATAGAAAATTCAGTCTGTCGAGCTGGGATTCGAACCATCGACGTTGAACTTATAGGCAACTGTCCTAACCACTAGGCCATGCAGACGCCTTGTTCTAAGGCGAACACACCGAACACAATGCAAAATTCACATTCAACAAAAAAGTGTCGGTTTCAAAAATGTGTCGAGGGTCGGTTTCCTTAATTTTTTCCGTCTAGCCCCCTTCCGTACCGCGCGATAAGGAACTACGTTCCAAAAATAGAAAATTCAGTAAATATCAAGTGTAATTAATTAATACAATTTACGTTAAAAGTACAATGATACTTCCTACTAAAATATTAGTCTTATAACAACTTGCTACACCACAACTTACACAGTATCTTGAAAGTGTCAAATAAGAACTTGTGTTAATACTTGTGTCAAATAAGAAATTGTGTTTATTTTACTCCTAGTGAGAAATAATCTAAAAATATAAAAATATAAAAATAAGATAGTTTAGGCAATAAGGAATCGGGAAGTGAAAGTTTTAGTTCACAAAGTTATAAAATGAATTTTGTATTTAATTTCAGTTTTCACTTTTTTTGTCTATGCTACAAATATGCGAAACGCATCGAAACGTCAAACAGTGCCCGCCATTGACCCGCCATTACACTACGTCAAATGTACTGACATTTGACGTAGTGTAATGCCAGGTCTATATAGTTCATCCGCTCAAATAGTTTGTAGTACAAATACACGGTATTTTAGAAACTATGTGAAAATAAATAAATACATTATTTAATCATTTAGTGCCATCATTTTTTTTTAGATTAATGAAAAACACAAAATCAAAATACTCGTAGTATTAGATATGAATCATCACTTTATATACATATACTATCATCATAATACAACACACAAACATTTAGCGTGACACACTAAAGTACACAGTGGGTCACATAAGTCGCGCCGCCTTCGGCATGTACCGGCGGTCGCTATGTGTCGGCTTTACAAAGGGCGCCAACCATTTGAGCGAACGAATTTACTGTCCTTACGACGTCACCACATCGTCTGACGTGAGCAATGGCCTTCTAGACGTGAGGCGTCTAGCGTTTTCGCGCGGAAATTTAAAAGGCAAACTTTAAATGCATTTTTTGGTACTTATCGATTGAATAAAATTTTAGTAAATTTTCTAGTAGTTTCTTATCACCTTAGAATAAAATTTAGACACTTTTCAAAAAAGAGTAAAATACCCCATTAATATGGGTCGAGTGTTAGACCTCGTCGATCCCCAAAATCAGTTTTCATTTATGTCGACCCCTGGGAAACCGAATTCGACCCCAAGGCCCAAGGGGTCGATATCGACCACTTTGGGAATCCCTGCTTTAGGTTTTCAAGGTAACGCAGCCATAAGAAATTAGAAATATGGAACAATTTTACTCAAATAGTAGGCTAGGTAGGCTTAAATGCCATAAAGACAAATAAATATTTGATAACAAAATAATAGGGTAGCAATCATTTTGAGTTATGTCGGAAAATATCAGGAATTGTTACAAAAAACAAAACAAAGTGTATTTTGCTGAATTTTTTAATAATTTAGCATGCGTCAGAAATATTAATTAGTATAGGTACGAGTGATTAGTATTTTTAATTAAAATCTAGTAGGGACTAGGTAAGTACCAGCCTACCTACTAATTAGTCTTTTGTTTGGTCTAGTTTTAGTTAGAGTTCTGGATTGGGCCAAAAGTATTATTATAAACATAAATAAAATTAAATTAACCAAATTGTATTATTATAAGTGTATTTGCAATTTATCGCTGGCATATCGATAAAAAAAAAAACAAAGATGGCGGCCATGCTCTCTCGCTAGTGGTTATAATGCATTGGTGCAGCAAGGAAGCTATAAATGCATTGAAGCAGCAAGGAAGCCATAATGGCATTGACGCAGCTAGGAAGCCATGAATGCGCATTGATGCAGCTAAGAAGCCATAAGTGCATTCAAAATTCAAATTCAAAATTATTTATTTCATGTAGGCCAACATGTGTCTCTTATGACACGTCAAGATTCTACCACCGGTTCGGAAAGCGGATTCTGCTGAGAAGAACCGGCAAGAAACTCAGCAGTTGCTCTTTTCAAAATTTTACAATATTAATAAGTAGCTATTACATTGTAATAAGTTTTTATACTATCTTGTGGGCAGCTGGATGCCAAGCTGATTTAACCCCTGCATCTGTTAGAATAGAATATGACGTTTCCACAAAACGTACTACAATTCAATTCATGTCAAAGACGGGCAGACAGAAAGTAGCCCCATTCCCGCCGGAGGCACCCGTTCACGAGCATGACGCATGATCCAGCCATTTGCTTCGCTCGACCATATTTGAGGGAACGTAACAACCCGCACCACACGATGATGCAGATAGGAAGCCATAAATGCATTGATGCGGCTAGGATGCCATAAATGCATTGACGCAGCTAGGAAGCCATAAATGCATTGAAGCAGCTAGGAAGCCATAAATGCATTGAAGCAGCTAGGAAGCCATGAATGCGTTGATGCAGCTAGGAAGCCATAAATGCATTGAAGCAGCTAGGAAGCCATAAATGCATTGATGCAGCTAGGAAGCCATAAATGCATTGATGCAGCTAGGAAGCCATAAATGCATTGATGCAGCTAGGAAGCCATAAATGCATTAATGCAGCTAGGAAGCCATGAATGCATTGATGCAGCTAGGAAGCCATTAATGCATTGCTGCAGCTAGGAAGCCATAAATGCATTGATGCAGCTAGGAAGCCATGAATGCATTGATGCAACTAGGAAGCCATAAATGCATTGAAGCAGCTAGGAAGCCATAAATGCATTGATGCAGCTAGGAAGATATAAATGCATTGAAACAGCTAGGAAGCCATAAATGCATTGATACAGCTTGGAAGCCATAAATGCATTGATGCAACTAGGAAGCCATAAATGCATTGAAGCAGCTAGGAAGCCATAAATGCATTGATGCAGCTAGGAAGATATAAATGCATTGAAACAGCTAGGAAGCCATAAATGCATTGATACAGCTTGGAAGCCATAAATGCATTGATGCAGCTAGGAAGCCATTAATGTATTGCTGCAGCTAGGAAGCCATAAATGCATTGATGCAGCTAGGAAGCCATGAATGCATTGATGCAACTAGGAAGCCATAAATGCATTGAAGCAGCTAGGAAGCCATAAATGCATTGATGCAGCTAGGAAGATATAAATGCATTGAAACAGCTAGGAAGCCATAAATGCATTGATACAGCTTGGAAGCCATAAATGCATTGATGCAGCTAGGAAGTCATAAATGGGTTGATGCAGCTAGGAAGCCATAAATTCACTGATGTGGCTAGGAAGCCATAAATGCATTGATGCAGCTAGGAAGCCATAAATGCACTGATGTGGCTAGAAAGCCATAAATGCATTGATGCAGCAAGGAAGCCATAAATGCATTGATGCAGCTAGGAAGCCATAAATGCATTGATGCAGCTAGGAAGCCATAAATGCATTGATGCAGCTAGGAAGCCATAAATGCATTGATGCACCTAGGAAGCCATAAATGCATTGATGCAGCTAGGAAGCCATAAATGCATTGATGCAGCTAGGAAGCCATAAATGCATTGATGCAGCTAGGAAGCCATAAATGCATTGATTCAGCTTGGAAGCCATAAATGCATTGATGCAACTAGGAAGCCATAAATGCATTGAAGCAGCTAGGAAGCCATAAATGCATTGATGCAGCTAGGAAGATATAAATGCATTGAAACAGCTAGGAAGCCATAAATGCATTGATACAGCTTGGAAGCCATAAATGCATTGATGCAGCTAGGAAGCCATGAATGCATTGATGCAGCTAGGAAGCCATTAATGTATTGCTGCAGCTAGGAAGCCATAAATGCATTGATGCAGCTAGGAAGCCATGAATGCATTGATGCAACTAGGAAGCCATAAATGCATTGAAGCAGCTAGGAAGCCATAAATGCATTGAAGCAACTAGGAAGCCATAAATGCATTGAAGCAGCTAGGAAGCCATAAATGCATTGATGCAGCTAGGAAGATATAAATGCATTGAAACAGCTAGGAAGCCATAAATGCATTGATACAGCTTGGAAGCCACAAATGCATTGATGCAGCTAGGAAGCCATTAATGTATTGCTGCAGCTAGGAAGCCATAAATGCATTGATGCAGCTAGGAAGCCATGAATGCATTGATGCAACTAGGAAGCCATAAATGCATTGAAGCAGCTAGGAAGCCATAAATGCATTGATGCAGCTAGGAAGATATAAATGCATTGAAACAGCTAGGAAGCCATAAATGCATTGATACAGCTTGGAAGCCATAAATGCATTGATGCAGCTAGGAAGTCATAAATGGGTTGATGCAGCTAGGAAGCCATAAATGCACTGATGTGGCTAGAAAGCCATAAATGCATTGATGCAGCAAGGAAGCCATAAATGCATTGATGCAGCTAGGAAGCCATAAATGCATTGATGCAGCTAGGAAGCCATAAATGCATTGATGCAGCTAGGAAGCCATAAATGCATTGATGCACCTAGGAAGCCATAAATGCATTGATGCAGCTAGGAAGCCATAAATGCATTGATGCAGCTAGGAAGCCATAAATGCATTGATGCAGCTAGGAAGCCATAAATGCATTGATACAGCTTGGAAGCCATAAATGCATTGATGCAACTAGGAAGCCATAAATGCATTGAAGCAGCTAGGAAGCCATAAATGCATTGATGCAGCTAGGAAGATATAAATGCATTGAAACAGCTAGGAAGCCATAAATGCATTGATACAGCTTGGAAGCCATAAATGCATTGATGCAGCTAGGAAGCCATCAATGCATTGATGCAGCTAGGAAGCCATTAATGTATTGCTGCAGCTAGGAAGCCATAAATGCATTGATGCAGCTAGGAAGCCATGAATGCATTGATGCAACTAGGAAGCCATAAATGCATTGAAGCAGCTAGGAAGCCATAAATGCATTGATGCAGCTAGGAAGATATAAATGCATTTAAACAGCTAGGAAGCCATAAATGCATTGATACAGCTTGGAAGCCATAAATGCATTGATGCAGCTAGGAAGTCATAAATGGGTTGATGCAGCTAGGAAGCCATAAATTCACTGATGTGGCTAGGAAGCCATAAATGCATTGATGCAGCTAGGAAGCCATAAATGCACTGATCTGGCTAGAAAGCCATAAATGCATTGATGCAGCAAGGAAGCCATAAATGCATTGATGCAGCTAGGAAGCCATAAATGCATTGATGCAGCTAGGAAGCCATAAATGCATTGATGCAGCTAGGAAGCCATAAATGCATTGATGCACCTAGGAAGCCATAAATGCATTGATGCAGCTAGGAAGCCATAAATGCATTGATGCAGCTAGGAAGCCATAAATGCATCGATGCAGCTTGGAAGCCATAAATGCATTGATGCAGCTAGGAAGCCATAAATGCATTGATGCAGCTAGGAAGCCATAAATGCATTGATGCAGCTAGGAAGCCATAAATGCATTGATGCAGCTTGGAAGCCATAAATGCATTGATGGAGCTAAAAAGCCATAAATGTATTGATGCAGCTAGGAAGCCATAAATTCAGCCGATCAGAGGTGGTTGCGATCGTCACATTGCTTGATGATCCAATCGTTTTTAGACAATCCCAAAGTAGGTGAGATGGCAGAAACAAAAAGTTCTCGTTACAAGTTTGACGTGTGTATCTGTGTGTCTGTCTGTCTCTGTTTGCTCGTAGCTCCATAATAAATGGACCGATTTTGATGAGGTTTTTTCTGTTTGAAAGCTGTGTGTATCTGTGTATATGCGTGTCTGTCTGTTCCCTCGTAGCTCCTCAACGAATGGACCGATTTTGATGCGGTTTTTTCCGTTTGAAAGCTAACGTAACCGAGGTGGATCTTAGCTATAAGTTACGAAGATCTGCTCAGGCGTTTGAAGATCATCAGATCATTCCCTATTTGATTATGAGGTCTTACAAAGTTTCACTGGTGCAATTGATTTGTGGTGTACCTACTGATACTTAAAGGAATATTTCCAAGGCATGGTAACCTTGAGCTGATGCTGCGTCATCGGCTCAAGGTAAGCAATCAGTCCTGGTTGATCAGCAACCAACCAACAACCATCAATTAATGATGGAGCAGCAACCTGGGTAACAGGATGTCAGGTATAGCGTACAGTAGGTACCCGGTAGCGTTTTATTCCAAAGGCCGATGTGCAATATATATATTGCACATCGGCCTTTGGAATAAAACGCTATTTCTGTTCTATTGCAAGGAAAGCTAGCCAGAAATTCACGTAGTAATTACTGAAATCTCTTCACAATCGGCGAGCACATCACGTAACATATACTTGATGTGCAATATATTAATACGTAGATTCACATATCGCGGGTGTTTTAAAACTTCAATTTACACTTGTTGGCCATGGAGGTCAATCTCAACGAAGGCCTATAGCCAATAAACAGGAGATAATGCAGCCGCCTACTGATAAGTGATAACTCGGTATCAACAGATTGCCAATCAAAAATGATAAAACATTAGACGTTATTTTTATTTAACATTTACTTAGGTACTTAGGGCTGAGCGCAGCAAATGACGATGTAACTCGACTTGTGAAACGAAATAGAAATATAAAATGGCAGTTACGGAGAAAATCTCTCCTTTTATTAAGCAGGTCAGTCGTATTTTTTAATTCATTCATTTAAATTTTAAGAGGCATCCCTCTCTCTCGCACATTCTAATGATTGTAAATATCCAGTAAATATCTCAGATATTTTTGACAAAATGTTAGTCCAGTAAAAAGTTAAATGAAACCATGATCTGACCAGTTTTGGCGCGATGAGTAAAAATGTGTTCATTAATACTTAAATAATGATATTATGAAAGAAATTTTGATTTAAATTTAGGGGAAAGGGATGAAAAAAATAAAAAAAGGGTTGAAAAATGCCTTTTTTTAAAATAACTTAATAACGGTAGGAAATAGAAAAAAAGTTTCAAGTAAAAGTTGTAGAGAAAAAAATTCTACACAAAAAAGTTACTCTTCATTTTTTTGTTATCTGCTTTAGTTTAGCTGCAAAAAATAAAAATTAAATTTGCTTTAATTAATTATCTTCTTCTTCTTCTTTATCAACCTATAGACGTCCACTGCTGGACAAAGGTCTCCTGCATGGACTTCCACAGGCTTCGGTCTTGCGCCGCTTGAATCCAGCGGCTCCCTGTGACTCGTTTGATGTCGTCGGTCCACCTGGTGGGGGTCTGCCAACACTGCGTTTCCCGGTGTGGGGTCGCCACTCCAACACCTTGGGACCCCAACGACCATCAGCTCTTCGAACTATGTGCCCCGCCCATTTCCACTTCAGTTTCGCGACACGCTGAGCTATGTCGGTGATTTTGGTTCTCCTACGAATCTCCTCATTTCTGATTTGATCTCGCAGGGATATACCGAGCATAGCTCTCTCCATCGCTCGCTGAGTGACCCTGAGCCTTCTTATGAGGCCCATAGTTAGCGACCATGTCTCAATTAATTATAAAGATGTATAAAGGCGGGAAACATAGTGCCTATCTCAATTAATTAAGCTTTGAATAACGGTAGTACAGTCAAATTAATAAGGTATTTTTTCGAAATAGAAGATACTTCCTAACATCATCCAACAGTTTTCAAAATCGGTCATCGTAGCTATTAAAACTCTAACCTGCGTGATGTCAGATTTCAGATTGAAACTTTTTCGCTTTCTATATTAAAAAGTTAGACTTTAGACTGTTTGACTTTAATTTGATTTAACGAATTTAAAAAAAGGAGGAGGTTCTCAATTCGTCGGAATCCTTTTTTTTGTGTATGTTCACCGATTACTCGAAGACGCCTAAACCGATTTGCAAAATTCTTTTTTTTGTTTCAAAGATATACTTCCCAGGTGGTCCCATTTAAATTTTATCGAAATCGGTCGAGCGCTTTTTACAATAACAACAATAAATTATATACTTTGTAGTGGCGCGGGCGTTTGAAGTCGGTTTTTTAAAAAGTATTTTTTAGTATAGATTATAGCGGCAGTGATCGGCCTAATTTAAGGCCTATATTTTACCAATATAGGCCTAAAATTATACGCATAATATTGTGACTGGCAACTACGGAACCCTACACTGCGCGTGGCCCGACACGCAATTGGCCATTTATTATACATTACAAATAAAACTAAAAACATACTAGTTTCCAGAGCATACAAACAGAATTCGATAACACAATCAAATAAGAATCAAACTTCGTTTGTGTGGGGCTCGCTCGCTGAGTCTTCTATTGCAAACTTCAAAAATCTAGATACTCTGATACATAAATATAGGCCAATTATTTATACCTTTCATCCCATTTTTCATGACAACGGAGATTGGGAAAAAATTTGTTAGTTAACAATTGAATAATTTTTTGAAAAATGGTGGTTAAACTTTAGTTTCTTCAGGGCTCGATTCTTTCAAGTGTTAAGAAGATACTAGAATTTTTTCAAATTTTTAAAATCACATCTTATGTTATAAAAAAAATATTTTTATTGCTGAACTTTCTTTAGCGGGGGCGCGCGCATGCCGTAACAGCCGCGCGGAGCCCTATTTTCAACGTCAAATTAAAATTATAAATAATGGAGATAGAATCCCGGGAGTTGGGACTTTTTATTGGAAATTTCCTCCTCTTAACGAGCTTTTTTCAAAATTGCTTAAATGTTAATATTTTTCGAGTTATTAACAAAAAACGAAATATCATTTTTTTTTTCATCTTATTTTGTTAATAACAATTGCAATTTTTTACCTGCACCAAAATCCTTCAAAAACATTTTTTTAGAGGTGATTCCGAATCGAATGAGCCATCGCTCATATTTTTAGGACCTTTATCTCTATTTTTCACGTTTTTGAACTTGTTGACTAGACTAATACGTAGGTATGTATTTACGAATTCAAATAAATATTGACGAATTTCAAAACATAACATTGACATAACATTTGACGACCTCCCTGGCTCAGTGGTGAGCTCTGTTGTCTTATAACTGGGAGGTCTCGGGTTCGATTCCCGGCGGGGTCAATTTTGGAATTTATAATTTCTGAATTGTCTCTGGTCTGGTCTGGCGGGAGGCTTTGGCCGTGGCTAGTTACCACCCTACTGTCAAAGACGTGCCGCCAAGCGATTTAGCGTTCCGGCACGATGGCGTGTAGAAACCAATTAGGGGTATGGGTTGAATATTCACTGCCATATACCCCTTCGAAGTTAGCCCGCTACCATCTTAGACTGCATCGTCACTTACCATCAGATGAGATCGCAGTCAAGGACTAGCTTGTCATCGAATAAAAAAAACACTTCGGCGATGAAACTTGACAACATAATAGTGATGTCAATAAAGAGAACAATTAGTTCAGTTTTTACACTTTTTTGCCAAGTTGTACGAAATTAAAAATCACAGCAGTGTGAATTTGCAGTACGCATGAGGCGTAATATAAAATTCGATCCGTAGTCAACCCAAGTCAGTTGACTTGTATTAGAAAAATACCTGAAAAATACGGAGGTATGACAAAATACGAATTTCATACCATATCAAAATACTTTAAGTATATAATAATAATAATAATAATAAAACATTTATTCAGCAAGCATACAACACAAATTTAAAAAAAAACTTATAGTTAAACAAACAAGAAAGGCCCCTTAAGCTTTCGAAAGAACCGAAAAAGAGAAACCCAATAATCGGCTCTCTGGAAAACTAGGAATCGGCTCTCTGGAATGTTATGTTTTGTAAAAATATGAGACGTGTCCATGCTTAAAACTAAGTATAAAAAGTCATGCGTTTCATCAAACTATTGTCAGGTTTTGTGCTGTGCAACTCAATCATATTTTTGTATCAGAGTATCTAGATTTTTGAAGTTTGCAATAGAAGACTCAGCGAGCGAGCCCCACACAAACGAAGTTTGATTCTTATTTGATAATGTTATCGAATTCTGTTTGTATGCTCTGGAAACTAGTATGTTTGTAGTTTTATTTGTAACTAGCTGATGCCCGCGACTTCGTCCGCGTGGATAGAATTTTCTTTGCTATAAACCTCACGGAGCCCGAGACCTTTCCAACGAATGCAAAACCGTGGAAATCGGTTCGTGCGTTCTGGAGTTATAGCGTCAGGAAGGAAAACCCGACTTATTTTTATATAGTAGATGTAAAATGGCCAATTGCGTGTCGGGCCACGCGCAGTGTAGGGTTCCGTAGTTGCCAGTCACAATATTATGCGTATAATTTTAGGCCTATATTGTACACACTTCTAAGTAGAAGTGTGTAAAATATAGGCCTAAAATTAGGCCGATCACTGCCGCTATAATCCGCACTACAAAAAATATAATTTATTGTTGTTATTGTAAAAAGCGCTCGACCGATTTCGATAAAATTTAAATGGGACCACCTGGGAAGTATACCCTTTGAAACAAAAAAGAACTTTGCAAATCGGTTCAGGCGTCTTCGAGTAATCGGTGAACATACACAAAAAAAAGGATTCCGACGAATTGAAAACCTCCTCCTTTTTAGGGTTCCGTAGTAAACAAGGAACCCTTATAGTTTCGCCATGTCCGTCCGTCTGTCTGTCTGTCTGTCTGTCTGTCTGTCTGTCTGTCTGTTTGTCTGCCTGTCCGCGGTTTAGCTCAGAGACTATTGGTACTAGAAATCTGTAATTTGGCAAGGATATAAATATCAATCACGCCGACAAAGTGGTGAAATAAAATTGTGAAAAATAATTTTTTTTAGGGTACCTCCCCTACATGTAAAGTGGGGATGAATTTTTTTTTCTCGTCTATCCCATAGTGTGGGGTGTCATTGAATAGGTCTTTCAAAAATATTGTGGGTATGGGAACACCATTTTTCAATTCAGGGATCCGTTTGTAAAATATGATATTTTAAAGTGCTAAATTTTATTAGAGTCAAGTGTCCCCACCCTCTGCCAGCTAAATGGTTGTATAAAGAATACAAGAAAAAATTCACAGCAGTAGTATATATAATGAATTTTAAAGGAAAACTATCACGGCTAAGTAGGGTTCATTAGTTAAAGAGTTATATCTGTTTTGTCTAAGTTAGGTATTACACGTAGTGTATGTTGCATATTTTGTAATATATTATAGTATTTAAACCATGGAACTCAAAATGTATTCAATATTCATAAATAAAATAAAATCACTATCCTAGGTCAGCAATAATATTTGAGATTATATTAATTTTTAGTGTAGGGTTCCGTAGTTGAAAGCAACTACGGAACCCTACACTGCGCGTGGCCCGACACGCACTTGGCCGGATTTTTTTTAAATTCGTTAAAAACAAATTAAAGTCAAACAGTCTAAAGTCTAACTTTTTAATATAGAAAGCGAAAAAGTTTCAATCTGAAATCTGACATCACGCAGGTTAGAGTTTTAATAGCTACGATGACCGATTTTGAAAACTGTTGGATGATGTTCGGAAGTATCTTCTATTTCGAAAAAATACCTTATTAATTTGACTGTACTACCGTTATTCAAAGCTTAATTAATTGAGACAGGCACTATGTTTCCCGCCTTTATACATCTTTATAATTAATTGACACATGGTCGCTAACTATGGGCCTCATAAGAAGGCTCAGGGTCACTCAGAGAGCGATGGAGAGAGCTATATGCTCGGTATATCCCTGCGAGATCAAATCAGAAATGAGGAGATTCGTAGGAGAACCAAAGTCACCGACATAGCTCAGCGTGTCGCGAAACTGAAGTGGAAATGGGCGGTGCACATAGTTCGAAGAGCTGATGGTCGTTGGGGTCCCAAGGTGTTGGAGTGGCGACCCCGCACCGGGAAACGCAGTGTTGGCAGACCCCCCACCAGGTGGACCGACGACATCAAACGAGTCGCAGGGAGCCGCTGGATTCAAGCGGCGCAAGACCGAAGCCTGTGGAAGTCCATGCAGGAGACCTTTGTCCAGCAGTGGACGTCTATAGGTTGATAAAGAAGAAGAAGAAGATAATTTATTAAAGCAAATTTAATTTTTATTTTTTGCAGCTAAACTAAAGCAGATAACAAAAAAATGAAAAGGAACTTTTTTGTGTAGAATTTTTTTCTCTACAACTTTTACTTGAAACTTTTTTTTCTATTTCCTACCGTTATTAAGTTATTTAAAAAAAAGGCATTTTTCAACCCTTTTTTTATTTTTTTCATCCCTTTCCCCTAAATTTAAATCAAAATTTCTTTCATAATATCATTATTTAAGTATTAATGAACACATTTTTACTCATTGCGCCAAAACTGGTCAGATCATGGTTTCATTTAACTTTTTACTGGACTATGTGGTCGATTATTATTTTCTTCGACATTTAAATGCCGTCATTTCCGTCATTTAAAATATCCGTATATTTTAGACATATTTGTATTATTATATACTTAGCTAGGTTTTGATAGAGAATAAGAGCGATCGCCCTTTTTCTCTATCAAAATCTTCTATATCTAAAATATACGTAATTTAACTGTCGAAGATAATAATAAATTGACCATATATTTTTGCCAAAAGTATATGAGATTATTATAATCATTGAAAATATTAGAATGTGCGAGAGAGAGGGATGCGAAATGTAATAGTCATCTTAAATCAATCTGAACCCATCGTCAAGGCAAAAAATTTGTAAACTGGTCTCTTATATTAATAAGGCACTCGTTATGTGGCTTCCATCTTACATTGTATCGTCACTTACCACCAGGTGAGATCACAGTCAAGGGCGAACTTATACTTGTTTGAATTTTTTCAGTGCTTCGTAACTGCCACGTTGAGTTTCAATATAATCAGTTTCGGGTGCGTGATTGGTTTCCCGGCGATCCTCTTACCTCAACTGAAAAAAGACTCACCAGTGCAACTCACTAAAGAACAGGAGTCATGGATTGGTAAGAATCTGATTGATTTTTATTAGCTCGCTTCTTTCATTCATCATCATCGTTATCATCAGCAACCCATCAACGGCTCACTACTGAGCGCAGATCTCCTCTCAGAGAAGGTTTACAGGCTATAGTCTAACACGTTGGCCCAGTGTGAATTGGTAGACTTCACACACCTTTGAGAAAAGTATGGAGACCTCTCAGGCGCGCAGGAAAAGTCAGAGGTGTGTGCCCGGGATCGAATCTGCGACCCCCTTAGTAAGAGACCGCAGTCCTAACCACTATGCTATCACTACTGCTTTGCTGGTTGTACTTATTCGAGACAGTAACGGGCTATTAACTTGGAAGGGGTATGGCAGTGAACATTCAACCCATAACCCTAATCGGTTTCTACTCGCCATCGTATCGGAACGCTAAATCGCTTGGCGGCACGGCACATCTTTGATGGTAGGGTGGTAACTAGCCACGGCCAAAGCCTCCCACCAGACCCGAATAGAGACAATTCAGGAATCATAAAGCCCCAAATTGCCCCCGCCGGGAATCGAACCCGAGACCTCCTAGTTATAAGAACACAGCGCTCACCACTGCGCCAGGGAAGTCGTCAAAACCTAATAATCGACACTGTCGTAGAACAAAGTTGCTTCTACAAAATTGCTACTTTACAGGAGAGTAGTTAAAAGTTTTGAATTTGGTTTTTTCGGCATTCCGTAGAACAATGTTGGTTTGGTTCATATTATACGACATGGTTTTGAGTATTTCTTAATTATAATTACATTATTTTTTTATTTTTATTTTTTATTTTATTAATTCTTTATTGTCATGAACATATTACATATAACGTTATCTAGCGTACACTAACTTAATTATTTTACTAACTTACAGGCTAAATTGCGCCTATTAAAATTTTTATGCAGAAGACTGATACATTTAAATCACGAAATTACAATGACATTGTATTAGGTATGTATATATGCGAGGTACTTGAGCTTTACATCGCTTTTTGTAGGGTACCTAACAAGAAAAAAAGAAATATATATAAGAATATAATTACATTAAAACATACGAAACGCGACGGCTTTAACAACATGTGTGCAAGTGTGACAATCAACTGGCGACCGCCGGCATTTGACAAGTTAGCGACAGCAGCGCTTCTTTACAAGGGACGTTTTTATTCGGAATGATTATCAAATACGACTTTGTCTTAAAATAAATATTTCCAAAACTACTGAATATATTTTTATTTATTTTCCTGTGGTGTTTTTTATTGTTTTTTTTTAAAGAATTGTTTATAAAAGCCAATAATGTCATAATCAAGATTTCACATATCCATATCCGACAGTGTTCTACGACAGTGTCGTTATGTATGTTGCCCGTCTTAACATGAATTGAATTGTAGTACTTTTTTTTTTGGAATTTCCCCTCATTGTGGAAATATTATATTATTTTAATCTAACAAAGTTGCATAGGTAAAATCGGCTTCCGGCATCCAGCTGCTCACAAGATAGTACTTATAAAAAACTTATAACAATGTAATAGCTTCATAATAATATTGTAAAATGATTATTTTGAAAAGAGCAACTGCTGAGTTTCTTGCCGGCTCTTCTCAGCAGAATCCTCTTTCCGAACCGGTAGAGTACCTAGAGTGGTAGAGTCATGACGTGTCATAAGAGCCACAGGTTGGCCCACGTGAAATAAATAATTTTGAATGTTGTTTCCAGCGGCTGTTCTACCGCTGAGCGTGCTGAGCGGCAACTTCCTCACGCCGCCCATCATGGACCGGCTGGGCCGCAAGACCACCAACTACGCGTCATCTCTGCTCGGCCTCGTCGGGTGGTACATCACTATCATGGCTACTAGCTTCGAGGTGATTAACCTGATCCCAATAAGCTATGAAGTATTTTTTTTGGCCATACCCCTAATCAGTTTCTATACGCCATCGTGCCGGAACGCTAAATCGCTTGGCGGCAGGGTGGTAACTGGTAACTAGCCACGGCCAAAACCTCCCACCGGCCACACTCTCTCTTGCCTCCGCCGGGACACCCAAAGCTGACATTATTTCAGAATTTTTAGATTTTATTTGCCAAGTCCATAATCACTACCTACCTACCTAATATTCTTATAATACAAAAAATATTTTTTTTAAAAACCGACTTCAAACGCCCGCGCCACTATAAAGTATATAATTTATTGTTGATTTCTTAAAAACCGCTCGACCGATTTCGATAAAAAGTAAAATTAAAAATTTTAAAAAACCCCCCGAAACAAAAAATAATCTCTAAAAACTAACAAATAATATTTTATACTTATATATAATTATTATCGTCACATATATTATGTAAGTTCAAATATTTTTATTTTCCAAGCGTCGTCGTCGCGTCGCGGGACCGCTAAAGTTTATAAAGTATTTTTCCAACAGCTAATTAATTATTACGAATTACATTTAGGTACGAGCGATCTTAAGTTTCATGCATATAATATAGTCTACGCTCTACGTAATGCCGCGCGCGACACGTGAGGGCAGACGACGTTGACGGTTGTGTCGATTTTGCGAATTTTTCGGAGTGAATTCTTTTGTTGCAATCTGCGACTACACCTGTTTTTCTCACTTAGCGGTCCCCCGACGTGACGACGCTTGGAAAATAAAAATATTTGAACTTACATAATATATGTGACGATAATAATTATATATAAGTATAAAATATTATTTGTTAGTTTTTAGAGATTATTTTTTGTGTCGGGGGGTTTTTTAAAATTTTTAATTTTACTTTTATTTAGTCCTTTTTAAAGTAGGTATAAATATTAGGAAGGTATTTATAGTGATTTGTTAGCGCAGTGGTAATTGAGCCTAATTGATCCCATTTAATTACCCACCTTCGAAATCTAAACCTTACTCTAACATGTCATATTTAAAGTCATGGTTACCTTACCATGTTCTTTCAATATCATTGAAGTAATAGTACGGTACCTACCTTTCGAATCGATAGGACATATGGAAGGTAGTCAGATCACCTCATCAACTATTAAAGAGCTGATGATCTTCAAACGGCTGATCAGGTCATGGTTACCTTACCATATACTTTCAATATCATTGAAGTAACAAGGTACCAAATTTCGAATCGACAGGACATATGGAAGGTAGTCAGATCCCCTCATCAACTATTAAAGAGTTGATGATCTTCAAACGGCTGATCAGGTCATGGTTACCTTACCATATACTTTCAATATCATTGAAGTAACACGGTACCAAATTTCGAATCGATCGGACATAAGGAAGTTAGTCAGATCCCCTAATCAACTAGAAAAGAGCTGATAATCTTCAAACGGCTGAACAGATTTTCATGAAGCATGGCTAAGAACACTCGGGATAAAATTATCTATGACACAAAAAAAAACTAAACGAAAATCGGTTCATCCGTTTGGCGGCTACGCTACCACAGACAGATACACAGATACACAGACAGACACGTTAAACTTATAACACCCCTCTCTTTTTGCGTCGGGGGTTAAAAATTTAATTTACTTTTTAAAAAGAATTTTCTAAATCGATTCAGGCGTTTCCGAGTCAATCGGTGAACATACATAAAAAAGATTCCGACGAATTGAGGACCTCCTCCTTTTTTGAAGTCTGTTAAAACAAAAACGTGTACAATTCGATGCAGGTATACCTAGGTAATCTAAGCCTGGCAATACACGTCAGGTTTTTTCATCCGATTGTCCGATCCGATAGTCTGATCCGGCTACCGGAAGGCATTGGAGCCATTACTTTGTATGAACGGTCAATACACGTCCGATCCGGCAGTCGGATCGGACGTCCGAGTCGGAAGCGGGCGCGAGGCGTTTCCGATTTTACTGTCGGTCCGATTGTCTGAAGGCGCTGTCTACATACTTCTAGTGTGAGACGAAATAGACGTCCGGTTATTCCTTCCGATTTGCCAGTCAAATCTAGCGCTGATACTGTGTGGACACTGGACGCATCGTTGTGGATCGAATCTTCTTCTTCTTTATCAACCTATAGACGTCCACTGCTGGACAAAGGTCTCCTTTCCTTCCTTCCTTCTCCAAAAGGGGGGGGGGGGGGTCCTGCCAACACTGCGTTTCCCGGTGCGGGGTCGCCACTCTAACACCTTGGGACCCCAACGACCATCAGCTCTTCGAACTATGTGCCCCGCCAATTTCCACTTCAGTTTCGCGACACGCTGAGCTATGTCGGTGACTTTGGTTCTCGTACGAATCTCCTCATTTCTGATTTTCTGCTCATTTGATCTCGCAGGGATATACCGAGCATAGCTCTCTCCATCGCATCGTGGATCGAATGATGGCCGAAATTTTTGATATTGAATTAGCCGTTCCGTAGCCGTAGAAAAACATTCTATAAAATTAAAAACTTTTCGGGGTGTCTTAGTAATTTTGGATGTTTTAATGACTCTCGGTAAGTCTTGTCAAATTAATTGGGTGAATCCAATAGCGTCGCTCCGTCCGTTTTGCTCCGTACGCAAGCACTCGGGATGATAGCTCGGGAACGACTGAGCTCAAAAAAAGCCTGACGCAAGAATCGGACGTGTATCGAGTAAATACGATCCGGTAGTCTGATCAGACAATCGGAAACAAAACCTGACGTGTATTGCCAGGCTTAAAGTTTATTACCAGATCAATTAGGTATTAGTTTTTTTAGAAATTACTTTACTTTCTGATATAATTATGATTGATTGTATCTACTTACTTTTCAGGCCCTACTCGTAGGCAGGCTCTGGCTGGGCCTGTCGGCTGGCCTGCTCACCGCGCTGCGCTCAGTGCTCATCGGAGAATACACCAGTCCCAAGAACCGCGGAGCGTTCCTCACTACTTTGTCTCTGACTCAAGCATTTGGCGTATTTTTCGTGCACTTCCTCGGATCTTTATTAACTTGGCAAACGACTGCCTTAATTTGCGTATTTTTACCTTTCATGAGCTTGTTGATGATAATTTATACCCCGGAATCTCCGAGTTGGTTGCTTACTAGAGGAAGATATGATGAATGCAGGGAAAATTTTCGGTGGTTACGAGGTTACGACGAAGAAGAAGAACTCGAAGACATGATACAAGCGAGATTAGCGTATGAGTTCGCGGAAAACAAAGAGTCCAAAACTAAAAGAAATTGGTTCAGCAATCTGATGAACATTATCAGAGATAAGGTATTCTACAAACCAATAATACTTATGGTGTTAATTAATATATCGATGCATCTCTCTGGAGCGTCAACTTTCGCTCCGTACGCGACAACGATTCTAGGTTTACTGATGGGGCCCAACGCAAAACCGTATTTCTGGATGGTATTTTTGGATATCCAAAGACTTGTTTCCAATACTTTAGCCGTGTATGTAATACATAGCGTTAACCGACGCACTATGGTATTTGCTACGGGAGCATTATCAGTCGTGAGCCAAATAGCTATAGCAATATACGTTTACTCCAGAGAAAATGGTTGGACTTATCAATCTATATGGTTACCAGTTTTATTGATCAACCTACAGTTTGTAGCTGTTGGAATGGGCATGGTGCCGATGCCACAAGTGATAGGGGGTGAAATATTTCCATTAGAATATAGAAGCACAGCAGGAACGATTAGTATGAGCGTAGGTGGCATGGTCATGTTCTTGGCACTAAAAACGTTTCCAAATTTAATAGATCAAATTGGACTTGCTGGCACGCATGTGGTTTATAGTTCTATAATGTTAGTTAATTTGATTATAATGATGGTATGGTTGCCGGAAACCAGGGGTAAAACGTTGCAACAGATAGAGGACGAGCTCAGAGGGAAGCCGTTGAGACTTGAGGAGATACAAGCGAGGGAGTCGCTGCAGTCGAACCCTGTTGAAGTTTACAAAAGGAAATTGTCTGCAAGGAGATGCAGCAGCCCCACAATTTCTTGAAGAAAATCCGAAAAACTTTTGTTAATAATACTCATATTATGTAAGGCGGAATAAAATACATTGACACTCAAGTTAAAAATTTCGCGTTGTTCTTGCATTTAATCATTTTATGTACCCACATATTTTATGCCACATAGATGCTTTTAAAAATTTTGTCAAAATTTAATCAAAAAGCAAAACAAAACATTAAATTAACATCTGGACTTTGGTTATCTACACTAATATTATAAAGAGGAAAGATTTGTATTTTTGTATTTTTGTATGTAACGAATAAACTCAAAAAGTACTGGACCGATTTTAATAATTTTTTTTTCATTAGAAAGCTACATTATCACTGAGTAACATAGGCTATATTTAGTACTAGATTACTATAGAAATCTTTAGAAATTCCTATTAAAACCAACCGAAGGTGTAATAAAATTAGCCATAAAATGTCTTTCATCGCATACGCTGCGAAGAGTATTAATGATAGGACAAAAAAATGTTCGACAATATTATAGAATATATCAATATCTACAAAAAACTTCGCGAGACCATGTTTCTAACTATTGTAGTTACGTCACTATAACTACTTTTTTACATTTAACAAATTGATAGAAATGCCGATCAAAATCAGACCGTGTTATCCATACCATTTATAAATTTTTATCCAAATAAATTATTTAATATTCAAGACTGTCTCAATACCTGATGATTACTTCTTGAATTATTGAAATCGGACATTCCATTCAAAAGATATCATGAATTTAAAATAAAAATACATGCCGGCGGCGGCCGCCACGCAGCGCATCGAGTAACTATTAACTAACTCTTCGTGAGAGGGGCAGTGTCGCCAAACTCTACCAGTTGTAACAAAAGGTACACGTGCCGACGTTATTAAAGCGTGCTTCAAATCATCACCTTTGTGGCTATCAATTAAAACTCTCAATTTGCGCACGAATATGAGAGCACATTTATGCAATAACCGCGGTGGTAATTTCTCAGAAAATATACTTAAATTAGGAGACGGAAAATTTACTACTCCAATTGCAAACAGCTCCCAAGTACTGTTGGATATTGGATTGGCTCAAACTGTTCACAGTCTAGAAATCCTTATAGACACAATCTATCCCGACATCAACAATCTTACAGTAAGAAATTTCCATTGGCTCTGTTCGAGAGCGATATTGTCACCCAGAAACGACTCAGTAAATGAGATAAACAAAATTATTATTGAAAAAGTACCAGGTGATTTTAAATGTTACAAATCTGTTGACACCGTGTGCAACATCGAAGATACAGTGCACTACCCACAGGAATTTTTAAATTCCCTCAATCCTGCTGGCTTGCCACCTCATGAACTAAAATTAAAAATAGGTACGCCTGTTATGCTTTTAAGAAATTTAAGCCCTCCCAATATGTGTAATGGTACAAGACTATTGATCAAAGAATTAAGAGATAATGTGATTGTAGCAACTATCATTACGGGTCCCGCGGCCGGTCAGCTCGCACATGTTCCGCGAATCCCGATGATACCAACTGATTTGCCCATATCTTTTAAAAGGTTACAGTTCTCTTTAAAAATATCCTTTGCCCTAACAGTAAATAAATCCCAGGGACAAACTTTTTCCATAGTTGGTATCAACTTAAGGAAAGAGTGCTTTTCCCACGGGCAATTGTATGTGGCACTTTCTCGAGTAGGATCTCCTGAAAATCAATACGTTTTGTTGCCACCTACAAATACCACAGCCAACGTAGTGTACAGGGAGGCTTTAAAATAAGCATACAATTTTTTTCTAATTTAGTGATTCATGGTCGTTTTAATTAGCATGCTTATAACTTAAATATCTGTACCTATTTATGTCTACCCGTGCGAAGCCGGGACGGGCCGCTAGTATGTATAGAACTTAGTAAAACGTCTAAAACATATTTAACGTTTCAGTAACTAGGTCAGTTTTTGAGCGGTTTAACCACATTTAAAACAAGTTTAAGAGTGGGTGTGCGCTCGTTAACAGTAAACAGATTTGATTTTTACAGTAGTAGATCAAGTTTCAACTATCCGAAAAAAAACACGCAAGAATTACATCATACCTAATGACCTTGTTACGTTTTTATGACAGCGTTACTACAAACACGTAGATCAGCGCCATCTTTCGGCTTATGTGTAAACTATTTCGAATAGCAACTCTGTTGTACGCCCTAAAACCCTGCGACAGCACTGCTAACATAATAGTTCGAGCTATTTACAATAGATGGCCGTATTTGATATTAACTAGCACAAATACTATAAAGTAAACTCCAGTCGTGCGTCGCAGCTGACACACACACTTTTTTTTTAAATAATTTTTCACTTCTATTAAGTGATAAGGATTATAAAGAAGGAGCCATGGAAGTAGTACCTGCTGAAGCATGGAACCCTGACTAAAATAAAAACTTAAATCACCTACATTTATCCAATTTTTGTTTACCTATTAATATCGCGTAGGTGTGACTGAAACAAAACATCGCCGTTCATGCGTTTATTGATTATTCGATTAACAACAGCTGGTTACTAAGTTCAAATTGTCAAAATATGCTTTGAGTATATAACCAAACACTCAAATGACACCAAATTACACCATATACCACTACTGTCAAAGGAGTTGTCCAAAATTGGTTTTTTAAATTTGAATTTAATTAACAAGGATGATTTTAATGTAGTTGGATAAAGATCCCAAAAGGCTTCTATCAAAATAATTTACAGATTTTTTAAAGCCTCCGATAATTAAAAAAAATTTTTTGTTTTGACTCATTTTTTTGCTTGTGATTTGTCGTAATTCCTTGTTCCATGTAATTTATACACCGTTAAAAAACTTAAAATATTATTCTATGTAAGTTGTCAATGTCAGATGATTGTCAGGAACAAATAATTTCATTTTCGAATAGGCAGTTCAAAAGTACCTAGTCGTAATTCCTAGTTCCTGGTCTGTGATTCCTAGTTCCATGATTAAAAATGACATGTATTTGGTTCAAAATGACATTTACGTGACATTTACCGGTGTCAGATTTGATAGTCTATAGATTATAAAAGTTTTTAGTGTTACCATCCATTGAAAAATATTTTCTACAAACGGTATTTTTCATAATTAATTTAAAAAAAACCGAGGACTCTAAAATTATTATTTTTATGGCGTTTAATTTTATTTTTTTTCTCTTTCACGTAATAACAGTTTGGTTCTGGTTAATGGACACTCAGAATAAAAAACCACCCTCCATACTAAACTGGGACATGTCTTTTAAAATGGATACCATATTCCACTTGATTTGGTCACATAATATTTGTTGACTAGGAATTTTAGTGACACACTATATATACAATCTTGGGTGTAAAGCATGGAAGTCCATGCTGTAGCCTGTAGTACTACTTCCATGGAAGGAGCAAATAACAAAAAACACTCGTGTGACATAATATCTTTCTTTAATTCTCTATATTATTTGGTACACTGTGCAGTCGCGGCGTCCAACCGTACCTACAGGCGAATTGGGCGCTCGTTATCCAACAATATCAAACTACCTACTTAAAATAATCTGTATTTGTATCGCTTCGGCTCACCGGTACGCTTGCACAACTGACTGTTTCACTTTTGTTCCCTACAACATTCAAAACTAAAACACGTCGGCACCTTTTATAACTGAATTTACGGCTTTTTGAACCTGTTTTTTTAAATTACCGATAACTATTAAAACATTCCTTGTTAAGTTACTTAGATTAACTGCTAAGCACTCATAATACCTATCTATCGATGGGTCGACACAGGTGGTAAAAACGAAAAAATTTATTAAAAATATACCAAACTATTACAGCACAAACATACTTACCTACCACTTTGAGAATTGAATTTAATCTTGTGGAAGGATTTACTTGTCCAATGAAAGAAAAGGACGCACTTAAGGCCACTTTCGCATCCCTCTTTCTCGCACATTCTAATATCTTCAATGATTGTAAAAATCTCAGATAAGGGATCTCCTCTCAGAGAAGGGTTATAGGCCTTAGTCTACCACGCTGGCCCAATGTGAATTGGTAGACTTGAGACTTGAGACTTCACACACCTTTGAGAACATTATGGTGAACTCTCAGGCGTGCAGGTTTCCTCACGATGTTTTCCTTCACCGTTGAAGCTTGTGATATTTAATTGCTTAAACGCACTTATTTCCGAAAAGTCAGAGGTGCGTGCCCGGGGATCGAACCTGCGACCCCCCGAATAGGAGACCGCACTCCTAACCACTGGGCTATCACTGCTTTCAACTATCTATTTTTATCTTCGACAGTTAAATTACGGATATTTTAGACATAATTTTTTTTATTATCATAGCTAGGTACCTAGTTTTTAATAGAGAATAAGAGCGATAAAAGTTAATGGTAGTTTTCGCCATTTTTCTCTATCAAAATCTAGGTAAATCATAATAAAAATATATTTTAATTATAAGTAATTTTACTGTCTCGGATAATTAATAGACCACATTTTGTCAAAAGTATCTGAGATTTTTACAATCAATGAAAATATTTGAATGTGCGAGAGAGAGGGATGTGAAAACCCTCTTAATTGGTTTTTGCTATTGCTTATAAAAAGACGATCAGAAACTACGCCATTGAAATGTGTGCAAGAGATTTAAACACACTTTCAATGAAAGTTCTTAAAACAAAGTCTCATCGAAAGTGTGTTCCGCGCGTGGTTAAGTTTTGAATGTGTTAGCGAAAACCTTAACTAACTGTACAGACATTCATACCGTTTGAATATTAACATCAGATCAGATACGACACTGAGACAACGTTGTTGATAGGATCTTATGGTATTCACAGACGATCCAATTAAGTCGTTGATGAGACCCGAATTTCGTTAACAGACGACAGTTAAGTTGGCAGGTAGGTACAGCCGTGGAACTGCTACAAATGATAGCTACAATGTGACGATCGCTATCACTACAGCTGGTCGATTGTGGAAAAGTTTCATCAATCATTGCTACAGTCTCTTGTACCTACTAATCGGCTAAAATGATATTTTTGCCGCACCAATGCATTTCTGTTAATAGCAGCCAATCAGAGGTGCGATTGTCTAAAAATTGCCGATCAAAATCTTATTCATTTCATGGCATTAGCGTCAAAGTAAAATATTCCTTGACTGTATTAATTTAAAGTCACAAATTCAGTACAACCGAATTCTAACATGGAGCGTTATGGAGCGTATCGTACATACCTAAACGTATGAGAATGCCTACACGACCTTGAGCTCTAATTTAATGCTTTTATGGTTTATTTTACCATGATTGGTTGAATTTATGTACTGATCTACAACTGACATTGCAGCTAATGACTGATGCAGCATTTTCGAAATTGTCCATCTTTTTTAACTGTAATATAAGAGCCCTTAGCCTCCATTAAAATAACTATATTGAATTTTGTAAGTCCATTAATTTTGGTCGGCTTGACGAATTGAAAACGTAAAAGTCTGCTACGAAGTTGGTTCGAAGTTGGTTCGTCTGTCAATAGCATTATGCTACATGTATTAAACTAATAAAGTGCGTTTACATTTAAATATTGTCTTATAAATAAATAATTATATTATTGTACATAAAAACGCTTTATTTATTGATTTGTGTAACTTCATTATGGTAGAAGTAGGTAGTATATGTATAGATATGTACAGATTTTTTTATTTAGAAAATAATTTAATAATAATAAACCAATAAAATTAACTTTTTACAATTAAAAGGTATTTAGTTAAGACAATATTTTTTTATTGTACGATGCTCTTTAAATTTGCAAATACATAATAATATTACGAAAGAACAAACCAAATCTGTAGGTACACATCAAATATAGCATGAAATATTGTGCTTGATTTCAAAGCACGTTTAGTTCATTTTACGCTTTCCACGATTATATAGGACTTGTAAACAAGGGTAGATCTAAATAAACCTAAGCTAAAGTGTCGACATTACACGATAGTTTTAATATCAGTTAGGTAAGACAAGGCACTGCTATGGAATATCTTGAAATTCGATGGTGTGCAGTGTGCGTTAAAGCAGAAAAGCACTGGCTTACCCCAATAATATTTTGGCTTTAAACCTGTAGTGGTATTCTATAAAAATGATAGTACCTACCTATAACGATATTACCTCTGATTGGCTGAATTAATAGCGTTATCGAGTCCTCATACTCGTGAACGGGTTCCGCCGGCGGGAATGGGGCTACTTTGTGTCTGCCCGCCGTAACATGAATTGAATTAGCAAGAAAAGGTTAGAATTATTTTGCTATAATCCGCCAACAGAAAAAATCTGTATAATTTTTACACTACTCTCGACGCACGTTTCGCCCGGACACTCCGCCCGGATGCTCCGGTGTCGGGGCGAAACGTGCGTCGAGAGTAGTGTAAAAATTATACAGATTTTTTCTGTTGGCGGATTATAGCAAAATAATTCTAACCTTTTCTTGCTAATCATGGACTTCCGCAAAGTAACGCCTGCTTCTATCCAATATGAATTGAATTGTAGATTTTTTTTTTTGGAATTGTGGAAATATTATATTTTATTCTAACAAAATTGCATAGGTTAAATAGGCTTGGCATCCAGCTGTCCACAAGATAGTATAAAAAACATATTACAATGTAATAGCTTCATAATATATTGTAAAATGATTATTTTGAAAAGAGCAACTGCTGTGTTTCTTGCCGGCTCTTCTCAGCAGAATCCGATTTCCGAACCGGTGGTAGAGTCATGACTTGTCATAAGAGCCACAGGTTGGCCTACGAGAAATAAAAAATTTTGAATTTGAATTTACCAGAGGTCATTACGTTCCTATACACTGATGCAATCAATTTTAGAGAATAGCACCGCCGGTAAATTGCCACGACCAAGCCTACCAGGCCAAAATCGGTACATGAGACAATCCGAACACTAATTCACAAGACTTTAAAAATACTATAAAACATCACTTTAATGAAGTAGGAGGTAAAATTAAAGTGGAAACTCTCGTTTCAAGAGAGCTTCGTTGTAAAGTAGATCGGTAAGTGCGAAATGGGAGTCTAAAAAGTTGCATAAACCATGGAACTATTATAGCATGGAAGTAGGATTGAAAATTCCAACTGAGTAAATATTATGCAACAAAATTAAGTATAAAGAACGACATGACGTGTAGTTTGACAAAAAATATGTTATTTTAAATTTGTCAGTATAAAAGTCGAATGGTGTACCTAATTTGGTGTCATTTGACAATTTGAACTATAGTGTCCAGTTGATAAAAATCGAATAAACACAAACAGGTATATTTTGTTTCACCACTGTTTCACTCACACTTAGGTGATGGTAATAAACCAAAAATGGATAAAATAATATCGGTGTACTTAGCATTTATTTTAGTCCTACTTCCATTTCTATATTCCTACTTGCATGGCATAGACTGATTTTAAGAATAAATAAATGTCACTGCGCTTTTGGGCAGTTGCTGTTATGTAAGGTCAACATTAACAAAATATTATTTGGGTTCGATCCCCGCTGGCTCCCTGGCTTCCCAATTTTTTTTGCAATTAATATTATTTTCTTTTTAAATTATCCTCAAGTGTGGGTTAAATATAAAATACTAAAGGCGATTCAGATTGTGTTAATTAAGAAAAAGAATATATATTTACTATACATTTATTAATTAAACAATTACCATAAAGTTTATACAATTTAAAAACAATCAGAAGCACTTGAGTACCTCATCTTTACACGCCACCGATTACTGAAACGTACAGTTTATCTTGAAGTCGAAGGCCGCCTTATATTTAAGTTACAATCTTCTTCTTCTCGTCAGAACTTTCCTTTATTAATTTATAGTCCAGGGTAGATAATTTTTGAAAACAAAAAAATTATAGTAGGATGAAACCCATTGGAAAAGGAAGAGAATGCAACAAAAATGAAAGGAAAAATAAATTACGGGCGATCTGAGGTCGGGAAGTAGAGGGGGGGGGGGGGGGGGGGGGGGTTACGGGTAAAAAATGGTTTATCTCAATTTCTGGAAAAACTACAAGTCCTATGGAAAATATCTGCTTTTTTAAAAAAATCGGTAAGCTTTTTGTTCGTCGACATCTCTACTTTTTGATGGTGTAAAAAAAATATACATTACTATGGTAAATGCTCTCAGAAAATGAGGAAACGAAATACGAAATAACAGGTAGTAAGTGGGCCTTACTACCTGTTATTTCGTATTTCGTTATTTTATATTTCGACCCTCCTAGCTCCTTCCCCACTTCTCTATGAAATACCTTTTGATGGGCTAAAATTTTCCGTAGGTCACTCAGGTATATAAGTTATCTTATAGCAATAAATAGCCATCTACGAATGTAATTTAAAAGGTATTTCATAGGGGCTTGGAGGGCCTGGGCCTTACTACCTGTTATTTCGTATTTCGTTTCCTCATTTTCTGAGAGCATTTACCATAGTAATGTATATTTTTTTCACACCATCAGAAAGTAGAGATTTCAACGAACAAAAAGCTCACAGACTTTTTTAAAAAAGCAGATATTTTGACGGGAGAATTTTCGATTGAAAATTAGGCGCTTTTTCAATAATAAGTCAAAAAGAAAGGTGAAAAAATAAATATTTTAAATCAGAAAAATTACAGTGTGTTTGAGACATAAAAAGGTAAGTTTTCACCAAATTTCGTGAAAAAATATATTTTTTTGTAAAAGATAAAAATAAAAAACCAAAAACTTGGTTATTTGAATTTTTCACATACATTTTGAGGTTATGTGAAAAAAGTCTAAATACAAAAGTTGTAGATCTTTTTATTACCTTTATTTCTTTTTATTTACCTTTTTATAACTTTGCCATTTAACTTTTTTCCATAGGACTTGTAGTTTTTCCAGAAATTGAGATAAACCATTTTTTACCCTTAAACCCCCCCCTCCCCCCCACTTCCCGACCTCAGGTCGCCCGTAATTTATTTTTCCTTTCATTTTTGTTGCATTCTCTTCCTTTTCCAATGGGTTTCATCCTACTATTATTTTTTTTCACTTTTTATTATTTTTTAAGGCTTCTACCCTGGTCTATTAAGGTGACCTTAAAATATAATACGACGTTTAAGCATTCGACTGATAGATCCTTAAAGAGACAAAGCTTACAATAACATTTAAATCAAAATGGAACTTACAGTATTGAGTTAAGGTGGAAGACACGAGTCTGCCCGAGAAATTATTGATTAATCAAAATACTGAGTTGGACGTGAGTTACTCACAAAATAGTCGATATTTTGATTAATTTCTTAAACTGGACACTTTCAAGTAAATATTTTTATGTAAACCTGTGAAGATGATAATAATTCCACTGGCGCAATTAGAAGGCCATAAGCCTACTTTGTCGTATTAGTTTACAAATTGCGAAAAACCAAATTAAATATGAATTTCGCGGGCAGACTCCTGTCTTCCACCTTAAGCTAGATAAAGCGTTAAGAGGAATAGTACATTCCGCATCCCTCTCTCTCGCACATTCCAATATTTTCAATGAATGTAAAAATCTCAGATACTTGGGACAAAATGTGGTCTAATATTCTCTTCGATAGTCAAATTACGGATATTTTGGACATATTTTATTATCATATACCTTGTTTTTGAGAGAGAATAAGAGCTATAAAAATAGTAGTTTCCGCCATTTTTCTCTATCAAAATCTAGGTCTATCATAATAAAAATATATCTAAAATATCCGTAATTTTACTATCTAGGATAGTAATAGACCACATTTTGTCAAAAGTATCAGATTTTCACAATCATTGAAAATATTAGAATGTGCGAGAGAGAGGGATGCGAAATATAACAGGCCTCTTAATGGGCTTAGAACCAAAGTTGTGACGTCGCATTTCTACTATCAAAGAAATAGCTTTCACATAGTTTTAATTTAATAATACATATATAATAGATTAAGTAATTTTTTTAATATTGCATGCATGTATTTATGCAGAATTTGGTTGTTAATGTATTCTTTTGTGTTAACGACACCTGAATATTACCCAAATTCGTAATTAAGAAATTTAAAATACCTTTAAACTTTAAAAACCGATAACTTTCGGTAAATTGCGCGAAAGCGAATTGGAAATGGTGTCAGTCTTTGGTTAAAAACCGGTTGGTTATGCAACCAAAACCGAAACCGAAATTATTCGTACAGCGGAGTTAATGACCGAAACCGGTTCGAATTTTTCTCCGGCCCCCCGCAACTATAGAACGGCAAGGCCTCCTACCAGACTAGACCAGAGACAATTTAGAAATTATAGATTCCCAATTTGTCCCTGCCGGGAATCGAACCCCGAACCTCCCATTTATAACTGCGCCAGTACGGTGATACGTTTTTTAAATTAAAAAATTTACACTAAGGACACACATAAATAATGAAGGTCATTGTCAAGTTATTTAAAAAGTTATTCTCGAAGCTCTGAAGGCTGTCCACCCATACAAACGTACAAATTCACACACTACTTACGAGTACATTTACAATTTTATTTCTCAAAATACATACATTTAAAAATTTTTCTCTAGTTATCAGTTTTAAAAAAATATTTACAAAATTTTGACGACCGTTCCCTCTCGACCATCTACTTTTATAGAGAGTTGAAGATTCCTTAGGGCCGATTTCACCAACGTAAAATAAGTCTTATCCGAGTGTTTTGAGTTATTGACAGATTTTCAAAAGAAAAACTGTTAGACAGAACGCCCAACTTATATATCCGGTTAAACGTTACTCGACGTTGGTGAAATCGGCACTTAGTTCGCTTTAACAATGTTATAAGAATTCATTCAAGGCATATTGCGGCGATTTTTATGAACAAGTGTCAAAGTAAACTACACTTTAACTCTACAACGTAAGGTACAATTTTTCGCAAATCCTCGCGCGCGCATTCATTGGTCACACAAATTTTTACATTAAATAATTATGATAAAGTTCAGTTTACTTTGCCAATATGCCTTGAGCCTTCTAAAATGGAAATGGATTTAGCACGCAAACCTTGGTTAAGTACCTACCAGGAAAATTACTTTCAGGGTGTGTGATTTTTGGCGGGTTGGGAAGTCGTGTCCACCTAATGTTAAGTGGTCACCATCGCCCATAAATATCTGCAGCGCAGGAGGAACCACTAACACTTTGGTGGATTTTAATGAATTTGTTCATCCGCCCTTATAATAACCCAATATGATAGTTTTAAGGTAACACTAAAGATTTTTCAACAAGCATAGCAGAAAACTTACTGATTTTCTATATAGAAGTAGAATTTCTGAAAATGATACTGCTTTAAGACTATTTCTTCAAAAAAAAAGTTTTTTTTTAACTTTATAATTCCAAAATTTTATATAAATTGGTTTTGCAACAAAAAAAATGTGGGGCATTTCGTACATACACCTCCGCAGCGAAAACATTGGAGCATTTTGAGATCTAGGTTAGGAGCGTTTCACTCGTTAGGTAATACCTAGAAGGCAATATTATTCAATATGTATTGCGCGACGGAGACCTGTTACAGACCCATAAACCCTAAAGATTCCCTTTGCAGCCATTGCTGAAAGCCTTAAAGAAAAATAATGAAGGTTTCCTTTCATTTTATAAATACGCTTCATCGGTCTTGACTCTTGAGAGGAAATTATTCTCATTAATAAAGAATTCAACATTTCAAGTTAATAATTTAATGTCGACACATAACACTGATATATTATTATAATATTTATTGTGAACACTCAACTAACACGTAGAACTTTGAATGTAAATCTATTTCTATTGACGTTGACGTATGTCCCACTCACATTAAAATAGCATCGTATTAAAGGCTGATTTACATGGAGTCAGTTACTGACACCATACTGATGATATCAGATGATATCACGTCAAAATCGACGATGCGTCAGCCTACTTTTTTGCAAGCTTGTTGCTTTAAAATTGTGTAATGGAATTGAGACAAATTTTTTTAGTATTATAACTTTATAAGTCATTAAAATACATACAAGATTTTTTTTTTAAAAGAATATCAACCAAGTTGAACTTGATTAATATTCTCCTCTCCCCTCCAAATAAGCGGAAAGCTTGTGTCAGGAGTGGGTACGACAATAGTGCAACGGGTGGGATTCGAACCTGCGACCTTTCAGTTTTCAGTCCGCACCTTTAACCGTTGGGCTATTGAAGGTATTTTAACTCATTAATGTGAATTCGTGATTTTAGTTGAGTTGTTTAATCGATATTCTTGCAGTCAGTAGGCCGTACTGATATTACATTTATCATACGCACTGATGTGAAATTCGTTTACACGATGTCAGTAACCTAAAGGAATTTAGCTCCGATTTCTTTAAAACAACTCCAACTGGCTCAATGTAAATCTGCTTTAATACTCTGTCTATCACTGATTACTATTGATGGTTTGAGATATACAAAATATTCACGATTTTCGACAAAAACATATTTTTTTTACTTGTTTCAGTCATGAAAGGGGGAATGCGCAATTTGATTTTTTACGTTTCATAATTTCAGCAATCCTAACAGAAATCATATTGCGCAATTACCCTTACTGACTGTCACTTTCTGTATAACATGTCACTTAAATCGCGAAAATCTGTTGATAACATTGATAATGAACATTCATTTTAAAACTAAACTAACATTTATATTTAGCGCAAAATGAACTTTAATATTTTCATTTTGTACATCATTTGAATGTGTCAAGTCTTTGAGGTACAAATTCCGTTGACACGAAATCTAAAGTTCACTAAGTTGACAGCTCTAAAAAATTCTGACATCACTTTGTGCATGAAACATTATAAACATGGTTCAAATCATTCAAATGCACGCGGCTTTATGTGTGTGTGTGTGTGAGTTTGTACAAACACAGTGTTTGTGTGTGCGTGTCAAAATAGAATCTTCCAAAAAATCGTCAGTAAACTTTAGAAAATTAATTTTAAATATAATAAGTCCAGACAATTCAGTTTAATTTAAGTTTTTCAATAAAAATGATGGTGGTATCCGCCCCATTGCTGTTGGCTCTACTTTTCGCCGTTTGGCGTCAAAATTAGCGTGTAGACACATAGTTTCTACCCTAAAGGATAAATTCCAACCTATTCAAGTTGGATTCGGCAGTAAAGGAGGCTGTGAAGCAGCAGTACATTCGGCTCGTACTTTCTTAGCGAATGGCGAGGTTGAAGTACTGCTTAAAGTAGATGTAAAGAATGCTTTTAATTCTTTGGACAGGGCAACTCTGCTTAACGAAGTTGCAACACAACTTCCAGAAATTTATCCCTACGTTTGGCAATGTTACAGCTCTGCTTCAAAATTATTTTTTGGAGATAGCGATATTAAGTCTATTGTGGGTGTTCAGCAGGGGGATCCTTTAGGTCCAGCCTTGTTCAGTTTAGGGATCCATAAACACATTTCAAATTTAACATCTAAACTAAACATTTGGTATCTTGATGATGGAACTATTGGAGGCAACGTAAATGACGTCCTAAAAGATCTTAACCATGTTAAGCAACAATTTAGCAAAATTGGTCTTGAACTAAATTTTTCCAAATGCGAACTCTTTTTCACAGAAAAATTGTCGCAAGATAAGATATTATCGGCCTCTGAATTATTTAATGAAATTACCCCTAATATTAAGATTGTTGATAAACATTCACTTTGCCTTCTTGGTGCTCCTTTATATGACGAAGCCATACAACCAATTTTGGACCAAAAAATCAAAATATTTTCGGCCAATACCGACAAATTGGGTGCTTTAAATTCTCACATTGCATTTTCGATTCTAAAATATTGTCTTTTTGTACCTAAATTAATGTACATTCTACGCGCGAGCCCAATTTGGAAATTTCCTGGACTACTCGATAACATGGATGCCATCCTAAAAAACGCGCTAGAACAAATTCTAAATTTATCTTTTGATGAGCACTCCTGGAACCAAGCTACTTTACCGGTCGTATACGGTGGCATCGGCGTGAGAAAAATTTCGAGTGTTGCTCTTCCAGCTTTTCTGTCCTCTGTGCATAGTATAAAAGAGCTTAGTTCTCAAATTATTAAATCGAATTCATTTCCAATAACCTATGCCACAGAGGCCCTAGATAGTTGGAAGATCAGGTGTCCCAATGTCGATATCCCGAAGGAACTTTCCACACAAAAACTTTGGGATGCGCCATTGGTTCAACTGACACATAGAAATTTGGTTCAAAATCTAACAAGTGACAGAGATCGGGCTAGGCTTCTAGCTTTATCTAAAAAAGAATCTGGCTTTTGGCTTCATGCTTTGCCATCCAAAAATCTCGGCACTCTTCTCGATAACTAAAGTTTTCGTGTGTCTCTAGGTCTCAGATTGGGAACACCGCTGTGCCACGAGCACAGATGTCCGTGTGGAAAGGAGGTTGATACATTTGGAATTCACGGACTCTCTTGCCAGAGGAGCGCTGGTAGGCTATTTCGGCATGGTTCTCTTAACGATACGTTAAAAAGGGCTCTTGCCACCATTGACATTCCGGCGCTCATCGAGCCAACAGGGATTAGTCGAGATGATGGCAAGAGACCTGATGGATTGACGCTGGTTCCCTAGGAACGGGGACGGGCTCTAATGTGGGATGCAACGTGCGTCGACACATTGGCCCCGTGTCATATCAGGGAGACAGCATCAAGACCGGGAGCCGCAGCTGAAATGGCTGAATCCTGTAAGCGGCGCAAGTATGCCTCTCTGATCGAGAGTTACATATTTGTTCCGTTTTCTGTGGAGACCCTCGGGCCATGGAGTCAAAGTGCAAAAAAATTTTTACGAGACATTTCACCGCGGTTAATTGCCTCATCTGGTGACAGAAGGGCTGGCTCATTTTTTGCACAAAGGATCAGCCTGGCTGTCCAGCGCGGAAATGCAGCCAGTATTCTTGGCACCATTCCACGCGGGCATGATTTGTATAGTAGTTAGATTAGTTTAGCTATAAGTTCTTTTTGTAACATTTTAATAAAAAAAAAACGCCAATTTAAATTTTATGTTCAACCGAATTTGTACCAAAATGTATTGCAATGTATTATATTTTATAGTGATCGATCTGATATAAATAAAATTACTGTAGATATATATTTATAATTATAGCATTAATATTAAAAATATTCATGAAAGTTCGCATAATTCGGAATAAATAACGTGCATTTAACATTTCAAAAAACACATAGCCGTACTGTTTGAAGCCTCCAAAATGCGTGCGAAATTACGACCAAAATATCGGTCGAAAATACCGACTCCGATGATTTGTGTTAACGGATATAGTCTTAACTTAGGGCATTAGTATGCAATGCCCTAAGTTAAGACTGAACTTAACTTAGGGCAAGTTAAGTTCAGTTAACTTGCCCTAACTTAAAGCATATCATTATCATTTGTGCGATGCGATCACGCTGTATCGCACAAAAGATACTAAGAATAGCGGAAAAGAATGACACTATGATAAGACCAGTTAACTTAGTTTTTTCTATATAACTGAATAAGCACCAACATCAATCCGTAATCTCTATAAGAGAAAGAAAAATGCAAGTTATTTTATTAGTTTCCTTTCAAAATCCTTCCAAAACGAAAATATATTTTGTGGCTGGTGAGGACAACTTTGACAGGTTTGCAAATTTTTGATTAATATCGTTGACCATCAAGACATAATACACAGGAATCTAAGAACTTTTCAAGTTAACGCGTACTTAAAAAGTTTTACCATTTTAAATGAATAAGTGAAATCATCTCGCGTCCCTAAAAGATAATTTCCATACTAAATGTCAGATTTCACGGAAACAATATTAACTTTAAAAGTCACAATAGCCTCTGAATCGCTTGGTGGTCGAAATTTTGCAAATATTTCAAGAGGCTTCAAAAAATATTTTTTTTTTACAGATTTCATCCCACTGTTATTTGTTCATGATAACTTACAAACAATTCAACCGTAAAATTACAACTTAAAAAAAACAGTAGTGATTTTTGTTGATAATATTAGAATTAAAAAACTTTAAATTAATATTTTAAAGAAAAATCTCTAACGAGCACACAAAATTCAAACCTGGGACTTTGTGGCAAAGGCGAGGCACTAATGCGAGACACCAGTGGATCACCATTCTTCAATATAACACACATTCAATGAACTTCACTTCATAAACGTCTGTTTATCACCTACATAATATTTTCAATGTCCATATACAATCCGAGCACCGATAAAATTTACTACCAAATGGTAGAAATTTTCTACCAGTTCCAACGAAATGGCGGATTGTGGTGATGACACTTGTTAGCCAATATTTACTTAACCGTAACAAGGTTAAATAAATAATTTGATAGACAAGCACCGCAAGAACGATCATCAAACACTTCCGAATGTTCATATAAAAAAACAACGCTTTTACAATTCAACTTTCTACAACTTACCCTTTTTCTGCTTTCTACCAATCAGAAATTTTGGTCGTTCTACGTGTAACAATATTCCCCGATGCCACCATATTTTTCCTAATCCTACCTCATTCATGCGATGTTCCCCAAATTTTCCACCATGAAATCCTAGACCTACCACTTTCTACCGTTTGGTAGTTTTTGGTCGGCCAACGCTAGTCAAAGTTCCGCGAAGTTGCCTCACACGAAAGACCTTTTCTACCATTTGGTACGTTTTTCTACCATTTGGTAGGCGTTGGTGCCTCAATGCCTGTCGGCTCGTTCAGCGCAGGAGCCACACACGTAGTCATCGTCTTCTCGGAGCGCGCCTCGACTGAGTCCCACGCAATGCATGTGGAACCATTGGTCACAGCCGCCGTCGCATTGCACCCAGTCTACTTTTCCTGTCAAATAAAATATGGAATCATGTACATCCGAGTTGGAAATCAAACATACGATCAGTCTACAAATTAAAAGAAAACATTTTTGTTATATTAATACTTTTTCCACAGTTTAGACCGCAGGTTCGACTTTTCGGAGCTATGTGCGTTTAAGTAATTTAATATCACATACTTGACCGGTGAAAGCAAAACTCGTCAGGAAATCTGCACAACTAAGAGTACTCTAGAATGTTCTCGAAGGAGTGCTAAGTCCGCCAATAGGGCCAGCGTGATGGATTATGGCCTATAACCCTTCTTCGAGAGGAGACCTGTGCTCAGTAGTGAGCCGTTGATGATGATGATGATGATGATGATGTGTTTGTAATCACCCGTGGGCCGTAAACACGAGGTCGCAGCGCAGTCCTCGTCATCGTCGGCGGAGGAGTGTGACGAGGAGCTGCTGCGCCGCGCGCTGGCGCCGCGCACGGCCGCCGCGCGCGCACCCGCGTTCGAGTGTCCGCCGCGGGGTTGCGCTGAAACAAATATACCGCAGTTAAAACACGTATGCTCGGCGTATCCCTGCGAGATCAAATCAAAAATGAGGAGATCCGTAGGAGAACCAAAGTCACCGACATATCTCGGCAAGTCGCGAAACTGAAGTGGCGACATGCCCCGCGATACACACACTAGTGAAGCAACAAACGCTCACCCATCCTGGAGTGTCGCGGGTGGTGGCGGGTGGGCGCGCCCCGCTTGCGGCGCTCCTGGCGCGCCATGTAGTGCTTGCGCATCATCAGCCCGGAGCCCGACGACATGCCCCGCGATACACACACTAGTGAAGCAACAAACGCTCACCCATCCTGGAGTGTCGCGGGTGGTGGCGGGTGGGCGCGCCCCGCTTGCGGCGCTCCTGGCGCGCCATGTAGTGCTTGCGCATCATCAGCCCGGAGCCCGACGACATGCCCCGCGATACACACACTAGTGAAGCAACAAACGCTCACCCATCCTGGAGTGTCGCGGGTGGTGGCGGGTGGGCGCGCCCCGCTTGCGGCGCTCCTGGCGCGCCATGTAGTGCTTGCGCATCATCAGCCCGGAGCCCGACGACATGCCCCGCGATACACACACTAGTGAAGCAACAAACGCTCACCCATCCTGGAGTGTCGCGGGTGGTGGCGGGTGGGCGCGCCCCGCTTGCGGCGCTCCTGGCGCGCCATGTAGTGCTTGCGCATCATCAGCCCGGAGCCCGACGACATGCCCCGCGATACACACACTAGTGAAGCAACAAACGCTCACCCATCCTGGAGTGTCGCGGGTGGTGGCGGGTGGGCGCGCCCCGCTTGCGGCGCTCCTGGCGCGCCATGTAGTGCTTGCGCATCATCAGCCCGGAGCCCGACGACATGCCCCGCGATACACACACTAGTGAAGCAACAAACGCTCACCCATCCTGGAGTGTCGCGGGTGGTGGCGGGTGGGCGCGCCCCGCTTGCGGCGCTCCTGGCGCGCCATGTAGTGCTTGCGCATCATCAGCCCGGAGCCCGACGACATGCCCCGCGATACACACACTAGTGAAGCAACAAACGCTCACCCATCCTGGAGTGTCGCGGGTGGTGGCGGGTGGGCGCGCCCCGCTTGCGGCGCTCCTGGCGCGCCATGTAGTGCTTGCGCATCATCAGCCCGGAGCCCGACGACATGCCCCGCGATACACACACTAGTGAAGCAACAAACGCTCACCCATCCTGGAGTGTCGCGGGTGGTGGCGGGTGGGCGCGCCCCGCTTGCGGCGCTCCTGGCGCGCCATGTAGTGCTTGCGCATCATCAGCCCGGAGCCCGACGACATGCCCCGCGATACACACACTAGTGAAGCAACAAACGCTCACCCATCCTGGAGTGTCGCGGGTGGTGGCGGGTGGGCGCGCCCCGCTTGCGGCGCTCCTGGCGCGCCATGTAGTGCTTGCGCATCATCAGCCCGGAGCCCGACGACATGCCCCGCGATACACACACTAGTGAAGCAACAAACGCTCACCCATCCTGGAGTGTCGCGGGTGGTGGCGGGTGGGCGCGCCCCGCTTGCGGCGCTCCTGGCGCGCCATGTAGTGCTTGCGCATCATCAGCCCGGAGCCCGACGACATGCCCCGCGATACACACACTAGTGAAGCAACAAACGCTCACCCATCCTGGAGTGTCGCGGGTGGTGGCGGGTGGGCGCGCCCCGCTTGCGGCGCTCCTGGCGCGCCATGTAGTGCTTGCGCATCATCAGCCCGGAGCCCGACGACATGCCCCGCGATACACACACTAGTGAAGCAACAAACGCTCACCCATCCTGGAGTGTCGCGGGTGGTGGCGGGTGGGCGCGCCCCGCTTGCGGCGCTCCTGGCGCGCCATGTAGTGCTTGCGCATCATCAGCCCGGAGCCCGACGACATGCCCCGCGATACACACACTAGTGAAGCAACAAACGCTCACCCATCCTGGAGTGTCGCGGGTGGTGGCGGGTGGGCGCGCCCCGCTTGCGGCGCTCCTGGCGCGCCATGTAGTGCTTGCGCATCATCAGCCCGGAGCCCGACGACATGCCCCGCGATACACACACTAGTGAAGCAACAAACGCTCACCCATCCTGGAGTGTCGCGGGTGGTGGCGGGTGGGCGCGCCTCGCTTGCGGCGCTCCTGGCGCGCCATGTAGTGCTTGCGCATCATCAGCCCGGAGCCCGACGACATGCCCCGCGATACACACACTAGTGAAGCAACAAACGCTCACCCATCCTGGAGTGTCGCGGGTGGTGGCGGGTGGGCGCGCCCCGCTTGCGGCGCTCCTGGCGCGCCATGTAGTGCTTGCGCATCATCAGCCCGGAGCCCGACGACATGCCCCGCGATACACACACTAGTGAAGCAACAAACGCTCACCCATCCTGGAGTGTCGCGGGTGGTGGCGGGTGGGCGCGCCCCGCTTGCGGCGCTCCTGGCGCGCCATGTAGTGCTTGCGCATCATCAGCCCGGAGCCCGACGACATGCCCCGCGATACACACACTAGTGAAGCAACAAACGCTCACCCATCCTGGAGTGTCGCGGGTGGTGGCGGGTGGGCGCGCCCCGCTTGCGGCGCTCCTGGCGCGCCATGTAGTGCTTGCGCATCATCAGCCCGGAGCCCGACGACATGCCCCGCGATACACACACTAGTGAAGCAACAAACGCTCACCCATCCTGGAGTGTCGCGGGTGGTGGCGGGTGGGCGCGCCCCGCTTGCGGCGCTCCTGGCGCGCCATGTAGTGCTTGCGCATCATCAGCCCGGAGCCCGACGACATGCCCCGCGATACACACACTAGTGAAGCAACAAACGCTCACCCATCCTAGAGTGTCGCGGGTGGTGGCGGGTGGGCGCGCCCCGCTTGCGGCGCTCCTGGCGCGCCATGTAGTGCTTGCGCATCATCAGCCCGGAGCCCGACGACATGCCCCGCGATACACACACTAGTGAAGCAACAAACGCTCACCCATCCTGGAGTGTCGCGGGTGGTGGCGGGTGGGCGCGCCCCGCTTGCGGCGCTCCTGGCGCGCCATGTAGTGCTTGCGCATCATCAGCCCGGAGCCCGACGACATGCCCCGCGATACACACACTAGTGAAGCAACAAACGCTCACCCATCCTGGAGTGTCGCGGGTGGTGGCGGGTGGGCGCGCCCCGCTTGCGGCGCTCCTGGCGCGCCATGTAGTGCTTGCGCATCATCAGCCCGGAGCCCGACGACATGCCCCGCGATACACACACTAGTGAAGCAACAAACGCTCACCCATCCTGGAGTGTCGCGGGTGGTGGCGGGTGGGCGCGCCCCGCTTGCGGCGCTCCTGGCGCGCCATGTAGTGCTTGCGCATCATCAGCCCGGAGCCCGACGACATGCCCCGCGATACACACACTAGTGAAGCAACAAACGCTCACCCATCCTGGAGTGTCGCGGGTGGTGGCGGGTGGGCGCGCCCCGCTTGCGGCGCTCCTGGCGCGCCATGTAGTGCTTGCGCATCATCAGCCCGGAGCCCGACGACATGCCCCGCGATACACACACTAGTGAAGCAACAAACGCTCACCCATCCTGGAGTGTCGCGGGTGGTGGCGGGTGGGCGCGCCCCGCTTGCGGCGCTCCTGGCGCGCCATGTAGTGCTTGCGCATCATCAGCCCGGAGCCCGACGACATGCCCTGCGATAAAACCACGAGTTTTAGCACTGCTTAAGGGAACAAAATAATGGGAACGCTAATCAGGAAGCAGCGGTCTTCCCTTATTTTTTTGACCAAGGCGTATCGCTCGGCCAGCTCCGCCGCTCTGGCGGCATGCGCCTCTCTGATACCATGCGCTGTGGGAATGCCTCCTCTATAAGGACTTACGGGACACGATGCTGGATGGGATCGTTCGCGGGGAAGCGGGACCACTTTACTACATGGACCTCGTTGCACCGGCGGAAAACAACAACCGGCTGCGGGAGTTCGCGCACCACTGGCACAAGAGGCGAAGCGGATCGGAGCGAACAGGGACCAGGCCAGGAGCCACAGAGCGACGACGCGAGTCAAGCCTGTGAAGTGACGTCTAGCCCCAGAAGGGGGAGAGTGACAAAAGGGACAAAGGAGTAGACAAAAATAACTTGTATGGAGTCAAGAAGGCGCACCGGGAAACACACCAAGAGCAAGTACCGGGCGCCCTCCCAGTGTTTCAGCCCATATAACCGCGAGGTTGGAGGGGCCATGGGAGATGGCGGGTTTGCTTATGGGAACAATTCAATTCAATTCAATTCAAAATTATTTATTTCATGTAGGCCAACCTGTGGCTCTTATGACACGTCAAGATTCTACCACCGGTTCGAAAAGCGGATTCTGCTGAGAAGAGCCGGCAAGAAACTCAGCAGTTGCTCTTTTCAAAATAATTATTTTACAATAATAAGTAGCTACATTGTACTAGCTACACACATCAAAAGTGTCTAGGGATCAACATATATTTTTGCAATAACTTTTCTCCTGATTGAAATTAATTAAAATTTTCTTTAAGGATTCATCAAATAAAGTGTTTTCGTTTGTCACAGTAACGATAAACCAAGTCACCTTTGCATTGATAAAGAAATTTGCCATTTTCCTAATAAAGGGATTTTTGACATTTGAACCACTAACATTAAAGTTCGAAAAAAAGACTGAAATAACAGTTTTCTTTAAAATTTTATTGGGTAACTTAAACAATTAATAATCCGTGTTTCTACCGCGAACACTAACAACACAAGAACATCGGTTTGGCATACTCAAAATGAGTTCATCCAAATCACGCTGTGGAATGGCCGCCCATGTTCGTTGCAACAACAAAAAAAGGTCTTCTTGCCACTGGATACCCTCCATATTCGGCAGAGCTCTTCTCTGTAGCATATCCCATGCATGCTCAATCGGGTTCAAGTCTGGCGACTGAGCAGGCCAGGGCAGGACATTGATGTTAGCTGCGGCGAGAGTCTGTCTTACAACTCTTGCGGTGTGCGGTCGTGCATTATCATGCATTAACTGAAATAAGGGACCGATTTGCACTTGTAGAGGAACGATGACGTCTGATACAATCGTCTCTGCATAAATTTGAGCGTTGAGGTTGCCTCTGATCCAAATCAACTCAGTTCTTCCGCCGATCCAAATACCCGCCCATACCATGATGGTTCCACCACTATAAGGATGGACTTCCTGGCAGGATTTTAATCGCTGATTATGAAATTATGAAATGCACCAAAAAGGATCCATATAAATTTATAAAATCATAAAGGAGAATGGGCACCTTTGTATGAGTTGCGTCCCCAGACTGTATCAAGTTGTGATATATGTCATTTTAAAGGTCACGATAATAGCTTCATTTTATTATATGACACCAAGTATGAGACACGTGCAGGAAAATAACTAGAAATCATTTAATTTTTTTAAGCCCGTGATAGTGTTTTTTAGATTATACGGTTTTTTCATTCCTTATGTCGACCAAGCGGCATATATTCAGCTAGCTGATGCCCGTTACTTCATCCTCGTGGATTTAGTTTTTAAAATCTCGCGGGAATATTTGATTTTCCGGGATAAAAAGTAGCCTATGTCACTCTCCAGGTCCTCAACTATACCCATGCAAAACATCACGTCTCTGTTGCGGCGTGATTGAAGAACAAACACACTTTCGTATTTATAATATTAGTATGATGATGTCGCTGTGATCAATAGGGTGAAAACCGGGAGCGATCACCGGATGGTAAGAGGCGCGTTGAATTTTAATGTAAAGCTGGAAAGGGAAGTCAGCTCTCCGACCTTCTCGTGCTCATATCCAAAACCCCAAAACCTTCCAACTCGAACTGCAGAACCAATTCGATTGCCTAGCAGCCTGCGTTTCTGGGGCCGATCTAAACACCAGGCCTATGGAAACTGTCCATAATCTGGGTCTAAATTCTTTAAGACCCATCGGAGGAAAAGAACCGAAAAGTTCTCTGAGCATATTCTCAAGCTCATGGAGGAGAGACAAGAGATAAGACTGCAGTCATCGGCAGACTTACGCGGCTGCTTACCAGAGGATTAAAAGGCAGATCTCTACGGTACAAACTCGTGACCTTCGTGTCTTTAATACCAAGTGTATTAAAGATACCATCGAGCGGAACAGAGGCTAAGTGTTCGCGAGAGATCAGTTTATCGGACAGTCGTCTCGTCTCTTCTCGACCTGAGATCTTGGGAGAGGTTGAGAGGTTCTATGAACAGTTATATACTATGACACAAAAACCTGTTGAAGATTTGGCCAAAGATCCCAGAGCCAAACTGACCCGACACAATACCGAAGATATCCCGGACGTCAGCCTATACGAGATTAGTATGGTTCTCAAGCAGCTCAAAGAATCACTGCGGAACTGCTGAAAGCGGGTAGAAAACCAGTACAAGATTTTAAGCGATTGTTCAATTCCGTCATTCACGAGGGCATAACGGTTCTTCAAAAAAGTGATAATACCTTGTTGAAGAATTATAGACCCATCTCGTTGCTGAGTCAGGTTTATAAGTTGTTCTTGAGAGTCATTACGAATCGCCTTGCTCGTAGGTTTGAAAACTTCCAGCCTCCCGAACAAGCCGGATTCCGAAAAGGCTTTGGCATAATACTTAGATCACATTCATACGCTGCGGTAGATTTTATATAAAAGACGGAAGAGCATAACCGGCCACTTGGCTTAGCGTTTGTGGACTATGAGAAAGCCTTCGATTTGGTGGAAACTTGGGCTGTATTGAGGTCGCTGCAGAGATGCCGGATTGACTGCCGGTATATCCAAGTGTTGAAGTGCTTGTATGAAAACGCAACTATGTCAGTACGTATACAGGACCAGACTACGAGGCCAATCCACTCACAGCGTGGAGTGCGACAGAGAGAAGTGATCTCTCCGAAGCTCTTTACCGCTGCGTTGGAGGACGTCTTTAAGATTCTAGATTGAAACGGACTTGACATCAACATAAACGGCGAGTACATCACTCACCTGCGATTTGCCGATGACATAGTAGTTATAGCAGAGACTCTGAGAGACCTCAATACACTGCTCAACGATCTCAGTAGGGTTTTTCAACAGGTGGGCCTGAAAATGAACATGAGCAAGACGAAAATCATGTCCAATGTCATGTCTCATGCTCCACTCCACCCAGTATTCGTTGAGAATTCTGCAATCGAAATTGTGGACGAGTGTATATATACCTGGGACACACAGTCCAGCTAGGTAGGTCCATTTTCGAAAAAAGAGATCAACCGCCGAATCCAACTCGGCTGGGCAGCGTTGGGAAAGCTCCGAGATGTCTTCTAGTTCAAAATCCCTCAGTGCCTGAAGACTAAAGTCTTCGAACAGTACGTGTTGCCAGTGATGACTTACGGATCAGAGACATGGTCGCTAACTGTGGCCTTCATAAGAAGGCTCAGGGTCACTCAGCGAGCGATGGAGAGAGCTATGATCGGAGTATCCTCGCTAGATCAAATCAGAAATGAGGAGATTAATAGGAGAACCAAAGTCACCGACATAGCACAGCGAGTCGCGAAACTGAAGTGGAAATGGGTGGAGCACATAGTTCGAAGAGCTGATGGTTGTTGGGGTCCCAAGGTGCTGGAGTGGCGACCCCGCACCGGGAAGTGCAGTGTGGGCAGAATCCCATCAATTAGTCGTAGAGAGCCGCTGGATTCAGGCGGCGCTAGACCGAGGCCTGTGAAAGTCCATGCAAGAGACCTTTGTCCAGCAGTGGACGTCTATCGGTTGATAAAGAAGAAGATAATAAAAAATTAAAAAATGACATAGTTCTTTCCCTGCACGAGTCTCACAGTTGGTGTCATACAATAAAATGAAGCTATTATCATGACCTTTCAAATGACATATATCACAACTTGATACACCACTGGGGACGAAACCGCCCATTCTCCTTTATTACAAAGCCACATCTCAATCTCAAGAAATCCGCATAAAAATGCTTGATCCCTAGACACTTTTGATGTGTGTACATTGTAATAAGTTTTTATACTATCCTGTGGGCAGCTGGATGCCAAGCTGATTTAACCCGTGCATCTTTGTTAGAATAGAATATGACGTTTCCACAAAACGTACTACAATTCAATTCATGTCAAAGACGGGCAGACAGAAAGTAGCCCCATTCCCGCCGTCGGCACCCGTTCACGAGCATGACGCATGATCCAGCCATTGCTTCGCTCGACCATATTTGAGGGAACGTAACAATTAACCCGCACCACACGACACCACCACAGAAATGTTTAAAGAGAGCGTGACATACTTAGTCTACCCGTATTAAAGCATCGAATTGAATACTAATATTCAAACACTAATTTTAAGATCCCATGCAACTTTGTCATTAAGAAAGTCATTAACTTTGTAATAAGCGCGACTCAGTAAGTGAGTTTTTACGCATTGTTTAAATTTGTGCAGTGGCAAATCTAGCAATTCCTTCGGAATCATATTATAATGCGTACGCTCAACCCCACAAAGGATTTTTGCACTTTGCGCAGGCGACATGATGGAATTTCTAGTTTATGACGATTTCTAATGAGTCGATTGTGTGTATTGCCTCTTTGTTTATGCAGATGAATATTTTGTCTCACAAAGACTATATTATTATAAATGTACTGTGAAGCTACCGTAAGAATACCAATCTCTTTAAACTTTTCACGAGGAGATACGCGCGAACCGAGTTTATAGATAAATCGAATGGCTCTTTTCTGTAATATAAAAATAGTTTCAATATGAGCTGCTCCGCCCCACAATAAGATTCCATAGGACATTACACTATGGAAGTAGGCAAAGTAGACCAGCCTAGCAGTTTCTACATCGGTCACCAAGGTCACCCCCAGAAAAACTGTGGAGTTCTCAATTATAAGGTTTTCCCCGTTTATTTTTATTGTTTTGTCAATTTTCTTAACATTTGGTACAATAAATTCTAAACACTTAGTTTTTTTAGCGTTCAAGAGCAAATTATTAACAGTAAACCAACGCGATATCTGAGATAAGGTATTGTTTACATCGTCAAAATTAACTTTGTTTCTGTCAGTTTTGAATATTAGAGATGTATCATCTGCAAACAACACAATATTGCAAGCATCGCGGACATGATATGGTAAGTCATTAATATACACCAAAAATAGAAAAGGACCCAGGATAGAGCCCTGTGGGACACCCAACAGAGTAGATGAACCCCGCGACTTCACGTCACCTACGCATACACTTTGTGTTAGATCACTAAGGTAAGAGGCAATGAGATCAAGTGCAACACTTCTTATGCCATAATGACTAAGTTTGAGTAAAAGAGTTTGGTGATCAACGCAATCAAACGCCTTAGATAGGTCACAAAAAACCCCAATAGCATTCTGCGAACGCTTCCAGGCATCGAAAATATGTTCAAGTAGCTTTGCACCTGCATCAGTCGTGCTTCGACCCTTCGTGAAGCCGTACTGTTCGGGGTGTAGCAAGTTATTAAACTAGCGGCACGCTATGATGGCCGGTTTGACACATTACAATAGTGATGTGGAATGTCAATTTATTCTCGAACAAAAAACAATTAAGTTTTGTTTTTGTACCTGATTAAATAGGTTTAATAAAACAAAAATGTATATGTTTATTTAATTTATTTGAACGAACTGAATATTTGAATGAAAATGAATATACATACTTTATATGCACACAAGAAAAAAAAACAAACAAACAAACATGTCTTCAGATAGCATCGGCATCAAAGCTATCGATGCCTACGACTGGTTTTGCTCGTTTTCTCTTTTTTGGTGTGTGAAGTTTATTTTCTTCTGTGCCAGTCTCGCCATATTTTTTTTTAGTTATCCGTCTAACAGTTCGTTGTCCAATATTAAGCGCATCAGCTACGCGTTCAACCACTGACGTTATAGGTAAAATTGGCCCTCCATTTTGAGCTTCACGATCGAAATAGTTACGAAGGCGTATTACGAACTCACGTGTCTGACTATTTAGAACAGTTCTCTGCGTACGTTCGGTCATATCGACGAAATCCACAACAAAGGGCTTGAACAGAGTCCAAATTAACGAGCAAGAGTCAACAGTAATGCAGTATCAATATTTGAAATCCAAAGCCAGGTCAAAACTATATCACAATCGCATTGCACTGACAGTTTATACTTTTCGAAGCAACGTCAATTCGAAACTGCTTTGTTTTGCATTGAGCATTGACGCGAGTTTGCCGGAGGTAGTAGTTGTGCTAGCCAGCGATCCTATGTGACGATCGTATTAGATTCCATTTTTAAAAATTTTCAATTTAGAAAACCAAATGCCGAGTTGTGGTATATATCATATAAAAATAAAAATTTTACCTTTTGTATGAAACAGCTGATATTTTTTTGCGATTTCAGAGGTTTGTCCACATAGTGAAAATTGTTCATATTCACAAGTACATTCACCCCTTAAATGGTGCAAACTGATTTTTCTACACTTGTATACATTTTAGAAATCAATTTAATAAATAAATTTTGAGTCCTAAACTTAAAACTACATTCGATAAAATTTATGAATCTCTGCACATCACTATCGTCAATAAAGTAATACAATTATTTCCTTCAAAGTCGTTATCAATTAATACGGAACTTCATGAGCGGACAAACGTCAAATCGGCCATCATAGCGTGCCGCTAGTGTAACATTAAAATGCTTCATTAGTTGATCAAGTATAATTTTTTCAAATACCTTACTAAGTGTTGGATATTAACTGGTTACCTTAGTGCAAATTTGATCCAAGTGACATTTTGGCCAAAATCGAGCTATGCGTATTTTCGCTTTCTTGGGATCGTTATACTCGTAGGTTTCGTAGAAAATCCCATCATTCTACCTGCATTAAAGCCTAGTGAAAACTTCAATGAACTACTTGTGTGCACATGTACACAAGTAGGTCTATTCTATTCATGAGATTTTTATGAATAGTTTGGCGCATTTACGTCAATATCTCATGAGATTTTTATGAATAGTTTTGCGCTTTTACGTCAATATCTCATGAGATTTTTATGAATAGTTTGGCGCATTTACGTCAATATCTCATGAGATTTTTATGAATATTTTGGCACATTTACGTCAATATCTCGAAACTTAACAATGTCACTTGGATCACATGTGCACCAAGAAATTTCAACATAATATTTTGTTATTAATCAAATCGCGTGATACCCTAAGTGACCCTAAAAACACAGGCAGAACAACCAACCGAGCGAGGTACACGTCACTGATCTCTATAATAATTAATCTATGACTAACAGTGCCACTAAGCGCCACATTTGACGATGTCGAGTGTCTCGACGAGTGTATCTGGAACAAATTATATTGCAAATGGCGCACCAACCTCTAAATCTATGATTTCATATGAAATCATAGATTAACTCTATGATTCTAATTAGATTTTATTAACGCACGCACGCACGCATGCACGCACGCACACACACACACACACACAAATTTGAAACTCTTTACATGGTTAAGACGAGCGACATGGATTAGAATCTCACCTGTTTCCTATTTAAGTAATTGGTGGTAGTCGCTGAACCTCTCTTGATTGTGGTCTTTGCGACGGTAGTACCTAGAATAAGCAAGATGAAGTTAAACACTTAAGCCCGACTTACCCCTAAAACTATACCTCTACTGACGAACAGTTGTATAGCATACTCGCTGATGCGACTTCGTCCACGTAGATTAAAAACTCTTTGATTTTTCGGGATAAAAAGTAGCCTCATGTCACTTTCCAGGTCCTCAACTATAACCATGCAAAAAATCACATCGATCCGTGGCTCTGTTACGGCGTGATTGAAGGACAAACCAACAAACAAACACACTTTCGCATTTATAAGTTTATAGAATGTGCGTGAATAGTGAATATGGGGGGGGGAGGCATATAGTTCGAAGATCTGATGGTCGTTGGGGTCTCAAGGTGCTGGAGTGGCGACTCAGCACCGGGAGCCGCAGTGTTGTCAGACCGCCCACCAGGTGGACCGACGACATCAAACGAGTCGCAGGGAGCCGCTGGATTCAGGCGGCGCAAGACCATGTAAAGACCATAGAAAGTATGTAAGAGACCTATGTCCAGCAGTGAACGTCTATCACTATCACTACATATTATTAAACAAAGTCCCCGCCACGTCTGTCTGTCTGTCTGTTCGCGATAAACTACGGAACCGATTTTCATGCGGTTTTCACCAATAGATAGGGCGATTCATGAGGAAGGTTTTAGTGTATAATTTGTTAAGATTTTGTGTAAATTGGTTGAAATATGCCGAATATGCGTAAAAAAATGTCTTAGAGCAATTCTAAGCATGGCACGTCCTATGATTCATGTAAGCCGGCCTTTCTAAAACTTAAAATATTGCCGCTTCCATGCATGTACATCTTAGAAATTTCAAAATTTGTCAAATAACAAATTAAACAAACATATTTTCAAGGCCATGTGCGAAACAACTCGAATTCGATCTTTAAGATTTCCAAATAAACTAATGCTTACAAGAGCGCCACGGACTGCACTATATAACAAAAGTTGTTACGCCATGGCAGTTAAAATCTTTAATAACTTACCATATGACATACAATCACTTCCAATAAAACAATTTACGCAAAAGCTGAAGAAATGGCTGCAGGGAAAAAATTTTTACTCTTTAGAAGAATATTTCCAGCATGATAAAAAATATTTCTAATTTTATTTTTGGTTTCTGACATTTTAATATCTTGACATTTTAAACTAGCGGCACGCTATGAAGGCCGGTTTGACGTTTGTCCGCTCATGAAGTTCCGTATTAATTGATAACGACTTTGAAGGAAATAATTGTATTACTTTATTGACGATAGTGATGTGCAGAGATTCATAAATTTTATCGAATGTAGTTTTAGGTTTAGGACTCAAAATTTATTTATTAAATTGATTTCTAAAATGTATACAAGTGTAGAAAAATCAGTTTGCACCATTTAAGGGGTGAATGTACTTGTGAATATGAACAATTTTCACTATGTGGACAAACCTCTGAAATCGCAAAAAAATATCAGCTGTTTCATACAAAAGGTAAAATTTTTATTTTTATATGATATATACCACAACTCGGCATTTGGTTTTCTAAATTGAAAATTTTTAAAAATGGAATCTAATACGATCGTCACATAGGATCGCTGGCTAGCACAACTACTACCTCCGGCAAACTCGCGTCAATGCTCAATGCAAAACAAAGCAGTTTCGAATTGACGTTGCTTCGAAAAGTATAAACTGTCAGTGCAATGCGATTGTGATATAGTTTTGACCTGGCTTTGGATTTCAAATATTGATACTGCATTACTGTTGACCCTTGCTCGTTAATTTGGACTCTGTTCAAGCCCTTTGTTGTGGATTTCGTCGATATGACCGAACGTACGCAGAGAACTGTTCTAAATAGTCAGACACGTGAGTTCGTAATACGCCTTCGTAACTATTTATCATTCAAATATTCAGTTCGTTCAAATAAATTAAATAAACATATACATTTTTGTTTTATTAAACCTATTTAATCAGGTACAAAAACAAAACTTAATTGTTTTTTGTTCGAGAATAAATTGACATTCCACATCACTATTGTAATGTGTCAAACCGGCCATCATAACGTGCCGCTAGTTTAGTATTTATTAGTTCACATGTATATTTCTACTGTATTGGAATGTGTGGCATTTCTATTGTATATCGACATAACAAAATATTTGTACGCCGCTACGGCTAATGTGTTGAACTTTTTTAGCAATTAACATCCTTTGTAAACACACATTAAGTAAATAAAGAATTTCTATTCTTAAAAAAAAATGTTGAAGATGTCGGAAAAATTCAGTCCGGGAGCTTTCATCGAAAACGCTGCCTACTCCCTTTGAGATATAACAAAACAATGTATGGTGGTGGTATGGTGGCATAACTCTCTACAGAAAAGTTCGCGATGGCATATATCTTTTAAGGATAGCTTACTATACCCATTTTAACTTAACTAATTTTTAATAAAAAATGGTCACATACCATGAGGTAATTGGAAATCTTTTTAGACAGATACAGTATTAAACCTTATCAACTTAAATAAGTTATTTATCATAAGCATTTCATGCACACTATGATAATCCTTTACACCATATAATTTAAATGAATATCTTAGGAGTTATCGCAAAATAAAATCGATCGCGCGCCAAAATTTAAGCGCGCGCCGCGGTTTATGTAAGCCGAGCGCTTCCGAGCAACAGGTACTTATTTTATAAGCCTACGTACTGTTCAATATGCTGTTCAAGGTATAACTTGCGTAACATTCCAAGGAGTTTGTAAAGCATAGGCGTAATATACTCTACTACCCGTGCGAAGCCGGGGCGGGTCGCTAGTCGATTGATAAAGAAGAGAATGCGTCTGTCAGGGTTACCGTGCAGCGGCAGCGGCCTGGTGCGCTTGAGCTGATGCTGATGCTTGGCGGTGGTGGTGGCGCGCTTGCGGCGGCCCGCGTCCAGCACGCGCGCGCTGCGGCGCCCCTCGGCCGCGCGCGCCGCCCACACCGCACTCCACACCGCCGCCTGCTCCTCTAACCGCACCTGCGGGTCCCGTCAGTACACATTCAAAATGGCTGCTCTACTGCTCTACTCACTCTCACTCTACGCACACTCAATGACAGAGAATAGAACAATGTTTTACTTGCAAGAAAAAGATCTTTTTTCAAGCTTTTACTACGCGTTCGCTTAAAGTTGAGCCATAGAGTAAAGAAATCTTCACCCCTCGCGCTTCCTCGCACCGCACCTCAAGTCAGACCCACAGTAAAGACACAGTATAAGAAGATGCAGTATAATAGTTTATCTATTGTTTTATTTATTAAGTACTAGGTGACCTATCTTAACTATGAATATTGAATTCGAATTGGTATAAATAATAAAAAAATATATATAAAAAAGTGTTTATTATTCTAATGCTTTACGATATAAAACATTCTTAGTTTTTTTTACCAAACCTACAAACTCCTAATATCCAAAGTTTAATTTAAGAAATTGAGCTTTTAATACGTAAACTTAGAATAAGAATTATTATTAAATATTATTTTTGCATCTATCCGGCAGATTGTAAGGACTTTTATTATAATGTAACACCATTGTACTACTCAATCTGTGCAAATAAATAATTTGAATTTGAAATTTATTTTTAATAAGCGGTGCTTCGCGAGCGGTTTACTAAGTGGGTCTGACTTGAGGTGCGGTGCGGGGAAGCGCGAGAGAGCTAGGGGAAATTTGTAACGCGTAGTACCACTAGATCAAAGGTGTCAAACTACTGCATATCCTACACTGTGTCCGTACTGTCGGCATGGAACTAGGAATTACGACTACGTCGATTACTTTACTCTATGGTGCAGGGCTCAACTTCAAACGAACGCGTAGTATGCATTGTTTAGTTTCACCTGTCCCGATGTTTATCATCATCATCTCCTGGTCCTTGTCCCACGCTATGTGGGGTCGGCACATGTCTTGTAAGCCATGTTGTAAGTGGTTCGGCTTGACATTTTACGACCGGCCGCCTGCCTGACGTCAACCCTCTTTGGGAATGCTTTTGTTGGTGGAAAGGATAGAACCGCCACCTTTCGGTTCATCAAAATTGAAATACGTTTTATATAATCCATGAATCCTATTTCATCAGATAATTTCATTGATTCTTGGTTACTGTCGTCATGCCTATTGTAAGAAGTTATGTATGAACGAAAATCCACCAACGATGTTATGAAAATCCACCGGAAAAATGGGAATTTTGAATAGTTTTTGTTTTTGAAAATAACAATTTCTTAAGAACGCGTATAACACCAAAAAAAAAAAAACAGATTTCGCGATGAAATAAAACATAGCCGCAACCTCATGTGAGGCGCGACAAAAGAAAGCGTTTTGCGCGGTATAGGAGTGTAGTAAGCGCCAAATACTTTGTAACTCGAAAAATATTCATTTTCTTTTCAATTCACTAGGCTAATCTCTTGATAATATCAATCGGAAATTAATGTAAAAATTTTGGCTCTGTAATATGCAACACATTGAAAATAAATGAATATTGATTAAAAATTAGACCTAACTTCGCGATTTTTTATTATCGAACAAATTTCATCATTTTATGTTTTTGCCCAAGCACGTCCCTTGGCAGTATGATGTAATTTTTGCGTGTTTTTTTCGGATAGTTGAAACTTGATCTACTACTGTAAAAATCAACTCTGTTTACTGTTAACGAGCGTACACCCACTCTTAATTCGCCAGTGTTACAATAAATACGAAGAAAGTAAACTCACCTCCAACAAGTCGCCTTCCAACATGAGGTCCTCTAGTTTCTGCAACAGTCCGGGCGTGACCCGCGTGCTGGGCGCGCGCGGCGTCGCGCTGTAAGCGTGCTCTACGTTCGCTGACGATCTGTTCATACACGAATACCAATATTTATGACCAATATATAATGGGATATTTATAGAGAAAATGAAAATTCTGAAATTCCCCAAAAAATCAGCCCATATAAAAAGAAATAAAATTTAGATTTATAAGGGTCGATTTCACCAACGTAAAGTAAGACGTGTTAGTGTATAGTAATTATTGAAACGTATTGAAACGTAATTGGCGTAATTGGGTATTTGACTGTTGTCAAAATGTTTATATTCATGAATTGTAATCGAAAATGTAACATGTAAGAATAACATTTGTAAGAACAAAAAATAAATTGGTCAAAAAACAAAAAAATTATAAGCTGTTTTTTATACAGTCGATAAAACGAAATTTTCTATGAAGATTGTATGGAGCTACTGTCTTGTGCCGTCACACTTCAGTAGCGCTTTCTCTGTCTAACAGGAAACTTTAAAGCTCTATATTTCCGAGACAAGTTAAGATAATTAAAAAAGAAAAGTGCAATTGTGTTATAATATGTTTGCGACAGTGTGTTTGTTTGTTAGTTTGTTGCTTTGTCCTTCAATCCCGCTGCAACAGGGCTACGGATCGACGTGATTTTTTTGCATGGGTATAGTTGAGGACCTGGAGAGGCTACTAGGCTATTTTACACATAGGCTACTTTTTATCCCGGAAAATTAAAGAGTTCCCGAGGGATTTTAACAATTAAATCCAAGCGGACGAAGTCGCGGGCATCAGCTAGTTTTAAATAAATAAAAGAATATCAGTCAAATACCCAATTATGCCAAGTTCGCAGTGAACCTGTCAATGTTTGTGGACACTCACCGCCCGTGCGAATCCTTCCTGTCGTTCTGCGGCGGCCTGTGCGCGGGCAGCGTGGCCAGCAGGGGGCTGCCGAGCATCGCCCGCGCCGCGTCCTGCCACGCCATTGCGCGCTCCGTCACGCACTGTAGGGCTTCGCCCTCCGCGAGTCGGACTGGCAGCTTTTGGAGCCAAACCTGTTACAACGTTATGTTCTCTTATTTTTTTTTTCGAAGAACCCTGGTAGATTCTGTTCAATAGTTAGGGGCAAGTGCTGTACCTATGAACGCTTGTGCCCGTTCCCCTAAAATTCTAATTTGAACGCGAACTGTCAACCATAGATATAGCTTTACGGTCGCATTCAAATTAGAATTTTAGGGTTGCTCGTTTCGACGGAATCGTTTGTGTCCACAGGTACAAGTGTCCATAGATACAGCACTTGCCCATAAGTCAGTTGGCATAAATTAAAAATTAGTTGTAGCAACATTGTGAAAGAGTCATCGATGAATAAAACAGTTTGATTATTTTATTTAGTTTGATAATAATTTAAGAGAGTTCTCCATAATGTTCTTAAAGGTACGTGAAATCCGCCAATTCGCATTGGGCCAGCGTGGTTGACTATGGCCTATAACCCTTCTCTGAAAGGTGACCTGTGCTCAGTAGTGAGCCGTTAATGGGTTGTGTTAATGGGGTCCAAGTTGGCTAACTTTGAGAAAATTCATCATCATCATCATTCACTTACTATCAGGTGAGATCGCAGTCAAGGGCTATCTCGCCATCGAATAAAAAAAAAATATTGTCTGTAAAGTCGGTTTACGGACGATAGTTGCACGTGATAACGTCATAAAGAAACAAGTCACAAGCCAACGCTTGGGCCGATTGTGCCTCTCTATCGCTTGTTCCGCGCTCTCGCTTGCCCGCTCAGGCTCAGGCGGAACGTGACGCTTTTTCGTGCGTGCAGCCGGTGTTCATCGATTTATAAGACGTTATCACGTCCAAAAAAACTTCCTCATCAGCCTGTCCATGTCAACTCACCAATAAAGCCAATATGCGGTGTAAGCGCGGCCGCTTGGTCCGGGTGCAGTCGGGGCACAGGAACTTGCTCTCGGTACACGGGAACGGCAGCTCTATCCGCTCCGGGGACTCCACCAGCTCTTCTGTTTCATCCCGGGCTGATGCGACGCAGGTGGCTGGTGGGGATATTGTCATTATTAAAATTCAAAATTATTGGAACGAAGTTCCTTATCGGACGGTACGGGCTTGGCGGATGGAGGCTAGGCGATAAAAGTGTAAGAATTTTCCGTCACGAGTAGTGTTGACGGATATCCATAGCACGTATGCTGTATTACGAGATGGTTCTTACATGTGGTGAGAGATGGCGTTGATTCTAATAAGAATTTTTATCGAGTAGTCTAGACGGTTATCCATAGCGTGTATGCTTTAGGCTTTGCGCCCAGTCTGAGGTGCGCACTTATTTATTACGAGATTGTTCCAACATGTGGCAAGAGATGGCGTTGATTCTAAAAGGTAATGTTTTCATTATCAAAAAGGTAGGTCAAAGTATGTTTGAGATCAAAAAGACCTTCTTATTTTACCAGAAAATTGGGTTATTTTCAAATACTGACCGTGAAACCAGTCCTTGCACAGTTCGCACTGCGTCATGACGCCGTACTGCCGCTTCTGGCACAGGCAGAACGTGACGCCGGCCGCGGGAGGCGCGCGCACTTCCTTGCGCATGTTGCGCGTCCTGAAACCGAACCGTATTGTTGATACATATTGTTTATCAAGACTAGCCTAGTGGTTAGGACTGCGGTCTCCTAAACGGAGAGTCGTAGGTTCGATCCCGGGCACCTCTGACTTGTCGGAGTTATGTGCGAATTAGCAATTAAATATCACATGCTTCAACGGTGAAGGAAAACATCGTGAGAAAACCTGCACGCCTGAGAGTTCACAATAATGTTCTCAAAGATGTATGAAGTCTTCCAATTCGCAATAAGGCCAGCGAGGTGGACATGGCCTATAACCCTTCTCTGAAAGGAGACGTGTGTTCAGTAGTAAGCCGTTGATGGGTTGCTGATGATGATGATTGTTTATCAATCGATATTCATCCACAAGGCTCGGTCTTGCGCCACCTGTATCAAGCGGCTCCCTACGACTCGTCTGATGTCATCACTCATCAGTCCACCTAGTGGGGGGTCTGCCAGTGCCAACAATAAACTTTCCGACACCGACCTTACAGTACCCGAACCTTAGAACCCCAACGACTATTCAAAATTCAAAATTATTTATTTCACGTAGACCAACCTGTGGCTCTTATGACACGTCATGACTCTACCACCGGTTCGGAAAGCGGATTCTGCTGAGAAGAGCCGGCAAGAAACTCAGCAGTTGCTATTTTCAAAATAATCATTTTACAATACTATTATGTAGCTATTACATTGTACTAAGTTTTTATACTATCTTGGGGGCAGTCAGATGCCAAGCCGATTTAAACCATGCAACTTTGTTTGAATATAATAGAATATAATATTTCCACAATGAGGGTAAGTTCCAAAAAGCGTAGGTACTACAATTCAATTCATGTTAAGACGGGCAGTTAGAAAGTGGCCCCATTTCCGTCGATGGCACCCGTTCACGATTCTGCGGCGGAATCACCTCAGCTCCTTGATAGCGGACAGCTCCCGCTGCTCGGCCTGCTTGAAGGCGGCGACGATCTCCGTGGGCGTGGCGTCTTCGCTGAAGTGCTTGAGCAGCCCCCCCTCCAGCGAGGGCGCCTCCCCCCGCCCGCGCCTCCGCGTCGTCCCGCTGCATTCCGCGCGCGGGGACAGCGCGTCGAGGAGGGAGTACGGCCAGTTCTACGCATAAAGACACCCGAATTATATCAGTGCTGCCATCAGCGATTGGAAAACGAGAACTAATGTACCTAAAATTTTTTTGAAGTAAAACGTCTTTACGCACGCCTGACTTGGGGAAGTAAGCTGGTGAATGCGTTGCGAAAAGTGTGTTCGGGCGAGGCAAACGGAAGTTGAGATGGAGATATCTTAGTGAAGATAGAAAGAGATATGTTTCGTTTATTACTACAGGGGCATGAGTGAGAACTGCGAGCACACATTTTCTTTCTCTCTTTCTCTCATAGCCAGTTGCGTTTCGTAAGTTTTACTTCAGTCGTGTAATCTAAAGCACACTCGTTTTTTTTTTTTTTTCAAAACTGGGCGACTTCCATGCAACTAAAATATGTATTGTCGCCGCGGCGGGTGAGCGCTTCCACGCTGTGCATGTAGGGGTACAGCTTACCTTCTTGAGGAACATGTCAGCCGCCCCCCTCTGCCAGTCCTTGGCGGACTGCAGGGCGGTGGACAGCTGCTGCTTCTCCAGCAGCGGCAGGGGGATGCTGGCGCCGCGGCGGGTGAGCGCTTCCACGCTGTGCATGTAGGGGTACAGCTCCTTTAGCTGCATCTCTTCCGCCGTACAGCTTACCTTCTTGAGGAAAATGTCAGCCGCCCCCCTCTGCCAGTCCTTGGCGGACTGCAGGGCGGTGGACAGCTGCTGCTTCTCCAGCAGCGGCAGGGGGATGCTGGCGCCGCGGCGGGTGAGCGCTTCCACGCTGTGCATGTAGGGGTACAGCTTTGGCCGCATCTCTTCCGCCGTACAGCTTACCTTCTTGAGGAACATGTCAGCCGCCCCCCTCTGCCAGTCCTTGGCGGACTGCAGGGCGGTGGACAGCTGCTGCTTCTCCAGCAGCGGCAGGGGGATGCTGGCGCCGCGGCGGGTGAGCGCTTCCACGCTGTGCATGTAGGGGTACAGCTTTGGCCGCATCTCTTCCGCCGTACAGCTTACCTTCTTGAGGAACATGTCAGCCGCCCCCCTCTGCCAGTCCTTGGCGGACTGCAGGGCGGTGGACAGCTGCTGCTTCTCCAGCAGCGGCAGGGGGATGCTGGCGCCGCGGCGGGTGAGCGCTTCCACGCTGTGCATGTAGGGGTACAGCTTTGGCCGCATCTCTTCCGCCGTACAGCTTACCTTCTTGAGGAACATGTCAGCCGCCCCCCTCTGCCAGTCCTTGGCGGACTGCAGGGCGGTGGACAGCTGCTGCTTCTCCAGCAGCGGCAGGGGGATGCTGGCGCCGCAGCGGGTGAGCGCTTCCACGCTGTGCATGTAGGGGTACAGCTCCTTTGGCTGCATCTCTTCCGCCGTACAGCTTACCTTCTTGAGGAACATGTCAGCCGCCCCCCTCTGCCAGTCCTTGGCGGACTGCAGGGCGGTGGACAGCTGCTGCTTCTCCAGCAGCGGCAGGGGGATGCTGGCGCCGCGGCGGGTGAGCGCTTCCACGCTGTGCATGTAGGGGTACAGCTCCTTTGGCTGCATCTCTTCCGCCGTACAGCTTACCTTCTTGAGGAACATGTCAGCCGCCCCCCTCTGCCAGTCCTTGGCGGACTGCAGGGCGGTGGACAGCTGCTGCTTCTCCAGCAGCGGCAGGGGGATGCTGGCGCCGCGGCGGGTGAGCGCTTCCACGCTGTGCATGTAGGGGTACAGCTCCTTTGGCTGCATCTCTTCCGCCGTACAGCTTACCTTCTTGAGGAACATGTCAGCCGCCCCCCTCTGCCAGTCCTTGGCGGACTGCAGGGCGGTGGACAGCTGCTGCTTCTCCAGCAGCGGCAGGGGGATGCTGGCGCCGCGGCGGGTGAGCGCTTCCACGCTGTGCATGTAGGGGTACAGCTTACCTTCTTGAGGAACATGTCAGCCGCCCCCCTCTGCCAGTCCTTGGCGGACTGCAGGGCGGTGGACAGCTGCTGCTTCTCCAGCAACGGCAGGGGGATGCTGGCGCCGCGGCGGGTGAGCGCTTCCACGCTGTGCATGTAGGGGTACAGCTTTGGCCGCATCTCTTCCGCCGTACAGCTTACCTTCTTGAGGAACATGTCAGCCGCCCCCCTCTGCCAGTCCTTGGCGGACTGCAGGGCGGTGGACAGCTGCTGCTTCTCCAGCAGCGGCAGGGGGATGCTGGCGCCGCGGCGGGTGAGCGCTTTCACGCTGTGCATGTAGGGGTACAGCTCCTTTGGCTGCATCTCTTCCGCCGTACAGCTTACCTTCTTGAGGAACATGTCAGCCGCCCCCCTCTGCCAGTCCTTGGCAGACTGCAGGGCGGTGGACAGCTGCTGCTTCTCCAGCAGCGGCAGGGGGATGCTGGCGCCGCGGCGGGTGAGCGCTTCCACGCTGTGCATATAGGGGTACAGCTCCTTTGGCTGCATCTCTTCCGCCGTACAGCTTACCTTCTTGAGGAACATGTCAGCCGCCCCCCTCTGCCAGTCCTTGGCGGACTGCAGGGCGGTGGACAGCTGCTGCTTCTCCAGCAGCGGCAGGGGGATGCTGGCGCCGCGGCGGGTGAGCGCTTCCACGCTGTGCATGTAGGGGTACAGCTCCTTTGGCTGCATCTCTTCCGCCGTACAGCTTACCTTCTTGAGGAACATGTCAGCCGCCCCCCTCTGCCAGTCCTTGGCGGACTGCAGGGCGGTGGACAGCTGCTGCTTCTCCAGCAGCGGCAGGGGGATGCTGGCGCCGCGGCGGGTGAGCGCTTCCACGCTGTGCATATAGGGGTACAGCTCCTTTGGCTGCATCTCTTCCGCCGTACAGCTTACCTTCTTGAGGAACATGTCAGCCGCCCCCCTCTGCCAGTCCTTGGCGGACTGCAGGGCGGTGGACAGCTGCTGCTTCTCCAGCAGCGGCAGGGGGATGCTGGCGCCGCGGCATTTGAGCGCTTCCACGCTGTGCATGTAGGGGTACAGCTTTGGCCGCATCTCTTCCGCCGTACAGCTTACCTTCTTGAGGAACATGTCAGCCGCCCCCCTCTGCCAGTCCTTGGCGGACTGCAGGGCGGTGGACAGCTGCTGCTTCTCCAGCAGCGGCAGGGGGATGCTGGCGCCGCGGCGGGTGAGCGCTTCCACGCTGTGCATGTAGGGGTACAGCTCCTTTGACTGCATCTCTTCTACCTGCGAATATTAACAAACGTGTGCTTGAAGTGAAACTTCTTTCCATATATATATACAAATTATATATAAAATTAAAATTATATATAATATATATATATAAATATAAAATTTCCATATAGGTATACAAAGATACCAACAGCAGATGTTGGAGTAGTTTCAACGTAAGTAACCTAAAAAGCTTTCTTCATCGATAGCAAAATGTAAACCATAACTTCCCTTGGGACTCAATATTGCTGGTGGCTTTGAAAATAGCAATTGAGCAAGCCGCCAACACAGACACAAGTCTCCCAAGTAAGGTGCTTCAATGGCAATCCCGCACTAAAAAGTGCAATGTTCTAAGACCCCACTAGGTCTGACAATCTCAATTGAGCCACTGGATACAATAATTGGCAAGCACTAAGCTTTATAATCTTATTAATCTATGATTAATACTGGAAAGGCTGCTGTCATATTTTTTGGACCTAATTGATTGACGCCATTTTGGATTTGATTGGCGCCATTTTAGACTGATCAACGCCATTTTGGCGCTGTAAGCAGTTAAATGAGTGTCTCTGGAACTAATAATATTGCAAATGGCGCACTGTACTGTACACACACCTGTACAATTTAATTTATGGTTTCATATTATGAAATCATAGATTAATTATAGAGGTCGGTGCGCCATTTGCAATATTATTAGTTCCAGAGACACTCGTATGTCAAATGTGGCGCTTCAAATTGATCCATAATTATGCTGTCATTTGTATATTGACAAGCCAGTCCAGTGTTTATCATAGATGAATTATAGAGATCAGTGTTAGCATGAAATCGTATTCGGTAGCGCTTTTTTCGACATGGAAGTACACAGTAGAGTATGGAAGTAGGATTGTCTATGTAGTTTGTCACTAAATCCAGTGAGTAAATATTATGCGAGAAAATTAATTATAAGGAACGTCACGTGTAGTTTGACCACAAATATGGTACTTATTTTAAATTTGACAGTATGAAATTAGAATGGTGTAATTTGGCAAATTGAACTTAGGCCGACTTGCACCAAACTGCTTAATCATGTTTAGTTAAATTTTGTAATGCTGTCACTTTTTGACAATACTATTTCAGAGTTGACATGAGAAGGACAGGTATAGAAAATTTAACTAAACATGTTTAAGCAGTTTGGTGCAAGTCGGCCTTAGTGAGCAGTTGATAAATAATAGTCGAATAAACACAAACAGCGATGTTTTGTTTCACTCACATTTACGTGATAGTTATAAACAAAAATGGGATACAATATAGGTGTACTTAGTTTTTATTGGAATGAAGTTCCTTTTTGTACGGTATGGCGGATGGAGGCTAGGCGAGAAAAAGTGTAAGAATTACCTGTCAGGACACTTGTTGCATTCGTTTATTATAGCATTACGTTCCATTATAGCTTTGGTGGCGTAGCGGATAAACTAAGGAGTGAAACTATCGTTTCGGGGTTCGAATCCTAACTTCAGATTATATTATTTTTATTTTATTTAATTTTATTATTAAAAGGCACTTCATTTCAACAGTATTCCACGACACACACATTTTTTTAGTCCTACTTTTATGCCTGCTATTTCTACTTTTTTTTCATTCGATGACAAGCTAGTCCTTGACTGCGATCTCACCTGATGGTAATTGACGATACAGTCAAGATAAGGTAGCGGGCTAACTTGGAAGGGATATGGCAGTGAACATTCAACCCATACCCCTTATCGGTTTCTACACGCCATCGTGGCGGAACGCTAAATCGCTTGGCGGCACGTCTTTGACGGTAGGGTGGTAACTAGCCACGGCCAAAGCCTCCCACCAGACCAGACCAGAGACAATTCAGAAATTATAATAATAATAATAGCCTTTATTCAGACAAAAGAATATTTACAAAATAATAATCTTAAGTTGACGACTCTGCAGAGTCGATGACATCGACAACTTCGTCTGTTTGCCCAACTTTGGCAAAGGCCTCCTCCATTTCTTTCCACTCTACTCGGTTTATAGCTTTCCTTGTCCATAGTTTTCCTGCTATCGCCTTTATCTCGTCTTCTCACCTTTGAATCTGTCTGCCTCGTTTCCTTTTCCTATTTCTAGGGTACCAAAACACTATGCTTCTATAACTTTTCGATGCCTCTTACTGTGTGTCCTGTCCATTGCCATTTAAGTTTCCGTATTCTAGTTGTAACATTTTGTATTTTAATGCGATTCCTAATGGTTTTGTTTCGTATTCTGTCTGACTTTCTTAAATTCAGCATGCTTCTCTCCATTGCTGTCTGGCAAGTTTCTAGTTTGTTGCTTTGCGCTTTGGTGAGAGCCCAAGTTTGGCAGCCATAGGTTAGAACTGGTAGCACGCAGGTGTTGTACAGTTTTGATTTGACAGACATTTTGATTTCTTTGTTCTTCATAATTTCTTTTAGACGCCAGTAGCACTTCCATGCATTTCCAATTCTAGTGTCTATTTCCTTTGACATTATATCAGTCGTTGAAATTTGTTGGCCTAAGTAAGTGTACTCTTTGACATATTCAATTGGTACGCCGTTTATGATAATGGGGTCTTCGGACGCGTTTGTCAGTGCTTTAGTTTTTGAGGCATTCATCGTTAGGCCTGCCTTGCGGCTTCCTCTTTCCAAGTCTATAAGCATGTTTTGTAGGTGCTCCTTTGTTTCGGCGAATAATATAATATCGTCAGAATAATCAATTGGGAATTTATAATTTCTGAATTGTAGTCAATTTTTATTGACTACAATTCAGAAATTATAAATTCCCAAATTGACCCCGCCGGGAATCGAACCCGGGACCTTCCAGTTATAAGGCAACAGCGTTCACCACTGAGCCAGGGAGGTATTCCTACTTGCATGTTCAGCGACAAGCAGGACGTCTCCGCTAGGCGATACGTTACCTTGGCGAGCCAGTCCTTCGCGTGCGCGGTGGCCGTGTGCAGCGCGTGATGGGAAGGCAGCGCCGCCTCGATCTCGTCACCTTCGGCCAGCAGCGCGTCCAGCTCCGTCAGGGTCGTGTGTTCCTCGGTCAGACTGTCGATGGACTCCCGACCCCTCGGCGTTGAGGTGTCGATGAGGATTGCTCGCGCTCGATGCTCCCAATCTTCTACTTGCACTGTAACAAAAGCTTAAGTCAAATGTTTGCTATGTGGCTTCAAGAACCAGTGGTAGATTCACTTCGATTCGAAAGCACTTTGTAAAATTTTATCCACCGACATAGCACATCGAGTAACGAAGCTAAGTGGTAATAATAGAAGGGGCAAGTAATTCGAAGAGTTGATGGTCGTTAAGATGGGTAGCCTCAGTATGTCACACTCTCTTTAACATTTCTGCGGTGGTGTCGTGTGATGCGGGTTGTTACGTTCCCTAAAATATGGTTGAGCGAAGCAATGGCTGGGTCATGCGTCATGCTCGTGAACGGGTGCCACCAGCGGCAATGGGGCTACATTCTGTCTGCCCGTCTTGACATGTGTTGAATTATAATTAGAAATAATTACGTATGCTTTTGTGGAACTTCCCCTCTTTGTGGAAACTCTGCATACATAGAATAATATCTATTAAGTATATTGTAAAAGTATTTTGAAAAGAGCAACTGCCGAGTTTCTTGCTGGTTCTTCTCGGCAGGAACGGCATTCCGAACCAGTGGTAGACTCATTGACGATTCAAAAGTACTTGTAAAAGTTTATTTGAATAAAAAACATTTCTATTCTATTTTCTATTCTATTCTATTCTATAAACGGGAGTGTTTGCGCACTCCAAGCCCCCCCCCACCCCCCTCTCCGCCTAGGTGGTCGGACAATGTCAGAAGAGCCGGCAGCTGCTGGATGCAGGCGGCACAAGATCGTGTTCTGTAGCGTTAGTTGGAAGTGCCCCTATGTCCAGCAGTGGACTTGTATCGGTTGAGATTATGTTTCATTTTAATATACACTAGCGGCACGCTATGATGGCCGGTTTGACACATTACAATAGTGATGTGGAATGTCAATTTATTCTCGAACAAAAAACAATTAAGTTTTGTTTTTGTACCTGATTAAATAGGTTTAATAAAACAAAAATGTATATGTTTATTTAATTTATTTGAACGAACTGAATATTTGAATGAAAATGAATATACATACTTTATATGCACACAAGAAACATATGAATACAAAAGATACCAAAAAAGGTGCCACAAAAGGCCATAATTAATCAGATTCGTCCATACTACTATTTTCACTGTCGTCACTGCTATCATCACCTACATTAATAATTATATGTTCGTTTTCTATAATATTATCTATTTTCACATCTCTTTCATAATCTTCCCTTATTAATTTAACAGTTCTATTCACAACCTTTTCCCAGTCTCCTTTAGTCACATGTTCACAAGCTTCTTCTAATAATTTTAGCATTTTTTTTGTGGTAAATGGGGGTTCTGTATTGTGTCTTGCAGCATATCCCTTAATTTGAGCCCACACCAACTCAATCGCATTATACTCACAATGGTAAGGCGGTAACCGTATAACTCTGTGCCCATGTTCTAATGCTATTTCGTCAATGACGTATCGGATCTTGGTTGGTTTGTTTTCTTTTAAAAGACGTACTAATTCCGCTTTTAACATATTCATGTTTGCATCTACGCCATTTTTACGAAGCCATGCGACGATATCAGCTTTCTTTTGGGATTGGGCAGGTGGCTTGTCAATTTGCATCGAGTGGTATGGGGCGTTGTCCATAATTATAATAGATGGTTCAGGGAGGCTACACAACATTGAGGTAAACCATTCAGTAAACTTTTCTCCATTCATGTCTTCATGATAGTCTCGTGGTTTTTGACGCAAAAGCCATGAGAGAACCTTCGACAAACCCGTTGATGGTTCCGGCGTGACAAATTATAAGTCGCGATCCTTTTCCTACAGGAACTTTGGAAGTAGATGCTGCTGTGTCATCGTTCCAAGAACGGCCTACAGTATGGTTAGCATTAAGCCATGTTTCATCCAAGAACACAACATTTTGCCAATTTTTGATTTCTTTCACTTGCCGTAAAAAAGTATACCTTGCCATCGCTATATCAAATCTTTCCATCAATATTTTGCGTTTGTTACATTTTTTGTATCGAAATCCAATGGTCTTCAAAATCTTCGTTAAAGAACTTTCCCCACCGAAGAATAATCCAGCTTCCTTCAGTGAATGCACCAACTTTTTTCTTGTTGGATACTCCTTCTGTAAATAGTAGCCGTAAACATGTCTTCGGATAGCATCGGCATCAAAGCTATCGATGCCTACGACTGGTTTTGCTCGTTTTCTCTTTTTTGGTGTGTGAAGTTTATTTTCTTCTGTGCCAGTCTCGCCATATTTTTTTTTAGTTATCCGTCTAACAGTTCGTTGTCCAATATTAAGCGCATCAGCTACGCGTTCAACCACTGACGTTATAGGTAAAATTGGCCCTCCATTTTGAGCTTCACGATCGAAATAGTTACGATGGCGTATTACGAACTCACGTGTCTGACTATTTAGAACAGTTCTCTGCGTACGTTCGGTCATATCGACGAAATCCACAACAAAGGGCTTGAACAGAGTCCAAATTAACGAGCAAGGGTCAACAGTAATGCAGTATCAATATTTGAAATCCAAAGCCAGGTCAAAACTATATCACAATCGCATTGCACTGACAGTTTATACTTTTCGAAGCAACGTCAATTCGAAACTGCTTTGTTTTGCATTGAGCATTGACGCGAGTTTGCCGGAGGTAGTAGTTGTGCTAGCCAGCGATCCTATGTGACGATCGTATTAGATTCCATTTTTAAAAATTTTCAATTTAGAAAACCAAATGCCGAGTTGTGGTATATATCATATAAAAATAAAAATTTTACCTTTTGTATGAAACAGCTGATATTTTTTTGCGATTTCAGAGGTTTGTCCACATAGTGAAAATTGTTCATATTCACAAGTACATTCACCCCTTAAATGGTGCAAACTGATTTTTCTACACTTGTATACATTTTAGAAATCAATTTAATAAATAAATTTTGAGTCCTAAACCTAAAACTACATTCGATAAAATTTATGAATCTCTGCACATCACTATCGTCAATAAAGTAATACAATTATTTCCTTCAAAGTCGTTATCAATTAATACGGAACTTCATGAGCGGACAAACGTCAAACCGGCCATCATAGCGTGCCGCTAGTTTAAGTATAGTGTGCGTATACACACGCAAGCGTGTGTCTCTTATACTTGTGTGCGTACATTTGCGTGCGTATGTTTGAGCGCGTGTTTGCGTGCATATACGTGCTTACTGCGTGTATACGACTGGTGTGTGTGCGTACGTAAGTGCGTATGTTAGCGCATTTCGCACCTTTTACAATAATTATAGAGACCTATTGCGAAATTTTGAGATTTCGACTGAGTCATAGCACTACCTTGGATAGCCGTGTTTATCGACTCTTATTATCTTATTAATTCTATATTGTAATATCTGTACTATTATTAGACTCTTAAAGTTAAGTTCTTAAAGTTGGCTATCCAAGGACGTTTTATGATCCAAAGGCGAAATCTCAAAATTTCGAAATAGATCTCTATAATTGGGTATTTGACTGTACATAGTCAAAATGTTAATATTCATTATTTACAATCGAAAATGTAACATTTAAAAATAACATTTGTAGAAACAGAAAATAAATCGGTCCAAAAAAATGTTATAAAGCTTTAAAGTTTCCTGTTAGAGAAGAGAGAGATAGATATAGAGAGCGCTAGTGAATTGTGATGTCACAATTCACCAGCTTCATACACGCTCCAAAGAAAATTTCGTTTTAGAAAGAGACAGATACAGTCGCAGTAAAACAGCTTATAATTCCAAGACTAGTAAAGATATTTAAAAAAGAGAAATGGCATTGTGTTATAATATTAAGGGCCTGTATTACCACCTTCTGGTAAGTGTCGGATAGCCTAACCGTAAATTTTGTCACTTTCTTACTTTATGTCAAGTGACAATGACAAAATATGCGAATAAGCTATCCGACACTTATCAGAACGTGGTGAAAATGGCCCTTAAAAGCGTTATTTTATAAATACATAAAAAAATATCAGTCAAATACCCAATGTAAAGGTGCGATTTGTGCGTGCCAAACAACTCACACTTTAGCTTATACAGCGAGGCGCGCTCCGCCTCGACGCGTCGATGCGGCACGACGCCGTCACTCTCCGCCAGCAGCTTGTCGATCACGTCAGGGGTCAGCGTGCTGCAGTCCTCCTTGTGCGAGTGCACCGACACTATGAACTTCTCCTGCTGCAGCCGCGCTTGCAGGGCCGACAGCTGCGGCAGCACGATGCAAAGCCGGGAACCCAGTTCTACCACCTGTGTGGTTATTCCAAGTTTTAATTCATTTGATCGTAATAGTAAACCATGACATTAGCATCAAAGTAAAATTAACCATAACAGTATCGATTTTAAGTCACAAATTCAATACAGACGAATTTAATTTGGAGCGTTTTCTTTACGTAAACGTATAAGAATACCTACACGAAATTGAGCTCTAAGTCAATACTGTCATGGTTTATTTTACTTTGATGGTAATTTACTATTCATTGTTAACTATCAAATCTTGTACTAAGCGTACAGAGTGCAGTTTCAAGTTTTACAAACGTTGACAGTCCAAACCTCAGTTTATAAATTTATTGCACAAATAGAAATAATAATTTATGCCTCAATAAGCCCAACCATTAAAGGTGAGGTCGAAGAACTAAAATATTGACGGTAAAAAACCCATTGTTGTTGTAAAACAATAGGTTGTTGTACCCACTCCTAATAGAATAGAATAGAATAGAAATGTTTTTACAAGCTTTTATTTAGCTTGACCAGTTTATTTATTTGTTTGTTTGGGTCAAATCTTGCAAGATAGATTAGACCCACTTCCCGGTTTCTGATCGGACTGAAATTTTGCATTTATGTGTAAATCGGATGACAATGCAATATTATTGTGACATGGAGCTGATCTGATGATGGAGACGGAAGATGGCTATCGGAACTCTGTAATAAAACGACGTAACCCCATCGAGTTTGGGCTCGTTTGATTCGTCATAACAAGTACTCTGATCCTAGATGATATCCAGAGTCTAATGATGTAGCTACTAAAAGCTTGCATTTAAAAATAAAAGTACTACATTTGCTAATAATTAAAAACAAATAAGAAAAGCGCAACTGTCACGATTTCGTGAGCGAGATTCGAACCTGCGACATCATACATTAAACAGTAAGGAAGACGGCTGCTTGCCCGCTGGGCTGTACAAGGTTGCTTGGGAACTTCTATAATTTTAAACGTTTACTGAAATCTCCAGATGACGATTGTGAAGCTGACGATGACGCGAAATCCATGTTATTGGCTCGCCCAAAAAAGTGCTCAACGCGCCTAAAGAAGTTTTAACTGCAAAAACTTTCTATGCGATTCTATTCTATTGTAATAGAAAACATGAAATAGAATAGAATAGAATAGAAATGTTTTTTATTCAAATAAACTTTTACAAGTACTTTTGAATCGTCGATGAGTCCACCACTGGTTCGGAATGCCGTTCCTGCCGAGAAGAACCAGCAAGAAACTCGGCAGTTGCTCTTTTCAAAATACTTTTACAATATACTTAATAGATATTATTCTATGTATGCAGAGTTATGAAATGCAGAGGTATGAAACACCAAAATCATTATGAACGTCGGCAGCTGCCCTCACCTCTTCCAACTCCCTCACGGAAGCCGCGTCGCAGTCCTCCAAGTCCCTGGCGAGCAGCTCCGTGGCGCGGTCCTCGAACTCGGCCGTCTGCCGCAGCACCTCCTTGACCGCCGAGCCCTCGGGCAGCACGCACGCCAGCCCGTCGATCTCGGCGGCGAACATTAGCTGCCCTCACCTCTTCCAACTCCCTCACGGAAGCCGCGTCGCAGTCCTCCAAGTCCCTGGCGAGCAGCTCCGTGGCGCGGTCCTCGAACTCGGCCGTCTGCCGCAGCACCTCCTTGACCGCCGAGCCCTCGGGCAGCACGCACGCCAGCCCGTCGATCTCGGCGGCGAACATTAGCTGCCCTCACCTCTTCCAACTCCCTCACGGAAGCCGCGTCGCAGTCCTCCAAGTCCCTGGCGAGCAGCTCCGTGGCGCGGTCCTCGAACTCGGCCGTCTGCCGCAGCACCTCCTTGACCGCCGAGCCCTCGGGCAGCACGCACGCCAGCCCGTCGATCTCGGCGGCGAACATTAGCTGCCCTCACCTCTTCCAACTCCCTCACGGAAGCCGCGTCGCAGTCCTCCAAGTCCCTGGCGAGCAGCTCCGTGGCGCGGTCCTCGAACTCGGCCGTCTGCCGCAGCACCTCCTTGACCGCCGAGCCCTCGGGCAGCACGCACGCCAGCCCGTCGATCTCGGCGGCGAACATTAGCTGCCCTCACCTCTTCCAACTCCCTCACGGAAGCCGCGTCGCAGTCCTCCAAGTCCCTGGCGAGCAGCTCCGTGGCGCGGTCCTCGAACTCGGCCGTCTGCCGCAGCACCTCCTTCACCGCCGAGCCCTCGGGCAGCACGCACGCCAGCCCGTCGATCTCGGCGGCGAACATTAGCTGCCCTCACCTCTTCCAACTCCCTCACGGAAGCCGCGTCGCAGTCCTCCAAGTCCCTGGCGAGCAGCTCCGTGGCGCGGTCCTCGAACTCGGCCGTCTGCCGCAGCACCTCCTTGACCGCCGAGCCCTCGGGCAGCACGCACGCCAGCCCGTCGATCTCGGCGGCGAACATTAGCTGCCCTCACCTCTTCCAACTCCCTCACGGAAGCCGCGTCGCAGTCCTCCAAGTCCCTGGCGAGCAGCTCCGTGGCGCGGTCCTCGAACTCGGCCGTCTGCCGCAGCACCTCCTTGACCGCCGAGCCCTCGGGCAGCACGCACGCCAGCCCGTCGATCTCGGCGGCGAACATTAGCTGCCCTCACCTCTTCCAACTCCCTCACGGAAGCCGCGTCGCAGTCCTCCAAGTCCCTGGCGAGCAGCTCCGTGGCGCGGTCCTCGAACTCGGCCGTCTGCCGCAGCACCTCCTTGACCGCCGAGCCCTCGGGCAGCACGCATGCCAGCCCGTCGATCTCGGCGGCGAACATTAGCTGCCCTCACCTCTTCCAACTCCCTCACGGAAGCCGCGTCGCAGTCCTCCAAGTCCCTGGCGAGCAGCTCCGTGGCGCGGTCCTCGAACTCGGCCGTCTGCCGCAGCACCTCCTTGACCGCCGAGCCCTCGGGCAGCACGCATGCCAGCCCGTCGATCTCGGCGGCGAACATTAGCTGCCCTCACCTCTTCCAACTCCCTCACGGAAGCCGCGTCGCAGTCCTCCAAGTCCCTGGCGAGCAGCTCCGTGGCGCGGTCCTCGAACTCGGCCGTCTGCCGCAGCACCTCCTTGACCGCCGAGCCCTCGGGCAGCACGCACGCCAGCCCGTCGATCTCGGCGGCGAACATTAGCTGCCCTCACCTCTTCCAACTCCCTCACGGAAGCCGCGTCGCAGTCCTCCAAGTCCCTGGCGAGCAGCTCCGTGGCGCGGTCCTCGAACTCGGCCGTCTGCCGCAGCACCTCCTTCACCGCCGAGCCCTCGGGCAGCACGCATGCCAGCCCGTCGATCTCGGCGGCGAACATTAGCTGCCCTCACCTCTTCCAACTCCCTCACGGAAGCCGCGTCGCAGTCCTCCAAGTCCCTGGCGAGCAGCTCCGTGGCGCGGTCCTCGAACTCGGCCGTCTGCCGCAGCACCTCCTTGACCGCCGAGCCCTCGGGCAGCACGCACGCCAGCCCGTCGATCTCGGCGGCGAACATTAGCTGCCCTCACCTCTTCCAACTCCCTCACGGAAGCCGCGTCGCAGTCCTCCAAGTCCCTGGCGAGCAGCTCCGTGGCGCGGTCCTCGAACTCGGCCGTCTGCCGCAGCACCTCCTTGACCGCCGAGCCCTCGGGCAGCACGCACGCCAGCCCGTCGATCTCGGCGGCGAACATTAGCTGCCCTCACCTCTTCCAACTCCCTCACGGAAGCCGCGTCGCAGTCCTCCAAGTCCCTGGCGAGCAGCTCCGTGGCGCGGTCCTCGAACTCGGCCGTCTGCCGCAGCACCTCCTTGACCGCCGAGCCCTCGGGCAGCACGCACGCCAGCCCGTCGATCTCGGCGGCGAACATTAGCTGCCCTCACCTCTTCCAACTCCCTCACGGAAGCCGCGTCGCAGTCCTCCAAGTCCCTGGCGAGCAGCTCCGTGGCGCGGTCCTCGAACTCGGCCGTCTGACGCAGCACCTCCTTGACCGCCGAGCCCTCGGGCAGCACGCACGCCAGCCCGTCGATCTCGGCGGCGAACATTAGCTGCCCTCACCTCTTCCAACTCCCTCACGGAAGCCGCGTCGCAGTCCTCCAAGTCCCTGGCGAGCAGCTCCGTGGCGCGGTCCTCGAACTCGGCCGTCTGCCGCAGCACCTCCTTGACCGCCGAGCCCTCGGGCAGCACGCACGCCAGCCCGTCGATCTCGGCGGCGAACATTAGCTGCCCTCACCTCTTCCAACTCCCTCACGGAAGCCGCGTCGCAGTCCTCCAAGTCCCTGGCGAGCAGCTCCGTGGCGCAGTCCTCGAACTCGGCCGTCTGCCGCAGCACCTCCTTGACCGCCGAGCCCTCGGGCAGCACGCACGCCAGCCCGTCGATCTCGGCGGCGAACATTAGCTGCCCTCACCTCTTCCAACTCCCTCACGGAAGCCGCGTCGCAGTCCTCCAAGTCCCTGGCGAACAGCTCCGTGGCGCGGTCCTCGAACTCGGCCGTCTGCCGCAGCACCTCCTTGACCGCCGAGCCCTCGGGCAGCACGCACGCCAGCCCGTCGATCTCGGCGGCGAACATTAGTTGCCCTCACCTCTTCCAACTCCCTCACGGAAGCCGCGTCGCAGTCCTCCAAGTCCCTGGCGAGCAGCTCCGTGGCGCGGTCCTCGAACTCGGCCGTCTGCCGCAGCACCTCCTTGACCGCCGAGCCCTCGGGCAGCACGCACGCCAGCCCGTCGATCTCGGCGGCGAACATTAGCTGCCCTCACCTCTTCCAACTCCCTCACGGAAGCCGCGTCGCAGTCCTCCAAGTCCCTGGCGAGCAGCTCCGTGGCGCGGTCCTCGAACTCGGCCGTCTGCCGCAGCACCTCCTTGACCGCCGAGCCCTCGGGCAGCACGCACGCCAGCCCGTCGATCTCGGCGGCGAACATTAGCTGCCCTCACCTCTTCCAACTCCCTCACGGAAGCCGCGTCGCAGTCCTCCAAGTCCCTGGCGAGCAGCTCCGTGGCGCGGTCCTCGAACTCGGCCGTCTGCCGCAGCACCTCCTTGACCGCCGAGCCCTCGGGCAGCACGCACGCCAGCCCGTCGATCTCGGCGGCGAACATTAGCTGCCCTCACCTCTTCCAACTCCCTCACGGAAGCCGCGTCGCAGTCCTCCAAGTCCCTGGCGAGCAGCTCCGTGGCGCGGTCCTCGAACTCGGCCGTCTGCCGCAGCACCTCCTTGACCGCCGAGCCCTCGGGCAGCACGCATGCCAGCCCGTCGATCTCGGCGGCGAACATTAGCTGCCCTCACCTCTTCCAACTCCCTCACGGAAGCCGCGTCGCAGTCCTCCAAGTCCCTGGCGAGCAGCTCCGTGGCGCGGTCCTCGAACTCGGCCGTCTGCCGCAGCACCTCCTTGACCGCCGAGCCCTCGGGCAGCACGCACGCCAGCCCGTCGATCTCGGCGGCGAACATTAGCTGCCCTCACCTCTTCCAACTCCCTCACGGAAGCCGCGTCGCAGTCCTCCAAGTCCCTGGCGAGCAGCTCCGTGGCGCGGTCCTCGAACTCGGCCGTCTGCCGCAGCACCTCCTTGACCGCCGAGCCCTCGGGCAGCACGCACGCCAGCCCGTCGATCTCGGCGGCGAACATTAGCTGCCCTCACCTCTTCCAACTCCCTCACGGAAGCCGCGTCGCAGTCCTCCAAGTCCCTGGCGAGCAGCTCCGTGGCGCGGTCCTCGAACTCGGCCGTCTGCCGCAGCACCTCCTTGACCGCCGAGCCCTCGGGCAGCACGCACGCCAGCCCGTCGATCTCGGCGGCGAACATTAGCTGCCCTCACCTCTTCCAACTCCCTCACGGAAGCCGCGTCGCAGTCCTCCAAGTCCCTGGCGAGCAGCTCCGTGGCGCGGTCCTCGAACTCGGCCGTCTGACGCAGCACCTCCTTGACCGCCGAGCCCTCGGGCAGCACGCACGCCAGCCCGTCGATCTCGGCGGCGAACATTAGCTGCCCTCACCTCTTCCAACTCCCTCACGGAAGCCGCGTCGCAGTCCTCCAAGTCCCTGGCGAGCAGCTCCGTGGCGCGGTCCTCGAACTCGGCCGTCTGCCGCAGCACCTCCTTGACCGCCGAGCCCTCGGGCAGCACGCACGCCAGCCCGTCGATCTCGGCGGCGAACATTAGCTGCCCTCACCTCTTCCAACTCCCTCACGGAAGCCGCGTCGCAGTCCTCCAAGTCCCTGGCGAGCAGCTCCGTGGCGCGGTCCTCGAACTCGGCCGTCTGCCGCAGCACCTCCTTGACCGCCGAGCCCTCGGGCAGCACGCACGCCAGCCCGTCGATCTCGGCGGCGAACATTAGCTGCCCTCACCTCTTCCAACTCCCTCACGGAAGCCGCGTCGCAGTCCTCCAAGTCCCTGGCGAGCAGCTCCGTGGCGCGGTCCTCGAACTCGGCCGTCTGCCGCAGCACCTCCTTGACCGCCGAGCCCTCGGGCAGCACGCACGCCAGCCCGTCGATCTCGGCGGCGAACATTAGCTGCCCTCACCTCTTCCAACTCCCTCACGGAAGCCGCGTCGCAGTCCTCCAAGTCCCTGGCGAGCAGCTCCGTGGCGCGGTCCTCGAACTCGGCCGTCTGCCGCAGCACCTCCTTGACCGCCGAGCCCTCGGGCAGCACGCACGCCAGCCCGTCGATCTCGGCGGCGAACATTAGCTGCCCTCACCTCTTCCAACTCCCTCACGGAAGCCGCGTCGCAGTCCTCCAAGTCCCTGGCGAGCAGCTCCGTGGCGCGGTCCTCGAACTCGGCCGTCTGACGCAGCACCTCCTTGACCGCCGAGCCCTCGGGCAGCACGCACGCCAGCCCGTCGATCTCGGCGGCGAACATTAGCTGCCCTCACCTCTTCCAACTCCCTCACGGAAGCCGCGTCGCAGTCCTCCAAGTCCCTGGCGAGCAGCTCCGTGGCGCGGTCCTCGAACTCGGCCGTCTGCCGCAGCACCTCCTTGACCGCCGAGCCCTCGGGCAGCACGCACGCCAGCCCGTCGATCTCGGCGGCGAACATTAGCTGCCCTCACCTCTTCCAACTCCCTCACGGAAGCCGCGTCGCAGTCCTCCAAGTCCCTGGCGAGCAGCTCCGTGGCGCGGTCCTCGAACTCGGCCGTCTGCCGCAGCACCTCCTTGACCGCCGAGCCCTCGGGCAGCACGCACGCCAGCCCGTCGATCTCGGCGGCGAACATTAGCTGCCCTCACCTCTTCCAACCCCCTCACGGAAGCCGCGTCGCAGTCCTCCAAGTCCCTGGCGAGCAGCTCCGTGGCGCGGTCCTCGAACTCGGCCGTCTGCCGCAGCACCTCCTTGACCGCCGAGCCCTCGGGCAGCACGCACGCCAGCCCGTCGATCTCGGCGGCGAACATTAGCTGCCCTCACCTCTTCCAACTCCCTCACGGAAGCCGCGTCGCAGTCCTCCAAGTCCCTGGCGAGCAGCTCCGTGGCGCGGTCCTCGAACTCGGCCGTCTGCCGCAGCACCTCCTTGACCGCCGAGCCCTCGGGCAGCACGCACGCCAGCCCGTCGATCTCGGCGGCGAACATTAGCTGCCCTCACCTCTTCCAACTCCCTCACGGAAGCCGCGTCGCAGTCCTCCAAGTCCCTGGCGAGCAGCTCCGTGGCGCGGTCCTCGAACTCGGCCGTCTGCCGCAGCACCTCCTTGACCGCCGAGCCCTCGGGCAGCACGCACGCCAGCCCGTCGATCTCGGCGGCGAACATTAGCTGCCCTCACCTCTTCCAACTCCCTCACGGAAGCCGCGTCGCAGTCCTCCAAGTCCCTGGCGAGCAGCTCCGTGGCGCGGTCCTCGAACTCGGCCGTCTGCCGCAGCACCTCCTTGACCGCCGAGCCCTCGGGCAGCACGCACGCCAGCCCGTCGATCTCGGCGGCGAACATTAGCTGCCCTCACCTCTTCCAACTCCCTCACGGAAGCCGCGTCGCAGTCCTCCAAGTCCCTGGCGAGCAGCTCCGTGGCGCGGTCCTCGAACTCGGCCGTCTGCCGCAGCACCTCCTTGACCGCCGAGCCCTCGGGCAGCACGCATGCCAGCCCGTCGATCTCGGCCGCGAACAGCGTCAGCTCGTGGATGGTGAGCCGGTACTTGGGGTCGTGGTGGCGCGTGCGCGTGCGCATCTTGTTCAGGTCCAGCTGCTGGATCACGCTGGCGCACTTCTCCGCGTCCTCGATGGCCGTCTCCAGCGCGCGGACTAGGTCCGTTTTGTGCATCTGTGGGACGGGACCAGATTCCAGTGAAAAGTATAGATGTATTTTATAGTTTTATTTTATCAAACAAAATAACGAAGCAACGGCTGGATCATGCGTCATGCTCGTGAACGGGTGCCGCCGGCCGGAATGGGGCTACTTTCTGTCTGCCCATCTTAACATGAATTGAATTGTAGTAAGTTTTTTTTTCTTGGAACTTCCCCTCATTGTGGAAACATTATATTTTATTCTAACAAAGATGCATGGGTTAAATCAGCTTGGCATCCAGCTGCCCACAAGATAGTATAATAACTTAAATTACAATGTAATAGCTACTTATTAATATTGTAAAATGATGAGGACTATCTTGCTCAAAACAAAAAAATAAATACGTTTTTTATAATCCTTGAATCCTATTTCATTAGATAAATTCATAATTTCATTCATTCTTGATTACTAGGCATGATGATGCCTACTCCCAGCATAATGATGAAGATCACAATACGGGTAGATAGTTTTTCGGAAAGGGTCTCGTACCTTGAGGTCATGGGCCCTCTTCAGATGGGCCCTGAGCCCGTCCAGGTCACAGGTCTTCGGTGTGTCGGGGTCCAGCGCGTTCTGCACAGCCTCCGCCCACTCCCGAAACAGTTCCGACTTCCGTTTCAGTTTCTCAAGCATCGCGGGCAGCTCATCTAGTGTGTAGCGATACCTGTCGAAATGTTGCAACTTGCAATAAACATGTAAAATTGCTACCAAATTCAAAACATATCAAAGTACTAACTAGCTGATGCCCGCGACTGTCCACGTCCATTTAGTTTTTAAATTCCCTCGGGAATTTTTTGATTTTCCGGGATAAAAGTAGCCTATATGTCTCTCCAGGTCCACATCTATACCCATGCAAAAAATCAAGTCAATCCGTTGCACTGTTGCGGCGTGATTGAAGGACAAACAAACACACTTTCGCATTTATAATATTAGTAAGGATTAGTAAGATAAGTAGCCTATTTGGGTTAAGACTATCTCTCAATCTAACATCGTTCGAGATTTGGTTGCTAGGTTGCTTAGCAACCTAAATCTCGAATTGTATATATGACCGTTGTGTAATTAACATATTTTAATTTGCAATAACAAATATTGATGTCAATAGTTAAGTTAAAAACTATCCTATCTTATAAGTTGAACCAAATTACAGATAGTTACGAAATCAAATCGCACAAAATTTTAAAACTTCGTAATTTAGGCGCCCTCGACCACCGTCTGACCGCGTCCCCCACATCGGTCGAAATAGCGGCCTCGACCTCGACCGCGACCTGTACCTGTTCGGCATCCACCTCGCTGATGGGCCCAGAGTTGGATCCCTCGTCAGAACAGGACTGGCCGTAACATTCTGGTAGCAGAGCGTGGTTTGCCAGTAAATATAATTTCATGTTTCATTCAAAAATTAATTATTAGTTCCACTTTTGGCCACCAGCCAGATTTTGTGGGACCGCAGTCACAACCTCCATACCACACACCGCAGGAGCCACTCACCTCAGCTTGTGCGCGGCGGGCGCGCACGCGCACAGCTGGTCGTAGTGGCGCAGGCAGGCCACCTGCGCGGTGCACGCGCACGTCACGCACGACAGGAAGCACGTGGTCTTGCACTCGTGGCACTGCCGCTCGTCGTCCGGCAGCAGCTCGAACGCTTCCCGTTCCGCTTCCGTGACACCCTGTATCAAAGATACGATAATTACTTTAGCTCTATTCTGGTTGAGGATAATGGAGCAAAATCACAATTATAAGTTAAGTTGCTTAACGCGTACATCCCTCTCTTTTATATTTCTCGTAAAAATCCAAATAGGCTCATGATTCCTCAATTACGCCTAAGAAAGTTATGGGAATGAGCGTTACATAGCACACGAGCTCGTCGCGCGAGAACACGCAGTAGATAGTCACCCGAACGAGCCACGCACGCCACTCACCCAGTCGAGCAAGCACTTCCTGAGCTTCCTCTCGTCGTGCAGCATGGTCCGCATGTCCCTGTAGGCCGCCAGCGCCACGGTGAGGCTCAGCGAGTCCGCCTCCAGCGCCATCTTGCACACGAGCTCGTCGTGCGAGAACACGCAGTAGCGCCGCAGCGTGGAGTAGTGGGCGATGCATTCGCGGCCCATTTTGAGCTGGAATAGACAAAATCTTTATTTTTTTTACGACTCTCCTGGCCTAAAGTTCAACTAACGACATGAAACGAAAAGCGGTAATAGCACTGAGCTTTATAATTAATTATTAACACCGGAGGAGGCTGCCATCATATTTTTTTATGGGGCCTACTTTATTGACGCCATTTTGAACTTGATTGACGCCATTTTGGACTTGATTGACGCCATTTTGAAATTTTGGAGCTGTAATCAGACACGAGTGTCTCTGAAACTAATATTTCTTATTGCGCACCGACCTCTATAATTTATTTATGAAATCATATATTAATTATTATTTATTATAGACCGCTATAGTTTATCTATGATTAAAAATAATAATTTATATATGATATCATTGAGGTCGGTGCGCCATTTGCAATATGACTAGTTCCAGAGACACTCGTATGTCAAAAGTGGCGCTTCAAATTGATCCATAATAATTAAGCTGCCATTTATGCCATAAGGACAGCCAATCCAATGTTAATCATAGATTGATTAAAGAGATCAGTGGGTAATAGCTTATCTTCCTTTTCGGGGGGTTGGGTGTCTGATCCCACTCATGCAAGCTGAAGCAAAACTGAGTGCTTATTAGGGTTCCGTACCCAAAGGGTACCAACGGGACCCTATTACTAAGCCTACGCTGTCCGTCCGTCCGTCTGTCAGCGGGCTGTATCTCGTAAACCGTAATAGATAGACAGATGAAATTTTCACATATTATGTATTTCTATTGCCGCTATAACAACAAATAATAAAAATTAAATTAAATTAAAAAAATTAAATTAAAATATTTCCATGGGTACATGGAAATATTTTTTATTTTAACGGAACCCTAAAAGAGCGAGGCCCGACTCGCACTTAGCCGATTTTATACAACTTTTGTCATTAACAAATTCACAAACTGTAAAACCAGGGAGCATTTGAAACGGTTTAGATTCTAAACCGTTACGTTCTAAACTTTAGAACGTATCAAATGAACGTAAAAACTTACCCAATCGGCGGGTGTGAAGTTGACGGCCTCAGCGAAGTTGTACCCCTGGTTGAAGCCGGCGTGGTACGCGCGCGGGAACGTTACCACGAACTCCCCGGCGTGCTGATCCGTTCTGTAGAGTAGAATAGAATACAATAATAAAACGAGAAGAGAAATTCCGAACAAAATATTTGCGGCAAAATTTACTAACGCCATCTATCGTGGGTGAATGTCTGTTTTTTTTTACATGTGGCGAGAGATGGCGTTGATTCTGAACTTCGTTCCAGCCGAGTGTTCGACGACACTCATGCATTAATTTATTTTTGCTTAGCATGCGCTTTAACCACAATAAGTACCGGAAAGCACTGATGAGGTCTAGGTTGGAGCGCACTTGCCTAGAATATGACTATCTACTCTTGCCTTGATGGTACACAAATTGCATACTAACCTATAAACCGGAACCCCTGCCTTCATGAGCACGTTGGGGTTCATGATAGTGACCAACTGGTGCAGCAAGTCGGGTTGGAGCTGAAACAGTTCCGGGGCCTCGGCCTTCATCGCTGCCTCAAACTGCTCCGCCTTTGAGCTCGGCACTCCGTACCTGAAGCAAGATAAAAGTTTAGAACGAATAACATTCGCGAGTACCATATCGTTCACAAGTGTAAATTGAAAATTTAAAACACCGCTGACATGAGAATCTATGGCTGTCGAAGTTATCAATTAATTGTCATTTAACGATTATACTGGCACGCGTGGAGCACTTAATCGAGTAATCATACGCCAAAAATGCCTTACATCATTTTGGAAAAGAGCTGATACTTTTACACTGCTGGACCGATATTAACCAAACATAGCTAAGAACCACCGCAAGGAAACTGGCTTTTAAATGAAAAAAACCATATCGAAATCGGTCCATTCGTTTGAGAGCTACGATGCCACAGACAGACACACACCCACACACACACACAGACAGACATCGTCGTCAAACTTATAACACCCCTCTTTTTGCGTCGGGGGTTAAAACCAAAAACAATACTAGAATATGGTGCCAAAGACTAATTGGAACGAAGTTCCTTATCGCACGGTACGAACTTGGCAAATGGGGGCTAGAGGAAAAAAAGTGTAAGAATTTTCCGTCACGACCACTTTCTAACATGTGGCGAGTGATGGCGTTGATTCTAAAAGGTATAATGTTTTCATTATTAGAAGATAATATTTTCATAATATTGTTAATTATATAATTGTATAATTGTTTATTGTGTTTATAATGTAAATTAATAATTATAATTTATTAAGAAGGAACATCTTTCCAATCGAGTGTTCCACGACATTGATGCATTTTTATTATTATTATTTCTATTTCTCTTTATTCCTCAAAAAGAAAAAGAGTACAAAAACAGTACCAACACAGAGTGTATGATTTAATTTTGTTGTTTGATGACAAGATAGCTGCTCTGATCTCACCTGATGGTGAGTGACGACGCATTCTAAAATGGCAGACGGCTAATTTGGCTTAACTCTAGAATTAGCTCATTTGCACAAAATTTATAGAAAATTCATTTACAAATTAGCGATAGGATATTCTTTATTCCAGAAAATAAAGGAGGTTGGCGAATATTGATCCAGCATTTTTAAAAACCGTTCAGATTCAGAAAACATTTAATTTTAATTAATATTTTTCAGACTATTTTTCCCATATTTTTAGAAGATGGGGATCAAAAATATAATTATCCACAAGTACACATTATAAATAACCATTACATGGCAATACAAGTGAATATCTTTTTTCTCCCAACTTTATTTGATAGACTGATTAATTTTTTGTTAGTCTGGTTTACTAGAACAAGTATGAGAAGTTTGATTCGTGAACGTGGGCGTTCAGTGTTCAGTTCAGTTCGTCTGGGTCAGAAACTATATAGAATTCGCCAAATCTCCTTTATACTTCCTGTAATAGGAAGGCAGTTCTTACCATGTCTTAGCCTCCCCCCAGTGCAGGTAGTTGATGGAGTAGCTCCAATGATCCTCGTTGTGCCAGCAGAACGTCGCGAAACACATGCCCACGTACAGCCATGGAATCTGCGCGACAACACATTAAACATTTAGAATAGAATAGAATAGAATAGAAATATTTTTATTCAAATAAACTTCTTTACAAGTGCTTTTATTAAAAAAATCATCGGGCTGCCATGATGTATTAACTGAGATACGATTGAAATCTGTTGGTGGGTGGGACGATTTTTTGCGTGGTCATTTACATTAGAATAGAATAGAAATGTTTTTTATTCAAATAAACTTTTTTACAAGTGCTTTCGAATCGTCGATGAGTCTACCACTGGTTCCGAATGCCCTTCCTGCCGAGAAGAAACTGCAGCAAACTCGGCGGTTGCTCTTTTAAAACAAGTTTACATTACAATAGACACTATGCTATGTATGCAGTGTTTCCACAATGAGGGGAAGTTCCAAAAATGCTACAACTCAATACATGTTAAGACGGGCAGACAGAAATTAGCCCCATTCACGCCAGGTGGAACCCGTTCACGGGCATGACGCATGACCCAGCCGTTGCTTCGCTCCACCATAATATTTCATTTCATTTCATTTTTCATTTCATCAGCGACCTGAGCGCAGGTCTCCTCCATAGACTCAGAAGCGGAACTTATCACTCATAAACTAATCACGCCTTAAGAGAACACATCTCTAAAAACGCTAAAACCCTACCTGTAGCCGTCTCCTCCACCCCTATAACGGCCCCTTTCCTCACATCTTTTCGTAAAAGCTAGTTAATCTAATCATGTAGGTGACAGGCAGGATGCTGATAGTATAGTAGGCTTACTTTCATCCCAGATATGTCAGCATTGATATGTCCCAGCACGGAACCCTCCAGAACTGGCAGATTGTTCAGATTCCAATTAGACTCTGCATACTGTTGTTCCCCCGGGTACAAGTGTGCACTGGACTTCGTCGGAAACCCTATCAAATAAACGAAATCGTATCAATTAAGGTTAATCTGTGACAAGTTACACTTATCTCTTTTTAACCCCCGACAAACGAGGGGTGTTATAAGTTTAACGTGTGTATGTCTGTTCCCTCGTAGCTCTCTAAAGAATGATCCGATTTAATTTACACTTGTTACTTCCTTACACTTCGTCGGTAACCATGCTGTTGCTAGCATACCTGATCCATGATCCATGGAATGTAAATCGGCTCCATACTCCACCGTGACATCCTCGTCGATTGAAGACACGACGCGCCAGAACTCCCGCTCCACCGTCGACGTTGGCACCATCTACGTCATCAATATCATCATCATCATCTAGTTCATCTACCTATCGCCGGCCCGTGCCTAAAAATTTAGGCTCGGGCCTCACCTCAGAACGGTTTTCAGTACAAGAAGGGATCATAGTCAACCACTTACCAAGCGTGGATCAGCAGCCTTCAAACACCTTCGAGAAAATTATGATGGATTCCTTCACCATTAAAGCATGTGATATTTAATTGCTTAAAATGCACATCTCTGGAAGGACTTCAAATGCCTGCGTCACTAAAAAGTATATAATTTACTGTCGATTTTTTATAAAACCGCTCGACCGATTTCGATAAAAAGATGGGACCACCTGGGAAGTATACCCTTTCAAAAAAAAAAATAGAATTTTCCAAATCGGGTCTTCGAGTAATCGGTGAACATACATAAAAAAAATAGTACGACGAATTGAGAACCGAAGCCGAAAACTTCAATGTTTTAATATTATAAATCAGAAAGTGTCGATCCGTTGCTTCGTGATTGAAGGTCAAACCAACAAACAAACACACTTTCAAGCACACACTAACTTAACGCGAACGAAGTCGCGGGCAACAGCTAGTACATAATAAAATAGAGAACTTCTAAAGATATTTTAATTGTACTTTATGCAGGGGTGCCAAAAACTTACATGTACCGGCATATTGAAGTAATCCGACTTGAACTGGTCCGCCATCTCCCCGAACTGCTGCAGCGTGTACTCGCGACTGGCTTGCTCGAAGCCGAACGCCTCCGTCGGCTTCGACACCTGTCAACATGACATGACATTGACTTATAGATCGTCTAAAATCATTGCATCAATTAGATCCAGAGTCGGACAAACCGATGCATGCATGCACGAGGCAGTTCACACACCCTGCGACTTGATCTCTAATTTATCTATGACTAACACTGGACTGGCTGTCCGTAGGCAAATGACAGCATACCTAATTACCTATAGATCAATTTGAAGCGTCACATTTGACATACGAGTGTCACTGGAACTAGTCATATTGCAAATGGCGCACCCGCCCACTACAATTATTTTATGATTTTATATGAAATCATACAATAAAATTAATTAGAGGTCAGTGTACTATTTTCTATAATATTAGTTCCAGAGACACTCGTATCTTACAGTCAATCAAAATATGTTCAAAAAAAATATGACGGCAGCCTCTCCAGTGTTAATAATAGATTATAGAGCTCAGTGTACCCTGTTCTGTTAGGTCAAAGGGTCATCATTCTGATGATACGGGTACGCGACCCCGGCTTCCTCGAGCTAACTTTTGGCCGCACCTCCAATCCTATCCACGGCAAAGGTATCCATGACCCGCACCCATTGTTTCCTAACACACAGCTCCCTTCTCTTAATCCCACCTTCCCTCCTCTTCCTATGGGGAGATGGGCCTCGTAAGCATTGGTATGCGGTCCATCTAAGAGAAGGAAAACTCCGAAATCACACCCGGAATGATGTCCCCGTTAAGCGCGTTAGGTTCTTAATCTAAATATGCGGCAGTCCCCTGCAGCCAAACCGGTACCGCACGCATCGACTTGTTGTTCCTGCGGATCCCACCCTGGGCAACCCTGCGTCTACTTAATATTATCCCTGGCAATGCATTGTCTGTGGAGAGGGCACTTCACCCGCGACAGCTAAGCTGCGCAGATAACAACACGGAGGGTGGCAGTTACCAGTTCTAAGTCTGCACTGATGGGCGTAACTGCAGACGCTAGGGGTCACTCTCATCAGTGAGAGGATCCATCGTAGGCCCACTGATCAGGTACCGCCCGCTTTTAGCTAGGCAGCCCCTGGCCAATAAGGCCCTGATCCATGTCGGCGCTGGTTTGTTACTTTAGGGTGTAGGGAACACCAGTTTATGTACTGGAGAAACGGTGCCGTTATACTTGACACCTGCTAACAAACGGCAATATAAAAACAAACATCAGACACCTGCTAACAAACGGCAATATAAAAACAAACATCAACTACCTATGCGCTTTGCAAAGTGGAATGTGCGCACTATGTTAACAGGCTTCTCGAACGCCGGCGAAGACCTCATTAGCGCCCAAAACCTGCGCAAAACTGCAGTTATCGACCTAGAACTAAAGAAACTAAACATAGCTATCGCAGCTCTTCAAGAAACCCGGTTACCTGAAGAAGGATCTTTACGCAAGACAAAGTATACTTACTTCCGGAGGGGTAGAGAAGAATCTGCCACACGTATACATGGCGTGGGCTTCGCCGTTCGCAACGACCTTGTATCGGCCTTAGAGAAACCTCATGGGGTCTCGGAGCGGATCATGTCGTTGCGTATTAATACCCTGTTTGGCTTTGTCACACTTATCTCTGCTTACGCTCCCACGCTTGCTTCTTGTGATGAGGTCAAGGACAAATTTTAAGATTTGCTCTCGGACACCGTAAGCAAGGTAAAATCATCTGATCGCCTATACATCTTGGGCGATTTTAATGCCAGAGGCGGCCGGGATAACTCCGCGTGGCCAGACTGTATCGGCCAACCACGGTGTCGGAACGTTAAACCCACATGGTCAAGGGGTTCTTGAATTCTGTTCCAGCCATTCTTTGTGCGTTACAAATTCTTTCTTCAAGGGCAAACTTTTACGTAAGGTGTCCTGGAAACACCCACGGTCTGGTCATTGGCATCAATTAGACCTGGTCCTGACCACACAAAGGGATCTTCGGGAATCACTCCACACGAGAACGTTGCATAGTGTTGATTGTGATACCGACCACTCATGAGGGTTTCTCTTGTCCCCAAAAAAAATCTATTCGTCGTAATCACCTAGTATAAAAACAATCGATCTATTTAAGACACATAATTCTGAATTGGTTAATAAATTTGAGGAGTTGGTGTATACCGAAACGTCTTTGTGGGATAGTAATATGTCTATAGATGAGGAGTGGTACAAGATCAGAATGCTTCTGACAGACGCGGCTGCGAAGATATTTGGTTTTCGTCCAATAAAAAGCCATGACTGGTTTGCCGCAAATTTTGAACACCTGCAGCCACTACTGAACGCAAAACGCGATGCTACTCTAAAACACCGCTTACACCCAGATCAAAAGTCGTTTGAGGACTTAAAGCTAAAGCTTACTTGCAGCGTAGCTCACGTAACTTGGCTTTCTTGTATTGGAACGACTTATGTCGCCGTATCCAAGTTTATGCGGACTCTGGCAATTATAGCGGTGTGTACTCCGGTATAAGGCAAGCCCTAGGACCGGTTCCCAGGAAGTCAGCACCACTGAAGGAAGCCGATGGCTCTGTTATTACCGACAACTGTCGTCAACTTGGACGCTGGGTGGAATATTTTACTGACCTCTACTCGTCACCGGTTGCCATTCAGCCAGAGGCAGTGGAAAGCATGCCCAATCTCGCTATTTGGGATGAGTTAGACGTTATACCTACAGTTGAGGAGTACGACACAGCAGTCAAGTCATTGAAACACGGAAAGAGTCCTGGTAGTGATGGTACCCATGCGGAAATTATATCTCTCAGGTGCATGTCTGCCGTCTTATTGCAACATCTTAGACGGTGCTGGGAGGACGGCTATGTGCCTCAGGATATGCACGATGCCAACATTGTAACCTTGTACAAGGGAAAGGGTGACCAAGGTGACTGTAATTCCTATCGCGGTATATGTCTCCTAAGTATAACAGGCAAGCTGTTTGGGCAAGTGATCCTCAAAAGACTCCAAAAACTGGCAGATCGTGTATATCCTGAGTCTCAGTGTGGTTTCCGTCCACAGCGCTCTACAATTGACATGGTTTTCACGCTGCGGCAGATACAGGAGAAATGTCGTAAGCATAACACTCCTCTGTTTATCGCATTTGTCTACCTAAATAAAGCGTTCGATGCGATGAGCAGAGAAGGTTTATATAAGGCTCTTGTCTGCATTGGGTGTCCGCCGAAGTTCCTTAACCTGATAAAATCTTTCCACGAAGATACAGAAGGCGCTGTTGTCTTCAAGGGCGATACGTCTAAGTCATTCCCCATACGCCGAGGGGTCAGACAGGGCTGCGTATTGGCTCCCACCTTGTTTGGCATTTACTTCTCGTTACTTATACGAACTGCATTCGGAAATACCAGGCAAGGAATCCATTTGCACACGAGGAGGGACGGCAGACTTTAAAATATTGCTCTATTAAACTAAATTAACTATATAAAATCTGCAAAAAACCGACATTCTGCATATATTGACACTCTTCTGAACGCCGATGATGCGGCATTTGTTGCTGGTTCGGTTTCAGAGATTCAACTCATGATAGACAAATTTTCTAGAGCATGCCGTCTCTTTTCGCTGTCAATTAATGCCAAAAAGACAGTAGTTCTGGTTCAGGGATATATAGAAATACCGAATATCACGTTAAACGGTACTCCTCTCGCGGTGGTTGAAAAATTCAGTTACCTTGGATCGTCTGTCTCAAATAATTTCTCACTGGACCCCGAGATGGACGCTCGTATTGGCAAAGCAGCGACGATGTTCAGACTTCAGTCGTCTCAACATAAGAGTGTGGACTCATCTCACTTTAAAAACAAAGATGACCGTTTACAGTACATGTGTTCTAAGTACACTCTTGTATGGAGCAGAGACGTGGACATCATATGCGAAGTAGGAACGCCGACTTAACGCCTTTCATATGCACTGCTTACGCAAAATCTTGGGCATCACTTGGATAGATAGGGACACTAATGAGAACGTCCTGGAACGTACTGCGTCTTTCAGCTTTACCGCATTGTTAAAGCAAAAACGCCTCCGTTGGCTGGGACACTTGCATAGAATGGACTCATCTCGCCTACCTCGGCAAGTACTTCTTGGCGCAGTAGCACACGCGAAGAGAAACGTGGGCAGACCACGGCTGCGCTTTAAAGATTGCGCCAAGAGAAAAATGGCCGATTTTAACATAAAGCAATGTCCGTCCGTTGCCAGTCCGTAGGGGGGTTCCTCAGGGATCAATCCTGAGCCCTATGCTGTTCGCATTATATACCGCGGACATTATCCGCTGTATCAAGCATTGCAGATATCATCTATACGCAGATGATGTCCAATTATATTATTCTTTTCGGCCGTCGGATACAATGGAAGCGGTAGAAAAAATTAGTCAGGACCTTGAAAACATTGTAGGCTGGTCTGATTTAAACTCGCTGAATCTTAATCCCCAAAAAACATAGTTTATGATTCTAGGGACAAAAGGAATTATAGCAAAAATTGAAAGCTATAACCCTTCTGTTAAAATAGGGCATGACGCTGTGGATAGAATATTTGAAGCACGGAATCTAGGTGTTATCTTTGACTCTAACCTACATTTCGAATCACACATTAGAAACATAGTTAAAGGTTGTTTTTATAGGCTAAAAGTGATTTACAAAATGCGCCCCTACCTTAGTACTGATGTTAGGATACATTTATGTGAAGCTTTGATTCTTTCAAAATTAAATTATGCGGATATAGTATATGGGCCATGTATACTAACCAGATCGGCCAAACTAGTGCAGAGGGTTCAGAATGCCTGTGCCCGATTTTGCTTCTCCATAGCGCCTCGGACCCATGTTAGCCCACACATTAATAATGCAAATATGCTAAATATTATGGAATCGATGCTGTTTGGCGTCATCGCCACAGGTAAACCAGCATATTTGCATGCTAAAATAGTTTGGAGACAGGAGTATAGTAAACGGATTCCTGCACCCAGAATCGCTATGGCAAGACATACAACAGCTGCATTTCGAGGTACATTTAAGCATTCGGCCTGTAAGATCTGGAATGACCTCCCACCACCAGCTCGTAAGCTTAAATCAATAATATCTTTTAAGAAGGCGGTAAAGAAATATTATTTAGTCAAACAAAAATCAATATGATTAGAGATCATTCCGAGTCTTACAGGCACGAGTTTCACTTGGGGCTGCTGTACGTGTGGCTATTCAGACACAATAGTATGTTTTGTATTATTCATTGACTGTGTATGTGTATGTATAAATTTTACATGCTTTATTGATTTATTGGTTATATTGTATATTTTATATGATTTATTTATTTGTAGTGTAATACATATGTTATGCACTTAGGTATAACTATTTATTTATAAGATATCCATAATTACCATTGTATCAACTGTAACATAAACATATTATATATTATTATTATGCTAATATCTGTTAATTTATATATTTCTTGTTACCTATTGCTTATCTTGTTTAACTGTCGCATGGTCGGGCCGCGACGTAGTTAAAGGCTATGCCTGAAAATCAGCGCCGCAGCATTCTAATGCTGTAGCATTATGCTGAGGCAGGAGCCTTTTCAGCGACAACATAATATACCTACTACTACTTATTTTTTTGTAATTTTATTCATTCAAAAATAATATAGGTTAGTGGTTAAGTTTTGTGTTTTTGAATTCCTCTGTAGTTTTGCTTTGTTGTTGTTAAAAAGCTGAATAGATGTTTATTTATTTATTTATTTATTTATTTATTTATTTTATGTACAGCATAATTGGGAGAAGTTGGCGGATGACAGGAACGGTTGGAGGAGAAGCGTGGATGAGGGGTGTAGAGTTCACGACGATGCTTGGTTTAAAGTGTTAGCGCACAGAAGAGCAAGAAGGCGTTCCAGCGCCGGGACTGCGTCTGTGGTCATCGGGTTTTGTAGCAGCAAGTGCGGACGCAACTGCCGTTCACGGATCGGTCTCCAAAGTCACCGGAGAAAATGCTTCCGAGACAATGTTTAAACCGTCTAGAACAGATGTAAAGGCCTGAATGATGTACCCTGTCCACGCACTCGGCACGTACCTCCTCGGCGAGGCACACGGGGCACCGCCAGTCGCCCTTGGGCACGTCGGCGAGCGGCGGCACGAGGCAGAACGTGTGGTACGAGTCGTCGCAGCCGTCGCACAGCAGCATCTGCTCCTCGATGTCGCCTCGCCCACACACGTGGCACATGTACTTGGCCAGCTGGACAAAAAAGCAAAATTACGTCACATGCATAAATGGCTGCTTGGTAACTTGAAAGGACATGTCCCAGTTCAGTATGGAGGCTGGCATTTGAAAGCAGCACTAAAATGGCCGCAAGTGAAAGAGACAAAAATACAGATGACTTAGATGACCTGAAGAGACCTGACCTACAATAAAATAATGTTAAATACAAAATATTTTTTGATGTAGGGCAGCACTAGATTCTCTTTTTCAGTTTATTTATGTTAAAAATCTGTCAGTTTACAAAATGTTATCTGGGTAACTACTAAATAAAACAACGGTGACAGGTGACAATCAAATCACACACTTAATTGACATTTACAAACTTGGACAAGAGTGACACGAGTCAAGTTTTTCAAAACGAAATGGGTTCTCTATCCATATATTTCTATGTCTCCATTTCTTCATTTTATAGTACCATTCTTGGACAAGTCCTTTGAAGGATTTACATGACATTATGAGTGGTTGGTGTAAATGTTGGTGTTAATCTGAATAAAAGTTGGTTTGTTAATGTTAGTTGTATTGATGTTTAACAGAATCGGTTTATAGCTCACAATTTAAACCTCAGTGGTTTTTCGTGTGATAAAGTTCGGCCGTTCAGAGAATGCGTTCCTGACACCTGTCAGTTAGTCACGACAACTGTCACAAAATTATAACATTAATTGATTATTGATATAATAATGTTGTTTTAATGCTCATCAATTGTTAAAACGGTAAACAACCAGCAATAATATTTTTATCGTAACTGCAACGCCATTACAAAGTTACGTCGTCAGTTCAATCGCGACGTGTCAGGAACGCATTCTCTGAACGGCCGTAGTATAATAAGAACATTTTTGTATATTAATCTTATTTGATAATAAAAAAAAAAACAACGGACCGGGTCGTCGGGGTGCAGCGGCGTGTGCGCGGGCGGCGCGGGCGTCACGGACACGGTCATGTTGCTGAGGCGGTGCTCGCGCAGGCGCGTGGAGCGCAGCACGCGCGCGCGCGCGCCGCAGCTGCCCGCTTGCGACATCCACTTGTTCTCGCGAGGACCTGCACCAATGATAGACGGTTAGGTACGCATCGGGCCACGCGCAGCGGAGGGTTCCGTAGCTGCCCGTCATTGTTGTGCATTGATTTGATGCAATTGAGCGGATGAACTATAGTCTATATAGACTACTGACTTAATGACGTATTGTAATGGCGGGTACCGTTTGAGCGTTTGGAATATTAATAATTGTAGCATAGATAGAAAGAGTGAAAACTTTGAAATGAAATATAAAATTAATTTTATAATTGTGAACTGAAACTTATACTTCCCGATTTCTTATTGCCTAAACTATCTCGATATTTTTAGATTGTTTCTCACTAGGAGTAAAATATACTATTGACCACATTTTGTCATAAGTATTTGAGATTTTTACAAATACTGAAAATATTAGAATGTGCGAGAGACAGAGGGAAGCGAAATGTAATAGTCCTCTAAAAAGGGAGTACAGTATAATATGTATATACATGTATATGTATATAATATGTATATACATATATATATTATGTAAAATATTATTTTGTTACATTTTAAAATAACATTACAAAATTATAATGATTTAATACGAATACGTTCAATGGAATAACTTTTAGACAATCGTGGGGCTGAGTACTCACTCCGCCGGGTCTCCCCGGGCTCCTCCTTTATAGACATCTTCTTCTCCGGCGTGGCTGCGTCGGCGGAGGGCAGAGCGCCCTCCGTGTGGCTGCCCTCGGCCGCCTCGGGCTCCGAGCTCTTGAAGCGGCGCGCGGGCGGCGGCGTCTGCGCTGGCGGCTTGCTGGTCCTTCGCCCCGCCTTCTCCGGCGTCTGTTCGCATTTCACTTCCACTTTCTGGGTAACATTTTTATCATTATTTATCAAATGCATTCCAACTTACAAATCTATATATGTATTATATTTACATTGGAACCCCGTTGGGCACAGCAATTACTAAGAGAGACGGACGCCATTATTTTTCTTCAAAAAATTCATTTATTTTATAATAAGTTCCTTCTATTAGAAACTTTTTTAAGGAATTGATAAACGCTGTATCACTCTTCATTTGTTTTCTGTGGTTTGGGATATTATTATATATTTTTACGCACATCGGGTTGGGGCCGGTATTGTGGACCTTTAGGTTGGAGCTTGGTATAAGCAAGCATATTATGCTTACGCGCTGGCCGAAGTTCATAGCGTCTCGGTAGGTCTTGTAGTTTTGTGGTTGTTTTCTGACGAATTTGGATGCTTCTAATATGTAAATGCAGGGCAGGATTAATATCTTTAGTGATTTAAAGTGGAACATTGAGAATATTTTACGAACGTTTTACATTGAGAATAGGTCAGGCACATCGATTAACTAGTAGCTGAGCCCAGGCAGCATTCCTCCAACGCGAAATAATATAGCAAAACATGTAAATGACCATGCAAAACATGTAAATGACCATGCAAAACATGTAAATGACCATGCAAAACATGTAAATGACCATGCAAAAAATCGTACCCACCCACCAACAGATTTTTGAAATCTGTTGGTGGGTGGGTACGATTTTTTGTACGGATCTCAGTTAATACATCATGGCAGCCTGATGATTTTTTTACTATGACGACATCCGCCGTACATTTGGGGTTTTCATGCAAATCGAATATGAATTATTTTTCAGTGAATTGTATTGGATACCAATTTAGTAATTTTCAATTATAAAACCAACATACAGGAGCATTGACCAACTAGAAAAACTATTGTGGACGCAGACGCGTTTCTGAGACGCAGAAAAACGCGCCGGTCGCTGCCATCAGTCGAAGTCATCGGTCATCACACGAAGTCGCGGGCATCAGCTAGTGTATTATAAAAGTTCAAGCAACTCACAGTCTCCTTGCTATCCCCCGTGCCACCCGCCGCGCCGCTGTTCTTGAACACGTCGTAGGGATAGAGGATGCGCTCGTAGTGGTTCTTGAGGATGGAACCTATCCCTTTGCCCTGGGGGTGGCCCATGCGGCGCGCGATCTTTGACCATTTGCGCTCCGCTGAGCATACCTCGAAGCCACCTGTTTTAATACACAAGTGTTAAAAACTATAACGAAATTTTTTTTTTAAAAGGATATTAGCCAAGTTGAAGTTGACTAATATCCTCCTCTCCCCTCCAAATAAGCGGAAAGCTTGTGTTAGGATTGGGTACGACAATAGTGCAACGGGTGGGATTCGAACCTGCGACCTTTCAGTTTTCAGACCACACCTTTAACCGTTGAGCTATTGAGGCTTTAAAATTTAAATTTTTTAATTAAAAAAAACTATTGAAAAACAAAATGATGTAGCGACACATATTATGTGTGCATGCAACGCATTTTGCTGTCTTATAAAATGCACTGCATGACGACATACACAAGGAGAGTTCGCCCAAATACGCCTCCTAGGCGAATCGTGTGAGTCGCGTAACATTTTCTGAATTGATTGTGAACTGTGATTTATATCTGTGTAAAAAGAAAATTAAAAATAAACTTAATTCCCAATCTACCTGAAGTTTTAATTATCAACCTGTGTAGGGCCAGAGGAAAAATTATTCATTTTTTGAAAAACAACTTTTTATTTAATGAAAACCCAAGTTATTTATTGAGAGTGATAACTTGCAAAACCTTAATCCACGCGGACGAAGTCGCGGTCATCATTAGTTGATAGTAATAATTCATGAAGAACAAAATTATTTGTCATGAAATATCTTTTTTTATGAAAGTCACACCAGGATTAACACATAGGCTACTTTTTATCCCGGAAAATTACAGAGTTCCCGCGGGAATTAAAAAACATTAATCCACGCGGACGAAGTCACGGGCATCATTAGTTGATAATAATAATTCATGAAGAACAAAATTATTTGTCATGAAATATCTTTTTCTATGAAAGTCACACCAGGATTAACACATAGGCTACTTTTTATCCCGGAAAATTACAGAGTTCCCGCGGGAATTAAAAAACATTAATCCACGCGGACGAAGTCACGGGCATCATTAGTTGATAATAATAATTCATGAAGAACAAAATTATTTGTCATGAAATATCTTTTTTTATGAAAGTCACACCAGGATTAACACATAGGCTACTTTTTATCCCGGAAAATTACAGAGTTCCCGCGGGAATTAAAAAACATTAATCCACGCGGACGAAGTCACGGGCATCATTAGTTGATAATAATAATTCATGAAGAACAAAATTATTTGTCATGAAATATCTTTTTTTATGAAAGTCACACCAGGATTAACACATAGGCTACTTTTTATCCCGGAAAATTACAGAGTTCCCGCGGGAATTAAAAAACATTAATACACGCGGACGAAGTCACGGGCATCATTAGTTGATAATAATAATTCATGAAGAACAAAATTATTTGTCATGAAATATCTTTTTTTATGAAAGTCACACCAGGATTAACACATAGGCTACTTTTTATCCCGGAAAATTACAGAGTTCCCGCGGGAATTAAAAAACATTAATCCACGCGGACGAAGTCACGGGCATCATTAGTTGATAATAATAATTCATGAAGAACAAAATTATTTGTCATGAAATATCTTTTTTTATGAAAGTCACACCAGGATTAACACATAGGCTACTTTTTATCCCGGAAAATTACAGAGTTCCCGCGGGAATTAAAAAACATTAATCCACGCGGACGAAGTCACGGGCATCATTAGTTGATAATAATAATTCATGAAGAACAAAATTATTTGTCATGAAATATCTTTTTTTATGAAAGTCACACCAGGATTAACACATAGGCTACTTTTTATCCCGGAAAATTACAGAGTTCCCGCGGGAATTAAAAAACATTAATCCACGCGGACGAAGTCACGGGCATCATTAGTTGATAATAATAATTCATGAAGAACAAAATTATTTGTCATGAAATATCTTTTTTTATGAAAGTCACACCAGGATTAACACATAGGCTACTTTTTATCCCGGAAAATTACAGAGTTCCCGCGGGAATTAAAAAACATTAATCCACGCGGACGAAGTCACGGGCATCATTAGTTGATAATAATAATTCATGAAGAACAAAATTATTTGTCATGAAATATCTTTTTTTATGAAAGTCACACCAGGATTAACACATAGGCTACTTTTTATCCCGGAAAATTACAGAGTTCCCGCGGGAATTAAAAAACATTAATCCACGCGGACGAAGTCACGGGCATCATTAGTTGATAATAATAATTCATGAAGAACAAAATTATTTGTCATGAAATATCTTTTTTTATGAAAGTCACACCAGGATTAACACATAGGCTACTTTTTATCCCGGAAAATTACAGAGTTCCCGCGGGAATTAAAAAACATTAATCCACGCGGACGAAGTCACGGGCATCATTAGTTGATAATAATAATTCATGAAGAACAAAATTATTTGTCATGAAATATCTTTTTTTATGAAAGTCACACCAGGATTAACACATAGGCTACTTTTTATCCCGGAAAATTACAGAGTTCCCGCGGGAATTAAAAAACATTAATCCACGCGGACGAAGTCACGGGCATCATTAGTTGATAATAATAATTCATGAAGAACAAAATTATTTGTCATGAAATATCTTTTTTTATGAAAGTCACACCAGGATTAACACATAGGCTACTTTTTATCCCGGAAAATTACAGAGTTCCCGCGGGAATTAAAAAACATTAATCCACGCGGACGAAGTCACGGGCATCATTAGTTGATAATAATAATTCATGAAGAACAAAATTATTTGTCATGAAATATCTTTTTTTATGAAAGTCACACCAGGATTAACACATAGGCTACTTTTTATCCCGGAAAATTACAGAGTTCCCGCGGGAATTAAAAAACATTAATCCACGCGGACGAAGTCACGGGCATCATTAGTTGATAATAATAATTCATGAAGAACAAAATTATTTGTCATGAAATATCTTTTTTTATGAAAGTCACACCAGGATTAACACATAGGCTACTTTTTATCCCGGAAAATTACAGAGTTCCCGCGGGAATTAAAAAACATTAATCCACGCGGACGAAGTCACGGGCATCATTAGTTGATAATAATAATTCATGAAGAACAAAATTATTTGTCATGAAATATCTTTTTTTATGAAAGTCACACCAGGATTAACACATAGGCTACTTTTTATCCCGGAAAATTACAGAGTTCCCGCGGGAATTAAAAAACATTAATCCACGCGGACGAAGTCACGGGCATCATTAGTTGATAATAATAATTCATGAAGAACAAAATTATTTGTCATGAAATATCTTTTTTTTATGAAAGTCACACCAGGATTAACACATAGGCTACTTTTTATCCCGGAAAATTACAGAGTTCCCGCGGGAATTAAAAAACATTAATCCACGCGGACGAAGTCACGGGCATCATTAGTTGATAATAATAATTCATGAAGAACAAAATTATTTGTCATGAAATATCTTTTTTTATGAAAGTCACACCAGGATTAACACATAGGCTACTTTTTATCCCGGAAAATTACAGAGTTCCCGCGGGAATTAAAAAACATTAATCCACGCGGACGAAGTCACGGGCATCATTAGTTGATAATAATAATTCATGAAGAACAAAATTATTTGTCATGAAATATCTTTTTTTATGAAAGTCACACCAGGATTAACACATAGGCTACTTTTTATCCCGGAAAATTACAGAGTTCCCGCGGGAATTAAAAAACATTAATCCACGCGGACGAAGTCACGGGCATCATTAGTTGATAATAATAATTCATGAAGAACAAAATTATTTGTCATGAAATATCTTTTTTTATGAAAGTCACACCAGGATTAACACATAGGCTACTTTTTATCCCGGAAAATTACAGAGTTCCCGCGGGAATTAAAAAACATTAATCCACGCGGACGAAGTCACGGGCATCATTAGTTGATAATAATAATTCATGAAGAACAAAATTATTTGTCATGAAATATCTTTTTTTATGAAAGTCACACCAGGATTAACACATAGGCTACTTTTTATCCCGGAAAATTACAGAGTTCCCGCGGGAATTAAAAAACATTAATCCACGCGGACGAAGTCACGGGCATCATTAGTTGATAATAATAATTCATGAAGAACAAAATTATTTGTCATGAAATATCTTTTTTTATGAAAGTCACACCAGGATTAACACATAGGCTACTTTTTATCCCGGAAAATTACAGAGTTCCCGCGGGAATTAAAAAACATTAATCCACGCGGACGAAGTCACGGGCATCATTAGTTGATAATAATAATTCATGAAGAACAAAATTATTTGTCATGAAATATCTTTTTTTATGAAAGTCACACACACCTCTTAATGGAATGGGCGCGGAGTGAAGATATGCGAGCCTGAATGATGGGTAATTTTATAGGTAACTTGAATTTAGCAGATGTGGGTATTCTTCAAAGGATAAAAAAAATATAGAACTTAAACTACTCTTAATTTTGTTTAAGAATTCTTAATTTTCTTAAGTTCTTTCTAAAATTCTTAATAATATAATGGCGCCGCGGCCCGCGAGATCTCTTTATGATCCAATAAAATATAATATTTTTTATCTACTCCAACATCGAAAAGTTCCAATTTCGAGTTTGACAGCTGAATCGAAATGAACCCTCTTTCGGTTTTGCTTCTCATTTCGATGCAGCTCGTTGTATGGGAGCTGAATCGAAATGGTTATCTTCTTAAAATAGGATACCTAAAGCTAAGGCTCTGAGCTCTGGCACTTTGGTACCGTTCATACGACAGAGGCGCCTTAAACGGCTGGTGGCGGCTTACGGAGTTACTTTTTGCTGACAGAGGCGCCACAGGCGGCTGGTGGCGGCTTATGGAGTTACTTTTTGTTACTTTATTGAGCCTATGGCGTATTTTGCTAATGATTTTATTTTCCTTGTCGTAGATAAAATCTTGTATGCAACTGAACGTAATTAGTCATTTTAATTCTCGTACTATCCTATTTTGATACTCGGCAAGCCTCGTATCAAAAAACAGCACTCGAATTAAAATGACCCTCATTACGATGCAGTTGCATAAATAGCTATTTTTTTATATTATGAAGTTTTAAGAATGTATATAATTTAATTAGGGTTTTATGGGTCTGGCGTGATCTCATGTAAGAGATTCAAAGAGAAAGACCCTTAAAAAATTAAGAAATAAAAAAAAACTTACCAGCTTCTTTGACAATTTTGTGCAAAGCATATAAGTCCAGTGGTTTCCGTTCCACTGTTGGTATTTTGAGCATGGAGCCCTGGAGCTCCCAGAACTTGATGATCTGATCCAAGAAGTTCAACTTCACCCGCGTTATGGCCTGGGAACGTTCAAATGTGTGAGATAAAAACAAGGGATTAATAAAAAAATGCGTGAGTGCCGTGGAACACTCTGTTGGAACGAAGTTCCTTTTAATAATAAAAATAAATAAAATAAAAAATAATAATCTGAAGTCAGGATTCAAACCCCCGAACCGGTAGTTCCACTCCTTCGTTTAGCCGCTACGCCACCAAAGCTATGACGGAACGTGTGTAATAAACGAAGGCAGCACACAAGGGTCGTGACGGAAAAATTCTTATTTTTTCGCCTAGCCCCCATACGCCAAGTCTGTACTGTCCGATAAGGTACTTCGTTTCAAAATCTTTATTTAGGATAGATAAGTCGGTCTACAGGGCAAATGGCGTTGATATTAGAACAGAAATAAGGAGTACGGTAGGCATGATGACAGTTACCAAGAATCAATGAATTTATCTAATTCATGGATTTACAAAAAACATTTATTTTTCTATTTTGAGCGAGATTGATATTAACTATAAAATCCGCCATATTGGATTGAACACCAATCAGAGCGATACGTAACATCTATCGTCAAACTTTTTTTTTTATTTATTCGATGACAAGCTAGTCCTTGACTGCCATCTCACCTGATGGTAAGTGACGATGCAGTCTTCATAGACTGCATCGTCACTTACCATCAGGTGAGATGGCAGTCAAGTCAGATGGATGGTAGCGGGCTAACTTGTAAGGCGTATCGTCAAACTTTGACAAACTACTATGAAAAAATATAGAGGTGACGTCACGAACGACGCCACGACATGACACCGTCGAACTTTTTTGCGTTAATTTTAAAAGTTAAAATTGAAACAGCAATTTTATCTACCAAACCTTTTTTTTCTGAAAAGATATTTTTTTCGAAATAGTACCTAAATACTTCTGAATATCATGCAACAGTTTTTCAAAATCGGTCATCATGCCTATTCCTAAAAGATATACCTATATGAAATGATAAAAGATGATAATCAATGTTATTGTGACGCTCGCAATCACGTCTGATTGACTGGTACTCTCTTGCTATTGGTTAAAATACAAACTAAAGTAGAATCAATAATTCAGTAGACAGAATTGACATTTACAGTGTTGTCAGTTTCAATCATTTTTTTGAATCATTGATGCTTTAGTATGATCTTATCGAAAATCTGATCTCGTCTTTGTCGGCCTATAATGAGGAAATAAAACAACTTTTAGTACTAAAAATAGATCTTAAATATTTCTATTCCTGCTTTCTTTATTACAGCTTTAAAAAGGTGACCTTTATTACTATTTCTATTACATATTATGTGATCTTATGAGATTTATAAAATGAAAATGTATACAGTACCGTACCTACTGAACTGTAATAGTGATGTTCTATTACAATAAATATGGCAATATTATTTTACAAAGTGACATTAGCAACTGTCATTTCAGTCTACTGAATTATTGATTCTACTTTAATCGTATAGCATCGTCACCACATTATGCCAGCTATTTAGCTGACACACATTTAGCTAATGGTTTAGGCTTAGAATAATAATTTGGAGTGGACTCTAAATATAAATACTCTTTCGGCCGAATCCAGTCACGGTGGCCAACCTCCACGGAATTAAGCCAGCTGCACGGAAAATATTAAAGTGCGCAAACACTGCACTCTCTATTCCCTTACTCTCATAGTCCGAAGGGACGGAAATCAGGCTCAGGACTGTGCTCTACGTGCTCTCTCTCTCTTACACAGATATGTTCCAACATAAATCTGTCTTGTTTGTGAGTGAGTGCCATTTATACATTTCACCCTAAGTGTATAATTATATTAGTTTTACTGGAACATAGGTTGTAAATATTTAAAATGTTTTTTTTTTCCACTTCACAAATTAATATTATTTATTTATTCATAATAACGTACAATTAATATATTTTTTTGTTTTTTATTTTAAAAAGAATATCAGTCAAGTTGAAGTTGACTAATATCCTCCTCTCCCCTCCAAATAAAAAAACTTGTGTCAGGAGTGGGTACGACAATAGTGCAACGGGTGGGATTCGAACCTGCGACCTTTCCATTTACAGTCTGCACCTTTAACCGTTCGGCTATAATATATAATTACATCTAAATTATTTAATTAATTATTAGTGTCTATACGTTTTTAATGTGCAACTGTTATGTCGCCCCGGGTATGTCATTGAAATAAATAAATAAATACATAAAACAAATTAGGTTGATATAAGTAGACAAATCACCTCTAGCTCGTTCAACCGTTGTATCCTGGGTGTGAAGCGCAGCCGGTCCACGTCCACCGCGAACGGCGGCTGCCAGTGCTGTGAACGAGGAAAACGTGGTCAATGTCACTGTGGTTCACTTGGTCCTTTTTTGGTCTAACTAATAATAATAGGTCTCTATAACTACAACTCGGCTGGGCAGCGTTCGGAGCAGCGGTCAGAGACATCTATAGGTTGATAAAGAAGAAGAGAATGTAGAAAAAATTGCCATTTCATGCTCTATGAAAAGTACATTAGTTGAAAAGTAAAACTCAAAGAAGACTACTAGAATATTGTAAACTCAGATTTTGAAATTATGTAGACAGTTAGACACCTTTACACATTTTTTTAATCGAGATTTTTGAAATTACACAGTGCATACTTAACTACTCAATGTAGTAATATCACAAAAATAAAGTATATATATTACTTATCCATAGCTGACTCTGGGGTAAGCCAGGACTTATGCTAGGATAAAGGAGAGTATATCACTTAATCTTAAGGATGTTAAGATAAAAACTTGTCCTATGACAAGTTTTAATTTTAACATAGTGAAATATAGTAATATACTAGCTGATGCCAGCGACTTCGTCCGCATGGATTTAGTTTTTAAAAATCCCGCGGGAACTCTTTCATTATCCGAGATAAAAAGTAGCTCTCCCGGTCTGAGGAACCACTACTACATCCATTACTATACCCATGCAAAAAATTGCATCAATCCGCTCTTCTGTTGCGACGTGATTGAAGGACAAACCAACAAACAAACACACTTTCGCATTTATAATATCAGTTATGCTTTATTATAACACTTTTTATAATTGTCAAATTTTTTACCATACTTAACCAAAGACAAAATTACGTTTAGCTGTCATTTACGTTTTGTTATTCCACTGTCATCTGCATTTTGTTATTCCATGTAAGATGCGTTTTTGTTATACCACGTTTTACTTGACTTGACGGAAACGCGGTCGAACGCGATAAAAAGTATCCTATGTCCGTCTCCTGGTTCTAAGCTACCTCTCCACCAATTTTCAGCTAAATCGGTTCATCCGTTCTTGAGTTATAAATAGTGTAACTAACACCACTTTCTTTTATATATATATAGATATAATAATATAATAGTAATTTTAACCAACATTAAAACTGCTACCTGTTTAAAGATTTGCTACCCTCCACAGATTTTCGACCGAGCGAAGCGAAGGTCTTTGAGTCTACTTGAGTGAATTTGCACTTGTCCGTCCGTCCGTCCGTCCGTCCGTCCGTCCGTCTGTCAGAGCCTTATAACTTCTGAATTACTGAACGAAATTACTTCAATTTTAGATATAATATGTAAACCGATTGCCTCCAGCCGAAAATGGCTTAAAAAGTTATAAAAATCTTTATTTCAGGGGGGCTCTCATAGAAGCGAATGCGAAGAAAAAAAAAAATTTTGCGTTTCATAGGTTTACAGTACCTCATTTTAAAGATAATTTGGAACAGAGTACAAAAGTATTTTTTTTTAAATTTTTTTCCTAAAATTGACGAAATGGGGGGCTTTCAAAGTGGAGATTATATTTGACCTCAGAACGGAATAACCATTGAAAGCTGGGGCTTGAAAGTTTTACAATTTTAGCGTAATATCATGTACTTGAACAACAAATACTAAAATTAGATAAATGTAATAAGGAAACTAAATTATTTAACTTTTAATGAGCAGCAACAACAGAACTTCACAATGATGTCAATAGATGGCGCTCTCATCTCATATAGCAAATGCAGCTTTATGTAACATACCTATTATTCAATTAAGATTATTATTTAGTCATTTAGCAAACATCAATAAAACTTCACGTTGCAGTTTGTTTTTACATATTTCTGATCGTGTCAATAGTTGACGCTGTGTACAAGTAATTTAATTTGAATGTTCCAAAAAACTATACCTAAGTTTGATTGAGGCCTTGAGGATTTCACTATAACAGTTCCCTAACCTTTACGGGCTACCTATGTTAAGTTAGTTGACACTTTCTGTCAACTTTGTTATTACGAACCTCTACGGGACAACTAAAGGTGAAAATGACATTGGGATGTTAGAATTGTATTTAGGGGCTACCTATGTAAAGAGACTTCTACAAATGGGATGATTTAGGTATGGTTGGTGAAAACGGGCATAATAATAATGTCAATTTTGATCGTCAATTATGGGAAACCGTTACCGCGAGGTCTCAGTTCGGGGCGAACCACTAGTGTTAATCTGTATCAGATGTTAATCTTAAAAACTATAGAAATATAATAAATTTTCATCTGGGTCTCCTAGAGGTTATTCCTTTTTAAATTGTTTATCATTTTGTTAAACACAAAAAAAACTGTTCTCTACCACTGAGATTCCCCATATAAGGTAAGGATATTTAGTTTAATATATCAATATGCTTATATTGTGCTCCATACAATGTATAAAAAAAATTACAAATAAATGAATAAAAATAAATTCAAACTGGAATAACATTAAAATCGAAAATAGACTATAATGTAAAAACGTAACCAAGTTACTACTAAGTACATGTATTTATTACCCTTGATAATAAAACCCAATGACAAATACTAAATGATTGTTGTATTCAATAGTTTTAAGTATCTTTATGCTATTTTTAACCAACTTCAAAAAAGGAGGAGGTTCTCAATTCATCTGAATCTTTTTTTATGTATGTTCAGCGATTACTCAAAGACGCCTGAACCGATTTGGAGTATTCTTTTTTTGTTTCAAAGGGTATACTGCCCAGGTGGTCTCATTTAAATTTTATCGAAATTGGTCGAGCAGTTTATAAAAATCAACAATAAATTATATACTATGAATTGGCACAGGGGCTTGAAGTTGGTTTTTAAAAAGAATTTTCTACTAACATTCCCTTCAAGAAGAATTATTAAGTTAGGTAATGCTTGTTGATGATTGTATTCTCTGCAGCCTATGCTAAGAGATTTCTATTAAGAGGGTCATGAGCTCTGAACCTGCCAGCAGAGCATGGATAGAAGCATGTTGGGCAAATGTAAATTAGACTAAACTTAAACCGATAATACAAATTCAAGAAAAACAGAAGTAGCAATAAAAAAAAGCACCTTTTAAACCTTCCTTGGACTAGAAATATTTCAAAACCAAAATTGATTCAGCCGTCCTCGAGTTTTTGTCAGACTAACAAACGTAAATTCAATTAAATTATGGACGTCCCTCGATCGGGCCCTAGCAGAATATCAGCATTGTGGTTACATCTGTATACGCAGCATTTAGCTGAGCTAGGGCCCTTTCATTGGCATAACACAAAGTAGACACCAGTTAAGATAGTTTATAAGTACCTCTGTATGACAGTAAGTTAATACGTATTTCTGTTTTTTGGTTGTCAATGGGTTAAAAGGTATCCTATATCACTTTCCAAGTCCTCCACTATACCCAAGCAAAAAAATCACATCAATCTGTTGTTCCTTTGCAGTGTGATTGAAGGGCAAACCAACAAACACACTTTTACATTTACTAATGTAACAAAAAATGACCCTAATCAAATGCTACTAGACTTGGCTTGACACCTCCCAGTAAGTTCTCCACAAATGTAAGTGATGTTTACATAACAGAATTGTGAATGTAGCAAATGGTAGACTCAAAAGCATGCCTATTAGCATTTGAAGAGGCAATACAAAGAAAGGGTAACAAGGGACGCTTATCTTTACTGGAGAAATCTCATTTTAGGGTGATTGTTAAAGGACAGAATATCTAAAAATATTAGACATTTCGCGTGAGCAATCAGATTGTATTAACTTGGCTTCAATGGATAAAAACACATATAATTATAATTAACAAATCAAAAAACAGTAATATGAGCAAGTATATTTTTATTTTGTGTATAACTTTATTAGGTCTTGTGGCACTAACATCATAATTTAAAGATTTTTTGCTGAAAATTACAATAAAAAGTACCTACTTCAAGTTTACTTGGGTAACTAATTTAATTCATTATACAATATATTATGCACAAAAGCATTAGGTAGGTCCATGAGTTTCATTTAATTAAAACCTGATATTATTAAGTATATTTTTTTTATATTTTAATGTGACCTATAAAAACCTTCAGTAAATACCTGTTATTGGAGATTCAGATTTAAAACCAATTATTTAAGAAATGTGATACTTTTATAGTTGTATTTGATAAAGAATAAAATATGTATTAGGTACAAAATAGATGGTCACTGTACCTAATAATTTCTAAAAGCGCATAACAAATAGTTACTGACAATTACTGTGTTTATTAAACACAAAATAGGCACATACACAGAAACTGCAAATTGCATTTTGTGAGTTACAATGTAACTTAGGGCCTCTAGTGGGGACATTAGTGAAATAATTTCGTAAAAAAGTTAAAAAATTGAAATAGTGTAGTAGGCTCACGCGACTTTATAGTCGCGATAGTTCTTTTTTTATCTTAACTATTGTAGGTAGAGGGCACGAGACAAAATGGCAACCAGCCTACTCCAACAATATGCGAGTGCATACGACGATAACTATAAGCGCTTTACTCTCAAATGCGAACTCGCACATACGCTAATACGTAATATTTTCGATCAGGTATTTAAGAAAAACTATGGACAAAACACTTATTCGTCAACCAAGTTACCACGGTTGCATCATAAGGACGTTCTGGGCAATCAATTTGGGGTTAGAAATCCATAAATTATTGTGTAAACCAACAAATTTAGAACACTTTTTGGAGAAGAGGCAGTGTGTTAAATCGTTTCGTGACAAAGAAAACAACTTACAGCGGGGGGCTTGATCTTGCATATCCCTGACTTCTCAGCTATGGGTCGTATTTTGCTGATGTACGCCAAGGGATCGAGAAACTCTTCAGGGGTTGGCTCGAAGACGGGAGCCTCGGGGGGCACGGTGAATGTAAAATTATCAGGTTTCATGGGGGACGCCGAGTCCCCCATACTAACTTCGAGTTCGACATTAGCTTCGTCACATTTTCCCATTTTTAAGAAAAACCTATGCAGTTCTCACAAATTAAACTATAATTAACACTTTAACATCATCTAATGTTAAGGAATGAATAAAGCACGTCCGCAAAGAAAAAGTATAATGAAAATTTGCCTTTCCATAAGGAATCTCGAAAAGATAATAATTAAAATTATCACCAACAAATAACAGAGTTCACTTGCACGTCCGCCATGCGAAATTGGACTTTCAAAACTCCGGTGTTGCCATAAAAAATAAAATGATTATAGTGCATCTAGAATTAGATGCACAGAATATAAAATCAAAGATAATGTTAAAATAATGTATAATCTACTAGCTTTCGCACGCGACTTCATCTGCGCGGAGTTAGGTTTTTAAAAATCCCTTGCGAAACCTTTAATTTTCCCTGATAAAATGTAGCTCATATTACTGTCCAGATTTACAACTACACCTACCCATGCAAAAATTACACAAACCAAGAAATGAACACACCTTTTTTCATGATTTTATTGAGCCAATATGCATCTTGGAACGAAGTTCCTTATCGGACGGTACGGACTTGGCAGATGGGAGCTAGGCGAAAAATGTGTAAGAATTTTTCGTCACGAGTAATGTAGATGGTTGCCCAGTCAGAAGTGCGCGCTTATTTATTGCGAAATGGTTCTAGGATGTGGCAAGAGATGGCGTTGATCTTAAAAGGTTTTCATTATTACAAGGAACATCAAGACAGTAGTGTGTTCCTTGAGGAAAATCGTTCAAACCGAGCGTTCCAAGACACACGCATTTTTGACGTGAAACGCGTCTTATAAATAGATAACACCGGCTGTGCGCACGAAAAGTGTCACCTTCCGCCTGAGCCTGCGCGTGCAAGCGAGAGCGTGGAACAAGCGATAGAGTGGCACTTTCGGCCCAAGCATTGGCAGAGCGCCCGCCAGTCATCGCGTGCGCACTGTGGTTAGTGGTCAACAATGTTTCTTTATGACGTTATCACGTAAAACTATCGTCCGTAAACCGACTTTACAGACAACCAATTTTTTAAATAATTACTAAAGATCGCTTTAGAGCACGATATAACACAATATGTACCTACTTTTACTGTTGTTTAGCGAAGCGAGGTCTCATCTACTTTGGTGAAATTGCACTTGTCTGTTTTTCTGTTTCTGTTGGCACTTGTTTAAGAACATTTTGGAAGGAACGAATTGTGTCAATTTCGATTCTCGTATACATCATACTAATATTTTAAATGCGAAAGTGTGTTTATTTGTTGGTTTGTCCTTAATCACGCCGCAACAGAGCCAATGATCAACGTGATTTTTTGCATGCTATGGTTGAGGACCTGAAGAGTAACATACGCTACTTTTTCTGAAGAGTTCCCGAAGGATTTTAAAAACTAAATCCACGCGGACGAAATCGCGGCCATCAGCTAGTTTTACGTTTACATTTAAACATACATAATATTTACATTGCAGATAAAACTAATTATGAATATAAGCCACTATACAATATTAATCTGGCAGTAGGGAACTCGGAAGGGTCTTAACCTCTTTGAGCTTATGGGAAAATCTAATCTCTCCTCGGTCAGCTCGATCATCACGCCATAATTGTGCAATTTGCTTGCACTGTTTTAAGCATAATAGGCTCAATATTGAAAATAAACAGCCAAGTGCACTGTATGGTTCCATAGTTGCTCGTCCGTCACTCTATTATGCATGCCTACTTAAAGGGGAGTACATAATTATTATTATGTAATTTTCATCATAAAAAGTATTTTCATAATAAAAATAAAATTATAACATATTTTTTATTATGACATTTTGACTTTATACAGTATACTACATTAAACCTAAATTTACTCTAAAATTAAAACTACCTACTACATTAAAATATGCACAAATATGAAACCACTGTCAAGTTTTTCATATTTGCGCCACTTAGCCTGTTCGGCGCTAGTAGCCGCTGCACCCGCCACAGAGGAGGTCGCATGGATGTGGGATGCAGCCAGAGTATCTACACAGGTGGCATCCCACACAAGCGACCTCCCTGTCCTCCAAGGAACAAGCGTCATACCATCAGGTCTCCTGCCATCAGGAACTTCTCTTCTTCGAACAGGAGAGTCCGTGATGACCGTAAGCGTCGACGTGGTCACCGCAGTGGCAACGGTGAGGCTGGGTTATTTTGGCGCCGAGCCTAAGGCCAACTACCACTGCAACTTTAGTAAATTAGATTAGATTTAAGACACAACGCTAGATTTAACATACTGGGTAATTTGTACGGAAATACGTTTTGAAAAGCTGTAAGCTGCCTTCGCTCGGAGATGCCAGTGGCAACAAAAAAGCATTCATAGGGAGATGTAAGAGGCACTTCCTGGAAATGGATGCTGATGTTCATGGCGGTGTTCTCTAGGAAGTGCTTCTTACGCGTGGGTTGCAATGTAAAGTTAACTATTTTAACAATAAGCGTACTCGCCATCCTCACATAAACACTCAAGTTTCATGAGGATGGCTACATTGTTCGTAAATTTTTATTATTCAATAAAAAAATAAAAAAAAACTTTTCATCGATGATAGAGTTAAACTAGAAACTCCAAATTTTCATAGCATATAAATAATTGATCTTTGTATTCAGTATTCAATCGATTACCTCAAGTAGTTTCTGTAAAAAAGGGCCTTGATACACAGACAGATGAACAACATCGTAATTATATTTTTTTCGGAACTGAAAAAATTTGACAATTCAACCTCTAAATATAATTTGTGTATGGTAAAAAAGCAAGAAATTAATATTGCGAATGATTCTTACTTTGTGTTGCATTTTTTTGAAATTTTAATAGCATTTCTTTGTTTTGTTACTTTAAGTAGGTTAAGCAATTATTGCATTATAAATATTACAACACATAATATAATATACAAAATCGCAAAATTATACTGTATATACCATTGATTTATATGGTATATACGGATAAAACACCTTCAGTGTTGCTGTGTAAAAAAATGCTGACATGAACTACGAACGCGCAGACTCGAATGCAATCGATGAACACATCCGTCATCCTCCGCCATTTGCGAATGAAAGGCCGATTGCTTCTCTGCAGCGCGACTCGCGAGTGTCATCGCTTCGGATATGTCGAGTGATTGAAAAAATAGTTATTTTCAGAATTAAACTGTGCATTTAAAACTCGTGCTATCAGTCAAACAGTTAAAATGATTGTGAGATTTTTGAGCATTCTGTGCTTTGGAGTTTTGGTGGCTTCGGCGCACGACGTCGATGGAAACAACGACAATGAAGGTAAGATTTTACTATAAGTACCTTTATATTATACAATATATTGTAATTATATTTATATATTTCCCATGAATATCAATCTCATTTCATTTATATTCAGCTCAATTTTAGCAGTAAAAAATGATATAAAAGTATCGACTTCGTAGGTCGTATTTTATTTTGGTTTGTAAATTTAGAACGAAAGCGTGCACCGGGCTTTTTTGTGGTGACTTTCGAAGTCTTCGTAGAGATTAAAATACGCGGTGCTATTGGTGAGTGCTGTGCGTAGGTGTCGGAACCGGCTAAACCACTTCTCGGGCTGCACACACGGGTGGACCCTATGTGGGCGTGCGCTCACAGGTTTCGCAGTTGATTCATTGTATTGTAGCTCTCCAGATACAGTTTGCACAATATGTTGCTGCATGCAAAATTTGCGACTAACCACTTTGTAGTCAGTTTAACAATGTACAAAGTTTACTCTAAATATTTAGATTTCTTAATATGAGTAATAGAAATTTATCTCAGAAGCTTTTTTTTTTTAATCTTATTTATTTTAAGGAGCTTTTATAGGTGACCTACATGTCAGCCCCATCGGTACACACAAATTACATAAAAAATCATTCATTGATTGTATTATAACTAAATCTAAAACTAAAACTATACCAATTTGAGAGAATCACTAACAAATTTGTATACTTTAATAGATCTCACAAGCTTTCTCACGAGGAATGTTCTATGTACAATTAGTGAAACTCAGGCATTGTCTAATTTTTTTAAATTAATTACATTTGCGACTAACCACTTTGTAGTCAGTTTAACAACGTACAAAGTTTACTCTAAATATTTAGATTTCTTCATATGAGTAATAGAAATTTATCTCTTGAGGAATGTTCTATGTACAAATAGTGAAACTCAGGCATTGTCTAATTTTTTAAAATTAATTACATAAATATTTCTTGTAAACAAAAATTAACATAAAACTGCAAACGACTACTGAAATAATTTATATTAGGAGTTAGACAAAAATAACGTGAAATAAATTTTACTAACAAAGATAAAGGAGAAAGAGCAGGCTATAATGTATCTCTAGGTCCCTAGGCAAGGAAGCATAAAAGGAAAATCAATGATTTTACTTTTATGCTTCCTTGACAGATTGATGTTTCAATCCCCACCCATTGCATTATTGTTTTGACATTTCTTTGAAGGGGAAAGGGGAATATTATTCAATTTCAGCATTTACTCAAAAAAAAAAAAATATTTAAAAAAAAATATTTGTTTTATACATCTCAGTAAGCAACTGTACATTACAAGTCTGTTTACAATATTAGTTTTGCCATAATAACTTCCCACAATATTATACAGGAAGTTGAAGATCTAATGGCAATTCAATTATGGTGTTCATGTAAAAATCAGAGATTACAAATGGAAGTTGAATGAATAGACTGACTTAATGGTGTAAATAGAATGTTTCAAGTTGCACGAATCATTTTGTTTTTCTATGATTTTAGCTTTAAACTGATATTTTCTATTAAATATGTACTTACCATAAACTTAATGGTAATTATAGGTGCCACATTCCAGGGGACTGTTTCTTAATTCCCAAACAAGGTTGTATCATAGTAATATTATAAATGCGAAAGTGTGTTTGTTGGTTTGTCCTTCAATCATGCTGCAACAGCAATGGATCGACGTGATTTTTTGTAGTTGAGGACCTGGAGAGTGACATAGGCTACTTTTATCCTGGAAAATCAGAGTTCCCGAGGGATTTAAAAATCCACACAGATGAAGTCGTGGGCATAAGCTAGTAAATATATCTTATATTGCTACATCATGAGTTTTGCAAAGAGAAAGCTGCTGAATTTCTTGCGGACTCTTTTCAGCAGAAATAGCTTTCCTAATCAGTGGTGGTGGTGACTCTAGTCTTTACTGGTCATAAGTTATGAAATAAAAAAAATGAATTATTTTATGACTAAGCACCAGAACTGGCACTAAGTGTTTTGTTTTTCGAAAGACATCTGATTCAAATTATTCCAAATGTAATCTTGCTGTACCGCCACGTAGACCAGTGAATGATCCATCTTCCAGACTGTGTTATAATAACTTTAGTCATACAATAGAATGACGTAGTGCATGATTCAACATTGCTAGTAATCCATTTAAAACTAGCTAATGCTCACATCTTTGTCTGTAGGTTTTTAACCGACTTCAAAAAGGGAGGAGGATATCAAATCATTGGAATCTTTTTTTTAAGTATGTTTACCGATTACTTGAAAACACCTGAACAAATTTAGGAAATTCTTTTTTTTTTTTGTTTCAAAGGGTATACCTACTTCCCAGGTGGTCCCTGGAAATTTTATCGAAATCGGTCGAACAGTTTTTAAAATATCAACAGTAAATTATATACTTTGTAGTAGCATGGGTGTTTCAAGTCCGATTTTTTATATTTAAACTGTAAAAAAATATTTCATACTAATTTTAACACCCCTTTTAACCTTCTTTAAATGGAATTACAAAACATCCCTCTGTTATGCACCTGTATGGTATTCAAGGAATATTTCCTTCAAACTTCAAATCTCTAGGTCCGTTCTCTAGGACGTTTTAGACTGCATTGTCTGTCAGTCAGTCATGACTAACGATACTGTTTTATAGGTATTAGTCATAAAATAATCTAGCTTTCATTAACATTGTATAGCACTTAGCATCCGTTTAAATAATATAGGACGCCTTGAACTAGGTGCACTAAGGTGACCAACTTTCATTTTATGTACTAAGTGGGAAAAAATAATAAGATGTAAGAACGATTTCAATTAGATACAGTTTGTCTGAGCACAACGGCAATGTAAGAAAGAAATTAAAAAACTTAAAACATGACAGTTATGCCCTTTTTCACCAAGCAAACCTAAATCATCCCCTAAGCAGGAGTCTCTTTACGTAGGTAGCCCCTAAATGAAGTCCCTTTCATAATGTCATTTCCATCTTTAGATGTCCTCTAAAGGTTCGTGAAAACGAAATTGACAGAAAGTGTCACCTAACTTCGCTTCCGTAGCCCGTAAAATTTAGGGGATGTTGGTGAGAACGGACATTAAAGTACTGCTATTTGCGAATCCTCGCGGCTGCGTGTAATGTCATCTTTGCCAGTGAATGAACCCTTGACAGCTTTTCCGGTAAATGTACCTATTCCTATAAAATTAAAATTTAGATCACCTGCAACATAGATCTAGTGTTGAAAGAAAGTCGCTGCGCACCTACTAGATACCGTTGGCGTCCTTTCGCGGCAATTGGTTGGCGGCAATTCATAATACGCCTGAACTGGCGTTCCCGTGTCAGTCTCGGTAGCAACCAATGTTTGACGTTTTCAAATAGTCAATACATACTATGGTTTTACCTTGATATTAGTTTGCTGTATGTCAGGGAGGGCGGTATCTAGTAGCTGCGTAAGGACTACCAACCCTAAATCTATGACCTGCAATAACAATGCAAAAGGCTGGCAATTCAATGATCACTTTGTTAAAATGATGCCCAACTTACCTAATCATCAGATCATTCGACGATTAGACGAGCAATGTTAAGTTAGTTAAGCCGCGTTGATTCAAACCGGCGCGCCGTAGAAAAATATTCCAATGGACTGTTTTTTTTCTGTAAGATCTGTAATCAGTCCCAGGGCTATAAGCAAATGAGTTCAGGAGTCAAAGACTTCTATGTATACGAGACCGGCAATTCGGAATAAGAACTGTGTCGAAGAGCTGATGGTCGTTGGAGTCCCAAGGTGTTGGAGTGGAGACCCCGCACCGGGAAGCGCAGTGTTGGCAGACCCCCCCACCAGGTGGACCGACGACATCAAACGAGTCGCAGGGAGCCGCTGGATCCATTTGGCGCAAGACCGAGACCTGTGGAAGTCTATGCAAGAGACCTTTGTCCAGCTGTGGACGTCTATCGGTTGATAAAGAAGAAGAAGGTTATTGTCGACATTCATCGAACAAGAGCGAGTGCCATTCGGATGTATTCGGAGCCTTTAAGCTTGCGCTAGTCCCCGAACTTCAGTGGACTGTTTCAACAAATTGCGAAGTTTTGTCTCCCTACAGCATTTAGATTTTAGATTATAGCTTATTTAAATTCTAGACCGGGCTATCCGCTTTAGGTCGGCCAAATGTAGGCTCGGCAACGTGACTGAGTTATTAAATTCTTATAATCAAGCTATTTAAATTTTAGAACGCTGTAAACCCTCGCTCTTTTTGTTATCCCCTGCAGAAAGGCACTTTGCTAATTAAGGATGTACCAATCCTCTGTTAAAGAGCACTTTTGAATTTAGGATGAGGTGATTGTAGTTCAACTAATGTCTACGGATTGTAAGTAGGCTTAGTCGTCATAAAAATATTAAATATTTTTAATCGCAGTCCACTGTCTATGGAGTTTTATGGAACTTGGAAGTGCGCGCACGATCCATTTTTTGATCACTGCGATTTTTTTATCAGCTCGCAACTGTTGCAATGACGTCACGCCCACGGGTTTCAATGAGAGCCCGCGCGGGATGCAATTTAAAATCACTGCGATTCAAAATTGCAGCCCCCCACTCCTGCTGTTCCCATGTCCTTGCCTGAGTTCCCATCTCATTAAATTCAAAGCTCCTTTTCCTCTGAACCTGGTCACACCTGATGCTATGCAATAAAAAATTGAGCGGTGGCAAAAAATGACATGCAATTTTTTTAATCATCTTAGTATAGTGTCAGACCAGACTGGTACAAATCGGAGAACTCCAATATGTAACGAGTATATCATGACGTTTTAACATCGTCGAATTAGGACACAGTAATAGTCCCCCGTGGAAATCATAAATGTATTATGGTGCCTAGGCCACCTACGTCTTAGTCATAATCTTCATAATGAATGGGCCAATTTGAATAACAATAAAAAGAAAACACATTATTTTATAGTTTATAGCTGTTTTATACATCAGAAGTCAACGACCGCGGCTCACGGTGCCGGCGACGACTTCGTCCGTGTAGATTTAGGAGCTCTAAAATTCCTGTGAAGAACTTAGAATTCCCTAAAATGAAAATTACAGTCTCCTGGATGCAAGCTATCTCTGTGCCTTTCAACAAGATTGCAGCGGCATTGTCCCATATTATATCAACAACTAGCTGATGCCCGCGTGGATTGAGTTTTTTAAAATCCCTTGGGAACTCTTTGATTTTCCACAATAAAAATTCTGTCACTCTCCAGGTGCTCAACTATAGCCATGCTAAAAATCACGTCGATCCGTAGCTCTGTTGTGGCGTGATTGAAGGACAAATCAACAAACAAACACACTTTCGCATTTGTAATATAAGTATGATGTTTATTTTTCTACGGAAGGAACGCTACCTAAATATTTCAGGGATAACATTTATTTATTTAGAAATCACAAACACGCAATCTTTTTCTTCTACTTATATATCTGTCTGTCGCAGTAAGAGAGTAGAAGTCGTGATATAGCTATAACGCTAGAGATATAGCTATATATACCGGAATATGGTTATACGGAAGCGGACCATAGCTTATTCTTACAAGAAATATGTATAATATAGCTATAAAACGAGCACTATCTGGTAATATGAACAACTATCTGAATAGACTAATCTAAAGAAATGATTAAAGTATTTTCTTTGATTTGCACTAGTAAGATATACATTACACTTATAATATTGTGAATTGTGATTCAACTCATTATCTATGGAAATTCTTCATATTAGTAATCCCACCTACTCGATTACACCATTCGACACCTACCTATACTTTTGATATGATCTATAACTTACGGCTTTCTGTTTTCCCAGGATAAAGATAAATCTCTGCAGTACAAATGCAAACTATGTATCTATCTAAGTAAATCTAACTATCTCTGTGCTTTTTATCAAGATCGGTTCACCGGTTTCCTCGTGAAATGAGAATATACGATCAGACGTTCAGCATAGATTACCTGTAGTTCACGTAACGAACTAATGGAAATGTTATTTCTGTAATATTTATGTTACAGAGTGTTTTGGGAAAGAAATAAGTAAGGTAGTGAATAAATGTGTCAACGCAGGCAACCGTATCCCTGCCGTAGACATCCGGAAGGACTCTCTGAAGATAGAGGTACCATAAATAGGTATAATGTATCATTACTAAGGGAAATAACACTCTCTAAATAACTGTTTTAAGAGCGCGTGTAACCCCAAAAAAAAATCAGATTTCGCGATGAGATAAAACATAGCCATCGATATAGCATGACTGAACTGACATGGTTCCTATCATTTGACACACATTAGTGTTATCAGCTAATCACGTTTCGCGCTAAACAAATTATCCACGCCAATTGAGTATGATGAACTATACCGTAACAATTAATGTTACCGGAGGGCCACGACCTTATCGCATAAGCGACAAAAACTAATTAACCGACTTCAAAAAAGGAGGAGGCTCTTAATTCGTCGGATTTTTTTTTTTTTATGTATGTTAACCGATTACTCGAACACGTGTGAACCGATTTGAAATAGTTATTTGTGTTATATGGGGCCAAAGGAATTTTTTGTTCCCCGAGGGCGTTATTTTGAATTCAGAGCGAAGTGAAGGATTCTACAGTAGACTCCCGAGCGCAGCGAGGGATTCTAAAGTAGAATCCTGAGCGTAGCGAGGAATTCAATATACGCCGCCCGAGAACAAAAAATTTTGGCCCCGAATGACACACATTATTTTTCATCATTACCTATGAGAAAAAGCTAGGAGTATCAACCTACTATGTATAGAGTATAGACATTACCAATACGTATATTGAAAGTTTAATTAAAACACAAATAATTTTTTATGAAATAATTAAACATTAATATTTATGTTGGAAGTATGGGCGTATATGTCTAATCGACAAATTTGATCACGTGACTTACCGTAGACAAGAGCTTCTCAAATATTTTTGAATTTCGACACATTTTTGAATTCTCTATTCTGATTGGTTCGCGTTAGTGCTTTAGTATGCTAAAGCACTATAACGCGGACCAATCAGAAGAGAGAAATGAAAAGTCCCATGGGGTTAAAATGAAATTTTGCTCCCGCTGTCCTCTGAAGCCAATATTCGTTTTTCGAATAGGTATGATGAAAAATTATTTTTTTGTTTCAAAGAGCATACTTCCCAGGTGGTCCCATATAAATTTTATTGAAATCGATCGAGTGGTTTTTAAAACATCGACGATAAATTAAATATTTCGTATAGAGTGTGTGTAATGTAGCAAAGTGGGAGTTTGAAGTTGGTTGTTTAAAAATAATTTTTTATATTAAATTATTTAAACCATACGTTTATACACTATTTGGAAAAAGACGTGCCCAGCAATTATGCGTTCTTGCAGGATACGTATGGTGGGTTCATTTAACAGTAATTTAAATAGCACTTCATTTAACCGTTACTTTATAAGTTAGCCGGCTTTCATTCAGGGTTCGAGGATATACACACATCAAAAGTGTCTAGGGATCAACATATATTTTTGCAATAACTTTTCTCCTGATTGATATTAATTAAAATTTTCTTTAAGGATTCATCAAATAAAGTGTTTTCGTTTGTCACAGTAACGATAAACCAAGTCACCTTTGCATTAATAAAGAAATTTGCCATTTTCCTAATAAAGGGATTTTTGACATTTGAACCACTAACATTAAAGTTCGAAAAAAAGACTGAAATAACAGTTTTCTTTAAAATTTTATTGGGTAACTTAAACAATTAATAATCCGTGTTTCTACCGCGAACACTAACAACACAAGAACATCGGTTTGGCATACTCAAAATGAGTTCATCCAAATCACGCTGTGGAATGGCCGCCCATGTTCGTTGCAACAACAAAAAAAGGTCTTCTTGCCACTGGATACCCTCCATATTCGGCAGAGCTCTTCTCTGTAGCATATCCCATGCATGCTCAATCGGGTTCAAGTCTGGCGACTGAGCAGGCCAGGGCAGGACATTGATGTTAGCTGCGGCGAGAGTCTGTCTTACAACTCTTGCGGTGTGCGGTCGTGCATTATCATGCATTAACTGAAATAAGGGACCGATTTGCACTTGTAGAGGAACGATGACGTCTGATACAATCGTCTCAGCATAAATTTGAGCGTTGAGGTTGCCTCTGATCCAAATCAACTCAGTTCTTCCGCCGATCCAAATACCCGCCCATACCATGATGGTTCCACCACTATAAGGATGGACTTCCTGGCAGGATTTTAATCGCTGATTATGAAATTATGAAATGCACCAAAAAGGATCCATATAAATTTATAAAATCATAAATTTATTACAAAGCCACATCTCAATCTCAAGAAATCCGCATAAAAATACTTGATCCCTAGACACTTTTGATGTGTGTATATCAATGGATATATATCACGATATATATCCGATATATATCGGATATATATCAAACTGGGTTCGATGATATATATCAATAGATTTTTTTAATTTGTTTTGTTACATAAGTGTAGGTATGACCATTGACTGATTAGAATTTACAAAAAAAGGTTTTATGTTTTTGAGTTGCGTTTTTGATATACATGGACTTATGGTTGTGTGTGTGTCGTATCTGTATAAGTGTGAGCGAGCGCAATGCTCGCGCCTGCCCGCTCCCACCTAGGCTTTGACAGGCACGCACACTTATGCAATGTGCATGTACACGAAGTAAGCACAAGTAAAGCTCACTCGCCTTCGTGAATTGCAAAAACTGTAGATCACTAAGGGCCGATTGAGTAAAGTTTGACCGTGAATTTTGATATTTTGGCAGGTTTTCAATACAAAAACTGTCAAAACGCCCAATTTTTTCCTCGGATAAACGCCACTCGACGTTGCTGAAATCGATACTAGTAGTCTATACTAGCTATTGCCTATTAGTGCCGATTTTAGCAATCTACCGGCCAATCAGAGGTAATTGCGATCGTCACAATGTAGAAATCAATTTTAGACAATCCCGCTGCAGGGTAATGGAATTCCATCCTAAAAATGACAGTCATAGTCACTGGAGCGTGCAAGATGGTCCGACTTCAAAGTAACATTGGGCTATCATCATATAATCAATAACCGTAAAGAAGTCTGCGAAATAGTGCGTAAAATCTCTAAATTACAGGAGTGAGCGTCCGAAATTGTGCAACCCGTGATGAAATTCAGAGGCGGTGCGAACAAAAATATCTTCACTGATTAGGTACTGCTAAGTAATTTACACGATGTTTTAGATAAAGGACGTAAGTAGTTAGTTAAGGGAAGACGTACACTAAATTTAGAGTTAAAAATATTAGCCAACCTGAACTTGACTAATATTTCCAAATAAGCGGAAAGCTTGTGTAAGAAGTGGCTACGAAAATACTTAATGCAACGGGTGGGGAATGAACCTGCGACCTTTCAGTTTCGCACCTTTAACCATTAGGTTATTTAGACTTTTTGCGAGAGATTAACAAAGAAGAATAGATTGCTAACGTCATTTTCAGAACAAAATAGATTGGTAATTGTTCACCTCTTTACAAATCATATTACGCCAAAAATTATTCTAGATGGCGTTTCTAGGATTGGAAATTATATTTTATTGTATGACGCTAGCTATCTCTACCTACTTCTTCATTAACCTTTCAAAAAAAACCTCAATACCTGGAGAGTGACATAATATAGGCTATTTTTATACCGGAAAATAATAGTCCACGCGGACGAATTCACGGGCATCAGCTAGTTATAGATATTGTAAACATGTACATCTGCACTCTGCCGAACGTAATAATTCATCTCATCGCGTCGTACCAAAACACGGGTACTTCAATTGTCACTCAACAGTCAACGCTGGGAACTGGGATGGACCCGATGCGGCTGACACTAAGCCGCACCTGCCTGCCGACAAGTGGGACAAAAAAACAAAAAATAAGGACACATAACATCCTATTCCGCAGCCTTATGAAGAGATTCGCAAACAAAATTGCTCTTCGCGGAAAATAAGGAAATTGGAATTCTGTAATAACGGTACAGTATTGACAGATGTTTCTTTAAATTATGTACCTACAGAAACGATTCTCAGGAAGAATGGTTGCTCATCTTTTTTACTGCTTCGAGAAGTCGGCTTTCGAGGCCGAGGACGTGAAATATGTCCTATCAAGAATCTGACAAGAATGCAGTGATAGCCTAGTGGTTAGGAATGTGATCTCCTATTCGGGGGGCCGTAGGATCGATCCCGGGCTCCTCTGACTTTTCGGAGTTATGTGCGTTTAAGCAATTAATTTAAACATGCTTCCATGGTGAAGGAAAACATCGTGAGGGCCAGCGTGGTTGAGTGTGGCTTATAAAATTAAAACCCTTCTCCGAATGGAGAACTGCGCTCAGTAACGACTAATGAGCCGTTGATGGGTTGCTGAATGATGATGATGAGTCTGTAACTCAGAGTCTAAGCTAAGTGAAAGTCTACCGTGGTTTCATTTGACCATTGATCTGTATGGGCAAGTGCTATGCACGCCTGTACCTGTGGACACAATAGATTCCGTCTAACTCTAAACTAGCAAAAGAAAGAACGCGAACTGTTAACCATAGACAAAGCTTTGTGGTCGCGTTCAAATTAGAATTTTAGGGTTTCTAGCTTCGACGGAATCGATTGTGTCCACAAGTAAAAGCGTCCATATAGGTAGGTACAGCACTTGCCCCTACTTTGATGATTTGATGGTGCAAGTTGCAAACGCCTAACGGCGATCTATAGGTCTCGGTGATACATGTAAAAAACGTAAATCCTAACACATGAATTTGATTCTGCAACTCCCTTTCGTTCCAGTGCTACGATTTCGCGGCGAAAATGTTTAACAATAAAAATTGGTTGTCTGTAAAGTCGGTTTACGGACGATAGTTTTACGTGATAACGTCATAAAGAAACATTGACGATGACTGGCGGGCGGCACAAGCCAACGCTTGGGCCGATCGTGCCTCTCTATCGCTTGTTCCACGCTCTCGCTTGCACGCGCAGGCTCAGGCGGAACGTGACACTTTTTCGTGCGTGCAGCCGGTGTTCATCGATTTATAAGACGTTATCACGTCAAAAAAAATTAATAGGAATAACACTGTGATATCTCGAGCCTCAGTACACAAAGATAGCTTAAAGAGACTTAAAAATCAATTGCCTCAAGAGTATAACGGGACGGAATAATACGCCACTCGCATAACGTCGGGAGCAGCGAACAATAGACGTAGACGGAGGCAAACACAAACATTCCTTCTCACGTCTCTTATTCCAGGGCCATGAAGTTATTTTTACAGCGAAGCTTCTTAATGCATAACGTTCATCATGTATGACGAATGGGTATTTATTATGGCAACAAGTGTAAAAATTGAAAACACCCCGACATGACATGACATCTTTGGCCGCACTATGTACGATAATGACATCCTCTTACCCAGTTTTCTGCTCCATCATTAGATCCTCCTCCTCGATCCTCGATCATCACTTATCTAAAACCTACTCATTGAGACCATTCTAATGAGCCCAAACACACTCACACTATATCTGTTATAAGTTGCTGAGGATTTGGTTATCCCACAGACTAGGTACTTGATGATGCAGCATCAGCTCAAGGTTACCATGCCTAGGAAATAATCCGCCGTAACAGTAAGTACAGCTTATTTTAAATCAATCGCACGAGTGAAAGTTTGTAAGACCATTTAATCAAATAGGAAATAAGCTGATGATTTTCAAACTCCTCAGCAGATCTACATACATTATAGTTATGAAACTAGCTGATGCCCGCGACTTCGTCCGGGTGGATTTAGTTTTTAAAATCCCTCGTGAACACTGATTTTCCGGGATAAAAAGTAGCCTATGTTAAAAATCTGACGCCTTTAGAGCAGTTTGACTTTGACAAAATAGGGCTATCCACGATGGCTATATACGATAAAGTACATTTGCCAGCTTAAGATGAGCCGTACATTCAAAGTACCCTGTACATTCCGGGGTTCAAGTTATTTGGACTTTATACTGAAGATTGTGATGTCTATAATTTCTGAACTACTAAATTGACGACCTTGAAATAATTACAGGACAGTCTCTAAAATACCTGCTTTCTAACAAAAAAAGAATGAATGAAATCGGATTACGCCTTAATGAATTACAGCTAAATACACATTTTGACTTTCATCCCCTCTCCCAAGGGAACCGTGCTGAATTTCGGGATAAAAAGTATCCTATATTATACCTCGTAGTATGAACTTAAATCATGCCAAGTTTCATTTAAATCCGTCCAGTAGTTTCGGCGTGATGCGCGGCCAAGATACAGACAGACAGACAGACAGACAGACAGACAGACAAAAAATTAAAAAAAAATTGTTTTGGCTTCAGTATCGATTATAGAGTGCCCTCATACAAAAATTTTCAAAATATCTTCAGTGTACAATTTTGTATGAAAGCCATATTAATATTTTATTGTGTTATTTATGAATACTATTTGCATATGTGCATAAACATACTAAAATTATGAAAAAAACTAAAATGTTTTAATGTTTTATTTATTTAGGTACTTAAAATCAGACAAATGAAACCAAAACATAAAATTTTATTTTAGATCAGGCAAAATCAACTAAAAACATAAAATCTTATACATGTATATCAAAAACGCAACTCAAAAACATAAAACCTTTTTTTGTAAATTCTAATCAGTCAATGGTCATACCTACACTTATGTAACAAAACAAATTAAAAAAATCTATTGATATATATCATCGAACCCAGTTTGATATATATCCGATATATATCCGATATATTTCATACAAAATTGATATATATCAAACTTGATATATATCGGATATATATCATAAATATCCGATATTTTGATATTTATAATAAATATCGGATATTTTCGAACCCTGCTTTCATTATAGACTGACTGCCTTTGATCCAAGTAGACTGCATTGTCATTTTGTCACCAGCAGAAATGGGGTGAATTGTCATTGCCTAAAAAAGCTTAAGGTGCTGTGGGACACCCCACAAGAGTGGTGGCATTTTATGGCTCTTACTCGTTCATAAAGCGAAACAAATCTCACAAAATCGCTCGCTCATACACTCTGCTAGCCTCGTTAGTTTCATTTTTTAACCCCCGATGGAAAAAGAGGGGTGTTAGGTATTTAAATTAGATGTGTCTGTGTATATGTGTGTCTGTCTGTTCCGACGATTTTGATAGGAAAGCTAACGTGATCGAGATGGATCATCTATAATATAATAAAACTGTAATAGGTCCAATAGGGAATATGCATGATTTTTTTTTAATTTCTTAAATTAATCATTTACATCTTTATAACATATAAAAAATATAAATAGGTTTGAAAATAGTCAAATAATTTTTAAAAGTGAAATTTAAAACATTGAATAAATTTGAGCCGTTCAAACGCCACCATTAGCGCGCGCTTTTGATGACGTCATTCGACATGTCCTGTGTTTGTTTATTATAGCGTTTCAGTTACTTCATACTTGTTTTCAGTTTTAATTGCTACACAAACCATGGAAGAAGTTAAAAAACCTTCTTACAAGTATTGTATGGTACCTAAGTACAAAAACACTATTATTAGTACACCCGATAAAGTGTTTTTTCGTATTCCACGAGATGCGAAAGTACGAAAAAAAAGTGTAAGAAAATTGTTCATGTAAATCGGAATATCGTATTTATCTAATACTTATTTACAAAAAGTATATCTTCTTCTTCTTCTTCTTTATCAAGCGATGGACAAAGGTCTCTTGCATGGACTTCCACAGGTCTCGGTCTTGCGCCGCCTGAATCCAGCGGCTCCCTGCGACTCGCTTGATGTCGTCGGTCCACCTGGTGGGGGGTCTGCCAACACTGCGCTTCCCGGTGCGGGGTCGCCACTCCAACACCTTGGGACCCCAACGACCATCAGCTCTTCGAATTATGTGCCCGCCCATTTCCACTTCAGTATCGCGACTCGCTGAGCTATGTCGGTGACTCTGGTTCTCCTACGGATCTCATCATTTCTGATTCGATCCTGCAGGGATACTCCGAGCATAGCTCTCTACATCGCCCGCCAAGCGGTCCTGAGCCTACTTATGAAAACAAATTAATTTGATATTATCCTTTCACTTTTACTTCTAGAGTACGGAACCCAACTAGAGTACGGAACCAAAAAGTATATAAACATATCAAACTTGACTGAGCTTCAATAACATAATATTACGTATAAATTATCATGATATAGACGTAAATTAGGAGTTTAGGAACACAGATGGTTATTTAAAGGTTATGTTTTGTTTTAAGTATTATTTAAACATATAAGAATAAAAATCTATGTTAAGGACTAAAATATACCATGTAACATAATAATTACATTGCAGCTTTCACTCCTTTGATCTCTGCGCTCGTAAAATCGAGATTTGATACAAAATATGCTGACATCATAAATGCATCTATTTTCGGTAGATTATCCGATTGTGCTTTGACAAAACCAGTTTCAGTCATCGACCTAGATTGACTACAATTTACAAATATAAATTCACAAGTAATCACACAGGAATACAGTTTTAAACAATTTTTCTCACAAACACAGTGTGAATATCGACGCCGTAAATCAACCGTTAATCAAATGACGTCACATTTCGTTTCGACCAATGGCGACGTGTTTTGTAAGTTTGAATTTCCCTCCTTTATTTTTCACTTTCTATATAATATTTTCTGGGTTTAAATAATAACTAAATAAAAAAAATACCTTTTAAGTATAATGTTAAGGCAATAAAGAATCTAGAAAAAAATATTTGAGACAAATTTAAATTTTATGCATATTCCCTATTCTGTACATTGAAGATATTTTGAAAATTTTTGTATGAGGGCACTCTATAATCGATACTGAAGCCAAAACAATTTTTTTTTAATTTTTTGTCTGTCTGTCTGTCTGTCTGTCTGTCTGTCTGTCTGTATCTTGGCCTCGCATCACGCCGAAACTACTGGACGGATTTAAATGAAACTTGGCATGATTTAAGTTCATACTACGAGGTATAATATAGGATACTTTTTATCCCGAAATTCAGCACGGTTCCCTTGGGAGAGGGGATGAAAGTCAAAATGTGTATTTAGCTGTAATTCATTAAGGCGTAATCCGATTTCATTCATTCTTATTTTGTTAGAAAGCAGGTATTTTAGAGACTGTCCTGTAATTATTTCAAGGTCGTCAATTTAGTAGTTCAGAAATTATAGACATCACAATCTTCAGTATAAAGTCCAAATAACTTGAACCCCGGAATGTACAGGGTACTTTGAATGTACGGCTCATCTTAAGCTGGCAAATGTACTTTATCGTATATAGCCATCGTGGATAGCCCTATTTTGTCAAAGTCAAACTGCTCTAAAGGCGTCAGATTTTTAACATAGGCTACTTTTTATCCCGGAAAATCAGTGTTCACGAGGGATTTTAAAAACTAAATCCACCCGGACGAAGTCGCGGGCATCAGCTAGTTTCATAACTATAATGTATGTAGATCTGCTGAGGAGTTTGAAAATCATCAGCTTATTTCCTATTTGATTAAATGGTCTTACAAACTTTCACTCGTGCGATTGATTTAAAATAAGCTGTACTTACTGTTACGGCGGATTATTTCCTAGGCATGGTAACCTTGAGCTGATGCTGCATCATCAAGTACCTAGTCTGTGGGATAACCAAATCCTCAGCAACTTATAACAGATATAGTGTGAGTGTGTTTGGGCTCATTAGAATGGTCTCAATGAGTAGGTTTTAGATAAGTGATGATCGAGGATCGAGGAGGAGGATCTAATGATGGAGCAGAAAACTGGGTAAGAGGATGTCATTATCGTACATAGTGCGGCCAAAGATGTCATGTCATGTCGGGGTGTTTTCAATTTTTACACTTGTTGCCATAATAAATACCCATTCGTCATACATGATGAACGTTATGCATTAAGAAGCTTCGCTGTAAAAATAACTTCATGGCCCTGGAATAAGAGACGTGAGAAGGAATGTTTGTGTTTGCCTCCGTCTACGTCTATTGTTCGCTGCTCCCGACGTTATGCGAGTGGCGTATTATTCCGTCCCGTTATACTCTTGAGGCAATTGATTTTTAAGTCTCTTTAAGCTATCTTTGTGTACTGAGGCTCGAGATATCACAGTGTTATTCCTATTAATTTTTTTTGACGTGATAACGTCTTATAAATCGATGAACACCGGCTGCACGCACGAAAAAGTGTCACGTTCCGCCTGAGCCTGCGCGTGCAAGCGAGAGCGTGGAACAAGCGATAGAGAGGCACGATCGGCCCAAGCGTTGGCTTGTGCCGCCCGCCAGTCATCGTCAATGTTTCTTTATGACGTTATCACGTAAAACTATCGTCCGTAAACCGACTTTACAGACAACCAATTTTTATTGTTAAACATTTTCGCCGCGAAATCGTAGCACTGGAACGAAAGGGAGTTGCAGAATCAAATTCATGTGTTAGGATTTACGTTTTTTACATGTATCACCGAGACCTATAGATCGCCGTTAGGCGTTTGCAACTTGCACCATCAAATCATCAAAGTAGGGGCAAGTGCTGTACCTACCTATATGGACGCTTTTACTTGTGGACACAATCGATTCCGTCGAAGCTAGAAACCCTAAAATTCTAATTTGAACGCGACCACAAAGCTTTGTCTATGGTTAACAGTTCGCGTTCTTTCTTTTGCTAGTTTAGAGTTAGACGGAATCTATTGTGTCCACAGGTACAGGCGTGCATAGCACTTGCCCATACAGATCAATGGTCAAATGAAACCACGGTAGACTTTCACTTAGCTTAGACTCTGAGTTACAGACTCATCATCATCATTCAGCAACCCATCAACGGCTCATTAGTCGTTACTGAGCGCAGTTCTCCATTCGGAGAAGGGTTTTAATTTTATAAGCCACACTCAACCACGCTGGCCCTCACGATGTTTTCCTTCACCATGGAAGCATGTTTAAATTAATTGCTTAAACGCACATAACTCCGAAAAGTCAGAGGAGCCCGGGATCGATCCTACGGCCCCCCGAATAGGAGATCACATTCCTAACCACTAGGCTATCACTGCATTCTTGTCAGATTCTTGATAGGACATATTTCACGTCCTCGGCCTCGAAAGCCGACTTCTCGAAGCAGTAAAAAAGATGAGCAACCATTCTTCCTGAGAATCGTTTCTGTAGGTACATAATTTAAAGAAACATCTGTCAATACTGTACCGTTATTACAGAATTCCAATTTCCTTATTTTCCGCGAAGAGCAATTTTGTTTGCGAATCTCTTCATAAGGCTGCGGAATAGGATGTTATGTGTCCTTATTTTTTGTTTTTTTGTCCCACTTGTCGGCAGGCAGGTGCGGCTTAGTGTCAGCCGCATCGGGTCCATCCCAGTTCCCAGCGTTGACTGTTGAGTGACAATTGAAGTACCCGTGTTTTGGTACGACGCGATGAGATGAATTATTACGTTCGGCAGAGTGCAGATGTACATGTTTACAATATCTATAACTAGCTGATGCCCGTGAATTCGTCCGCGTGGACTATTATTTTCCGGTATAAAAATAGCCTATATTATGTCACTCTCCAGGTATTGAGGTTTTTTTTGAAAGGTTAATGAAGAAGTAGGTAGAGATAGCTAGCGTCATACAATAAAATATAATTTCCAATCCTAGAAACGCCATCTAGAATAATTTTTGGCGTAATATGATTTGTAAAGGGGTGAACAATTACCAATCTATTTTGTTCTGAAAATGACGTTAGCAATCTATTCTTCTTTGTTAATCTCTCGCAAAAAGTCTAAATAACCTAATGGTTAAAGGTGCGAAACTGAAAGGTCGCAGGTTCATTCCCCACCCGTTGCATTAAGTATTTTCGTAGCCACTTCTTACACAAGCTTTCCGCTTATTTGGAAATATTAGTCAAGTTCAGGTTGGCTAATATTTTTAACTCTAAATTTAGTGTACGTCTTCCCTTAACTAACTACTTACGTCCTTTATCTAAAACATCGTGTAAATTACTTAGCAGTACCTAATCAGTGAAGATATTTTTGTTCGCACCGCCTCTGAATTTCATCACGGGTTGCACAATTTCGGACGCTCACTCCTGTAATTTAGAGATTTTACGCACTATTTCGCAGACTTCTTTACGGTTATTGATTATATGATGATAGCCCAATGTTACTTTGAAGTCGGACCATCTTGCACGCTCCAGTGACTATGACTGTCATTTTTAGGATGGAATTCCATTACCCTGCAGCGGGATTGTCTAAAATTGATTTCTCCATTGTGACGATCGCAATTACCTCTGATTGGCCGGTAGATTGCTAAAATCGGCACTAATAGGCAATAGCTAGTATAGACTATTAGTATCGATTTCAGCAACGTCGAGTGGCGTTTATCCGAGGAAAAAATTGGGCGTTTTGACAGTTTTTGTATTGAAAACATGCCAAAATATCAAAATTCACGGTCAAACTTTACTCAATCGGCCCTTAGTGATCTACAGTTTTTGCAATTCACGAAGGCGAGTGAGCTTTACTTGTGCTTACTTCGTGTACATGCACATTGCATAAGTGTGCGTGCCTGTCAAAGCCTAGGTGGGAGCGGGCAGGGGCGAGCATTGCGCTCGCTCACACTTATACAGATACGACACACACACACACAACCATAAGTCAGTCGCCCTCGTGAATTGCAAGAACTATAACTAAACTACCTCGCCGTACTTTTGACGTGCGATTTATAAAAACTAACGCAAACGAAGTCGCGGGCAAAAGCTACTAAATAAATGACTATTTCAATTCCATACGAAGACGATGAATATAATGTTAACACGAGGCAAAAAAAAACGATGATGTACAATGTACGTCAATGTTTATATTACATCACTCCGCGAATATGGTAACATGTTTTAAACATACCGCATATGAAACAAGTTTTTTTTCACCCATGCGACGATGGAATAGCGGCGACGAGGACAGGGCGAGAATTGTTGTATTTATCTATTCATATAAATAAACTAAAAATCGGCCAAGTGCGAGTCGGGCCTCTCTCTTTTAGGGTTACACCGTACATATGACAAAACCTCTTTTTTTAAAACTAGATACACTACCTATTTAGATATCTTAGTTCTTAGATAGTATTAAATTAGCATAATATTACGGGGAAAAATGCTCGTTCGACCCCCCATTTCTTCATTTTTGAAGTTAAAATAAATAATAACAAATATATTTGAACTTCAATTAATGAGCTCTAGACAATGACACCCCACACGCCATTGTATAAAATTTGCCATGCCATAAAATTTTATTTCGACTCCTTTTTCATGTATGGGCGCCAGCCCCCTTTATTTTTTAATTTAATTTTATTATTATTTGTTGTTATAGCAGCAATAGAAATACACATTCTGTGAAAATTTCAACTGTCTACCTGTTACGGTTTACGAGATACAGCCCACTGACAGACGGACGGACAGACGGACAGCGGGGGCTTAAACTAGCGGCACGTTATGATGGCCGGTTTGACACATTACAATAGTGATGTGGAATGTCAATTTATTCTCGAACAAAAAACAATTAAGTTTTGTTTTTGTACCTGATTAAATAGGTTTAATAAAACAAAAATGTATATGTTTATTTAATTTATTTGAACGAACTGAATATTTGAATGAAAATGAATATACATACTTTATATGCACACAAGAAACATATGAATACAAAAGATACCAAAAAAGGTGCCACAAAAGGCCATAATTAATCAGATTCGTCCATACTACTATTTTCACTGTCGTCACTGCTATCATCACCTACATTAATAATTATATGTTCGTTTTCTATAATATTATCTATTTTCACATCTCTTTCATAATCTTCCCTTATTAATTTAACAGTTCTATTCACAACCTTTTCCCAGTCTCCTTTAGTCACATGTTCACAAGCTTCTTCTAATAATTTTAGCATTTTTTTTGTGGTAAATGGGGGTTCTGTATTGTGTCTTGCAGCATATCCCTTAATTTGAGCCCACACCAACTCAATCGCATTATACTCACAATGGTAAGGCGGTAACCGTATAACTCTGTGCCCATGTTCTAATGCTATTTCGTCAATGACGTATCGGATCTTGGTTGGTTTGTTTTCTTTTAAAAGACGTACTAATTCCGCTTTTAACATATTCATGTTTGCATCTACGCCATTTTTACGAAGCCATGCGACGATATCAGCTTTCTTTTGGGATTGGGCAGGTGGCTTGTCAATTTGCATCGAGTGGTATGGGGCGTTGTCCATAATTATAATAGATGGTTCAGGGAGGCTACACAACATTTAGGTAAACCATTCAGTAAACTTTTCTCCATTCATGTCTTCATGATAGTCTCCAGTGGTTTTTGACGCAAAAGCCATGAGAGAACCTTCGACAAACCCGTTGATGGTTCCGGCGTGACAAATTATAAGTCGCGATCCTTTTCGTACAGGAACTTTGGAAGTAGATGCTGCTGTGTCATCGTTCCAAGAACGGCCTACAGTATGGTTAGCATTAAGCCATGTTTCAACCAAGAACACAACATTTTGCCAATTTTTGATTTCTTTCACTTGCCGTAAAAAAGTATACCTTGCCATCGCTATATCAAATCTTTCCATCAATATTTTGCGTTTGTTACATTTTTTGTATCGAAATCCAATGGTCTTCAAAATCTTCGTTAAAGAACTTTCCCCACCGAAGAATAATCCAGCTTCCTTCAGTGAATGCACCAACTTTTTTCTTGTTGGATACTCCTTCTGTAAATAGTAGCCGTAAACATGTCTTCGGATAGCATCGGCATCAAAGCTATCGATGCCTACGACTGGTTTTGCTCGTTTTCTCTTTTTTGGTGTGTGAAGTTTATTTTCTTCTGTGCCAGTCTCGCCATATTTTTTTTTAGTTATCCGTCTAACAGTTCGTTGTCCAATATTAAGCGCATCAGCTACGCGTTCAACCACTGACGTTATAGGTAAAATTGGCCCTCCATTTTGAGCTTCACGATCGAAATAGTTACGAAGGCGTATTACGAACTCACGTGTCTGACTATTTAGAACAGTTCTCTGCGTACGTTCGGTCATATCGACGAAATCCACAACAAAGGGCTTGAACAGAGTCCAAATTAACGAGCAAGGGTCAACAGTAATGCAGTATCAATATTTGAAATCCAAAGCCAGGTCAAAATTATATCACAATCGCATTGCACTGACAGTTTATACTTTTCGAAGCAACGTCAATTCGAAACTGCTTTGTTTTGCATTGAGCATTGACGCGAGTTTGCCGGAGGTAGTAGTTGTGCTAGCCAGCGATCCTATGTGACGATCGTATTAGATTCCATTTTTAAAAATTTTCAATTTAGAAAACCAAATGCCGAGTTGTGGTATATATCATATAAAAATAAAAATTTTACCTTTTGTATGAAACAGCTGATATTTTTTTGCGATTTCAGAGGTTTGTCCACATAGTGAAAATTGTTCATATTCACAAGTACATTCACCCCTTAAATGGTGCAAACTGATTTTTCTACACTTGTATACATTTTAGAAATCAATTTAATAAATAAATTTTGAGTCCTAAACCTAAAACTACATTCGATAAAATTTATGAATCTCTGCACATCACTATCGTCAATAAAGTAATACAATTATTTCCTTCAAAGTCGTTATCAATTAATACGGAACTTCATGAGCGGACAAACGTCAAACCGGCCATCATAGCGTGCCGCTAATATAGTAATAGGGTCCCGTTAGCACACTTTGGGTACTTAACCCTAAAAAACAGTACGTATAGTGGAATGTGTGCTAAACCCTTCTTATTCTTAGAAGAGGCCCGTGCCCAATCGTAGATAACTTGAAGGGAGAAAAAAATATATTGTAGTCGTTATTTTATCAAAAATGTAAAGGGGTACTTGATAATTCAGGATTAATTTCATGAAATCCATTAGAATCACTCCTGTGAGATCCCAGACATTGAGTGTCATTTAGCCGCTAGGGACGCGTCGGTTTGGAATGTTCACATTGATCTTAATTGTTTTCCATTAACATTATCCCCGGCCTAAAAACGGGTAACGACAAGCATCGAGCGACGCCTATGGGAGAAGGCAGCGTTGGGCTAAGTTTGTTGTGAGCTCTTCTGATAACAGGGCGCATTTGCAACCGGACTAAACCAATCACCATCCATATACATATATACCTACTTGTAAAAGTAGGTTTTTGATGCAAAGTGCGCCAATTTTGAAAAAATAAATAGCAGAAAATGATGAATGATGTAAAATTATGCACTTGAACAAATAAGTTTGCCCTACCGAAAAAAAAAGAGTTACGCAAATCATTCCATGCAAGCCAGTCCAGAAATCAAGGAATCTGTATGTTATGGGCAATAAAGAAATATTTGAAATAATTATAGCAAAACCAGTTTCCAGTACCATTTAACTAAGTATTTAATTTCCATTCCTTTCCTTTCCTTTCTTTCCTTCCGCTGGTAGGGTTTCGCGGCAGCGTTATTCTAAAGACCTTAATATATCCGAGTTAGAACTTATCATACACATCTAAATCCCTTTTGTTTTGGAAGTGCTTGTAACAAAACTTGCGCCATTACTGGTAATTTGAGATGGGAATCTACAGGTCCCTATGCCTCTTTGTCTAATAGACAAAGTTTGAAAGATTAACAGAGTCAGCTTTAACAGAGGTATACACTAGCCAACTGCGCAGGAGATACTGTAGCGCACAAATGCACAGATTCACTCTGTATACCGTATTGTCACCTGGACGACGGGAAGGAAATCTCATACTACTGGAAATAGATTTTGACGACCCCCCTGGCGCAGTGGTTAGCGTTTCTGTTTTAAAAGTGGGAGATCTCGGGCTCGATTCCCGTCGGAGACAATTTGGGAAATTATAATTTTTTAATACTAGCTGATGCCCGCGACCTCGTCCGCGCGGATTTAGTTTTTAAAATCCCTCGGGAACTCTTTGATTTTCCGGGACAAAAAGTATCCTCTCTCCAGGTCCTCAACTATACCCATGCAAAAAATCACGTCGATCCGTAGCCCTGTTGCGGCGTGATTGAAGAACAAACCAACAAATAAACACACTTTCGCATTTATAATATTAGTAAGGATTGTGAGATCTTAAGATCTTGTCATCAATTGAAAAATGTTTCGAAAACGCGTAATGGCTTCACGTGATCTTCTGATAACTTTTTTGGGCCAACCTGGGGCTTGAACCCGGGACTTCATCATTCGCAGCTGAACGAAATAGCCACTAGAGCCTATTTCAACTAGACTTCTGCCTCTAATAATTTCCTTGATGGCCTTAGTAACTAGACCATCAATTATATTGTCATCATCATGAGCAACCCATTAACGTCTCCCTACTGCGCGCAGGTCTCCTCTCAGAGAAGGGTTATAGGCCATAGTCCACCACACTGGTCCAATGCGAATTGATAGAATTCACACACATTTGAGAACACTATGAAGAACTCTCTGGGGTGCTGGTTTCCTCATGATGTTTGCCTTTACCGTTGAAGCATGTGATATTTAATTGCTTAAACGCACATAACTCCGAAAGTGAGAGTCGCCCGGGACCGAACCTGCGACCCCCGAACAGGAAACCGCAGTCCTCACCACTAGGCTATCACCTGCTTCTTTCAATTATGTGTTTGTAAGAAATGATAATGTCTAATCGTGTCGTGTTATGCGGGTTTTTACGTTTTCTCAAATATGGTTGAGCGAAGCAACGGCTGGATCATGCGTCATGCTCGTGAACGGGTGCTACCGGCGGGAATGGGGCTACTTTCTGTCTGCCCATTTTAACATGTATTGAATTGTAAGTATGCATTTTTTGGAATTGCATACACTGCATACCTACATAGCAGTACCTATTGTGAACTATATTGAAAAAGAGCAACCGCCGAGTTTCTTTGCTGGTTCTTCTCGGCAGGAAGGGCATTCCGAACCAGTGGTAGACTCATCAGACTATTCAAAAGCACTTGTAAAAGTTTATTTAAATAAAAAATATTTCTATTCTACTCTAATCACTACATTCAGGTGACCCAGCCCGCTCGTTATGTATAAAACTAGTGCCTTTAAACCTTTAATTTATCAAGAACATGTGGTTAAGGCAGGTAAGTCACACAATACGAGTAAATCACCGCGACCCGGGCCCGGGAAGTAGGTCGCATCGACCCACGCCGGAGACGGCACCACAGCACCACTCACCACAGGGCATGACCGGTTATTACAATAGCCTGCACGGGTTAGGTAACTTTCTTTTATGTACCATTTATGGAAAGTTTTCATATCCATGGAATATGAATGGAACCTAATCTCAAGTTTTCACCCGACTGCAAAAAAAGGAGGTTATCAATTCGACGCATATTTTTTGACGTGATAACGTCTTATAAATCGATGAAAACCGGCTGCACGCACAAAAAAGTGGCACGTTCCGCCTGAGCCAGAGGGTGAAAGCGAGAGTTCGGAACAAGCGATAGAGAGGCATGATCGGCCCAAGCGTTGGCTTGCGACTAGAGAAAATTGTAATTTTCAATTAACTCCTTTGTATTATAAAAAATTATGATAATTCAGTGATTAAATGATAATAATTCAGCTCAATTCATAAAAGTATGCAATTTTTCATCAATGTTTCTTTATGACATTATCACGTAAAAATTCTTTTCAAAAAACCGACTTCTAACGCCACTACAAAGTATAAAAATAATTTTAGTTTGTCCACGTTTGTTGAAGTCGGGCGGGCCTATATACAAACTATGAAACCGATGCGCGACGCTACAGAATATGATAGACTCGTTTGTAGAAGTCAAGCGAGCATCGCGAGTCGGTTTCATAGTTTGTATTTTAGGCCCGCCCGACTTCAACAAACGTGGACAAACTAAAATTATTTTTATACTTTGTAGTGGCGTTAGAAGTCGGTTTTTTGAAAAGAATTTTTATTTTAAGCTTTTAAGTGTAGTTAGTATCCTATGATTGAGGAGCTAGGACCTGGAGCTCCATGATGTAGTCCATACTTGTTACCTACAATATCAATTCGTAATCGAAATTTCCTAAATCGCCATAGTTAGTAGATAGCCTGCAGCATCAGGCTTGAGGAGTTGAAGGTTAAAATTTTTATGGGACCATTTCGCAAACATACTCTGTCGATTAAAAAAAAAATCACGCGAATCGGTCCAGTAATCCCGGAGAAATCGGTGGACATACATAGAAAAAAAAAAAAAAAGATACCGGCCGAATTGAGAACCTCCTCCTTTTTGGAAGTCGGTTAAAAACTATGGTCCGTAAACCGACTTTACAGACAACCAATTTTTGTTCTAATAAACTTTTACAAGGGTTTTCGACTCGTCAAATGAATCTACCACTGGAATACCAGAGAATGTTAAGATTGCTAATTGATAAGTAGGTTTTTACAGGTGTGTAAGTCGGGCTAGCATTATGCAGCGGTTTCATCGTTTCTATTAATTAGTCCCTTCTAAATATATATAATAACTTCGACATACCCGTACAAACTAAAATTATGATATACTAGCTGATGCCCGCGACTTCGTCCGAGTGGATTTCGTTTTTAAAACCCCTCCGGAACTCTTTGATTTTCCTTGACAAAAAGTAGGCTATGTCACGCTTCCAGGTCCTCTACTATACCCATGCAAAAAATCAAGTCGATCCATTGCTCTGTTGCGGCGTGATTGAAGGACAAACCAGCAACAAACACACTTTCGTATTTATATTAGTAAGGACTTTGTAGTGGCGTTTGAAGTCGGTTTTTTTTTTAAAGATTTTATAACTCCACACGAAGTCGCGGGAAAAACTAGAGCTTAAATTAACTTCGACTTCAGTAAAAGTTCTCACTTCATATATATTTTACAATCGGATGTTGCACTCGACATCTTAAATATCATCTCTATACCTACTCGCGTTGCTCTGGTGATAATTAGTCCTTAGGAAAACGCTCTTTCATGGAATGGTTCGTTTTCCTCTCAATTTTCTTTCTTGGCAGCTTTTATAACTAATTGCGAATGAGAACCAAGAAGTAATTATGAGATGGCTCGACTAGAATCCGCAATGGGATTCGCTTTAGTATCTTGTAATACTTACTTTGTCAGTCGTTTGAACAGTTTGATTAGTTATTTTCTCCGGGCAGATAGTTCTTCGTTTGATAAGTTATTTTTCTAAGCAATTTTTTAAATTAGCGACTTACTAGCTTATGCCCGCGCCTTCGTCCGCATGGATTTAGTTGTAAAATCCCTCCCTCTTTGATTTTCCGGGATGAAAAGTAGCCTATGTCACTCTCCAGGTCCTCAACTGATTCCCATGCAAAAAAATCACGTCGATCCGTAGCTCTCTCTGTTAAGGCGTGATTGAAGGACAAACCTACAAACAAACAATCGTATTTATAATATTAGTATGATACGGAAGATGATATCAGTAACCTTTCTAATCCAAAATCTGAAAGTTGAAAGTTGAATATTTAATCCATAGTAGGTATTACCTACCTAAAGCGTGTCAATAAACAATAATCAATCCCACGTATTATTAAGAATGCGTTCTGTTTTACCAATTGGTAAACACTTTACTGGCGCAGTGGGGAGCGCTGTGGTAAATAAGTAGGTCTTTGGTGATAAAAAACAAATAAAAAAATTAAGTGGCACTCGGGGACTGCCGCGGTAAAAAGCTATTGCATAGCATTTTTTATCAACTTATGCAATTATAATATTTATGCAATATTTTTTTACTTAATAAAATTATGCAAAAAAATAATTAAAAAAGAAACAAGAAAAGCGCACTGTCACTACTTCGCGAGTGAGATTCGAACCTGCGACATCTAAAGAAAGCGGCCGCTCGCCCACTGCGCCAAACAGAGCTAAATGTGAACCTCTAAAATGTTGAACGCTTACTGAACGACGGTGTTAGGTTTTTTTTTCGTTACTGAATTTCTTGATTCGGTCGCCGCGCTCAAACTGTTTGTCCTAGTTCAAAGCCCGCGATAAAAGCTATGCAATAGCTTAAAAACTTTGGGAACCCCTGCTCTAAAGCGTTAACGATCATAGGAAGAGACTACATACAACGAAGTGTAAGCACAGGCCATTAGAAGGTTAACAGTCTATATTCGTCCGTATTCGCAAACATAACTTTGCATAGTGTCGCTCGGTACTCCCATATTTTACTGTATACCCCATGCCTAGTGCTCCATGATGAGTTATGATTAGCAAGACAAATGATCGTCATCTCGACTCCATTGTGCAAACTATAATAGCGGCCACCTATTGTTGAGCTAACGAATATGGACATATGCCAAGACCGCGTGCGACCTTTGACGGGCGTCTGGGTAAGCCATTTATGGCTGACGCGAGATAAATGCGGATTTCGCTTGTACCTACAGTAACACCTATGAATGATAATAATCTATGGCTGTGGTCGTACATACTGAGCCACTTGGCTTAATAATTGAGACAATGGTGGACTTTTAAGGTGGAAGACATGGTTCTGCCCGCGAAATTCAAATTTAATTTGGTTTTTCGCAATTTGTAAACTAATACGACAAAGTAGGCTTAGTGCATTCTAATTGCGACGGTGGCAGTATCATCTTCACAGGTTTACATAAAAATCTTTTTTTTTTAAAGTGACCAGTTTAAGAAATTATTCAAAATACTGAGTTGGAAAAACCAAATTAAATTTGAATTTCGCGGGCAGACCCTTGTCTAAGTAAATTATGTAAAAGGAAAAGGTGACTGACTGAATGAATGACTGACCAAGGTATCAACGCACAGCTCAAACAAACGGACGGATTGTGCATACTACTAAGTTATGTCTTAAATAAGTATTTGAATATTAGTATTCAATTCGATGGCTTTACATGGGTAACCTAAGTATGTCATACTCTCTTTAAACATTTCTGTGGTGGTGTCGTGTGGTGCGGCTTGTTACGTTCCCTCTTTTAAGGTTGAGCGAAGCAACGGCTGGATCATGCGTCATGCACGCGAACGGGTTCCACCGGCGGGAATGGGGCTACTTTCTGCTTGCCCGTCTTAACGTGTGTTGATAATTGAATTGTAAATTTTAATTTTTTTTCTAACTTCCCCTCATTGTGGAAACACTGCATACATAGCATAGTATCTATTGTATTATAAACTTGTTTTGAAAAGAGCAACCGCCGAGTTTCTTGCTGGTTCTTCTCGCAGGAAGGGCATTCTGAACCAGTGGTAGACTCATCGACGATTCAAAAGCACTTGTAAGAGTTTATATGAATAAAAAATTCTATTCTATTCTATTGTACAGATAGCTATTATAACGTAGGCTAAGAAAGGATTTTTGAAAATTCAATCTCTTAAGGGGGTTAAATAGGGTTTGAAACATCGAGCTTAACGTGAGCGAAGCCGCGGGCAAGAGCTAGTTTTATATTTTGCTCATAAAATGGACCACAGATTTTACTGTATGGGTATCAGACTTACAGATTTAGGTAATTTTAACAGATGATATTTATATTCAAAGTTTTTAAAGCCGTGCGGTTGAATGCGACCTCAGTTCTCACCTGATGGTAAGTGACAATGCAGCCTAAGACGCAATTACTTAGGTGACTATTCACTCTTGATTTTAAGCCGGAACGCATTTTTTTAGGATATTAGTATATATGAATAGAGGAGACAAAGAGCTTTGCGCGTTACCGTGGGATTTCAACCACGTAGTGGTGTAGTTGAGAGCACACCTGAGCACACCTGCACACCTGAAGAGTTCTCTCCATAATGTTCTCGAAGGTGTGTGAAGTCCGCCAATTCGCATTGGGCCAGCGTGGTGGACTTTGGCCTATAACCCTTCTCTGAGAAGAGACCTCGCTCAGTGAGCCGATGATGGGTTGATAATGATGATGAGTGGTGTAGTATACCTACCCATGCGATGCCTTGAATTGAATTGAATTGAAATATTCTTTATTTTACACCAAAAGAAAAGAAAAAATCGGCCAAGTGCGAGTAGGGCCTCGCTCTTTTAGGGTTCCGTTAAAAAAAATTAAATAAAAATATTTCCATGTACCCATGGACATATTTTATTTAATTTTTTTAATTTAATTTAATTTTTATTATTTGTTGTTATAGCGGCAATAGAAATACATAATATGTGAAAATTTCATCTGTCTATCTATTACGGTTTACGAGATACAGCCCGCTGACAGACGGACGGACGGACGGACGGACGGACAGCGTAGGCTTAGTAATAGGGTCCCGTTGGTACCCTTTGGGTACGGAACCCTAAAAAGAAAACAACTTACTTTAAGTAACTTAGAAGAAACAGATTACAATAGGATTGCTACACTAGCGGCACGCTATGATGGCCGGTTTGACGTTTGTCCGCTCATGAAGTTCCGTATTAATTGATAACGACTTTGAAGGAAATAATTGTATTACTTTATTGACGATAGTGATGTGCAGAGATTCATAAATTTTATCGAATGTAGTTTTAGGTTTAGGACTCAAAATTTATTTATTAAATTGATTTCTAAAATGTATACAAGTGTAGAAAAATCAGTTTGCACCATTTAAGGGGTGAATGTACTTGTGAATATGAACAATTTTCACTATGTGGACAAACCTCTGAAATCGCAAAAAAATATCAGCTGTTTCATACAAAAGGTAAAATTTTTATTTTTATATGATATATACCACAACTCGGCATTTGGTTTTCTAAATTGAAAATTTTTAAAAATGGAATCTAATACGATCGTCACATAGGATCGCTGGCTAGCACAACTACTACCTCCGGCAAACTCGCGTCAATGCTCAATGCAAAACAAAGCAGTTTCGAATTGACGTTGCTTCGAAAAGTATAAACTGTCAGTGCAATGCGATTGTGATATAGTTTTGACCTGGCTTTGGATTTCAAATATTGATACTGCATTACTGTTGACCCTTGCTCGTTAATTTGGACTCTGTTCAAGCCCTTTGTTGTGGATTTCGTCGATATGACCGAACGTACGCAGAGAACTGTTCTAAATAGTCAGACACGTGAGTTCGTAATACGCCTTCGTAACTATTTCGATCGTGAAGCTCAAAATGGAGGGCCAATTTTACCTATAACGTCAGTGGTTGAACGCGTAGCTGATGCGCTTAATATTGGACAACGAACTGTTAGACGGATAACTAAAAAAAAATATGGCGAGACTGGCACAGAAGAAAATAAACTTCACACACCAAAAAAGAGAAAACGAGCAAAACCAGTCGTAGGCATCGATAGCTTTGATGCCGATGCTATCCGAAGACATGTTTACGGCTACTATTTACAGAAGGAGTATCCAACAAGAAAAAAGTTGGTGCATTCACTGAAGGAAGCTGGATTATTCTTCGGTGGGGAAAGTTCTTTAACGAAGATTTTGAAGACCATTGGATTTCGATACAAAAAATGTAACAAACGCAAAATATTGATGGAAAGATTTGATATAGCGATGGCAAGGTATACTTTTTTACGGCAAGTGAAAGAAATCAAAAATTGGCAAAATGTTGTGTTCTTGGATGAAACATGGCTTAATGCTAACCATACTGTAGGCCGTTCTTGGAACGATGACACAGCAGCATCTACTTCCAAAGTTCCTGTAGGAAAAGGATCGCGACTTATAATTTGTCACGCCGGAACCATCAACGGGTTTGTCGAAGGTTCTCTCATGGCTTTTGCGTCAAAAACCACTGGAGACTATCATGAAGACATGAATGGAGAAAAGTTTACTGAATGGTTTACCTCAATGTTGTGTAGCCTCCCTGAACCATCTATTATAATTATGGACAACGCCCCATACCACTCGATGCAAATTGACAAGCCACCTGCCCAATCCCAAAAGAAAGCTGATATCGTCGCATGGCTTCGTAAAAATGGCGTAGATGCAAACATGAATATGTTAAAAGCGGAATTAGTACGTCTTTTAAAAGAAAACAAACCAACCAAGATCCGATACGTCATTGACGAAATAGTATTAGAACATGGGCACAGAGTTATACGGTTACCGCCTTACCATTGTGAGTATAATGCGATTGAGTTGGTGTGGGCTCAAATTAAGGGATATGCTGCAAGACACAATACAGAACCCCCATTTACCACAAAAAAAATGCTAAAATTATTAGAAGAAGCTTGTGAACATGTGACTAAAGGAGACTGGGAAAAGGTTGTGAATAGAACTGTTAAATTAATAAGGGAAGATTATGAAAGAGATGTGAAAATAGATAATATTATAGAAAACGAACATATAATTATTAATGTAGGTGATGATAGCAGTGACGACAGTGAAAATAGTAGTATGGACGAATCTGATTAATTATGGCCTTTTGTGGCACCTTTTTTGGTATCTTTTGTATTCATATGTTTCTTGTGTGCATATAAAGTATGTATATTCATTTTCATTCAAATATTCAGTTCGTTCAAATAAATTAAATAAACATATACATTTTTGTTTTATTAAACCTATTTAATCAGGTACAAAAACAAAACTTAATTGTTTTTTGTTCGAGAATAAATTGACATTCCACATCACTATTGTAATGTGTCAAACCGGCCATCATAGCGTGCCGCTAGTTTAGGAGACGATGCTATTTGTCCCCCTCCTACTCCGTTTCGCGTAGTTTTAACACAGCTTGGTCTAACATGAATCATCCTTTTTACCATTAAGCGGTTTGGAATTCGAATCTCCATTCAATTTTCAACAAATTTTTCTCTAGAAGTTTTCTCAGATTTACGTGTTCGATAATCTTCTTCATTAAAATTTCTGAAGTTTGATAGCTTAAATAAAATATCACTCAACTTTAGGATCAGTTTCAAAGAAACTTCGAAAATAGTTTGGTCTATGAGATGATAATATTATTTTCGAAAAATATTTTCCTTAAAACTTGATCGATTAAAAAACAGTCACAAATTATGATGCCAAACTCTATCTGTACAAACTTTAACTACTTTTACGTTTTTCCTCTCCAGATAAGGGTTGCCTGGAAGAGATTGCTTTTGCAATAAGGCCGCCTTTGCACCTTGTATTAATTTTGTTTTTCTTGTGTATCAACCTTCATTTCTTGCTGTGCATAAAATAATTTTCTATTCTATTCTACTTTACTACAAAGAAATCGTATATAATTAATTTTAGAAAATAATTTAACTTCAAATCTGATTTCTCAAAAACCATAATAGGTTAGTACCTATTATGGCTTTTGAGAGACCAGATTTTAAGTCAACTGGATTTGTGTGTCAAAAACACAGTAACAAATCACGTTGCCAAATAAAAATACAAAGTGCGGTAGTAACTACTCATGAATTTGCACGATTTGAATGAATTGGGAACATTAATCTTGGCGTCCAAACTTACGGGCTTCTTTGAATACCAATTACGACCATAAATTTTCCCCACGCAAAATACTAGCCGAAGAGCTTCCGAAGAGCCCTAGACGCGCCAACCCACAACTCCAATTTAGGTCGGCAGTCAACATTCTTGAAAGTTTTTGGTTGGTGGGCTGATTGGGTCCCCGCTTTAGTTGATTTATTAGCCTGGTGTTAGGAAGTTAACGGTGTGCCACCCTCGTCTGTTGAAGAGGAAGAGCACGTCAAGCGTCGGTTCTGCACCTGATCTTTCTCCGATCGTACTGGATTTTTGTCCCAGTGGACGAGAACGAGGGAAAGGAGAGTGAAACTGTCTTTGCGCGCACACTTATGCACTATAATATTTCTCCCGCAGATGGATCTCTTTGGAGATTGGTCACTTTGGCCGGATTCGGTCGGGAGGGCATTATTATTACTATTTCTGGCAACTTAAGTTACTATTTTACAATTGTACAGCATCAGCAAGTACAGTGACCGATAGACGTCCATCAGCTTGACATAGCTCAGGCAATTATCTCCACGGAACAATTAGTGGCCAATTCAATTCAAAATTATTTATATCATGAAGGCCAATCTGTGGCTCTTGTGACACGTTCCCACTTTCGGGTGTCCGTTACTACAATACATTACTTGAGACGAGTCGACAGACATGTTGGGTAGTCTATAGACGCTTGAAAGGAAGGAAAACCAATAAAAACGGGGAAATTAAATTGAAATTATAATGAAATGAGTCCAAATATGAAGCCAGCAAACCATGGCGATTTCACGGAACGCTTGTGTGAAACTTTTTCATTTGGCAACCCTGATTGCCTTCCGGGAGGATGCTGAGGGAATTTAAATTATCTTTTCCACTTCCTAAATTTGATTAAGTCCATTGTTTAAGCTGATTTTGAAATGCATTTATGTATGCCTACTTCTAGATTGCTGATTTCTCGTTCATGCATACATTTATTATAAACTAGCTGCTGTTCGCGACTTGGTCTGCACTCTGCGTGGATTTAGTTTTTAAAACTCCCGCGGGAACTCTTATTTTCCGGTATAGAGCCTTTGTCACTGTCCAGGTCCTCAACTATCCATGCAAAAAATGCATGAACCGTTTGCTCCCTTGCTGCGTGATTGAAGGACTACCTAAAACAACGAACAATACGCACTTTCGCATTTATAATATTAGTAAGGACATAGTGACACGCCCCGCCCTGGTGCAGTTGTATACTTATTATATAGACATGGTGGAGAAAATCCAAAAAATGTTCATTCGCTGGCTTTATAGAAAGCAATACGGATATTGGGTAGGATATCCTACAACCTACGATATACCCGAGCATGTTTCTCCTTGGTATGACTGGTTATGATACTTTGAAATTGCGGCGCAATGTAACCTTACTCTCTTACATAGTCAGTCTAATCCAAGGGGAAAAAAGCAACTCGGATATATTGCAGTGTATTCGCTTGCACGCGCCTAATGATTATGCGGTTGCGCGTAGACGCACGTTATTTGCACTGCAACACCATAGAACTAAGCTAGTCCAGCAGGCGCCGGTGTGTCTCGTGCGCTGCGCTTGCTCAATGATTTGGTTCGCGAGAATCCGGGACTGGATGTTTTCCACACCCCACCCGATCAGCTCACGAAAAAGATAAAATTACTACTAGAAAATAGGTAATTAGTCCGGGAGGAATCGGCGCATGAGTACCGAAAACTATTCCACCTCAAATTTTTTATGCGATCCTCTTCAAATGGCCCTCCTAATTATATAAATGCATGTTGCCAGGGCTGCTTGCTGTGATGTGATAGTATCACATGTGAAGATTCACATGAGTGTGATACTATTATCACACTCGGCTACGCCTCGTGTGATTAACCCACTTTCGTGTTTTAATACCCCTTATTATACAACAGTTGCATAAATAACTATTATTCAATTCATTTGAATGTTTTTTCTAAACATTCAAGTGTAAATCGTAACGAATGTGTTTAATGAACAGATCTAGACCGTTAAACATACTAGTTCAAAATGTGTGGTTGGTGTGTAAATAAGTGATATTTATATCAAGAGGTGTTTGTTTACCCGAATACTCAAGTAAGGAAATCTAGACTATAAGCGACGCATACTTGTGAGCGCGCGAAATTAACAATTAAAAAAAAGATATAAACAATGAAATTTTTTTAAATCTCTATTAATAATATTATTAACTACTATTGTATAGAGAATTAAAAAAAATATTACTAAAACATTGTTTTTTTTTTAATATATTTTTCATGGGTCGAAAGTACCCAAATTTGAGATTTTTCGAACCTTTAAAAATTCATATCTTTAAAAATATTAACTTTATTGTGAAAAGTCATAGGACCTTTTTTATTGGTATTTCAATATAGAATATAAAAAAAAATTGTCCGGTTGAAAAATAACAATTCCTTGCAATTGTTTAAACAATTTCGGTTTAAACATTATGGCACCAGGTGGCGCCCTGGCAACATGCATTTATATAATTAGGAGGGCCATTTGAAGAGGATCGCATAAAAAAATTGAGGTGGAATAGTTTTCGGTACTCATGCGCCGATTCCTCCCGGACTAAATATTCCTATTATTTCTAATTTTGTGTCTTTATTATTATCTTTAAGTCTTATGTTATTGTTTATTATGTTTAGTTTTTCTTTTATTTTCCTTGTTCCTGTTAATTAATTTTTTTTTTAAATTTGTATTATTTGTACTGATTAAAGTAGCCCCCGGAGATGAATTGGGCAACTGTAATGTCTCCCGGGGTATGTCTTAAAATAAATAAATAAATAAATAAATTATGTAATTATATTGTGTTCATAAGTCGTTAACCATCCCGATTAAACCAGCTTCCCAACTAGCAAAAATAAGTCATATAAGAGTTTTGCAAACGTTTTGGATATAACTGAATGGTATGCAATTAAGTCATACAATGGTCATACAAACGTTTATACAACGCGGTTTTGGCGCAGTTACTATGGCTATAAAGTCGTAAAGCTGTCATTTAAAAGTCATAAGCAAAAACGTTTAGTCAATTAGGTGTAATAAAATTAATATTTTAAGTATATTTCGTCATAGTAGTGTTGTAATTTATTATTTGTATGAGTATTTAGTCGTATAGTTATCATAGGGCAGACGTTTGTCTGACCAAGTAATCGTTTTGATGCAGTTTTGAAGCGCTTTCAATCATAAGTAATATTAATAAATTCTATTGTCTGTGAGCAGCTCGGCGTCTTCAAAAAATAAAAAAAACAAAGAGTAATATGTATTTAATATTTTATACTTCAGTGTAATCAATATTCACAAGTTTGAAATGGGATGTGTTTATTGTTAAGTTAGGAAAACTTAATGCGAATGTCACTTTTGCGACCAACTTTTTAGGTTTATTAATAAATTTTAAATGCCCCCTTGATTTTATTTAAATTTAATTATATTTTTCTTTAATAAAAATAAATTATTATTTGTGATAATGCCATTATGATTTACAAAATACTTATATACGATAAATACTGCTGTGTTAAGAGTAAAAACTCCTTCATAATGCCATTATGAGTTACAAAATACTTATATACGATAAATACTGCGGTTTTAAGAGTTAAAAATTAAAGAACGCCATCTAAGACGCCATCATTACAAACCTATCAGAGTTCCTTAAAACATTTTAGTAATCCGTCATTTTGTCATTCCAAAACATAGTTCTTTTACATTATCAGAACATTTTAGAGAACATAACTTTTTTGGGAATATAACTATTGCATAGATAGGTATATTATAGACCTCGCCTAACGTTTTAGTCGCAATTGTATTTTAAGAAAGTAATAATAATTGCAAACAATTTCTATGGTATAGTATAGTACAGTTGGTATACTTACCTAAATGTAAATTTTTGTGCATCAAGTTGTGCACCTATAACTAGTACCTACCTACTATTTTTTTTTAGATTTCAAATTTATAGACGTGGCCTTTCTGGATGTGGACGATTTTCTTAAGAAAAGCGATTTTGAATTATTGAGAGAATTAAAATGGCCGTGGCAAAAAACACATTTTGTCAAAGTCGAAAAATGTCATAATTGTCGGTTTCCAACTTTATCCACAATGCTTAAACATTTTGTCATGCCAAATAACAAAAATATAATAATGCTGCTTCACTATAACTTTTTTTGGTGCCAGCAGTGCAAAGATTTCGCTATTTATGATCAATGATCATTATCCATGCGATGAATGTATCTGTAACGAGTAGATAATCAAGAAGCAAATTAAGGTTTATTTTGTACTACCATGGTAGGTGTGTTTTATTATATAAGCCGTGTCAATAAAGAAAGGAATCTGAAATGGCGGCTTGTACTTGTAATGACAGGCACAGGTTGGACCGTCAGCAAAAAACGAAGCGAAGCTGGGCTGCTATATGTGTAGCTATACAGACACACATTGTATGTTTATATTATTTATTTAGTATTTGTGTTGATACCTTATTCATTTATGTACCTATATTATGTTATTAAATATACCTATATATCACTTGATTTATATACACACATCAAAAGTGTCTAGGGATCAACATATATTTTTGCAATAACTTTTCTCCTGATTGATATTAATTAAAATTTTCTTTAAGGATTCATCAAATAAAGTGTTTTCGTTTGTCACAGTAACGATAAACCAAGTCACCTTTGCATTAATAAAGAAATTTGCCATTTTCCTAATAAAGGGATTTTTGACATTTGAACCACTAACATTAAAGTTCGAAAAAAAGACTGAAATAACAGTTTTCTTTAAAATTTTATTGGGTAACTTAAACAATTAATAATCCGTGTTTCTACCGCGAACACTAACAACACAAGAACATCGGTTTGGCATACTCAAAATGAGTTCATCCAAATCACGCTGTGGAATGGCCGCCCATGTTCGTTGCAACAACAAAAAAAGGTCTTCTTGCCACTGGATACCCTCCATATTCGGCAGAGCTCTTCTCTGTAGCATATCCCATGCATGCTCAATCGGGTTCAAGTCTGGCGACTGAGCAGGCCAGGGCAGGACATTGATGTTAGCTGCGGCGAGAGTCTGTCTTACAACTCTTGCGGTGTGCGGTCGTGCATTATCATGCATTAACTGAAATAAGGGACCGATTTGCACTTGTAGAGGAACGATGACGTCTGATACAATCGTCTCAGCATAAATTTGAGCGTTGAGGTTGCCTCTGATCCAAATCAACTCAGTTCTTCCGCCGATCCAAATACCCGCCCATACCATGATGGTTCCACCACTATAAGGATGGACTTCCTGGCAGGATTTTAATCGCTGTTGGCGTCCAGGGGTTCTCCAGTGTCGTATACGTCTTGTATCCGGTCTCATACCAAAACGAGACTCATCAGAAAAGCACACGAAACGCCATTGTTCTTCTGCCCAATTTCTGTGTTCAAGAGCCCATTGATATCGAATCCTACGATTGTGCATTGCTATAGGTGGTACCCGTAGCGGTCTTCGGGAATGAAGGTTCACTTCATGCAAGCGGTTTCTGACTGTTTGGTCGCTAATTAAGTTCCCTGAAGAGTGATGAAGCCTCACGGCTAACATCATGGCGGTTATTGTTGGAGCTCTTCGAGTTAAGATTTGAATGTATCGGTCTTGTCTCCGTGTGGTGCAGCGATACCGTCCTCCATGGCGCTGAGCCACGGTACCAGTGCTTCGGTAACGTGTCCAAAGTCGACTGATAACACTCTGACTTGTATTCAGAGCTAAAGCCACAGTACGTTGCCGGGAACCAGCTTCTATCATTCCCACGGCTCTGAGCATTTCTTCCCTGCTTAAATGACGTCGCCGCTCCATAATAACGTTGGTTTTAATCAGTAGTAGGGAAACAGTAGCACTAATAATGTCTTCAATGCGTTGTATGTTTTTATAGGGAAAATATTGACAGCTGATTTTCATCTTTTACTCGAATTTGATTGACAGTTCCTGATTCAAATTATGAAATGCACCAAAAAGGATCCATATAAATTTATAAAATCATAAATTTATTACAAAGCCACATCTCAATCTCAAGAAATCCGCATAAAAATGCTTGATCCCTAGACACTTTTGATGTGTGTAGTTAGCACATGTTTAATATCTCTAGGTATTTATTTATTTCTTGTTATCTTTAAGTCCTCTAACTTATCTTGTATGTTTCGCGTCAGGTCGCAACGTATTTTATATTTCTTCTTCAAAATATTTTGTAACATTATATACGATTTCACCCTCATCACTTCGAAGAATCTTTCCTCGTTTCGCGTAAACGCTCATTAAATTAAAGCTCATTTTTTAAACGTAAGATAATTATTGATCAATAAACAGCATACGAACGACAATAACAACGAAAAAACTTAACAGAAAACAAGACAAAGAACAGTAACAAAAACACAGTGTGCAAGCAGATACAGACTGATAATTTTTTTGCGTGCTGTAACGACGTGTGCGAGTGAGAGGGAATGATTAGCGACGCCATTTACAATTCCTTTCTTTAATGACACGGGTTATACTAGTAACTAGAGGATGCCCGCGACTTCGTCCTCGTGGATTAAGGGTTTTTAATTCCCGCGGGAACTCTTTAATTTTTCGGGTTAAAATGTAACCTATGTGCTTTAATCCTGGGTATGAGCTATCTCTATTCCAAATTTCAGCCAAATCGGTTCATTCTTTGTCGCGTTAAAGAGTAACAAACATCCATCCATCCATACATACCTACATCATCACAAACTTTCACATTTATAATATTAGTATGTGATTAACTTTAAAGAAATTTTATCTTCTTCATAATTTTAATCAATTTCATAATTTTTTCTTTTTCTTCTTTCATAATTTTACGGTTTATGTACGGAACCATCGCACTCTCTGTCGCGTTCATTTAAAATGTCAGAATTCTGACGTTTTGAACCAAACAAATCATAAGCACTAGCTTTTAGAAATACAGTGGTTTCGGATATGACATTTATATGACTTTATTGCCATGTAACATTCATAAGAAACCGAAATTATGACTAGTCTTACAGTTGCGGATATAAAAGCTTTTATATAACCAAATTGCTATAAGGTGTCATATATAAGTTGTAATACCAGCCAAAATGTCCTGGCTAAGATGTTTGTATGACTGTTTATTTTCTGCGATTAAATTGCTTTATAGCTATGTCATACAAACGTTTGTACGAGGACATTTTATTACCAAATTGCATTAAAACATAAATGCAACATACATGACGCCTGTACAACTTCACGTTTTAAAACTTGCTAATATACGATACTTATAGGACGAATTAGTCATAAAAGGTTAAAATGTTATGACCATTTTGTTAGTTGGGTTTCCAATAAAAATTCCGAATTAAAATCGGATAGAACGTTTGAGCGTTACAAACTAACTCTTGTTTTTCCGTCGGGGATTAAAAAGAACTAAAATGCGGTTTAGTTTTGGTACGTCCGAACACCCGTATTGAAGATGAATAGATACTTCCCTAAACAGGCAGCCTTTGAAGCCGTAGCATTGCCAAGAGCAAACAGAGCAATTCATAGCGCCGCAAACTGAGCTTTGAGAAGTGTCCGTTGATACGTGGAGAGGTAAACCGTAGCCTGAGATGTTGGTTTAGGACTTCCACTAAAGTGCGTCCGTAATTCACTGGGGGTAGAGACACAAGCTTGCGGGGCGGATAGTTCTAACCTATTGACGACATTAGAATTAATTTTCAATTGTACCTATTTCGGGGGTGGACTGAATTTTAAAAGGTTGCTGGGCAATATATTGCACACTCTGAAGTCTAAACTATACTTGTGATTCCTCAAGTAAGTACGAAAGTTTTTTGTGGCAGTGGGGGTGAGATTAAACAATATTTCTCACTGTCAATCTTAGATTTGCCTTTTTAAGAAACCAAAAATCACGAAAACAGCATATTATGTACCTACGATACAATTGGAAGATTATGTAAATGGCTTGATATTAAAATCTATAAATTTTAAGGGAGAAAGGCCTAGCGCAAACATACAACTTTTAGTTGAACAACTATTTAGTTGTGTTTCATAAGTTTATAGGAATGTACTGCGATCATAGAATGTGCGCAAACTATCAACACGATAGTTGCTCGACAAAAAAATCAAAAAGCCGTATCGATTTGCTTTTGATTATAGTTTAGGTGTGTGGAATTCACGAAAAGTACACAACTCGACTAAACAGTTTAGTCGATGTAAAAGTTGTATGTATGCGCCTTACCTAAATCTATATTAAATTGGAAATTTTAACCACCAGCAGTCCCAGTTTGAAAAGTGAGACTCAAAAGAGTTCAAAGACTGGGAAACCTTTTTAATCGGAAAAAGTTGTGGAATAAAAAGTTAGAAGAAATTCGTTCTGAAGAGAATTTCAAAGTGTAAAGTATCCAACCAATGGATGTCATCTATAAATTAAATATGTAGTTTGGTAGTTTAAATACATTCGTTTTGTTCGCAGAATGTTCAATTAGTAAAATAGAATTGATATCTGCGTTCCTTTTTTTATGACAAGATAGCCCATGACTGTGATCTCACCTGATGGTAAGTCACTATGCATTTGCATTCTTAGATGGTCCGGACGGTAGCCTGGAGTCCCTTCCAGGTTACCATCCGTATGAAATTTTTGATTAATGCCCGGTTCCTATAAGTAAGAAACGATTCGTTTTTCTTACGGATAGTACTATTTACTACGAGGCGTAAGTCAAAACCGTTCCCATAAAAAACGTTTCGTAAGCTAAGTTACCGATAGCTTGTTACCTACGGATGGGAGGGTTACGAATAACGAATAGTAAGACAAATGTATGTTAGTCCGGGAGGAATCGGCGCATGCGTACCGAAAACTATTCCACCTCAATTTTTTTATGCGATCCTCTCCCAATGGCCCTCCTAATTATATAAATGCATGTTGCCAGGGCGCCACCTGGTGCCATATTATTTAAACCGAAATTGTTTAAACAATTGCAAGGAATTATTATTTTTCAACCGGACAAATTTTTTTTATATTCTTTATTAAAATACCAATAAAAAAGGTCCTATGACTTTTTACGATAAAGTTAATATTTTTAAAGATATGAATTTTTAAAGGTTCGAAAAATCTCAAATTTGGGTACTTTCGACCTATGAAAAATATATTAAAAAAAAAACATAATGTTTTAGTAATATTTTTTTTTAATTCTCTATACGATAGTTAATAATATTGTTAATAGAGATTTAAAAAAATTTCATTGTTTATATCTTTTTTTTAATTGTTAATTTCGCGCGCTCACAAGTATGCGTCGCTTATAGTCTAGATTTCCTTACTTGAGTATTCGGGTAAACAAACACCTCTTGATATAAATATCACTTATTTACACACCAACCACACATTTTGAACTATGTTTAACTGTCTAGATCTGTTCATTAAACACATTCGTTACGATTTACACTTGAATGTTTAGAAAAAACATTCAAATGAATTGAATTATAGTTATTTATGCAACTGTTGTATAATAAGGGGTATTATAGAATAGAATAGAATAGAATAGAATAGAAATATTTTTTATTCAAATAAACTTTTACAAGTGCTTTTGAATAGTCAAGGAATCTACCACTGGTTCGGAATGCCTTTCCTGCCGAGAAGAACCAGCAAGAAACTCGGCGGTTGCTCTTTTCAACTTTTCAAAACAAATTTACAATACAGTAAATACTATTAAAACACAAATGTGGGTTTATCACACGAGGCGTAGCCGAGTGTGATAATAGTATCACACTCATGTGATAATATGACACACATATGATTCACATGTGTGATACTATTATCACACTCGGCTACGCCTCGTGTGATATACCCGCATTCGTGTTTTAATACCCCTTATTATACAACAGTTGCATAAATAACTATTATTCAATTCATTTGAATGTTTTTTCTAAACATTCAAGTGTAAATCGTAACGAATGTGTTTAATGAACAGATCTATACAGTTAAACATAGTTCAAAATGTGTGGTTGGAGTGTAAATAAGTGATATTTATATCAAGAGGTGTTTGTTTACCTGAATACTCAAGTAAGGAAATCTAGACTATAAGCGACGCATACTTGTGAGCGCGCGAAATTAACAATTAAAAAAAAGATATAAACAATGAAATTTTTTTAAATCTCTATTAACAATATTATTAACTATTGTATAGAGAATTAAAAAAAAATATTACTAAAGCATTATGTTTTTTTTTTAATATATTTTTCATAGGTCGAAAGTACCCAAATTTGAGATTTTTCGAACCTTTAAAAATTCATATCTTTAAAAATATTAACTTTATCGTGAAAAGTCATAGGACCTTTTTTATTGGTATTTCAATAAAAAATATAAAAAAAAATTGTCCGGTTGAAAAATAACAATTCCTTGCAATTGTTTAAACAATTTCGGTTTAAACAATATGGCACCAGGTGGCGCCCTGGCAACATGCATTTATATAATTAGGAGGGCCATTTGAAGAGGATCGCATAAAAAAATTGAGGTGGAATAGTTTTCGATACGCATGCGCCGATTCCTCCCGGACTATGTAGAAGACGGCTAGTTGCGTTCCTATAAAAAAAAGAAACGTTAACGAGCTGTCAAAGTTACGAGTCGTTTAAAATTTGCTTACTGCCCGATATCGGCCGGTTGTGTTCTATCGTTTTGCGTGTTTTGAGTTATTAATTGCAATTAATTGTAAAATGTCTCGTTCAGACAGTGAATTGACTGATTTGGAAATGTTGTCCGACTGGAATAGCTCCGTTTCAGATGATGAACGTCCAGGAATCATTTGGACTTCTTTGTATTCGCATTAATAAACAACAATTTTATCCTATTTCGAATCTATTCGAAGAATAGGTCTGTAATATGTCAGATATTTAATACAGTTAGGATCAAAAATAGTGTAAAATAATAAAATAAAAATATAAAGAGGTACTTTATTAAGAATCATTCTATTTTATAAGTTACTATTGATTTCAATTTCCGTCATGAAATCTACTAAAGTACAGTTCAATTGACTTCCGTGTTAAACAAAGTATAATTACTTACCTAGACTTTTGCTCTAATTAAATAATTGACACTCGACTTCCATCGAATTATTAATAATGTCTATATTTGTAAAATTCTATTTAATTTATTTAATCATCGCAATATTGTGAACTTTTACAACGTTTGAAAATCGGAGATATTATTTCCACTTACCAACATTCCGATTTGATTGGCTGCGAATGGCAAAAGGCAGGCGATTGGTTGATCTGTTGGAGCGAATGCAAACGATCGGAAGGTCTCGCTTTCCGCTAATTTCTTACTACACTTTAGTTGTTATAAAAGAAGAAACATGGAGCACTATGGCTCAGTTCGTATTTTCGCAAGCTTTTAGTCGTTACGCTGGCCCTCGACTTGTTAGTGCTGTTAAATAGTAATTAGTGAAATATAATTGATGTGATGTGAATTAGTGCTGTTTATAGTTATTTAGAACCCTGTCTTCCTGAGTATCTAACAAATCTCAGAAGCGGGTCAAGAACCAAGACTGGTACACGCCTACATGCTTCAAGCCTAATAAAGTGATGCTCCTGACCAACATAGAAGCCGATCGTTGTATCGGCATTGTAAACGTCCCTGACAAACGCGTGGGTCGTCGTCATCGTCAAGCAGACAGTCAAAGCAGTGACCGTAGTCGCCGCGGCCGTTCCCGCAGTCGGCATCGCGACAGTCGTCGGAGCCGAAACCCGAGCCAGGACCACAACCGAAGGTCTGGCGTGGACAACGGAAGGCGCCGGGCGAAGAAGGCGCTGGGCGAGGTTTGCGCCGGGCCAGCCATTGCTGCTTGCAGCAGCGTTGGCCATGAAGCCTGCATGCTGCAGCGTGCCGGTCTGCATATCACATGTGAGATGTGAAGCCTACGTGGCGGTAAGACGATTCCATTTTTAATGATTTTAATAATTTTCATGCGTGGATTGATTGAGGATGGAAGCCAGTGTTGCTTTAATCATTTGGCTGTCGATGTCTTAGGGGACTTTGAATTATTGTAATTACTGTGCATTCATCAAATGCGCCTACCGCATAAAAACAGACCTATGGGTAGTCAGTCTGTTTACCAAAATCATGTTGCAAAATATATTTCGTTTGCGTAATGTTAATTTTTCGTTAAGCAAATGAAGGTAGATAATATTGAAATCATGACTCAGTTAGTTTTGGAGGTAAATTTTTCGTTAAGCAAATGAAGGTAGATATTAAAATCGTGACTCAGTTAGTTTTGGAGTAAACGAAATACGGGTCAATAGTGTTTCTTAAGTTTTCTCAAGTTTTCAAATTTTGTGGAGGAAGCCAGCATGACATGCACATGAGCGATAAAACAAATCTTTCGCAACGTCACTGGTTGCTGTTGTCATTATCTACGTTAATATTTTTACTTTGTTGATAAGCCTACGCGTATGTAATTATTAATTTAAATTATTAGTTCTGATGTGTTAAAAAAAGAAAAGTGATCGCATCTATGCGAACCGCTGATACGGTTTAGTTTGTTGACCCATTAATGTTGCAACTTAAGTGGCTAGTTAAGCAACGCTGTCGCTTTCAATTGAATTAGTGATGATTCCATTCAAATGACTACACATATCGCGAGTGTAAGAAGATGCCCTGTAGTTTGCTATTAGTTATTGAAATACCTACATAGTTGACAAGAATTGTTACTTTCTGTTTTCGATACTTTAATTTTGGGTACGGTCAGCGCTTGCATTTGATCGATGTTTTAAGTACGCCAAGTAGATACTGATAAATAGTTTCGAGGGTGAGATGCACTAGAATGGTATTGTAGCATGAAGTAAGATAAGTTTAATATAATATAGGCATGCATATAGAAATCCCAAAATATCGTGGTTGAAATAATTGACACAATATTGAAAGCCGCCAATTTTGAAATGGATACGTAAAAATGTACATACATATATAAATACATGCATGCACGTACACGCACGCACGCATACACACATACGCACACATACACTCGTATCGATATACGTACACACATGCATACATGTATACATAAAATACTGATGATTACGTGTTGTCAAAAGTAAATAAGAAATAGGCATAATAATGAAGTACCTATTCTTTGTCATAAAAGATTTAACTAAGATTCTTGAAGTGCAATGATAGTGCTATGAGTGTTAAGTCAAGATAGCTTCATGAAGTGCAATGTGCACATAAATTGTAAATTTATTCGGTTAACTAATTCAAGTATAGAATGGAACTGTATGACTTCGTATATTCGTTAGTCAAGCTGGGTCCACCAAAGAAAAGTGTCCAACTTTTTGTTGTCAACACGTGTTGGTGACAAAAGTTTCTAAAAATTGTAGACATTTGTCGGGTACCGTGTTTCCGTTTTTTGCAGTAAACATCAAAAGGAAGCGCTTGTTGCCAATTACATTCATTCGCTGTATGGATACGCTTGTTGGGAACATTAGCAGGAAACAGAAACATATCATGTCAGGACGCGTGACGTGGTCGATTTAATTCTCCACGTTTTTTTTTTAATTTCTTCCTTTGAGACTTAGCAGGATCCAATATTTATGCTTCCATTTGTTTTTCGTTAAATAATAACAAATCAATATACTATCATCGCTGTTCGAAGACATGTTGCCAACAATACTGGTGGAGACAGCTAGTTGTCAACTGAAATGTTTCTCAAACTGCTGGCGATTTGTTTCCTTTCAATGTAGACACAATTGAAACAAAAGTTAGTGATTTTTTTTGGAAAGTTGCAAAGTGTTGGAAACACAGAAGTTGCCAACAATTTCAGTGGAGACCCGCCTAATATAATTTGCTAGGGCGAAAGTGTGGGAATACTGAATACTCATTATAAAATAGGAGATTATTTAATTTATTGTGACTTGTATCGTTGAATGTGCTCGTAGCAGGTTTGAGCGGACAACACCTGAGAAGTGAAAAGTGCTCAATAATTGAAATGGCAATTGATGCTTTATTGGTATTTGTAGTAAATAATCATTTTATTACTCATACATTTTGATAACAATCTGATTGTGATAATTTAATAAACTTATTCAATCATTTTATACTTGCTTTCTGCTTAGTGTCGTTCGCAGGGTCGCGATATTTATCAGTATCGACGAGTTATTAGTTTTTTTTTATAAGAATGAGATATGAACCGGAAATCGGTATTAAGATAAAATAATAATTTAATTATTCTTAAAACATGAAAGCATGTCTTTTTGAACTTGTAATTAAAAAAAAAAAAATGACAAATTCTTAGTAACTCAACTTTGACATCTGATATTATTGTGATGTCTATTTATATTGAATCGGCTTAAGTAGTGTGAAATTCGTGTTTAAAATTATGATTTTTAGAGATGATAAAGATATCATCCTTTTATCTATTGAAATTAGTTTAAAAAAAATGTAAATTGACATTTGACTCTGTTGATAGCATGGGCACGCCATATTGGATTATTGATATAAATCCGGGCTAATTTAACGTTACGCAATCTAGTCTCAGTCTCAGTTTGTCTCTTGACTCAGTCGAGTAGTAGATGCTCCTGCGTCTAGGTCGTTAAAATTGATTGAAGGATTGTGATAGCAATCGTACCATAATCGAGTAGATATTTTCTGTTGGCTTTGACAGGCGTAATTTATTTTATTTAATATTTAGATATTTTTAATAACTGCCCTCATGTTCGGATGGTGTTTGTGTGTTGTGTTATGGTTAGATTATATATCTGTGTGGTCAAGGGGTTGCTATTAGGTGATGGAGGGGGTAATGTTAGGTAGAGTTTCAGCGTTTTAAGAGACATATTCTCTTAAGGCGTAATTGGTTTTTAGAGTAATCCAGTAAAATTTTAATAAATCAGCAGCTTTGATAAAATACAACCTTGGGTAATCATATTTGATCATTTTTCATTCAATAGCGATGATAGTGGCAAATGATGAACTACATAGTTCAAATAGCTCAAGTTCTGAGAGTTAAACCTGTTAAAATATTTGTAGCTACGAAAATCATGACAAAAATAGTGAGACAGAATAAGTTACAATGACAGTGTCAGATACATGATTAAATTAATTAGTTATTACGAATAACAATAATTATTGTGTATATTATATCAAATAGTTTAAAAATTACAGAGATATAGGTGATAGTTTACTTTTTTGTGTCGTGATCAAAAAAAATATATATATTTAAGTGGCAATTCTTTCAGTATAGCAACACTTGTTATGATGGTTGTGGTTCATGATTGGTAAGCGTGGTTGCATTGGCCAATCAGGAATAAGTAGGGAAAAATGGGGGGAGTAAAGCCAGCGCCGGACGGGCGAGAGTTCAGTTTGTGATACTTTTGAGTGGCTCAGTGATAAAGAGTAAAGTATTGACGTTCTTGACAATAGTAATTAAAACTTCTTGTTATTAATTTAAACTTAATTCATGAGAAATAATACCGATTTATTGATTATTTTTGATTTGCAAATTATGATGAATATAAGCTTAAAGTTAAACGTCTAATATTTAAAATATATATGATTTGTAACAATTATTGAATTATTATCTTAGAATAAATACTCCTAGAAACGCAACAGACGACGCAGTGATTAGTCGTTTTTATTAACCCTTTATAGGCTAATTACGCAGTTTCGTCGCGTCAGTACGACGAGCTCACAGAAAATTATAAAAAAATAACGTACTTTCTATGCTGAGAAAGTGTCATAATTCATCAAAATAACCATCAAAAATGTAATTAATAGTAGCAGTACAGAAAACAATTACAAAGCACTCACAAATTCATTGCTTGTTTTGGGCCTACGTTTGGAGCAGAACTTTTTTAGAAACTTCCGATCTATGAGTATTTAATCTAAGGTTATTGTGATTGATGATGTGTTCGATAAATTAGTATAAAGTTTAAGTTCAATTAATCCTTAAATATAAGATATATGAACTAACGACACAATCATATAAAACGATTAATAAATAATGACGTAATTATATTAACAAATATTTCAATGATATTGAGTAGATAATAATTAGGGCATGACCGCTCGTGATACTATGATTGAAGGGCATGAATGCCCGTCATACTATGATTTAGGGCATGACCGCCCGTCATACTATGATTTAGGGCATGACCGCCCGTCATACTATGATTTAGGGCATGACCGCCCGTGATACTTTGGTTTAGGGCATGACCGCCCGGGGCATGACCGCCCGTGATACTTTGATTTAGGGCATGACCGCCCGGGGCATGACCGCCCGTGATACTTTGATTTAGGGCATGACCGCCCGGGGCATGACCGCCCGTGATACTTTGATTTAGGGCATGACCGCCCGGGGCATGACCGCCCGTGATACTGTGATTTAGGGCATGACCGCCCGGGGCATGACCGCCCGTGATACTGTGATTTAGGGCATGACCGCCCGGGGCATGACCGCCCGTCACACTATGATTTAGGGCATGACCGCCCGTCATACTTTGATTTAGGGCATGACCGCCCGGGGCATGACCGCCCGTGATACTGTGATTTAGGGCATGACCACCCGGGGCATGACCGCCCGTGATACTGTGATTTAGGGCATGACCGCCCATCACACTATGATTTAGGGCATGACCGCCCGTCATAGTATGATTTAGGTTATGACCGCCCGTCATAGTATGATTTAAGGCACGAACGCCTGTGATAATTTATGGCATGACTGCCAATAATAGCAATTAGTATTAGTTTTAGTAGTAATAAGATTGATAAGACCACTCGTAATTGTTTAAAATAGGTAAAATTACCCGTAATTGAAGCAGATATGCATTTTTTTAAATCCTATTTATATTTTTAATAATTTGAAAAGATTCAGTGTAATTATGATCAATAAATAAAGTAAATAGATCAATAAATATAGTAAATATAATCATTTATATGTGAATACAAATTGTAAATATCTTATAGATTAAAGTATTGTTACTAATTTTACCTATTTAGTTAAAACACGGGGACGTGTTTTGTTGCAGGACGGCCGAGCTGTCAGATATTTAATACAGTTAGGATCAAAAATAGTGTAAAATAATAAAATAAAAATATAAAGAGGTACTTTATTAAGAATCATTCTATTTTATAAGTTACTATTGATTTCAATTTCCGTCATGAAATCTACTAAAGTACAGTTCAATTGACTTCCGTGTTAAACAAAGTATAATTACTTACCTAGACTTTTGCTCTAATTAAATAATTGACACTCGACTTCCATCGAATTATTAATAATGTCTATATTTGTAAAATTCTATTTAATTTATTTAATCATCGCAATATTGTGAACTTTTACAACGTTTGAAAATCGGAGATATTATTTCCACTTACCAACATTCCGATTTGATTGGCTGCGAATGGCAAAAGGCAGGCGATTGGTTGATCTGTTGGAGCGAATGCAAACGATCGGAAGGTCTCGCTTTCCGCTAATTTCTTACTACACTTTAGTTGTTATAAAAGAAGAAACATGGAGCACTATGGCTCAGTTCGTATTTTCGCAAGCTTTTAGTCGTTACGCTGGCCCTCGACTTGTTAGTGCTGTTAAATAGTAATTAGTGAAATATAATTGATGTGATGTGAATTAGTGCTGTTTATAGTTATTTAGAACCCTGTCTTCCTGAGTATCTAACAAATACCTACTACAATTATTATTAAAAGAATATTATTATACTTTTTAACAAAATTATTTTACTTTACCTGTGTGAGATCCATTGCAATAGCAGTAATTACCTATATATATTTAATCTTTCGGGAACACATTGGGAACACTGCACGATATGTGATAACAGATATATTTAAAAAGTTTCGTTGAACAGAAATTCAAAACGCGACGTGCGAACTGCGACGTTCCAACGAACCACATACAGATATTTTGTTGTGATTGCGTTTCTTTCACGCGACCCGAATAACTTATTTTTTCAATAAAATAAAATGATTTCTGCAACACCGAAATCATAAAATAAACTAAAAAAGCATTTTTTCACACTATAACATCCAAATGCTTAAAATAATAATAAAGAAATTAGTTTTTACTGTAATTCTGAATATGCTTCACTGGCAAAACGAAACGCTATGAGTGTCGACGGAGGACTTCGGTAACGCGGATAACCAACATCTGGCCGTCCCAGGTAGCGGACCCGAAAAAATTTAGGAACGCCATTTATGGTTCGTTACTCGTTACCCAAAAACGAATAGTAGGTTTAGTACAATGACGATTAGTTAATAATAGGAACCGGGCTTAAACCCATAACTATTCGCTTTCTACGTCGTGCTGGAGCCTGGAACGCTAAATTGCTTGGCGGCACGTCTTTGACGGTAACAAACAGACAGACGGTTTGGCGTAAAAAGGTAACAAACAAATAAAGCTACTTTCAGTTTTGAAATATATTTGTATTGATTACTTTTTTAGGCAAAGATACTGCAGGATTCTTAAAATTAACGACGTTCAACTTTTCACGTTGTTTATTTTCGCATTTGGTACCTTTAACGACGAAATTATGTTAATTAAGATTAATTTTCGTGCCGAATAATAACTTATTCGTCGTACCCCAACTTCGGGGAATCAAGTATCACACTTAAGAGAAGATACACACACTTAAGAGACAGAGAGAGCTGTCTCACGATTATATTCTTGAACGTATCATGCAGGCAATGACTACGCGACAACGTGTAACAGTCAGACGAAATCAACGCTGACTGTATATTTCAGTTCGGATGTGCAGTTGAACTAACTGCATGCATTGTGCAGTTAGTGTGCAGTCGAAGAAGTAGAATTACACGCGTAGCTGCGCTAGCTAATTCTCTGTACTCTGTAAAATCTAAATCTATTTAAATCTGTACTAATTTGATGCACTGACTGACTCTACACTATTTATAACCGCGATAAGGAATCCACGAGAAACTCGCTTTTTGTAAATAATCTGTGAAATGCACCAGTCTATTAATGGAGACGCGGTCAATGGGGACTACGGGACTACACCGTCTCTATATTGCAGCTTCAAAAATAGAGCACAGAGATCAACTCCAAATAACATTCGGTGGTGGTCCAATTATTTGGCAAATAGGAATGTTGTGTGAGCTCCCCCGGTGGGGACTTGTCGCTCTTAGTGTTAGGGCTGTAAAAGCAAACACGAGTCGAAGGCACGAACAAATAAACGCCCATATACCTGCAAAGTTCTGAGAATTAACATAATACGGGCCCTACCATTGTGTTCATATTCGCGTTCGATATTTGATTCACTTAACTCTCGATCGAAGTTTGATAAACTGAGGTGCGATTGTCTAAAAGTTGCCGATCAAAATCTTATTCATTCCTTGACTGTATTGATTTAAAGTCTTAAATTCAGTACAACATTTTAACATGGAGCATTATGGAGCGTATCGTATATGCCTAAGGCCTAGCGCAAACATACAACTTTTAGTTGAACAACTATTTAGTTGTGTTTCATAAGTTTATAGGAATGTACTACGATCATAGAATGTGCGCAAACTATCAACACGATAGTTGCTCGACAAAAAAATCAAAAAGCCGTATCGATTTGCTTTTGATTATAGTTTAGTTGTGTGGAATTCACGAAAATACACAACTCGACTAACAGTTTAGTCGATGTAAAAGTTGTATATATGCGCCTTACCTAAATGTATAAGAATGCATACACGAAATTGAGCTGATTCAATGCTGTTGTGGTTTATTTTACTTTGACGCTAATGCCATCAAATTAATACGATTTTGCTCGGTAATTATTTAAAATCTATGGGTCATAATATTATGAAAAAAAAGTAGTTATAATTGATCGTATTTCTGACCTGATGGCTGTTTCCTAAAAACGATGACGCAAACTTTTCTCGAAAGAAAAAAAATTCTTTTCAAAAAACCAACTTCTAACGCCACTACAAAGTATAAAAATAATTTTAGTTTGTCCACGTTTGTTGAAGTCGGGCGGGCCTAAATACAAACTATGAAACCGATGCGCGACGCTACAAAATATGAGAGACTCGTTTGTAGAAGTCGAGCGAGCATCGCGAGTCGGTTTCATAGTTTGTATTTAGGCCCGCCCGACTTCAACAAACGTGGACAAACTAAAATTATTTTTATACTTTGTAGTGGCGTTAGAAGTTGGTTTTTTGAAAAGAATTTTTATTTTAAGCTTTTAAGTGTAGTATCCTATGATTGAGGAGCTAGGACCTGGAGCTCCATGATGTAGTCCATACTTTGTTACCTACAATAATAATTCGTAATCGACATTTCCTAAATCTCTTTATTTTAGGTGAACAATATCCCTGCAGCATCAGGCTTGAGGAGAAGGTTAACATTTTTTATCTACTCCAGCATCGAAAAGTTCCAATTTCGAATTTGACAGCTGAATCGAAATGAACCCTCTTTCGGTTTCGCTTCTCATTTCGATGCAGCTCGTTGTATGGGAGCTGAATCGAAATGGTTATCTTCTTAAAATACGATACCTAAAGCTAAGGCTCTGAGTTCTGGCACTTTTGTACCGTTCATACGACAGAGGCGCCACAGGCGGCTGGTGGCGACTTACGGAGTTACTTCTTGTTACTTTATTGAGCCTACGGCGTATTTTGTTAATGATTTTATTTTCCTTGTCGTAGATAAAATCTTGTATGCAACTGAACGTAATTAGTCATTTTAATTCTCGTTCTATCCTATTTTGATACTCGGCAAGCCTCGTATCAAAAAACAGCACTCGAATTAAAATGACCCTCATTACGATGCAGTTGCATAAATAGCTATATGGGACCATTTCGCGAACATCCTCTGTCGATTAAAAAAAAATCACGCGAATCGGTCCAGTAATCCCGGAGAAATCGGTGGACATACATAATTGAGAACCTCCTCCTTTTTGGAAGTCGGTTAAAAATTGCAAAGTTGACTCTGCAAATACATAAACTCCCATCGTTCCCTGTTATGCATACATTTATTTTGGTAAAATTAAGTACAATTGTTTTTCATATTTTACTATAACAAATGGCTGTTTTAGATTTTATTTATTGCGACTGTTAAATTATAATGGAAAATATTAAAATTATAACAGTTGCAATTCGCTGAATTTAGGTAGAAGTCACTAATGCCCATTTTCACCAACTATACCTAAATCATCCCCTAAGCAGTAGTCTCTTTTAGGTGGGTAGCCCCTAAATACAATCCATAACCCATTGTTTCCAACTTAAGATGTTCCCAAAAGGTTCGTGAAAACAAAAGTGGCAGAAAGCGTCAACATAAAAGTTAAGGAACTTTGGTGAAAATGGGCATTATCTATATATATAAAAGAAAGTGGTGTTAGTTACACTATTTATAACTCAAGAACGGATGAACCGATTTGGCTGAAAATTGGTGGAGAGGTAGCTTAGAACCAGGAGACGGACATAGGATACTTTTTATCCCGTTCGACCGCGTTTCCGTCATGTCACTATAAAACGTGGTATAAGAAAAACGCATCTGACATGGAATAACAAAACGCAAATGACAGTGGAATAACAAAACGTAAATGACAGCTAAACGTAATTTTGTCTTTGGTTATGTATGGTAAAAAATTTGACAATTATAAAAAGTGTTACAAATAATTATAAATGCGAAAGTGTGTTTGTTTGTTGGTTTGTCCTTCAATCACGTCGCAACAGAACAGCGGATTGATGCGATTTTTTGCATGGGTATAGTAATGGATGTAGTAGTGGTTCCTCAGACCGGGAGAGCTACTTTTTATCTCGGATAATGAAAGAGTTCCCGCGGGATTTTTAAAAACTAAATCCATGCGGACGAAGTCGCGGGCATCAGGCTAGTATCTTATATTAAGTAATTCCTAACACCTGAAATGTGTAACGAGGACTACATATTAAAGTGATATGTACATTACTGTGTTTCGTCTTATAAATTCTGATATCTCGAGTATGAATTTTAATGGAACTTCGTGGTTTCGTTTTAATATTTATTCATGCAGTACTCATCCACAAACTAAAGAAAATATTTGGAGCGATATAGCAGCGAGATTTAACCTCGTAGTAGAGGCCCTCCTTTGTGTATTGTGTTTTAATTATTTTAGGCGGGTCTAGACGCAAGTCTTTTTACTTTTTAAGTTCTTTATCGTCGGGACTTGAATAGCGTTGGGAGTGACTTTGTATGGGTTCTTGGTAGGTTGCGTAACTGGCAGAACTGGTGGTTTAGGCAACATGTTAAAAATAGAAATATGTTTCCACTGTGTTTTGAGTTTCGTCTACTTCTTAGTCAATGACGTACTATTTACAGTTAACAGTATAAGAGAGACGATGACAAAAATCATTGCCACATAACCAATAAGTAGTGACACCTTCGCACTAATCATTAATTTATTCCTTCATTCATAATTATTATAATTCATCATAGAATAGAAATGTTTTTATTCAACTAAACTTTTTTACAAGTGCTTTTGAATCGTCGATGAGTAATCAATAATTATACAATTATTATAAATGCGAAAGTGTGTTTGTTGGTTTGTCCTTCAATCACGCTGTAATAGAGCCTCGTGTCGACGTAATTTTTTGCATGGGTATAGTTGAGCACCTGGAGAGTGACATTTGAAGTATAAGGAAATCAAAGAGTTCCCGAAGGATTATAAAAACTAAATCAGCGCGGACGAAGTCGCGGGCATCAGCTAGTAATTAATATATCTTAGGATTATAATGTTGCAAAAGTTTCGATCACGTTTCGATTCTTAGGTTTAATGAGTATCATCATCATTATCATCAGCAACTCATCAACGGTCCACTACTGAGCGCAGGACTTTTCACATAGAAGGGTTATTGGCCATAATCCACCACGCTGGCCCAATGCAAATTGGCAGACTTCACACACCTTTGAGAACATTATGAAGAACTCTCAGGTGTGCAGGTTTCCTCACGATGTTTCCCTTCACCGTTGAAGCTTGTGATATTTAATTTCTTAAACGCACTTAACTTAGGAAAGCCATAGGCGCGTGCCCGGGATAGAACCTGCGACCCGCTGAATAGGAGACCGCAGTACTAACCACTAGGCTATCACTGCTTTAATAATAATGTAATAGATAGAGGTAATAGGTAGGCAAAATTCCTCAGTGCCTGAAGACTCAAGTCTTCGAACAGTGCGTGTTGCCAGTGATGACTTACGGATCCGAGACATGGTCGCTAACTAAGGGCCTCATAAGTAGGCTCAGGACCGCTCAGCGGGCGATGGAGAGAGCTATGCTCGGAGTGTCCCTGCGGGATCGAATCAGAAATGAGGAGATCCGTAGGAGAACCAGAGTCACCGACATAGCTAAGCAAGTCGCGATACTGAAGTGGAAATGCCGCCCATTTCACACCGCACATAGTTCGAAGAGCTGATGGTCGTTGGGGTCCCAAGGTGCTGGAGTGGCGACCCCGCACCGGGAAGCGCAGTGTTGGCAGACCCCCCACCAGGTGGACCGACGACATCAAACGAGTCGCAGGGAGCCGCTGGATTCAGGCGGCGCAAGACCGAGGCCTGTGGAAGTCCATGCAAGAGACCTTTGTCCAGCAGTGGACGTCTATCGGTTGATAAAGAAGAAGAAGAATAGGTAGAGGACTCCACCAATTCGCATTGGGCCAGCGTGGTGGACTATGGCATATAGCCCTTCTCTGAGAGGAGACCTGCGCTCAGTAGTGAGCCGTTGATGGGTTGCTGATGATCATGATGATGATGAGATAGAGGTAATTAATTTTAGTTTACAAGTCTCACACAAGCATGAAGCTAAAAATGTTTGGAAAAATGAATAGAAATTCAATACATTAGTTGTCCAACAGTACAGGAATTCAGCTAGCGAGCAAAATCGTAGTAATATGATCCGCACGGTTGCGCCAGCGCATGTGACCACAGAGTGTAAAATTACCGCGGTCGAGTCGCTGGCTCGACTTGCGCGATTTTAACACAATGGGTGACATTACAGTACACTGCATGCTGTATTGTATACTTACTAGCTGTGCCCCGCGGTTTCACCCGCGTGGGAATATCGGGATAAAAAGTAACAGCTATGTACCTATCAAGTTTCATCGCAATCGGTTCATTTTCCAGACATAATATTTATTATCTGAGGTGCGATTGTGTAAGAATTGCCGATCAAATCGTCAAAGTTCGGCGTCAAAGTAAAATAAACCAAAACATCATTGAATTAGAGCTCAATTTCGTGTATCCATTCTCAACCGTTAAGGGTATCGTACACACCTAAACGTATGAGAATGGATACACGAAATTAAGCTCTAATTCAATGCTATTATGGTTTATTTTACTTTGGACGCTGAACTTTGAAGATTTGATCGGCAATTCTTACACAATTGGGGGGCAGATCCATGTCACTTTCGTCAATCAATACTCAGACCTTGCTAAACAGTTGATGCGTGCGATAATGACTTCTTTGCAGGTCAAGTGTGATTTACCAAATAGTGCTGCGACCGCTCCGCTCAATGTGGTCTTACCTTAAATCGTATTGTATATGTACGAATATTTTGACTCATAAGTTTTCATGGGATATTTCTAGGTGCCTGCCCGGGATTTAAATTCGTGTATCTACATATGGAAGCCTTGGAACGTTTTTTACCACCACGACTCACTTACGGCCATAACTTAAGTTTCTAAAAATATACAAGAGCCAGCAAAATTTGTAAAAATATCTTTTAGCCCTTATCATCTTCCAATTTCTCTAAATTAAGGCTTCTTTTCTCGTTATTAAATAATTTGCAAAGGATATTATATCAATCGCCCCCAAATTCAAATTGCCTCCGGAGTCCGGAGAGAGTGCGCAAAAGGGAAAATTCAATTAAAATTATTTATTCTTAGCGGAATAGATCAAGGGAACCTTTTCAAACCGACGAGGAAAATGTGGATGCTGAGTAAGATTATTTTCCTATTACGGCTAAGCGACGATAATTCGACCATGACATATTTTTTCTACCTTTTTTATAACGTCCATTTCGTCTTTTTTTTTATTGCGAGACAGGCAACTAAGATTTGAAGACAATCTTCGACAATTTAAAGTAGGACGTGCTTTAAAGCAGATTTAGTACTAAATAAATTCTGCCACTTTCCACGGGAGGTGAGGTAAATACGTACAGCACACATTTACTAACTCACTACGTCTCCATGAGCGCACACTAACTCAAAAGCTATCACACACAGAAAATAAGCACACAAGTAAATAATTACACGTATGTCGTACATGTACTTCGGCAGAGGGGAATGTGTGCGCTTGGCATGGCCTTCGCTCTCTCGTCCAAGACGACAATCAATGATGATGTCTCGCTTGCCTAGAAGAGGCCTATTCACTCTTGCCTTGAAGGAAACATGAATGCTGGAAGGGTGTTCCACACCTTAACCGACCAACTCAACTTTATTCGTCAATCAACAATTCACTGCCAGACACAGGGTTTTTGGAAGGATCTTCGCACCAGCCCTCAGGATACCACCAGCAGGATTTCATCCAGCTAGTGGTAGAGTCTTGACATGTCGTAAGAGCCATTTGGATATGTTTAGGTATATTTGAATTTTTAATCATATTTATTTGCCCAGTTGTAATCCGATGCAAACGTCAAACGTCAGCCCATTTGAAACCAGCCTGGCGATCGCGTAACTTTTATCGCTGTCCTTAAAGGACTATTTCAATGTCAAAACATGATTTTGGCCAATAGGAGAAGCCCAAAATCATATTTTGACATTGATGCAGTCCTTTAAGGACTGAGAAAAAGTTACGCGATAGACCCCCAGTTCAACTTATAGCCATAGTTAAGGTTAGATTTATCGACCACTAACGACTCTAACGACCACTATCAGTTACTGCGAGGGAGCGATTGACGAGTCAACGCCCACTGGACAAGTGAACATAAACCATGATGGTTTAAATTCGTCCCATACAAACGAAGTTTAATTCTAAGTTGAATATCAAATAATAATCTAACTTTAAGCAATGTAGAGGAGCTCTAGAAATCAATATAAATAAGTGTTTTTTCAAAGTGACAAGTGTATATTTTAACTTTTTATCACCTCCGACATGATTGATATACGCACGTAACATCCCGTTATCCGCCACCTTCCTACTCCATCACCCATCATCATCATCCATGTCTACCAAGTACACTAGTTAAGACCACGAATTCGGTGGTCCAGCGGTAAGAAATAATTGATTTTTAACATACCTAGGCACGTCCAAGGCAAGTTGAAATGATTTCTTTTTGCTCAATTGAGTAGTAAGTCTTTTTGAAGTTTTATACGACTATCTATCCGAAAAACTAACAAACACACTTTCGAATTTATAATTTTAGTAAGGATGATTAAGCTCAAGCAAAAAACTCATTAAAATGTCAAAAAAATTTCGCCACGATTCAAAATTTAATGAAGTAAATATAGTAGCGTGTCCGGAATCGGATTCGACATCCCAAATTTGGGAGCAATTAATTATATCCGTATCCCTGGGAATTAATTATGTTTTCTCTAATAATATTATCATTCCGTGCGTCCGCTTGTCTGGACATTCTGTTGTGTATCTACCATCTTCTAAGGGGAAAATAAATTAGATTTGGGATTATAATAATCTTCGACCTTATCTAAACTTTATCTAAACATCCACAACATGTTTTAACATAATATTAGTTTCTATTTTTGGATAGGAAATACTACTTGAATCTTCATCCTACTTTGCAAAAATCCATAAAATATACATACACGAAATAATACAACTAAGTATTCGCTAGAAACAGCTAAATCTCTATGGTTACAAGTCAAAGTTTAGTTAATGAAGTAGGTAACGACTAACGTATTGTATGACGTTAAGAACAAAGCTCGCGTTAATCTAATTATCTGTTACTAGCTGACACGGCGAACTTCGTACCGCCAACTTATCTATTATAATTTTTTTTTTGTTTTTTTTTTTAAACCTTCCGTGGACCTTAAGGAACATACAAAAAAATAAATTAACCGAATTGGTCCATCCATTCTTGAGTTATGACTTATGCGCTTACCAACATTCATTTTTATTTATATAGATTATTTGACTTTCGGATGATAAACAATAAACAATATTATACTATACTAGCTGACCCAGCCACGCGTTGCTGTGACTCAGGCGATGTAAATTAACCTACAGAGCCATCTCTTAATATTTCGTCGAACTAACAATAAATACACACCACTGTCGTGTAATATACATTTAATTTGCAATAACAAATATTGATGTTAATAATTAAGATAAAAACTATCCTATCTTTTAAGTTGGACCAAATGACAGATAGTTACGAAGTTTGATCAAAATCGGTTCATTACTTTAGGAGTCCATCGCGGACAAACAACGTGACACGTAATTTATATATATTAAGATTATGGCTTTGTAAAGAGTTTAAAACCTTCTCTGGATGATGATGATGATGATTCAAAGATTGAGCAATCTATTAATTTCTTCTTACTAATCTCTGACCAAGTGCACCACGCGCTATGCATTGCCCGCCCTCCCGCTACAAAGACGCGTAGGAAAATTAAAATAGGCCGGCAGGCATACAAAATCGCACAAACCCTCTTAAACTTTACGCACGTGTGACTCCGATACCAACACGTACAGAAGTAGGTACGTACAGATATTCGTTTCTTCCTGGAAAACTTATCATCATCATCATCATTAGCAACCCATCAACGGCTCACTACTGAGCGCAGGCTCCTCTCAGAGAAGGGTTATAGGTCATAGTCCACCACGCTGGCCCAATGCGAATTGGCGGACTTCACACACCTTAAAGAACATTATGAAGAACTCTCAGGTGTGCAGGTTTCCTCACGATGTTTTCCTTCACCGTTGAAGCAAGTGATATTTAATTGCTTAAACGCACTTGACTCCGAAAAGTCAGAGGTGCACCTTGGTGCACCGGGTGCGCACCCGGGATCGAACCTGCGACCCCCCGAATAGGAGACCACAGTCCTAACCACTAAGCTATCACTGCTTGGAAAACTTATAGTCTAGGATAAATACATTTCCAGTAGATTAGACTAGATAATACGTGGTAGGTACGCTCAGTAACGCTTACCTAATAAAACAATCAATTGGAGATTTCGTGGAGATTCCATGTAATTGAAAGACGCGGATTATCCGCGGATTTGGCCAAGGTAATCTTTCCCCGAAGTCGTAAGGACGGGGAATTAATGTTTAACCACTTTTTGCAGTACTCTCGACCTAAATTTGCTTTAGTGAACGCTTGTAAAAACTTTGTTGGTAACTAATTAGGTGATTGATTAACAAAGGCGTTACTTTGCTGAATTTTATGTAAAATCACGACCGACAAGATGATTTTTCTGTTGTGCAAAGTTTTTATATGAGTACCTATTGTTGAGAACCAGGAGAGTGGCCATAAGCTACCTACTTTTTCTTTTCTGACAACTGACTTGCTCTTCTGGCTGGGATATATTTGTTGAATCTTAGGTACTATGTGTTTATACTTACTATACTTAGGGTTACGAGCCTACATCATGATACTACGCTATAAGGAGTTATATCACGCGCAGTACTCTACTATTCATAATCTCTTTAATATTTAAGTGAGGAGGTCGCAACTCTCTTACTTAGAAAAGACGCCGCGCAAAGATGGCGACCGCGTCGATAAATCACGGTTCCCGCCTTTTGTGCCGCCATCGCACCGGCCGGCGCGCGCGGCGTCTGATTTCAGTGTCTATTTTCGTTAAGTGCAAATTTGACGACAAATTGATGTGATTCGGTTTAGATTAACCCGATTACAATACCTACAGCAAAATGTAAGTTCGTAAGTTTAAATTTTCCTTAAATGAACTACAGTTAATTAGCGCCACTTGAATTAAATTGTGGCATCACTATCGCCGTGTGGTCGCGCTGGAACAACATATTTTTTGCGTTGGTACCATTGAAAAATTGCGTCAAAACTGTTCACATTACACCGTCTACCATTTTAAGTCTTTATGGGTTTTCGAAGAACTAGAACCTAGAAACCTAAACGTAGGACGTACATACCTATCTATACCTTCTTAAAGAGCGTGAAATTATTTCAATTTACTTGGAGTTTTACTTTAGTACATCTAGCACGGAGCACCTCTATTTATGGTTAAGTTATTTTATTCTTCCATGATTCAGCTAATTTTTCCCACGCTCTACTGTCTTTTGCTAGTACCGTAACATGAGGTATTGGGTAGATTGAGGTATCACTCTGTCTCGATCTTGCTTTTTCAATATTAAAAGTATATAAGAGGTTAAAGTGGGGTTTTTTTGACATTCCATCTGGAAAGCGCTGGAAAAGTTTCACGAAGAAGCATTGTTTTTTAACTCGCTTATTCACGCGGATGAAGTTGTGGATGCTGATTTGACTAAAATACATTGATTTTGTAACTAATTTAGAACTGTCATCATGTAAAATGCATCTATATATATGTATAACAGAACCAATTACGGGTCAGCCTGAGCTGTCTGTACGTCGTTCGGCTTTGTGCAGCCGCCGGCGATGCTACGGATATCAATACCGGTATGAAAAGTAAACTACACAAACTTTCAAATACGTTACGGTTTTCAGCTTTGGCAGTTCCAAATTGAATGTAACGGCCAGCTAAGCTAACTTTGGTGTAAACATCCGAGCTTATTGTTCGCAAAAAGGACTTTAATGGGACCGACTGGTCGAGTAATCTCTACAGACTTCTAGGGATTTGCCGGTAGATCATAGAGTTTGTAGAGAATCACGGTTTATAGAACACATGCCTTTTTCATCAACCACACTATCCCCCTAAGTAGCAGTCTCTTGAAGTAGGTAACCCCTAAATAAAATCCCTTACCCAATGTCTTTTCCACCTTTAGGTGTTCCCTTAAGGTTTGTGAAAACCAAATTGACAGAAAGCGTCACACGCAAATATAAAAATCATGAATAATATTATTTTTAAGAATTGTAACCGCCACTGGTTCTTCTGGGATTTTGAGCCTATTGTAGATTCACTTGACGATTCAAAACCACTTTATAATTTATAAATGTACTAGCTGATGCCCGTGTCTTCGTTCCCATGGATTTAGTTTTTAAAATATCTTTGGTTTTTCGGGATTACTTTTTATGTCTGTCACTTTCTAGGTCCTCAACTATACCCATGCAAAAAATCACGTCCATCCGTAGCTCTGTTTTCAAAATTCAATTTTATTTATTTTACGTCTAGGCCAATCTGTGGCTCTTATGACACGTCATGACTCTACCAGCGGTTCGGAAAGCGGATTCTACTGAGAAGAGCCGGCAAGAAACTCAGCAGTTGCTCTTTTCAAAATAATCATTTTACAATGTAGCTATTACATTGTAATAAGTTTTTTATACTATCTTGTGGGCAGCCGGATGCCAAGCCGATTTAACCCATGCAACTTTGTTAGAATAGAATAGAATATAATATTTTCACAATGAGGGGAAGTTCCAAAAAAGCGTACAACAATTCAATTATGTTAAGACGGGCAGCGTGATTGAAGGACAAGCCAACATTTATAATATTAGTAAGGTAAGACGTATTGCGAATATAATGTAACCTTTGCTATTATTTTTTTAGAAGAAGCTATGCTGAGAACTTTACTAACATATTCGCCTCCGAATAAAACATAAAGTTTGTGCTAAATAATGCAATGGGCGAGGATTGAAACGTCGAGCTTTCAGTTTTCAGTTCGCATCGTTAGGTAGGAGGCTCTTAGGTATTTAGTTAACTGTACATTGTTTGTGAGTGCCCATTCCGTTCCCAATAACTAACTGAAATAACCAACACGAAATTCGGTAAATGCACGAATTTGACTCGAATTTGCGGCGTCGACCGGTCAGCGGCGACCGACGTCATCCGCTTAATGATCACTCCGAACAGGAACTATGGATTGTAAAACCGCGGCGAATCGCATCATTTTGTCATCAGATTTCCATTTGACCGAAATAGACACAGGCTTATTAGTACTACACATAGATCGGTGTATAAAAGGTGTATAGGGACTTTATCAGCAGGCCGATTCGGAAAAATTAATATAAAAAAATATTTTTAAACAATCGACTTCAAACTCCCGCTTTACTACATTACACACACACTATACAAAGTATTTGCGATTTCATTTCGATCGATTTCGATAACATTTATATGGGACCACCTGGGGAGTAGGTATCAGTATACCCTTTCAAACAAAAAAATATTTCCAAATCGGTTAAGGCTTCTTCGAATAATCGGTGAACTACATAAAAAAAAATGTTCCGACGAATTGATAACCTCCTCCTTTTTTGAAGTCGGTTAAAAAGCTGCATCAATCATTGCTACAGTGTCAGTACAGTCTCAATTGTGGTGAGTGCATGAGTGAAAGCTGAATTTATCGTTCTTTCTGTAACAATGCATGTGAGCCAATAGCAAGTGAGTATCTGCAGGCTAGGCGCGGACTCAGCATTTCCTACTATCCTACTTCCTACTATCCCACTATCCTACTAAAAATCCGGTGGCGGGAATGGGCCTACTTTCTGTCTGCCCATCATAATATGTATTGAATATTTGCAAGTAGCATGAGCATTTTTGGAACTTCCCCTCATTGTGGAAACGCTGCATACATAGCATAATATCTATTGAATTGTAAACTTGTTTTAAAAAGAGCAACTGCCGAGTTTCTTGCTATGTTTCTTCTCGGCAAGAAGGGCATTCCGAACCAGTGGTAGACTCATCGACGATTCAAAAGCTACTCTTGTAAAGACAAAAAAAATTTCTATTCTATTCTAATCCTAATTCCTTGCTCCTACTAATTCCTACTAATATTATAAACTAGCTGATGCCCGCGACTTCGTCTGCGTGGATTTAGTTCATAACATCCCGCGGGAAATCTTTGTCACCCTCCAGGCCCTCAACTATACCTATCCAATAAATCACGTCAATCCGTAGCTTTGTAGCAGGAAACATTTGATCGTCTTGCTCGCGGCATTGTTAATGATGATTCAAAGAGAAAACATATTACTGATGATATTATCAATTACGTTAAACTATAATTTTCATAATTGTTTTTACCATAATTTTTTACCATAATTAACCAAATACAAAATTACGTTTAGCTGTCATTTACGTTTTGTTCTTCCACTGTCATTTTCGTTTTTTTATTCCATGTCAGATGCATTTTTGTTATAACAGGTTTTATATTGACTTGACGGAAACGCGGTCGAACGGGATAAAAAGTATCCTATGTCCGTCTCCTGGTTCTAAGCTACCTCTCCACCAATTTTGAGCCAAATCGGTTCATCCGTTCTTGAGTTATAAATAGTGTAACTAACACCACTTTCTTTTATATATATAAGATGTGAAAGTTTGTGAGTATGGATGGATGTTTGTTACTCTTTAGCACCACAACGAATGAACCGATTTGGCTGAAATTTGGAATGGGGATAGCTCATACCCAGGATTAGCATCATAGGCGACATTTTATCCCAAACAGGTTTCTGCGGTACGACGTAAATTCCTTGACACATACACAAAACCACATGTACTAAGATATAAATACCTACTAAGATAGAATGGTAACTGACCACGAAAATAAAGAAATCCAATACCCCGTCTTATTACACTTCAAACAACTACTTTGTAGTTCGAAGTTCGATTGGACAGGGCTTATTTGCCCCATTGTCGCAGCATGTAGCGACACTTGTATCCCCCCTTCCCCCCACTTTTAGCTCGTACTTACTAGTTTGGTTTGCTTCCATTGTATTATTGGTGTTTCTTATTTGTTGGAAAACTGAACTGAACAATTTTCTTTGTTAGAGCTTGAGCAACGCCGCACTGTGCGTTGCAGAATCCTGATCTGCATCTGCAATATTGATCAAAATATTAATGTTCCTCAACGGTTTGATTAGTTTACAACAGCCCTATTGCCACATTGCCAGCTAAGCCGTAGAAATTAAAAAAAATAAAGCGTTTTGTATTACTTTACGTTACCGCGTAGACTTGATAGATAGGTTTTTTATTCCTTCGATGAAAAGATAATCCTTGACTGCGATCTCACATGATGGTAAGTAACGATGCAGTCATGATGGTAGCGGGCTAACTTGGAAGGGGGGTGTGACAGTGAAGATTTAAACCATACCTACCCCTAATCGGTTTCTACACGCCATCTCGTGCCGGAACGCTAAATCGCTTGGCGGCACGTCCTTGACGTTAGGGTGGTAACTAGCTACGGTCAAAGACGAGACAATTTAGAAAATATTAATTCTCAAATTGACCCCGCCGGGAATCGAACTCGAGACCTCCCAGTTATAAGACCACAGCGCTCACCACTGCGCCAGGAAGGTCGTCAAAGTGGAGGTTTAGTAATAACTGCCATAATAACCTATGTCTAATAGAAGCGGGTAAACCTAGAGGGGATATGCTCTTTTAGGTTAACCCGTTTGTATTAGGCTGCATCGTCAATTACCACCTGCCGTGGGATTGTCTAAAAATGATTGCAACTGTATAACAATCGCAATCACCTCTGATTGGCTGAATTTCTGGGTTTCTTGCTGCATCAATAAATTTTGACCAATCCCGAAAGAGTACCAGGATTGTATAACATAGCTATGATATCTTTGTACCTACATCACAATTTCAATTTAGAGTATCACCTATTAGAGGGGATATCTATAATCTAGGCTATAACCCAATTAGCTTATACCATATCGATTCAACATCGGACTATTAGTATTAACCAGTGTCCACTGCTATTATCAGTGCAAAATCTTCGCAACACTGCAATCGATCATTATCACGATAACCGATTTGGATTTATGCGTTGATATACAGGCTGCTATTTAGAATATGGTCAGTTAGATAAAAATTGTGAATATTACTGGTAGAGGGTGAGTGAACGAACTAGGTATATTAAGTAATTATTTTATACTGGGTTTTGCCCGCGGTGCGGCCGCGTGGACTTTTTAAAAATCCCACGGGAACCCTCTGTTTTTCTGGGATAAAAGGGAACTTATGTCACTCTTCCAAGTCTTTAACTAAAACCAAAAAAAATTGGTAGTCGGACTGCCGATAGAAGTGAAAAACTAGATAATTGCTAATATAAATTAAAAAAATAAATAAAAAAAATACATAAATAAAAAATAAATAAAAATAATTAAAAAAGCGCACTGTCACGTTTCTTGAGTGAGATTCGAACCTGCGACATCATACATTAAACGGTAAGGAAGGCGGCTACTTTTCAACTGCACCGTACAGCTTTGAGAACCTCTAAAATGTTGAACGCTTATCTACTGAAATCTTCAGGTGACGATGGTGACGGTGACGATTTCGCGAAATCCATTTTTTTGCTCACCCAAAGAAGTGCTCAACGTGCCTAAAGAAGTTTTCACTTCAAAAATCACATTACCTGCTGCTCCGTCGGTACATGAGTGTCGGTACACAGGTCGGGAATCGAGTGCTCCCAAACAAAGTAGTACGTTGACTGATTCCTTTTGCAATGGTAGAGTTTAAAATTCACCTAGAATTCTCCGAAGTTGGACTTAAAAGTGTGATCACCGACTGAAACGTGCGTAGTGTGTGTTTTGTATAGAGCTCCGTAATGGTAGTGCTTATTGGTTGCTTGCTTTTCTTCTGGGCGTGCGGTGTATAGCAGATAGTTTACATTGAACCATACATAACTATACAATACTCATAACTGTTTTCCTTGTACATTCCTTTTAAATGAAGTCGGTTGCTGTTGTTTGCGGATCGTGCTGTATTGTGCGAGAAACTCAAAACCTAGCCCGAAAATAAAACCTTCAAATAAGGGTGTAAACTGCACTTTGAATTATTGCAGTAGTGTTGAATCGCTACAATATTAATACCAGCCTTCTAAAAATGCATCCTCGCAGATTTCGCCGGCAGCAGCGGATTTCAACAGAAACAAAATGAAAATTCAAAATTGAAAACCCTAAGCCAAGGCTTGCTACGGATATGACGGTAGGAAGAGCTTGTCTGATATAAACATAGTGTGTAATATAACGTAGCGTAAACATAGTGTTACTCGCCTTAGCTTTTTCCTATTTAAAATGTAGATGAAAAGTGCTTTTAAACAACTCTTGTCGACTTAGATACCTGATGCAATAGTTAACTCTATAGAAACTACTTACTTACATTGCGTCGCTTCGTCGTCGTCTTATTGAAAGATAAATTATTGTAATTAAATTAGCTTTGATGGTAGTAACATCGCCGAAAAATGTGCCGAATTGAGAATCTAATTCTTTTTAGAGTCGGTAAAAATCGATTGATTAATTAATTTTTTAATTGGAAAATTTTGAGTAAAATATAGTACACAGTTCATTAATTTCTACCCAAGATCATCAATAAGATCTTCTCTCCAACGAGAAGGATTTAAGATATAGTCCACCACACTGCCCAATTGCTGTTGGGCAGATTTCACACACCTTCGCGAACTCATATTTAATTGCTTAAAATGTATATCTCCGAAAAGTCTGCCTGATTGCTTGCCTGGTTTCGAACCTTGCTATTAGCTATTTTTATAGTAGTACCTAGTGTCTTAAAATTTGAAAAATAGAATAGAATAATTATTTATTCAAATAAACATTTACAAAGTGCTTTGAAATACAAGGAAATAAAAAAATACAATCTGCCATAGACTGGCGCGCAATTTTTACAAGCTTTTATTTAGCTTGACCAGTTTATTTATTTGTTTGTTTGGGTCAAATCTTGCAAGATTAATTAGAACCACTTCCCCGGTTTCCGATTAAGCTGAAATTTTGCATGTATGTGTAAATCGGATGACAATGCAATATTATTGTGACATGGAGCTGACCTGACGATGGAGACTGAAGATGGCTATCGGAACTCTGTAATAAAACGATGTTACCCCATCGAGTTTGGGCTCGTTTGATTCGTCATGACAAGAACTCTGATCCTAGATGATATCTAGAGTCTAATGATGTAGCTACTAAAATCTTGTATAGTATAAAATAAATAATAATATAATATATAATAAATAATAAAATTTTTAATTTACACTTGTTAAGAGTCGATATTGTAATTTTGACATACTAATCATTTAAGTTGAATGACTGACTCAAAACTTATGATATCTAAGGACTATCTATTAAATAATTCATAGCCCCATAACGATTATCATCTGATGCCAATTAATACTTACAAAGGGAACTCAATATTGTTCCCTTCAAGGTATCTGAGATGAATATCGTTGAATAGATAAAAGATAAACTGTATCTATTAAACAGAGTAGAAGTGCTCATTAACAGTTGTGAAGAGCTAAGGCCTCTGAAAGTTATTCTTGGTGTCGAGTTTCAGCTGAAATTATCAGTCATCTTCCGCTGAAAGATCAAAGTTAAGATATCTAGTTGCTAAGTTATCAAGGTCTGTATCCTGACCGAATAAAGCCAGGTCAATCTTAACAACAACTACCCGCGACTTCGTCCGTGTAGATTTTGTTTTCTGAAAATCTCGCGGGACTCCCTGATTTTCCGGGATAAAAAGTACCCCATGTCACTCTCCAGGTCTTCAACTATACCCGTACAAAAAAATTAAGTGGCACTCGGGGACTGCCGCGGTAAAGCTATTGCATAGCATTTTTTATCAACTTATGCAATTATAATATTCATGCAATATTTTTTTTGCATAATAAAAATTATGCAAAAAAAAAATTAAAAAACAAACAAACAAGAAAAGCGCACTGTCACTACTTCGCGAGTGAGATTCGAACCTACAACATCATACACTATACGGTAAAGAAAGCGGCCGCTCGCCCACTGCGCCAAAGAGAGCTACTTGTGAAGCTCTAAAATGTTGAACGCTTGCTGAACGACGGTGTTAGGCTTATTTTCGTTACGGAATTTCTTGATTCGGTCGCCGCGCTCAAACTGTTTGTCCTAGTTCAAAGCCCGCGATAAAAGCTATGCAATAGATTAAAAACAAGTCGATCCGTAGCCAAGCCGGCGGGCCTCGAAAGTACTCGTAAACGGAGGTACTCATGAAACTTTAACTTAATTGAACCTGTCATAATTCATTTTTACGAAGCATTATGAAAATTTTCTAAAATCCGCTAATTTCATTTGGGAGTTGTCAAAAGCAACGCTCCGCTGTGCTTGTTACGTGTTATATAACGAAAATTGATGGGAAATGGCTGCCGCCGAGTAATTATATTATTAAAGTACGTAGCTTACTTACCTTGTGATTTTTATGTAAAAAAAGGTAGATATTTAAGTATATTACTATAATGAAATTTTCTTTTATGGATTATCCTAAGAGCTTTGAAAGTTTTAGGTATATAAGTAGTCATATAACCCCCACGGTTAATATGTCAGGCGAAGGCTTGTAACATCTAAATTCAGTCTTTCCATTGAGCTTGATAAAGATCAATAAATCACGGTCTAACGCTGAACTGATTTTGACGCAATTCTTCACGGTGACTTACTTTTTACTTTTTTTTCAGATAAATCAAAGAGACCATCAGCTTTCTATTAAGGTCGTTGTCTATTGTAGGTATAGTTTACTTGTTAGTCTATTGTCACCTATGTAGGAACGTTTTGGTAAAACTATGATTTCCATTTCATTCTATATAGTAAATTGAAAGTATTTGTATTGATATTTTTGAAAATGAGGGAATTGGGAGTGCGCCTGTGTTGGCGCACACATTTGTGCACCATAACATCTCCTCCGATGAGATTGACCGTCGTGACCGAAATTAGATCACAACCTTATCATTATTACTCCAGTATAAGTAACCGACCCGGCCGGATAAGCCGGCTAGGCAAAACCGGGTATAGCCTGCCAGTATTTTAAATAAAAATATCTTTAATATTTATTCATTTTCTTCGCATTTTCAAGTTATAGTTCGTCTTTGAAAAGTCTATTAGAAAGTACATTTAGAGCTTGCTCAAAAGGAAATCGACATGAAATATCTGGAAATATAATATTTATTCGTCGAACTCCTACGATACCTGCTCGCTATTCAAATTTTATTGGGCTTGAATATTTCGATTTAATTGAACGTGAAATACGAGACGATGCCAGCTGAGTCTAGAACTGGATATAATAGCGAAAATATACATTATTGTTGTACATTTATGTACACAATTTGATAGACCATCGAGCTACACATCCAAGAGACAATATGACGACCAACCTGGCGCAGTTGTAAACTCTGTGGTTTTATAAGTGTCATATCCTGGGTATGATTCGTGGCAAGGGCAATTCGGGAATTTATAATTTCTAAATTATTTCTCGTCTGGTTAGGTGGAAGGCTTCAGCCGTAGCAAGGTACCAGCCTATCTGCAAATGTGTGTCTTGATTTAGCATTTCATTAAGATGCCGCGTAGAAACCAATTAGGCGGTATGTGTTTAATTAAAGTGGCATATACGTACCTAGTGGGGTTAAGTACTTCCAAGTTGACTCTTGGAAGGACTAAATGCCACTTCAATCTTATAACCGCATCGTAACTTAAAATTACGTCAGATCGTAGTCAAAGGCGTTATAAACTTATGCTAAAGGAGAATGGGCGGTTTCGTCCCCAGTGGTGTATCAAGTTGTGATATATGTCATTTGAAAGGTCATGATAATAGCTTCATTTTATTGTATGACACCAACTATGAGACTCGTGCAGGGAAAGAACTATGTTATTTTTTAATTTTTTATTATCTTCTTCTTTATCAACCGATAGACGTCCACTGCTGGACAAAGGTCTCTTGCATGGACTTTCACAGGCCTCGGTCTAGCGCCGCCTGAATCCAGCGGCTCTCTACGACTAATTGATGGGATTTTGCCCACACTGCACTACCCGGTGCGGGGTCGTCACTCCAGCACCTTGGGACCCCAACGACCATCAGCTCTTCGAACTATGTGCTCCGCCCATTTGCACTTCAGTTTCACGACTCGCTGTGCTATGTCGGTGACTTTGGTTCTCCTATGGATCTCCTCATTTCTGATTTAATCTAGCGAGGATACTCCGATCATAGCTCTCTCCATCGCCCGCTGAGTGACCCTGAGCATTCTTATGAAGGCCACAGTTAGGCGACCATATCTCTGATCCGTAAGTCATCACTGGCAACACGTACTGTTCGAAGACTTTAGTCTTCAGGCACTGAGGGATTTTGAACTAGAAGACATCTCGGAGCTTCCCCAACGCTGCCCAGCCGAGTTGGATTCGGCGGTTGATCCTTTTTTTCGAAATTGCACCTACCTAGCTGGACTGTGTGTCCCAGGTATATATACACTCGTCCATAATTTCGATTGCAAAATTCTCAACGAATACTGGGTGGAGTGGAGCATGAGCATTGGACATGATTTTCGTCTTGCTCATGTTCATTTTCAGGCCCACCTGTTGAAAAACCCTGCCTAGATCGTTGAGCATTGTATTGAGGTTTCTCTGAGTCTCTGCTATGACTACTATGTCATCGGCAAATCGCAGGTGAGTGATGTAGTCGCCGTTTATGTTGATGTCAAGTCCGTTTCAATCCAGAATCTTAAAGACGTCCTCCAACGCAGCGGTAAAGAGCTTCGGGGAGATCACCTCTCTGTCGCACTTCACGCTGTAAGTGGATTGGCCTCGTAGTCTGGTCCTGTATACGTACTGACATAGTTGCGTTTTCATACAAGCACTTCAACACTTGGACATACCGGCAGTCAATCCGGCATCTCTGCAGCGACCTCAATACAGCCCAAGTTTCCACCAAATCGAAGGCTTTCTCATAGTCCACAAACGCTAAGCAAAGTGGCCGGTTATGCTCTTCCGTCTTTTATATAAAATCTACCGCAGCGTATGAATGTGATCTATTATGCCAAAGCCTTTTCGGAATCTGGCTTGTTCGGGAGACTGGAAGTCTTCAAACCTACGAGCAAGGCGATTCGTAATGACTCTCAAGAACAACTTATAAACCTGACTCAGCAACGAGATGGGTCTATAATTCTTCAACAAGGTATTATCACTTTTTTTAAGAACCGTTATGCCCTCGTGAATGACGGAATTGAACAATCGCTTAAAATCTTGTACTGGTTTTCTACCCGCTTTCAGGAGTTCCGCAGTGATTCCTTGAGCTGCTTGAGAACCATACTAATCTCGTATAGGCTGACGTCCGGGATATCTTCGGTATTGTGTCGGGTCAGTTTAGCTCTGGGATCTTTGGCCAAATCTTCGACAGGTTTTTGTGTCATAGTATATAACTGTTCATAGAACCTCTCAACCTCTCCCAAGATCTCAGGTCGAGAAGAGACGAGACGACTGTCCGATAAACTGATCTCTCGCGAACACTTAGCGTCTGTTTCGCTCGATGGTATCTTTAATACACTTGGTATTAAAGACACGAAGGTCACGACTTTGTACCGTAGAGATCTGCCTTTTAATCCTCTGGTAAGCAGCCGCGTCTGCCGATGACTGCAGTCTTATCTCTTGTCTCTCCTCCATGAGCTTGAGAATATGCTCAGAGAACTTTTCGGTTCGATGGGTCTTAAAGAATTAAGACCCAGATTATGGACAGTTTCCATAACCCTGTTGTTTAGATCGGCCCCAGAAACGCAGTCTGCTAGGCAATCGAATTGGTTCTGCAGTTCGAGTTGGAAGGTTTCGGGGTTTTGGATATGAGCATGAGAAGGTCAGAGAGCTGACTTCCCTTTCCAGCTTTATATTAAAATTCAACGTGCCTCTTACCATCCGGTGATCGCTCCCGGTTTTCACCCTATTGATCACAGGGACATCATCATACTAACATTCTAAATACGAAAGTGTGTTTGTTCTTCAATCACGCCGCAACAGAGCTACGTATCGACGTGATTTTTTGCATGGGTATAGTTGAGGACCTGGAGAGTGACATAGGCTACTTTTTATCCCGGAAAATCAGAGTTCCCGCGAGATTTAAAAAACTAAATCCACGCGGACGAAGTCACGGGCATCAGCTAGCTGAATTTATGCCGCTTGGTCGAGATAAGGAATGAAAAAACCGTATAATCTAAAAAACACTTTCACGGGCTTAAAAAAATTAAATGATTTCTAGTTCTTTTCCTGCACGTGTCTCATACTTGGTGTCATATAATAAAATGAAGCTATTATCATGACCTTTAAAATGACATATATCACAACTTGATACAGTCTGGGGACGCAACTCATACAAAGGTGCCCATTCTCCTTTTTATTCAACACACATGGACGAAATATATATTTATGTATATCTTCGCTATATGTGTTACACATAGAAAACAAAACAAAATAATCCACAGCCACTCGGATGACAATTCTATTTATATCTTCTACTCAGTGGTCCGGTACTTTGACAGAGGGGAATGTTGCCTATAGCGCCTCTGTAGGGAGTAGCTTTTTGACGATGGAGTAAGCAATTTGATATTTGAATAAATTATTATCGACCTGCTGATGTGAATTCCCGAATCCGTTTAACGAACGGTATTTTCAGAATTATGATGAAATTTTCTAAGCACTGCACTCTTGGATTATCCAAAACTTTGTTACTCTAAAGTAAAACTTATTTCAACACTTCGCGGGCTCTGTGACCCAAAGAGGAAGCCTCCGACACCAGTAACTTCCAGTCATGCCTTTCCTCAGTCGCTTCATGTTAATCTGGGACCTGAAGGTGTTTACTACATTTGTCGCTTCTTCCAGCCAGTGATACTGGGTCGTCCAATAGTACATTTTCCTATGTAAGGCCTATTACGCACTTTGAATACGACCCAAGAACGGTCAAAGGTTTGACCTTATAACGAACTAGCTGATGCTCGCGACTTCGTCCGCGTGCATTTAGTTTTTAAAATCCCTCGGGAACTCTTGGATTTTCCAGGATACAAAGTAGCCTATGTCACTCTCCAGGTCTTCAACTATACCCATGCGAAAAATCACGTCGATCCGTAGCCCTGTTGCAGCGTGATTGAAGGACAAACCAACAAACAAACACACTTTCGCATTTATAATGTTATATATAAAGGATACCTCCCTTGCACATGGTTCAGCGCTGTGGTCTGGTCTGCCCCTCTAGCCAAGTTACACTTAGTTAGCGCCATCTAGTCTAGCCCTAGCCAAAACTTCAAGTGATAACGATCGTAGAAAAAGAGTAGATACAATGAAGTGTAGCTTGGCTTGGCTTGGTCCGTCAAACCGTCAAAGCAGCTCCCAAGTGATTTAGCCTTTCCGGCGTGATTACGTGTAGAAACCGATTGCGGGTTTTTACAAAACTGCAATAACTCCTGGCCCGTAGCCGTAGCCCGCTACCGTCTTAGTCTGCATCGTCACTTACCATCTGGTGAGATCGCAGTCATAGGCTATCTTTGTAAAGGGTCAGGATTCCAATGTTATGCACTGTACCGAGCTTCTCAAATAAAGATTTCTTATTTCTATTTCTCAAGAATTTAAAAAAGATCTCTTAAAACTTGAGGGTTACCTAGGAAACTTATGTGTGACTGGAAATCGAGTACTGTTGGGTGTTTCGTGCCCTAAGTGTGCCTGTTGTAAACCCGTGCAATTTTATTCACTTCCTGCTCCGTAACTAAGCCGACATTATGCACATTATCTTTGCGATAAACTACGAATGTAGGGCACAAACTCGGTTCTACCTGAACCGGTCGAGCTTGTTATAGGCCCTTAGCACATCGCTGTCGTGCAACCGTAGCGGCGAAATGGCGATCGATATCGATATAGCAGTATAGTAATAATAATAAAATAATATTTTATTTCAGACTTACGTCCATGTTTATAACTATGTTAGTACAGTTTGTTTTAACTACAATTACTTATTATATGTTAGTCCTTATAATCTACCTTAACCTATTCATGACCACCAGCGTACGGTGCTATGGTCTAGTGCCGATGTGCACACCATTCCAGCTCCTCCAGAGAGGGCTTAGCGGCCAACGTGCTGATGAGGGTGTTAGTGCTGCTCACAAGCCTGCTCATCATAGACGCGGCACGCACATAGTAAAGACCAGTCGGCTACGGAATTGTTTAAATATGATTGCTGAAGTATGACGATCATAATTCTTGTCTGTCTGCTCATCTTAACATGTACCTATTGAATTGTAAGTAGGTACCATTCCGAACCAGCAGTGGTAATGAATTTGACGATACGAAAGCACTTGTAAAAGTTTATTTAAATTAAAAATATTTCCATTCTATTCTATTCTAATCGGCGTAGCTTCAGCTATCCAAGATATATATAATCAGCTATACAAGATAGATAAGCTACATTTTGAAACATTTTTGTTTTGAAACGAGTGCTGAGTTTATTGCCGGCTCTTCTCAGCAGAATCAACTTTCCGAACCGGTGGTAGATTCTTGACTCTTACGACATAAAAGCCACAGGTTGGCCTACGTGAAATAAATGGTTTTGAATTTTAATTTGAAACACCTCTGATTGGCCGACAGTTTCTCGCTGTTGGCTAAAATGCGTTTTTGCAGCAAAAGGCCTAAAATTCCGGCATTCACGACAATTGCGATTGTAGAAATGATTGATGTAGCTTTTCCGCAATCAACAAGCAGCTTCTGTGGTTTCCCTCTGTTTAAGATCAGCGAAACAATAGCGAAACTGGCTGTTCTAACGCAGACTATTATGACTCTATCACTTTCATTCCGCGGCTGACATGTACTACCGCCTCAATGTTGACTTATAGGCGCCTTATCAGTGCGTTTCATCTATGTCTAGACGTGTACCTAGCTTGTTTTTGATTACCCACTTTGCTATCTTCATGAAAAGAAAATCATTGTTTGTAATTATAATCCGAGCCATAATAATAAATACATATTTGCTCTACCTACTCTATTGTATTGGTGCATCCACTCTGGCTGATGATGATGATGATGCTATAGCTATTCCCAATTCTCTAAAATCTCTAAGTGTCGCGACACACCTGCGGAACGTACGGCGCCGATACTTCCGCGGCGGAATTATCGGTCACAGTATTCGGTTGATATGGCACACCAAACGCGCCGAACTGTCGGTCGGTCGGAGCGCTGGCGTTTAGTTTGGAAAAAATATTCGTCGTCAGTGTGATCGTCAGTCGGTCTCGTCACTTTGTGGTGTGCGGTTGTCCCGTGTTGAATTGCCCAGAAAAATGGATTTTATTACAATATTGGCTATTATTGAGGGCTTAGAACGCGCGCCGAACTTTCGGTCGCGTAACGCGTCGCGTGATGTGTCGCATGCTATGCAAAATGCATTGGACGCGTTCTCGCGGAAAGAGTAGCTCGACGAAAGGTTCGGCGTTACGCCGAACGCGACGTAATTTCGGCTGATGTGTCTAGAGCTTTGTCTTGAGTAATTGAATTTACACTGCGAGCGTATTCAACCGAACTTTCGGGGCCGTATGGTCCGCAGATGTGTCACGACACTTAGAGATATCACGACTAAATGGGTAGACATGATTTTGAAAGATCACGAGTAGATAAATGGGTTGACACTTTGAAATATCACGAGTAAATGGGTAGAATTTTTTTTAAGATATATCATGAGTAGACAAAATTTTGAGATATCACTAGTAAATGTGTAGATCAAAGTATCTCGTGCTGGCATGCTGGGCCCTACAGGTATCTTGGGCAGCTTTCTCCGAAACATAAAATCAGATAAAACGATTGCGCACTGTCGACACCTGTCAGCCTTGACTTACAAGCTTTATGATTATGACCATCCGGTTCTTGTAATCATGATTTTTATGATACTGTAGTTGTACACATTTATGTGTTGGTAATCAAGGAAAGGCAACATGCAACTGTATCGTTCGCTTTTATTAATTAACACAAACTAATGGTCCGGGAGCCAGTGACAGATTTTCATGACCAAGTCCCTCCCAATCAAGACTTCGTGAAATGCATTAGGGATTTATCGACCGAGCGAAGCGAAGGTCTTTGAGTTAACTAGGGCGATTTGCACTTGTCCGTCCGTCCGTCCGTCCGTCCGTCCGTCTGTCAGAGCCTTATAACTTTTGAATTACTGAACGTAATTACTTCAAATTTAGATATAATATGTAAACCGATGGCCTCCAGCCGAAAATGGCTTAAAAAGTTATAAAAATCTTTATTTCAGGGGGGCTCTCATAGAAGCGAATGCGAAGTAAAAAAAAAAATATCGCGTTACATAAAATTGTTACGTATCATTTTAAAGATAATTTTGAACTGAGTACAAAAATCATTTTTTTTTAATTTTTCCCTTAAAATTGACGAAATGGGGGGCTTTCAAAGTGGCGATTTTATACGCTCGCTTGAAGACGCTCTCTAGAAAAATCCGCTATGGATTTTCAAACTGATTTTATGTTTTTAGGTCACTTATATCCTGTACTTGAACAACAAATACTAAAATTATATGAATATTATAAAGAAACGAGATTATTTAATTTTTAATGGGCGTCAGTAATTCATATAGCATCAACATAGCTTCACAATAATGCTAATAGATGGCGCAGTCAGTAACTATTCCCATGGAACTACGAGTTAAATTCAATGTTTGATAAATAATTCAATGTTTTCACTAACGTTCCCTAACCTTTACGGGCTACCTATAAGTTAGGTGATTGATGTTTTCTGTCAACTTATTTATCACGATCCTGTACGGGACACCTAAAAGGATATTGGGACGGATGTTAGGACTTAGGATTGTATTTAGGAGCTACCTACGTTAAGAGACTCCTACTTAGGGGATGATTTAGGTATGTTTGGTGAAAACGGGCATAATAATAATGTCAGTTTTGGTTATCATGTATCGATTGAATGAATAATCATGGGATACCGTTACCGCGAGGTCTCAGTTCGGGGCGAACCACTAGTATTATGAATATTCGCGACCTTCAGCTGCGACTCCGTGGGTGGGGCGGGCAGTGGCAGCCTCCAACGCATGGAGAAAAAAAAAAGTTTTTTAGTCATTTCCTAGCATCTATCACCTACTGAATCTTATCAGCTGACGACTTTTCCCTTGACTTACAGCTAGCTGATTTTTTTCATTATTTACTAATGCATGTTAACAATCCTCTTATAAAGTTTCATCCAGGAGGAAATCACTTTTCTTAAGTTATTCTCTTTCTTTTTACAGATTGAGGCTATACATAAGCCTTCTTTCACGTAAAAACTACCGCACAGAGATCTACAAAATTTTATACCGTGGTAGCTTATTACTCGGGTCAACATCTAGGCTACTTTTTATCCCGGAAAATCAAGGAGTTCCCGAGGGACTTTAAAAACTAAATCCACGCGGACAAAGTCGCGGACATCAGCTAGTGTTTCTATAAGACGTTATCACGGAAAACTACCGTCCGTAAACCGAGTTTACAGTTTTTTTCAATTTATTTCTAACAAAAATCTGCATGTGCACTATCTATACATATAATAAAACTGTAACTGGAAGATTTCTGTACATTTAATATATTTTGAAAATTTTAATTGGGGGATGCTTTACTATCGATACTGAGCCCAAAACAGATTTTTATTTAATTTTTGTCTGTTTGTTTGTCCTCCTTTCACGTAAAAACTACCGCACAGATTTCTACAAAATTTTATACCGTGGTAGCTTATTACTCGTGTCAACATCTAGGCTACTTTTTATCCCGGAAAATCAAGGAGTTCCCGAGGGACTTTAAAAACTAAATCCACGCGGACAAAGTCGCGGGCATCAGCTAGTACACAATAAAGGGCCTTTGTACGTAGTCATGGGTAAAACTTAACTTACTTACCAAGTGGACCTTTAGCATTCTATGCTCTGCTATAGCATAGCATCTGGAGAAGGTAATTTTAATCCACAATCTAGCTGCAATATAGAAAGGGCTTATGTATAGCCTCAATCTTTAAAAAGAAAGAGAATAACTTAAGAAAAGTTATTTTCTCCTGTATGAAAATTTATAAGAGGATTGAAATTTATAAGAGGATTGTTAACATGCATTAGTAAATAATGAAAAAAATCAGCTAGCTCTAAGTCAAGGGAAAAGTCGTCAGCTGATAAGATTCAGTAGGTGATAGATGCTGCTACGTCACACCTTTCAAAGTACCAGCTGACAAACTTTCCACCGCGATACAGCAAGCTGAAATTAATTTTCATTCATAGTAGCATATAAACGATCACCAAGTAAATTTTTAGTTGAGAGGAAATCATTGAATATATAATTTTTTTTTCATGTTCAAGCAGCCAGCTGACGTATAATCCACCATATTGTTATGGTCAGCTGACTTTATTTTTCCTTCAAAATATTAGGTAAACTATAATCTGACAAATTTTCAAATGGGAGGAAATGACTAAAAAACTTTTTTTTTCCTCCATGCTTATGTATAGCCTCAATCTGTAAAAAGAAAGAGAATAACTTAAGAAAGGTGATTTCCTCCTGGATGAAAATTTATAAGAGGATTGTTAACATGCATTAGTAAATAATGAAAAAAATCAGCTAGCTGTAAGTCAAGGGAAAAGTCGTCAGCTGATAAGATTCAGTAGGTGATAGATGCTGCTACGTCACACCTTTCAAGGTACCAGCTGACAAACTTTCCACCGTGATACAGCAAGCTGAAATTAATTTTCATTCATAGTAGCATATAAACGATCACCAGGTAAATTTTTAGTTGAGAGGAAATCATTGAAAATATAATTTTTTTTTTCATGTTCAAGCAGCCAGCTGAAGTATAATCCACCATGTTATGGTCAGCTGAATTTATTTTTCCTTCAAAATATTAGGTAAACTATAATCTGACAAATTTTCAAATGGGAGGAAATGACTAAAAAACTTTTTTTTTTCTCCATGCGTTGGAGGCTGCCACTGCCCGCCCCACCCACGGAGTCGCAGCTGAAGGTCGCGAATATTCATAATATAAATCCCTAATGCGTTTCACGAAGTTTCGCTAGAGAGGAAATAATTGACCTAATTTGTACCTGGCTCCCGGTCCATAACATCAAAATCATGTTTGATTATATATAAATTAATATAAAAATATCATTAAAGTATTATCAGTGCGCAGAACGTTTTATATATGTCTGTATCCAAGTTAATATTGCACTGGCACAAATCTTCGGGCATTTAGTATACACGGTTCCCCTGACATTAGTGCATTCAATTTGCATTTAACTGCGCAAATGCTAAATTGAGAACTGCTCCGTTATAGACTGTGGGCTACAACTAAGATTGTCAGAATCTCAACACTCCTCTACATTCGAGGATAGTTTGGCGTACTTACTCGCTATGGGTCTGCTATATTATGTCTACTTTCAACACAGATGCTAACTGCATGCAACATCGTACTTTTGCTACAATCGTACATTTTTTTGTTCGTTGTCACTACTAGTAGGTACCATTAACAGTTCCATGATGGAACTATTGATGTTTTTTTTAATCACTAGTTCCATAGGAATCTGAAAATAAGGGAACTAATGTTGAATTTTTATGACTGGCGTATAGTACACTACACATTTTGTCTAAAGTATCTGTGATTTTTTCATTGAAAATATTAGAATGTGCGAGAGAGGGATGCGAAATGTGATACCGGCTAATTGGAACTCTAGGGCGGGCATACAATACATCCTCTGCTTCTATCCAAGATTTATGACACAAATCAGAAATGATTTTAACTTTGTGCCTGGTGCTAGTTCGTTATAACTTGTTTAGAGTAGACTAGATACAAGTACCATCCAGCAGACAAGTACTCAATTTAGAATTTGCGCAGTTAAATGCAAATTGAACGCACTCATGTCTGGGAAACTGTTAATGCTAAATGCCGTCGATTTGTCCCAGCGCAGTGCTAGCTTGCTTCGTGTATCTAGATCGTTCCACGCACCGTTAAATATGCGGATTCAATTACCTATTCTTACTAGAACTACATTTAAATGGCAAAAAATTTATGCACAAACTTGTTTTGCAATAATCCGCCACTAGACAAACCGAAAAAACGTTTAAAAACTGAAAAAACTTGATACTGATTTTGTTTGTGAAAATGTAGCTAGAACAATGAATATAATAACAAATCGATCCCCACCTCGTTCATCAAAATCGGCCTAGTTTTGGCGCCACGGTCAAAAGTATTTGAGATTTTTACAATCATTGGAAATATTAGAATGTGCGAGCGAGATAGATGCGAAATGTAATAGAAATAAGCTATTCCATCATTATTTTATTCACGGAATAGGTACCTAAAGAAGACTTCTCTATGAGTCTATTATCTTATCCGTAATTTTATTTGACTATGGAATCTAGACCTTTCGAACACCTCTATACCCCAATACATTTGTTCTGTTTTCCCTATTTCTTATTCTTCTTCTTTGATATCTTTGTTTGTTCATTATCACATAAGTTATCACTTAAGCTTCGCAATCCGAGTGAATAAGTGTACTAATTTAAATTTATTTTTGTTTCAGGTAACGACTTGTCAGATTCTGACTGAGGATCTTCAAGTTCAAATTTGTTCTTCAAATTTTAAAGATTATCTTCAAATTAGTTCGACAGTGCTAGTTCGACTGGTAAAAAAAACATATTTTCCTTCATTTTATAAAATCGGTTAACGGTATTTATATGTAGATTCTTGACACCTGACCCAATAAAGCATATTATAAAATTAATAATTTAGTTTCGATCACTAAAATACTAAAGATTTGTTTTTAAAATGAATCCGAGATAAAAATACGCATGCAGGTGTGAGCCCACTGAGTCATTCCACCACTTATTTATACCTACGAGTGTCTAAATACTCTACCAAGAAAACGTACAGTACCATCACATTTATAAGTTCAAAACGATATACGTGTACGCACTTACGCAGATGTGTTTGATTTTGGAGATGTGGGATCGATTCCCGCCGTATCTCGAAAAATTCTAAGAGATTTCTTGATAAGAATAGAATAATTTTTAGGGTTCCGTACCCAAAGGGTACCAACGGGACCCTATTACTAAGCCTACGCTGTCCGTCCGTCCGTCCGTCCGTCCGTCCGTCCGTCCGTCCGTCTGTCAGCGGGCTGTATCTCGTAAACCGTAATAGATAGACAGATGAAATTTTCACATATTATGTATTTCTATTGCCGCTATAACAACAAATAATAAAAATTAAATTAAATTAAAAAAATTAAATTAAAATGGGTAGGTGGGTAGATGGAAATCTTTTAATTTAATTTTTTTTAACGGAACCCTAAAAGAGCGAGGCCCGACTCGCACTTGGCCGATTTTTTAATCAAATATACTTCTACAGAGTGCTTTCGAATGTGCTAACTATGAAAATATTTTATATATTGGGGTAAATTAACCAAAATAGGTATTATGTTTAATTTTAAGGATTATGATTGCAAAGCTGTGCTGACGACATCAAAGGATCGCATCGCAGCGAAAAATAAAATCAAGTGCTGTTTAGTCAGGGCTAAAACTTAAAAACTGCTTGACCGTTTTGAGTAATGAGGAGTGGTTTAAAAAAATTAGGGAAAACCCAAAAGACAGCTGAAATAAATGAAAAAAAAAATTGGTAGGTAATTCTGGACCTATAGGAATCACCACTTTCAGATTATTTTATTTATTTATTCATTTATTTGCTCTCATATTTGTTTGTTACACTATTGGGTAAACATCAAGCATGAGACCCAGTCAGGTTATTGCAAATGTTACATTGATATTAATAGCGAGACTGTTAAATTAAGTAAAGTTATTATACCTAATAAAAAATACAAATAAATAAACTTTTAATAGATTACTTTTAATAGGAGCAAAGCCGCGGGTAAAAGCTAGACTTAAATATCTTTCAGATTCAACTAAGTACAGCGTATATAATACCGTAAATTAAGTTTCCGTACCTCGTTAATCCTAACATATTCTCCCAGCTCAACGCCATGCTAATCCCGCTACTTTACCCCGCCATTATGGTAATACTAACATGGGTAAAATTAACTTTTACACTCGTTTTAATGAAAGTTTCGGCGCGGAACCGAGCTTGCCACTACGTTATACAGCGCTCGTATAAAAAGGTTATCAAAATTGGTTTAGTAAAATCGATTCTAAAAGTGTTGTCAAAAAACTGTGAGCAGGTATACCTAAATGATATTTAGGTAGATTATAATAAAAATAAAGAATTAAAATAGTTTTAATAAAGTAGCTGAAGCCTGCGACTTCGTGAGACTTCGTTCAAGAGAAAACCACAGTTTTGTAACAAGCTATTTCTATGTCCAATTTCCTTATGATTGAAAGATACCTATTTGCTTAACCAGCCCCATCAACGTATTATGCTCACGTATGCAACTATGTCACACGACGCCACTCCACTTGGAGTGGGGTCTAACTAACAAATTCATGGGTCTAAATTAATTATTTCATTGCTCATGAAATAATTAGACCCATGAATGAGTCCCATTAACGGTTCACTACAGCGCTGCCCCTGTAGCCAAGTTACACTTCGTTGTATCGTTTCTCTTTCTACGATCGTTTTCACTTTTTGGTTAAGCCTAGACTAGACGGCGCTGCAACTGATCAGACAGAAGTGTATTGATAATATTTCGCGACATTTTGTATTATAAATGTTTTAAATGCTAAAAAAACAATACAAAATGCCGCGAAATATTATCAATACACAATATTCTGTCTTTGATCAGCTGCAGCGCCATCTAGTCTAGCCCTAGCCAAAACTTCAAGTGACAACGATCGTAGAACGAGAAACGATACAACGCAGTGTAACTTGGCTACAGGGGCAGGTCTCTTCTCAGAGTAGAGTTAATAGGCCACCACGCTGGCTCAATGCAAATTGGCAGGTTTTTGCACACCATTGGGAATATTATTGAGATGTCTCAGGTTTGCTGGTTTCCTCGCGATTTTTTCCTTCACCATTGAAGTATGTGATATTTAATTCCGGAAAGTCAGAGTTCAAGGATCAAACCCGCGATCCGCCGAATATTATAAAAATTCAAAATTATTTATTTCACGTAGGCCAACCTGTGGCTCTTATGACACGTCATGACTCTTGTGGGCAGCTGATTGCCAAGCCGATTTAACCTACGCAACTTTGTTAGAATAAAAAATAACATTTCCACAATGAGGTGAAGTTCAAAAAAAAAAAACTACAATTCATTTCATGTTAAGACGAGCAGACACAAAGTAGCCCCATTCCCATTCCCATCTATAAAATTGCTCATCTTTCGTCACCTTAATCTAGTAATGCGGTTCTAATAACTTCCACTCAGAAGTGGGATTTAATTATAACTTGAAGCAAATGCACTTAAAAAGTTAGCTCTATCAAAAATTTGTAAGCAAGAACTCTAACTTTGCACTCGCGTTTTGCATTTATATTACTTGCAGGTAGTTTAGATTTTGAGGTGAATTTAGTTTTACTTACTTTAATTATTATAGTGTTTTAACATTTTGATAAGACTAATGAAATAGACATCAGTGTATAAAGGGTTTTTATTATATTAATTCTTCAGCGGTCATAGCCTTGTGTTTAAGACTGAGGTTCTCTTCGGCGTACCGGGTTCCGTTCCCAGAAAATCATCTCTGAATTCGGGAGTTCTGTGCGTTTTATACGATTAAATAATCACTTGTTTTTACTGTAAAAGATCACGAGGAAACCTGCAATCTGCATGCCTCAGAGTACTCTTTAATGTTCTCAAAGGTGTGTGAAGTCTGCCAATCCGAACTTGGTCAGCGAGTTGGACTATGGCCTAAACCATTCTCACTCAAAAGGAGACCTCTACGCCCAGAAATGGGCCGGCGATTTTTTGAGATAAATGTCAATTTTAATAAGTATAATCTATACCTATATATAAAAATAGACTTGTCTAATATATAAAATTCTCATGTCGCGGTGTTTGTTACCAAACTCCTCCGAAACGGCTGGACCGATTTTTATTGAAATTTTGTGTGCAATGGTAGACCTGTCTGAGAATCGGCCAACATCAATTTTTCATACCCCTAAATGATAAGGGTGACTCTCTGGGTCAGCTAGTAATAATACTTAATCGTTTAAGAGGCGCTTATAAAGGGAAATCGACAGTTAGGTTAGCTCTAGGTATACTATAATAGTTTGAATTTAACTGAATATAACGTAGCATAAAGAAAACTATACCAAAGCCTTCAAATTCCCAAGTAACGCAACATCGCCTGCGTAGCGCAATATGTATTCCTCGTTGTAATGATTTTCGCCGTCAATCGCGCGCGTAATTGCCGGGATAACTTTATAATTACGCCCCATTCCGTACTCGTACCCGGCGGAGCTAGGCTTTACGTTGCGTTATTTTGCTTAAATTTAAAGCCCTTTTAAGCTCTTATATTCTTACCGAAGTCTATGGAAAATAACTACATTTTCAGACATCCCATTTAACATGTTACTGTACGAGGCACTCAAATGTTTTTATCCTTGCTAATACTATAAACGCGAATGTGTATGTAACTTATTGGTTTGTCCTTCAATCACGCAGAGTCGGTGCAACGGATCGATGTTATTGTTTGCATGGATATAGTTGAGCACTTGATAAGTGACGTAGGTTAGCTCGAAAAAACTTAGGGAACATACTCGCGGGATATTTAAAAACCACCAGGACAAAAGCTAGTACCTACCTATTTATATAATTGGGTATTTGACTATATTAAAAATATCGTTTCATTTGGTGTCATCCTAAAAGATTATTATCTAAAAACATTATTACATACAACAAAACTAAAAAATAAAGTTTTATTTAATTAGAAAACATTAAACAAAATTGCTATAATTCTGGCCATGGTCACGTGATCGAAAACGTTCCGTGATCTCGAATGACGTCACAGTCCACACCACCTATGGGATGTGGAATTGGCATTGTTTGAAATGTGAACTGTGACGTCATGAGAGCAAATGGAACGTTTCGGCGGCAATTTATTTTTTTGAATTTATTTCTCGATTTTTATGAAAAATACTGAAAATGATGCCGAAATATACGTTTTGTTAGCTTCAGCATAGCATTATTAACAATTTAAGATGATTTTCTAAAAGTAGTCAAATACCCTATTCAACAAGCAAATATAATATGTTTAGAAATAGCGCTGAAACAGCGCATTGCATCGTTGAGGTGTCGTTGACTGCAACCGCCACCTATGAAATTGTTACGTTGCTAAATAATAACCGATATAAAATTACCATTCACGATCTAAAACGTATGATCTTCTTCTTCTTTATCTACCTTTAGTTGTACACTGCTGGACATGTCTCCTGCATGGACCTCCACAGGCTTCGGTCTTGCGCCGCCTGAATCCAGCGGCTCCCTGCGACTTTTTTGATGTCGTCGGTCCACCTAGTGGGGGTTCTGCCAACACTGCGCTTACCGGTGCGGGCTCGCCACTCCAGCACCTTGGGACCCCCAACGACCATCAGCTCTTTGAACTATGTGCCCCGCCCATTTCCACTTCAATTTCGCGACTCGCTGAGCTATGTCGGTGACTTTGGTTTTCCTGCGGATCTCTTCATTTCTGATTTGATCTCGCAGGGATACCCCAAGCATAGCTCTCTTCATCGCCCGCTGAGCGGTCCTGAGCCTACTTATGAGGCCCTCAGTTAGAGGCCGTCTCGGATCCATAAGTCATCATTGGCAACACGCACTGTTCGAAGACTTTAGTCTTCAGGCACTGAGGAAACGTATGATATTCTGCATTAAAAAATATTCATTATAGGGTAAAATACCCAATAGTCAGCCTTTTAGTGAGGAACTAAATTTAGTTTACTAATATTTTAAACATGAAAAACTATGCATAAAAACAAACACTCTTTTGTAAAAAGTTATTTATTAAATTTACTGAAAAAATTAAGAAAATATTGTACTTTTGTTAGAATTATAGAAAAAAAATAACAATAATCCTATTATGGCACTTTTTCCCAGTGCTCAGCCTCTTTTCTCCACAAGTCAGCCATGGCTTACCCTAAAGTCAGCCCCTCACTAACTTTGCATATATATGGCATAGAAATTTCTTTAATATATATATATTATATATATATAGCTGCTCGTGCTGATTCACTGACTCACTGACTGATTGATCACCTCTCCTGTAAAATTTTGTATGAAAATATTTTTTTCCTCCGATGGTTTCGTATAGAGGACAAAAGTTCATTCGGAGGAAAATTATGGAGAGAGCTGATGATTGAGGATTTTGGAGACGGATGAGGAGCACGGCCAGGGTATTGAAGATAGGTGGGGGGTGCTCGAACAAATGTCACTCGAAACCTCATCCAATTGGCAACGAGCTGAAAAAAAATCCAAAATGGCGGAAAAAAGATGGCGGCCATACAAATTTCGTCGGTGTCTATCTCGGAGAGTATAAAAGATGGAAGAATGGTTTCCTTGCAAAAGCTGATCAGGACCCAAAGGTCTACTTGACGAACAGAAAAAAAATTCAAGATGGCGGAATTTAGTTTTCAATACAAAATATATGGGGAATATTGAAGAGACTAGAAGCCGGGAATCATGCAAGACTTTGATACGGTTCCATTTCAAGATTTGTTTTTATTGAAGAATTTTCATTATGACAAATGGTGACATATGATGATCGAGGGTTTGGAAGGTGGGTGAGGAGTACGGCCTTGGTAATGAAGATAGGTGGGGGTGCTCGAACAAAAGTCACTCGAAACCTCATCCAATTGGCAGTGAGCTGAAAAAAAATCCAAAATGGCGGATTCAAGATGGCGGCCATACAAACTTCAACGGTGTCTATCTCGGAGACTATAAAAGATGGAAGAGTGGTTTTTAATAGAAAATGATTAAGACCTAAAAGTCTACTTGCCGAGTAGAAAAACCGCGGTCCGCTTGCGGGCCGCGCACCCACGCGCCCTACTAGTATATATATATAGCTGTTGGGGCTGATTCACTCACTGACTCACTCATTGATCACCTCTCCTGTAAAATTTTGTATGAAAAATTTTTTTTTCACCGATGGTTTCGTATAGAGGACAAAAATTCATTCGGAGGAAAAATATGGAGAGAGCTGATGATTGAGGATTTCGGAGACGGGTGAGGGGCACGGCCAGGGTATCGAAGATAGGTAGGGGGTGCTCGACCAAATGTCATTCGAAACCTCATCCAATTGGCAGTGAGATGAAAAAAAATCCAAAATGGCGGAAAAAAGATGGCGGCCATACAAACTTCGTCGGTGTCTATCTCGGAGAGGATTAAAGATGGGAAGAGTGGTTTCTTGGCAAAAGATGATCAGGACCTAAAGGTCTACTCAATGAACAGAAAAAAATTCAAGATGGCGGAATTTATTTTTCCCTATACAAAATCTAAGGCTAATATTGAAGAGACTAGAAGCTGAGAACTATGCAAGACTTTGATGCGGTTCCTTTTCAAAATTTGTTTTTATAGAAGAATTTTCATTGTGACAAATGATGAGAGAAGATGATTGAGGGTTTGGAAGATGGGTGAGGAGCACGGCCAGGTTCTTGAAGATAGGTGGGGGGTGCTCGAACAAAAGTTACTCGAAACCTCATCCAATTGGCAATGAGCTGAAAAAAAAATCCAAAATGGCGGATTCAAGATGGCGGCCATACAAACTTCGTCGGTGTCTATCTCGGACAGTGTAAAAGATAGAAGAGTGGTTTTTTTCATCTGAAAATGTAATTTAGGAGTAGAAAAACCGCGGTCCGCTTGCGGGCCGCGCACCCACGCGCCCTACTAGTTTTATATATATTTTCATACATATCCCCAGCGAATTCAGTGCATTTTAAATGGTACCATGCAGGGCAATTATCACATCCAATATTTTTCAGGTCGTTGATTTCGGTATCGCTAGTCATTTCCTCTTCACAATTATGACATCTTATTCTGTTTATAGTGCATGTCCTGTTGTTCTTTTTCTTTTTACTTTTGTTAGAATTCAACAGCATTTCCGCTTTCCTTTTTTGTATTTCTTCTTTCTTTTTTGTTTCTCTTCTTCTTTCTTTGCCTTAATTTCAAGTCTTACTTATTATTTCGTTCTTTTTCTTTTCCTTCACCTCTTCTTTTTGTCTTTCAAATTGTCTCCACTCGTTGGAAGAAATAGCTCCTATTCTATTGATTGATTTAATCTTATTTTTTGATCTAGTTACAGCAGGGAAGGTTAAATACTTATTTAAAATGGGCGACACATCTCCAGCTTTCACAATCACATCGATTTTTATTTTGCGTTTTATATTTTTTTGGTTACTGTCATGCAGTACAGATTCCATATTTTTTGTCTCGTCTTGTTCAGTGTTATTTTTGATTGGATCAAGGTTATAATCTGTCCTTATGCCTTTCTCATTATCCATTATATAATTATTATTTTCTGGGAGCAATGCGTCTCTTGTATTTTCCATGTCACAGTTAGTATGTATTTCTTGTCCAATATTATTTTCTTTATCAATTATACCATGATTAGTACTTATTCCTAGTTTAATGTCTTTCTTTTCTATATATTTTTCAGAAATTGATTTCGGTGTCTGATTAGTGGGCCATTCTTTAACGCAGTTGCCGTTTTGATTATTTGCAATAAATATTGGTGTTTGATCTTGGGTTTCACCATTTTGGTGAATCACTGCAATGTCGGTTATGATTTCGAATTCGTTCGAGAATACCTCTTCTTCTGTAAAGGTATTTAAATTATTTTCCAATGTGTAATCACCTATAATTGGCAAACTTATGTCAATAATTTCATTTGATCCTGATTCTATTTTCGATTGGTTTTTATCACTACCACAGGCAGAAATATTATCAATTTTGGAATCCATAGTTGTGTTTTTTGTTGAATTTAAACTTTCAGGTTCGTTCATATTAATTGCCGCACTCAAAACATTGATAACAGTTGTTGTGTCTACTCCAACACTTTCTAGCTCGTTACTTAGATGATTAATACACTTGATGGCGGTATTCAAATGCCTGTTCTTAATTTTGGTCCTACCTGGAGATTTTGAATTCCTGGTAGCGTTATGATGTTTCTCAAGATTATTCTGCACACATTTTGAGTAGTCCAAAGCGTTTGGATTGCATGGGTATAATCCACATTTGCGAAAACCATTGATGATTGTTCTAGACAAATTTTCTTTCTCTAAGACCTTTTTAAGTAATGGACAAAATGTTGCCTTGGTCAAAACACTATTGACATTTTCAGGTTGAGTTGCCCATTCGTACACGGTATTTTTCCATTCTACCTTGAAAGGTTTAAATACACTAACATCAGCAGGCTGAATCAAATGTGTTGCATTTGGTGGAAGTGCATAAAGGATAATACCGTTTTCGTGACAATATTCGCTGAGACGCATTGTTAAGTGGCTCTTGTGGCCATCAACAAAAATGAGAACAGGTTTTTTTATTTTTTCTTCTTTCACCCATTCGTTTAGACCTTTAACAATATAGTCGTAAAAAATTTCTGATTTCATCCAACCTGTTTCTGATTTTCCCAATAACCATCTATCAGGCATACTGTTAATAATATCTTTAGGTGGTCTTATGTACGGAAAAACTACACAAGGAGGTAAAATTTTCCCGGAAGCCGATATAAATATAAGGACAGTGACAGCTTCTTTTTCCTTGCCCTTTACAATTTGGTAGACATTTTTATATCCCCTTGGTGCAATGACTTTTCCAGTCTTGGGGCATATATAAAAACTAGTTTCATCACCGTTAAATATTCGGTCAGGGTCGGTCAAAATATCACTTGCATTTATGTCTTCTAAATGTTTCATAAGTTCAGTAAACCACTTCCGAATACCTTCTTCAGTTACAGCGGCTCTACCCTTAGATATATTTTCAGGAGTTCTCTCACTTAACTCGGGATTTCGTCTCAGGAATGATTGGTACCATTTCTTCCCTGGTCTATTATTTATAAATGGGTTTGGTCTTTTATCTTCAGATATAATATTATGGACGGTATTCAGGAGATCATCGCGTTTTAATGGGAAGCCACATTTCGCTAATGCTATACACCAGTCTTTCAATAAAGTTTCTTCAGTTTTGGTCAGCACTGAATCCGGTCCCATTTTACGGGGCAAATCTGGAACCCTTAAATGTAGTCGATCCTGTAACGTCCCTCGCGGAACCTTAAAAACTCGACTGGCTTCTCTAATTTTCATTCCTTTTCTAATCGCCGCCATGGCCTCTGTCAATTGTTCTTCTTTATATTGGTGGATTGGTCTCTTGGACATGATGGAAATCTAAAACAAGTTTTCAATCTATAATAACTGCGCATAAATTGAACTCTGATTAAAAAGACTTTAAGGTGCTTTTAGTGCAACAGGACTGACGGCTGGTTACTGGATTCGTAGACCCATTGGTCGGCCACTAACATGATATTACATTTTTTACGCGGCTGACTACTGGTAAAATACACTTTTCGTGTTAGAAGAGTTAAGCCCAAAGTAATGAGCAAATTGAGATTAATTCGCTACGTTAATTTTAGCTAAATCTAAGATATTTTCAAGAAAACTAGTAGTCAGCCACATATGGCTGAGCACTGGATCTGCAATCAAAATTCGAAACCCAGTAGTCGGCCACCTAAATTACAACATATTAAACAAATAAAATGCATGTAATAGTTGATTTTATAGCAAAATAAACATTTTATCGTAACACAATATAATCATCCACCGCAAATAACAACATATAAATACAAAAACTTACCGAAAACTTGGACGGGTTCCTGAAGAAAAAAAACAGTAACAATGGCGCGTCTCATCAGATCCGTGACGGCGGTGCAAATGGAACAGCATAGCTCGTCTACTTGTTAGAATATTGGTTTGTATGTGTGTGTTTGAATGAATCCTTGTCTCTGGATTGGCTAAATCAAGAGACAAGGATTCATTCAAACGATATTTTAGTGGTGTACATAAATTTCAATATTATTTGTAAAGAAATAAAGTCTGTAAAGGCTGAGTACTGGTGTACGGCTGACTATCGGGCATTTTACCCTACTCTACTTAAAATTACTTTATGGACATTACATTAAATTACAGGAAGGGCCTATAACACCAAAATAAACCAATGCAACGGTAAATTTGCAAACTTTAACTGAAGACGAATACGGAAGTTCTGACAGATTTATAATAATACCAAAAACTGTCAAAACTTGGCCATGGCGAAATAGGGCTTTAAACTATTTTTCATCCAATTAAATGCCTATTCTATATCCCTAAGAAAAGGTAGGTAGAAGGATAATTTCAAAGTTTTCCCACGGATTATCCGCTCGATTGGTCGTGAAAATGATTTCAAAGATAAACAGCTATTACACCGTACCTTCCAAGTCTGGGCAGTTTTATGTTAGGCAGATATTTAAAGCTGAGAATCTAAGCCTTAGATCATACTTATAGAATAATATTCAGTTTATTTTTATAGATTCATTTCTGCCCCGGCGGCCTTGATAATTTTATTGGCGTTTATTGAAAATTGCTTATTCCGACTCCCGCATAGGCATATTTTTTACTTCGCGAACGGAAATAGATCCGTGGGCTGCTTGTGGGCTGCGGTCCCCATATAGTGGCAGTTATTTACTTCCTATTTGTCACATCACATAGCCGATATAAATCTTCTATACTCTTTGAGTAATAAATCTATACTACATATAATAAAACAGAAACGAAACCAATTCTGTACATGAAATAGATTCAAAAAAGGGTTTTTGCTTCTAATTGTGTTCAAGATACAGATATCAAAACAGAAGCTAAATTTTTTTGTCTGTTTGTTTGTCCTTCTTTCACGTAAAAACTACCGCACAGATTTCTACAAAATTTTATACCGTGGTAGCTTATTACTCGGGTCAACATCTAGGCTACTTTTTATCCCGGAAAATCAAGGAGTTCCCAAGGGACTTTAAAAACTAAATCCACGCGGACAATCGCGGACATCAGCTAGTAGAAAATATTATTAAAGCCGGCTGAATATAGCCTATTTGATGAAGTGTAACTACAGTCTGCAACTAATGAAAAGTGACGGTGAAAAGTTTGACTAAAAACAATTCTTACTAAGGGCCGATTTCACCAACGTAAAGTAAGTCTTATCCGAGCGTAATTTTGATATTTTGGCAGATTTACAATACAAAATCTCAAAATATCAAACGTATTCTCGGAGAAGACTTAGTTTACGTTGGTGAAATCGGCCCCTGATAGTTTTAACTATAGGTATACATTGTATAATTTATTCTGTCCAAACTCCAAACACACTATTGGTACTAGTGGATGCCCGTGACTTCGTCTTTAAAATCCCGCGAGAACTCTTTTTCGGGATAAAAAGACTATGTCACTCTCCAGTTCCTCAAACTATACCCATGCAAAAAAATCACGTCGATCTGTAGCTTCGTTGCGGCGTGATTGAAGAACAAACCAACAACAACACACTTTCGGATTTATTGTATAATATTAGTATGATAATACCCAATACCAATGTTGTGGGGTATAGATAGCTTTATTTCCAGCTGGCAATGATTGCGAGCAAAAATTGCATGTAATAACATGCTACGGCAAACAAGTCGGTTCAAGTTAGCAGTTGGCACTTGGCAGGCTTCCATGTAAAAAGTGTTGATAACACTAATGTACGAGATCCCAAGCCAACTCGTTATCTGACGGCATCCAAATAAAACCCGCCAAGTGTGGGACGGACCTTCGCATAAAGGGTTTCATTTTTAGGGTTCCGTACCCAAAGGGTGCCAACGGGACCCTATTACTAAGCTTCTGTCTGTCTGTCAGGATTGGCAGACTTCACACACCTTTGAGAACATCAGGTTTCCTCACGATGTTTTCCTTTACCGTTATAGCAAGTGATATTGATTATAACACGTCAGAGATTCCTCAGATCCCCGAAAAGGACATTTGTAGCTCTAAACTATCTAATATGAATTACTAGCTGATGCCCGCGACTTCGTCCGCGTGGATTTAGTTTTTAAAATCCCTCGGGAACTCTTTGATTTTCCAGGATAAAAAGTCCTCAACTATACCCATGCAAAAAATCACGTCGATCCGTATCCTTGATTCGTATCCGTGATTAAAGGACAAACCAACAAACAAACACACTTTCGCATTTATAATATTAGTAAGGATGAATATGATCTATATCTTTGCCCTGGGCCCCATAGACGAATGATATTTACAACTGGGCCCTTACCATTCATATATCATCTTAGATTTAAATTGTTTTATTCGATAAACTTGTTGTCAGAACAACGATAACTAAGAACCCCTGATCTGCTTATAGTTCACGGACTGATCGCAGATGGACAAGAGATATGAGAGAAAAAAAAAAAGAACAACGATAATTTCACCGTGGGAATTGGATACCTTGAGGCTTGAACGTTTCAGGCTTCTCCACCCGTGTATAGAAGTGTAATCGTTTTCCTTTTGTGTAAATTACAATGTTTATGTTTGGGTTTTACGACCCTTACAACGAGATTTGTAGGTTTTATACGTTTAGCTGTTACCTGATTTACGACCCGCACCAGCACCACAGAACTCAAAGGATAAAGAACGGGTTGCAGATGATACAATACAGCATCAGTGCGCATAATTGTCAAAAGATACGTAATTGCATAGAATAGAATAGAAATATTTTTTATTCAATAAACTTCTACAAGTGCTTTTGAATAGTCGATTAATCTACCACTGGTTCGGAATGCCCTTCCTGCCGAGAAGAACCAGCAAGAAACTCGGCGGTTGCTCTTTTCAAAACCAATTTACAATACAGTAAATACTATGCTATATATATGCAGTGTTTCCACAATGAGGGAAGTTCCATAAATGCATACCGACTAACTTCTATCTTAAGAGCGCGTGTAACCCCAAAAAAACCAGATTTCGCGATGAGATAAAACATAGCCACAACCTCATGTGAGGCGCGACAAAAGAAAGCGTTTTGCGCGGAATAGGAGTTTAGTAAGCGCCAAATACTTTGTAACTCGTAAAATATTAATTTTCTTTTCAATTCACTAGGCTACTCTCTTTATAATATCAATCGGAATTTAATGTAAAAATGTTGGCTCTGTAATATGCAACACATTGAAAATAAATGAATATTGGTTAAAAATTAGACCTAACTTCGCGATTTTTTATTATCGAACAAATTTCATCACGTCCCTTGGCAGTATGATGTAATTCTTGCGTGTTTTTTTTCGGATAATTGAAACTTGATCTACTACTGTAAAAAATCAAATCTGTTTACTGTTAACGAGCGCACACCCACTCTTAAGATGGGCAGACATAAAGTAGCCCCATTCCCGCGGGTGGCACCCGTTCACGAGCATGCCGCATGACCCAGCCATTGCTTCGCTCAACCATATTTGAGGGAACGTAACAACTCGCATCACACGACACCACCACAGAAATGTTTAAAGAGTGCGTGACATACTTATGCTACCCATGTTAAGGCATCGAATTGAAAACTAACATTCAATAGTTTAAATACTAGTACAGCAAGCGTTCCATCCCAGCTTATTTATATCGAGATCAAGAAGTATGTCTATGAGCAGCCTACCATGCTCTAGTAATGCAGAGTCGTCCACCAAAGTACTTCAACAAAGTCAGTGTCATGATGCAACACCAGGCAAAGAAACATCTGTTCAGCCTCCTGACTGGCAAAGAGTACCAACTATTAGAAACCCTAAAAGAAAAAAACTGGCAAGCTCGCCCTCACCTGACAAAATCGAGACAAGCAACAGCTTTAGTGGATTAACGGTCGATCTAACTGAAGAACAGCCAGATAAATCAAATACAAAGAGGCCCAGCAAGCCCCCGCCAATAATCTTATATGGTGTTGATGACCTAAACAAACTAACAGAACTCCTGGAATCAGTCACACATAAATCTCAGTTTACTTACAAAATCATCAACAGAAATCAACTAAAAATTCTAACCTATGATGTTGACATATACAAGATGTTAATTTCTGTAATTCGAGAAAATGGGTTGATAGGACACACCTTCAATCGGAAAGACAATAGAAATTACCGAATAGTAATAAAGAACTTACACCACACAACCCCTTTTCATGCTATTAAGGAAGCTATCGAGGAAACAGGCAACTCCGTGACAGGAGAAATAATAAACGCTAAATTTGGACCTGAAAAGAAACCTACTACAACATTCTTTGCAAATCTTCTTCCTAGCCCCAATAATAAACTAGTAAAAAACATAAAGGTCATATACCATCAAACTGTAATCATAGAAGATCCTAGAAAAAGAAAAACAGTTGTACAATGCCAAAGGTGTCAACAGTATGGACACACAAAAAATTATTGCATGAAACCCTACCGCTGTGTTAAATGTGCAGAAGCTCACAAGACATCAGAATGCAAAAAGACTGACCGCAATACACCAGCTATATGTGCTCTTTGCCTAGGTCCACATCCAGCTAACTATAAGGGGTGTGAAGTGTATAAAGAAATCCTCGCAAGGAAAACTCACAAGCAATATCCTCCAAAACAAAGGAAAGACCACCATACACAAAAAGAGGGTGACAATATGCAAGCTCATACAATTAACCTGAATTCCATTGATAGCAGAACACCACCACCAACCCAAAAAAAGAATGAAAAGAAAACATATGCAGAAGCTGCCAACACAAAGTTTAATAAACCAGGACCAGATACACAGTCAGAATCTTTTAAAATATTGGAAAACATGTTTGTCAAGCAATCTGAAAAAATCGATTTTCTCCTACAACAAATGAGTACACTGCTCAATCTCATAACAACGTTAATTTCTAAGGCGCCAAAATAGCTCTAAAAATTGCTACTTGGAACATTAACGGATTATCTCCCAACAAAGATGAAGTAGAAATACTACTTCATATGCACAAGCTTGATATCCTACTCATATCAGAAACCCACTTTGTTAGTACTAGTCGGATACAGATAAAAGGTTATAATATTTATCATACAAATCACCCAGACGGAACTGCACATGGAGGAACTGCAGTCATCATAAAAGCAACAATAAAGCACTATGAACTACCACAATACAGCACTGAACAAATTCAAGCCGCTTCAGTATCTGTTTCGGACAGAAATGGCGACTTTAACATCTCAGCAGTGTACTGTCCACCCAAGTACAGGATATCGGAGGAGCAATTTTCAAAGTTCTTCGATAGCCTTGGTTCTCGGTTTGTCATTGGAGGAGACTGGAATGCCAAGCACCCCCACTGGGGATCTAGGCTGATAACCACCCGAGGAAGGGAACTAAAGAAGAGTGTAGATAAAAACTTTCTGACTACCATTGCAACATCAGAACCTACTCATTGGCCTACAGACCCAAACAGACTGCCTGATGTCCTGGACTTTTTTATAGCTAAAGGTCTGTCTAGATTATTCTTCGATATAAGTTCAACCTTGGATGGTTCCTCCAATCACATCCCAGTGGTACTTACCATGAGTTCCAATGTGTTAAAAAATGAGAAAAGGCAACAACTTTACAACAAATGGACAGACTGGGAAGCATTTCGCGATATAGTTACTGAAGAGCTCCAGCTTCAAATAGCCCTTAAATCTGAAGATGATATTGACAATGCAACCTACAAGTTCATGTCTACAGTTCAATCAGCTTGTTGGAGATGCACACCGGAAATTCACAATTCATTGCACAGGCACAATGTAGTTCCACCTGCAATAAAAGACCAAATTATGGAAAAAAGAAGGTTGCGTAGAATATAGCACAATGGTCGACATCCAGAAGATAAATCTGCACTAAACAAAGCAATAAAGGATCTGAAAGAAGCCATAGCTAAGGGGAATGATGTCTCAACAGAATTATTTCTGGAATCTTTGACAGCAACAAGTGCCACTAACTATTCACTGTATAGAGCCTGCAAAAGTACTAGCCAACCCACAAAATCCAAACCACCGCTTAGATTGAATGGCAACGTATGGGCAAGAAGTCAGAAACAGAAAGCAGATGCCTTTGGAGAGCACTTAGCAAAAATATTTACGCCAAACGAAGCTGATCAAGTCGACGATGCAGAAATAGAAGATGTCATTGGACAGCCATTCCAATTAGATCTGCCTATTGCGGCAACTACTCCAAAAGAAGTTATGAACGAAATAAAACGTATGAAAGACAAAAAGGCACCCGGCTTTGATCTGATAGACAAAAAAGTCTTATTAGAACTACCCAAAAAAGGCTTGGTATTCCTTACTATCCTGTTTAATGGTTTTATGAGAGTCGGCTATTTTCCAGCGCTATGGAAGGTTTCCCAGATTATAATGATAGAAAAGCCTGGCAAACCAGCTAATGACTTGACCTCATACAGGCCAATCAGTCTATTACCTGTGGTGTCAAAGGTATGTGAAAAAGTTGTGCTGCGAAGACTCATAAAAGAACTTCAGGGAAGGTCCATCATCCCAGATCATCAATTTGGCTTTCGACAGAATCATGGGACTGTTGAACAGATCCATAGAGTATGTAGAACCATCAGAGATGTACTTGAACGTAAAGAATACTGTTCTTCTGCTTTTCTTGATGTGCAGCAGGCCTTTGATAGGGTGTGGCACACAGGTCTTCTATTCAAAATAAAAACGCTCTTACCCCATTCATTCTTTGGACTACTCAAATCGTACCTTTCAGACCGAATATTTCAAGTAAAGGAAGACGATTACACATCTGCTTTCCATCCCATCAAAGCTGGCGTGCCGCAAGGCTCTGTGCTGGGACCTGTGCTGTACACAATCTTTAAAAGTGACCTACCACATATTGACGACGTCATAGTAGCTACCTGCGCGGATGATACTGCGGTCCTTGCTCGCAGTAGATGCCCGGACGAAGCCTCAGCAACCCTGCAACGCGGTTTAAATGAGATTGACAAATGGCTGTCAAGATGGAGAATAAAAGCTAGTGCCACTAAATCTGTCCATATAACATTTACTCTGCGTCGAGGAAACTGTCCTCCTGTCTCACTGCGTAACAACCAGCTTCCGCAGAGTGACAATGTCAAGTACTTGGGCATGTACCTAGATAGAAGGCTCACCTGGAAGAAGCACATCAAAACCAAGAGGGATGAGATCTACCATCGATATAGAGGACTATATTGGATGCTTTCCAGGAACTCAAGACTGTCCCTAGATAATAAGCTCCTGCTATATACTACAGTTATTAAGCCGATATGGACATACGGCATCCAACTCTGGGGATCAGCATGCGACTCCAACATTGAAATTATTCAAAGAGCACAAAATTACATCCTGAAACAACTTTCGAACGCGCCATGGTTCCTGCGCATTTCTGAAATCCATGAGCACTTAAATGTGAACACAATAAAGGATGAAATAAAATCTCATGGTTCTGAATACAAAACAAGGCTTGTCAAACACCCGAATTGCCTGGCAGCACAGTTGACGATGCCGCAAGCGATCCGTCGCTTAAAGAGAAGGCATATCCTAGACGATATATAGCCGAGACAAAGAGTGCTTCCCGCTGGGGAAGTTGCCTCTGATCGCCAACCCATCCTACAACAAATCTGCTCATATTTTTATTTTTTATTAAAGTGTTAACCTACACTTAAGGAAATATCAGAATAAATTTTTATAAACACATATCAAAAATTCCGAAGCCAGCGGGATTCGAACCCACATCTCTTGGGAATCGCGCCCGAGTGTGTTAGCCACTTACACTATAGCCACGGTCGAACTACCCGTCAGCATCGAAATTAGTGATATATATCTACTTTTTTCAGTTTAAGCAACTGCTAGCGACATCTAGTAGCAACACGTTACAGTTATTGATCTACTTTCCAAGACCCCATATTACAATGGAGCTCGTTAGGAACTAGAGATGCCACATTGCTTTTTTACTATTTTTATTTTTTATTAAAGTGTTAACCTACACTTAAGGAAATATCAGAATAAATTTTTATAAACACATATCAAAAATTCCGAAGCCAGCGGGATTCGAACCCACATCTCTTGGGAATCGCGCCCGAGTGTGTTAGCCACTTACACTATAGCCACGGTCGAACTACCCGTCAGCATCGAAATTAGTGATATATATCTACTTTTTTCAGTTTAAGCAACTGCTAGCGACATCTAGTAGCAACACGTTACAGTTATTGATCTACTTTCCAAGACCCCATATTACAATGGAGCTCGTTAGGAACTAGAGATGCCACATTGCTTTTTTACTATTTTTATTTTTTATTAAAGTGTTAACCTACACTTAAGGAAATATCAGAATAAATTTTTATAAACACATATCAAAAATTCCGAAGCCAGCGGGAAGAAAATAAAAATAGTAAAAAAGCAATGTGGCATCTCTAGTTCCTAACGAGCTCCATTGTAATATGGGGTCTTGGAAAGTAGATCAATAACTGTAACGTGTTGCTACTAGATGTCGCTAGCAGTTGCTTAAACTGAAAAAAGTAGATATATATCACTAATTTCGATGCTGACGGGTAGTTCGACCGTGGCTATAGTGTAAGTGGCTAACACACTCGGGCGCGATTCCCAAGAGATGTGGGTTCGAATCCCGCTGGCTTCGGAATTTTTGATATGTGTTTATAAAAATTTAAATCTGCTCATAGTCCACCGACTGATCGCATGATAAACCCAGTAAAAAAAAAAAAAAAACATTCAATAGTTTAATAGCTTAACTTCGTTCGTTGGGAATGCTACAGATTTATCTGCTTTTTAATTATTTCTCCTTGGTCATCAAATAAGAATAAAGAATACGAAAAATTACTTGCCAACTATCACTTGAAAAATAAGTCTTGCAAGTAAATGAAACATTTGATATATTATCATGTAGTAAAAACTACAAAATTATTTATTCCACGTAGGCCAGCCTGTGGCTCCTTTGATACGTCATGAGTCATGACTCTACCACGGGTTCGGAAAGAGATTCTTCTGAGAAGAGCCGTCAAGAAACTCATTTAAAAGATCAAATAAAAGATCTTTGCTGTTGAAATCGTTGAGGTTCATCTACTGAAACATAAAATAGCGGAAAATAATCTTTTTCGTTCTTATTTTGATAGCATTGTATGCGTAAATACAGATATATTATATCTGTGAGGGGACAGTAAAACATCAGGTTTCAGTTCTATTCCGTTATTTACAATTCTATGGCTACCTAATTTACGCCCCGTACGTAGCACAATTTAATGGCGATCTTTGTTTTTCATGTAATCGAGTTTAAACTTTGTAGCCGTTGTTTGTTGCATTTGTTTTCAATTCCGCCCCAGTTAATTGTTAATCGGCTTTACATAAAAGACGGTTTGTCGTTTTGTTAGCTTAGCTTGCTTTGTGAATTTGTTGTGTTGTTTTTAGTCCAGGGTAGATAATTTTTGAAAACAAAAAAAATTATAGTAGGATGAAACCCATTGGAAAAGGAAGAGAATGCAACAAAAATGAAAGGAAAAATAAATTACGGGCGATCTGAGGTCGGGAAGTAGGGGGGAGGGGGGGTTTAAGGGTAAAAAACGGTTTATCTCAATTTCTGGAAAAACTACAAGTCCTATGGAAAAAAGTTAAATCGCAAAGTTGTAGGTAATAAAAAGATCTACAACTTTTGTATCTAGACTTTTTTCACATAACCTCAAAATGTATGTGAAAAATTCAAATAACCCAAGTTTTTGGTTTTTTATTTTTATCTTTTACAAAAAACAATATTTTTTCACGAAATTTGGTGAAAACTTACCTTTTTATGTCCCAAACACACTGTAATTTTTCTGATTTTAAATATTTATTTTTTCACCTTTTTTTTTTGACTTAATATTGAAATGTTATGTGAAAAAAGTCTAAATACAAAAGTTGTAGATCTTTTTATTACCTACAACTTTGCCATTTAATTTTTTTCCATAGGACTTGTAGTTTTTCCGGAAATCGAGATAAACCGTTTTTTACCCTTAAACCCCCCCTCCCCCCACTTCCCGACCTCAGATCGCCCGTAATTTATTTTTCCTTTCATTTTTGTTGCATTCTCTTCCTTTTCCAATGGGTTTCATCCTACTATTATTTTTTTTCACTTTTTATTATTTTTTAAGGCTTCTACCCTGGTCTATTTGTTTAAGCTCGGTTTTCGATCGAGGTGCATGCTTTAATCAGGCTGTTGTTCGGTGTGTTCCTATTTTTTTTCCTTAAGACGACTATTTAATACATTTCGCACCCATCTCTCTCTCGCACATTCTAATATTTTCGATGATTGTAAAAATCTCGGATACTTTTGACAAAATGTGGCCAATTATTATCTTCGACAATTAAGTTACGGATATTTAAGACATAGTTTTACTATGATATAATAATAGGTCTTTACTTATGAAATTGCCGTTTTGTATGCAATAAGTGAAAGTACTTATTTTTTCAAACTTTTTTATTTCTGTTATTCGAAGTAATCACCCATGCAATCGACGCATCTTTGCCAACGCATTGGCAGTTTATTGATGCCCTTCTTGTAAAAATCAGCTGGACGGGAGGCAACAAACTCTTCAAAGGCATTTTGTACTGCCTCTCGGGAATTGAATTTTTTACCCACTAAAAAGTTGTCTAAAGGACTATGGGCGGAATCGTCCCCCCCTATCAACAAGAATTAAATGTAGCGCAATTGATAGACCTTGGCAAGATGATATTTTTTTACTATGGCGACGATGCCCAAATGCATGGGGTTCTCATTGTATCTTACGTTCAAAAAAATATTTCGTTGACGTATTATTGATGACTAATTCCAAAATACCTACTCATTTATCTATTTATCTACTCCCATGCTATAAATCCTCTTTAATAGATTCTGAAACAGTTAGCTTATTGCCAACATTAAAACACCCAATGTCATAATAACCATTATATCATTCAAAAGTATGATATAATGTTGTACTGAATTTCATTATAACACACCTTTGTTTTTTTTCGATCCCTTCTGCAAAAAGGTTTCTCAACAGACAGCCACATTCTTACTGCTCGATGCGTGATAACTGTATGAATTTCAAAAAAAGAACGTCTGACTGAATTTCAAAAATAGTACATTTAAAACACCTAATAGAGGAAAGTGTACCTTTTTAAAAACCCCGTAAAAAAAACCTGGGTTATTCTAACAGAGTAGAAGTAGTTATTTTTACTGTTATATGATTTTTATACGATAAAATATAGAAAAAATAACAAAAATAAATCAATTTCAAACAAAAAGTTTTTTTTTTTTTAGAAGAACCCCAGCGATTTTGAAGCTGAAACCAACTATTTACGTCTATTTGGATCCAAATGAACATATTAACATAAATCCGGTGACTGTTGGAGGGTGGGGACGGGGTCCATACAAAATTGCCCATGGTCCTTTTGGAAAAAGTAATAGTCGGTAGGTGCAAGGTCTGGTGAGTATGGCGGATGAGGGAGAGCTTCCAACCCCAGTTCTTGCAGCTTGGAGACTGTCTGTTGCGCAGTATGGGGTCGCGCGTTGTCGTGAAGGAGCAGTGGGGACGACCGATTGACCAAAGCTGGTTGCAGATGTGCAAGCTTCTCCATCATTCTCTCCAGTTCTTCACAGTACACATCTGCATTAATGCTCATGCCGTTTTGTAAAAAGCTATGGTGAATCACTCCCGCACTAGACCACCAAACAGTGACCATCACCTTTTTAGGGGTCATTTTTGGTTTAGGGAATTGCTTTGGTGCTGAACCAGGGTCTAACCAACTTGCTGAGCGCTTTCGATTGTCGAACAGAATCCATTTTTCGTCGCACGTCAGCAGCAGCGCAAGGCAGGTCTCGACGCGTACGTTGCGCTGGCGATCATTAAGGTCGTGGGGCACCCATCTATCAAGCTTTTTTACCTTGCCAATTTGTCGCAAATGGATCAATATTGTTTTGATGCTTACATCAAAAGCTGCTGCTAGCTCAGCTGTAGATTGAGTTTCGTCAGCTTCCACAATCGCCTTTAATTCATTATTGTTAACCAAAGTCTCCGGACGACCACGAGCTTCATTTTTCAAGTCAAAATTTCCAGAACGGAACCGGGAAAACCAATAACGGGTTGTGCGATCGTTTGTACAGTTCTATCCGTAAACGTTTTTAATGTTACGGGCCGTTTGTGTCGCGTTGGTGCCACGACGGAACTCATATTCCATAATTACACGAATTTTTAAAGTATCCATTATGACGAAAAATGTTCAAATGTAATGAAAATACAAAGCTAATCAAAAAACAAAATACTGAGTTTGTAAATAGAATGTCATGGTTTTAAAACAAAATAAATTTGAATTTAGAATACAGAGCCATTACAAACTTTTTTTATTTGAAATGACCAGTACTGAAGAAAGGCAATTTCATAGGTAAAGACCTAATATGTACCTAGATATTGATAGAGAAAAAGCGAGAAAAATGCTATTAACTTTTCTCACTCTTATTCTCTACATATACATGATACTAAAAATGTGTCTAATATATCTGTAATTTAACCGTCGAAGATCATTAATAAAATTGATCACATTTTGTCAAAAGTATCTGAGATTTTTACAATCATTGAAAATATTAGAATTTGCGAGAGAGAGGGTTGCGAAAATGTACATTTAATTGAAACTTAGAGAATTTCTTCCACATCAAACCTCACCGTCTTAAAATTGTATGTGAATGTGTATTCCAAACATATTATTATAAAGAAAATTTTGTACTTACAACAAATTAAGTTAACAAAGTAAATATCTACTTATTTTATTTCTGTATTTGATTTTAGTTTTCTCTGTTTAACTACAGGATACGTATGACTGAAATTATACGTAAGTTTCCGCTTGTGATAATAAGCCATTTTGAGATAGAGTCCGGGCTGAGAAACGTCTTCAAACCCCCACTTTGACAGTGGGTAGTAAAAAGTTATTTTTAACCACACCCCACAGGCACAAGCCTACGTTAAACGATATTTTCTTGCCCTATTTGAATCGTTTGTAAGGGCGACCAATCATAAAGCGTCCTGAGAATTATAAGCAGATCCTACCAATCATGGAAGTAGGACTTAATGCTAACAATTCATCGGAAATAGGTAGAATGTGGATATTTGCACGAATTCATCCATCTCATCAAAAATCAGTCAGCCTCCTGGACCTATTCCAACATAGTCAAAGTTTAGCTCCGATAGAAGCAATTTTTGCATATATCAGACAATGTTTGTTTACGCAAAGCAAATATTGGTCTTCGCCTGTTGGGCGTTGGCAGTTTACTGCTCTCTCAATCTAGAAATTTGTATACAGGACGATATCTGTCCTGAACATTCCCTGTACACAAGGAAAACAATATAAATGATTTGTGAAAGTGTGTTTGTTTGTCCTTCGATCACGCAGTAATGCCAGTAACAGAGCGATGCATTGACGTGATTTTTTGTATTGTTTAAAACCTGGAGAGTTATGTAGGCTACCTTTTTCCGATTTTTTAAAACCTGAATCCAAACAAGCGCTTAAGTGGAAAAAATAATAAATGCTTGTCTTTAAAAAAAAGATTGTGACGAATTGAGAACCTCCTCCTTTTTTGAAGTCGGTTAAAAAGCTTTTTTATTTGAATTTTTTAGGTGAAACTATCGTGCGTGTTATTCATCGTGCTAAAATATCACAGCACAGTACAAGGAGGAGAGAAACTATCCTTACTCTGTGCTAATATTATAAATGCGAAAGTGTGTTTGTTTGTTGGTTTGTCCTTGAATCATGCCACAACAGAGCTACGGATCGACGAGATATTTTGCATGGGTTATTATGGGTATACCTAGTTGAGGACTTGGAGAGTAACATAGGCTGCTTTTTATCCCGGAAAAACCAAAGAGTAAATCCACGCAGACGAAGTCGCGAGCATTAGCTAGTTATAACTAAATATTAAATTAATGAGTGAACCTAAACCTCACGCAATATACGGCGGGATCCCGACTAACTTCGAATCAATTATCTGACGAATTTATAATATTTCCATTACCATCCCTTTGTCATCTATATTTAATCTTGGAAAACCATTTAGTATCGGATAACCATTGGGAAGACGATCTTTTGAAGTGGTCTCTCTGACAGGGTACTACCAATAGGCCAATAACCAATCACCACTAACTACGCCATATTGATAATTTGTATAAAGCCAGCAACTACGTACATAATTGCCTTTACGGACATCAATCAAACTGTCGATTTTGTCATCCGTACCCCAATAATTGCCCTTTACGGCACACCAACCATATTAACTACCTTTCTATATTTATGTCCAAGACAAGCGATCCACCCTGGACTCACACGGATTGAATGATACGCTATTATAATAATTTCACATGAACATCCCTACAATAGTTTTTGAGATCAGCGTGCACAAACAGACAAACTCAGCAGAACTACTTTGTTTTACTATAGGCGAATTCCATCTACCAATAAACATAAATGTTTCAGACTTTTAGACAACAACTGAAAATCGATTTTCAGTCGATTTTCAGTTGTTCTCTATGCCCAAAGCAAGCTATCAATTTGACTCTATTCGCTCACTTAGTTTTAACTAGTTCCAACCGGAATTTTCCGGAATATTGCGGTTCGATCCAGTTCGATCTGCTATTGTTTTAACCGATTACGTGACTTAACCGCGTTGTTTTAGGATCTATTATTGCAATTATAACAGGTAACTGTTGATATTTCCAGCCTTTATACGCATCACGTTCTGTGTGATAATCCATTGTATTATAAGCCGTGATGGCATATCAATTTACTGATTTTCGAGACCTACCTATTCTGGTTGAGTATTATAACTCATTTCGATAGCTCAATAGTTGATAGAAAGGATAATCCGAACTCAATACAAAACTTGATTAATGTCACAAACTGAATTATTTCCATATCTAGATAAGTACAGGTTTTTACTATAAGTATAACTCTTTCACCGCAAAATAAACATTAATAATAATATAATCCATATATTAACTCTGGTTAGAGAAATATCTTTTAATATACGAGGGATTTTTCTATGTGGGAAGACGAAAATAATTTAATTCGAACATTTACCAATAAAGGGATTTTCGGGTTTTTTTATTTAAAACTTTCGAAACGCGTAAATCCTGTGTAATTTTTATTCGAAGCAAAACCAATTACCGATCAAATGTAGCGTACGAAATCACGCATCAGAACGTTTCAGTCATACATTCCTCCAACGGTCTATTTCCCCGCTTCAAAGGGCTGAGATAACGATATTTCAAAATTGAAAACGCCGAGCGTTTCGCCCAGGGTGCAAAGGCTCCTTTATAAATTAAAACTCCAAGAGCTGGAAAAAATAAGCCTCAAATAGCTCAGCGGTCATAAAAAGGCTTTAATTTAATAAACAGAATACAGAGTAACGACAATAATTCTAATAATAAATGGTGGGGCCTAGCCGTTGCAATATTTCTAAGTATAGTACTTGTAGAAGACCAGTCAGTGACAGTGTTTGTTTGGAGTTATACTTACGACAAAAACTAAACGATAGGTGATTATTTTCTGTATCGATCAGTCGTAACTATTTTCATTCTTTAGCCACTGAGATATTTGCTTGTATGTAAAATAAACAAAAGGTTTTTGACGTGATAACGTCTTATAATTCGATGAACACCGGCTGCACGCACGAAAAAGTGTCACGTTCCGCCTGAGCCTGCGCATGCAAGCGAGAGCGCGGAACAAGCGATAGAGATGCACGATCGGCCCAAGCGTTGGCTTGCGACTAGAAAGTAGAAAGCGCCCGCCGCCGCCAGCCAGTCATCGTCAATGTTTTATGTAAAAAAAAACTGTGTGTTCTTAATTTCTAGAGACGTCCTTTCGTCGATTTCTCCTACGTTCATTGCATTTAATTCAAAGTTAGGTTGTTCAGCCTTGGAACTGACTTCCGATTCTATTTGCGTTTTCACTCTTACTCAACACAAGATTTACCTGTAAGGCGGTAACAGGTCACAGGCCACAGCCTAACTCATCCACTAGCTTCCAAGCTCTCCAAATAACTCGCCAATCATCCTTACCACCAGCTCTTCAAAAGCTCTTCGAGTAACGAATACGTCATAAAAACATTTCTCGATATCGTATTGGAGTATGAAAGGCTAAGCTGTGAGACCTTATTACGACTTACAGGGCTTTAAGCTCGGATATAGCCTCAAAGCCGTATTGAAGGCAGATTAGCAGGCTGCTTTAATATGGTGTAATATGTATTTAATATAGCGGGTTTGTGCTCTGGCATATGAGTGAAACCTAATTTTATCTTTGATTCAAATAGGCTTAATTCAGGTAATTGAAGAGAAAACTTCTTTAGGCACGTTGAGAACTTTTTTGGGTGAGCAAAAAACATGGATTTCGCGAAATCGTCACCGTCACCATCGTCACCTTGAGATTTCAGTAAGTGTTCAACATTTTAGGGGTTCTCAAGCAACCCTTAAAGCGCAGTCGGCTAGCAGCCGCCTTCCTTACCGTTTATTGTATGATGTCGCAGGTTCGAATCTCACTCTCGAATCGTGACAGTGCGCTTTTTTTAATTATTTTTATTTATTTTTAATGGTTTTTATTTTATATTTGTTTTTAATTATTAGCAAATCTAGTTTTCACTTCTATCGGCAGTCCCTATGACTGCCAATATTTTTTTTTACGGCCAGGCTAGCGCGACGGACTGAAAATCCTAAATGTCGGCAGTCATGTCGTAAAACTGCTACCACAAGCTTTACGCTTAGAGGGAGAATCGGAATTAGTCATGTTCAAAATGGCTAATATACATAATAGCAAAAAAAGAACAAACAACCATTGAATTATTATGTACTAAAGCATACAACATACAAATTTAACAAAAATAAAGAAAGAAATTTACAGGTACTTTCTACCAACAAAAGGCTTAAGTGAAAAACCCTAATTTTGAGTTATGACTAGATGATGCCCGCGAATTCGTCCGCGTGGATTTAGTTTTTAAAATCCCTCGGGAATTCTTGATTTTCCGGGATAAAAAGTAGCCTATGTCACTCTCCAGCTCCTCAACTATACCCATGCAAAAAATCACGTCGATCCGTAGCCCTGTTGCGGCGTGATTGAAGGACAAACCAACAAACAAACACACTTTCGCATGTATAATATTAGTAAGGATATTATGGATATTAAATTATTTAAATAAACTTTTACAAGTGCTTTTGAATAGTCGATGAATCTACCAGAGTCCAGAGCCTAGTCTGTATGTTTAAAAAAGTCCCATTTAGATCAAGAAAAACTTGACCTTCCGACCCAAAGCTAAGAAGCTACGAAGCTATGTCTCTATCAGTATTATCGATCTTGTATTCAAAGGAAGGGCCAAGTCGAGGCCGCGTGTTTTAATTCCACGTGCCTAGTTTGTATAACGAGGCCTGTCGATAGATGCCGTTTAATTTCCCTCGCGGCCCATATCTCCTCCCTCCTCGGGGCAAATCACTGCCGAATTCTATGTAGCCTAAAGGTTTCTTTGCAATAATGAGGTTTTTTTTTTAATTCGATGACAAGATAGTCCTTGACTGCGATCTCACCTGATGTTGTGACGATGCAGTATGCAGATGGTAGCGGACTAACTTGAAAGGGGTATGCCAGTGTAAATGCAACCCATACCCTTAATTGGTTTCTACACGCCATCGTGCCGGAACGCTAAATCGCTTGGCGGCACGTCTTCGACGGTAGGGTGGTAACTAGCCACGGCCAAAGACAGCCTCCCACCAGACAAAACTGTGACAAAAAGACAGGGTTACTGTATTATGGCCAACTATATTGCATTTTCTCCAAATAATAACAGTTTAAGGGACCGGCCACACTGCGTTTTTCAGCTGCGCGTTATCGCGTTTTTATAGCCTTTTGCGACTGCATCGCGTTTTAGCGATTTTCGAACGCAAATATTCTGGGATTCTGCGATTATAGACTATGCTAACATTTAAATATTCTCCCTTTAGTGAATAAGAATACGCTAGTGTCCGTGTATCTGTCTGTTCCCTCGTAGCTCTCTAACGAATACACCGATTTTGATGCGGTTTTTTCTATTTGAAAGACGTGATCGAGATGGATCTTAGCTATGATTTACGAAGATCTGCTTAGGCGTTTGAAGATCATCAGCTCATTTCCTACTTGTCCCCGCCATATTGAAATTCTTTGGTATTGGACCGATTTGAAAGTGCGTTTTATAGAATACACACGAGGATGGTATTCGTATTCATAAGAAAAGCGACAAACTCGATAGAGAGACATCCTTATAAATGCGAAAGTTTTTTCATTATTGGTTTGTCCTTCAATCACGCATGATTTTTTGAATGGATATACCTGACATAGTGAGGGAGTAACATAGGCCTTTTATTCCAGAAGAACAGTGTTCCAGCGGGATTTTTAAAAACCAAATTCGACGCAGATGCGAAGTCGAGGGCAAAAGCTAGTCGTTTTATAAAGTAGAGATGAACTTAAATACCCCCTAGAGAGACGTTGGTGGAGGTAAGTATAGAATTACATTTTGAGAGGTACCTTAGCTACCAACTAGCATTTAGGTCCACTGTTCACGTCTGTTGCCCTAGACGCGTATCTCTGTAGTCTAATACATGTAATTACACTGCTCAGTCAATGTAATAGCGCTGTAACTCGGCGGTCGAACATTTAGAGACGGCTGTCTGGAAGGCTCACCGCGATTGTTCGTTGTAATAGCATGCCTACATTTCAAAGTCTTCGAACCTACGCGAGCTGTAATTCAGGCGGTTAATATTAAACTTTTTCACCAAAAAAGTACTAGAGTGCGTTGCACAAGTCTCATTTGCTGTATCAATTGTTCTATCTAGAAAAAGTACTCTGTAATTTCAACTGATGATGAAGAAAAAAGTTGCCCTTTCGTGCTCTATGAAAACTGCATTAGTTGAACAGTAAACTCATAGGCTTTTTTCGAAAATCAGGATTTTTTAGATAAAACAGTTTTGCAGCAAATGAGCAAAGTGCATGCACGATGATCAGTGTCGTAGAAAAATTTAAAAATCCCTGGTTTAGGCAACCCGAAGTAGAGCTACTTTGGGTTCCATAGATTCCATAGATTAAATAAGAAACCCAGTCGTTACGTCCAGTCCGCCTGTTGTTTCAAAAAAAAAAATATTTACTCTTTCGTGTGTCACAGCTATTTTATTCAGAAACCATGGAATTTGGAATTATGACTACGTCTAATCAGAAACCATTGAAGCTGCGGACTTGAAATCTGTCAGTTATCGAAACTTTTTCCCGCCATATAAGCGTGTACTAAATTTTTTTCAAAATTTTAGTTCAAAGTGTTCAGCACCTTAAAGCAACCAAAAATTACCTATAAATGTGATTTAAAAAAGTGGCGCAAATCGGCAAATAAAACAACCTCATCTCATTTTGAAATCTGTTTAAAATATAGCCCACAAAAGTAAAATAAATGAATAACCAAATTACATGCAAATGTGAGAATGAGAAGATAGCATCCGAGAGTTGGCGAATTATCAGCTTCGGAGTAGGGTTGGCACTTGGCAGCCGCCTGACCCTTCCGCGGGAGAGACATATTTAGAGCGTTTTAAATCCTTTTACTGTATATTTGCAAGATTTCCTGAGCAGATTGTAAGTCAGTGTCAGCCTTTATCTATATAACTGTGCAAGTTACGGCCCGACGCTAAAAGGGAGGTGATATAGAATTAAAAAATAAGTGACTCTCGGGGACTGCCGCAGTAAAGCTATTGCATAGCATTTTTTATCAACTTATGCAATTATAATATTTATGCAATATTTTTTTTGTATGATAAAAGTTTTGCAAAAAAAAATTAAAAAACAAACAAACAAGAAAAGCGCACTGTCACTACTTCGCGAGTGAGATTCGAACCTGCGACATCATACATAAAGCGGCCGCTCGCCCACTGCGTCAAACGGAGCTACATGTGACCCTCTAAAATGTTGAACGCTTACTGAACGACGGTGTTACGTTTATTTTCGTTACGGAATTTCTTGATTCAGTTGCCGCGCTCAAACTGTTTGTCCTAGTTCAAAACCCGCGATAAAAGCTATGCAATAGCTTAAAAACTTTGTGCGTCCATCTAATTTTGAAGCACGCGAACGATTGGTAGTCTTTATACAATAGAATGGAAAAGCTTTTTTTTAATAAACTTTTATAAAGTGCTTTTTAATCGTCAAGTGAATCTACTACTGGTTAGAAACGCCGTTCCAACCGTAAAGAACCAGTATATGAAACTTGGGGTTTCTCTGTTTACATAGATAGATTATCCCAAGAAATTTTGTCTGCGTGGATTTGTTTAGTTGAAAAAATTTGTTTCTCTCCATACGAATAATTGACATGCATCGACAAACACGTTTTTCTTTATTTTTAATTGAAAACGCCCAAATATCGATATACCTGCATGAAAAGTTGACGGGACTTCGTATAAATTTTCATCCCCATTCCATCCTTGGGTGGAATTATCGAAAATCGTTAATGTTTTGCTTCATTTTTTAACGGAAAGTGTTTGTTTTTTGGTTTATCCTTGATTTTCGCGTCGCCTGCAGCATATTTCAATGGCCTCTATGTTACTAGTACGCTACTACTACTATCATAGAGGGCAGTCCAGTAGCGTACATACGGATGTACTACACAGTGGACCCAAAGTATAAGATTTCATGTTAAAATACGTTACATTAGTTAAACTCGCGTTAACTTGAAAACTGATTTAAATTAGCTTTATTAGTTGAAAAATACACATGCAATTATAAGAACTCGATTTAGCTAGAGAGCATTTCTACGAAATATGATCTTATAGCAGTGCGCATAATATAATAACTGACGAACGCCATTCATGGTGAAATGAAATGAATTCGCGCAACTATTCAGATCGTGTATCAAAGAGCGAAGCACTACCCGGGGCGTCCAATAAGAGCAGGACATCAAAGCGAACCGAGATATACATTACAAAACGTTGATTGAGATGAGACGATGATAGTAACTAGGAAAGGAGTTGCCAGACGACAGCAAAAAATCTTATTTTAGCAATCCGCCTTGTCTCAATAAACGTCGATTAGCTTTTGACAAAAACTTTGTGAATAGGCTACACCTGCATTAGATACTTCCACGTTGTGTTAGGTTTAATGAACCTTATGATTTTCCGGTATGGAAAGCCTATGCCAGTCTCAAGTCAAATATCATCATCATCGTCAACCCATCAACAGCTCACTACTAAGCGCAGATTTCCTCTCAGAGAAGGGTTAATAGACCGTAGTCCACCACGCTGGCCCAATGCGAATTGGCGATTTCACATACCTTCGAGAACATTATGAAGAACTCTCAGGTGTACAGGCTTGCTCACGATGTTTTCCTTCACCGTTAAAGCATGTGATATTTAATTTCTTAAACGCACATAACTTCGAAACGTCAGGAGGGTTCGAAAACTCGGGATCTAACCCGGGAAACCCCGAATAAGAGACCACAGATCTAACTTATAGGTTATCCCTGCTTCTCAATGTGATTGAAGGACAAACCAACAAAGAAACAGGCGTTTGCATTTATAATACTAGTAAGGATTCGCACAGATGAGTATTTTGATGGCAATAGTTATCCGGAACAAAAGCTTCATAGCACAGTACATAGTTAGAAATGTCCTCAACGTAAAGGTTCAAGGTCCAACTCATTACCGCCGGTGGGCGAGCGTTAGCCGCTCCCATTAGACGGAAGGTCACGTCAAATTTAGGTACAGCATTAACTATGTTTGGAGAAGGTAATTAGATTGTTCTATAACCTAGGCTATGTTGATCTTTTAAGCTGTAATAAGGAGGTTTGAGATGGTGAAATCCGAGCGTTGAGCATGCACGTTGAGCACATTGTTCATGCTCACATATGTCTTAGTTGGAGGGAAAGGGGCAAATTTTGTCATAAAAACCGCCTTTGCACCCCATGAAAAACCGACTTCAAACGCCCGCCACTATAAAGTATAAAATAGTTTTAGTTTGTACAGGTATGGTGAAGTCAGGCTAGCGTTGCGAATCGATTTCATAGTTTCTATTAAGGCCCCCGACTTCAAAATACTTGTACAAACTAAAAATATTTTATATTTTCTGGCGGCGTTTGAAATCGGGTTTTTTAAAAAGAATTTTTATATATATAAACTATGCAGAACTGCCGTCCATTTGTTTTTACAATATATCGAGAGCACCAAGTAAGGGCCTAGCCCGCCGATGATATTTCACTTTCGCCTTATAAAAGCTGCTTGCCAAAAAATTGCCACATCTATTGTGGCAATTTTTAAAATAATACCAAGATAAAAAATATCTTTGTACACGTTTGCTCTGACATCTCAAAACTCAAACGGTTCGGGAAGCAGATTCTTCTGAGAAACGTAATTATGTTGAATTCTTTTTAGTATTATTTACTCAACCTTTATTAATTATGAATTCTAACATGAGAGTAATTTGATGAGTGAGGTTCACTAGGTAATAATAATAATTGTAAAGTATTTGAGGACAACTTCAAAGACTACGAAATGCGTTTCTCCCTAAGAGGAAATATTTCAGTTCATTTACATTTCATTGCTTTGCTGGCATCTGACTTGTTATAATTACATTGCGACGTTTACTAATATATTACGCTACTAAATACACTCCAAGAGAGTATTGCAGTCTGCACGTGTCGGGTGCAGACTTGTTGGTACGTCTATTGTTACTATTATTACAAAAGTATGCAGTGCTTTAGCTCTAAACTTCGCCGTGTGACCCATTCGCTTAATGTCAAATGAAAGTTTACCGGCGAGATAGTTGGCTCGTCGGTAACCTATATAACAAACGAGACGGGCTGGGTAATAGAGCTTGCTTTCTTAAATCTTAACCTTTATTGTTTCGAACTTTGCAAAAGTTTAATTGTCTTGGATAGTATTTTTTCTTTTATTGCTATAAAAACTGTAAAGAAATATAATCACATGAACAAAGCATTAATTGGTGAAGTCCAATACAAAATAGAATATACTTTAAAATTTCGAAGATCCTTGGGTACCTGAAGCTCGTCTGATGTCATCGGTACATTTTCTATTGTACCTAGACTTAAACACCTAGAGGGTTTGCCAACACTGCGCTTCCCGGTGCGGGGTTGGCGTCCCTGCACCTTGGAACCTCAACGACCACTCAGTTTTTTGAACTATGTGCCCCACCAATTTCCACTTCAGTTTCGCGACTCGATGGCTATGTCGATAACTCTGGTTCTCCTATAGATCTCCTTATTCCTGGTTAATCCCTTAAGGCTTTACTAATAAATTATTAATTAACACACCGATTTTCTCTCTCTGACATCAGTTATTTGATATTTGAAAGAAGACAAAGCCTTATGTAATTATACAGCTTGGCCTTCCCTTTATCTAAGGAGACGAGGCTACAGTGCATATTTTAATTATTATTTATCTGTGATTGATCAAGTTGGTTTATTCTACGGGGGCGACATTATCACAAGGTGATAAAGCCCCGGCATAAAATAAAGATTTGAAAAAATCCACTTTACAAAACTTTTTAGGGCTTAACATAAATATAGTCCGCCAAATTGTACCGTAACTTGGTCTATTAATGTTTTCTGTACCTATCTTTTTGTTTTGTGTTGCACAATAAAAGTATATTCATTCATTCATCCACGTGAACTGTGCTCTCGTTTGCTATTAAAATAAAAATTGGCTATTAGGCAATGTTTCAAAACCACATCTGGTTACGTCTACTTTTTCCACAAATTCGCAGAATTACTCTTGTGTTTGGGATAAGCTCGTGTTTTATCTTTTTGTTGTTGGTATTCAGCCATTTTAATGAGGCGAGTTTTTCTCATTGTGTACCTCGGATCCTTACTAATCCTCGCAAATGTTATAAATGCGAAAGTGTGTTTTTGTTGGTTTGTCCTTTAATCACGCAACAATTGAGCCAGGGAGCAACGAATCGATGTGATTTTTTGCATGGGTAAAGTTGATGCAGACCTGGAGAGTGACAAAGGCTACATTTTGTCACGAAAAAACAAAGGCAAGAGTTACTTGGAGTAAATAACAAGCAAACTTTAACCATCGAATTAATTTGACATTTCGACAGATTGCCAATATAAAAAATTAGTTAAATATAGTAAGATAGGCCCTCGGTGAAATTTTTCATGATTGTTTATTTCTTGGTTGTCTTCAAATTATCAAATGCTACTCCATTAAGCATAGCAATTGATTACTTTCAGTAAGAACTTCGCGGCTAAAACCATGCTAAAACTATCCCTCTGCTGCCACAGTTTACCCATCTTGAAATAAAGTACTTATCTACTTAGTTTTCAATTCCTCTTCGCGTTTTCTTTTACTTAACTAGTTCGCTGGCGATATTTTACGTCCGCCTTATAAAAGCGCTTCGTTCTAGTGCTTTGGAGCTTTTGTAGCGAGACATTTATTTCTGTCTAATGAAACTAGGTATGTTGGAATTACTTTAGTCTTCTAGCTGATGCTGGCGACTGCCGTACGGATTTAGCTTCTTAAAGTTCGCCCCCATAAGGAAGGAATTGCAAAAAATCCGTCCTTACAGTAACTTCTTCTTTATATCAACCTATAGACGTCCACTGCTGCACACAGGTCTTCTGCAGGCTTCGGTCTTGCGCCGCCTGAATCCGGCTCCCTGCGAATCGTCTGATGTCGTCGGTCCACCTAGTGCGGGGACTGACAACTCTGCGCTTCCCGGAGCGGGGTCGCCACTCTAGCACTTTGGGATCCCAACAACCATCAGCTCTTCGAACTATGTGCCCGCCAGTTTCCACTTCAGTATCACGACTCGCTTGACCTACATATGTTGGTGACTTTAGTTCTCCTACGGATCTCCTCATTTCTGATTTGATGTCACAGGGATACTCCGAGCATAGCTGTCTCCACGGCTAGCTGAGTGACCCTGAGCCTTCTTATAAGACCCTTAGTTAGCGACTATGTCTCGGATCCGTGAGTCATCACTGGCAGCACGCGCTGTTCGCAGACACTTGTACAGGTTAGAGTAACTTACAGAATATTTCGTCCAAATGCCTTAGTACACTAATATGGACTGTGTTAAATACCAGCCATTCTTTCACGGCAGAGATAAGTTATAGAAGTCTTTCAGATGTTACTAATGTTGTACTTATTATATTGTTCAGACTTCGTCCGTTTTTTGTTCATTTGATGTACGGTATCTTTTGGCAAATCGAAAAGTATATAAATGAAAACCCAGTATGTATGGCTTTGTCTCAGTACTACGAAATTTAAGAAGCCGGATAGACTTATCCTTCTTGCTTTCTTCTCAACAAAATGCCACGTTAAGTTACGAGTAGGATCCCGCTAGGTCACTTTGCTCTTATAAAAGTCACTCGGGACATTCTCTGAGAGTCCGGAACTTTAGCGACGCGCGCTCAGTCTCAAATAGAACTTTATAGTAGCACCGGGCTTCTTTGTAGGGTATTGGATAATGATATTTGACTTATTTTGTAAGACAGAAGATAAAAAAAAATAAAAGCAAGAAGTAACAGACAACTCTATGTAGCTATCAAGTTACGCTAAAAATTATTCTAGATTGCTGATGCCTGCGACTTCGTCCGCGTGGATTTAGTTTTTAAAATCCCTCGGGAACTCTTTGATTTTCCAGGAAAAAAAGTAGATGTCACTCTGCACTCTGCAGGTACTCAACTATACCCATGAAAAACATCACGTCGATCCATGGCTCTCTTGCGGCATGATTGAAGGACAAACCAACAAACACACATTCGCATTTATAATATTAGTATGATAGCGCTACCAGGATATCAATTTTTATTATTCTTTTGTTGAAATCGACGAAATATCCTATTCTGTTTTTCTGTTTCGTAATATTTATTCATTTCTAGGATTAAAAATAAAAAGAAAATCTAAATAGTTGTTCTTCGTTGAATTGCGGTAGATGGCTTAACATATTCTGAAAGTTAGCAATATGTACTTTAACTAATCCCTCCTCAGAACCAAGGCCCACAGTCTAAACAAGCACACTTTATAGATCGCAGTCTTAGAATTATGTGATAGTATCGTATGGTATTGTAATAAATTCTAAGCAAACATCTCAATTAAACTCGGTGACAACACAATGGTGTTTAATATGGATTAACTTGACAAACCTACTTGCGGTTACAAAAATAACTCAACTGCACCCCGATTCAGAACCTTACGAGAACATAATTATCGACCGATTCGGTTTGTTATCGTACGATAAAATGAATTTTCAATTCAGAATACTCGTGTCGACAGAGAAGTTGTCGAAATCGAAACCGAATCGAACCGACGTAGATATCGTTCGATATCTTCTATCAAACGCTATTCACAACAACCGTATCGAATAAGATTTTCCGAACGTCCGATAATTTTAGTTGGTTACTTATCGAAAGCTACAGGGCATCCGGTATCCTTTTGTTTACGTACTGTGTTTACTGGTTTTTCGTATAAAATGATTATCATTAATGATTTTGGTATGTAAATGTTTACTTACCATATTGTACGTATTTTAACATTAAAATAACATATCATGTACACCACAACAAAATAAAATAAGAACCCAGAGGGATGAAACATGAACTTAGCGCCATCTATCGACGAGGCTGAAAATTGGCCGTCAATAATTTAAAAAGTCATCATATTTTTAAATAATTACTTCATTGACCTTCGAAAATGATTAAAATCTAGTTAGTGCTAACATGTGAAATATAACAAGTGAATAACAATAGAATAGAATAGAATAGAAATGTTTTTTATTCAAATAAACTTTTTTACAAGTGCTTTCGAATCGTCGATGAGTCTACCACTGGTTCGGAATGCCGTTCCTGCCGAGAAGAACCAGCAAGAAACTCGGCAGTTGCTCTTTTCAAAATAAGTTTACATTCAATAGAATAGTTAAACAGTTCAATTACCACCTGCTGTCTCATGAATCGCTGGAAAGAATTATGTCCACGCTTTTTTATCATCTAAATAGTCTTCAATTGCATAATATGCTTTTTTCATGAGATTAGTTTTTACTGATTTCTTAAACTTGTGTAAAGGCAAGTCTAAGATCGACTGTGGAATTTTATTATAAAACGTTACGCCCATTCCCACAAATGTCTTTCGGACCCTCTTGAGGCGACATCGAGGAATCACGAGCCTGTTTGGATTTCTAACTTGCCTATCGTGTAAATCACCCTTTTTTTTGTAATTCACGATGTTTTGATGTGAGTGAGTAATAAGTGAGCAATGAGTGAGTAATAACAAGTGAGTAATAACAAGTGAAATTTTGGTAAAACAACAAACTTCGTATCGGTATCTTGTCGATACCGATAACGAAGCCGATTCCGTAGTCGACATCGAATCGAATTCTCTAACCGAACGCTCTGAATCGCACGACAAAAAATTTTCGATACGAGATCGATATCTAATCGTACCTATCGAAACGGGAAGTTATCGAAATGTTCTGAATCGGGGTGCTGATTTCCCTTTGTTGGTATTAGGTATTAAACAAAGTAGAAATCTACCGCCTTTGGTTGTCTATTCGCTACCTTTTCTAACTGATAGCAGATGTCTGTGAGTCTTGTAGCGACTTCCACAGAATGCGGTATTGCGCCGCTTGTATCCAGTGACTCCCTGTTACTCGTTCGACGTCGTCTGTACGTTAATTGATGGAGATTTTATTAATGCCTCTTATTATTCTTAAAAGCACTTCATTAACTTTAAAAAAATTATACCTAACCAACCTCTTACTTAAATAAATGACGGTAAGACCACAAAATTAATCCGAGATTAATTATAAAGGGAGGAAGGATTAGGAAACATTAAAGCGATGGATAGCGGATTTCGTTTAATACATCCCGGGACGAAATCCGCACCTACAAGAAATTCAATGTTTTATCCCACTTCTGATTTATATTCTGTGAAGTCTTTAATGTAATCCGCGTAATGGAGAGTTGACTTGAATATATCCTACTTATAGCTATCTTTAATTATGTCAAATTTCAGCCGGATCCGTCCAGTATTGTGAGCTCTGCGTTGATAGATCAGTCAGTTAGTCAGTCAGTCACTCAGTCAATCATTCAGTCAGTCAGTTAGTCACCTTTTCCTTTTACTTATACTTATATTACACAAAAAACAAAAATGGAAACATATCGGACTCACCTAAAAAATATTTTTCTTTTTATTTTCAGGTACGTTCAGGATTGCCACTGCACATACGTAGGATATAGAACTGTGCCAGCGGTGAGTTGAGAAGCGAGTTAATACAGTCTACTGTGGTCGCGGCGGCCTTCGGGCCTCGACCGACTACGGTAGTTTAATCTCAGAAGCCTACGTTACATTAATCACAGCGCGTTTGCTGCCGACTGTACGATTCAAGTCACGAAACCTTCGCATTTATCACCGACTATTTTGGTGCTAACTGTACTTAGGGAGGTATTCTATAGGACGCGAAATGAATTAAATTTAAAAGGGCGTAGGTAAAAATGGCCGTAATGGCATTGTGGTTAGAACAAGACTCACGCTTAGAGGTCGTAGGTTTGAATCCTTGTCAGGCATCTCAAACGTGACATTAAAAATCGCATACGGCTCAGGCCGACCGTCCATATGAAAGGTATATCATTACGCAAGAATTGCAGATATTATAAGGGTGCTCCACTGTGAAGTGAAGTGGCTAAATGATCAGCTGACTAACCCCAGGTTTTTGATAGTCATAGAGGACGTGAAAATTGTATCACACCATCTCTCAATGTTTCAGACCAAGCAACCACTGAGAGATCTCTGAGAGTCTCTCAGTGGTTGCTCGAAACGCATATAAACTCCGAGAAGTTAGGTAGAGGTGCATGCGTGGGATTCGAACCTTGGATCCCCCAAAAGGAGGCCGAAGTGTTAACCACTAGACAAATTTTGCCTGGAAGAGGTTGCTTTTTTTGTTAGAAAATCAATGATGGAAAGCACTGTTGAAGTCCAGGTTAGAACGTGCTTGGATGCTGGAAGGGCACACCTTGGCGGTTTCAGAAACTAAAGCCTCGTGCGAATAGGGAGTAGAGATCATGCCGAACCACTTACAACATGGCTTACAAGACATGTTGTGCCGACCCCACGTAGCGTGGGACAAGGAGAGGGAGATGGTGATGATGATGAGGGAGTAGGGGAGATTGTTTCTACAATAAGGCCGCCTTTGCACCCTTTGAAACTTATTTTTCTTTTTAATTTTAGTGTAATTTTTCGTTTTCTTGTTGTGCAATAAAAAATTCTATTCTATCGCTGAATCACTGTTGTGTATTAAAGGCCTTACTTATACATTGATTTAGGTCACCGCCATTAATTCCCTGTAAACCACTCTGGTATCGATGCCGACACAGTCATGTAAATATGGGTGAAGGTGATGCGGTGGGTGTAAAACGTTTTACGAGCTCGCTCACCAGATTAACGACTCTAGGGGACGAGCGCTACACTAATATGAAGTCAATATAACGTCGTTAACATAACACAGAGAGTGGATACAATTCCTTTATCCACTTTGAAATTTCAAACATTCCATAATTTTATTGTGTTTTTCTTTTTACTCGGGGTAAAGGCCGATTCATCAACGTAAAATAAGTCATCCGAGCGTGATATGTTGGCAGATTTTGAATACATTAATATAAATAATAAATAATAAATAAATTTTTATTCAGAACTTCAGAACTTTACAAAGAGCTTTTTAACAATACAATATACAATTAAAAATATCTTAATGTTCACATAATATAGCTACAGTAAAATGGCAGGGGTGGCACTGCATTAGTAAAAACTGTGTTGCAGATGCCACCGCTACCTCCGAGACTATAATTCACAAGTTATCACAATTATTATCACATTTAGTGTGTGTGTGTGTGTGTGTGTGTGTGTGTGTGTGTGTGTGTGTGTGTGTGTGTGTGTGTGTGTGTGTGTGTGTGTCTGTGCGTGTGTGTGTGTGTTGCCGGCGTATGAATGCGTGTTACTTCTTTATTATGTATGCAGAGTGTGAATGTAAATGATACTTAAAAACATTTGCTTAGCGAATTAAGGAAGTAGTATCGTTTCAGTTTGCTCGTAATTCATTTGCATTAGCCACAAATACATTGCTGATTTAGCTGAATATTTCGTCATTGGGTAGATATTAAGTTGCTTGTTGATCTTATTGTATAAAAAGGTAGACAAATATGAATGTTGGTGTTTGAAGAAAGAAGTTCGATGTTTATGAGATGACGGAAGAACGACATATTTTCTGCGTTTACTCGACTGCAATGACTCCAATTCTGGATCAAAAACCAGAGATGAATGTGTCTTGATAGTAATGGATAAAAGGAACAATTGACGAACTGTAAGAACTTTACTCATGGCATACAATAATTGGGTGGGAAAACGATAGTGTTTATGATGCATTACTTTGAGAACTGATCTCTGAGCCCGTTCAAGATGAATTAAATGAGTTTTGCCAATACCTCCCCACACAGAGATGCAGTAAGAAAGTATTGACTGACACAAAGCATAATAGATTGTCCTAAGAAGATTAGGTTCGATTACATTTCTCAATTTCTTGAACACCCATGCAAGCTTTCTAACACGTCCTGTTAATTGGTTAATTTGAGGGGTCCAGGACAAGTGTTCATCAAGGATTATGCCCAGGTATTTAATGCACTGCACACGTTCAATCTGAGGACAGTTGCATGTTATGGAATGGATATCATTACAGGTATGTACTTTTAAAGTATGACTTATATTACTTGGCAAACTAGTTCTGGCTGAAATTGAGAATGTGAGGTGTTTGGTCTTTCCTGCATTAAGCGTTAGAAGATTGAGTTTCAACCATTGTGTAACAGTTTGCAGATCTATTTGTGCCTGTGTTTAAACCTCATCCCAACTTTCTCCCTGAAATACAATAGCCGTGTCATCCGCGAACGCAAATATTTTCCCATTATTCAGCTTGATTTGACATAGGTCATTTATGTAGATCAAGAAGAGAGTCGGTCCGAGGATACTTCCCTGCGGTACTCCGTAGTCTACTGGAAAGTCATCACTAAGATTGTCCTCAATTTTAACCTTCTGGACTCTATCTGTCAGATAGCTCTCAAAAAGTTTTAATGGTGTACCACGAATGCCAATCGAATTTAATTTGTTTAAGAGAGAAGGAACAGAAACGGTATCGAAGGCTTTTGCTAGGTCTAGAAATACAGCTAGGCACTTCTTTTTACTATCAAGGTTCAGCGAAATAAGATCTACGAGCTTCGTCACCGCATCCTCTGTTGACCTACCAGTTCTAAAACCAAACTGGTTATCAGAAATTAGTTCAAATTTTTTTAAAAATGTATTGAGTCTATTGTAGATTAACCTTTCAAAAATTTTAGATAAGGCTGGTAGGACAGAAATTGGACGGTAATTACTAATAATGTTTTTGTCTCCACCTTTGAATATGGGGTGAATAATAGCTCTTTTTAATGCTTTAGGGAAGTTACCCTTATCTAGGCATAAATTAAAAATATATGTGAGTAAGGGGATGATTTTATGCCTTATCTTTTTTAGTAACGCAGATGATATATTGTCCCACCCCATGGCACAATCGTTCTTGAGGTTAAGTATTAAGGTTTCAATTTCGGATTCGTCTGTGGGTAACAAAACCAAAGAATTGACGCAATATGTGGAGTTGTTAGTGGCGGACGGTAAATTACTATGAGTCACAGGTGACTTTAATCTAATATTATCGGCTAGATTTTTACCAACATTCGCAAAGTAAGAGTTCACTGCATTTACAGATTTAATGGGCGTGTTTTCTACTGTTAATAGTTCGCTTGGGGAATGTTTATTGCCAGAGATATCCGCTATTTTTTTAATTGTCTGCCAGGTCTTGGCTGAGTTATTACCGCCTTTTTGAATTTCAGATTGTTCATATTGTCGTTTTAGCTTTTTAAGTAAATTGTTGCAAAAATTCCTATATCTCTTATATGTTGTTTGAATGATTTCGTTGTTAGGGGAAATAATATAAAAAAATGTTTTTAAAAAACCGACTTCAAACTCCCGAGCCACTACAAAGTATGTGATTTATTGTTTATATTTAAAAAAATGCTCGACTGATTTCGATAAAATTTGTGTGCGACCACCTGGAAAGTATACCCTTGAAAACAAAAAAATAACAATTTTCCATATCGGTTCTGGCGTCTTCGAGTAATCGGTGAACATACATAAAAAAATTGGCAGTAATAGGGACTGTCGATAGAAGTGAACACTAGATTTGGTAATAATAATTAAAAACAAATAAGAAAAGCGAAATTCGAAAAGCGAGATTAGAACCTGCAACATCATACATTAAACGGTAAGGTTCCTTCCAGTTACATAGATACATTTACAGTTTGCTAAAATCATCATTTTAGCAGTTTGTTTGTATCTATGTATCTATTTGCGTATGTTCCACTGTACCACCTTAACCTCTGAGTCGATTTTGATGAATGAGATGTCAATCGATAAGTTATTAGGTCGATAGTGGTGCGATTCTCGAAAAATGAATGCTACAGTGTGTTGATTGCAATCGCCTCTGATTGGCCGATACTCACTTGCTATCGGCAAAAATGCATTGTTTTTTAACCGACTTCCAAAAAGGAGGAGGTTCTCAATTGGGCCGGTATCTTTTTTTTTTCTTTTTTTTCTCTATGTATGTCCACCGATTTCTCCGGGAATACTGGACCGATTCGCGTGATTTTTTTTTATCGACAGAGGATGTTTGCGAAATGGTCCCATAAAAATGTTCACCTTCAACTACTCAAGCCTGATGATGCAGGGATATTGCCCACCTAAAATAAAGAGATTACGTCGTAGTAAATAATGTCGATTACGAATTATTATTGTAGGTAACAAGTATGGACTACATCATGGAGCTCCAGGTCCTAGCTCCTCAATCATAGGATATTACACTTAAAAGCTTAAAATAAAAATTCTTTTCAAAAAACCGACTTCTAACGCCACTACAAAGTATAAAAATAATTTTAGTTTGTCCACAATTGTTGAAGTCGGGCGGGCCTAAAATACAAACTATGAAACCGACTCGCGATGCTCGCTCGACTTCTACAAACGAGTCTCTCATATTGTGTAGCGTCGCGCATCGGTTTCATAATTTGTATTTAGGCTCGCCCGACTTCAACAAACGTGGACAAACTAAAATTATTTTTATACTTTGTAGTGGCGTTAGAAGTCGGTTTTTTGAAAAGAATTTTTATTAAATATAAATAGCGAGCAAACGAGCAGGCGGGTCACCTGATGTTAAGTGATTACCGCCGCCCATGAACATTTGAAGCACCAGAGGCACCACCAATGCGTTACCAGCTTTTCAGGAATTTGTTGGTCCGCCCCTTGAATAACCCCATGTTATAATTCAGTGGGAACATTGTTAGTTGAATGGCATTTTAACAAGAAATGTCAAGCATATCCGAAATGAATTTGTCTTATAGAATAGCACGAACCAACGTTGGGGAAAATGGGAAATTTAACGCCACCATCTCGAAGGGGCAATAGAAATCGAAACGAAATGAAAACTCGCAAAGCGGGAACTGTAACAGTACTGGGCCCTATTTTATACGCCTTTGCACGCGATAGCCCCATTTGCTTATACCTAGTTATTTTTTTACTCGATTATGGCAAATACAGGAAAGAATATGATTTTGGGAGTCTAGAGTATGTATGTATGTATATTGTATGTGTTTGTTTACGTATGTTCCACCATCTTAACTTCTTACTTTTATTAGAAATGCGAAAATGTGTTTGTTTGTTAGTTTGTCCTTCAATACCTCTGCAACAGAGCTACGGATCGACGTGATTTTTTGCATGTGTATATTTGAGGAACTGGAGAGTGACATAGGCTATATTTCATCCCGGAAAATCAAAGAGTTCACGCGAGGTTTTAAAATCTGAATCCATGCGGATGAAGTTGCGGACATTAGCTAGTAGAGTATAAACTACTGAACCGATTTGGATGAATCAGATGTCAATAGATTCGTTATCAATATGACGGATTTCACAGTTTTACAGTTTTGTCCATATTAATGTTTTACCAGCTGATGCCCGGATTCGTTTTTCCGATATAAAAAGTAGCCTATGTCACTCTCCAGGCCCTCAAATATACACATGCAAAAAATCAGGTCGATGCGTTGCTTTGTTGCTCCGTGATTGAAGGACGAACCAACAAACGAACACACTTTCGCATATTTATAATATTAGTAAGGCTGTTTTAGTTACTTAACGTATTATTTGGATCTGAGTTAAGTACATTCATCTGGAACTCAACTATTTAATAAATTAAATAAATTTTTATTTCTGTAATTTGAAATGCTTGATTAATCTTTCTAGTCTTTCAAGTTTAGTTTAACTTACAATAATTAAAATTAAGACAATTACCGCATTTAAAAATATCTTATTTCAATGTATCGAATAAGTAGGTCCGAAAAAAACATCACAGTAGCCTGTCCAGTGTTAATCATAGATAAATTACAGAGGTCAGTGGTCCAGTGAGATCGCATGAGGGCTATCTTATCTAGTCATCGAAATAAAAATGGTCCTGAGCTAGAAAACCGTTTCTATAATTTTTGGGAAAAGAATAAAATAAAAACTTGAGAGGTGTCAAAGGACAGCCGGATGGAACGAAGTTCCTTTCGATTAATTAGTGAAGGAATTGTAATAAACTAGTGGTGTCATGTAGTATGAAATTGATTAACTACGATGAATTATATTTAGTTTATTTCTATTGCAGCAATGTTACAAAACCAAAGAGTTACTCTGTTTTTTAACAGATGGCGTTAGTAGTACAATAACATTTTATCCAATTTATTAAATTTATCGGACACCCGGGTGGAACGTAGTTCCTTTCGAAGAATTTTAGTGAAGGAATTGTAATAAACTAGTGGTGTCATCTAGTATTAAATTGATTAACTACGATGAATTATATTTAGTTGAACGATGAATTATTTCTATTGCACTGTTACAAAACTAAAGAGTTACTCTGGTTTTTTAACAAATGGCGTTAGTAGTACAATAACATTTTATCCAATTTATACAATAAAAAATTAGGGAAAAATTCCACATGTAGAAATTATCTATATATATAAAAGAAAGTGGTGTTAGTTACACTATTTATAACTCAAGAACGGATGAACCGATTTGGCTCAAAATTGGTGGAGAGGTAGCTTAGAACCAGGAGACGGACAAAGGATACTTTTTATCCCGTTCGACCGCGTTTCCGTCAAGTCAATATAAAACCTGGTATAACAAAAATGCATCTGACATGGAATAAAAAAACGAAAATGACAGTGGAAGAACAAAACGTTATTTTGTATTTGGTTAATTATGGTAAAAACAATTATAAAAATTATAGTTTAACGTAATTGATAATATCATCAGTAATATGTTTTCTCTTTGAATCATCATTAACAATGCCGCGAGCAAGACGATCAAATGTTTCCTGCTACAAAGCTACGGATTGACGTAATTTATTGGATAGGTACCTATAGTTGAGAACCTGGAGGGTGACAAAGATTTCCCGCGGGATGTTCTGAACTAAATCCACGCAGACGAAGTCGCGGGCATCAGCTAGTTTAAAATAAAATAGAAAATAGAAAATTCAGTCTGTCGAGCTGGGGTTCGAACCATCGACTTGTAAAGTTGTAACTGTTAAGCGACTGCCGAAGCCACTAGGCTACGGAGACCCAATATTGTACCGCGAAAATACCGAATACAATGCAAAATTCACATTCAACAAAAACGTGTCGGTTTCGAAAATGTGTCGAGTGTCGTTTCCTTAATTTTTTCCGTCTAGCCCCCTTCCGCACCACGCGATAAGGAACTTACGTTCCAAAAATAAAAATTAATAAAACCAAAAAAATAAAAATTCGATGGTTAGGTATGTTGTTAGTTCAGAATTGTTTTGTGGCTAGATTTTCTGGGGTTCCTTTGTTCCGAAGGCCGCGGCGCCGCAGCGAGCGTAGCCAGGCCCGGCCTGACGTCAGCCTAGGTTAGGTACGCAGGAAGGCACACCCATTGCGACGGATCGACAGAATGCGGCATTCTTTACTGTGGATTTATGGATTTCCCATTTAAAGATTCTTTAATACGCACAGTTATACTCACAATCATACTAATATTATAAATGCGAAAGTGTGTTTGTTGGTTTCTCCTTCAATCACGATGCAACAGAGCTTCGGATCGACGTGATTTTTTGCATGGGTATAGTTGAGGACCTGGAGAGTGACATAGGCTACTTTCTATCACGTAAAATGAAAGACTTCCCGAGGAAAAAAAATTAATCCACGCGGACGAAGTCGTGAGCATCTAGTAGTAGCTAGTAATACTATATAAAATTATGTGTAGGTAAGTGTATTTGTTAGTTTTTCATTTTTAGGGTTCCGTACCCAAAGGGTACCAACGGGACCCTATTACTAAGCCTACGCTGTCCGTCCGTCCGTCCGTCCGTCCGTCCGTCCGTCCGTCCGTCCGTCTGTCAGCGGGCTGTATCTCGTAAACCGTAATAGATAAACAGATGAAATTTTCACATATTATGTATTTCTATTGCCGTTATAACAACAAATAATAAAAATTAAATTAAATTAAAAAAATTAAATTAAAATGTTTCCATGGGTACATGAAAATATTTTAATTTAATTTTTTTAACGGAACCCTAAAAGAGCGAGGCCCGATTCGCACTTCGCCGATTTTTTTGATTTTGATGATTCTCGCATATCTGGATTTGATTCTTTGGATTGGAACTTACCGCAAAATGTGTGCGGCAAAATTAACTCTCAAGCAACGTTAACTATCCTTAAAAGTGCATTTTTTAACCGACTTCAAAACAAGGCGGATGTTCTCAATTCGACGACCTTTTTTCCCGATGTTACTCCATAACTCCGCCAAATCTGAACCGATTTCAATAATTTTTTTTTGAAAGGTCCATACATATCGTCAGTTTGGTACCATTAAAATTTGGTGAAGATCTGATGAATATCCTCGGTGATGGATGATAATAAGCGGATATACATATATTCTTACTTAAGAAAAGAAAGAAACTTAATGATATTATATTAGGTACGTTATATCCAATCTTTTACTGGATATATTTAGCCCGTGCCTATTACCGGAGAGTCTTATGTATGTACAGTAATATTGTAGAAGTGCATTTGAATGTAGAATGCAGTGTTATTATACATATATGTATGCGGCGCAATTTGGTATTCAGACAACGTGGTTTTCCTTGGGTGACCCGCTGCATGCAAGGCGCGAGTCGCTAGCGTTATGCAAGTTGACCTGTCACTTTATAATGCTATGGAATACAAGATTTTATATTTTCAACAGTTTTTTTTCTTCTTTATCAATGGATAGACGACCACTGCTGGCTATAGATCTCTTCTAGACTCATCTCGTGGTAGACTCATCGACGATTCAAAAGCACTTGTAAAAAAGTTTATTTGAATAAAAAACATTTCTATTCTATTCTATTCTATTCTATTCTACACTTGCATAGGTCTTGTTCTTGTGTTGCTTGTATTCAACGGCTCCCTGCGACTCGTCTGATATTATCGGTCCACTAAGTGGAGGATCTGCGTAACTGCAGTTTCTGGTGCAATACTTATCGCTACTCCAAAACCTCCTGATCCCAACGACCAGTACTTTGGGACTCCAACGACCATACGTTCTTCGAACTATGTTCCCCGCCCATTGTCTTTGTCGATGAATTGCCTAGCTACCTTGGGGATGTTAAGAAGTCTTTAGAAAAATAACAACGTTGCTAGATAACTTATCAAGATATTACAAAACACTAATGCTCTGTTTCACCAACCATACCTAAATCATCCCCTATGTAGGAATCGCTTTAACGCAGGTAGCCCACAAATGCAACCCCTTTAATCTGTAGTGACATTTTTACCTTTAGATGTCCCCTAAATTTATTTATTTTTTATTTATTAGGCAAACCAAACTGATTACAATTATTACTTATACCTAAATTCTTTATTTATAACATTTCGATCTTATTATAACCCTATAGGACTACACAGCATGAACAAGGTCTCAAAAAAAAACAATAAATAGTCATGCACGCGTGCTAGGTAATTAATAGTAGATATGGTAATAAGCACACAAGTACCTGTGAATAAATATTATGTAAAGTTTGGTGAAAACAAAATTGTCAGTAAGGGTTGCCTATCTTAGATTGGGTAGTTCCTTAAAACGAGCATATTTATTTTATAGGAATAGGTGTTTAGAGTTCCCTATAAAGTTCTCAAAGGTGTGTAACGCCTGTCAATCCGCACTTTGCCAGCGTGTCAAACTGTGGCCTAAACCGTTCTCATTCTGACAGGAATCCCAGCAGTGGGCTAACGATGCGTTGATTATGATGAATGCGCGGGAAATAATGAAAACAAAGACAAAACTGACAGAATTTATTATTATATTGAAAAGTGGTGAAAATTAAGTTAATTTGTGGTAAATTACTCTCATTTGATTAGACGCCCTAGTAATAACCTAGACCACCTATGCCCTGGTGGTAACCCTGGTTAAACGCGTTGCCCTGACTGCCAAGGCCATGCTGGTATTGGTTGTACCCTGAGCCACCTTGCTGTCCGTGGTTGTAGCCCTGGCTGGAGCCGATGTTATGGTTCTCGTCGTTTACTGCTTGTGTGATCTGAAGAAAGCCCAAAATGTTATTGATCACCGTCCTTAGGCTAAGGTCGGTTACTGGTGAACGCCAAGAGCCTTCAGAACTCTGGCAATCAAAATACTCTCTCCCAGAATTTCTGCGGGATAGGGTAGATATTTCAATGAGCGAAGCTGTCTCCTCAGGAAAGAGCTTTCAGGAGGTACTTGAACCGAGATTAGCTATAGAAGTAGGTATATATTGCTATTTCTCCATGCCAATACTTTACATTCAATTTTACGTCGTAGGAACATTTATGATGGTCTTAAGAAGGTTTCACCAGTAGTTCGTAGAGAAGCACTATTTTTTATTACTAGATGATAGCCGCGACTTCGTTCGCGTGGATTAATGTTCTTAATCCCGTGGGAACTCCTTAATTTTCCAAGGTAAAATGTAGCCTATGTGTTTATCCTGAGAATGAGCCATCACTTTTATAATTTTCAGCCAAATCGGTTCACTCGTTATTAGTCGTTAGTCGTAAGATTAATAAGGTGCTCACAGCAGATACATAATGTAAGAGAATGTTGCAACATTTATGTTTTTTTAACAAATTGTAACAAAAGTTATAAATTGTTAGTGATGTTACACAACTTCATGTAACAAAATGTTATTCAACTAATTACAACATGATATAAAAAATTATAACTTTTGTTGTATAACATCAGCTTCCTCGAAAGGCAGACCCAAACTGATTGTTACAGAATGTTATGCGGGAGCGTTTATAACATATAACATTTTTAACATATTGTAGCAAAATGTTGCACACTGTTATAAAATGTTATCATGTTACACAATGTTTTATAATGTTATATAACTGCTGTGTGGGAGCACCTGTAGGAAGTATAGTTAATTGATTTTGATCGCTAATTTAAAAGCAAATCTTACTATACCTACTAGCCTAGGATATTTTACAGGCAGGTATAGAATTGTACAGGATAAAAAGTAGCCTGTATCACTGAGCAATTTTTTATCCTGGACTATGAAAGAGTTCCCAAGCAATTGGAATTCAATAAAACCTAACGTCGTGGGCATCTAGTAAAAGCATAATAAAGAGGGTTCGTATTCAAGGGATACTCACGGAGTTGAGGCTCGAGTGATGCGAGCCAACGTTGTGGGCAGCACCACCCCCACTGCCGTAAGCGCCCTGTTGCATCCCACCGCTGGCGCCGCTGCCGTACTGCTGCCCGCTGTAGCCGTTGCCGCTGGCGTAACCGCCGCTGCTGCCGACCGTGCCGGGCAAGTATCTGTTGAGGCCGTAACCCAACCCGACCTGAGCGTCGATCGCGGCGGCGCAGACGAGAACGATCAGAGCCTGGAGAGCACAAAAAATAGACTTAAGATCTTTCTTCTTCCACTGCTGGACAAAGGTCTCCTGCATGGACTTCCACAGGCTTCGGTCTTGCGCCGCTTGGATCCAGCGGCTCCCTGCGACTCGTTTGATGTCGTCGGTCCACCTGGTCTGGTCTGCCAACACTGCGTTTCCCGGTGCGCGGTCGCCACTCCAACACCTTGGGACCCCAACGAGCATCAACTCTTCGAACTATGTGCTTCGCCCATTTCCACTTCAGTTTCGCGATTCGCTGAGCTATGTCGGTGACTTTGGTTCTCCTACGAATCTCCTCATTTCTGATTTGATCTCGCTGGGATATATCGAGCATAGCTCTCTCCATCGCTCGCTGAGTGACCCTGAGCCTCCTTAGATCTAGAGATTTCAGATCAGCTAAATAAATCTCGGAATACATGCAATACAAGTGAGATGTCGCTCATCAACAAGAATCCATGTACATTCTACACGGATGGTCTAATCAACTGGGAGAGGCTAATCGTTTTTTTTTACATAATGTATGGACTCGCGCTTGCCTGCAATCTCACTTGATGGTAAGTGAAGTTGCAGCCTAAGATGGAACGCGCTTGCCCAGAAGATGCCTACTCACTCTTGATATAAAGGTTATAGATAAAAAACGGAAGGGTATTCCAAATTTTTTTGTCCGTATTAGAAACGAGGAAGCAAAGCGCTCAGAACGAGTTCGTGGAATTTTGACCAAATAGCGGTGCAGCGATGCCTTGCAGTTCAATGATAGAATAGTGATGGTGGAACTAAATTGAATAGTTCTTAAACACATTCTCCGAAATATATCTTATACAATACGGATAAACAGGCAAAATCGGTAGAGCCACGGGTCCTTCATCATCTTAAAACATAGCAAACATTACTCCAATTCAAAGAATTTTCTCTCCAGGTCTGTGATCATCAGTAATTCATTAATCCAGACATAATATATCCTGGACTAGTATTCAGAGTATAATCTGTGTTTATGCTTTTCTACATCTCAAACGATAGATCCACTGTTAAAAGTCTATAAAAGGTCAATAAAATTATCATTATTGGAACAAGTTCAAAACAAGATGGTATAAACAGAGCTACTTACAATGCACTTCATGTTGACGACGGTGGAAGGTTTCTTGTATGAATGATGTGCTACAACTAAAACAATGCTTATAAACGCACCTGTTGAAAGTCCGGCCATTAATTTCAAATTAATATGATAAGGTCTAATGATCGGTTAATGATTTTGTGGCTTAGGTATGGTGATGGGTTTTTCGATCATTTGGGAGAAAATTACTCCCCGATACCGAAGCCTTATGTTAATTTGTTTCTAGTCTAACGAAAAAAAGCCGGCCAAGTGCGAGTCGGACTCGCGCACCGAGGGTTCCGTACTACTCCAAAAGTAAAAGTAAAACGATAATATTATATTAATTTGCTTATTTATCGTTAACTTTGTTTGTAGAGGTTTATTGTTAATATAAAAAAAACTATGCTAGTTAGAGCGTTGGTTTTTTTGTCCTGTAAAATATACATAAACCTCTATTGACCATAATTATTTCAGATTTTACGATTGGTAAACTTCGGAGATAAGGGGGGGAACGGTATTTTTTTCGACATTTTGGCCGATTACTCAAAAACTATTATATATAGAAATAAATAAAAAACTGTTTTAGAATGCACAAGTAAAGGCCTTTCATATGATACCCCACTCGGTATAGTTTTCTTACTTTGAAATTTCAAACCCCCGATTTTCCCCCTTTTTTAATCAAACTAAAATAATTTTCGCGTTGCTTTTATTTTTCCTGTAAAATATACATAAACCTCTATTGACCATAATTATTTCAGATTTTTCGATTGGTAAACTTCGGAGATAAGGGGGGGGGGGGGAACGGTATTTTTTTCGACATTTTGGCCGATTAATCGAAAACTATTATATATAGAAATAAATAAAAAACTGTTTTAGAATGTACAAGTAAAGGCCTTTCATATGATACACCACTCGGTATAGTTATCTTACTTTGAAATTTCAAACCCCCGATTTTCCCCCTTTTTTAATAAAACTAAAAATAATTTTCGATTTTTCTTTATTCCAATGATGTTGGGCCACTATTATACACAACTATGCCAAATTTCATGTCGATAGCTTTAATAGTTACTGAAATAATCGACTGTGACAGACGGACGGACGGACGGACGGAGAAAGTCTCACCATAAGGGTTCCATTTTTACCATTTTGGTACGGAACCCTAAAAAGCCATGCCTTTAATTTTTTTTTTCAATTATCCAATTATAACTTGTTGAGTGAAATCTATAAAACAAATAAAAGTGAAGTACAGTGTCTGAATTCTCAATTTATATCGTAATAATTTTTAAATCCTTAACGACAAAGTAATTACAGTTATTTTAAACTTTATATTATACCTACCTACTAGATGATGCCCGCGTCTTCGTCCGCGTGGATTAAGATTTTTTAATTTCCGCGGGAACTCTGTAATTTTTCGGAATAAAAAGTAGCCTATTAATCCTGGGTATGAGCTATCTCCATTCCAAACAGCCAAATAGGTTCATTCGTTGTGGCGTGAAAGAGTAACAAACATCCACCATAAAGAAGTAACATTCATCCATACATCCATCCATACATCCGTCCTCACAAACTTTCACATTTATAATATTAGTAGGATTGTATTGTGAAGTTTTACTAATGAACATAATATTTAATTAATGTAATACAAATTCTTGATGGTCAAAATAAAATGCTTTTATATTTATGAACTTGGCATGGCGGCAAAAACTTTGTTGCGTTGCTTTCGCAATCTATGGATGGTAGGTTTTGGTCCGCAAATAAAGTTAGTAGTTTTAGGCACTACAATTTGTAGAGCTGTTGCCGCGTGGGTTTACTTTAATTCGGCGTTGACTCCGCGGTGGTAATTAGGTACCTACCTATTCCCTAGACTTCGGTGGTAATTTAACGGCCTTGAAGGTGAACAGTCGGCCCCTAGTCCCGACACTAGCTGTGGGACCCCATACGGTGTTGGTGACTTAAATGTACTATTTTTTTTTTTTTCATTTCATTTATTCGTTGCATAAACTGTTACAATAATAAAGGTCACTAGACAAGCATATATCGAATTGCAGCTTTGAATTGCGCAGGCGCACGAGTCGTTACGAATCAGTGATAGCCTAGTGGTTAGTACTGCGGTCTCCTATTCGGGGGGTTGTAGGTTCGATCCCGGGCACACACCTCTGGCTTTTCTAAGTTATGTGCGTTTAAGAAATTAAATATCACATGCTTGAACGGTGAAGGAAAACATCGTGAGGAAACCTGCATACTTGAGAGTTCTCCATAATGTTTTCCAAAGACTGTGAAGTCTACCAATTGGGCATTGGGCCAGCGTGGTGGACTATGGCCTATAACCCTTCTCTGAGAGGAGACCTGTGTTCATTAGTGGTTGCTGATGATGATAATGATTAAGCAGAACGTTAATTAAGCCTAGTCGTTAATTAAGCAAATTACTTTCCTCGAGAATAGCTGTACCAGTGGTTGGCCTCTGATTAGCTGGTGCTCTCGCGCTATTCAATATTGTATTTCAATATTTTTTAAAAGGTCTCTGAATCCGATGAATATCTTCGTGTGATGGAGGACGGAAATCCTCAATAAATAAGAGCAAATGGCTCGCGATCAGAGAATATGAAGATTTGATCCTATGAAGCTACACTAGCTTTTAAAAGCTTTAATTAAAATAGGGCTAGCATTGCGGTTTCATTGGGGCCCGCCCGAATTCAACATAACTGTACAAACTCAAATTTATTATACTTTGTAGTTGTAGTGGCGTTTAAGTTTTTAAAAAGAATTTTTATAAATTATTTACCAATATTAATTCATATCTTACCTCTTTTCTATTTCCATTCTATATTAATTGTATTTTTGGAACAAGGCAACACATGTTTTTATAATTTTTTCCAAGACTTTCCACTTAGAATTCGGGAACGCTATGTTTTTCCGGTATAAAAAATAGGCTATGTCTTTCTGCAGGTCTTTTACTATTCTTGACAGGATTTCTAAAAAGCAACTGAACTAAATAAGTATAAAAGGCATGATGAGCGATTTGGAAAAACTTTTTAATGATGTTCGGAAGTATCTATTATTTAGAAAAAAACTCTTATTTCAGAATAAAACAAGGTTTGTTAGATAAAATTGCCATTGCAATTTTAAGTTTGAAAATTAACGCAAAAACGCCCGCCGGTGTTGGCGTCGTTCGTGACGTCACCTCTATGTTTTGTCATAGTAAATCGTCGAAGTTTGAAGATAGATGTGACGTGTCGCTCTGATTTACAGTGTTAAATCCAATATGGCGGATTGCTGTATATTATAGTTTTATTTTATCAAAATAAATATCAATGTCGCTCAAAATAGAAAAATAAGTTTTTTATAATCCATTAATCCTATTTCATTAGGCGCGCTTGCAGAAACGTCGTGAGTCGTGACCCAGAGTTAGCAGCTAACTCTGGTTTAAAAAAAGTGTGTGTGTTAGCTGCGACTCACGACTGGAGTTTACTATAAAGTATTTGTGCTAGTTAATATCAAATACGGCCATCTATTGTAAATAGCTCGAACTATTATGTTAGCAGTGCTGTCGCAGGGTTTTAGGGCGTACAACAGAGTTGCTATTCGAAATAGTTTACACATAAGCCGAAAGATGGCGCTGATCTACGTGTTTGTAGTAACGCTGTCATAAAAACGTAACAAGGTCATTCATAAGTAGATTTTACACCTCAAATTTTTCTCATACCGGGCGCCTAAAATCGATTCTTAAGGAGTAAACTCCAAAAAGACAGATTTGACAGATTTCGTATAAAGCTTCTCTCAAAATTAATTACTTTATTCCTGGGTTAACCAACCCGGCGGGCGTCTCTGCAAGCGGGCCTTAGGTAAATTCATAATTTTTTGATTTTTGGTTACCTACTGTCATCATGCATCCTGCCTATCACAAAGATACATCATTCCTGCATTAGTATGAACCTCAATAGTCCAACCGTTTAAGGTGTAATGACTGTAAACGGTTCAAAAACATTTCAATTAGTAATGACATATTTTTTTCTTCTATTTTATTTAACCCTGACCTGATTTTTGTTTTAATTTATCTACTTTTTTTTACTTTGTTGGATACCTGAGCCTGGAAGAAGTCGCTTCTTAGCGATAAGGCCGCCTATATAATAGTAGATACTAGGTTCTCTGTTTACTTAGTTTACTGCTTTTTATTTGATGATTTTTTATTGGTGTGCAATGAAGAATATATTTCAATTTAATTACATCCCCACCCCTGCAGTCTGCACTTTTGACGTACCCACGCCTAACGCAAGCTTTGTGATTATTTGGAGGAACTATTGGTCAAGATCAGCCCCCCGATTGTTCAAAAGTTGCCGATCAAAATCTTATTCATTTCATGGCATTAGGGTCAAAGTATAATAGACCATGACTACATTGAATTAGAGCTCAATTTCGTGTACACATTCTCATACGTTTAGGTATGTACGATACGTTCCATAACGATCCATGTTATAGAATCGGTTGTTCTGAATTTGTGACTTTAAATCAATACAGTTAAGGAATATTTTACTTTGAAGCTAATGCCATGAAATGAATTAGATTTTGATAGGCAATTTTTAGACAATCGTACCTCTGAATAGTTAATATTCTTTAAAAAAAATAATCAAACTCGTGACAGTGGTAAATCCGAGCCGCATGTCAATGCGCAGGTTTTTTTTGTAGAATGGTGCGGGTGATAGGTAGCAAAGACCGTTACTCGTTTATTTCACACTAGATGATGGCCCGCGATTTCGGTCGCGTGGATTTAGAAAGATTATTTTAATTCCCGCGGGAACTCTTTAATTTTACGGGATAAAATGTAGCCTAGATGTGTTAAAAGTAAAACTGGGTATGAGCTATCACTATTCCAAATTGGTTCATTTGTTGTGGCGTCAAAGAGTAACAAACATCCATCCATACATCCATCCTCCATCCAACAAACTTCCCATTTATAATTAACTAGACGATGCCCGCGACATCGTACGCGTGGATTAAGGTTTTTGATTGCTGAGAGAACTCTACTTCTCCGGAATAAATTTTAGCCTATGTGTTAATTCTGGTTATGAGCTAATAAAGCTACACTAGCGGCACGCTATGATGGCCGGTTTGACACATTACAATAGTGATGTGGAATGTCAATTTATTCTCGAACAAAAAACAATTAAGTTTTGTTTTTGTACCTGATTAAATAGGTTTACAGTTCTCTGCGTACGTTCGGTCATATCGACGAAATCCACAACAAAGGGCTTGAACAGAGTCCAAATTAACGAGCAAGGGTCAACAGTAATGCAGTATCAATATTTGAAATCCAAAGCCAGGTCAAAACTATATCACAATCGCATTGCACTGACAGTTTATACTTTTCGAAGCAACGTCAATTCGAAACTGCTTTGTTTTGCATTGAGCATTGACGCGAGTTTGCCGGAGGTAGTAGTTGTGCTAGCCAGCGATCCTATGTGACGATCGTATTAGATTCCATTTTTAAAAATTTTCAATTTAGAAAACCAAATGCCGAGTTGTGGTATATATCATATAAAAATAAAAATTTTACCTTTTGTATGAAACAGCTGATATTTTTTTGCGATTTCAGAGGTTTGTCCACATAGTGAAAATTGTTCATATTCACAAGTACATTCACCCCTTAAATGGTGCAAACTGATTTTTCTACACTTGTATACATTTTAGAAATCAATTTAATAAATAAATTTTGAGTCCTAAACCTAAAACTACATTCGATAAAATTTATGAATCTCTGCACATCACTATCGTCAATAAAGTAATACAATTATTTCCTTCAAAGTCGTTATCAATTAATACGGAACTTCATGAGCGGACAAACGTCAAACCGGCCATCATAGCGTGCCGCTAGTGTAATCCATTCCAAATTTCAGTGAAATCCGTCCTGTAATTTTTGCTTGAAAGAGTAACAAACATATACACACAGACACACACACAAACTTTCATCTTTAAAATATTAGTGTGGTGTGATGTGATGTGATAGTAGGATTAATTTCACACCCAACTCTAAGACGGTATACTTTTTCCTTACTTTGTACGATATGCAAGCAAAAATATGATACGTTTTATTAACCTGTTACCCCCACCATGCTCCAAAAAACTGCAGTAAACCTACTTGTATCACAATGTATTATTATTGAAGGGTAGAGTAGAGTTTTTAGTGGACTGTGAAAGACATCAGTGATTGTGACACAAAATATTTATTTGTATTTATTTTTATGGACTAGTAAATGCCCTGGCCCCGGTAGCCCTGGTTGTACTGGTTGCCCTGGACGGCGGCACCGCTCTGGTGTCTATTGTACCCAGATCCGGAGTGCTGTCCTTGGTTGTAACCCTGGCTTGAGCCAACGTTATGATTGTCGGTGTTTTCAACTTGAGTGATCTGAAAGAAACGAATACTAAATGTTATTCTTTAGTTTCATCATCACCATCATCAGCAACCCATTAATGGCTCACTACAGAGCACAGGTATTCTTTCAGAGAAGTGTTATAGGCCATGGTCCACCGCGCAAGGCCAATGCAAATTGACAGACTTCGAATACCTTTGATAACATTAAGAAGAACTCGTATTCGTGCAGGTTCCCTCACGATATTTCCTTCATAGTTGACGCATGTGATATTTAATTGCATAAAAATCTACATAACTCAGTAAATTCAAAGGAGCATCCGAATAGAAGAGCGCAGTCCTAACCACTAAAACTGCTCAATCAGTATTTACTTGATTAATCCTTAAATGACAGTGGCATAGCAACAATCTCATAGAACTCAAGGAGTACTCACGGAGGTAACCTTCGAGTTATGCGAGCCAGCGTTGTGGGCGGCACTACCGCCGCTGGCGTGAGAGCCCTGTTGCGCACCACCGCTGGCTCCGTTGGCATACTGCTGTCGGTTATATCCGGCGCCACCAGACTGACCACCGATGAAGCTTCGACGCACTCTCAGACCTCTGCCTAGTCCGCCAAGCGTCCCGGGTATGATTCCATTGACCAGTCCACTTCCGAGGCCCAGTGCGCCGTTCGCGATGCCCCGTGCGCCTTCGCTGACGAGGCCGACGCCGGTACCGAGGGCTCCACCCACACCGTTGGCTAAGCCAGCTCCAACATTTTCTCCTAGGGCTCCCAATTCCAGACCCAAAAGACCAGGGTGAGCGTCGATCGCTGCGGCGCAGACGAGGGCGATCAGGACCTGAAATGTTAACAATTGTGTTTGTTACACTAACGTAGCCAGCCCAGCTCCCCTTGTGGGCTGCCCATGTTGTGAGAACAGAGGACAAAAAATGGTCTACAGAAATTACAGATTTGTGGCCGCACTTTGATATAAGAAAGATAGGAAGATCAATATATACTTAGATGGAGAGACGATATTGTAGAATTCGTTTGCCCTATTTGGCATAGAAACACTTCATAATATATCATGGAAAAAACTAGAGCGGCCCGGAAATTGGATGCGCGTTAACAGCTTAGTATGGGCCGCATGAGAAGGCTCAGGCTCACTCAGCGGGCAATGGAGAGCCGATGCTAAGAGTATCGGTCGATGATGAAGACAGTTTTACACGTAGGTATGTAAAAAGATAGTTACCTATAATATTTGCTTTTCCTAAGTTATTTCAATATAATAATACAGTAACAAGTCCCCAGTTTAAGACCAGGATTGGTTGGCATATAGTTTATGGACTGATACTCACAATGCACTTCATGTTGATGGCGGAAGAAGATTGGTTGTTTTAATGATTTGCTTCCTCTAACACTGCTTTTATATGCCCGTGTTAACCATCGTTGTCCATTAATTTCAAATTTATGTGATAACAGAATCTAATGGGTATTAGATTGGGTAGATGTTGTAATATTTAAAAGTTTCTGTCGCATTACTAGCTCCTATGCGAGGGTTGCGTGTAAGAGATTTGTTTAGTGATAAGGCAGCCTGTTCGATTGTTTTGCCCGTCAGCATAGGCCTCCCCCAGGTACTTCCATGTTTTACAGTCATGCGTTTTCCTCCTCCATTAAACTCCTGCTGTGGCACGTAGGTCATCTTCCCACCTTCGACAACTTCGACATTCCAAACAATCGAAAATTACCGGTGTCTTAAATTTTAGTATATTATAAATAATTTTGTGAATATTGTATTAAATGTAAGATTGTCAATAAAGGCTAATAATAACAATAAGGCAGCCTGTGCACTATTGTCTTCTGTCCTGATTTTAAACGACTTCCAATAAAAACTCCTTTTGAAAAACTGACTTCAAACGCCACTACAAAGTCCTACTATCCCACAAATACTATCCTACTAATATTATAGACAAGACGTTGCCCGCGACTTCTTCCGCGTGGATATAGATTTTGTAATTCCCGCGGGAACTCTTTAATTTTCTGGGATGAAATGTATGGCTGAAAGGGGTTGTTTCATCTTGGGTCAGGTACTTGTACGCTATACCAAAAAATAGTATTAAATAATAGAAGTTGAAATAAAATATGCTTTTTTGTAGTATTACAGTGAATAAGAGGTACAAAATATATAAAACTAGCTGATGTTCGCGACTTCGTCCGCGTGGTATTAGTTTTAAAATCCCTCGGGAACTCTTTTATTTTCCGGGATAAAGAGGAGCCTATGTCACTCTCCAGGTCCTGAACTATACTCATGCAAGAAATCACGTCGATCCGTAGCCATGTTGCGGCGTGATTGACGGACAAGCCAACAAACCAGCAAACAAACACACTTTCGCATTTATAATATTAGTATGACGTATTTGTAAGGAAGAATTAACACCACGAGGTGATCTAATTAAATTTTAGAACACAAAAGCTACTATTGTGACTTAAATATGATAGTTAGATATATTCTCTCAGGGACTTTAATTGTAGATAATATATAAAAATTCTTTTAAAAAAAATTGGCCAAGTGCGAGTCGGTCCTCGCTCTTTTAGGGTTCCGTTAAATTAAAATATTTCCATGTACATGGAAATAGTTTAATTTAATTTTTAGGGTTCCATACCAAAATGGTAAAAATGGAACCCTTATGGTGAGACTTTCTCCGTCCGTCTGTCCGTCCGTCTGTCACAGTCGATTATTTCAGTAACTATAAAAGCTATCGACATGAAATTTGGCATAGTTGTGTATAATAGTGGCCCAACATCATTGGAATAAAGAAAAACCGAAAATTATTTTTAGTTTTATTAAAAAAAGGGGGAAAATCGGGGGTTTGAAATTTCAAAGTAAAATAACTATATCGAGTGGGGTATCATATGAAAGGCCTTTACTTGTGCATTCTAAAACAGTTTTTTATTTATTTCTATATATAATAGTTTTTGATTAATCGGCCAAAATGTTGAAAAAAATACCGTTCCCCCCCCCCCCCCCTTATCTCTGAAGTTTACCAATCGAAAAATCTGAAATAATTATGGTCAATAGAGGTTTATGTATATTTTACAGGAAAAATAAAAGCAACGCGAAAATTATTTTAGTTTGATTAAAAAAGGGGGAAAATCGGGGGTTTGAAATTTCAAAGTAAGATAACTATACCAAGTGGGGTATCATATAAAAGGCCTTTACTTGTGCATTCTAAAACAGTTTTTTATTTATTTCTAGATATAATAGTTTTTGAGTAATCGGCCAAAATGTCGAAAAAAATACCGTTCCCCCCCCTTATCTCCGAAGTTTACCAATCAAAAAATCTGAAATAATTATGGTCAATAGATTAGAGGTTTATGTATATTTTACAGGAAAAATAAAATCAACGCGAAAATTATTTTAGTTTAATTAAAAAAGGGGGAAAATCAGGGGTTTGAAATTTCAAAGTAAGATAATTATACCGAGTGGGGTATCATATGAAAGGCCTTTACTTGTGCATTCTAAAACAGTTTTTTATTTATTTCTATATATAATAGTTTTTGAGTAATCGGCCAAAATGTCGAAAAAAATACCGTTCCCCCCCCCTTATCTCCGAAGTTTACCAATCTAAAAATCTGAAATAATTATGTTCAATAGAGGTTTATGTATATTTTAAAGGAAAAATAAAACCAACGGTCTAACTAGCATAGTTTTTTTTTATATTAACAATAAACCTCTACAAACAAAGTTAACGATAAATAAGCAAATTAATATAATATTATCGTTTTACTTTTACTTTTGGAGTATGGAACCCTCGGTGCGCGAGTCCGACTCGCACTTGGCCGGCTTTTTTAATTTAATTTAATTTTTATTATTTGATTTTGATGTGTGAAAATTTCAACTGTCTATCTATTACGGTTTACGAGATACAGGCCGCTGACAGACGGACGGACGGACAGCGGAGGCTTAGTAATAGGGTCCCGTTGGCACCCTTTGGGTACGGAACCCTAAAAAACCGATTTCAAACGGCACTGAAAAGTATAAATAATTTCAGTTTGTACACATATGTTGAAGTTGGGCGGGCCTAAATAGAAACGATGAAACGAATGCGCTACTCTAGCCAAAATTTTAGTTTGTAGGTCCACGCAGAGAATACAGTAGGGCAGGCGTTGCTGTTTCATAGTTCTATTAAGGCCCGCCCGACTTCAACATTTATGTGTACAAACTGAAATTATTAGGTCTTTACCTATGAAATTGCGTTTCTTCCTTTGAGTAATAAACCAACACAGGAGAAGAATTGACGCGCGTACCCCTCTGTAAGTTGGGTATGACCAGTGGTCATACTCGTTATATAAAACTGTTTGACTCGAGTCACGCGCCTGTCAACTACGTATGGTTAGCGGGGAATGAGCTCCGCTATAAATGCCGAATATGAGAGTATTTTATTCTGAAAAAATATTTAAAAAATCCAGTTTACTAAAGGATAACATTTATTTACTTCTCATGTATTATTTTATCCAAATAATGCAATACTTATGCAGAAAACTTAAGAAAACTGTCGATCTGAAAATGTTGCTACTTAATCGAACATGAAATAATTTGGGGAAAATATTGAAAATTAATCTTCCTACTTACTATTCGTTTAGAGACCTTTTTCATGAACTGCATTATAAATTGATCCCATAGAATTAAAATCACGATAGAATAGGAAGGGGTGAACGACTAATTTATAAGCTTTAAGTAAAATATGACTAGATATATAAATACGAACTTTGATCGTCTGGGGGATTATCAAATAATGATAATAATTCTTTCTATAAAACCGATTAAACGCCACTACAAAGTATAAAACAATTTTAATTTGTACATGTATGTTGAAGTCGGGCGGGCCTAAATATAAATGATGAAACCAATGCGCGACGCTAGCCCAACTTTGCCCGATCGGCGTATGAAGTCGGTTTTTTAAAGATATTTTTTTTTACATTATTATTTTAAGCTTTTTAGTGTATATCTCTGACCGCAATAAAATTAGGGCTGGACAGCAAGATTTCATATGTCGATATTGGTGGGGGGATTGTATAAATTATTTATACCGAGATATTTTTATCGTCTTACTAATGGTTCATTGACGAAAAAAAATAATTTAAATTCTATACATATTATTTGGTTCATTAAAACTTGGCAATTGAATTAAAGTACCCATACTTCTTATTCATCGCGCTAGGTTTACCGGAAAGCTAAATAGCTTGGCGGTGTTTTATTACAGATGGGGTGGCCACTATAGCCATGGCGGCAGCCTAGCATTACAAACAAATAATTATACACTTCGTTCAGATGAAGTAGATGAAAAAAATAAGCCTTCCAAGTAAAGTGTGTAGGTACAACTTTTAACTTACCAATCATAACTTTAAATAAAATTTTTTTTAGGGTTCAGTTTTTACTTTTTATGTTTCCTCCATGCTGGACTGAGAGAATATTATTCAAAGCTGGAAAACGATCTTGTAAATCGAAAAAGTGAACTTTAAACCAGAGCCAATAACGTTTTAAAAAATCATAACAGCTCATAATAAGCTATCAGGAGCAGATTTTTTTCAAAAATCATATTTTTTAATGTAACACATCAGATGATACTAATTATATAATTCTAAAGTAGTAGTTTTTCAATTTCAAGAAGCAATGTTGCTGTAACTTGGTATTTGAAACATATGAAACCACGAAATAACTCTAAACTCTGAAATGCTGATTATGATGTATCTATTTTTAAGGAAACATGATGTAATCCTAACAGTTTGTACTTAATATACTTTTTAGTAATAGATACATCGTAAATTTCGCTTTAAACATAAATAAAACAAATGATGTTTCATTAAAAATGCTGTATGTTTATTTAAACAAGATTACTTAAAAAATCAATGTGTTCAATATTAATACCCACTACGTATTCAAATAAAAATTAAATGTCTCGCAACTTAATAAACAATATTATTAAAAATTATAAAAACCTATGACAAAGTACAGCACTCCCTGGTGGCTTATAATCTTAAATCATAACTAAACAGCTTCTCTAAGGTGATATACTATGGTACCTACAGCATGCTCTCAGCATGAGATTGAGAGTATAGTGACGGAGTAAATATCTTGGTATCTACAAAATCTGTTAATAATCAGATAATCCTAAGTCCTTACAGTAAACCTAAGTGCACTGCACTGCTAAAAAGTATTGATAACTTTTTTGAAGTATCTGTATAATATTGAAAAATAGATTGTGTCTTAGTATTTACAGCATTTTTGAGAACGTTTAAAAATATGAATAACAAAAAATATATACTATAAACATGCAGAGAAGGTCAACATAGTATCTTAGAAAAATAATGTCGTAGGAAAACGAAAATCCAACAATCCGACGCAGTATCTTTTTCTTCCAAATATATAAAAAAGTAATTTTGTTATTTTTCGAAATAAGCTAGATCGCTTTCCATCGTCAATATAGGTCAAAGTTTCTAGCTGTATCTTTACGCAAGTACTAAAAGCCTACAAAGAGTCAATCTAAGAGCAAAGGCATATTATGACTAAAATAACGGCAAGAGCCTCGTTTCCTAGCGCTTCTATATAGGTACCTACCATGTTAAAGATCTCGAACAAAAAAATTTACTCTCGAATAAAGTAACTCTGTTGTAAATAATTATTAGAAGAACTTATCGAAAGTCGATAATCGATAGTGTCAAATCCCTAAAATGCTTACACATATGATGCGATTGTTTCATGTAATGATAGAGCGTCCCTGTGTGTGAATGTGATTGTGTGCATATACTTTAAGGTAGTGTTTGCTAATTATATTGTGTGCGTGCATAGCGACGTGATGGAAAAATGCACCTGTAGTAAGCAAGTTTTCATGTGTGCTACCTCGCCCCCCACCGTAATTGACAGACTTTTTTGCAAATAAATTAGGCGTCAATTCCTCTCCATTGCTGGTTTATTACTCAAAGGTTTCTTCAGTACTGGTCATTTCAAATAAAAAAAAGTTTGTAATGGCTCTGTATTCTAAATTCAAATTAATTTTGTTTTAAAACCATGACATCTGGGGGCACGACAGTGCCCCCGCCAAGTCGAGCGCGAAGCAACACTGCCGTACCATCCTTTACTGGAACCATTTCGCCGCATTTTCAGGCCCCTATTTGAGAACCTCTGGATGGGACTAGAACGCTGAAATTTTCGTCATCTAGTAAGCTATAATCACACACTTGAAACCCAAAATTTCAAGTCGGTAGATCATTTAGTTCCGAAGCTAAGCGAAAGCAAAGTTTCGCATTTTCGACACTGACTCACTGATCATCATAATAGAACTGGTACTTCCCATTGACCTAGAGCGCTGAAATTTTGTACAGAGGTAGAGTTTAACACCCACATAGAGGGAAAACTATCGAAACTGGGATCATGGAAGATCTGGACTACCTGGTGACCCTGATGAGAAACCGTAAGAGCACACCCAAACTATTAGCGTTTGGAACCTCCATATTCTCTTGTGGCCAAGCCTACGTGGCGCTTTCACTTGTAAAAAATGTTCAACCGTCGATCGCATTTTTTTCAATATCTAGAGAGTGAAAAAATGTTCAAACGTTGAACATTTTTAACGCTAGTGGGTACAGGTCAACGGCCAAGTCACATAACATTAAATATAATAATAAAGAAATTGCAGTAAGGAACCTTAGACTTGGCTCAACTTTGTCTAGAGATTTCATTACTTTTTAGAGATAAACAAGCAGCTCCATCGAGACTTGGCTATTTTTTACAGAATGTTTTTGGTGGGATTCTATTTACAAACTCAGTCTTTTGTTTTTTGATTAGCGTTGTATTTTCATTACATTTGAACATTTTTCGTCATAATGGATACTTTAAAAATTCGTATAATTATGGAATATGAGTTCCGTCGTGGCACCAACGCGACACAAACGGCCCGTAACATCAAAAACGTTTACGGAGAGAACTGTACAAACGATCGCACAACCCGTTATTGGTTTTCCCGGTTCCGTTCTGGAAATTTTGACTTGAAAAATGAAGCTCGTGGTCGTCCGGAGACTTTGGTTAACAATAATGAATTAAAGGCGATTGTGGAAGCTGACGAAACTCAATCTACAGCTGAGCTAGCAGCAGCTTTTGATGTAAGCATCAAAACAATATTGATCCAGTTGCGACAAATTGGCAAGGTAAAAAAGCTTGATAGATGGGTGCCCCACGACCTTAACGATCGCCAGCGCAACGTACGCGTCGAGACCTGCCTTGCGCTGCTCAACAGGCAAAGAAATGAAGGAATTTTGAAACGAATTGTTACGTGCGACGAAAAATGGATTCTGTTCGACAATCGAAAGCGCTCAGCAAGTTGGTTAGACCCTGGTTCAGCACCAAAGCAATGCCCTAAACCAAAAATGACCCCTAAAAAGGTGATGGTCACTGTTTGGTGGTCTAGTGTGGGTGTGATTCACCACAGCTTTTTACAAAACGGCATGAGCATTAATGCAGATGTGTACTGTGAAGAACTGGAGAGAATGATGGAGAAGCTTGCACATCTGCAACCAGCTTTGGTCAATCGGTCGTCCCCACTGCTCCTTCACGACAACGCGCGACCCCATACTGCGCAACAGACAGTCTCCAAGCTGCAAGAGCTGGGGTTGGAAGCTCTCCCTCATCCGCCATACTCACCAGACCTTGCACCTACCGACTGTTACTTTTTCCAAAATTTAGACAACTTTTCAGTGGGTAAAAAATTCAATTCCCGAGAGGCAGTACAAAATGCCTTTGAAGAGTTTGTTGTCTCCCGACCAGCTGATTTTTACAAGAAGGGCATCAATAAACTGCCAATGCGTTGGCAAAGATGCGTCGATTGCATGGGTGATTACTTCGAATAACAGAAATAAAAAAGTTTCAAAAAATAAGTACTTTCACTTATTGCATACAAAACGGCAATCTCATAGGGAAAGACCTATTATTTTATACTTTTCTGTGGCGTTTGAAGTCGGTTGTTCTTAAAAGAATTTTTATATATTATTTTAAGCTTTTTAGTGTAGCTTCATAGGATAAATCTACACAGTCTCTGATCGCGAGCGATTTGTTTCTATTCATTGATCAAAACGAATCCAAACACGACATATCTGCGATTATTTTTAAAGACTGTACTAGTGTGTTGCATATCCTGGGTGCAGTTTCAGCTCCATCATCAGAGCCATTCCATTTATATCATTTAAGACTACTTTATCAATACAATTGAAACGAGCCCAAACTAAATATGGTTACGTAGTTTCATTACAGAGTGCTCCTAACCATCGTTCAGCTTCATCATCAGACCCTGGATATTATCAAGGACCAGAGTACTTCTTAGCACGAATTAAACGAGTCTGAACTCCATGGTGTTACATCGTTTTACTACAGAATTTCCATAGTCATCTTCCATTTCCATCATCAGATCAGCTCCATGTTAAAATAATATTGCATTGTAATCCGATTTACATGTACATGCACATTTTCAGCTCAATCGGAAACCGGGACTGGTTCTAATACACCTTGCAAGACTTGACCTAAATATACATTGCAAGACAAATAAAAGCTTGTAAAAATAAGATGATAAATAGAAATTTAGCTAATGTATGTATGTTATGTAGTAGGCATTGTTAAAAGTCTACACATACTCTGATCGCTTAATTCATTGAGGAGTTCCGTCCTCCATCTCCGAAGATATTCATCAAATCTTCACGAAACTTAAATGGGACCTACCTGCATTTATACGCCCTTTCAAATAAAAAAAATTATCGAAATCGGTTAAGATTTGAGGGAGATATGGGGTAACATCGACAAAAAAAAATACGCATCGAATTGAGAACCTCCTCTTTTTGTATTTTTTGAAGTCGGTTAAAAATATGTTACATACTTACATGACAGTCTTATATTATACAGTTCGAGATTTAGGTTGCTGTTGCTAAGTTTGTGAGAATGTATGGATGGATGGATGTTCGTTATATATACTCCTTCATGCCACAACGAATCAACCGAATTGGTTGAGAATGGAGATAGCTCATACCCAGGATTAACACCTAGGTCCCAGGCTACATTTTATCCCGGAAAATTAAAAAGTTCCCACGAGAGTCAAAAACCTTAATCCACTCGGAGGAAGTCGTGGTCATCATCTAGTATTGTATAAGGTTCAAATTCACACCCTTAAACTCTATTGAGAGTATTCTTTTTCAAGAAATCTATTTTAAAAAAGTTTTATTGACCTGGCACCCACACCTGACATCGTGTCAGCCATAACGAAACAGCTGTAGTAACCACCTACTTGTATCGCTATGGAGGTACCTTTTATTATTAAAAGGAAGAGTAGAGTTTTTAGTAGACTGTGAAAGACAGGCGATTTTGTGACACAAAATATTTATTTTTATTTATTTTTGTGGACTAGTAGATGCCCTGGCTCTGGTAGCCCTGGTTGAACTGGTTGCCCTGGTCGGCGGCACCGCTCTGGTGTCTATTGTACCCAGATCCGGATTGCTGTCCTTGGTTGTAACCCTGACTTGAGCCAACGTCATGGTTGTCGGAGTTTTCAGCTTGAGTGATCTGAAAGAAATGAATACTAAATGTTATTCTTTAGTTTCATCATCATCATCATCATCATCATCAGCAACCCATTAATGGCTCACTACTGAGCGCAGGTATCCTTTCAGAGAAGGGTTATAGGCCATAGTCCACCGCGAAATCCCAATGCAAATTTGATAACATTAAGGAGAACTCGTAGTCGTGCAGGTTTCCTCATGATATTTTCCGTCACTGTTGAAGCATGTGATATAATTGTGTATACGGACATAACTCAGAAAAGTCAAAGGGGAACCCGAATAGGAGACCGCAGTCCTAACCACTAAAACTGCTCAATCAGTATTTAATTAATTAATCCTTCAATGATAGTGGTAAAGAAACAATCTCATAGAACTCAAGGAATACTCACGGAAGTAACCTTCGAGTTATGCGAGCCAGCGTTGTGGGCGGCACTACCGCCGCTGGCGTGAGAGCCCTGATGCGCACCACCGCTGGCTCCGTTGGCATACTGCTGTCGGCTATATCCGGCGCCACCAGACTGACCACCGTTGATGCTGCGACCCACTCCCAGACCTCTGCCTAGTCCGCCAAGCGTCCCGGGTATGATTCCATTGACCAGTCCACTGCCGAGGCCCAGTGCGCCGTTAGCGATGCCCCGAACGCCTTCGCTGACGAGGCCGACGCCGGTACCGAGGGCTCCACCCACACCGTTGGCTAAGCCAGTTCCAACATTTTGTCCTAGGCCTCCCAATTCCAGACCCAGAAGACCAGGGTGAGCGTCGATCGCTGCGGCGCAGACGAGGGCGATCACGACCTGAAATGTTAACATTTTAACTTGGCCAGCCCAGCTCGCTTTGTGGGTTGCCCATGTTGTGAGAAGAAAGGACAAAAAAATGGTCTACAGAAATTACAGATTTGTTCCCGAACTTTAATAAAAGAGAGGAAGATCAATACATAGATGGAGAGACGATATTGTAGATTTCGTATGCCCTATTTGGCATAGAAACACTCATAATACATCATGGAAAAAACTAGAGGAGGCCTGGAAATTGGATGCTATGCGTTAACAGCTTAGTATGGGCTGCATAAGAAGGCGCAGGCTCACTCAGCGGGCAATGGAGAGACGATGCTTGTAGTATCCCTGCGAGATCAAATCAGAAGCGAGGAGATTCGTAGGAGAAGCAAAGCTACTGACATAGCTTAACGAGTCGGGAAGCTGAAGTGGAAATGAGCGGGGCACATAGTTTGAAACTGATGGTCGTAGGGGTCCCAAGGAGCAGGAGGGGCGACCCAGTACCGGAAAGCTTAGTGTTAGCAGACCCCCTACGAGGGGGTTAATCATGAAATCAGACGAGTCGCAGGAAGCCGCTGGATGCAGGCGGCGCAATACCGAGGCCTTGCAAGAGACCTTCGTCCAACAGTTGACGTCTATCGGTCGATGATAAATATAGTTTTACACGTATGTAAAAAGATAGGTACATTTCCATTTCCTTAGTTCTTTCAACATAATAATAAAGTAACAAGTCCCCAGTTTGAGACCAGGATTTGTTGGCATATAGTTTATGGACTGATACTCACAATGCACTTCATGTTGATGGCGGAAGGAAATTGGTTGCTTGAATGATTTGTTACCTCTAACGCTATGCTTTTATATGCCCGTGTTAACCATCGTTGTCCATTAATTTCAAATTTATGTGATAACAGAATCTAATGGTCAGTTAATATCTTAGTGGCTTTTTAACTGTTCTTTGATCGTTTGGTGGCTGATGGATGGCAATGATGAGGTCTAGGCTGGAGCGCGCTTCCTTAAAGGCCTTGACTGGACTCAAGTTATAGGTGGCAGGAAATTGGTATCAGAAACGTGGGACGGAAATGTTTCATTCGGAAAGGTAGATGTTGGAATTTTTAAAAGTATCTATCGTATTTACTAGCTCCTTACGCGAGGGTCGCCTGTAAGAGATTGGTTTAGTGATACGGCAGCCTGTGCACTATTGTCTTCTGTCCTGATTTTAAACGACTTCCAATAAAAACTCCTTTTAAAAAACCTACTTCAAACGCCACTACTAAGTCCTATTATCCTACTAATCCTACTTCCTACTTCCTTACATATTATAAAAAGAAGTCCCCCGGCCGCGCTTTTCTGTCCTCCTGTCTGTCTGAACGCGATAAACTCGAAAACTACCAAACGGATTTTTATACGGTTTTCAACAATAGAGAGTGATTACTGACTGATTTAGCTGAGAATGGAGCTCTTTTTTTATCCCGGAAAATTACAGAGTGTGAGTGAAGTAAAAAAACCTTAATCCACACGGACGAAGCCGCGGGCATCATCTAGTCTAAAATAATTTTAGATTGTACACGTATGTTGAAGTCTGGTGGGCCTTAATAGAAACGATGAAACCAATGCGTAACACCCAATTTATTCCTCGGTAAAGCGTCTCTCGATGTTAGCGAAATCTATTTACTTGGTTCAACCGTTAAGGCTGTGACGTCATTCAAGATACTGTTTCATATAGATGATTGTGATCGAGAAACAAAGATAATGATACTGTAGTAATTGATTTCCTTAATCCGGGAGCAAATCGAAGTTTGTAATTGATTCCGGGGACCGCCGGGGGCGAGACAGACGTGGCTATTTCAGGAAACGGATTGACAACGGGGGGGGGGGGGGGACGTTGAGGAGTATCTCCTCGACAATAACTTATCCGGATCAGATGGTACTTATCTGTCGTAATAGGTACATAAGTCTATTGTTGTTAATCTTTCTAGTTTCAATCCTTCAGTAATCTACGCATGAAAGAGATTCTCTTTAGTTCAATTAAATATTAACATCATCAATGTTCAAGTTCCTTGACGTCTCACACAATTTAGTTTTACTTTTCAATCTAACATCATGAAATTTTTGTATTGTTTCAGGTATGGTTTGGGAGCTTGTATGAAAGAAGATATCAGACAAAAAAGTATCTGTGAATTAATTTTTCACGAGGTAAACCTGGCTGATACTTTGCATTTTTCAAAACAAATTGAAGTCCGTACACAGTAATAAAATATTAGGTTTGAAGCAGTAGATTAATCATTTATTAATTTCAGTTTATTTATTCTATTTAGAACAATCCTTGATTAGGAATTCATTATGGTTTTGAGGATGAAGAGTTTGAGCTGGTATCCATAGATTTTGGCTTTCGATAGATTGCGATCATTTTTCACCATTAATAACAATGGCAATTCTTCTTCTTCTTCATCAACCGATAGACGTCCACTGCTTGACAAAGGTCTCTTGCATGGACTTCCACAGGCCTCGGTCTTGCGCCGCCTGAATCCAGCGGCTCCCTGCGACTCGCTTGATGCGTGTCGTCGGTCCACCTGGTGGGGGGTCTGCCAACACTGCGCTTCCCGGTGCGGGGTCGCCACTCCAGCACCTTGGGACCCCATGGCAATTCTAGAACATTAAATTTATTTATTACCTACTAGCTGATGCCCGCGACTTCGTCCGCGTTGTTTTAGTTTTTAAAATCCCTCGGGAACTCTTAAATTTTCCAGTATAAAAAATTGGCCTATGTCACTTTCCAGGTCCTCAACTACACCCATGCAAAAAATCACGTCGATCCGTAGCCCTGTTGCGGCGTGATTGAAGGACAAACCAACAAACAACACACTTTCGCATTTATAATATTAGTAAGGATTTGAACGAACTTCATTTTTGCCAACCATCCTTTGGTTCCACCTACCAAATGTTAGATTAAGAAATCATCATCATCATCATGATTAGCAACCCATCAACGGCTCACTACTGAGCGCAGGTCTCCTCTCAGAGAAGGGTTATAGGCCATAGTCCACCACGCTGGCCCAATGCGAATTGGCGGACTTCACACACCTTCGAGAACATTATGAACTCTCAGTAGTGCAGGTTTCCTCACTATGTTTTCCTTCACCGTTGAAGCAAGTGATATTTAAATGCTTAAACGCACTTGACTCCGAAAAGTTAGAGGTGCGTACCCGGGATGGAACCTGTGACCCCCCGAATAGGAGACCGCAGTCCAAACCAATAGGCTATCACTGCTTTAGTCCAAACCACTAGGCTATCACTGCTTTAAGAAATACAAGGAGTAAACCTATTTGGTACAACTTTAACCATTAAACCACGATATAGTAACCACTAACCGTTAAGGCGCGCTGTAACGATGCAACCACAAGGATTTACTGAACCGCAAACGATGTGGCACGTAATACCAGCAGCCCATAACAGTATCAAAACTCATAAAGGTAGCCACTTACCTAATGCTGCTACGAGCAACATACAAGGCGAAATGGTAAAGGCGTCCCGCGTCAGTTAGCAGTTAATATCTGGGCACCGGGACGGCTATGGTTTCAACATTTTATGTATGTAACTTCATTTGTACCATCGTAACTCGCAAACTATTCAATTAACATGGCGGACTTGACAAACATATCCAAAGAAACGGAAATGAAACTTTAGCGCTACCAAACTTCTACACATTATGCCCCTAGTTTAATAAAAACAACAATATATATAATAATAAATAAATAATAAATAATAATAAGTGTAATAAATAATAATAATAATAATAAGTCTGTAGATTCTGGATCTTTTCCAGATCTGATGAAATGTAGTAAATTAATACCTCTTTTTAAATCGGGAAGCAAATGTGACCCGAATAACTACAGACCAATTTCAATTTTGCCAACTCTCAGCAAGATATTTGAAAAAATAATGCTCAACCAACTGCTTCTACACTTTAATTTAAATAAACTTCTTCACCCTGAGCAGTACGGTTTTACTAAGGGTCTATCAACAACCGATGCAGCCGCAACGCTGTTGCAACACATATTCGATGCATGGAATAACTCACAGAATGCCATTGGTATTTTCTGTGATTTATCAAAAGCATTCGACTGCGTTGATCACGAGACCCTTTTGCTTAAACTGAGCCACTAATATTGGCTATCAGAAGCGGATTTATTTAAAAGTTATCAGAAGCGGATTTATTCCTCAAAAACTAATCAGGCTATAAGAGAACGCATCTCTTAAAACGCTGAAACCCTACCTAAGCCGTCTCCACCAGCCCCTACAACGGCCCCTTTCCACTCAGCTTATAAACACAGCACGACAGACAAACCACCATCTGAACGTGAGGGTAACTATCAAAACATCAAAGTATTAATTAATCAATTACACTAATCTAAGCGTACAGGCAATATTTATTCGATTAGGGTGCGATTGCTATCGCAATCCCTCAATCAATTACAAAACGACCTAGACACGAAAGCATCTACTAGTCGGATGAGTCACTGGGCAGAGACTGAATTCGTATCGTCAAAACAGCCGTTTTATACTAATATTTCAAGATGGCGCGCCCGCGCTGTCAAAGTCAAATGTCGTCAATATACGTCATGAAACGTATATTGACAAAGGTATGTTGACACTGTTACACTTATTGTTTCATGACGTATACTGAAAAAATCGGCCAAGTGCGAGTCGGGCCTCGCTCTTTTAGGGTTCCGTTAAAAAAAATTAAATTAAAAGATTTCCATCTACCCACCTACCCATTTTAATTTAATTTTTTTAATTTAATTTAATTTTTATTATTTGTTGTTATAGCGGCAATAGAAATACATAATATGTGAAAATTTCATCTGTCTATCTATTACGGTTTACGAGATACAGCCCGCTGACAGACGGACGGACGGACGGACGGACGGACGGACGGACAGCGTAGGCTTAGTAATAGGGTCCCGTTGGTACCCTTTGGGTACGGAACCCTAAAAACACCAATCATATTTTTAAATTGCTAATGGTCCAAGATCCCAGTGCCGCCAGACCTAAGTTATTTTCTCAGCAATTATTTGTGTACGATAGAGTACTGTTCGAATGTCCTTTCAGTATATGCGTACTAGCTAGATTGTGCCGACGGCCAATTTCCAGATACCAGGTGCTAAAGGTAGGTAAAAACTAGAATAACTTATCTTAAATTCTCAGGGCTGATTTTCATATATGTTTTAAAGAATATTGTAAAAATTAATAAATTAATACTGCCAGACGCTTACCGCCGGCGGTTACTTTAGCCAGACGCTTTGAAGCTCCCAAAAATATATATAATTTAAGTTAACTTATATTCTCAGTTCTGATTTTTATACATGATACTCAGGGAACTATTGCGATATTATCTGTAAGCTGCCAGACCTATTGGAAGGGTCAAACATCCCCCCAGACACACATTATGCGTCCCCATATGTATGAGCGCTAGAACATGATTCACTTGTTTAAGTGTGTGAGAGATAATATCATCATACTATAATATTATAAATGCGAAAGTGTGTTTGTTGGTTTGTCCTTCAATCACTCTGCAACAGAGCTATGGATCGACGTGATTTTTTGCCTGGGTATAGCTTAGGATCTAGAGAGAGAGAACTATTGCAATATCTTCTGCAAGCTATACCCAGGCAAAAAATCACGTCGATCCATAGCTCTGTTGCAGAGTGATTGAAGGACAAACCAACAAACACACTTTCGCATTTATAATATTATAGTATGATGATATTATCTCTCACACACTTAAACAAGTGAATCATTTTCTAGCGCTCATACATATGGGGACGCATAATGTGTGTCTGGGGGGATGTTTGACCCTTCCAATAGGTCTGGCAGCTTACAGATAATATCGCAATAGTTCCCTGAGTATCATCATGTATAAAAATCAGAACTGAGAATATAAGTTAACTTAAATTATATATATTTTTGGGAGCTTCAAAGCGTCTGGCTAAAGTAACCGCCGGCGGTAAGCGTCTGGCAGTATTAATTTATTAATTTTTACAATATTCTTTAAAACATATATGAAAATCAGCCCTGAGAATTTAAGATAAGTTATTCTAGTTTTTACCTACCTTTAGCACCTGGTATCTGGAAATTGGCCGTCGGCACAATCTAGCTAGTACGCATATACTGAAAGGACATTCGAACAGTACTCTATCGTACACAAATAATTGCTGAGAAAATAACTTAGGTCTGGCGGCACTGGGATCTTGCTCTATAACACTATGGTATTAGAGATTTTGCGCTTAGCCTCATTGCGTCTTATCTTAGTGATCGTGTTCAAAGAGTATGTGTCAATGATGTAAAATCATCCGGATCAGCCTCGGTAATGGGTGTACCCCAGGGTTCTATTCTAGGTCCATTCATGTTTTTGATTTACATAAATGATTTACCACATTTTGTCCAAAATACTTGCGATATTGTACTATTCTAACAAAGATGCACGGGTTAAATCAGCTTGCCATCCAGCTGCCCACAAGATAGTATAAAAACTTATTACAATGTAATAGCTACTTATTAATATTGTAAAATGATTATTTTGAAAAGAGCAACTGCTGAGTTTCTTGCCGGCTCTTCTCAGCAGAATCCGCTTTCCGAACCGGTGGTAGAATCTTGACGTGTCATAAGAGCCACAGGTTGGCCTACATGAAATAAATAATTTTGAATTTTGATTTTTTTTTTTTGAATTTTATTTGCTGATGATACGTCTTTAATTTTTAAAGTCGATAGGACGAAAGACAATTTTGACGATGTAAATATTGCATTATCTCAAGTTTCTGAATGGTTTACGGCAAATAATCTACTTTTAAATGCTAAAAAAACCAAGTGTGTTGAGTTTTTATTGCCCAACACCAGAACTGTCAGTAAAAATTTAAAGATAAGTAATGAACCCTTGAAATGTGAGGACTCCACAGTGTTCTTGGGATTAACCCTGGACTCAAAGCTGCAATGGGGCACCCATATAGCAACACTTGCTGGCAAGCTTAGCTCTGCTGCTTACGCTGTTAGGAAGATTCGACAGTTAACTGACATAGAAACTGCAAAAATTGTTTATTTTGCATATTTCCATAGTATTATGTCATACGGAATCTTATTATGGGGTAAAGCAGCCGATTTTGGAAAAATTTTTGTATTGCAGAAGAGGACAATTCGCGCAATATATAATTTAAAACCGCGGGATTCCCTTCGAGAAAAATTTAAAGAAATAGGCATTCTTACAGTAGCTTCACAATATATTTACAACAATATAATATTTGTCAGACAAAACATTGTGAATTACAAAAAAAGGGTGATTTACACGATAGGCAAGTTAGAAATCCAAACAGGCTCGTGATTCCTCGATGTCGCCTCAAGAGGGTCCGAAAGACATTTGTGGGAATGGGCGTGACGTTTTATAATAAAATTCCACAGTCGATCTTAGACTTGCCTTTACACAAGTTTAAGAAATTAGTTAAAACTAATCTCATGAAAAAAGCATATTATGCAATTGAAGACTATTTAGATGATAAAAAAGCGTGGACATAATTCGTTCCAGCGATTCATGAGACAGCAGGTGGTAATTTAACTGTATAACTATTCTATTGAATGTAAACTTATTTTGAAAAGAGCAATTGCCGAGTTTCTTTCTGGTTCTTGTCGGCAGGAAGGGCATTCCGAACCAGTGGTAGACTCATCGACGATTCAAAAGCACTTGTAAAAAGTTTATTTGAATAAAAAAAATCTATGCCCTGGATCGAACCTGCCGAACACTGAATAAGAGAGGCGGCCCTAACCACTGGGCTATCACTGCTCTAATCTCTCGCGCTCTAACGCACATAAACTTAAGTAGGTAGTTACACAGAATTTAAAGTATTTTTGCTTAAACTCTTATTTAATAAATGATGCTGTATTTCAACAAAGTTCCTAGAATGCGAGATTTTTGAATTAACATTAAAATATAAAAGTCAATAGGAATAACTGCAAAACAAAGATATTTCCTGCTTCTTAAAGTTGCACTGAATTTAACGCCAGCAGTAATTGCAGTGTTATTTTTCACAGGCGCTTCTGTACTCTGTAGAACTCAATTCGAACTTTCGCATTCTATTTTTCTTTTTAGCTAGCTACTTAACTTAAATAGTTTTTTAAATTACTTTACTACGTTTAATTAAGATTTGTTTGCTAGAATTAAATAAAAGAAGAGAATATATTATAGATTCAATTAAAAATCTAAAAATTAACGAATAAAGTTGGCCCCTTTTTTTATTAACTGTATAATACTATATTCTACAAATACTTTCATCCATGCCTGTTGCAGAACAAAATATGTTCTAACCAATTATATTTTCCAACACCAGTATTCGTGTATATTTTAGCAAATGATTGGATTTGATTTGATTGTGCAGCAAAGGCCTAATTTGCCATCGAATAATAAAGTTCATCTAAATCGACTCAGAAATCTTGGTGGGCTCAATTTTGTGAGGTTCTTTGGAAAAGACAAACCAATCTCATCGCGTGTAGGTACTATTTAAAAGAAGAGGAAAGGGCCAAAAGGGCTCTTATAACAAAATATTTCTTTCGAAAAGAGGTTTTTATAAAACTCCTCTGATTTCAAGGATTCAGTTTGGCAACTGTGAGTGTTCTTCCACCCAAAACACTCGAGCGGAGTGAGTCAACATTCTTGTCAAGGGAAACCACTCGGCTTGTACTTTGACGGAGAAAATAAAAATTTTACCTCAGGTTCCGCCTTGAGAGGGTTCAGTAGGCATTTTGAATCACTATAAAGTTTCTTTAACAGTTTCTTTTGAAAATAATTATTATTATCGTTTTCAAAAAAAACTGTTGAAAAGTGTATGCTTTTGGGAGTAACCTGTCTTCTGAACTTACAACAAATTACTGAGATCTGTTGCTTCGTTGCTGCTTGATAGATTGAATGATTGAAAGACAAACAAACACACTTTCGCGTTTACATAGTATGAGTAGGTACGTACGAGTTACGGAATGTGTAAAAAATTTTCATCAGGCCGGTTTTTGAATTATTCAAAAACAAGGACTTGCAGATAAAATCCTAATTTTTGTTTTACAGAGCTGTTCTATAAAAGGAAATCTCAAAATGTAACGAGAATTTTGGATGTTCTCGAGGGAAAAGTTGGAAATCGAAATTCCAAACCCTTGCTTGGTTAGTTTTCATATAAATGTAGGTTTTATTTAATGCAGTAAATACATTTCAGATGTAAATCAAACTTTGAAAATATAATGGGGTAACGCATATCGAGGTTTGAAATTGGGTTTCGTCGTAAAAAAAACTAGAGAAAAAAACTTCTGGCTACTTCTGTAATTTGGTCCAATTTAAAAGATAGGATAGTTATTTTGGATTGGGATAGTTTATTTGTTTTATTCATATGGATAAGTTGGCGGTACGAAGTTCGCTGGGTCAGCTAGTCTTAATATGTATGTACTTTCTAATTTAAAACAAACTTAGTACGTTTGTATGTTAACTTAATCTTACGGGAGACTACAATACTTGGTCGGCAATAGTTTCCACTAGCGCAGCACATTAAGTCTTATCACTAGCTTATCACACACAGTAATGAAGCCGTGATGAACTGTTACAATATTTCACGGGACGTAATCTCAGCTGTTTATGCGATGCTGTTATGAGGTGAAAGTACATTAAATCATCCCCCGTCGCCCTTTTCCCACCCTAATATCATCACTATTTCGGCGTCTATTAAATCACTAGTGCTGTAACGTGCTTTTTTACTTCATTGTACTAAATTAATTAATGAAATCTTCTTATAATTATATATTCTATGTACCTACCTATACTTTCGTCTTATTTCATCGTAAATTGATGAGTTTGAGTAGGTAAAGTTGGCGTGCTAAATACTAGAAAGTTGTGAAAGACTGTCACCTCAATTTTAATTGATTTATATTAGTAGTAGTAGTAGTAGTAGTAGTATATTACTTTATAATTATGTATATGTATTTAGAGGTCTTTAGTCTTTCTTTAGTACCTACTGAAACGCTCAAGATCTTTTTTATTAAAATGGTGCAATTAATCGTAATTTTTTCATACTGATTAACTTTAATTAGTAATTAACTAAATATGACTGTACCTAAAGATCGTTTAAGCGATCCCAAAACCTATAATATAATTTAACCAATCTTACCCGCTTGCTTGTTAATTAGATGAATTGGTGTAATGTGGTCGAAATTTTCGGCCCTAACTTAACGAAGCGACTGGTCTAGTGGTCAAGTAGTCAATCTGTTTCAACCGAGGGATATCGCAGGTTCGAATCCCGGGTCGGTCAGAAACTTTTCCTTTCACATTTCGTTCTGCATGGAGCACAGAGGGCTGTCTCGATAGATAGTTTATCTGCAACAACATGCTATATCAAAACTGAAAGAATAATATTTACGCGACTTCTCCCGTAGAAGTCGGGTCGTGTACACTTTCAACATTTTCTTTTAATTTTTTTTTTTTCTTTTAACTCACTGTTTTTATAGAAATAAATAAAATTGAAGTGTGATTGTGATTCCGAAATATTTCCTCATTATGAACCAGATTTGAACGATATCTGACCTTAACGCACGTTTTTCGAAATTGTCGGTCTGTTTGTCTGGGTTAATCTTCAGGATTGCTAAATAAATTTCTTTCAAAATTTCCTTTAAAAAACAGGTTCTTTCACGGGTAAATAGATAATTACAAGGCGTGATGTAGGCTAATTTTTATCCTGGAAATACTTAGGTTTCCTGCGTAAAAAAACCGTTTTTAGGGATAGGATGTATTTTTTTTAGAACTATAGGATATACTTTTCATGTCCTAAAAGCTGAAACAATATTGGCGAAATGGCGAAACTATAGCTCGCATATATACCTATAGCATACTTGTATGGCTACACCGACTTCTAAAAAGGAGGAGGTTCTCAATTCGGCCGGTATCTTTTTTTTTTTTTCTATGTATGTCCACCGATTTCTCCGGGATTACTGGACCGATTCGCGTGATTTTTTTTTTACATCGACAGAGGATGTTTGCGAAATGGTCCCATAAAAATGTTCACCTTCAACTCCTCAGGGATATTGCTCACCTAAAATAAAGAGATTTAGGAAATGTCGACTACGAATTATTATTGTAGGTAACAAGTATGGACTACATCATGGAGCTCCAGGTCCTAGCTCCTCAATCATAGGATACTACACTTAAAAGCGTAAAATAAAAGTTCTTTTCAAAAAACCGACTTCTAACGCCACTACAAAGTATAAAAATAATTTTAGTTTGTCCACGTTTGTTGAAGTCGGGCGGGCCTAAAATACAAACTATGAAACCGACTCGCGATGCTCGCTCGACTTCTACAAACGAGTCTCTCATATTGTGTAGCGTTCCCTATATTTTTAGACTAACAAAATGGATGGAATGGATGATTACAATTTCCCCTTCCATTCAACCAATCAGCCCACATTTCCGCTTTAATACATTTTCAAGTCAAATTAAATTCTATCCCCAACTACTTTTTTATTTCCCGTTTCATGCTACATAATTTAGGTCAAATATCATCCCATTTAATTGAAAATCATGACACTCGGTCAACAAAAATCAAAACAATATCTTATTAATAAATTAAAATCATGACAGGACCACCTGGGAAGTATACACTTTCAAACAAAAAAAGAATTTTCGAAATCGGTTTAGGTGTCTTCGAGTAACGGTGAACATACATAAAAAAAGATTCCTACGAATTAATACGATAACCTCCTCCTTTTTTGAAGTCGGCAAAAAATTATAATCACCTCTTTGTGTTGCGCAGTCGGTTAAAAACCTCAGAAGGTAAAAAAACCTTCACAAAAACGTTATGCATGTCATGTCACACGTGAGCGGGGAGCGGGTACGGCAGGTGGGTACGGCAGGTGGGTACGGTAGGTGGTACCACTCATTAGCCGCCGACCGCGCTCCCCCGACCCGAATGAACTCCAATTAAAACTTTGGCACGGCTCGATTTTAATGAACCGAAAGCTTTTCCATTGTGACTGCTCTTTTTATTGTATTCATAAAAACCGTGAACCTTGACGAACCATTACATATACATACGATGCATTATGTCCTCATATGTGATACTTTTTATCCTGGAAAATCGAGAAGTTCCAACCTTCAAATCCTTTTTCCGGATTGAAAAGTAGCCAAGTCACTCTCCAGGTCATCATCATCAATTATTATTGCGTGATTGAAGGACAAACAAGCGAGTCGCAGGGAGCCGCTGGATTCAGGCGGCGCAAGACCGAGGCCTGTGGAAGTCCATGCAAGAGACCTTTGTCCAGCAGTGGACGTCTATCGGTTGATAAAGAAGAAGAAGAAGAAGGACAAACCAACAAACAAACACACTATTATTAATAGTAATTTGTATAGAAGATTGATTAGAGCAGTGATAGTGATAGCCTAGTGGTTAGAACTGCGGTCTCCTATTAGAGGGTCGCGGTTTCTATCCCGGGCACGTGCCTCTGACTTTTCGGAGTTAGGTAGGTACGTTTTAAGTAATTAAATATCATATGCTTCAACGGTGAAGGAAAACATCGTGAGGAAACCTGCACATCTGAGAGTTCTCCATAATGTTCTCAAAGGCGTGTGAAGTCTGCGAATTTGCATTGGGCCAGTATGGTGGACCATGGTCTTAAAAGCCCTCTCTGAGAAGAGACCTGTTCTCAGTAGTGAGCCGTTGATGTGTTGTTACGTTAATGATGATTATCCTTACTAATAGGTATTATAAATGCGAAAGTGTGTTTGTTGGTTGGTTTCTTGGTTTGTCCTTCAATCACGCTGCAACAGGGCTACGGATTGACGTCATTTTTACATGGGTATAGTTGAGGACCTGGAGAGTGACTTAGGCTACTTTTTATCCCGGAAAATCAAAGAGTTCCCGAGGGACTTAAAAACTAAATCCAGGCGGACGAAGTCGCGGGCATCAGCTAGTGATAGATAAAGCAATATTTTACTGTGTATGTGATTTAGATGCATTTCCCTTCAAATTCAACGCTTTCCCATGTTTCCCATGTTGACACTCACCCGTTACGCATTTTGGGGTGATCACCCGCTTATAAACCTGGTTTTTCTTAATTAAAACCACTGAGCACTTTAAAAAACTTCTTTATTGTATGACAACTGTACAGCGAGAGAGCAGTGTTACCAGATAAACAATTTAGGAGCCAATCCTAAACATTCTCGCCCCTAGGTAAGTAGCAATTTGGTAGCAGAAGGCTATTGCGAATCAATGAATAATTAAGTACTAATTTTTAAAGTTGCAAATATTATTATAATATTTATTAAGACTATTTTACAATATATTCTGTATAAGTAATACTTTGTTAAGACAGATGTAGGTAACTTAATTTTAATTTTACACAAAATTTATCAACTTAATTTCAATACAATTGCTATAACAAGTGAAGCTAAGTTGTGGCAATACATAAACATACATAGACTGAATACTTTAAATTTTTACTTTTATAGTTGATATTATTTTTTATAGCAAATTGTATAAACAGTTGTATGAGAGTTAAATCTTAATATTTAGAAAGTTACAAAGAAATAGAACTTATATTACTATATAATTTATAGACATAGAATACAATCAATTAGCATATTGCATACAAATAATTATTACTTAAGTGTGGTATTTTAAATTACTCTGCAGAGCCATTTCCATAACTATTATAATAACTTTATCAACTTGTGTATTGGTCTGACATACTCCTTAGTGGAGGTACGTACAACCACAGATCTGACTAAATTATCACTTTTATTTGTGTTTACAGAAGTGACTCTACCAAGAGGCCAACATGTAGGAGGAGTTATATCCTCTTTAATAATAACTAAATCACCTATTTGCAAGTTAGCTTTAGGTTCTAGCCATTTGTTTCTAGTTTGAAGCTCAGACAAGTAATTACAATAAAATTCTTTCCAGAATCTTTGTTTGATTTGTATAATCCTTTGGTAGATATTAAGCCTAGATTCCTTATAATCTAACATGTTAGGCTCAGGTAGGTCTGTTATAGGAGCGCCTACAATAAAATGAGCAGGGGTTAAGCAAGTAACATCGTTAGGAATATCTGTTATTGGACTGAGGGGTCTGGAGGATCCCTTCAATCTGAACTAGAACAGTGTATAACAATTCATATGTCAGTTTAGTGCTAGAAAGATGCCTTTTTAGAAACATTTTTACTGATTTTATCCCGCTTTCATATATTCCTCCCATGTGACTGGCTAACGGTATGGTAAACTTATGATCTATACTATTTAAAGTTTAAAAATCTACAATTTTACTATAGGAGTCATCATTTTTAAACATCTTATAAAGATCATGTAGTTCTGACTTAGAGCCTCGAAAATTAGAGGCATTATCCGTGTAAAGACAAATTGGAGTTGAGCGTCTAAAAATTAGGCGCCTTAGGGCATTAATATAAGCGTTAGCACTGAGATCAGTAACCAGCTCTAAGTGTATGGCTCGAGTGGCCAAGCATATAAACAAACATATATACCCCTTTGAATATTTACAATTTCTACCCATTGAACTACGTATAGATATAGCACCGCTGAAGTCTACACCTACATGCTGGAATGCGCGAGTCAAGGTGACTCTGGGAGGAGGTAAGCTTGCCATTTGCTGTCCACAGACGCGCCCCCCAAACCTAATGCACCTGACACAGGTGTGTATTACCTTTTTTACCTCATTCCTAGCATTAATGGGCCAGTATTTTAGTCTGATGTTGTGTAATGTGCTTTGAATGCCAGAATGTAGCAATTTTAAGTGATAGTGCTGAACTATGAGAGTTGTAATGTGATCTTTAGCTGGAAGAATAATGGGATGTGCATTATTGTATGGTATATTTGAATGTTGTATGCGACCCCCTACACGAATAAGCTGATGTTCATCTATGAATGGATTTAATTTTCGAATAGGACTCGACTTTAATGTATGAGATGTGTGGGATGATGCTGATGCTCATGACTGTGTGTCTACCACATGTTTGATGCTATTTGTATGTTGTGTACCATTGTTGGTGTGAGTGGACTGTAAGTAAAGAATCTCTTTATGAAAGGTGTGTGATTGTGTTGTCCTGATGACAAAGTTATGGGCTTTATTAAGTTCAGAGACACTTAAATGTGATGTAATCTTATTGGATTTATTCTTTGTGTTGTGAATAAATCTAGACATGTATGCCATTGTTCTTATTAATCTTGTAAAATTTGAATGCTTGCAGAATAAATCATAAAAATAGGAAGAGTTACTAGGACTTGGATCCTTGTGGGCAGTGTGAACTATTTTTTCTTGTTTGCTTTGTATAGATGTTTCAACCTCAGGTATAGATGTAGATATAGGCCAGGTATCGTGATCCTGGGTTAACCACGGTGTTCCTTGCCACCACAATGAACAGCTAGGAAGGTGTTTTGGCATGACTCCACGAGTAATCAGATCAGCAGGATTTTGCTTTGTGTTTATGTAATACCAACTTTCACTTTGAGTCATGTCAATTATTTGCATAAGACGGTGTGATGTGTAGCTATCATGAGTGTGCTTGTATGGTGAATTTATCCAACAAAGAACAATATTTGAGTCAGAGAATAGATAAACTTTATCCATGCTAATTTTATTTTGCATTGATTCAATAAACTTGTTTGAAAGTTTTGACAACATGACTGCTCCAGCAAGCTCTAATTTAGGAATTGATAGTTTTCTTTTAATGGGAGCGACTTTTGATTTAGCCATGACGAGTGTGCATGTAGCTGGCTTTTGATTGTATGTAGCTTTTAAGTAAAGACATGCTCCATAAGCTTTGCTTGAAGCATCACAGAAGCCAATTAAGTATATGTTGATAGGTAGGTCAGTGAAATACCATCTAGGTATTTGAATAGCTTGCAAGTGGTGTAACTGAGTTATAAATTCAATCCACCTAGATTCTAATTCAGGGGAAATTACAGAATCCCAATCTTTGTTCTCCTTCCATATGTCTTGCATTAGTATTTTAGCAAGAATAGTAGTAGGAGCTAAAATACCTATAGGATCAAATATTTGTGAGATTTGTGAAAGTACATGTCTCTTTGTACTTTTTCTTTGGCTTTGCGTAGGTAAAGATAATTGAAGAATGTCTTGTGTAGGTGTCCATTTTAATCCTAGTGTTTTCACTGTATCTGAAGTAAAACTATAGCTAGCTTCTGATGTGTGTGTATGTTCTAGCTTCTCCGAGCTTTGTGTAGCTGTATTACTAGTCAATACAGATTGTAGTATTTGTGAATTGTTAGAGGTCCACTTGTGTAGTGAAAACCCAGCTTTCTTAAGCAAATTTATTAATTGAGAGCATAATTTCGTACATTCCTCTATGGATTGAGTCCCGGACAAGTAATCATCCATGTAGCTATTGTACTTTATACATTGTGCAGCTAGAGGATGTGTGTGTAAATGTTTTTCCGCTAGGTCAAGCATAGTGCGACAGGCTAAGTATGGTGCACATTTAGTGCCATATGTTACAGTGGTTAGTTCTAAACATTTGACAGGTTCTGTACTTGTTTCTCGCCAGAGTACTCTCTGGAGACTTTGTTGTTCAGGGTTAATAGAAATACCTCGGAACATCTTTATGATGTCGCACGAGAACACAAATTGATTTAGCCTAAATCTTAATATAATATCTAAGAGATCATTATATATGTTTGGACCCTCATAGAGTATGCTATTGAGTGATAATCCTGTGGAAGATTCTGAACTTGCATGGAATACGGTTCTTAACCTAGTGCTTCGAGCCTCGGGCTTGATAATTGGAAAATGTGGAAGATAGTATGCGTTTGAATCTGTAGGTGAGAATTTATCTATATAGCAGGCGTGACCTAGTTCTACAAACTCATTTATGAATGCTTTGTATTGAGAATGTAAGGTGGTATCCTTTTGGAACCTTGCTTCGAGTTGCATCAAGTATCGATATGCAGTATTGAACGAATTACCTAACTCAGGTAATTTCTCCTTTTGTATGGGTAGGTTAACTATGTAGCGACCTGTTTGGTCTTGTGTAGTAGTAGATTGGAATAAATCTTCACAATATTTGTCTTCTGGGGAAAGCAACTTGTTAGCATTTGATATTTCCTCTTGTTCCCAGAATGCCTTTAGAAGAGAGTCGGTAGTATTCTGTGTAGTAACATGCGAACTTGTAAATAAGGTATTGTTGTGATGAGTCAGTCCGTCTGTGCTGACTGCGCCTGACACAATCCAACCAAATGTAGTTTCTATTAGAAGAGGTAGGTTAGGACCTAGTTTTATCCCTCCCGTCTGTAAGATGTTGTAAAACATTTCAGCTCCTATGAGGAGGTCAATGTTGCTAGGTTTGAAGAAAGTAGGATCTGCTAGTGTTTGCACTAATTTGTTAGGTATATTCCAAGTCTGTGTATTTATGGATGACTGTGGTAATGGCACTGTAATGTTGTTCATAACTAAAAATGTAAGATTAGTTGTGTAGTTATTGTGTCTTGATGAGATATTTGTAGTAACACTCACTTGTGATTGATTATGGCTGTTGCCTACACCCTGTATGGTGCATGGATGGTAGTTATACTTAAGTTGTAGTAGAGATGCGAGTCTGCGGGTAGCAATATTGATTTCACTTCCGGAATCGAGTAGGCAGCGAGCATTCATCCACTTCCCAGAGGCATCTTGGATTCTTATTATCGCTGTGGAAAGTAGAATTTGTTGGTTTTGGTTATTGGTAGATGTAAGTACAGCTGCAGGTGTTACATGTGGCTGTTGTGAAGTGCTATTGGTACTATTGAGAACACTTTGTGTATTAGTAGACAACGTAGATGGTTCTGAATGAACTGCCGAGTGCTTTTGCCTTGAGCTATCGTGTATTGAAGAATTGTGATAACCGTGACAAAAACGGCACCTGAACTTTGAGCACTTATGCTTATTTTTAAATACCTTTAAACAGTTGAAGCAGAGAGATTTACTTTTGACAAATTGTATGCGATCAGGTACTGAAAGTTCAAGAAAGGTAGGACAATTCTGTAAAAAATGATCTTTTTGACACATTATACAGGACGAGTTAGACTTTACATTAGATATATGTGAACTCTTGACTGTGGTTTGTTTGACACCTATTAATTCAAATGCAGTTCTTCTCAAATTTAGAAACTCAAGAAGTTCACTCAATGTTGCAAAAGTATTATCCTTACGGTTCAATTCCCAAGCAGCACGCAATGAGAGTTTTTGAGAAATTAAAAACACTAGTAGTGCATCCCAACTGTCGACTGGCAATTGAACAGCTTGCAGTGAATCTATACTTTGTTGAAAAGTGTTTAAAAAGTCTTTAAGGTTAAGCTTGGTTATTGTATCGTAATTTACAATGGATTTTAAATGATAATTTACAATAATAGTTTTATTCTCATACCTTTGACGCAATGTACTTAAAGCTTTTGAGTAATTTTCTTCTGTAATTAATAGCGATGAGATTAATCCGGCAGCTTCCCCATGAAGCGTGGATTTTAAGTAGGTACTGTAGTTTACTCACTGTTGGTATGTCCGCTTTGTCCACTGTCGCATAGAATATATTTTTGTATGCGGGCCACTGACGAATGTCCCCTCCGAATTTAGGTAATTCCAATTTAGGTAATTTAACACCTGAAACTTGCGTTTCGCACTGTGGCTTTGTATCCTCACTTATCGAACGCGTGGCCAATATGGTTTCCATCCGCGCCTTTGCCGAATAGTATTTATCTTCGAATGAGCTCCTTTCTTCTTCATCCTCATCATCCTTGAGTTCTTCGATTTGGCTTTGGATCTCCTCAAAGTTCGACCAAATGGTATCGATATCGTTGTAGCGTACGCGAACCTCGTGTTCTAATTGCGTCACATTTTCGGATTCTAAAAATTTGTGTAGTCTCGCTAATTTATTTTTCAAATTATTCCTTTGTCTTATCAGTTTTGCAATTTGAGACATGTTGTCCCTTATAGGAAGCGAAGTTATAGTAAAAATGATTGCTATTTAATAGCTGTTGTAATTTGTAAAATGTAACTTGTAATGGCGTCTGCGCCGCGTGATTCGATGAGAGTTGATTTAAGATTTTACGTTTAGCGGAAGTTGGTCTGTCGCTACTGTCCGCTAGACGGCTCCACTTTGTATGCGTACGTTGTGTTGCGTGGCGAGCGTCGAGCAAATATGGCGTCATGCAGTGATTATCCGATTCGAAACAGGACCATTTATGTATGTGATTTAGATGCATTTCCCTTCAAATTCAACGCTTTCCCATGTTTCCCATGTTGACACTCACCCGTTACGCATTTTGGGGTGATCACCCGCTTATAAACCTGGTTTTTCTTAATTAAAACCACTGAGCACTTTAAAACACTTCTTTATTGTATGACAACTGTACAGCGAGAGAGCAGTGTTACCAGATAAACAATTTAGGAGCCAATCCTAAACATACTGTATTGGTGGATTTTATAAGAATGATGTACCAATGATAAAGAAATGGATGAACAGCATCGACCTCGTGATCTGAAATATATACTTACTGACAAAGGGAAAATGGACCAATTGAATAAAATAAATTCAACATAAAGCAAATCAGTCCGAGATCTCAGAATGCCTGAATTTGCTTGAATTTATCAGACCGCATATCTCAGCCGCTCGAGGCGCGAGATATTACAATATCTGCTTGTACTGAGGCAGACGTTGCTTGCGTTAGCCATATTGCCTTACGCCAGCAGATATATTTCATTTCTGCCCAACAATAGCTTTGTATGCGAACCCGTAATACCCACAACATCGTTTTTAGGATTCCGTAGGTACCCGATGGGTGCCAACGGGATCCTATTACTACTCCCCCGCTGTCAGTCCGTCTATTAGCGGCCTATTTTTACGGATTAATATATAAACGGAAAAGGTCACTGACTGACTGATCTATCAACGCACAGGTTTAACCACTGGACGGATCGGACAACTTTTACAAGTGCTTTTGAATAGTCGATGAATCTACCACTGGTTCGGAATGCCTTTCCTGCCGAGAACCAGCAAGAAACTCGGCGGTTGCTCTTTTCAAAACAAATTTACAATACAGTAAATACTATGCTATATATGATAGCTAGATATAGATAGCTATTATGACGTAGGCATGCGCTAAGAAAGGATTTTCGAAAAAGCCCCTAAGGGGGTTAGATAGAGCTTAAAAAAATCGAGCTTAACGTGAGCGAAGCCGCGGGCAAAAGCTACTATTTCCTAAACCGTAAATAGGTAGATATTTTAAATTTTCACAGGATGTGTAATTTCTATGGCCGCTTTTACAAGAAATAAGAAAAAAAATATACAATGAACTTTTGATTTTGCTCGATCGCGATTTTTGTACGATGGTACGGAACCCTTCATTAGTCCGATTCGCACTTGACCGGTTTTTTTTGCCTTGTGTGAAATAGACATAAAAATATTGTCTAATATATAAAATTCTCGTGTCACAATGTTAGTTACCTTAATCCTCCGAAACGGGTGGACCGATTTTTATGAAATTTTGTGTGCATATCGGGTAGGTCTGAGAATCGGCTAACATCTATTTTTCATACCCTTAAATGATAAGGGTGACCAACCACTGAATATTTTTGTTGGCGGTACGTAGTTCGCTGGGTCAGCTAGTTTTACTATAATTTTTGCCCTCGATTTCGCCCTCGTGGAGTTCGGTTTTAAAAATCCCGCAATAACCCTCTGTTTTTCCGGGATCAAACTTAGGCAGAGGTTTATGCCCGGGATCAAACTTACGACTTCCCGAATAGGGAGATCGTAGTCCTAACCAATCCTAGGCAATCACTGGCAGTCCTTTATATTCTGCGGACGCAATAGATGGTAGTAATTGAGTAAACTTTGTAATTCTAACTATAATCTGTATAAATTCTATGCATACATTTTATAACCACTGTGTACACATATTAAGGGTTGTTACCTGGAACCCAAATCTGATGTTATTGTATTACGTTTATATTTGGTTGCAACCTGTTTTGTGTACCTTTTCAATAAATAAATAAATAGATGGTCTAAGAACATCGTCCGCATCTCGTATCTGGCTAGTCATCGCCCCACTTGTTGCTATTACCGTATTCCGCCATTTGTCGTCATTCTCCTTTTGCCTCGAAAACGACGTACCTACCTATATTTGCAGGTCGGTTGCTTCGTTGATATCGATTGGTCTGGTTACAACTTAATGTACGAGTAGGTAACTATATACTTACATTATAGCTACACTTATTATTACTTATACTTATTAGAAATGCAAAAGTGTTTGTTTGTTGGTTTGTCCTTCAATCACGCCGCAACAGAACAGATCGATGGTATTGCATGGATACAGTTTAGGACCTGGAGAGTGAAATAATCTACCATTTATCCCGGAAAAACAGAGGGTTCTCGTAGGATTTTTAAAAACTCAATCCACGTGGACGAAGTCGCGGGCGTCAATTAGTTGTGTGTTTAAAAATGTAACTCATGGCTGTAAAAATCTTCAGTGATGTAGATGACAAATCTAGGAAGAAATGCCAATAATAAAATTGCTACATGGAAAATTTCACGCAAGAAGAAACATTTATGCACAGAAAGCGATATGAATTGCCTCTAGACTTGTAGAGACTGTTTTGTTGAGTCTAGCTCCCCAGACTCTTCGAAGAATTCGATCGAAGGCATACAATATAATCTTTCAACGAGATTACGACAGCTACCATAACATAGCTACCTACCCGTAGGTAGTGTAAATATATTTGATTTTTCTAAGGTCTACAAAGGTGTTTCAATTTTTTAATATAAAATTTCATTTTAACCCCTAAATTATTTATTATGTTTTGGTGCAATGTTTCAGTGCGACGCGATGGCCCTTGAATAATATGTTATTTCTAACTAAGAGGTCTACGCGTACCTAATGGAAACTAAGTGTAATGTGGCTCTCACGGTCTTTTTTTCTTTCTTTTTATAATAATTTTTCAGTCTTGGAGAATGTTTCAGAGCAAACTGTAGTAAGTAATAACATATTTTAGCGAATTTCTTAGATTTGAGAGAAATTACCTCCTTTTCCAGCCTTAAACTTTTACCGTTATATTTGTACTAATACTAACCCATTCAAATGCTAATAATCGCGGTTTATATGCTTACAACAGCTTGTGAGTGAAGTTAGCAGGAGGATTGATTTAATTTTTTTTACCTCAATAGCCTAACGGTTAAAGGTGCGGGATAAAACTGAAAGATTGACGTTTCGATTATCATATCAGCCGTCGCGTTATTGTCGTACCCACTCCTAATGCAAGCTTTCCGCTTATTTGGAGGGGAGAGGAGAATATTAGTCAAGTTCAACTTGACTATATATGATATAGTGGAGACTTTTGACGACCTCCCTGGCGCAGTGGTGAGCGCTGTGGTTTTATAACTGGGAGGTCTCGGGTTGGATTCCCGACGGGGGCAGTTTGGGAATTTGTATTTTCTGAATTGTCTCTGGTCTGTTGGGAGGCTTTACCCTTGGCTAGTTACCACCCTAAACATCAAAGACGTCCCGCCAAGCGGTTAGACGTTCCGGCCCGATGCCGTGTAAAAACCGATTAGGGGTATGGGTTGAATGTTGACTGCCATACCCCTTCCAAGTTAGCCAGCTACCATCTTGCATAGTCACTTACCATCAGGTGTCAGCAGTCAAGGTCTATCTTGTCATCGAATAAAAAAAGGCTTAGTGGAGTTAACCATTTAAAATTCACCACAAGTATAGAAAGTTCATTCCAATTTAGATCATACGTAACAGCCTGAACACCGCGGGATACCTAGTCCCGGGAAAAACCCCGCCGTCCCGGGACATTAAGAGATTAGTTAGAGCCGCGGCAGCGCAATATCGGGACGCGAGGAGCGTTGCGGGGGAAATAGATTACGTGCTTCGCGAGATGATTGGAGACTGGGGAGTTTTGATAGATATTTTTACTCGAATAGTATTTACTAGTATACTAGCTGATGCTCGCGACTTCGTCCGCGTGAATTTAGTTTTTGAAATCCCTCGGGAACTCTTTGATTTTCCGGAATGAAAAGTTAGATCTTACAAACTACATCTTTGCGGGCGAAGTCACGTGTATCAGCTAGTAGTTTAATAATAATAGCTAAATATACAGGTGGCGCTAGTGCGAGACCTGTGAAAGACCATACAAAAGACTTTTGTTCAACAGTTGACGTCTATCGGTTGATTAAAAGAAGAAGAATTGGTATTAATCACCTTTAACGCAATATCCTAAGTAACTAAATTGTCTGCCCCTGTAGCCAAGTAACACTTCGTTGTGTCTATTCTCGTTCTACGATAGTTGTCACTTGAAGTTTTAGCTGGAGCTATACTAGATGGCGCTGCAGCTGATCTAAGACAGAAGTGTTTTGATAATATTTCGCGGCATTTTGTATTATAAATGTTTTAAATGCTAAAAGAAAACACTATTATAAATGTTTTAAATGCTAAAACTAGTGGTTCGCCCCGAACTGAGACCTCGCGGTATCCCATAATTCCCATAAGGTAGTTTTAACTATATTATATTGTAATTAAAACGCGCCCAATCTGATGACGTCAATCGTCATCTGCTTTCGTGGATGGGATGCATATTTACAATATTAAAGACAGCGCCATCTAGTAACAGTATAGTGAAGTTTTGTTAAAAACATTTATGCCCATTAAAACTCAAATAATTTCGTTTCTTTATAATATTTATCTAATCTTAGTATTTGTTGTTCAAGTACAGAATATAACTCAAATTATGTGTAAGTTTCAAGTTTTAAAACAGAGTGGTTTTAGAAATCTAGCCTCGAATACAATCTCCACTTTGAAAGCCCCCCATTTCGTATGGGAGCCCCCCTGAAATAAAGATTTTTATAACTTTTTAAGCCATTTTCGGCTGGAGGCCATCGGTTTACATATCATATCTAAAATTGAAGTAATTACGTTCAGTAATTCAGAAGTTATAAGGCTGTGACAGACGGACGGACGGACAAGTGCAAATCGCTCTAGTAAACTCAGAGATCTTCGCTTCGCTTGGTCGAAAAAACACTACTAAATGCCGCGAAATATTATCAAAACATTTCTGTCTTTGATCAGCTGCAGCGCCATCTATTCTAGCTCTAGCTAAAACTTCAAGTGACAAATTTTATTTTCTATCGAAGAAAGAGAATTGACACAACGAAGTGTTACTTGGCTACAGGGGCAGGTTTAAATTAATGCTACCTGCTTGCGCATGTGACGATGTGGCCGAGCTCTTATAGTTGAGCCCACAGACCGAAGTAATCGACCGCGGAAACAAATAAACGATATTGCGGACTAGGTTACAAGTTGTCGAATGTCGGCTACTGATATACCGGCTTATCGGCACAAACTTTTGCGATATCGGAATTAGACTTGCCCGATCGGAGGCTAATTGAACCACTTATAATATTAATAAAAATCATTAATTCCTGAATTAAAACTTGTTGTGTAAGAAGATAACAACAATGCAGGTCTATGTACAAATCCTCGCTGCATAATTATGAAAATAAGTGAAAATGGTTACAATAGACAAATGCAATCTTAGTTGTTTCCGAACTGAATCTTCTAGTGAAAGAAGATAAAATGTAAGTATGTAGGTATAAGGTCTGGGAAAAAGTCTTTTCGCATAATGTAGTATGTATAAACTTGCAATAAAATCTCTTTGGCTGTACTATTTGTATGAAAAAAAAAATATGTCTTAAGTTTTCATATATAATGCGAAGAAACTTTTTCCGCAACCTATTATACAAACCTTCACTGCATGGTGATATGATTATGAAAATTATTACTATATGAAACAAAGGAGATTGGCGAATTCCATAGAGTTTCTGACCCAGACGAACTGAACCGTGGGCCTCAAGTAGTAAACCAGTCTAACAAAAAAGTTCATCAAAGTCTTTCAAATAAAGTTGGGAGAAAAAGATATTCACTTGTATTGCCATGTAACGGTTATTTAAAATGTGTACTTGTGAATAATTATATTTTTGATCCGCATCTTCTAAAAATATCGGGTTTACACAGAAAATACTCTGAAAAATATTAATTTTAAATTAATTGATTTCTGAATCTGAACGGTTTTTAAAGATGCTGGGTCAAAATTCGCCAACCTCCTTTCTAAAAGTAAATAATAATTGAACCGGAACTATCGCTCATTTTTGAAATGAGACTGAAAATCTAATGATTTATTTATTTTTAACTTCTAGGCAACATCCCAGTTGCTATTGTGGTAATGTGATAACCACCACTTCCCTACTAAAAGAGGGTGTCTTAATACCCTAAATCGATTAACTCGAAACTCTGCCCGAAGCGTATTATCGTAACTATGTTATCTGAAAATATCGTTCATGGAAATCTCGCACACTTGCGCTGCAAAGTGTAATAGGTTAGCACGTTAGAGCTCAGCCGGAGCCTCGTCGCTCGCAAACAACACGGTAACTTGCCCCCCTAATTGAATAGCCCAAACCGAGGGCGTAATGTTACGGATTACTACCGCAGACGCTCGAAAAAATGCGGTACGATAAAAAAATAACCATTTAATTTAGACATATTCGCCCATAGCGTTAGTAAGTATACAAATTACTTAAAACCTAAATAGCAGTATACATAATCTAAGAAATAATAGGAAATATTTATTAGAGAAATTCGGTATAGGACATAATATCATTGGAATCCTGGCCCCTAAACTAGGAAAGCTCGTGTCTTAGGGGCCAATTTATTTTGCTTTTAATACACACTAGCGACATGTAGGTACTGGATACACACACATATTGTGTGTGTATCCAGTGCATCAGTATGGGACGGTCTGGCTTATCACTAACCGTATGGAGTTTGTGCTCCGCTCACCCTATAGCATCAGAGGTGCGACTCATTTGCGTATGGCTGCATAAAAGTCGTATACCTTGCGTATGCAAAAAACGTCGATGCGCTTAAGTGCCGGGGGAGTCCCAACAATGAAAACGCCCTGAAAGCGTTTAGTGTACTGTGTCGGAGAGCATTGTGTCTTACGTACCTCTTACGTACCTAGTCTGTTCAATAATAAGTCATGAGTTGTGTGTGACAGTCAAGAGTTTTTCCATATAGTTATTCCACCTTTGCACAGTAACATGTGCATAGTTTATTTTTAGTAAAAATCTTTATTTTTATGTTAATTGTCAAACTGTTCGATTCATCTATGAGGGCTGGACGGCTCTTACTGTAGGAAACATATTGGTGTCAACATAAAGCGGTCGTCTACGTGAGCTCTTACGGGTTTGCATTTTAGATCAACACCAACTTAGTGGTGTCTGTTTACTCAATTACAAGTAGGTATATGATATTTGTACAGTATGCTCGACACTGTGATGAAAGTTTGCTAATGTAAACCATAATACTAGTGGTTCGCCCCGAACTGAGACCTCGCAGTAACGGTATCCCATGATTATTCATTCAATCGATACATGACGACCAAAACTGACATTATTATTATGCCCGTTTTCACCAAACATACCTAAATCACCCCCTATGTAGGAGTCTCTTTACGTAGGGAGCTCCAAAACACAATCCTAAGTCCTAGCATCCGTAAATATTAATGCTCGACGCAATACTGTTTTTGGGATAGATCGTAGTCATAACTCCTACGAGTTGTTCCATGGAATAGTTAATGACTGCGCCATCTATTAGCATTATTGTGAAGCTATGTGAAATTTACTGATGGTCATTAAAAATTAAATAATCTCGTTTCTTTATAATATTCATATAATTTTAGTATTTGTTGTTCAAGTACAGGATACAAGTGAAGTAAGAAAATAAGTAGAACTTGAGAATATATAGCCAATTTTCCCAGAGAGCGTCTTCAAGCGAGCGTATTAAATCGCCACTTTGAAAGCCCCCCATTTCGCCAATTTTAGGAAAAAAATAAAAAAAAAATACATTTGAACTCTGTTCCAAATTGTCTTTAAAATGATACACAGAAAACCTATGAATAGCAAAAAAAACTTACTTTACTTCGCATTCGCTTCTATGAGAGCCCCCCTGAAATAAAGATTTTTATAACTTTTTAAGCCATTTTCGGCTGGAGGCTATCGGTTTACATATTATATCTAAATTTGAAGTAATTACGTTCAGTAATTCAAAAGTTATAAGGCTCTGACAGACGGACGGACGGACGGACGGACAAGTGCAAATCGCTCTAGTAAACTCAGAGACCTCGCTTCGCTCGGTCAATTATGTTATGGTCCTTATTTATGGTACCGGTTAGATCAGTCTTAGTTATAACAAAAATACGCGTCGAATTGAGAACCTCCTCTTTTTGATTTTTTTGAAGTCGGTGAAAAAGTAACAATTAGGTAAATCTTCTTAGGGTCGATTTCACTAACGTCGAGTGACGCTTATTCGAGGAATAAATTGGGCGTTCTGGTTCTGACAGTTATTGTATAGAAAATCTGTCAAAATCTCAAATTTACGCTCGGATAGGACTTATTTTACGTTGGTTAGATCGGCCCTAAGTCTTTTAATATCGATAGAACTTTTTTTCAAAGAATATCAGCCAAGCTGATATTGACGGAAAGCTTGTGTTAGGAGTGGGTACGACAATAGTGCAACGGGTGGGACTCGAACCTACGACCTTTCAGTTTTCAGTCCGCACCTTTAACCGTTGGGCTATTGAGGTTATCGAACTTCGCTGGAAAAGTTTGTTGGATCATTTTATATAAAATAAAATGTTCTTTTTTCAACTGTCATATAACCCTTCCGATATAGCCCGCTTTCTTCACTTAGTGTGAGATCTATAGAGGGCACTCTCACTCAGCTCGAGACTGTCGGGAACTCGGGACATATTTTTGTCTCATTGTAACTCTGTCTTAAGTCTTGAGCAGAGCCAGAGTGTGATCTATAGATCTCAGCCTTACTACTAAGTGAGTACTAAGTCAAAGGCTAACTTTCGTCCGAAAAAAATAATTTGGTTTTTCACCAAAATTCTATGGTTCTATTGTGACGAGAAACTACGGAACCCTACACTGCGGGTCGCCTGTCACCCACTTAGCCGTTTTTTCTCATTTATAGTGTACAAATAAAGAGTATTCTAGCTAATAAACATTTCTTTCTTTCTCATAAATCTGGGGACACGGGAGTGTCCCCGCCACGATTAGGGTTTGGATTACACCAGATAGACAAAATACTCAGGGTATGATGTCTATCTTAAAGCCACATATTTTGACTAACGTGTAGAGTTTGTGAAGTTAGAGCTTGTAGGTTTAGGGCGTGTAGACATCTTTTTGACAGTGCAAACTATTGGTCTATTGGTCGTGGCAACATTTTACATGAAAATGTTTTTTGGTGGGATTCATTTTATCATAAATATGTTAATAATATCTTTCGGTGACATACAAAGGAAAGAAAATTGTAATAAATATTGGAAACCGATAATAATTTCGGGCGTCCGTCAGTCGCGCGTGAAATCTCATTAACGATATAAATATGAAACAAGTTATTGGTTACTGAACACTTTATGAGCACGCTTTTTATAATCGACGTTTCATAATATTAATATTCGACGTTGAACTTTGTATTCGGGTTTTGTTATTTGAAATACTGGATTGAACCAAAAAAATCTGGTACAATGTGCTGCCCATGCTGTTATACACAGCGTCATGCCTCAAAAAAAAAACATATTATACAATTGAAGACTATATAAATGACAAAAAAGCGTGGATATAATACGTTCCAGCGATTCATGAGACAGTAGGTAATGATTAACCTGTAAATTCTCTTTTTCCTCATTGTGGAAACACTGCATACATAGAATATCTTATATTGTAAACTTGGTTTGAAAAGAGCAACTGCCGAGTTTCTCATCGACGATTCAAAAGCACTTGTAAAAAAGTTTATTTGAATAAAAAACATTTCTATCCTATTCTATTCTATTCTATTCATAGGTATACCAGTGGTCAAATTGGCGCTGGCGCTCTTGAAAACCGAAAGGGCGACCGTGTAAGCGTTGACGTACCCATTTCTAATACTAACTTTAGCTTAGCTGCTCGGAAGATATGAATAGGTATAATATAAGTCATTAACTGATGCCCGTGATTTCATCCGCATGGGTTTAATTTTTTCATCCCGCGGGAACTCTTTGATTTTGCGGGATAAGATGTAGCCTACGTCACTCTCTAGATACTCAACTGTACCATGCAAAAAATCACGTCGATCCGTAGCTCTCTTGCAGCGTGAATGACGGACAAAGCAATAAATCAACAAACAAACACACTTTCGCATTTATAATAATAATGAGTATGATGTTTAGCATGGCCCGTCATTTTCTTAAAAGAAAAAAAACGTATACTTAACAGGATGCAATGACTATGACTGACAATGCATATTTGTACTGGACTTCTATGATGGTTAGCTTCATTCATTTCAATATTCAACCCATCACTACTGCGCAACAGGTCTCATGTCTAATTTGCATCGCAGGAAAATGTCCAGGTAAACACTGATATAAAAACCACGTGGTGACATCCAGATTATACGCATCACAAACACCCAAATAACCCATTCCAATCGCGACCCACTTTTTACAGCCTCTTCGAAGATGTTATAACCCATAAAGATTTCCAATACGCGCTCCACCGAATCATTAATGTGTTACTCGCACCCCGAAACCTCCCCGTCCCCAGCGCCTATATTATATTCGGGAACGTTAGAAAACTAGCGCAAAAACTAACATTAGGCCTCCGCTAATCCCATTAGACCCTTCGTGTTTGCGTATAAATCGGTTTTTATTTATAAATGTTCACGCTCGACCGCGATCTACCTTTTTAACCTACAAAAAAGAGGGGTGTTATAAGTTTGACGTTTGTATCTGTCTATCTGTGTGTATCCTCGTAGCAGCCTCCCCAATGGAGCGATTTTGATGGGATTTTTTCTGTTTGAAAGCTAATGTAATCGAGTTGGATCTTAGTTATAATTTATGAAGATCTGCTCAGGAGTTTGAAGATCATCAGCTCATTTCCTACTTGATTAAAGAGTGGCAACGATCTCGCATTCCACAACTAGAACTAGTGTTCATGACGGATTTGTGAGGCTAGATTTGGAACGAAATGAAAATTGTATTAGCATCTGACTGCCAAATATGAATTGTATAATTGTTTTTTCTCTGTAAGTGAATTTTGTAAAAATTCGTTGAGGAAATAAAATTCTTTAACCTGAAAGAGTCTTGCAAGCTTTCACTGGCGCGATTGATTTGTTGGCGTGGTAACCTTGAGCTGATGCTACAGCATCAAGTAGTCTGCGGGACACCCAACTCCTCAGTAACTTACAGCAGATATACTATGTTTGGGCTCATAAGAATGATCTCAATGAGTAAGTGTTAGATTGATGATGATCGAGGATCGAGGAGGAGGATCTGATGATGGAGCAGAACACTGGGTAACAGGATGGCACATGACACATGTCGGGGTGCTTTAAATTTTCAATTTGCACTTGTTAACGACTGCTGACGGTGACGGGATGTGCGTAAGTTAAAAGTTGTGTGTTTGTTTGTGCGCTTTTTGTTACCATTTTCTTGACAAACTTTACTTACTCATCATCATCGCAACCGCCAGTCTAATACTGGGCTCGGATTACAGAATGGGTTTAATGCAGAAATTGAAGTGGCATTAATGCTTACGGAGGTAGACTGTAGACGCTTTTATAATTTGTAAAAACATATTTAATATAAATAGTGGTTATTACATTTATGTTTTCAAAGCAGTGATAGCCTAGTGGTTTTTACTGCGGTCTCCTATCCGGGGGGCCGCAGGTTCGAACCAAGGCACGCACCTCTGGCTTCTCTAAGTTATGTACGTTTAAGAAATTAAATATCACAAGCTTCAACGTGAGGAAACCTGCACGGCTGAGAGTTCTTCATAATGCTCTCTAAGGTGTGAGAAGTCTGCCAATTTGCATTGGGCCAGCACGGTGATTATGGCCTATAACCCTTCTCTTCTTAGAGTAGGGTTCGACAAAACCTAAATGTCAAACAAAGGTATTCATCAAGAAGCTGTTTAAGTACTACGTGTTTTATTTAAGCTTCTTGGTATTCATGTAGCAAATATCATCCAACACTTGTGATTTCACAATATAATCGAGCAATGTCAGAGACCAGCTTCGTACTTAAACAAAGAAACCTTTTCATTAAATAAAACATAATTTCCATTTGAAATAAATATATAAAAGAAAGTGGTGTTAGTTACACCATTTATAACTCAAGAACGGATGAACCGATTTGGCTGAAAATTGGTGTAGAGGTAGCTTAGAACCAGGAGACGGACATAGGATACTTTTTATCCCGTTCGACCGCGTTTCCGTCAAGTCACCATAAAACCTATAACAAAAACGCATCTGACATGGAATAACAATACGCAAATGACAGTGGAATAACAAAACGTAAATGACAGCTAAACGTAATTTTGTCTTTGGTTAAGTATGGTAAAAAATTTGACAATTATAAAAATGATAGTGTAAAGAAAGCAGACACCCCTAATACCAAATAGAACAGACGCAAGCCCACAAAAAACCTTTTAAGATAAATACTAATGCAAGTTGGACCAAGTATGCTTCATATCTTTCATGACGAATACGATAAACATCCATGGGAACTTTATCTTAATAGCAGAACGTCGCGACGGCTGGAGATAAACTCGAAGCCACTGCAAAAAGACATTTTAGTTATCAGAGAACACCCTCGAACCTTCTCATGGCCTACGTGACTGCAAGTAAACGCACCCCTACCAGCACCCTGCGATACGGGATATAAATACATGAAGCTCCGGGAACGAGACATTAAAGATCCAGCATTCATTCGACATTCATTCACGTCGCGCTGAAACTATAACTCGTTTCGCAGTACGTAATAGTAATTGTCCGCGAATTAATTAATATAAAGTGATTTGCTCGCGTAATTATTTAAATTAATTAAGTATCAAAATTGTAAACAACTTAATAAACGCTATAACAACAAGAAGACTCTTTATTGTCGAGAACCCCTTCTCGACTGGTGACAGCGGCCACACCTGCATAACTGGTGACAGCGGTATCCACTTCTACGAACGCCGGGCTTCGAGAAGAAACAGCTCGTCTGAAGAAGCGGAGAACCTACGAGGATTCATGAAGAAAGCAGTACTCCTTCTGGCTGCCCTGTAAGTGTCCTTTCCTTTCTCTATTTTCCTTTATTTTTATATTGTTGTGTGTTACCTTTAATAATTTTTTTTTCAAAATGGCTCTTAACCATTCAACCATCGAAAAGTATTTACCAAAATACGACGGTGACCGGGACACATTAGATTTTTTTATAGAACAAATTACAGTATTAGCAAGAGCAGCTGACCCAGATGCTAGGGCTCTTTTCCCAATTATTTTAAAAAGTAAACTTAGGGGCGAAGCAATTAGGGATATATTCGATAATATTAATGATGATAAGTCATAAGGTTGACTCAATATTCGTATATACTACGCAAAATATTATTCACTTTGTAGCGAAAATAGCCATTTTGAAATCAAAGGGTAATGCATACAATATAATCCCATTCCCGAATCCAGATGGTCAAATCCTAGAAGTCAGACATCCAATTATCCTCATAAAGGACGCTTGGTATGCCTACCCGAACACTGCTCAATGTAAAAAGAAGGAAAAAACACTCGTGTGTCATCAAATCTGGTGGAAGGACGGCAATAAGACTCCAGACTGCATACATAGAGCCCTATACACGAAGAAAAATCACACATGCACCATAACAAAGTTATTAGAAAGTGAAGCCATTGAAACTGTTGGTGATGGAACATTTCTTCTATTTTCAAAGAATACTGAACGAGTTAAAATTATATGCAACGAAACGTACTACGAAATCATCAAGGGACCCTACAAGCTTCAATTGGAACCGGGTTGCGAGCTCATCATGGCGAGTTTTCATACGAAAGTCATATCTAAAATTACATCACTATACAAAGAAGAGATCCAGCAGATTCAAATGCATTTAAATGAGAAACAAACCACCTATCGACCTACTGAAGAATGGGAAGCACTGAAGTTAAAACCATTGAAAGAAGATATAAGTATCACTCATCACTTATGGATACCCAGCATCTGGACTATAATAATACTAGTGGTTCGCCCCGAACTGAGACCTCGCGGTAACGGTATCCCATGATTATTCATTCAATCGATACATGATAACCAAAACTGACATTATTATTATGCCCGTTTTCACCAAACATACCTAAATCATCCCCTAAGTAGGAGTCTCTTAACGTAGGTAGCTCCTAAATACAATCCTAAGTCCTAACATCCGTCCCAATATCCTTTTAGGTGTCCCGTACAGGATCGTGATAAATAAGTTGACAGAAAACATCAATCACCTAACTTATAGGTAGCCCGTAAAGGTTAGGGAACGTTAGTGAAAACATTGAATTATTTATCAAACATTGAATTTAACTCGTAGTTCCATGGGAATAGTTACTGACTGCGCCATCTATTAGCATTATTGTGAAGCTATGTTGATGCTATATGAATTACTGACGCCCATTAAAAATTAAATAATCTCGTTTCTTTATAATATTCATATAATTTTAGTATTTGTTGTTCAAGTACAGGATATAAGTGACCTAAAAACATAAAATCAGTTTGAAAATCCATAGCGGATTTTTCTAGAGAGCGTCTTCAAGCGAGCGTATAAAATCGCCACTTTGAAAGCCCCCCATTTCGTCAATTTTAAGGGAAAAATTAAAAAAAAAATATTTTTGTACTCAGTTCAAAATTATCTTTAAAATGATAAGTAACAATTTTATGTAACGCGATTTTTTTTTTTTACTTCGCATTCGCTTCTATGAGAGCCCCCCTGAAATAAAGATTTTTATAACTTTTTAAGCCATTTTCGGCTGGAGGCCATCGGTTTACATATTATATCTAAATTTGAAGTAATTACGTTCAGTAATTCAAAAGTTATAAGGCTCTGACAGACGGACGGACGGACGGACGGACGGACGGACAAGTGCAAATCGCCCTAGTTAACTCAAAGACCTTCGCTTCGCTCGGTCGATTAACTTTAATCATATGTGGTATCTGCTACATTTACTACATTCATAAACGCAACAAGAATAAAGAAGTGCAACAAGAAAGAAATAATGTTGTTGAGAGCCCGGGTATAACAAGTTACAGCCTAAGCTCTCTCTTACGGGGGGAGGTGTAAAGAAAGCAGACACCCCTAATACCAAATAGAACAGACGCAAGCCCACAAAAAACCTTTTAAGATAAATACTAATGCAAGTTGGACCAAGTATGCTTCATATCTTTCATGACGAATACGATAAACATCCATGGGAACTTTATCTTAATAGCAGAACGTCGCGACGGCTGGAGATAAACTCGAAGCCACTGCAAAAAGACATTTTAGTTATCAGAGAACACCCTCGAACCTTCTCATGGCCTACGTGACTGCAAGTAAACGCACCCCTACCAGCACCCTGCGATACGGGATATAAATACATGAAGCTCCGGGAACGAGACATTAAAGATCCAGCATTCATTCGACATTCATTCACGTCGCGCTGAAACTATAACTCGTTTCGCAGTACGTAATAGTAATTGTCCGCGAATTAATTAATATAAAGTGATTTGCTCGCGTAATTAATTAAATTAATTAAGTATCAAATTTGTAAACAACTTAATAAACGCTATAACAAGAAGACTCTTTATTGTCGAGAACCCCTTCTCGACTGGTGACAGCGGCCACACCTGCATAACTATAGCTAAACGTAATTGATAATATCATCAGTAATATGTTTTCTCTTTGAATCATCATTAACAATGCCGCGAGTAATATTATAATTAATGCGAAAGTGTGTTTGTTTGTTGGTTTGTCCGTCAATCACGCTGCAACAAGGCTACGGATTGACGTGATTTTTTGGATAGGTATATAGTTGAGAACCTGGAGGGTGACAGGCATCCCGGAAAATCAAAGAGTTCCCGCGGGATTTTAAAAACTAAATCCACGCGAACGAAGTCGCGGGCATCAGCTAGTTTGAAATAAATGTACTTCACCATTGTGTAGCTGAGTGGGGGGGTGGAGGGGGGTGGGGGCAATAGGGGGGCAATGTCGAAAATACCGCAGGTATCAATTTCAATACGTCGAGAGTGGAATCGAAGCACTCAGGCGTAGGGAAAGCCTGTGAGGCCTCGCTAAATAAACCGCGACATGGTGACTGACAAATGATAGCGGTTTTTACCAGAAAGGTCAAGTATGTTACTTTATGCTAGCTTCTCTTCTTATAGATTTTACCAACTACTTATTAAAGAGCAGCTAGAATCATTTGGAAATTAATTTATTCATTCTTCACAAAAAAATATTTAAAAAGAAAATATATGCCATAAAATTATAGACAAATGAAATATAGCATTCCCGTAAATAATTTCGTCTGTGCGCTCTTTTATGGCAATTTTCTCAATTTTGGTGATAAGCTGAACGAATCGCATTCTTTTTGCAGCAATGTACTATTATAGCCAACAGCGAGTGAGTATCGGCCAATCAGAGGCGATTGCAATCGTCACACTGTAGCAATCATTTTTAGAGAATCGCACAGCGGCTGCTGTCATAAAATTAAACTTTAACACTATCTCTAATTGTTAGAAATTATAGATAAATTAATATTTTAATAATTTATTATATTTCTTCTATATTGAATAATTTATTCGAAAAGTAACAGCATCAGTGATAGTCTAGTGGTTAGGACTGTGATCTCCTATTCGGGCGGTCGCAGGTTCGATCTGGGTACGCACCTCTGACTTTTCGGAGTCACGTGCGTTTGAGAATTTAAATATCACTTGCTACAAACGGTGAAGAAAAACATCGTGAGGAAACCTGCACACCTGAGAGTTCTCTATAGTGTTCTCGAAGGTGTGTGAATTCCGCCAATTCGCATTGGGCCAGCGTCACCTGAGAGTTCTCTATAGTGTTCTCGAAGGTGTGTGAATTCCGCCAATTCGCATTGGGCCAGCGTGGTGGACTATGGCCTATAACCCTTCTCTGAGAGGAGACCTGCGCTCGGTAGTGAGCTGTTGATGGGTTGCTGATGAATACTGATGATGAACAGCATAACAAAAAAATAAATTTATAGCGTCTCTTTATTGATTAAAACTTTGAACTCGCTCCGCTCGTAACACCGCTCTTTGTTTTACCCGTATTTTATTGTAAGGTGAAACATTTTATTTGGGTCGACGCGAGCGCGGGTCACCGAGTTTTAAATTATCGAATTATTTTAGTGGTTTTATGCGTGTTATGTGAAATCGAAAATAATATATTATTTAAAATTACTTACCAGTATTTCCAGCTTACCCGTTTAATATTCAACAAGAAGTATGTACCTACTTGTTATATTCATTTACACGATTGGAAGACATTACACACCTGTTTTCCTTTACCGTTAAAGTAAGTGATATTTAAGTGTGTACTGTGAACTATCCAATTTTTTAATTTAATTGTATAATTATCTATTGTTATTGCACACCATTAGATTGGTAATACAATACGGCCAACAATCTATTGTACCTACCATCTCTTGTATACTACTATTGTAGTGTATAATGCAATAAATAAATTCTGATTCTGATTCTGAGTACTTACTTAAAAAATTCAAAAAGAAAAATTCAAAATTCAAAATTATTTATTTCACGTAGGCCAACGTGTGGCTCTTATGACACCTCATGACTCTACCACCGGTTTGGAAAGCGGATTCTTCTGAGAAGAGCCGCCAAGAAACTCAGCAGTTGCTCTTTTCAAAATAATCATTTTACAATATTATAATGCAGCTATTACATTGTAATAAGTTTTTTATACTATCTTGTGGGCAGCCGGATGCCAAGCCGATTTAACCCATGCAACTTTGTAAGAATAGAATATAATATTTCCACAATGAGGTGAAGTTCCAAAAAGCGTAGGTACTACAATTCAATTCATGTTAAGACGAGCAGACAGAAAGTAGCCCCATTCTCGCCTGTGGCACCCGTTCTCGAGCATGACGCATGATCCAGCCGTTGCTTCGCTCGACCATATTTGAGCGTTTTCATTTAAAACGCACTAACTGCGAAAAGTCAGAGATGCACTGGTGATGGGTCGCAGGTTCGAACCCGGACACGCACCTCTGGCTTTTGAAGTTAGGTAGGAAAACACCGTGAGGAAACCTGCACACCTGAGAGTTCTTCATAATGTTCTCAAAGGTGTGTGAAGTCTGCCAATTCGCATTTGGCCAGCGTGGTGACCTTATGGCCTATAACCCTTCACTGAGAGGAGACCCGCACTCAGTAGTGAGCCGTTAATGGGTTGCTGATGATGATGATGATGATGTATATAAATATTTTGCACTTTCGAAGAGCGCAACTGCCGAGTTTCTTTCCGTATCGTTGGTAGTCTTGTATTCTCATAAGAGTCATAAGTTTAAATATATCATTTTGTTTGATCATATTTTTTACCCGACTGAAATCCGAAATAGCAGTCTTTGCATGTATGATTGTATTTACACGTATGTTCCACAGTAGCGGTTAAACTATTGAGCCGATTTTGATGAATGAGGTGTCAATCTATTCGTTATTACGGTGCGGACGACACAGGCAACATTTTATACGAATACAATTAGTGTAAATTGAAAATTTAAAACACCCCCGACATGAGAATCTATGGCTGTTATCAAAAGTGGCGAAGTTATCAATTATCAATTAATTGTCATTTAACGATTATACTGGCACGCGTGAAGCACTTAATCGAGTAATCATACGCCAAAAACGCCTTACATCATTTTGGAAAAGAGCCGATACTCTAACACTGCTGGACCAAATATAGCTAAGAACCATCGCAAGGAAACTGGCTTTCAAATTAAAAAAAAACCGCATCGAAATCGATCCATCCGTTTGAGTGCTACGATGCCACAGACAGACACACACACACATAGACAGACAGACTTATAACACCCCTCTTATTGCGTCGGGGGTTAAAAATAATATGACGGATGTTACATCCAATTTCGGATTACAGTTTTAAAATTTCTACTTGTGGAAAATGATTTAGCAAAAATAATTTCAAAAGTTGTTCACTCAATGAAACGTATAATTAAAGCGAGAGAGCTGAAAAATCGAAGCAATTAATTAGTACCATCAGATGATTGGTGCCACTCAACTCGTCTATTCACACTTCACGTTTTATCGAAAACTACACATGAAAAATACGTATGATTAATATTTTCAAGCTTTGAACGGTTTCCGAGCAATTAATTGTAAATCTAGTAAATAAATTAAATTACGTATCAAATATACAGGGTTAATTTGAATTCACCAACAACCTCCCACATGTAACTTCTGTGAATAATACTGAACAACATTTGTTCAACGACTTTTCACGTAACTCAGTAAATTCACCAAAAACAAAATTCAAAAGTCTGTCATTTTTCAGGGTTCCGTAGTAAACAAGGAACCCTTATAGTTTCGCCATGTCCGTCCGTCTGTCTATCTGTCTGTCTGTCCGCGGTTTAGCTCAGAGACTATTGGTACTAGAAATCTGTAATTTGACAAGGGTATAAATATCAATCACGCCGACAAAGTCGTGAAATAAAATTGTGAAAAATAATTTTTTTTAGGGTACCTCCCCTACATGTAAAGTGGGGATGAATTTTTTTTTCTCGTCTATCCCATAGTGTGGGGTGTCGTTGAATAGGTCTTTCAAAAATATTGTGGGTGTGGGAACATCATTTTTCAATTCAGGGATCCGTTTGTGAAATATAATATTTTAAAGTGCTAAATTTTATTAGAGTCAAGTGTCCCCCCCCTCTGCCAGCTAAATGGTTGTATATAGGATAGAAGAAAAAATTCACAGCAGTAGTATATATAATGAATTTTAAAGGAAAACTATCAGGGCTAAGTAGGGTTCATTAGTTAAGGAGTTATATCTGTTTTTTCTAAGTTAGGTATTACACGTAGTGTAAGTTGCATATTTTGTAGAATATTATAGTATTTAAACCATGGAACTCAAAATTTATTCAATATTCATAAATAAAACAAAAGCACTATCCTAGGTCAGCAATAATATTTGAGACTTTCAACTACGGAACCCTACACTGCGCGTGGCCCAACACGCACTTGGCCGGTTTTTATTTAACTCTATAGTCATTTTATGTAATGTCTCTTCCACACCTGCGTGAAGCGTCGACTACTAACCGCGCAACAATTAACGTCTGAAGTTATCTCTTCGTATTTACAATTAATGCTTGTTGTGTATTACTAACATCAGACTGAGCAATCGTCTGCAAGTCCATAATTTCGCGGTTATCGCGAACGTCAAAAAAAGTTTTACGCGGCTACAGACGTAAGTATCGGCCAGACGGTTTTAAAAAGTCGTGGAACAAAAGTTATTTACTTTGATGCATAGAAGTTGCCTGTAGAAGGTTGTTGGCATTTTACAATTAACCCTGTATAAGTATACCATTATCAATGTAAATGCGAAATGGTATCTGTTTGTTGGTGTGTCCTTCAATCACGCCACAACAGAGCTACGGATCGATGTGGTATATTGCATGCGTTATATTTGAGAGTGGTATTCTCTAAAAATGATTGCATCAGTGTGACGATCGAAATAACCTTTGATTGGCCGGTACTCCCCCGCTATTGGTTAAAATGCGTTGATGCAGCAAGAACGCTATAAATTCAGGCAATCAGAGGTCTTTGTGATCGTTACACTAATGCAATCAGTTTTAGAGAATAGACCACTGGTGAGTGTCATAGGCTACTTTGTATCCTGGAAAGTCTGCCCTGAAGTTCTGTCTGCCCGTCTTAACTTGAATTGAATTGTAGTACCAACGCTTTTTTGAAACTTCCACTCATTGTGGAAATATTATATTCTATTATATTCTAACAAAGTTGCATGGGTTTAAATCGGCTTGGCATCCGGCTGCCCACAAGATAGTATAAAAACTTATTACAATGTAATAGCTGCATAATAATATTGTAAAATGATTATTTTGAAAAGAGCAACTGCTGAGTTTCTTGCCGGCTCTTCTCAGCAGAATCCGCTTTCCGAACCGGTGGTGGAGTCATGACGTGTCATAAGAGCTACAGGTTGGCCTACGTGAAATAAATAATTCTGAATTTTGAAAGTCTTAAAGTTCCCACGGGATTTTTATAAAACCTAGTACAAAAGCTAGAAATAAACACGACGTAGATACGCAGAAACTCGCAGCAAGTACAACAACGATCAGTGATAAAGAGATATAATATTCATATCAGCGCAATCAACGTACAAGCTACGCTCTTTTGTGTTCGCACAATGGCGGAGAGATTCCTGTGCCACTACACAAGGCATAAGCGGTAGCGGACAAGTCATTTACTTAACATTGTATGAGACATCATCTGCGCGAATTGAGGTTTTAAAACAATGTTTCATAATTTAAACTAGTGGTTCGCCCCGAACTGAGACCTCGCGGTAACGATATCCCATGATTATTCATTCAATCGATACATGACGACCAAACCTGACATTATTATTATGCCCGTTTTCACCAAACATACCTAAATCATCAAATTATTGTTTAGTTAAATATCAAACTTCAATAAGTTTGATATTTAACTAAAAAATAATTTTAATTGAATAATATGGTATTATATTATTATGTAACTAAATAATAATGGTCGACGCAAAACTGTTTTTGGGATAGGTCATAGTCGTAATCTCCTAGTTCCATGGAATAGTGCCTAATGTAATGACTGCGCCATCTATTAGCATTATTGTGAAGCTATGTTGATGCTATATGAATTACTGATGCCCATTAAAAATTAAATAATCTCGTTTCTTTATAATATTCATATAATTTTAGTATTTGTTGTTCAAGTACAGGATATAAGTGAAATAATAAAAATAAAACAGTTTGAAAATACGTAGCGGATTTTGCTAGAGAGCGTCTTCAAGCGAGCGTATAAAATCGCCACTTTGAAAGCCCCCCATTTCGTCAATTTTAAAGGAAAAAATAAAAAAATAATATTTTTGTACTCGGTTCGAAATTATCTTTAATATGATATGTTACAATTTTATATAACGCGATAATTTTTTTTTTACTTCGCATTCACTTCTATGAGAGCCCCCCTGAAATAAAGGTTTTTATAATTTTTTATGCAATATTCGGCTGAAGGCCATCAGTTCACATATTATATCTAAATTTGAAGTAATTACGTTCAGTAATTCAAAAGTTATAAGGCTCTGACAGACGGACGGACGGACGGACGGACGGACGGACGGACAAGAGCAAATTCACCTAGTAGACTCAGAGACCTCGCTTCGCTCGGTCAATAATTTAAAACTTATAGAATTTGTTAGGTATATTTTATTATTTTACATTATTCTCATAACATGTTTTTGTTTGTTACAGGTATGGTTAAAGTGTTTTTGGAGCTGAAATATTTACATGCGGAAGTAGGTATCTACTGAAAACTTCACTTCACTAAGAATTTTTTTTGATTTGGTTATCTTTATTATGATGATAAGGTAGACTGATTTGACAGGGTAAGACAAATGTAATTGAAAGTGTCAACGTTTCACAATATTAGGGAGTGATGTTGTGAGTATACACTTGCAATTCGTGAGGCGAGTAAGGTCAGCTATGCATGTGTGAGAGTCATCGCCACGAGAAAAGCAAACCGTGTGTCAAAAAGCTGTTCAAACCATTTGAACAGTACACGATAGCTATCGATACACTGTACCCTTCGTTACCCGTGTTACTACAAGTCTTTCTACCAGTAGTAGTGAATATTACCCTGAACTAAAAATTGTGATTGACGATTCGATCACCATCCGTTAAATTATTGTCGATGGAAGAGGAGAGTTTTATTCAAGTTGACCTTGTTTAATAAGAGTATTTTTTACAAGCTTTTATTTAGCTTGACCAGTTTATTTATTTGTTTGTTTGGGTCAAATCTTGCAAGATGAATTAGAACCACTTCCCGGTTTCTGATTGAGCTGAAATTTTGCATGTATGTGTAAATCGGATGACAATACAATATTATTGTGACATGGAGCTGATCTGATGATGGAGACGGATGATGGCTATCGGAACTCTGTAATAAAACGATGTGATCCCATCGAGTTGGGCTGGTTTGATTCTTCATGACAAGAACTCTGATCCTAGATGATATCTAGAGTCTAATGATGTAGCTATTAAAAGCTTGTATTTAAAAATAAAATTTTTAATTTACACTTGTTTAAGGCTGAGATAACGCCTTTCGCTTGTCACTTGTCCCACACACTGGACGTCCTTTTCAGAGAGCGTTGTGCAATCTAAAACAAAGGTGCCCTTATTGGGGGCGGAATAGAAGGATAAACTATCGCACCTCGCTAGCCGCGCGCGCTGGCCGTGCGAAATGATATCAACACAAAGGAAAAACTAATATTTCCAATTTTCCGCCTTTCTGCCATTGATAGATGCGACGGTTTTAGTCAACACAAAAGAAATATATTTTCCGTCAAATTTCAACGGGACTGTAATGAAAATAGATGCTATAGCTGATGCCCGCAACTTCGTCCGCGTGGATTTAATTTTTAAAATCCCTCAGGAACACTTTGATTTTCCGGGATAAAATTAGCCTATGTCACTCTGCAGGTCCTCAACTATAACCATCCAAAAAATCACGACGATCCGTGGTTCTGTTGCGGCGTGATTGAAGGACAAACCAACAAACAAACACATTTTCGCATTTATAATATTAGTATGATTAGTATTAAATTGCATAGGAAAATACTGTATTACGACCATATGATGTATTACAATTTACATCTATACCTACTATGTATAATCATCGTTTGGCTACCGACGCGTATGACTATAATTTCTGAACTACTAAACCGACGACGTTGAAATAATTACAGGACAATCTTTTAAGTACCTCCTTTCTAACAAAAAAAGAATGAATGAAATCGGAATACGCCTTAATGAATTACAGCTAAATACACCTTTTGACTTTCATCCCCTCTCCCAAGGGAACCGTGCTGAATTTCGAGATAAAAAGTATCCTATATTATACCTCGTAGTATGAACTTAAATCATGCCAAGTTTCATTTAAATCCGTCCAGTAGTTTCGGCGTGATGCGCGGCCAAGATACAGACAGACAGACAGACAGACAGACAGACAGACAGACAGACAGACAGACAAAAAATTTAAAAAAAATTGTTTTGGCTTCAGTATCGATTATAGAGTGTCCTCAAACAAAAATTTTCAAAATATCTTCAATGTACAGAATTGGACCTGTTACAGTTTTATTATATTATAGATATTTTTCGTAGACCATACCCGTAAATTGGAGCCTGAATAGCTCAACGTTTGGAGGTGCGGACTGAAACTGAAAGATCAACGGTTCAATCCCTATCCGTCAGTGGACGTCATCGGTGGATAGAATAGAATAGAATAGAAATGTTTTTATTCAAATAAACTTTTTACAAGTGCTTTTGAATCGTCGATGAGTCTACCACTGGTTCGGAATGCCCTTCCTGCCGAGAAGAATCGGCAAGAAACTTGGCGGTTGCTTTTACAACAGTTTTACAATTCAATAGATACTATGCTATGTATGCAGTGTTTCCACAATGAGAGGAAGTTCCACGAAAGCATACCTAATTATAATTCAACACAATATGTTAGGACGGGCAGACAGATAGTAGCCCCATTCCTGCTGGTGGCACCCGTTCATAAAGATAAAGAATAAGATTGTACGAGTATAATAGTTGCGATGAACATATTTACCGCGATTTCAAGCCTTTTAGAACAATCTCGCGAGATTGAAACAGTGAAAATATCACTATAACAATGGTTTTAACGGTAAGCTACCTTTTAAAAGGCGCAGTAAACGTCGCTATTATGTTTAAAGACTCATCACGGTATTCCAGATATTTCTAGAGCTCTCTAGGTTTTCCGAACGAAATGGCGCATCCTTGGCAAAATGGCGGCCATTAGCGCTGCCTAGAATGTAATATGGCGAATATTCGAGACGGAGAGTTCTGACATTTAAATTGCTTGTATGTACGGCACGGGTCTACACTCTACACTGAAAGGTGGAAAATATATTAGCGAGAAGAAAATTTAAATTTGATTTCGCAAAAATTTTTACTTAGCATCATTTACCGTTGCTTTACTTTTATTTAAAAACTTAATTTTGCCCGTGACTTCGTTTGCTTAACTTCCTATTAGTTTTATCTTCTGAAACATATAAAAGGAAATGGTGACTGACTGACTTACTGAATACTGATCTATTGCTCAAACAACTGGACGGATCGGGCTGTTTTGGCATACAGATAGCTGTTATGAGTGACGTAGGCGTCCCCTAAGGATTTTTGAAAATTTAACCTCTAAAGGGGTAAAATAGGGTTTTGAAAAATCAAACTTAAAGTGAGCGAAGCCGCGGAAAAAAGTGACTTCAAGATATTTCTGTGACCTTAGGTGCGATTGTCTAAAAATTGCCGATCAAAATCTTATTTATTTCTGTCTGCCCGTCTTTGACATGAATTGAATTGTAGTACGTTTTGTGGAAATGTCATATTCTATTCTAACAAAGATGCACGGGTTAAATCAGCTTGGCATCCAGCTGCCCACAAGATAGTATAAAAACTTATTACAATGTAATAGCTACTTATTAATATTGTAAAATGATTATTTTGAAAAGAGCAACTGCTGAGTTTCTTGCCGGCTCTTCTCAGCAGAATCCGCTTTCCGAACCGGTGGTAGAATCTTGACGTGTCATAAGAGCCACAGGTTGGCCTACATGAAATAAATAATTTTGAATTTGAATTTGAATTAGCATTAGCGTCAAAGTAAAATATTCCTTGACTGTAAGCCACAAATTCAGTACAACCGATTCTAACATGGAGCGTTATGGAGTGTATCGTACATACCTAAACGTATGAGTATGCATAATACACGAAATTGAGCTCTAACTCAATACTGTAATGGTTTAATTTACTTTGACGCTAATGCCATGAAATGAATAAGATTTTGATCGGCAACTTTTACACAATCGGGGGGCTGAGCGGTGCTTTTCTCCAGCTTCCATGAAATGCATGCCGCTGGTGCTTTCGCTTCGTTGCTCCTGTTTCATGAGTTTGCTAGCCTAGCTTACGGTGTAACTAAAATCCAGAACAATCTAGATATAGCAGTTAAGATATAAAGCCGAAGCCGTTTTGTCCCAAAATTAATTTCGTCGAAAGTAATTGGATCGCGGCGGAGTGCAATTAAACCGCCGGAGTGCCGGAGTTTAAGGCAAAACATTTTCTTGATAGCCCCGAACACTCCTTTTATGGGCGTAATCTAGTCAAGGCGTTTGAGGTGATCACAAAGTGAGGTGTTCCCGCCGTGCTATTAGCATTTTCCTTCAACAAATAGCGGCTAATATCACCTTACTTTACGCTTCTTTTCCTCCTAATTTTTCTGAAGATTAAGCTTTTTTTTCTTGCTTGTAACGATTATTTTAAATTGTTCTTAGAAACTTAATGTAACTGACCTGCTATTTCGGAGTTTAGCTGAGTGGTTCTTAAAATTGATATTTTCTCCGGTAGGATAATAGAGATTTGCGCTTGTCGTCAAGCTATAATTAGCTAAAAGCTAATTTTGTGCTATGGAGCAAACTAGCTTCAATTCAAAAATGAACACTAACATGTGAAATAAAAGGTTTGCGTAAATAGTTCAAGGATGTTGAAGGAGTTGAAACATAAGAACATACAAAAAATAACTAAGTGTTTAGAATTTATTGTACCTAATGTAAAGAAAATTGATAAATCAATAAAATTAAACGGAGATAACCTTAAAATTGAGAACTCCACTGTTTTTCTGGGGGTGACCTTGGATAGTAAGCTTCAGTGGGACGCTCACATTGAGACATTAGCGGGTAAACTCAGCTCAGCTGCCTATGCTGTCAGAAAAATCAGACAGTTTACCGATGTGGAAACGGCTAGGCTTCTCTACTTCGCCTACTTCCATAGTGTAATGTCCTATGGAATCTTATTGTGGGGCGGAGCAGCTAATATTGAAACTATTTTTATATTGCAGAAAAAAGCCGTTCGATCTATCTATAAACTCGGTTCGCGCGTATCTCTTCGTGAAAAGTTTAAAGAGATTGGGATACTTACAGTAGCTTCACAGTACATTTATAATAATATAGTCTTTGTGAGACAAAATATTCATCTGCATAAACAAAGAGGCAATACACACAATCGACTCATTAGAAATCGTCATAAACTAGAAATACCATCATGTCGCTTGCGTAAAGTGCAAAAATCCTTTGTGGGGTTGAGCGTACGTACTTATTTATATAATCTGATTCCGAAGGAATTGCTAGATTTGCCACTGCACAAATTTAAAGAATGCGTAAAAACTCACTTACTGAGTCGCGGTTATTACAAAGTTAATGACTTTCTTAATGATAAAGTTGCATGGGATCTTGAAAAGAGTATTTGAATAGTAATAGTACTGTATTAGATTAGATAAATTCGATGTCTTGACATGAGTAGTCGAGTATGTCACACTCTCTTTAACGTTTCTGTAGGTGGTGTCGTGTGGTGCGGGTTGTTACGTTCCCTCAAATATGGTTGAGCGAAGCAATGGCTGGATCATGCGTCATGCTCGTGAACGGGTGCCACCGTCGGAAGCGGGGCTGCTGGTCTGCCTGTCTTGACATGTATTGAATATTGTACTTATGTATTTTTGGAGTTGTTCTATAAATATTATAATATCATCGTATTGTTGGAAATATTCTATTCTAACAAGTTGCATGGGGTAAATCGGCATGGCATCCAGCTGCCCACAAGATATTATAAAAAGTTATTAAAATGTAAATACATATTACCTACAAAAAATATTGTAAAATGTGTAATTTTTGAAAAGAGCAACTGCTGAGTTTCTTGCCGGTTCTTCTCAGCAGAATCCGCTTTCCGAACCGGTGGTAGAGTCATGACTTGTCATAAGCGCCACAGGTTGGCCTACATGAAATAAATGATTTTGAATTTTGAATTGAATTTTCATAAGTTTCCGTAAATGAAATGATACCGCCCTTTAGCTCAAAGGCTATGATCGGGGATCGATAGGGGATGAAAAGGATACGGGCAGAATTATCTATTGATGCTATTACACACTTTAATATTAACTTGTAAGGATCGTAGTACTAGTTGGTTTACTTTTCAACATCTATTTACGACAGTTGGACATAATGTTAAAGTCCAGTCCAGTCCATAAGTAAAGTTTATTTATTTATTTACAAAAACTTAATCTATCATTACAGGAAGCCTAATGCGACACATAAGTTATACCTATAAACAACTTATTACCTAATATTATGTACAGTACAAAGCGTAGTGACTTTTGCGAATTCGCTCAAGGAGCAACTGAACAAATCAATTTGCTCCGAGGCGATGTTAGCGTGCGGATCGCGCGTGCGACGGTCTGCGTCTGTGCGACACGCTCTTGTTCGGTGTGTGTGTGTGTTTGTTTGTTGCTTTGTCCGTCAATCACACAGCAATGGAGCAATGGATCGACGTGATTTTTTGCATGGGTACAGTTGACTTGCTGAGTGACACAGGGCTTTGATCCCGGAGGAATAGAGGGTTTCTGTGGTTACCTTTAAGTATCTACTCCAGCATCGAAAAGTTCCAATTTCGAATTTGACAGCTGAATCGAAATGGTTATCTTCATAAAATAGGATACCTGAAGCTAGAGGGTCTGAGTTCTGGCACTTTTGTATCGTTCATATAAATGTATTAAAGTTGGTACCCAACCCACTCCATGGTTGGTACTACTCAATATTAATATTTAACCTAAATAAAAATTCTTTTCAAAAAACCGACTTCTAGCGCCACTACAAAGTATAAAAATAATTTTAGTTTGTCCACGTTTGTTGAAGTCGGGCGGGCCTAAATACAAACTATGAAACCGATGCGCGACGCTACACAATATGAGAGACTCGTTTGTAGAAGTCGAGTGAGCATCGCGAGTTGGTTTCATAGTTTGTATTTTAGGCCCGCCCGACTTCAACAAACGTGGACAAACTAAAATTATTTTTATACTTTGTAGTGGCGCTAGAAGTCGGTTTTTTGAAAAGAATTTTTATTTTAAGCTTTTAAGTGTAGTATCCTATGATTGAGGAGCTAGGACCTGGAGCTCCATGATGTAGTCCATACTTGTTACCTACAATATCAATTCGTAATCGAAATTTCCTAAATCCCCATAGTTTTAGGTAGGCAGTACCCTGCAGCATCAGGATTGAGGAGCTAGGACCTGGAGCTCCATGATGTAGTCCATACTTGTTACCTACAATAATAATTCGTAATCGATATTTCCTAAATCTCTTTATTTTAGGTGAGCAATATCCCTGCAGCATCAGGCTTGAGGAGTTGAAGGTTAACATTTTTATGGAACCTTTTCGCAAACATCCTCTGTCGATTGAAAAAAAATCACGCGAATCGGTCCAGTAATCCCGGAGAAATCGGTGGACGAGAACCTCCTACTTTTTGGAAGTCGGTTAAAAAAAAAATTAAAGTTTTTTTTTACGCAGCAAACGGAATACTTTTGCAACTTGTGCAATTTGTATTGATTTGACTTTTTATTAATTGTAAAGGAAAGTAAAAAAGTATAAAGACGACGTAATTTTGTTAATGATTTTATTTTCATTGACGTAGATAAAATCTTGTAGTCCAGTAAAAAGTTAAATGAAACCATGATCTGACCAGTTTTGGCGCAATGAGTAAAAATGTGTTCATTAATACTTAAATAATGATATTATGAAAGAAATTTTGATTTAAATTTAGGGGAAAGGGATGAAAAAAATAAAAAAAGGGTTGAAAAATGCCTTTTTTTTAAATAACTTAATAACGGTAGGAAATAGAAAAAAAAGTTTCAAATAAAAGTTGTAGAGAAAAAAATTCTACACAAAAAAGTTACTTTTCATTTTTTTGTTATCTGCTTTAGTTTAGCTGCAAAAAATAAAAATTAAATTTGCTTTAATAAATTATCTTCTTCTTCTTCTTTATCAACCTAAAGACGTCCACTGCTGGACAAAGGTCTCCTGCATGGACTTCCACAGGCTTCGGTCTTGCGCCGCTTGAATCCAGCGGCTCCCTGCGACTCGTTTGATGTCGTCGGTCCACCTGGTGGGGGGTCTGCCAACACTGCGTTTCCCGGTGCGGGGTCGCCACTCCAACACCTTGGGACCCCAACGACCATCAGCTCTTCGAACTATGTGCACCGCCCATTTCCACTTCAGTTTCGCGACACGCTGAGCTATGTCGGTGACTTTGGTTCTCCTACGAATCTCCTCATTTCTGATTTGATCTCGCAGGGATATACCGAGCATAGCTCTCTCCATCGCTCTCTGAGTGACCCTGAGCCTTCTTATGAGGCCCATAGTTAGCGACCATGTCTCAATTAATTATAAAGATGTATAAAGGCGGGAAACATAGTGCCTATCTCAATTAATTAAGCTTTGAATAACGGTAGTACAGTCAAATTAATAAGGTATTTTTTCGAAATAGAAGATACTTCCGAACATCATCCAACAGTTTTCAAAATCGGTCATCGTAGCTATTAAAGCGGACCGCGTATTTTCTACTCGTCAAGTAGACTTTCAGGTCCTGATCATTTCTATCAAAAAAACACTCTTCCATCTTTTATATTATCTGAGAAAGACACCTTTGAAATTTGTATAGCCGCCATCTTGAATCCGCCATTTTGAAGTTTTTCATTTCACTGGATGAGGTTTCGAGTATTTTTTGTTTGAGCAGCCCCCACCTATCTTGAATACCCTGGCCATGCTCCTCACCCACCTTCCAAACCCTCGATCATCATATCTCATCATTTGTCAGTATAAGGATTCTTCTATAAAAACAAATTTCGAAATGAAACCGTATCAATAGTTCCCAACTTCTAGTCTCTTCAATATTCGCCATATTATATTTTGTATGGAGAAAAAATATTCCGCCATCTTGGATTTTTTTCTATTCATCAAATAGACCTTTGGGTCCTGATCATCTTTTGCCAAGAAACCACTCTTCCATCTTTTATACTCCCCGAGATAGACACCGAAGAAATTTGTATGGCGGCCATCTTTTTTCCGCCATTTTGAATTTTTTTTCAGCTCACTGCAAATGGGATGAGGTTTCGAGTGACATTTGTTCGAGCACCCCCCCACCTATCTTCGATACCCTGGCCGTGCTCTTCACCCGTCTCCGAAATCCTTAATCATCAGCTCTCTCCATATTTTTCCTCCGAATGAATTTTTTTCCTCTATACGAAACCATCAGTGAAAAAAAAATTTTTCATACAAAATTTTACAGGAGAGGTGATCAATGAGTCAGTGAATCAGCACGAGCAGCTATATATATATATTAAAGTTAGACTTTAGACTGTTTGACTTTAATTTGTTTTTAACGAATTTAAAAAAAACCGACCAAGTGCGTGTCGGGCCACGCGCAGTGTAGGGTTCCGTAGTTGCTTTCAACTACGGAACCCTACACTAAAAATTAATATAATCTCAAATATTATTGCTGACCTAGGATAGTGATTTTATTTTATTTATGAATATTGAATACATTTTGAGTTCCATGGTTTAAATACTATAATATATTACAGAATATGCAACTTACACTACGTGTAATACCTAACTTAGAAAAAACAGATATAACTCTTTAACTAATGAACCCTACTTAGCCGTGATAGTTTTCCTTTAAAATTCATTATATATACTACTGCTGTGAATTTTTTCTTGTATTCTTTATACAACCATTTAGCTGGCAGAGGGTGGGGACACTTGACTCTAATAAAATTTAGCACTTTAAAATATCATATTTTACAAACGGATCCCTGAATTGAAAAATGGTGTTCCCATACCCACAATATTTTTGAAAGACCTATTCAACGACACCCCACACTATGGGATAGACGAGAAAAAAAAATTCATCCCCACTTTACATGTAGGGGAGGTACCCTGAAAAAAATTGTTCTTCACAATTTTATTTCACCAATTTGTCGGCGTGATTGATATTTATATCCTTGCCAAATTACAGATTTCTAGTACCAATAGTCTCTGAGCTAAACCGCGGACAGACAGACAGACAGACAGACAGACAGACAGACAGACGGACGGACATGGCGAAACTATAAGGGTTCCTTGTTTGCTACGGAACCCTAAAAAGGAGGAGGTTCTCAATTCGTCGGAATCCTTTTTTTTGTGTATGTTCACCGATTACTCGAAGACGCCTGAACCGATTTGCAAAGTTCTTTTTTTGTTTCAAAGGGTATACTTCCCAGGTGGTCCCATTTAAATTTTATCGAAATCGGTCTAGCGCTTTTTACAATAACAACAATAAATTATATTTTTTGTAGTGGCGCGGGCGTTTGAAGACGGTTTTTTAAAAAGTATTTTTTAGTATCGATTATAGCGGCAGTGATCGGCCTAATTTTAGGCCTATATTTTACACACTTCTACTTAGAAGTGTGTACAATATAGGCCTAAAATTATACGCATAATATTGTGACTGGCAACTACGGAACCCTACACTGCGCGTGGCCCGACACACAATTGGCCCTTTATTATACATCTACTATATAAAAATAAGTCGGGTTTTCCTTCCTGACGCTATAACTCCAGAACGCACGAACCGATTTCCACGGTTTTGCATTCGTTGGAAAGGTCTCGGGCTCCGTGAGGTTTATAGCAAAGAAAATTCTATCCACGCGGACGAAGTCGCGGGCATCAGCTAGTTACAAATAAAACTACAAACATACTAGTTTCCAGAGCATACAAACAGAATTCGATAACATTATCAAATAAGAATCAAACTTCGTTTGTGTGGGGCTCGCTCGCTGAGTCTTCTATTGCAAACTTCAAAAATCTAGATTCTAGATACTCTGATACAAAAATATGATTGAGTTGCACAGCACAAAACCTGACAATAGTTTGATGAAACGCATGACTTTTGTATACTTAGTTTTAAGCATGGACACGTCTCATATACTTAAAGTATTTTGATATGGTATGAAATTCGTATTTTGTCATACCTCCGTATTTTTCAGGTATTTTTCTAATACAAGTCAACTGACTTGGGTTGACTACGGATCGAATTTTATATTACGCCTCATGCGTACTGCAAATTCACACTGCTGTGATTTTAATTTCGTACAACTTGGCAAAAAAGTGTAAAAACTGAACTAATTGTTCTCTTTATTGACATCACTATTATGTTGTCAAGTTTCATCGCCGAAGTGTTTTTTTTATTCGATGACAACCTAGTCCTTGACTGCGATCTCACCTGATGGTAAGTGACGATGCAGTCTAAGATGGTAGCGGGCTAATTTCGAAGGGGTATATGGCAGTGAATATTCAACCCATACCCCTAATTGGTTTCTACACGCCATCGTGCCGGAACGCTAAATCGCTTGGCGGCACGTCTTTGACAGTAGGGTGGTAACTAGCCACGGCCAAAGCCTCCCGCCAGACCAGACCAGAGACAATTCAGAAATTATAAATTCCAAAATTGACCCCGCCGGGAATCGAACCCGAGACCTCCCAGTTATAAGACAACAGAGCTCACCACTGAGCCAGGGAGGTCATCAAATGTTATGTCAATGTTATGTTTTGAAATTCGTCAATATTTATTTGAATTCGTAAATACATACCTACGTATTAGTCTAGTCAACAAGTTCAAAAACGTGAAAAATAGAGATAAAGGTCCTAAAAATATGAGCGATGGCTCATTCGATTCGGAATCACCTCTAAAAAAACGTTTTTGAAGGATTTTGGTGCAGGTAAAAAATTGCAATTGTTATTAACAAAATAAGATGAAAAAAAAATGATATTTCGTTTTTTGTTAATAACTCGAAAAATATTAACATTTAAGCAATTTTGAAAAAAGCTCGTTAAGAGGAGGAAATTTCCAATAAAAAAGTCCCAACTCCCAGGATTCTATCTCCATTATTTATAATTTTAATTTGACGTTGAAAATAGGGATCCGCGCGGCTGTTACGGCATACGCGCGCCCCCGCTAAAGAAAGTTCAGCAATAAAAATATTTTTTTTATAACATAAGATGTGATTTTAAAAATTTGAAAAAATTCTAGTATCTTCTTAACACTTGAAAGAATCGAGCCCTGAAGAAACTAAAGTTTAACCACCATTTTTCAAAAAATTATTCAATTGTTAACTAACAAATTTTTTCCCAATCTCCGTTGTCATGAAAAATGGGATGAAAGGTATAAATAATTGGCCTATATTTTTGTATCAGAGTATCTAGATTTTTGAAGTTTGCAATAGAAGACTCAGCGAGCGAGCCCCACACAAACGAAGTTTGATTCTTATTTGATAATGTTATCGAATTCTGTTTGTATGCTCTGGAAACTAGTATGTTTGTAGTTTTATTTGTAATGTATAATAAATGGCCAATTGCGTGTCGGGCCACGCGCAGTGTAGGGTTCCGAAGTTGCCAGTCACAATATTATGCGTATAATTTTAGGCCTATATTGGTAAAATATAGGCCTTAAATTAGGCCGATCACTGCCGCTGTAATCTATACTAAAAAATACTTTTTAAAAAACCGACTTCAAACGCCCGCGCCACTACAAAGTATATAATTTATTGTTGTTATTGTAAAAAGCGCTCGACCGATTTCGATAAAATTTAAATGGGACCACCTGGGAAGTATATCTTTGAAACAAAAAAAAGAATTTTGCAAATCGGTTTAGGCGTCTTCGAGTAATCGGTGAACATACACAAAAAAAAGGATTCCGACGAATTGAGAACCTCCTCCTTTTTTTAAATTCGTTAAAAACAAATTAAAGTCAAACAGTCTAAAGTCTAACTTTTTAATATAGAAAGCGAAAAAGTTTCAATCTGAAATCTGACATCACGCAGGTTAGAGTTTTAATAGCTACGATGACCGATTTTGAAAACTGTTGGATGATGTTAGGAAGTATCTTCTATTTCGAAAAAAATACCTTATTAATTTGACTGTACTACCGTTATTCAAAGCTTAATTAATTGAGATAGGCACTATGTTTCCCGCCTTTATACATCTTTATAATTAATTGAGACATGGTCGCTAACTATGGGCCTCATAAGAAGGCTCAGGGTCACTCAGCGAGCGATGGAGAGAGCTATGCTCGGTATATCCCTGCGAGATCAAATCAGAAATGAGGAGATTCGTAGGAGAACCAAAGTCACTAACATAGCTCAGCGTGTCGCGAAACTGAAGTGGAAATGGGCGGGGCACATAGTTCGAAGAGCTGATGGTCGTTGGGGTCCCAAGGTGTTGGAGTGGCGACCCCGCACCGGGAAACGCAGTGTTGGCGGACCCCCCACCAGGTGGACCGACGACATCAAAAGAGTCGCAGGGAGCCGCTGGATTCAAGCGGCGCAAGACCGAAGCCTGTGGAAGTCCATGCTGGAGACCTTTGTCCAGCAGTGGACGTCTATAGGTTGATAAAGAAGAAGAAGAAGATAATTAATTAAAGCAAATTTAATTTTTATTTTTTGCAGCTAAACTAAAGCAGATAACAAAAAAATGAAAAGGAACTTTTTTGTGTAGAATTTTTTTTTCTACAACTTTTACTTGAAACTTTTTTTTCTATTTCGTACCGTTATTAAGTTATTTAAAAAAAAGGCATTTTTCAACCCATTTTTTATTTTTTTCATCCCTTTCCCCTAAATTTAAATCAAAATTTCTTTCATAATATCATTATTTAAGTATTAATGAACACATTTTTACTCATTGCGCCAAAACTGGTCAGATCATGGTTTCATTTAACTTTTTACTGGACTATTGTATGCTTTACGTAATTAGTAATTTTAATTCTCGTACTATCCTTATTTGATATTCGGCAAGCCACGTATCAAAAAACAGCACTCGAATTAAAATGACCCTCATTACGATGCAGTTGCATAAATGGCTATACTCTACGCGAACTAATTGGCAGTTAAAAGCTAGTGATACGATATATTGTGGTCCATTATTAACCTACGAAAAGCAAGTTTAGTGTAGATAGTAAAGGATACAATTGAATGGAAACATAGGTCTCCGCAAATTAAATGAGGCCGCGCTCGAGGCTCTGGGGGCATGATCGGGAAGCGATGGCGCTGAAGAGGATACGCCCGGAATTATTGATGCCATCCCGCAGTATTATGCTCACTTGTGTTCGAGATGTTGCTCAGTTTCTATTTTTAACCGACAAAAAAAAGGAGGAAGTTCGGCATCAATTCGACGCGTATTTTTTTTGTCGATGTAACTCCATAACTCCGTCAAATCTGAACCGTTTTCAATATATAGTATTGTTTTTATTTGAAAGGTAAAATATGAAGACATCCTTACTAATATTATAAATGCGAAAGTGTGTTTGTTTGTTGGTTTGTTGGTTTTTCCTTCAATCACGCAGCAACAGAGCTATGGATTGACGTGATTTTTTGCATGGGTATAGTTGAGGACCTGGAGAGTGACATAGGCTCCTTTTTATTATGGAGAGTTCCAGAGGGATTTTAAAAACTAAATCCACGTGGACGAAGTCGCGGGCATCAGCTAGTAATATATAAAATGTTTTTTTAAAACCGACTTTAAACGTCACTACAAAGTAGAAATTAATTTTGGTTTGTACAGGTAGGTATGTTGAAGTCGGGCTAGCGTTGCGGTTTCATCGTTTCATTCAGGCTCGCCTAATATGTTTTGATCATGAATTTTTGGGAGTTTAGAAGAAATGCGGAGATCTTTTGCTTTTTTTTTTCGGGACAAAAAGAAGCCTATAATATTTATCTTTTTCTACGTCCTCGACTATACCCATCAGACAAACACGCTTTCGCATTTATAATATTACTACACTTCTATCATTGTAGCCCCCAAAGGCCATCCCTCTGGGAGCTATTAATTTTACTGCAGTTGTTTTTCTCTAAAAGCTATCGCACCCAGAACGGTTGTAAGTTGTATTTTGAGGCTGTAATCCACCATGATAGAGACAGGTATTATTCATGATAAATCTATTTATATAAAAGAAAGTGGTGTTAGTTACACTATTTATAACTCAAGAACGGATGAACCGATTTGGCTGAAAATTGGTGGAGAGGTAGCTTAGAACCAGGAAACGGACATAGGATACTTTTTATCCCGTTCGACCGCGTTTCTGTCAAGTCGCTATAAAACGTGGTATAACAAAAACGCATCTGACATGGAATAACAAAACGCAAATGACAGTGGAATAACAAAACGTAAATGACAGCTAAACGTAATTTTGTCTTTGGTTAAGTATGGTAAAAAATTTGACAACTATAAAAAGTGTTAAGTATAATAAAGCATTACTGATATTATAAATGCGAAGGTGTGTTTGTTTGTTGGTTTGTCCTTCAATCACGTCGCAACAGAACAGCGGATTGATGCGATTTTTTGCATGGGTATAGTAATGGATGTAGTAGTGGTTCCTCAGACCGGGAGAGCTACTTTTTATCTAGGATAATGAAAGAGTTCCCGCGGGATTTTTAAAAACTAAATCCATGCGGACGAAGTCGCGGGCATCAGCTAGTGACATATAAATGACAGCGTTTCGTAAAGAGAGCCAAAAATAAGGGGTGATAGACTAGTGACACAGAGTAACGAAGGTAAGGTATCTCTTCCTTATACTGTGCTAGTGGTTAAGACTTCTACGTGAGTTTTTAGTAAGTTTTGTTGTATCACTCGCTTTTGAAGGAAACATTGTGAGGAAACCTGAGATGCCGGAGAGTTCTCCATAATAACCTCAAAGGTGTGTGAAGTCCGTTATTCCGTACATGCTTAGCGTGGTGGACGATGGCCTAAAGTTTAGGCCATAGTTTGGGTTTGGGCCCTAATCCCTTCTCATTCTGAGGCCTGTGCCCAGAAGGGGGCCGTCAATGGGTTGAAATGATTGAAGAATTAATAAATTTAAAGACCTAATTCACCAACGTAAAATAAGTTTCTTTCTTTCTTTCTTTTAAATCGGTTCTAAAGGCTTAATTTTTACTCAATTTAGGTATTTCTAAGCAATCATAACGCACGAAGAATCAAATCATGATCTATAAAGTTAGTCTGTACGAGTATGGTAGTCTTGATTAGTCGATATATATACCTATAGTAGATATATACGACATATACAATCTGTGATTAGCTTATAGAAAATTTTTAATGTGGTATATTATTTTTTTGACATTTATTTAATTTGACATTTAATGTTATGATTATGAACATGTAATGAATATTAATATATTAGGTATATTTGTTTTTTGTTACATGCTGTATCAGTATTAGTATTGCCCAAATTCCCAATAAACAAATTGAAATTGAAATGCCATATAAGAGCCCCTGGTTGGCCTACATGATATAAATAATTTTGAATTTTGAAAAAGAAACATGTAATGGTTGAATCCGGGCTTTTATCATTTGAGCCGCCGCACTGTAGTTAGGCGCTAACCGTGACAAATAGCCGCATATAACAGATATCGCGACGGAACGAGCGGCAAATTTGCGATATATGCGACACACTGGCGAAATTTACGACAGGTTATTGCCATTTTTAGTTAGCGAATCGTAAAATACCTCCATTTTCTAAAATTCTGTTTGAAGTTCGGTACAGCGTGATTTGCTTCCACAAATAAAATTGATGTTTCTGTCGTGCATGCATTGGGTGCATACCATCACCCAAATACTCATTTTTTGCATTGTTTGTGTGTCTGAGCTAATTAAGAAAAGCTTTGGTTTTGGTTTTGGCGGGACTTTCAAATCTCATAGATTGTATTATACAATGGAATACACGGGATTAAAAACCTAAATATTTTTTATTTAAAAAATACAGTAAGTCGAACTAAATAATAAGCTTTATTTAGTTATTAAGCTTTATAATAACTAATTTACAAAATATATACTTGTACTTAGTTACAAAATAAACTTAATTTTAATATTTTATAAGGTAAGTACTAGAATGTGTTTTTTATTTTATTGCTTGGGTAGTTACTTGGGTCAGGCCTGTCTCACTCTTGGTACTTATGCGATTTAGATACCTACAGTCGCGCACACTCACTGAGTGCAACGACAGTCGGGGCTAGCGCGTTCTAGGCGAGTGACGTATTACTGATTTCAACATTGCTTACGCGTAAATTCTTTTTTGTAAATATTGGTTTAAATAGTTTTAATTTATGTTTAGTATATTTAGTTGTAGGATAAAATAGTTGTAGACATTTATATTTTACTAGCTGATGCCCGCGACTTCGTCCGCATGGGTTTAGTTTTTAAAAATCCCGCGGGAACTCTTTCATTATCCGAGATAAAAAGTAGCTCTCCCGGTCTGAGGAACCACTACTACATCCATTACCATACTCACGCGAAAAATCGCATCAATCCGCTGTTCTGTTGCGACGTGATTGAAGGACAAACCAACAAACAAACACACTTTCGCATTTATAATATCAGTAATGCTTTATTATAAAACCTTTTTATAATTGTCAAATTTTTTACCATACTTAACCAAAGACAAAATTACGTTTAGCTGTCATTAACGTTTTGTTATTCCACTGTCATTTGCGTTTTGTTATTCCATGTCAGATGCGTTTTTCTTAAACCACGTTTTATAGTGACTTGACGGAAACGCGGTCGAACGGGATAAAAAGTATCCTATGTCCGTCTCCTGGTTCTAAGCTACCTCTCCACCAATTTTTATCCAAATCGGTTCATCCGTTCTTGAGTTATAAATAGTGTAACTAACACCACTTTCTTTTATATATATATGACGGCGCCGAGGTCCCCAAGCTATTTTTAAAAAGCATGACGTCAGCATGGCTGACGTCATGTTCTCCATTATCTCCCATATTTTAAATAATTACGATTGAATCTACTCAAAACTTCTGGACATAATTAAAACAGTTCAGCACCGTATTTACATTTTATTAAGCGACAGAATTAAAGTTAAACGAATCACACTTTTAAGACTTCAAAAATTATAATAAAATAGTAAGTCAAAATCATGCAAAGTTGGTAACCGAAAAATACTTGTAACAAAATTATAGTAACACTTAGCTTATTTATTTTCGCAGCGTGTCCACACCGATCCACCGAACTCTCCAGAATAATGGCGGTGCATCGATGTAGTTCGCTTGAGAGCTGCCTTACGTGGCGCCCTCTGACGTCTCAGATGGCATTACCCACCATTTGGCAACTCTCAATTAGTTATTAAACTAGATAAAATTAAAGTTACTACTGCTAAAATCATCTTTTAATATTAAAGAATTATTGAAGTGTTATAGTTACGGTAATCTTAAACAATTACAATTCACAAGTTGCAAAGACATTCACTACAGTCAGTACAAGTTCAATCAACGAATAAATGGTTTTACAAGATAAAATTAAAGTAACAACGGCTAAAATCATCTAATAATATTTAGGAATTATTGAACTGTAATAGTTACAGTAATCTGTAACTATTACAATTCATAACTTACAACGATATTTACTTCAGTCAATACAAGTTCATTTATCCATCAATACATGGTTTAACTAGATAAAATTAAAGTTAACATGGCCAAAGTAGTTTTATAATATTTATGAATTATTGAAGTGTTTTAATTAGAATAATCTTAAACGATTACAATTCACGAGTTACAGTGATACTCATTTCAATCAATACAAGTTCTTTTTAGATTCAATAAACAGTCCGACATTGTTTTAAGTTAATTTTAACTTAAAACAACGTTGCAATTATCTAATTAAGTTTTAAATACTTTTAATGTTATTATTTTAAATGTGGCCAACATGTTTGCGCCGATACGGCCGTTCTGGTGAAAAGTGCGCGCTCTGCACTTATTCACGCCTGAAACAAGAAATGTTAAGGATTTTGATTTCGTATCTGTAATTTGTTGCTCTGGTAGCTTAGTGTCATTGGTTCATCAGCCAAGTAGTAAAATTTTTCATGAAATCAAATGATTTTTAACATGATTATAGAATGGAAATGTTTTTGTAATAAATCCTCATATGGATCTCAGCCATAATGAGTTTTGATATTGATAGTTTATACTGCTTTACGTCTCACTACGTTAGCAATGATAATTACACGAATAAGGATTAGGATTAGGATTTTTTTTTTTTTTTTTAATTACTGAACGTCACTACGCCAGCAATATATTGTAGTCAAGTCAATAAGTCATAAGTTTTCTGTCATTCAGTCAATTTTTTTTTTATTTTTTTTTTATTTTTTTATTTTTTTTTTTATATTGTTGTACGTCTCACTACGCCAACAATATTTTGAGGGTAGAAAGGTCGAAGCTGTGCTCTAGGCATTCCTGTCTCGGTGCCGTGGTACACAGAGGCCCTAAAGGAATGGGGAAAGGGCGAAGCTGGGGTCTAGGCCTTATTTTTATGACCGTGGTCCCCAGAGGCTCTGAAACAATTGGGTTGATGCTGTGCTCTAGGCATTCCTGTCTCGGTGCCGTGGTACACAGAGGCTCTAAAGGAATAGTGGACAGGACGATGCTGGGGTCTAGGCCTTATTTTTATGACCGTGGTCCCCAGAGGCTCTAAAAAAATATAAACATGCACAGGAAAGCTGTAGGTTTAATAGGAGCTATAAATATACTTGTGTTAAGTATGAGGATTTAAATGATTGCCCAACAGTTTTGTTGGCTTATAAAGTATAGGTACCATCACTTGTGGATGGTTTATGTTATAGAATATTTTTAGATTAGCAATGCTAATTGGTATAACTGCAGGAAGAGTTTTTTTTTTTAAATAGCGTATAAATCGTTTATCTCACCGGGAGCTGTGGTGAGCTGATCAGCTGTCTCTTCTACAACCTCTCGTATGATGTCGAGGGTTGAATGTCGTGGCTGGTCGCCTCTGAAGCTGCGGTGTCGTGTGGCTCGTGGCTGGCTGCTGGCGGTGTGCCGGCGCACTGCTGGGAGTGCTCAGGATCGTCCGCGGTGCTGTCGTCGATCTCCGCCGATACGGTTGCCTGCTGGCCCGGCTGCGGTGCTCGCCGAAGCTGGTCATGGGCCACTTTTCGGGGGCGGCCTTGTCCAATCACCCTTTTAACGAGGTAGCGGTCATTTTCGAGTACACGACAAATCTCATATGGTTCACTGAATTTTAAATCCAAGCATGTTTGGTTGCGAGGGTTGTTCTTTATCAACACGTAGTCACCTCTTTGAAATCTGTGGATTCGGGCTTTATTTTTGTCAAACCGTACCTTCTCTTTTTCTGCTGCTGTTGACATTTTTTGAGTTACGTGTTGGTAAAGCCGCTCAATGTCAACGCTTTGATCTTCTATATTTACCAGGCCGACGAGTTCAGGTGGAACGCAGTGTTTGCGACGAGTAAGTAGAGTAAGCGGAGCAGTACCTGTTACACGATGCGGTGTGCAATTCAAGGCTAGCTGCAGGCTATCTATAGCAGTATGCCATAATTCTGTCTCGTAATTCTTTATCATAATTAAGGCATTCTTCAGGACGCTCATGACCCGTTCGACTTGCCCGTTAGCTCGGCTTACTCCTGGCGCTATTGCATGTATGTTAATGTTAAACCGTTCGCAATAATTTTTGAAATCGCCCAGGAATTCACGTCCGCCGTCGACTATTACCTGGGTCGGTGTACCAAACAAATGTATTGTACGTTTTAAAGCTGCTAACGTACTCTGTGGACTTTTATTTGTCGCATGGTACAAGAGTATGTACTTACTGAAAGCGTCGATTGTTACGATGACATAGTCATGGATGCTAGTAGTGCCCAGCTTACCGGTTACGTCCATATGAATGGTTTCAAAAGCACTAGTAGGTTTGGGTATAGGGTGAAGTTGTACTTGTACAGCACCCGAAGTACCTTTAGATGTCTTGCATATGATGCAGTTATCGACAAACGTTCTTACGACGGTATTCATTCCATCAAACCAATAGGTTTCTTTAATCTTTTGCAGAGTTTTTTCCCATCCAGTGTGTTTTAATGCATTGTGATAGCTGTTTATAAGGCTCCATTGAAACGACTTAGGTACAACAACAGCCTCTTGGTGCCCTAGGGTAGCGTCGTCCCAAACCTTCATGAGTACATCGTCCCTTAAGATATAACCGGGTGCCCCTTGCTCTTGAGAGATACTGTCAATTTTGGAGCGAAGCACGGGGTCACGGTGTTGTTCCACTTTCAGCCAATCCAAATCTTTAGTCATAATATTAACCTCCAACGTACCTGGATTTCGACTGAAGAAATCTGCGTGTTGGAGTGTTTGTCCTTTTCTGTACTCTATTTCAAAATTGTAGTTCTGCAAGTACGCCCACCAACGGTATACCCGGGGAAGCAGCTCTTTCTTATGCTTGGACGCTTTGAGTGCGTTACAATCTGTCACGACTTTAAACGTGCGACCATACAAGTACTGACGGAAATGTTTTATAGCTCTCACCACTGCGAGCGTTTCGAGTTCGTACGAATGGTAACGGCTCTCGGCGTCTGTAGTGCGCTTGCTCATGTAAGCCACAGCGTGCCTGCGCCCGTCGATCACTTGGATGAGGACGGCTCCATATCCGAGGTTACTGGCATCAGTGTGAAGTTCCGTGGGGTAATCTTCCTGAAATATTGACAACACAGGATCGGATGTTAGATACTGAATTATACTATTACGCGCCTCTTCATGACGCTCATTCCATTCCCAACGAGCACCTTGCTTGGTTAATTCATATAAGGGCAGCATTATGCGAGAAAAATTGGGAATGAAGCGGCGAAAATAACTAACTAAACCAATAAACTGTTTAACTTGTTTTACATTCTTAGGCACGGGAGATTTTACAAGAGCTTCGACTTTACGAGGACTGGGTTTAACCTGTCCATCTGCTATTATGTTCCCGAGGTATTCAATACTACGCTTGAAAAACGCAGACTTCTCTATATTAATAGAAAAACCTGCCTATTCCAGTGCCATCAGAATCCTCTCTAAATGAGATATTCCCTCGTTAAAGGTGGCACATTTGCTCAATACATCATCAACATAAACTTGAGCAACGCCTGCAGTGCCCAGGAGCTGCTGAAGAGCTCGATTGATGCAACGTTGGTAGACGGAGCACGCGTTGCTCAAGCCGAATGGCATAGTCAAATACTCATATAAGCCATCAGGCGTGACAAATGCCGTTTTCTCTACAGACTCTTCAGAAATGGGGATCTGATGAAACCCCGCAGCCATATCTAATGTGGTATAGTAATGTCCGTTTGTCAATTGATCTATCTGATCGGATATTAACGGGAGCGGATAGTGATCTCTTAGAGTGTTGGCATTTAATTCGCGGTAGTCAACACATAACCTATCGTCTCCATTTTTCTTTTTAACGAGAATAATGGGGCTCGAATATGGGGAGGTACTTTCCTTGATAATGTTATGTTCAAGTAATTCTTTGATGATGCTTTGTACTTTTTCGCGTTCTACGGGGCTTAAGCGATAGGGTCTCCGTTCTACGAATTTAGTGGGATCTTTTAGACGTATTACTAACTGCCCTGTATTGACGCGGGTAGTAGGGAATCCACTAATAAACAAATGCGAATATTTATTCAACAAAACGCGTAGCAAATCGATTTCACTATCTTCAGTAAGGTCGCATTCAAGTTTATCAAAAATTGAGTTATTTGACTTTACATGCATGACTGAGCATTGTCGAACTAATTTGGTACCCGTTGCAGTAACTAAAACGTTGAGGGTAGAATTACTAATTAAGTCCATACCTATTAAAATCTTTGAAGTCATGTCACTGTCTGGTACAACAAAGAACTTAATTTCAACGTTTACGTCATCAATAACACAAACAGTAACTAACGTGAACAGAGATATCACTGGAATCTTTCCTAATCCACGCAAATAATTAATACATTGAATTCTTTTGCCCGGTAATTTAGCTGCTACATTCTCGCTAATAACCGAGCATTCGGCACCGCTATCGAAAACCGCTTGAAACGTGAAATTACCAATGATAACCTCCATATGGTTTAATTTCGATCTACCTACACAATTTACATTTGAGACGACGGCTTTTTCACGTCGATAACAAGTTTCAAAATTATGACCGATTTTGCCGCAAAATGTGCAAACTGGCTTTATTGTAGGTATTAAACTGTTATTTGGTTTGTCCTTGTTACCAGTCCTGGGCAACTGTAGGTTCTCGCTAGTCTTAAACCTACAGTCACGTGACATGTGGTTACTCCTTTTACATATGTTGCAAAAAGGCGTGACTTGCGCCTCATTATGACGTGGACGTTTATTTGGAGGTTGTGACGTGTTATTGTTATTATGGGGGCGCTTAACGCGTAACGCGGAGGCAACAGATATCAACTCTGGCACGGATGTAGCCCTGGCACTCAATAACTCTATTCTAAGACGTTCGTCATTTATACAACCGATGACAGCCTCAACCGCGTGTTCGTCACCTAATTTGTCTTTAGTTACTCGTTTCCAGAGAACCCACGCTTTAGATAAAAATTCTGATATATCTTTACTAGAATCATAATTATGTTCACGAAATTTAACTATATCTCGCGAATACCTTGATTCAGGTTCGAAAGTTGTGATGAGGTTATCTCGAAGTTCCATCCAGGCCGAGGTCGTAACGAGCCAATTATCCACCCACAATCTCGCCCGTCCTTTGAGAAGACTACCTACCTTCATTCGTACTTCGTAATCATTAAGGTTGTACAATTCAACTGCTTGCGTAACATGTTGACACCATTCTCGAACGCCTATGTTTGCATCGGGATCAAATGAGGGTAGGAATATGTCGTTGATTTTAACCTTTTCAGGTCGCGCTGGCGCTGACAATCGTTCAGACATTTCCTTCATTGTCTGCATCATTTGCATAACCAAATGAGCAGGCATATCCACCTTTGCAGAGGCCGGTTGAAAAAGTAGGGTACTTACGTTTTCTGTAGTACCCGCAATATCAGTAGGTAAATTCCTATCTGCTGCTAATGTAGGCTGGGTACTTACGGTTTCTGATGTACCAGGAATCGCAGAAGTGGGATCAGATCCCACTTCTGATGACGGCGCCGAGGTCCCCAAGCTATTTTTAAAAAGCATGACGTCAGCATGGCTGACGTCATGTTCTCCATTATCTCCCATATTTTAAATAATTACGATTGAATCTACTCAAAACTTCTGGACATAATTAAAACAGTTCAGCACCGTATTTACATTTTATTAAGCGACAGAATTAAAGTTAAACGAATCACACTTTTAAGACTTCAAAAATTATAATAAAATAGTAAGTCAAAATCATGCAAAGTTGGTAACCGAAAAATACTTGTAACAAAATTATAGTAACACTTAGCTTATTTATTTTCGCAGCGTGTCCACACCGATCCACCGAACTCTCCAGAATAATGGCGGTGCATCGATGTAGTTCGCTTGAGAGCTGCCTTACGTGGCGCCCTCTGACGTCTCAGATGGCATTACCCACCATTTGGCAACTCTCAATTAGTTATTAAACTAGATAAAATTAAAGTTACTACTGCTAAAATCATCTTTTAATATTAAAGAATTATTGAAGTGTTATAGTTACGGTAATCTTAAACAATTACAATTCACAAGTTGCAAAGACATTCACTACAGTCAGTACAAGTTCAATCAACGAATAAATGGTTTTACAAGATAAAATTAAAGTAACAACGGCTAAAATCATCTAATAATATTTAGGAATTATTGAACTGTAATAGTTACAGTAATCTGTAACTATTACAATTCATAACTTACAACGATATTTACTTCAGTCAATACAAGTTCATTTATCCATCAATACATGGTTTAACTAGATAAAATTAAAGTTAACATGGCCAAAGTAGTTTTATAATATTTATGAATTATTGAAGTGTTTTAATTAGAATAATCTTAAACGATTACAATTCACGAGTTACAGTGATACTCATTTCAATCAATACAAGTTCTTTTTAGATTCAATAAACAGTCCGACATTGTTTTAAGTTAATTTTAACTTAAAACAACGTTGCAATTATCTAATTAAGTTTTAAATACTTTTAATGTTATTATTTTTAAATGTGGCCAACATGTTTGCGCCGATATATAGATATGGATGGACATAAAATAATGAAACAATGGCAAAAAGTCGTCGTAGTAATTATTGTTGTGTGGATATGAGCCTTATGAGCTCAAAAGATGATTATTTATCATATTTTATGTTACCCAAGGATACTGAAAGGTGAGTTTATTTCATAATTAAAATTATGTTAGAAGGTACCTACTTAAAATTATTAAGGTATTGTACGGAGTGTGTACCAATTTATACCTACAGTATCTAGTTATTTATTTACGTAGCGAAAACTTATTAACTATACAATAAATTAACCACAGTAGCACTTACACTATGTAGGTACCTATATCCTATCACAGAATTTAACTGTTTTATACTTCACTATCGAAGTTGTACCTACTTATGAGTCGCGCGCAGATTTGCCGATGGCTGCCCCTCCCGCCTACGCCACCCGCGACCCGCACTCGTCTAGCTGGGCGAGCGCGGGTCCTACTATATACCTATATTGCCTGTTTATAACAACTAAGTAAGTAATTTATGTTTTAACACAAAATACTGAAATAGGTATAGGCCTACCTAGAATAGGACTTCATAAGTCAAAATCTTGTAAACTAATTTATGGTTTACAAGATTTTAACTAATTTTGTTGTTTACACTACCTACCTAGTAGTTTATGACGGTGTCTAGTTAATAGATCATGTGTATCACCTCTTTGTTTATATTATGGGAAAATAAATAAATAAATAAAAGTTTTTTACTCCTTGTTGACAGCCCTAGGCAACCACGCCACGGCGTCCGTGACGTAGGAAGGCGAACAGATCCAAAGCAATATGGATCCTCGCGCCGAGCTATAAAGTCTAATTTAGCTTGCGTGCGTGATTTATCTATTTTATAAAAAATATGTAGGCTATTAAAGCGCCGGCAAGTAGTCAACATCAAAGGAGTGAAACTTCTGTACGTAGTACTATTATATATTCTGTGCTTGGGTCAACTTAGCTTACCCAGTGCAATGGACTATTTGCTATGAACGTGCCTCTCTATCGCTTGTTCCGCGCTCTCGCTTGCACGCTCAGGCGCAGGCGGAACGTGACACTTTCGTGCGTGCAGCCGGTGTTCATCGATTTATAAGAAATTATCACGTCAAAAAAACATTCAATCATAACAGATCCCATTTTCGCATCTAAATAAGTCCAAATAAGTAACAACTCGGGTTGGGTTCCCGGGCCGCTAATTTGTTGTGTGGAGCCGGTATTAATCACTGTCAGACCGCGACCGCAGAGGGAATACGGCCTGATGGTTTATCTCCGTCCAATACACTTACTTTTATAAAAGTTCCTGTAGAAAAATGATCAATGAGCGCACAGCTCCCATAGCTGTGCGTTGTGCAAAATTCATAGTGTTGATGCTATCATGTGGAGTTATATACTACACAAATAGATAGTTAGTTTTGATCTAGATATACATATGTTGTTGCGGGTTGTTACGTTCCCTCAAATATGGTTGAGCGAAACAATGGCTGGATCATGCGTCATGCTCGTGAACGGCTACTTTCTGTCTGCCCGTCTTAACATGTGTTGAATAATAATTGGGTATGCTTTTGTTGAACTCATTGTGGAAACACTGCATACTATAGCTTAATAATATCTATTAAATTGTAAACTCTTTTTGAAAAGAGCAACCGCCGAGTTTCTTGCTGGTTCTTCTTGACAGGAAGGGCATTCCGAACCAGTGGTAGACTCAACGACGATTCAAAAGCACTTGTAAAAAAGTTTATTTGAACATAAAACATTTCTATATATTATATTCTATTCTATCTATATCTAGATCAAAAGTAAGCGTCAATCATCATCACACGCTAAGAGCAAGTGATAGGTCGGGGGTTATTACTGGCAGTTTGTGGCAAAAATAACTTTTGCCCATTCGCGTGGAGTTAGGGTTTCCCGCGGGAATCCGGGTTTTCCGAGATAAAAGGAAGCCTGTGTCACTGTCAAAGTCCTCAAGTAGAGGTATAGTCCAAAAAATCACGTCAATCCGTTGCTTCGCTACTGCGTGATTGAAAGACAAACTAACAAACAAACACACTTTCGCATTCATATTTTTTTTATACACGGTACTCTTGGCCTAATACTCTATAATATTACTAGCTGAAGCTCGCGACTTCGTCCGCGGGGATTTAGTTTTTAAAATCCCTCGGGAACTCTTGATTTCCCGGGATAAAAAGTAGCCTATGTCACTCTCCAAGCTGAAAAGATTTCTCATACCCAGGATTAACACATAGGCTACTTTTTATCCCGGAAAATTACAGAGTTGCCGCGGGAATTAAATTTATCAATCCACGCGGAAGAAGTCGCAGGTATCATCTAGTCTATTATAATTTCAGCAAAATAGAATAGAATAGAATAAACTTTTACAAGTGCTTTTAAATAAAAGCTTGTAAAAAATCGAGTGGTCGATGAATCTACCACTGGTTCGGAATGCCTTTCCTGCCGAGAAGAACCAGCAAGAAACTCGGCGGTTGCTCTTTTCAAAAAAAAATTTACAATACAGTAAATACTATGCTATACCTGTATGCAGTGTTTCCACAATGAGGGAAGTTCCAAAAATGCATACCGACTAACTTATATCTTAAGATGGGCAGACATAAAGTAGCCCCATTCCCGCCGGTGGAACCCGTTCACGAGCATGACGCATGACCCAGCCATTGCCTTGCTCAACCATATTTGAGGGAACGTAACAACCCGCATCACTCGACACCACCGCAGAAATGTTTAAATAGACAAACTGTCTCCTTATCTTAGAACAAAAGCGCTTATCACAAAGTCTCTGCACAAAGTATCATTCAACGTCAAAAAGTTCCCCGCAAGTTGCGGTTGCTTCCAAGCCATTACAGTTGTCCCGGGCGAGAGTCGAGGCTTTGATCGATACCGCGCCGGGAGAATTAATTAGCGCTCGTTCCCGTTCCCGGACACGGCCGGGATATTGCCGTTTGTCTTATCGGGAACAAATATATTGCCACTAACAATATAAACAGATTAGGCTCTTCCGCACTGCATCCGATCCGAATCCGAGAATTCTCGGGGAGATGGTGAAATTTTTTTCCGACCGACTTCAAAAAAGGAGGAGGTTCTCAATTCGTCGGAACCTTTTTTTTATGTATGTTCACCGATTACTCGAAGACGCTGAACCGATTTGGAAAATTATTTTTTTGTTTGAAAGGGTGGTCCTATATAAATTTTATCGAAATCGGTCGAGCGGTTTTTAAAATATCATCAATAAATTTAATACTATGTATAGTGTGTGTGTAATGTAGTAAAGGGTTTGAAGTCGGTTGTTCAAAAATAATTTTTTGTATTAAATTATAATAATTATCTATTTAAAGGAGTTTAGTCCTAATGGACTAATGCCAGTTTTCACTCAATGGCTTTCACCATCCTAGCCTCCTCTAAAACATCCTTGGGCCTGTTGCAATCAACCCCCCAATTGTCTAAAAGTTGCCGATCAAAGTCGTATTCATTTGATGGCATTAGCGTCAAAGTAAAATATTCCTTGACTGTATTGATTTAAAGTCAGAAATTCAGTACAACCGATTTTAACATGGAGCGTTATGTAGTAGGTACTGCTAGATTTTGTATTTTTGTAGATTTTGTATCATAATCCTTTTTTTATTCAATTTATTTAATGATGTAACATTGACTTTCGTAATCCTCAATCGAAGAAAGATACAATAGAATACAATATGGAGCGTATCGTACGTACCTAAACGTATAAGAATGCATACACGAAATTGAGCTCTAATTCAATGCGTTTATTTTTTATTTCACTTTGACGCACATGTCATCAAATACGATTACGATCAATGGAATAACTTTAGACAATCACACCCCTGCCCCCCGATTGTCTAAAAGTTGCCGATGAAGATCGTGTTCAGATTTCAGAATTGTTCTGCCCGTGTGTTCCCGAGATTATACCACCTACAAAGTCATGGAATAGATCTTTTTGAGCAAATAATAAACTGTGAGTTAACATAAATTGCGAAATTGTGTAGGATTCGAGAGGAAACGATCATAATCAGCTCCCACAGGCGAGAGCCCGCCATATTGGATCGCGTTTATTTTGTTAGTATAATTTCATTTAAAGCCGCCTGTCGTTTATTGGAACAGATTTTCCGCGTTATCGGAAAAACAATTTTGGTTAAGCGAGTGGTGGAAAACGCAGTTATTACGAAACACAATGTATCTATCCCCCCCTCTGAAAATTAAAGTACCTACTGAACTTTCGAACCTATTATTTTAATTAAGTAGAAAGTATTACAGTTGCATAATATTTGTGAGGTATTCACCTCAACCGAGTTCATAAGATTTAAGGCCATTTTCATCATACGGAATATATTCGGAAACTTAAATCTACGAATATACGAGTAGGTACGTACTACTATTTGATTTTTTGACAGATTTTCAATATAAAAATTTTTAAAACGTAATTCCACGGTTAAACGTTACTCGGCGATAGAGAAATAGACCCCGAGAGGTCATCTTCAAAATTTCCCGAACAATGTGACAACACTGTGTATACTATACACGACGAAACTGTTTCCGTCTGTATAGTACACACAATTAAGCGCGGTGCGAAAAATTATACTTATCGTTGTAATGCGATCGGCGATTGTCCACTGTGCAAGGGAGAGGCCACACTGGCTACTTTACTTTAGGCAGCGATCGTGGCGTTTTTATGGCTTTAAGCATTTTTATGGCCTTTTGCGACTGCATCGCGTTTTCGCGCCTCAAACGCTTTCGCGTTTTTATGGCTTTTAGCGATTTTATGGCCTTTTGCGACGGCAAAAGCGCGCGATCGCTGCCGCAAAAAATAGCCAGTGTGGCCTCTCCCTAAGACGCCTAAACACAGTTGACTGAACAACGACGCGCGTGCCGATGGGCCTCAGTCTATTGATGTCTCCATTGATAATTTTTTATTTAATATACAATAATATATTTACCTACTTACCTTACTATAGGTGATGCCCGCGACGTCGTCGGCATTGCTTTAAATTCATTTTCAAAATTATTTATAAATGTAGGTCAACTTGTGGCTATTATGACAAAATTGGAATTAGATTTTGAAATATCCCGCGGGCGCTGTCTCATTTCCCAGGATAAGAATATTCTATGACCGTTTCCAAGATTCAAAGTATTATCGTGTTAAATTTCATTAAAATCGGTTCAGCAGTTGAGCCGTGAAAAGGTATCAGCTGGTCGATCGCGAAAAATCTGCACCAATCATTGACATCTACACCAATATTTGACATCTGCACCAATCATTGACTTCTAAACCAATCATCCATACACTCAATTGTGGTGATTGGATGAATTTATGCCACTCTTGCTGCAGCAGTGTACTTTAACCAATAGCGTGAGAGTGTCGGCTAATTAGAGGCGATTGCAATCGTCACAGCATCACACTGTAGCAATAATTTTTTTTAAATCCCGCAGTTGGATGCGAGTCAAGTGCAGTGTAAAGTGCTACCGGCGCGGCGGCGTCAGGGCCCTGATTCTGTAACTGAGTGCCTATCAAAAAATGATGCCTATCCATTGAAGGTTTGCTACGAAAATGATACTTTTATAAAAAATATATGTCAGTGGCTATCATTTTTTGATAGCAACTGAGTTACAGAAACAGGGCCCAGGTCGGCGCAATGGACCGCGAATCGCATAATCGCGACAGTTTTATCGCACCATCCGTCCGTCCGCATTACGGGCTGTCAACTTTGATCTCTTTCATTTATTTCTGACATGTAACTTTGTTACTTTCATACTTATTAAAAAAACTAGCTGATGCCCGCGACTTTGTCAGCGTGGATTTAGTTTTTAAAGTCCCTCGGGAACTCCTTGATTTTTCGGGATAAAAAGTAGCCTAGATGTTGACCCGAGTAATAAGCTACCACGGTATAAAATTTTGTAGAAATCTGTGCGGTAGTTTTTACGTGAAAGAAACAAACAGACAAACAGACAAAAATTAAATAAAAATCTATTTTGGGCTCAGTATCGATAGTAATAGTATATAGATAGCTTCTGGATTGGAACGGGCTTGGCATCAACATAAACGGCGAGTACATCACTCACCTGCGATTTGCCGATGACATAGTAGTCATGGCAGAGACTCTGAGAGACCTCAATACAATGCTCAATGATCTCAGCAGGGTTTCTCAACAGGTGGGCCTGAAAATGAACATGAGCAAGACGAAAATCATGTCCAATGCTCATGCACAGCTCCACCCAGTAATTGTTGAGAACTCTGCACTCGAAATTGTCGACGAGTATATTTACCTGGGACACACAGTCCAGCTAGGTAGGTCCAATTTCGAGAAAGAGATCAACCGCCGAATCCAACTCGGCTGGGCAGCGTTCGGGAAGCTCCGAGATGTCTTCTCGTCCAAAATTCCTCAGTGCCTGAAGACTAAAGTCTTCGAACAGTGCGTGTTGCCAGTGATGACTTACGGATCCGAGACATGGTCGCTAACTAAGGGCCTCATAAGTAGGCTCAGGACCGCTCAGCGGGCGATGGAGAGAGCTATGCTCGGAGTGTCCCTGCGGGATCGAATCAGAAATGAGGAGATCCGTAGGAGAACCAGAGTCACCGACATAGCTAAGCGAGTCGCGATACTGAAGTGGAAATGGGCGGGGCACATAGTTCGAAGAGCTGATGGTCGTTGGGGTCCCAAGGTGCTGGAGTGGCGACCCCGCACCGGGAAGCGCAGTGTTGGCAGACCCCCCACCAGGTGGACCGACGACATCAAACGAGTCGCAGGGAGCCGCTGGATTCAGGCGGCGCAAGACCGAGGCCTGTGGAAGTCCATGCAAGAGACCTTTGTCCAGCAGTGGACGTCTATCGGTTGATAAAGAAGAAGAAGAAGAGATCGATAGTAAAGCATCCCCCAATTAAAATTTTCAAAATATATTAAATGTACAGAAATCTTCCAGTTACAGTTTTATTATATGTATGGATAATAATACCGATAGAAGTGAAAACTAGATTTGCTAATAATTAAAAACAAATAAGAAAAGCGCACTGTCACGATGTCGTGAGTGAGATTCGAACCTGCGACATCATACATTAAACGGTAAGGAAGGCGGCTGCTTGCCCGCTGCGCTGTACAAGGTCGCGTGGGAACTTCTAAAATGTTGAACGCTTACTGAAATCTCCAGGTGACGATTGTGAAGGTGACGATGGTCACCCAAAAAAGTGCTCAACGCGCCTAAAGAAGTTTACACTTCAAAAAATTATACGAGAGTTCGGTACAACTTTCATGATTTTTGCCTAAACCTATGTATACATTTCTGTGAAAAGTATTATATCATCTCAAGTCTCAACGCATCATCAGCCCACTGCTAGCCATGGGTCTCTTCTCGAATGAGGAGAGTTTTAGGTCATTCTCTGTCACACTGGCCAAGCGTGGATTGGCAGACTTTATTCACGATGTTTTTCATCGTCAAAGCATATGTTAATTGACGCTATAATATGATATTTTTCTTAGTTTGTACCTTTAAATTTGTTGATTCAAATTCAAAATTATTTATTTTATGTACCCTTGCAATAGCTTGTCAAACTCTACATTAGAGTTTTGATGAGCTATTGCAAGTTGCAACTCCTAAGCATTGAAATGAATGCAGTGGTAAATATGTCACACGGCACACCCGGAAAGAGAGCCATCGAAGGCTCAAGGCGCGTAACGAACAAAGATGGCGGCTTGCTTCCGGTGCAATCTCGGGTTACGGTCATTAGGGGCAGGATAACGAACCGCTTTTGTGCTTTTTACATTTTTTTTTTTTTTTGAAAACTTATTTGTTTAATATAAATAAAGTTTGCATGGACCGAGATAATAACTTTGCTGCTTTGTTGTAAGATGGGTTGTCAAGAGCATATTGTTGCAAAGCAAGGCTTCGAAGGTTTTTTATTTAAAATTATAATTAATGTATAATAATTTCAAGATTCAACACCACAACAATAAATGAATTATCTGTAATAGGTATATTGTTTACTTTTAAAAGTCCTCGACTTAAAGGTATAATTTCAATGAAATAATGTAGTAATTAGTTATTAATATTTAATAATATAAGTAGCACACGTAGATGTACGATTACGAATGCCATCTGGGATTGCTAGGCCCTTAACTTGAGTAGCATGTCTTGTACAGTGACGTCTTATTACATTATTCATATCATAAAGGCTGCATTAGGCTGGAACTACATCTGTGCGCATCGATTCTCATTTTTTCCATACAAAACTGACATTTTTCATAGTCGTGTATGTATCAAATCGGCTTTTCGATGTGTACACGACTCTATTAAAAATGAATGATGAATCGATGCGCACAGATGTGGTTTCAGCTTTAAGGGTGAGGTGGTGTGGTGTTATGTAGATCGATCAAAATTTTTATTTATAAAAAAAACTACTTTTAGTTCTTTATCAACTGACAGACGTCCACTGCTAAACAAAGGTCTCTTGCATAGGCTTCTACATGTCACGGTCTTGCGCCACTTAAATCCAGCGGCTCCCAATCTCTAATGGGGGGTTCTGCCAAGTACCAACAATGCGCTTCCTGGTGCGAGGTCGCCACTGCTGCACCTTGGGAACCCAATGACCATCAGCTGTTCTTCGAACTATGTGCACTTCCTATTGCCAATTCAGCTTTGCGACTCGATGATCTATTTTAGTACCTCCGGTTCTCCTACTTTTATGACCCCTTTTCTTCAATCGCTCTTTGTTTCACTGTGCCCCAAAAATTTTAAACTATTTTTGTACATTTACAAATTGTAGGTACTTTACTGTAACTTTACTGCATTTTTATTGTAACGCGGTCGTGAGTCGTGACAGGGAAAAATGGGGAATGAAAGTTTTAGTGGCGCAAGACGAATGGGGTGCATGCGAGGTGCATTTTAATGCAGTCGACGCTGCAGGGTTGCGAGATTAGATAATTTCTTTTCGCTTTTGACGAATAATAATAAAAGTGGGTTTTTTTTTAAATTTTGTGTGTGTAAACATTGTACCTTAAAGACAAACGCGGGAATTTCAGTGACTTCTATCCCCATACTTCTGGAAAAATTGGATAAAATGGGTATCAGGGGTATAGCGCTGGATATTTTCAAAGATTATTTGTCAAACCGCACTCAACAAATTAAAGTTAACGATTACCTAAGCGATGATATGCCTCTTACCTATGGTGTCCCCCAGGGTAGTATACTGGGCCCCACGTTATTCCTTATATACATAAACAATCTCTGTCAACTGGCTATTCCAAATTGCAAAATTATAGCTTACGCAGATGATACCGTCTTACTCATTACAGGGAACACTTGGGAAAGTACCTTTAAAAATGCTGAAATTGCTCTAAAAAAGATATCAGATTGGTTGGCTGCCAATTTACTCAGCCTAAATATTACTAAAACCAAATTCCTTACCTTTTCACCCTCTGCTGCCTCTCAACCCTCTGCTAATAAATGCATATTGAAAGCCCATATCTGCATATTGTCTTGGAAATTGCATATATCTAATTTAACATCAAAAATAAGAAAATTAATATATATTTTTAAGAATCTTAGATCATCAGCAAATAAAGATACTATCTTTATGGTATATTGTGCAGTGGTTCAGTCGTTGCTCATATATTGCGTGTCGGTCTGGGGAGGTAGTAATAAAACTGCGATGCTACAGATAGAAAGAGCGCAAAGATCGATTTTGAAAGTAATGACTTGTCGCGTGTGAAGATGGGGTGCTGCCACCTATCTAATGCGTAGTGTCACACGAACAGAATGAGAATGTGATTTTGTACAAAGTAGGGGACGCCATATTGCGGTGTGGCGACCGGTTGCTGGATACTAGCGGCGTGAGCATCGGGCCTTTATTTTCAAAGGCCGTCCTTTTGCCGTCGGTCTGGATGCGCTGTTGATGAGGAGGGAAGTCTGGGGTTGCAGTTGAAATGAAATTACCTTTTTGACTAAATACAAGATGGTGATTTAATTTAAGTTTCTGCAAAGATTTAGATTATGACTAAGTTAAAATTAACTAAAAAGACTTACAGACTAATGGCACTGAGTCCAACGCATCGTCCGTAGAATTTAATGTTGTAACTCACGAATACGAGGGCTGACAGCTGGGCCGGAGGCTGACCTGGTCAGGCCCGCCTTAAGCCGACCGTAGCAGGGAAGGTCCGCTCCACCAAGGGGTTACGGACCCCGCAGGGTTGGTTAGGCGAGGAGGCGCGGCTCGGTCAGCACGCCGCCTCCTTGGTGCGTCTCGCGGGAACCGGCGCGGCGAGATGGCTATCTCCTGGAGATTGCGTCGAGCTCACATAGTTCACTCACTATTTACACTAGAGACGTCACTGAGTTTAAGCCGACTACATTGTTCTTGCTACTTAACGAGAATATCGCTTATATGGTAGACAGGGTAATCGCGTGGCGTGGCAGGCGTCCATACTAATTTGATAGGTCCGCTGCCAAAATACGTCGCTGCGGCGACGGCAAATTGTCCGGTCACATGATCGGTAGTTAAGGAGAGGTAAAAACTCTCAAGATGCCCTTAAAACGGGATGATTTTGGAACATGGTTGCCAAATAAACCGCGCGTCCCAGGTTAGACGGTGACAAAAACGCGGGAGTCGATCACGTACGCGACCTCCGGTGGCGGTATTCGAGCCTCGACTAACTGTCGGTTGTCGTCTGTCACTCTCGTGGCCGCCGCTCGAGTATGAAAGAGACGGGTTATGGATTACGATACCACAGAGAGGGACAGACTGTTCTGATGTTCCGTCTAGTGCGTTCGGAAATCTAATATGTCATGGAACTGCGAATGCGCAGGTAAAGTGACTTTGGAAGTAGTGTGTAACATTACACTACAATACCCCCCTAACAAAGCAGAGAGACAACCCGGTTGTCTCCACAGCCGTGGTAACCGGAGAAAGAAAAAAAAAATTTTTTTTTTTTTTTTTTTGTTAAGAATTGAAGGTATGTACAAATGTGGAGTTAGTGTGTTAGTAATGTAACCTAATAAAATTAACCTATATTCCTTTCATACATTTTCCGAATCATTTGTTGCGCGCAATTTTGGTCTTCATACATTCATAGCTGGCATACCTCACGCTCTCGTACCAATAATACTAGGGTTCCGATTAGAATTTATGTGTTGTTAGTAATAAGTTATATCTAGCCATAAGTAATGAGTAGGTATTAATAGTATTTACAGTTGTGTGTGTGTAGTAGTCTGTAGTTGTATCATGTTGGCAACGGAGACTAGTACACAGTTCTTTAGCCAATGGTTCGACATGTGGAGTTCTTATTGAACTAAAAATTTTGTTGAACCTTAATAGATGTTTATTATTTACAGTCATGCTTCATTTAGTAAGCGATGAAAAGTAAAGAGAGAAAAAAAAATCTTCTTTTTTTTTTTTTTTTTTTTTAAAAAAATATTTTGAAAAAAAAATTGTGGTGAAAAAAAAATTTTTGTACATTGTATATCACCGATCTTTGTTAACAAATAATTAAATGAGAATCAAAATATTTTTTGTTTTTTTTCTTGTGACCCCTATTTTTCCCATCCTCCCCTCGTGGAAATTTAATTGTTTGGAAAAGTGTTTAAACTTCAATTGGATGGAAAGGATGTGATAACCTAATCATACAATGATATTTTTAGTTCAGTAGTATGTAGTATTTATCTACTGTACTTGAATACTATATAGATATTAGGTATATAATATAATTTAAGACATTTTTTAACTTATGTTTATGTTAGATGAGAATTATTATGTAATATTGTTATATGCTAGTTATGCTAAAGGGTTTTTTTTTTTTTTTTGTGATTATATTAAATAAATTATGTACATATTGAGATTAAAAGGAGTTGTTTTATTTTATTTATTTGAAAATTAAGAGTATTAAGATGTGAATAGGTTGTTATGGTTTACCTAGATGTTATGTGTAATTCTTATGAAAGTGGTAAAGTGTTGGTAAACTATCCACTGTATGGTTTATAATTATGAGAATTTAATTATGTCTTTTATATGGTATTTACCTGTGTATTTTGTCCCTATATCTTCTAGTATGTATACTAGGTCTGAAATTTTCTTTATAACTTTGCTCTTTACAAATCTAGGGGCTAGTTTGGCAGAAAAAAAGGTTGCTGCATTTGATTGAACAAAGTTTCTCCTCCAAACTATGTCATCTACGTTGCATACTACTCGCTTTCGCCTGAGGTTGTACTTGGCAGCATTTCGTTGGTAGGCTACTGTTAGGGCTTCTTGAACGCTATTGAATACCTCAGACAACTCTGTTAGAGCGGAGGCTGATGTTTCCCTATCTGCTATTTGTAGCTCGTCGAGGTCTTGTGGCAAAGCAGAGTGGAGTTGGTGAAGGTTACCATCTACTATTATCTCTCTGCCTGTGGCTAGAAAGTATGGAGTGTATCCTGTGGCTACATTCACTGCGCTGTTTAGTGCTAGTTGTACCCTGGGTAAGTGTTTTGACCAGGTACGGTGGTCTTGTTCCACTAGAATAGACAGGCACGTTTGAACAGTTTGGTTATATCTTTCTACTGTATTTGACTGTGGTGAGTAGTAAGCGTTGTAGAAGATTTTTGGTATATTAAATGTTTCACAGAATTTTGTGAATTCTTTACTTTTAAAGATTGTCGCATTATCTACAATTAAAATCCTTGGAGTTCCTGACTTCATTATTATTTCGGATTCCAGGAATGATGTAACTGTCTTTGTGGTTGCAGTCCTTAGGGGATGCAACCAGCAGTATTTTGTAAAGACATCTACTATTGATAAAATGTATACATGACCTGAGTATGCTTTTGGAAATGGACCTATTATGTCCATAGATAGTGTGTGCATGGGATATTTCACTGTCTTTTGATTATTCGTTAGGCCGTGAGGTTGTGTATTCGAGTGCTTATAGGCTTTACATGTCTCACACTTATTTATGAAGTTAACTGCATTTTTGTACATATTTGGCCAATAATAGATCTGTTTCAATTTAGAATAAGTTTTAAAAATGCCGGAGTGTATGGAGTCTATGCCGTTGTGGCACTCATTCAAGCAGTCAGTTATTTTTTCTTGTGGGATTACAATTTTCCAATTACTAATAGTTAGCCTATGTTTAGGTTTTGAAAAACGATATAATATTTTATCTTGTATTAAAAAGTTTTTATAATTTTGAGGATTTGCTTCGCAGCCTTTGTATGTTTTTATGTACCAGGCATCTTTGGTGTCTTGAATACCTCCTGAGTAGGTTATTAAGTTTATTGATGACCTGGATAAGGCGTCTGGTACAATGTTAAGTTGTCCTTTTTTATGGCAAATGTCAAAATTGAATTGTGATATTTGCATAGCCCATCTAGCTAAACGACCAGACGGGTTGTTTAGCGATTTCAACCACTTTAGGCTCATGTGATCGGTTATGACTGTGAATTTTGTTCCTTCAATGTATGGGCGGAAATGGTTGATTGAATCTACCACTGCTAATAGCTCTCTCTCTGTGGTGCTGTAATTGCGTTCTGTCTTTGATAAGAGTCTTGAGTGGAAAGCTACTGGGTGTTCTAATCCTTCTAATTCTTGAGTTAGTACACTACCTATCCCTACAGAGGATGCGTCACAGTGTAAGACGAATGGTTTTGTGTAGTCCGGGCAGGCTAGTACTGGGGCCGTTGTTAGTGCCTTTTTTAATGTAGTGAATGCTTCTTTGGCCTGATCGGACCAGACAATACCGTCTTTTCCTTTTCGCTTACCTATCATGGCTGTCATTGGTGCAATAATGGAAGAGAAATTTTCCACGAATCGCCTATAATATGAACAGAGGCCGATGAATCCTCTGAGCTGTTTTGCTGTAGAGGGTAAAGGAAAATTTTCTATACATTTTAATTTGTCGGGATCGGTTTTTAACCCGTTTGAATCAATTACATATCCAAGGTATTTTAATTCATCCCTACAAAATTTGCATTTTTCTAAATTAATTGTTAGGCCAGCTTCTTTGAGTGCCTTGTACACTTTTGTTAGGATTTCTATGTGGGTGTCAAAGTCCTCAGTTGCTATCAATAGGTCGTCCAGGTACGCGAATACTTTGTCGCCGAACTGATGTAAAAAAAGTCTATCTACTAGTCGTTGCATCTCTGCGCCAGCGTTTGAAAGCCCGAAAGCCATTCTGCGGAACTCGAAAAGGCCCCTACCAGGTACTACGAACGCGGTCTTCTGGCAGGAGGAACTGGGGTCGAGTTTATTGCTAGGGTCGTTGTAGTCTGTGCTTTCCAAAGGTATTTGCCAATATGCGCTGGACAAGTCTAGTGATGTTAGGTACCTTGCTCCTTTTAAGTTGTCTAGGATTGAATTTATATAAGGTATAGGGTATGAGTCCTTTTTTGTGACCTCGTTTAATTTTCTAGCGTCTAGACAGAAACGCAGCGATCCATCTTTTTTTGTGGCCATCACCACTGGGTTGGCCCAAGGGGACCTAGATGGTGCTATTACCCCTAACTTGAGCATACGGTCTACTTCGTTGTTCAGCGCTTGTAATTTTACCGGTGACAATGGGTAGTATCTTTGTTTGATAGGTGGGCCCTCTGTTACTATTTTGTGACTAACTAGGTTTGTTTTTCCTAAGCCTTTGTCCTCGGCTGAAATTTGTTTAAACTTTTCCCTAATTTTGTTAATTGCCTTCGCTTTGTTTGGTGGTAGTTTTTCTTTGGGTATAATACAATGTAACTCATGTGTTTCTGAATGATCTCCCTGTATTCCTGTAGTAGTTTGTTTTGAAATGTTATTGTTTAGTTTTAGGAAGTTTAGTAATTTGAATGTGTATAGGAAGTTCATTCCTAAAATAATGTTTTTGTCAATTTTTGGCATAACTAAAAATTCAATATTTCGAGTTTGTTGCTCAAATGTTATTGGTATGGTCATGGCCCCTAGTACGTGGACCGCTGACCCATCTGCTTGTCGAGCGTTGATAAATGTTTTCACTAAGGGAATATGTTTTGAAAAATTTTTATGAAAGTTTTTGCCTAACACACATAGATTTGCCCCTGTGTCTATGAGACCTACTAGTTTTTCCTGAGACACTTGGAAGTTTAGGTACAACCTATTGTCTCTTGATATTGTGTGCACCTCGGGTAATATCATATTGAACTGTTTTAGTTGTTTTTTTGGGGCTTTAGTGTTACTTGTGGAAGTTATTTTTTTGGAACTATTCAGTGTTGACCAATGATTGCCTATGTTTTTTGTTTTAGTGCCTGCCGATTTTTTTCTACAGCGCGGGCATGAATTTGAGTATACATTGGGCATGTGGCAGTTAAAACATACTAGCCCTGGGTATTTTCTGCAGTCTCTATGACTGTGCCCCTGCCGCTTGCATTTTTTGCAAGTGATAGATTGTGAGGGGGCAGTTTGAAACTTTTTAAATGTTTCCCGGTCTCTATTCATTGCATTACCGGAGTGGTTTGGTAATGCGTAGGCTTCATAGTTTCTGCTTAATGTTATTAGATGTTCTATAGAAGTGATCGCGTTGTTAGCCAACAATGAGCCGTAGCATGGTAATAAATTATGTTTTATTATCTCCAGTAATGATATATCTGGGATAGGGTTAGCTAGTTTACTATTAAGATCTCTTATATGTATGACAAATGAAAACACTGATTGTTTGTTATTTTGTTTTGTATCCCTAATTAATTTTTCTGATGAAAACTCAAAATCTATTGGCTGAAAATTTTGTGTAAATATTGAGCATAGGACGGCCCACGATGTTATTTGGTGCCGTACTTGCCTGTAAAACTGTAATGCCGTACCTTGTAATAACTCTGAGAATCCTCTGAGCACTATGTTGATGTCTATGCCCCTAGCGCTTCGCACTTCTTCAACCCTGTTTAAAAATTCATACACACAAGAGTCTCCGGAGAACTTAATATTCCAGGACTTCAGGTTAGCTAGATTGTGCATATTATAAATAATCGGTTGTTCCCTTGCGAGAGTGTTATTCAACTCGTTGTGTTGTATGGGTGTACTACCTGTGCTGAGGGCGGGTTGGAAGGCTATTGGGTTTGATGTTTTTGCGTGCGGTGTTGTTATCGTGGTGTAGGACACGTCAGTTTTGGCTATCTTCTTTTCGACATGCCTGGGGTTGGTGTTTACGTACGCATCCTGCATATCCACGTACACTGAGGTTACGTTCCCTTCCTCTAGAACCGACACGGGGGAAGTAAAGGTCGCTACACTCGCGGGCTCGCGTAACGGAATCTCGCTATCCATTTTTCGAATGTATAAATTACGAATTTCGAACTAAATATTGCGTTACAAAAACTACTATTTATCCGTCTCACATTATACGATTTTCTCGTTTCACACTGATTGTTAGTTACTAGATTGTTATCTTTAGCGTTAATCACTCACGTTATGTTAAAAAACACTTAAATTAATTTATACATGATTAAAGTAAAATACACAAGGTTATAAATTAACCGGCTATGTAAAATTGTCGATGACCAACTGCTGTCAAGCGTCAATGTTGACAGTAGTTGTCACATGACTCGTTGAGTGTCACTTGGGCAGTTGCTTTTGTCATTCGTTACTGTCTACCAACATGGCCGTATTAGCAGTGTTGCCAAGTGTCGCTCTAACTCTTTGGTAATTTACATGGAACCGGAAATGTCAAACACATTATCTATGTTACTTAATTAACAACATGAAGAAAATTATTTATGGTCAGACTTCCGTCGCGGTCAACAGCGATGGACCGATGACATTTCTATCGTTCGGGCGCCATGTTGTCGTATGGTTAAAGATGGGGGGCAACAACCTACTTAATGCGTAGTGTCACACGAACAGAATGAGAATGTGATTTTGTACAAAGTAGGGGACGCCATATTGCGGTGTGGCGACCGGTTGCTGGATACTAGCGGCGTGAGCATCGGGCCTTTATTTTCAAAGGCCGTCCTTTTGCCGTCGGTCTGGATGCGCTGTTGATGAGGAGGAAAGTCTGGGGTTGCAGTTGAAATGAAATTACCTTTTTGACTAAATACAAGATGGTGATTTAATTTAAGTTTCTGCAAAGATTTAGATTATGACTAAGTTAAAATTAACTAAAAAGACTTACAGACTAATGGCACTGAGTCCAACGCATCGTCCGTAGAATTTAATGTTGTAACTCACGAATACGAGGGCTGACAGCTGGGCCGGAGGCTGACCTGGTCAGGCCCGCCTTAAGCCGACCGTAGCAGGGAAGGTCCGCTCCACCAAGGGGTTACGGACCCCGCAGGGTTGGTTAAGCGAGGAGGCGCGGCTCGGTCAGCACGCCGCCTCCTTGGTGCGTCTCGCGGGAACCGGCGCGGCGAGGAGGCTATCTCCTGGAGATTGCGTCGAGCTCACATAGTTCACTCACTATTTACACTAGAGACGTCACTGAGTTTAAGCCGACTACATTGTTCTTGCTACTTAACGAGAATATCGCTTATATGGTAGACAGGGTAATCGCGTGGCGTGGCAGGCGTCCATACTAATTTGATAGGTCCGCTGCCAAAATACGTCGCTGCGGCGACGGCAAATTGTCCGGTCACATGATCGGTAGTTAAGGAGAGGTAAAAACTCTCAAGATGCCCTTAAAACGGGATGATTTTGGAACATGGTTGCCAAATAAACCGCGCGTCCCAGGTTAGACGGTGACAAAAACGCGGGAGTCGATCACGTACGCGACCTCCGGTGGCGGTATTCGAGCCTCGACTAACTGTCGGTTGTCGTCTGTCACTCTCGTGGCCGCCGCTCGAGTATGAAAGAGACGGGTTATGGATTACGATACCACAGAGAGGGACAGACTGTTCTGATGTTCCGTCTAGTGCGTTCGGAAATCTAATATGTCATGGAACTGCGAATGCGCAGGTAAAGTGACTTTGGAAGTAGTGTGTAACATTACACTACAGACTAAAAGACCTTTCAGATTTCCTACAATAGATCTATATAAAGACTGCAAGGTTCTAACAGTCCGCCAACTGTACTTGCTCCACATTATAACACGCAAACATAATTCCGTTAGTTATGATAAAAATTTGTCAAAGAGAAGAATAGATCAAATCTTTCAAACAGAAAGACATAAAAGTAAACTTGCTGCGAGACAGTATTATATCATTAGCGCTAGACTGTACAATAAAATTAATAAAGCTATTAACATTTACCCTTTAAATAGAAACGATTGTAAAAGGCGTGTTAAACAATGGTTGCTCAAGCAAACGTATGTTGATACTGAAAAGTTGCTGGAAGTTTTGGGTTGACGGAATATTATTTCGGACATACTAGACATACTGCGTAGGTACGCGCGCGCGCACGCACACACACACACGCGCACACACACACACACACACACACACACACACACACACACACACACACACACACACGCACACACGCACGCACACATCTTTGTCAATAAAATGTCATCTTTGCTGCTGTCGCCTAAGATACAGGTTTTTTTACCTAGTTTAGGGACAGCAGATTCTTGAATGTATGAATGTACTATCTTTACGCTGGGTTATGACGTACTTTAAGTTGGTGAAATCGACCCCTAATGTTTTTGGAGATATAATGTTTATTTTTACTCATATTTTACTCGTGTTTAATTTTGGTTATGTTATGTTTTTTATGTTTATTTTTGCATGCCTATCCGGCAGATTGTGAGGACTTTTATTATAATGTAACACCATTGTACTACTCAATCTGTGCAAATAAATAATTTTATGTTTATGTTTTTTTTTTACTTTTCATTCTTTTCTTGAATATAACATAAGACTCTTTTCAGAAGGTAGAAAATTATAGCATAGCGGCATTTTCGACGTAGCACATTTTTTTTTAATGCTCGTGTCTATGTCCGTGTGGACTAGGGTTATTTTAAATCTGTGAGAATTCCTTGATTTTACGGGGAAAAATTTTCTTTTGTCTGTTTTAAGGTTTAAGGGTAAAAAGGGTTCCCTTTTAATTTTTTTAGTATATGAATTACTAGTAAATGCGAGCAAAGTAGCAAGTGTATCCACCTATATTATATTGCCGGTTAATATTTCCAGCACTAGATCAGCCGTAATACGTTACCAAAGGCATTTCGTTGAGGGCGAAGCATGCGTGTCCGTGAGATTTAATGTAACTACCTATTAGTATGTCTATCACCCTCATGTTGAGGGATATTGGAACAAAGTTCCTTTTCAGACGGTTTCGCGGATGGCGGCTAGGCGAAAAAAAGTGCAAGAATTATTCGTTACGGCCCGTGTTGCCTTGGTTTATTACACACGTTCCATCATAGCTTTGGACATCATGCCTTTGTTCTTTTTTCTTAATTTTTGGAACTAAGTTTTATAGAAGAGAAATTTCAAACAAAATATTTGCGGCAAAATTTACAAACGCCATCTATTGTGGGCAGCGTGAATTTGCTTGAACTCGCTTGCCGTAATGTCTGCTTATTTTTTACGAGATGGTTCTAACATTTGGCAAGAGATGGCTTTGATTCTAACCGGTTTGAACTCGCTTGCCGTAATGTCTGCTTATTTTTTACGAGATGGTTCTAACATTTGGCGAGAGATGGTTTTGATTCTAACCAGTTTGAACTCGCTTGCCGTAATGTCTGCTTATTTTTTACGAGATGGTTCTAACATTTGGCGAGAGATGGCTTGATTCTAACCGGTTTTAAAAGGCACTTCGTTCCAACCGAGTGTTTCAACACTCACGCATTTTTTAGCCTTTTTTTTTGTTATGTTTACAATGAAAGTGTAAGTTAACCCTAACTCGACTTAAAGTTAAGTATCTCGCAACATCCCTACATGTAGTTCGCAAGTTGCAACGCCGCCCGCAGTAAGCCCTGCGAGGAAGTTCCGAAGTTGAATCATTATGTTTCACTTACCCCTGATACTAGTTTAATCGAACGTGCTTTGGAAACCTTTTCTTTGTTAGTTACTATCGCACCTGGGCAAGAGTGAAGAAATAATTGTTTTTCGAATATATATTCTTTCTTCTTCTTCTTTATCAACCGATAGACGTCCACTGCTGGACAAAGGTCTCTTGCATGGACTTCCACAGGCCTCGGTCTTGCGCCGCCTGGATCCAGCGGCTCCCTGCGACTCGCTTGATGTCGTCGGTCCACCTGGTGGGGGGTCTGCCAACATGCCAACACTGCGCTTCCCGGTGCGGGGTCGCCACTCCAGCACCTTGGGACCCCAATGACCATCAGCTCTTCGAACTATGTGCCCCGCCCATTTCCACTTCAGTATCGCGACTCGCTGAGCTATGTCGGTGACTCTGGTTCTCCTACGGATCTCCTCATTTCTGATTCGATCCCGCAGGGATACTCCGAGCATAGCTCTTTCCATCGCACGCTGAGCGGTCCTGAGCCTACTTATGAGGCCCTTAGTTAGCGACCATGTCTCGGATCCGTAAGTCATCACTGTTCGAAGACTTTAGTCTTCAGGCACTGAGGAATTTTGGACGAAAAGACATCTCGGAGCTTCCCGAACGCTGCCCAGCCGAGTTGGATTCGGCGGTTGATCTCTTTATCGAAATTGGACCTACCTAGCTGGACTGTGTGTCCCAGGTAAATATACTCGTCGACAATTTCGAGTGCAGAGTTCTCAACAATTACTGGGTGGAGCGGTGCATGAGCATTGGACATGATTTTCGTCTTACTCATGTTCATTTTCAGGCCCACCTGTTGAGAAACCCTGCTGAGATCGTTGAGCATTGTATTGAGGTCTCTCAGAGTCTCTGCCATGACTACTATGTCATCGGCGAATCGCAGGTGAGTGATGTACTCGCCGTTTATGTTGATGCCAAGCCCGTTCCAATCCAGAAGCTTAAAGACGTCCTCCAACGCAGCGGTAAAGAGCTTCGGGGAGATAACGTCTCCCTGTCGCACTCCACGCTGCAAGTGGATTGGCCTCGTAGTCTGGTCCTGTATACGTACTGACATTGTGGCGTTTTCATACAAGCACTTCAACACTTGGATATACCGGTAGTCAATCCGGCATCTCTGCAGCGACCTCAACACAGCCCAAGTTTCCACCGAATCAAAGGCTTTCTCATAGTCCACAAACGCTAAGCAAAGTGGCCGGTTATACTCTTCCGTCTTTTGTATAACCTGCCGCAGCGTATGAATGTGATCTATGGTACCAAAGCCTTTTCGGAATCCAGCTTGTTCGGGAGGCTGGAAGTCGTCGAACCTACGAGCGAGACGATTCGTAATGACTCTCGAGAACAACTTATAAACATGACTCAACAACGAGATGGGTCTATAATTCTTCAACAAGGTATTATCTCCCTTTTTGAAGAACAGAACCACCACGCTCCTGTGCCATGCTTCCGGCGTTGTGCCCTCGTGGATGACGGAATTGAACAATCGCTGAAAGATCTTAAGTACCGATTTTCCACCCGCTTTCAGGAGTTCCGCAGTGATTCCGTCATCACCTGGCTATATTCTTTAGGTATAAGAAAAAATATGATTTCTATTTATTTCTAAACTGAACTTGATTAATAAAGTATTTTCGTCTTGACCGAACTTGACTAATAAACGAAAAGCTTGTGTTAAGAGTAGGTATGCAATAGTGCAAAAATTGGTTAACATTATATTTGACTACGTCCGCGTGTATTTAGTTTTTCAAATCCCTCGGGAACTCTTTGATTTTCCGGGATAAAAAGTAGCCTTCGGGAAGCCTATCTCCAGGTCCTCAACTATAACCATGCAAAAAATCACGTTGATCCGCAGCTCTGTTGCAGCATGATTGAAGTATAAACCAAAAAACAAACACACTTTCGCATTTATAATATACAACCATCAGGCTGCGGACCACTATATTATTATGTCAGGCGAACCTTAGATTATTTCGGCAACATAGTCCGCCGTAGCCCTGGAAACTTGGAAAAACTGCTGGACACGAGCAAAAGAAAGAGGTAAACGGCACGAACACCAGAGACAATTCAGAAATTATAAATTCACAAATTGACCTCGTCCCGAATCGCATCCGAAACTTCCCAGTTACAAGACCACAGCGCTCATCACTGCGCTAGGGAGGTCAACACTCAACTGTCTATTGTGATTTGAGCATAAGGTCACCTTTGAGAATCTCGGGACCCCAGCCTCTTTGTGTAATGTACCCTTTCCCTCTTCATCTGATGCTGCACGCCGCGTGATTCCAACAATTCGGCGCGTTTGGTGCGTCATACGAACCGATTACTGCGAGTTGCGACCGATAACAAGTGTCGGGGACGAAGTTTCGGCAGGTGTGTCGCATCTATATCTATAAAAATGAATGAATTCCTGTTTCCCTTTGTCACGCCATAACTTCAGAACGACTTCACCGATTTCATTTATCTTTTTTTTTTAAGTTTTCTAAATGTACTTTGTACAAGGTTCTTACGGAAAGAAAAGTTAGAAAATTGGGCAGAAAATTGGATTATTTCAGAAAACTTGACGACTAGGTACTTATTTTAACTTCGCGAGTTTGACAGTTTGCGCGTTTCATGAATTGAATTTAGCAGACAGCTGTTTTTATTTTTTGTTACAAAAACGAAGCTTAAATACCTACAACCTTAGTAAATATCATTCGTCTATGCCTACAACACAGGTATTTAAGCTCCTTGGTTACAAAAGTGTAATGTTCGGCGGTCAGAAGGGGTCTTGAAGAGAAAACAGCAGCAACGTGACGTTGTAGACGTTTATTTATACACAATAAATGTATTAAATTATAAAGTTCTTACTTGCGATGTAACACTTTACTGTAGCTTCTGAACTACTACTGCGACTTGGAGCTGACAACTTAGAACTGAGAACTGAGAACTGAGAACTGAGAACTGACTATTATTTCGAGTGGAGGACATTATAAACTAATACAAAGTAAACACAATTGCTGGGAATGGTAAACAACAGATCCGTGGACTCTGCACTCGTTAATAATTATTGGTAATTTCCAAACGATTCTAAATGTTAAACATCTCATTAAAGTACAATCGGTTACAAAAACATCTTATTACTCACGTATCTTAAAATGTACATTCAGCTACAAAATTATATAAAAATATCCAAATATTACAATCCTCCCCCTTTAAGAAAATAAACACAGTTTATTTTAAAACAATATTAAACAAAGTTATTCTAAATATTTCGATACAAATCATAGTATAATCAAAAGAATAATATTTTCTTAACTAAATAATAATGATTATATATTTTATCAAATATCAAAGTATACAAAATCTTAAACTTAATTAATTGACTTTTAATTGTGCAATTCGCGCACTACGTCTTAAAGGTATTTCAGAGTTTTCTGATGCAGAAGGCATTTCTTCAAGTTCAATATCTCTGTCTCTATTATCATTGTTATACCTTTATACAAATTGTATACCTTGAAAGTTATACAATTTGTAATTCTTGCACAACAAGTTCTAGTATCTTCTAATGCTAATAATCTATCATTTCTATTGCAAAAGAAATGTCTTCTCCATAAATATTTAGCTAGACGATAAAGTACATAAATTGAAATCATTTTTTAAAATAGAAAAGAATATATATGCAAAATAAATATTATTAACCACTTTATCAAATATTGTTTCATTTTCCATTTGATCAATTATATCATTAATCTTATCTATTTTGTGACTTGCTAAATTCAAACTTTCTAAATCTAATTTCTCATGAATTTTCATTGGTACAAAATTAATTTTAGTAATATTCTTATTTTTCAACTTTTTACAACATTCATCTGATACAATATCTATTTGAGGTAAAATTGAATTATAATGACTTTCTAAACTTAATGTTTGAGTTTGTAACATAATATTAGTGGTATACAATTTACAACTATCTGAAATTTTAATTATACCAGTATTAATTAATTCAATGTCAATAGGTTCTTTATTTTTACAATTCAACGTACCTATAGTTTTTCTAGGCATTACAAATAACCAATTATTATTATGGTGTAATTTATACCATTGTTCGGATTGTATATAGCCTACTCTTGTATCACATTCAGCAGGCAATTTTGTATTGCTGTACATCAATTCAGTTTCACATGTTTTGCTTGTATGTACTGAATATAAGGCGGTTTCTAACTTACATATGTATCATTGATTATTCTTAAGAATTTTACATTGGTTTAGATTATCTAAACTAGTATAATGAATCTTATTATTTGATATTAAAAAATATTTGAAATTAGGTAAAACAAATATAAATGTATTATCGTTACTTTTGATAGGTACTGGAAGAACATGATATAAATCATAACTGACTTGAGTGATTAAAGGCGTCTTAATTACAAATACAAGTTTTTCATTTGTTACATATGACACTAAGGTTGCTAACGATAACAATTCTGGAATATCTTTCTCTTTCAGTTCTAGAGGATATTTCGTTTGTGATGGCAAATACGATAATGTTTTCTTTAACTCTACTCCGTATTGTTCTGGAGTAATGATAACTGGATGAATGGCATTATTCTACGCGAATAAAATTGCATTAATAATAGTAGAAATTTCATTGTTTACTTCGGTAGTAATTAAAGTTAATAAAGACATATGTTCATCAATATCTTGCTTCATTTTAATGCTAAATATTTTATCTCCTATATCTTTAGTATAGTTTGATAATAAATTTAAGTTTTCATTAAATATTTTTTCGTTATTATTTAAATCTGTTATGGTTGTATTGAAATTAGAAATCGTCGATTTAACAATGTTTGATTGAGTTTTAAGTAAGCTTAAAACTTCATGTTCATTTTTATCTAGATGTTCAATTGCATCGTTATATCTATTTGCGTCATCGGCATCTAGAGTACCGAAGAGAACTTTAAAAATACTTCCGACTCCATCAATATAAGACCGTTTTATTCTATGACTATGAAAACCTGTTAATTCTCTAAGAATGTTTTCTTGAATATTCAATTGAGGAATTATTTGTTCTAAAATTAGAAGTGATGTTTGGCAAAGTGAAAACTTTGTGAAAGTTTCATGATTACAAAGATCTTTCGTTTTAATATAGGTATCATGAATTAAATTTATTTTTCTATGTATATCAGCTATATCTAAATATGTTATTAAATTCCATTCACTATCAAAATGATTAACTTTTCCTAAGTTTTCAAAGTAAATACCTCCTTTATCTATCACACTTATATTATATAACTTATCGCTACTTATTACATACGGTATCCATGTCAGGAATATCGTAACAAAAATCAGGTTCATTCTGAAACAAACGCATGTTTCAACCTATTAGTATGTACTTTAAGTTTCTTATTTTTAATTTTAATTGTAACGTTAGTTGAAGAATTTATTTTAATTATTTTATAAGGTCCTAACCAATAAGGTGATAACTTACGAGACCTTCCTGGCTTAATTGCCTCATTGCTTAAATAAACTGAATCTCCTACTTTAAATTCTATGTCTTTACATTTCTTATCATATATTTGTTTATTATATTCTTTTGAATCAATCAATTTCTTTCTAGCTATTTCTCTTGATTTTTGTAATTTTAAAATAAGTTCGTCTAAGTAATTATCATAATAATATTTGAACTCTGGTTCTTTAACTATAGAACTTGGTAAATAAGCCTTAAAGCCAAATATTAGTTCGAATGGTGTGAACTGTGTTGATGTGTGAACACTTGTATTATACGAAAAACATAGCGAAATCAATCCATTTGTCCCAATTAGTTTGATCTTCGTTAACGTAATGTTTCAAGTAATCTGCTAATGTCGAATGACTACGTTCTAATGCACCATTGGATTGTGGATGATAAGCACTAGTATTTATCTTTTTTATTTTGAATAATTTAGAAATTTCTTTTATTAAATTAGAAGTAAAATCTGCACCTTGATCAGTTAATAATATTTCAGGTATTCCAAATTTACATATAAAATTACGAACAAAACAATCTGCAATTGTTTCAGCATCATGTTTAGGTAGTGGATATGCCTGAGAGTATTTTGTTAAGTCATCTTGCAATGTTAAAATATATTTATTACCATTTTCGGATACAGGCAATGGACCTACAACATCAAGAGCTACTTTTTGGAATGCCTCTGTAGATGTTGAAGTAATTTCCATAGGTTTTTTTATTTTATTTTCTATTTATTTTATTCTTCTGACAAGATTCGCACTTTTTAATGTATTCTTTAATATCTTTTTTCATAGTGTCCCATTTATAGTTAGCTTTAATTTTCTTATAAGTTTTATGAAATCCTGTATGACCTGACACAACATTTGAATGATTTTCTTCTAAAATAGACGGTATATCCTCCCTTTTTGGCGTTTGAACTCTGTCGTGAAAAACATTGATTGATATTTCTGTATCTTTAAATATGTATCTAATTATAGTTCTGACTTTATGTCATTTAAGATGAAAGTGACAAAAACTAGTTAAATTTATTTCTTTTATATTTTCTTGTAGTAATGCTTGTTTTAAATTTTTGAAGCATTCAAATATGTCTTCATATGTTACGCTATCCCAATAGTTTAGTTTTGGGAATGTAAAATATACTTTATTACTATTATCTTGTATACTTAAAACTTCATATTGAACCGGTTTCTTTGACTTTAATTCATTAACATAAGATTCATACTCTATCAACTTCTTATCATTCTCAATGTCTAAATCGGTTGACGTAAAGATAATCTTATTTTTGTTATTTGGAAGTTTGTCATTGTGTTCTTCGAGTTTATTATATAAAATAGGTTTCCTTTCCATTTCTTTTAAAAATGACGAATAACTTTCTCTATTTCTCGTGACACTGTGAATTTTAATAATTTCGCCTGTTTCTGATTTTTCTGGTTTTATTCTACTTAAAGCATCAGCGTTTTGATTTAACTTTCCTTGTTTATACACTATTTCATAATCGTATTCTTCTAATAAAAGTCTCCACCTAACTAACCTAGATCCAGGATCTTTAACATTCATTAGCCAAGTTAAAGGTTTGTGATCTGTTATTATTCTAAATTTACGTCCATACAGGTATGGTCTAAAATGTTTTACAGACCATACTATCGCCAATAATTCTTTTTCAGTAGTAGAATAATTAATTTCACTCTTATTCAAGATTCTACTTGCATAAGCTATAGGTAGATCTTCAGATTTTGAAACTTGAGATAAAACGCTTCCTATTGCGTAATTACTAGCGTCCGTTGTTAAATTAAAAGTTTCGGAGAAATTTGGATATTGTAAAATAGGTTCTTCACATAATTTTGTTTTTAATGTTTCAAATGAATCTTGTTGTAAACTTGTCCAAATAAAAGGTTCATCTTTCTTTAAAAGTTTAGTTAAAGGTTGACTAAGTTTGCTAAAATTCTCAATAAATCTTCGGTAGTAACCGGCTAGACCTAAGAACGCTTTAATATCTTTTGGAGTTTTTGGTATCGGATAATTTTTTACAGCTTCTATCTTTTTTGGATCTGGCTTGACACCGTCCTGAGTGATTAAATGTCCTAAATTAACTTCGGTTTTTAAAAAATTCACATTTGTCTGGTTGGAGTTTCAAGTTATGTTGTGACAATCTATCAAAAACTTCTTTTAATTTTATATTATGGTCTTGTAACGAATTACCATATATTACAATGTCATCAAGATAAACAAAACATTTAATTCCTTGTAATCCGACTAAAACGTTATTCATCAGTCTTTGAAAGGTTGCTGGAGCGTTTTTTAATCCAAAAGGCATCCTAGTATATTCGTAATGTCCTAACGGTACACTAAAAGCTGTTTTGGCTTGATCCTTTGGACTCATTTTTATTTGATGAAAACCTGACGCTAAGTCTAAGGTCGTGAAATACTTACTATGACCTAACTGATCTAGTATATCATTTATTTGAGGTAGGGGATAGACATCTCCTATACTTATTTCGTTCAATTTCCTAAAATCGATTACAAGTCGCCATTTCTTTTTACCAGACGCGTCCAATTTTTTAGGTACCACCCATACGGGTGAGTTCCAAGGACTATTCGATGGTTGAATAATTCCATCCCTTAATAATTTCCCTATTTGTTCGTTAACTTCTTCCTTTAGAGCTTCTGGATACCTATACGACTTTGTATTGATCGGAACGTTATTATTTGTTGGTATCTCGTGCATCACCGTATTTGTTGACGTTAATGTATCGCCCTCTAAATGAAATATATGATTATATTGTTTACACAAATCTACTAACGACTCTTTTTCTTCTTTGTTTAAATGATCGGTTCTTAAAGTTTGTTCTAATCTACTCAAACGATTTCCTGGGTACGCTGTGTCATTATTAAATTTGTTTACGCTAATTATCTCGTTTGTTTCTCGAAGCTCGTTAGTAAACGGTTCTAACTTCACAAACAACTTATTTATTTTGACTTCCTTATCTGTCGTATTCAAACACATTGTTAATGCTTTGTTTTCATGAACTTTAACTATACTCGGACATAAATAAACACCTTCTGATATCTTAATTGGTTCCGATATTATTCCTTCTTTCAAATTAGGGTTCTCTATACAAATAGAAATAACCTTTTCACATCTTGGTTCTATCACACAAACTTCCCTTTCATTATTCATACTTTTATTCAGTTTTTGTGGATTAACTTCACAACTTCTTTGAGAACAATTATTTTCACAACTTTTATTACTTTTGAATTCCTGTGGATGAACTTCACAGCTTCTTTCATACATATTTCTTTCATTACTCATCTCTTTTTTCAACATATTTTGTGGATAAACCTCACAGTCGCTCTCAAACATATTACTTTCCAAATCATCATAACACATATCACTTTCATTTTTCTCGTCACACATATCATTTTTCAACTTACTCTCGTTCATTTTTTCACTAGAAATTTTTATTTCATCATGCTCAATTTTAAACTCTGTACCACATATTTTAATTTTATTCTCCTTATAACTTATTATTGAGTCAGTTTTCGACAAGAAATCGCTACCTATCACTCCATTACATTTTATAGGAAAGCTATCAGGTACCACGTGAAGTGTTTGATAAACTCTTTTGTCTCCTATATTGAATGTTAAATAGGTACAACCGATCGTTTCGGTTGGACTAGCGTCCTTATCGATTCCTTTTAGTTTTATCTTTTTATCCTCGTATATTAACGTTTCTCCTTCCAACGAAGTTATTTTTATTAATGTGACCTCTGCCCCTGTATCGATTAAAAACTTATTTTTGTTCTCTAATATGTTATCTGATTCTAAATATACATAGGACGAAATACGCGTGTCTATAAATCTTATTCGGCCTGGATCAAATTGGTGGTCCTTGGGTTGGCCGCGGGCCTCGGACCGTTGGAGTTTAAATGCTTGTTTTCATTGCTCCTATTGTTCGTTTGCCTGTTATTATGATTATTCCAATTATTATTTGGACGATTGAAATGGTTATTTTTATTTTGATGAGGTTGGTTGTTGTTACGGTTACGATTATTATTATGATTATTTTTGTTTGGATTATTCCAACATTCTTTGGCTAGATGTCCTCGTTTATGACAAAAAAACAAGTAGGTATATTATTATTTGATTGATTTGGTTGTATATGTCTAATCATCGGTGGATATCTACACTGATGAGCTAAATGATTTAATTTGTTACAATTTGTACATCTTTTAATACCTGAATTGAAATTTTGTTTTGCATTCATTTCCTGTCTAGATTTTATTTCTTGTTCTTCCGAAATTGCTATAGATACCGCATCCTCAAAGGTTGACGGTTTCTGCGTCTTTAACAAAATATGGAGTTGTGGTAGAAGACCACTAATAAAAATGTTTAAAGCCTGATTTTTTAATAACTCTATGTTCGCTTCGCGAGCTTCTTTTGATAATTTTGGATCCAAAGATTTAATTAATTTAATATAGCAATTTTCAACCCTACTAGAGTATTTTGAAATAGATTCATTTTGACCCTGTCTACAAGAATTTAATTCGAGTTGCCATTGTGCAAATGTTCGTTTTTCCGAATAATTTTCTAATAAATGTTCTTTTAAACTTTCCCATGATGAAAATGACCTATTCAATAATGTTGACCTAATATTTCCTTCAATTTTTGATAAAACTACTGACACGAATGCTAATTTATAAACTGGATTTAATAGAGCGTATGCATTATTGCAATTATCTATGAACACGTGTAAGTTTGCCTTATCGCCATCATATTTATTAATCATTCTTTCAGCTAGGTTGATATCTATAAATCCACCAGAAACTTTATCCTCTGAACTATACATTTTTAAATAATTATTTACTTGATATTCCGATAAAATAAAAAAATAATTAATAATAATCTGTAATAATCGTATAAAATCCTATAATTTCTCAATTTTCTAAAATCTCTTTATAAATTCCTATAAAATATCTATAAAATTCTATTATTCCATATAACACACAATAAATAAATTTTACACAATATAACAACAATTATACTACTCACTTGAGTTAGTAATTGGTATACTGCGGAGTTCCTTGTCCGTTCTGCTCGTCCGTCGTCGCGTAGCGGTGCATGTGGTAGCGCGAACGCTGCCGAAGGTCAACTGGCTCGAAGCTGGGGTACTGGCCTGCACCAGTGAAGAACCACAACCACGTCGTGCTCAGTTGATGTGCTCGCCGATTATTGTCTTCAACTTCGTCGCTGCCGAGGATTGCCGACTGTTTGCGATGCCTCGGTGTTTCTTTAGACTCCTTAAGGTTGTTTCCCCAGTACGTTTATTCTAAACGTCTTGAAACTGGAGATCCGCCGCTCAACTACTTGTCAGGAACAAAGGACTCTAATATTTCAAGAGCCTTCTTAATATCCCACACTTCTGACACCAAAATGTAATGTTCGGCGGTCAGAAGGGGTCTTGAAGAGAAAACAGCAGCAACGTGACGTTGTAGACGTTTATTTATACACAATAAATGTATTAAATTATAAAGTTCTTACTTGCGATGTAACACTTTACTGTAGCTTCTGAACTACTACTGCGACTTGGAGCTGACAACTTAGAACTGAGAACTGAGAACTGAGAACTGAGAACTGAGAACTGACTATTATTTCGAGTGGAGGACATTATAAACTAATACAAAGTAAACACAATTGCTGGGAATGGTAAACAACAGATCCGTGGACTCTGCACTCGTTAATAATTATTGGTAATTTCCAAACGATTCTAAATGTTAAACATCTCATTAAAGTACAATCGGTTACAAAAACATCTTATTACTCACGTATCTTAAAATGTACATTCAGCTACAAAATTATATAAAAATATCCAAATATTACAAAAGAATTGTCTGATTTTTTTTTATTGACAGAATATGATTTATTCCAGTTCGAATTAAATGTTTCATATTTAAGACAGGACAACGTCTATCGAGACAGCTAGTTAGTTACAAAGGTTATTGAGCTATAGACGCATAAATTTGCAATTCGAAACCCTATCCAAGCTTAATCATAATCACTCAGCCATTATGGTCTCGGTGAACGTGATTGATGGATAGAGACAGCTGACGTGCAGTGTATGGGATAGAGCAGGACGGCTATCCGTCACCGAGGAACCACTTTGCGACATCGATTAACCGCCTTTGTGAGACACATTGGAGCTGACAGGTTAACCATATGATATTCATAGCCGGGATTTATGTCCGTTCAAACACACTGTATATTTTTACAGGATTTTTCGCAGGATTTATTATGTATGATTTAATTTTATATGAGAAACTAGCTTTTGCTCGGAGCTTCGCTCGCGTTAAGTTTAATTTTGGAACGTAGTTCCTTATCGCGCGGTGCGGAAGGGGAATTGACGGAAAAAATTAAGACAAAATTGAACCGACACTTTTTTGAATGTGAATTTGGCATTGTGTTCATTATTTTCACAGTACAATATAAGATCTCGGTAGCCTTGTGGTTTCGACATTCGCTAAACAGTTAAAAGTCGATGGTTCGAATCCCAGCTCGACAGACTGAATTTTCTATTTTCAATTTTAAGTAAGTATTTTAAATAATTTCTACATGTGGAATTTTTCCCTAATTTTTTTTATCTTATTTTTAAGTTATTTTTAAATTATTGGTTAGGACTGTGGTCTCCTATCCGGGGGGTCGCAGGTTCGATCCCGGTCTCTGACTTTTCGGAGTCAATTGCGTTTAAGCAATTAACTATCACTTGCTTCAACGGTGAAGGAAAACATTGTGAAGAAACCTGCACATCTGAGAGTTCTTCATAATGTTCTGGAAGGTGTGTGAAGTCCACCAATTCGCATTGGGCCAGCGTGGTGGACTATGGCCTATAACCCTTCTCTGAGAGGAGACCTGCGTTCAGCAGTGAGCCGTTGATGGGTTGCTAATGATGATGATGATAAATATCAGGCTCCTTTATCCTGAAATAAACATAGGATACAGGTGGAAGCGAATGAAAAACAAAATAAGTATAAGTAGGCTGTAGGTATAACTATTTTAAAGCTGCTACAACATAATATAATATAAAAGGGTGCGAGCTAAATATAATTAGGACTTACGTAATAACAATAAACATTTAACGTCGCTCAGGGCGGAATTTTAATTAAACCCTCATACATTTTCATTTGGCTCAAATTATACCCAACAATACGCATTACGCAGAAGTCAAAGCACCATGTATCACGCGCTGTCATCGCAATTAAACGACATTGAAAGATTAACAGTTTATTTTATCCATAGAGCAATTTCAATACTTTATAATTTAATATAAAAACTCTTTTTAAAAAACCGTCTTCAAACGCCCGTGCCACAACAAAGTATATAAGTATAATTTATTGTTAATATTTTAAAAACCCTGATCGATTTCGATAAAATTTCAATGGTACCACCTGAGAAGTATACCCTTTGAAACAAAAAAGAATTTTTTAAATCGGTTCAGGCGTCTTTGAGTAATCGCTGAACATACATAAAAAAATAGATTCCGACGAATTGATAACCTCCTCCTATTTTCAAGTCGGTTAAAAATAGTTTACAAAAAGTCCTTTAATGTCAATATTGATATAACACCTATTTGATAAAAAAATCGATAGATTAGAGATCGAAAATTTAATCCAAGTTATAAAGCAAAGCGTGTCAATAGTCAATCCATAACCACCCAGGAGGTGCGAGGTCGCGTCTCTAGCACCTTGAGATCCCAACAACCATTGCATCGGTTCGTCGAACTACGAGTTAATTACAATCTCTACATAAAGTATTATAAATTCGAAATGTGTTTTTTTCATTAGTTTGTTCTTCATTCATGCAGCAACCGGGCAACGGATCGACGTGGTTATTGGCATGGCTATAGTTGCGGAACGTGGAGAGTGACATAGGATACCTTTTATCCCGGAAATAGGGCTTGCAAATATTCGAAAATTTTTGGTATTCGAATATTCGCCTTTTTTTCGGGTATTATTCGAATAATTCGAATAATATTCGAATAATTAAAAAAACAAAAGATGTTATAATAATCATGTTTTTAACTGCCAATCTCTTACTTTGAGTCTAATATCTTTGAACCAAAACTAAATCTTACTTAAAAATTAAAGAACTGTTTGGAATTTGACAGTTATGGCACTAATTCAGTCCCCCAAAAAATATAAAAAGTTGGTGCTTAACAAGACAACCACAATATAACTCAGTCTTATAAACCGAGATATGAGTGTGAGTATTGTAATAATATTTATATATCAATAAAATCAAATAATCAATTACAAAAACAACAACTTGCTTAAAATCTTTTATCATGTAACTAGAAATAAAGTACTAAATTCTAAACATTATTTTTGGTTCTTCGTACTACTTACTTCGTATTACTTACTTACAAATCTTAAAAGATGTACCGGTTTTCCAGCCGCTTTCAGGAGTTCTGCAGTGACTCCATCATCACCAGGCGCCTTGTTGTTCTTGAGCTGATTGAGCCATACTAATCTCGTATAGGCTGACGTCCGGGATATCTTCGGTATAGTGCCGGATCAGTTTGGCTCCGGGATCAAATCCTCAACAGGTTTTTGAGAAAGAGATCAACAGCCGAATCCAACTCAGCTGGGCAGCATTTGGGAATCTCCGAGATGTCTTCTCGTCCAAAATCCCTCAGCGCCTGAAGACGAAAGTCTTCTAAGTCACTAAAAGAACAGTGCGTGTTGCCAGTGTTGACTTACGGATCCGAGAATTGGTCGCTAAGTGTGGGCCTCATAAGAAGGCTCAGGGTCACTCAGTGGGCTATGGAGAGAGCTATGCTCGGAGTATCCCTGCGAGATCAAATCAGAAATGAGGAGATCCATAGGAGAACCAAAGTCACCGACATAGCTTAGCAAGTCGTGAAACTGAAGTGGAAATGGCCGCGGCACATAGTTCGAAGAACTAATGGTCGCTGGGGTCCCAAGGTGCTGGAGTGTCGACTCCGCACCGGGAAGCGCAGTGTTGGCATACCCCCCCACTAGATGGACTGACGACATCAAACGAGTTGCAGGGAGCCGCTGGATTCAGGCGGCGCAAGACCGAGATCTGTGGAGGTCCATGCAAGAGACCTTTGCCCAGCAGTGGACGTCTATCGGTTGACAAAGAAGAAGAAATTATGAGATCAGAATCAGCTCAATGTTACATTGCACAAAAATAAAATGCGTTTTAATCTTATCATCTTACTTTGGCTTATTCTTACACTTACACGTACAACTTAAGAACCTTCAAGGCAAGAGTGAATAGGTATCTTCTAGGCAAGCGCGTTCCAACCTAGACCTCATCACTGCTTTCTTCTAAGCATAATTATTGTCTTCTACTTCTAAGCATAATGTTGCACGCGGAGTTTAAAAATAATATTTTGTGCATGTCGCAGGCATTTTGTGTGATTCCGCCGTTTACATACGGCGTCGTCAGTTTAGAAACAGTCAGGTGCCCGCTTAGTTTCCATTTGTCCAATATACCTTTTTTTTTACGTGGGGAAATCCATCATGGATACCACCGCCCCCGGGGTTACGCGACAGTTATGTCGGACTCTAACTCTGACTCTAAAACCCCACGGTGTTCCTTCTGATCGCCTGGTGACTGGGCAACGGGACCGTAATCACGTTCACGCAACCCAGCCAGCGGCGCCTGCAGAGACAGAACCTCCTCTCCAACACAGAGTTCTTCACTCATTACTCTATCTGAGGCACACAAGGAACAAAGTGTGTCTCCCGGCCCGAAGACCTTACTCCCTCAGGCGACGGACTCCCCATATCCATCGCTTGGAGGCGATGAATTTCACTGTAGTTTTAGATGTAGTTATTGTGAATCTACGCAATTCCCAAGCACCAGGGCCACGAATCTGCCTCTTAAGTTAGTTAGGTTGGGGTTCGACATGAACAGTCAGGTGCCCTTAGGTTCACCACATTTGGCCAATATACCTAAGTGTTCACCAGACTCTTCACACACACCTGACTGTTCACACTACCACCCGACTGTTCATGTATAACCCTAACCTAACTTTAGATTTTGGCGAACATAGTACTTGTTAGGCATAAGAAACAGAACTAAATACTTCAATTTGCCGCGGCATTACATAACAGCGAGCGTTTCTAAATTGACGACGCCGTATGTAAACGGCGGAATCACACAAAATGCCCGCGACATGCACATCAGTATTCAGAGTTTGGCTTTCGGAAAATTGGTCGAATATTCGAATATAGCAGATTTAATATTCGAATATTCGGACAAGAAATATTATTCGAATAATTCGAATATTCGAATGCAAGCCCTACCCGGAAAACATGGCGATGGTGATGGTTCTCGCGGGATGTTTAAATTCTAACTCCGGGGTAGAAGTCGCGTGCAAAAAGTAATAAAAATATAGTACTATAAATATAGTGCAACCCCCCGAATAGGAGACCACAGTCCTAACCAACCTCTGACTTTGCGGAGTCAAGTGCGTTTTAGCAATTAAATATCACTTGCTTCAACAGTGAAGGAAAACATCGTGAGGAAACCTGCACATCTGAGAGTTCTCCATAATGTTCTTGAAGGTGTGTGAAGTCCGCCAATTCGCATTGAGTCAGCGTGGTGGACTATGGCCTATAACCCTTCTCTGAGAGGAGACTTGCGCTCAGTAGTGCGCCGTTGATGGGTTGCTAATGATGATAACTATAGTGATGGCTGTAACATAGGAACACCTGTATAATATATGACAGACAGCTATTTTCCAGGGATAATTCGCTCCAAAGATGGCTGCCACACACTTCTGGTTTGGACAAGAGGAGTCGTAAAGTTCCTGCTGGATTTTTGAAAATCTAGCTTTCACGCAGACGAAGTCGCGGTCAAAAGCTAGTAAAAATATAGTACCATAACTATAGCGGGTGTAAGATATTCCTCTCTTGCACCTGCATAATACATCACGGACTTTCAGATAGGTTTCCAGCGATAGTTCGCTGCAAAGATGGCGGCCAGACACTTCCGGTTTGGACAGGACGAGTCGTGTGATATATTGCAGCGATCCAACAGCCTTCCCTTTGCAGGAATAGCAAAGCCTTTACTCGGGTTTACATTGCACTACGAATTTGTAAGTGCGGAGAATACATCGATCGGATTCCATCCAGCTTCTGCAAAATGTAATTTTAGAAAAGATATTTGATTTGATTGAATAGTTATTTCATGATCGGATTTAAAATGCAAACTGTCTTCTTATTGAATTGAAAAACTATCAATAGGCGAACGGTTAAAGTATTTGCATTTATGTATCGAAACCGGAGAATCTTTAGATAACGTCTCTAGTCTCTGCAACGCACAATTTCAAAATTGCTGTTTGCTATAGTATTATGTTTGTTATTTCTTATGTATGATGTGCTATAAATTATGTTTGCTATTTCCTATGTATCATGGATTTCCGAAAACTAACGCCTGTTTCAAACCGATGTTTGAAAGAATTTAACTAGCTGTATAAACACAAAATGTATATAGGCCCATATACGACGCCATACCTATCTATATACATGCGGACCGACTGAATAATTATAATATCGTAAAGACGTTACAAATGATAATGTCAGCTTTGCGTTAAAATTTTCAGCTTTATTGATTTATTTCCCGTCATTTACTTTCGATAATTTTTAATTAGGTAAGTAGGTACTTAGTTTGTTTTTGAAAATGTTTTTCTTTGTTTATTTACGTATAAAAACGCCAGATAACTCGCTACAAAAGAGAGTACGTAGACCCCAAAACAAACTCAATTTGAATTGTAAAATGTGAACACAGAGCAAGCCAAGCCACACAAGGTTTCACATAAAAACCAATTATCTTTGACCCCCATAATGAACCCCGCTCTCGAGTACAGGTGAGGGACGGACCGACAGATAAACAAGCGGAGATTAAAGCGACTGGACCGTGAAACTGGCAATTAAGTACTATGCTGAACTAACTTATTACTTGTAGCGATTTCGTACGCGTAAGTTTCAATTTTCTTGTCATAGGTTTCAAGAAAATTGAAGGATTACTTTGAATAAGAACCCCCCCCCCCCCTTACTTTATGATATTGATTTCGTTCGTATAAAATACTAGCTGATGCTCGCGACTTCGTTCCCGTTGATGTAGTTTTTAAAATCCCTCGGGAACTCTTTGATTTTCCGGGATAAAAATAGCCTATGTCACTCTCCAGGTCCTCAATTATACCCATGCAAAAAATCACGTCAATCCGTCGCCCTGTTGCGACTTGCGGCGTGATTGAAGGACAAACCAACAAACAAACACACTCGCATTTATAATAATAGCCTATGTCACCCGTACCATCATGTAATGAATCGATTGACACCTCATTCATCTTTAGGCGCCACGATGGAACATTCGTTAATAATCAAATACAATACATACATATTACTAGACTGCTAAAATCATAACTCTTCCTTTAGCTTTGCTATAGTCGGGTAAAAAGGTTTCTATTTTCGAATGTAGGTAGTTTTTAAATATAGAGCGCACGGCAAGTGCTCAGCAATTAATGACATTTGATCGCTATTTATATAATACACAAAAGGTAACTAACTGTTCAGTTTGAACGATGTTTTTAATTGCCGTTTTCACAGTCTAGCGCGTCCAATTGCGACTTGTTTATTATTATTATTTACTAGCTCTACCCAAAGACTTCTAGCTGTACCTAACCGGCATACGTTGCAACTTGCAAATTGCAATGCCACGTAAAGTATATAGAAACTATATTATTATAGATTTTTTGGGCCAGGAACTCTCTCGGGCGTTCCCAGAAAACCCTACCAAAGTTTCATCGCAATCTGATCAATGGTTTCGGAACGCATAGAGGACAAACATACAAACATTGATTTTTATTTATATAGATAGATTTGTAATGCAGTTTGGCATTGCTGCCTATCGCTACCTGTGAAACTATTCTGTTCTAGACCATCTAAGTAGACCATTGGCACCAAGCAATATAACAACTTCATCGTCAAACCATCACCAGCTAACTATTGAGCGCAGGTCTCCTCCCAGTGAAGAGTTATACGCCATAAACAACCACGCAGGCCCAATGCTAGTTGGCAAACTTCACACACCTTTCGAGAACATCATGGAGAACTCTCAGGCGAGCACTTTTATTCACGTTATTTTACCGTTATTTTACCGTTACTGCACCGTTCAAGCATGTGATAATTAATTTCTCAAACGTACATACATAACTGCGAATAGTTTAAGGCCCGGGATTCGAACCCGCGATCTTCCGCATAAGAGATCGCAGTTCTGACCACTTGGTCGCTGGTGGGACGATTATAAGCGATTGGGAGCGCTAGATACTGCCGGCACAAGATTGTGTGCTGTGGCGATCCTTGCAAGGGACCTACTAGGGGTCTAATCTAATAGCAACGTTTGAAACGAAGACGCGGATTAAATTAAACTTTATCTTGTTACGAGTTCGGAACATTTGAAAAGATGTTGCCTTTGAAAGAAAAACTGGAAAAGCTAAAGAAAACTAAAGACTGAAGCTTGTTAGAGCTGTTCGCGAGGTAACTGCTTTAAGTACTGTGCATAATTTTTACCGTCCCGTGGAACTTACTTAAGAGGTTTTTTAGAATTTTAAAAAGTGCTGCCACCTAAGGGCCCTTTACAATGCAAATGTTGGAAAGTACTCAAAGGAATCCCCTCGCGTAAGATTTTTTATTTTTGTCTCAACATACAAGCAGCTTCTATTTCAGTGAAATAATCTTAAAAGTTAACAAGTAGTTAAGAAAACTATTCAAATCGATCCATACGTTTGAGCGACACACACCAACGGTCTAAATTACACCATGTACACCGGCGGTCAAAAAATCGTTCCGAAATAACTAAAACCGAGATGAGGGAATACAGAAAATCTTTTTTTGAAGTCGTCCAAAATGTCGCCCAATTTGAGGCTTCAAAAACGACTAAAAGTCCGTCGATATGGTATCTTACAAAGCCTATTGTCACTTGAGAATAGAATTTTCTTCTTATTGCATCCATTGACCCTCTGTGGGTTAGGGACAAAGGATGGGGCTAGAATTGGGGACCGGAATGAAAATGAAGGCAAGGTCTGGCCACAAATAATACGAGACGGCAACGATTTCAAAGCGGCTCCTCGAAGCCACAGTTCCTCCTGCATAAGCTATTTGTATTATATAAGTAAACCTCTAAGGCTAACTACATTTTACTGCATCATCAATTAACGACCATGCGAGTTGGCACCTATTCAAAGCAAAATTCGCATTACTTTTTAATGCGAATTTTGCTATGCTACAAGGTTCTGAGTTCGAAATATAATAAATAATTAGGCTCAACACGCTCTGCGACTAATCACGCGTGATTTTGGAATAAATGAAAACGCCAAACTGTGTACAAACTCAAACTGCGATTGGATTATAATGGTTTTAACAAGACGCTGTATACTACGGAACCTGCAATGATCGAAAATTCAGCCGCAGAAGTGTTGGCAACGTGCTTTCAGAGGCTGTGTCGTTATACTAACTTAGTGCTATGACCTGGTTTGCATCGTAGTTATTTTGTGGTTGGAAAATGGGATACGTAACTTGCTGCTGCGGACCCGCGTTTTCTTTGGCCAGGGCTTTATAAGACCTTCGGGCGGGCGGAAGACGCGCTAAGCTGACAATCGTGTTCGCATTATGTGTTTCGCTATTACCTACTCTTAGGGAGAGATTATCCGCTAACACTTTTCCCGGGAAATGGAGGGGATAATAGAAGATTATAATTTGATGTATAATAGTGAATAAGGAATAGGGGAAAATATCCCCTATTTCTTACTAGCCCGCGACGTCTTCGTGTATCGCACTTGATTGTATTGTATTGTGGCTAATTAGAACATTTTCCAAACTTGACCACGCGGATTGGACATCAATATAATATTGGTTGTGTAATTCATATAGTAGGGCGTTTTGGTTATTATTAACCTTCTATATTAAATGTCATAGGGAGTTTTCGGTTTTCATTCAACTATCCTCAAGATAGTGTGATTTGCCTCCAAAAGCCGAAGCTTTGTGTATTTCCGGTATCAAGGGTAATACAACCAATTAATTAATGTACCCGCATTCAACCTATTGCTTTAGAGTAGGAATAATAAATAATTAAAGCAGCGACAGAGGAAAGCCACTAAGCCCCCTGCGTCCGTACGGCGCGCACGTCCGCTCGAGTCCGCCGGATTATAGCGCTGCCGAGTTGCCGGCGTTAGCCGCTTTAAGCGCTGGATTATGAGGTTTACTCCAGTATTTTCAATTGCCTCTTATATTTTAAAGCCTTTTCCCTACACCGGCTTTATGCAATTAACGCCTGCGTCTACTATTACACCTGTTAAATTATTATCACTAATTAGTTTTTGTCTGCGACTTCGTTGTGGAGTTAAGCTTACAACCCCGTGGGAATGTACTTTTTTCTGGGATAAAAAGTAGCCTATCTCACTCTTCAAGACCTCAACTATACCAATCCAAAATATCACGTCGATCCGTTATTGCGTGATTGAAGAACAACCTTTGGAAAACAAAAGGAAATTGACAAAAAAGGATAACGATGTCGATCGATGAAATACATTGTGTCTACACTACGGAAAGCCATAAAACGAGACAAGAAAAAAAGAAGTTTAACTTCTTAAGAAAATGCATTTAAAAACCCACAAAGCGAACAACTAGAGAACTCCTAGTTAAGAGGACCTTTTAAAATTCTGAAAAGCTCTGTTCTTGTGCGAGCCCCCTGTAATGATGAAAATTTATTCATACAAAGTTGAAGCAGTTGCTAGAGGCCCCTAACAAGCTTAGTCTTTAGTTTTTCTTAGCTTTTCTTTCAAAACCAACAGCTTTAGCCAGCCTAATTTGAAGAAGTTAAACTTTAAGGAAGGCTTGATATTATATAAATGAGATTTTCTAAACTTGGTGTTTTACGTTTAAGCCTAGGATTTCGAAATGCAGGCTATTTTGACAAAGTTGACTTTCATATTCATGTTATACATTTAACTTCTTCTTCATTCTTTATCAACCGATAGATGTCCACTGCTGGACATAGATCTTTTGCATATTCTTCCACAGCCACAGGTCTCGGTCTTGCGCCACTTGTATCCAGCCCCCTGCCACTCTTCTGACGTCGTCGGTCCACCTAGTGAGCGTCTCTCAACACTGCGCTTTCCAATGCGAGGTCACTACTCTAGCACCTTGGGACCCCAACTCCAACGACCATCTTCCAACTTTTCTTCTTTCTTGCAACTATACCTATTTACCTATCGTTTATTTGAATAAAAATGATTCTATTCTAATCTATGTCAGTATTTGAATTTTAATTTGTTTCGTGTTTTTCATTGCAGTGCTTATAATTAGTATTAGCTACCAAAATCCATTTTAAGTCTGAGCGATCTCCATACAAATTGACAGATTATGCCAATTCAAGTGACGAATTATTACTCAGAAACTTACATCTGCGATATCGGATTATGTCGGGGCCCTTACATAATTTTAATCGGATGATGGAGTTTGGAGCGGCGTTTGCGATTTCAAGTTTACTCAAGCTCACATTAAACAAACGGCCTTCGGAAAAGTGTCTCTATTACATAACCAATTTGTTTGATTGTGATTTCGATTAGATAATGTTTTTAAAGTGGTTTGCTTCAATAAGTTAAATGTGAATGCGATCAAGTCAAGTAGATCTTAAATAATAATTTAATATAAAAAATTCTTTTTAAAAAACCGATTTCAAACGCCCGTGCCACTACAAAGTATATAATTTATTGTTGATATTTTAAAAACCGTTGGACCGGTTTCGATAAAATTTCAATTGGACCACCTGGGAAAGTATACCCTTTGAAACAAAAAAAGAATTTTCCAAATCGGTTCAGGCGTCTTCGAGTAATCGGTGAACATACATAAAAAAAATAAAAAAAAAAAGATTTCGACGAATTCATAACCTCTTCCTTTTTTGAAGTCGGTTAAAAAGAAGTTTTTTTTAGAATAGAATAGAATAGAAATGTTTTTTATTCAAATAAACCTTTTTACAAGTGCTTTTGAATCGTCGATGAGTCTATCACTGGGTTCGGAATGCCCTTCCTTCCGTCTTTATAACCAGAGAAACCGTGATGGATTCCCGCTGGTAGGTGTGATGATTAAAGAGCGGAATACACATACCTTTGTCTGGCACACTTGCATACCAGCTCCTTGCACATATGCCAGCTGTAATACGATATATAAATAAATAGTATATGCGCGAGCGTGCGGCCTGTGGGGAAGAGACAGATACGAGCTGTCAGTCGAGCCGAATTGTTACGTAATAGCACAATAGTCGTTTTAATTACACCAAATATTTACCCCTGAGACAGGTAGTAGTACGAGATCCGAACATAACATCGACCTTCACCCATCTGTTTACCGAATGAAACATTTTTTTTATAAAATTCCATACATAGACAAATACGTCTTGTATGTATTGCCTATCAAAATATGTTCATGACTATCATTTATTAAAAAAAAATATTAATTAAATTTTTTTAGCGAGTTTCACCCACTTGTTTACCAATCAAAATATATATCAAAAAACACATTATTTAATAACAAACGCGATGGTATAGTATTGCCCTGCAATAAACCGTTCATGAAACACTATTGCCAGGATTTAAAGTTTAAAAATCAAAGCAAGTAAAGTTGCGCAAGAGAGAAATCCGAGATTATTTAGTGTAATAAAGAAGGATAGAGCATAGTGGCTGCGTAGCGACGCCTTCGTTGAAACTCGCTAAAAAAATATTTAATTAATATTTTTTTAATAAATGATAGTCATGAACATATTTTGATAGGCAATACATACAAGACGTATTTGTCTATGTATGGAATTTTATAAAAAAAATGTTTCATTCGGTAAACAGATGGGTGAAGGTCGATGTTATGTTCGGATCTTAGACTATAGGCTTTGGTCGTGGCTGGCTGCCACCCTAACGTCAAAGATGTTGCACTATTGTCGCACCCACTCCTAACACAAGCTTTCCGCTTATTTGGAGAAGAAAAAATTAGTTGTCTGTAAAGTCGGTTTACGGACGATAGTTTTACGTGATAACGTCATAAAGAAACATTGATGAAAAATTGCATACTTTTATGATTTGAATTGAATTATTATCACTGAATAATCATTATTTTGTATAATACAAAGAAGGAGTTAATTGAAAATTACAATTTTCTCTATCGCAAGCCATCGCTTGGGCCGATCGTGCTTCTCTATCGCTTGTTCCGCGCTCTCGCTTGCACGCGCAGGCTTAGGCGGAACGTGCCACTTTTTTGTGCGTTCAGCCGGTGTTCATCGATTTATAAGACGTTATCACGTCAAAAATATAAGTTAAGTCCAGAGTGGCTAATATTCTTTCAAAAAACAAATAGTACGCGAAGTCTTATTAGTATACAAAAAAAATATCACACCGTAAATGTGTATTTTTTTGCTCAATTTCTAAAATTAGAAAAGCTTTGGTCATGAATAGTGGTTTTAAAGTAATTATAAAAACCTTACACCGAACGTTCGGGCACTGAGCAAAAGGTTTTTAAAAACAAACCTAATTCAAAACTGCTCGCACAGAAAACAACGCCACTCGCGCAGTACAGAGTTACAAAGTAATTACTTCGCGTTTGCGTTTCCCTCTATGACGTAGCACTTTCTTTATTAGGGTCGTCCATTTCAGTTTTCAAATTAAAACTTCATGATTTTCGACATACCTTTGGATATTAAATTGCGTTGGTACATTTTATTTCTTTGTCAACGCAACGTTCAACATGAAAATGAAAGGTTTTGTCACTTTGAGTCTTTGTAATCACTTGTGTTGTATGCTTTTATTTCGAAAATGAATTTCATCAAATCAAGACTTAGAAATGTGGCTCGTAGCCCACTTTGCCAACTTTATTGTTTTTTTTTCTTTTTTTTTTTCAATTTAAGTGTTGCATCATCATTAACAACCCATCACCGGCTCACTACTAAGCGCAGGTCTTCTCTCAGAGAAGGGCTATAGGCCATAGTCCGCCACGCTGGCCCAATGCGAATTGGCGGACTTCACATATCTTCGAGAACAAAGTGTTGAAACTAGTGTTGTAACACTGAGAACAAGTGTTGCATAGAAGTCTCTATTTATATAATTTTAAAAAATCGATAACCTCAAAATTATAAAAAAAAGGTTTTGCACACCAATTTAGTTTATATAATGAAATGAGGATCTACACTGGGTGCCAAAAATGTTAGAAAACTCGTATGTAATCTAACGAGTTTTCTATCTATCATAATAAAATCAAAATATTCTACGCACTTCCAATTTGCAAAAGCAGGTATGTATAATGTTAAGTTTCAGTTTAGGTACTTGTTTCAACTTTCACATTTTTCAGTCCCGCATGGCGCCAGCATAAAGGATCCAGTCCGTACCATGTAAATGCATTATTTCATGATTTTTTATTCTCTTATAAAACACTCCTAAAAAGTGAACCCCTTTCACGCAGCACTGTGTAACGTAGGTTTTTTTTCTGTTTGTATTACAATGTATCGCTTTGTTGGTAAAAATGTTTTCGGACCCGCCGCGTGGAAATTAATATCATGTAAAAAGTCATAACATTACATTACATTGTATTGCTCAGTATGTTTCCCTTGTTTCGAGGATTTTTATAACTGAAAACTCATAATATACCTATCATTCAAGCTTTTTTTTGAATCATACCTGCTGTTGGTGTTCTAAATTATTATGTTGTAATTACATTATTGTGTCAGAATTACCTTCTATCTATTTTCTAACCTTCCACTCTCTCTCACTGCTTGGAGTCAATGGTAGAGATTTCTTATAGCGATAAGTTTAGTATGGCTTTTTCCACCTTGTTTTCCTTTTTCTTGTTTTATATAGGTTGTTGGTACATTAATATAATATAATATTAAGAGTTAATAAGCAAGAGCAATTTAATAGAACCATAAGGTGCGTCATTTTTTCCTCAGATGTTGCATATTGTATTAAGGGGACGCAAGCCAGTACCTTCTTCATACAAACGTAGATGAGTGATTACTACATTATTTGATATTGTACGCTCAAAACTAAGTATTATGTCGATTTGCCTCGTCATTATCTAGGTTTATTGATATATAAAATAGTGAAAAAAATATTCGCTAAAAAGTTACGAGCCTCGAAAAATCGTCATTTTCACACTAAATTTATGACAACTTTTGGCGCAAATAAATAACATTAGGAGTATGAAAATTCCAGAAAAAATTATCATTAGACATAGTTTATTTATTCATCAGTTCAAATAACTTTACTTTGTAAACATACATTTAGTAGTTTTTTCTCAAAAACACTTTTCCCAAACGACTGTTCAACCCTTTTCGCGCGCTTGATTTCGGTGTAAATTATCGCGCCTCTCACCCGACACGGAGCGGAAGCGGGACGGTAGCACGGAAGTATGCGCGCATGCACTCGCTGGTCGCTACACTGAGTCTATCTCTTTCTCATACAATGTTAGGTGAAATAGCAAGCAGGTTACCCACGTGCGCCGGCAACTTCGTTCGCGCATACTGAGCCCCCTTAAGGTCTTTTTGTCTCATTTTGTAGTATTCTTCATTCCTTATAATCTCCCTTCAATTCAAATTTCCCCTTGTTCCACGTTTAGGAATCTGCTTAATATTCTTAACCCACATTCTAAGTTATTTACATCTCGTCGAGTAGGTATATAATAGAGGTATCTGTCATATTTTTCTGAATAAAGGCCTTTGAAAGCCTGAAATATAAAGGTCGAAGGGAAACATTCTTTATAAACACTGCGATATTAGATGTCTGAGCGTGTTTGCAATTAATTCCCCGTTTCGCACGTCCGCGTCGTTTTTTATATTATTTCCTGTGCACGCCGCGCCATCCAATGAGAGTAATTCAGTGTCAGGTTTGCCATATGTTTTAATTTGCTCTTTTCTGGGATTCTAGTTGGTTCCGAAGTTCGATTCCAGGCACGAATCTCTGACTTTCCGAATTTATGTGCGTCTAAAGCAATTAAATGTCACTCAGTTGCTTTATGGGTGAAGGATATTAACATCGTGAGGACACCTGTGCGTACCTTTACCTGAAAGTTTACAGTTACTAGGATCTAAATTCTTCACATTCGAGGTGAGACCTAGTAGGCGATAGGTTGAGATAAATAAATGAATTTTGGAAGTTTTGTATAGAGTAAAATTTCGCGGCCATATTGCTGAATAGCGATCGGTTGCATAGGTATGATCGATGCTGATGCTTTGTCTTTTTATATTATTAAATTACAATAGTGACCTATCCTTAAAATATAGATATATGCCATCGCAGACTTTTCTGTAAAGACTTGTCCCACCATACCACCACCATACATTGTTTTGTTATATCTCAAAGGGATTAGGCAGCGTTTTCGATGAAAGCTCCCAAGCGGCTAGAATTTTTCCGACGTTGGCAACAATTATCGTCATATTTCAACCAATTTACACAAAACCTTAACAAATTATACACAAAAACCTTCCTCATGAATCACCCTATCTACTGGTGAAAACCGCATCAAAATCCGTTGCGTAGTTTAAAAGATCTAAGCATACATAGGGACAGACAGCGGGAAGCGACTTTGTTTTATACTAGTACTAGCTGACACGGCGAACTTCGTACCGCCAACTTATCTATTATAAATTTTTTTTTGTTTGTTTGTTTTTTTTTTTAAACCTTCCGTGGACCTTATGGAACATACAAAACAATAGATTAACCGAATTGGTCCATCCATTCTTGAGTTATGCGCTTACCAACATTCATTTTTATAGATGTAGTGATAACTTCGGTATTGTTTGACTGACTAGAGGCCGATCGCGCTATTTGCATTGTCAACGAAACGTTTACAGTTCAGTTATGGATCAGGCGGCCGATCGCGCTATTTGCATTGTCAACGAAATGCTTACAGTTCAGTTATGGATCAGTTGCGATTGTGGTGCAAGTACAATTCAAGTTTGTCGCATTCGGTATTGCGCTAAAGTTTATAAAAATATCTTAATATAAAAATATCTAATCCAAATAAACACTACACTTGTAAACACTGTATTGCACTGTTGCGATCGAACTTCAACTATAAAAAAGTAGCGTCTATTGAATAGTTGCAAAAACGTTCGTTTGACAGCAGTTGCGTTCCAACTCAAGTTCAACTGAGTGTCACCTAGCTGTCAAATTGTTAGCGCGATACGAAACGTTCAAAAAGTTGCGGTTCGTTTGCAGTTCAGTTACGTTTCAGTCGTAAAAAAATAGCGCGATCGGCCCCCAGTTGCGATTGTGGTGCAAGTACAATTAAACTTTGTCGCATTCGGTATTGCGCTAAAGTTTATAAAAATATCCTAATATAAAAATATCTAATCCAAATAAACACTACACTTGTAAACACTGTATTGCACTATTGCGATCGAACTTCAACTATAAAAAAGTAGCGTCTATTGAACTGTTGCAAAAACGTTCGTTTGACAGCAGTTGCGTTCCAACTCAAGTTCAACTGAGTGTCACCTAGCTGTCAAATTGTTAGCGCGATACGAAACGTTCAAAAAGTTGCGGTTCGTTTGCAGTTCAGTTACGTTTCAGTCGTAAAAAAATAGCGCGATCGGCCCCCTGATCTCAAACCACAGGACGGCTCGGGTAATAAAGGTATAATAATTATTATTAGCTCAGTCCCATTTAAGCGCCAGAATTTTAGACTAGTATTTGTCCGTGAGGTCCGCGCGGAGTTAGGTTTTCCAAAAAATCCCGCGGAATCCCTCCGTTATTCAGGAATAAGAAGTCCTCAACTTTACCCTGGATGTAAAAATAACGTTGCTCCGTGGCTCCATAGCTGCGTGATCGAAGGACAAACAAAGATACTTTTTTATTTAGGTATATATTATTAGTAGATGTTTACTGCCTATTGGAACAATTTTCCTTCTTTCTCATCCAATAACAGTAATTATAATAATTGTCAGGCTCGCCATATGTATCAATTAACCCGAATTTGTCCTTACCTACTCTGGGACTCTACTGATGAATGGTTTATTAAATTCTGAAAGTATATATTATATAGCGAATATATAATATACTAGCTGACCCAGCGAACTTCGTACCGCCAACTTATCTATATAAATAAAACAAATAAACTATCCCAATCCAAAAAAACTATCCTATCTTTTAAGTTGGACCAAATTACAGATAGTTCAAATTCAAATTCAAATTCAAAATTATTTATTTCATGTAGGCCAACCTGTGGCTCTTATGACACGTCAAGATTCTACAAGAGTTACGAAGTTTGATCAAAATCGGTTAAGTAGTTTAGGAGTCCATCGCGGACAAGCAACGTGACACGTAATTTATATATATTAAGATATATAGAATAGCTGGCTCTTGATTTCTCTCTAATTTTTTAATCAGTGTGCGCGTTTCCCGATGTCCCGGAAAATGTCCCAGTTGTTATCCCGGCGACGGCCGCAATCCCGGGCAATCACTCGCCCGTATTGTAACTGACGAGGGACTTGTCAAAGGAGCGTGCCGCGCCGCGTGCCATCAATCGGAGGAGGTAGATTACAAGACCTTTTTTGTTGCTGTTTTGATTAAAAGATAACTAACTGCGAGCTCTGCTGATGATAATGATGGTTACAATTATGAAGTCTCAGATAAAAGTTGTATAATCATCACACTTCACATCACACTTCACATCACACTTCACATCACACTTCACATCACATCACATCACACTTCACATCACATCACATCACATCACACTTCACATCACACTAATCACACTATATCGATACACAGATTGTGTGTATGTTTGTTACTCTTTCACGCAAAAACTACAGAACGAATTTTGCTGAAATTTGGAATAGATATAGATTATACCCTGGATTAACACATAGGCTACATTTTATCCCGGAAAATTAAAGGGTTCCCGCGGGAATCAAAAAACCTCAATCCACGCGGACGAAGTCGCGGGCATCATCTAGTATTATATAGGCGAAAGTTTGTGTTTCTGTCTGTATGTTTGTTACTCTTTCACGCAAAAACTACTGAACGGACTTGGCTTAAATTTGGAATGGAGCTAGGTCATACCCAGGATTAACACATAGGCTACAATTTATCCCGGAAAAGTAAAGATTTCCCGCGGGAATCAAAAAAACCTTAATCCACGCGGACGAAGTCGCGGGCATCGTCTAGTAAGATGTATAACTTATTTAACTCACAAAAAAGATACTTTTTACTGGAACGTATAGGTAGTAGGATGTAGAGCCCTGTGCATGGCCTTTTGCTAAAGCTATATACCTAAGTAGGTACTGTTATTTCGTTAAGTTAAATCGTAGGAAATTCTAGAAAAGAATGTCTAGATATTGATAATAATAAATTTATCCCTTGACCTATAGTAAGTTGATAGTAATCAATAAGAAATCTGAGACATAATATGTAAATTCTTTTAAGTATTAGGCGGTTAGGAAAACTAATAGGAAAATTCTTGTTTATATTTGCTTATAAATTGAAAACAATAAAACAGCTAACTTAAGCTGCATCTACTGTTTAACATATTAAAGGCCTGGACCACTATACGCCGCGGTGGCAACATGTTTACGGTACGGAGTCATTTAGAAACCCATTGGGGGTATGTATGGCTTTAATACTGCCATATCCCTTCCAAGTTAACCTACTTCTCGGGCCATTTCAGCGTCATAACCCATTGAGCTGCTTATTATGTTGGTAACACTGATTTTCCCACGGATCTCCTCGGTTCTGATTTGATTTCTCTCTCTCTTGATTTCTTATGACGTTTATAACTAACACAAAATAATGTCAGAGGAGCCGTATCATTATTTCATATTACAGCGTCTCGTGTTGCGTGATTATTATAAACTAGCTGATGCCCGCGACTTCGTCCGCGTGGATTTAGTTTTTAATGTCCCTTGCGAAATCTTTGATTTTTCGGGATAAAAAGTAGCCTATGTAACTCTCCAGGTCCTCAACTATACCCATGCAAAAAAATCACGTCGATCCGTAGCCCTGTTGCGGCGTGATTGAAGGACAAACCAACAAACAAACACACTTTCGCATTTATAATATTAGTAAGGATTATACTCGCGTAGAGCTACGCTCGCAGTATCCTTACGGGATTAAATCAGAGGTGCGATTGTCTAGAAATTGCCGATCTTATTCATTTCATGGCATTAGCGTCAAAGTAATTCCTTGACTGGATTGATTTAAAGTCACAAATTCAGTACAACCGATTCTAACATGGAGTGTTATGGAGCTTATCGTACATACCTAAACGTATGAGAATCCATACACGAAATTGAGCTCTAATTTAATGATGTTATGGTTTATTTTACTTTGACGCTATTGGTTAGAGATGAATAAGATTTTGATCGGCAACTTTTAGACAATCGGGAGGCAGGAATGAAGAGGTCTGCAGGAGAACCAAAGTTACCGATATACTAGCTCATCGAGTAGTTCAGCTGAAGTGGCAATAGGCGGAGCACATGGGGCGAAGAACCGATACACGTTAAGAGTCCTATGGCGCTCCAGTGGCGACCTCCCACAAAGACGCGCCACGCTAGTTCATTGTGTCGTCATGCCATGTTGTCACCGCCGCGTCATTTGCCGTCTCGCGTCGTCTGTGCCCAGACCTTAACACAAAAGTAATCAAGGCAGCAGCCCGGCGGAGGAATAGTAAGCAGCAACTATCGCGATGCAGAATTTAAAACAGTTTTGTCTTGTGTTGTAATAACAGTTAGGAATCATACTTTTTCGTACCGTTCTCTCGGAGGATGCATCGGTTATGCGAAGCGGGGGGTGCTATGTTTTTTGAAATTGCCTTTTTCTGTATTAGGTAAGTACTACTATCTACTATTATATTTTTCGTACCAAACCGGTTTTTTTTTTCTACTTTCTATTTTTTCTTTGAGTTCTGTGCATCTCTCAAATCTGTCTTGCGACATATGTGTTGGTTTTAGCTGTAGCATAGCTAGCATTTAATTTTTTGTACCTACATAATTTCTATAAGGTAAAAAGTGTACAAATTTAATATTAAGAATAACAACATCATAAAATTTACAAAAGCATATTGACTTTCCAATTATAAACGGTCTAGCTAGCTAGCAGCTAGACCGTTTTATCGACTTATATCTTGACTTTCAAATACTTTAAAAGCGGGTAATATCAACTGACTCGTAATGTAAGCTCTTGGATTCGAAATGCCGATTGAACTTGATTCTAATAACGATCAGACGGCTCAAAGTAAAGGCCACATGCCAAATTAATCACAATATTAGCAAGAAAAGGTTAGAATTATTTTACTATAATCCGCCAACAGAAAAAATCTATATGGTCGAACATGCAGTAACAAGCTAAGCACCGCTCACCTTCCCAAGCAAGCAACGCCACCACCACTCACATGCACCACCACTAGGGCTTGCAAATATTCGAAAATTTTTGGTATTCGAATATTCGACTTTTTTTCGGGTATTATTCGAATTATTCGAATAATATTCGAATAATTAAAAAAAACAAAAGATGTGACAATAATCATGTTTTTAACTGCCAATCTCTTACTTTGAATCTAATATCTCTGAATCAAAACTAAATCTTACTTAAAAATTAAAGAACTGTTTGGAATTTGATTGTTATGGCACTATATTCAGTCCTCCAAAAATTAAAAAAGTTGGTGCTTAACAAGAAAACCACAACAATATAACACAGTCTTATAAACTGAGATATCAGTGTGAGTATTGTAATAATATTTATATATCAATAAAATCAAATAATCAATCACAAAAACAACAACTTGCTTAAAATCTTTTACCATGTAACTAGAAATAAAGTACTAAATTCTAAACATTATTTTTGGTTCTTCGTACTAAGTACTTACTTCGTATTACTTAGGTACTTACAAAACTTAAGATTTAAAAGAAAGATTTTCAACGTTGATAGAATACAAATAGGTAATAATTCAGTATTAGAAATTATTAAATTGGACCTACCTAGCTAGACTGTGTGTCCCAGGTATATTATTTACTCGTGCACAATGTCAAGTGCAATATTCTTAACGAGGGTGGAGTGGAGCATGAGCATTGGACATGATTTTCATCTTGCTCATGTTCATCTTTAGGCCCAACGCTGAGAAACCGTGCTGAGTTCGTTGAGCACTGTATTGAAGTCGCTCAGAGTCTCTGCCATAACGACTATGTCATTGGCAAATCGCAAGTGAGTGATGTACTCACCGTTTATGTTGATGCCAAGTCCGTTCCAATCCAGAAACTTAAAGACGTCCTCCAATGCAGCGGTAGCTTTGGGGAGATTGCGTCTCCCTGTCACACTCCACGCTGCAAGTGGATTGGCCTCTTAGCCCGGCCCTGTATACGTACTGACATAGTGGCGTTTTCATACAAGCACTTGAACACTTGGATATGCCGGTAGTCAATCCGGCATCTCTGCAGCGACCTCAATGAGGCCCAAGTTTCCGCCAAATCTCAGACTCTCTCATAGTCCTCAAACGCTAAGCAAAGTGGCCGTTTATGCTCTTCCATCTTTTGTATTGAAACCTTTTCGGAATCCGGCTTGTTCGGGAGGCTGGAAGTAGTCGAACCTACGAGCGAGATGATTCGTAATGACTCTCGAGAACAACTTATAAACATGACTCAGCAGCTAGATGGGTCGATATTAATTCTTCAACAAGGTATTATCATCCTTTTTGAAGAATAGAACAGCCACGCTCCTGTGCCATGCTGCCGGCGGTATACCCTCGTGAATAACGGAATTGAACAATCGCTGAAAGATCTAAAGTACCGGTTTTCCACCCGCTTTCAGGAGTTCTGCAGCGACTCCATCATCACCAGGCGCCTTGTTGTACTTGAGCTGTTTGAGAGCCATTCTAATCTCGTATAGGCTGACGTCCGGGATATCTTCGGTATAGTGTCGGGTCAGTTTGGCTCTGGGATCAAATCTTCAACGGTTTTTGAGAAAGAGATCAACAGCCGAATCCATCTCAGCTGGGCAGCATTTGGGAATCTCCGAGATGTCTTTTCGTCCAAAATCCCTCAGCGCCTGAAGACTAAAGTCTTCTAAGTCACTAAAAGAATAGTGCGTGTTGCCAGTGTTGACTTACGGATCCGAGAATTGGTCGCTAACTGTGGGCCTCATAAGAAGGCTCAGGGTCACTCAGTGGGCTATGGAGAGAGAGCTATGCTCGGAGTATCCCTGCGAGATCAAATCAAAAATGAGGAGATCCGTAGGAGAACCAAAGTCACCGACATAGCTCAGCGAGTCGCGAAACTGAAGTGGAAATGGTCATGGCACATAGTTCGAAGAGCTGATGGTCGCTGGGGTCCCAAGGTGCTGGAGTGGCGACTCCGCACCGGGAAGCGCAGTGTTGGCAGACCTCCCCTCTAGGTGGACTGACGACATCAAACGCGTTGCAGGGAGCCGCTGGATTTAGGCGGCGCAAGACCGAGGTCTGTGGAGGTCCATGCAAGAGATCTTTGCCCAGCAGTGGACGTCTATCGGTTGACAAAGAAGAAGAAATTATTAGATCAGAATCAGATCAATGTTACATTGCACAAAAATAAAATACGTTTTAATCTTATCATCTAACTTTGGCTTATTCGTACACTTACACGTACAACTTAAGAACCTTCAAGGCAAGAGTGAATAGGTATCTTCTACGCAAGCGCGTTCCAACCTAGACCTCATCACTGCTTTCTTCTAAGCATAATTATTGTCTTCTACTTCTAAGCATAATGTTGCGAGCGGAGTTTGAAAGTAATATTTTGTGCATGTCGCAGGCATTTTGTGTGATTCCGCCGTTTACATACGGCGTCGATAGTTTAGAAACGCTCGCTTTTATGTAATATCTCGAAGGCAAAATGACAATGCGTTCAATTGTTTTAATTTCACTGTAGTTTTAGATGTAGTTATTGCGAATCTACGCAATTCCCAAGCACCAGGGCCACGAATCTGCCTCTAAAGTTAGCACAGGCTGGGGTTGACATGAACAGTCAGGTGCCGTTCCATTTGGCCAATATTCCTTTTTTTACGTGGGGATATCCATCATGGATACCACCACGCCCGGGGTGAAGCGACAGTTATGTCGGACTCTAACCGACTAAAACCCCACGGTGTTCCTTCTCATCGCCTGGTGACTGGGCAACGGGACCATTATCACGTTCACGCAACCCAGCCAGCGGCGCCTGCCGAGACAGACCCTCCTATCAAATTCTTCACTTCTCACTCTATCTGAGGCACACAAGGAACAAAGTGTGTCTCCCGGCCCGAGGACCTTACTCCTTCAGGCGACGGACTCCCCATATCCATCGCCTTGAGGCGATGAGTTTCACTGTAGTTTTAGATGAAGTTATTGTTTACTCCCAAGCACCAGGGCCACGAATCTGCCTCTAAAGTTAGGTTAGGTTGGGAATCGACATGAACAGCCAGTTGCCCGGCCGCAGGCCGGGCACTTAGGTTCCGTTTGGCCAATATACCTAAGTGTTCACCAGACTCTTCACACACACCTGACTGTTCACACTACCACCCGACTTTTCATGTATACCCTAACCTAACTTTAGATTTTGGCAAACATATTACTTGTTAGGCATAAGAAACAGAACTAAATACTTCAATTTGCCGCGGCATTACATAACAGCGAGCGTTTCTAAACTGACGACGCCGTATGTAAACGGCGGAATCATACAAAATGCCTACTACATGCACATCAATATTCCGAGTTTTGCTTTCGGAAAATTGATCGAATATTCGAATATAGCAGATTTAATATTCGAATATTCGGACAAGACATATTATTCGAATAATTCGAATATTCGAATATTCGAATGCAAGCCCTAACCACCACACAAGACTTTTACACTACTCTCGACGCACGTTTCGCCCCGACACCGGAGCATCCTCAGGAGATGTCGACTTTACAATGCAGTATTGTCTACAAATAGTGACGTTCGTGTTAAATGCGCGGTATTATATTACCGTTTTTTTAACAGTAGTGTTCAATCTCACGAGATTAGATGTTGTGTATTTCGATGTGACGTAAATAGAATATCATTGTTAAACATTCGAGAGTAAAGAGCAAGGGACAACACAAACAAAAAAACGTGTGATCATTTTTACTTCCCGCGACATAATACACCTCCCGTCTCCCGTGTTCGCCAACACGCTGTACCCATACATTACCACAATAGCTGCGGCTGGCGTTCCGGTGAATTTGTTTTCCTCCCGCCGCTATATGTTGCGCGAATGCCTCACATATATGAAATTATTTATATCACAGTTACATATGCCATTAGGCCGTATTACGCGTGTGATTCTTACGTCGATTTACTTTAATAGCCTGTGATTTGGCATTCCTTGTTTGGATCTTTATTTATTTATTTATTCTTTACACGATTACGGGAAGGTGTTACTTTTCTTTTGACGTGATAACGTCTTATAAATCGATGAATACCGGCTGCACGCATGTTCCGCCTGAGCCTGCGCGTGCAAGCGCGAGCGCGGAACGAGCGATGGCTTGTGACTAGAAAAATTGTAATTTTCAATTAACTCCTTCTTTGTATTATACAAAATAATGATAATTCATTGATAATAATAATTCAATTCATAAAAGTATGCAATTTTTCATTAATGTTTCTTTATGACGTTATCACGTAAAACTATCTTCCGTAAACCGACTTTACAGACAACCAATTTTTTTTTAATAATATTTGCATATGCTTATGTTCCCCTTTTCCCTCCAGCGAAAAGCTAGTATTAGAAGTACGAGCGACAATAGTGCAACTGGTGGGATTTGAACCGCCAATCTTCCGGGTTTTAGTCCGACCTTTTGCCCGTTGAGCAATTATCTACTAGCTATTGCCCTCGACTTTGTACGCGTAGGTTTGGAACCCTTTGCTTTTCCAAGATGAAAGGTAGCCTATGTCACTCTCCGGATCCTCGACTATAGTCTATACCCATGCAAAAAACCACGTCGTTCAGTTGCTGCTTGCTTGAAAGATAAACCAACTAACAAACACTCGCAAATTTTATAATATTATATTTCTTTGCTTCATCCTTCGATATAGATTTTACAAAGGTAGTCACTCCAGTCGCCAGAGATAAGTCCGCGTATTTTACAGTTATACCCTACCCTAAAAATAAATCACCTTGGCAGCACCGTCTTAAGTTTGCTCATTACTTTTTCGCGCGAGATAAGGACCGCACGCGCTCAGCGCGCCGCACTTAATAATTTAACCAGAAGTGCAGAAGATCGAGTGATATTGTAGGATAGTGTGATTGCAGTATTGTTCATCGGCTGAAATCATCATCATCATCATCATCAAAGGAAAAAGGTACGAGCTCTTTTCTGTTTTCAAACGATCTCTTGTTTGCGCTTACGTACCGCCACATAATATATAGCCTACTATATTATTGTTTTTGCATTAACATAAAAACGGTACACTTTTCGTATCGAGGTTTACTGTGAGTCTTCATCGATTATGAGGTATCAGAGAAAACGTAAATATTCTAAATTAAACATTACGTTACCTACTCTGCAAATACTTGCGGAAGTGTTTTATTATGAAAATCAATAAAAATTAAAACACAACTATAACGATTATTATGGTAACACTATTGTTACAACTTGTCATCAATCACGATTGAATTAACTTAGTACCTACCCCCCAAGTGTCTCGGATTTATTTAGGTAATTTATCATTATTATTTCTACATATCATATTATACATTCGAAAAATGTAATAAAATTCACGAATTCACTCAACTATGCTCGTAAAATTCGCTCAACGGGGCTTTAGTAGCTTGCCCAGCCGTTAACTATATTCGAGTACCTACTTGTAAACAAAAATATAATATTATTTATCTGGAGAGACGGTAGTGTCCCTGCCAAGACGAGCCAAGCGAAGCGTAAGGGAACTAACTACCCACCTTTTCTTCGATTTATCTGAAAACACTAATTGTTACGAAACACGTAAAATTAAAAGCAATGGTAGATGAACAAGCAGAGCAAGTAGATGAACAAGCAGAGCAAGTAGCATATTATTAGATATTATAGAAGATATTAAATATTTGGAAGAAATAATGGCCATTTTCCTCGGTTTGAAAGTCTTGCTCGTAACTTTAACAACTGTGCAATGTTCGTGTCGACACTACGACGGTAATGAGTTATATTAATTGAAAGAGAGGCATTCAATACCCTCACTTAAATAAGTTAACTAGAACCAGTTGGCATTGGTGTGAACAATGTGAGCTTTGTTTTTTTTTTTTTGCGTCATACGTAAACACCGAATAAAAATCAAGCCGACGCCGAGTCTAGTACAGTTAATCCAGATACTGAATGGTCATTTTGACAAAGGGTTCAAAGTTACTTTATAAAAGGTCGGTCAACTCGAAATTGACTCAAAATTACACTCGGCGCTTGGGAAATCGACGCATGTTTCCCCGAAGTATGGTGAAAATATTCATGCCAACCATATGGCTCTTTATATTAAAAAAGGGGATGCGACAAAGACTACCCGTCCTTAGTATCACGGCCGTTAGTAAAGGAATGGGCCTACTATTAAAAGAGAGTGAAAACAGGGTGCAGGCCATGAAACACCTAAGCAGGAAGATGGCTGCAGGATCCTATGTGATTCAAACTTCGGAATCACTCAAAGCAGCATTAAACTCTTAATGCCTCAACTCAACAAGAAGTGCTATAAGATTCGGAAGGAGACAAAACTTTATTTGGATTGGCTTTATCCGAGAAACTAAAAAACTACAAACAGGGATTGACTGCGAACCAATTGCAATAACATGATTAACTGCGAGCTAATCATCAGTCATATACTAAAGCCATGACTCCACAAACAAATTGGAATTGGCTGCGAGTCAATTTGCGATAATATAACTAGCTGTGAGCCACTCATGAGTCATATTCTAAAGCTGTGACTCCACAAACAAATCAGGATTGACTGCGAGACAATTACGATAACATAACTAGCTACGAGCGAGCTACTCATGAGTCATGTCCTAAAGCTGTGACTCCACAAAAAAAAAAATCGGGATTGACTGCGAGTCAATTGCGATAACATAACTAGCTGCGAGCTACTTATGGTTCATATCCTAAAGATGTGACTTCCTAACTGCGAGCTACTCATGAGTCAAATCCTACAGCTATGACTCCACAAACAAATCGGGGTTGACTGCGAGTCAATTGCGATAACATAACTAGCTGCGAGCTACTTATGGTTCATATCCTAAAGATGTGACTTCCTAGCTGCGAGCTACTCATGAGTCAAATCCTACAGCTGTGACTCCTCAAACAAGTCGGGATTGACTGCGAGTCAATTGCGATAACATAAATAGCTGCGAGCTACTTATGGTTCATATCCCAAAGATGTGACTTCTTAGCTGCGGGCTACTCATGAGTCAAATCCTAAAGCTGTAACACCACAATAAAAAGGGATTAACTGCGAATCAATTGCGATAACATAACTTGCTGCGAGCTATTCATAAATCACATACTAAAGCTGTGATTCCTTAAACAAATCGGTATTGACTGCGAGTCGATTGCGATTACATAACTAGCTGCGAGCTAATCATGAGCCATATCCTAAAGCTGCTAAAGCTGTGACTCCACAAAAGGAAATCGGTAATTGTGATAACCTTACTAGCTGCGAGCTAGTTATGAGCCATATCCTTATGACAATTGTGTAGAAAATGTGAAATCGTGAATATATATGTACATTAGCTACAAATTATTGTCTGCGAGACAATATACGTTATGTTCTTACCTAACTATATACGGGTACTCGACCAGCCCGCAACCAGGAAAACTGGCGAGCGCCTCGTCGGTACTCGTCATGAACTGCGGGGGGGGGGGGGGCGTAACACTGTGGCGCAGGATAACAGCTTACCAACTTAATATGTGGGTTGTTATTAATAATAATTTACTACAAATAGGAGCTATTAGTTCCGAGTTTTATCTTCTTGATGCCTAAACCTAATGTTAGGCTGTTCGTCTTATCAGTGACTCCAGGTGTTTTAATCAAGGTCATAAAAGAAGTTATAACCTATTTGAGATACCTAGGCTTTAAGTCCGTTTTTGCTTGAATAACAATACTAAATTTAAAAAATCCGTGCCTTGACAACAAGATCCGGACGCTTTATCTGTCGATGCATTTACGCTATGTGGGGCTTTTATATTTTTCTATGATTTTTGTTTAATTTTAAAGTGTCTGAGGAAAATCATTGATAACGAGGCAAACGGAATCCTAGTTTTTTCAAATTGGTTACCACAAGCGTGGTACTCTCTCCTACAAAACTTGGTAGTTTCGGATACTACTTAATGTTAATCCTCATTAATACTTATTGCAATCTCATTTCACCATTCCTTGCACAAGTAACTTACCCTGGGTGTCGCGAGACTCTCCGGACTCTCTCTCTCCTTTAAAACAAGGCGCCGACCCAGACTCAGCGTCACTAATGTTAACATCATTCTCTGACAGTATTTTAAAACAATATAATACCACACTCAAGTTTCGGTGGCAGTTGTGTAAATTAAATAATAAAAATGTATTTAAACCGTCAAAGACCAGCATTAGGTATCTTCTCTTACAGCGTTTGTTACGGAGTTTGAACCCTTATCGAATTGCAATATAATTTATGCTAAGAAACAGCATTGTTTCTGGAGCGAGCGTAAAACGTCTCCTCAAAGGTGTCTATAAGTTAAGATCAACCAAACCCTATTACTCCCGTAATTGTTTGGGTCCCTCAACTTGTTTTAAACTATATTAAAAATTGGTTCCCTTATAGTCATTAGAAAAAATCACTAAGAAACTTTTCAGTATACTAGCAATTTGCACTGCTCATAGACTACAAACTCTTCCATCAATTAAATTGGAAAGCAATATTACTTTCGAAATCGGGGTTTAAATTAGAATAACGGTAAATTAAAAAAAAAAAAAAAATAAAAAAAAAAAAACATACGCTGCGGCAGATACCAAGCCTATTCTCTCTCTCTCTTCCTACCTTACTTTCAAGAAAATCTGAGCATCTGCCTTGCTACACCCCTCCACACAATATATTTCCAGAACTAAAAATATAAGATCTGAGGGGACAAATAACCTGCTATTTACCTACAAGAAGCCTTACAAAAAGGCCGAACTTCAATCGATCAGCAGGTGGATCAAGTAAACGGTATCAGGGAGCAGCGTTGACACAAGCGCACAGCGCCTCACGCTCAGGCGAGCGTTGAGGAAATTAGAAAAACGGCAGGCTGGACTAACACATCGAACTCATTCTTTCGCTGCTTAGATGTTAGATCCATGGCGGATGAGGGAGATTATGCCAGACCCTGCCAAGACAGGTCTTAATAATAATTGCGTTAACATATCTAATAGTGAATCAATTTATGAATTATACCTAATCATAAAAATAAATATATTCTAATTTATAGTATTAAATAATATTATAATAATAATATCATAAATAAATTTTAATATTGTTAAAGTGTATGCAAGCAAATTAATTAGTATTTCCATAAGAAAGTGATTAAAAATACACGATTTACAAAATCTGTATTGCGTACATGTTTATCAAAACTTTTTACTCTAAACAACTACCTTTGTAAAATCTATATCGAAGGATGAAGCAAAGAAATATAATAAGTGATCAAACGAACTTACCTGAAGTGAAGTTCGATCATTATTATATGAGTTGCTTCATCCGAAGATATAATTACCCACCCTCCCTGACTGCCCAAATAAAAAAGTTTTGAACCGTATACATCTCTAAAAATAATGAGCAAACTTAAGACGGTGCTGCCAAGGTGATTTATTTTTAGGGTAGGGTATAACTGTAAAATACGCGGACTTATCTCTGGCGACTGGAGTGACTACCTTTGTAAAATCTATATCTTCGGATGAAGCAACTCATATAATAATGATCGAACTTCACTTCAGGTAAGTTCGTTCGATCACTTATTAGTAAGCGTTACTATTAATCGTAAAAGTCCATTTCAGAGCACGACAGAATCTAAGAAAACATGAAAGGTAAACGTAAAGAGGTCCAAAACAATAAACAACGTTTAGGAGCACGACCGACGACCGAGGGCAGCTTTGTGTACCCGTCACGCGGTCCCGCGTGTGAGATGTATTCGGAGCACGGAACCGCGTCGCCGGGATATAGCCGGTGTTATATACTTACCGTCAGCTGCGAGATATTTACTAAAATAACTCACTTGGAAAACAAACTCACTTCACCTTGGTTTGTCAATTATGTCAAAATAATATGGGATAATTTGATGTCGTCCTTACTTGACTAATATCACAAATGCGAAAGTGTGTTTAGTTTGTTGGTTTGTCTTTAATCACGCTGCTACAGAGCTACGGATTGACGTGATTTATTGCATGGGTATAGTTGAGAACCTGGAGAGTGAAATAGGCATAGCAATAGGCTTTTTCTCCCGGTATAGTAGCAGTGATAGGCTAGTGGTTAGGACTGTGGTCTCCTATTCGGGGGGTCGCAGGTTCGATTCCGGTGACGCACCTCTGATTTTTCGGAGTCAAGTGCGTTTAAGCAATTAAATATCAATTGCTTTAACGGTGAAGAAAAACATCGTGAGGAAACCCGCACACCTGAGAGTTGTTCATAATGTTCTTGAAGGTGTGTGAAGTCCGCCAATTCGCATTGGGCCAGCATGGTGGACTATGGCCTATAACCCTTCTCTGAGAGGAGACCTGCGCTCAGTAGTGAGCCGTTGATGGGTTGCTAATGATGAATGATGATGATGATTTCTTCAATCAATAACTTAGAAGATAAAAAAAATTGTGACCAAAATGCTCCATATTAGATTTTTATGATGTCTAACTAAAATTGATACATAAATACATAATACATGATATAAAAACCATTGCGAAATCTTTTTTTTTTCTTTGAAGTAAGCTAAAAAAAATGTTAACGTGTTAAGTTCCGCCATATAAGTTTATTACGGCCGTTACAATTTAACGAAGTATCTCATCCCTTGAAACACGTCATCTTATCACGCCGTTCCTCCATTTATAGCGGCGTTTATCCGCACGCTAGATAACACCTATTACGACGCACAAAGTGTTAACGTATGAAAATAAAACCGGCCAAGTGCGTGTCGTACTCACACAAGGAGGGTTCCGTGCCTAGATAATATTATGTATTACTATAACTTCGTACCGCCAACTTATCTATATAAATAAAAAACAAATAAACTATCCTAATCCAAAAAAACTATCCTATCTTTCAAGTTGGATCAGACCGCACACGGTGTGCAAATTTGATTTAAATCGGTTAAGTAGTTTAGGAGTCCATCGCGGACAAACAACGTGACACGTGATTTATATATATTAAGACTAGCTGACCCAGCGAACTTCGTGCCGCTAACTTATCTATATAAATAAAACAAATAAACTATCCCAATACAAAAAAACTATCCTATCTTTTAAGTTGGACCAAATTACAGATAGTTACGAAGTTTGATAAAAATCGGTTCAGTAGTTTAGGAGTCCAACGCGGACAAACAACGTGACACGTAATTTATATAATTATATTAAGATAAGATTATCTTTTGACCTCCTCAAAAAGAAATCTCATAATGTCTGGAACCGCATGACCGGCCTCATGCCCATCTTAACATGTATTGAATTGTAAGTATAAATTTTTGGAGCTTCCCCTCATTGTGGAAACACTGAATACCCTAAACTGTATTGAAAAAGTGCAACCGCCGAGTTTCTTGCTGGTTCCTCTCGGCAGGAAGGGCATTCCGAACCAGTGCAGTGGTAGGTCATTTCATTCAGTATTCGAAAGCACTTTCAAAAGTTTATTTGAATAAAAAATATTTATATTCTACTAGCTGCCCCAGCGAACTTCGTACCGCCAACTTATCTATATACTTAAACTATATAAATAAAACAAATAAACTATCCCAATCCAAAAAAACTATCCTATCTTTCAAGTTGGACCAAACTACAGATAGTTACGAAGTTTGATAAAAATCGGTTCAGTAGTTTAGGAGTCCATCGCGGACAAACAACGTGACACGTAATTTATATATATTAAGATTAATGTCTGAAGCTGGTATAAGACGGGCGGTAAACGCAGAATCTTAGTCTTATAGACTTAGTGTTTGCGGAGCATGTTCGACAGCAGGTGACGAGGTCCCGGGTTCGATTCCCGCATCAGACCAAAGAATGTACTTATTGGGTTTTTCTGTCAAGAAAAGCTCAGTACTAGCCCGGAGTTAGCAAATAGACGGTGTGTCCCTCCTAGCCTCTGAGAGCACGTACCTAAAGTCGTCATTCCTGCGCCTGATCTCTCTCTGGTCGTGTCAGATTTCCGTCCAGCCAAACTATGGGTGTGAGGGAATAGAGAGTCTGTTTGCGCACACTCCTGTGCACTATGATATCTCCAGTGCAGACGGTTTACGATATCCTTTCACGGATTCCGTCACTCGCACCGCTCCTACTCTGCTCCTACGCTACGATGCAGAAAAAGCACGCGGTTTTAAATGCCCTAGTCTTGCTTCTAACCTTAGACATTGAGTATGCATCTATATTAAGAAAGCTTGATGCATAAATGTAGTAAAAGCCCGTCCCTGACTGAAATGAAATGGCGCCTAAATAGGGACGCCTTACCAACAATAATATTATCACGTTAATATATTCAGATCTAGAAATGTCCTTCATATATTCGCGTTAAGCCTCACTTTAAGCCATAAGACGCCCATTAGGGTAACGCAAAGTCAACCTTAGGCGTCGCACTCGTAGGGTTAGAACACACACGGGACTTTTTGTTTTGTACAAATCCACTTATGTCTTCCCGATCAGGTTTGTGCAGGAGTAGTATAGTGCACGATATAGCACAGACACAGGGTCACTCTGTTCCCACACTCACATAATCGGGAGAATGACATCTCGATCCAGTTTACTTAGTTAGTGTTTAGTATGTTTTAGTTAGTGGGTGTATTTGATTGAAAGTATGCTCCAATATTGCCTTTTGTCGATTCCGACGGAATTTTTTAAAACCTAACTCCACGCGAATGAATTCGCGGGCATCAGCTTGTTTATACAAATACATAAAATTGAAGTGTCTGTTTGTAATTAAAAAATAACCGCTTTTTACTAAATGCGTATGGAAGTATATTCGGTACCTACTTATAAAAAAACATCCATTTGTAAAAATTTTGTCTATACTATAGGTACTATGCCATAACAACATGGGTTCTAACTCCTCAACCCTGATGCTGCAGGGGTACTGCCCACGTAAACTGTGGTGATTTATTAACTAAATATTTATGAAAAGTAATAGGATTATGAATAGTAATTGTAGGTACTAAGCAAAGACAACATAGTTAAATTCCATGACCCATCTCCTACATTATGATGCTGTAGGGATTCTGCCCAGGCGGACGAAGTCGCGGGCGTCAGCTAGTACGAAATAGGAGCACACGGAGCTGCGCGGCGTCGCAACTGCCCCTCTAGCCAAGTTACATCTTCGTTGTAACTATTCTCTTTCTACGATCGTTGTCACTTGAAGTTTTGGCTAGGGCTAGACGAGATGGCGCTGCAGCTGATCAAAGACAGAAGTGTGTTGATAAATATTTCGCGGCATTTTGTATTATAAATGTTTTAAATGCTAAAAAATAATACAAAATGCCGCGAAATATTATCAATACACTTCTGTCTTTGATCAGCTGCAGCGCCATCTATTCTAGCCCTAGCCAAAACTTCAAGTGACAACGATCGTAGAAAGAGAATAGATACAACGAAGTGTAAATTGGCTAGAGGGGCTGACGCGCTGCTTCAAATGTTTCCTTTGATTAATGCCCGTTTTCACGAACCGTCCCTATACCATCCCTTTTTACGTAGATAGCCCCTAAATACCAACCTCTTGCTCAATGTCATTTCCACCTAGTTCCCTAAAGGTTAATGAACACAAAATTGACAGAAAGCGTCACCTAACTCAGCTTAGGGTAGGCCGTAAAGTTAGGGAACGTTGGTGAAAACCGGTTGACGTGGAGATTTAAAAATCCCGCGGAAACTTTCTGTTTTTCCTGGATAAAAGATAGCCTATGTAGTGACATAGGCTATGGAGAGTGCTTCAAGTACTCAAGTATATCTATGAAAAAAATCACGTCGATCCGTTGCTCCGTTGCTGCATTATTGAAGGACAAACTAACAAATACACACAATAATTATAATATTAGTAAGGACCAGACTTAATCCTGAGTATAACTTGCGTCTAATCGTTAGTGTGATCCTGCGGTTGAACTAAATCGACACAAATGTAATTCGGCAAGATGGCTGCCGTAATGGCGGCCTAATGGCACGTGTAACGGCGCTGTAAATAATTCCACGCGAAAATCGCGGCGATGTGTCCCGCAGTCGTGAGGTAAGTGAGTTTAATGAATAATTTTCTGGATCTACGATTAAATTACAGTAGATTTACAGTGAAACCCTACGTTAATGTTTTATACGTGAGAGTGTGTTTGTTTGTCTGCGTAATTGGAGAACAAACAAACACATTGTTCTCCAATTACGCAGCAACAGACCTACGGAACGATATGAATTTTTGCTTGGTATTTGAGGACCTGGAGAGCTATACTGGCTACTTTCTATCCCGGAAAAGCCAAGGGGTTCCGCGGAATTTTTAAAACCTAACTTCGGACAAAACCTAATAAGTAATGCGTAACGTATGTACATCCTAATAGCTGTACTATAATGCAATTGTAACATTTTGTTCTGAAAATAGCAACTGCCGACTTTCTTGCCGGCTTTTCTCAGCATAATCTGCTTTCCAAATCGGTGGTAATCTTTGACTTTGTAAAGTTCTAAATGATCCTTGAATTTGCTAAATAAACATATTATGTTTATTTAGCAAATTCAATTTGTTCTTATTTATCGAACAATAGACGTCGATTATAGAATCTATATTGAATCAGAGGGTGGCTTGTGGAAAGTCCCGAGTGACCTTTGTCTAGCTTTTTTCATGATTACAGAATTGAAAACTGAACACTTTTATTAAACTTTTTACTTGGTGACACACCAAAAGGAAAACGCCGATGATACACGGGTTTTATTACAAGAAAATGTCGAATAAGCTCTGTGTTTTTGTTTTTGCTCTGTGCACGAGATATGAGTCTGAATGCGAGACAAAAAGCTGCGAGCGTTGCTCTCGAAAGTGTAATGAATCTCAGCGGAGAGAACATTATGCATCGCGAAATTGCAGCGCACACTGAGATTGCTAACCAGCTATGATTAAAACCGCAGCCAAGCTATCGTACAGTTCCGTAGCAAACGTAACCATTGTAGATGAACCGACGACACAGACGAGTCGTAGGGAGCCATTGGACACAGGCGGCGGTGTCTATCGGTTGATAAAAGTGGGCGAACACTTTGAGAAAGACTGCTCTCCTACAAATCTGAAAGAAAAATTAATATTCCTTTGCTGTCATTCGCCAAACAGAATAAATAAATCTTTAACACTCGACGAGCGTTTTGGTCCGAAACCGCAATTGTGCATTGTGGAGTCAACATCTGAATTCTAATGATGTTCCTGTTTCGGATACTTTAATTTTTGGAACGAAGTTCCTTATCCCGCGTTGTGAAAGTGGGCTAGACGGAAAAAATTAAGACCAAAAGTTGTAATGACACTTTTTTCGTCACAGTCCTTGTTTTATTATTGTCTTCGTTTATTTTACACATTCTATCAATGCTTCGATGACGCAGGGGTAAAAAGAAGGAGTGATACTATCGATTCAGACGTTCGAATCCTGACTTCAGATAATTATTTATTTATTGTAATTTTGTTATTAATTTATTATCTTAATATATATATTTCTTGTGTACGTGTGTATGTCACTGAACTCCTCCTAGACGGGTGGATAGATTTTGATGAAATTTTTTGTGTGAGTTCAAGGGGATTCGAGGATGGTGTAGATTCACAATTTGGTCCACTGGACCAAATTGTTTATTTAACTAATTTTTCATTAGTGGCGGTACGAAGTTCGGTGGGTCAGCTAGTGTATTATAGTTTTACAAGGCTAAGCCCCGCTGTTGTTTCTTTATATACCGCTTAAATACTTGTGTTGCGCAAATATATGGCGGTTATCTACGATGTAGGACCTTTTCAGAACTGTATGATGACTATTCTATGATTAAAACCGAGCTCTATGTTAGCACAGCACTAGAAAAAATGTAATATAAATATTGTCGTTTAATATAACGTTACACACGTGCGTATTTGCTTTTTACATTTCCACGAGTGCTTTGTAAACAACTCATTTATTAGTTGAGGAAAAAACTTGAAAAATGTAACCTGAGTAATTAAACGAAAGTTTTCTATTAAGTATCATTTATTATTTACTAGCTGATGCCCGCGACTTCGTCCGCATGGATTTAGTTTTTAAAAATCCCGCGGGAACTCTTTCATTATCCGAGATAAAAAGTAGCTCTCCCGGTCTGAGGAACCACTACTACATCCATTACTATACCCATGCAAAAAATCGCATCAATCCGCTGTTCTGTTGCGACGTATTGAAGGACAAACCAACAAACAAACACACTTTCGCATTTATAATATCAGTAATGCTTTATTATAACACTTTTTATAATTGTCAAATTTTTTACCATACTTAACCAAAGACAAAATTACGTTTAGCTGTCATTTACGTTTTGTAATTCCACTGTCATTTGCGTTTTTCTTATAGGTACCACGTTTTATAGTGACATGACGGAAACGCGGTCGAACGGGATAAAAAGTATCCTATGTCCGTCTCCTGGTTCTAAGCTACCTCTCCACCAATTTTCAGCCAAATCGGTTCATCCGTTCTTGAGTTATAAATAGTGCAACTAACACCACTTTCTTTTATATATACAGTGTGTCCGGACATGAACTAGCGATATTTTAAACACTTATATAACAACTATTTTTAAGTACAAATACACCCTAAACTTGGGCCCAATCCACTTCCCCCCTATGTGGCAGCCATTTTGTTTTTGTACTGAAATATTCTCTAAACGTGTGCAAAAAGAATCATATCTCTCAAAGTTTTGGTCTTACTGAGATAAAAGTGAGCTTATTTGAAGAGCAAAAATACTGTCCTACCGTCTACATTACAAAACAAATATGTTTACATTTCCATAACCTTTGAAAAAAATATCGAAAAAAATAATCGTAAAATCATGCAAATCAACAAATTATTGTAAATAACTGCAAAAGCACCCCCGACAACCCTTTTTATTTTTTTACTAGATCAAGAGATTTTGAGCTAAGCTACAATACAACATTTAATTTATAACTGTATGTCTAATACTTTCAGAGTTATTGTTGTTTGAATATAGCGCATACGCATGATATTACGATTATTTTTTTCGGGTTTCATATTTTTTTTAAAGGTTATGGAAATGTAAACATATTTGTTTTGTAATGTAGACGGTAGGACAGTATTTTTGCCCTTCGAATAAGCCCATTTTTATCTCAGTAAGACCAAAACTTTGAGAGATATGATTCTTTTTGTACACGTTTAGAGAATATTTCAGTACAAAAACAAAATGGCTGCCACATAGGGGGAAAGTGGATTGGGCCCAAGTTTAGGGTGTACTTGTACTTAAAAATAGTTGTTATTTATGTGTTTAAAATATCGCTAGTTCGTGTCCGGACACACTGTATAGATTTATTTACAAAAACTTTATCTATTATTACAGGAAACCTAACGAGACAGATAAGTTATTAATTACTTAAAACTTAACCAACTTACAAACAACTTATTACCTAATATTATGTACAAAGTATATACTATATAATACATAGTGACTTTTGCGAACTCGCTCAACCAGCAACTAAAAATAAGTAAACATAATGTAGCTTTCTAAGAAAGCTCAAAGTCACTCCGTGGGCGATAGCGAAATGTTGATAGAGTTATGTTCGAGTTTATTTCTGCGAATAAGCGGACCCTTGAAGAACCAGAGTAGAGAGGACCGGCGTAGCTCATCGAGTCGTGGAGCTTATATTGGTAATGGGCGGGTGCATAGCTCAAACAACTAATGGGTTGAGTTTTAGCCCAAACCAGTCGGGGTTGAGGGATAATCTTACTAATATTATAAATGCGAACATGTGTTTGTTTGTTAGTTTGTCCTTGCAGGACGCTGCAACAGAGCTACGGATCGACGTGATTTTTTTGTATGGGTAAGTATAGTTGAGGACCTGGAGAGTGACAGGCTACTTTTTATCCCGGAAAACCAAAGAGATTCCGCAGGATTTTAGTAAATAAAAACTAAAATCACTCGGACGAAGTTGCCAGCATCAGCTGCTAGTAAAATAAAACTTTACACGATGTTCTGAAGTCGTTAGAATTCTAAAAAAAATATATTCGAACTTTTAGTAATCTTCATTTTTCTTCTTTCAGACTAATTTCACTTTCATCGATCTGAAACATTCTTTACAACTGTACTGTGTGAAACTTGTACAACTTTCTTGAATATTCGTATCTCAGAACTAATAAGCTTTTTTTTTGTTTCAGGTAATCTTCAGCCTTAGCCTTCTTCTTCACCTTAGCGAGGCGTGAGAATTTTCTTATACAGTGTTTTCTCATAAGGACATCTTAAAGTGTCACCTTTCACATTTTTTAAGTTTTCATTGTCAGTATACGGTAAAGAAGTCGTGTGCATCGTGCGTAAGAGTAGTACGTCGCTTACGCGTTAATGCGTATGCGACTTGAGTGGACTTTCTAAATACCCTTTTTTACATTACCAATGGTAGAGTCACAAGACTTGACATAAGAGTCACAATTTCTATGAATTAAGTAAGTAAGAAGTAATAGTAGTTAGCTTAATTGCATTTGCACTGGAACACAGAAAAATAAAACATTAGCTAGTAAGTTGGATAGGGACAAAATAGAACAAAAGACAATACAATATTGCCGGGTGCAAGTACCTACGGGCAACCCTTTGGTTTTTTTTTTAAAAATTTTTATTTAGAACGAAAATGAACGAACGAGAATGAAGATCCCACAGAAGAAAATAAACTATTAGGAAAAATAGATTTGAAGTTAAAAGATTCATCGCAAGTTAACTCCCAACTTCGACGGAGTCTGGTCTGGGTTATTTTAGTTGCAAAAGTTGCGCCGTCTGTCTGTCGCGACAAAAATACGTTTTCTCTATGTGTTTTCTCTATGTCACTTGTTAGTTTTGGTGTCTTTTGTACGACTAAAATCGTGATGTAAAGAGATTTAGCTACTCAGATGCGCAAAAACATTCATACATTGTACAAATGTTAGAGTCCCTTAGCGAGTATGCAATGTTATACTCTACAGCCACACACTACACAAGTGTTGCGGGAAGTAGTGATACAAGCTAACTACGTTGGAGAAATTATAGTGCACTAGTGTGTGCGCAAGCACAAGTGCTCGCTGTCTCTTTTTTAGTTTAATAAGCAGTCCCATCAGTCAGTTACACAGTGAGTGTGACAAGTTAACCTATGTATATACTATATACCTATGTTATTTTGAATTTCTGAAAGCTTCTCAGTGTGGCATATCTTCCAAATATATTTTAAAGGTAGCGTCGTCTTGTTGAGTGACCTACTATGAACTGACTACTGCGAAGAATAAATAATTATAATATTGGTGTAAGTGAAAACTAAGTGAAAAAGGAATTGTACAATTATTGTCTAAATGTGCATCTGAAAATAGCGATAAAATCTCAAAATTTAACAAGTTGTGAACCAGTGACATTGTAACAATAACAAAAACATTACATTACAACATCATTTTACTAAATAACGCTGAATAATTGCATCACTATTGAATATTGTGGACTTAATAATAGTGGAAAAAAACGAACATAACTTAAATTAAGTAATTAAAAAATATAGACACAGTGAATGGAATAATTGATGGAAGTTTCTTAAAATTATTGATGGAAGTTTCTTAAAATTATTACAATAAATGTAGGTAATCAGATAATAAAATATTTTTCTGATAGTTGTGAAAACGATGCTAAATTTCGACACAACTTTGTAAGACGATGTTGGTCCGGTGGTTCACAGACTGACTTTTGGTAGCGCTGTTGCGAGTTCGATCCTTGGCCCCAAGAAGTTTTTCAATTTTTAAATTTTAAAAAATATATGCACATGGATTTTGAGAATGTTACTCTGCGGAAGATTCGCAAATCTACTTCACTTTGTGACATCACAGATATGGATACTTCAATCTTTGATACAACAGGGACAAGTTTACCTTATAACTCAATGGGTGATCAAAGCATTATCAACCTAAATGAAACTATACAAAAGCTGACTATTGAGTTGCAAGGCGCTCATCAGGAAATTGATGTTAAGTTTAGAAAACAGGAAATTAAAGAAAGACATTGAATCTTGCAATAAAGTAATAGATTTGTATAAGAAAACGGAGTCTAAGACAAATGAGTTCCCAAAAAATGCATCTGGTAAAAAAAAGAGGAAAAGAAATCCTGCAGATTCAACATCACTCGTCCATTCGTCACCAAATTTCCGGTGATCACGAATCAGAAATGACTACATCATCGATATATAAAGTCCAAGATCTAAATGCAAACACTAACACGTGTATAAATAATGAAAATGTAGATAATCCAAAAGAGATGGAACCCATAAAAAATACAAAACCCTGCAAGCGATCATCGAATAATGAAGAGAAAATAGAGAAGCGGAGAATCATAGTGATTGCTGATCAACAAGGAAGGGACATTTGCCGGCAGCTCCAGGACTTAGTAGGGGACAGTTTTTTGGTGCAATGTTTTTGGAAACCAAGTGCAAAACTGTATGATATTGTTAATACTTATAAGTTGGGAATTGCGCAATTGACAAAAAATTATTATGTAATACTCCTAGGCGGAATAAATGACTGTAATCCGTTTAAGTTTAAATCTACTATCTGCCAATGGCTCTGTAGTATTAAACACACAAATGTAATTGTAAGCGAAATTCCCTATAATTACAACTTGAATGAAAAGTGTTTAAACTTTGAGTTGAAATTCTTGTGTACATTGCAAAGTAATGCAGTTTTTATGGATATGGACAACGAACGTATGTCGGTATGTATGTTGTACGTTTGCAACGAATGTATGTCGGTCACTATTAAGAGAAATATTAAGAATTGACTATAAATTAAAAATGGATAATTATCAGTTAAATTTACAACAGAATAAACACAATCACCTTATCGACGCATGTACACAAACCGAGCTGACTTATACGGACAGCGTGGTATGCAATACTCAAAAGACAAATACATTGATAACAGGAATTGATATTAGCAATCCCAATACTAGTACTGATACGAATGTAGTAGGAAAACAAGATTTTTTTCGTCTATAATCATTTAAATATTTTGCATCAAAACATAAATGGTCTTTTGAGTAAAGCTAACCTATTAATAACACATTTAGATGAATTTAATAACAATAATGAACCAATCGATGTTTTATGTATCACAGAACATAACATGACTTTTGCAGATCTGCAGCTATTGTATATCCCAAATTTTACTCTAACGACACATTTTTGTAGAAGTAAAAGGAACGGTGGTTCATGTATATTAATTAAAAATGGTCATAAATTTAAAACAATAGTAAACCTAAACAACTTAAGCATATCAAATATAGTTGAAATATCTGCTATTGAGTTGGTTGAACATAAGTTAATTATAGTTTGTGTTTATCGTGTACCAAATAACAAATTAAATGATTATAATGTTTTCTTCAATATTTTAACTGATATTCTGGATTCCATCTGTCTTACAAATAAAAAAATCGTTATTTGTGGCGACTTCAATATTGATATAACTAAACAAAATAATGTAACCGATAAATTTAAACAACTAATAACAGCCTATAATTTAAAATTTTCAGTTAATGAGCCAACTCGAGTAAGCAGTGGATCGTGTATAGACAATATTTTGCATAATATCACTAAAGGCAACACGGAAGTCGCAGAATTAGCATTATCTGACCATACTGCTCAGATCTTTAAATGCCCTGTCAAAAAGTCCTGCCGTATCCCACATTGGTATATTGAAAAAAGGGATTATGGTAAGGAGAACTTGAATAAATTTAAAGAGTGTATTGCAAGCATATCCTTCTCAAATATTAAAGATTGCAGTTCTGCTAATGAAGCATTTGATATATTTTATGACACTTTCACTTTATTTTATGATCTTTTTTTTCCCATTATAAGAGTAAAGATAACTCATCATAAAAGGCCGCGCTGGATCTCTAAAGGTATAAAATTATGCTGCAAGCGGAAAAGGAAACTACTTTGGAATTATAGAATGAACTCGAATGAAGGAAACAAACGAGATTTTGTAAACTACTCTAAACGTTTAAAGCTAATAATTTCCTTAACACAAAAATGCCAAAATACCTTCTTAATAAATAAATCTAAAAATAAGTCGAAGGCGATGTGGAATATAATTAAAGAACCACAAAATAATTATCCTAAAGAAAATATAGTACATGTAAAAGTCAATAATAAGGTAATAAGTAATCCTACAGATGTTGCAGATGCTTTTAATAATTTTTTTGTAAGTCATTCCTCCAAAAATGGTAATAGTCAAGTATGTGCCAAATCCTTACAAACTAATATATCACACTCTTTATTCATGTTCCCTATAACCACTGAAGATGTAAATTCAGTTATTAAAAAATTAAAAAATACCAACAGTACCGGCTATGATAATATCTCTACTAAAGTTATAAAATATATTTCCCATACCATCGCGCCTGTTTTGTGTTACTTAATTAATCTTTGCCTAGAGCAAGGAATGTTTCCGGATAAATTAAAAACATCTATTATTAAACCGCTATTTAAAAAACTACACAAAGATGACGTGTCATGTTACAGACCAATAGCTTTAATTCCTGTATTTTCCAAAATTATTGAAAAAATTATTTACAATAACATTTACAAATTTTTCGAAAAATATAACATTTTTGCTGCTCAGCAAATGGGCTTCAGGAAAACAAAAACAATAAACACGGCTATTTATGACTTTATTTATAAGACAATGAAAAGTATAGATAATAAACAAATTGTATCAGCGTTATTTATGGATTTGACAAAAGCGTTTGATAATGTTGACCATGATATTCTTTTGACAAAACTAAATTCCTATGGAGTTAGAGGAAATGCATTAAATTTAATAAAATCTTACCTTGAAAATCGGACTCAAGTTACACAAATAGATAGGATTGATGGAAAAACGCAAACAGAAACTAAATACTTTTCAAAAGCTCAAAAGGTGACTTGTGGAGTCCCTCAAGGAAGTGTGCTAGGGCCACTTCTCTTTCTCATATATATAAATGATCTGCCCCAAGCAACAAACTATCCTATGGTGCTTTTCGCAGATGATTGTACTGTAATATATACAAGCAATGACATGAAACAACATGAGATAACAATAAATAATAGTTTAAAGAACATAATGAAATGGCTAGATGAAAATTCCCTCACGCTTAACTTTAATAAAACAAAAATTATAAACTTTCATAATATACAAAGTAAAATCAGTTACAATATAAACATAAACTACTCAGGCGAAAAAGTTGAAGAAACAAACGAAACAAGATTTTTAGGCTTGCGAATTGATGAATACTTTACCTGGAAGAATCACGCTGATTATGTTTGTTCAAAGCTAAATCAGTTATCTTATGCATTGTACATGTTGTCAAAGAAAGTTAATGAAAAAACATTGTTAGTGGCATATCATGCACAAGTAGCTTCAATTCTTCGCTACGGCATAATTTTCTGGGGAAATACTAGTGAAATTAACCACGTCTTTATTGCGCAAAAAAGATGCATAAGAGCGATATGTAAGATAAAAAAAAGGGATAGCTGCAGACCTTACTTTAAGAAACTCCACGTTCTCACAGTTACGTCGTTATACATATTTGAACTTGCTCTATTCCTAAGAAAGAATGAAAATTTGTTTGTTCGAAATAATCGAGAACGCTGTAAAGATTTATTCCGTTATCCCACTCACAAAACCTCATTCTTCAGCAAGAGTATTTGTGTGATGGCGATTAAGGTATACAATAAAATACCTGAGCAGATAAGGAAATGTAATAATATAAATCTATTTAAAAATAAACTACGCGACTTTTTACTAGACAATACATTTTACAATATAGATGAATTTTATCAATTAAGGTATTTTTAAATTTTAAATGTAACTTCCTTTTATTGTTACCTATGTACTTATGTGAGAATAATGGGTACTTGAGCCTAAATTAATTGTTTTAAAGAAACCATTCTTTTGTATCTCTATTGCACGCCGAAAAGGCAATGTATTATGATGATATTATGCAATAAATGACTTTGACTTTTGACTTTGACTTTGTATCGGTTAATGCCGTGTCCTCTGAACATTCATCGTCATCATCATCATCAGCGACCCATCAATGGCTCTCTACTGAACGCAGCGTGTAGGCCATAGTCCACCACGCTGGCTCAATGTGAATAGGCGGATTTCACACAACTTTGAGAACATTATGTGGAATTCTCAGGTGTGCAGGTTTCCTCACGATGTTTTCCTTCACCGTTGAGGCTTGTGATATTTAATTGCTTAAAGGCACATAACGAAACACTGAGCAAGACGATGCTGCCCATAAATATTTTCATACCAAAAATAATAATTAAAATAATCAAATTAATGTTGCTCTGATGATGATGGTTCCTAAAAACTCATTGAAGCTACAATTGGACAGCCTGTAATAATCTGTTGATGGTTTTCTTGTTAGTCTTTTTTTCTTTTTAGTATTTATACTCGCTGTTGCAGCTAAGCACTAATTTAGAGCTATTTGGAGGCGGTTTTAATTACAATCCCGCGCGTGACCCGGACAGCTTCAATTAGGCTTTGTGAGGGAACTCCGGCGAGGAAAACGCACGTCTGTGAAAGATTATTTCGAAAAATGAGGCAAGTCAAAAGGCACTCTAAAATGAATGAAAAAGAACTTTTCATTTATTTTCCTTAGAGTGCCTTATTTTCTGTTGTTGTTAATGTTTTTAACCAACCGTAAATGTCTAAGGGTCAATTTTATTATGTAACTAGCTGATGCCCGCGACTTCGTCCGCGTGGATTCAGTTTTTAAAATCCCGAGGGTACTCTTTGATTTTCCGGGATGCTTTACACTCTACAGGTTCTCAACTATACCTATCCAAAAAAATCACGTCAATCCGTAGGTTTTTTGCAGCGTGATTGACGGACAAACCATCAAAGACAAAATTACGTTTAGCTGTCATTTACGTTTTGTTATTCCACTGTCATTTGCGTTTTGTTATTCCATGTCAGATGCGTTTTTGTTATACCACGTTTTATAGTGACTTGACGGAAACGCGGTCGAACGGGATAAAAAGTATCCTATGTCCGTCTCCTGGTTCTAAGCTACCTCTCCACCAATTTTCAGCCAAATCGGTTCATCCGTTCTGCAGTTATAAATAGTGTAACTAACACCACTTTCTTTTATATATATAGATGTAAAATAATAATTAATCTTATCCGAGTGTAAATGTGATATTTTGGCAGACTCTCGATACAAAAACTGTTGAGTCTGTTCGATACAAAACTGTTATTATTGCGATATAGAACGCAATTTAGGTTGAGAGTCAATCACACAATTGACTTTATGAAATGGTCCGAAATCCCAGGCCCTTATCGCTTATTTTTTGAAGTAATGTGGGTTTTAGGGTTCCATAATAGTAAAACACCAAGGAATAGTTTCGCCAAGTTCGTCCATTTGTCCGTCTGTCCGCAACCATGCTATTGCGATCTCTCTGCTCTCTGATAAGTTGTGTCAGTTCAGTATTTTTTTTGTACTTGGTGACAAAGAGAGCCTTTTATTGCGATTTCACCTGATGGTAAGTGACGATACAGTCTAAGATGGTAGCGGGCTTACTTGGAAGGAGTAAACCAGTTTAAATTCAGTCCATAGTGGTAGCTAGTGGTATACCTGTTCAGTATAATTGCACGGCAGTCTCATCGCGTATAAAGATTTACCACTGTATAGGTCATGCTGTACTGTTACTGTTTGTTTATTGTCCCTGTGTTTGCTTTGAGAGTGGCTGCGTATTGTACTACTTTGTAGTTTGTTGGGGAACTCTCTCGTTGTGAGATTGTATCAACAATAATTTCTACAAAATCGTGCTCCGTTGGCTGCTGGTTATTGTTCCCTTAAACTTTTCTCTACCTTTTGTTTAACTAAAGTAACTGTTTAGCTTATATTGTAAGGAAGATGTTAATTGAATTAAATTATGATTTTAGTTTGTACCTTCTTGTCTTGGTTTATTAGATTTTTTAATTTAAATGATTAAGTTTATGATAAAGGTTTGGCCTATGTCATTATCCAGGTACTCAACTACGCCTATGCAAAAATCACTTCAATCCATTTGCTCGGTTACTGCATGATTGACGGAAAGACCAACAAACTTTCTCATATATAATATTAGTAGAGTTCCGCCTATGGAGTGATATTCCCTATAAATATAGCGCGATACTAAAATTATGTCGTAAATAACAGTCATCTCTGTACGCGCTATATGTGCTTTAAAAACATAATTCAGGTTTACAAGATCCACAAGAATTAATTAAATAAATAATAGAATCGTTTATTAACTAAATTATGATAAAAACAATAAAATGTTCATATACCTAGTTATTTTTTTAACGTAAATTAATAATAGTAAGGATAATAATCATGTAAGAATTAAGGCTTTAAGATGCGTGAAATAACCTTGAGAAACGGAGCCAACCCTAGACTTATTTCAACGTCACCGCCATCTAGCGGCTACGCTCGGTACTTGCTCGAGAACTCAGCAAGTACATGAGAGTACCTCGAAATATATCGACGATAAAATAAACGTGCAGAGGGAACAGTGTTTTATGTTATCCTACCTAGTATGTTTGGGCCTCACTGAGATTGATGTCACGTGCAGGTGTTAAGAGTCTCCATTGCTTTAGCTTCACCTAGTAGGCGCAATGTACCATAACGAGCTTGCAAGTAGTCTATAAGTTCGAGGTAATTAATTCTTTTTGTTGTTATTCTTACCTTAATTATTTTTAATAGGTCTTTTAAAATCATTGTATTCTTTGATAGTTTTTAGGGTTTCGTACCCAAAAGGTGCCAACCCTGTTTTATCAAAAATATTTATTTAGGTAATAAACAAAAAATCGGCCAAGTGCGAGTCAGGCCTCGCTCTTTTAGGGTTCCGTACATAATATGACCAAATCACTTTTTTAAAACTAGATACACATTTAGATAACTTAGTTCTGAGTTAGTATTAAATTAGGAAGCAGTGTTAGCCTAGTGGTTAGGACTGTGGTCTCCTATTCGGGGGGGTCGCAGGTTCGATCCCGGGTACGCACCTCTGACTTTTCGGAGTCAACTGCGTTTAAGCAATTAACTATCACTTGCTTCAACGGTGAAGGAAAACATCGTGAGGAAACCTGCACATCTGAGAGTTCTTCATAATGTTCTCGAAGGTGTGTGAAGTCCACCAATTCGCATTGGGCCGGCGTGGTAGACTATGGCCTATAACCCTTCTCTGAGAGGAGACCTGCGCTCAGTAGTGAGCCGTTGATGGGTTGCTAATGATGAAATGATGATGATGATTAAATTAGGATATGGGGAAAGAATGCTCGTTTGTTTTGGTCACAACTTTGAAGGCCCCTATTTCTTCATTTTTGAAGCTTTTCCATGCATGGGAGCCCCCTTTATTTTTTAATTTAATTTTATTTTTATTATTTGTTGTTATAGCGGAAATAAAAATACACACTGTGAAAATTTCAACTATGTATTACTGTTTACGAGATATTATAGTCCAGTAAAAAGTTAAATGAAACCATGATCTGACCAGTTTTGGCGCAATGAGTAAAAATGTGTTCATTAATACTTAAATAAAGATATTATGAAAGAAATTTTGATTTAAATTTAGGGGAAAGGGATGAAAAAAATAAAAAAGGTGTTGAAAAATGCCTTTTTTTTAAATAACTTAATAACGGTAGGAAATAGAAAAAAAAGTTTCAAGTAAAAGTTGTAGAGAAAAATTCTACACAAAAAAGTTCCTTTTCATTTTTTTGTTATCTGCTTTAGTTTAGCTGCAAAAAATAAAAATTAAATTTGCTTTGTAATTAATTATAAAGATGTATAAAGGCGGGAAACATAGTGCCTATCTCAATTAATTAAGTTTTGAATAACGGTAGTACAGTCAAATTAATAAGGTATTTTTTCGAAATAGAAGATACTTCCGAACATTATCCAACAGTTTTCAAAATCGGTCATCGTAGCTATTAAAACTCTAACCTGCGTGATGTCAGATTTCAGATTGAAACTTTTTCGCTTTCTATATTAAAAAGTTAGACTTTAGACTGTTTGACTTTAATTTGTTTTTAACCAATTTTAAAAAAAGAGGAGTTTCTCAATTCGCTCGCTGAGTCTTCTATTGCAAACTTCAAAAATCTAGATACTCTGATACAAAAATATAGGCCAATTATTTATACCTTTCATCCCATTGTTTATGACAATGGAGATTGGGAAATAATTTGTTAGTTAACAATTGAATAACATTTTGAAAAATGGTGGTTAAACTTTTGTTTCTCCAGGGCTCGATTCTTTCAAGTGTTAAGAAGATACTAGAAGTTTTTCAAATTTTTAAAATCACATCTTATGTTATAAAAAAAATATTTTTATTGCTGAACTCTCTTTAGCGGGGGCGCGCGCATGCTGTAACAGCCGCGCGGAGCCCTATTTTCAACGTCAAATTAAAATTATAAATAATGGAGATAGAATCCCGGGACTTGGGACTTTTTTATTGGAAATTTCCTCCTCTTAACGAGCTTTTTTCAAAATTGCTTAAATGTCAATATTTTTCGAGTTATTAACAAAAAATCGGCCAAGTGCGAGTCACAAGTTTCAATCTGAAATCTGACATCACGCAGGTTAGAGTTTTAATAGCTACGATGACCGATTTTGAAAACTGTTGGATGATGTTCGGAAGTATCTTCTATTTCAAAAAAATCGGCCAAGTGCGAGTCGGGCCTCGCTCTTTTAGGGTTCCGTTAAAAAAATTAAATTAAAATATTTCCATGTACCCATGGAAACATTTTAATTTAATTTTTTTAATTTAATTTAATTTTTATTATTTGTTATAGCGGCAATAGAAATACATAATATGTGAAAATTTCATCTGTTTATCTATTAAGGTTTACGAGATACAGCCCGCTGACAGACGGACGGACGGACAGCGTAGGCTTAGTAATAGGGTCCCGTTGGTACCCTTTGGGTACGGAACCCTAAAAACGAAATATCATTTTTTATTATTTTTTTTATTATAACATATTTTTTATTATGACATTTTGACTTTATACAGTATACTACATTAAACCAATTTTTTATTAAATCATTTTTTTTCATCTTATTTTGTTAATAACAATATCAATTTTTTACCTGCACCAAAATCCTTCAAAAACATTTTTCTAGAGGTGATTCCGACTCGAATGAGCCATCGCTCATATTTTTAGGACCTTTATCTCTATTTTTCACGTTTTTGAACTTGTTGACTAGACTAATACGTAGGTATGTATTTACGAATTCAAATAAATATTGACGAATTTCAAAACATAACATTGACGTAACATTTGACGACCTCCCTGGCTCAGTGGTGAGCTGTGTTGTTTTATAACTGGGAGGTCTCGGGTTCGATTCCCGGCGGGGTCAATTTTGGAATTTATAATTTCTGAATTGTCTCTGGTCTGGTCTGGCGGGAGGCTTTGGCCGTGGCTAGTTACCACCCTACTGTCATAGACGTGCCGCCAAGCGATTTAGCGTTCCGGCACGATGGCGTGTAGTAACCAATTAGGGGTGTGGGTTGAATATTCACTGCCATACCCCTTCGAAGTTGGCCCGCTACCATCTTAGACTGCATCGTCACTTACCATCAGGTGAGATCGCAGTCAAGGACTAGCTTGTCATCAAATAAAAAAAACACTTCGGCGATGAAACTTGACAACATAATAGTGCTGTCAATAAGGAGAACAATTAGTTCAGTTTCTACACTTTTTTGCCAAGTTGTACGAAATTAAAAATCACATCAGTGTGAATTTGCAGTACGCAGGAGGCGTAATATAAAATAAAGAGAACAATTAGTTCAGTTTCTACACTTTTTTGCCAAGTTGTACGAAATTAAAAATCACAGCAGTGTGAATTTGCAGTACGCATGAGGCGTAATATAAAATTCGATCCGTAGTCAACCCAAGTCAGTTGACTTGGGTTGACTACGGATAGAAAAATACCTGAAAAATACGGAGGTATGACAAAATACGAATTTCATACCATATCAAAATACTTTAAGTATATGAGACGTGTCCATGCTTAAAACTAAGTATACAAAAGTCATGCGTTTCATCAAACTATTGTCAGGTTTTGTGCTGTGCAACTCAATCATATTTTTGTATCAGAGTATCTAGATTTTTGAAGTTTGCAATAGAAGACTCAGCGAGCGAGCCCCACACAAATGAAGTTTGATTCTTATTTGATTATGTTATCGAATTCTGTTTGTAACTCTGGAAACTAGTATGGTTGTAGTTTTATTTGTAAAGTATAATAAATGGCCAATTGCGTGTCGGGCCACGCGCAGTGTAGGCTTCCGTAGTTGCCAGACACAATATTATGCGTATAATTTTAGGCCTATATTGTACACACTTCTAAGTAGAAGTGTGTAAAATATAGGCCTAAAATTAGGCCGATCACTGCCGCTATAATCTATACTAAAAAATACTTTTTAAAAAACCGACTTCAGACGCCCGCGCCACTACAAAGTATATAATTTATTGTTGTTATTGTAAAAAGCGCTCGACCGATTTCGATAAAATTTAAATGGGACCACCTGGGAAGTATACCCTTTGAAACAAAAAAAAAGAATTTTGCAAATCGGTTCAGGTGTCTTCGAGTAATCGGTGAACATACACAAAAAAAAGGATTCCGACGAATTGAGAACCTCCTCCTTTTTTAAATTGGTTAAAAACAAATTAAAGTCAAACAGTCTAAAGTCTAACTTTTTAATATAGAAAGCGAAAAAGTTTCAATCTGAAATCTGACATCACGCAGGTTAGAGTTTTAATAGCTACGATGACCGATTTTGAAAACTGTTGGATGATGTTCGGAAGTATCTTCTATTTCAAAAAAATCGGCCAAGTGCGAGTCGGGCCTCGCTCTTTTAGGGTTCCGTTAAAAAAAAATACATAAAAATATTTCCATGTACCCATGGAAATATTTTATTTAATTTTTTTAATTTAATTTAATTTTTATTATTTGTTGTTGTAGCGGCAATAGAAATACACAATCTGTGAAAATTTCAACTGTCTACCTATTACGGTTACCGAGATAATGCCCGCTGACAGACGGACGGACGGACGGACAGCGTAGGCTTAGTAATAGGGTCCCGTTGGTACTCTTTGGGTACGGAACCCTAAAAATACCTTATTAATTTGACTGTACTACCGTTATTCAAAGCTTAATTAATTGAGATAGGCACTATGTTTCCCGCCTTTATACATCTTTATAATTAATTACAAAGCAAATTTAATTTTTATTTTTTATAGCTAAACTAAAGCAGATAACAAAAAAAAATCGGCCAAGTGCGGGTCGGGCTTCGCTCTTTTAGGGTTCCGTTAAAAAAAATTAAATAAAAATATTTCCATGTACCCATGGAAATATTTTAATTTAATTTTTTTAATTTAATTTAATTTTTATTATTTGCTGTTATAGCGGCAATAGAAACACATAATATGTGAAAATTTCATCTGTCTATCTATTACGGTTTACGAGATACAGCCCGCTAACAGACGGACGGACGGACGGACGGACGGATGGACGGATGGACGGACGGACAGCGTAGGCTTAGTAATAGGGTCCCGTTCGTACCCTTTGGGTAAGGAACCCTAAAAATGAAGTGGAACTTTTTTGTGTAAAATTTTTTTCTCTACTACTTTTACTTGAAACTGTTTTTTCTTTTTCCTACCGTTATTAAGTTATTTAAAAAAAAGGCATTTTTCAACCCTTTTTTTATTTTTTTCATCCCTTTCCCCTAAATTTAAATCAAAATTTCTTTTATAATATCATTATTTAAGTATTAATGAACACATTTTTACTCATTGCGCCAAAGCTGGTCAGATCATGGTTTCATTTAACTTTTTACTGGACTAAATAGCACAATTTTATTTATTTACCTTATTTAAGGTTAGTGCCAATTAAGATAGACCTCTAAATTGTATGAGCGCCCATACAACTCGGAGGACTATCTTAATTGGCTTCTATTATTTATGTATGGGGACACCCTTTAAAATTCAACTTTTTTATTTTTTGTAATTTTTCCTTTATTTGTGCTGGTAGACCTTGCATTTTGTCAAATTTTGTGATTCTAGGTCAACGAGAACTACCATATAGGTTTTCGACCCAAAACCTATAGAGTAGGTACTTCCGGTTGACCAAGAATTGTCAATTTTGGTTAAAAGCAAGGTAAGACCTATGGTATGGGTATAGTTGAGGACCTGGAGGGTGACATAGGCTACTTTTTATCCCAGAAAATCAAAGAGTTCCCAAGGGAGTTCAAAAACTAAATCCACGCGGACGAAGTCGCGGGCATCAGCTAGTTAAATAAAAATTATATATATACTTCTAATAATCCATTTAGTGTCAAAGTAAAATAATCCTTGATTGTATTGATAAAAAGTCACAAATTCAGTAAGTACAACCGATTATGGAGAGTTATGGAGCGTATCATACATAGGTAAATGTATAAGAATGCATACACGAAATTGAGCTCTAATTCAATGCTGTTATGGTTTATTTTACTTTGACTCTAATGACATCGAATACGATTACGATCAATCGCTTAACTATAGACAATTGGACCTGTTACAGTTTTATTATAAGTAGGTATAGATAATACTAGCTGATGCCCGCGACTTTGTCCGCGTGGATTTAGTTTTTAAAGTCCCTCGGGAACTCCTTGATTTTCCGGGATAAAAAGTAGCCTAGATGTTGACCCAATTAATAAGTTACCACGGTATAAAATTTTGTAGAAATCTGTGCGGTAGTTTTTACGTGAAAGAAGGACAAACAAACAGACAAAAATTAAATACAAATCTGTTTTGGGCTCAGTATCGATAGTAAAGCATCCCCCAATTAAAATTTTCAAAATATATTAAATATACCTACAGAAATCTTCCAGTTACAGTTTTATTATATGTATAGATTAATTTATAAAAACTAGTTATTTTATGTTAATAAGAGTGAATTGCGAATGTCAACCCCTATCTATATTAAAAATCTCGAGTCACGAAGTATGTTCGGGATAAACTTGAAAACTACTACGCCGATTTTGATCAAACTTCGTAACTATCTGTAATTTGGTCCAACTTCTCGGACGAAGTCGCGAACATATAAGCTAGTTATTACATGATGTCCTCCCGACCGAATCCGATCACGGCGGCCAACCTCCTATGCTAAAACGCCGCCTTAGAGGTCAGCCATCTGCGCGGGAGATATTATAGTGCAGAAGTGTGTGCGCAACCACAGGTGCAATTTCTATTCCCTCACTCTCATAGTCCGATGGTACGGAAATCCGACACGACCGGAGAGAGATCAGGCGCAGGACCGACGGTTTTACGTGCTCTCCGAGGCACGGGGGTGACTAACCAGTAACCACCAACTTCCTAACTCCGGGCCAGTACTGAGAATTTCTTTGGCAGAAAAACGCAATACTTTTTTTTAACGGCCGCAGCCCGACCCGGGAATCGAACCCGGGACCTCGTCATCCGCAGTCGAACAAGCTGACCACTAGACCAACGAGGCAGTTAGTTATTACATGACGTGTTGTCCACAGTAGGTACCTACGTATATCATCTATACTTACCTCAAGCAATTTTTATCAACATGCCTATGTAATCGAAAAATAACAAATATAAAATATAGGTACTAAATATAAAGTGTAAGTAAATACTCACATATACATTTTTAATTCTCTTGCTCTTTTAACAAGATATTTTTTCTTATGTTTTGGCATTTTTGACCTGCACTATTCACTATTTACAGTGTAAATATTTATAGTGTAAATTTTACACTATTCTTTGACCGATTAAAAAGTTAACTTATTTACAAAACACACACACACAACACACAATTTTAAAGATAAAACTAAACATATTAAATCTATGAATATAAAAATATGTACACATTAGTATAATCCCGGGAATCGAATCCGGGACCTCGTCATCTGAAGTCGAATTTGCTAACCACTAGACCACGTCTTGTATAATACCTATACAACCACTAAATCACAAGATCTACGGTACCTACAGTCGACAGCTGTTCAATGGTACGAGTGAATTGCGAATGTCAACCCTATTGTTATAGGAATAAGGCACGTTGAAAGTCATACTGTCAGGCTTGACTTGATGTTTTGCTGTTATCCACTGTTATGTAGGTATCTACCTCAAACTTAGACCATTCAAAAAATATGGTCTAAGACCTCAAGCAATTTTTATCAACATGCATATCATCATCATCATCATCATCATCAGCAACCCATCAATGACTCACTACTGAGCGCAGGTCTCCTTTTAGATAAGGGTTAAATAATAGAATAGAAATGCTTTTTATTCAAATAAACTTTTATACAAGTGTTTTTGAATCGTCGATGATTCTACCGCTCGCGCTGGTTCGAAATGCCCTTCCTGCCGAGAAGAACCAGCAAGAAACTCGGCAGTTGCTCTTTTCAAAACAAAAACAAGTTTACAATATAATAGATATTATGCTATGTTTGCACTGTTTCCACAATGAGGGGAAGTTCCACAAAAGCATTCCTATAATTCAACACATGTTAAGACGGGCAGACAGAAAGTAGCCCCATTCCCGCCGGTGGCACCCGTTCACGGGCATGACGCATGACCCAGGCATTGCTTCAGGCCATAATCCACCCAATGCGAATTGGTGGATTACACATACCTTCGAGAACATTATGGAGAACTCTCAGGTGTGCAGGAGTGCAGGATTCCTCACGATGATTTTAATTGCTTAAATGCACATTACTCCGAAAAATCAATGGTGCCCGGGATCGAACCTGCGACCTCCCGAATAGGAGACCACAGTTCTAACCGCTAGGCTATCACTGCTTACATTATTATGCCTAGCATAGGTAATAATCGAAAAAATAACATATTACACTAACTAAAAATTGTAGGTAAATATTCACCAAAAGAGGGGGTTGACAAAAATAAACATTTTTAATAGCCAAAACAGTTATTGAATCTTTATCTTTCATTCTTTATTTTTTATTTACGGCTTAAATCAACAATTATGTTGATATGTTGAATTAAACAACCATGGAATTTAGACATTCACGCTTCTTAAGGCCTTAAGTTTGCCACGGACAAAGCATGCCGTCCCCAGAAATAGCTCTATTTATTAATGCCAATACAATCACTGAGGTGCATTTAGTGAATACCTAGTGGAGCGTGAACAGCGTGTTGGGAGGACTGGCTGCGTCCTTTAGATAATTTAAATTGAGCCCAGACCGCTGGAAAAGCAATATTTGCTGACTGTATAGTGTATACCCATTCGTACCTATACCTACGTATCTATCTGGACGTCTTCTGTCGCCCGCTATGTAGTTGGAATCCAATTTGCTGCAGTTCGAATTGTTCCGATTTCTATTATGTTTATTCTATTTTGCTGAATTTCCGTTTAAAGGCAACTGATAGCCCAGTGGTTAGGAGTGCGGTCTTCTGTACGGGGCGTCGCGGGTTCGATCCCTGGCACCCACCATACTTTTCTGATTCGGAAAACCTCTTTATTTTTAATCAACTTCAAAAAAGGAGGAGGAGGAAGAATTCGGTTGGTATCTTTTTCTCCTCTACCACCGATTTGCCCGGTATTTCTGAACCGATTCGCGTGATTTTTTATTCTTTGTAATTTTTCGTAAAAGATTGAAATAACTATTTTTTAGTAAAAACTCTTCTACTTGTTTAGCAATTCAGAAAACCGATTAAGTATATTTTATGTAACATAACAAAAAAAAACTTAGAATGCTTCTTCACTAAGAAACTAATTTAATTTTATTAGGTACCTACTCAAGTAGATTTTATTACAACGTATTTACTTTATTCAACAACAACTTTGTGAGAGCTCCGAAAAATAAAAATACTGAATTCTATCCAAATGAAATGTTTATTAAAATAAAAGTATTGAATAAATAGATACTGAAGGTCGGCGTAGTCCATAAAATGAAAGTTGCAAAAAATATTGTCAATAATAAAATCCTAATGGTAATTTTTATAATGTAATAAAGCAGAGATGCCTATAAAAAGTATCATTACGACTAGCGCGTATTACGACTTTTGCAACTTTTTATCGCGCGATAATTTTGTCGCAGAAGTGCAATAGGTATAATATAGAACATACACGGTTAAGGTATTGCTTGGCTATTTTAAAATTGGGATTTGTCACTTATAAGGTAGGTAGGTAATAGTAGCTTTGACTATGACACGAGCACGCTTGCAGAAGTTACTTACATACTCTCTATCGCAAAAAATTAGCCATAGTAAGCTGTAACGCAGAAAGTAAATCTAATAACTAGACAACTGCAGTAAGAGTCGGTGGTTAGTTTCAAGTTTAGTTTCCACTTCAATGGGCTGTTAGCTACGGACCGACCGCTGGTAAGTTAGCAACTTGTGGCATCGTTATTTATTAGTTACCGCATCAAAGGGTCGATCTGCTTTGTGGTTTCTTGGACTTCGATATAAGACATCGTTTGTAGGAAGTCGTCGGATAATAAAACCAAAAGCCCCAATAGTTCAAACTGTTAAGCGTGGATTCAAAACTTAATGGTCGACGGTTCGATCGCCTCTCGTTGCACTGTTGTTGTACGCACCCTTAACAGAGACTCCGTTTATATTGAGGGGAGAAGAAAATATTACTTAAGGTCGATTTCACCAACGTATAAGTCTTATCCGAACATTTTCAATACAAAAATTGTCAGAACGCCCAATTTGTTCCTCGCTAAAACATCACTCGACGTTGGTGAAACCGTGAAATCGGCTATTAGTTCAGCCTGGCGTGAACCTCGCTAATATTTTCTTTTTTAAACGTGAAATGCGCGATACGCGCGATATAGTTGCGCGAAATACGTGCGTTTAAGCCTTTAGCTTTAATAAAATTGCACGCTTGGTGCAGCCGACGGTTCTCTGCTGTTATGGATCTGCCACAGGTCCGGAAAGCTTCCTGTAACATCAATTTAGCTGAAAATGCGCTGGTAATGGATTCACAAACTTTGATTCACCAACAAGGGAAACTGTAAAACGCTAGTTCAACGTTTCCAAATGCGTAAAACTCTGTAGAAATCTGGTGTATTCACACATTGTGACTATAAAAGACTGAAGAATTCCCATAACACGCCATAATCAACTTTATGTGTCATAAAATAGGGTTGATACTCGTTCGTTCAGGAAGTTTGTCAAAGATTCTGCGTAGTTTCGCAAAGTACCGTCGTTTTATACTTCCCGCAATTAACCTTAGTGGGTCAGTGGAGGCTCGCCTCTCAATTACGGAGACGCGACGTATTTCACAGTTCCGTGGCAGAGTGAAGAAACTGTTTTGGCGTGTTACTTTGTTGTTGGTAGAGCCAGGGAAAGTTTAGGAGCTTCTTAGTTATTTTTAACCCCCGACGCAAAAAGAGAGGGGTGTTATAAGTTTAACGTGTCTGTCTGTGTATCTGTGTATCTGTGTATCTGTCTGTGGTAGCGTAGCCGCCAAACGGATGAACCGATTTTCGTTTAGTTTTTTTGTGTCATAGATAATTTTATCCCGAGTGTTCTTAGCCATGTTTCATGAAAATCTGTTCAGCCGTTTGAATATTATCAGCTCTTTTCTAGTTGATTAGGGGATCTGACTAACTTCCTTATGTCCGATAGATTCGAAATTTGGTACCGTGTTACTACAATGATATTGAAAGTATATGGTAAGGTAACCATGACCTGATCAGCCGTTTGTAGATCATCATCTCTTTAATAGTTGATGAGGGAATCTGACTACCTTCCATATGTCCTATCGATTCGAAATTTGGTACCGTGTTACTTCAATGATATTGAAAGTATATGGTAAGGTAACCATGACCTGATCAGCCGTTTGAAGATCATCAGCTCTTTAATAGTTGATGAGGGGATCTGACTACCTTCCATTGTGCTATCGATTCGAAATTTGGTACCGTGTTACTTCAATGATATTGAAAGTATATGGTAAGGTAACCATGACCTGATCAGCCGTTTGAAGATCATCAGCTCTTTAATAGTTGATGAGGCGATCTGACTACCTTCCATATGTCCTATCGATTCGAAAGATACCGTATTACTTCAATGATATTGAAAGAACATGGTAAGGTAACCATGACTTTAAATATGACATGTTAGAGTAAGGTTTAGATTTCGAAGGTGGGTAATTAAATGGGATCAATTAGGCTCAATTACCACTGCGCTAACAAATTACTATAAATATATTTATACCTACTTTAAAAAGGACTAAATAAAAGTAAAATTAAAAATTTTAAAAACCCCCCGGCACAAAAAATAATCTCTAAAAACTAACAAATAATATTTTATACCTATATATAATTATTATCGTCACATATATTATGTAAGTTCAAATATTTTTATTTTCCAAGTGTCGTCTTCACGTCGGGGGACCGCTAAATGAGAAAAACAGGTGTAGTCGCAGATTGCAACAAAAGAATTTACTCCGAAAAATTCGCAAAATCGACACAACCGTCAACGTCGTCTGCCCTCACGTGTCGCGCGCGGCATTACGTAGAGCGTAGACTATATATGCATGAAACTTAAGATCGCTCGTACCTAAATGTAATTCGTAATAATTAATTAGCTGTTGGAAAAATACTTTATAAACTTTAGCGGTCCCGCGACGCGACGACGACACTTGGAAAATAAAAATATTTGAACTTACATAATATATGTGACGATAATAATTATATATAGGTATAAAATATTATTTGTTAGTTTTTAGAGATTATTTTTTGTGTCGGGGGTTTTTAAAATTTTTAATTTTACTTTTTAATATTGTAACTGAGAGGAGCAAAAGTAAACATTGATTTCTTTTTATCCAAATACGGGAGCAAAATTTACATTTTTAGCAATCTATGATTGCGCTATTGCGCTGTCATCATTATTATAAACTAGATGATGCCCGCGACTTCTTCCGCGTGGATTTAAGTTTTTGAATCCCGCGGGAACTCCTTAATTTTCCAGGATAAAATGTAGCTTGTGTTAATCCAGGGTATGAGCTATCACTTTTCTAAATTTCAACCAAATCGGTTCATTCCTTGTGGCATGAAAGAGTAACAAACATCCATACATCTATCCATCCATCCATCCAACCATACAGCCATCCTCCCAAACTTTGGCATTTATAATATTAGTAGGAAATAGGATTAGTAGGATAGCATTGCCATCCTTATGTGGTAGAAATCCAATCTACTCGCATGTAACCCTTTATTTCAACTTTTCTGAAACGAACCGCTAAGGTGTTGAACGTTCTTCCGGCGTCCGTGTTTCCTGCCACGTAACATTAGAGTTTGTCTGCAAGTGATTCGGCATCTTCTAGGCAACCTAGACCTCATCAATGCTTTCCATCATTGTATGTCGTCAATCGCAAGACTATTTCGCTTTCTAAAAAAAATTATCGAAATAGACGAACGATTAATTTACCAACACCAATTACACAGTAAAGCAACGCACTGTTCCCTTGCAGCTCAAGCGTAAGTCGCCATCTTGTCGAGGGTTTCATTTGCAAATGGCGGCGCATTGTTGCAAACCGGCACACTTCACCCATCTCGCCGACATTCAGAGCGTAACACTGGCACAGACATAATATCTCGGCTTCTCGCGCTTTGTGACACTTCTTAGTGGATGATTTTGAAAGTGTGTCTCGAGAATTCTCGAGATGAGAAGTTTTAATCTGTACTTTAGTATCACTATTGCAGCCTGTATCTTTAGAAATTGTTCGTTTCCCCCACAAAAGCTTCTCTGCCTGCATTTGCGGTAAGCTATGTGAACTTGTCCTTATTATAGCTAACCTAAAGCTTCAATAGCCAACTGCTAAAGGCTGAAAACTGAATGGTTGACGGTTCAATCTCCACCCGTTGTAATATATATTGTTGTACCCATTGATTAGTACTCCTAATACAAGCTTAACCAAGAGGCCACAAGAAATATTAGTTCTGTTCTTAATGTAATCTTTTAGTAATGTTCTTTTAAAAAAAAGGAAAGCTTGAATTTCTCAATTGTTGACTTAATTGGTGTTGGTTCGAATGACGTGCACGGGCATCGCAGCCATACTTTCTACTGAACAGTACAGCTCACTATGAGTTTCTTTGCCTTTCAACACTGAATCATAGTGGCCAATAAACACTGCTCATTGATAGGTACGTATACCTTCTTACTCGTAATAGTTCTCATGACTGAATCCGGTCACGGTGGTCGAACTTCACGGAGATTAGCCGCATCTGCGCGGGAGATATTATAGTGCACAGGAGTCAGGAGTGTCGGCAAACACAGGTGAACTCTCTCTCTATACCCTCAGTCTCATAATAAGACGGAGATACGATACGAACGGAGAGAAATCAGGTGTAGGTCCGACGGTTTTACGTGGTCTCCGAGGCACGGGGGTGACACACCACCTTATATTTCGTAATGAAAATGCGTTTTCCATTTGTCACACCATTTCCACATGTCATTTTTTCCATTTCCACATGTCATTTTGAATATTTTCTAACCGACCCCTTTTCTTTGCGGTCCAGTTTATATGAAGGGCATTTCTAAATCTGAACATATTATTGCTAAAATTATATTGTCCGGTATGACGTCCCTATTTGGCTACCATTTCACACAGGCAGACTTCACACACCTTTGAGAACATTATGAAGAACTTTACGGTGTGCAGGCAATAATATGTTTTCCTTCACCGTTGATATATTTAATTGCTAACGCTATTTATTAAATTTAGTTAAATAGTAATAACATTAAAACAACAATCTCAGTAAACAATCTCAAGGTGTTTTCTCTAGTTTGGACAGCCCTACCAAGGCTACGGGGAGCCATGATTACAATGATTCGAAATGAAAAAGGCTGCATATACCGCACCCCGAGAAAGAACACTGAAGTGAAAAAACGGGAAAAGGGGTTTTTGAAAAGGGGCGAAAGGAGTATTTTCTTTGGTCTGAATCATCCAAAGGAAAAGATACAGGCTTTTTGTCTTTTTGTCAACTCTTCTGTTATTTTATACTAGCTGACTCGCCCCAGCTTCGCCTTGGAGGGCTGTAGTTAACTTTTTGGTAGACTAAAGAATGTGTTAGTAGTTAATTAAGCGCAGGCCACACTGAGAGCGAAACGAAACGAAACTGTCCGTATCGCTTCGCTCATGTCACTACCGCGTATTTTCGGATCACACCGCGAACTATCAGTGCCAAACTAAGCATTTTAGCTGTAGTTTAGCTCCGTAGGTCGCTTCGCTCCCAATGTGGCCTGCGCTTTAAACCTCGTTCATTGAGTGAAAGTTAATTTAAAACTTTTTAAATAAAGAGGCTCCTACTTAGGGGATGATTTAGGTACTGTTGGTAAAACGGGTATTAGTTTTATAATATGTAGTGAACCCGACGAAAGGACTTAGTTTAATAATAACATGTAGTGATGGCTTTAAAACCTACAAAACAACTCTATCTTTTATTTTTCTAAACTAACAAGACTTGCTGAAATCTCCCATGAATAAGTGAGTACATTCTTTTACTGGCCAGTATTTCAAATGCAATCTCGTTGAGGCGTCCCAATGCTCTTAGTACAGTTTAGTCTGAGTAAATAACCGTGCAGAGGTAAATCATCCAAAATCCGTGCAAGACCTAGTTACTTATTTTGGTAGGATTGTCACACGAGAAACTAAATAAATCAAAATATTGATTGTTTATCTGCTTCTAAAAAAAATATTATAAAACACTAGTTTTTGCCCGCGGCTTCGCTCACGTTAAGTTCGATTTTTCAAACCCCTATCTTACCCCCTTAGAAGTTGAATTTTCAAAAATCCATTCTCAGCGGATGTCTACGTCATAATAGCTATCTGTACGAGCATTGCCCAGTCCGAACCGTCCAGTGGTTTGAGCTGTGTGTGAGGTCAGTCAGTAAGTCAGTCAGTCACCTTTTTCTTTTGTATATTTAGATTTTCTTAAAAACTAGCACTAATTAGAATCCTCTAAAAACCTTTTATTTTAAAAAAGCGTCTGATTTTTTGGAGTTATATGCATTTAAACAATTAAATATCACTTGTGTTTGATTTTTGGTGTGGGAAAACATCGTGAGAAATCCTGTAAGTAGGTATGCCTGAGAGTTCTCCATAAATAATGTTTTCAGAAAGGTGTCGCGAATTCTGTTTATCCGCATTTGGCCTGGTGAAGTATGGCCTAAAGGCTAAAACACTTCTCATGCCAGAGGAGACTCGTACAAAAAAAACGTGGAAAGAAAACAAATAGATATAGTGCTCGTCGCACAGCTAACCTAACCTAACCTCCATTGACCGAGCCGGCGTAAACCAAAATAAATAGTTTTATTTGGCCGCGAGTGGACACTTGGTAGTGTATACCTATCACAGCACGGTTGTATGCAGCGATATCTCTGCTCGGTTATTTACTCGTGTTCTCTGAGCGCGTATTACGTATTCATGCAGGGCGTCGTGAACTATCTCTACAGTGCGGGTAAAAGTTTACGACGCCCATAAAGCAGAGTTTGTTCTACGGTCTACATTCTACATGAATGTTTTGTCGCAACTGACACTTTGGTTAGTTTACAATATGTTATTGCCGTTATATATTTCATAATATATTTCATATTGACTTTTTATATCTAAAACAATATGTAAGTATTATGATATCGCGCCCTCCATTTTAGATAGCTAATAATGTTTTTAAAGTTTTATAAGTTGTAATCTTTTGCAAGTACCTAAATTGACTTTTAAATCGTTTATCGCCCATGTCAATATCAATCTACTATAAGGAGTAAAATGGGTAGTGTTGTTACCTTTGCTGTTATTGCAGTAGAAAGTTGTTAGAAGGGAAATAAGAAAATCTAGTTTTAAATATACATATTATGATTGACAGCCCTATCGTATTAGTCCAGTAAATAAAGCATTTAACCTCGCACTAAATTTCCGATCCAATTTTCAATTTTTTGTAGGTTAAGGGTCACTTACTGACCACAAAAACACAAAATGCTGACAGATCCAGGTGGAGCTTCGATCGCAATCTTAAAAAGTTTTTGGCCGATATCTCGAAAACTATCCACTTTAGGGCAAAAGTTATTCAGACCTTTTTTGTAGAGAATAAAATTTTGCATATTTTATTTCCTGTAAACTTTTTTGTAAAACTTACCGTTTCGTTTCGCAACACACACACACACACACACACACACACACACACACACACACACACACACACACACACACACACACACACACACACACACACACACACACACACACACACACACACGAAAAACCGGTTCATTAAATGGGTCATAAATCGTAAACGGTAAGTTTTACAAAAAAGTTTACAGGAAATAAAACATGCAAAATTTTATTCTCTACAAAAAAGGTCTGAATAACGTTTGCCCTAAAGTGGGTAGTTTCCGAAATATCGGTCAAAAACTTTTCTTTAAGATTGCGAACGAAGCTCCACCTGGATCTGTCAGCATTATGTGTTTTTATGGTCAGTAAGTAACCCTTAACCTAAAAAAAATTTAAATTGGATCGGAAATTTAGTGCGAGGTTGACCAAAAAAACGGCTTCATTTACTGGCCTATATTACGCAGGCTAAGTCTCTTATTGAATTGATGGTAGAAAGCGAAATAAGTTTGTTGTCAAGATGTTATGCAAGTGTACGATAACTACGGATCTATACGAAATCTCAATTGAAGCTACGAGGATTTCAAACGTGCACTGGCTCACAAAACTCAGCCGAGTGTTCTTTATCACCGTTTCACGATACGAGTACCACTCAGAATAAGGGTTTCTGTACCGCAATAATATGACAAGGAACTCTTATTTTTACTCTTACCGTTTTGTTTTGTCAGTCTGTCTGTTTTATACAAACAAATCAACCATTATATTAAGAAGCTATTTGTTAAAAAAAATTAAGTGGCACTCGGGGACTGCCGCGGTAAAGCTATTGCATAGCATTTTTTATCAACTTATGCAATTATAATATTTATGCAATATTTTTTTTTGCATAATAAAAATTATGCAAAAAAAAAAATTAATAAACAAACAAACAAGAAAAGCGAACTGTCACTACTTCGCGAGTGAGATTCGAACCTGCGACATCGGCGCTCGTAAGCGGTCACTCGCCCACTGCGCCAAATAGAGCTACTTGAGGACCTCTAAAATGTTGAACGCTTACTGAACGACGGTGTTAGGGTTTTTTCGTTACGGAATTTCTTTATTCGGTCGCCGCGCTCAAACTGTTTGTCCTAGTTCAAAGCCCGCGATAAAAGCGATGCAATAGCTTAAAAAATGTGTTTTTTTGCCGACTCTACCATTTTTTTTATCCTTAAATATCTATATTTAGATAAAAGCAATTTATACGGTCGCTTAGGAACATTTTCCTTAAGTTGCATTTTATTTACTTCCCCTTGTAAAACGTTTGAACTTCATTCAAATCTGTTTCAGAAACGATAAAAACAAAGCTTTGAATAATATGAGAGCCCTACAAGTGAATACGTTTCTAAAATAAACACAAACATTTTCATCATAATTTTAGCTTTGTCGTGCTAAAAATATCTCTTCTATTGTATCTCAGGTTTTACATTGACAAATAATACGGGACAAAATATCACATGTCATCTTGTTATAGTAGTAATGTCGGTTGGCGGTTATGAAGTTATAAATCATATCTTTGAAATATTTACCTACTCTAGATTCGTAAAGCGAAATTGGGGTAATGATAGGAATGTGAATTTGGAGTTCCCACGCGAATAAAACAGAATATAAACTTTTTAACTGACATAAATCTAAATGACATTTAACCGAGGAATAAATTGGGAATTCTGACAGTTTTTGTATTGAAAATCTGCCAAAATATCACACTCGGATATGACTTATTTTACGTTGGTGAAATCGGCCCTTAGTTATTAAATAAATCTACTACTGGTAAGCAGTGATAGCCTAGTGGTTAGGACTGTGGTCTCCAGTTTGAGGGTCGCAGGTTCGATCCCGGGCGCACTTCTGAATTGTCGAAGTTATATGTGCGTTTAAGCAATTAAATATCGCTAGCTTGAACGGTGACGGAATACATCGTGAGGAAACCTGCACATCCGAGAGCTCTCAATAATGTTCTCGAAAGTGTGTGAAGTCTGCCAATTTGCTTTGGGCCAGCCTGATGGACTACTTATGGCCTATAACTATATCTGATAGGAGAGCTGCGCTCAGTAGACAGCTGTTGATGGGTTGCTGACGATGTCATTAACAGTAATTATGAATACCGTGTCTCGGTGTGTAGAAGCCAACTAGGGGACAGGGGGGGTTTGTAATAAATAATTGTTCACGCTGTCAAAGTAACAGCTTTATTAGATTCCTGTTATACGAACACAACAACCGATATACATTTTCAAATTGAATACCGTTTTACATACTCGTGACAGCTCGTTATGGTCCCCCCCCCCTTCCCCCCGGGCGAGGGGCGCGTACTGCTTAGTAAAGCTAGTTACGTGTTTGGATTTATATTTCGCCCGTGTCTGCCATTTTGTTAGCCTTTTGCCCACACAGCTTATTATGTTTTATCTACCTGCATTGAGAGATGAAATTCTCTTTGTGATCTTTATTTTATTCATAAAGTGATAGACGGCGATCTCACCTGATCGTAAGTGACGATACAGTCCAGGATAGTAGCGGGCTAACTTAGATGGGGTATGGCAGTGAACATTCAACCCATTATCCCTAAACGGTTTCTACTTATCGTGCCGGATAGCTAATTCGCTTGACGGCACGAGTTTGACGGTAAGGTGGTAACAAGCCACGGCCAAAGCCTCCCACAGACCAGACCAGAGGCAGAAATTATAAATTCCCAGATTGCCCTGCCGGGAATCGAACCCGAGACCTCCCAGTTATAAGACCACAGCGCTAACCACTGCGCCAAGCAGGTCGTCATATACAAACAGTTATGGTTAGTAGATCTAAAGCAATAAAACGATTTATATTTCCACTCCGATAGATACGATTACGTGGGCGCTCTACTCCGATATAGACAAGATGTGCTTGCTTTAAAGCCGATGCTTGCGTAAACAAATTCAACACACCATCTGTTACCAGCCGTAAAACCCTTCAATCTCTTGGTCAATTTTACGATTAGATACTGTCGAGCCGGGGACGAGCGGGTGATGTCGTTAAACAAACTGGTTCCATCGAAACTGTAGCTGATTTTGTTACGTCCCTTGACATATAATATTTTTTATGATTCTTGAACAAAAATGATGAAATAAGTGAGAAATAAGGACTACAGAAGTACGTTCCACACCTTAGCGGTTTTACGTAAGTGAAAATGCAATCTAAGATGGAAGGGGTTGACAGACCTCCCGCTAGGTGGACTGACGACATCAAACGAGTCGCAGGCAGCCGCTGGATTCAGGCGGCGCAACATCGAAGCCTGTGTGGAATTCCATGCAGGAGACCTTTGTCCAGCAGTGGACGTCTATCGGTTGATAAAGAAGAAGAAGAAGATGGAAGGGGTATGGCAGTTTAATTTAACCCTATCCCTATTTCGTTCACATGCGGCATCTTACCGGAATGTTAAACCGGACTTGTTGGCGTTACTTCTTTATCTTGCCACGGTCAAAGTTCCCACCAGACCAGGCCCGAGACAATTCAGATTCTAAATTATACACATCTTAGGTACTTATAATATTATAAACCAGCAGATGCCCGCGACTTCGTCCGCGTGAATTTAGTTTTTAAAATCCCTCGGGAACTCTTTGATTTTCCGGGATAAAAGTAGCCTAATATCATTCTCCAGGTCCTCAACTATACCCATGAAATTTTTGACCTTCAATCACGCCGCAACAGAGCTAAGTACGGGTCGACGTGATTTTTTGCATGGGTATTGTTGTGGACCTGGGGAGTGACAAAGGACACCACGAAATTTATCACGAAAAATGAAAGAGTTCTCGGGGGATTTTGAAAACTTAGTCCACGGGACGAAGTCGCGAACGTCAGCTAGTAATTTATATCTTCTTAATTTTAGAACTGCACTAAAAAGACCATAGCACTCACCACTATGCCAAGCTTAAAAACTATAGCATATACCTCATGATTTGTGTGTTTTCAAGGCTTAAAATGTAATAGGTTCCACATAGGTAAGTACTTAACTTAAAGTACTAAGTAACTATCCATAAGCCTAACAGCAAACTGCGAACATTTTTCGCAAAAGCTTAGGCTGAATATTCAAGGGTTTTCCGAACATTTTCATTAAAATCAGCGCAAAAGTTTTCACCAGGGGCAGATCGGGAAATAGCTCGTTATGTTTACGCCCGACCCTAACTGTGCGCTTAATAAAGCGGCCCAGCCCCCAGCCCCGGCGGAGCGGTGCTTTATTGGACGTCTTTGGGAAGTGGAATATATAGCGCTTTTTGTGCGTCCGCGTCGGCTGAGCCCTCGATTGGTTATATCGTTTATTTGAAAATAAAACAGCGAGGAAGAAACGTTTGTGGACAATTCCAAGCACCCCGACCCCACTCCCCAGTCACAGGGATCGTGGGACAGTTGAGCCTACACCTACAAGTCTCAACTGACATAATTAATTCCTGTTAATATTGTCTTTGGTAAATACTTTTTTTTTTCTTTTTAATTTTTTTCACCTTAGCCTGCATCGTTACTTACCATCATCAGGTGAGATTGCAGTCAGGGGATATCTTAGCATGAATAATAAAAAACCCTATTAAGTATAAGTGTTATAAATGCGAAAGTGTTTTTGTTTGTTAGTTTGTCCTTCAATCACGTTGCAAAAGAGCTACGGATCGACTTTATTTTTTGCATGGTTAAAGTTGAGGAGAGTGGCATAGGCTACTTTTTATCAAAGAGTCTGCGCTCAGTAGTGAGACGTTGATGTGTTGCTGATGTAAGAAAAATTTATAATTCAACCAGAAACCCACTTTCCAAAGAGATGTCCAATAAAATATCAATTCCCCGCCTCGCCGGGACTTTTAAGTCTGCGGCCCATGTGGGAGCGGGTGCGGGCAGCGAAGCGGATAGCGAGCGCTATTAGCACCTATTAGCGCAGTAGTCCGAGCCAGGCGACAGAATCACAGACTAAATAACTCAACAAGGAATGATGTACTAAAGAGCTGTAAGGCAAGGTTAAACATAATATCAATTACTCCGACAAAGTTGTATAATAAAATCTTGGAAAAAATAAACGTTTATTTTTTCCAAGATTACATGCAGAGGGGGTGATATAACATGTTTTAAATTTTTTTATATTTTTGTCTTTTTCCCATGAGGGTATTTTAGTCCATTGTCAAGGAACTTCATACTGAAGGTAGGACTTTACGTACTTCACTTGACCGTGTAATTCAAACTGGCCGCTACCCACTCCCCACCCGCCTTCGAGTAGGACAAGTCCTTCCTTCCAATTTCTTATAAATCTAAGGCGCAATTTAGACGGTGCCTCGTTTATCGTTCATCGTTGCGAAAATGAACCGTCATAATTCGCCCTAAGGGCGAATTTAACTTTCGAAATTTTTGCTTTCATTTTCGAGGCTTCGTCGAGAGTCATCGAAAATGAACCATCTAAATTTGCCCTTAAAACAAAGGGCCTTAGGTGCATTTTCGCAAAACATTTTTGCAAAAATGAACGATGAACGGGGCACCGTCAAATTTCGGCCTTAAGCGTTCGTTCTACACGCCGACCGCTCCGCTGCCCGCGCCCGCTCCGCTGCCCGCGCCCGCCCCTACCTGGGCCGCAGCCTCAGTCTCGCCTCGCGCCTCGGCCGGGGCTCGGGCACGCCGGCCGGGGCTCGCCGACTGCCCATAAACATAAAGCTGTTCTCCGATTTGGCCGGGTGAAAAGTTTTACGCGCAATTTTAAATGAAAATGTTCGGCCCTTGAATATTTTAGCTCGGCTAAAATATTTGGTTTTAGGTAGAAGCTGGTGTTGCTTCAATTATCTTTTATTTTGGACTACCACAGAATATATGTACACAGTACACTGATTACAGGTACAGAAAATGACTTCGCAAAACCATTTAAATAAATAGTGAGTCTTGCTATCACACAATAAAGTGCAATTCAGTTCGTACAGCGCTAACTTACCTACAGTCAGATTCACCTACAAGTTGCCTCCCTTTCTGTTGCGTTAGTCTTATCCCTTCGCAGAGTTGGCTCATCCGGACGCACGACGCCGGGTATTTGTAGGTTTATGCCTAAAATGCGAAGTCTGCCTGGCCTGACTCTAACTTTTGACCAAACAAGGTTTTTAAAAATCCCGTGGGAACCCGTTGTTTTTCTGAGATAAATAGTAGCCTATATATTATTTATAACGTTGATCCGTTGCGCCATTGCTGCGTGACTGAAGGACAAACTCACAAGTAAACACTATCGCATTTATAGAGTGTTATCGTTTAAGATTTGGAAAATGACATAGGCTACTTTTTATACCGAAAAAAAAACGAAGGGTTTCCGAAAATTATCAAAAACCTTATTCCATACGCGAACAAAGATGCGGGTAAAGGCTAGATTAAAATATGTAGGTACTTATTAAGATTGTAACTTAAACAATAATGTTATGCATGTTCGCCTACCGCACTTGGCCTGTATCCAAGCGACGCCGATGTATATTGAAGCAGCTGCATCCGTGGACATTGTGTGTATGAAGCGTAGGGATATACTGTTGTGTTAAGGTTTTGCCTTAATTGTTTATTAAACATTTGGTAGAGCATTTCACATCTATATTAATTAACTCGTTTATTAAATATGCATTTACCACTTTGAGTGGCTCATGAATCTTTCATTTATTCATTCAACACAGTATCACCATTTTACTACTGGGCATAGGTCTCCTTTCAAAATGAGAAGGGCATAGTCCACCACGCTGGGCATATGTGGATTGGCAACCTTCACACACCTTAGAACATTATGGAGAATTCTCAGGCATGTAGGTTTCTTCACGATGTATTTCGCCAAGGTTAAAGCAAATGATATTTTATTCCTTGTAACTCCTAAAAGGAGTCCGAAACGTGCCGAAACTATTTAACTAATGTTTTTTTTAATAATATGAATAGCGAGCAAACGAGCAGGCGGGTCACATGATGTTAAGTGATTACCGCCGCCCATGAACATTTTTAGCGACATAGGCACCACCAATGCGTTGTTGGCTTTTCAGGAATTTGTTGGTCCGCTCCTTGAATTACCCCGTGATGTAATTAAGTGAGAACACCGTCGAAGGGAGTTCGTTCCGCAGTTTGGTAGTGCGTGGAAAGTAAGATCGGGCACAGCGGACGGTCGAAGTGCTCCAGACACCCAGGTGGTGAGGGTGACATTGCATTCGGTGACGTGCGGTGCGGTTGTAAAAGAGATAGCTCTTCAGAACCCTCCCCATTACATAGCCGATAGAATACGCAGAGAGCTAATGTGTGACTTTGTCGTTGTTGCAGACATTCCATACCTAGAGCTGGCGGAGCCCGACGAGGGCTACCACGGGCTGATCCGCGAGAACGAGACGCTGGTGGAGGTGACGCCGGCGATCCGCGCGCGCGGCCCGCTCTGCTCCTTCCTCATCCTCAACAACAAACACCACGGCGAGGCGCCTTTTGAGGTAACACACACATTTCCCTTGTCTACAGCTTGTACATTCTTCTTCTTTTTATCAACCGATAGACGTCTACTGCTGGACAAAGGTCTCTTGCATGGACTTCCACAGGCCTTGGTCTTGCGCCGCCTGAATCCAGCGGCTCCCTGCGACTCATTTGATGTTGTCGATCCACCTGGTGGGGGGGTCTGCCAACACTGCGCATTCCGGTGCGGGGTCACCACTCTAGCACCTTGGGACCCCAACGACCATCAGCTCTTCGAACTATGTGCCCCGCCCATTTCCAGTTCAGCCTCGCGAATCGCTGAGCTGTGTCGGTGACTGGTTCTGCTACGGATCTCCTCATTTCTGATTCGATCCCGCAGGGACACTCCGAGCATAGCTCTCTCCATCGCCCGCATGCTATACACATGCTATATACAGCTTGTGCATTGCTAGTAACATAGTTGAGCTTGTTCGATCCTGAAACAGCGACGTGCGCAGGCAAACCTTCCTTTTCCTCGACGAAATTTATTTTTAGGTCAGATTTCGGTTAGTTAATACCAGAAAAAATTGGTCGTCTGTAAAGTTGGTTTACGGACGATAGTTTTACGTGATAGCGTCATAAAGAAACATTGATGAAAAATTGCATACCTACTTTTATGAATTGAATTATTATCACTGAATTATCATTATTTTGTATAATACAAAGGAGTTAAATGAAAATTACAATTTTCTCTAGTCACAAGCCAACGCTTGGGCCGATCGTGCCTCTCTATCGCTTGTTCCGCGCTCTCGCTTGCACGCGCAGGCTCAGGCGGAACGTGACACTTTTTCGTGCGTGCAGCCGGTGTTCATCGATTTATAAGACGTTATCACGTCAAAAAACGCTATGCTGGCACAAACTTTACCCTGGGGACAAATTCCGTGGTTATAGTTAGAGGAGCTTCGGGCAGATCTGGGAGAGTGAGAACTTGGCAAAGGTATCTTCAACACCAAGCACCTTGGGGAGGCAGATAGATGCCTTTCTTGGTAACGCTGACCTTTTCCTTATCTACATCTGTGCATTGCTAGTAACATAGTTGAGTGTGATAAATCTTGAAAAGGCAAACAAGAGCATTGATCCTAAATCACGACCATAAGAGACGCCCCCACTAGGTGGACAGACGACATCAGAAGATTCGTAGGGAACCGCTTGGTACAGGTCGCGAAAATCCAAGGCCTATGGAACTCCATGTGAGAGACCTTTGTCCAGCAGTTGGTCTATGGGTATATAAAGAAGAAAAAGATAATATCTATTTCTGTACTGTTGAAAACGAACATCGAACAGACGTACAAATACAGGTATTCCAATAAGCCTACAGATCGTAACATATCGCTGCAATGTTTCCCGTCACAAAACGCAATCAGCTGTATTGGCCGTTTCAGTTTTAAGTTAGTACACACGCTCCGCTCGTCACAGTTTCACAGTGCCACGGTTTTTGAGATGAAACGAATAAATAAAATTGAAAAATTCTACATTTTTTCCCTTGTATGCTGTATTCAGAGCCAATTTCTTTTTACTTTTTCTGTTCTACTTAATTTTTGAAAATTCTTCATAAAAATATATTGAATTTTACTAAAATTCTTCTCCGCGCCTTTTAACTTATTTGCAAAACACTGTCATTTTGCTATAGAGTTATAACGAAATTTTACCTGTATATATACCTAGTTATTTATTCATATTATTTTCTATTGTGAGTGTCTATCCTGTTATACCAATCTCTTTCACTTAGTTACATTTTTACCTATGAAATTATATTATGTTATTTTATTATGTTTTTGCAATTATTGTGTAATCTGTTTGGCCTTATTTTATAACTATTCTTAATTGTATACTAATTAGATGTAACGCTGTTGATTACTGTAAAATAAATAAATAAATAATTAAATAAATATGTAAATCGACTATAATATAATAATTTAATATAAAAAAAACTTGAGAGGTGTCAAAGGACACCCGGTTGGAACGTAGCTCCTTCCGATTAATTTTAGTGAAGGAATTGTAATAAACTAGTGGTGTCATCTAGTATTAAATTGATTAACTACGATGAATTATATTATTTTGTTTATTTCTATTGCACTGTTACAAAACCAAAGAGTTACTCTGGTGGAGTTACTGTTTTTTCACAGATGGCGTTAGCATTTTATCCAACTTATACAATAAAAAATTAGAGAAAAATTCCACATTTAGAAATTATTTAAAATAAAATTGAAAATAGAAAATTCAGTCTGTCGAGCTGGGATTCGAACCATCGACGTTGAATTTATAGGCGACTGCCCTAACAACTAGGCCATGCAGACGCCGTGTTCTAAGGCGAAAATACCGAATACAATGCAAAATTCACATTCAACAAAAAAGTGTCGGTTTCAAAAATGTGTCGAGGTCGAGTGTCGGTTCCTTAATTTTTTCCGTCTAGCCCCCTTCCGTACCGCGCGATAAGGAACTACGTTCCAAAAAATATTTTAAAAAAAACGACTTCAAACGCCCGCGCCAGTACAAAGTTATTATAATTTATTGTTGATATTTTAAAAACCGCTCCATCGATTTCGATAAAACTTCACTGGGACCACCTGGGAAGTATAGGTTACCCTTTGAAACAAAAAAGAATTTTCCCAATCGGTTCAGGCGTCTTCGAGTAATCGGTGAACATACATAAAAAAAAGTTTCCGACGAATTAAGAACCTCCTCCTTTTTTGAAAATCATCCTCGCTTTACGTGTAGGTAAGTGAGGTAAACTAAAAAAAGCTCTTTCAAGATTTTATTTCACAGCCTTGTAGGCCCGATTAATATGCCAAATAACAGCTTCTTTGTACCAATAGACTGAGTTATGTAAAAAAACTTGAGAGGTGTCAAGGGACATGCGGACAGAACGTAGTTCCTTTCGATCAATTAATTTGGCATTGTGTTCGGTACTTTCGCGGTACAATAATGGGTCTCCGTAGCCTTGTGGCTTCTGCAGTCGCCTAACAGCCAAAGGTCGATGGTACGAATCCCAGCTCGAAACTTGTATCGCGAAAATACCGAACACAATGCAAAATTCACATTCAACAAAAAAGTGTCGGTTTCAAAAAAGTGTCGAGTGTCGGGTCCTTAATTTTTTCCGTCTAGCCCCCTTCCGCACCGCGCGATAAGGAACTACGTTCCAAAAAGCGAACAGCCGATAGACAGACACACGGACTTGGCGATATTATAAGGGTTGTTGTTTTACTACGGATTCCTAAAAATCTGTTGTATGCCACAAAATACATCATACTTAGGAAATCGAAAACAACTGTATCCCCATCTAAAACTATACAAACAATATCAGCTAGTACAGTTGAAAATATCTCGTATATCCATTCAGGCGGATTATAAATGGAGCTACGACATATTTTGTTGCATTGAATTCAAATATACTGTATTATATACGAATACAAGCGAACCAATGATATGTACTCTGAGCGAATTGCGGCCATATTGGATATCAGAATGCTCAGAGTATTTTCTTTCATGATTAGTTTTTGAAGAAACTTGTAGTTTATTAGGTAGGTACTCGTATATTATTCTCTAAATGGAGATCGTTTTTGAGAGGTACATTTTAATCAAAAGTCTCTAGAGGTAATATGTACTCATTAAACTTCTAAAGTAAATGCTTTAAGTTTGATGAAATAGCGAATAATTATTATGATCGCTTGATGGATGAGAGGAATAAGGTTTCTCGTCTCACTCATTGTGGAAACATTGCATACTATTCATTATATTGTAAACTTGTTTTGAAAAGAGCAACTGCCGAGTTTCTTGCTGGTTCTTCTCGGCAGGAAGGGCATACCGAACCAGTGGTAGACTCATCGACGCGACGATTCAAAAGCACTTGTAAAAAAGTTTATTTGAATAAAAAACATTTCTATTCTATTCTAAACATTTTTGTTTCGAGATGAAATCGAATAGTTAAGCCTTAATCTATAAGGGACTACAAGATCCTGTTTTTTTTTTTTCATAAAAATGTGAGAACAATTCGCCGTCATTGTATGTAAATCAAATTACTTAGAGACGTCGTTTAATTAACACCTATATGTATGGTACAAAAACCATAACTTTTTGGAAATTGTTATTATCTAACACAAATAAATAAAACACGTAAGTCAAACCTGCACCAAACCCACCAATATAAGTTTTCGTGTGTCAATCGATTCATCCTAATGTGGCAGGCGGCGCAAGACCGAGGCCTGTGAAAGTCCATGCAAGGACCTTTGTCCAGCAGTGGACGTCTATCGGTTGATAAAGAAGAAGAAGAAGAAGAATGTGGCATATCTCAACCGATGGACCTCCACTGCTGGACATCGCCACATAGCACTATCTTGTGCCGCCTGCATTCAGCCTTTGCCAGATACATACTTCTACCCATAGTTGGTCCACCTCATGGGATAACACTGCTCTTTTCTCCCCAGCAACCCAAAATCCCGCTTAAATAATATTTGAGTACTTTCAAGGCAAGAGTAAATGGGCATTTCCTAGGCATGCGCGCTCCAACATAGACCTCATCAGTGCTTAGCCTAAATCGTAATAAAAAATAAGATTCTTTAAGTTATGTGCTCCGCCCATTGCCACACCAGTTTTGTGCACTGAAACTTAAAACTGTTGCAAATAGCAATTGAGTACGAAATGAAAATCCAATATCCCACTGAACGAACAAGTGAGCGACTGTAGTATAGTGTAGTCGTAGTACAACAAGAAACTACTTTATGTTACTACAACCGAACAGGGCACAAGACAGGTAGTTTGGCAGCTGCCTCGGAACTGCAAAACACTTACTGCCACAGATATTTACTTAGCTAACCTAGCGGTAGAGCGGCTTTTAGAATCATTATTATCTATTCTAACAAAGTTGCATGGGTTACATCGGCATGGCGGCATCCGGCTGCCCACAAGACAGTATAAAAAACTTATTACAATGTAATAGCTGTATAATAATATTGTAAAATGATTATTTTGAAAGGAGCAACTGCTGAGTTTCTTGCCGGCTCTTCTCAGCAGAATCCGCTTTCCGAACCGGTGGTAGAGTCATGACGTGTCATAAGAGCCACAGGTTGGCCTGCGTGAAATGAATAATTTTGAATTTTTTTGAATTATTTTGCCTACTACAATATTTTACCATGGAGTATTGACAGGAATGGCACTTTGAACCAGTGGTATTACTGAACTATTGATAACGTATTTAACGTAATTCACCTGACGATTCGAAAGCACTTTGTAAAAGTTTATTTTAATAAAAAATATTCTGTGCTATACTAAAAATGGTATTTAACTAAACGTTTATAGTCTTTATGATTAGTATGTTTACAAATTATGAATATTATGACTGTACAAGAAAAGCTATACTTTCAAAACGCTCCCATGTACCTTTAATCTTTTGAAGATTCGTAAATTTACCGTAAATGTGTTTGATGTGATCACATCAATGAAAATATAATTAGGTATCCCGAAAATAGCAGAAGCAGTGATAGCCTAGTGGTTAGGACTGTGGTCTCCTATTCGGAGGGTCGCAGGTTCGATCCCGGGTACGCACCTCTGACTTTTCGGAGTCAAGTGCGTTTAAGCAATTATATATCACTTGCTTCGACGGTGAAGGAAAACATCGTGAGGAAACCTGCACATCTGAGAGTTCTTCATAACGTTCTCGAAGGTGTGTGAAGTCCACCAATTCGCATTGGGCCAGCGTGGTAGACTATGGCCTATAACCCTTCTCTGAGAGGAGACCTGTGCTCAGTAGTGAGCCGTTGATGGGTTGCTAATGATGATCCCGAAAATAAAAAAAAACTATACTTTGATGATGGCTTCAACATGATTCTATTCAATGAAATTGTCACTTAGGCTAAATAAAAATAGCCAAATGGCACTCTCTGCTCTTGACTTTTTGAATTGTCCTATCTCATACTAATATGTGTATAAATATCGTTGACAAATCGCTTACAATAGCACAGAGTAACGAAGGTAACAATACTTACAATACATTGTTGCAGTACAAGTTCCTATTGGCAGAGAGATGTTATTGAGAATCCTTCACTGAAGTTTTTGCTTTTCTGAAATCTGTGTAGATAAAATAAAAAATTATTCCACTAATTTTACATATAGAAATTCAAAAGTATTTATTTCATCCAGGCTCTTGTAACACGTGCAGACTCATATAAATAATAATTATTCTCTTCAGTTGAAAACTAAAGTTTTGACGACCTCCCTGGCGGAGTGGTGAGCGCTGTGGTCTTATAACTGGGAGGTCTCGGGTTCGATTCCCGGCGGGGCAATTTGGGAATTTATTATTTCTGAATTGTCTCGGTCTGGTCTGGTGGGAGGGAGGCCGTGGCTAGTTACCACCCTACCGTCAAAGACGTGCCGCAAGCGATTCAGCGTTCCTGCACGATGGCGTGTAAAAACCGATTAGGGGTATGGGTTGAATGTTCACTGCCATACCCCTTCCAAGTTAGTCCGCTACCATCAGACTGCATCGTCACTTACCATCAGGTGAGATCGCAGTCAAGAACTATCTTGTCATCGAATAAAAAAAAGTACATGTCCTTCCCTCGAGAAGAGCAGATACCGAACAGGAAACAGAAAAAATAAACAAACTTACATAAAAAAACTTTTCCAAACGATGAGCTCGGTATAACAATTCAAAAGGTATCGCGTAAAATCCTCAACACAAAAAACAAACGGCATCAAATTAAGACACAGTCGTCGCGGTGAGCGTTCAGCCAGTGGTTTAGCTAAACAACGGTTAATTTCTCCGGGGAAATCCTTTCTCGCCAGTTATAACTCAGCTGCGAAATGTTCGCGTTTTATAACTTCAGAGCCACGAACCACGAGCACTTACGCCGGCTGCATATTATCATAAAATAGACTTTTTACAGCAGTGATAGCCTAGTGGTTAGGACTGTGGTCTCCTATTCGGGGGGTCGCAGGTTCGATCCCGGGTTCGCACCTCTGACTTTTCGAAGTCAAGTGTGTTTAAGCAATTAAATATCACTTGCTTCAACGGTGAAGGAAAACATCGTAAGGAAACCTGCACATCTGAGAGTTCTTCATAATGTTCTCGAAGATGTGTGAAGTCCTCCAATTCGCATTGGGCCGGCGTGGTGGACTATGGCCTATAACCCTTCTCTGAGAGGAGACCTGCGCTCAGTAGTGAGTCGTTGATGGGTTGCTAATGATGATGATGAATGAGACTTTTTATGTAGATCATGCCAGCGACTTCGTCTGGCCATATCTTTTTCTTATTTATAAACTGACAGACGTCCACAGCTGTACACAAATCTCTTGAATAGACTTCCACATGCCTCGGTCTTACGCCGCCTGTTTCCAGCGGCTCCCTGCGACTCGTCTGATGTCTTTTTTTTTTTTATGTTTCGCACTCAGTTATCCTCTGACATGGTGTCAGAGACTTTTTTTATGCGAATTTTGAACTCGTCTGATGTCATCGATGCAGTAGTGTGAAGTGTGCCATCATTGCGCGTTTGGGTGCGAGATCGCTACTCCAGCATCTTGGGAACCTGTTTAGGTTTTTAAAAATAGAATAGAATAGAATAGAATAGAAAATACTTTATTGCACAACAAGAAATAATGGTTAAAATACAACAAAAGAAAATAAGTACAAGGTGCAAAGGCGGCCTTATTGCAAAAGCAATCTCTTCCAGGCAACCCTTGTCTGGAGAGGAAAACACCAAAGAAAATGGGATAGTGCAAGCTAAGATCGAGGAAAGTTGTAAACATTATAGACTATTATTATTATTATTATAGACTATAGTAAAATAAATAATATGACATAATATAATACAATACATAAATATAACATTACATGTATATCATACATAACAAAAAATATATATGAAATAAAGTAAATATATAAAAAATCCTCTGAGCTCTTTATTTTATTTAAGATCCGGAATAAAAAGTAGCCAATGACCGTCGTCGGTATGAAGGCGACATCTGTGTCAATTTTTTCCGAGATCCTTTTTGGAAGTCTTTCAGAATGAAGATGATAGTGAACGACTTAAAATAGGACTTTGGAGTTCTTTAATAATATTGAAGCAACTAGGTAGTGCCCACCATCTTGTGATCCAATAAAAAAAAAAAAACTTTTAACTTATTTCAAAAGTAAGCGAATGGGAAATGCAAGCCTATTTATAGTCTAGTAACTCAATTCCAAGCAGATTTTTATTCCATTTTATGTATTGCATCTGCAAACCCGCTCGGAAAGTTTTCGTATATCTCTTGACGCATGGAAAACTTCGCGGGATATGACTGTAAATATTATTTATTGGAGTGAATCGACTGAATCTCTCATAAACTAGGGTAATAACTCATACCCGATTGTAGCGAGCCGATGAACAATTTGTCAATACTTCCACTAAATTTATTGGACTTTAAATAACTAGTTATTATATTATATTATATAGCTCTTGACAATGGGTGGGACACTTAGTGCAAAGTCACAAAAAAAGGGTGATTACACGACGAACAAATGAGAAACAGTAGGTTCAACTGCGCCTCAAGAATCCGAAAGTCGTTTGTAGGAATGGGCGTTACTGCTGGCCGGCTATATCATTCCATATTACAATTCCAGAGTCAATTTTAGATTTGCCTTTACACACGTTTAAGTTATCTGTTAAAAGTATGCTCATGAACAAGTGTATTTTGAAAATTTAAAACACCCCCGACATGTGAATTTATGGCTGGAGTATGTATGATATATAGAACACCCTATTACCCAGTTTGCTGCTCCATCTTGAGATCCTCCCCCTCGATCCTCGATCATCATCTCTCTAACACTAAACACCTACTCTTAAGAGACCGTTCTAATGAGCCCAAACACACTATAATTAGTATTTGCCTTAAGTTGCTGAGGAGTTGGAATGCCGCAGACTACTTGATGCTGCAGCATCAGCTCAGGGTTACCATGTCTTGGAAATAATCCGAAGTAAAAGAACACCAATCAGTGGCACCTGTGAAAGTTTGTAAGACTTTAATAAAATAAGAAATGAGTTGATGATCTCCAAACATCTGAAAAGATCTTCACAAACTATAGCTAAGATCCAGCTCGATCATGTCAGCTTTCGAACAGAAAAAACCGCATCAAAATCGGTCCATTCTTTGGGGAGCTACGAGAGAACAGACATACACAGATGCACATCAAAATCATAACATGCCTCTTTTTTGTCGGGGTTTAAAAAGAGGGTGATTTACACGATAGGCAAATGAAAAGTCCCAATAGGCTCGTGATTCAACAACTACGCCTCAGGAGAGTATAAGGTTACTTCTTTTGTGGAAATTCATGATCCCATGCATACCAAAACAAGTAGATATATGTAGGTATTTGTATTTGGTTGTACTTACCGCTAATGAACCTCACTCTAAGACAAACGTTCACGGAAGCGCAAGGCTCTGCCCGAGATAACGAATATTAAATCCTCGCTAACAGGAGGATATTGTGTTACCTTTTATCTTATCTGTTGGCGGTGAGACTGGTTTGTACATAAACATTGTATTCTCTACTTTCCTATAGAATAAAAGCAAGTCAAACAATGTTGAAAGTTAATTCGTGTTTCCCACTTTTGATTATGGTGGCATCGTTAGCGTCAAATTTGGATTTGGGAATCTTTTGAGAAATCCTCATTTTGTACTTACTTGTACTAGTTGTTTTGGCACGAGTCTCCTCTTGGCTCTTAGATCTTTAAGTGTTTAGGCCACAGTCCACCGCGCTGGCCGAGTGCGGATCGATGGACTTCATACACCTTTGAGAACATTATGGAGAACTCTTAGGCGTGTAGGTTTTTGGTTTTTCCTTCACCGTTAAAGCAAGCTATATTTAGGGTCTGTTTCACCGCCTTCTGATAAGTTTCGGATAGCTTATTCGCATATTTTGTCTTTGTCACTTGACATAAAGTAAGAAAGTGACAAAATTTAGGCTATCCGACACTTATTAGAAGGTGATGCAACAGGCCATTAATCTTCTAAATATACACAAGGAAAAGGTGACCGACTGACTGACTGATCTATTAACGCACAACTCAAGCCACTGGAGGATCGGACGGCGGACGGGATTTGGAATACAGATAGCTATATGCTAAGAAAGGATTATTGAAAATTCAACCCCTAAGGGGGTAAAATAGGTGTTTGAATAATCGAAATTAACGTGAACGTAGCCGCGGCCGGCAAAAGCTAGTTGCTTAATAATATATGCACATAACTTCAAAAAGTTAGATATCTGGGATACTCTGGGACCTGAAAAAGGAGGCCAACACGGATGAAAAGGCCTAATTCAAAATTTCAACCAGCGCAATCAACTGTGAATAAAAGTCACAGTTTCGCCACTTACTATGTAAGTAACGTAAGCAATCACTTAATGAAAAAATTAAGGACACATTAACCTTCAAGTTTCACGAGATAGCCAAAATGTTTGATCCCAACATAATTTGATTATCCTGTCAAAGCAAAACCGTAAAACAGTTAGCGAAAACTTTCCACCCCCGAGTTCAAAAGTCGATAACTTTACAGCCCTTCAGCCGTCTCCGAAACGCGGCCCTGAAAAAAGGTTAATTTAATGTTTTCAGTAAACACTGACTTAGCTGTTTTCTTTTTATTGATGACTAGCCTGCGACCCTTGGCTTCATGCGCAGTGTTTGTTTCATAAATTCCAGAAGTACTTAATTATAATTTATATTAGACTAGCTTTTGTTTGCGACTATGTTCACGGATGTTCAGTTACCCAGGCAGAGTTTCTCAAATGCGTGCGAAATTTTCGTATTCAGGCATCGTTTAACTGATACGAGATTTTGTTAATGTATAAAAAGTTGTTCGCATAGGATAATCGCAAACAATTGCTTGCCGCTCGCATTCGAGAAACCTTCCTTGTGTAGCTGACGCCTTAGATTTTGATTAATTTGCTTGTTTGGTGGGGTGCGATGTGATTCGCATCGCAAGACGATATTGAAAAAAGCGCTGAATCAATTTCGATAAAATTTATGTGGGACCACCTCTAAAGTATTCCCTACCAAACAAAAAGAGAATTATCAAAATCCATTCATAATTGGCGGAGTAATCGTGGAACAAACATATAAAAACATATAGTCGAATTGAGAACCTCCTCCTGTTTTTGAAGTCTGTTAAAAACGGGCATAATTTTGCCACTACTTGATGGTGTACTGTGCGTTTTTATTAACTCAATGTTCGTATTTTGCTCCAGATAATGGTGATAGACGAGAACGAAGCGCGGCTGCGCGTGCGCTACCCGCTCAACTGCGAGAAGCGGCGCAACTACAAGTTCGACATCGCCGCCGTGGGCTGCGACGGATCCTACTCCAACACGTGAGTGACTGCGCTCTTAATGCACGAGCAAAACAAACAAAATGGTGATAGACGAGAACGAAGCGCGGCTGCGCGTGCGCTACCCGCTCAACTGCGAGAAGCGGCGCAACTACAAGTTCGACATCGCCGCCGTGGGCTGCGACGGATCCTACTCCAACACGTGAGTGACTGCGCTCTTAATGCACGAGCAAAACAAACAAAATGGTGATAGACGAGAACGAAGTGCGGCTGCGCGTGCGCTACCCGCTCAACTGCGAGAAGCGGCGCAACTACAAGTTCGACATCGCCGCCGTGGGCTGCGACGGATCCTACTCCAACACGTGAGTGACTGCGCTCTTAATGCACGAGCAAAACAAACAAAATGGTGATAGACGAGAACGAAGCGCGGCTGCGCGTGCGCTACCCGCTCAACTGCGAGAAGCGACGCAACTACAAGTTCGACATCGCCGCCGTGGGCTGCGACGGATGCTACTCCAACACGTGAGTGACTGCGCTCTTAATGCACGAGCAAAACAAACAAAATGGTGATAGATGAGAACGAAGCGCGGCTGCGCGTGCGCTACCCGCTCAACTGCGAGAAGCGGCGCAACTACAAGTTCGACATCGCCGCCGTGGGCTGCGACGGATCCTACTCCAACACGTGAGTGACTGCGCTCTTAATGCACGAGCAAAACAAACAAAATGGTGATAGACGAGAACGAAGCGCGGCTGCGCGTGCGCTACCCGCTCAACTGCGAGAAGCGGCGCAACTACATGTTCGACATCGCCGCCGTGGGCTGCGACGGGTCCTACTCCAACACGTGAGTGACTGCGCTCTTAATGCACTAGCAAGACAAACAAAATGGTGATAGACGAGAACGAAGCGCGGCTGCGCGTGCGCTACCCGCTCAACTGCGAGAAGCGACGCAACTACAAGTTCGACATCGCCGCCGTGGGCTGCGACGGGTCCTACTCCAACACGTGAGTGACTGCGCTCTTAATGCACGAGCAAAACAAACAAAATGGTGGTAGACGAGAACGAAGCGCGGCTGCGCGTGCGCTACCCGCTCAACTGCGAGAAGCGGCGCAACTACAAGTTCGACATCGCCGCCGTGGGCTGCGACGGATCCTACTCCAACACGTGAGTGACTGCGCTCTTAATGCACGAGCAAGACAAACAAAATGGTGATAGACGAGAACGAAGCGCGGCTGCGCGTGCGCTACCCGCTCAACTGCGAGAAGCGGCGCAACTACAAGTTCGACATCGCCGCTGTGGGCTGCGACGGATCCTACTCCAACACGTGAGTGACTGCGCTCTTAATGCACGAGCAAAACAAACAAAATGGTGATAGACGAGAACGAAGCGCGGCTGCGCGTGCGCTACCCGCTCAACTGCGAGAAGCGGCGCAACTACAAGTTCGACATCGCCGCCGTGGGCTGCGACGGATCCTACTCCAACACGTGAGTGACTGCGCTCTTAATGCACGAGCAAAACAAACAAAATGGTGATAGACGAGAACGAAGCGCGGCTGCGCGTGCGCTACCCGCTCAACTGCGAGAAGCGGCGCAACTACAAGTTCGACATCGCCGCCGTGGGCTGCGACGGATCCTACTCCAACACGTGAGTGACTGCGCTCTTAATGCACGAGCAAAACAAACAAAATGGTGATAGACGAGAACGAAGCGCGGCTGCGCGTGCGCTACCCGCTCAACTGCGAGAAGCGGCGCAACTACAAGTTCGACATCGCCGCCGTGGGCTGCGACGGGTCCTACTCCAACACGTGAGTGACTGCGCTCTTAATGCACTAGCAAGACAAACAAAATGGTGATAGACGAGAACGAAGCGCGGCTGCGCGTGCGCTACCCGCTCAACTGCGAGAAGCGACGCAACTACAAGTTCGACATCGCCGCCGTGGGCTGCGACGGGTCCTACTCCAACACGTGAGTGACTGCGCTCTTAATGCACGAGCAAAACAAACAAAATGGTGGTAGACGAGAACGAAGCGCGGCTGCGCGTGCGCTACCCGCTCAACTGCGAGAAGCGGCGCAACTACAAGTTCGACATCGCCGCCGTGGGCTGCGACGGATCCTACTCCAACACGTGAGTGACTGCGCTCTTAATGCACGAGCAAGACAAACAAAATGGTGATAGACGAGAACGAAGCGCGGCTGCGCGTGCGCTACCCGCTCAACTGCGAGAAGCGGCGCAACTACAAGTTCGACATCGCCGCCGTGGGCTGCGACGGATCCTACTCCAACACGTGAGTGACTGCGCTCTTAATGCACGAGCAAAACAAACAAAATGGTGATAGACGAGAACGAAGCGCGGCTGCGCGTGCGCTACCCGCTCAACTGCGAGAAGCGGCGCAACTACAAGTTCGATATCGCCGCCGTGGGCTGCGACGGATCCTACTCCAACACGTGAGTGACTGCGCTCTTAATGCACGAGCAAAACATACAAAATGGTGATAGACGAGAACGAAGTGCGGCTGCGCGTGCGCTACCCGCTCAACTGCGAGAAGCGGCGCAACTACAAGTTCGACATCGCCGCCGTGGGCTGCGACGGATCCTACTCCAACACGTGAGTGACTGCGCTCTTAATGCACGAGCAAAACAAACAAAATGGTGATAGACGAGAACGAAGCGCGGCTGCGCGTGCGCTACCCGCTCAACTGCGAGAAGCGACGCAACTACAAGTTCGACATCGCCGCCGTGGGCTGCGACGGATGCTACTCCAACACGTGAGTGACTGCGCTCTTAATGCACGAGCAAAACAAACAAAATGGTGATAGATGAGAACGAAGCGCGGCTGCGCGTGCGCTACCCGCTCAACTGCGAGAAGCGGCGCAACTACAAGTTCGACATCGCCGCCGTGGGCTGCGACGGATCCTACTCCAACACGTGAGTGACTGCGCTCTTAATGCACGAGCAAAACAAACAAAATGGTGATAGACGAGAACGAAGCGCGGCTGCGCGTGCGCTACCCGCTCAACTGCGAGAAGCGGCGCAACTACAAGTTCGACATCGCCGCCGTGGGCTGCGACGGGTCCTACTCCAACACGTGAGTGACTGCGCTCTTAATGCACTAGCAAGACAAACAAAATGGTGATAGACGAGAACGAAGCGCGGCTGCGCGTGCGCTACCCGCTCAACTGCGAGAAGCGACGCAACTACAAGTTCGACATCGCCGCCGTGGGCTGCGACGGGTCCTACTCCAACACGTGAGTGACTGCGCTCTTAATGCACGAGCAAAACAAACAAAATGGTGGTAGACGAGAACGAAGCGCGGCTGCGCGTGCGCTACCCGCTCAACTGCGAGAAGCGGCGCAACTACAAGTTCGACATCGCCGCCGTGGGCTGCGACGGATCCTACTCCAACACGTGAGTGACTGCGCTCTTAATGCACGAGCAAGACAAACAAAATGGTGATAGACGAGAACGAAGCGCGGCTGCGCGTGCGCTACCCGCTCAACTGCGAGAAGCGGCGCAACTACAAGTTCGACATCGCCGCTGTGGGCTGCGACGGATCCTACTCCAACACGTGAGTGACTGCGCTCTTAATGCACGAGCAAAACAAACAAAATGGTGATAGACGAGAACGAAGCGCGGCTGCGCGTGCGCTACCCGCTCAACTGCGAGAAGCGGCGCAACTACAAGTTCGACATCGCCGCCGTGGGCTGCGACGGATCCTACTCCAACACGTGAGTGACTGCGCTCTTAATGCACGAGCAAAACAAACAAAATGGTGATAGACGAGAACGAAGCGCGGCTGCGCGTGCGCTACCCGCTCAACTGCGAGAAGCGGCGCAACTACAAGTTCGACATCGCCGCCGTGGGCTGCGACGGATCCTACTCCAACACGTGAGTGACTGCGCTCTTAATGCACGAGCAAGACAAACAAAATGGTGATAGACGAGAACGAAGCGCGGCTGCGCGTGCGCTACCCGCTCAACTGCGAGAAGCGACGCAACTACAAGTTCGACATCGCCGCCGTGGGCTGCGACGGATCCTACTCCAACACGTGAGTGACTGCGCTCTTAATGCACGAGCAAGACAAACAAAATGGTGATAGACGAGAACGAAGCGCGGCTGCGCGTGCGCTACCCGCTCAACTGCGAGAAGCGGCGCAACTACAAGTTCGACATCGCCGCCGTGGGCTGCGACGGATCCTACTCCAACACGTGAGTGACTGCGCTCTTAATGCACGAGCAAAACAAACAAAATGGTGATAGACGAGAACGAAGCGCGGCTGCGCGTGCGCTACCCGCTCAACTGCGAGAAGCGGCGCAACTACAAGTTCGACATCGCCGCCGTGGGCTGCGACGGATCCTACTCCAACACGTGAGTGACTGCGCTCTTAATGCACGAGCAAAACAAACAAAATGGTGATAGACGAGAACGAAGCGCGGCTGCGCGTGCGCTACCCGCTCAACTGCGAGAAGCGGCGCAACTACAAGTTCGACATCGCCGCCGTGGGCTGCGATGGATCCTACTCCAACACGTGAGTGACTGCGCTCTTAATGCACGAGCAAAACAAACAAAATGGTGATAGACGAGAACGAAGCGCGGCTGCGCGTGCGCTACCCGCTCAACTGCGAGAAGCGACGCAACTACAAGTTCGACATCGCCGCCGTGGGCTGCGACGGATCCTATTCCAACACGTGAGTGACTGCGCTCTTAATGCACGAGCAAAACAAACAAAATGGTGATAGACGAGAACGAAGCGCGGCTGCGCGTGCGCTACCCGCTCAACTGCGAGAAGCGGCGCAACTACAAGTTCGACATCGCCGCCGTGGGCTGCGACGGATCCTACTCCAACACGTGAGTGACTGCGCTCTTAATGCACGAGCAAAACAAACAAAATGGTGATAGACGAGAACGAAGCGCGGCTGCGCGTGCGCTACCCGCTCAACTGCGAGAAGCGGCGCAACTACAAGTTCGACATCGCCGCCGTGGGCTGCGACGGATCCTACTCCAACACGTGAGTGACTGCGCTCTTAATGCACGAGCAAAACAAACAAAATGGTGATAGACGAGAACGAAGCGCGGCTGCGCGTGCGCTACCCGCTCAACTGCGAGAAGCGGCGCAACTACAAGTTCGACATCGCCGCCGTGGGCTGCGACGGATCCTACTCCAACACGTGAGTGACTGCGCTCTTAATGCACGAGCAAAACAAACAAGATGGTGATAGACGAGAACGAAGCGCGGCTGCGCGTGCGCTACCCGCTCAACTGCGAGAAGCGGCGCAACTACAAGTTCGACATCGCCGCCGTGGGCTGCGACGGGTCCTACTCCAACACGTGAGTGACTGCGCTCTTAATGCACGAGCAAAACAAACAAAATGGTGATAGACGAGAACGAAGCGCGGCTGCGCTTGCGCTACCCGCTCAACTGCGAGAAGCGGCGCAACTACAAGTTCGACATCGCCGCCGTGGGCTGCGACGGATCCTACTCCAACACGTGAGTGACTGCGCTCTTAATGCACGAGCAAAACAAACAAAATGGTGATAGACGAGAACGAAGCGCGGCTGCGCGTGCGCTACCCGCTCAACTGCGAGAAGCGGCGCAACTACAAGTTCGACATCGCCGCCGTGGGCTGCGACGGATCCTACTCCAACACGTGAGTGACTGCGCTCTTAATGCACGAGCAAAACAAACAAAATGGTGATAGACGAGAACGAAGCGCGGCTGCGCGTGCGCTACCCGCTCAACTGCGAGAAGCGGCGCAACTACAAGTTCGACATCGCCGCCGTGGGCTGCGACGGGTCCTACTCCAACACGTGAGTGACTGCGCTCTTAATGCACTAGCAAGACAAACAAAATGGTGATAGACGAGAACGAAGCGCGGCTGCGCGTGCGCTACCCGCTCAACTGCGAGAAGCGACGCAACTACAAGTTCGACATCGCCGCCGTGGGCTGCGACGGATCCTACTCCAACACGTGAGTGACTGCGCTCTTAATGCACGAGCAAAACAAACAAATGGTGATAGACGAGAACGAAGCGCGGCTGCGCGTGCGCTACCCGCTCAACTGCGAGAAGCGGCGCAACTACAAGTTCGACATCGCCGCCGTGGGCTGCGACGGATCCTACTCCAACACGTGAGTGACTGCGCTCTTAATGCACGAGCAAAACAAACAAAATGGTGATAGACGAGAACGAAGCGCGGCTGCGCGTGCGCTACCCGCTCAACTGCGAGAAGCGGCGCAACTACAAGTTCGACATCGCCGCCGTGGGCTGCGACGGATCCTACTCCAACACGTGAGTGACTGCGCTCTTAATGCACGAGCAAAACAAACAAAATGGTGATAGACGAGAACGAAGCGCGGCTGCGCGTGCGCTACCCGCTCAACTGCGAGAAGCGACGCAACTACAAGTTTGACATCGCCGCCGTGGGCTGCGACGTGTCCTATTCCAACACGTGATTGACTGCGCTCTTAATGCACGAGCAAAACAAACAAAATGGTGATAGACGAGAACGAAGCGCGGCTGCGCGTGCGCTACCCGCTCAACTGCGAGAAGCGACGCAACTACAAGTTCGACTTCGCCGCCGTGGGCTGCGACGGATCCTACTCCAACACGTGAGTGACTGCGCTCTTAATGCACGAGCAAAACAAACAAAATGGTGATAGACGAGAACGAAGCGCGGCTGCGCGTGCGCTACCCGCTCAACTGCGAGAAGCGGCGCAACTACAAGTTCGACATCGCCACCGTGGGCTGCGACGGGTCCTACTCCAACACGTGAGTGACTGCGCTCTTAATGCACGAGCAAGACAAACAAAGTGGTGATAGACGAGAACGAGGCGCGGCTGCGCGTGCGCTACCCGCTAGCAAAATTCGCATTAAAAATTAAAAATAAAAGAAAAAAAATACGTTGGGACTCTCATCACATTGCCGTCCCATCGTATTTCTTTTTAATCAGGCGCAGGATTAAGTGTACCTCAAGAACCTTTAAGACTTCCAGTTTAGTTCAGAGCCCTAACTGAGCTTACCACGGAAAGCCAGCCAAGGAACTATTGATTTATTGAGAGCATTGTTTTCCCGTTCCAGCGTCCCGGTGCACATAACGGTGACGGACGTGAACGAGTTCGCGCCGGTGTTCAGCCAGGCGGCGTACGTGCGCTCCGTCGACGAGGGCAAGGTGTACGACGAGATCGTGCGCGTGGACGCCACGGACCGCGACTGCACGCCGCGGTACGGCGACGTGTGCAAGTACGAGATACTGAGCGACGGCGACCGCGGACAGCCCTTCGCGATCGACAACGAGGGTGAGTGCGTCTTACACCGCGAGCTAGATGGCGCTGCTCGGAGTTAAATCGCGGTAGAGACATTTTCATTAAAACTCCTGACTAATCAGGATTCGTGTTCTTGTAAATTGTGGTCAGGACCCCTACCAGAATAGTTGCCAATGTTATCTGAGGTTCAAACCTCGTAGAAGGCGCCCGTAGGATACTTGACAATGATTTTAGGAAAATATTGAATATTCTAAAGCTAAAAAACCCTGTGCAATTTTTTTTCAAAGAGCTTAAGATGGGATTGTTTTTAGAATTGGTATGAGATGGGATAGATTAAAAGAGTAAATTGTATAATGGGGTAGACCGATTATTATGAAATAAGATAACAAAATCTGCTTTCTGAACCGGTGGTAGAGTCACGACTTGTACTTGCTCTTAAGAGTCATAGGTTGGCCTACATGAAATAAATAATTTTTGATTTTGATCCAAATTCATCATGAGTGTCATCCTGTTCCTTGTAGGCGTGATCCGCAACACGGAGCCGCTGGAGTACGACAAGTCGCACAACCACATCCTGTCGGTGGTGGCGTACGACTGCGGCATGATGCAGTCCGCGCCCGTCATGGTCACCATCAAGGTCAACAAGCCCTGCCGAGCCGGCTGGAAAGGTAACTATGTATGTAGGCGTGATCCGCAACACGGAGCCGCTGGAGTACGACAAGTCGCACAACCACATCCTGTCGGTGGTGGCGTACGACTGCGGCATGATGCAGTCCGCGCCCGTCATGGTCACCATCAAGGTCAACAAGCCCTGCCGAGCCGGCTGGAAAGGTAACTATGTATGTAGGCGTGATCCGCAACACGGAGCCGCTGGAGTACGACAAGTCGCACAACCACATCCTGTCGGTGGTGGCGTACGACTGCGGCATGATGCAGTCCGCGCCCGTCATGGTCACCATCAAGGTCAACAAGCCCTGCCGAGCCGGCTGGAAAGGTAACTATGTATGTAGGCGTGATCCGCAACACGGAGCCGCTGGAGTACGACAAGTCGCACAACCACATCCTGTCGGTGGTGGCGTACGACTGCGGCATGATGCAGTCCGCGCCCGTCATGGTCACCATCAAGGTCAACAAGCCCTGCCGAGCCGGCTGGAAAGGTAACTATGTATGTAGGCGTGATCCGCAACACGGAGCCGCTGGAGTACGACAAGTCGCACAACCACATCCTGTCGGTGGTGGCGTACGACTGCGGCATGATGCAGTCCGCGCCCGTCATGGTCACCATCAAGGTCAACAAGCCCTGCCGAGCCGGCTGGAAAGGTAACTATGTATGTAGGCGTGATCCGCAACACGGAGCCGCTGGAGTACGACAAGTCGCACAACCACATCCTGTCGGTGGTGGCGTACGACTGCGGCATGATGCAGTCCGCGCCCGTCATGGTCACCATCAAGGTCAACAAGCCCTGCCGAGCCGGCTGGAAAGGTAACTATGTATGTAGGCGTGATCCGCAACACGGAGCCGCTGGAGTACGACAAGTCGCACAACCACATCCTGTCGGTGGTGGCGTACGACTGCGGCATGATGCAGTCCGCGCCCGTCATGGTCACCATCAAGGTCAACAAGCCCTGCCGAGCCGGCTGGAAAGGTAACTATGTATGTAGGCGTGATCCGCAACACGGAGCCGCTGGAGTACGACAAGTCGCACAACCACATCCTGTCGGTGGTGGCGTACGACTGCGGCATGATGCAGTCCGCGCCCGTCATGGTCACCATCAAGGTCAACAAGCCCTGCCGAGCCGGCTGGAAAGGTAACTATGTATGTAGGCGTGATCCGCAACACGGAGCCGCTGGAGTACGACAAGTCGCACAACCACATCCTGTCGGTGGTGGCGTACGACTGCGGCATGATGCAGTCCGCGCCCGTCATGGTCACCATCAAGGTCAACAAGCCCTGCCGAGCCGGCTGGAAAGGTAACTATGTATGTAGGCGTGATCCGCAACACGGAGCCGCTGGAGTACGACAAGTCGCACAACCACATCCTGTCGGTGGTGGCGTACGACTGCGGCATGATGCAGTCCGCGCCCGTCATGGTCACCATCAAGGTCAACAAGCCCTGCCGAGCCGGCTGGAAAGGTAACTATGTATGTAGGCGTGATCCGCAACACGGAGCCGCTGGAGTACGACAAGTCGCACAACCACATCCTGTCGGTGGTGGCGTACGACTGCGGCATGATGCAGTCCGCGCCCGTCATGGTCACCATCAAGGTCAACAAGCCCTGCCGAGCCGGCTGGAAAGGTAACTATGTATGTAGGCGTGATCCGCAACACGGAGCCGCTGGAGTACGACAAGTCGCACAACCACATCCTGTCGGTGGTGGCGTACGACTGCGGCATGATGCAGTCCGCGCCCGTCATGGTCACCATCAAGGTCAACAAGCCCTGCCGAGCCGGCTGGAAAGGTAACTATGTATGTAGGCGTGATCCGCAACACGGAGCCGCTGGAGTACGACAAGTCGCACAACCACATCCTGTCGGTGGTGGCGTACGACTGCGGCATGATGCAGTCCGCGCCCGTCATGGTCACCATCAAGGTCAACAAGCCCTGCCGAGCCGGCTGGAAAGGTAACTATGTATGTAGGCGTGATCCGCAACACGGAGCCGCTGGAGTACGACAAGTCGCACAACCACATCCTGTCGGTGGTGGCGTACGACTGCGGCATGATGCAGTCCGCGCCCGTCATGGTCACCATCAAGGTCAACAAGCCCTGCCGAGCCGGCTGGAAAGGTAACTATGTATGTAGGCGTGATCCGCAACACGGAGCCGCTGGAGTACGACAAGTCGCACAACCACATCCTGTCGGTGGTGGCGTACGACTGCGGCATGATGCAGTCCGCGCCCGTCATGGTCACCATCAAGGTCAACAAGCCCTGCCGAGCCGGCTGGAAAGGTAACTATGTATGTAGGCGTGATCCGCAACACGGAGCCGCTGGAGTACGACAAGTCGCACAACCACATCCTGTCGGTGGTGGCGTACGACTGCGGCATGATGCAGTCCGCGCCCGTCATGGTCACCATCAAGGTCAACAAGCCCTGCCGAGCCGGCTGGAAAGGTAACTATGTATGTAGGCGTGATCCGCAACACGGAGCCGCTGGAGTACGACAAGTCGCACAACCACATCCTGTCGGTGGTGGCGTACGACTGCGGCATGATGCAGTCCGCGCCCGTCATGGTCACCATCAAGGTCAACAAGCCCTGCCGAGCCGGCTGGAAAGGTAACTATGTATGTAGGCGTGATCCGCAACACGGAGCCGCTGGAGTACGACAAGTCGCACAACCACATCCTGTCGGTGGTGGCGTACGACTGCGGCATGATGCAGTCCGCGCCCGTCATGGTCACCATCAAGGTCAACAAGCCCTGCCGAGCCGGCTGGAAAGGTAACTATGTATGTAGGCGTGATCCGCAACACGGAGCCGCTGGAGTACGACAAGTCGCACAACCACATCCTGTCGGTGGTGGCGTACGACTGCGGCATGATGCAGTCCGCGCCCGTCATGGTCACCATCAAGGTCAACAAGCCCTGCCGAGCCGGCTGGAAAGGTAACTATGTATGTAGGCGTGATCCGCAACACGGAGCCGCTGGAGTACGACAAGTCGCACAACCACATCCTGTCGGTGGTGGCGTACGACTGCGGCATGATGCAGTCCGCGCCCGTCATGGTCACCATCAAGGTCAACAAGCCCTGCCGAGCCGGCTGGAAAGGTAACTATGTATGTAGGCGTGATCCGCAACACGGAGCCGCTGGAGTACGACAAGTCGCACAACCACATCCTGTCGGTGGTGGCGTACGACTGCGGCATGATGCAGTCCGCGCCCGTCATGGTCACCATCAAGGTCAACAAGCCCTGCCGAGCCGGCTGGAAAGGTAACTATGTATGTAGGCGTGATCCGCAACACGGAGCCGCTGGAGTACGACAAGTCGCACAACCACATCCTGTCGGTGGTGGCGTACGACTGCGGCATGATGCAGTCCGCGCCCGTCATGGTCACCATCAAGGTCAACAAGCCCTGCCGAGCCGGCTGGAAAGGTAACTATGTATGTAGGCGTGATCCGCAACACGGAGCCGCTGGAGTACGACAAGTCGCACAACCACATCCTGTCGGTGGTGGCGTACGACTGCGGCATGATGCAGTCCGCGCCCGTCATGGTCACCATCAAGGTCAACAAGCCCTGCCGAGCCGGCTGGAAAGGTAACTATGTATGTAGGCGTGATCCGCAACACGGAGCCGCTGGAGTACGACAAGTCGCACAACCACATCCTGTCGGTGGTGGCGTACGACTGCGGCATGATGCAGTCCGCGCCCGTCATGGTCACCATCAAGGTCAACAAGCCCTGCCGAGCCGGCTGGAAAGGTAACTATGTATGTAGGCGTGATCCGCAACACGGAGCCGCTGGAGTACGACAAGTCGCACAACCACATCCTGTCGGTGGTGGCGTACGACTGCGGCATGATGCAGTCCGCGCCCGTCATGGTCACCATCAAGGTCAACAAGCCCTGCCGAGCCGGCTGGAAAGGTAACTATGTATGTAGGCGTGATCCGCAACACGGAGCCGCTGGAGTACGACAAGTCGCACAACCACATCCTGTCGGTGGTGGCGTACGACTGCGGCATGATGCAGTCCGCGCCCGTCATGGTCACCATCAAGGTCAACAAGCCCTGCCGAGCCGGCTGGAAAGGTAACTATGTATGTAGGCGTGATCCGCAACACGGAGCCGCTGGAGTACGACAAGTCGCACAACCACATCCTGTCGGTGGTGGCGTACGACTGCGGCATGATGCAGTCCGCGCCCGTCATGGTCACCATCAAGGTCAACAAGCCCTGCCGAGCCGGCTGGAAAGGTAACTATGTATGTAGGCGTGATCCGCAACACGGAGCCGCTGGAGTACGACAAGTCGCACAACCACATCCTGTCGGTGGTGGCGTACGACTGCGGCATGATGCAGTCCGCGCCCGTCATGGTCACCATCAAGGTCAACAAGCCCTGCCGAGCCGGCTGGAAAGGTAACTATGTATGTAGGCGTGATCCGCAACACGGAGCCGCTGGAGTACGACAAGTCGCACAACCACATCCTGTCGGTGGTGGCGTACGACTGCGGCATGATGCAGTCCGCGCCCGTCATGGTCACCATCAAGGTCAACAAGCCCTGCCGAGCCGGCTGGAAAGGTAACTATGTATGTAGGCGTGATCCGCAACACGGAGCCGCTGGAGTACGACAAGTCGCACAACCACATCCTGTCGGTGGTGGCGTACGACTGCGGCATGATGCAGTCCGCGCCCGTCATGGTCACCATCAAGGTCAACAAGCCCTGCCGAGCCGGCTGGAAAGGTAACTATGTATGTAGGCGTGATCCGCAACACGGAGCCGCTGGAGTACGACAAGTCGCACAACCACATCCTGTCGGTGGTGGCGTACGACTGCGGCATGATGCAGTCCGCGCCCGTCATGGTCACCATCAAGGTCAACAAGCCCTGCCGAGCCGGCTGGAAAGGTAACTATGTATGTAGGCGTGATCCGCAACACGGAGCCGCTGGAGTACGACAAGTCGCACAACCACATCCTGTCGGTGGTGGCGTACGACTGCGGCATGATGCAGTCCGCGCCCGTCATGGTCACCATCAAGGTCAACAAGCCCTGCCGAGCCGGCTGGAAAGGTAACTATGTATGTAGGCGTGATCCGCAACACGGAGCCGCTGGAGTACGACAAGTCGCACAACCACATCCTGTCGGTGGTGGCGTACGACTGCGGCATGATGCAGTCCGCGCCCGTCATGGTCACCATCAAGGTCAACAAGCCCTGCCGAGCCGGCTGGAAAGGTAACTATGTATGTAGGCGTGATCCGCAACACGGAGCCGCTGGAGTACGACAAGTCGCACAACCACATCCTGTCGGTGGTGGCGTACGACTGCGGCATGATGCAGTCCGCGCCCGTCATGGTCACCATCAAGGTCAACAAGCCCTGCCGAGCCGGCTGGAAAGGTAACTATGTATGTAGGCGTGATCCGCAACACGGAGCCGCTGGAGTACGACAAGTCGCACAACCACATCCTGTCGGTGGTGGCGTACGACTGCGGCATGATGCAGTCCGCGCCCGTCATGGTCACCATCAAGGTCAACAAGCCCTGCCGAGCCGGCTGGAAAGGTAACTATGTATGTAGGCGTGATCCGCAACACGGAGCCGCTGGAGTACGACAAGTCGCACAACCACATCCTGTCGGTGGTGGCGTACGACTGCGGCATGATGCAGTCCGCGCCCGTCATGGTCACCATCAAGGTCAACAAGCCCTGCCGAGCCGGCTGGAAAGGTAACTATGTATGTAGGCGTGATCCGCAACACGGAGCCGCTGGAGTACGACAAGTCGCACAACCACATCCTGTCGGTGGTGGCGTACGACTGCGGCATGATGCAGTCCGCGCCCGTCATGGTCACCATCAAGGTCAACAAGCCCTGCCGAGCCGGCTGGAAAGGTAACTATGTATGTAGGCGTGATCCGCAACACGGAGCCGCTGGAGTACGACAAGTCGCACAACCACATCCTGTCGGTGGTGGCGTACGACTGCGGCATGATGCAGTCCGCGCCCGTCATGGTCACCATCAAGGTCAACAAGCCCTGCCGAGCCGGCTGGAAAGGTAACTATGTATGTAGGCGTGATCCGCAACACGGAGCCGCTGGAGTACGACAAGTCGCACAACCACATCCTGTCGGTGGTGGCGTACGACTGCGGCATGATGCAGTCCGCGCCCGTCATGGTCACCATCAAGGTCAACAAGCCCTGCCGAGCCGGCTGGAAAGGTAACTATGTATGTAGGCGTGATCCGCAACACGGAGCCGCTGGAGTACGACAAGTCGCACAACCACATCCTGTCGGTGGTGGCGTACGACTGCGGCATGATGCAGTCCGCGCCCGTCATGGTCACCATCAAGGTCAACAAGCCCTGCCGAGCCGGCTGGAAAGGTAACTATGTATGTAGGCGTGATCCGCAACACGGAGCCGCTGGAGTACGACAAGTCGCACAACCACATCCTGTCGGTGGTGGCGTACGACTGCGGCATGATGCAGTCCGCGCCCGTCATGGTCACCATCAAGGTCAACAAGCCCTGCCGAGCCGGCTGGAAAGGTAACTATGTATGTAGGCGTGATCCGCAACACGGAGCCGCTGGAGTACGACAAGTCGCACAACCACATCCTGTCGGTGGTGGCGTACGACTGCGGCATGATGCAGTCCGCGCCCGTCATGGTCACCATCAAGGTCAACAAGCCCTGCCGAGCCGGCTGGAAAGGTAACTATGTATGTAGGCGTGATCCGCAACACGGAGCCGCTGGAGTACGACAAGTCGCACAACCACATCCTGTCGGTGGTGGCGTACGACTGCGGCATGATGCAGTCCGCGCCCGTCATGGTCACCATCAAGGTCAACAAGCCCTGCCGAGCCGGCTGGAAAGGTAACTATGTATGTAGGCGTGATCCGCAACACGGAGCCGCTGGAGTACGACAAGTCGCACAACCACATCCTGTCGGTGGTGGCGTACGACTGCGGCATGATGCAGTCCGCGCCCGTCATGGTCACCATCAAGGTCAACAAGCCCTGCCGAGCCGGCTGGAAAGGTAACTATGTATGTAGGCGTGATCCGCAACACGGAGCCGCTGGAGTACGACAAGTCGCACAACCACATCCTGTCGGTGGTGGCGTACGACTGCGGCATGATGCAGTCCGCGCCCGTCATGGTCACCATCAAGGTCAACAAGCCCTGCCGAGCCGGCTGGAAAGGTAACTATGTATGTAGGCGTGATCCGCAACACGGAGCCGCTGGAGTACGACAAGTCGCACAACCACATCCTGTCGGTGGTGGCGTACGACTGCGGCATGATGCAGTCCGCGCCCGTCATGGTCACCATCAAGGTCAACAAGCCCTGCCGAGCCGGCTGGAAAGGTAACTATGTATGTAGGCGTGATCCGCAACACGGAGCCGCTGGAGTACGACAAGTCGCACAACCACATCCTGTCGGTGGTGGCGTACGACTGCGGCATGATGCAGTCCGCGCCCGTCATGGTCACCATCAAGGTCAACAAGCCCTGCCGAGCCGGCTGGAAAGGTAACTATGTATGTAGGCGTGATCCGCAACACGGAGCCGCTGGAGTACGACAAGTCGCACAACCACATCCTGTCGGTGGTGGCGTACGACTGCGGCATGATGCAGTCCGCGCCCGTCATGGTCACCATCAAGGTCAACAAGCCCTGCCGAGCCGGCTGGAAAGGTAACTATGTATGTAGGCGTGATCCGCAACACGGAGCCGCTGGAGTACGACAAGTCGCACAACCACATCCTGTCGGTGGTGGCGTACGACTGCGGCATGATGCAGTCCGCGCCCGTCATGGTCACCATCAAGGTCAACAAGCCCTGCCGAGCCGGCTGGAAAGGTAACTATGTATGTAGGCGTGATCCGCAACACGGAGCCGCTGGAGTACGACAAGTCGCACAACCACATCCTGTCGGTGGTGGCGTACGACTGCGGCATGATGCAGTCCGCGCCCGTCATGGTCACCATCAAGGTCAACAAGCCCTGCCGAGCCGGCTGGAAAGGTAACTATGTATGTAGGCGTGATCCGCAACACGGAGCCGCTGGAGTACGACAAGTCGCACAACCACATCCTGTCGGTGGTGGCGTACGACTGCGGCATGATGCAGTCCGCGCCCGTCATGGTCACCATCAAGGTCAACAAGCCCTGCCGAGCCGGCTGGAAAGGTAACTATGTATGTAGGCGTGATCCGCAACACGGAGCCGCTGGAGTACGACAAGTCGCACAACCACATCCTGTCGGTGGTGGCGTACGACTGCGGCATGATGCAGTCCGCGCCCGTCATGGTCACCATCAAGGTCAACAAGCCCTGCCGAGCCGGCTGGAAAGGTAACTATGTATGTAGGCGTGATCCGCAACACGGAGCCGCTGGAGTACGACAAGTCGCACAACCACATCCTGTCGGTGGTGGCGTACGACTGCGGCATGATGCAGTCCGCGCCCGTCATGGTCACCATCAAGGTCAACAAGCCCTGCCGAGCCGGCTGGAAAGGTAACTATGTATGTAGGCGTGATCCGCAACACGGAGCCGCTGGAGTACGACAAGTCGCACAACCACATCCTGTCGGTGGTGGCGTACGACTGCGGCATGATGCAGTCCGCGCCCGTCATGGTCACCATCAAGGTCAACAAGCCCTGCCGAGCCGGCTGGAAAGGTAACTATGTATGTAGGCGTGATCCGCAACACGGAGCCGCTGGAGTACGACAAGTCGCACAACCACATCCTGTCGGTGGTGGCGTACGACTGCGGCATGATGCAGTCCGCGCCCGTCATGGTCACCATCAAGGTCAACAAGCCCTGCCGAGCCGGCTGGAAAGGTAACTATGTATGTAGGCGTGATCCGCAACACGGAGCCGCTGGAGTACGACAAGTCGCACAACCACATCCTGTCGGTGGTGGCGTACGACTGCGGCATGATGCAGTCCGCGCCCGTCATGGTCACCATCAAGGTCAACAAGCCCTGCCGAGCCGGCTGGAAAGGTAACTATGTATGTAGGCGTGATCCGCAACACGGAGCCGCTGGAGTACGACAAGTCGCACAACCACATCCTGTCGGTGGTGGCGTACGACTGCGGCATGATGCAGTCCGCGCCCGTCATGGTCACCATCAAGGTCAACAAGCCCTGCCGAGCCGGCTGGAAAGGTAACTATGTATGTAGGCGTGATCCGCAACACGGAGCCGCTGGAGTACGACAAGTCGCACAACCACATCCTGTCGGTGGTGGCGTACGACTGCGGCATGATGCAGTCCGCGCCCGTCATGGTCACCATCAAGGTCAACAAGCCCTGCCGAGCCGGCTGGAAAGGTAACTATGTATGTAGGCGTGATCCGCAACACGGAGCCGCTGGAGTACGACAAGTCGCACAACCACATCCTGTCGGTGGTGGCGTACGACTGCGGCATGATGCAGTCCGCGCCCGTCATGGTCACCATCAAGGTCAACAAGCCCTGCCGAGCCGGCTGGAAAGGTAACTATGTATGTAGGCGTGATCCGCAACACGGAGCCGCTGGAGTACGACAAGTCGCACAACCACATCCTGTCGGTGGTGGCGTACGACTGCGGCATGATGCAGTCCGCGCCCGTCATGGTCACCATCAAGGTCAACAAGCCCTGCCGAGCCGGCTGGAAAGGTAACTATGTATGTAGGCGTGATCCGCAACACGGAGCCGCTGGAGTACGACAAGTCGCACAACCACATCCTGTCGGTGGTGGCGTACGACTGCGGCATGATGCAGTCCGCGCCCGTCATGGTCACCATCAAGGTCAACAAGCCCTGCCGAGCCGGCTGGAAAGGTAACTATGTATGTAGGCGTGATCCGCAACACGGAGCCGCTGGAGTACGACAAGTCGCACAACCACATCCTGTCGGTGGTGGCGTACGACTGCGGCATGATGCAGTCCGCGCCCGTCATGGTCACCATCAGGTCAACAAGCCCTGCCGAGCCGGCTGGAAAGGTAACTATGTATGTAGGCGTGATCCGCAACACGGAGCCGCTGGAGTACGACAAGTCGCACAACCACATCCTGTCGGTGGTGGCGTACGACTGCGGCATGATGCAGTCCGCGCCCGTCATGGTCACCATCAAGGTCAACAAGCCCTGCCGAGCCGGCTGGAAAGGTAACTATGTATGTAGGCGTGATCCGCAACACGGAGCCGCTGGAGTACGACAAGTCGCACAACCACATCCTGTCGGTGGTGGCGTACGACTGCGGCATGATGCAGTCCGCGCCCGTCATGGTCACCATCAAGGTCAACAAGCCCTGCCGAGCCGGCTGGAAAGGTAACTATGTATGTAGGCGTGATCCGCAACACGGAGCCGCTGGAGTACGACAAGTCGCACAACCACATCCTGTCGGTGGTGGCGTACGACTGCGGCATGATGCAGTCCGCGCCCGTCATGGTCACCATCAAGGTCAACAAGCCCTGCCGAGCCGGCTGGAAAGGTAACTATGTATGTAGGCGTGATCCGCAACACGGAGCCGCTGGAGTACGACAAGTCGCACAACCACATCCTGTCGGTGGTGGCGTACGACTGCGGCATGATGCAGTCCGCGCCCGTCATGGTCACCATCAAGGTCAACAAGCCCTGCCGAGCCGGCTGGAAAGGTAACTATGTATGTAGGCGTGATCCGCAACACGGAGCCGCTGGAGTACGACAAGTCGCACAACCACATCCTGTCGGTGGTGGCGTACGACTGCGGCATGATGCAGTCCGCGCCCTGTCATGGTCACCATCAAGGTCAACAAGCCCTGCCGAGCCGGCTGGAAAGGTAACTATGTATGTAGGCGTGATCCGCAACACGGAGCCGCTGGAGTACGACAAGTCGCACAACCACATCCTGTCGGTGGTGGCGTACGACTGCGGCATGATGCAGTCCGCGCCCGTCATGGTCACCATCAAGGTCAACAAGCCCTGCCGAGCCGGCTGGAAAGGTAACTATGTATGTAGGCGTGATCCGCAACACGGAGCCGCTGGAGTACGACAAGTCGCACAACCACATCCTGTCGGTGGTGGCGTACGACTGCGGCATGATGCAGTCCGCGCCCGTCATGGTCACCATCAAGGTCAACAAGCCCTGCCGAGCCGGCTGGAAAGGTAACTATGTATGTAGGCGTGATCCGCAACACGGAGCCGCTGGAGTACGACAAGTCGCACAACCACATCCTGTCGGTGGTGGCGTACGACTGCGGCATGATGCAGTCCGCGCCCGTCATGGTCACCATCAAGGTCAACAAGCCCTGCCGAGCCGGCTGGAAAGGTAACTATGTATGTAGGCGTGATCCGCAACACGGAGCCGCTGGAGTACGACAAGTCGCACAACCACATCCTGTCGGTGGTGGCGTACGACTGCGGCATGATGCAGTCCGCGCCCGTCATGGTCACCATCAAGGTCAACAAGCCCTGCCGAGCCGGCTGGAAAGGTAACTATGTATGTAGGCGTGATCCGCAACACGGAGCCGCTGGAGTACGACAAGTCGCACAACCACATCCTGTCGGTGGTGGCGTACGACTGCGGCATGATGCAGTCCGCGCCCGTCATGGTCACCATCAAGGTCAACAAGCCCTGCCGAGCCGGCTGGAAAGGTAACTATGTATGTAGGCGTGATCCGCAACACGGAGCCGCTGGAGTACGACAAGTCGCACAACCACATCCTGTCGGTGGTGGCGTACGACTGCGGCATGATGCAGTCCGCGCCCGTCATGGTCACCATCAAGGTCAACAAGCCCTGCCGAGCCGGCTGGAAAGGTAACTATGTATGTAGGCGTGATCCGCAACACGGAGCCGCTGGAGTACGACAAGTCGCACAAACACATCCTGTCGGTGGTGGCGTACGACTGCGGCATGATGCAGTCCGCGCCCGTCATGGTCACCATCAAGGTCAACAAGCCCTGCCGAGCCGGCTGGAAAGGTAACCAGGTTTCACCCGAATTTCTAAAATTCGAGCATCTGAAAATCTAAGCCACCTTTTTAATGCACCAGAAATGCGATCTTTTATTTTAGAAAATCAGAGATTTGCCCATGCCCATGATATGACTGCCCAATCAGCACCATTCACCGCCGATGGCGACTGGCACGCTACTCCCGTCCGCAACACTGACTGTCACGTCCCGCCGCAGGTCTAGCGGAGCGCGTGGACTACGCGCCGGGCACGGGCCCGCTCGCGCTGTTCCCGGCCGCGCGGCTGGAGGCGTGCTCGAGCGACGAGCGCTGCCCCGGCGTGACGCGCATCCAGGCCGCCGTCACGCTGCAGGCGTCGCGCGCCGGCGTGGCGTGCGACCGCGACACCTACACCGTGCACGCGCAGCGCAACATCTGTGGTGGGTGCCTCCACGTCTAGCCAGCTCCAATAACGCTCCTCAGTCCTCCCTGTCCTTGGGTAGGTTTTAGAACGCGTAATGTTGCATTGCGCGCCCCAGATCACCAGTGGGATCTCGGACTTCCAGTATTTTCTCCGGGTAAGTCGACCGTGACGGCGTTGCAAGCGGTTCTTGGCACTGCCAAAACATCTGAATCGAAATATGTCCAAGCTGTCTTTCTAGACATATCGGGTGCCTTTGACAACGCCTGGTGGCCCATGATTCTCTTAAGGTCCAAGACAGGAGGCTGTCCTCCGAACATTTACCGCATGTAGGCGAGTTACTTTGTTAACCGGCGCGTTGGCCTGTTCATCGGAGACCAGGTGCGGTGGAAGACATCCACTATGGGGTGCCCTCAGGGATCAGTGCTGGGACCTACCTTATGGAACGTCCTCCTCGATGATTTGCTTCGGTTGCCGCTACCGGGGGGGTGAAGGTTGTCGCGTATGCGGACGACGTCACGATTTTAATAGAGGCCGACACTCGTAGAGCGATTGAGACTGCCGCGGCTAACACTATCCGGCTCATTGAGGACTGGGGGTGCCGCAACCGGCTTGCCTTCGCCCCCAGCAAGTCGCGAACCATGACGCTGAAGGGCAAGCTCGGCAAGCGGCCAACAGTAATCATGCTCATGGATGGATGAACATGGATTTCGCGAAATTGTCACCGTCACCATCGTCACCTGGAGATTTCAGTAAGCGTTCAACATATTTTTAGAGCTTCAACCTTGTACAGCCCAGTCGGAAAGCAGCCACCTTCCTTACCGTTTAATGTATGATGTCGCAGGTTCGAATCTCCTTCACGAAACGTGACAGTGCGCTTTTTTTAAATTATTTATATTTATTTTATTTTATTTTATTTATTTTTATTTGTTTTTAATTATTAGCAAATCTAGTTTTCACTTCTATCGGCAGTCCCTATGACTGCCAATTCTTTTTGCAATCCGGGTCGATCGCGACCCATTGTTGGTGATCGGGTCAAAACGATTCGATCACTTCGATGATCGATCATTTATAAAACCGTTACTAAAATTCAAATTTATCATTCAGCATCGAAACTCGCAACGAAAATAAACAAGGTCTCAGCCCTCTAAAAATTCACGGCGCGTATGGGTTGTGACCGAATCAAGGTGATTCGACACAGTTCTATCTAATACATCCAAACTTATATTTGTATAGATAATAAATAATAATATAATTCATCTCTTTTGTTCGTTACAGGTCTAGACAAAAAACAATTGATTTGCTGCCCAGTCCGGGGGCAGGCAACGAGTGGGCGAAATCTCTGAAACCAGACTCAGGTACTACCACGATTTTACTATTCATTGAAACACTCCTCTGAAATCGAACGTTTTCTTAAATTGATTTGTTATTATTATATTGAAATACTGAATAATACTTTAGGGCAAAATATAGAGAGCTTGAAAGTTTCCTGTTAGACAAAAAAGAGCGCTACTATTAAAGAGAGCGTACACATTACACCTATATTGTATCTAATTCTTGTGTATTACCATCACGTAGTGTGAGTGAAACAAAACATCGCTGTTTGTGTTTATTCGATTATCAACTGGTCATTAATTAAGTTCAAATTGTCAAAAGACACATTAGTGTCTACACCATTCGACTTTTATACTGTCAAATTTAAAATACCATATTCTTGGTCAAACTACACGACGTGTCGTTCCTTATACTTAATTTTATCGCATAATAATAGGTCTTTACCTATGAAATTGCCGTTTTGTATGCAATAAGTGAAAGTACTTATTTTTTCAAACTTTTTTATTTCTGTTATTCGAAGTAATCACCCATGCAATCGATGCGTCGATTGCATGGGTGATTACTTCGAATAACTTTGCCAACGCATTGGCAGTTTATTGATGCCCTTCTTGTAAAAATCAGCTGGACGGGAGGCAACAAACTCTTCAAAGGCATTTTGTACTGCCTCTCGGGAATTGAATTTTTTACCCATTAAAAAGTTGTCTAAATTTTGGAAAAAGTAATAGTCGGTAGGTGCAAGGTCTGGTGAGTATGGCGGATGAGGGAGAGCTTCCAACCCCAGCTCTTGCAGCTTGGAGACTGTCTGTTGCGCAGTATGGGGTCGCGCGTTGTCGTGAAGGAGCAGTGGGGACGACCGATTGACCAAAGCTGGTTGCAGATGTGCAAGCTTCTCCATCATTCTCTCCAGTTCTTCACAGTACACATCTGCATTAATGCTCATGCCGTTTTGTAAAAAGCTGTGGTGAATCACACCCGCACTAGACCACCAAACAGTGACCATCACCTTTTTAGGGGTCATTTTTGGTTTAGGGCATTGCTTTGGTGCTGAACCAGGGTCTAACCAACTTGCTGAGCGCTTTCGATTGTCGAACAGAATCCATTTTTCGTCGCACGTAACAATTCGTTTCAAAATTCCTTCATTTCTTTGCCTGTTGAGCAGCGCAAGGCAGGTCTCGACGCGTACGTTGCGCTGGCGATCGTTAAGGTCGTGGGGCACCCATCTATCAAGCTTTTTTACCTTGCCAATTTGTCGCAAATGGATCAGTATTGTTTTGATGCTTACATCAAAAGCTGCTGCTAGCTCAGCTGTAGATTGAGTTTCGTCAGCTTCCAGAATCGCCTTTAATTCATTATTCTTAACCAAAGTCTCCGGACGACCACGAGCTTCATTTTTCTAGTCAAAATTTCCAGAACGGAACCGGGAAAACCAATAACGGGTTGTGCGATCGTTTGTACAGTTCTCTCCGTAAACGTTTTTGATGTTACGGGCCGTTTGTGTCGCGTTGGTGCCACGACGGAACTCATATTCCATAATTACACGAATTTTTAAAGTATCCATTATGACGAAAAATGTTCAAATGTAATGAAAATACAACGCTAATCAAAAAACAAAAGACTGAGTTTGTAAATAGAATGTCATGGTTTTAAAACAAAATTAATTTGAATTTAGAATACAGAGCCATTACAAACTTTTTTTTATTTGAAATGACCAGTACTGAAGAAAGGCAATTTCATAGGTAAAGACCTAATATTTATATTCACTTGGAATTTTAGTGACAAACTATTATGTAGTGGATTTCGGGTATAACGACGATGTCGATGAGTCTACCACTGTTTCGGAATGCCCTTCCTGCCGAGAAGAACCAGCAAGAAATGCTACGAGTATGTATGCAGTGTTTCCACAATGAGTTCCACAAAATCATACCTAATTATAATTCAACACATGTTAAGACGGGCAGACGGAAAGCAGCCCCATTCGCGCCGGCGGCACCCGTTCACGCGCATGACCCAGCCATTGCTTCGCTGAACCATATGTGAGTGAACGTAACAGTGTCCTCTGAACGTGTCTACCGGTGTCCGGTTCGCAGGTCGCGACGGCGAGCAGCTGTTCGAGTTCGACGGCGAGTCCGCGTCGGCGGTGGTGCCGGAGGGCGTGCTGCAGCACTCGCTGGGCAGCACGTTCGCCGTGTCCACGTGGCTGCGGCACGCGCCGCCGCCCGACCACGACAAGCACCGCAAGGAGCACGTGCTGTGTCTGGCCGATGACCACAGTAAGTATCGCTTTGAGTACATCTCAAGTTCGACGGCGAGTCCGCGTCGGCGGTGGTGCCGGAGGGCGTGCTGCAGCACTCGCTGGGCAGCACGTTCGCCGTGTCCACGTGGCTGCGGCACGCGCCGCCGCCCGACCACGACAAGCACCGCAAGGAGCACGTGCTGTGTCTGGCCGATGACCACAGTAAGTATCGCTTTGAGTACATCTCAAGTTCGACGGCGAGTCCGCGTCGGCGGTGGTGCCGGAGGGCGTGCTGCAGCACTCGCTGGGCAGCACGTTCGCCGTGTCCACGTGGCTGCGGCACGCGCCGCCGCCCGACCACGACAAGCACCGCAAGGAGCACGTGCTGTGTCTGGCCGATGACCACAGTAAGTATCGCTTTGAGTACATCTCAAGTTCGACGGCGAGGCCGCGTCGGCGGTGGCGGAAGAATCGTTTTATTTGTATTGACAGAAATGAACCGCCACCACTACCAAACACCACTAGAAGAATCGTTTTATTTGTATTCACAGAAATGAACCGCCACCACTACCAAACACCACTAGAAGAATCGTTTTATTTGTATTTACATAAATGAACCGCCACCACTACCAAACACCACTAGAAGAATCGTTTTATTTGTATTCACAGAAATGAACCGCCACCACTACCAAACACCACTAGAAGAATCGTTTTATTTGTATTCACAGAAATGAACCGCCACCACTACCAAATACCACTAGAAGAATCGTTTTATTTGTATTTACATAAATGAACCGCTACCACTACCAAACACCACTAGAAGAATCGTTTTATTTGTATTCACAGAAATGAACCGCCACCACTACCAAACACCACTAGAAGAATCGTTTTATTTGTATTTACATAAATGAACCGCCACCACTACCAAACACCACTAGAAGAATCGTTTTATTTGTATTCACAGAAATGAACCGCCACCACTACCAAACACCACTAGAAGAATCGTTTTATTTGTATTCACAGAAATGAACCGCCACCACTACCAAATACCACTAGAAGAATCGTTTTATTTGTATTTACATAAATGAACCGCTACCACTACCAAACACCACTAGAAGAATCGTTTTATTTGTATTCACAGAAATGAACCGCCACCACTACGCGTTGTTCGTGCGCAACTGCCGCCTGATCCTGCTGCTGAGGAGGGACTTCGGCGAAGGAGATCTCAACATCTTCAGACCTGCCGAGTGGCGCTGGAAGCTCCCCGAGGTACAGAACATTTGAGACCGGACTTTAATTTAAACGAGATACAAACGATAGGACCTGGCATAAATCTGTTTCGTTTTAAATTTTAAACTCTATCTATAGTCTGAGCCGATATTCGGCTATTTTGTTTTGTATTTTGTTATAATATTTATGTACCATAATATAATTTTTTTTTATTTATTAAAATATGCACTTGATGACTAATTAATTTTTCAATCAACTTTAGTAACTTTTCCATTATTTGTATGCCTAAATTGAGGCATAACAACATACAACAACGGACATAACATGTTTGGAAAACTGCTCTACTTGTACATAACAACATACAACAACAGAAATAACATGTTTGGTAAACTGCTCTACTTGTGCATAACAACATACGACAGCACACATTTTGCATGGGCTTGGTTGAGAACCTGGAGAGTGACAAAGGCTACTTTTTATCCTTGAAAATCAAAATAAACTAAATCCACGCGGATGAAGCATCAGCATTCACAGGCAATCAGCCAGTTTTATTATAATAATGAGGTGTTATTATATTCGACTCAGGCTCGATTTCATCAACGTAAAATGAGTCTTATCCGAACGTATATTTAACATTTTTTTAATACAAAAACTGTCAGAAAGCCCAATTTATTCCTCGGTAAAACTTCGATGTTGGTGAAATCGGCACCTTATTGTGTTACTTTTTAACATGAGTCTGTTGGTGGTTGTTGTTAGGTGTGCGACAACGAGTGGCACCACTACGCCGTGAACGTGCGCTTCCCGAACGTCGACCTGTACGTGGACGGTGAGCCCTATCGCGCCCCGGACGGCAAGGGGCCGGAGGTCATCGACGACTGGCCGCTGCACCCCGCGCACGGGGTCAACACCACCCTCGTCATTGGGGCGTGTTGGCAAGGTGGGGTTCAGAACTTACTAGTTAAACAAAAACGAGTGTGCTTTAGACCACACAACTGAAGTAAAACTTAGAAACGCAACTGGCTATGAGAGAAAGAGAGGAAGCAAATATGTGCTCGCACCTCTCTCTCTTGTCCCTACAGTACGATACGAAACGTAACTCTCTCTCTCTCTCTTTCTTTCTTTCTATCTTCCCTAACTCTCCCTCCCTGTCAACTTCCGTTCGCCTCGCCTGATCACACTTTTCGTAACGCATTCACCAGCTTACTGCCCAAGTCAAGCGTGCGTAAAGAAGTTTTACTTCAAAAACTCGAAAGAACAATTGGTTGAGTTACAAGTGCACAAAGACTGATCCTTTTAATAAATATACAAAATATAAAAATAATATGTAGCTTTTTATATTTTATAGGTAATTAAAAACAAGCTACATATTATGACATCGCGTTTTTAGTTCCTTTAAAATGTCAAAAATGCCGCACGTCTATTTTTATGTCATAAAAATAAAAGTATATCATATAATTCCAATTCAATTAATTACGTTGGCGCGGTCTCTGCTAATTAATGTGTGGAACGCCCTTTCGGACTTCCCAGCACATAAAAAGCCCATTGATATGGCCCTCAGTTGCCCCGACAAAGGTTGAGCGAGCTAGGGCCCATCAGTAGCCCCCCAACGGGCAACAGAGGGTCGGGTCCAATATGACCTATGGAATTAATAATGGAAAGGTACTTACCTGGGGTTCCAGTGGTTGGTTCTTCAGGAGGTACCTTCAGGCGTAAGTAGTGTTATGTTAAGTGGTGTGATAGAAATGTGTTGTAGTGATAACCTTAAGGTACCCAGTGTCGCACAGTGTGCGGCCGCCTGTATAGATGTTCGACTTCGTGGTTCCACAGCAACTTCAGCCAACTAGTACAACGCGAACCAACAGTCTGCACTGTAATCTGCACTGTAGATATTATAGCGTAAAACAAAGCGTCAATCAATCCCGCACTACGACGGCCGCGAGCCCACACAAGAAAATGCGTCCAAATGGTTATGACTCACGATTCACTGCACAAAATAGGTAACCCGCGCTCGCTAGCTATAAGTCTTCGCGACAATTATAAGTTTAGAATAACAATCACGCGATCCTGGTTCCAAAATTCACTTCACAAGCGCCGATCACAAACCGTACACAAAACCGTGAACCCGATGCTTTAACTTGATACAAACGCGTCTCGCCTTAATAGCGATGCAAGCTGACTCGTAGTTATTATCACAACGCACAACCAAAATAATAGTTCAAAGTTAAGACTTAATGTCCTCCAATGTTGAATTCACACAATTCACAAAGTCTCAAAGCGCATGGTTCAAAATGGCGCACGCATTCACCTTCACAGTTCAATTGCGTCTTTCTTCGCCCGACGAAACTTGATTCACACAACTTTTATAGCGCAATACTCCAAAACAGGCGCACGTAACTCGTACGTATCGAAAAAAAGGTCTTTCTAGACCGCCGGCCGAACGATTACAATTAATTCAAAGCTTCAAATGCGTCTTCTAATTACCACGCACGACAGATGTCAAAACAGTCCGGCGCGGCGCGAGCGTGAATCGATTCTGGTTAGAGTCGGCGGTGCCCGCCCCGCGGGGCGGGGTAATTTCAAATCAGTTTCAAGCGCGCAAGTTAAAAGACCGCCGCCAGAGCGATTGTTGCCGGGCGGCGGGGGCGCCCGCGCGGGTGATGCGGTAGATTCAAACCAGTTCCGAAGCGCGCGCAAATGACCGTCACAGATTTAGCGTAAACACCCATGTTGCTATCGACCCATCTTCTGCAGGCACCGACAACGACATGAAGCACCACATGCACGGCTGGATGGCGGGGCTGGGCGTGCTGCCGGGCGGCGTGCACGCGCCCGCCGCGCTGCGCTGCGCCGCGCGCTGCCGCGAGGGGCTCAGCCTCGCGCCCGACCTGTGTGAGTGCCGCTACGGCCAGTTTCACCACTATCCGTTACTGTCTGCCCCCAGATTGTCTAAAAGTCGCCGATCAAAATTTTACTCATTTCATGGCATTAGCGTCAAGGTAAAATAAACCATAACAGTACCCTAACGCCCTTTGTCCTAGGGGCGAATTTAGACGGTACATTTTCTATGATTCATTGATGACGCCTCGAAAATGAAAAGCTATGACGGAATGAGTGTAATAAACGAAGGCGACACACAAAGTTGGTGACGAAAAAATTCTTATACTTTTTTTCACCTAGCCCTCATCCGCCAAGTTCGTACCGTCCCACAAGGAACTTCGTTCCAAAAACTGGTCTCTGTCCACAGATCTGAAGTCTGTGTCGGTGGAAGGCGACGGCGCGGCGGAGGTGGAGACGCTGGTGCGGCGCGTCGCGTACGGGGACGCGCGCTCCTTCCCCACGCCCGGCCGCCGGAACGTGCACCTGGCGACCACCATCACGTGAGGATCATACCGTTTATATATCTGAAGTCTGTGTCGGTGGAGGGCGACGGCGCGGCGGAGGTGGAAGCGCTGGTGCGGCGCGTCGCGTACGGGGACGCGCGCTCCTTCCCCACGCCCGGCCGCCGGAACGTGCACCTGGCGACCACCATCACGTGAGGATCATACCGTTTATATATCTGAAGTCTGTGTCGGTGGAGGGCGACGGCGCGGCGGAGGTGGAAGCGCTGGTGCGTCGCGTCGCGTACGGGGACGCGCGCTCCTTCCCCACGCCCGGCCGCCGGAACGTGCACCTGGCGACCACCATCACGTGAGGATCATACCGTTTATATATCTGAAGTCTGTGTCGGTGGAGGGCGACGGCGCGGCGGAGGTGGAAGCGCTGGTGCGGCGCGTCGCGTACGGGGACGCGGGCTCCTTCCCCACGCCCGGCCGCCGGAACGTGCACCTGGCGACCACCATCACGTGAGGATCATACCGGACTTTATACTAACAACACTTTTTTTCGCCTAGCTTCCAACCGCCAAACCTTCCGAAAAGAAACTTCGTTCCAAAAAGTGAGAAAATATGCCCAGAGACTGGGAAGCCTTTGCCAACCTGTACTTTTGGCAGAGGCCAAGCTCTGTTTCTCTTCCTTTACAATGGGAAAAGTCCTAGTCCATGACGTCTGTGCCGGCAGTACATTTACACAGACTTCACACGCCCTTAAGAACATAAAGAACTTTCGGATTTGGTTTTGGCCTCGTCAGAAAACCTGCCGAAACTACGTCCGCAATCGAAGCTTAAAGTCCAAATATAGGTCTTAATATCCTTATGACTTACGCGAAAACGGTCATGGGGAGAGGAATTTAGATTTTTTTTAAGAATCTATCATCTCGTCTCATGGAGTTCACAAGCGAGTGACGATGGGATGAGATGATGATAATGTTGCGTACACGTCTCGAGTCAAATTGACTTGAATCAAAATCACCTTGACAAACGTGTGATTTGAATTTTTTTTAATAACGTGATCTCCCGTAGTTGTGACAACGGGCGCGTGATCAAGGCCCGCCCGGCCGAGTCGTACGTGATGGTGCTGGCGCCGCAGACGCCCACCATCCTGCTGAACGGCAGCGCGGACGCGGCGCGCGACTACGCGCACTTCCGCGCCGGCCTGCCCGTGTTCCCCGACCTGCGCGTGCAGGTGCTGGCCAGGTCCGGCGACAATGTTAAAGGTATATTGCATTGTTAGTAGGTATGCATTTTTGGAACTTCCCTCAGTGTGGAGACGATGCATACATAGCATAGTATTTATTGTATTGTAAACTTGTTTTGAAAAGAGCAACCGCCGAGTTTCTTGCTGGTTCTTCTGGGCAGGAAGGGCATTCCGAACCAGTGGTAGAGTCAGACTATTCAAAAAAATTCAAAATTCAAAACTATTTATTTCACGTAGGCCAACCTGTGGCTCTTATGACACGTCATGGCTCTACCACTGGTTCGGAAAGCGGATTCTGCTGAGAAGAGCCGGCAAGAAACTCAGCGGTTGCTCTTTTCAAAATAATCATAAGTTTTTGTATACTATCTTGTGGGCAGCTGGATGCCAAGCCGATTTTATAACCCATGCAACTTTGTTAGAATAGAATATAATATTTCCACAGTGAGAGGAAGTACCAAAAAAAGCATACCACAATTATTACATTAGTCATGATGACCGTTTTTGAGACACTGTTGGACTCTCAGGGGCAGATCCCTCCTCTACCACAAACGATACGTGGCTGGGAAACGATGGGCTAAAAGGCCGGAAGGAAGGGACTTCCAAAATATACAATGCGTTTTCGAAGTCCCTTCAAGAGATAAGAACAAGAAACAAGAGAATTATCGAAGAAAAATTTGCGGTGACAGTCCAATCGGTCGAGACGACGTTGACGGCTTGATTTCCAAAGATTCAACAAGTATTCCATAACCGAATAAAGATTTTAGAACATCAGCTAGTGGTAGAGTAATGTAGAAAATATTATTTTCTAATTTGCCTTTGAAGTCAAAACCCTTGGAAAGTTATCATCAAAAAAAATTCATACATCGGCGTCATAAAATACCAAAAACTTCCAATGTCAAAGAAAATTTCCACCGTTTCGGAATTAAACTGTGTCTTCATTCCACAGAAGCAGAAACGCAGAAGCTGGATTCGTGCGTGGTGTCCGTGTACCCGGCGCTCAACCCTGACCACGAGGCGCTCGCCCTGCGCGGCGCCGCGTCTCTGTCCGAGGCCGACATCCGCGCCACGCTGACCCGCGACGGGGTCAGCCTCACCGGCACCGACACCGTGCACAACTACCAGAAGGTAGGTTTGCCTACTCCACATTCAAGCTAGTACAGAACGATGGCCCTAGATGGCGCTGTATGATTCTACATTGCGATAGCGAACTATTAATTCAGAAGACTGTTATACAAGTTCCAACAAATGTTAAGTGGACCAGTCCCGGAGGAACATAGCCCGGAGAATGATCTTTCTATTGTACGGTCGATGCCATTTAAACAAGCTCTCGTAAAGTAAGTACTGTTGGCGATTGCAGCAAAGAGGTAAGGAAGCTTCTCCACCTGCTCGAGAGCTCAATACCAAATTGGCTAAGAATAAATGCTATTCTAAACTGCCATAGTCACTGGCACACTCGATCGATATCATTGGGATGGTGTCATATAATTCAGATCATGCCTTATCGATCGGTATATGTATCGAGTGAACATACTGATCGAGAAGTGCTTGGACGATGTCCCACAGCACCTCAGCAGAATACGTGTTTAAATCCATAAATGTGATATTCAACTTGTTGACACATTATGGGATCAAAAATGCTTGCCGGCATAGCTCAGCGGTTCGAGAGCTGAAGTGAAAAAGGGCGGGGCGTAGTTCGAAAAAAGTCGTTGGGGTGACGAGGTGTCGGAGGGGTGTCCCCGCATCAGAAAGTGCGGTGTTGGCAGACGCCCCCACTAGCTGGACTGATGACATCAACCGAGTCTCTAGGAGTCGCTCGATGTGACGCAAGACAGCCCTGTGGACTTTGAGCTCTATGATTATAAATTATTAATCTATTATGACTAACTTTGGAGAGGCTGCTGTCATATTTTTTGGACCTATCTATCAAATCCAAAATGGCGTCAATCAAGAATGACGTCACCTGGGATTTGATTGACGCCATTTAAGCGCTGTAAGTATAGATCAATAGGTATTTAAGCTTATTGGTACAGATACGAGTGCCTCTGGAACTAATAATATTGCAAATGGCGCACCGACCTCTACAATTAATGTGTGTTTTCATATGAAATCATAGATTTATTAAAGAGGACGGGAAATTATAAATTAATTATAGAGGTATTTAATTTCCCGCCCTCTTTAATTAATCTATGATTTCATATGAAATCACAGATTAATTGTAGAGGTCGGTGCGCTATTTGCATTATTATTAGTTCCAGAGACACTCGTATGTCAGATGTGGCGCTTCAAATTGATCCATAATTTATGCTGTCATTTGTATAGGGGCAGCCAATCCAGTGTTAGTCATAGATTGTTATAGAGTTCAGTGCCTGTGAAACTTCATGCGATAGAACTTTGTCCAGCAGTGGACATCTATCAGTTGATAAAGAAGAAGGTGACAGTAGCCAGTTGTTGATGCCGTCACATGCATTGGGCAGGTGCTGCGCGAGATCGAGTACAGCAACAAGAAGCCGGCGTACTACCTCAACCGCGTGTTCAAGCTCACGTGCTCCGAGCTCAACGGCCGTTTCACCAGCAACGAATACGTGCAGACTGTGAGTCCATATCGTATACCCGCTCGAAATACCTCCAGCTTGCTTGACTTCGAGCGAATTTCTACTAATATTATAAATATGAGAGTAACTCTGTCTATCCGTTTGTTTTGCTTTCGCTTTCACGCTAATATTATCAAACTAATTTAGATGAATTTTGGTATTAGATTGGACCTATCGACCTTTCCAAATTCCAATTCCAATATGTCCTTACATAGTTACCTTTTGTCGCAGAAATAAATCTTTATATAAGTTTTAAGTGATAATAGTTTTGTGAATTTTACTCCGTAACTGCGTCAAACCTGAACCGATTTTAATATTTTTTTCTTACACACTTTATGGTAAAGAAAAAATCTCATCGCTCGAAGTCACAATGAAACGAATACTTTTAACTTGAATATTGTACACTAGGAGACGAAATAGATGCTGAAAATGAAAAAGCCATAGTTTAAGACATGGAGGTTATAATAATAATTAAGCTAGAAAATGTAAACGCCATAGTTAAAGGCTGTTTGAGGTCACAATAATTAAGCGCAACATTCCAGTTGACGGTGGTGCACCCGCGCGCGGCCGGCGACGCACACGCGCTGCGGCCCAGCGGGCTGGCGGACAAGTTGGACGTCGCCAGGGATAAGGTAAGCTTCTACTTCTTACACTACTTGAGAGCCTTTTAAAACTTTTGAAGTAAAACTTCTTTACGCACGCTTGACTTGGGGAGTAAGCTGGTGAATGCGTTACGAAAAGTGTGATCGGGTGAGGCGAACGGAAGTTGATAAGGGAGATATATGTTAGTGAAGATAGAAAGAGAGAGAGTTACGTTTCGTATATTACTGTAGGGGCAAGAGAGAGGCGAGGCGAGGAGAAAAGGCGAGCACACATTTTCTTTCTCTCTTTCTCTCATAGCCTCTCGTAAGTTTTACTTCAGTCGTGTGGTCTAAAGCGCACTCGATTTTTTAACATAGCCTTTTACCTAAAGCTCTACCATAAAACCATCCCATTCCAGGTTTCCTCTTTTCCAAATAACGTTAAAACGTACGGGTAATAATTAGAAGAATACACGCCACTATAATTAATCTATGACTGTTAATCGTGGAAAGGCTGCTCTCACATTTTTTTGGGTCTAATTGATTGACGCCATTTTGGACTTGATTGACGCTGTTTTGGCTCTGTATTCAGATAAACGAGTGTCTCTGGAACTAATAATATTTCAAATGGAATACCGACCTTTTCAATTAATCTATGGTTTCATATGAAATAGATTAACTGTAAGGGCCAGTGCGCCATTGGCAATATTATTAGTTCCAGAGACATTCATAATATGTCAAATGTGGCGCCTCAAATTGATCCATTTGTGCTATCATTTCTATAGGGACTGCCAGTCCAGAGTTAATCATAGATTAATTATTTATCTAAGATCAGTGGTATAGGCCATAGTCCACTACGCTGACCAAGACTTGTAGAATAGAATAGAATAGAATAGAATATTTTATTTGCAAGAATGTGGTACAATCAGGTCTTAGAATTAATTTGCGCTTACACATTCAACTAATTCACTGTGGATTGGCAGGCTTCACAAGTTCAAAGTTAGAAGTGCCTACCTTGGGCACTTTTAAATGAAGACTTAATAGGCGTCTTTATACAATCGCGCTCAACTTTAAGACCCCATAGCCACAAATAAACCTATTTTAATAGGATACCGTCGCTTCAAACTGATTCTTGATAAAAACAGACGAAAATACCCATTTATTGGATCTTTTTAAATGATCGGAGATGTTTAACTTGCTTGCTGTAGTCTGATTTTTAATTTGATGGAATTTTGACATTCTAATATAGTGTGTACAGGTATTGAAGAATGACCCAATTCAAGAAATCCCTAAGTCCATAAGGGCCCTCTTGAAAGAGTGCCTAAGTCCATTTTTCCAATACAGAAAATATGGACTCAAGAGACTTCTTGAAGAAGTCCATTATTACAAAACAGAAAAAATGGACTTAGGGATTTCTCGAATTGGGCCATTCAATTTGCTTCATACAGTGATTTGGATAAGTATAAAATATAAGTGTAACTATGAAATAACGAGACACAAAAAGGTATGCGTCATCTGAAATGTCATGAATTGACAGCTGTCAGAATTCCACGGAATTAAAAATCAGACTATAGGTTAACCCTTTCTCAATATTCTTCCTCCGACAGTCGCAGGCCAGCAACAGCGTGGAGAGCCCTCTGGCGATGAACGTGCCGCGCGCGTTCGCCGCGCACGCGCTGCACTCGCCGCACGCCGCCGACGTGCCCTCGGCGAGGGTCCTGGACTTGCACGCCAACAAGGAGAGGACATCCAGTGAGTTCCTCCGACAGTCGCAGGCCAGCAACAGCGTGGAGAGCCCTCTGGCGATGAACGTGCCGCGCGCGTTCGCCGCGCACGCGCTGCACTCGCCGCACGCCGCCGACGTGCCCTCGGCGAGGGTCCTGGACTTGCACGCCAACAAGGAGAGGACATCCAGTGAGTTCCTCCGACAGTCGCAGGCCAGCAACAGCGTGGAGAGCCCTCTGGCGATGAACGTGCCGCGCGCGTTCGCCGCGCACGCGCTGCACTCGCCGCACGCCGCCGACGTGCCCTCGGCGAGGGTCCTGGACTTGCACGCCAACAAGGAGAGGACATCCAGTGAGTTCCTCCGACAGTCGCAGGCCAGCAACAGCGTGGAGAGCCCTCTGGCGATGAACGTGCCGCGCGCGTTCGCCGCGCACGCGCTGCACTCGCCGCACGCCGCCGATGTGCCCTCGGCGAGGGTCCTGGACTTGCACGCCAACAAGGAGAGGACATCCAGTGAGTTCCTCCGACAGTCGCAGGCCAGCAACAGCGTGGAGAGCCCTCTGGCGATGAAAGTGCCGCGCGCGTTCGCCGCGCACGCGCTGCACTCGCCGCACGCCGCCGACGTGCCCTCGGCGAGGGTCCTGGACTTGCACGCCAACAAGGAGAGGACATCCAGTGAGTTCCTCCGACAGTCGCAGGCCAGCAACAGCGTGGAGAGCCCTCTGGCGATGAACGTGCCGCGCGCGTTCGCCGCGCACGCGCTGCACTCGCCGCACGCCGCCGACGTGCCCTCGGCGAGGGTCCTGGACTTGCACGCCAACAAGGAGAGGACATCCAGTGAGTTCCTCCGACAGTCGCAGGCCAGCAACAGCGTGGAGAGCCCTCTGGCGATGAAAGTGCCGCGCGCGTTCGCCGCGCACGCGTTGCACTCGCCGCACGCCGCCGAAGTGCCCTCGGCGAGGGTCCTGGACTTGCACGCCAACAAGGAGAGGACATCCAGTGAGTTCATGGCCACATATTATGGTTGTTTGATGTATATGGAACGTGTACTCAATTCCTTTGTGGATAATATAAAATGAAAAATTCTTTTAAAAAACCCCGACTTCAAACGCTACCAAAAGATATAATGATTTTTTTTCCAAAAGCGCTGAATTAATTTCAATAAAATTTATATGGGACCAAAATTATGTTTGCCAAATCTTGTGGTTAAGCTGTTCAGTACTACTTTAGGCTTTTTTTTTTAAACTAAACAGTTCCCGCGGGGTTTTTAAAAACTTAGTTCACGGTTTAACTAGTACATATTAATATAAATAACAGTGCGAGTTCTTCCCCTGTAGTCCAGAGTCCCATCTTATGTTCCCTCGCTTCGAAGACCTAATTCCTGGGCTCAAGGAGTTGAACACTGTCAATCCTCATTTCCTCTTGGGGTCTTCTATCTTTTCTTCCGCTATTCCGGAAGCCATTGAGGCAAGAAGGCAGTTACTCTCCACTGCTCGGGAGCGTCTTGGAGCTCTTCTGGGCAGCTACGATGCCATGATGCCACAGACAAACACACACACACACACACAGACAGACATCGACGTCACCCCTTATTACACCCCCTTACTTATAACACCCCTCTTTTTGCGTCGGGGGTTAAAAGTAGATGGTTGAATATGCATCGCTAAAGTAGTTGTTGTTCGGCGCAGACAACGTGGCGGTGCTGATCGGCGCGGTGTGCGCGGGCGCCGTGGTGGCGCTGGCGGCGCTGGGCGCGGCGCGCGCGCGAGCCCGGCCCCGCGCGCCGGCGCGCGCGCACCGCGTGCCGCCGCACGACAGCGAGATGGCCTGGGACGACTCCGCGCTCACCATCACCGTCAACCCCATGGACGAGGTACCGCTACGTGGGACATTACCTACTGTAGTATATAGGCAGTAGACATCATAATGTCTACATCGCTCATACAGCAAATAGTGGATAGAAGCAAAACATAGAGGCGCATAAATACGGGCACCACTAGGTGGGGGACTCAGTCGTGTGTAAGCCACGGACAGAGTAGTAAGGGAGTGAAGTGTGTGTGTGTTATTACGTACTATAGAATACATGTGTACGTGTGTATTCTATACCTACCTTTCGAATTTTGCCTCGAAAGGAATTCATTAGCCTCAATAGCCCAACGGTTAAAGGTGCGAACTGAAAACTAAAAGGTCGCAGGTACGATCCCCACCCGTTGCACTATTGTCGTACCCACTCCCAACACAAGCTTTCCGCTTTTTTGGAGGTGAGAGGAGAATATAAAATAAGTTCAGCTTGGCTAATATTCTTTAAAAAAAAAATTGAATCACCTCGACGAGTAACTTAAGTATAATAATTATGCTAGTTCACTTGTAAACTGCTTGTAAGTAAAAGGAACTAAACTGATGATTGAAATTAATTGTTGGAACGCTTTTTTATAATTTATATTATGGTCTTCAATAAAATTTTACAATATACTTTTTTTTCAAGACCGTTAAGCTATTGACTGGTTAATTATTTTATGATAGAACGTCAAGCCCATTCCCATAAACGACTTTCGTGAGGCGTAATCACGAGCTTATTTAAATTTCTCAATACTGAGAAGACCTAACGCAATAGCCAACTATTCGGTAAACTCGCTGCGTGTTGTCCCAGACGGTGACGGAATGCGGGCGCGCGGTGGCGCCGAGCGCCGCGCCCGCCGACAGCTCGGACGGCGAGTCGTGCTCCGACTCCGACTCCGACCACAACGACTCCTCCGACGACGAAGAAGGTAACTATTGGACTCATTGCTACCCAGACATACACCCACTGGACTTTTTTTACCCTACCAACTATTTTTGAAGTGAAAACTTCTTTTGGCGCACCGCACACATTTTTCGTAAGTAGTTAGGCTGATCCGTCACACTCTGAGGTGAAAGGCTCGATCGGGTGAACTCGGGACCGCCGAGTGTACCCGAGCGAGAAAGATACAGTCAGCTGCATGTACTTTCGCCGATTACTCGAAGACACCTGAACCGATTTGGAAAATTCTTTTTTTGTTTCAAAGTGTATACTTCCCAGGTGTCCCATTTAAATTTTATCGAAATCGGTTGAGCGGTTTTTAAAATATCGACAATGAATTATATACTTTGTAGTGGAGCGGGCGTTTAAAGTTGGTGATACGGCCCTCAGTTGCCCCGACAAAGGTTGAGCGAGCTAGGGCCCATCAGTAGCCCCCCAACGGGCAACCAGAGGGTCGGGCCCAAAATGGCCGATGGAATTTATAATGGAAAGGTACTTACCTGGGTTTCCAGTTGTGGGTTCTTCAGAAGGTACCGTCGGCGTAAGTAGTGTTATGTAAAGTAGTGTGAGAGAAATGTGTTGTAGTGAATAACCTTAGGTACCCAGTTTCGCCCAGTGTGCGGCCGCCCTTATGGTAGTTCGACTTCTTGGTTCCGTAGCAACTTCAGCCTACTCGTAAAACACGAACCAACAGTCTGCACTGTAATCTGCACTGTAGATATTATAGCGTAAACAAGCGTCAATTAATCCCGCACTGCGACGGCCGCGAGCCCACCCAAGAAGAGGCGTCCAAATGTTTATGACTCGCAATTCACTGCACAAATAGGTAACCCGCGCTCACTAGGTATAAGTCTTCGAGATAATTGTCTGTTGAGAGTAACAAATCACGCGAGCAGGATTCCGAATTCACTTCACAAGGTATCCAAGCGTATGTTTCAAAATGGCGCACGTCTAATTACACTCAGGAATGCGTCTTTCTTCGCTCCAACGAAAACTCGATTCAGACAAATTCTATAGCGCCAAACTCAAAAGGGGCGCACGTAACTCGTACTTATCGAAAGGGGTCCCTTTAGACCGCCGGCCGACCGAATTATAATTAATTCCACTTCAATTGCGTTAAAATTAACTCCTCAAAATTAACACACGATAGCTGTCAAAAAACAGACCGGCGCGCCGAGTGACTCGATTGTGTGGCCGGCAGTGCGCGGGCGCGCGGGGCGAGGTACTTTCAATTCAGTTTCAAGCGAGCAACTTAAAGGACCGTCGCCGATACCGGCGTAAACAGTTGGTTTTTTAAAAATATTTTTTTATATTAAATTATTACTTATACTTATTATACTTTCAGTGATGGCCGGCAAGCAGCACAAGTACAGGAATATCAGCCAGCTAGAGTGGGACAACAGCACAATGTAATGCGCACCCCCTCCGCCTCGCGCCCTCACACCCTCACCCCCTCACTCAATCACGCCCTCCACTTCTCACTCACCCCCTCGGTGGCCGCGCACACACCCTCTCATGTTTACTTAGCCTCTCAATCGCGTTTGGTATGACCACTATTGTTAGATAGAACTGATTTGGGTTTTAGGCTATTTTTGCAGTATTTTTGTTTTTCATTACTTGTATTCATTAAAAGTTAGTTCTGAAAGGAAATTTAAGTTAGTAAATCCATCGCTTTTCAAATTATATCGTCAAAATTGGTGTTTAAGAAACGAATAAAACCTGTTTTACGATTTTCGGAAGTTACTCCCTTAAGGGCCGATTTCACTAACGTAAAATAAGTCTTATTCAAGCGTAAATTTAATATTTTGGCAGATTTTCCATACCAAAAATTTATAGAAATTTTCTGTCAGAAAGCCCAATTTATTCCTCGAATAAACACGTCACTCGACGTGGGTGAAATCGGCACTAATAGGTCTAAAGAGGAGTTGAAAGTCCATTTTTCAATTTATATCCTTTTTGAATTTTGGCCTTAGTTTTGAAAATAACTAAGTAGTTTGTTTATTGAAATTGCTGGTCAATTTCAGACTGTTCTGTTTGAACGAAATTAGTTACTTAGATATTCGTTATGTTTTGTATTACGTCAAGAATGAAGAACTATTGTTCACTCTGTAATAAAAATTGTTATTAAATTGAAGGAATAGTGGTCATATTACATAACCTTGAGTGGGTTCCTTTAGCACAGTTTTGTAAAGGAATTGATTTCCTAGTAGAAACAAACTGAACGCGATTAAATAAAATTTAATAACTATAAGTTTCAATGTGTTATGTAGACGCAATATGTGGCACAAATTAGAGACTTTAAGTCGCATTTATGATAATTTTAAAATTTCTGCATATTTTTTTAATATATTATACACTAATTATTTTAATATATTATATGTTAGATTCAAAATTAAGTTCACTCCTTTTAAGAAAATAGTGATATTTACAAAAATCAGGTCTCAGAACAAGATGAACCTCGAGAGAAAAACCTACCTTGTTACAAAAGAACATGGTAAAAGTTACCAACTTTATTGGCGGCACAAAATCATTCTAATCATAGATTCTGAAACCAACACAACGGCAAAAATAGCTTTTTGATACAAAGTTTATTTTTCTGTAGCGCTACAATGTAGATAAATTGTGGTTTTTGTACTGCAAATAAAGTTGTTAATTATTGCCACGTTAATTTAAAATATTGTATACGCATCTGTTTATCATGTCCGCCATTTTGAATTTATTATGACGTCATTCAAATTATGACAATCGTTAAAGCCCCCAGTTCATGTTGGCCCATGGATAACATTATTTTTATTTGGGTATGGTAAATAGTCACTATTTTCGTAAAACCGAATGTAATTATTAACTCAAATCAAACGCAACACATTTTTATTAATACATTAATAATTGTAGTAACATTTTGAAAAATCACTTGACAGCGCACGGAGGGGGTCCTAAGTAATAAGTCTCAAAAAAAAATGAATCATATCAAATTTATACGTAAACCATGAATCCCCTCGCTTGCTTTCGTAGAAACGACTGGTGTTCAGTGCATAGCGGACGATATCTATTCTATACTTCTACATGTTGCTGGTTTAGAACTGACTTTAACGATTTAACTATATGATCCTTATTTATTTTGTACCAAACAAAGTAAATCAAACAAGAAAAAGGTATGATTTTGGACTAGGAAACACCTTCTCTATAAGAGATCTTTTACCAGTGACCCTAGACAATTTTCAATTAAGATTTTCAAACTATTACTGTTTTATAACCGGCTTTACGACTCTGGGTTAGTTCTTTGGCCTCAAAAAAAACTAACGATTGAATTAGTTCATAAAATGGAAGCCAGGGCACTGTTGGATAATTTCGGAAAATTTTCAAAACCATGGCAAAATTGTAACAAATATTGTTCAATTTGGAAAAATACGATCGAACTTTTCATTTTGCTTGAACTTGCCAGTCAGGTTTTGAGCTCTACTTCTAATACCATTGGAAAAACGCTGAAGTTGGACAGTTCGGAATCAGCTGCTAATGTTATGAAGAAAAATTTCAGCACCTTTATAGGTTAAGTGAGCACAGTTTTGAACCCAGAACCTGATGATGAAGTTATTCTTTCTTCAGGGGACACCACCTTATCCAAGCATAAAAAAGAACTGGGAGCTCTCTAATGCGTGGACGCCACATACATAGTGCCCGCATACAGTTCAGAGTTCGAGGCCTGAGGGGATTCCAGCACTACCCTATTGAACCGAAAGGTGGCGGTTCTATCCTTTCCACCAACAAAATCATTCCCAAGGAGGGTTGACGTCAGGCAGGCGGCCGGTCGTAAAATGTCATGCCGAACCACTTACAACATGGTTTACAAGACATGTGCTGACCCCACATAGCGTGGGACAAGGACAAGGAGATATTAATGATATTCTTTCGAAATTACCTAACAGCCGGAGCTTTGATATTCTATAACATTATGGGTATATTTCACCATCTCCAAGTGAACTTTAACCAATAACCACCGAATTTTGACAGACTGCTAATACAAAAGTGTAATAATGACAAATTATTCGTCGAATAAACGCTAGTCAAGTTCTAGTATTCCATTCCCTATTTAATCACAATTTTTTCGAAAAATGAATTTTTTTCATCCACAGAGTTCATAGAGTCATCGATTCAAGAATGATATGAATATATAATATTTACGAAGTGGTTTTCGTTAAAATCAGTTCTGAATCACTTTTGCTAATCATGAAAAATCAAAAATAAAAGTTGTACCTATGTATCAAACAGTAGTCGTTATTTGGTATGGAGTCGATCTATTCTAATCTAAGTGGGTTTTAGTGATAAGTAAAATACTATGATGTATTGTATATTACTTAACTTTTAAGACGCTTTGCAGTACAGCAACTATTTTCCTTTTTATTTTCACTGTATAATTTTTTTTTGTATAACCAGTGGCGCCATCTTTTATTTAACAGGTGATGTAACGACGACGCCATATTTGTGTTAGCATTTAATAGTACAAGAGGTAAAGTTAAGGCGTGTTTACATTTGAGTTATAATGTCCAGGAAACATCGCCAATTTTACGTGGCATATTCGCTTTTATTTAGAAGATTTTGGAGGCAAACTGCCAATTAAATTTTGCATCTGTTAACAGTTAGAAACTTAATTGTATCATAATATTAAGAAATGTTAAGATTTGATTGAATAGTTGTTGATAAAGTCAAGCGATAAAAGTCAATCGTTTGTGGATGGTAACAGCCGTATGTAAACACGCCTTTATTTAGTACAAGAGCCAACATAATATAAGTTCAAAGCATTTTTACGTAACGGTACAAAAACACTTCACGCGTAGAGATTAAAAGTTTAATTATTATTATTATAGTTAAATAAAAAACAAATGTCCACTTTTACCCCTTACGAGCTTCTCAAACAAAAAATCGGCTTAAATGTATATTAGGCACAGAGTTATTTGAAAAAAAAAATACATAGATGTACTATACTATACACTTACTTATACAAATTATCGTTTTAGGATCAGCTACTATATATTATATAATGATACTAAGTATATATATATATTTTGAATGCGTTAAGGGATTTTTACTAACATTTAGGTACTAAGCTCCGTGGTAGGCGTGGTGCACACGCGCCGTATAGAGCTGTCGCAAATCACAGACTTTTTATCGTGCGACAACAATCTAGTCGCATCTACTTTCTGAGTAAACTGGGTCAGCATTTTCTATCAGTCGACATCATACAAGCGGTTAGTTTTGACATTATTAATCACAAGTGAGTTTGTATTTGAATAATAGTAGTAAATAAGCTCCATTTGTAGTCAATCTGATATTAACGCCGCACTTTTCCGTACATAGGCATTCACGAGCGCACAATATTCCGACGCTAAATAATGGGGTCTACTTAAGGTCACCAGCTGGCACTACCTAAATTGTTGTTTCTGTCATAATCTCTCCCCTTCAATTTGTTTTTAAATGATACTTTTTCTAGCTAACCACTTTGAAAAACCATTTATTTCATCCTTCCTCTCTTTTATAGCACCTACTCATTGTAATTCACTCAATTTCCGTACCTTGAATCTTCCATCTTCGTCTTTATCAACAGATAGAAGTGCACTGCTGGACACTTGGATACTTCCACACGTCTCGGTCTTGTGCCGCTTGTATGTAGTGACTCCCTGCGAGTCGTCTGATATCATCAGTCCACCAGGTCCACATTGTGCGTTGCTTTCGGAGCGAGATTGTTACTCTAGCACTTTGGGACCCCAACGACATCATAAAATAAGCGACTTCATTCTTGTTATCTAAGCAACCAATTAAACTATTGGGCGATTTAAAGTCGTTGGTTTGTGGAGGCTCATAGTATTAGGTGTAGTTAAGTTTCATTCCTTCATTTCCGGCGTGGCGGTGTTGCTGTCCCTCTCGCACGCCGCCCGTCCGCATCGCTCTGTCCCTCTCGGGGTTTTGCATATCAGGATAGTTTGCCATACTAGTTATAGTGTCAGGCACTCGGACAGTTAAAGCATAGCAGGGGTATTTAGTAATTTAGTAATTTTTTTTTTTTTAATGTAAAAAATATATATTAATTTGGTGTCTATCTTACGTGATTTTTTATAGCCAAAAAGTATTACGTTCATCAAATTCTGTTTAACAATAACGCATTTTGTTTTACACAATCTCATAAACTAAACTCAACTGATAGGTTAACATTTATTGCCGTCCCCTTCTGCAAGAAACATTATGAAAGGGATAGCACGAGATTTAAACCTGCTTCAGATTCAAGATTTTCAAAACGTTAAAGCCATCGACATCAAAGTTTTCGACGTCAACGCTATCAACGTCAAAGCCATCGAAGTCAACGCCATTGACGTCAACGACATCGACGTCAACGAAATCGACGGCAAGACCATCGACGTCTCAACAAAGGGTTCCTGAGGTCATACAAGCGCCCATATATTTCCCACAGAGGAAGAATTCACTGATCCATTAGCGTTTTATAAACGAATAGAGCCCGTAGCGTCGAAGTTTGGTTTGTGCAATGTAGTTGAGGGGGTAAGGGAGCGCACCTTCCACCTTAGTGCTCCAACTGCCAACCTCACCTGCCCGTGGTGCCCCCTGCTGGCTGACGAACGAGGTAATGGCGACCGACCAATGGCGGTATAACCATTATAAAACTTGCTAGTCTTAAATGACAAGGCTCAGTGTCGGGCAGCAGCGACACTGGTGCAAAAAGCATAGCCCTGCGATCGCCAACCCGCCTGCCCAGCGTGGCGATTAGGGCATTAATCCTTATGAGTAGTGCAACAACTAAACGGCCCCTGCCCCCTAGTTCCCGGCGGCTCCACTTCTGACTCTGGTAGCGGTCAAAGGGAAAGTGGCCGGCATCGATTGGATGCGAAAGGCCGAGGATAGGCAACGTTGGCGCTACTTAAAAGAGGCCTATGTCCAACAGTGGATGCACTCTGGCTGATGATGATGATGATGAAAGTAGTCCCCCACCCGCTACTTTCAAACCAGACTACAACTTGACGGGCTTAGGACGCGTCGTTGCTGGTGGTCAATACCCCAGCCGCTTCTTCAAGCGATGGGGAGAGGGCACTCGCGACTTGTGCGCTATCCGATCATATTTGTCTTCGCACAGTGTGATTTTTTCAAGACCCCCACTGCTTGACGGATTAGAGTAAATCTGCCAAAAATGTTTAGAACTGTGCAAAAATGCGGTGGCCTTCAGCAAAGTCACAAGCAAGAAAAAATGGTCTAAGGTTGCCCATGATATGAACTTACCCAACCCAGACAAAAAGCTGGACCAAATATTTATGTGAAATATGTTCTCCCGTAAGACATTTTAAAGAAAAAAGAGCGCAACAGCGTCATACACAAGGTGGAAGATAGGTGGCAGAAAGCGCAGACTAGACTACTGAAGCGCGCGCGCAATCCTCTCCACATGCGCAAAGTGTTCTTCTACGAGCCCGATGAATCCTCAGATGAGGGCGAGCTATCTGACCATGTTACCGGGTTTATGTCTACCGAACTTACCACGTTCGACGCGTTACAAGACATTTTTGAGTTAATTTCCCGTGGTGCGGGGCGTAATTCATAAAATAAACTCAACTGACAGGTTAACATTTATTGCCGTCCCCTTCCGCAAGAAGCATTATGAAAGGGATAGCACGAGATTTAAACCTGCTTCAGATTCAAGATTTTCAAAACGTTAAAGCAATCGACGTCAACGCTATCGTCGTCAAAGCCTTCGACGTCAACGCTATCAACGTCAAAACCATCGAAGTCAACGCCATTGACGTCAACGACATCGACGTCAACGAAATCGACGGCAAGACCATCGACGTCTCAACAAAGGGTTCCTGGGGTCATACAAGCGCCCATATATTTCCCACAGAGGAAGAATTCACTGATCCATTAGCGTTTTATAAACGAATAGAGCCCGTAGCATCGAAGTTTGGTTTGTGCAAAGTTCCACCCGCTACTTTCAAACCAGACTACAACTTGACGGGCTTAGAACACGTCGTTGCTGGTGGTCAATACCCCAGCCGCTTCTTCAAGCGATGGGGAGAAGGCACTCGCGACTTGTGCGCTATCCGATCATATTTGTCTTCGCACAGTGTGATTTTTTCAAGACCCCCACTGCTGGACGGATTGGAAGTGAATCTGCCAAAAATGTTTAGAACTGTGCAAAAATGCGGTGGCCTTCAGCAAAGTCACAAGCAAGAAAAAATGGTCTAAGGTTGCTGATGATATGAACTTAGCGAAATTACCCAACCCAGACAAAAAGCTGGACCAAATATATGTGAAATATGTTCTCCCGTATGATATTTTAAAGAAAAAGGAGCGCAACAGCGTCATACACAAGGTGGAAGATAGGTGGCAGAAAGCTCAGACTAGACTACTGAAGCGCGCGCGCAATCCTCTCCACATGCGCAAAGTGTTCTTCTACGAGTCCGATGAATCCTCTCCCGTATGACATTTTAAAGAAAAAGGAGCGCAACAGCGTCATACACAAGGTGGAAGATAGGTGGCAGAAAGCGCAGACTAGACTACTGAAGCGCGCGCGCAATCCTCTCCACATGCGCAAAGTGTTCTTCTACGAACGAGTCCGATGAATCCTCTCCCGTATGACATTTTAAAGAAAAAGGAGCGCAACAGCGTCATACACAAGGTGGAAGATAGGTGGCAGAAAGCGCAGACTAGACTACTGAAGCGCGCGCGCAATCCTCTCCACATACGCAAAGTGTTCTTCTGCGAGTCCGATGAATCCTCTCCCGTATGACATTTTAAAGAAAAAGGAGCGCAACAGCGTCATACACAAGGTGGAAGATAGGTGGCAGAAAGCGCAGACTAGACTACTGAAGCGCGCGCGCAATCCTCTCCACATGCGCAAAGTGTTCTTCTACGAGTCCGATGAATCCTCTCCCGTATGACATTTTAAAGAAAAAGGAGCGCAACAGCGTCATACACAAGGTGGAAGATAGGTGGCAGAAAGCGCAGACTAGACTACTGAAGCGCGCGCGCAATCCTCTCCACATGCGCAAAGTGTTCTTCTACGAGTCCGATGAATCCTCTCCCGTACGACATTTTAAAGAAAAAGGAGCGCAACAGCGTCATACACAAGGTGGAAGATAGGTGGCAGAAAGCGCAGACTAGACTACTGAAGCGCGCGCGCAATCCTCTCCACATGCGCAAAGTGTTCTTCTACGAGTCCGATGAATCCTCGGATGAGGGCGAGCTATCTGACGATGTTACCGGGTTTATGTCTGCCGAACTTAACACGTTCGACGCGTTACAAGACATTTTTGAGTTAATTTCCCGTGGTGCGGGGCGTAATTTCTTGGTCTTTCACTCAGTGCGGGAACGATTGTTGCCGGGTTTCTAGGAGCAGGAAAGAGACAAATGTAATTTTATGAACCTGGGCCCTCATATAAACAGAATGTTACACCAGAGCAGTACAATACATATTTGTATTAAAGTAATTTAAATTTATTTCAAAATCGCAACAGCAAAAGACATGCCATTGAGCTGCGACAGCCACCCAGTAGATGTGCCCATTTTACAAAAAGCTTCTTCTGCACTGGGCCTCGTTTATATAATCACTTACCCAGAGAAATTATTGAAACGCAGGAGATGTTTAAAAAAAAGTTGAAATTTTTTTTGATAGATAAGACATAATATTATACACTCTGTGATTACCTTAGGGAAAAATTTGAAAGATCAGCTCGATATTAAAAATTATCATTATTTCCTGACCCCTTTTTAGTGAGAAAACGAAGTTTCCTTCTATGCTTTAGATAGTGATGTTCGTGTGTTTGACTGTACACTAAGCAATTGTGACATAATCATTGGTGTTTCGTGGATAGTGACGTCGAGTTGTTGTCCCTTTCTATCTTGTGTAAAAGCGCGTAGGTTTGTTGGAAGGTCCGTTGTGTGCCCGTCCTGACGTTTTTTACATTGTGGACGGAGTGTCTTTGAGAGTGCAATGTGTGCATTACCCACAAACCTGACATAACTGATTTAAAACCTTGTCAATAAATTTACCTTATTTTAAATACGCACGAAGGCGTGTTGAAAAAAAAAATTAATTGAATGTACACTGCCATACCCCTTACAAGTTGCCCGCTGCCATCTTAGACTGCATCGTCACTTACCTTCAGGTGAGATCGCAGTCGAGGATTATCTTGTCATCAAATAAAAAATATCCTTTAAAAAGTTTTTTTCGTTGGCTTTGTGATAAATCATTTTAATCTAAATCTCAATTCATATTTTTGATAGTTAAAAATAATGGTAATAATAATCAGACACTGAAAGAGACATATTAATGAGCATGCGCCATTTTGTGTGCGTGTGTAATGTATTGACACATTTTAATGCAGTTATGTCAGGTCTGCTCTCTATTAACTCTGTGGAATAAACATTGGGTTTTTTTATATTGATTGATGTCAAAATGGGCACACACGGATTGTGAACAAGTCATGTGTTTGGGAATGTGTTTTTAATATTTTTTCTATTTGTTTTTTCGTAGTGCCATTAAAAATAATTGTTTCTGAACAAAACTTTATATTGTATGTGATTCCTGAACGCAAGGCTGTATGTTTGTTTGTTTGTTGTCAGTTACGTTTCCAGTTATTTCGTTGAGTTTGTGTTTACTCGACAACCGTCCAATGACCAATCCCATGTTTTGTTTTTAATTTTTAAGATCTGACATCTAACAATTTAAAAAATTCTGCCACAGCTCAAAATAGCACAAAATGCAGGCATTTTGGTTTTAACTCTTAACTAAATGTATCTCAAGGTAGCTACTTATCTGTTTTATACGTTTATTTGATTAACACATTATAATATCTTTATTTTATTTCTTATTATTGCGGTATTACTACTGTACACCTAGGACCTAGGTATCTTCTTTGATGTATGAATTATTATATTTTAGCTAAAAATAAAGTTGGTTTAAAATAATTAATGTTTTATTTAACAGCCTAGTTCCTAAATCCCATTTTAAAATCATAAGGCGAGTAACTTCCGAGTGAAATAACAACAACCTTCGACCGAGCGACGAGGAGCACCAGAATTTACTATTAAATGGCTGAATTGGTCGAATTTTTGCTACCTACTGGAAAAGTCAATCAAATTACGGAAAAGTTACATCAATCGTTGCTAATTTATTATTTTTTATGGCTAAGTTATTTTTGTTGCAACAATACATTTTAGCCACAGAAGTGAATGCAATTATCGCAGTCCTTTTACCGCCATCCTTCGATAACAGAAAAAAGTAATCATACCCTATATTGATGACGGTTTGGTTGATTTCGATTTAATTCCTAAAAATATTGATGCAATGACGTAATGGTAGGGTGCTGGTAAGATTGAAGTAGAAAGTAACTTATTCTTACAAGTGCCATCTATTAACAGTATGTTGTACTATTTCGCCAACTCTGGAGTTTCTGGAAGCGCTAATAGATGTCACTAGAGGCTCGAAAATAAAAAATGAAGTCTCCAATCTCCATGCTCCATCTCCATGTCTCGACTGGCGAATACTTGAGTTAGCTAAATAAAAGGCTACTTAATATTTTTATATCACAAATACCTGCCCCTGTGTATTGGTTCCTCAATGACTAGGAAATGCCTGTCGGTTTGAAAGTATCATCAAGTCACCACTATTATTAGTAGTTAGTAGGTAGGTAGTACATATTTTAAAAATACCAACCGTTTAGGGCCAACACTGAACGCATCTATCTTGAAAGGGCTAATATTTTCCGGGCTGGCAAGTGTCGACCATAGGACCCTACCTACTAGTAGTAGTAGGTTAGGTGTCAGACGTAGATGTCTTGGAGTTCTTGGAATACTTTGGTACTTAGCCCTTGAGACCTAGAAAAACTGCTGGTCATGGGGAAAGGCCAAGGTAGAAGGAAAGACTCCCAAGTGGAAGTAGGTATAAGTTACAATCACTTACAACAGCTTAACGATAAATACATACCTACCTACCTACCCAGAGATGTACCTACAAAATAGTTTAAGAAATTAAATAGAAAATGCAAATACTTTTTTGATTTACCTATTTAAAATTGTTTTGCAAAATACCAAATAGTTTTGTATTTTATATTATAACTAGCTGATGCCCGCGACTTCGTCCGCGTGGATTTAGTTTTTAAAATCCCTCGGGAACACTTTGATTTTCCGGGATAAAAGTAGCCTATGTCACTCTCCAGGTCCTCAATTATACCCATGCAAAAAATCACGTAGATCCGTGGCTCTGTTGCAGCGTGATTGAAGGACAAACCAACAAACAAACACACTTTCGCATTTATAATATTAGTAAGTATGATTAAATTACATAGGAAAACACTGTAATATTACGTCCATACGATGTATTACATCCATACCTACTATGTAGTATGTAGGTATAATGATCGTTTGGCAAAATCTGACGCCTTTGGAGTAGTTTGACTTTGACAAAATAGTATCCACGATGGCTATATACGATAAATTACAATTGCCAGCTTAAGATGAGCCGTTCATTCAATGTATCCTGTAGATTCCGGGGTTCAAGTTATTTGGACCTATGCTGAAGATTGTGATGTCTATAATTTCTGAACTACGAAATTGACGACCTTGAAATAATTACAGGACAATCTCTAAAAAACCTGCTTTCTAACAAAAAAAGAATGGATTAAATCGGAATACGCCTTAATGAATTACAGCGAAATACACATTTTGACTTTCATCCCCTCTCCCAAGGGAACCATGCTGAATTTCGGGATAAAAAGTATCCTATATTATACCTCGTAGTATTAACTTAAATCGTGCCAAGTTTCATTTAAATCCGTCCAGTAGTTTCGGCGTGATGCGCGGCCAAGATACAGACAGACAGACAGACAGACAGACAGACAAAAAATTAAAAAAAAATTGTTTTGGCTTCAGTATCGATTATAGAGTGCCCTCAAACAAAAATTTTCAAAATATCTTCAATGTACAGAATTGGACCTGTTACAGTTTTATTATATTATAGAGGTATTTTCAAAATACTTTCAGTACCTTTTTTGTTCACTTCTCTGCTCTGTTGCAATCAATCTAGGTAATAAATAAAATTTAAGTTTCTGTTTGTACCTAATGTCAAAATCTTTTAGCAACAAACAGCTTTCTACTAAATGCAATACATATATGAAAGTAAATACGGGACTTATTACAAAAACACATTTTTTTGTATGTCTGTCTGTCTTTCTGTCTGTTTGTTCCGGCTAATGTCAGGAACGGCTGAACCGATTTTGATGGAACTGTCACTGTTGGATAGCTGATGTTATAAGGAGTAATTTAGGCTACTTTTTTAACCGACCTTCAATAAAGAAGGAGTTGTGTTTCATACCTACGAACATAGATACCTATCTCCGAGATTTCTCAACTGATTCGCGTAAATATTTTTTTAATCCATTGCGAACTCCTACCCTCAACTCTTCAACCCTGATGCTGCAAGGAACTACACTCCTAAACAGTGGCAGTCTAGGAACTGTCGATATTATAGGTAGGTACATTCCAAGTCGGGTAGACTTCATCATTCAAATCCAGATACCGCTCTTCAACCGTAATGCTAAAATACTAAACTAGCTTTTGCCCCCGACTTCGTCCGCGTGGGGACGTCATCGGCGTAGGGTTTGGTTTTTAAAAATCAAGCGGGAACCCTCTATTTTCTCGGGATTAGGCTGCCGCCTATGCTATGTCAATGTCGCTCTCCAAGTCCACAACTATACCCATGCAAAAATCACGTCGATCCGATGCTTCGTGTTTGAAGGACAAACCAACAAACAAACACACTTTCACAAACACTAACTGAACGGGAACGAAGTCGCGGGCATCAGTTAGTGTTGAATAAACTTAATCACAAAATATTTTGTAGTTTTAAAATGGAAAATAGGGTAAAATGCCCAGTCTCCGGGTATCCGCTAAATTAATTCATTCATAACTAAGCTCTAGATACAGAGGATTTAGTGCACAAGATTTTGTTTAAGTCGTGAATAATTCAAGAATATCTACATTTAAAATTTGTTTGAAATATTTATATTTTTATACAAAAAATGTTTTTCTGAAAAAGTATGTTTTCTCAAATTTGCTCGGAAATCGCTTCTTTATTTAAAAAAAACGAAACGTCAATTGGCTCATTGCTGGCGTGGCGCCAGCAATTACGTAACAGGACAATAATGTAAATTGCTGGACAGGTACGAGGTTTTTAAAATGTACCTACCTACCCTTTCCTCTATTAGGTGTTTCTCCTCTGTGATATAACCTCTGTGATAACTCAGCGAAAGAAATGCACATTTAAAACACCTAGTTTTAAATGTGCATTTCTTTCGCTGAGTTATACAATTTAAAAAAATAAGAATGAATTTTTTTTTAAATGGAACAAAAAGAGCGTGGTTTAATTGGAGGTAAAGAATTATTGGTGACTGGTGTTTTCTTTTACAATATAATATTTCTTGTTCTGAAATAAAAATGGATTCGGAATTGGATGAAGAATTAATGGACTTTACACCACCAGATATGGCGGAAGATTATCATTTCATAACTGTACAAATTGTACTATAGGTAACATTTAACATGAAATAAAACAGTGTTTCTTTAATTAAGTATTTTTGGAGTTTACTCCTTAAGAATCGATTTTAGCAGCCCGGTATGAGAAAAATCCGAGCACTAAAATCTATTTATCAATGACCTTGTTACGTTTTTCACAACGTTTAAATTTCTACCCTAACGTTGAGTAAATAAGGTTGGTTTTCGCTTGAGTTGTCGAATGCCCGTGTCACGTTTTTCACAACGATGCAAATTTCTACCCTAACGTTGAGTAAACAAGGTTGGCTTTCGTTCACATGTATATCAGCGCCATCTTTCGGCTTATGTGTAAACTATTTGAATAGCCACGGGTGTTGTACTTATGTGTAAACTATTTGAATAGCCACGGGTGTTGTACTCCGTCCGTACAACAACCTTATTTACTCAAAGTTAGGGTAGAAATTTCAACGTTGAGTATGAAGTAAACTCCAGTTGCGCGTCGTGCTGACACACACAAATTTTGTTGTTTCCTCGCAAATTAGAGAAAAGTACTATATAAGCCTCAGCCGAAATAGCAATTCATGGCCTCGTTTACTTAAAAAGGCCTCGGCTAGCGCCTCGTCCTTTTAAAATCACTTGGAAGTCCTCGGCTTCGCCTCGGCCTTCCATTGTTACTTCGAGCCTCGACAATAATGTACTATTTCTCCAGTGTCCGGCGGCCCCAACCTAGTGCCTAGTTTAAAAATATCGCTTATTGGCTCGTAATCACAAGAGCATTCCTATTTTATTTAATTAATATTTTAAATGATGTCGTGTGGCCGGACACTGGTGGGTGCCGGTAAACTGGGCAAGTTACCCTGTCACATGCTTCAACAATGAAGGAAAACATCATGAGGAAAGCTGCACCCCTGAGAGTTCTTCTTAATGTTCGTGTGAAGTCTGCTAATTCGCATCGGGCCAGCGGTGGACTATGGCCTACCTATACTAACCCTTTTCTGAAAGGAGACCTGCGCTTAGAAGTGAGCCGTTGATGGGTTGCTGATGATAATGATGATGGACGTAGGTAAGTAGTTGCAGACACAATCTCGTAAAAAATACGTTTGAATTGTCTTAAGTCTGAGCAGTGAGAGTGCAATCTCTAGACTCCTAAGTTTTAGATCACTTGAAACTTATGTAGGTACCTATTTAGCTAAACCGATCGAGCGAGTTCTCTGCGCTCGCCCTGCTCTGTGGCGCGCTGCGCAAACCTCATGAAACGATCCACAAACACCGTGCATAATGTACCGCGCACCACACGCTGCGCGCGAGTGACAGGGACGCGTGTACCGCGCCGCCGTGCGCGCGAGCGAGACGACGATAGCTACTGCGAAAATGCGCAACGGGATAGAGTAGGATGAGAGTATATCAATGTTATGGGAAAAAGAGAGATGGCTGTAGTTGCTGTGGAAATCATTGATATAGAATTCTAAGATAAGCGGCACTGCAAGCTCTGAATCGTCTAACATCCGAAGGTGCAGTCTTCTTGTAGTCGACGTGCAGTAGAACTGCACTATTTAGAAGTGACTGCACAAGTCGGTCAGCAGCTGCGATCTAAACTGCAATTTTGCCACCCTAAATACCGCTATTGACTGTCAAGACGTTAATGGCCAAATACCTATAGCTGAAAAGTCACATAAAGCTCATTATCCATATTAGATATCATCAGCTTCTCTAAGTAGAATCTTTGCGTGTGGATTCAAAATAATATCTTCTATCTATACTTATAAAAAGACTTGTCCTGACTGACTGACTGACTGATCTATCAACGCACAGCCTAAACCACTGAAGCTATAAACTTGAAATTTTGACAGTGGGTTCCTTTTATGACGTAGGCGAGCACTAAGAAATAATTTTTTGAAATTGCTCCCCCAAGGGGGTTAAATAGGGGTTAAAATTTGTATGAAAGTCCGTCATTTTTCAAGTTATACCCATGAAACTAGGTATTTAGGCCTTAAAAAAAATTACGTGTTTCACAGTTTTTGAACACGATTTCTACCCCCAAAGGGGTTAAATAGGGGTTGAATGTTTGTGTGATGGTTTTTCATTTATCAAGTTATTTTTCAAGTTATATCCACGATACTTGGCATTTTGGCTCTTTATTAAAAATAAAGAACTTACGTATTTCACAATTTCTGAAAATTCTACCCTCAAATGCATAAAATAGAGGATGAAAATTTTTATGACAGTCCTTAATTCTTAAAGTAATTTTTCTAATTATATATGAGTAACTTGGTATTTCGGCTCTTGATCAGTAATAAAGAATTACTTGTTTCACAGATTTTGTAAATTCTACCCTGGGGTTGGAATAGGGGATGGAAGTTTGTATGAAAGTCCGTAATTTTTAAGTTATATCCACAAAACTTGGTATTTTGGTTCCAGGGTTCAGTGTTACAGCTTACATTTATCTCGATAAAACCAGGAGTTCCCACGGGATTTTCAAAAACCTAATTCCACGCAGACAAAGTCGCGAGGGCAACAGCTAGTAATTTATAAGATAGGTACTGTGTAAGTACTTACCTACCTAATGCTTGGCACCTTTTTGCCCCGCATGCGAAAAGACCTTTAGACTCGAGATTCTTGTGGAATACCTACTATGTTTTGTCCTCTTTTAGGTACCTATCTAATTATTGCTTCAAGAAGGATACGCTATCCATGGGTATGAAAAATTCTTCCAAAGACCTCAAGCATACAAACTTGTAGGTTAATAGGTAAGTACTAAACTAAGTAGGTAGATAATCCTACTAATATTATAAATGTGAAAGTTTGTGAGGATGTATGGATGGATGTTTGGATGGATGGATGGATGTTTGTTACTCTTTCACGCCACAACGAATGAACCGATTTGGCTGAAATTTGGTACCTATGGAGATAGCTCATACCCAGGATTAACACATAACATAGGATAACAGTAGGCTTTTATCCCGGAAAATTACAGAGTTCCTGCGGGAATTTAAAAACATCAATCCACGCGAACGAAGTCGCGGGCATCATCTAGTAATGCATAAGCTTAAAATCGACCTTTTAGCCTCACTCTTCTTTAACTTGTAAGATCTATGCAGTCTTGCTCTGCTACATTATTGTGCTTTATTTTGATTACTGTTTATTCGTTGTTTTTAATTTATTGGTAAGCATTATAGAGTATTTCATTACTTCATTAATTCATTCAGCGCGTATCTTCGGCGCGGTGCACCGGCGGCGTAAGTGCGCAACGCCGGAGCGGGACGGCTGCGAGGGAGGAGTCGTGAATAATTGAAGGCGGCGTCGCCCTTTTGGCTGCGAATGGCGACGGAGGGGCGCGGCCCCCCCCGGCCGGGGGTCGCGGGGGGGCAGCGGGGTGCCGCGGGGGGTCGGGAGGGGTTGTTTGCCCGGGCCACTTTCCGCGCGCCTTTCGCGGCCACAATTTTCGCGTCCGCGGCGTTTCGCGGCGGTGCAATGACCGCGCCGCGATGCTCACTTGGTGATGTGATGTGATGTGATGTGACGCTGTGACAGGTGATAAGTGACAGGAGCGCAGGTGGGTGGTCATCACGTTTATTTATGTGTTGTCGCATAGGTAAATAAGTAGCTAGGTACATTTTTTGGGATTTTTTGAAACGAACTTGATACATTTTCATCTCAACATATCGCAGGCCCAATACTGGGCTCCGGTGGACTCTTGAATGAAAAGAGTTCAGCCCACAGTCCGCCACGCTGGCCCAATGCGAATTGGCAGACTTCACACACCTTTGAGAACATTATGAAGCGCAAGTTCTCTCACGATGTTTTCCTGCACCGTTCAGCATATTCATATTTACCTAATTGCTCAAAACTCCGAAAAAAAACAGCGATGTCAAGGATCGAATACCAGACCTCCGAAAAGCAGGCTGAATTGTACCTAGACTATCACGTTAGTAGCTGGGTATACCTACTTCTAATACCTAAGCAGTAAGCACTTAAGCAGGTATCTATATTAAATATATAATAGTAATAAATAAAGATAAACAAAGTTTTATAAAGTTTGAAGTACAAAACTACAAACTAAAGTAGATAGAAGGCCTACCGACGCCGATTTATTTTCAGATAATTTGTATACATCAATGTTTGTATATACCATACGTAGGTAGCATAGAGTTCCAAAACTGTCCAAAAAAACCTAGGTGCGATTTGATAACTTAAAATTAATCTGCGAAGGTTTCAAAAGCGTTCAATTATCAAGAGGCCTTAGCAAACTGAAGTCGGGTAGACTGGGAATATTTCTTATCATTATCATCACCGAACCAAATCTATGATCAGTACCTACCTTAATACCTAGGTACCTAGGTACCAACCTATATTAGTGATACCTAGGATTATTGCTAGGTATAGTTTTAATTGCATACCTACTACTTGAGGTGTCTACGCCCGTAGTACCGCGACTCGCGTTTTACAAAAGACTTCAACGAGCACATGGTCTTACTTAAAAATAAAAATTACGTCTTTATCTACTTGTACAGAATCTAGTTATCTACATGTACTTAAAATTTGAGTAGGTACCTAGGTATACCTATTACCTAATATGAAGTAGGTACATACTAAGGATGGAGCAATAGATTCATTAATTCATTCATGTCAACACATTATAGGCCTACTGCTGCTGGGACATCGACATCCTCTCTAATAAATGAGAAGGGTAAACTTAGAAACACTAAAAACTTACACAGACATACCTACCATGCTAAGCACCTACCTATATAGGTATTAGGTATGTTATATCACACTATCAAACTCAGATAGACCGCGGTAGCTGCTTTAAACTTAAGTATAGACTATAGTATCATTATTCATTACATTATACCTACCTACCTGTACCTAAATACCTACCTAAGCTAAACGTAATATTTGTTTAGCTTAGGTATTTTACGTAATATTGTTTTTGTCCTATCTTTTCGGTTCAAGAATTTGGCTTTTAGAGGAAAATTTGAACGTAGGAGGTTTAAAAATTAAAATTTTAATCTAGGTACCTAGGTATTCCTACCGATAAGTACTTATTTATTGCCATTAATTCAATAAAAGTGAAAGTTATATTGCGTGGGCAAACTAACATAAGTAGGTACATATAAATTATTAGAACTTCATAATGGCCTTAGAGAAAAAGTTCCTTTTCAAACATTTTGTATGACATGCAATCCCTTCATCCCAACGCAAATCTTCAAGTTATTGTAAACAAACAAACACACCTATTTGGGTTCTGGCGTGCCGACACCGGAAGTTTGTATCTAATCCTTTAAATAATTTGTTAGCTTCCGAATGTTCATGTTAGAATCGTATTTTAAAACTGTGGTTCCGTTTTCGATAAACCACCGATCCGTTTGTTTATCAACATCTTTAATATTTCACCTGGATATAAATTGTACCCACATAATTAGACAATAGGTATACCTGCTACAACATGCAGGGTGATTGTCGGTTGATAAAAAAAAAATTCAAAATTATTTATTTCATGTAGGCCAACCTGTGGCTCTTATGACACGTCAAGATTCTACCACCGCCCCGGTTCGGAAAGCGGATTCGGCTGAGAAGAGCCGGCAAGAAACTCAGCAGTTGCTCTTTTCAAAATAATCATTTTACTATATTAATAAGTAGCTATTACATTGTAATAAGTTTTTATACTATCTTGTGGGCAGCTGGATGCCAAGCTGATTTAACCCGTGCATCTTTGTTAGAATAGAATATGACATTTCCACAAAACGTACTACAATTCAATTCATGTCAAAGACGAGCAGACAGAAAGTAGCCCCATTCCCGCCGGCGGAACCCGTTCACGAGCATGACGCATGATCCAGCCATTGCTTCGCTCGACCATATTTGAGGGAACGTAACAAGCCGCACCACACGACACCACCGCAGAAATGTTTAGAGAGCGTGACATACTTAGTCTACCCGTATTAAAGCATCGAATTGAATACTAATGTTCAAACACTAATTTTAAGATCCCATGCAACTTTGTCATTAAGAAAGTCATTAACTTTGTAATAACCGCGACTCAGTGAGTTTTTACGCATTGTTTAAATTTGTGCAGTGGCAAATCTAGCAATTCCTTCGGAATCATATTATATAAGCGTACGCTCAACCCCACAAAGGATTTTTGCACTTTGCGCAGGCGACATGATGGAATTTCTAGTTTATGACGATTTCTAATGAGTCGACTGTGTGTGTTGCCTCTTTGTTTATGCAGATGAATATTTTGTCTCAAAAAGACTATATTATTATAAATGTACTGTGAAGCTACCGTAAGAATACCAATCTCTTTAAACTTTTCACGAAGAGATACGCGCGAATCGAGTTTATAGATAGATCGAATGGCTCTTTTCTGCAATATAAAAATAGTTTCAATATGAGCTGCTCCGCCCCACAATAAGATTCCATAGGACATTACACTATGGAAGTAGGCAAAATAGACCAGCCTAGCCGTTTCTACATCGGTAAACTGTCTGATTTTTCTGACAGCATAGGCAGCTGAGCTGAGTTTACCCGCTAATGTCTCTATATGTGAGCGTCCCACTGAAGCTTACCTACCTACTATCCAAGGTCACCCCCAGAAAAACTGTGGAGTTCTCAATTATAAGGTTTTCCCCGTTTATTTTTATTGTTTTGTCAATTTTCTTAACATTTGGTACAGTAAATTCTAAACACTTAAATATATTAACTATAAATTAACACACACAATAAGATATTGTTTTTATTAAAATTTACTTTGTTTCTGTCAGTTTTGAATATTAGAGATGTATCATCTGCAAACAACACAATATTGCAAGCATCGCGAACATGATAAATGGTAAGTCATTAATATATACCAAAAATAGAAAAGGACCCAGGATAGAGCCCTGTGGGACACCCAACAGAGTAGATGAACCCCGCGACTTCACGTCACTTACGCATACACTTTGAGTTCGATCACTAAGGTAAGAGGCAATGAGATCAAGTGCAACGCTTCTTATGCCATAATGACTAAGTTTGAGTAAAAGAGTTTGGTGATCAACGCAATCAAACGCCTTAGATAGGTCACAAAAACTCCAATAGCATTCTGCGAACGCTTCCAGGCATCGAAAATATGTTCAAGTAGCTTTGCACCTGCATCAGTCGTGCTTCGACCCTTCGTGAAGCCGTACTGTTCGGGGTGTAGCAAGTTATTAACATTAAAATGCTTCATTAGTTGATCAAGTATAATTTTCTATAGAGATCATTTCCTACCGATGTCACCTACGTTTATTTCCGATGTCACCTGATGGTAAGTGACGCTGCAGTAAGGGTAGCGGGCTACCTACGGGCACGACAGCCTTGGGGTACCTATGGCTTTAAGTTTAAACTAAACCCATACCTACCCCAATAGTTTCTATAAACGCTAGGTAAACCGCTTTACAGCACGTCTTTATAGCTAAGGTGGCGCGGCCCATGTCTCCCGATGGACAACCGACTAGGTACTTACCTACTACATGTTTCTAGTTTATTTTATATCTCTGATATTTATTTGGTGCACAATGTTTAGAAATTAGTCCACTTACTTAGTTCAACTCGGCTTTCTTCTTCTTTATCAACCGATCGATGTCCACTGCTGGACAAACGTCTCTTGCATGGACTTCCACAGGCCTCGGTCTTCCGCCGCCCGCATCAAATCCAAATCCAACTTGGCTAATATTGTTTTTTTTTTTTTTTCAAAAAAAGTTGATAAAACAAACCGAATAGAAATGAAAGTTTTCCAATTCGACATTAGAACCCTTAAACGCATCCGTTCTAATCCCGCAATCCTTCCTAGTGACCGTCGGCTAATCTCCATTGATATGTTTGTATGTGCGCGCGTTAGCGACACAATCACACAAACTCACCAACAGCCGACACAGGAAGTTTAACACACATTAGGGCTAAGCCGCCACTTCTTAAACACTTCTTAACACCTTTGTTAGTTTAATCTGACCGCCAATTAGTGTTTTTTTATATTGTAACTCCCTAGTGCAGGACAGTATCTGGAATGTACCTAGGTACATATAATAATTAATTTCAAATTATGTATACCTATTGGTGCAAATTTGATTAAGTACCTACCTAAGTATATAATAGGTTTATTATTTCAATAGTTTTAGGTAGACAGTAAAAGAACTCAAACTCAATTCGGATTGTATTCAGCTTTTAATCCAGTATCTCTTAAAATACAATACTTTTTATATAGGCTGGCTTATTTTTTGCGCAAAGGATCAGCCTGGCTGTCCAGCGCGGAAATGCAGTGGTATTCTTGGCACCATTCCACGCGGGCATGATTTGTATAGTAATTAGATTAGTTTAGCTATAAGTTTTTTTTGTAACATTTTATTAAAAAAAAAGAACTCAAATACAATCTCAACATCAACATTTAAAAATCTTCACATTAATTTTATTACTAAACTAGCTTTTGCCCGCGGCTTCGCTCACGTTAAGTTCGATTTTTATTGATAATCAAAATCCAACTTAACGCGATTCATATCTCCGTAAAAAGCAAACATACCAAGTTTCATGGTTATACCTAAGTTGAAAAACGACAGACTTAGTAATAACAATCATTCACCCTCTATTTAACTCCATTGGGAGTTGAACATTTAAAAAAAGTGTCAAACGCGTACTTCTTTATTTTCAATTAGAATAGAATAGAATAGAAATATTTTTTATTCAAATAAACTTTTACAAGTGCTTTTGAATAGTCAATGAATCTACCACTGGTTCGGAAGCCCTTCCTGTCGAGAAGAACCAGCAAGAAACTCGGCGGTTGCTCTTTTCAAAACAGATTTACAATACAGTAAATACTATGCTATATATGCAGTGTTTCCACAATGAGGAAAGTTCCAAAAATGCATACCGACTAACTTCTATCTTAAGATGGGCAGACATAAAGTAGCCCCATTCCCGCCGGTGGAACCCGTTCACGAGCATGACGCATGACCCAGCCATTGCTTCGCTCAACCATATTTGAGGCACGGTATTTGAGGGAACGTAACAACCCGCATCACACGACACCACCACAGAAATGTTTAAAGAGTGCGTGACATACTTATGCTACCCATGGCAATTGAAAGCCAAAATACCATGTTTGATGGATATAACTTGAAAAGTAACTTAAGAATTTTTCATAAAAATTTTCATGCCCTATTTGATGTCTTTGGGGGTGGAATTTTCAAAATTTGCGCAACAGTTATTTCTCAATTTTTAATCAAAAGCCCAAACATCAAAGTTTCATGTAGGATATTACTTGAAAAATAACTTGATAAATGACGAACTTTTATACATTATACAAACTTTCAACCCCAAAATAACCCTCTTGGGATTGGACTTTTCAAAAATCCTTTCTTAGCGGACACCTACGTCATAATAGCTTAGATCTGTATGCAAAGTTTCAGCCCGATCCGTCCGAGTATCGAGTTTGACGTGAGAACTTACTTACTCACAAATTAGTCGATATTCTAACTTAATTCTTAAACTGTACACTTTCAAGTAAAGATTTTTATATAAACCTGTGAAGATGATACTGCCATCGTCGCAATTAGAATGCCATAAGCCTACTTTGCCGTATTAGTTTACAAATTGCGAAAAACCAAATTAAATTTGAATTTCGCGGGCAGACCCGTATAATCAACCTTAAATGAGCTACTTACGTAAGGAGCTTGCGATTTACTACTTACCACTGGTGCAGCATACGTAACATAGGCTATGTTACGTATGCTGCACCAGTGCATAGGCGCCGCATACTTAGTAATGTGGCACCTTACTGTGACGATTAGGAGCAACACCATGTTACGTAATCCAGGTACGTAATCAACATGCAGGTACCGGCTACAAACGTAATAGTATCCTGCTGTGCTACGTATGGCGGTCCAGGAATTTTTTCTCAGTGCATAATTCCTAGTTCCATGGTATATCTATCGCCTACAGTATTTTTCTAATTTTCTTCTTCTTTTTGGCCAACTTCCAGCCTTATGACTTCTCAATACAACCTCTTTAACCCATAATATCCGTTTAGCCTTAAATCATGCTTTGAGTAACAGCAATGTCGCTAACAGTAGGTAGATAGATATGTAAATTATAAATCTGTCTTATAAACGGGTTGAATACTAACCAAATTCCTACGTGCTAAATTAGAATTTACAGCCATGTGAATCTCATAGGTATCAGTGCATATGTATACCTACCTATTTAGAAATAGGTATTTCTGCTATAAATTGTAATTTGCCACACCAAAACGTTCTTTACCTTCCAAGTTACCCCACTCCCTCCACAGACTACATTGCTCCTTGATAAGATGAATCAAAAAAATCGGCCAAGTGCGAGTCGGGCCTCGCTCTTTTAGGGTTCCGTTAAAAAAAATTAAATTAAAATATTTCCATGTACCCATGGAAATATTTTAATTTAATTTTTTTAATTTAATTTAATTTTTATTATTTGTTGTTATAGCGGCAATAGAAATACATAATATGTGAAAATTTCATCTGTCTATCTATTACGGTTTACGAGATACAGCCCGCTGACAGACGGACGGACGGACGGACGGACAGCGTAGGCTTAGTAATAGGGTCCCGTTGGTACCCTTTGGGTACGGAACCCTAAAAAGGTTGTAATGAAAGAGCCTCCTCCGATCAGTGATTCCAAGTTACCTACGTATCCTACCTACTTAAGTAAGAAAATCTTTAGTTTGTTTTTTGGTTTGTCCTTCAATCTATACTTCTACGCCGTCGTATTCGTAGCTCCGTAGAACTACGGTGCTACGGATCAACGAGCGCCTGGATAGTGACATAGGCCACTCTTTATCCCGTAAAATAAAATGGTTCCCATGGGATTTATAAAACCATAACTGCACGCAGACAAAGTCGCGGGCAAAAGCTTGTATAATGTAAGTAATAGACATAATTCCCTCTCGATGAACACCTCTTCACAGCAGTTAAGCAAACTCAAAGACACATTAGCACCGATCCGAGTCTAATCTAATAACGGCCCTCCGCCCTCCCCCCCGCCCCCCGCCCTCCCCGCCCGCCCTGCGCAGGGTCAGGTGTGAACAGCGCTAATTGTTGACGTGATACGCTTTAATGTGCTCATTCTGAGTTTACAATACATTTAGGCCGGGAGTTGGGGGGTCGACTCTGGAGTGTCCACGACGACGACTGTTGTTAATCGCACTCTTAATAAAACAACGACAGAAGCCAAAATCGTAACTTTCAGGAGTCAACGAAAAACTACATTAGGTATTAATATTTAAAATAAACTAGCTGACCCAGCGAACTTCGTACCGCCAGTAAAACAAATAAACTATCCCAATCCAAAAAAACTATCCTATCTTTTAAGTTGGACCAAATTACAAATAGTTACGAAGTTTGATAAAAATCGGTTCAGTAGTTTAGGAGTCCATCGCGGGCAAACAACGTGACACGTAATTTATATATATTAAGATTTATTATTTAATTTTATATGAAGAAAAGATATATTTTTAGTAATTTTAAAAAGTCGTTGAACAAAACTTATTTACTTTGATGCATAAAAGTTACCTGTAGAAGGTTGTTGGCATTTTTACAATTAACCCTTTATATGATATTAATATTTTTTATCTACTCCAGCCCCTCTAGCACTCAACTCAAGTAACACTTCGTTGTATCGTTTCTTTCTACGATCGTCAACGCTTGAAGGCCTTGAAGTTTTGGCTAGGGCTAGACTAGATGTCTTGATAATATTTCGTGGCATTTTGTATTATAAATGTTTTTTTAGCATTTAAATGCACACTACAGTTAATTAGATAATTTGAGCGCCATCTAGTTTGAAACTCGAGCAAGGTACGTACGTACCTTGCTCGAGTTATTTATTACTAGATGGCAAACAAAATGGTGATTGGCTGAATTTATGACGTTCTTGCAGCAATGCATTTTAGCCAATATGGTTGCGCGAAGCAACGGCTGGATCATGCGTCATGCTCGTGAACGGGTGCCACCGGCGGGAATGGGGCTGCTTTCTGTCTGTCCATCTTAACATATAAACTCGCCGGCATATTTAGCGGAACATAAAAAAAAGGTTTGATATCAGTATCATATAAGGTTAACTGGCTGGTTTATACGTCATTTAATTTAAAAAGAAATATTTTCAAACTAAGAAAACAACTGAACATCACATTTTATGCAATTGTTTTAATTTTATTCAAATACACCTTATCTGGAGCGAACTTCGAGTATTTCTTCCTTCTGAGTTTGATTTAAAATTTCATTGAAATACTGTTTTTTGTTAGTTTTTTTTAATCGCGTATCTTTCTGGAGTTGATGACTGAATTTAAATGCCTGACTTAGCCCCAGCGGAGATTGCCAGGGCACTCGAAATGCGAAGAAATGGTCAAACCTACAGAGTGATATCCAGAGATCTTCGTCGACCAGTTTCAACGATCCATCGCAGTATCCAACGGTTCAGGGAGACCAGTACTTATGTGAGAAGAGCAGGACAAGGAAGAAAAACGCACTTCGAGTAGGGATGATCGTTTCATTCGGCTTCGTGTACGTAGGAACCCCCGTTTGACGGCCGTCCAAGCCCGACATGAGTTAGAAGCAGTGCGGGGTGTAACCGTAAGTGAGCGTACGGTACGAAGAAGGCTCGAAGAAGCTGGTTTGGGTTCATTTGTGCCCGCCAAGGCTCCAAGGCTCGAGGTAAATCATCCTAGAAACTGGTTAACTTTTGCTCAGGAACATCGACTTTGGAACGCGGACCAATGGAGTAAGGTATTGTTTAGTGATGAGTGCAGAATTCTCTTAAATCAAATTGACGGCAGGCAAAGAATATACAGACGCAAAGGAGAACGATACATTCAGACAAATTTTGAAATTACAGTTGCATACGGTGGTGGATCAATAATGGTTTGGGCGGGCATTTGTTTGGGAGCTCGCACAGACTTGGTAGTGATTGACAGAGGGAGTCTGACTTCAGACCGCTATATCAGAAGTTTTAGAAGAAAATGTCGTACCGTTTGCCCCATATATCGGTGACGATTTTGTTTTTATGCAGGATAATGCTCGGCCGCATACCGCTCGGGTAACTCAAGCTTATCTTAATGATATGAATATCACTGTTATGGAGTGGCCGGCGAGATCACCGGATATGAACCCAATAGAGCACGTTTGGGACTTGCTGAAAAGAAAAGTTAAGTCCAGAATTCCAGCTCCTGCCAACGTGGGAGAACTGCGAATCGCCGTAGTTGAGGAATGGCGGAGACTATCCCAGGAGGCCATCGATAACATCATTCTCAGTATGCCTAGACGGGTAGAAACTTTAATAAGAGCACGTGGAGGAAATACGCGATATTAATCACCATTTTTCTAATTTAATTAATTGTTATTTTAATATTAAATTTCACTTTTCCCGGTTACATGAAAAGTTCAAAAATGTACAATTTTTCACAAATAGCCTTTACTCGCAAAATCTGTTCTTAATGTGATCTCATTTTAAGTAAAACAAATGAAACTTTAAATAACAAAAGAAGTGTAGTAAGTAGATTTTAAAATAAAACCATATTTTTTTAATTATGGACCTTTTTTTTATGTCCCGCTAAATATGCCGGCGAGGCGAACACCACGTACAGGTAGATGCCGCCCTCGTAGCCCGGCGACTGCAGACCTGCAAACAGGTAGAGGAATTTCAGTATGAAGCCTGGCTAATCCACTGTCCCCCATATATTTTTCCCCAACTATATATTATAGTCTGTTTTTTTTTTTTAACAAATGGGTACCGAAAATTTTGACTGTGTTGCTATTGATCCACGTAATCAACATAGAGTCCCAGGCCCCACCCCCTAACAATGACCCATCTCACTCTGTCAATATCGGAAATGTGCGAGAGACACTCAGCACACGTTTGTTAAAAAAAATAGACTATATAAGCCACGCATAGAACTACTTTGAATTATATAGATAATTCAAAGTATTTATCGTTGGTAACATCTGCCCTTAGACAATATCGCAACTTACCATTTGCTACACTCTACGTTGTTTCAAGAGCTGATGTGAACTCCACTATGCACAATAACAACGCCTTTCCAATAAACTCAAATAGGTATGGGTAAGTAGGTATACCTAAAGAAATATGATGAGACTTTTTAGTCTTTAAAGTAGGTAACACATAGGTAGGTACATATCTAAGACCTAGTAAGGGTTCCGTAGTAAACAAGGAACCCTTATAGTTTCGCCATGTCCGTCCGTCTGTCTGTCTGTCCGTCCGCGGTTCAGCTCAGAGACTATTGGTACTAGAAATCTGTAATTTGACAAGAGTATATATATCAATCACGCCGACAAAGTGGTGAAATAAAATTGTGAAAAATATTTTTTTTTAGGGTACCTCCCCTACATGTAAAGTGGGGATGAATTTATTTTTCTCGTCTATCCCATAGTGTGGGGTGTCGTTGAATAGGTCTTTCAAAAATATTGTGGGTGTGGCAACACCATTTTTCAATTCAGAGATCCGTTTGTGAAATATGATATTTTAAAGTGCTAAATTTTATTAGAGTCAAGTGTCCCCCCCCCCCTGCCAACTAAATGGTTGTATATAGGAACCAAAAAAAAATTCACAGCAGTAGGTAGTCAAACGAGCGAAGCGAAGGTCTCTGAGTTTACTTGAGTGAATTTGCACTTGTCCGTCCGTCCGTCTGTCCGTCCGTCCGTCTGTCTGTCAGAGCCTTATAACTTCTGAATTACTGAACGTAATTACTTCAATTTTAGATATGATATGTAAACTAATGGCCTCCAGCCGAAAATGGCTTAAAAAGTTATAAAAATCTTTATTTCAGGGGGGCTCTCATAGAAGCGAATGCGAAGTAAAATATATTTTTTTGCGTTTCATAGGGTTGCAGTACCTCATTTTAAAGATAATTTGGAACAGAGTACAAAAATATTTCTTTTTTATTTTTTTTCCTAAAATTGACGAAATGGGGGGCTTTCAAAGTGGAGATTAAATTCAAGGCTAGATCTCTAAAACCACTTCATTTTAAAACTTGAAACTTACACATAATTTGAGTTATATTCTGTACTTGAACAACAAATACTAAGATTAGATAAATATTATAAAGAAACGAAATTATTTAATTTTTAATGGGCATCAATGTTTTTAACAAAACTTCACTATACTGTTAATAGATGGCGCTGTCTTTATTATTGTAAATACAGTTTTGCGTCAGCTATTCTTATTTTGTCTATTACTAATTATGTTATTCAATTAGCAAATTATTATCAATAAAAGTATCACGTTGTTTAAATCGTTTCTAAAGTAAATCCGTTTCTATTTACAATAATTAGACGTTAGCACCTATTTACTACCGTATGATGGTACTGTGTCTATGAATGTAAAGATGAGCGCGCATCTAGACATGCTCGCCGCAGAAGCCGCAAGCGCGCAGTCATGGCATTTTATATATTTTTTTTATTATGAAATCGTATACTACGTAACACCCGTTCAGCGAACCAGCTGAATTTTAGTAAAATACTGTAGGCATACTAGTCCAGTCAAATAAGCTTAAATTAGGTAAGAATCTCGGAATTCGAGATACCCAGCTGTAAGTCTGTAAACACTTGTATATTGACGCCCTAAAAGTTGTCTCAAAACCTACATATGGGTGTTGTCGGGGGTGTTTTTGCAGTTATTTACAATTATTTGTTGATTTGCATGATTTTACGATTATTTTTTTCGATATTTTTTTCAAAGGTTATGGAAATGTAAACATATTTGTTTTGTAATGTAGACGGTAGGACAGTATTTTTGCTCTTCGAATAAGTCCACTTTTATCTCAGTAAGACCAAAACTTTGAGAGATATGATTATTTTCGTACACGTTTAGAGAATATTTCAGTACAAAAACAAAATGGCTGCCACATAGGGGGGAAGTGGATTGGGCCCAAGTTTAGGGTGTATTTGTACTTAAAAATAGTTGTTATATAAGTGTTTAAAATATCGCTAGTTCATGTCCGGACACACTGTATATGGCGCGTTTTCGACCGGAGGCACCGGTTGACCTGAAGTGATGCTGTGACCGCGCGCTCTCCGCCCTCTATCTCGAAAAGGGTTCACCGTATAAAAAAAAATTTTAAACAAAATTTGTAGAGAATTTTGTATTCTACAATATTGATAATAAATACAAATAGCAAAAACCCATATGAAATGAGATATTTACAAAAAAAGCGCAAAAAACCGATTTTTGTGACCTTTGACCTTGAAATTTAATAGTTGCGTACACCCTACCATATGTAGGTTTTGAGACAACTTTTAGGGTGTCAATATACAAGTATTTACAGAATTACAGCTGGGTATCTCGAATTCCGAGGTGAACTTACTATAATGACTGGACTATACGCATCCCATCCACGAAAGCAGATGACGATTGAAGTCATCAGATTCGGCGCGTTTTAATTACAATATATAGTTAATACCTTATGGGAATTATGGGATACCGCGAGGTCTCAGTTCGGGGCGAACCACTAGTACAATTTTAAAGGGAAGCTATCACGGCTAAGTAGGGTTCATTAGTTAAGGAGTTATATCTGTTTTTTCCAAGTTAGGTATTACACGTAGTGTAAGTTGCATATTTTGTAGTATATTATAGTATTTAAACCATGGAACTCAAAATGTATTCAATATTCATAAATAAGATCCTAGGTCAGCAATAATATTTGAGACTTTCAACTACGGAACCCTACACTGCGCGTGGCCCGACACGCAATTGGCCGGTATTTTTTGAATTAATACCAATACCCATTTTTGTAGACAAGTTTATGATGAGGTAAAAAGTATTTTAAAGCAAGATTATCCTCAACTCAACTCAACACCGCACCCTTGTCGTCAGGGTTGCTTATTAGCAGCGAATGAGCGCGGCACCTCGCTAATGGGGTGAGTTCCGCCCTTGTCCATGTCACTAGCATATTGCTAATCGCGGCTGAAATGTCATGACAGCTTTAATTTTTTTGACCGAAAATATCTGCCTGGACAATAAAAAGTCTTGTAGACTCTTACGATTGAATTTCGTAAACTCAAGACTTTTCAACAATACAAAATCAAAAATTGTTGCAAGTAGGCCAACCTGTGGCTCTTACCACCACACGAGATATTATTATACGACCGAAATAAATAACAAATCATCTATTAATCCAGATAATATTATGTAAAGCGTCAATGATTAAAATTGCATTAGGTGAATATGTAGATAAATTTTTAAAAAACCTAATAAAAAGTTGTTATACTAAGTACTTTTACTATTATAAAGCGAAAGTGTGTGTGTGTGTGTGTGTGTGTGTGTGTGTGTGTGTGTGTGTGTGTGTTTGTGTGTATCTTTGTCAGTTAATCTTTCACGCATAAACTACTGGACAGATTTGGCTAAAAGGAATGGGTTATCAATACCCAGCATGTTAAACACTACTACATATTTTTATCCCGGACAATTAATGAATTTCCCGCGGGATTTAAAAATTTTAACCCACGCAGGCGAAGTCTTGAGCATCACCTAGTTATTAAAAATTATGAGTTTATGGGTAAAATCAGAAATCTGCAGTAGGTATTTTTGTATACTTAGGACGGTAAAAGTTGTTTATGCATTTATATGTCACCAAATACTAATACAAAATACACATACATACATACATATACAATAATACAAATACTACATAGTTCGTCGAGATTTTCAAAATGTTGAATCTTATCTCTTGTCGTAATATGACTATAATGTATTAAAACGACGAGTTTTAGTGGTTTGTTGGTATACCTACTTAGGTACTTATTCGCTGGAAAAGGAGATCCTAAATCTAGAGGTCAATCATCATTATCATTAACAACCCATCAACGGCTCACTACTGAGCGCAGGTCTCCTCTCAGAGAAGGATTTAGGCCATAGTCCATCACGCTGGCCCAATGCGAATTAGCGGACTTCACACACCTTCGAGAACATTATGAAGAATTCTCAGATGTGCAGGTTTCCTCACGATGTTTTCCTTCACCGTTGAAGCAAGTGATATTTAATTGCTTAAACACACTTGACTCCGAAGATCAGAGGTGCTTACCCGGGATCGAACTTGCGACCCCCGAATAGGAGACCACAGTCCTAACCACTGGGCTATCACTGCTAGTCTAGAAGTCATTTAGTCCAAACATTAAGTCGGTAGTTCAATCCACAAATATCCCATCAGCTCCGCCCCACCATAATCACCGCAATACAAATGTTTCTGTCAATATATCACCACTCTACAAACAATTTGTGGCTCACGTCATTAGCTACAAACATTGCTACAAACCTGACTCCCTCCCCATAGATTGGATTGTCCCTCTCCCCATAAAATGTTCATGGAATGGAAAATACTCTTTTTTCATAGATATCTTTCAATCAGACATGTTAATTAATTTCTTAATTGTTATTAGATTACAGGGTAAAAATAATAGCCGTGATAGCTTAGTGGCAAGACTGGCCTTCTGTTTGAAAGATCTTTGGTTCGATCCCAGACAGGCTTCTGAAAAATTTTCTTCCATTTTTTTAATTTCTAAGTTAAAAGAAAATTAAAACGACTTCAAAATCTTAAACTACAAAATCAAAATTTTAAACTACAATCCTCTTTAGCAGATTTGTTTTTAAATCGATTTTCTTCTTAGGTTTAAAGTTCTTCTTTCTAATAATTATGATAGGTAGGTAATTATTATGGTGTTAATATGAGCTTCCGTGTGGAGAAACCTGCGGGTCGTGATTGAAAATAACCCAGTTTAAAGATTTTTTTCTTTTGCTTTTAGGAATGCATTCATTTAATAAAATGATACACACTTAATTATATAACATCGAATTCTTCTTAATGTTTTCTTAGAACTAGCCATTTCTAGCATTCCATCTGCTATAGCTGCCACCGAGATTTCTTTCAACAAATTATTAAACCATCTGTAGATAGGTAGCTAAGTACACCCTGTAGGTACGAGTGTATTCAAAACAAATCAAAAAGCATTTACGTCGAAATAAACCATGTCAACACCATAACATAAATCAAGGAGGACAAATTCCCTCCTAAACGGTGGTAATCGACAAATCCCGGATTATAGAATTGGGAAAGGGATGGACATACATCCAAATATGAGGTGGAAAGAGACAGGGAATTAATGACGTTTTTAGGGTGTATTTATGGGTGTCAAAGCGGTGAAGACATTCCCCATTCGTCTGTTGAATTATTTATGAATTATGTTGCAGATAATTTTACTATTGTTTTAATAATTTCCTACCAAAATTATAACTGTAATTTTTACCAAATAGGTATCTACAATACTAAATTAATTGTTTCACTGAACTTATGCAAAAATTACGTTGATCCGTTTTAATTTTTATTTTAAGTAATAATTTATTGAAATAAATAAATTAATTATGAACTAACTAGCGCTGGAATGCGTTGGTACGAGTAAGTGAAGATGCAGCCTAAAATGGAGCGCGCTTGCCTAAAAGACGACTATTCACTTCCAATTTAAAGGTGGCCAAGTTATAGTTAATTGGAAAAATGGAAACTGGAAAGGCGTTCAAAATTTTTACCAAAAACGTTTAAGTAGGTATAGTTCGTGTCTTTGGGATTTTCAGTGATGACATCATTTCATTTCATTTTATTATCCCAATGATTGCCCGGTTAGGGAGGTACCTGTAACTACCTAGAGACAAGACTAGAGTAGCAGACGTCGTCGAGTGCGTCACGCCCCGCGTCACTAATGACGCCGGTAATGACGCGTTGCGGCGACAGGCGTCACGCCGAGTCGCGTCGACGACCATTGACGTCGAAGCGCTTTGTGTTTTTATTTGGCATTTATTTTTGCGGAATTTTGTCGTATTTTTGTGGCGTCGAGGTGTTTTTATATTTATCATTTGGGTAAGATTATTAAACTCTACGCCCCACCTACCTGTTTGTTTCTAAATGCTTTATTTTATTCAAAATTCCTCAGTACTTGAGGTGCTTGAGGATCAGTCTTCTATGTTTGAACAATGACTTATCTATGGTCTGACATAGTCGCTAACTATGGACCTCATAAGAAGGCTCAGGGTCACTCAGCGGGCGATGGAGAGAGCTATGCTCGGCATATCCCTACGAGATCAAATCAGAAATGAGTAGTTAGAATTCTGTATCTGAATCTGAATCTGAATACGGGTATCTGGTGTATTAATGTAGGTATCGAGTCACAAAACTGAAGTGCTAACGGGTGATATTTTGAAACGGGTGAAAATAAAAATAAAAATTGAATCGCATACATCCAAGTACCTATAACCATAACGCTTAGAACAGAAGTTTCTAACAATAAAGTTTCGCTCCAAACATCGGCTCAAAACAACCACTGATGTCTGGTAGGTACTGGTACTGATAATTACGTTTTTGATGGTTATTGTGATGAATTATGAAACCCTTTCATAGCACAGTACGTCATTTGTTAATAATTTTCTGCGAACTCGTCGTACTTACGCGACAGTATTGCGTAGACAGCCTTTAAAGGCTTACCAAAAATGGCTTATCACAGCGCTTCTTAACTTTATAGTTCAATGACAGCAGCTAATAACAAATGTCCTTTTAAACAATGAGGGTAAACCATGAATTTATGTTAAATCAAAGAAGTACTACTCATATAAGCATAATAAGTTAGAAATTTCCCCAGAGCTCCATTTTAACCCTAGAATGCTCGCGCCGAGAGCTCAAGAGTCCATCGTGCTTTAATTATATTAATCACGTACTTTATTCTGAACTTTAATGTAAAAATTTTAACGTTGGTTTTCCTTTGGCCGAGTTCAAAGTGAAGACAGTATGCGGCTAATCTGCCTTATCGACTCGAGAGGCTGGCCCAGATTAGATGTGATTCTGATAGGATGTAGGGCGCGGATTGAAGAGTGTATTATCATATTGAGGGAGATTAGCTTTGAGTCAGCGATTTGATAATGCGATGGTGTGATAGTGAGGGATACGCTTTCTTTTCTAGCCAGTGAAGGGCGGTAGACTGTCAGTCAGATTACATAATGCAACTTCAAGATCAAATTGATTTGGCAATGATACTCTTGACATATAAGTAGATGATAGTCTGTAGATTTCCGCTTTGTGATTATATTTTATAACATGACTAGCTGCGACCCGTGACTTCGTTCACACAGATTTAGTTTTTAAATATCCCACGGGAACTCTTTAATTTTTTGAGATAAAAAGTATAGCGTAAACATATTATGTCACTCTCCAGGTCCTCAACTATACCCACCCATACAAAAAATACATCGATGCATTTAGTTTTTAAAGTCCCTCGGGAACTCTTTGATTTTCCGCAATAAAAAGTCTATGTCACTCTCCAGGTCCTCAACTATATTGTAATAGCCATGCAAAAAATCACGTCAATCCGTAGCTCTGTTGCAGCGTGATTGAAGGAAAAACCAACAAACAAACCCACTTTCGCAGTTATAATAATATGTACCTATCTACTTTTAAGTAAGGGTTCCGAAAGAATTTTTAGATTCGCCAAATGTAAGTACCTAGGTAGGTGGGTGTAGTTGCATGAAATTAATTGGAATTTTCGAAAATTTAAAAAGTTTCTTTCGTTTTTTTAAGAATTAGGTAGGCATTAAAAGTCGTGGAACAAAAGTTGTTGTTGTTTGGTATTTTAGAAATACCAGCCCTGCACAAGAATTGTTAATAAATTCGTTCAAATAAAACAAAATCCATTGTTAAATTAACAACCGCATTAAACAAAAGCCGAACCAAAACAACTCCTCACACAACGACCCTCAGATCTTGAGAGTACAATAAATACCAGCCGTTTAACGTCAAGTATTTTTTGAACAAAAAAAAATTTAATAATTCCCTCTCGCAAACTAATAAAGGCCCGCGACTCGCCTCGCTATTGTAGTAGCTAACATTGTTGTACCCACATTGCACCTGGCCTTTCTTGCCCGTTTAAACTTAGGGGTCGCTAGCCCACTAGTGAAATGACAAATCTGCTGCTACTGCTGGGTATAACGTCTCTTGAGAAGATCGCCACAGATACCGACCTTGTGTCGATTGTATCCAGCGACTCACTTGAGGTCATCTGCTCTTTAAGGGACAGCTACAACGAATGAATCAGCTGGTGTATTGTAAGTATTAGACCCTCCGCCAGCGAACTATAGGTGCTAGCTAGGCTTTGGTCATAGAACTATTCAGGCCATAGACCATTACGCTGACCAACTGCGGATTCGCTGAATTCACATACCTTTGAGAACATTATGGAGAAATCTCAGGAGTGCAGGTTTCCTCGCGATGTTTTTCTTCACCGCTGAATTACTTACCCGCAACTTGCAATTTCAAGTTGGACAATTAAATCGCAGAGTAGGTATACCTATTAATCGGCATAGTGACTTACGGCAGCCCGCACTTCTTAGAGCTGATTGCCCGTAGGTACATTTTGACCAACATCGTCCAACTATATAATTGGAAAAATTCCTTTCTATTAGGCACACAATATTAGGTATGGTTGATAATTTTGTAAAATAACACAACTTAATTGTACGATAGTCGGCTAACTTGGAATTGTATGTCTGCTGTCGCTCTAAAGGCACTTAACTTCAAAAAGTCAGATGTTCGGGCTCGAACCCGTGACCCTTCGAATAGAAGACCACTTTTTTTTTTTTTTATTGCGGGATAGGCTTGCGCTTGACGACAATCAATGCTGGACAGCACTGATGAGGTCTAGGTTGGAGCGCGCTTGCCTAGAAAATGCCTATTCACTCTTGCCTTGAAGGTACTGAGGTTATACGTGGCCGGAAACACAGAAGTTGGAAGTGCGTTCCACACCTTAGCGGTTCGATTCAGAAACGTTGAACAGAAGCGTTTCGTGCGAGCAGGTTGGATTTCAACCACGTAAGGATGCCAACGCTCACGATTTCACGAAGTTCTGTGGTAAAACGGTGAAGGGGGCACAAGGTTGTGAAGTTCTTGAGCGCACTCTCCAAAGTATATCCGATAGAAGACCGATAGACAGGCAACATTGCGACGGTGCTGCAGACTGAGCATTTTTGCCTGCGTTAGTGACTGATCACCTATAATTCGGCGGGCACGGCGATCTACCGAGTCTAATGCATCGAGTTGGTACTTGGCAGAGCCATCCCATAGGTGGCAGCAGTACTCCATGGCCGAGCGCACCTGAGCCTGATAGAGAGTCAGGCGCTGCTCAGGCGTGAAGCACCGCTTCACCTTGTTCAGGATACCAAGTTTTTTGGCTGCTGTTTTTGCCTTTGACTCGATGCATTTCCCGAAATTGAGGTTGGGCGAGATGTCTATGCCCAGGAGCTCAATATGGTCACTAATCGGTATGGACACACTTTGGAAAGTTGGAGTCAAGGTAAAGGGACTCCTTTTGGCAGTGAATAAACACGCTTGAGTTTTGGTGGCATTAAACTTAACTAAATTGGCGTCGCCCCAATCGGACACCTCCTTCAGAGTTAAGTTAATGCGATTCACCATGGCCTCTCTATACTCATGGATCTCAGTAGCACTGGCTCGAGAGCTGGACATGTATCTGTCCGTAACAGTGCTGTCATCAGCGTACCCAAAGATACCGGGCTTTAGAAGATCGTTGATGTGCAGCAGGAAAAGTGTTGCGGACAGAACAGATCCCTGAGGAACACCGGCGTTGACAGCCATTTGGTCAGATGAGCAGCCGTTAACGACAACTCTAAATGACCTCTCACTCAGGAAATCAGATATCCAGCTACATAAGCCAGTGGGTAACCCGTATGACGGAAGCTTACTGAGAAGACTGTCATGCCAAACCCGGTCAAAAGCCTTTGAAATATCAAGAGACACGGCGAGTGCCTCACCCTGTTTCTCAATGGCTTCGCCCCAAGTATGTGTGGCATACACTAGAAGATCACCCGTGGACCGGTTTTTCCGAAAGCCGTACTGGTGGTCAGACAGAAGATCGTTTTCTTCCAGGTATGCCAGGAGCTTATTGTTAAGCACACGTTCCATAGCTTTACAAAGGATGGACGTGATTGCTATCGGTCTATAATTGGCCGGGTCAGCACGACTCCCCTTTTTCGGTACTGGCTGCACGTTTGCAACTTTCCACGACTTGGGGACATGAGCGGTTTCAAGAGAGAGACGAAACAAGCGTGTTAATACAGGAGACAACTCAGGGGCGCAACTCCTCAGGACAACTGCAGGTATACCATCAGGGCCACTGGCCTTGCTCACGTCGAGGTTACGAAGAGTTTTTAGAACCTCTTGCTGGTGTATGCGTATCTCCGGCATAACGGAGTCACAAGTTGGAAGGGTGGGCGTGCATTTGTTTCCAGCAATAAGACGTGAGTTTTCAGCAAACAGAGATGCTAGAAGATTAGCCTTGTCTGTTGCAGAAACAGCCAGTGATCCATCTGGTTTCTGCAGAGGCGGCAGCGAAGGACGGCAAAAGCTCGCTTCAACCGACTTCGCGAGGGACCAGAAAGCTTTGCTACCACTGGGGTGAGAGGCTAGCTTACGCCCGATGCGGTTAGTTCGACTGAAGCGAGCTCTTTCCAAAACCCTCTTGTAGGATTTGGCGGCAATATTGAATTCTCTTTTCTTGATTTTGACATCCGGAGCTTTGAGAGCGCGAGCGTCCGCCCATGATACAAACGCTGAATGCTTACGAGCCTCTGCAACAGCGCATTCAGCGTTGTACCACGGGGGTGTCTTACCATCGGGCGATACGTCTGAAAATGGTATAAAGTATTCCATTGCCTGGCGTATCACATCCGATATAGCACTCTCACAGCTCGACGGATCGTTGGTAGAGAAACAAGCCTGCCGCCAAGGATAAGATGCAAAAAAGTGCCGCATCTCATCCCAATCTGCTGATCTGTATCGCCACACCCGTCTTTTAACTGAAGAGTCTGAGGACGGAGGATAAAAATTGGATACAGTTTTCACAACACAGTGGTCTGAGGTCCCCAAGGGGGAAGAAACTGAGACCGAAAACCTGTCTGGATCAGTTGTCAGCAGAAGGTCCAAGCAATTGGGTGTGTGTCCATCAACATCTGGTATCCGAGTGGCCTCCTGGACTAGCTGAGAGAGATCTAGCGATAGTGCAAATTTGCGCGCCTCTCTCCCGGCATGGTCAGTTTTCAAGTATGGGAAGAGCCACTCCTGGTGGTGGGCATTAAAGTCTCCCAGAAATACCAGCTGTGCGGCAGGATATCGATGTTGGACGATGTCAGCCTTTTTGCTGAGGTAGTTGAACAACTGAGTCGTCTCCTGGTCACCGCTATGCGAACGATAAACGCACGCATATACTGTTTGCTCACAACCTGTATCAACCAAGCACCACAGAACTGAGAACTTAGGTACCTCCAAATTACGGAGACGTTGGCAGCAGATATTATCACGAGCGTACAAACAAACCCCTGCGCGAGCTTTAAAATTATGCTCAAGCGAATACCCGGGGTACTGCAGGTACGCTGTATCTGCTGGGCTCTGAATTTGGGTCTCCGTGAGAAAGAGTAGGTGCGGCTTTGTTGTCTCAAGATGGTGGTGGACAGCATTGAGATTAGAGTGCAATCCTCGAATGTTTGAGAGGTGCACTGAAAAAGAGAGGATGTGCAGCCGCTGTTTAAAACCTTTTCTCTTTTTGTTGCGCTTCATTTTTAGGGGGAGTGAATAGGTATGGGAAGATGGAAGTTGTACGCGATGCTGCATTCTTGACACCGCAGACAGACCACAATCCTAACCGCTAAGCTATCACTACTAGTTACTACTTACTACAGCAGCATTCTTGTCAGCATTTCACTTAAAATTATGATACCTATATGCATCCTCTAAGACAATTAGAAAATAACCCTATAACCCTAAAAATCACACAACAATAACCCGGGGTGACAAAGGCCGGTCCAATTACCCGCGCCCTCTAGCGGCGCAGCGAGCGCGCTCGGGTTAACCCTGCGCTGCGCCTCGCTCGTCACAACCCTCCCGCGGGCACATATTGTTTTTAAATCTCTGATGGGTGGATTGTTTTAACCGCTTTTAATGTTTTACGACTTATTTCGTACTGCAAGGGGGCTTGACTAACCATTATTGAAGGTAGGTAGGTATGGTGTATCGTAGACACTAGGTACATCATTAATCTATGGGATAGGCTTCCTACCTTCAACATCAAAAACCTACATGATACCTTGCCTGATAAACTGATAACTGAGATACCTTGAAATAAGATTTGCTAGAGGACGACTTGAGAAATATATAGTTACAGTAACTAAAACTTAGCTTTCTTTATCTTAGATATGAAAATTTGCTTATTTTTGACGTGATAACGTCTTATAAATCGATGAACACCGGCTGCACGCACGATAAAGTGTCACGTTCCGCCTGAGCCTGAGCGTGCAAGCGAGAGCGAGTAACAAGCGATAGAGAGGCACGATCGGCCGAAGCGTTGGCTTGTGAAACATTTATTCATTAATGTTTCTTTATGACGTTATCACGTAAAACTACGGTCCGTAAACCGACTTTACAGACAACAAATTTTTAAGTTGATTTTATATTTTTCATTTGAGTTAAAGTTAATAAATGTGGGTTTCATTCTGTTACTTAGAAATTCCAATTTAACACGTCAGAAAAATTCTATAATTTTGAGTAGATAAGTATGTTAATGTTTTTGCACTTCACCGGAAAGCGTAGCGTTGGCACCCTCCACTGGCTGAACCGACAGACGAGCCGCAGGCTGTCGCTGGATATAGTGTACAAGGCCTGTGGAAGTCCATGCAAGAGATTTTTGTCCAGCAGTGGACGACTATCGTTTGATAGAATAGAATAGAATAGAATAGAAATGTTTTTTATTCAAATAAACTTTTTTACAAGTGGTTTTGAATCGTCGATGAGTCTACCATAAAGGAAAATGTAGTATGTATACTGTATATATACCTAGTTGTATAAGTACAAGGTAGACGTCGATCGATTGCGATGGTCCAGGATCGAGTAAACCACCGTTTGAGAAGTTTTAATTAATTTGCTGCTGATGATTGATTTTCAACAAACCGACGCGATGTCAAACACAATATTTTTCGAAACCAAAACAAACACGCTTACTTCCTTAATTAGTAACGAAAGTGGAGTTCGAATTTGAATGGTATTGAAGGGCTCCATCACGGCCCCAGCCGCGACACATTCACAGAACTAGATGCGAATGTTTGCAAACGATTTCCCCACAAAGCCGCCTCGACAAATCGAAAAAGGGTACGCCCCTTGCAATTTGCTTAAAAGTTAAAACAAGCGGCGGCCTTTGTGCTGCAGCCGCCGCACAGTGACGCACTCGCGCGATTGAGTCGCGCGGGAGTGCGAGCCGAGGCTTAGGCTGAGATCGCACTCTGGCTCTGCTCAAGACTCAAGATAGAGTCCAAATGAGAGACACAAAATCTTTCTCGTTTTAACTCGGTCTTGAGTCTGAGCTGAGTGAGAGTGCCATCTATAGATCTCACCTTTTTATGTGATGTAAATGACAGTTAAAATTCATCAAAATGAAATTCTTCACTTTACCCACTTCATTATTGTTCGATGCCAAAATTACTTAAAAGTATCTACACGTTACGTAAAATTCGAAAACCAATTTTTGGTGGTGTGTAGGTACTTACCTACTTTTCTACAATTTTAACAACCTATGCTACAATAATTAACCACAGAAATGGTAATAACTTACCATTTCTGTGTAATTAACGAATGTTTCTCAAAAATAAGTTTTTATAAAACGTTAAATTGTTTATTGAAAAATCTTATTAAGTAAAGTGTACCTAAACCTATAAAAAGCATATCCGGCTGAAATACCTATTTGTGGACTTTTCTTAGACTAGGAGTAGGAGTAAAGCTTACTTATATAAGCAAAAATAAAGAAGTTTATTAACCTTTTCCATAAAAGGGCGTCATTATCTCATAATCGACCGAGCGAAGCGAAGGTCTCTGAGTTTACTTGAGTGAATTTGCACTTGTCCGTCCGTCCGTCCGTCCGTCCGTCCGTCCGTCCGTCTGTCAGAGCCTTATAACTTCTGAATTACTGAACGTAATTACTTCAATTTTAGATATGATATCTAAACCGATGGCCTCCAGCCGAAAATGGCTTAAAAAGTTATAAGAAAACTTTATTTCAGGGGGGCTCTCATAGAAGCGAATGCGAAGTAAAATATATTTTCTTGCGTTTCATAGGGTTGCAGTACCTCATTTTAAAGATAATTTGGAACAGAGTACAAAAGTAATTTTTTTTATTTTTTTTCCTAAAATTGACGAAATGGGGGGCTTTCAAAGTGGAGATTGAATTCGAGGCTAGATCTCTAAAACCACTTTATTTTAAAACTTGAAACTTACACATAATTTGAGTTATATTCTGTACTTGAACAACAAATACTAAGATTAGATAAATATTATAAAGAAACGAAATTATTTAATTTTTAATGGGCATCAATGTTTTTAACAAAACTTCACTTTACTGTTAATAGGTGGCGCTGTCTTTATTATAGTAAATACAGTTTTGCGTCAGCTATTCTTATTTTGTCTATTACTAATTATGTAATTCAATTAGCAAATTATTATCAATAAAAGTATCACGTTGTTTTTGCAAAAGTAAATCCGTTTCTATTTACAATAATTAGACGTTAGCACCTATTTACTACCGTAGGTATGATGGTACTGTGTCTATGAATGTAAAGATGAGCGCGTTAGACATGCTCGCCGCAGAAGCCGCAAGCGCGCAGTCATGGCATTTTATAATTTTTTTTATTATGAAATCGTATACTACGTAACACCCGTTCAGCGAACCAGCTGAATTTTAGTAAAATACTGTAGGCATACGCATCCCATCCACGAAAGCAGATGACGATTGACGTCATCAGATTCGGCGCGTTTTAATTACAATATATAGTTAAAACTACCTTATGGGAATTATGGGATACCGCGAGGTCTCAGTTCGGGGCGAACCACTAGTTAGCATCGTCACTAAAATTAAGGCGCTGTAGTCAGTCACGATCTTCATATCACAAGCCGAATGAAGATCGTCCAATTTAAAATCTATGGGTCATAATATTATGAAAAAAAAATTAGTTATAATTGATCGTATTTCTGGCCTGATGGCTGTTTCCTAAACACGATGACGCAAACTTTTCTCGATAGAAAAAAATTGCAAAGTTGACTCTGCAAATACATAAACTCCCATCGTTCTCTGTTATGCATACATTTATTTTGGTAAAATTATTTACAATTGTTTTTCATATTTTAATACAACAAATGGCTGTTTTAGATTTTATTTATTGCAACTGTTATAATTTTAATATTATCCATTACAATTTGTCACTTGGCCCTTCTATTCCCAGAAGCGACTTCTTTGTCTCTCCTACTCAATTAGACAGTGATCGCCGAGGCGTGCTGCTAGGTGGACCTGCGTCGCGCTGCGCTCGCTCGGCTATCAAATATTATCGTAAATTGTAATAATTGAAAATTGTTTATGTTTATACTGAAAACTATTATTTTGTATATTTTAGACTTTAGAGAAGTCAAATAGAGTGTACCTAATTATAAGTTTGTATATATTAATATTGTAAATAATTTATCCATCAAAAAAGTTGTAAATAAGTAGGGACTGAGTAGTAGAGTAGACTAATTTTGAAAATGGGTCCTAAAAAAAGCAAAATCTAAGAATGTACAGTATAAAAAAATCGCCCAAGTGCGAGTCAGGCTTCGCTCTTTTAGGGTTCCGTTAAAAAAATTTAATTAAAATATTTCCATGTACCCATGGAAACATTTTAATTTAATTTTTTTAATTTAATTTAATTTTTATTATTTGTTGTTATAGCGGCAATAGAAATACATAATAATTATGTGAAAATTTCATTTGTCTATCTATTACGGTTTACGAGATACAGCCCGCTGACAGACGGACGGACGGACGGACAGCGTGGGCTTAGTAATAGGGTCCCGTTGGTAACCTTTGGGTACGGAACCCTAAAAATAACAAAAGCAGATGATGGAAGTTGTAAAGTAAGTAGGTACCTATTTCAATATTTTGTAAAGGATGATTTGTGTAACATGTAATGTAATGGATCATGAAATATCAATTTCATCATCAAGTAAGGTATCTAATAATGGTGGGATGCATCATGCAAAGTAAGTACATCATATAGGTACATCGTACAGTTTGGCTAATCAAATTGAGGTCAAATTGACGACCTCCCTGGCTCAGTGGTGAGCGCTGTTGTCTTATAACTGGGAGGTCTCGGGTTCGATTCCCGGCGGGGTCAATTTGGGAATTTATAATTTCTGAATTGTCTCTGGTCTGGTCTGGTGGGAGGCTTTGGCCGTGGCTAGTTATCACCCTACCGTCAAAGACGTGCCGCCAAGCGATTTAGCGTTCCGGCACGATGGCGTGTAGAAACCAATTAGGGGTATGGGTTGAATGTTCACTGCCATATCCCTTCCAAGTTAGCCCGCTACCATCTTAGACTGCATCGTCACTTACAATCAGGTGAGATCGCAGTCAAGGACTAGCTTGTCATCGAATAAAAAAAAAAAAAAAAAAAGGTAGGTAGGTGGTAGTTAGGTACTTTATGGGTATGGGTAGGAGTAGGGGTCGGGGTAGAGGTAGGGGTAGAGGTAGGGGTAGAGGTAGGGGTAGAGGTAGGGGTAGAGGTAGGGGTAGGGGTAGGGGTAGGGGTCGGGGTAGGGGTAGGGGTAGGGGTAGGGGTAGGGGTAGGGGTAGAGGTAAGGGTCGGGGTAGAGGTAGGGGTAGGGGTCGGGGTAGCGGTAGGGGTAGGGGTAGGGGTTGGGGTAGGGGTAGGGGTCGGGGTAGAGGTAGGGGTAGGGGTAGGGATCGGGGTAGGGGTTGGGGTAGGGGTAGGGGTAAATGTCGGGGTGGAGGTAGGGCTCGGGGTCGGGGTAGGGGTAGGGGTAGGGGTCGGGGTAGGGGTAGGGGTCAGGGTAGGGGTCGGGGTAGCGGTAGGGGTAGGGGTAGGGGTAGGGGTTGGGGTAGGGGTAGGGGTCGGGGTAGAGGTAGGGGTAGAAGTAGGGGTAGGGGTCGGGGTAGAGGTAGGTGTCGGGGTAGGGGTAGGGGTAGGGGTAGGGATCGGGGTAGGGGTTGGGGTAGGGGTAGGGGTAAATGTCGGGGTAGAGGTAGGGCTCGGGGTCGGGGTAGGGGTAGGGGTAGGGGTCGGGGTAGGGGTAGGGGTAGGGGTCAGGGTAGGGGTCGGGGTAGCGGTAGGGTAGGGGTAGGGGTAGGGCTTGGGGTAGGGGTTGGGGTAGGGGTTGGGGTAGGGGTAGGGGTATGGGTAGGAGTAGGGGTCGAGGTAGAGGTAGGGGTAGAGGTAGGGGTAGGGGTAGGGGTAGGGGTCGGGATAGGGGTAGGGGTCGGGGTAGGGGTAGGGGTAGGGGTAGGGGTCGGGGTAGAGGAAGGGGTCGGGGTAGGGGTAGGGGTAGGGGTCGGGATAGGGGTAGGGGTCGGGGTAGGGGTAGGGGTAAGGGTAGGGGTAGGGGTCGGGGTAGAGGTAGGGGTCGGGGTCGGGGTAGGGGTAGGGGTCGGGGTAGGGGTAGGGGTCGGGGTAGCGGTAGGGGTAGGGGTTGGGGTAGGGGTAGGGGTTGGGGTTGGGGTAGGGGTATGGGTATGGGTAGGAGTAGGGGTCGAGGTAGAAGTAGGGGTAGGGGTAGGGCCTACCCCTACCCCTACCCCTACTTCTAACTAGGGCAATGCACGAAGTGCCAAAAAGTATCGATATATCGAATCGATGAAATTAGTTTCTATCTCAAGTATGTGTGCAAACACAGGTGCACTTTTCCGCCATGTTGGAATTCTTTGATAATGGACGGATTACGTTCAAAATCGATATTTAGGCTTCCCTAGGGTCAAAAAGAAGAAATGGATGCCAAAATTAAAAAAAAGTCACCGCCATATTGAAATTCTTTGTTATTCGACCGATTTCATTCCCTCTTTCTTGACCCGAGAGAAGCCTAAATATCGAATTTGAACGAAATCGGTCCAATAACAAAGAATTTCAATATGGCGGTGACTTTTTAAAATTTTGGCACACATTTCCTCTTTCTTGACCCCAGAGAAGCCTAAATATCGAATTTGAACGAAATCGGTCCAATAACAAAGAATTTCAATATGGCGGTGACTTTTTAAAATTTTGGCATCCATTTCCTCTTTCTTGACCCCAGGCAAGCCCAAATATCGATTTATAATGAAATCGGTCGAATAACAAAGAATTTCAATATGGCGGTGACTTTTTAAAATTCTGGCACCCATTCCCTCTTTAAAATTCTGGCACCCATTCCCTCTTTCTTGACTCCAGGGAAGCCTAAATATATATTTTGAACGAAATCGGTCCAGTAACAAAGAATTTCAATATGGCGGTAACTTTTTTAAATTTTGGCACCCATTTCCTCTTTCTTGACCCCAGGGAAGCCTAAATATCGATTTGGAACGTAATCGGTCCAATAACAGCGAATTTCAATATGGCGGTGACTTTTTAAAATTTTGGCACCCATTTCCTCTTTCTTGACCCTAGGGAATCCTAAATATCGATTTTGAACGAAATCTGTCCAGTAACAAAGAATTTCAATATGGCGGTAACTTTTTTAAATTTTGGCACCCATTTCCTCTTTCTTGACCCGAGAGAAGCCTAAATATCGAATTTGAACGAAATCGGTCCAATAACAGCGAATTTCAATATGGCGGTGACTTTTTAAAATTTTGGCACCCATTTCCTCTTTCTTGACCCCAGAGAAGCCTAAATATCGAATTTGAACGAAATCGGTCCAATAACAAAGAATTTCAATATGGCGGTGACTTTTTAAAATTTTGGCATCCATTTCCTCTTTCTTGACCCCAGGCAAGCCCAAATATCGATTTATAATGAAATCGGTCGAATAACAAAGAATTTCAATATGGCGGTGACTTTTTAAAATTTTGGCACCCATTTCCTCTTTCTTGACCCCAGGGAAGCCTAAATATCGATTTTGAACGTAATCGGCCCAATAACATAGAATTTCAATATGGCGGGGACTTTTTAAAATTATGGCAGGCATTCATTTTCTCTTTCTCGACCCCAGGGAAGCCCAAATATCGATTTTGAACGAAATCGGTAGACTAACCAAAAAAAAAAAATTAAAAAAAAAAATTAAAAAAGCATGTTATTGTATTTGGTTAGGAATTGAACCTGTATAAATTTTTTTTGATTATCTATGAACATGAACTGGAACCATGCTAACTGAGCCAAATAAAGTATAATAGGATTGACGAAAATAAGTTACAGTACCTATTAAGTTTAGATAAATAACCAGTTTTGTCAGTCGGGAGTTGTTTCCCGCCAGAGTTGCTTCGCGCCATTTCTGCGCTTCGCACGGGGCGCCCCGCGGTGGGCGGGACTACGACTCCGCTCCTTCTCCTGCTTCACCCCCTCAAATACCTAAACTTTGTCTGCCTCCTGGCCTTAAGAAGCGTGAATGTCTAAATTCCATGGTTGTTTAATTCAACATATCAACATAATTGTTGATTTAAGCCGTAAATAAAAAATAAAGAATGAAAGATAAAGATTCAATAACTGTTTTGGCTATTAAAAATGTTTATTTTTGTCAACCCCCTCTTGTAAAAAAAACCCCAAAGAGTACCTATTTTTGACATAATTTGCATAACTTCTCCAAAAGCGCGCTAGCTTTTTAATTCGTTCTTGCACACAAAAAAAGGTATTAAAAATATGAATCTTTTCGCTATTTAACTTTATTTTTACGCCGCATTACAATCGTGTATAGTAATATTAACCTGAAATTCAACTAAATCCGAGCTGATAAACACTCGCGAGCCCCATCCACAGTCCCTGCCGGGACGTTGCGGAGGGAAGACCGCGCATCGGTTTTGCAGCGACTTCGTTGAAATTAATTTTAGCTTTTAAGGAGTTTATACCAATTTCTAAATATTTATATTAATAGATTTACTTAGTTTAGATAAAATCTTTAAGTCAGTAACTGTAAATATTTTTTTGTAAATACATAAACTTTTATAAACTTCTTAAATAATCAAAGAATAGTGAATTCGAAAATGCCAAACAGGTGGACAATTAAAAATGTATTGGTGAATATTTACCTACAATTTTTAGTTAGTGTAATATGTTATTTTTTCGATTATTACCTATGCTAGGCATAATAATGTAAGCAGTGATAGCCTAGCGATTAGAACTGTGGTCTCCTATTTGGGAGGTCGCAGGTTCGATCCCGGGCACCATTGATTTTTCGGAGTAATGTGCATTTAAGCAATTAAAATCATCGTGAGGAATCCTGCACTCCTGCACACCTGAGAGTTCTCCATAATGTTCTCGAAGGTATGTGTAATCCACCAATTCGCATTGGGTGGATTATGGCCGGAAGCAATGCCTGGGTCATGCGTCATGCCCGTGAACGGGTGCCACCGGCGGGAATGGGGCTACTTTCTGTCTGCCCGTCTTAACATGTGTTGAATTATAGGAATGCTTTTGTGGAACTTCCCCTCATTGTGGAAACAGTGCAAACATAGCATAATATCTATTATATTGTAAACTTGTTTTGAAAAGAGCAACTGCCGAGTTTCTTGCTGGTTCTTCTCGGCAGGAAGGGCATTTCGAACCAGCGCGAGCGGTAGAATCATCGACGATTCAAAAATACTTGTATAAAAGTTTATTTGAATAAAAAGCATTTCTATTCTATTATTTAACCCTTATCTAAAAGGAGACCTGCGCTCAGTAGTGAGTCGTTGATGGGTTGCTGATGATGATGATGATATGCATGTTGATAAAAATTGCTTGAGGTCTTAGACCATATTTTTTGAATGGTCTAAGTTTGAGGTAGATACCTACATAACAGTGGATAACAGCAAAACATCAAGTCAAGCCTGACAGTATGACTTTCAACGTGCCTTATTCCTATAACAATAGGGTTGACATTCGCAATTCACTCGTACCATTGAACAGCTGTCGACTGTAGGTACCGTAGATCTTGTGATTTAGTGGTTGTATAGGTATTATACAAGACGTGGTCTAGTGGTTAGCAAATTCGACTACAGATGACGAGGTCCCGGATTCGATTCCCGGGATTATACTAATGTGTACATATTTTTATATTCATAGATTTAATATGTTTAGTTTTATCTTTAAAATTGTGTGTTGTGTGTGTGTGTTTTGTAAATAGGTTAACTTTTTAATCGGTCAAAGAATAGTGTAAAATTTACACTATAAATATTTACACTGTGAACAGTGAATAGTGCAGGTCAAAAATGCCAAAACATAAGAAAAAATATCTTGTTAAAAGAGCAAGAGAATTAAAAATGTATATGTGAGTATTTACTTACACTTTATATTTAGTACCTATATTTTATATTTGTTATTTTTCGATTACATATGCATGTTGATAAAAATTGCTTGAGGTAAGTATAGATGATATACGTAGGTACCTACTGTGGACAACACGTCATGTAATAACTAACTGCCTCGTTGGTCTAGTGGTCAGCTTGTTCGACTGCGGATGACGAGGTCCCGGGTTCGATTCCCGGGTCGGGCTGCGGCCGTTAAAAAAAAGTATTGCGTTTTTCTGCCAAAGAAATTCTCAGTACTGGCCCGGAGTTAGGAAGTTGGTGGTTACTGGTTAGTCACCCCCGCCCGTGCCTCGGAGAGCACGTAAAACCGTCGGTCCTGCGCCTGATCTCTCTCCGGTCGTGTCGGATTTCCGTACCATCGGACTATGAGAGTGAGGGAATAGAGAGTGCACCTGTGGTTGCGCACACACTTCTGCACTATAATATCTCCCGCGCAGATGGCTGACCTCTAAGGCGACGTTTTAGCATAGGAGGTTGGCCGCCGTGATCGGATTCGGTCGGGAGGACATCATGTAATAACTAGCTTATATGTTCGCGACTTCGTCCGAGAAGTTGGACCAAATTACAGATAGTTACGAAGTTTGATCAAAATCGGCGTAGTAGTTTTCAAGTTTATCCCGAACATACTTCGTGACTCGAGATTTTTAATATAGATAGGGGTTGACATTCGCAATTCACTCTTATTAACATAAAATAACTAGTTTTTATAAATTAATCTATACATATAATAAAACTGTAACTGGAAGATTTCTGTAGGTACATTTAATATATTTTGAAAATTTTAATTGGGGGATGCTTTACTATCGATACTGAGCCCAAAACAGATTTGTATTTAATTTTTGTCTGTTTGTTTGTCCTTCTTTCACGTAAAAACTACCGCACAGATTTCTACAAAATTTTATACCGTGGTAACTTATTAATTGGGTCAACATCTAGGCTACTTTTTATCCCGGAAAATCAAGGAGTTCCCGAGGGACTTTAAAAACTAAATCCACGCGGACAAAGTCGCGGGCATCAGCTAGTATTATCTATACCTACTTATAATAAAACTGTAACAGGTCCAATTGTCTATAGTTAAGCGATTGATCGTAATCGTATTCGATGTCATTAGAGTCAAAGTAAAATAAACCATAACAGCATTGAATTAGAGCTCAATTTCGTGTATGCATTCTTATACATTTACCTATGTATGATACGCTCCATAACTCTCCATAATCGGTTGTACTTACTGAATTTGTGACTTTTTATCAATACAATCAAGGATTATTTTACTTTGACACTAAATGGATTATTAGAAGTATATATATAATTATTATTTAACTAGCTGATGTCCGCGACTTCGTCCGCGTGGATTTAGTTTTTGAACTCCCTTGGGAACTCTTTGATTTTCTGGGATAAAAAGTAGCCTATGTCACCCTCCAGGTCCTCAACTATACCCATACCATAGGTCTTACCTTGCTTTTAACCAAAATTGACAATTCTTGGTCAACCGGAAGTACCTACTCTATAGGTTTTGGGTCGAAAACCTATATGGTAGTTCTCGTTGACCTAGAATCACAAAATTTGACAAAATGCAAGGTCTACCAGCACAAATAAAGGAAAAATTACAAAAAATAAAAAAGTTGAATTTTAAAGGGTGTCCCCATACATAAATAATAGAAGCCAATTAAGATAGTCCTCCGAGTTGTATGGGCGCTCATACAATTTAGAGGTCTATCTTAATTGGCACTAACCTTAAATAAGGTAAATAAATAAAATTGTGCTATTTAGTCCAGTAAAAAGTTAAATGAAACCATGATCTGACCAGCTTTGGCGCAATGAGTAAAAATGTGTTCGTTAATACTTAAATAATGATATTATAAAAGAAATTTTGATTTAAATTTAGGGGAAAGGGATGAAAAAAATAAAAAAAGGGTTGAAAAATGCCTTTTTTTTAAATAACTTAATAACGGTAGGAAAAAGAAAAAACAGTTTCAAGTAAAAGTAGTAGAGAAAAAAATTTTACACAAAAAAGTTCCACTTCATTTTTAGGGTTCCGTACCCAAAGGGTACGAACGGGACCCTATTACTAAGCCTACGCTGTCCGTCCGTCCATCCGTCCGTCCGTCCGTCCGTCCGTCCGTCCGTCTGTTAGCGGGCTGTATCTCGTAAACCGTAATAGATAGACAGATGAAATTTTCACATATTATGTATTTCTATTGCCGCTATAACAGCAAATAATAAAAATTAAATTAAATTAAAAAAATTAAATTAAAATATTTCCATGGGTACATGGAAATATTTTTATTTAATTTTTTTTTAACGGAACCCTAAAAGAGCGAGGCCCGACTCGCACTTGGCCGATTTTTTTGATATAGAAGATACTTCCGAACATCATCCAACAGTTTTCAAAATCGGTCATCGTAGCTATTAAAACTCTAACCTGCGTGATGTCAGATTTCAGATTGAAACTTTGTCGCTTTCTATATTAAAAAGTTAGACTTTAGACTGTTTGACCTTAATTTGTTTTTAACCAATTTAAAAAAAGGAGGAGGTTCTCAATTCGTCGGAATCCTTTTTTTTGTATATGTTCACCGATTACTCGAAGACACCTGAACCGATTTGCAAAATTCTTTTTTTTGTTTCAAAGGGTATACTTCCCAGGTGGTCCCATTTAAATTTTATCGAAATCGGTCAAGCGCTTTTTACAATAACAACAATAAATTATATACTTTGTAGTGGCGCGGGCGTCTGAAGTCGGTTTTTTAAAAAGTATTTTTAGTATAGATTATAGCGGCAGTGATCGGCCTAATTTTAGGCCTATATTTTACACACTTCTACTTAGAAGTGTGTACAATATAGGCCTAAAATTATACGCATAATATTGTGACTGGCAACTACGGAACCCTACACTGCGCGTGGCCCGACACGCAATTGGCCATTTATTATACTTTACAAATAAAACTACAAACATACTAGTTTCCAGAGTTACAAACAGAATTCGATAACATAATCAAATAAGAATCAAACTTCATTTGTGTGGGGCTCGCTCGCTGAGTCTTCTATTGCAAACTTCAAAAATCTAGATACTCTGATACAAAAATATGATTGAGTTGCACAGCACAAAACCTGACAATAGTTTGATGAAACGCATGACTTTTGTATACTTAGTTTTAAGCATGGACACGTCTCATATACTTAAAGTATTTTGATATGGTATGAAATTCGTATTTTGTCATACCTCCGTATTTTTCAGGTATTTTTCTATCCGTAGTCAACCCAAGTCAACTGACTTGGGTTGACTACGGATCGAATTTTATATTACGCCTCATGCGTACTGCAAATTCACACTGCTGTGATTTTTAATTTCGTACAACTTGGCAAAAAATCGGCCAAGTGCGAGTCGGGCCTCGCTCTTTTAGGGTTCCGTTAAAAAAAAGTACATAAAAATATTTCCATGTACCCATGGAAATATTTTATTTAATTTTTTTAATTTAATTTAATTTTTATTATTTGTTGTTGTAGCGGCAATAGAAATACACAGTCTGTGAAAATTTCAACTGTCTAACTATTACGGTTACCGAGATACAGCCCGCTGACAGACGGACGGACGGACGGACGGACGGACGGACGGACAGCGTAGGCTTAGTAATAGGGTCCCGTTGGTACCCTTTGGGTACGGAACCCTAAAAAGTGTAGAAACTGAACTAATTGTTCTCTTTATTTTATATTACGCCTCCTGCGTACTGCAAATTCACACTGATGTGATTTTTAATTTCGTACAACTTGGCAAAAAAGTGTAGAAACTGAACTAATTGTTCTCTTTATTGACAGCACTATTATGTTGTCAAGTTTCATCGCCGAAGTGTTTTTTTATTCGATGACAAGCTAGTCCTTGACTGCGATCTCACCTGATGGTAAGTGACGATGCAGTCTAAGATGGTAGCGGGCTAACTTCGAAGGGGTATGGCAGTGAATATTCAACCCATACCCCTAATTGGTTTCTACACGCCATCGTGCCGGAACGCTAAATCGCTTGGCGGCACGTCTTTGACAGTAGGGTGGTAACTAGCCACGGCCAAAGCCTCCCGCCAGACCAGACCAGAGACAATTCAGAAATTATAAATTCCAAAATTGACCCCGCCGGGAATCGAACCCGAGACCTCCCAGTTATAAGACAACACAGCTCACCACTGAGCCAGGGAGGTCGTCAAATGTTATGTCAATGTTATGTTTTGAAATTCGTCAATATTTATTTGAATTCGTAAATACATACCTACGTATTAGTCTGGTCAACAAGTTCAAAAACGTGAAAAATAGAGATAAAGGTCCTAAAAATATGAGCGATGGCTCATTCGAGTCGGAATCACCTCTAGAAAAATGTTTTTGAAGGATTTTGGTGCAGGTATAAAATTGCAATTGTTATTAACAAAATAAGATGAAAAAAAATGATTTAATAAAAAATTGGTTTAATGTAGTATACTGTATAAAGTCAAAATGTCATAATAAAAAATATGTTATAATAAAAAAAATAAAAAAAAAATGATATTTCGTTTTTAGGGTTCCGTACCCAAAGGGTACCAACGGGACCCTATTACTAAGCCTACGCTGTCCGTCCGTCCGTCCGTCCGTCCGTCCGTCCGTCCGTCCGTCTGTCAGCGGGCTGTATCTCGTAAACCTTAATAGATAAACAGATGAAATTTTCACATATTATGTATTTCTATTGCCGCTATAACAACAAATAATAAAAATTAAATTAAATTAAAAAAATTAAATTAAAATGTTTCCATGGGTACATGAAAATATTTTAATTTAATTTTTTTAACGGAACCCTAAAAGAGCGAGGCCCGACTCGCACTTGGCCGATTTTTTGTTAATAACTCGAAAAATATTGACTTTTAAGCAATTTTGAAAAAAGCTCGTTAAGAGGAGGAAATTTCCAATAAAAAAGTCCCAAGTCCCGGGATTCTATCTCCATTATTTATAATTTTAATTTGACGTTGAAAATAGGGCTCCGCGCGGCTGTTACAGCATGCGCGCGCCCCCGCTAAAGAGAGTTCAGCAATAAAAATATTTTTTTTTATAACATAAGATGTGATTTTAAAAATTTGAAAAACTTCTAGTATCTTCTTAACACTTGAAAGAATCGAGCCCTGGAGAAACAAAAGTATAACCACCATTTTTCAAAATGTTATTAAATTGTTAACTAACAAATTATTTCCCAATCTCCATTGTCATAAACAATGGGATGAAAGGTATAAATAATTGGCCTATATTTTTGTATCAGAGTATCTAGATTTTTGAAGTTTGCAATAGAAGACTCAGCGAGCGAATTGAGAACCTCCTCTTTTTTTAAAATTGGTTAAAAACAAATTAATGTCAAACAGTCTAAAGTCTAACTTTTTAATATAGAAAGCGAAAAAGTTTCAATCTGAAATCTGACATCACGCAGGTTAGAGTTTTAATAGCTACGATGACCGATTTTGAAAACTGTTGGATAATGTTCGGAAGTATCTTCTATTTCGAAAAAATACCTTATTAATTTGACTGCACTACCGTTATTCAAAACTTAATTAATTGAGATAGGCACTATGTTTCCCGCCTTTATACATCTTTATAATTAATTACAAAGCAAATTTAATTTTTATTTTTTGCAGCTAAACTAAAGCAGATAACAAAAAAATGAAAAGGAACTTTTTTGTGTAGAATTTTTTTCTCTACAACTTTTACTTGAAACTTTTTTTTCTATTTCCTACCGTTATTAAGTTATTTAAAAAAAAGGCATTTTTCAACCCCTTTTTTATTTTTTTCATCCCTTTCCCCTAAATTTAAATCAAAATTTCTTTCATAATATCTTTATTTAAGTATTAATGAACACATTTTTACTCATTGCGCCAAAACTGGTCAGATCATGGTTTCATTTAACTTTTTACTGGACTATAATATCTCGTAAACAGTAATACATAGTTGAAATTTTCACAGTGTGTATTTTTATTTCCGCTATAACAACAAATAATAAAAATAAAATTAAATTAAAAAATAAAGGGGGCTCCCATGCATGGAAAAGCTTCAAAAATGAAGAAATAGGGGCCTTCAAAGTTGTGACCAAAACAAACGAGCATTCTTTCCCCATATCCTAATTTAATCATCATCATCATTTCATCATTAGCAACCCATCAACGGCTCACTACTGAGCGCAGGTCTCCTCTCAGAGAAGGGTTATAGGCCATAGTCTACCACGCCGGCCCAATGCGAATTGGTGGACTTCACACACCTTCGAGAACATTATGAAGAACTCTCAGATGTGCAGGTTTCCTCACGATGTTTTCCTTCACCGTTGAAGCAAGTGATAGTTAATTGCTTAAACACACTTGACTCCGAAAAGTCAGAGGTGCGTACCCGGGATCGAACCTGCGACCCCCCCGAATAGGAGACCACAGTCCTAACCACTAGGCTAACACTGCTTCCTAATTTAATACTAACTCAGAACTAAGTTATCTAAATGTGTATCTAGTTTTAAAAAAGTGATTTGGTCATATTATGTACGGAACCCTAAAAGAGCGAGGCCTGACTCGCACTTGGCCGATTTTTTGTTTATTACCTAAATAAATATTTTTGATAAAACAGGGTTGGCACCTTTTGGGTACGAAACCCTAAAAACTATCAAAGAATACAATGATTTTAAAAGACCTATTAAAAATAATTAAGGTAAGAATAACAACAAAAAGAATTAATTACCTCGAACTTATAAACTACTTGCAAGCTCGTTATGGTACATTGCGCCTACTAGGTGAAGCTAAAGCAATGGAGACTCTTAACACCTGCACGTGACATCAATCTCAGTGAGGCCCAAACATACTAGGTAGGATAACATAAAACACTGTTCCCTCTGCACGTTTATTTTATCGTCGATATATTTCGAGGTACTCTCATGTACTTGCTGAGTTCTCGAGCAAGTACCGAGCGTAGCCGCTAGATGGCGGTGACGTTGAAATAAGTCTAGGTTGGCTCCGTTTCTCAAGGTTATTTCACGCATCTTAAAGCCTTAAATCACAGTCAAGATCTTATTTATCATCATCGTACAATTATGACTTTCTAGAAATATATTTTTAAAAACCTACGATGGACTGAAGCGCCACTTGATACATAGGTATTTCTGCTATAGAGCAAAAATTAAAAACACCGTAATAACCTACCCAAAGGCGATAAGTTCTTAATGCAACAACCGCCTATAAAATCAGCCAAGTACTTGTGTACCTGCCTTGATTTTCAGGGAAATATTCGTCTAAAATTTAAATAAATACACATCTGTCTCCACTCTGTCACGCTTAAAAACAAAATAAAGATCTAACAATAGTTTTGCCCGCAGGTACTGACGTCATGCAGCCCTTCCAGTCCGCGGCGCGCCCCGACGGCCCGCGGGAGTCCTCCCCCGAGCGGGCCACGTCCCCGGACACCCCCGCACCCCCCGCCCCGCCCGTGCTCAACTTCTCCATAGCGAGGTTGATGGAGCCGGACAGAAAGAAGTCTGTATCCCCCGAACTGCCCCCACCTCCGGGGTTCCTATCCTACGGAGCTCAACTCTTGGACTCCGCGTTCAAGCAATACATCCCAGCTGCGAGAAGGCAGCTGGTGTCTCACTACCCGCTCCTTTACTACGGACCAGACTTAGTGTCGCTGACGTACGCCCATCAGCTGCATCTGCCGAGACCGCCGCCCTCGCAATCTCCCCAAAGGCCACCGAGTCCTAGGGCTCCAGCGGCGGACCACGCGGTGTCTTCGACGACCGGGCCCGCTCCGTCTCCAGCGAAGAACAAAAGTTTCGCTTGCGGCGATTGCGGGAAAGTGTTCAACGCCCACTACAACTTGACGAGGCACATGCCCGTCCACACCGGGGCCAGGCCGTTCGTCTGCAAGATATGTGGCAAAGGATTCCGACAAGCGTCGACGCTGTGCCGACACAAAATCATCCACACCTCAGAAAAACCGCACAAATGTCTGACTTGCGGAAAGGCTTTCAACCGATCGTCCACGCTCAATACTCACGCGAGAATCCACGCCGGCTACAAGCCGTTTGTGTGCGAATTCTGCGGGAAGGGGTTCCATCAAAAGGGCAATTACAAGAACCACAGGCTAACCCACAGTGGGGAGAAAGCGTACAAGTGCAGTATATGCAACAAAGCCTTCCACCAGATCTACAACCTAACATTTCACATGCACACGCACAACGAGCGAAAGCCGTTCACTTGTAACATATGCGCCAAAGGGTTTTGTCGAAACTTCGATCTCAAGAAGCACACGAGGAAGCTTCACATGGGCGCGGGCAGCTCTAACAACGATTCATCTTTGGACACGCAGGACGAGTCCACCCAAGAGGCAACCACGAGCCCCACCGAGGAAGCGAGCAGGGCCGCGTTCAGACCTTTCCTGGGAGCCTCGTACCCTCGAATCCTGGACCCCGCACGGATGACCGCCCCTAACACTTTCTTCTCCAAACTTTTGTGACCCGAAAACTACTTCAAAAACTTTAGAGAAGCCGAATGAATGAATTGATCGTGGATTTGATAGAGTTTAGAAAACTCGTGTTGTAGCTAATTGAATGTCTATATTTTGTAAATATGTTAGAGATTTATTATTTTTAGGAAATTGATTAAGATGTTTATGTATTATTTATGTGATCAAATGAGCTTCTCAAGTGAAGTTCGATCGATATTTTATGAGTCGCTTCATTCGAAGATATACCCAATAGTACCTATCATGGTTGCTATAAGTAGCTATTCTCAATCCTTGACGATGGCGATGCATCAAACAAAATATAATAAAGTAGGTTATATATTTCTTAAATCTTTTCCTGAACCTAATAATGAATAACTTATTAACGTTCTTTCTAAAACTACCTAATAAGATAATAGTCTCGTGATCAAAAAAATCTAGCCGAGTTTATCACCTTAGTTTATTTTTGTTTCAATAACCGACTGGAATTTTTGGGTCATGAGTTTATATTAAAAATAAAAATGTAAATAAAATATTTATATAAGTAGATAATTAGTTTAAATATTATGTGAATATAGTTTTAATTGATGTACCTAGTAAATAGTAATAGTGTAATTATTGTGATTTAAATGCATAGAAATTGAAAATAAGTGCGCAAATTCGGACTTAAACAGAGATACCTTATTATATTCAAATAACTGTAACACAGAAAGGGCTTTCTGTATACCTATGTAATTCACGTGATTTGTTTTTGATCAGAGTAAGTAGCTATACTCCTCTGATACGTGACATTTCTGCTTGTTTACAAATTAATACCATAATTTTGTTTATATTTATTATTACCATAATTGATGATAAATTCTATATATTTTTTGGAATTTATGCCGACGGATAAATTTTATATAAATTCACTTGCAAGCCGCAATAGATTAGTATCAGAACTGCAATTTTTGTAGTTGCCTTGCAGTCTCGAGTCCTTCTGTATAGACGTAGACGAGTTATTGTAGTGTTATTTATCTACGCCACTTCTTCAAAAAAAAATTGTGTACAAAAATTTACCTGTTAGTAGGTATTGAAATAGTTGTAAATATTGTTAATTAACCTGATCGCACACCTACACGCACTGAGCACCCATTAATTAAGTGTTTGTGTGTAAGTCTGCACCGCTTAGCGGTGGTTAAGACTTACATATTACAGTATATTAATATATATATAGCTGCTGGGGCTGATTGACTGATTGACTGATTGACTGATTCACTGATTCACTGATTCACTGATTTACTCACTGATTGATCACCTCTCCTGTAAAATTTTGTATGAAATTTTTTTTTTTCACCGATGGTTTCGTATAGAGGACAAAAATTCATTCGGAGGAAAAATATGGAGAGAGCTGATGATTGAGGATTTCGGAGACTGGTGAAGAGCACGGCCAGGGTATTGAAGATAGGATAGGGGTGTGCTCGAACAAAAGTCACTCGAAACCTCATCCAATTGCCAGTGAGTTGAAAAAAAATTCCAAAATGGCGGATACAAGATGGCGGCCATACAAATTTCGACGGTGTCTATCTCGGGGAGTATAAAAGATGGAAGAGTGGTTTCTTGGCAAAAGATAATCAGGACCCGAAGGTCTACTTGATGAACAGAAAAAAAATTAAGATGGCGGATGATTTTTTTCTCCATACAAAATATATGGCTAATATTGAAGAGACTAGAAGTTGGGAACTATGCAAGACTTTGATAGGGTTCCTTTTGAAAATTGGTTTTTTTAGAAGAATTCTTATTCTGACAAATGATGAGATATGATGATCGAGGGTTTGGAAGGTGGGTGAGGAGCACGGCCAGGGTATTGAAGATAGGTGGGAGGTGCTCAAATAAAAATTACTCGAAACCTCATCCAATTGGCAATGAGCTGAAAAAAATTCAAAATGGCGGATTCAAGATGGCGGCTATACCAATTTCATAGGCCTCTATCTCGGAGAGTATAAAAGATGGAAGAGTGGTTATTTGATAGAAAATGATCAGGATCTGAAAGTCCACTTGACGATAGAAAAACTGCGGTCCGCTTGCGGGCCGCGCACCCACGCGCCCTACTAGTTAATATATATATAGCTGCTCGTGCTGATTCACTCACTCATTGATCACCTCTCCTGTAAAATTTTGTATGAAAAATTTTTTTTTCACTGATGATTTCGTGTAGAAGACAAAAATTCATTCGGAGGAAAAATATGGAGAGAGCTGATGATTGAGGATTTCGGAGACGGGTGAGGAGCACGGCCAGGGTATTGAAGATAGGTGGGGGGTGCTCGAACAAATGTCATTCGAAACCTCATCCAATTGGCAGTGAGCTGAAAAAAAATTCAAAATGGCGGAAAAAAGATGGCGGCCATACAAACTTTGTCGGTGTCTATCTCGGAGAGGATAAAAGATGGAAGAGTGGATCCTTGACAAGAGTTGATCAGGACCCAGAGGTCTATTTAATGAATAGAAAAAAATCCAAGATGGCGGATTTTTTTTTCTCCATACAAAATATATGGCGAATATTGAAGAGGCTAGAAGCTGAGAACTATGCAAGACTTTGATACGGTTCCTTTTCAAATTTTGTTTTTATAGAAGAATTCTCATTCTGACAAATGATGAGATATGAAGATCGAGGGTTTGGAAGGTGGGTGAGGAGCACGCCCAGGGTATTGAACATAGCTGGGAGGTGCTCAAACAAAAAATACTCGAAACCTCATCCATTTGGCAGTGAGCTGAAAAAAAATCAAAATGGCGGATTCAAGATGGCGGCCATACAAATTTCGTCACGGTCTATCTGGGAGAGTATAAAAGATGGAAGAGTGTTTTTTTGATAGAAAATGATCAAGACCTAAAGTCTACTTGCCGAGTAGAAAAACCGCGGTCCGCTTGCGGGCCGCGCACCCACGCACCCTACTAGTAGAGGAAAGGTACCAATTATGGAATACGTCCCTAATATGGAATACCGTAATATTTCCAAAACTAAGCGCCACCAATATTCCAAATCCGTATCATGCTACCCCTCCTGCTACCCGCGTTCGTCGGCCAGTGCGTTTGCGGCATTCGGCGGCACTAGAAGCGAGTGAGACTGCCTGATGCTATTGACGCAACATCAGTCGTATATTTACGTAAGTTTGACGTATACGTTCTCTTATTATTCTTACATGAATATCTCAAAAAAAGTTGATAAATATCTAACCAAGGTATGTAGTTTTTAAATGGTATTGTTATTTTACGAATATTTAATAATAAAAATAAGCTACATTTATTTTCCTCCTACCATCATATTGTTCGTATTATGGAATATCGTTGAGGTCCTAATATGGAATAGTATTCTATATTAGGACCTCAACGTAAGTTTTTAATTTAGTGTGGTGACTGATTACTAATCAGCACATTTCTATTTTTTTTCTCTTTCACAGATATTTTGTGATCATAGCCTTACCAGTAATCCCAATACAAATATTTCCAGAGAAATGCTTATTACCCCTACTGAAGTCAGTTCACCTTATCCTCAATTAAAAAGAAAACTGTTTAACCGTGGGCAGAAAAGCTGACAAAGCTTGCAAAATTACAGCATCTCCCTATAAAGCTGAATTCGAAGTTAGCTTGTCGTCAAAATAACACAAGCAGCAAAAACAAAGTGATCCCGAGCCACAGTCGTCAACGAGTGGCTGTCAGAAATACAAGCGAAAGAAGAAACCAGTGGTGGAGTCTGAATCATCTTCTTATGAAGATACCGTATTTTTAGCTAGTGATTACAGTGACGATAAATCCTCTATTCTTCAACCTAAGAATCCAAATGCTGACGCTGAGTGCATGGTATTGCTCTTGTTTTTCAGTGAAGACAAAAAGGAGAAGAGTGGATTCAGTACATTGCCAATAGACGATGGTGTCTTGTTGAGTGTTCCGGAGCGGAATATGCAGATTTTGTCAGTGATTTTAGCTTGCAGGGCTAATTTTATTATTTTGTTTTGATTAACAAGACCTGACCCTATTATGGAATACCCTATTCCATAATAGGGTCACATTTTTGAAAGGCACATTTTTGGTTGATTTATTTTAGTTAATTATATTACGAAAAGTGTTTATTATTTGTTGATTTAATTACTATTTTTTAAGAGTGATTATGACTGCTTTTAATTGTAACCCATGAAACTGATTAAAATAAAACTTTTGACCTGATTTTTTTAAGAATTTGGTTAAGTATTCCATATTCGGTCCTTTTCCTATACAATTATACATATACAGGGTGGAAAAAAATTATGGGCCCTGGAGGGGAACTACCTTAAGTCCTTAAGTTAGATCATTTTACTTAAAGGAAACATTCCCTTATTTTTTTAAAGAAACAAAACTGCATTCAAAGTTTTTCAAAAATTCGCTTGTCACACCCGGGACGATTCCCGGGTGAGACAAGGGTGAGACAAGCGATTTTTTGTCTGCTGTGACACCGGTGACCGCTGTTCAAATTCCATGTTATTTGCATCGAAACTGCCGTTTTCTTTAGCTCTAGTGCAGGCTTCACATTGTGAACTGCACGCGGCCTCCACATTTGCGACGCGGATGTGACAAAATATGTATTTATGTACCTACATCATCTACAGCCAACTGCAATTTTGCATTTGGCTTGCAATGCAGAACTTCTGTATTCTTTTATATCTTACTTATTTCACATTTTTGTGTGTCTGTGTGTTATTACTTATTCAGTACCATACTGTAATGTTAACGGATCACAATTATGTACGGGTAGGTGTGCGCTCAGCTTTAACTAACTAATTATATATCAATCGCAATATTATGAGTGTATCTATAGGTATCATCAAATTATAAAAGCCTATTATGGAAATCTATGTATGTTTCGTGATTTAATTTTCCTTTTGAACCTAAATAGGTATACTTAGTCTGCCTAAGCAGCTTTGAATAGAGTTTAGGTAATGTGACTTCAAACCACCAGAATGATGAAAGAGAATGATTGCCTTTAATCACAGAATATATAGCTTTAATTGACGACATAGCTCAGCGAGTCGTCAAGCAAAGTAGGTATAGAAAAAGGCACCTACATAATTCGAAGAACTGATGGTCGCTGAAATCCCATTCCCAAGATATTGGCAGACCCTCCATTAGCTGGAATGATGATTTGATGAGTCGCAGGGAGCCGCATGGTACAGCGGGCGCAAGACCAAGAACTGTGGAAATCCATTCAAAGACCTTTGATCAGCAGTGGATGTCTATGTGTAGGTTGATAAAGAAGAACTTATAAAAGTGGTCTTTCCGTAGATATCTGGATGTTCCTGTTCTCTACAAAATGTGAAAGGTTTTGACGACCTCCCTGGCGCATTGGTTAGCTCTGTGGTCTTATAACTGGGAGGTCTCGGGTTCGATTCCCGGGGAGGCAATTTGGAAATTTGTAATTTATGAATTCTCTGTCTGGTCTGGTGGGAGGCTTTGGCCATGGCTAGTTACCACCCTACCGTTAAAGATGTGCCGCCAAGCGATTTAGCGTTCCGGCCCGGTAGAAAGTTAGAAACAGATTAGGGGTAAGTATGGGTTGAATATTCACTGCCATACCCTTCCAAGTTAGCCCGCTACCATCTTAGACTGCATCGTCACTTACCATCAGGTGAAATCACAGTCAAGGACTATCTCGTCATCGAATAAAAAAAAGGTTAATTGACGAACCAATCGCCATTGATCCTCTCTGGAAGTACAAGTCGACTTTGACATTGAATTTTAATATAACAGCCTTGGGAAATAAAAGGTCAAACTAACCGTTAAAACGGTAGGTCACATTAACCTCTAATCAGTCGCTCAGTGGGAGGTCAGCGTCGTGCAGTGCTCGGTCGCCGAGGTCGCTGCCAGTGGACGCTTTGTCAACTGAACAGTCACCGAAATTACGGGATTTAAAGATTTGCCAGCCCTTGCAGTTGCGTGTAGTTACACGCCAGAGCTTCTCAACGTTTAAAATATTATATAGCTGAAAACATTGCGGAATTGTCTTTGTGTTGCTCTCTACGTCATAATATTAATCATTAGTGAGGGTTGTTACTTGTAACCTCTTACCAATCAATTCTATTGAACTCCTTTTTCGACAAACCAAAAAACGCAAAGCACTTTCGGGTTTATCCTGCTGAAAGTTTGCGAGGATGGATGTATGGATTCATCCATACATGGATGGATGTTTGTTACTCTTTCACGCCACAACGAATGAACCGATTTGGCTGAAATTTGGAATGGATATAGCTCATACCCAGGATTAACACTGCATAAGTATATAGCATAGTATTTACTGTATTGTAATTTTGTTTTGAAAAGAGCAATCGCCGAGTTTCGTGCTGGTTCTTCTCGGCAGGAAAGGCATTCCGAACCAGTGGTAGATTCATCGACTATTCAAAAGAACTTGTAAAAGTTTATTTCAATAAAAAATATTTCTATTCTATTCTATTCTATTAACACATAAGCTACTTGTATCATGGAAAATTACAGAGTTGCAGTTAATCCACGTTGACAAAGTCGCGGGCATCATCTAGTAAGTACTTAATGCTAGTTAGGATGCTATAGATACACTAAATTTTATAAAAGCTTTGAACACAAATACTTTTAAGAAATCTTTAAGTAGGTTAATTAATGACGATTATTCTAGCTAAATACTTACCTACTCAATATTTGACAACGATCTAAAACAGCAAGAACTTTGCTAAAAGAGAATAGTAAAGTAATGTTTTAGTTGAGTAATGTATACCTAGGGCTTCTTTTATTGCAAGCTCGAAACCGTTAGCGCACTTTGGCAGCCACAGGCCCAAAAAACTTTAAACGTCAACTACCGTAATACGAGCCTCTCTGCGATAATAATTATTGTTCGTTTATAAATAATAGCGTATCGCGCTGGGGCTTTGTGCGCGGCGGAAGCGGGCGGCGCGTGCGAGTGTGCGCACACCTTAATTACGGCAGAACAAAGCGACCAACGAACTTCGCGACTCGCAAATGAACAATGGCAAAAACAGATTTTATTGTAAGCCGAGATCGACTCTCGAGTGACTTCGATTGTTGAGATTCGAACGTATGCTTCTTTTGATGTTCGATCAAATGCAGGAATTAACCGCCTCGAACAACTTGTTGATAACGTTTGATTGCTTTGTAAAATTATTCCATTTTTTTACTCCTGCAGGCCAATTCTGTAAAAGCTACATCAATCCTTGCTACATTGCTACAGTCTCACTTATGGTAGAGCAAGATCCCGTGCCGCCAGACCTAAGTTATTTTCTCAGCAATTATTTGTGTACGATAGAGTACTGTTCGAATATCCTTTCAGTATATGCGTACCAGCTAGATTGTGCCGACGGCCAATTTCCAGATACCAGGTGCTAAAGGTAGGTAAAAACTAGAATAACTTATCTTAAATTCTCAGGGCTGATTTTCATATATGTTTTAAAGAATATTGTAAAAATTAATAAATTAATACTGCCAGACGCTTACCGCCGGCGGTTACTTTAGCCAGACGCTTTGAAGCTTCCAAAAATATATATAATTTAAGTTAACTTATATTCTCAGTTCTGATTTTTATACATGATACTCAGGGAACTATTGCGATATTATCTGTAAGCTGCCAGACCTATTGGAAGGGTCAAACATCCCCCCAGACACACATTATGCGTCCCCATATGTATGAGCGCTAGAACATGATTCACTTGTTTAAGTGTGTGAGAGATAATATCATCATACTATAATATTATAAATGCGAAAGTGTGTTTGTTGGTTTGTCCTTCAATCACTCTGCAACAGAGCTACGGATCGACGTGATTTTTTGCCTGGGTATAGCTTGCAGAAGATATTGCAATAGTTCTCTCTCTCTAGATCCTAAGCTATAATAATAATAAAGCTAATATCGCAATAGTTCCCTGAGTATCATGTATAAAAATCAGAACTGAGAATATAAGTTAACTTAAATTATATATATTTTTGGGAGCTTCAAAGCGTCTGGCTAAAGTAACCGCCGGCGGTAAGCGTCTGGCAGTAGTAATTTATTAATTTTTACAATATTCTTTAAAACGTATATGAAAATCAGCCCTGAGAATTTAAGATAAGTTATTCTAGTTTTTACCTACCTTTAGCACCTGGTATCTGGAAATTGGCCGTCGGCACAATCTAGCTGGTACGCATATACTGAAAGGACATTCGAACAGTACTCTATCGTACACAAATAATTGCTGAGAAAATAACTTAGGTCTGGCGGCACTGGGATCTTGGACCATGGTGATTGTCTAAATTTATCGCGTTCTTTCTGCAACAAATGCATTTTAGCCTACTTAAATAAATAAAATAAAATACTTAAATAAAATAGCCCTTTATTCAACTACCAACTTTTACAAAATTTCCATACATTTGGTTAAAATAATAAATTATGTTACATTACTAGAATACAAAAATCGGCCAAGTGCGAGTCGGGCCTCGCTCTTTTAGGGTTCCGTTAAAAAAATTAAATTAAAAATTTTCCATCTACCCACCTACCCATTTTAATTTAATTTTTTTAATTAAATTTAATTTTTATTATTTGTTGTTATAGCGGCAATAGAAATACATAATATGTGAAAATTTCATGTGTCTATCTATTACGGTTTACGAGATACAGCCCTCTGACAGACGGACGGATGGACGGACGGACGGACGGACGGACGGACAGCGTAGGCTTAGTAATAGGGTCCCGTTGGTACCCTTTGGGTACGGAACCCTAAAAATTATTATTATTATTATTTTTTACCTACAATATTTAAAATGTCATTGCTTATAACCTATTTAATTTGAATTATGTTGTGTGTTATTGGTAGAAGTCGCCTGTTTGGCGTAGGCCTCCCCCAGCTCTTTCCATGTCCGTCTATTTTGCGCGCTTCTCATCCATAGTGGTCCATTGACCTGAGCAAACACATCTGCCCAGCGGCGTCTCCAAGGTCTTCCTCTTTTCCTTTTAGCGTTGCGAGGTAACCACTCTGTCAAGATTTTTGTCCATTTAGTGTTACTCGCTCGGCTAATATGGCCAGCCCATCTCCATTTTAATAATCTTATCTGCCTGGTGACGTCGCTAACTCTTGTTTTTTTACGAATAGCTTGGTTGCTGATTCTGTCTATCATTTTTATGCCCAACATGCTTCTTTCCTTTCTTCGCTGGCACACCGTGATTCTTTCCTCATCTACCATCCTGAGTGCCCTTTTAGCCTACTTATTGGATTACTATATATGGAGGACTCTCAGGAAACTTACCTACAAAAAGTTTTTTCAAGATGTTTTGCTCATAATACAGTAGATTTAGATTTAATGAATTTATTCTCAAAGGAGAATTATTTTGCTCTGCACCTATAATCTAATTTATAAAATTCTCATGGCGCGGTGTTTGTTACCAAACTACTCTGAAACGGCTGGATCGATTTTTATGAAATTTTGTGTGCATATCGGGTAGGTCTGAGAATCGACCAAAATCTATTTTTCATACCCCTAAATGATAAGGGTGACCACCCCTAAATATTTTTGTTGGAGGTACGAAGTACGCTGGGTCAGCTAGTTCTTCTTCTTCTTCTTTATCAACCGATAGACGTCCACTGCTGGACAAAGGTCTCTTGCATGGACTTCCACAGGCCTCCGTCTTGCGCCGCCTGAATCCAGCGGCTCCCTGCGACTCGCTTGATGTCGTCGGTCCACCTGGTGGGGGGTCTGCCAACACTGCGCTTCCCGGTGCGGGGTCGCCACTCCAGCACCTTGGGACCCCAACGACCATCAGCTCTTCGAACTATGTGCCCCGCCCATTTCCACTTCAGTATCGCGACTCGCTGAGCTATGTCGGTGACTCTGGTTCTCCTACGGATCTCCTCATTTCTGATTCGATCCCGCAGGGATACTCCGAGCATAGCTCTTTCCATCACACGCTGAGCGGTCCTGAGCCTACTTAGGAGGCCCTTAGTTAGCGACCATGTCTCGGATCCGTAAGTCATCACTGGCAACACGCACTGTTCGAAGACTTTAGTCTTCAGGCACTGAGGAATTTTGGACGAAAAGACATCTCGGAGCTTCCCGAACGCTGCCCAGCCGAGTTGGATTCGGCGGTTGATCTCTTTCTCGAAATTGGACCTACCTAGCTGGACTGTGTGTCATAGGTAAATATACTCGTCGACAATTTCGAGTGCAGAGTTCTCAACAATTACTGGGTGGAGCGGTGCATGAGCATTGGACATGATTTTCGTCTTGCTCATGTTCATTTTCAGGCCCACCTGTTGAGAAACCCTGCTGAGATCGTTGAGCATTGTATTGAGGTCTCTCAGAGTCTCTGCCATGACTACTATGTCATCGGCAAATCGCAGGTGAGTGTTGTACTCGCCGTTTATGTTGATGCCAAGCCCGTTCCAATCCAGAAGCTCCAGCGTCCTCCAACGCAGCGGTAAAGAGCTTCGGGGAGATAACGTCTCCCTGTCGCACTCCACGCTGCAAGTGGATTGGCCTCGTATTCTGGTCCTGTATACGTACTGACATTGTGGCGTTTTCATACAAGCACTTCAACACTTGGATATACCGGTAGTCAATTCGGCATCTCTGCAGCGACCTCAACATAGCCCAAGTTTCCACCGAATCAAAGGCCACAAACGCTAAGCAAAGTGGCCGGTTATAGTCTTCCGTCTTTTGCATAACCTGCCGCAGCGTATGAATGTGATCCATGGTACCAAAGCCTTTTCGGAATCCGGCTTGTTCGGGAGACTGGAAGTCGTCGAACCTACGAGCGAGACGATTCGTAATGACTCTCGAGAACAACTTATAAACATGACTCAACAACGAGATGGGTCTATAATTCTTCAACAAGGTATTATCTCCCTTTTTGAAGAACAGAACCACCACGCTCCTGTGCCATGCTTCCGGCGTTGTGCCCTCGTGGATGACGGAATTGAACAATCGCTGAAAGATCTTAAGTACCGGTTTTCCACCCGCTTTCAGGAGTTCCGCAATGATTCCGTCATCACCTGGCGCCTTGTTGTCCTTGAGCTGTTTGAGAGCCATTCTGATCTCGTATAGGCTGACGTCCGGGTTTTCTTCGGTATAGTGTCGGGTCAGTTTGGCTCTGGGATCTTTCGCCAAATCTTCAACAGGTTTTTGTGTCATGGTGTATAACTGTCCATAGAACTTCTCAACCTCTCCCAAGACCTCAGGTCGAGAAGAGACGAGACGGCCGTCATCAGTTTTCAGCCGCGTCAGCTGGCTCTGTCCGATAGACAGATCTCTCGCGAACACTTTTGAGCCTTTGTTCCGCTCAATGGTATCTTTAATACACTTGGTATTAAAGACACGGAGGTCGCGAGTTTGTGCCTTAGAGATCTGCCTATTTTAATCCGCCGGTAGGCAGCCGCGTCTGCCGATGACTGCAGCCTCATCTCTTGTCTCTCCTTCATTAGCTTGAGAGTATGGTCAGAGAACTTTTCGGTTATTTTCCTGCGATGGGTCTTAAAGAATTTAGACCCCACAGTATGGACAGTTTCCACGAACCTGTTGTTTAGATCGTCCACAGAAACGCAGTCTGCTAGGCACTCGAATCGGTTCTGCAGTTCGAGTTGGAAGTTTTCGGGATTTTGGATATGAGCACGAGAAGGTCGGAGAGTGGACTTCACCAGTCTGGCCCTTTCCAGCTTTACATTAATGTCAGCTAGTTAAAACTATTAAATCACTAGATGATGCTAGCGACTTCGTCCGCGTGGATTAAGGTTTATTGATTCCCGAGGGACTCCTTAATTTTCCCGGATAAAATGTAGCCTATGTTTGTAGCCTAATCCTGGGTATGAGCTATCTCTATTCCACATTTCAGCCAAATCGGTTCATTCGTTGTGGCATGAAAGAGTAACAAATATACATCCATCCATCCTCACAATTTTTCGCATTTATAATATTAGTAGGATAGTAGGAAGGATTATACATACACATATAAGAAACAAAAAGGTGACTCCTAATTTTATACTATCTGCTAATAATTGTAATGAATTATGAAATTAGTTCTCGACACAATTATTTTGAAAGTAGTTAAAAGGTATTTTGAAGGTAGGTCCAGCCTCTTAAGCTCTACAGAGGAATCAGTGACCAAGTTTTTTTAAGTCGTGAATATTTGAAATTTTAATGTGAAAATTTATTTGAATTATATTATTAGGTCTTTACCTATGAAATTGCCTTTCAGTACTGGTAATTTCAAACAAAAAAAGTTTGTAATGGCTCTGTATTCTAAATTCAAATTAATTTTGTTTTAAAACCATGACATTCTATTTACAAACTCAGTCTTTTGTTTTTTGATTAGCGTTGTATTTTCATTACATTTGAACATTTTTCGTCATAATGGATACCTACTTTAAAAATTCGTGTAATTATGGAATAAGAGTTCCGTCGTGGCACCAACGCGACACAAACGGCCCGTAACGTCAAAAACGTTTACGGAGAGAACTGTACAAACGATCGCACAACCCGTTATTGGTTTTCCCGGTTCCGTTCTGGAAATTTTGACTTGAAAAATGAAGCTCGTGGTCGTCCGGAGACTTTGGTTAACAATAATGAATTAAAGGCGATTGTGGAAGCTGACGAAACTCAATCTACAGCTGAGCTAGCAGCAGCTTTTGATGTAAGCATCAAAACAATATTGATCCATTTGCGACAAATTGGCAAGGTAAAAAAGTTTGATAGATGGGTGCCCCACGACCTTAACGATCGCCAGCGCAACGTACGCGTCGAGACCTGCCTTGCGCTGCTCAACAGGCAAAGAAATGAAGGAATTTTGAAACGAATTGTTACGTGCGACGAAAAATGGATTCTGTTCGACAATCGAAAGCGCTCAGCAAGTTGGTTAGACCCTGGTTCAGCACCAAAGCAATGCCCTAAACCAAAAATGACCCCTAAAAAGGTGATCGTCACTGTTTGGTGGTCTAGTGCGGGTGTGATTCACCACAGCTTTTTACAAAACGGCATGAGCATTAATGCAGATGTGTACTGTGAAGAACTGGAGAGAATGATGGAGAAGCTTGCACATCTGCAACCAGCTTTGGTCAATCGGTCGTCCCCACTGCTCCTTCACGACAACGCGCGACCCCATACTGCGCAACAGACAGTCTCCAAGCTGCAAGAGCTGGGGTTGGAAGCTCTCCCTCATCCGCCATACTCACCAGACCTTGCACCTACCGACTATTACTTTTTCCAAAATTTAGACAACTTTTTAGTGGGTAAAAAGTTCAATTCCCGAGAGGCAGTACAAAATGCCTTTGAAGAGTTTGTTGCCTCCCGTCCAGCTGATTTTTACAAGAAGGGCATCAATAAACTGCCAATGCGTTGGCAAAGATGCGTCGATTGCATGGGTGATTACTTCGAATAACAGAAATAAAAAGTTTGAAAAAATAAGTACTTTCACTTATTGCATACAAAACGGCAATTTCATAGGTAAAGACCTATTATTTAGGCTGTCAATTTTTATACAAAAAATGTTTTTCGTAAAAAGTATTTTTTTAGACCTTTGTCCAGCAGTGGACGTCTATAGGTTGATAAAGAAGAAGATGTTTTTTTATTTATTTGGAAAACATACAGCTATAATAAATCAAATATAGCTAATACAATATTAATATCACTGGAGCCAGTTAGGTTTCCACGTTTTGTTGAAATACAATATTTTGGGTGGGCCGTGGGAGACCATTCTAAACTTTTTCTCCAGTGTCCGGCCGTCCCAATTTAGTGACCGGACACTTCATGTCCAGTCTCCGGCCGCCTTCACAAAGCTAGCGGCCGATAACTGGATACTAGGCTTTTAGTATATTGGGATAAGAGTTAACTGTGAATTTTGCTAAAATTACCAATTCTTAACTACTTAGTTACATTCTATGACTCTACTTGAGCTTTTTATAGTGTAAGTAATAATGCAATTATAAAATAAAAGCACAAATGCTATTATTATACTGTTTTTATACATTTATTTAAATATACACATGTATAAAGTTTCGAGATAGACCCTATGCATTTATAAAAGAATCACCAAAATCGGACGAATCTAAGAAAAGCTATTTGTGGTCATACCTACATTAAAAAATATGGGTAGGTACTATATAATGTGACGTATTGAGAGCCTTCTCCAATTTTTTCATCTGTTGAAAAGAAAACATACTAATTTTTTTTAAGTGATTTTCAAAATTCTAATATCAAATAAAAAACGACTGTTAAAAAGCCTACTCAAAGCTGCACATCTACTTACTACTAAAAAATCAAGCTAACCAATGTAGCGTAACCAAGAAACTTCGTTTTGGAAATTAAAACAGACACACTGGTCTCAGATTTTCATTTATGGATACTGGCCGGAGACTAGTACTATACCTAGTTATCCGGCCGCTAAGTCTCGTTATTTATTTTATTTTATTTTAATTTTTTATTTATTTTGGCAAAAACAGTCATAACTTAAAAACAATACATATCGATACAAAAAAAAGCTTAAAAATAGACATAACATTGCCGAAAAAGAAGATACATAATTAATAAAGTTTTAAATAGGAGCACTGAGCAGAAACAGGAAAAATATAAAAACATAGCATGATATCTTTATCAGAGTAAAAGTATAGTTTTGGTAAGGTTAAGTAAGGTTTATAGTTTATATTATAGATATTTTTTTAAACATGCCGTTTTAATTCCCTTCAAAGAGCTAACAAATAAGTCTACATCAGAAAATTCATCATTGTATAGTCTCATAGCTCGAGATACATAACAGTTGCGTGTGTATTTTTTGTGAAGAAATGGCGGTGAAAACAAGTTTAATTTACGGTTGGGGCGTATAGGGAGTTTAATTCGACATGAAAAGTTTAATTTAGATAGCAGCACAGGACAATCAATTTGACCGTAATGATTTTATGTAGAAATGCGATGTCGAACTGCTTCCGGCGGCTATGAAGGCTTAACATACTATGGTGTTTTAAGGAATTGTCGTAGGATTCATTGTAGCGATTACAACGAAAGTTTAATATTCTGATGAACTTACGTTGGACTTTTTCGATTCTGTCAGTGTTATGTTTGTACAAAGGACTCCAAATCTGGAGTTATGGGCCGGCTTACTAGGCAGTATTTCCGGCCACCATATTCTCATAGTAGATCTGTTACCTATTGCATAGCTTTTATCGCGGGCTTTGAACTAGGACAAACAGTTTGAGCTCGGCGACCGAATCAAGAAATTCCGTAACGAAAATAAACCTAACACCGTCGTTCAACATTTTAGAGGTTCACAAGTATCTCTGTTTGGCGCAGTGGGCGAACGGCCGCTTTCTTTACCGTATGGTGTATGATGTCGCAGGTTCGAATCTCGCTCGCGAAGTAGTGACAATGCACTTTTCTTGTTTGTTTTTTAATTATTTTTTTGCATAATTTTTATTAAGCAAAAATAAATATTGCATAAATATTATAATTGCATAAGTTGATAAAAAATGCTATGCAATAGCTTTACCGCGGAAATCCCCGAGTGCCACTTAATTTTTTTTTTAGAATTTTCGACCGAGCGAAGCGAAGGTCTTTGAGTTAACTAGGGCGATTTGCACTTGTCCGTCCGTCCGTCCGTCCGTCCGTCCGTCTGTCAGAGCCTTATAACTTTTGAATTACTGAACGTAATTACTTCAAATTTAGATATAATATGTAAACCGATGGCCTCCAGCCGAAAATGGCTTAAAAAGTTATAAAAATCTTTATTTCAGGGGGGCTCTCATAGAAGCGAATGCGAAGTAAAAAAAAAAAAATCGCGTTACATAAAATTGTTACGTATCATTTTAAAGATAATTTTGAACTGAGTACAAAAATATTTTTTTTTTAATTTTTCCCTTAAAATTGACGAAATGGGGGGCTTTCAAAGTGGCGATTTTATACGCTCGCTTGAAGACGCTCTCTAGAAAAATCCGCTATGGATTTTCAAACTGATTTTATGTTTTTAGGTCACTTATATCCTGTACTTGAACAACAAATACTAAAATTATATGAATATTATAAAGAAACGAGATTATTTAATTTTTAATGGGCGTCAGTAATTCATATAGCATCAACATAGCTTCACAATAATGCTAATAGATGGCGCAGTCAGTAACTATTCCCATGGAACTACGAGTTAAATTCAATGTTTGATAAATAATTCAATGTTTTCACTAACGTTCCCTAACCTTTACGGGCTACCTATAAGTTAGGTGATTGATGTTTTCTGTCAACTTATTTATCACGATCCTGTACGGGACACCTAAAAGGATATTGGGACGGATGTTAGGACTTAGGATTGTATTTAGGAGCTACCTACGTTAAGAGACTCCTACTTAGGGGATGATTTAGGTATGTTTGGTGAAAACGGGCATAATAATAATGTCAGTTTTGGTTATCATGTATCGATTGAATGAATAATCATGGGATACCGTTACCGCGAGGTCTCAGTTCGGGGCGAACCACTAGTATATGACTTTTCATCTTCTATATCTATACATAGATATAATAAAACAGAAACGAAACCAATTCTGTACATGAAATAGATTCAATAAAGGGTTTTTGCTTCTAATTGTGTTCAAGATACAGATATCAAAACAGAAGCTAAATTTTTTTTGTCTGTTTGTCTGTCTGTTTGTTTGTCCTTCTTTCACGTAAAAACTACCGCACAGATTTCTACAAAATTTTATACCGTGGTAGCTTATTACTCGGGTCAACATCTAGGCTACTTTTTATCCCGGAAAATCAAGGAGTTCCCGAGGGACTTTAAAAACTAAATCCACGCGGACAAAGTCGCGGGCATCAGCTAGTTAATAATAATCTCCTTAGACCATTAAATAGTAGAATCGATAGATAAATCTATATATATAGAAATCTCGTGTCACGATGTATGTTCGGGATAAACTCGAAAACTACTGAACCGATTTTGATCAAACTTCGTAAATATCTGTAATTTGGTCCAACTTAAAAGATAGGATAGTTTGTTATTATCCCGGATAATTAAAGAGTTCCCGAGGGAAGGGATTTGAAAAACTAAATCCACGCGGACTAAGTCGTGGGCATCAGTTAGTATTATCTATATATTATGGATACGTCATACCTACGTGTCTGGTACCTAAGTGCAGGTGACAGGCGACAGGCCTGCAATCTCGAGACGGGAGTCGCGCTATACAGCCAGTTAGCAGCGCGCCCCACAACACGCGACAGCCGCCCGCCTGTCATTCGTCAACGAAGATTGGAATGTTGGTGTCACTGCCGCCCTACAGCTGCAGCCGACAATGATAATGTCCTCATTTTTGACGCGATAACGTCTTATGAATCGATGAACACCGGCTGCACGCACGAAAAAGTGTCACGTTCCGCCTGAGTCTGTGCGTGCAAGCGAGAGCGCGGAACAAGCGATAGAGGGGCACGATCGACTCAGGCGTTGGCTTGTGACCGCGCCGCCTCCCGCCAGTCATCGTCAATGTATCTTTATGACGTTATCACGTAAAACTATCGTCCGTAAACCGATTTTACAAATAACCAATTATTTAAATATAATACAGAATAGCGCTTGGCTGCATTCTAACCTGATGGTAAGTGAAGATGCAGCCTAAAATGGAGCGCGCTTGCCTAGAAGACGCCTATTCACTCTTGATATAAAGGTTCCCACGTTATAGTCAGTCGAAAAAACGGACGCCGGAAGGGCATTCCAAATTATATTAAGTAGGTAGGTATATCCAATAATAGATGATGGCAAGCACGCTTGCCTAGAAAATGTCTATTCACTCTTACCTTGAAGGTACTCATATAATAAATATAAGTGACCCGGCAAGAAACTCAGCCTCAGCAAACTCAGAAAAGTACTTACCTTCGTTTCATACCTTAGCTGTTCGTTTCAGAAACTTCTCGAATTTCTGTGGTACACAGCCTGAACCGGCCTAAATCGGCCTCGGTGGAAATCTCAAGAGAGTACATCGAACTATGTTGGAGATATTATAGTGCAAGTACAAATGTGCGTTTTAACATAGAAGTAGGTAAGTATTATTGATATGTAGAATTGTTTAAGTTAGAAAACGACAATCCGATTCGACGGAAAAAGAACCTGATTATACTATGTAGGTACTTTATTAACAATGAAATCCAATAATTTATTTTGCTTGGATCTCGAACACTGATCAAAGAGTGCTGTGCTCTTATAGGTAAGTTAGTAGGTTTATGGTAAGTACCTACTATTCAGCACCATCCAAAGGTTACTTGTAGATAAATAAAACGCCGAAATTGAATCTTCTATTCGTAATTTACAATGCACATAGGAATCTTAACACAGCAATTACATAGGAATAGAATATATCACAAATAGGTACCTAAAACTGAGCATTTTTTATGACGAAACATGAAGTTACCAAAAGCATTACAAATCTCATCATCCATCCATCCATCCATCAGCCTGTATTTATCCACTGCTGGACATAGGCCTTTCCGAGAGCGCGCCACCAAACACGGTCCTCCGCTTTCCTCATCCAACCATGAACCAACCAACAAATATCATACTTTTAATAAATTAACACAATACCTTGTTACCTCATTATAAAAAGCTCTATTTTTGGTATTTTCTATACCTAGAGTATAGACCATTACAAAAAATCGATAATCCCGTCTAACACCTCTCATTGCATGCTGATTTGTGCCGACACCCACAACATCCTCCGAGAATACAATAATGCGCCTTACACAGACACACGCCGCGTCTTTCTATCTAATAACAAAACCAGACAGACCGACACCGCTCCCAAATGAATTTAATCCGGACATTGAGGAGCTTCCGATTCTTCCGATTGTACAGAAGAGATTCCATGAAAATATACTTCACCTAACTTCACTATAGTGATTCGCCAGGAACTATGAGACCTCGCATCCCATAGGCTTGTAAATAGGTACCTACCTACCGTAATATTGTAATGTACCTAGTACCTGCCTAGCACAGTTTAAGGCCAAAGAGTATATAAACACTACGTTCTATATAAGGCCTTACTCTGAGGCTATACGAGGATGTTATTTAGGGACATATGTATTGTCAAACGCTAACCATTGACCAATAACCATGTTCTCTTTCTTAAAGAATTGACTAGCGTTGACCCGCAGCTTCGTTTGCGTGGAATTAGAAATTGTGGCTTCGTTTAACCTAGGCATCCCGAATTCCCGTGGGAATCTCGAAAGTTTAGAATTTATCATAATTGTTGTCAAACTAAAAGTTATGACTAAAATTAAACATGACTTAGTAAATACTTACCTACTGTTTTTGATGAAGCTGTTGTTGAGATAGATCCTGGACCTGGGACGACATAAGTTTAGAAAGTATATGAATCAACGACTGTGACTGTTTATGTGAAATGGTTTTATGGTTTGTTTAATTCTGTTCCACCTTGGATCTATGTTGAAGTGTTCAGCCTCGCGACCACCAGGTCGACCCTTTCAAGAGGCTTGTGTCCAATAATGGTGATAATTAAAGTCATGGTAGACCTGCAACTTACCAGTGGTAGGTATATTGAGTGCCTAAGAGCAAGGAGTACATTTATATACCTATCTGTGTGAATACCTTTGCTGGTCATGGATGATAGTGATGTAATCCGCGCAAATCCGCTGCTTTGTGTCATTACGCATTGTGTCTGAACTTCCGGCTTCCGGCGCACAATCTTTAGCGAAAGTGCCGATGCCGACGAGATGACAGAAAATAAGTGTGTTTGTTCATTGGTTTGTCCTTCAATCGCGCAGCAACGGAGCATCGTATAGATGTGATATTTTGCATGGGTATAGTTGAGGTTCTGGAGAGTGACATGAGCTACTTTTTATCCCGGAAAATAAGAGTTTTCGCGGTATTTTAAAACTAAATTCACGCGAATGTAGCGACGGGTATTAGAGACATAAATAAGATTTGAGCAATGAATTTGAAGACCTTTTGGCTCAGTGGTGAGCGCTGTGTTGTGCTGTGTGGAAGTGGGAGGTTTTTGGGTTCAATTGCAGACAGAGACAATTTGGTAGAAATGTGGGGCTTGCGCCTAAATAGCAATGCCTGAGCAAAAATCGATTTCGAATTCCGGTACAATGCCGTGTAAAAAAACCAATATAAGGAGGTCTATTATTATAGGCTACCCTTACTTATATTATAAATGCGAAAGTGTATTTGTTTGTTGGTTTGTTAATTTGTTCTTTAATCACACTGCAACCAACCTACGGATCGTACGTGATTTTTTGCATGGGTATAGTTGAGGGTCTGGAGAGTGACATAGGCTACTTTTTACCCCGGAATGATATTCCGGGGTAAAAAGTAGCCTAGTATAAAGAGTTCCCGAGGGATTTTAAAAACTTAATCCACGCGGACGAAGTTGTGGGCATCAACTAGTTTATGATAATGATTACTTGTAATTACTTGTTCAGTAGCGGAGCAGCATACGGTAGGTAATCAATATAGGTACCCACATAGTTAAAAATACATACCTGCTTAGTTAAAAATCTGGAAAGAAAACAGGCCACTTTTTAAGGTTTCCCCGGGATCAAAAATACCTAGAGAAATCTGAGATAAACTCCTATAGAAACTGTAGTTACTCGTATTTAGGTATTGCCCAATTTGTCAACAACAACAAGGCGTCCGTCTGTCCGCCCCGCCGTCCGCCCCGCTGTCCGCGCCGACCGGACAGCGCTAATAGGCTTACCGCGCATTGTGCGCGACACACAGACAGACGGATTACGCCATTGTCGCTACATTTGCGCAGAAAACTCGTGTTTTGCACAATTTTCCATCCCCGGGGGATTATTCTTTCACCCTGACAACTGTTCTTTGATTGTGTTTCTGTAAGACTTTTTTTATCCGATTTAACAAGATTGTATTGTGTTGTGATCTTGTGAACATTGCAAGAGGTGCAACAATAATGACGACGACGATCTGGTTTAACCGATCTCAACGTTATGCACGAAGCTTTAACAGTTTTTCACCATAATAATAGCTTCAATAGCCTAAAGGTTTAATTTAGTTATGTACTTACTGAAAACTGAAAGGTTGAAGGTTAGATTCCCAGTATTCCCACCCGTTGCACGATTATCGTACCCATTCCTAAACACATGCTTTTCGCTTATTAAGATAGGAGAATATAAGTCAAGTTTAGCTTCGCTAATATTCTTAAAGGACTTACTTAGGTACTTATCTGGAAAAGATTTTTCAACAAGGGATTCCATGCTGCTGGCGAAAACTTTCACACTATAGGAGTACCTGAAAGATATTATAAGAGATAGTTTTTCTCGCACCCATAATCCGCAGATGAAAGCTAAATAGGTAAGCTAGTAACTGAACAATGAAGTAAGTAGTGAAAATTACTTAAGTACCTAATTACGTTCATAATAGCACAGAATAAGTAGACACCAGTAGTAAGGAGATTACCTTTTTGCTTATGCGACATTTATGGGTGCAAAAGCTAAAGGAGATTGGCGAATTCCATAGAGTTTCTGACCCAGACGAACTGAACTGAACACTGAACGCCCTGCACGTTCACGAATCAAACTTCTCTTACTTGTTCTAGTAAACCAGACTAACAAAAAATTAATCAAAGTCTATCAAATAAAGTTGTGAGAAAAAAGATATTCACTTGTATTGCCATGTAAATGGTTATTATAGGTCGACCGTTTAACTCGCGTATCGCCTGCGCGGTAAGAAGGGAGCGGAGGGAGATGTTAGAGATGTTAAAACTTAAAAATAACTACTTAATCCTTTACCAACAATGTCTATCTCGAGATAAATCTTTGGATTATTGACTCCGTGTGTAGCGTTACCCGCCCCCGCTCCCTTCTTACCTTCTTACCGCGTCGACCAAAAAAATATGGCGTTTACGTAGAAAAATACTCTGAAATATATTAATTAAAATTAAATATTTTCTGAATCTGAACGCTTTTTAAAAATGCAGGGTCAAAATTCGCCAACCTTCTTTACAATTATGCTATTTGTTTATTTTTGTGTATTCTTTTTTTCTTACTTTTCAACCATGTGTACAATTTTAAGCACATAAACGTATTTTTCTTTCTTTCAAGAACCACAAGTAACTCATAGACCTTTATACCTATAACCTGGTTTCAAGACCCATGAAGTTAGGTAGGTAGGTAAGTACCTATAATCATACAAACGAGCTTGTAAACCAAAAGTTTCATTGAATATAATATAATATACCGTATACCGAGTCCGAGTAGGTACTTTTAATTTGAATTGAAAATAATTAATCAAGTGCATAGTCCCCTATATTTAGTAAAAATATTGCCTACACAATAATTGAGGCAATAACAACGTATAAACACTCAATAAACCTACCTGCATCATAAAACTTTCAACATAAACTAATAATATAATAAACCAATCAATCCGTTCAAGTTTATTGAAGTACCCTCGTGGAGTTAGTTTAACAGTTTGTAATAAACTGACCGGAGGCGGGTGGGGGGTCATTAAGCGGAGTGTAGCAATAAACATTGCGTTAACTGTACTCCAATCTCTATCATATAAAACACACCGGAAAATAATAACAGCACCATAGATTATACCTACACCGCAGATGCGACAAGTGGATAGGTAAGGTTCCTTTGAGAGTTTATGGTTTTTCGTAGGCATACGAATGTAATCGCTGATTCCATTAGTATTTATTTAGTTCTGTAGATAGAATAATGAACCAGCATAGAGGTTTTTTGGCAAAAATAGTTCTTCATGCATAAAAAACCCCTGTAGCCCCGTTATATATGAAAAAACATTAAATAAGGGCGGACTGCGGAACTGCTATACTCTTTCTTCACGATTTAGATATAACTGCTCCTTATACCTACCTACCTTTTAATTATTATGATAATAATTTAAACAAAACTATAACTTAAATACAAGTTGTAAATATTTTCTCAGGGGGTTTTCAAAAACCTAAAATCACGCGAATGATGTCACGTTGATTATAAATAATAATCAACGTTTTTAAATAGACCTATCACGGACCTATCCAAAATTTCAATTTTCCCCTCCTAAATATAAATCTAGGAGAAGTTACAACAATATCTAACGGACATACAAGTATCTAACAGATACTATTTTAACGGTCGACTTTTCAGGCATCATTTCACTCTTATTGGTCTGGGAGTTGGTACTTAGTTAAAAGTTAAAACAAAATAATAAGTAAGTTAGACGAATAAAATAATAAAAAATTAACGCATACCAAATGCGTTAATTTAAAAAACCGAGAATAAGTTAAAAAAAATTTTTTTGAATGCAAATTTTTTTTACCATCATCTTGAATTGATTTTTGTTTACAGTGTAATCGTTAGGAAATGTTGTATATATTACTAGCAGATGCCCGCGACTTCGTCCGCGTATAATTTCTGATTTCCTATAAGATTATGAAATTTTCCCGCTGGAAGAGACCTACTTATCGACAAAAGTCCTACTGCTAGTAAAAACCGCGACTTTGTACCCATGGAGGTCGCAATTTACACATTATAATTATTTACACTCGAATTTTTTATTGAATAATTAAATTATCGAAAGGCTTAGTTGGTGTCAAAGGTATTTTAAATAGGTGTATAACTTATACTTACACAAAATGCCACTGCAACCGAACTTCATAAGAATTTCATCCAACATTTCAACCCCCATTTCAAACCCTTTAAAGTTCCAAACCTTTCATATGGTTATATGAAAGTCCTATGTTTTTGAAGTTAGACATATGAAACTCGGCATTTAGATTACTAACTTTAAATAATAAATATCTGTATGTTATTTTGGAAAATCTCTCCTTAAAATAGGGGATGAAAGTTTTGATAGGAAAGTTTTAATTATTGTTATTGTTAACTTGTATCCCCACACAGTCGAAATAGGTATGCGTGATCTATTCGGCCAAAAAAGTTGTTTGTGTGGGTGTTTTTCTGAAAGAATACGAAGCTTTCTATCGATTTCGAAGCTGTGTTGGCATAAATTTTACCTACTAGCATTTTGGAGCACATTTGAGCTATTGTTTACTCTTTGGCCCGCCCGCGTACCGCCGGCGCTCTCGCTGAGAGATCGCAGATTTGTTTTATTGTTCCTCCCCCACCCCTCGCGGAGGGTTGTAAAAAACCCGCGCAATATGCTCCTCATCAACCCCTCCGAGCCGGCGCGCGGCGTCGCCTCGCATCAGGCTTGCACTCTGAGCTCTGTCATATTTATTGTTTTGACGCTCCGACAGAAATGTGGTGCGAGTTTAGAACTATTGTGATTCCGCAGGGCTCCAATCGCTTTTGTTTTTATATTTTTTTTATTGTTTCGACGATTCGTGCGCGGTTTTGTTTCAGAAAAGAAATGGGGTTAAAACATTGCACTATTCTTTTTAATTACGAGTACGGTATTTTTTTTGAGACGTTTAGATATACTGTATGAAATAGGTTACCTAAGTAAAGATATACCTACCTATAAGAGGTAAAAAGGTATAAGTACCTTTTTACTTTGACTTGTCATAAGATCCGCACAGTTTGCCCTGCATGAAATAAATATCTTTTGCCCACGAATTCATCTCCGTCGAGCTTTTTTCCTCTCTCTCGCCCTAAAATTGTGAACTTTTTTTAGGGTTCCGTACCTCAAAAGGTAAAAAAAGGAACCCTTATAAGATCAATCTCTTATCCATCTGTCCGTCTGTTTGTCCGTTTGTCATTACCGATTTTCTCAGGAATGGGTGGACCTAGCAAGTTGAAATTTATACCATATACTGAGGTCTATAGTCCCCATTAGGTGTCCAAAAATCAAGATCCTAAGTCAACACGATAAAAAGATATGGGCATATTTAGATTTTCGCCAAAACTTGTAAGACCTTAATTTCAACTTTTTTTATTTTTACTTGCTTGTAACCAAAATTGACAATTTTAGGTCAACCGGAAGTACCCTATAGGTTTTGGGTCGAAAACCTATAGGTATGGTAATTCCCGTTGACCCAGAATCACAAAATTTGGCGAAAAGCAAGGTCTTAAAGCACAGATATAGGAGAAATTCCAAAAAATAAAAAAGTTGAAAATAATAAAATAATAAATAATATAATGGCGGTATAATGGGTAGGTACGGAACCCTCGGCGCACGAGTTCGACTCGCACTTGACCGGTTTTATGCAACTTTTAAACTCTGTATGCAGTTCCTAGAAACACTAACAAACTACAACGTAAGACGGTTTTATCTCCTGTGGCTAGGTTAGCTAAAATCCTGCTTTTAAAATCCTTAAAAATTGGGTTTCCCTAAACATGTAGAATAGAAAATTAGGTAATACGCAGAATGCTAAAACAATGGCCCTATTTCTTAGCAAAAACACTTTAAGTTCATTAAAAAAAGCAGTAGATAGGTATTTTTGACATTTGAAATGATGAAATACTTAAATCATTTTTGCGAGCGTCGGGCGAGTGTCGTCGTGAAATTGTTATGACAAATCAGTGGGCCGAGAGGATCCTCGGAGACATTAAGCACTCGAGATGACAAGGCTTGACAAAGCGAGCGCGGACAAAGCCGGGGGCGGAAATACGCCATTGTGCAAATATTGTGAAGATTATTATATCTACCTATTGGATAAAATATACCTTTGTCGTTTGTAGAGCGCGCTAATGACGCAAAAGGATTTTGCGCATTTATCTACCGGCCTAATGGCTAGTTTATGAGGATCACGATGTCCTAGGGTGTGAATCCCGGATCGGGTCTATTAATTCAGTTTTCCTTTCAAAATATCAGCACAGCAGCAACCCAGAGTTGGAAAGTTGGCGTTGCGTGAAAAAGTACCAACTGCCTAAAAGCTTGGTATTCTGAAATGTGCTTCACGCCTGAGCTACGCCTGGTCTACGCCTGAGCTACGCCTGAGCTACGCCCGAACGCTGCCAAGGCGTACCAGCGTAGACATCATCACCACTTGCCATCAGGCATGATTATCGTCAACCATAAGCCTAGTACATCTTGCTAAAAAAATCGGCCAAGTGCGAGTCGGGCCTAGCTATTTTAGGGTCTCGTACATATGTCTCGCCTAAGTATGTCACACTCTCTTTAACATTTCTGCGGTGGTGTCGTGTGATGCGGGTTGTTACGTTCCCTCAAATATGGTTGAGCGAAGCAATGGCTGGGTCATGCGTCATGCTCGTGAATGGTTGCCACCAGCGGCAATTGGGCTTACTTGTTGTCTGCCCGTCTTAACATGTGTTGAATTATAATTAGAAATAATTACGTATGCTTTTGTGGACTTTCCCCTCATTGTGGAAACTCTGCATACATAGAATAATATCTATTAAGTATATTGTAAAAGTATTTTGAAAAGAGCAACTGCCGAGTATCTTACTGGTTCTTCTCGGCAGGAACGGCATTCCGAACCAGTGGTAGACTCATTGACGATTCAAAAGTACCTACTTGTAAAAGTTTATTTGAATAAAAAACATTTCTATTCTATTCTATTCTATTCTATGACCAAATCACTTTTCTAGTCTAACTAGATATTTGAATATCTTAGTCCTTAGAAAAGTACTAAATTAGCATATGGGGAAAAATGCTCGTTTGTTTTGGCCACAATTACTTATAAACCGCATCATAAAACGGTGTTTTCAGTATTTGTTGTTTAAATACACTTTTAAATTACATGATATACCAAAATTTCAAATTCCTAACTAGTTAAGTTTTTGTGATAGACCCCCTAACAAAAAACCGAACAACCGTTGGTCTAAAACCGACAACTTTGATGGCCCCCATTTCTTCATTTTTGTAGCTAAAAAATAAAAAAATAAATATTTGAACTCCACTTGAGCTCTAGACAATGACAGGGTACATGCCAGGGTAAAAAATTAAATTTTCATGTATGAGAGCCCCCCTTTATTTTATAATTTTATTTTATTTTTATTATTTTTTGTTATAGCGGCAATAAAATACACAATATGTGAAAATTTCAACTGTCTATCTATTACGTTTTACGAGATACAGGCCGCTGACAGACGGACGGATGGACAGTGGAGGCTTAGTCCCGTTGGTCCCGTTGGTTCCCTTTGGGTACGGAACCCTAAAATAGCTCTCACTCATGATTTTGAAACCATTTTCGTTACTTTGATAATAACAACTACTTGTAGGTACCTACTACTTAATATGTATTCTGTGTAATTTAACAAGTAGGAGTAGGTAAGTTAAATACTTAGTATAAAGTATGAACAAGTCTTACGATGCCACACTGTGCTTTGGTAAAGTTTGAAGAATAGTTAAACTCACAGAGTAGGTACATTATGTTATACTGGTAAACTCATCAACTCATTCTTCGTTGAGTTCGTCGATGAGCACAGATTTTTAACCGAGTCCAAAAAGGAGGAGGTTCTCAATTCGGTCGGTATCTTTTTTTTAAGGGAATACTTAAGTAGGTACCTATCTTGTAGGGTACATTAACTATTTTATCAACGACCAACATAGAATAAAATATAGTTTTTAAACTAGATTCGAACCCTGTGCATGCTACATAAAACCACACCGCATCACTGGGCTAGAGGACGTATATCTACCTACCTATCCTACTTAATCTTTGGAATTGCGCGTGATTGGATACGATTTACTCCACATCATGACACCACAATAAAATAATTACGATCTCATCGAGATGTTAGATGGCAATTGAATATAATAGACACGTCTGTCAATAGCCGGAGCGAGCCGAAAAGGATGCGATTGTCGCCGAGCTATAGAATAAATTTCAACGGAGACGCGGCCGGAAGTGATTGTGCAAGGATCACACGGATTATTGCGTTAGAAAGGCTCCTACAAGTGCGAAAGGCTACCGGAATGCCGCAAGGATTAAGCTAAAATATTTTATTTTTACTTTTGTCGCTTATTCTAATCGTAACCACATAATATAAATAAGTAGGTATGTATAGGTATAAGGATTCTCACCCATAGGTACTATCGTCATCACCATATGGTGGATTTGGGTAGATTATTATGTAGGTAAATCCTTCAGTTCAAAAAGTGTTTCTTTCTTCACTTAGGTTAGGTTGGTAGATACTAAAAGTTCTTATCTATTTTTTTTTATTGTTTGCTCTCAGACACAAAGCAAGTTCATTGTTCATATCATAAAGGAGATGAATCTTCGTAGGTATGACTAATTACGTTAAGTAGGTAATAGGTAACCTACTACGTTTATGATTCCTACAAATTGGTTATAAATCTTATTTTGCCTGGTCAGTTTAATATATCTTCAATTGCAATAAAGTTTTACAGCCTTACGTACCTATAACGTGTTTTGTAGGCATGTAAATTAAATCAAATAAAGAAACAGTTAAAAATTATTTTTTAATTAATCTAGCAAGTAGGTAGGTATACCTACTTAACTTATCAAATCTAAAATAGGTATAAATTGATCATAAATTAAAAGCTAATATAGAAAATTTATCCAAAGCACTTTTAGGGAGGAAATGTAAAGCTAAATACAAAGAACTGTCACATCCACGTTTTTATTAGATGCACGTTTGACAGTTCTTAGTTTGACAATTTCCATTGTTTTGCATGGCCGCTGGAAATGTCAAAAATAGAGGATAGTATGGGTAGAACGATGGCTGCTTCATATCGTAAATTACCACAACTGTGATGTCATTGGTATTTGGTGCGCACAGTTTAGTGTCTGTTTCATATTTTGTAGATTGTATCTAATCCGCAGTCCCCAAGGAGGCGGCGTGTCGCGGCATATGCGTGACTCCCGGCGGGACGCGCTGTTTGCTCGCTTAATTTGTTCAAATATTGCCCAATAATTATAACTGTTTGATAAGTGCAACTCTATAATCAGTTGGTACTTGATATGGACATGAATAAAATATAATAAAGTTTGGTAGGTACTAATGTGTACTTAGTTGTAACTTATGTACATACTTATCTCCTATTCTGTGCAAGCCGGGCTCCTAGCTTTGAAGTATGACCACACCTCTTTAAAATTTAAAAGAATATACCTAATATGTAATAAGTACCTGATTAAAAAATTGACAACAAAAAAACTTTACACAAAGATAAAGATAAATATTTCAATTAAATTGAACAAATATTTGCACACTATATAAATATTTCCATGAAAAACCTGTTGATTTTTTAATTAAAAAAAAAATAGATGCATAAACTTAACTTATTTTTAGTAATTTGAAAATGAGTTTAAAGTACCTACTTACAAATCAAAATTGTACAAGAAAACCGTCATTACTATAAAGTTTCTCATGGCAAAACAAAAGTAATTTCCGGCGCCGCCGCTCGGGCGGGCGGCAGCGGCGGGCGGCGACGTCGCGGTTTTAAAACGATTCCGTTCATTGGTAACATTTCAAAGGAGATTGGCGAATTTTGACCCAGCATTTTTAAAAACCGTTCAGATTCAGAAAACATTTCAATTTTTAATTAATATTTTTTCAGAGTATTTTTCTGTGTAAACCCCAATATTTTTAGAAGATGGAAGTCAAAAATATAATTATTCACAAGTACACATTATAAATAACTGTTACAAGTGAATATCTTTTTTCTCCCAACTTTATTTGTTACTGTTTACTAGAACAAGTATGAGAAGTTTGATTCGTGAACGTGGGCGTTCAGTGTTCAGTTCAGTTCGTCTGGGTCAGAAACTCTATGGAATTCGCTAATCTCCTTTATTTGCTAGTTTCGCCTGTGGCAACGCTTGATAACATACCTACATATACAATTGCTTACTTAGATTAAGAGATTAGCTGTTGCCCGCGATGTGGTTTTTAAAAAACCCAAGTCAATCCGCTGATTTTCCGGGATAAATGTCACTTTTCATGTCCTCAACTATACCCATGCAAAAACCACATCTAACCGTGCTCTTTTGCTGCGTGATTGAAGGATAAACTAACACACAAACACTTTCGTGTCCGTACTAATAATTTGGATAGGTCATTTAGTTAAGTAAAAATGTCAGTCATATATATTATTAGATATATAGGTATCGTTAAGTTAAATAGGTATATCTAGATAGGTGGCTTGGATAAGATCCGCGATCAAAACTTATAAATAAACATCGATTAGCGAAATTCGCAACCAAATTCCCAAAAACCAGTCACTCGACGCTAACCAATAAATTGAAATCGTTTAGTTCAACTGTTTTAATAACCCATTACTGCGGGTCGGCCCCCGCCCGCATCCACCCACTAGCCGTCGACCTAATTACCAGGGGAAAATCAACTGTAACTGCACTGCATAGGGTAGGTTTTGGAACGAGAGCGGCAGTAATATAATTCGTGAATGACTACAGGATGTCCCGATCGGGGCACGTTTCATTTGATGGAAACATCGCTTCTTATCGGCGTCGCCATCTGTTGAGTGCGGATTTAGTGATTATTTAGTAAGTACCTATAATACATCGTAATTCCTAGTTCCATGGTATAATATATTTTGTATGTTTCTTACATGGAACTAGGAATTACGCCTGTTGTTTCTTAGCATTGCTAACCTGCGACAACTAACTAAGATCTGCGGTCTCCTGTTTGAAAATTGAAAGGTCACGAGTTCGATGCCGGGGCACGGACCTCTTACTTTTCTGAGGTAAGTATGTGAGTTTATAAGAATAAGAATTTATTTATTGACACATAAAAATTTACAATATAGATACCTACAATAGTATAGTAGTATAGTAGGTAAATACAATAGTAAAAATGTGCTAGGAAAACCTTTATTGCAGAAGATAGTTCCTTCCAGGCATAGTACAACATTCCTTAAGTACCTACGGTACGGTACTTAAGTAAGTATAAAGTTAATTTATTGGTTTATTACCTACTAGCTGATACCCGCGACTTCGTTCGCGTGGATTAAGGTTTGTACTCCCGCGGGAACTCTCTTATTTCCCGGGATAAAAAGTAGCCTATGTGTTATTCCAGACTACAATCTATCTGTAACAAATGTCCGCCAAATCGGTTCAATCGTTGCGACATGATTGAGTAACAAACATACAAACTTTCACCTTTGTAATATTCTAGCTTCTGCCCGCGACTTCGTCTGCGTGGACTTCAGAATTGGATCCAAAAAAAAATGATAAATGTGAAAGTAATAAAAAATGGAATAAAATTTACACCCATGCTATCGCTTGCGCTGTAATAGAAAAATAGCTGTAATAGAAGAAATAGCGCAGATAGCTTTGAAATTATAGCGGATTATAGGGATAGTTTGTAGTCAGAAAAGTGGCATAGGTTACTGTTTATCCCGGAAAAACATCTTATTCCTACGGGAAAACACGTTTAGAGCGTGTTAACCGAATTATACGCGGACGAAGTTGCGGGCGAAAAGCTAGAATGATATAAAAATGAATTACTGGTTCGCTTCGCAGGTTAACAATTTTTAGGGTTCCGTACCCAAAGGGTACCAACGGTCCCCTATTACTAAGCCTACGCTGTCCGTCCGTCCGTCCGTCCGTCCGTCCGTCCGTCCGTCCGTCTGTCAGCGGGCTGTATCTCGTAAACCGTAATAGATAGACAGATGAAATTTTCACATATTATGTATTTCTATTGCCGCTATAACAACAAATAATAAAAATTAAATTAAATTAAAAAAATTAAATTAAAATGGGTAGGTGGGTACATGGAAATCTTTTAATTTAATTTTTTTAACGGAACCCTAAAAGAGCGAGGCCCGACTCGCACTTGGCCGATTTTTTTATTAATCTTACCACAGGAACTATTTGAGAGATCGGTATAGAAAGTATAGCCTTTTCAATAGCATAGGTGACATGCATACCAAATTTCAAAACTGTCTGCCCACGGCTTAGCTCGTAAAAAAATTTCAATTTTCCCTCGGGAACTCCTTAAGGAATCGGGATAAAAGGTAGCCTATGTTCTTTTCCATGTCAAAGGCTACATGCATGCCAAATTTCATCCAAATCCGTTCAGCCGTTATTGCGTGATTGAGTAACAAACATCCAAACATCCAAACATCCAAACATCCACACTTTCACATTTATAATATTAGTAGGATTATGCAATTAAATATAATGCAATGCTACAAAGGCGAAGAAAAACATAGTGAGGAAACCTGCACACCTGAGAGTTCTCTATAATGTTCTCAAAGGTGTGTGAAGTCTGCCAATTCGCATTGGGCCAGGTGTTATAGACTATGGAGTGAATCGCTGATTGGTTAAGTTGCTGATGCTATTTTGTATGATTGGTGCCGTGATAATTTTGGCTGGACTAATTTCCTCAGATAGCAAGTCAATGTCACACCCACAATTTTAGGTTAATTACCTACTTATTTGTAAAACCTATGAAACTACGAAGTCTATGCAACAGATCTTCAACAGTCAACAGGCGACTTCTAGGTATTGGTTGATGTAGTGTACACCTACGTCCTACGCAATAGGCCCTGCATCAGTCTGTTTTCTATGCATCAGGCTTTGTGCGCGCTCGACAGAGGAGGCCGACGGAATAGGCTAGATGCGTGCGACATTATCGTTCCAGATAATAAAACAGGTGGTTTATTTGAATAGATAATTCAGTTGATAAGGTAGAAAAAGAAACTATTTTTCTCCTCGACGGAGGCGGAAAGCGACATTTTCGTTTAGCGCAGCGGGAGGAAAATTGACGCTTTCCGCCCGCAGGTAAGTTACCTACTTAACGGTAGAGGTGGCAACAGGCGGAAGCTTCGGGCGTCGCGCAATAAGCAATAACGAGCCACAACGGGCAGCAGCGATGAGCCGATAATTAGTTTAGAGGCGGTTTATTGCAGCGGCGCGGCGCGTGCGGGCCGCGTGGCCGGCAGTGAGGGACCTTCTGATATAATCGATTCGATCAAACATAATAAGGCAATTAGGATGTGTTTTAATATAGTAATCTATTTTTCCTTTTTGTTTTAAAAGGCAAAGATTTGACGACCTCCTTGGCGCAGTGGTGAGCGCTGTGCTCTTATACCTGGGGGTCTCGGGTTCGATTTCCGGCGGGGGATAATTTGAGAATTTATAATTTCTGAATTGTCTCTGGTCTAGTCTGGTCCCTACCGTCAGACGTGCCAAGTGATTTAGCGTTCCGGCACGATGGCATGTAGAAACTGATAAGGGGTATGGGTTGAATGTACACTGCCATACCCCTTCCAAGTTACCCTGCTACCATCTTATACTTACCTACAGGTGAGATCGCAGTCAAGGACTATCTTGTTATCGTATAAAAAAGTGGTTTCCCGCAGAATTCCCGCGCTAGATATTCATCAGATCTTCACTAAGTTTAAATGGAACCAACCTGACGATAAGTAAGTAGGTATATGTCCTTTCAATTATATAATAAAATATTATTGTAATCGGTAGATTTGACAGAGTTATGGAGTACCTACTTACCTACCTAACATGGACAAAAAAAATGCTCGTCGAATTGAGAAATTCCTCCTTTTTTTGAAGTCCGTTAAAAAATAGAATATAATCAAAAGTAGGTCCCGCACTACCGGAGAGAAATCTTAATAAACCCGAGCAAATATCCCTCTTGCATGGATCACATCGTCGACGCGCGCGATGTGACGGCTGGAGCCTGGAGGGCGGAGGGCGAGGGGTCCATTCCGCAAATATTTGACGAGTGTAATCGGTTTGGGATCGCGGGAATCGAAGCCGGGACCCGCGTCACTCGCGATGACAGATTGCGGGATGTCTATTTACGTAATTAACTGGGGGTGACTTTCGTGCGTAGACTTGTGCCCTCACTGGCGCAGTGGTGACTGCGTGTTTGTAAGTGGAAGGTGCTGGGTTCGATACTCAACACGAGCAATTTATAGGGTTTTAAAGTAAATTATAGCTCGTGACGACTTCTACTAGATATGTACTAGGAACTGTAGATACCTAATGTAAAACTTATCGAGGAATAATCGTCGACTTATCGTATGCGACATTTTTTTACCTAAATACCTACTTAGCGTTTTTTATTTCAAAGGAATAAAAAAATATATAAATCCAGTAGTACTTAGTTAACTTCATATACTATCATGTGCAATTCATGTGCAAAATATCTTCTGAATTTTTCCTACTAGTAGGTAGGTACCTATCTTGCCCTTTTTCTACAGTATAACTTAGACCTACTTACCTATAATTCCGTACTGCTGTTATAATAAATAGGTAAGTAGTTAATTATATACTTACCTATCTGGAATTTTCAGAGTTATATGTGCGTTTAAGCAATTAAATATCACTTGCTTTAATGGTGAAGGTGAATCGTGAGGATCACTTACATACCTGAGAGTTCTCCATAATGTTCTCGAAGGTGTGTAAAGTCCTCCAATTCACCAATGCGAATGCTGGTCCAATGGCCAGCGTGGTGTACTATGGTCTATAACCCTTCTCTTAAAGGAGACCTGTGCTCAGTAGGGAATCGGTTTCGATACATACCTACCTACTCGTAGGGTAGTAGGCATATTATCATGAATAAACAATTAAAACTCAATGTAGACGGTACGGTGTGCTACGAAGCTTCGTAGCAAATTCGTAGCAAATTCGTAGCGCCGATAGATTAGATTTACTTAAAAACATTCTAGTTGGGAGTATTTATCCTACTTACTTAAGTATGTTGTAGAAAATCACAATTAGTATCCTCTGTAGATAGGTTATTTTAATATCATACTATGTACCTACTTAGGTTGTAGGTCTGGTCCGGGGTAGGTAATATTGGGAATGTCTGAACCGATTTTGAAGACTTTCACTAGCAGATACCTAGCTAGGTAGATAATTATATCAGATAGCGAGTAGTCTTAGTACCTAGTTAAAATTCTAGGAAAAAAGAAGATAGAAATTAATGTAATAAAAACATTTTTTTGTACCTACCTACACCAAAGAAAAATCAGGAAAATAAAATAAACTTAAGTAGGTAATATCTAAGTACCTACACCTTAACTTAGAATTTGGCGGTCTTATCTATTAAGCAGTTACCTACCTAGGTAGGTATAGACTCTTTCATTAAAAAACGTTGCAGAGGGTCCATGATGATCAGAGAGGATTCAGAGTTAAAAATTAAAGGTGGTTTAGGTAGGTAGCTACCTACCTACCTACTTATGTACAATCACGAAATCTAGTCACGCAGACAAAGTTGTGGGCTTCAGTTAGTGTGCAATAACCTATGGAAGACGTTCTTGTTATTTGTTCAAGGATTGCATTCGCTGTTTCACGAATCCATTTGTAGCTCCTTACCTACAACAATTTCAATTGCAGTCAAGTCTAGATAATAGGCACCTATATATACAGGGTGGAAAAAAATTATGGGCCCTGGAGGGGAACTACCTTAAATCCTAAGTTAGATCATTTTACTTAAAGGAAATATTCCCTTATTTTTAAATAGAAACAAAACTGCATTCAAAATTTTTCAAAAATACGCTTGTCTCACCCGGTAATCGAACCAGCTAAAAATTCAAAAAATAAACACCCGCTATTTTATTGCACTAGTCGATACAGTCGATGTTAAAGATAAAATTTCTCCAAGAAACAATAGGTCTTACACTCGTCTGTCGTACAAGATATACATTAAATCGAATATTTAGTATACAAGTTCTTTAGTCAACATTACCTAGAACTGTTCACTTTCAACAAGTAAAAGACACGTTAGGTATAATTTCCTAATAACTTTAACATCCAAAGACATTGTATGAAGTACAAATCTTGCTAATTTTACTATCTCTAAGTACCTAACCTTTTAAAGACTTAGATAAGAAAATCGTTCAATGGTAATAATAATTCTATGCACATTTCCTTCTTACGAAAAGTTTAAAAATCGGCCAAGTGCGAGTCGGGCCTCGCTCTTTTAGGGTTCCGTTAAAAAAAATTAAATTAAAATATTTTCATGTAGTACCCATGGAAATATTTTAATTTAATTTTTTTAATTTAATTTAATTTTTATTATTTGTTGTTATAGCGGCAATAGAAATACATAATATGTGAAAATTTTATCTGTCTATCTATTACGGTTTACGAGATACAGCCCGCTGACAGACGGACGGACGGACAGACGGACAGCGTAGGCTTAGTAATAGGGTCCCGTTGGTACCCTTTGGGTACGGAACCCTAAAAATTTAAACGTTCAACTTTGCGGTGCGGGACAGCAATTTTGACAGACAGCAATTCAATGACACATTTTGAGCATTTTTTTCGATTTTGTTGTGTTTTGCTACCATTTAGTAATTGTGTAATAATGGCGTATCAAGAACAATTCGATTTATTAGAAGTACCTACTCTTCAAACAACAAGAATTGAAATTTATCTGACAGTGTTGAAGCCAAATTGTAATTCTTTTTTTTCAATTCACTAAAAAAGATTTTATCTAAATCTTCAATAAGGTAGGTACCTATACTTAGAGATAATTAGCAAGCTTAGATATACTTCATACAATGTCTTTGGATGTTAGACTTATAAGAAAATTATAACGTGTCTTTTAGGTACTTGTTGAAGGTGAATAGTTCTAGGGAATGTTGATTAGAGAAATTCGATTTTATTAATATCTTGTACGACAGACGAGTGTAACCCCTGGGTCAATTTCAACAAAGTGGTATTTTTCTTTCATTTCGGTGAACTTTCGTATTATAAGTTTTTTTTTTAATTTAAGCTATAGTATATTATACTTCTTGATATAGGTTATGCTCTTATGTAATGCCATCAAAATATATCCTATTAAACCTATGTAAATTAGTGTTTGAAATTTGGATGCCACCGAAATGAAACATTCGTTCACCGAAATGAAATAACTAGCCACCGAAATGAAAGAATGTGTCCACCGAAATGAAAATGTACCGAAAACGTATACAGACAGACAAAATACATATAGTTAAAACCGTTTACGACGACATCGTTTAGAACAACATATCGGAATTGACCAACATCAAAGGTCCCGGCTGAATTCTATATGACCACCTTACTAAAAATATCGCTTTTTACGACATCGCTTACTACGACATACCTCTCGTAGTAGGGTAGTAGTAAAGGTCTCTTGCATGGACTTCCACAGGCCTCGGTCTTACGACGCCTAAATCCAGCGGCTCCCTGCGACTTGTTTGATGTCATCGGTACACCTGGTGGTCTGCCAACACTGCGCTTCCCAACGACCATCAACTCTTCGAACTATGTGCTCGCCCATTTCCACTTCAGTTTCATTACATTCTGTTAGTCTTGTGTACAGATAAGTAACAGACTGACTGGAGGGATATAAAGAAGCGGGCTTTGATTATACTGCATGCACGTGTAATTTGTTTCTAAGAATTACAAAAGACCCTAAACTCAAAGCGTTTTTGTTTACTTTGCGATCTTAATAGCCATTGACCATTATATTGTGCCCCAGATCAGATGTGGATTGTTACCTATTCAAATTGTTTACAATACAGCTGGTCGTTCTAATCATTCTCCGAAGATATTAGTGAAATGTAGTCGCTTAATCAGGTATGTCGTAGTAAGCGATGTCGTAAAAAGCGATATTTTTGATAAGGCGGTCATATAGCATTCATCCGGGACCTTTGATTTTGGTCAATATAACCAATATGTTGTTCTAAACGATATCGTCGTAAACGGTTTTGACTGTATATCAAATTATATTTAAATCCGTTGAGTAGTTTTCACATGATAAGCGTACAGACAGTCAGACAGACAGACTAAAATAATAAAAAAAATTGTTTTACAGTATTGGGAATTAAAGCGTCATCCTATTAAAATTTTCATATATATACATACTATAAAATTAAACAAATGTTTTGAAAAATTCACGTGTTCATCCGAATTTTCACCGAAATGAAAGAATAATCCACCGAAATGAAATAATAATCCACCGAAATGATAAAACAATCCACCGAAATGAAACTATTATACACCGAAATGATAAAAGCTCACCGAAATGAGAATTTTTATCATTTCGGTGGGTTTTTTATCATTTCGGTGGCCAGTTTAGGCCACCGAATCCACCGAAATGAAAACACCGAAATGAAAACCAAGGGTAAAAATTAGCATAACTAAAAAAGTACTTTCTATAGGATATAAGGAATACTACACAAATAAACATATTAGTTATTACCAATAGCTCATTCATAAGTATATAATTAAATATACTAGCTTATTGCAAGAAAAGTTATACCTGTAGGTACACGGAAATGAAAAGAAATGTGTCGCACGTCACCGAAATGACATACAAACGTTTTTTTGGGGAACAAGCAGGCAATCGGCGCACTTCCATACACGATAAACACCTAGAGGCCACTGTTACGTATGTTCTAAACGCATAAGGGGGGAGCTAGAGTTGTTCTATACGAAAATATTCTTGATTACCTAACTTTAAGCCACCGAAATGAAAGGACTTTCTGGGACACATGCATTTTTACTTACCAGTTCTTAATCTGGGTAGATATTATTATAAAACTACTTTGTGATAATACTAACACTATTAAAGATTTAAATAAAAGTAGCCATAAGCTAAAACAACCAATAGTTTTTGTTTTATGAGGGAAATTACACTGAAAAATGTTGTGAGGACAGCCACCGAAATGAAAAATTAGGGGTTTAAAATTTTTTTTATTCCTAAACTGCAATCTTTATCGAGAAATGTTTACTGGCTCCATAAAGATAACATACTCTTCTGCCTGGAAAAAAATAGATATAAGTACTGTAAAGTAACGGTCTGCACTACCGATTTCATACATGCCGCGTAAATTTTGCTGTTGGGAAATCCACCCCCCTATTGTTTCTTGGAGAAATTTTATCTTTAACATCGACTGTATATCGACTAGTGCAATAAAATAGCGGGTGTTTTTTTTTTATTTTTAGCTGGTTCTATTCTCGGGTGAGACAAGCGAACTTTTGAAAAACTTTGAATGCAGTTTTGTTTCTTTTCAAAAATAAGGGAATGTTTCCTTTAAGTAAAATGATCTAACTTAAGGATTTAAGGTAGTTCCCCTCCAGGGCCCATAATTTTTTTCCACCCTGTATAATAGCTCGTACGTAGGTAAGTATATAAATACTTACAGGTAGATACAATACCTACTTAGTTGCATGTACCTATCTACTAAGTCTCTACATTTGCTGACTTAACTTTTGTGCCAATGCAGAATCAATACCCTCGACTCCATGCTACGCCTATTTCCAAGAAATAGCCAAAAGCTTTCGCAAACACATAATATAGGTTCTTCAGCATATTCAAAGTTGCTTGTGTACAGACTGTCGCTCACCAAAGGGCGTACGCTCTTAAATTATTACTAACCAGGCCACACCGAGCACCTCTAGCTTTCTCTTTCCCACTTGTAACAAACCTGTAAGCCCATCTCCCTCTAATGTCGATGGTAGGTATGACGTGGTATTGCGCTTTCGTCTGCCGTTATATAGTCGTCTCGCTCGTTCGTAGGGTTAACGTGTGGCCGCGTCTCGCTCACTCTCATTAGGTTAGCCTAGGAGTCATGTTTGCCGACGCTTGCCAGTCGCATTTTGTTTTGTGTGGACGCTGCACAGAGTAGGTTCATAGATACGTACAAGGTTTCTGATTTAAATGTTGTAACAACTAACATAGTTACCTATAACTATGGTTGTAATTTGTAATGTAACGGTTGTTTTTTAACAGGTGTAAAACAATTAGCAAGGAATTTTGATGCAATTAATCTAAGCTTAACTCTTCATTAGCCTACCTACTTAGTACTTTGATTAACCAATGTACCTAAGTAGGTACATTGGTTAATCAAAGTACTACGTAGACGACACCTATCTGATAGGAATACCTAAACCATTTTCTTAAAAAACTTTTCTTAAATAATAGAGGTATAGATAAGTAGAATATTAATAGCCTCCAAATAATCGTGGGTAAAATTTGTGCTAGGAGTGGATAAGTAAGACAATATAGTGCAGACTGCAGCGGGTAGGGTTTTAACTTGCGACCTGTCAGTTTTCAGTCCGCACCTCTAACAGTTGGGTTATTGAGGCTCTGAATAAGAAGGTTGTAGGCAGATAGTTAAGTATAGGTAAAGAAGATCATCATCATCATCATTTAATCAACCCATCATAGGCTCACTACTGAGCGAGGTCTCCTCTCGGAGAAAGGTTAGGTATAGGCCACCACGCTGGCACAATGCGAATTGGCGGACTTCACACACCTTCGAGAACATCATGGTGAATTCTCAGATGTGCAAGTTTCCTCACGATGTTTTCCTCGCCGTTAAAGCATGTGATATTTAATTTCTTAAACGCGCTTAACTTCGAAAAGTCAGAGGTACCGGGATTGAACCTGCGACCCCCCTAATAGGAGACCACAGTCGTAACCCCTAGGCTGTCACTGCTTAAAGAAAGTGTAGAGTCTGTAAAGAAGATAGATACAAACAACAAATAAAATTGTACCTACCTACCTATAATAATAGGTTATTTCAAGTAAGCACGTACCTACGTAAGTAGGTAGGTACCTACCTACTAGAAAGAGATCAACCGCCGAATCCAACTCGGCTGGGCAGCGTTCGGGAAGCTCCGATATCCGATATGTCTTCTCGTCCAAAATTCCCCAGTGACTGAAGTCTTCGAACAGTGCGTGTTGCCAGTGATGACTTACGGATCCGAGACATGGTCGCTAACTAAGGGCCTCATAAGTAGGCTCAGGACCGCTCAGCGGGCGATGGAGAGAGCTACCTATGCTCGGAGTATCCCTGCGGGATCGAATCAGAAATGAGGAGATACGTAGGAGAACCAAAATCACCAACATAACCCAGCGAGTCGCGAAACTGAAGTGGAAATTGGCGGGGCACATAGTTCGAAAAGCTGATGATCGTTGGGGTCCCAAGGTGCTGGAGTGGCGACCCCGCACCGGGAAGCGTAGTGTTGGCAGATCTCCCACCAGGTGGACCGACGACATCAGACGAGTCGCAAAGAGCCGCTGGATTCAGGCGGAGCAAGATCTAGGCCTATTGGAAGTCTATGCAGGAGACCTTTGTCCAGCAGTGGACGTCTATCGGTTGATAAAGAAGAAGAAGATCAATAAAACTTGCAGCTCTATGTAATCTAATTAAGTAGGTATGTATTATAGTAGGTAAATACTTTCAAGCTAAGTAGGTACATTTCAACGCTAAAACTAGAAATCCCATCTAGAAGACAAGATGATTTCTAAATGATAAGAAAGTAACAAGCAAAGAATTCAGCAAAGAAAGTAATAGGCAAGAAATCCCGAACAAATCGATGGACATACCTATAACTACTTAGGTAGGTAGATACTTAGTAGGTAGGTAGGTACCTACTTACATAGAAAAAAAGATACCGGCCGAATTTAAATTTGAAAACCTCCTCCTTTTTTGGGTCATTTAAAAAGTAGACATCTGAGTATTCGCTAAGATAGAGCTCCAACTACTCGTAGCCCGTAGCCCAGCAACGAGCCGAGGCCGCGCCGAGTGAGCCGACATCGAGAGGGCTCTGCGCTCGCTGCGCTCTCGCTTCTGGTTGTTTGCTCGTTAAAGGATTTATTTAATTGAATCGACTTCTTGCCGGCTTTGTCGGCTCCACTCCGCCCGTCAATCGAGCGAGTTGCAGTTTAGCAGCTGTACAGTTGGACTACTTGCGAAGAGGAACTACGTGGGCGCTTGCGACAAGTGTTGTAAAGCCATGCATGATCACTTTGGGTTTTATTTTCCCAAAATATACACACAACGTACCTGCACCTACGTCTGCAGAACTTGTAAGTACTACCTACATTTATCGCGATCTTACCTAAGTACCTACCTACTTGGCGTCTGGCGGGCCCCAATTAGTTAGGCTCTCGGAACTTTGTTGTTTTCCAAAAGTACACTTCACTTATTTCTTGGTTTATAATATCTATAGGTAATATAGATTAAAGGTTAGGTAGAAGTATGTAAGTTGGTAGGCAGTACCACGCAGTACCTCGTCACGCGTCATGCAATATGGTATTTATTTGATCTACTATGCCTTTATCTAGCGCACGACTAACTTTATAACTTCGAATGCTACTGAGTGTAACTTGACAGAGCTGTATCTACATACCTAGGTACATAGCTAGCAGCCAAATACGTAGAAACAGCTCCTCTATGCTACGCACAAGTACAAAATATACCTACCATTATAAACATGCAATGGCAATCGCCTACGAATCCTACGATCAAAGGTGTATCCCAACTGTACGATTGCTACGCTATGGTAGAGCGACCCTCTGACGGAAGCGTCAGATCAAGGACACCTTTGTTCGCGAGTCACTCCAATTTGACTGCGTGTTGATATTCGCCTCTACACGGAGACAGGCTTGTTTGGGCGACAGACGGACAGAATGTCAAGCACAAATCAGCTTCACTTAGCTTTTTTTTATGTAAGTAGGTATAGCGAGCAAACGAGCATGGGTCACCTGATGTTATTTAATTACCGCCGCCCACGAAAATTTGTAGCACCAATGCGTTGACAACTTTATAGGAATTTATTGGTATGACCTTGAATATAAATAGGTACCTACTATAATAGATAATAGCTTAGTCAAACAATTGAAAACTAAGTTGTCAGTGTTTTAAGCAATTGAATTAAGTTTAACCATATTTTGGCTATAACAGTTTTTTTTTTAAAAAGAGCACTTGTTCTCGCAGACTTTAACTTAGATAAGCCTACCTAAGTAGGTAGGTACCTAACTTCAGAGTTCAGAGTTTGGATCTACGTATAAATAAGTAGGTAAGTATACTTATTAGACCAGGGTAGAAGCCTTAAAAAATAATAAAAAGTGAAAAAAAATAATAGTAGGATGAAACCCATTGGAAAAGGAAGAGAATGCAACAAAAAAAAAAAAAATTTAAATCAGAAAAATTACAGTGTGTTTGGGACAAACACACTGTAATTTTTCTGATTTAAAATATTTATTTTTTCAACTTTTTTTTTGACTTAATCGACCGAGCGAAGCGAAGGTCTCTGAGTTTACTAGAGCGATTTGCACTTGTCCGTCCGTCCGTCTGTCACAGCCTTATAACTTCTGAATTACTGAACGTAATTACTTCAATTTTAGATATGATATGTAAACCGATGGCCTCCAGCCGAAAATGGCTTAAAAAGTTATAAAAATCTTTATTTCAGGGGGGCTCCCATACGAAATGGGGGGCTTTCAAAGTGGAGATTGTATTCGAGGCTAGATTTCTAAAACCACTTTGTTTTAAAACTTGAAACTTACACATAATTTGAGTTATATTCTGTACTTGAACAAAAAATACTAAGATTAGATAAATATTATAAAGAAACGAAATTATTTGAGTTTTAATGGGCATCAATGTTTTTAACAAAACTTCACTATACTGTTACTAGATGGCGCTGTCTTTAATATTGTAAATATGCATCCCATCCACGAAAGCAGATGACGATTGACGTCATCAGATTCGGCGCGTTTTAATTACAATATAATATAGTTAAAACTACCTTACGGGAATTATGGGATACCGCGAGGTCTCAGTTCGGGGCGAACCACTAGTATTGAATAAGCACCTAATTTTCAATCGAAAATTCTCCCGTCAAAATATCTGCTTTTTTAAAAAAGTCGTTGAGTTTTTTGTTCGTTGAAATCTTTACTTTCTGATGGCGTAAAAAAAAATATGCATTACTATGGTAAATGCTCTCAGAAAATGCAGCTAAACGAAATACAAAATAACAGGTAGTAAGGCCCAGACCCTCCTAGCCCCTATGAAATATCTTTTAAATTACATGCGTAGATGGCTATTTATTGCTATTTTAAGATAACTTATATACGGTCTGAGTGACCTACGAAAAATTTTAGCCCATCAAAAGGTATTTCATAGAGAAGTGAGGAAGGCGCTCAAAAAGTAAAGATCAGAAAGTAAAGATTTCAACGAACAAAAAACTCACCGACTTTTTTAAAAAAGCAGATATTTTGACGGGAGAATTTTCGATTGAAAATGAGGTGCTTTTTCAATATTAAGTCAATAAAAAAGGTGAAAAAATAAATATTTTAAATCAGAAAAATTACAGTGTTTTTGGGACATAAAAATGTAAGTTTTCACCAAATTTCGTGAAAAAATATTTTTTTTTGTAAAAGAAAAATAAAAAAAAATGGGTTTTTTGAATTTTTCACATACATTTTGAGGTTATGTGAAAAAAGTCAAAATACAAAAGTTGTAGATCTTTTTATTACCTACAACTTTGCCATTTAACTTTTTTCCATAGGAGTTGTAGTTTTCCAGAAATTGAGATAAACCGTTTTTTACCCTTAAACCCCCCTCCCCCCACTTCCCGACCTCAGATCGCCCGTAATTTATTTTTCCTTTCATTTTTGTTGCATTCTCTTCCTTTTCCAATGGGTTTCATCCTACTATAATTTTCTTTGTTTTCAAAAATTATCTACCCTGGACTACCTATATCAATATCCGACAGTTAAAAGACACTTCGGCTTCACAGATAGGTAGGCACCTACCTACGTCTACTTGTTAAAAAATAGTTTACGTTATAGGTACGTAAGAGATAACAGTACCTACATGAAAGAGTATCATCTCGTGACCGAAACGCCACACTACAAAATCAAGGATCAATGTGTAGGTACCTAGTAGGTACCTACCTACCTACCTATACTAACTTAATATTAGGTAACTGCCAGCTATAGGTACGGAATAGACAAAGACATAATTAAGTTACACTTTGATACTGAGAGACTAACGAGAAACATTTTAAAAACAACTAAGCCCAATTATTCTCGTCAAGAAGTGTCAGAACTGTTTAGCATGAGAAGCACCCACGTACCTATCCAAGGAGGCGTCGTCGCCCGCACAGCTTCGCCTTTGCGATGCAAATGCGACGGTGGCGAGTGGCGGCGCACTGCTGTTGCGACTCGTCACAACTCACAATAAACGCGGCGTTTTGTCGGAGCGCCCTCGTTAATTTACTTTGTTGTTTACTGACTGAGTAATTAGAGGTTTAAAACTCAAGGTCGCGTCTAAAAACAATGCATTATAGGAAGGTACACGTTACCTTTTTAAGTAGGTAGGTACTTCTACCCATATTGTAGCTGAAAAATATTATGACGAGTCGTCGTGTTTTTCAGTTAAAGTTGACGCAGTGGTCTTAAACGTGAGAGGTCCACTGAGGCGATTTGGAAAATAATTTCTGAGTTGTTTAGGACTTGGTCTTTTTGAAGGCTTCGTTGTTAGGTACCTACTCAAAGTACCGCAAAGCGGTTTAACGCTCTGGTTAACACTTAGATTCATCATCATCATCATCATGAACAACCCATTAACGTCTCACTAAGTAAGTACTGAGCGCAAGTCTCCAGCAGAGAAGGGCTACAGGCCATAGTCCACACCACGCTGGCCCAATGCGAATTGGTAAACTTCACACACCTTCGAGAACATTATAGAGGACTCTCAGGCGTGCAGGTTTCCTCACGAGGTTTTTCTTCACCGTTGGAGCAATATTTAATTGCTTAAACGCACTTGACTCCGAAAAGTCAGAGGTGCGCCGCACGGGATCGAACCTGCGACCCCCCGAATAGGAGACCGCAGTCCTAACCACTGGGCTATCACTGCTTAGGTAGGTATATGCTAGGTTTATAATATTATATCTACCTACCACTTCCAAGATTCCCGCTACTATCCCAAACAGCATCCTGGATGGACACATATTTTTTAACTCGTAAAATCAGGAACTGGACAACCTTTACCATTACAAAACCTAAACCTTGCACGTGGGCAAGGACGTGCATCAGCTAGAAATATACCACCAATTACAGAGCTAGGTACCTACTCTATAATTTGCAAAACACAAATAAAATCCTCTATACTTAGGTATAGGTACCTCTCAACCTGAAGAGCAATCATTATTTTTGCAGCACAAATAAAGGAATGACAATATTTCAACAGCATCGGTATGCATCGGCTATCTTTGATCTCCCCCGCGTCGAGTGGGGAGGGGGGGGGGGGGAGCACGCATGACGTCACGTCGAGAGGCGGCGGCGGCGGCTTCGATTGATCCGCCGAGTGCAGTTGAGGAGATACGTGCTCAAGGGTTTGATAACTGGGAGAGTGATTAACGAGAGATCTTTCATTTCACCGAAGGGCAGAACTTTGATATTTAAAAAATTGGATGAAGTTCAACTTTTTGAGCAAGTAGGTAAATTATTAAGTCACAATCCATATACCTACCTATTTCTTTACTTACAATTGTTCAATTGTTTGTTAGTTTGTCCTTCAATCACGCAGCAACTTTTTTGCATGGGTGGTATGTACTTATGTACTTGCATTTTCCAGGTACACGGGCTAAAAGTTTTTTTATTCAATTTAACTTTATTTGGTTCATATTCAAATAAGAATCCAAAATCCAACTTGTTTGTTTGGGAAGCCTCGAGAGATCTCCTTATTATGTACTGTATTAGGTATAGTTATGACCAGTCTATTGTGGATTCGCCCTAAAAAATGCACGCGACTCGTCCGCGCGGAGTTTTTATAAAAACTCCGCGGACTTTGTTTTCCAAGGAAAAAAATATTTTTCACAATTTTATTTCACCACTTTGTTGGGCGTGATTAATACCTACCCTTAATTGTCAAATTACAGTTTTCTAGTAGGTACCAATAGTATCGGAGCTTAACCGCGGACGGACATGGCGAAACTAAAAGGGTAAGGATAACCTTGTTTACTACGGAACCCTAAAGTGTCTTGTCCATCCTCAGGACAGAAGCTCCTTCCAGATTTTGAAGTCTGTACTCTGGTCTTGGGTTTGACCCGTTTGGATATAAGTAGGTAAGACCCGCTGTGGGATTACTGGTAGGTACTCTCTCGCTATTGGTCAAAATGCATTGATGAAGAACGCCATCATCATCATTATCAACCCATCACCGGCTCACTACTGAGCGAGGTCTCCTCTCAGAGAAGGGTTAAAGGCTATAGTCCACCACGCTGGCCCAATGCGAATTGGCGGACTTCACACACCTTCGAGCACATTATGGAGAACTCTCAGGTGTGTAGGTTTCCTCACGATGTTTTCCTTCACCGTTAAAGCATGTGATATTTAATTTCTTAACTTCGAAAAGTCAGAGGCCGGATCGGACCCGGGATCGAACCTGCGACCCGCCGTATAGAAGACCACAGTCCTAACCACTAGGCTATCACTACTTCAAGAACGCCATAAATTCAACCAATCAGAGGTGTTTGAGATCCTCACACTGATGCAATCATTTTAAGAGAATCCCACCGCTGGACAGACCGACAGACCTTTATTGTAGGCTTGAGGGAGAGTAGATGAATGACAAACAAAAACGATGACATATTTTTTTGTAATTTCTTTATTTTTCACCATTTATCGTAAAACTTTCCTACGGCACACGCGCGTCGCAGTCGCGCACCAATATTCCGCCTTGTGTATGTCGAGCGATACATTCTGTCACTCTGTTCGCACAGCTCTGTTACAGACAACTCCTAAACCAACTCGTTATCGCATCACTCACGTCACGATGGCTCTCCTTAGCCCCGAGTGTACAGTGGCGACAAGGATCTTTGGTGGCCAAAGTCGGAACTAACGCCGCCATCTTGTGAAACGTCACTTTATGACAGGACGTTGTATTTGCTGTCAATATCATCCGAGTGCCGAGATACTTGTCGCACTGTAAGTTTAGATGTAAAACTTGCCACCTAGAGAGAGTTAAGCCGTCAGTTCGTTTAAAACTCTGCTAGCACCAAACTTCGATAAAATTCAATACAATTTCGATGGATTGAAACCGTTAGACATATAGGGGGAGTCCAAAAAAGAGTTTTACGAGTTGTCAACTTGCAAATCGCAAACTCATCTACATTTAATAGATAGATAACACAACTCGTAATGTGGCACACACTTTTGTGTTACACGAGTTTATTTTCGACGGGATACAAAGTATTTACTTTAATAGAGTATTTACTTTAATATAATTAATTGAACGGGTGCCACCGGCGGGAATGGGGCTACTTTATGTCTGCCCATCTTAAGATAGAAGTTAGTCGGTATGCATTTTTGGAATTGCCCCCATTGTGGAAACACTGCATATATGTATTTACTGTATTGTAAATTGGTTTGAAAAGAGCAACCGTCGAGTTTCTTGCTGGTTCTTCTCGGCAGGAACGGCATTCCGAACCAGTGGTAGAGCCAGACGATTCAAAAGCACTTGTAAAAAGTTTATTTGAATAAAAAATATTTCTATTCTATTCTATTCTAAATAGAGAAACGTTCATATTACGCGTTTCGAGTTGTGATCATCATTAAATTATTCATCAAACCAGATGGAATTGCCATTAGTGGCAAGTTGGCAACACCGCAAACCTCGCATAGGTTGCGGCTAGCTTGGCTAGCTATAGGCATGCGGATTTCCAAACATAGCTTAAATTCAAATATAATTATAAGAATAGCGACGATTTTCAGCCAATTAACAATGATAGCGACGATCGCAATGAGATAATCGCCAGTTTGGTGCTAGATGGGTAAAAGTATGAAATGTTCTGCCAGCATTCGTTGGCCTTTAGCACAAATGGAAAGAAATAGAGAAATGCATAGTCAATGTCTATGATCAGGTAGTTAGGCTGATGTCAAATCCTACCGAAATTACGTGCTTTGACTATGCATCTATATCTTTCGTTCCATTGTAATGTACCTTGCCGTGTTTATTTTAAAGCAAACTCTAATGAGCAAGTTTTCACACAGTACTTTAAAACAAACTCTAAGGAGCAAGTTTTCACACAGTACTTTAAAACAAACTCTAAGGAGCAAGTTTTCACACAGTACTTTAAAACAAACTCTAAGGAGCAAGTTTTCACACAGTACTTTAAAACAAACTCTAAGGAGCAAGTTTTCACACAGTACTTTAAACTCGGGGCTTCGCTTAGCGTCAATGAAACGCACAACACAACTTTCACCAAGAAATTGCTTTTGAAAAATTACCTGAGACTTATAAGCTTAAAAAAATTGTTTATTTTTTTTCAATATAATTTCAAACAAAACTGCATAACTATTGGAACATCAGTGCAAAAACTTCAGCGTATCTTTTCAAACTGACTTTACTTTTGACCAGTTAATTTCTTCGATGTCCTCATATATGTTGCCACACTCACGAATACTTCCATATTATATTATGTAGGTATTTTCTTTCTCAGTAAAATAAGTGTTGCGCTCACAAAAGTTCTTAATTTATATAAACATACAAAAATGACACACAACTGAAAATAATAGGTACACAATGGCATATGCTCTACAGTCTACGCCACTGCTAAGAATTTCGCATATTATTAAAAAAATCATAAATAAGCGAAAAATGTATATTTATAATATATCATAATTATAGTATATAGAAATTATATCATATAATACTAATACGTCCATCGTAAGTACACAAGCACCGAATGCAGTTTAACTGCCTTACCACTTACCAATACGAATTCCAGCCCCCAAAATTGCGCAATGGTCCGCGAATTTCGACGAGATATTTCATATTCTCGATTTATATAAGAAAATGCGCTAATTTTGAGCACGGGATTACACTGCTCTTCCCAATCCATTTATTTAAAAATATAAAACCTGGCAGACGACTGGGTATCCCATGGAACTAGAAATTACGACTAGTCTTCCTATTTCTATGGGGTATCCCGAAATGAATTGTGACAAGATTTAGTTCCGATGTCACCAACGACGAGTGACATTTAGACCAGGAATAAATTGGGCGTTCTGACAGTTTTTGTATTGAAAATCTGTCAAAATATCAACGCTCGGATAGGAGTTATTTTACGTTGGTGAAATCGGCTCTTAGTAGATGAAAGTTTAGGCGTACTTGACAAAATATTCGAATAAGTTGTCATTAAATACATATCAAAAATTGCGGGAACCGCGCCACGAGTGTGTTGAACTTACACTACGGCTACGGGCGGAATGTCCGTACACGCCGAAATCAGTGATACGTATCTAACTTTCCATCAGTTTAAGCGACACATTGCTGTACCTAATTTTAATCTTTTCAAAGGCCCCATTTTACTGCGGAGCTTTTTTGAAGTTGCTACACTGCGCTTACTATTTTAAAAATAGACAAAGTATCTTAGGAAAATAACGATCTTATCGTTAAGTCCTATGGGCGGGAATTGAAACTACAACGTTAAGGAATTTGTCCACTCGGTAACGTGCCGAGCTAATGGTGTTGCTAAAAAATCCAAGTTACGCCTTATTCCAGTGTATTAGTCTTACACCTAACTTCACTCTTGTCTCTTTACATATACAAAAATTATACAGCAGTTAGACTTAACCCAATTTGCTGGAAATCTGTCAATATTCCAAACATCATCAAAATAGGCTTAGTGTCGAACAACAGAAAACAACAAGTATATATAATATGCCATCATATAATAATTATATTATGTATTATAATATATAATAAACCTATAGGAAAAATTCATCACACTTCGCAATCTTTGGATACAAAATCCCAGGCGCTCTTTCACATGAAACCACTAAAGGTCAAAATTTTTTACATAATACAAGTTAAACTAATGGCTAATTTGGAGTTTGACAAGTTTTGTATTGGAAATGTGTCAAATTGTAGTACAGCTGCATCATTACAATCATCTCTGGTTTTCTGACACTTTTACTATGGGCTAAATTGTATCATTTAGGTAGCAATAATTGGTGTAGCTTTCCTAAATCGCCCATTTGTTTAACGCTTGTAGTATCAAAAAGCTAAAATAAGCGACGTAAAAAAGCGTTTATTTCAATCTGTACTAAGTAGGTATATTGTGACAGATTTTTATACAAAAACTTTCAAAAGTTTTTAGTTAGATAAACGTGAGTCAATGTTTTCTTGATTCTGTTTCTTAATTGATAGTTTGACAGAGGCATTGAAATTTTCGAAACAACTTAAGAACAATTTGCTATAGTAGCTTCTTATTTACTTAATAAGAGCGCCTAGGACGATAGAAAAAGGGGCTAGAATGAAAGCATGAAAGCTTTCTACAAAATCCATCGTTAAATGTTAACTTAACTCAGAATGTGTTTGGTTCAAATTAATGTTCTTATGTCAAAGATGGCCAGCAGAACGAAATAGAAAGAAGTAGAATGCGTAAGAAGTAAGAACCGTTTCACTGCAGAGTCGTTGCTAAAGACGTGATATAAAAATCTTTCCTATTTTTAAGATTTTCGGTCATATTCATGCAGATTTGCATATGAAAAACAACGAAAATCTGATGATCAAATATAATTATTTAGTGTCAGTTCAATCTTTTATCTTTTACTAAATCTAGCCCCTTTCTCCCTACTCAAAACAAACTGTACCTACCAGTCTCAAATACAAAAAATGTGCTCGTGTTAGACACGCACTATGAAAAACTTTCGAAACGATGACGCGTTACAGTCCAAACAATTTTATTATCCTCATCAAATGAGCCAATCAGTCCCACAGTTCCATACATTACGATTCCTTTACCAGCTAAATCTTCCACATATTGGGTGTTCAGTCTTATAGAAATTCCCTGAAAACGGTTATACAAAACCTTTAAACTAAATTGAATCGTCAGGTCTGAAGAAGAATGTTCTGCTTTGATAACCATCGCAAGTGTTTAACATAAGCTTCCAATCGTTATGCAGGGCGAGTCCAACTAGACTTATCGGTTTCCAGCCTCTGTAGTGATGTTGCTCGGAGAAATGCCAAGTTATTATTTTCCGCAGGCGTCGTTAAGAACAGCAGAGGACTATCTTCAGACCTCTCGAGTATAGTTTAAAGATTATGGACAACCACAATGCTGTTGTCAAGCTTTGATTCAAGCAATGGCAACAATTTCCTTCTAGAAACTACCCCATGGAAACCTCTCTCCCCTCTTCATACACAACACCCAATATGCCATCACCTTAGTACCTTACACCACAAATTATATTGCCATCTATTTTTTTTACAACTTACCTTCCGCGAACATAGTTCTCGGCTTATTTACGTGGCAGCCATCTTGCACTGTCACGGTTCGACAAAATGGAGGATGTAAACTTCAGAACATTGAGCAACAAGCCGATTATCTTATTAAAGCAATCGACTAATCTCATTTGACCACAAGATGGAATATGAAATGAATACACTTTATTGCACACCACATTATAAAAGAGAAAAAAGAATTAAAACTAAAAATAAACTTAAAAAATAACACATGGTGGTACAAATGGCGGCCTTATCGCTCAAAAGCGGAATACCAATATTACATTTTTCTTAGTATAGCTGTAAAATAGAAGAGTAACTGCTGAATTACTCGAAGGCTTCTCTTTGCTTTTCGAACCCTTGCTAGAGTTGCGAAGACTATATCAACCTTGGGTATATTCATTGTCCTGAAGGTGTATCCAGTTCGACAAGATGGCGGATGGCAAACAGTACAAGATGGCCGCCGCGTCAAGTGCAAACCTATCTAGACAACTCCCTGTCGGTACACTACAGAACACAGTTGTACCCATCGTCCTCACCCTAGGGAAACATTTATATGGTGGCAGATCACGATCTGGTGACATTTCACTAGTTTATTGCAGTTTTCGAAAACTAAGTTCGTTCCATAATTAAATCGTATCGTAATTTTCGAGAATCTGAGGTGTTTTTTCTAATATGTCGTTTAAAATACATAATTTTAGCGAGGTTTCAAAGAAACTGTGCATTTTAGAGCATGTTTTCTGACTAAGCTTGTAATACGCCAGATTATGATCATGCCACCACATACCGATACTATACATAAAATATATTATTAGGACATAATATTTCGAAATTTTTAACCCTACAAAATCATTATCCATATTATACTTTAATATTACCTAAATCGATTGGCAGTATTCGCTCACCTCTTCATCTCTCATGATATAGCTTAGCGTATCACCCGTGACGTGATTCAGAGAGTACGCACTAGCAACAATTTGTCTTACCCCCTTCACCTTAGCATTTGCGACAGTTTTGTCGTATCGCCTTTTCGCAAATGCAATTGCGCTGACGACAGAGACACTCCTCGTTCGCTTTTTTATCAAATTGCTTAGTCTGGAAGCTACAATTTGTGAAGTCAAACTTGACATTTCTTATAAAAAGATGCGTCAAAGTTGTCGTTTATGATTTTAAAGGCGTAGCGAAAAAGTCGCTGCACTTAAAACTGTAGAAAGTTAAACAGTTAAACGACATTTTGTCGCTAGCGTGTCCTCACTTTTAGTCAAACAAGTCCGACCCGAGGTATAAGATTCCCCCGACCTATACAATACATGCTTAACACTTACTACAAATTATACAGTTATACACCGATGTTTTCAATTTTATACAACACTACCAAGCCTTATACCACTAGCATTACCTCCTGGACGTTACTCAGGTTGTCTAATTGTACAGTCGGCTTCAAATAGATCTACACTGAAGTTTAGTAATCATAAAAACTAGAAAAGTATAAAGGAAACATTACACAAGTAGATTAACGAGTAGGTTAATTAACAACTATTTGACAATTTTTTCTTGATTACTTAGTATTAAACGCAGCGTAGCTATGGCCTGTATATCTGTATACAGTTAAATACTTTAGTCTTACGCCAGGAAAAGCACAAATAACTGTATTACGATACCCATGCCATTTCTATCGGTGTTTATCACCGAAATCTAGTGCTTTTGACGTCATTTCAAGTCACCAATGTTACCCAATAAAAAGTTAGAAGATTGATAGTGGTTTACTGAACACTTGGCTATGTAATTTAGTTGCACGTAGTGTGCAACTAAATTACATAGCCAAAAAAAAGCCTAAGGATCTTCTCACGCGCAGACGTGTTCAACAAATCAGTTAGACCATTGATTGATAGATGCGATAATTTCATCTTGTCTTCGCCCAATAATGTGAATGGCTCGCGTGAAAACGCTTCCATACCGTTCCAATTCAGTGGACAGGCACCCTTAACATAAAGCATTTACCTAAGCATAAGTATAAAATATTTATTTAAACGCAAGACAAAATACACAATGAATGCTTACACATAATACACAGTTGTCTTGTCGCCGACTGTACAATTCCGCATGAAGGCTTCACCGGGCGTAGGTGACGGCACCTGCGCCCCAAAACTTTATCAAAAACTCCTACTCACGTAAAATGCTAATTCGGTTGATATTAGTGTACAGGGATTTCAGGTCTTACTTTTGTAACCAAATTAGCACAAAGTATGAAATATGTGCAACTTTGGTGACGATGGCACACGCACATTTCATACATCTTACGTGCCGCGATATCAGAACAAACTATGGGAACGCTTACACATTCTCCAGACGAAACCAAGGCTCGAGTATAAGTTTTTGAGTTGGAGTCAATCTTTTAATTTGCTAACGAATCATTGTTTTTCAAATATCCCGCTAGGAGCGATGTATGTTTTCTCTTAAGCAGATCAACTCAAAAACTTATACTCAGTGCTCTGGCATAAGCGAACATAGCTTTCGTTTCATCTCGTGGCATGCATAAAAGGAAAAACCTTGTCTGAACTGTTGTAGTTGTCATGTATAGGAAATACGCGATGTCAAATGTGTTCCTAAAACACCACATTCAAAATTACAAAGGGATAGAACGGTGTCATAATTTTTTCAAATATATTATGTGTACCTACATAGTACCTAACTAAAATCATAAACTTCAGCTAATAAAAGTTTTAAATTAGTTAGGTATTTCAATGACAATAATTTTGCAAAAACAAAAATGACATCGGTATTATCCTTCTTTGCGCTGTAACAACGCGTGAAACCTGCGGTATCTTTGAAGTTCTCCATGAACATAATATCACTGAATAGATCTTTCAAAATCAAGATGTTTCCTAGACTATTCGTATGCTACGAGATTAAATCGTTTCGTCATTATGCTTAACTGTAATTCGCTTCGATGTGATCCCTTCAACCGTTTTACTTTACCCTAACCATACTCCAGAGATCCTAGCATCGAACTTTGATAGCTGCAATGTGACGATCGATAGCTGCAATGTGACGATCGATAGCTTCAATGTGACGATCGATAGCTGCAATGTGACGATCGATAGCTGCAATGTGACGATCGATAGCTGCAATGTGACGATTGATAGCTGCAATGTGACGATCGCAATCACTTGTCTTTTGTATTAAATGCAGTGCAAAGATAATACAATCAGCCAAAACAATATTGACTATCGCAATGCAACTAAAAAATTCGATGGTAAGGTCTTCATCCTCGAAAGCCCGTTCGACAACCGGCCAATCAAATGATATTAACACAAAGTCAAATCAAACAACCGTTTTTTAAGCTCTCGTCGTACAGAAATATCCTAACATTTTTAACAAAATTCACAATCGACAATTTCCGGAGATTTTTAACTTACTGTAATAATCAATCTATCTACAGATTCGCAGTCAAGTCACAGACAGACGATTTCGCGAATGTTTCCAATGCCGAGAGTAAGAGAGCGAGACCAAATTCCATAAACATACGATTGAGGTTACACGACTAAACGTAATTCCACTATTAGACTGTCAGATGCGATGTTTATTAAAATGTTTGGATATATGTATACGACTAGGAAACTAAATATGTACATATTATGTACTGCGATCTGCGAACACAAATCCTGCGCGAATGCTTTACACAGAACAACGATCTGTTATCCAGTATTTTTTGAGTCCGAACCACTATTGCCTTTCTATTAGATTTTTTTAAACATTCAATTTTCAGGTACTGGTATTGCTTAAATGTAATTAAATGAACTCTTTTTTGTTTAGGTCGTTTCAGTGGCGGGTCATTAAAGATTGAAGCCTGATCGGTAAAATGTTCCTACTCCAGGAGGCTTGAGCGTAAGTGTTTGAATAAACTCGTCTGTAGAGTTGGCGTAAAACTGTCGATCTATCATTAAGTTATGACAGCAAACTTGGGTGAAACTTTTTAAATTACAATTTTAGCAGTGTTTGAAAAGTGACAGTTAGTACAAGATCCCGAAGAGAGGTCATCCTTCACCCATCTGTTTACCAGATGAAAAGCATTTTTTATCGAATATTATCTATGAAAAAACAAATCGCAACATATTTTAATAGGCAATACAATTGCAATTTGTTTTTTCATAGATAATATTCGATAAAGAATGCTTTTCATCTGGTAAACAGATGGGTAAAGGACGACCTCTCATCGGATCTTAGACCTCTATACCTAAGTCTATAGCTATTGGCTGAAATTCGTTCTTACAGTAAGATAACCTGAAATTTACCCAATCACAGCAATTTGCACAATCGACCAGCAGTTCAATCATGATGATGGTGATCATTATTCCGTAATTTGTTGACATTTCTTACCAACTCTCTCAGCAAAAAGATACACTCAAGATCCATTTGGACTATTTCAATAGAAATCCTTTGAAAATTCATAAATAACCATTTTCAAGGGGCGCGGTTTTATGCTCGTGCTAACTTCACTCACAAATTAGTTACGTTAGTGAGTGATGTGAAGTTAGCGGTAAGTTAAGCCGAGCCAACTAGCACTTGAACATCATCATAAGTTAAATTAAAACAGAATTTTAAGGCGAATAGAGTTTCAAATTAAATCGCAATAAATATATCCGTTCAGGTGTCTTCGATGCTATTGCCATAAATATGAGGAACTATCGACAAATGAATTGGACAAATTTTCTACACACTGCCACTGGTTTAATCAAATTATCATAATTTAAATGAAAAAGGTAATGGGCTCAACAATAATTGTATAAGTTATTCCTTTTTTATATTCCCATTAGTATATTACGTAGAATTTTTGACAAAAACCAAACCATTTCTGGAATGCAATTTTTGCCAGATTTTTTGGTTTTTTGGTTTGGTTAAGAAACCGAGAAACTGTTTACTGAATCGATTTCCATGTTTTATTTTAATTTTAAAACGAAGAGATTCATTACTTTTTTTAATCTTTGACTATATGTATCTCCTTCGTTTCTACTTTCTTGCCGGTTTCAAAAAAATTTGCACTGATGTATTTATTATTACTATTGATCTATATTTTATTTGTATTATGACTCAATAATCATAAAATACTAAAAAAAAGCAAGAATTATGGGAAATACATAACATTTCCTTGTGTCGAAAAGGTCAATGGCAGTGTGCAGAGGCCGTGCGGGGCGGGGCTGCGACGCCCGAGCGAGCTCCACGCGACATCAAACATAACGCACAGATAAAATTATCTTTTAGCAAAACATCAATCAATATCAGAAATATAATTAAAACTAACGAACTATTATAACTCTCTGAATTATTTAATCTTTTTTTTTATTTTTACGTTTCCAGTATTCGATCAGTATTCTATTAAGTGCCTAGGATGGAGCGGGAGCGGCGTGAACGCTCGATGACGTCACAAAATTATTTTTCTGTTTTTTTAGCTTTAGGTCCACTTCTGACCTGCAACTTTACCCGACGTTGCGAAACATCAAGTTTTTAAGGTAGATTTTGCCTTGACAGAACCTATTCTTGCAAATCAAACGTTCGCTTTCCGGAAATCTGAGAATCTGAGAATCTGAGAGAATTACTTTTACCTTACCTTAAACCTTAAAATCTATACAAGCTACTAATTTAACTTTTTTTCAAATGACACCTATTATCTTGTAGAATGAATCGAATCTTGATTTGCAAGAATAATTCCAATTACATTTGAAAAATTTTAAGTTGTTTTTTTTATATATTTTGCTGTGTGGGTAAGTACCCAACACTAGTATCTGCTGAGTTTCTGTCAGTTTCTTCTTGAAAAAAGGCAAAAGTTAAGCAGGCTTACGTAAAATAAACCTTGTGTATTTAAATAAATTTGTGTGCTTAAATTTTAGCAAGCGTTGCAGTGTTACTATGCAGTGTTAAATATCTTTTTGAACAATTGAGGGTACTTTTAATTTTTTAACACATGTGACGTCAACGATGCGAATGAGTAATGAATATTTATAATAATTGACTATCAGCATACACACTCGCGGCAAGACTCTCAGAGTAACGTTCGAAATGTAACGGACACACACTTGAAACTCGTAACGCATCCCGATGAAACGCGATGCGCATGGCGTCCACAATCACACTTGCAGTATCGGGTGTTTTATTTTCCTGCCCAAATGTTAATAACAGCTAACTTGAGAAAACTGAAATAAATAAGATTGGAAACGAATTAATTCTCTATAGAATAATGGTCCGAATATCGGACAGCCGACAGAGTGGTAGGCCACGAAGACACTTTCATATGCGCACAACCTTCGGCAATGAAGTGTTCGACAAAGAAGAACAATGTTCACTGGCATAATATACCAAATGTTGAAGGCGCATGAAGCAGACAATAACTACTTGTCAGCTATGGTTGTTGGAAGCAAATAGTCCTGGAGTGGAAACCGCGTACAAATTAGTGTTACTTGAGGCAACCTCCAGCAAGATGAATTGAGATAGTTTGAGAAGCTGAGGTTCGGGTGTGGTGACGCTCACTGAGAAAGCAGTCCAGCAGAGTATATCCATAAGATGAAATGAATAAATAATAAATATAATCGACAGGAGCTATCAAATTTATCCTACGAGTGCAATTCAAGGTATAGAAATTACTAGGATCTAACTCAATACGCTTTTCGTTACGTCGGATCGCGTTGCCTGTTGTAAGTGTGTTCCCGTCTTAACTCAAACACACACACAACTCAAACAACACAATATTATAATATTCGGAATTAAAAATAATTTTAAATTTAATAAAATTAGATTAAACTCTACATGTATACTTATTAAGTAAATGCGATGCGTTAATGTCTTTAGCGTTGGTTTGTTCGTGAAATCGTCAGTGGCAGTGTCCAGCCGCAGTGTGCGCCAAACCTAAATGCTTTCTAAATTAAGCCAAAGACTAGACTGTAATCTGTAGATCACACATTCACTTTGCTGAGATTTAAGAGAAAGCTAAAACGAGACTGATTTATGCTAAGACAAAGTCTCTAGTTAATTCTATTTTAAGACCGAGCCAAGTCAGAGCAGGTATCTCATATTATTAAATTTCAGAAAATTTAGACGCGAGGCTTCCACGCCTGACAATATGTTTAGTACTAGACACAGCAAACCATCAGAATTTTTCCGAAGCATGCCTTTTTAGAACGACCGAACTTTTTAGGCAAGACCGAAGCCTGTGGAAGTCCATGCAGGAGACCTTTGTCCAGCAGTGGACGTCTATCGGTTGATAAAGAATAAGATGTTTTTTTACCTAAAATCTTTTAAGATTTAAGACAATTTCTGATGATATGAGGCCGGCTGATAAAACCGCAAAAAATGCTCCTGAGTTCTAAACAAGAGCTTGAACAGTCTTGACAGGCGCATTTAAGTTTGGCGGAAGCTGTACAGTGCGACAAGTATAACTTGGCACGGCTGTGCGCCACTGTGCTCAACATTACTATTGCCATTGTATAGAACATGAGACTAAATTTGGGGAAAAAAACATTTTTAATTTACACAATAAACGCAACAGCACACAACGAGATCAAATAGTGAATTTTCAAGATGGCCATGGAGTATAAAAATTGGATGACCGAATTAGTTCCTCAAACCGCCACCGCCAACTTATACTTGTGGCACTGTAATTAGAAAAACAATACACGCACACAAGTGAATCGAACGCGGGACGAACGTGCACCCTGAGAGCCGCTAACATACTCGTGATATCTATACGTTGAAACTGATACCAGCGACGAGTTGGCTTATATATTTTTTTAAGGATTGGTGAGATTATGAGCCTTTGATCGACAAATTAATGCGCGAGTAAGGCTGATGAAGCTCCGCCTCGAACTTTGAACCATTGCATGGGATGGAATACGCACCGCCCTTTTTAATTACAAACCCAGAGAAAGTCCAGACCAATCTTTCAAAAATTAATTTTAATATCTCCTCGTATATAGCGAGTCTACCGCTAGTGCCGATTGTTAGAGTCCAAATTGTTATGTTCAATTGCATCTCTAGATTATATTATCCCAATTTTCAAGCTCGGGAATTACCTACATTGGTTTTATAATGGTGTATTTACACACATGGCAGGCGGCTAAATGTGTGCAAGCGCATTAACTTCAGTTTTGACCACAGAAGTTGGAAATTAACTGAAGTTCACGCGCTTGATGCGAATCGTGAACTCTTAGAATGAGCGTTAACGTACCATAAAATGGTGAGATCAGCGTTTATCTGCCAACACGTCGCCACTAACACTAAAATAATAAAGCGATGCATAGAGCCGGGAGGCGGTAGGCGGGCGCGGGGGTCGCCGGCGCGGGCCGCGGGGCGAGGTATCACAGGAGGCAGCTTCGAGCACTCGGCGCCGCCGGCGGGCCGCGCTACACCACGTACCATACCTACTACTCCTACTAGCTACGGTGGGGGTTACTGGCGAACTAATCGTTTGCCTCGAAAGGCCGTACGCGAGCAAGAACGAACTCAAAAACGTGCGCGAATAAAGCAATAACGGGCTCAACGCGGATGTAATAGATACTGTTGTCTTAAACACTTTCTAAACTTTGGTGGTAGAGTCATACTCTACCATGCCAGAAGTGAGAAGTATTAATTATAAACAAAAAATCGGCCAAGTGCGAGTCGGGCCACGCTCTTTTAGGGTTCCGTTAAAAAAAAATAAAAAAAAAATCCATGTACCCTTGGAAATATTTTAATTTAATTTTTTAAATTTAATTTAATTTTTATTATTTGTTGTTATAGCGGCAATAGAAATACATAATATGTGAAAATTTCATCTGTCTATCTATTACGGTTTACGAGATACAGCTCGCTGACAGACGGACGGACGGACGGACGGACAGCGTAGGCTTAGTAATAGGGTCCCGTTGGTACCCTTTGGGTACGGAACCCTAATTAGAAAACGCCTAGGTATTCGGAGAATGTCACATAAATTCTCTTTATGGATGAATCTAAAATTAAATGGTGTCTTTCGAGTGTTCTCCCTAAATCCGTGTCGAAGGACCAAAAGCGACAGTCTACTAGAATGCAAGGACGGGCCCGCCGGCCGACAGAACACAAATTCCGAAAATCAAAGTCCCGTAGCGTTACACGGTACACCCACAACACTACTGCCTATTGCCAACGAATGATCCACGCGATACTAGCTCACACTATACGATACGATACAATATATGACCTCACTTATAATATTATACTCTTTAATTAATCCACGTCGCAGCAGCGGCGACGAATATATTTCATTTTTTATTTATTTATTTTAATCTCCTCTAAATATAAACTCTGTAAATCTTAAACGTCTATGGAACTAAAATTATTAATATTTTGTACCATAAATTGTTGTTAAAATTAAGCCACTAGTCGCGGGGAGGCGCCCCGAGGCCCCCGGGGCTCTAGGGGCCCGGAGGGGGCACGAGGGCCTCCCCGCGAGCCCTCAACAGACAAGCGGTACGAACACCGGACGAGGTTCGCAGCGCGGCCCGCGCCCGCCGTCGAGCGATGGACGAGCTATAGACGAGCGACCACGAACAGACACGAGCATCGGCTCGGCTCGGTACGGTTCGGCTCGGCTCGGTTCGGTTCGGCTCGACTCGGTTTGGTTCGGCTCGGCTCGGCAACCACGCGCGGTGCCACCGACTCCCGATCACAAAGAAAACTATCCTAAACTTACGATAGAAAGAGAACGCCGCTCCGGCTCCGAAATATATTTATGTACTATTTATTTATTCGTATAGTGTAGTGATTTATATAGGTATTTTTTTACTTTTTTTTTCATCTATATTTTAAACGTTACCGGACGTCACCAACTTATCCCATTCTATTAAAGGGGTTCGAGGGAGAATGTACTGTAAATTAACCTAACCGAAGGACCGTTTTAGACTGCATCCTACTTGCTGGTTTTATTTTAAGTGTGTTTCGGGCCGTTATTAATTTGCAAGAACCTAAACAAATGTGACCCGAATGGAGTAGGGTTAAATCTGTTATTTCGTACTCATGCTTTGTTTTCATACAAATAATCTGTCTTTACTCAGCTCCAGTCACATTTGTCGACGTAAATCTTACAACGACGGTTGTTTTTATGTTATCCTGTGAAGATGCAATCTAAGAAGTCGAACTATGCCTATGGATCATTAGGGCGAAGATATACTAATTTAAATTTAAAAACCTACCACGTTTGCTTCCACATATCACGAGAATCATATATAACTGACATTACGTCAAATGTGGAACCACCCACGCGTGTAGGGCGACTAATGCTTTACAATAATTATTACACATTAGATGCTGTCGAAAAGAAAATATTATCGATGATTAAAAATCTGTAATGCAATATTTTACTTTCTATAAAAAAAAAACATGAAAATAGAATAGAATCTTTTACAGAGCAAAAATCTAAGCAACGGATAATATAATAGCTGCTAAATCAGGACAGAGTTTATCGAGCGTAAAATCAATTTTCATTAGCTGACATAAAAGGGAAACAAGTGGCTTCTCGCATAACCGCGTAAGCGACGGAGTATGCACGGTATATAAGAAGTTCTTATAGCAAATTCTGCGTCGCTTACGCCTTCTTCAAAAAGTTTTATACGATTTATTTAAACTTTCAAGTCAGCTCAAGAAAACTAGATTGCAATTAAAAACAATGATATAATTTATAATTATTATTATGTACCTATTAATAGTCGAGAATGTACTCAGTTGTTAGCAATTCGATGGTCAAATACCGACTATTGCTACAGTGAATATACAATAAGTTATATTTAGATTCAGAACGCAAATAATCGTAAACTTGCTGTTTCAAACTAAACCCTCCATCGTGAGACATGTAGCGCGAAACTACCCGCATTTGACAGTATATACCGGAAATCAGAATGACGTCATCAGTGAAGTTTTCGTTTCGTAGGATAGCGATGCTACTTGAATAAACCCAAAGTTAAGTTTAATTTCCTTAGCAACAAGTTAACGCTATTTTGCCTTCTGTAACTGTACGCAACAAACGGACTGCATAAAAGATTAAGGTACTGTTACACATGACACTGTCCTTTACAAATATCAAGTAGGTATTACATCTTAAAATCATAACTGTAATATTTACAGTTTATTATCGAGAACAGTGTCGCAGTTAACCCTGGTACATATTTTATGAATGACGCTATTTACATTTTACAATGGATTAAAACTATACCTATCGATGTTGTGATAAGGTTCAATTTTAGTCGGCAGCCGGGATCGACGAAGCGATGCGAACCGATGCGAAACGAAGCGAAGCACGGGAAAGAGTAAATTAATTAACTTAACAACAAACACCCGCTGTTTCGGAACGAGGATTTAAAATGGCGTTGATGGGTTAAAATTGTAATAATCAGAAGTGGGATTAGTTTAATTATTAATTTTAAAAAGTATTACATCAGCACAAACGTTTGATAGCCTTATTGTTCAAAACAAACTTATCCAATTTCAATAAAAAATGTTGGACTGCATCCAATATCAGAAGTGGGATTTACCCTTTATTTAGACTATTAATTAAATTAACTTTTTCGAAGGTAGCCTCAACTTCGTCAGTCCAAATCCAAGATTCGAAGCAGCGGGGCGAGTCCTTAACATGTATTAGTAACGCAATAAAATATAAAACGAGTTTATCACTAACTGACTCACTGACTGAGTAGATAACTACGTACCTACTAAAATGTAAAACTCTTAACAGCCTAATTTTTTTGCCGTATTTTTGTATATTTTTTATTTATATATTTAACTTTTAAGTGTACAAAATGTTACATCGTCACTTGACCACAAAACTGGCAGAGCAAACACGCATGACTCTTTCATTAAATTAATTTAATATTTTGTCATCAATTCTCGCTATTTTTTGGTTTCTAATAGACATTATCTCGTCAATTTCTGCTGATTTTTTATGATAGGTCATCATAATTACTTCATAATAATATCGTCAAATATTTTAGAAAACGATAAATCGATTATCGCATCGATTTCTTTTTTTTAATAGGTCACGCACATTCATTCTAACAGGTTAAGGTTGCGGCGACGAGTCGTAACGATCGGACAGACAATCACAAAATGAGAAAACGAAACATAGATGCATATAAATACATTAGTAAGAAGTAGGCACGCCCGATCTGTCACACACACTAGCCTACGCGCACGCACTCATGCACACGATATTTACACACGCACACACGCTTGACGCTACGCACTTGTTGGTGAAACACAATGCACAAAAAAGGTTAAGATGTTCACTTACTTTCAGCTTATCTTAGGGACACTAAAGTTTTTGATTTTTTTTAATAATTTTCCCAGCTAAAATTCAAAGGAAAAAACTAAATTTTTCACATCAATCTCACTAATTTACAATATGGTCATTCAGATTTATTCTTTTATCAATGCAGGACTGCTATCGCTTAAATGCCTTAATCAATTAATTTGTCAATGTCAACTTGACAAGCATTCCAAAAGCCAATTGATTCTATACCATATGCCAATGTTTCTATACCATTCTATGAGGATATTACATACCTCGCCAGTCGCCTATTTGGTTGCTCAGATCATAGGCACGTTTCGATGCGCAGAACTCTAACTGGTATGAGGACGTAGCAACTGCGCGTGCATTTCGAGCTCATTCATTGGTCGGAGAATTTAGCCGCCATGTCAGAGCGTTCAAAACACGGGGTATTCCACCTTAGTATGTTTACAAATGATTCATCTATCGCCTTTTGTACAGGTTCCATCAACAAGCGGCAGCGCTCCACACAGGGTGCTCACGAACCAACTTAACCTATCCAGAGGACGCAGCCACGGCCGACATTAGGCGGACGATCGACTGACATGTCGCCACCGACACCGGAAAATGAATATCGATATTCATTTTCCTTCTCGTAGGGAAAAACCCGCTCTGTGAAATAGTTCCGCAGAATCGGAAGTGGTAGTCGAAATGAACATTCCAAGTTACAGAATAACGCAAATTCTTTTGTGTGAACCGTTTGAGTGCTAGTGGCAGCCGGCGATGAAACCACAGCCTTATGCGGTTGCATAAACTACCGCAAGCTCTTGGTTACGGCATTTGTCTTCGAGCTTCTTTACCGAGGATTCCTTTCCAGAAGATTCTGCTTCATTATCCTGCGCGGATCCTTCAGATAACACTTCTGTAGCAAAGTTCGTTATCTGCCCTTTCAAGCTACTAAACTCTGGTTCAGATTGAGCCACGACATTTTAATACACGAAATTAAGTCCACATATCACAGGCAAACGTATGACATCAAAATATTATGAAAATACCGATGTAAACAGTAAATAAATCGCATTTTTTGCAGTTGGCAGCTGTTGAGACGATTATACAATTGTAAATTTATTTCAAAAGAATTTGCGTTATTGTGAAGTTAATATATATGTTTTTTATTTTTTTTAAACACGCCACCCATCTGTACAGATCACCTCGAGTGTTCCATATGCGTCGACGACCAAGTTACAGAAACTATATTAGACCCATGAAATTTTCTGATGCGGTGGAATCGTTAATACAATCAGGACTCTCAAAATATAGAGCAAATGCCTTCTTTCGATATTTTTAAAAACCATATAGTCCTTTTGTTTGTTGAATTCTTTAATTCATCAAAAACGGTTATCATTTTTGGCCATCTATAAAATTCTATCACTTCCGATCACTGAAAAGCCACTTTGAGTTTTAAGAATGTGTCAGGGATAATTCTGCTATAGTCATGGGAATGAATGCTATCATGATTGATGGTGTCAATTGGGAAATATATGTTTCCTTTTTGATTCCACAAAATTACTATCACCGATGAAAAATCGTGCAGAACTATTGCACAGTGCAGGCTTTAACCTTCCTCTAGGCAGAAAATTAGTCAACATTCTGCTCTTTTAGAATTATTCCCAAAATTATAGTTAGCTTAAAATTATTTTATACACTTTTTTTCGTGTTTATCCAATTTATGTTTAACTATCAAACTTTATAAGTCTTTTGAATTTAGAAATCACCAATAATAATAATTGCCGAAAATTTTGTTCCAAATTTTATAGACACTCAGGTCTTTTTATATAAAAAAATCGCATTGCTTGATACATACCTTAAAAGCGCTAAAGATTGTTTTTGTAATTTAAAATCACCAAAAATTTTAAGCTGTAAAATTTAAAGGCTGCTGTTGGTTCCTAAGTAACCTAAGATTATATATTATGCTTCAACTACTCTTGAAATTGCATAAAATTATCAAAGCTTTATTATGAATTTTATTTTTCATCTTTTAAATTAAAAAAAATACCGTAACGAAATAGCTCAACCTGTAAACATTTTACATAAAATTTGACTTGAATTAAAATTAATCAACTCAGCGAGGTTTCTTTTTAGATTATTCGCTTACAGCGCCACTAAGTGTCTCAACTTAAAATAACTTTCAGTTACTTTTTTAAGCTACCTTTCAAAATTTTCAAATAATTTACTACCAAAATTATTTTTAAGTTTCCGTCTATTTTAAAGTACAAAATGAAACTCTTCGAGTTTTTCCGCCAGTTAATTATTTATTAGTCGCTCAAAGCGTTATGGATTTGATCCGGGATGACGTCAGACGTCGAAACTTAAATATAGGTAATAGTGTAAAGGTATATGTTAGGATATAAGTTATATATAAGGGTATACAAAGCTACAATGTGGCCGCGGCCCGTCCCGCCTACGACAATATCACAGCAGTACGCTTCCTCCCTGACGTTGAGTGTCGCCGCCGAGCCAACACACTTCTGCGTCACTTCCTCCCACTCCCTACACTTCCCCATCAATCCTCTTCACTTCTCAGAACTCCCTTCCTAACTCTCTTATCACTTCTCTCTACTCTTTTTCACTCCCGAAATGTGTCGACAAACAGCAGATGTATTACGCGCCTGCAAACACCCGGTGCCAATCCCCCCCCCCCCCTCCCCAGGGATACGCCGAGGCTAGAATCATTTCAGATGGCCGGACGTGGTAGATCTAATAAGCTCTATAATCTACTGGGTAGCGTAGTCTGATTTTTCCGGTAACTTTAGGACTTAGACCAATTCATCAGTCATACATTTAAATTTAAATAAATTGATAAAGATAGTAGCATTTTTTTTAATTCTATCTTCCAACCGAACACGCACAAATCATAGCATATATGTGTCCATTTAGTAGTATATACATTTTAGTTTGCAAAAATCATATGCATTCACATAATATGGAAAAGGTAAGAAAATGATTCTACCCTCGCAAATCCCCCTCCCGTGCCTGTTAAAAACATTTCAATCAATGTAAACAGACAAAAACGCTAAAATTAAATAATTCATAATAATAATAATAAAAAACACATACACCTACTAACTAGATAAGTGGCATAATATTACATTATTTCATCTCCCGAAAATGTTATTATTTATTATGTTTATTTTACAGAAATACCGCCGCGGACGCGTCCGTTATGACAAGTTTTTTTTTTTCTTTAAATTTCGCACAAAACCGAACCTTTTCACTCCTTACAATTCGTTCCTCGGTAGAAATGAGTTGAAACTTAACAAAACAAAAATGAAATATATAATACGACTTATACCGAAGTTGCTCCGGTAGCTAAATTTTACATAATTATACAGAGACGGTTCTACGTCTTCTGAGTATCGGATGCTTACAAAATAGCTGTTACCTCTACTTCGTTAATAAGAATTCTGATCAAAAAATTAAGGACATTTAAGATCATTAGTAGATCATTATCTGTCCTAACTCTTTGATTTGAATAATTACCATAAAAATGGCATAAAAGACCTGACTCTTCAGTACCTACGCAATATCAAAGCGACAGTCAGGATAATTTTTTAACAGGATGTCTAAGAGATTTCTTACACCTTGTTTACCAAAACAACTTTACATGAACGTTGCCGGTTTCGAAACAAAATGTTTAAAGGTTCTATTCATAGACACTATAGGATTCCGAAAAGATGATGGATTGCAATAGTTTATTTAGATTGTATTCAATCGGCATACTTCAGAAAAGTTGTTTTGCCTTACGTCCGACCAATATTTAAATTACTAATTCATATGAATGTTTTTAGAAGACGTTGCATCTTACAACATTCGATGGCCCATTTGAAAACGCGTTTGACTTATTTATAACAACCCTTTTTTCGAGTCAACACCAAATTTAGAACTACCCTCATATTTTGGTTACTACCGAGTCGCGAATAGCAATATTCCAACGCATCCGATCAACAGAGGACGTCCGCCGGGTCGCTTCGCAGCGGTCGTCGAACTCCCCGCCCGATGGGTGCACATATTTACATGAAGGAATATCTGTTTGGGTGTGTGAAGGGGTGTACAAGCGTCGGGCGACGGTCGGGCGATGGTCGGGCGATGGTCGGGCGATGGTCGGGCGACGGTCGGGCGCTGGTCGGCGACGTCGCTATGTACACGCGGTCGCGTGGCGCGCTCAGTGCGGCACGCTGTCGCATCAAATCCGCGCGCCCGCCGCGAATGGCTCCTGCGAATATTGGCACCATCAGCAATGAAACATCCCACTTCCTTCAGCAGAAAGTAGTCATGACGAAAGATTTTGAAAACTGTTGGATGATGTTAGGAAGTATCTACTATTTCGAAAAAATTGGTTGTCTGTAAAGTCGGATAGTTTTACGTGATAACGTCATAAAGAAACATTGATGAATAAATGTGTCACAAGCCAACGCTTGGGCCGATCGTGCCTCTCTATCGCTTGTCCCGCGCTCTCGCTTGCACGCTCAGGCACAGAATAATAGTACTACGTAGTTCAGGCTCAGGCGGAACGTGAAACTTTTTCGCGCGTGCAGCCGGTGTTAATCGCTTTATAAGACGTTATCACGTCAAAATATCTTATTTCATTTTTATGTCAAATGTCATCATGACTCGTGTAAGTACGTGTCATTGTCAAAAAGAACGCCATTTTGTTGCGCTTTTATTTTGCAAAATAATTTCGCATTTTACCTCGTAAAAAGGACCTTTTACTGAGAAATATTTTGAAAGATTGATCAAATATTTTGAAAGACTGTAAACCAAAATATCTTGAAAGACTGGACTAAGACCTGGCCAGAGTCCATATATATTTGAAACAACCCCTTTATCGTTGATATTTTAAAAACCGCTCAACCGATTTCGATAAAATTTAAATGGGACCACCTGAGAAGTACACCCTTTGAAACAAAAAAAAAAAAGAATTTTCCAAGTCGGTTCAGGCCATCTTCGAGTAATCGGTGAACATAACACAAAAAGATTCCGACGAATTGAGAACCTATTCCTTTTTTGAAAGTTTTGATATATTTAGTTAGAATAGTTGTACTCACAACGTCCCTGGCGGGCTGCGCGCTGCCGGCCCGCGAGCCCCCCGCGCCGCTGCCGCCCTGCAATCACACGCGGGGTATCTTGAGGCATCACAAAACCCTTCAGCAAGAACTTAAATGTATTGTTTGCGAGTTCTTCTTTTTCTTCTTTATCAACCGATAGACGTCCACGGCTGGACAAAGATTATCAGCATGGACTTCCCAGGCCGGTCTTGCGCCGCCTAAATCCAGCGGCTCACTGCGACTCGTTCGATGTCGTCGATCCACCGAGTGGGGGATCTACCTACACTGCGCTTCCCGATGCGGGGTCACCACTCCAGTAGCTTGGGACCTCAACAACCATCAGCTCTTCGAACTATGTGACCCGCCCATTGCCATTTCAGTTTTTTTTTTTTTATTATTTTTTTTTTATTATTATTATCAAATAAGAGGAATATACAAAATGTTCTTATTAGCACACGAAAAACCACTGAGGTTTAAATTGTGAGCTATAAACCGATTCTGTTAAACACAAATACCTATACTAACATTAACAAACCAACTTATCCAAAAAATATGATTTTAGTTTACGTTTTAAATTATTTTCAGTGAATTGTAATCTTACTTTACTATCTAAATTGTTTATTAGACGAGGGACTATGTATGCAGTGGTGCGTTTACCATATTTATTTTTAGATCTAATAGTAAGTAAAGTTTTATTATTTACTCTACGTGTATCACATTTAATTGGAATAATATGTTGTATATTTAAATTAAAAAATTGCTCCTTTAGCAGCTGATATTGGACCTTGTCATGAATGGGTATTACTTTGCAATGCTTAAATAGATATTTTTCATCCGTTTTAGCTATAATTTTAATATTTAAAGGTACAATGGATTTTAAAATTCTACATTGTAATCGATAAATATGCTGAAGATATGATTTGTCTGTTCGACCATAGCTGCTAAGACCATAAGTTATTATCGAGTCTGCAAGTGCATTGTAAAGCATAAGTTTGACTTTATAATTTAAACGCTTCCTAATAATAGACATATTTGCCAAAAAAGCTCTAAGCTTGTCACAAACATTTTTAATGTGCTCGTGCCAGTTGAACCTATGATCTATTGTTAACCCAAGATATTTATGCGATTTAACGACTTCAATAGTTGAACATAAGCAATTGAATTGCGGCTGATGCAAGCAATTATGATCATGTGCAATTATTTTATGTTTTAATATACTGTTTGATTTTAAATTTGGTGAATGAATGTGGACTAATTTAGTCTTTTGGGAATTTAAGATCAAACCACTATCGTGACACCATTTATTTAAATTATCGAAATCCTCCTGTAGCAGTAACAAAGCAGTATTGACATCTTTATGTGCAACCAGCATGCAAGTATCATCCGCATACTGATAGGAGGCACAATGTCTAAAAACTTTATGCATGTCATTGACGTAAGCTATAAAATGCAATGGCCCAAGTACGGAACCTTGAGCTGTGCCTTCAGTTACTGTAACTGGTGAACTGTAGCTGTTGCAGATTCTTACGCAATAACTTCTGTTCGTCAGATAATCTTTACACCAATTTAAGAGCGGTCCACGAATTCCTGAATCATCTAACCTTTTAATTAGCTTATAATGATCCAATGTATCGAAAGCACGAGAAAAATCAATAAAAAGAGCCAGAATATGTTGTTTTTCGTTCATCCAAGAATTAACTGTGTCCGTGAAATCTGACAGTAGCATTGTTGTGTTTTTACCTGGTCTAAATCCGAATTGATTGGGACTGAGAATATTGTTTTTCTGATAAAATGTATGAATTTGATTACAAATATATTTTTCTGCTATTTTATCTATTGAAGATGTCAAAGTAATTGGTCTATAGTTACACAAATCGTCAAACTTCCCTCGCTTGTGCACCGGTCTAACGCAGCCCATTTTAAGTTCGTCAGGATACGACTCTGCTCTGATACAGGTGTTAATAAATTTAGCTAATGGTTCCGAAACTTTGTTAGCAATGGCCTTAATGTCCCGCATTCTAATACAATCAAACCCAGGGGCTTTATCTATATTCAACTTATTTATTAATTTAAAGATGCCATCTGGAGTTGCTTTGTTAAAATACATGCTACAGCTAGGTTCACCTATAGGTAAATTGTTTGAATAATAGTTAAAAAGATTTTGATTGCAATTCGGCAATATGCTTTTTACAGCAGTGTCAAAGTTGGTCGCAAAATTATCGGCAATTTGCTTTGGTAGAAGATTTTGTGATTTCAAAGCATTTAAAACTACCTCATCAATTGATTTTACAATTCTACCAGCAATGTCATTTAAAATTTGCCATAATTTTCTTGAGTTAGCAAAATTTTTGATTATTTTATTTTTATAATATGAATTTCTATAATATTCAGTTACTTTATTTACCAAATTTCTTTTTCTATTGTACTGTAATCTTAAAAGAACATTATTCTGGTCCTTCTTCCATTTATGAAACAGTTCATCTCGTTTATTACTCAAATTAATTAGTTTTTTGTTAATCCATGGTGCTTGGCGATAATATTCCGAGTTTTTTGTGATGATTTTTGTTGCTTTTGAATATGCATTGTTAAATAAATCTTTAACGAAAGTATACATTTGCTGAGGTGATTGCATACCATCCAATTGCGACCAGTTCGCAGTACATAATTCCTCGCGTAATATTACAGGGTCATAGGTAGGTATTAGTTTACTTGCATTATAGTTCAACATTTTTGATTCATGCATGCTGCACAGTGCAATCGCGATAAGGCGATGATCCGCTAGTACAGTATCGACCGCGGCCGTGCAAGGGTCTGTTGTGTGGGAGCGAACGAATATGTGATCAATGCAAGATTGTGTTGTTATATTTAATCTCTTTTCAATGCGTGTATAATCAGAGATACCACACTTCAGGCCCTGCTCCGCCATCAGATTTAGGTACTTATCTCTCAAAATTGATGATACTTTTAGGTCTATGTTCACATCCCCTGCTATTATAACGTTATCAAAGTGATGCAAGTTATTTAAAAGTGATGACATGTCATTTATAAACAGCTGTTTATTATAGGAGGGAGGTCTATAGATAGCACCCACAGCGATTACTTTATTACAAGGTGTTTTGATAGAACCAATAATGGACTCGAAAGTTAGTGATTTATAAGTAATCGTCGTAAACTTTAAATAATTCTTTATATAAACAATAATACCTCCACCTTTTTTGTTAACACGAAGTTGAGAGTGCAATCTATAGCCGGGAATATTAAACAAATGACAGGTATTTTGTGATATACCTACTTCGGTCAATATAATTATATCAATCGGATGTGAACTTATTTCAACGAGATGCAGCAATTTAGAGTAATTTTTTATCATGGAACGTATATTAATATGTATGCAAAGTAGGTTAATATGACAATTAGGAAGTTTTTTAATAAAGTTGTTGCAATTCAAACAATCGAAGTATTCAATTATTTCAGGCGAGTTTACATCCATTACAAGATATAATACTTATAAATTACTGTACAAATATTCTTAAGGGAAAAAGCTATAAGTAATTAAGGTTTTATCAAATAGACAATATATACCTAGACAATATAGACCTATAAGTATGTATAATACCAATCAGACTGAATTGGTTTAATAGTTTTTCTATTTAGTTAGGGATACAATATCATTCATGGATCGAATGAGATGCACTTTACTTGCCTTAGTTTTCCTTGCAAAAATTTTACCATTTTTACACCATATAAATTCATAGGTTTGGCGAAGGTTTTTCTTTGCGTTATATAATAGCATTTTATTGTGAGGCGTAAGTGCTTCTCGAATGTACACAGGATTCCTTGCCACTTCGTGTAACGCGTTAGGCACAATGTCACTAACCGTGGGCGTCAACTGCTTTGCTGCGGAAATCCACTGTTCACGGGATTCAGAAGATTTCAATTCCACTAGCAGAGAATTCGCGTGATCCTTCCGGATAGGCATGCAGCGGGTTGAAGCTACTGTATCATTGTTGACCTTTAACTTAGCGGCAATTGATTTTACTGTATCTTGGGGTTTTTGTAAAGAAATATCTGGTAGTCCAGATATTTCTATAAAATGCAAAAGTGCCTTTTGTTCCATTTCTTGCATCTGTGTCTCAACACAAGCCACTCGAAGTTCTAGGTTCTTGTTTTTGTTTTGAAGGTCGGTGTTTTTATTTTCCAGCGCCTTAATTCTGCAGTCCTGGTTTTTTACACTTTCTTCCAAACTAGAAATTTGCTCACCTAGAAAGTTTAGGGACACTTCGAACTCCTTCTTAAACTCCTCGAATTCCTTCTTGAAAACTTTTTTCATTTCCGAGGTTATCTCATGAAGTAGTTTTGATCTGACGTTTTTGCTTAAGTTAGTTAATTCTTCCTCTTCCTCCTCATTTTCCGATTCCTCAATGGAAACAAACGTAGATGATCTGCGGGACGCGTTACGTATGCATTCGTCGCAGCTCCACTCAAGTCCTGGGGTATTTCGGAGGGTCGCCAGCTGTTTGTTCGATAGTTTAGCACATTCATGAGTAGCATGTACGTTTTTTTCACATCTACTACATATTATCCCCTGTATTTTTTTCGTTATATTCTTTTTACACGTAACACATTTTGCCATTTTTGTACGCAGTATTTGTGTGACTCACGAGCGTAGCGTGAGACGACCGTTGACAGTATGAGTAAAGAGGCAAGTTTAGGGTTGGGTCGTCGTCTTTTGGTGTTCAGCAAATATAAGGGGCAAGATAAGAGGTATATCCAACTACGGGATTATCTAAAAATTACGATCGCAATCAGCTCTGATTGGTTGCTACTCTCTCGATTTTGGTTAAAATTAATTGATGCAGCAAAAAGTCCATAATAACAGTGTTAGCCTAGTAGTTAGGACTGCGGTCTCCTATTCAGGGGGCCGCAAGTTCGATCCGGGCACCTCTGAATTTTCAGAGTTATGTGCATTTAACCAATTAAATATCACATGTATCAACGGTGAAGGAAAACATCGTGAGGAAACCTGCGCGCCTGAGAATTTTCCATAATGTTCTCAAAGATGTGTGAAGTCTACCGATTCGCATTGGGCTAGCGTGGTGAACTATGGCCTATAACCCTTCTCAGAGAGGAGACATGTGCTCAGTAGGGAGACGTTGATGGGTTGCTGATGATGACGATGTTGATGATATTCAGTCAATTAGACATAATTGCGATTGTCTCACTGTAGCAAACATTTTTAGACAACCCCATAGCTAATGGTGCCTAACAAGAAGGGCAAAATTAGAGGTAGTTCCTCACCTGATGGTGCCCAACGAGAAAAGGGGTAAGATCAGAGGTAGTTCCTCACCTGATGGTGCCCAACGAGAAAAGGGGTAAGATTAGGGGTAGGTCCTCACCTGATGGTGCCCAACGAGAAAAGGGGTAAGATTAGAGGTAGTTCCTCACCTGATGGTGCCCAACAAGAAAAGGGGTAAGATTAGGGGTAGGTCCTCACCTGATGGTGCTCGGCGGAGTCGGAGTGTGCGCGACTCATCTTGTCGCAGTAGTCAGCGAGGATGTCGCGGAAACGCGTCCAGCATTTCTCGGGCACCGTGATCGCCGTGCGGAAGTTGCTCTTTACCTGCAAGGCACACAGCGACGCGTGGAGAATACCATACTACTGTACAAGTACAAATCGTTAGACCTCGAAACATTCTCCATAGAGTACCCTCAGGCCAAGTGCGAGTAGGTCGTTAGCCTTCGGCGCCATCTCCACCGGCGAGACTATCGCCGCGATACTCTCGCCCGTGGAGATGGTGAAACACTCTCTTTACAATGTCGTCTCCTACTCGAGGTGGATAGAATTGTATTTACAAGTGCTTTTGAATCGTCTGACTCTACCAATGGTTCGGAATGTCCTTCCTGCCGAGAAGAACCAGCAAGAAACTCGGCGGTAGCTCTTTTCAAAACAAGTTTACAATACACTAGATACTGTGCTATGTATGCAGTTTTCTCCAAAATGAGGGGAAGTTCCAAAAATGTTTGTGATACCCATTAGGGCTTACACATTTCGGAAACTTTGTTGGATTTCCATTCTTTAGAGGTCTCCTACCGAAGTTTGGCAGTTATTGTGAATTGCACACCTCGAAAACGTTGTTAGATTTCGAAACATATTTCTTCTTGCAGTACCGTGTCCAACCCGGGATGGAACGCCGACCTTCGGAGCTTAAACACTTCGAAAACGATTTCGAAACATTCTTCTTACAGTGCCGTCTCCTACCGGAGTTGGTATTAATTAGGGCTATATGCACTTTGACGTTGCCGTACGGAATGGTGACAGCATTGGTTTTTAAGCTAAGACAGTATCCTCTATTCTCGTCCTGACCGTCATTTTCTCCTGAATTATGAGCTTAAGGTATTTGATATTCCTATGGCATGGCCAAAGTAATCTAGTAAACTCATAATGACAATCCATAATGTCAATACTGAAACGATTGTATACCCTTGCCGGTAGGGTGGTAACTAGCGACGACCGAAACCTCCCACCAGACCACAATTTAAAATTTTTATTTTTACATACAATCCTTTCCATATTTGGCTTGAAGAACGACACATAATCTTAATATTAACTTACAAACTATAAAATAAGAGTTAAAGAAAAAAAAACTTCTTAAAACAAAATTTTATGGAAAATAATAGCTCACGAATGAATGATTATATGATGGAGCATTGTATACATATTTTGATGAAATTGATGTTATACATTTATATTTAATAAATTTCAAGTATTTCTTCCCAAATCTCAAGATTCTCTGCTCAAAGGTGTGCGTTCTATGTCAATCAGTATGTCACGGTACAATTAATTTATAAGTGTACCTACATTTTTAAAGGCGGTATAAAAAAAGCAATAAATAAACACAAAAAAAAATTTAGAAGCATGCGGGTAGAAACAAAAAACTTTCAACGGACTGTTCTTTAAATATATTTTAAATATATTTTTATAGTTTAAATATATTTTTGCGGTATCTACGAGTAAAATAGCAAGAAATAAATATTTTCTCGCACTAAACGCTTTGCTGACTCGTTCCTAATACGCAGCGCAAAAATTTAGAATTTTCCGGCGTCCGTTTTTCTGTTACTTGAGTAACTTTAAATCAATAGTGATTAGTGAATAGGCATCTTCTAGGCAAACGCGAGCTTGTCTATTTACAAAAAAAAATATATATAGAAGCATGCGGGTAGAAACAAAATGTTCAGGAGGGAGGGTATGTTGAATGAAATGAGCCATGCATTAGTATAGTGAGTGGTGGCGTATCACAATTACTTGCAACGAAGGTACCACCTCGCTGACTTTCATGTAGATACCGCGGTTGTTCTGGCCGATGTCGAAGTAGAAGTTCTTGTTGTCCACGCGCAGGTGCCGGCCTTCAGGCAGCTCACCCTTAAACCTGCGTACGCACACCCTGCTATACCACCCCATGTGTTGCACCGACTCTGCCAATTATGCATGTGTAATTGGTAGAGTTGGTTGGGCAAATAAGAATTTCCTTCTTCTTGGTCAACCGATAGACGTCCACTGTTGGAAAAAGGTCTCTTGCATGGACTTCCACAGGCTTCGGTCTTGCGCCGCCTGAATTCAGCGGCTCTCTGCGTTTGATGTAGTCAGTCCATCTAGTGGGGGTCTGCCAACACTTTGCTTCCTGGTGCGGGGTCGCCACTCCAGCGCCTTGGGACCTCAACGACCGTCAACTCTTCGAACTAAAATAAGAGTAATCTTCTTTATATGGAGCATCAGATGCTCATTTTGTTAGTAGCATACAATTTGATATTTATAACTAATGTTACTAACTAATACAAAAGAATTTAAAATTGAAACATCATTATTACATTAGTGTGGCCTCACCGACATCACTTGAATAATGTGTTCAAGCATTGGCGAGTCCATCTTACTCGCAAACATGTTAAGGATGCTGTTGGAACTTGAACGCAGTCTTGTCAGCAGTGATGACGTCTTTTTCCGCACTATCGTAAAAAAGTCATCGGTTTGCTCTTTTGCGAACATATCTGACAGTGACAGAGTACAGAGAGTGTAACCGCAAAAGTTGGTCCTAGTGTATGCTTGATTATTAAAAAAATTTTTTACAAAATATCCTTGAACATTCGCGGCCGCCTTGCACTTTTTCCACTCATGCAAGACAAGGCATCATTAGTATAATTATTTTTTTTCATCAAAAACTGACAACACAGTAAACGTCAGTTGACTTCGTCTAATTAAAAATCCGACTTTAGATCTCTTCACCAGACTTCTATGTTGAGTATTGTATGATTGAGCGAGAAAGAGTGCAAGAAAGAAAATTTTTCACTATCTCTTTTGTGAGCGCACACGAGTCATTCAGGTAGAGTACAAGGCTTTACAAGGTCACCATAAATTGAATTCGCATAGCTATACATTGATAATGTAAACAAGTGTAAAAAACAAACAAGATTTTTAAACTAATATGGAAATCGGATGTCAGGGAAACACAACTAGCATAATTAGCTAATGCAGCTAGTGGACGGGGAGTAAGGGATTGGAGAGGCAAGATAGACAGACAAGACACATTGGGAAAGTAATTTTAACAATGGGAGTAGGAATAGGAAAGCCGTCATGAGGGATGTTGAACGTATTTTAGGTTGCAAGAATCTCAAGAGAGGTTTGTCTCTTTCTTAAGAAGGAAAATAGAAAGTAGCCACAGTTTATATAACTAAGTAAACTGCAAGGAGTTCAGAGCTGCTCAGAAACAAGAAAAAATGTTCGGTGAGCGCGTCGCGGAACTCGATCAAGCCCTGCGCCGGCAGCGCCACCTGCGAGCGCGGCTAGGGGGAGGCTGGGGGAGGCTGGGGGAGGCCAAGGGAGGGCGGGGCACGACACCGATATGAGCTCTGCAATAATCACGTGGTCGCGTGCACGGACCCGCCGTCGTCGGTGCCGAAGTCGTCCAGCAGGTCGGTGAGCGCGTCGCGGAACTCGATCATGCCCTGCGCCGGCAGCGCCACCTGCGAGCGCGGCTAGGGGGAGGCTGGGGGAGGCTGGGGGAGGCCAAGGGAGGGCGGGGCACGACACCGATATGAGCTCTGCAATAATCACGTGGTCGCGTGCACGGACCCGCCGTCATCGGTGCCGAAGTCGTCCAGCAGGTCGGTGAGCGCGTCGCGGAACTCGATCATGCCCTGCGCCGGCAGCGCCACCTGCGAGCGCGGCTAGGGGGAGGCTGGGGGAGGCTGGGGGAGGCCAAGGGAGGGCGGGGCACGACACCGATATGAGCTCTGCAATAATCACGTGGTCGCGTGCACGGACCCGCCGTCGTCGGTGCCGAAGTCGTCCAGCAGGTCGGTGAGCGCGTCGCGGAACTCGATCATGCCCTGCGCCGGCAGCGCCACCTGCGAGCGCGGCCCGCCGCGCGTGATGGTCTGCGACACTCGCAGGAAGCGCCCGCGGGAGTTCTCCTTCAGGTCCAGGTAGTACCGCCGGTTGTCCTGCGACACACACCCACCCTTGTCAGAATCAGTTGGTGACATGTATGGTGCCTGTAGGGCTTGGATGGGCAATAAGTAAATATTGCTGGACAATGGATACCCTGAACACCCTAGCAGAATGTAACAGGGTGGTTCTTCGGTTCCAGGACATGTAGGCATAGTCGGCAATGAAAATGCTGACAAACTTGCAAAAACTGGTGCTGGAATGCTGCAGATAGGGCCCGAACCTGTCTGCGGCATTCCTAAAAGCCTAGTTCAGCTTACCCTGTTAACCTACTGCTACTATGACACGCTAATTCGTTGGCGTAACTTACCAGGACTAAACCCTTCCAAAGCGCTAGTTAGATCCTTCAATAAGAAGGCTGCCAATGAGGCACTAGCGCTTAGTAAGAAAAACCTATGCATTCTAGTGCGAGCTTTGACGGGACATTGTGGACTAAACAGACACATGTTCAACCTCAAGCTCAAGGGCTCAGATATGTGCAGGCTATGCCTGGAGTCGGCGGAAACGCCGCTGCACATTATCTGTTACTGCCCCGCTTTAATGCATAAACGAAGCATTCTTCTAGGGAAACACATCGTACACCCTGAGGAGGCTACACTAATCCCAGCCAAGAAGATGCTGCTATTTCTGGCGGCAACAAGTATTGGAGGGGAGCTATAAATAGTGGCGAGCACAATGGACCGGCGACGGTCGACGTGCTACAGGGCATCGAATCTGCATAGCCGCGCAACAGAAGAAGAAGAAGAAGATGGGTGGACAACTATAATGCAGAAGTCGAATTCTTTATTCAATGTTTTTTGATGTCAACAATTCTACAAGTTAAAGGAAACTAAAGGAAGAAGGCTTTCTTAGTCACTGTGGAGTGTGGACGATAGCCCCAGCTATTTCATGGAACGCACAAGCTAGATACCCGCAGCATGCGTTACCTTGAGCATCATCTCAGATTTGAGTTTCCCGTCGTCCGGCACGTTTTCCGGGTTGGGGGGCCCGAGGGAGGAGTAGAAGTCGCTAAAGCTGGACAGGTGGTCGCGGAACTCCGCCGCTGTGGACATCGCCAGGAATATCTGGCTCCGGCGCCCGTCCGCGCCGATCTGGAATCACGGACATTGTAAACACATCATCATCATCATCAACCTCCCTGCTGAGCGCAGATCTCTCAGAGGAGTGTCTCGGCCATGGTCCACCACGCTGGCCCAATGCAAATTGGCAGACTTCACACACCTTTAGAGAATATTATGGAGAATTCTCAGCTATGCAGTTTTCCTCACGATGTTTTCTTTCACAGCTGACAGTTTCAGTATTTACAAGACACAAGAAGTTTAAAAAGACTAGGAAACGGTAATCAGATATCCGTAGATCAGCCGTGTTAATTTTGTTCGTATAGCCTACAGTCTTTGCAATTGTGCATTGTGGAGTGATGGAGTCAACATCTCCTGACGATGCTCCGGTTTCGGAGCGAAACGTACGTCGAGTGTTAAAAGATTTATTTGTTTGGCGGATCATAGCAAAGAAATATTATTTTTTCTTTAAATATCATGGAATTCCGCATGTAATTTAAGTTTACGTTGATTATGAACTACAATACAGTAGCAGTTTCTTCACATCTGTTAGTCTGTGCATTATTTGCCCATTTATCTCAGTGATTGATCAGTAATAACTAAATTACAGAGCAATTACCTATTGCTCAATATAATAGTTGAATTAGAAGTAAGCCGCTCGCCAGCTGTGCCAGATAAAACGGGTAGGCCAAGAGCCCAAAGTTATTGGTGTTATCTGAATTTTCAGAAGCAGCCCGGATTTTGAAAAGGCGTTTTTGCAGCCCCTTGTCTCGGAGAGCACAATATGTCTCAGAAAGCAAGTAATTCATTGATGCAACAAAGAACAAGACATAAATTCAGCCAACCAGAGGTGATTGTGATCGTCATACTGTAGCAATCATTTTTAGATAATCCCACAGTGGATTGCCATCCCACTGGACTATGAGAGTGAGGGAAGAGAGAGAGAGAGTATTGTATTTGTAAACACAAAAGTAAGTGCCCTAAAATCTCCTGTACAATTGGATAGTTTCCATTGAGATTAGTTAGTTAGAAGAACATGTAATCTTTGAATTATTAAACCACAAAAAAGCAATGAATTTGTACTCTCGGCCTATATAACTCAAAACTTGCGACAATCGATTACGATATATCTTATATCACGATAACCGTTACATCACCATTCACCGCTCTTATCAAAGCGTTATCTAATAGTGTCAGATATATATAGTTATAGGCAAATTAAATTGTTTAGGCCCACTTGCAGAAACACCGTGTTATCTTTTTAACCCAGAATTAGCTGCCTCTTTGACAGATTTCGTATAAAGCTTGGTTAAGCCTAACCCGGCGTCTCTGCAAGCGGGCCTTAGGCCGACTTGCACCAAACTGCTTAATCATGTTTAGTTAAATTTTGTAATGCTGTCACTTTTTGACAATACTATTTCAGAGTTGACATGAGAAGGACAGGTATAGAAAATTTAACTAAACATGTTTAAGCAGTTTGGTGCAAGTCGGCCTTAATGTACGAAAATACATTCAAAAATCTTAAATTCCCATTACCTATTGTATCCATGCGCATCTGATTCGTTGCCACTAATAAGGCAAGCCATAGAATGAGATGCTTTGTCATGTTGCTGGTAAAAGGAAATTGGAATTCATCGATTGCTTTTTATTGCGAAAGATGAATATTCTACAAGACGAAACCTATCTCTTGACATAATATAACAAAGAGTAATTCTGTACTTGTAGTTTATGTATTTTTCCTAGGTATCTGAAAAGGTTAACAAGTAGAAATTCTTCAGAAACGCGTAAGCGATGGCGCATAGAAGTTTTCATCGCGAAATTGCAATGCCGGAATCCAAAAAAACTCTGTCGAAACTCTGTCTGGTGGGAGGCTTTGGCCGTGGCTACGTGGTTGAATGTTCACTGCCATACAAGTCACCCCTTACAAGTTAGTTCGCTACCATGTCTGTTTAGTCTGAGATGAAAAACCAAACTTTGGCATTTAATTGTTTATGCCATTTGTTTACCTTACAGGAAAATTATATTTAAGACTAGCTGACACGGCGAACTTCGTACCGCCAACTTATCTATTATAATTTTTTTTGTTTTTTTTTTAAACCTTCCGTGGACTCATAAGGAACATACAAAAAAATAAATTAACCGAATTGGTCCATCCTTATGCGCTTATCAACATTCATTTTTTGACCGAGCGAAGCGAGGTCTCTGAGTTAACTAGAGCGATTTGCACTTGTCCGTCCGTCCGTCCGTCCGTCTGTCAGAGCCTTATAACTTTTGAATTACTGAACGTAATTACTTCAAATTTAGATATAATATGTAAACCGATGGCCTCCAGCCGAAAATGGCTTAAAAAGTTATAAAAATCTTTATTTCAGGGGGGCTCTCATAGAAGCGAATGCGAAGTAAAAAAAAAATATCGCGTTACATAAAATTGTTACGTATCATTTTAAAGATAATTTTGAACTGAGTACAAAAATATTTTTTTTTTAATTTTTCCCTTAAAATTGACGAAATGGGGGGCTTTCAAAGTGGCGATTTTATACGCTCGCTTGAAGACGCTCTCTAGGAAAATCCGCTATGGATTTTCAAACTGATTTTATGTTTTTAGGTCACTTATATCCTGTACTTGAACAACAAATACTAAAATTATATGAATATTATAAAGAAACGAGATTATTTAATTTTTAATGTACATCAGTAATTCATATAGCATCAACATAGCTTCACAATAATGCTAATAGATGGCGCAGTCAGTAACTATTCCCATGGAACTACGAGTTACGACTAACGACCTATCCCAAAAACAGTTTTGCGTCGACCATTATTATTTAGTTACTTATTATAATACAATAATTGTATTGTAATTTTTTTTGTACCATATTATTCAATTAAAATTATTTTTTAGTTAAATTTTAGTTAAATATTGTATATTTTCTATTCGCGTCGATAGATGACGATTTGTACAGATGCCCGTAACCCGGTTTCACTCGTTAGTACCTACATAATAATTCAATGTTTTCACTAACGTTCCCTAACCTTTACGGGCTACCTATAAGTTAGGTGATTGATGTTTTCTGTCAACTTATTTATCACGATCCTGTACGGGACACCTAAAAGGATATTGGGACGGATGTTAGGACTTAGGATTGTATTTAGGAGCTACCTACGTTAAGAGACTCCTACTTAGGGGATGATTTAGGTATGTTTGGTGAAAACGGGCATAATAATAATGTCAGTTTTGGTTATCATGTATCGATTGAATGAATAATCATGGGATACCGTTACCGCGAGGTCTCAGTTCGGGGCGAACCACTAGTATTTATATAGTTAGATTATAAGACAGCACCTTTGGGGTGCTTGTATGTGGCTATATTTCATTTAAAACTCGCCTTTAGAAGATGAGGCAAATAACTACAGACCAATTGCCTTAATCCCAGTGTTATCAAAAATATTTGAAAAGGTCATATATAATAGGATAAGTAATTTTGCTGAACGTTTTAATATTTTAAATAACGCACAGCATGGTTTTAGAAAAAATAAATCGACGACAACTGCTATGTTCGAGATAGTGAAAATAATTTCAGAATCAGTAGATAAAGGAAAACCGGTAACTGTTCTTTTTCTCGACATGTCTAAGGCCTTCGACCTCGTTTGTCACGAAAAATTATTAAAAAAGTTGGAGCACTACGGAATACGCGGGCAGATACACCAATGGCTCAAATCATACTTAGACAATAGAAGGCAAAAAACTATAATCCAGAAACAAATTGGTAAAACTATGAATGTGTTTGAATCAGAGTACAAAAATAATAAATTCGGCGTGCCCCAGGGCAGTATTTTAGGCCCACTTCTATTTTTACTATACATAAATGACCTTTCCAACAATATATCACATCAATCGATACTCTTTGCGGACGATACCACGGTAATCATTCCATGTGACAACACTTACACACATGATTCCAAAGTTAACAGATCGTTAGAGGAAACTGTTAATTGGTTAGAAAACAATAACTTAAGCGTAAATATTACTAAAACGAAGTGTATACAATTTAGAACAAAAAGAGGACAAATAAAAACATTAAATATAAATTATAATAATGAATCAATTGACATCGTTCATAATACAAAATTTTTGGGAGTTAAATTTGACGAACATTGTGATTGGACTTACCATATTGAGGACATTTGTGCTAAAATTAATAAATTCGTGTACCCTTTACGTCGTCTTAGGCGTACAGTATCTCTTGAAGCAGCCCTCACAGCTTATCATGGTTATGTAATGTCTGTCATGCGTTATGGTATTGTCATTTGGGGGAACTCTATTCACTTAAACAAATTGTTTGTGACACAGAAAAAATGCCTCAGGAGCATCTTCCTAATGGACCCTACTGATTCGTGTAGGCCACTATTTAAAGCGCACAATCTTCTTACCCTGCCTTGTCTCTATATTTACGAAATGGCGGTATTCGTACACAGACACATGGACTACTTTAAGATTTCTGATCTTCCAAATGTAAATAAATGTTACAGAAAAACGAGAAAAAGGAATCTATTATGTGCCACAAAATATAACTTAAGACAAACCTCAAAATCTCCGCATGCCATGTGCATAAAAATTTATAACAAACTTGATGCAAGATTAAAAAATTTACCTACAGGTCATTTTAAAAAAAATCTCTTTCGTTGGCTGTGTAACAAATCTTTTTATTCTGTACCAGAATACCTATCTTATTAACATTGAAATTAATAAAAATTATTGACATTATATTCTGACCTAATTGACATTAAACTAACGTTATTGACACTTTAGATTTATTTTAATTAATTTAGCTCATCGAAGTTTTCAAAATTATGTTGAGTACCTAATTTAAAAATTTGCATGCTATTTAGCAGAATATGGAGGAAATTTTATGACATTGTTAATAACATCTAACTATACTGTACTCATATTCAGCAAATAAAGTTTCATTTCATTTCATTTCATTTTTTCATTTTTAGATTTATTAATAGTAGCTAAATAATATTCCCGATAAGTACTGGTACTTATCGTCAGTATATGAAATGAAAAATAGGTTAAACTATTTCAATTGGTGATGTAAGGTTGGGCCAACCCATTAGACAATTAGTGGCAAATGATTGTACGCTTCTTTTGTATGGAGGACAAGACCCGAGTGGTAGCAAGGCGTTTCTATTATTTGTTTATTGCCAGTTCTAATTGGTTCATCATCAGCAAACTATAAACGGCGCACTATTGAGCGCAGGTCTTCTTCTCAGAAAGGTATAGGCTACACGTGAAGAGTTTTTTCTTTTTGTATCCCATTTTTTCTTTGACATGGCGCGATTGGAGACCGTTCTAGGTCGGTACAATCTTGCCTTTTAACTTTTACTATGATTTAGCTGATAATTGCACAGATGTAACTAGACCTATAATGAAGCCACGATATTCGGACCGTCGCGTCATCGCATTAAGTGTCATAAGGTTATCATTTTTTCAAATGAAACTACTTTGATCTTTATCTTTTAGGTATATTTTGCAGGCGGGGGGCCCGCTTCCCCCGCCTTCTTGCACGTTTCGATTAATTCCAGTCTTTGGTGCAATCGACGCATGCGGGCAACGCTCGTGTCCCCCCGCACCTACTAACCGCATACGAACCTCTGCAACTTTGATGAAGCGCCCTCTTCTGTTCTGCTTCACGTCGAGGTAGAACCTCTTTGACTGTATCTGTAACATTTTGGTCGCCAACTCCTGTTCCTGTGGCTGTTGACCTGCGAACACACAAACACACATTTATACCAATAGCTACATACCGAATGGTTAACAATTTCATACCGCTTTCTAACAAAAGCTACGTTCTACTTCCTTGTCAACTGACTGGCGACTCGTCTGATATAGTCATAATAGAAGGACGGCCAACAAAACGCTTACTGGCGCGAGGTTACCATTCCAATATTACTAGCGCGAGTCAAGATCGTACAGCGACATCTAGTGCTTGACGTAGAGTTACTGCACTGCATTATGAAATTCTCTTTCTGTGGTGTCGCTTAGCCATGCCAGCTTTTAGGCGACTCCAACGCCACACTTCAGAAACCTTGAGCTACGTCACTACTGCTACGATTCTCCTACGGATCTCCTCATTCCTGATTTGACTTGTTGCGTAAAGATATTCCGAGTACGGCTCTCTATCACCCGCCGTGTAAATCTCAGCAAATATGGTTGAGCGAAGCAATGGCTGGGTCATGCGTCATGCTCGTGAACGGGTGCCACCGGCGGTAATGGAGTTACTTTCGGCCTGGCCGTTTTAACATGTGTTGAATTACAATTAGGTATGCTTTTGTGGAACTTTCACTCATTGTGGAAACACTGCATACATAGCATAGTATCTATTGAATTGTAAACTTGTTTTGAAAAGAGCAACCGCCGAGTTTCTTGCTGGTTCTTCTCGGCAGAAAGGGCATTCCGAACCGTGGTAGACTCATTGACGATTCAAAAGCACTTGTAAAAAAGTTTATTTGAATAAAAAACATTTCTATTCTATTCTATTCCTATCAGGAGCATAGTTCATCGACAATAACGGCTCAATCAAAGGCTCACCACATACTTAGTCAGAAATAGTGTAACCAAAAAATTTCTGATTCATGCATCCAGCGAGTGAAGGGGATATAGGGGGATGAATCTTGTATAGTACGCGCCAATCTTTGCGAATGCTGTGAAGCACGCGACGGGAGCCACCAATCAATAAAGCTCGCGTTCGAATCGCAGAACTGTTCAGAACAATAAAAAGTTTGGCGAGGTCTGTTCAAAATGTATGAGCAGATTCGCGTCAGATTTCTTCTGACCGACAACTTCTGACAAAATGGTGCGCGCGTCATCTGAATTCTGACAGAGACGCCGGCGCTGGGCACAGTCGAAGCGGAACGGGCGGCGGCGCGTGACCGTGGCGCCGCCGCGCCGCGATGTAATCGATCGCGATTTCTAATTACGACTATTGCAGCTCCGACGCCTGTTGCGGCGAATGAGCATGTCGATAATAATAATCATTGCAATGAGATTAGCCAGCTGCTAACGAAACTAGAGTCCCTTGAGAGTTTAAGGCCCGCTTGCACAGACGCCGGGTTAGTTAACCCAGGAATAAATTTGTAATTTTGACAGAAGCTTTATACGAAATCTGTCAAATCTGTCTTTTGAACCCACAGTCAACTGCTAACTCTGGGTTAAAAGGATAACTCCACGTTTCTGCAAGCGCGCCTAAGAGGATGGCAGTTTTAATGGGCACATATCCAAAGGCTGTTGGTTTGGGCACCTAGAGAGAATGGGTGTGATCGTGCTCCAGGAGAGCATACTTTGGTCGTTTTAATTATTTACTTATTTAATGTAAGAAAACTTGTGGCTCTTATGAGCAGTCAACACTCTACCAACAACGGTTCGGAAAAGAGATTCTACTGAGAATAGCTAGCAAAAAATGTATCCAATAGGATAACGCTTTGTTGAACGCCCCAGGTGTCTCTGGTTGGATGAAGCGAGCAGACCTGCAAGCCCTCAAGAGAGTCGATTGGCGTGAGCGGCGCAGGACAGGCATGAGTGGCAGCTTCTAGTGTCTGAGGCCAAGATTGTCTTTGGGTCGCTGAGCCAGCTAAGTAGTAGTAGTATGTCCGGGTCACGATGCACGTCACTCTCCAATTGCAAAAAAATCACGTCGATACGTTTCTCCGTGGCTGCGTGATTGAAGGACGAACCGACAAAAGAACACACTTTCCCATTTATAATATATTAATTAGTAAAGCCCATTTTCACTTTTATTTTATCGCAGTGTATTAACCGACAAATACAACACTTTCTAAAAGTTTTTGTATTGAAAATCTGTCAAAATTTCATATTCATTACTGTTAAATGTCACTCGTTGTTGGTGAAACTGACCTACTCTCACGTTTGAAGTTGAGCAGGAGGGTGACGTGTATCTTGACGCGTATGCGTTTGGGCCACGTTTGTTCACCTGTTCAACTGGCGAAATTTGGAATTGTGGATAGTGATTTGTGTGAATGTGGTGAGGTGGGTGACTTGAACCATATATTTTTATCATTCCCAGTATATAACAGGGATGCATTTTACCAGGGTCTTATTCAGTGTCATATCCCACTAGTAGAGTATCATATCCCACTAGTAGAGTATCACGTACGCACCTCTAATGGCGTAAACGCGTAAACATTGGCTCTGCATTAAATAAATACAAATAAATAGTTAAAGTCAACTTTTTTAAGAAATGCTGATTTTATAAGCAATATCATTATATAAACTCTGCTTGAATAAATAAGTGACTGTGTAAAAATTTCATAAAATAGTGAATGGGTATTGAATTGTTAAAACTTTAAATTGTTAAAATTGTTAAAATTATACAAAATGCTTGGACAGTGTTTGTAATGAAGAAAATAAGTGTATACAATACTACATTAATCAAAATTATACAAAATAGTAATCTTATCAACGAAAGATTCAATACATTATAAAAAAGTGAAAATAGTGACGCTTAAAATAAATTTGAAATAAACGTTCATAGTGAAAATTAACGCCATCTACTAAAGAAGAGCGTAATCGATCTAGTGACTTTTATTTGTTTACTAGCTGATGCCCGCGACTTCGTCCGCATGAATTTAGTTTTTTGTTTTTTTTTTTGTATTAAAACCTTCCGTGGAACTTAAGGAACATACAAAAAAATAAATTAACCGAATCGGTCCATCCATTCTTGAGTTATGCGCTTACCAACATTCATTTTTATTTATATAGATTACAATGTAAATAAGTGTTTTAAGCACGTACTAAACTAAACAAAATATTATGAAACACCGAAATATACAATTAATTAATCAGTGAACATTGTGACGCTTAAAATAAGTTTGAAATAATAAACGTTCATAGTGAAAATTAACCTCGTTTAATAAGAAAGAGCTTAAATAATTTAATCAACGCCATCTATTGACAATTCGCTGTACGTGAACAGAATCTGACTGTAATTAAAGTGACTAAATGTTTTTATTAATAAAAAAGTGTTTTCAATATTATACTGTAAAATAATTATCTTATCCCCGTGAGGTACAATACAACAATAAATAAATGAACATAATGATGCTTAAAATAATTTTAAAGTAAACGTTCATAGCGAAAATTGACGCCATCTACTGAGGAAGAGCAAAATTAATCTAATCAATGCCATCTATCGATCAACAGCTGTACTTGAACAATAAACTTTACTTCCAAATATCCAAATCGCCGTTACGTCCATGCAAAGGACTGTTCGACCGTCGATATTAAAATAGAAATAGATACGCAGTAGAAATAGAGCGCAAATCCTAATAGTACTGTAATTCCACGCATTACAAGTGTTACTTACAAGTTTTGGCATTTTACGAGACTTCTACTACTTTCTCATATACCTATCTCAACAAACATTTATATTTTCAAAATGACTTCGATAAATCAATATCAGACTCCGGCCAAGTCAGAAAATAGTAACAAAAGTTCGCCGTCTACGCCCAATAGTGAATTTATAAAAAAACATTTTATATGTACCAGGAACAGAAAAAAAACGCAGAACGACCCTCATAGAATCAGATTCTGATGATGACGGAAACTCTTCCCTATCCGCTGATTCTTATATGAGAAGAAGTTTACCTGATTTATCGACCAATCACATTGATGATATTTACGAATTAAAAAGAAAAAATGAAGACCTAAGGAAAGAACTTGAGGATGCCAAACTTAGCATCGAGAGCCTTTCACTTGAAAAACTTAATTTAGAAAGAAAAGTTGTGGAACAGGAAGTAAAAATAAATAACTTACTACTCGAACGTAATCCACAATATACCAGTGTTGAAAATCATAGAAAATCCACATCAAAGAAAACGCGCTCTGTAAAAAACAGAATATCCACTGAGAAAAACAAAAAAGAGTGGATAAATTCTGATTTATCATTCAATGCAAGAGAAGAAGTCAATATCACCAATTCATCGATCTCTGAAAAATACGAGTATAAACAAGTGTCTGAAAAGCATCATTTGAATTATATGACTTCTAATACAACACAGAAAAAAGAAAAACACTTAACTAACAGAAAAATACATATTTATGGCACTCAACAATGTAAAAACCTTGCCTCTACACTTTTGAATTCAAGAAAAAACAGTAAATATGAAGATTATGAGATGTTTGGTATTATAAAACCAAATGCCCTAGCCGAAGAAATCTATATATATAAAAGAAAGTGGTGTTAGTTACACTATTTATAACTCAAGAACGGATGAACCGATTTGGCTCAAAATTGGTGGAGAGGTAGCTTAGAACCAGGAGACGGACATAGGATACTTTTTATCCCGTTCGACCGCGTTTCCGTCAAGTCAATATAAAACCTGTTACCTATAACAAAAATGCATCTGACATGGAATAAAAAAACGAAAATGACAGTGGAAGAACAAAACGTAAATGACAGCTAAACGTAATTTTGTATTTGGTTAATTATGGTAAAAACAATTATAAAAATTATAGTTTAACGTACCTTATTGATAATATCATCAGTAATATGTTTTCTCTTTGAATCATCATTAACAATGCCGCGAGCAAGACGATCAAATGTTTCCTGCTACAAAGCTACGGATTGACGTGATTTATTGGATAGGTATAGTTGAGAACCTGGAGGGTGACAAAGATTTCCCGCGGGATGTTATGAACTAAATCCACGCAGACGAAGTCGCGGGCATCAGCTAGTTTTAAATAATTGTAATAATGCATCTATACAAAAACAGGACAAAATAATTATTTGTGTTGGTGAAAATGACAGTTATCCATTGCATGTGTTATCAAATCTTTATTATACCCTACAAAGGCTAAATGGCATCACTGTTATTGTATTGAACGTCTGCAAAAATATATTTTTTAATATTCACATGCTCAATAAAAAAATTGGAAATATTGTAAATAAATTTAATAAATGTCACTTTGTACAAAACATTTCGTCCTCCACCACATTGTTAAGCATATGTCAAAAAATTAATATGATTATTGACAGTCTTGATTACGAAGATAAATATTTAAACCCCAAAAATTTGAAATCCTATATCACCAGAAATTATTCTTCACAAAAAAAAGGCTCCGAAAATTCTCTAACATATTTAAAAGGCACTATACCGTTTTACTTCGCACGCATGCATGAAAATAACAAAAATCAGTCAAAATCTTCAACTCAGAGTAACTTTCAACCAAATATCCCACAAAAAGCAATTAAAGGAACAATCCCATTTTATTTTCCCGCTAAAGAAGAGTTTTTTCGTTTCTAAAGAAAAATCGAATAAGTTTATAATTTTGCACCAAAACATTGCTAGTGTTCTTTCAAAACAGGATATACTGCAAATAACTCTAGACGAATTAAAATCTAAAAAAGTAGTACCAGATATAATTTGCCTATCTGAAACATTTTTAAAAGAAGGCTATGAGACACTAGTCAATATACCAAATTATAAACTAGGCGCACATTTTAGTAGAGATACGAAAAGAGGAGGCGTATGTATCCTTGCAAAAAATACTATTCGATGCTCGAATATCACATACTTATCAAAATATGCGATACCAAATAATTTTGAGTGTTGTGGTATTGAAGTAAATGAATATAATTTAATGGTTATCTGCTTATACCGCAGCCCTAAATCAGATCCCACATTATTTTTAAATAAGTTAGACAATTTATTACACAACTGGACGAATAAATCAAAAACTAAAAAAATTGTTATTGCAGGAGACTTCAATATAAACACACTAAAAACTAATAAAATAGTTAATCACCTCAAAGATTTAGCTCGGGCTCACAATCTAAAAATTCATATAACTAATTCAACTAGAGGAACTTCATGCATTGACCACATTCTCAGTAACATAAGTAATGCATCGCCATCCATATTACCTTTAGGATTATCTGATCATGAGACAGCACAAATACTATCTTTTCCTATCACGAAAAATGAAAAAAATATCTATTACATATTTAAGAAGGACTACAGTCAAGAAAATATCGATAAATTCATCAATTGTTTACAGAATCTCTCATTTAGTGACGTGAGGAATCAGATCTAAACAAAGCTTTCAATAAGTTTCATGAACTTTTCTCCTTATTTTATAAGCTTTGCTTTCCAAAAATTAGAGTTAAAATTAATACAAGTTATAATTGTCACGACTGGATAACTCGGGGTTTAAGAAAAAGCTGTATGAATAAAAGAAAGCTTCAATTTAAGTATTACAAGAATAAAAAAGACCCTATTCATAAGAATCGTTTCAAAACGTACTCTACAATTATAAAGAAATGCATGATGGTAGCCCAAAAATATAAAAATAAAAAAATGCTAGCCGCAACTAAAAATAAATGTAAAACCTCATGGAACATTATAAAAAACGCATCCGGCGAAAATAAGAAAAGTAAAAATTTTATCCAAAGTCTTAAAATTAATAATAATAAAGTGATTGATGAACCAATTCAAATAGCAACCCACTTTAATAAACATTTCATTGAAACGACGTTTGAACCGAATAATAATACAGTACATAAAATAGACACACAACATCAAAAAACATTGAATCACTCCATGTTTTTAAGACCTGTTTCAAGACAGGAAGTCAATGAACAGATAATTTCTCTTAAAAACACAATGTCTGAAGGTTTTGACGAAATTTGTACAAAAGTAATTAAATCAGCAAAGAATGTTATTATACCTATACTAACATATCTCATTAACCTGTCATTTGAAACAGGAGTATTTCCGGAACTCTTAAAGCGTTCAATAATAAAACCTCTTTTTAAGAAAGGTGATTCTAACAATATTGCAAACTACCGCCCAATAGCGTTAATACCGATTTTTGCAAAAATTTTTGAAAAGTGCATGTTTTTGAGACTCTATAGCTATTGTAATAAATTTGAAATTCTTAATAAAGAACAATATGGTTTTCAAAAAAAGAAATCGACGAAACATGCTATTTTCTCCCTAATAGATACAGTACTTAAAAATATGGACAATAAAAGTTGGACCACAGGTATATTTTTTGACCTATCTAAAGCATTCGATTTTGTAAATCATAATACTCTGATAAATAAGCTAGAAGCCCTAGGGGTAAGAGGCCCAGTACTAAATTGGTTTATTTCATATCTCGAAAAAAGACAGCAACGTGTTGATGTCAACAAAATTATTAATGATGAACAAATGACATTCCATTCAGATTATCTTTATTCTACCAGGGGCGTACCTCAAGGCAGCATTCTTGGGCCTCTTCTTTTTATCATTTATATTAATAATATAACCGAGGTTATTCAGCATAAATGTGTATTATTTGCAGATGATATCTCCATAGTTGTTACATCAAATATGAAAAATAATATTGAGGAACATGAAAAACAAATTAACTTAACTGTAAAATCAATAATAGATTGGCTTAAAGCCAATCAATTAGAACTAAACCTGACAAAAACAACTTACATACAATTTCATAATAAAGCTAACTCAAAATTAAATATAAAATATAACAATACGAATATTAATGAGTCACGTGAAGTAAAATTTTTAGGTGTCTTTGTAGATAAAGGTCTGAAATGGTTTACCCACGTTGATCACGTATGTAAAAAAATAAATAAGTTTAACTATGTCTTAAAGAAATTAACTTCTTTGACGGATCAAAAAACAGCAGTCTCAGTATACCATGCATACGTAGCATCTGTCCTCAGATATGGGCTAATTCTCTGGGGAAACAGTTCAGAATTCAACAGGGCCTTTATAGCCCAAAAGAAATGTATTCGAGCAATTTGCAGAGTCTCACCATTAACTTCCTGCAAACCTCTATTCACAAAGTTAAATATTTTGACATTGACCAGTTTATATATATTTGAAATATCTGTATTTATAAAGGAAAACGATAATTTATTCACTAAAGCTAATGAGATTTATCCGCGGTGTACAAGAAATACTGATAGACTTGTGTTGCAGTGTAGGCCGAGGACGGAATTTTATTTGAAAAATTGTGCAGCCTTATGTGTTAGCATTTACAATAAGTTGCCTAAGAGTTTAAAGGTGTTGCCAATGAAGTTATTTAAAAATAAACTGTATAAATGGCTTATTGCACATAACTTCTACACTTTAAAAGATTTCTTTAATTTAAAAATTGCACAATAAAATATTATTATACTTATTTATTTTTAATAATAAAATTCACATTTACATAATATAGTTTACTTAATATAACAAAGTTTTAGAGTGTAGAAGTAAAAATATAATATATAAATATATATATATATATTCTTTAACAATATAGACTCTAATTTGTATTAGAATCCTAATTTTGCGTGCCATAATTGGCTGATTGTAAAGTGTTCGCACTATGTACAATTATGCAAATAAATCCTTTCTTTCTTTCTTTCTTTCTTTCACTTCCGACTTCTGTTGACATCCTCTTGTCCTCTGATGAATCTTGTGTATATAAACTTTTTTCCTCATTTATCCTACTTAATGATATTAAACTGTAAATATGTATAGTTAGTATGTATATTCCATTTTATATTATTTTCTACCCTTCTCTGATCCTTTCCAAAATTCCGTTTTTTTAAATTTTGATTTTACTATTATAAAATAAGTTTCGCCATTTAAAAAAAAAAAAACTTGACAATGGCTCGAACGCTCGACGCGCGGAGCCACTTAAAAGAAGAAGAAGAAGAAGAAATTGACCTACGGATAGGATTTCACCCATGGAACTAGGAATTACGACTACAGTCTCCCTAGTTCCATGATTTCACCTTAATTTATTTCCACTTCCACTATTTTAGTAACGATAGATGCTGTCGATGTGAATGTTGAAAAATACTTATGGTTATGAAATATGAACTTACCGGAGTCAAAATTATTTCCACCCGCGTCCATGCCTTGACCATGATATTCTGAAAAAGAGAAAGAAAAACTTAACTGAAATGAATACATTGGGAAAAAATCGGATTAAGGTTTATTAAATGAAACAATTTAGTATTTTCTTAATTTTTAATTAAATACAAATCATTCATCAAATATTCAGATAGTTTCACGATAATTATTTTATTCACCCTTCGTGTGCGCACACACTTGTGCAGTATAATATCTTCCGCGGAGATGGGTGATCTCTATCAATAGAGCCACCTATCAAGAGATATTGGCCATAAAGGCCATTATTATAAATTTCAGTATTCCGCAGCAAAGCGTCGCATTTGACAATCCGTCAAAATCACCCTTACGGCCTGGAAGGTCCAATATGTTTGTTACGTTCTATTCCCGGGACTTCCAATTTCTGGAAGGTCCAGTTTTCCGAAAACTAACGTCTAACTCTCCGAGAGTTTGAATATGTCCGATCTAAAAAGGTGAAATGAAATCAATCGATTCGCAGGCGATTTTTGCAACACCCCGCAAGCAACGCGTTCGATTTGCGAGTCGATGCGGTGCAATATTAGATGTTGCGAAACTCGCGAATTCATTATTGTATATTGCTACATCACAATTGTTGCGATTATCAGCACTCAAATAACCATTTCTTAACTGAGAGTTTTAGCCAATTGTTAAAAGTGCCAGTAAGAGATTTCTCAGTTACGGGCACTTATCAGTCGGCTAAGTTACATAGAGGGTGTTTTGCAGTAAGCCTAAACGCATCCACATCTAACCAAAGTATTTCTTGGCTGCCTTAAATGCGGGGTAAAATGTCAATCCAACCTGGCAGACTAATACCGAACTTATGGCACTCTAATTTCGCCGGAAACACAAAATACGAACTTAAGCTAATTTAATTTAATTGAATTTTAATTTAATAAAGGAAACACAAATGTAAACTTAACAAGCTAATAAAAGTCTAGTAAGATAAGACGGCAAGTGGACATTATTATCATCATCATCATGATCATCAAGCTAACCACGCACACTACACATACTAAGCACAAGTGTCCTGAGAGAATGAAAGATTTTAAGCTATAGTCCTATGTCCTAGCCTAGTCCTTCACGATGGTCCATAGCAAATTGGCGGACACGTTTGCCATCACAATTAAAACAAGTGATTATTAACTGCTTAAAAAGCACAAAGCTCCGAAAAGTTAGGGATGCATGCCAGCCTGGGTTTCATACGCAGGATCCCCCGAAAAGGTGGCCGAAGACTAACTACCTATTCCTTGGTGAGTAGAAAGGAAAGATTGGGATGGGAAGTTTACAACTAACCTCATTAATAAAGTTTGCGATTAGGTACCATTATTGGTTGCATCGAATGCTCGTAATAAAGGGTCGCTACTAGCAATTATATCATCGCACGCGAGGCAGTTAGCCAAATGAGGTTATTAGCTCGCTCCGTCAGTAAAAAGTACTGACATTCAGAGGCAGTATGCTTTGTTATTAAACCATCAGCATTAACTGAATTAATTAAGCTACGGGATTGTCTATGCCTATGTGATACTCAAGACTCACAAAAATTATAATCCTGCGTAAACAAAGAAGATCATTATATTACTACTTTTTAACTACTTCATGCCTAGAGCTTTTAACCATGCTCTAAAGCTTTTTTTATTCGATGACAAGATAGTCCTTGTAAGTGACGATGCAGTCTAAGATGGTAGCGGGCTAACTTGGAAAGGGTATGGCAATGTATTCAAACCCATAGCCCTTATCTGGCCCCCGATTGTCTAAAAGTTGTCGATCAAAATCGTATTCATTTGATGGCATTAGCGACAAAGTAAAATATTCCTTGACTGTATTGATTTAAAGTCACAAATTCAGTAGGTACAACCGATTTTAATATAGAGCGTTATGGAACGTACGTAAGTAAACGTATACGAATGCATACACGAAATTGAGCATTAATTCAACGGTGTTATGGTTTATTTTACTTTGACGCTAATGTTAACGAATACGATTACGATCAATGGAATAACTTTAGACAATCGCACCTCTGTTTCTACACGACATCGTGCCGGAACGCTTAACCGCTTGGCGGCACGTCTTTTACGGTAAGGTGGTAACTAGCCACGTCAAAGCCTCCCACCAGACCGGACGAGACAATTCTTCTTCTTCTTTATTAACCGATAGACGTCCACTGCTGGAAAGAGACAACTCAGAAATTATAAATTCCCAAATTGCCCCCGCCGGGAATCGGACTCGAGACCTCCTAGTTTTAAGACCACATCGCTCACCACAGCGCCAGGGAGGTGGTCAAAATTTTTAATTAATTTAGGTTCAGTTCCCTCTAATTGGCGGGCACTCTATTGCTATTGGTTACAATGCATTGATGCAGCAAGATGGCCGTAAATTCAGCCAATGAGAAGCGATTGCGATTGTTACTCTGATCATTTTTGGACAATCCCACAGCTAGTCTGCTCTCTATAATTTCTGTAGCAATTCTGTACGCCATTTCAAACACAACAATAACCTATACAGTACCTACACGCCCTACAAAACTAAAGAACATAAACTGTATGAGACACGCCACGCGCTGGAATCAGAGCAATAGGTGGAGTCGAGGAGTGTGACTGGTCAGCGGATACGGCCGAGTGGGCCCACTCCGATCCATATACCGAGGTCTAATAATATTATATTATCTACATATACATTCGAGACATAAGTAACTATAATAGAATACATTTTTTCAGTGTTGCATGGTGCGGGTGACAGATCAGTACCAGATAGATATTAATGGATGAAATATGGTTGAGCGAAGCAATGGCTGGATCATGCGTCATGCTCGTGAACGGGTGCCACCAGCGGGAATGGGGCTAACTTTCTGTCTGCCCGTCTTAACATGTGTTGAATTATAATTAGGTATGCTTTTGTGGAACTCATTGTGGAAACACTGCATACATAGCATGTATCTATTGAATCGTAAACTTGTTTTGAAAAGAGCAACCGCCGAGTTTCTTGCTGGTTCTTCTCGGCAGGAAGGGCATTCGGAACCAGTGGTAGACTCATCGACGATTCAAAAGCACTTGTAATAAAGTTTATTTGAATAAAAAATATTTCTAATCTACTCTCTAATGATACATAAAATACAATTATTCAATACATGTTAAGATGGACAAACAGACAGTAGCCCCATTCACGCCGGTGGAATCCGTTCACGAGCATGACGCATGAGCCAGCCGTTGCTTCACGCGTGTCGCTCTGACCCGCAGGTCGCACTTCGCCATAACAATCAGGTCGCTTGGGGCGCCGCGGAATATATTATTTACATTAGCAAATAGCAATCAATATTCATAACGAAGCAATGAGTTGCGCAACACAACTGCACCCAAGTAGCCTCCCAGCCTCAAGTCCCAAGGCGCTGAAGACTTTCAGAGCAGAGGAGGTAATAATTACTTTAAAGTTTAATTGTTGAATTCACGGACTAAGGAGTGTAAATAACTAAAGGTACTACAAACATCCTCACTAATATTAGGTCTTTACCTATGAAATTGCCTTTCTTCAGTACTGGTCATTTCAAATAAAAAAAAGTTTGTAATGGCTATGTATTCTAAATTCAAATTAATTTTGTTTTAAAACCATGAAATTCTTTTTACAAACTCAGTCTTTTGTTTTTTGATTAGCGTTGTATTTTCATTACATTTGAACATTTTTCGTCATAATGGATACTTTAAAAATTCGTGTAATCTAAATATATAAAAGGCAAAGGTGACTGACTGACTGACTGACTGACTGACTGGTCTATCAACGCACAGCTCTAACCACTGGACGGATCGGGCTGAAATTTTGCACACAGATAGCTATTATGACGTAGACGTCCGCTAAGAAAGGATTTTTGAAAATTCCAACCCCAAGAGGGTTAAATGGGGGTTGAAAGTTTGTATAAAAGTCCGTCATTTATCAAATTATTTTTCATGTAATATCCATGAAACTTTAATTTTTGGGCTTTCGATAAAAAAATAAGAAATACGTGTTTCGCAAATTTTGAAAATTCCACCCCCAAAGATTTCAAATAGGGGATGAAAATTTGTATAAAAAACTTGAGGTGTCAAGGGACACCCGGATGGAACGTAGTTCCTTTCGATTAATTAATTTGGCATTGTGTTCGGTATTTTCGCGGTACAATAATGGGTCTCCGTAGAATTGTGGCTTCTGCAGTCGCCTAACAGCCAAAGGTCGATGGTTCGAATCCCAGCTCGACAGACCGAATTTTCCATTTTCAATTTTATTTTAAACAATTTCTACATGTGGAACCTTTCCCTAATTTTTATAACTTATAAGTTATAAAAAATTAGGGAAAAAATTTAGTTTTCAAGTAATATCCATGAAACTTGGTATGTTGGCTTTTTACGGAGATACGAATCGCCTTAGGTTGGATTTTAATTACCAATAAAAATCTAACTTATCGTGAGCTAACCAACCGCTAAGAAACCATTTTTGAAAATTCAACCTCTAAGGGGGTAAAATAGGGGTTTGAAAAATCGAACTTAATGTGAGCGAAGCCGCGGGCAAAAGCTTTTGCCAATAAAAGTCTAACTTAACGTGAGCTAACCAACCGCTAAGAAACCATTTTTGAAAATTCAACCTCTAAGGGGGTAAAATAAGGGTCCACCGATTACTACCGTTGGACCGGTACTGGTCCAACCGGTACCGGTGGGATGGAGGGTAGTAAAAATCTAACTTAACGTGAGCTGACCAACTGCTAAGAAACCACTTTTGAAAATTCAACCTCTAAGGGGGTAAAATAGGGGTTTGAAAAATAGAACTTAACGTGAGCGAAGCCGCGGGCAAAAGCTAGTTATGGAATATGAGTTCCGTCGTGGCACCAACGCGACACAAACGGCCCGTAACATCAAAAACGTTTACGGAGAGAACTGTACAAACGATCGCACAACCCGTTATTGGTTTACCCGGTTCCGTTCTGGAAATTTTGACTTGAAAAATGAAGCTCGTGTTCGTCCGGAGACTTTGGTTAACAATAATGAATTAAAGGCGATTGTGGAAGCTGACGAAACTTAATCTACAGCTGAGCTAGCAGCAGCTTTTGATGTAAGCATCAAAACAATATTGATCCATTTGCGACAAATTGGCAAGGTAAAAATGCTTGATAGATGGGTGCCCCACGACCTTAACGATCGCCAGCGCAACGTACGCGTCGAGACCTGCCTTGCGCTGCTCAACAGGCAAAGAAATTTTGAAACGAATTGTTACGTGCAACGAAAAATGGATTCTGTTCGACAATCGAAAGCACTCAGCAAGTTGGTTAGACCCTGGTTCAGCACCAAAGCAATGCCCTAAACCAAAAATGACCCCTAAAAAGGCGATGGTCACTGTTTGGTGGTCTAGTGCGGGTGTGATTCACCACAGCTTTTTACAAAACGGCATGAGCATTAATGCAGATGTGTACTTTTTTTTTTTAATTTATTTAATCATGCTAATTACAAAATGGATCATAAGATATTTTCTCGCCAAACTGGTGGGCCAGTTTGTTGGCGAGGTGGCGCTCTATACTAATAATAGTTACGTTTAATGGTTATTGAATTATTATGTACATGCTTTTAACCTTAGAACTATATCCTATACTACTACATAACTTAATTTTAATAATTTAATAATAAAAAATAAAAATAAAAAATATAAACATAAATAAACCAGTTTAACAAGTCTAATTTAGTCAGAGAGTCCCCAAGTAAGTGTTCCTTTAACCTCTTCTTGAGGACTCTCTCACAGACCCTGTCGATATCCTCCCCAACCCAACCGATTGTATTGAATATTTTAGGAACTACATAGGCGCTCTTATCCTTCTACCGTAGTAGTTATACATTTTTGGCACTAAAAATCTCTCTTTCCTACTCGGTCTAACATTATCTCTCATTTTGCACTTTTTTTTTTAAATTAGTTGAGAAAAAAATGATCTTTTACTATTAAATATTCTACTTTTTACTGTGAAGAACTGGAGAGAATGATGGAGAAGCTTGCACATCTGCAACCAGCTTTGGTCAATCGGTCGTCCCCACTGCTCCTTCACGACAACGCGCGACCCCATACTGCGCAACAGACAGTCTCCAAGCTGCAAGAGCTGGGGTTGGAAGCTCTCCCTCATCCGCCATACTCATCAGACCTTGCACCTACCGACTATTACTTTTTCCAAAATTTAGACAACTTTTTAGTGGGTAAAAAATTCAATTCCCGAGAGGCAGTACAAAATGCCTTTGAAGAGTTTGTTGCCTCCCGTCCAGCTGATTTTTACAAGAAGGGCATCAATAAACTGCCAATGCGTTGGCAAAGATGCGTCGATTGCATGGGTGATTACTTCGAATAACAGAAATAAAAAAGTTTGAAAAAATAAGTACTTTCACTTATTGCATACAAAACGGCAATTTCATAGGTAAAGACCTATTATAATAATACTCGCTGACCCAGCGAACTTACCGCCAACAAAAGGATTTAGGGGTGGGTCACCCTTATCATTTAGGGGTATGAAAAATAGATGTTGGCCGATTCTCAGACCTACCCGATATGAACACAAAATTTCATAAAAATCGGTCCAGCCGTTTCGGAGGAATTTGGTAACAAACACCGCGACACGAGAATTTTATATATTAGAGAAGATTATAAATGCGAAAATGTTGGTTTGTTGGTTTGTAAAACAGAATCCCATGGGGTCAAAAAGCGGACGAAATCAAAGGCACAAAGGCACAAATCGGTCAAATAAGTCGATCTCAATCATTAAGGGCCAATTTCACCATTCGCTATAGAAACCTAGTTTAATAAAACCAAGTTTAGTTTAACTGAGTTTAAACGTGCAATTTAAACTCGGTTTAAGTCAAACCGATTTCACGAGCTCTAAACTAATCGCGTTTAGTAAAACTGAGTTTACATGTAGGGTTGTCACGATCATAGACAAAACCAAGACAAAACCATGGAATTAATAAAGCAAAACCATGGAACTAGGAATTACGACTAAGCAAAACTCTCGATCACTGTCTCGAATAACATGACATTTGACGTTTTTTCTGTGGTTTGGTTTTTTTTCTTTGTTTCGTGTGTGTAGAACTAGTTTAATAGTGATCTGTGGTGTAGAAAATGGTTTATAGAAAACTAGAAAGTTAGTGTGGACTACGGAGAACTATTTGCCATTAATGCTTGCCAAGGACGTCAAATGACTCGCAGGGAGCCGCTGAATTCAAGCAGCACAAGGTCTCAGTATAAGCCGGTGATGTTAAGGGAGCCAAGAAAACCTATTCTTGGCAGATCACCAAGCCCATTACCTGATGTGCAAACAGACCAACAGCTAGCATAGCAGAATGTGATTCGAGATCTTCAACACACACAACATCATTAAGGTATTACCTAATCATCTCTGTTCTGTGTACTATATTAGCTGCTCTATAATTCATGTCTCTAGGAATGGAAACCAGTAGTGGTAGGAAGTAGGGTTGTAATTTCCATCAAGAGGATTTATATGAACATTTATAATTATAATATTATGCCTAGATTTCATAAGGGAATTACCAAAATTATTAGATAACAGTAAAAGAAACCAGTAGATCACAAACTGCATTATTCATTTTAATGAAGTCAAATAATAGTATGATAAGGGAATTTGCTATGCACTGTGTAGATCTTAAGAGGTGATGTGCAGAGTACTATACATTTTTTTTATATTGCAGGATCCATACTCATGCGCCAGCTCAAGCTGCAGCCACAAGAAGCAGGAGGCTAGTTTTGAGACATGATTACAATCCAAGTCTTACCACATCTTACTCTTGAAAGAATAAAAACATAAACAATGGCTAACAATCATGCCCAAGAACATGATATTCAAATAAGGATTTTGAAACTTGTGTATATTTTAATAATAATTTGATTCTGAAGAAATGCATATCATTGTCTACTTTAAACCATGTATAAAAATACATTCATTGAGGGCCGTTTCACCTATGTAAAATAAGACTTATCCGAGCTTAAATTTCATATTTTATCAGTATTTTCCATACAAAAACTGTCAGAACATCCAATTTATTCCTCGGATAAATGTCACTCGACCATGAAATCCAGCATTAGTCTGGGTTATTACATAGATAAAGTTGCATGGGAGCTATCACCTTATCATCCAGCTGTCCACATGATTGTATACTAACTTATTACATTATAATAGATATTGAAACATTTTGTTTTAAAGAGCTACTGCTGAGAATTTGGTTCTTTGTAAATTTACAATAAATAAAAGATTTATGATTATTTTGTTCATTTATTTTAACCCATTTACTCATTTTATACATAATAATAATATTATACTATAATAATATCAAAATTTAGAATAAATCAAATATAATAAATGCTTCCTTGATAGGGGTTTCAGTTATTTATACACTGCATACAGGGTACGAGTCTTGAGGCTTTCGCTGGGCAGCCCTTTCCCACTTTACTTATCTTCTCTCACTGCATAGTCATCCTCATTAATGAGGGTTGCGATCCTTGGCACAGATCACCTCACATATGATGTTTATCCTCTGCTTCAGCGGGCAATGTGTCCAAAGTATTCCAAGGTGCACCTGAAATATGTTATGGTCGACAGCCTGGTTATTCCAGAAGATGAAGGTGTGCTAGTCCTGAAATTATTTATCTTGCCAATCTGAAAATAAAAATAAATAAATAATTAATAATATAATAAATAATATAATAAATAATATTCAGCCTGCAATTAGCTTTAATTGAGTGTAATAGTATAAATATGAAACATGGGTGATTTACATGATAGGCAAGTTAGAAATCCAAACAGGCTCGTGATTCCTCGATGTCGCCTCAAGAGGGTCCGAAAGACATTTGTGGGAATGGGCGTGACGTTTTATAATAAAATTCCACAGTCGATCTTAGACTTGCCTTTACACAAGTTTAAGAAATCAGTTAAAACTAATCTCATGAAAAAGGCATATTATGCAATTGAAGACTATTTAGATGATAAAAAAGCGTGGACATAATTCGTTCCAGCGATTCATGAGACAGTAGGTGGTAATTTAACTGTATAACTATTCTATTGAATGTAAACTTATTTTGAAAAGAGCAACTGCCGAGTTTCTTGCTGGTTCTTCTCGGCAGGAACGGCATTCCGAACCAGTGGTAGACTCATCGACGATTCATAAGCACTTGTAAAAAAGTTTATTTGAATAAAAAACATTTCTATTCTATTCTATTCTATTCTAAAGTGTGTTAGTCCTTCATTCATGTAGAAATGGAACATATGATATTTTTGCATGGTATAGTTGAGCGAGTACCTATAGGATGTCATAGGCTACTTTTTATCCCAGAAAAATAAAGGCCTGAATTTTATGAGCCTGATTCCAAGCAGACGAAATTGTGGGCAAAAACTTGTTTTTAATAAGTAAATTTACAAATAAGTTGAGAAAACAAACTAATAAACTTACTGAGCAAAATAGTTTGTCACAAATTCATGACATCTTCTATGATTTGGATTCCTTATTTGTGTTCGTGCACCATTCATATTTCCAATATTAATATTGCCTTTAGCTAAATATAGCATCCCAGAAGCTGGATATATATTTTTACACTATCGTCTGGTGGTGTCGTTTCACTGTATGGCCATGGCTGGGAAACGTCTTTTCCAGACTCCAAGCAAGCGCTCTACACACATAAATACACACACAAACTCAAGCTTGTCTTCAATCGACTCCAATACAGACAGAACTGTGGGTTTCGTGAGACGAAATCTTGTTACGAAGTCCTTATCATCAAGGGTGTCGAAGTGCTCTTCTCTTTCCCGTAACCATCTTGGATGACGAACAACATTTTCCTCATCACTATCTTCAATAGCTTATCCCAATGAATTGCTAAATGCTGATCAGCAAACATTCAATAACAATATAAGACACTGTTGGCACTTGACAGCTCTTTAAACTCGGTTTTAGGGAGCTAAACGTCGAAAATTGGGCGGTTAGAATTTAAACCGAGTTTAGCTTTAACGGCGTTTAACTGACGTCGATGAAATGCAAACTATAGCCCTAAACTCAGTTAAGCTCGTAAACCGAGTTTAGCGTGAACTAATCGCGTTTAGTTTGGTCGGTGAAATCGGCCCTAAAACAAGTGTAAATTAAAAATTATATTTTTAAATGCAAGCTTTGAGTAGCTACATCATTAGACTCTGGATATCATCTAGGATCAGAGTACTTAGCAGTTATGACGAATCAAACGAGCCCAAACTTGATGGGGTTATGTCGTTTTATTACAGAGTTCCGATAGCCATCTTCCGTCTCCGTCATCAGATCAGCTCCATGTCACAATAATATTGCATTGTCATCCGATTTAGGTACACATACATGCAAAATTTCAGCTCGATCAGAAACCGGGAAGTGGGAATTTCTTCTTCTTGAAGAATTCATCTTGCAAGATTTGCAAGTTAAATAAAAGCTTGTAATAACTTCAATTATTTGACCTGAATATTCATGTGTTCATGTCTCACATACGACTAGTATATTGGAATTTTAATCGGCAAGGCAACTGTTCCGCTCCACATATAAATTTATGCCAAACCCAGAGATGAGATTTGCGTCACCCTCACCCAAATCCCTAAAAAAACGGCCAAGTGCGTGTCCGACTAGAAGAAGGGTTCCGTAACTTCGTACAAGATTTATCAAGCAAAAACAAAAGTTTATTGTATGGAGACCACTCTTTAATTTTTAACTTTATTTGTTTTAAGACTTCAAAAAAGGAGGAGGTTATCAATTCGTCGGAATCTTTTATGTTTGTTCACCAATTATTCGAAGACGCCTGAACCGATTTGGAAAATTCTTATTTGTTTCAAAGAGTATATTTATTATTTCCCAGGTGATCGCATTGAAATTTTATCGAAATCGGTCGAGCGGTTTTAAAACATCAAGAATAAATTATATGCTTTGTAGTGGCACGGGCGTTTTTAAAATAATTATTTATATTAAATTATATTATTTGTTGTTTTAGCGCAATAGAAATGCACATTCTGAAAATTTCAAGTATTTATCAACGAGCGTAGACTACGGTTCGTGAGATACAGCCTGGGGGCTGACAGACGGTTGGACGGACAGCGGAGGCTTAGGCTGAGATCTATAGCTCTGCTCAAGACTCAACATAAGAGTTAAAATGAGACACAAATATGTCCTGTCATAAATCTGTCTCGTTTTAACTCAGTCTTGAGTCTGAGCTGAGTGAGTGCCATCTATATGAGACAGTAGGTGGTAATTAAACTGTATAACTATTCTATTGAATTGTAAACTTGTTTCGAAAAGAGCAACCGCCGCCGAGTTTCTTGCTGGTTCTTCTCGGCAGGAACGACATTCCGAACCAGTGGTAGACTCATCGACGATTCAAAAGCACGTGTAAAAAAGTTTATTTGAATAAAAAAACATTTCTATTCTATTCTATTCTATAGACTGATCTCACCCTAAGTAATAGGGTTTGCTTACGGAACCCTAAAAAGTGTCTATTAAAAGAGTTACATTTGTGGACCGCCGTAAAGTTGGCCATGTAGTGGGAGCAATCGCTGAACTATCTCTTCTAAGAATATAGTCTTTCGAGGTCACACGGACTATTATTACATTACGTCGCTTGCAAATAACTATTCCAATACGTCCTATGGCGATAAAACATTGTGCTCTTATTTTATTTATTACAACAGTTCTTTAGAAACTTGATAAGAACATAACTTTCAACTGTTGGGACACAGGCGAGGAGAATATAACGGCCTATTATTTTCATAAAAGAGGCCCGAATACTATAAGGGCTTACGCAATCAGGCAATCACATTCAATTTGGACTATAGGCTATAGCGTTCTTTAAGTCCAAAATTAATGTATTTGAAAGTAGCGCCCCGCCCCGGTTTCGCACGTGTTAGTAGTAGACTGTAGAGCATAAGCGCGCTTGTCTGAAAATGATTGCTACAATGTGACGATCGAAACTCTTTCGTGTAACGCCAAAAATAATCAGATTTCGAGATGAAATAAAACATAGCCGTAACCTCATGTGAGGCGCGACAAAAGAAAGCGTTTTGCGCAGAATAGGAGTGTAGTAAGCGCCAAATACTTTGTAACTCGTAAAATATTCATTTTCTTTTCAATTCACTAGGCTACTCTCTTGATAATATTAATCGGAATTTAATGTAAAAATTTTGGCTCTGTAATATGCAACACATTGAAAATAAATGAATATTGGTTAAAAATTAGACCTAACTTCGCGATTTTTTATTATCGAACAAATTTCATCATTTTATGTTTTTGCCCAAGCACGTCCCTTGGCAGTATGATGTAATTTTTGCGTGTTTTTTTTCGGATAGTTGAAACTTGATCTACTTCTGTAGAAATCAAATCTGTTTGCTGTTAACGAGCGCACACTCACTCTTAAATCTTTGACGTGATAACGTCTTATAAATCGATGAACACCGGCTGCACGCACGAAAAAGTGTCACGTTCCGCCTGAGCCTGCGCGTGCAAGCGAGAGCGCGGAACCAGCGATAGAGATGCACGATCGGCCCAAGCGTTGGCTTGTGAGTCTTGTAACACATTATTTTATTCATCAATGCTTCTTTATGACGTTATCACGTAAAACTACACTAGCGGCACGCTATGATGGCCGGTTTGACACATTACAATAGTGATGTGGAATGTCAATTTATTCTCGAACAAAAAACAATTAAGTTTTGTTTTTGTACCTGATTAAATAGGTTTAATAAAACAAAAATGTATATGTTTATTTAATTTATTTGAACGAACTGAATATTTGAATGAAAATGAATATACATACTTTATATGCACACAAGAAACATATGAATACAAAAGATACCAAAAAAGGTGCCACAAAAGGCCATAATTAATCAGATTCGTCCATACTACTATTTTCACTGTCGTCACTGCTATCATCACCTACATTAATAATTATATGTTCGTTTTCTATAATATTATCTATTTTCACATCTCTTTCATAATCTTCCCTTATTAATTTAACAGTTCTATTCACAACCTTTTCCCAGTCTCCTTTAGTCACATGTTCACAAGCTTCTTCTAATAATTTTAGCATTTTTTTTGTGGTAAATGGGGGTTCTGTATTGTGTCTTGCAGCATATCCCTTAATTTGAGCCCACACCAACTCAATCGCATTATACTCACAATGGTAAGGCGGTAACCGTATAACTCTGTGCCCATGTTCTAATGCTATTTCGTCAATGACGTATCGGATCTTGGTTGGTTTGTTTTCTTTTAAAAGACGTACTAATTCCGCTTTTAACATATTCATGTTTGCATCTACGCCATTTTTACGAAGCCATGCGACGATATCAGCTTTCTTTTGGGATTGGGCAGGTGGCTTGTCAATTTGCATCGAGTGGTATGGGGCGTTGTCCATAATTATAATAGATGGTTCAGGGAGGCTACACAACATTGAGGTAAACCATTCAGTAAACTTTTCTCCATTCATGTCTTCATGATAGTCTCCAGTGGTTTTTGACGCAAAAGCCATGAGAGAACCTTCGACAAACCCGTTGATGGTTCCGGCGTGACAAATTATAAGTCGCGATCCTTTTCCTACAGGAACTTTGGAAGTAGATGCTGCTGTGTCATCGTTCCAAGAACGGCCTACAGTATGGTTAGCATTAAGCCATGTTTCATCCAAGAACACAACATTTTGCCAATTTTTGATTTCTTTCACTTGCCGTAAAAAAGTATACCTTGCCATCGCTATATCAAATCTTTCCATCAATATTTTGCGTTTGTTACATTTTTTGTATCGAAATCCAATGGTCTTCAAAATCTTCGTTAAAGAACTTTCCCCACCGAAGAATAATCCAGCTTCCTTCAGTGAATGCACCAACTTTTTTCTTGTTGGATACTCCTTCTGTAAATAGTAGCCGTAAACATGTCTTCGGATAGCATCGGCATCAAAGCTATCGATGCCTACGACTGGTTTTGCTCGTTTTCTCTTTTTTGGTGTGTGAAGTTTATTTTCTTCTGTGCCAGTCTCGCCATATTTTTTTTTTAGTTATCCGTCTAACAGTTCGTTGTCCAATATTAAGCACATCAGCTACGCGTTCAACCACTGACGTTATAGGTAAAATTGGCCCTCCATTTTGAGCTTCACGATCGAAATAGTTACGAAGGCGTATTACGAACTCACGTGTCTGACTATTTAGAACAGTTCTCTGCGTACGTTCGGTCATATCGACGAAATCCACAACAAAGGGCTTGAACAGAGTCCAAATTAACGAGCAAGGGTCAACAGTAATGCAGTATCAATATTTGAAATCCAAAGCCAGGTCAAAACTATATCACAATCGCATTGCACTGACAGTTTATACTTTTCGAAGCAACGTCAATTCGAAACTGCTTTGTTTTGCATTGAGCATTGACGCGAGTTTGCCGGAGGTAGTAGTTGTGCTAGCCAGCGATCCTATGTGACGATCGTATTAGATTCCATTTTTAAAAATTTTCAATTTAGAAAACCAAATGCCGAGTTGTGGTATATATCATATAAAAATAAAAATTTTACCTTTTGTATGAAACAGCTGATATTTTTTTGCGATTTCAGAGGTTTGTCCACATAGTGAAAATTGTTCATATTCACAAGTACATTCACCCCTTAAATGGTGCAAACTGATTTTTCTACACTTGTATACATTTTAGAAATCAATTTAATAAATAAATTTTGAGTCCTAAACCTAAAACTACATTCGATAAAATTTATGAATCTCTGCACATCACTATCGTCAATAAAGTAATACAATTATTTCCTTCAAAGTCGTTATCAATTAATACGGAACTTCATGAGCGGACAAACGTCAAACCGGCCATCATAGCGTGCCGCTAGTGTATCGTCCGTAAACCGACTTTACAGACAACCAATTTTTTTTCTGTGATTGAAGGCTTGAATAAATTGTTACAGCAATAATGCCATAAATTCACCCAAAGTCTTTGGGTGAATTTATGTCTTTGGGCCAAAGACAATTAATTGAAAGTAGAACATGTCGCTAATTTGGGCGCTGACGGATAGCTGGACCCTAGCAGTTGAGAAAGGACACAATGAGAGAACCCCGAGGATGTGGGTTCGGTTTCCGCCGGCCCCGCAATTTTGGATAGATATTAATACGCATCGAATTGAGAACCTCCTCCTTTTTTTGAAGTCGGTTAAAAACATAAAATTATGATAGAAGATCATGTTGAATAGTTTGAAGTGGCTGAAAACCGAAATCATTCAAATGTCCCAGACGTAGCTGTTCAAATAATGTATGTTTTATAACTTTGGTAGCCTAAACATGTATGTAGTAGGTATCATAAAATTCGATCAAAAGATTATAAAGTCTGAACTAAGTTCGAAATTATGCATGCGATTTTCAACTTTAATTTCAAATGCAAAAAGAGTAATTGTAGAATACAGGAATTAGATTGGATCAAGGACGGGGCGTAGACCATGCGTAGACAGATAGGGGGACAGACAGCAGGTGGACCTGAGTCGTTAGACAATCAGGCCACGATCATTGCGCTAAGATAGGGAAATGGAACTGTTGTAAACCTTTCGGTCAGATAGTCCGATATCAAGTACCTAAAAACTTAGTGATTAATTATGATGTATAAATAAAATTTTACTACTCTAAAAAAAAATACTTAGTTGGAAGCCAGTTTATTCGGCGAAAATGGCCTACAAAAAAAACGCAACAAATATCCAGGAATAGATTTTTTTACTGCGAGACAGGCTTGCACTTGACTTGAATCTATGATAGAGAGCACTGATGAGGTCTAGGTGGGAGTGCGCTGGCCTAGAAGATGTCCATTCACTTTGCTTTGAAGGTACTCTTATACGTGGCAGAAAACACGGATGCTAGAAGGCGTTCCAAACTTTAGCGGTTCCTTTCAAAAGCTACAAACTACAGCGTTTCGTGCTAGTAAGTTGGAATTCAACCACATATCCCAAAGCCCAAGATTTGTCATAATTCTGTGGTAGAACCGTGAAGGAGGAGAGGTTGTGAAGTTCCTGAGCGCACTTTCCAAACTAGGAATCTCAGATAAAAAACCGAAAGACAGGCGACATTGTGTCGATGTTGTAGACTGGGCATTTTCAGCTGAGGATTTAAATATATGCAAAAATCTAAGCTACATAATCTGCAATGGATAATACATAATTAAGGCGAGCGAAGTGAGCCCTAATTAAGTATTATCCATTGCAGATTATGTAGCTTAGATTTTTGGATACTAGCCCTTTACCAAAATTTAGCCCTTTTAGCCCTTTTAGCCCTTTACCAAAATTGAGCAAGACCAATTCCCAAAAAGCCGAGGTCTATATTTTTGTTTTGTAGGTTCGTTAATCAAATCGGCGTAACGACTCATCGTAACTACATCATCGCATGTAAGGCATGAGAAAAAATTATCAGGTTTTGACTTGAGTACCTACACTAGCGGCACGCTATGATGGCCGGTTTGACGTTTGTCCGCTCATGAAGTTCCGTATTAATTGATAACGACTTTGAAGGAAATAATTGTATTACTTTATTGACGATAGTGATGTGCAGAGATTCATAAATTTTATCGAATGTAGTTTTAGGTTTAGGACTCAAAATTTATTTATTATATTGATTTCTAAAATGTATACAAGTGTAGAAAAATCAGTTTGCACCATTTAAGGGGTGAATGTACTTGTGAATATGAACAATTGTGTTCCGTGATCTCGTCCTCACTTTTGTACTATGTAGTTTGCACCTTGCACTACTGCGCTGCCACAATCTTTAAATGTAAGACCATTGATAAAGTAAAAAACAAAGCACCCTAGTCTATGCTCTCGGCGACAGGCCACCACGCTCGCCTGTCACCTGTCCATGTCATTGTGCTTTTTTGTGCATTGCGCTGTTCACGTCAGCTCCTTTTCTAAATTGAGATTTAATTTTTTCTTGTGTTTTTACAGTTATTTCTTTCTTTAATTAGAACATGGGTAAGCGGAAACGCAAATCTAGAGATGATTTTGATAGAAGATTGGAAAAACTGGAAAAGATGTTGTATAAACGAGGTCGGCGTGACAGTAGCACGTGTAAGTCAAAAAATCTTAATACGTGTTAATGTTATGTCAAAGTCTGGTCAAGTCTCTAGAGTTTTCACGAGAGGTTAACCATGAGAACGTTTAATGACCATACTTACGTAAACTGAGTAACACTACACATGAGCTTTCACGAGAGGTTAGCCGGTAGTAATTATTATATTATAATATGTGCTCACTTTACGAGACATACATACATACTGTTTTGACTGTTTCTTCTTGGAGCTTTCACGAGAGGTTAGCCGTAGAATTTCCACATGCATAACAGTCCGAATCGTAAACCTGCCGAATTATTTTTAGGTGATGAGGAATCTTCTAGCGACTGTAGGTCAAGGAGCCTAATTGCGCTAGAAGCCGCCGTAAGAGCCGTCGCTATCTGTCATCCTCACCATCACCCTCGCCTACTGATAACAGCGACGATCTTGTTGAAGAAACAGGAGGGGGGCATATTGAAGAGCCAGTGCCTTCAGGAGAGGCAGCAGTGTCTGAAGAAGTAGCCACGCCCTCCTTAAGAGCCGACATTGTGGGACTTTTGGGATTGGAAGGTGCTCCAAAAATCAGTAATGGAATCGAGTTACACGAAGGTCTCAAACAACGGTGGATGGCGATTCTACAGAACGGCCTTACAGAAGACACTAAATCCAGCCTCATCAAGAAATATGACCCACCTAAAAATTGTGGCCTATTAGTGCCACCGAAGTTGAACGCAGAAGTCACTGCGGCTATAAGTGAAAGCGGAATCAAACGTGACAAACGTATTGCGGACCAACAAACAGTCCTAGCCGCAGCCATTTCAGCCATCGGCAAGGTTTTAAACGACATGGACATGGTCTCATCGAGCCAAAGTAATGCTGAAGTCGAAATCCTTAGTGATTCCGCCAGACTGTTATGTAGTTTATACCATACCAACACAGAAACTCGCAGGAGTCTTATTCTCCCCGGGCTCAACAAAGATGTTAAAGATACAATGACACAGAACCCGATTTCAGAATACCTCTTTGGGGACAAGCTACAAGATAAAGTGAATGCATGTAAAGCCGTAAAGAAATCCGCAGAAGACTTGAAAAGTACGCCAGCCCAAAAGCCGCCAATAAGAAAGGCTTTAAACTTCAAGGGCGCACAACGATCCCAGTTGCCACGTCCGAGTGGGCAGAAACAAAAGCTCAGGCAACCAGCGCACTGGTCCACGAAGCCAACCATGAGTCAAGCGAGGCGATCCCCGCAGAGGCGGCGGTATTCGCGGCGCCAGGATCAACGTCGCCGCTAATGCAGGTACAGACTGGCAGGCTAAAATATTTTACTGACCGCTGGGCTAGTATTACTTCTAACCCAACTATACATAGGTGGCTCAAAGGATACATAATACCTTTCTTTGAAGTTCCTATACAGGATACTATCCCGAAAAATAATACGTTCTCACCTAAGGAATCTGAGCTGATGCGAAACGAAATTAATAAATTATTAAAATTAGGTGCAATAGAAGGTTGTTCCCCAATAAATGGTCAGTACTTATCCAGTATATTTTTGCATCCGAAGTCAGATGGGACTTGGAGATTTATACTTAATCTTAAAAAACTCAACAAGTTTGTTAATACTGTTCACTTTAAGTTGGAAGATGTAAGGACTGCAATAAGACTTATGACCCCTGGGTGTTTCATGGCCACCATAGACCTAAAAAATGCTTACTATGTGCTGCCAGTAAACAAGTCAAATAGAAAGTATTTACGTTTTCAATTTCAGGGATCTTTATTTGAATTTACTTGCCTTCCTTTTGGACTCAGTACCGCACCATATGTTTTTACAAAAATTATGAAGCCGGTCATTTTACACCTGAGATCACAGGGTTCAGAGGGACTCAGTCCAGTCTTCCATTTCATTACCCCAAAAAAAGAGAGAATCTATCCATAAGTCCATTCTTGAGTTGAAAAGAAAAAAATACTGTAAAATTATAGATCTCGCTAAGTTATTAGGTCAGTTAGTAGCAGCATGCCCAGCCATAGCTTATGGATGGCTCTATACAAAAATCTTAGAAAATCGTAAAACTACAGCATTGCAGGTTAACAATAACAACTATAACAGTACCTTACGATTATCAAAGGGATGCCTATTAGATTTAGAATGGTGGTGTCTTCATATTCAGACTAGTCTTTGTAGGATAAAACAATACAGTTTTGAAATAGAGATATTTTCAGATGCTTCCCGAACTGGCTGGGGTTTAGTCTGTAATGACATCAGAAATCATGGACAGTGGACTGAGGATGAAAAACTTTTTCATATAAACTACCTTGAGCTATTAGCAGCATTCATAGGACTTAAAACTTTTGCATCTGAACTAAAACACTGTGAAATTTTGTTAAGAATAGACAATACAACAGCTATTGCTTATATCAATAGAATGGGTGGCACCCGCTTTCCGCATCTTAACAGTTTAGCAAGGGCTTTGTGGCAATGGTGTGAAGACAGATACCTGTGGGTGTTTGCGTCTTACATAGCTTCTAAAGAAAACAGTGTCGCAGATAAAGAGTCAAGGCGCTCACATTCTGAGATTGAATGGAGTTTAAGTGATAAGGCCTTTCATAATATAATAGATGAGTTAGGGCCTCCTGAGATTGACCTTTTCGCTAGGAGCTATAACGCCAAGTGTCTGAATTATATATCTTGGTTTCCAGACCCTAATGCGAGTGCTGTAGAAGCTTTCACTTTAAGATGGGATGGGTCCTTTTTCTATGCATTCCCTCCATTTTCACTTGTGAGTAAAGTGTTACAAAAAATTAAAAAGGAAAGAGCTAGAGGCATTGTAGTAGCCCCATTGTGGCCCTCACAACCTTGGTATCCTCTTTTTAATTCCATGATGGAATCCCAACCAATAATACTTAACCCTTGCTGTAATTTACTGTCGTCTCCTTCCAGCAGTCCACATCCACTGCACAGAAGCCTCAGGTTGATAGCGGCCACCTTATCAGGGTAGCATTCATGAAGCGAGGGGTACCACTTCCCTCAATGGACATTATGCTGAATTCACTGTCAACCAAGACACGGAAACAATATGAGCGTACCCTTAGTCAATGGCTCCTTTTTTGTGAGACTCAGGAGAAGGATCCTCTTTCAGCCTCGGTACCCACAGTTATCTCTTTTTTAACTAAAAAATTTAATGAAGGTTTGTCATATAGTTCACTCAACGGAATAAGGTCAGCAATATCTCTGATTTTAGGACCTCAGTTAGGAACTGATGAAAGAATGACCAGATTTTTTAGAGGAATTTATAGATTAAGACCAAAAAAGCCTAAATATGAGGATGTCTGGAATCCTAGTATAGTCTTAAATTATCTGTCAAACTTATTTCCCAATGAGTCTCTTAACATGGAGCTACTTACTAAGAAGTTAGTTACTCTGTTGGCTCTTGTCACAGCACATAGAGTCCAAACATTGTCTCTAATATGCTTAGACAGTATAAATATTAATGACGACAATATTAATATCAGGATTCCGGCCCATATCAAAACATCAGGCCCCAATAGACCTCACCCGAACCTAATCTTGCCATTCTTTATGGATAATGTCAGTATATGCCCTGCAACCACTCTGGTATATTATCTTTATGCAACCAAGGATCTCAGACAAAATTGTAAAACTCTTATTCTCACAACTAGAAAGCCCTACCATGCTGCCTCTACTGCCTCGATAGGCAGATGGATTAAACAAACCTTATGCGACAGTGGTGTGGATGTCACTAAGTTCACAGCACATAGCACCAGGCATGCATCCACTTCTAAAGCCAATTTGGCAGGTATTAATATAGAAGTCATTAGAAAGACAGCAGGTTGGACCAACAACTCGTCTACTTTTGCTCGTTTTTACAACAGACCCATTGTTGATGATGTTAATAGTTTTGCGGAAGCAGTGTGCTCTATAAGTAATAATACTGATAAACAATGATGATGAGTGAATGAGGGTTTACTTAATTATTAATTAATTGTACTCAATTAATGATATCATGTTTACAATATTTTAATTTAAATGTGATTTAAAGAAAGGAAAGTTTATAATTTGTGTGAAATAAATAATACTGTTGATTTACCAACACAACTTTCTTCTTTGAACATCTACATAGTACAAAAGTGAGGACGAGATCACGGAACACAATTTAATAGATCGGACTAACTTACCTAGTGACGTCCGATCCCCAATTGTGTGAAGTGATCTCGTCCTCACTTAGTCCCAACCCTACCCGTCATGGGCCCTCTGGACCCATTAGGCATTTAAAGTCACCCCAGTGAAAGTTGTGTCTAGTATTCTTTGAAATAATGACATGGACAGGTGACAGGCGAGCGTGGTGGCCTGTCGCCGAGAGCATAGAATAGGGTGCTTTGTTTTTTACTTTATCAATGGTCTTACATTTAAAGATTGTGGCAGCGCAGTAGTGCAAGGTGCAAACTACATAGTACAAAAGTGAGGACGAGATCACTTCACACAATTTGACGACCTCCCTGGCTCAGTGGTGAGCGCTGTTGTCTTATAACTGGGAGGTCCCGGGTTCGATTCCCGGCAGGGTCAATTTGGGAATTTTTAATTTCTGAATTTTCTCTGGTCTGGTCTGGTGGGAGGCTTTGGCCGTGGCTAGTTACCACCCTACCGTCAAAGACGTGCCGCCAAGCGATTTAGCGTTCCGGCACGATGACGTGTAGAAACCAATAAGGAGTATGGGTTGAATGTTCACTGCCATACCCCTTCCAAGTTAGTCCGCTACCATCTTAGACTGCATCGTCACTTACCATCAGGTGAGATCGCAGTCAAGGACTAGCTTGTCATCGAATAAAAAAAAAAAAAAAAAAAAATACCACAACTCGGCATTTGGTTTTCTAAATTGAAAATTTTTAAAAATGGAATCTAATACGATCGTCACATAGGATCGCTGGCTAGCACAACTACTACCTCCGGCAAACTCGCGTCAATGCTCAATGCAAAACAAAGCAGTTTCGAATTGACGTTGCTTCGAAAAGTATAAACTGTCAGTGCAATGCGATTGTGATATAGTTTTGACCTGGCTTTGGATTTCAAATATTGATACTGCATTACTGTTGACCCTTGCTCGTTAATTTGGACTCTGTTCAAGCCCTTTGTTGTGGATTTCGTCGATATGACCGAACGTACGCAGAGAACTGTTCTAAATAGTCAGACACGTGAGTTCGTAATACGCCTTCGTAACTATTTCGATCGTGAAGCTCAGAATGGAGGGCCAATTTTACCTATAACGTCAGTGGTTGAACGCGTAGCTGATGCGCTTAATATTGGACAACGAACTGTTAGACGGATAACTAAAAAAAAATATGGCGAGACTGGCACAGAAGAAAATAAACTTCACACACCAAAAAAGAGAAAACGAGCAAAACCAGTCGTAGGCATCGATAGCTTTGATGCCGATGCTATCCGAAGACATGTTTACGGCTACTATTTACAGAAGGAGTATCCAACAAGAAAAAAGTAGGTGCATTCACTGAAGGAAGCTGGATTATTCTTCGGTGGGGAAAGTTCTTTAACGAAGATTTTGAAGACCATTGGATTTCGATACAAAAAATGTAACAAACGCAAAATATTGATGGAAAGATTTGATATAGCGATGGCAAGGTATACTTTTTTACGGCAAGTGAAAGAAATCAAAAATTGGCAAAATGTTGTGTTCTTGGATGAAACATGGCTTAATGCTAACCATACTGTAGGCCGTTCTTGGAACGATGACACAGCAGCATCTACTTCCAAAGTTCCTGTAGGAAAAGGATCGCGACTTATAATTTGTCACGCCGGAACCATCAACGGGTTTGTCGAAGGTTCTCTCATGGCTTTTGCGTCAAAAACCACTGGAGACTATCATGAAGACATGAATGGAGAAAAGTTTACTGAATGGTTTACCTCAATGTTGTGTAGCCTCCCTGAACCATCTATTATAATTATGGACAACGCCCCATACCACTCGATGCAAATTGACAAGCCACCTGCCCAATCCCAAAAGAAAGCTGATATCGTCGCATGGCTTCGTAAAAATGGCGTAGATGCAAACATGAATATGTTAAAAGCGGAATTAGTACGTCTTTTAAAAGAAAACAAACCAACCAAGATCCGATACGTCATTGACGAAATAGCATTAGAACATGGGCACAGAGTTATACGGTTACCGCCTTACCATTGTGAGTATAATGCGATTGAGTTGGTGTGGGCTCAAATTAAGGGATATGCTGCAAGACACAATACAGAACCCCCATTTACCACAAAAAAAATGCTAAAATTATTAGAAGAAGCTTGTGAACATGTGACTAAAGGAGACTGGGAAAAGGTTGTGAATAGAACTGTTAAATTAATAAGGGAAGATTATGAAAGAGATGTGAAAATAGATAATATTATAGAAAATGAACATATAATTATTAATGTAGGTGATGATAGCAGTGACGACAGTGAAAATAGTAGTATGGACGAATCTGATTAATTATGGCCTTTTGTGGCACCTTTTTTGGTATCTTTTGTATTCATATGTTTCTTGTGTGCATATAAAGTATGTATATTCATTTTCATTCAAATATTCAGTTCGTTCAAATAAATTAAATAAACATATACATTTTTGTTTTATTAAACCTATTTAATCAGGTACAAAAACAAAACTTAATTGTTTTTTGTTCGAGAATAAATTGACATTCCACATCACTATTGTAATGTGTCAAACCGGCCATCATAGCGTGCCGCTAGTGTAGTCATAATTTCGTACGCATATATAAGGTACTACAATACAACTAACTCAAAACATTTTCACATAATGTAATAAATCGACGTAACTGAATTTCAATGAGCTGGTCCCATCATCCCATGTGGGAAGAACCAACAGATGTTAAGATCCCATATCTCACGGTGCTCAAATGAAGGCTTAGCACCTGTAAATGCAACGTTGGAAGACTCCGCAAAACTGAGCAGATGACCTTGACTGAATCACTGGATATAAGCGGCACAAGATTGCCTCTGTAAAGTTCGGCTGTTCAGAGAATGCGTTCCTGACACATTTAGAAAAATATTGTTTACCAAGTTATTTGACACTCAGTTTGGCACAAAATTATAACATTAATTGATTATTGATATAATAATGTTGTTTTAATGCTCATCAATTGTTAAAACGGTAAACAACCAGCAATAATATTTTTATCGTAACTGCAACGCCATTACAAAGTTACGTCGTCAGTTCAATCGCGACGTGTCAGGAACGCATTCTCTGAACGGCCGTAGTTGAGTGATCCGTGCAAGAGACCTATAATTGTCCAGCAGTGACAAGTGGCAATCTATAGGTTGAGACGACAAAACATTTCACTCCTTTGCTGCAACACTTATCTCGAAAAAGCAACTTGTTTCATCGCCTGATACCTATCGATGGAAAACATCGCCGTTTCATGCTCTAGAAAAACTACATTAAAGTTAAAAAGTAAACTCCCAGAATACTAGTATAAAATCAAAAACTAAGATTTTGAAAATTTTGAAACTTAGACAATTTTTTTGAAAAATCTGAATTTTTGTGATAAAACAGTCTTGCAGCGAACGAGCGATTTCTCTCGTACATTATGACGGCCTATTAGTTACTATTATCTGGAGACTAGAGGAGTAACAGTTAAGGATGATTATACGAGTCTGCTCGCGAAATTCAAATTTAATTTGGTTTTTCGCAATTTGTAAACTAATACAGGCTAATGGCATTCTAATTGCGCCAGTAGAATTATCATCTTCACAGGTTTACATAAAAATCTTTACTTGAAAGTGACCAGTTTAAGAAATTAATCAAAATACTGAGTTGGACGCGAGTTACTCACAAATTAGTCGATATTTTGATTAATTTCTTAAACTGGACACTTTCAAGTAAAGATTTTTATATAAACCTGTGAAGATGATACTGCCATTGTCGCAATTAGAATGCCATAAGCCTACTTTGTCGTATTAGTTTACAAATTGCGAAAAAACCAAATTAAATTTGAATTTCGCGGGCAGAACTGTGTCTTCCACCTTAATATCAATTTCAAATACAAACCTAACAATATTCGGCGCGTGGTTTCGGGTCTGGAACGCGGCGGCGAACAAATCTAATAAGGCGTCTTCGGGGCGCGTCGGGGCGCGTCGCGCGTCGGTGCGCGTTACGTAAGTGGTTCAAGGCGGGTCATTGACAGCAGACATAATTTAGCCACAGACACCAGCTAGACGGACAAAAACGTGAAACCCATATTTTTTTCTTGAGAAATCACTACCATAGCGCGTTCCGCGAGGAGGGGCCGAATACATTATGTCTCGACTCGAACAAGTTACTTGTTATGGGTTGAACTTTAAAACTTTTAGCGCCTCGTTGTGACGCGGTAATGAACAAAGTTACGTTATCAGCGGCAACATATTACGACAATCGACTGAACTATGATATCGTTTGGTGAATTGACGGAATAAGTTGTTCAATTGATTTGATTGATATTCGTTTCGTTTTGGACGTCATTATCCACTAGTAAAAAGTAGTAATGTAAGATGAAAGCAGTGTCCTAGGCTAGGTCAGGACGAGGTCTACTATTCGGATGGTCGCAGGTTCGAGCCCAGACACGCTTTGATGAACGAGGTAACAATCGATTCGTTATTATTTTCCGGCTGACATAGGCTAGGTCCATTTTACAGGAACGAAATCAATATACCTAATATGACGATGTAGTCGGGATACACTATTCTCTTGTTAATTGCAAGGAGCCTGATGGAAAGCAATGATGAGGCCTGTTTTGAGAAGAGCTTGTCTATTGTCTCAGTGCAAAAGGTCAGTTTCGTCCGTGTAAGAGTCCAAAATCCTTCAGAGCCTGAAGGCCAAAGTCTTCGAACAGTGGCTGTTGCCAGTGATAACTTACGGATCCTAGACATGCTCGCTAACTGTGGGCCTCATAAGAAGGATCAGGGTCACTCAGCGAGCGATGTAGAGAGCTATGCTCCGAGTATCACTGCGAGATCAAATCAAAAATGAGGAGACCCGTAGGAGAACCAAAGTCTCCAATGCAGCTCAGCGAGACGCGAAACTGAAGTGGAAATAGGCGGGGCACATAGTTCGAAGAGCTGATGGTCGTTGGGGTCCCAAGGTGCTGGAGTGGCGACCCCGCACCGGGAAGCGCAGTGTTTGCAGACTCCCCACTAGGTGGACCGACGACATTGAACAAGTTGCAGGAAGCCACTGGATTCAAGCGGCGTAAGACCGAGGCATGAGAAAGCTATGCAAGAGACTTTTGTCCAGCAGTGGACATCTATCGATTGAAAAGGAGTAGTTAGTAGGAAAAGGTCCGTTACAAATTGACAAACATGTTAATAAGTAGGTAGGTACATAAGTGACGCAACGACAGACTAAACTCGGCAAAATTCGCGACTTGCGAATAGATCCGTTTCACAACAGTTGCCCGACGCTGGCTACGACGATGGGGGCGATGTAGAAAGTGAATCGATTATTTATTGATTCAGTTTTTTGCGCATCAATGATTATTGATTAATGAATAATGATTAATATTATGACAATCGCTACGCAATGCTCGTTAACGTTATGCTTATTTATACGCGAAAGGGAATACTGGCTACTGATTGCGATTTCGTCCACTTTAGGGTTTACAAAATCCAAAATCTTAATTTTTCCACGATTTGTGACAGTAGTCCATGCAACTGTATCGAAATATCGACATTTCCAAAACTAAAACATTGATCGTGGCAATACTCGTATAATCTTCTGCTATAACCTACTTCCTACTAATCTTACTCCTACTATTATAAATGCAAAAGTTTGAGAGGATATATGGATTGATGTTTGATACTCTATAATTCCACAACGAATGAACTGATTTGGCTAAAATTTGGAATGGAGATAGCTCATACCCAGGATTAACACATAAGCTACTTTTATCCCAGATAATTATAGAGCTCCCCCGCGGGAACTCTATAATTTTCTGGGATAAAAGCGAGAATTAAAAAACCTTAATCCTTATCGTTGTCGTAGTTTAAAAATGGCGAAAACCGAAATTAAATTTGAATTTCGCGGGCAGACCTCCTTATGACGACCTCCCTGGTATAGTGGTGATCGCTGTGCTCTTATAACTGGGAGGTCTCGGGTTTGATTCCCAGCGGAGGCAATTTGGGAATTTATTATTTCTGAATAGTCTCTAGTATAGTTTGGTGGGAGGCTTTGACTGTGGCTAGTTACCACCAAACCGTCAAAGACGTGCCGCCAAGCGATTAGGCGTTCCGGCGCGATAGATAAAGAAACAGATTAGGGGTATGGGTTAAATGTACACTGCCATATCCCTTCCAAGTTAGCCTGCTACCATCTTAGACTGCATCGTCACTTACCATCAGGTGAGATTGCAGTCAAGGATTATCTTGTCACCAAATAAAAAACAAAAAAAAGGGACGAATATTACCATGTGAGTGATGACAAAATAAAGAAGACACTCCTTCCTTTGTATTAAATTGATTTTAATTTAAGCCAAATACAATATAAAGAAATAAGAGTCAATGGAAACTTGGTAGAAATTGGAAACAATGTTGGAAAGCAATATACATATACTTATAGAGAAATCGAAAATTCGGAAGTCTCATTTTTAGGGTTCCGTACCCAAAGGTTACCAACGGGACCCTATTACTAAGCCTACGCTGTCCGTCCGTCCGTCCGTCTGTCAGCGGGCTGTATCTCATAAACCGTAATAGATAGACAGATGAAATTTTCACATATTATGTATTTCTATTGCCGCTATAACAACAAATAATAAAATTAAATTAAATTAAAAAAGTTAAATTAAAATATTTCCATGGGTACATGGAAATATTTTTATTTAATTTTTTTTAACGGAACCCTAAAAGAGCGAAGCCCGACTCGCACTTGGCCGATTTTCTAAATTTGTCGATGTTAGAAGTTTCAAAGCCACTAGTTTTATTGGCATTGTTGGCAAAGTTGAGTAGTAAAAGTTGACAATAGGTATTCCATTGGATGGTTTAGATTTGGTGTTTTACTTTTGGCTAATATAACTACAAAGAAATCATAGACACCAAAATCTCATTGTAATTTTTTCCAGACATTGGTTGTTCTTTCAAATTAACCTTCAATTTTTAGGGTTCCGTAGTAAACAAGGAACCCTTATAGTTTTGCCATGTCCGTCCGTCTGTCTGTCTGTCTGTCCGCGGTTTAGCTCAGAGACTATTGGTACTAGAAATCTGTAATTTGACAAGGGTATAAATATCAATCACGCCGACCAAGTGGTGAAATAAAATTGTGAAAAATAATTTTTTTAGGGTACCTCCCTTACAAGTAAAGTGGAGATGAAGTTTTTTTTTTCTTGTCTATCCCATAGTGTGGGGTGTCGTTGTCGTGGGATTGATGGTGTGACACCTCTCCTCTTACAGAGAGGTGAAAAGCTACTGATCCCACATTTGGTTAAGATCTTCCGGGCGAGCTACGCCTGGGGATATATCCCAGAAATGTGGACCAAAGTTAAGGTCACATTCATCCCAAAAGCGGGAAGGAAGGACTACGGGCTTCCGAAATCCTTCCGACCCATAAGCCTATCCTCGTTTCTATTAAAAACTATGGAGAAGGTACTTGATAGATATATAAGAGATGCGCTTCTCATTGAGAGGCCCATTCATATCACCCAGCATGCCTATTGCAGAGGACGATCTACGGAAACCGCCCTGCTCAGCCTTGTGGACAAGGTTGAAAAGGCCCTGGACGACAAGGAAATTGCTCTTGCAGCGTTTCTTGACATCGAGGGAGCATTTGATAATACTCCAATCCGTACGTTGGTGGGCGGGCTGGTCAATAAACTGGCTGATACGACCACCATCAGATGGGTGGAGGCAATGCTCTCTAATCGCATAGCCAAACTCGAGTTAAATAATATCTCGACGGAGGTGCTAACAACGCGAGGTTGTCCGCAGGGTGGCGTTCTATCGCCCCTATTATGGACTCTCACCGCGGATCAGCTACTGTATAAGATGGCGGCGCTTCGCATTGACACCCAGGGATACGCTGACGACCTGGTAGTCACCGTGCGTGGGAGCTGCCCAAGTACCCTTTCGTACCTTATGCAGAGAGCACTCAACACCATTGAGAAATGGTGCAAAGAGAACGAACTAACTGTTAACGCGGAGAAGACAGTTATAGTACCATTCACTAGAAGGCGCAATCTCGATAAACTCGAGCCGCCTAAGTTGAACAACATAAAAATACCGTTTTCAGCTGAGGTCAAGTATCTGGGGATTACTATGGACCAGAAACTGACCTGGAACACGCATGTAGACGGTGTTATCAAAAAGGCCAAGATGGCTCTAGGCGTCTGTGGTCGTTTTGCGGGGGCTAGATGGGGACTCAAACCTAGGGTAACCTTCTGGCTCTACACAGCCATCGTGAGGCCCATAATATCATACGCCTCCGTGGTCTGGTGTGGCAAGACGATGCAGATAACAACACAGAACAAGCTCAGCAGATTACAAAGAACTGCTTGCTTGCTCATCACAGGAGCAATGAGTACCTCCCCGGGGGCTGCCCTGGAAGCTCTTCTCAACCTTCCTCCTCTCTTCCTATATTTGAGGAGGGAGGCGAGAATGAGCATGTACAGGATAATCAGCCAACGGAAGGTGAACTGGCTGTCTCAAAACATGAGGGAGCTGGTCGACTCCGTGCTTCAAATTCCAGTTTTGGGGATGCCGTCTGACATGATGACCCCAAAATACCAATTTCACAGGTACTATACTGTTGAAATTCCTGAGAGAAAAGACTGGCTCGACAGTCAAATAACTTGGCCATCGGGGAGCCTTAAATGGTACACCGATGGCTCCAAGTCTGGTCAAGACGTAGGTTGTGGAGTCTATGGAGAGAAGCCCAGGGTCAAACTCTGTCGCAACCTGGGCACCCATACATCCATTTTCCAGGCAGAGGTATACGCCATAATAATTTGCGCGGAAACCATCTTGCAAAACAACTACGTTAACAAAACCATCTATATTCACTCGGATAGCCAGGCAGCTCTTTTAGCCTTATCCTCTGAGGTAATCAACTCAAAGTTGGTTGGGAGCTGCATGGATACCCTGAACACCCTAGCAGAATGTAACAGGGTGGTTCTTCGCTGGGTTCCAGGACACGCAGGCATAGTTGGCAATGAAAATGCTGACAAACTTGCAAAAACTGGTGCTGGAATGCAGCAGATAGGGCCCGAACCTGTCTGCGGTATTCCTAAAAGCCTAGTTCAGCTTACCCTGTTAACATACTGCTACTATGACACGCTAATTCGTAGGCGTAACTTACCAGGACTAAACCATTCTAAAGTGCTAGTTAGATCCTTCAATAAGAAGGCTGCCAATGAGGCACTAGCGCTCAGTAGGAAAAACCTGTGCATTCTAGTGCGAGCTTTGACGGGACATTGTGGACTAAACAGACACATGTTCAACCTCAAGCTCAAGGGCTCAGATATGTGCAGGCTATGCCTGGAGTCGGCGGAAACGCCGCTGCACATTATCTGTTACTGCCCCGCTTTAATGCATAAACGAAGCATTCTTCTAGGGAAACACATCGTACACCCTGAGGAGGCTACACTAATCCCAGCCAAGAAGATGCTGCTGTTTCTGGCGGCAACAAGTATCGGAGGGGAGCTATAAATAGTGGCGAGCACAATAGACCGGCGACGGTCGACGTGCTACAGGGCACCGAACCTGCATAGCCGCGCAACAGAAGAAGAAGAAGTGGGGTGTCGTTGAATAGGTCTTTTAAAAATATTGTGGGTTTGGGAACACCATTTTTCGATTCAGGGATCCGTTTGTGAAATATGATATTTTAAAGTGCTAAATTTTATTAGAGTCAAGTGTGTCCCCCCCCCCCCCCCTCTGCCAGCTAAATGGTTGTATAAAGGATACATTAAAAAATTCACAGCTATAGCATATATAATGAACTAGCTGATGCCCGCAACTTCGTCCGCGTGGATTTAATTTTTAAAATCCCTCAGGAACACTTTGATTTTCCCGGATAAAAGTAGCCTATGTCACTCTCCAGGTCCTCAACTATAACCATCCAAAAAATCACGACGATCCGTGGTTCTGTTGCGGCGTGATTGAAGGACAAACCAACAAACAAACACATTTTCGCATTTATAATATTAGTATGATTAGTATTAAATTGCATAGGAAAATACTGTATTACGACCATATGATGTATTACAATTTACATCTATACCTACTATGTATAATCATCGTTTGGCTACCGACGCCTTTGGAGTAGTTTAACTTTGACAAAATAGACCTATCCACGATGCGCTATACGATAAAGTGCACTTGCCAGCTTAAGATGACCCGTACGTTCAAAGTTTCCTATGCATTCCGGGGTTCAAGTTATTTGGATCTAATACTGAGGATTGTGATGACTATAATTTCTGAACTACTAAACCGACGACGTTGAAATAATTACAGGACAATCTTTAAATTACCTCCTTTCTAACAAAAAAAGAATGATTGAAATCGGAATACGCCTTAATGAATTACAGCTAAATACACCTTTTAACTTTCATCCCCTCTCCCAAGGGAACCGTGCTGAATTTCCATGCCAACCGTGCATGCCAAGTTTCATTTAAATCCGTCCAGTAGTTTCGGCGTGATGCGCGGCCAAGATACAGACAGACAGACAGACAGACAGACAGACAGACAGACAGACAGACAGACAAAAAATTAAAAAAAAATTGTTTTGGCTTCAGTATCGATTATAGAGTGCCCTCAAACAAAAATTTTCAAAATATCTTCAATGTACAGAATTGGACCTGTTACAGTTTTATTATATTATAGATTTTAAAGGAAAATGAATTTTAAAGGAAAACTATCACGTCTAAGTAGGGTTCATTAGATATGGAGTTATATCGGTTTTTTCTAAGTCAGGTATTACACGTAGTGTAAGTTGCATATTTTGTAGTATATTATAGTATTTAAATCATGGAACTCAAAATATACTATATAAGTGACTTGCAACTACGGAACCCTACACTGCGCGTGGCCTGACACGCACTTGGCCGGTTTTTCAATTTGAAGTGGTACAATATTGAAGCGAAGATTGGGAAGTGCAATCAAGCTGATATGAAGTGATAAGAGACACCTACCAATACAGGCAACAAGAAAAATGCCAACTCTAATCTCTAAATGGTATATACCTAAAACAAAGTGGCATTATGTATTAAGTGTGCTTCCTTCTTTTAAATTATGCAATAGATTTTGATACAGTCTCACTATATTTCAGAGCCTTTCATAAGAAATTACAGTTACTAATATCCATAATCCACGGATATGGAAGAGAATCCATAGACAATCCATATCCATCCATCCAATCCATTTTTAAAAACTTAAATACCACATCTAGTCTTAAAATAATTGAATAATTTTAAGATTAACTTGAAAAAACAATTAAATATGCTTCATATTCAATTTTCTTTTTTTGCAAATCATAATTATATTATGTCCAAGTGTGTTTGTTTGTTGGTTTGTCGTTGTCCTTCAATCACACCATAACAGAGCTACGTATCGACGTGATTTTTTGCATGGATATAATTGAGGACCTGGAGAGAGACATATGCTACTTTTTATCCTGGAAAATCCTGAGTTCCTGAGGGCATTTAAAAACTAAATCATGGGCCAACCAATAAGTTAACAATAAGTCAACCAATAAGTTAACAATGTCTTAAATTTATGAATAGGAGCCTATTTACATGTTAAATAAGCATTTTAAAATAGCCCAACTTTTCACTCAATATGTACAAGAGCTCCCAAATTCAAAACCATCCAACTAAATATAAATTGATGCTGACAAATGTGGTTTTGCCTTTAGTGAAGATACACACAACATGAAGCCATACGACAATTCTGTAGTTATCTCATGTGTGCATAATCCTGTATCCATGCTGCCTGTGGTGCAGGGGCTATCACAGATTAGGGCTGCTAGTATATCTCCAGAAACTATCAGAACACTAGAGATAGATGTATTGTTGAATATCTCCATTTTTAGAACACTGTCGCATATGAATATACAGCGAAATCTTGATTTTGACACTAACATCTATATATATAAAAGAAAGTGGTGTTAGTTACACTATTTATAACTCAAGAACGGATGAACCGATTTGGCTGAAAATTGGTGGAGAGGTAGCTTAGAACCAGGAGACGGACATAGGATACTTTTTATCCCGCTCGACCGCGTTTCCGTCAAGTCACTATAAAACGTGGTATAACAAAAACGCATCTGACATGGAATAACAAAACGCAAATGACAGTGGAATAACAAAATGTAAATGACAGCTAAACGTAATTTTGTCTTTGGTTGTAAAAAATTTGACAATTATAAAAAGTGTTATAATAAAGCATTACTGATATTATAAATGCGAAAGTGTGTTTGTTTGTTGGTTTGTCCTTCAATCACGTCGCAACAGAACAGCGGATTGATGCGATTTTTTGCATGGGTATAGTAATGGATGTAGTAGTGGTTCCTCAGACCGGGAGAGCTACTTTTTATCTCGGATAATGAAAGAGTTCCGCGGGATTTTTAAAAACTAAATCCATGCGGACGAAGTCGCGGGAATCAGCTAGTATTTTATATACAATGCTTAAAACCTCAGCAAAAGAGAAAAAAAATAATATTCAGTAGTTTTCGATATATTCAATCGGACAAAGTCAAAATGCCGGCGGCCGCCAGTTGATTGTCACTTGCGATATTGTTAGTTGGAAAGCCGAAGCTTTTTCTATGTTTTTATTTTAATTTTATTATAATCAAGAAATACTCAAAAACCATGTCATAGAATATGAACCAACATTGTTCTACGGAATGCCGAAAAAACCAAATTCCAAACTTCAAACTGCTCTCCTGTAAAGTAGCAATTTTGTAGAAGCAACTTTGTTCTACGACAGTGTCGATCTGCATTAGAACGGCTGTGGGATTGTCCAAAAACGATTCCTACAATGTGACTATCACAATCACCTCTGATGGGATGAATCTATGGCTTTCTTGGTATTTTAATGTATTTTTAACCCCTGACAAAAAAGGGGGGTTATATAAGGTGATATCTTTGATGCAATTTTTAGGGTTCCATACCAAAATGGTAAAAATGGAACCCTTATGGTGAGACTTTCTCCATCCGTCTGTCCGTCCGTCTGTCACAGTCGATTATTTCAGTAACTATTAAAGCTATCGACATGAAATTTGGCATAGTTGTGTATAATAGTGGCCCAAAATCATTGGAATAAAGAAAAATCGAAAATTATTTTTAGTTTTAATAAAAAAAGGGGGAAATCGGGGGTTTGAAATTTCAAAGTAAAATAACTATATCGAGTGGGGTATCATATGAAAGGCCTTTACTTGTGCATTCTAAAACAGTTTTTTATTTATTTCTATATATAATAGTTTTTGAGTAATCAGCCAAAATGTCGAAAAAAATACCATTCCCCCCCCCCCTTATCTCCGAAGTTTACCAATCGAAAAATCTGAAATAATTATGTTCAATAGAGGTTTATGTATATTAGGAAAAATAAAACCAACGCTCTAACTAGCATAGTTTTTTTTATATTAACAATAAACCTCTACAAACAAAGTTAACGATAAATAAGCAAATTAATATAATATTATCGTTTTACTTTTACTTTTGGAGTATGGAACCCTCGGTGCGCGAGTCCCGACTCGCACTTGGCCGGCTTTTTTTCCATTTGAAAGCTAATATAATCGAAATGGATCTTAGCTATAATTTATGAAGATCTGCTCAGGCATTTGAATTTCCTACTTGATTAAAAGGTCTTACAAGCTTTCACTGGTGCGATTGATTTGTTTGGTGTACTGTTACTTTGGATTATTTCCAAGGCAAGGTAACCTTGAGCTGATGCTGCAGCATCAAGTACAGCAGATATAGTGTGTTTGGGCTCATTAGAATGGTCTCAATGAGTAGGTGTTAGATAGATGATGATTGAGGATTGAGGAGGACAATCTGATGATGGAGTAGAAAACTGGGTAACAGGATGTCAGGTATATCGTACATAGTCCAGCCATAGATTTACATGTTGGGGGTGTTTCAAATTTTCGATTAACAAGTTTGTAACCAATAGCAAGAGAATACCAATCAGAGGTCAATGTGATTGTCACATTGTGGCAATAATATTTAGACAATCCCACAGCAGAGGCCTAAGTGTGACTTTTTAATTTTAAGTTGACCATATTGTGAAAACATGTTGATTACTATGGATATAATTTAATATAAAAAAAATTGGTTGTCTGTAAAGTTGGGTTACGGACGATAGTTTTACATGATAACGTCATAAAGATGAACAGCGTGCTGCTAGAACTAGCTCACATCCGCATCCCACAGCGCGCACGCGATGACTGGCGGGCGGCGGTGGGTCACATTGCCAACGTCTCTATCGCTTCTTCCGCGCTCTCGCTTGTACGCTCAGGCTTAGGTCGAACGTGACACTTTTTCGTGCGTGCAGTCGTTGTTCATCAATTTATAAGACGTTATCACGTTAAAATTATTTTTAAGAAATTGACTTGAAACACCGGCACCACTACAAAGTATAGCATTTTACTTTTGATATCTAGACTTAGTTATTAGGTATAAATGGGCCTTTGTTCATGCCTCTCACATAGAGATTATTTATGTTAAACATTATGGGATGGAATTAACAGTATGGAGCTTTGATAAATAATAATTTCCTGTGTGACAATTTGGGCATAGTCATGTTTAGTTATGTTTAGTTTGTATTAATTATTATATGATTAATTGATTATTGTTATTTGGGGTGAGATTTTGTACTATTAACCAGCATAGGCTGAGGGCAGATCTTTTGTAATGCTGCCAAGAGCACCCGCTTTAAGGAATTATATCAAGTTAAAGTGAAATAGAGTTTATTAATTATTATTTGACCATCCTGTCCCACCTTCTGTTACACTTGTTGATTATTTACAAACCGCTCGACAGATTTCAATAAAATTTAAATGGGACCACCTGGGAAGTATACCCTTTGAAACAAAAAAGACTTTACCGAATCGGTTCAGACGTCTTCAAGTATCGGTAAACATACATAAAAAAAAAATCTGATGAATTGAGAACCTACTTTATTGAAGTTGGTTAAAATGGCAGATTGACATTGTTATTAAACTAGAAAAGTAACACCACATAGATTTAGGATTGATAGATGCTGTTGGCGTACTAGTATTTTGCAGCAATTCATAGTACACTTGAACTGGCGTATCCACATACTTTTGTAGGGACCAAAGTTTGACGTTTTCAAACAAACTATGATATTATGTTGCCGCCTTTGAAGAGTTATTGTTTGTAGGCCCCTTCCTACGGTATCTCATAGTGACTAAGCTAAGAATCCTAAATCTATGATTTGGCTATAGTTTGCTGTTGTCCAAAGAATGTACCAAAAGTGCCTCTTCCAACACGTATTGTATTGTTTATTTCTTCAATTGAGGCTTACAAAAGCGCTTACGAATGTCGAAAATTTTACATCATTAAATATTTAAATCTACAAAAATATTAAATCTAGCACAAATAAATAAAATAAAATATGGACATTTAACTGAGCTTTCATCATTTTAATTACCTACAAAACTAAAACTATCGACAAAATAAACTATCGACCAATAACCATATTGTCGTGTATCGATAAGATAATTGAAAAGTATTTCGGGGATAAAGTTAAAAACTTCTTAAATAACCACAATATTATTAATGAAAAACAATTTGGTTTTCAAAAAAATCGAAATACTTCTCAACTCTTATGCCAGTTCACCAATGAAATCAACGAATACATGAATGATAAAAAGCATGTGCTCGTTGTTTTCATTGACTTCAGTAAGGCATTTGATCTATTGATATTTGAGACGCTGTATAAGAAAATGGAAAAATGTGGTATACAGGGATCCCTCCTTGAATGGTTTAAAGACTATCACCGAAATAGGTTAACCTATGTCAAAATGGATGATACTACTAGTGAGGGAATAAAAACGAATAAAGGCACAGCCCAGGGTTCGATACTTGGACCTAGCGAATATTTAATGTACGTGAATGAGATGTGTAACTTGTTTAAGGAGGGATCAGTGTATCAATTCGCAGATGACACATGCCTCATTGTAGCAAATAAGGACATGCAGGTGGCCGAGCGTATGATGCAAGCTAATTTTGACACCTTATGTAAATGGGCTCATGACGTAGGATTAGTTATAAACACTAAAAAAACGAAAGCAATGCATATACATACTGCGCATAATAAAACAAATCATAAAACTTCTATAATTGCTCATAAGCACGACTGCCTGCATGACCACATCAACTGTAACTGTCCAGCTATCGAAATGGTATATGAACATATGTATATCGGCCTCAAAATCAACTATCGCTTTAACTGGGAACCTCACATAACCCACATTTGTAATAAATTAAGAGCTATCCTTAGCAAACTTTTCAAATTGAAATATAAACTTCCTTATAGGACGCTAAGATTACTTTACCTAGCACTGGCAGATTCGATTATTGACTACGGTTTAGGAAGCTATGGTAGAACCTTCAAAACTTATCTCGAACGCATATATAAACTACAACTAAAAATAACTAGTGGTTCGCCCCGAACTGAGACCTCGCGGTAACGGTATCCCATGATTATTCATTCAATCGATACATGATAACCAAAACTGACATTATTATTATGCCCGTTTTCACCAAACATACCTAAATCATCCCCTAAGTAGGAGTCTCTTAACGTAGGTAGCTCCTAAATACAATCCTAAGTCCTAACATCCGTCCCAATATCCTTTTAGGTGTCCCGTACAGGATCGTGATAAATAAGTTGACAGAAAACATCAATCACCTAACTTATAGGTAGCCCGTAAAGGTTAGGGAACGTTAGTGAAAACATTGAATTATTTATCAAACATTGAATTTAACTCGTAGTTCCATGGGAATAGTTACTGACTGCGCCATCTATTAGCATTATTGTGAAGCTATGTTGATGCTATATGAATTACTGACGCCCATTAAAAATTAAATAATCTCGTTTCTTTATAATATTCATATAATTTTAGTATTTGTTGTTCAAGTACAGGATATAAGTGACCTAAAAACATAAAATCAGTTTGAAAATCCATAGCGGATTTTTCTAGAGAGCGTCTTCAAGCGAGCGTATAAAATCGCCACTTTGAAAGCCCCCCATTTCGTCAATTTTAAGGGAAAAATTTAAAAAAAAATATTTTTGTACTCAGTTCAAAATTATCTTTAAAATGATACGTAACAATTTTATGTAACGCGATTTTTTTTTTTTTACTTCGCATTCGCTTCTATGAGAGCCCCCCTGAAATAAAGATTTTTATAACTTTTTAAGCCATTTTCGGCTGGAGGCCATCGGTTTACATATTATATCTAAATTTGAAGTAATTACGTTCAGTAATTCAAAAGTTATAAGGCTCTGACAGACGGACGGACGGACGGACGGACGGACGGACAAGTGCAAATCGCCCTAGTTAACTCAAAGACCTTCGCTTCGCTCGGTCGATTAAAATGATTGTACCCGTAAAAATTAAAATAAAATACACTAATAACTACGAAGGATTGTTTAAATTTAGTAAATTACTGCCAGTGCAGGGTAAAGTAAGATTGGCAATTCTTAAGGATGAATACCCAAACATCCAAAAACTACGGAGCAAAGTGCGTAATGACAGTCTGCACAAATTAAAAAATTATAAGAGGTTTGAGTTGCCTAAAACTCGCAATGTGTATGGAAAAAGGCACTGGAAGTATATGTATATTGCCCAAATTGATGAACGACTTGCCGCCTTCGCTCGGAGATGCCAGTGGCAACAAAAAAGCATTTATAGGGAGGTGTAAGAGGCACTTCCTGGAAATAGATGCTGATGTTCATGGCGGTGTCCTCTAGGAAGTGCTTCTTACGCGTGGCGTTGCAATATAAAGTTAATAATTTTTAGAATAAGCATACTCGCCATCCTCACATAAACACTTAATGAGGATGGCTACATTGTTGGAAATGTTTTTGTAATTTTTATTATTCAATAATAAAAAAATAAAAAAAAAAAAAATTATGTAGCTATGTGGTTTCCCAGTGGATATCAAACTCAAACTTTTTATCGAAGGTAACCGCCACTGGCAGCTTAGACCTTGTGAAGTTAGGTTGTCAAAAATCCCACAGGCACCTAGCCTATGTCACCCTTTAAGTCCTCAACTATACCCATACTAGTACTATTAAGTCATTGATCTATTGTGGTGTGATTGAAGGACAAACCATTGAATTTTATTTGTTTTTTAGTATGTACATTACTTTTTATCTGCCACAAACAGGAAAAAGAAATTGGTTACACATAGAAGTTGTGAATTCTATTTTTCATAAGAAAACTATTTGTGTACTAGCTGATGCCTGCGACTTCGTCCGCGTGAATTTAGTTTTTGTTTTTTTTTTGTATTAAAACCTTCCGTGGAACTTAAGGAACATACAAAAAAATAAATTAACCGAATTGGTCCATCCATTCTTGAGTTATGCGCTTACCAACATTCATTTTTATTTATATAGATGAGAAACTTGCATTTTTCATATTTTAGGCTATTAGAAATGCTGTAAATATTGGGTTTATGCATATTTTATGCATTTCTGTTAAATACACAATCACAGATTCTATTATTGAACCAAATTAGCATGATTATTGTTAAGTCTAAATTACCAAATGCACTGCAGGTCACGTTAAAGTTTCACACCTAAATTAAATTGAACAGAACCCAAACTAGCCAACTGGTTTAGGTTCTGAGTTTAGTTAACACACTTATCTTACCTTCTGTCATAATCAGCTGATACCTTACTAGCTCCTTTATTTACACAACAGACAACACTCACTGGTTTAAACTTTAATAATATGGACTATTGCACAACTATTGCTTTTAAAGCCATATGTTATTCAATATTTTTTGATATTGCTCATATTTTAGCACTCTTTTTCCAAAAATATCTCAACAAAAGTTTAGCTTGCTTTGTCTTCCTACATAGAATCCATGGATTGGCAGTATAATGAAGTCTATGCCATGTCATTCCAACTTTAATTACTAAACTCAATCAATAAGATGACATTGAGTTATATTGAGATCAAATGCAACCAATTCCTTTGTCTTCCTTGGATGGTGTGTTCAACATAATGTGAAACTTTAAACTTTTCCAGCTCAAAAACACTGCACAGATGGTCAGACCGTGGACACTACATCACTTGCACTGGCACATCGAATGGCACTTCAACTGAGCACTGGTTACTAACTGGGAACAAAGGAATGTAGCACTAAGAGCGATGTCAACGTGAAATATCGGAGTCAGGCGGAGTGCTGGCGCTCCGGGGCCCGTGCGAGGCGAGCGGCGCGGCGAGGCAGGGGCAGAGCACCCCGCGAGGCGGCGCGGGCACTGACCTGCCCTGGCGCGAGCGACAGCCCACCGGGGCCGGCCCGGGCGCAGAGGCCTCCAGCGGCCGAGCTGCCCTCGCACCAGACGCCGGCCCGCCCGCCGACGAGAGGTCGCAGACGAAAAAATCGATAGGCAGGTCGTCAACCTCCAGCGGCGCTGACAGGGGGCCGGGCGGCCGCCGCGCCGCCAGCCCGCCGGGCCTCCCGCCGCCGAGCCCGCCGCGCGCCGGGCAACCCTCCGGCGGACCCCAATTCGCCATTTTGAAACGGGAACAATGAGATATTTACTTTCGAACGTTACGACCGCTGGGACACTTAGCCGCGAGGGGCTACGGAAACGGCGCGAAACGAAACAACTTATGGACTCCGCACTGCTGTAAATAAATACGTACTCTGACTAGAAATCCCTTCGTCACCGCTGCCGTTATCCGACATTTCAATCCACACACCGAACCGAAATCTACACAAGCAATCCAACAATCTTTTCGGAACCTCTTGTAGATGTCAAATTGTCTATGGTTTCGGAGCCATCAAACTGAGGTTCTTTAATAGGCAATGATTTAATCGAATAGGTACTCATGAACTATTATTTTTATAATGACGGTTATTTGAATCTATTGAATATTGAGATTGGATACTAATAAGTTTTTTCCTTTTTAAATTAATTAATTTCTTTTTTGGTCACACAAATATATCTATAAAATTATAATATCAATTGAAATCACATAGTTGACATCAAAAGAACCTCACAACTTTTGTCGTCAAGTAGATTTTTGTACATATTTATATTTTATACTAAAGTACCTATGTACCTATCTATAATCCAGCTGTGTCAACTGAAGTGCTGAAGATTTCAGTTTCATAACTGAAACTTATGAATTTGAACTGAATTTCGGTCATTCTTAACTTTCTGACACTTTAGTACTCTCGTCAGAGAGTAGTATGTTCCTTGCTATAATAAGTAAGACATGGTCGCCACTCGCCAACAATGGGCCTCTTAATATTATGTAAACTCAAGAGTCACTTATCGAATTAACGGGCATAGCTAGGTATCTGTAATGCTCAGAGTCTCTCCGCGTGATCAAAATATAACACATGAGATCCTTATTCCATCACGGTCCTTGTCCGGGCAGATTTGAGAACATAGTTCGAAGAACCGATATATTTGGGGTTCTAGACCCTCGACCTCTGACCCTTCACTACTCACTAGATAGATCGACGCGACGGCATCAGACGAGTCGCAGGGAATCGTTGGATGCAAGCAGTCTAAAGATCACGGCGTGAGAAAGTCTTAACAAGAACCCTATGTCCAGCTGTGGATTCTACTTTTTTCCTGGTCTGTGCTGTTAATGTGCTTAGCTTGAAGCAATGCTAGAATGGTGTGAAGTCAGACGACGTCTGTCTCCCTGTATCATCTCCAGAAATGAAGGGTCATCTTGGTGGTGTACGGTCAGGTAGAGGGGAAAAGATCAAGAGTTATCTAGAGGACTTTCTCTTCACCTACTCGCAGCGGGTAGGTTAGGTTAGATATGGCGGAGATATCTCGATGGCATACTAGTTATTATTCTGTGTCGATGGATAGATTTTTAACCCAGCAATAGCAGTGTTCAAGGAACATTTATTACTCTAGGGAGGCTATGTTGAAGTCCTACAGGTTGGAGTACCAAGTACCCAAACCAGAAGTTTTCATTCCCAAAAAAGCTCCTAACCATCATCCGATCCGGTTTCAAAGAGTTATGTGGAGTAAATGCAAGCTTGCACGTAAAAGAGATGCAGATATACAAAAATATTAGAGTAGAGGCGAGACACGATTATATAATTTTGTACCTCAGTGTAGATGCGAGCTTAATGAACTGTAAAACTAAGGTTGTTTTCAGTCTGTTACGCAGTTACAGTACAGATTCTAATACAAAAATACATAATCTTTATTCTTTGTACAAACATAGAATCACACATAGAATACTTTGTTTATGGTCAGTAAGAAAGTGTTCTCCCGCTAATTTTTAAATATGTAACCCTAAATCACTCGTCAAAATAAAATGAAGTTAAAACAATATGAAAAGATGGTAGTAGGTAATCAATATGGTAGTAAGATTGTAGGATTGGTAGTAACGTGGGTAATAAAATGTTGAACACAGTGTGAAAGTCGGTGAAAGTATACAATTTTCATCAGTGTGGTAGATTTTGGTAAAGGTCATTTACCTTTCCAAAAAATTTAGAAACGTCATAAATGCGGACAGCACAGGACAGCATGGTCTTCCCTTTAAATAGTACTCTGTGGTCTGTGAGCATGGTATGCAAAACGGAGTGGATAAAACGGGATAAAATTTTCGTCCGAGATAAAATTTCTCTTGGATGGTATGTTGAAACTCATAGAACTAGGAATTACGACTACGATGAAACTTGAAGTAATAGACGATACCATGGAAGTAGGAATTGCAACGTTACAATAGAATACGCATGGAACTAGGAAGTCGTAATTCCTAGTTCCATGACGATACGCTCATAGACTGAGGATTGATTTCGCTACTAAGTAGATACCGCCCTTCCTAAATAGCCCAGTCGACAGGAAAAAGTGGGGAAAGGTCGGAAGTTAATGAAACTTTAGGATGTTGTTCAGGGATGGTTAATTAACATTTTCGAGGACCCTGTGCTGAAGGAGGAGTGGGGCGGGAAAACTGTAAAATTTTCGACCTTCCTCCGGTTTTTCCTTTGAGTATTAAACCAACACTTTAAAACTCAACACTTTAATACTATACATAATATATTTTCCTCCATAACTTTTTTTCCTTACGTCCTACGGCAAAAGTGTTTTTATATTTTTTTGTAGAACCTTAAATTTCCTACAAATTTTCGTTTGTCAATTCGTTTCCGAGATATGGCGCTTCGAAAAAACAATTTTTTCAAAATTCGCTAAAAAAATGCGTCAAAAAACGCAGACCCTTACTTCTTCTGTTATTCCCGAATGATGATGTAATATTGTTGTAATTATGGTACCTAGTTACAATCACAAACTTTGGACACCCCATTCCTCCGCTCATCCCACTCAACCCCAATTCACAAAAGGTTGTTAGCGAATTTTGACAAAAAATTTATTTTTCGTAGCGCCATATCTCGGAAACGAATTGACATACAAAAATTTTTGTGTTATCAAATTTGTAGGAAATTTAACGTTCTACAAAAAAGTACAAAAATGCTTTTGCCGTAGGACGTAACGGAAAAAAGTTATCGAGGAAAAACCGGTGGAAGGTCGAAAATTTTGCAGCTTTCCCCCAACCCTCTTCTTTTAGCACAGGGTCCACGAGGTCCAAAACTTGAGAAAATATTTTAAACGATCCCTGACATCCTCTGTTTATAACGAACAATATACCAAAGTTTAATTGACTTCCGACCTTTTTCCACCTATCCCAACTTATTCCCACCTGTCGATTGGACTATTTTTCAAAGAGCCATATCTCAGTAACGAATTAACATACAAACATGTTTGTAAAATTGTAGGAAATTTAAGGTTCTACAAAAAGCCTACTTTGTCGTATTAGGTTACAAATTGCGAAAAAGTGAATTAAATTTGAATTTCGCGGGCAGAACCGTGTCTTCCACCTTAAGTAACGATCAGCGACTCTGAGTGCGGCAGTAAGGCTCAGATGCAAAATGTAGGTATTACTTTACTCTATGCTAAGGCTGCCTGCGGAGCGGAGACGTGCGTCTACCGATCACACCTCCGCTCCGCATCAATGGACATGCAGCCTAACAGAACACATTACATGGTTTGCGGACACGGTTTGGAGATCGGAGAGGCATGTTTCCATGTTCCTGGAGGAGCGTCTAGAAAATTAAAAGTTATTTAGTGTAAGACGCTTTATTATCATTTTTAACTGTTGAAACATGCATCTGGTGCGTACCGTGCTGCATGCGTTGCCTTGTGGTTCGATGGTGGAACTCCTCTAGATTAATTTGAAGATAAATCGTATTTGGGCTCATGAACTCGGTCTTGATGAGTTGACGGACAGCGCTCTGATGCTGGGGCAGGAAGGTAGGTGTCAGCCTCGGCTCCATTGAACATAAGCCCACTGAGTCAGTACTCGTTGGATTGGTATGAGTAGTTGGTAGAAAAATGTATTTATGTCTGATAATAAATTACTCTGATGATGATATGTCGCAGGGAGCCGCTGGATTCAAGCGGCGCAAGACCCAGACCCGTGGAAGTCCATGCAAGAGACCTTTGTCCAGCAGTGAACGTCTTTCGATTGTTAAAGAGAATTACGATGTCAGGTATTAAATCTATTTCTATTTATTTTTTGCAAGATCACAGGGCAGAATGAAACATCAGTGTAATATTACAAATGACTATAATTTTGTCACAATTTTTCCATACAATGTTAATAACTTTTTACCTTAGACCTATTTTTATAATACATTACTTATTAATAAGTTGTATTTTATTATTTAAAATTTTCCTGTTTAATTACTAATTACACCCTACGGAGTCAGTTTCCAATGAGACGTACAATAGTATATTCCAAATAAAACCTCACGTACGATCTTAAATGAAATTTAGAAAAACCTCGAGTACTTTATTATGTTACACTAGAATGTAATTCGATTAGATCTTATCATATACTAAAATAATTCTTGCTTAGTTCGCTACGAGAGTTCGTTAAAAACTGTACAAACATATCGACCGTGGCCGCGAGCGCGTGCGTCTCCGCGGACCGCTCGCGGACGACTGACAACTCACAACAGTGGCTACAATATAATCGTAATTCATTCGCAATAGAGATAAAGGTATATCGATAATTGTACTTTATAGCGCGCTGCGGGACGCGGCGGGCGCGGGCGGCAGTAATTGACTATCGGAGGTCCGGCGCCGCGCCGCGTCCGGCCGTGACGTAAGCACCGTGGTTCGTGCGAGCCATTCGAGCACTGGCGGGGGCTGACGGCCTCGAACGATGCGCTGTGGGTGGTGACTGGTGGGTAACAAGCGAGTTACAATAATAAATTACAATAATTAAGTATCAATAAAATTGAGCTAGATTCGAACTCCGTCACCTGTCGCGGCCCTGCCGTTCGCCGCTGGACGTATCACGGTGTCGTGCGACGGCCGCCGAGCTGCGGGCGACGCCACTCGGAGACGTCGAGCGTTATGCGACACGAACTTCTGACACGCACGATGTTGGCGGACGAAGTTTTATTGCTTTCCGATTGAGACTACGTTGTAAAAATATTGCTTCGGAGCTCCTGCATCGGTAGTGTTTGGCACGGCGATACTGCGCCGCCGGCCGACGGAGCCGCCAGCGACGTTCACAACCAAGCGCGCGCACGGCGCACAACTACCCTACGCGCGTCCCCGCACACCGCGCCGCCCGCCAACCCGACAAAACACTGACGGCGCAATGCGGCTCTGTTCCTTTATTACGCATTTGATTTAATTTTACACTCGTAACCTCGATTGACGATTGATGCAATTCATCCCATAGTGGCCTTGTTTATTGCATCACCGACATTAGGTACAGATTAAAGATATTCGCAATGGTGGCCAGTCGCAGTTGCTGCATTGTTTTGCAGTCAAAAGGCTTAAAACCGACAGCACGTCATTGGTTTGTAGACAGCCGGTGTGCAGAGACTTCTTAATAATTAGAATGCAGTGCGAGCTCGTGAGTCGTGCAACTGCGATCCGACCGACGCGCGACGCGAGCGCGCGCACGTGCCCCACGCACGTCGCGTGAGAACGAAGCTCGCCCCAGGAGCGTAACACCCACCGCGGACTGAGCCAAGCGAGTACCAACTTAGTTTACTTTGGATTGCTACGAATCGTTTTCTTTAGTTAGGGCGAAATTAGACAGTGCCCCGTTCATCGTTTATTTTCGCGAACATGTTTTGCGAAAACGCACCCTAAGCACCTAATCATTCATTTTCATTGTTCATTTTCGCAAAAATTTTCGCAACGATGAACGGGACACCGTCTAATTTCGGCCTTAACCTTAACCGTGAGCGCAGCTATATGTAGTGATGATAGGGAGAGAAAAAGATTCGTTATGAAGCTAAGCATACTGACTTGGCTTTTTTCGCGGTGGATGTTGCGCTCTGCTATCAGTAGCGATGATTAGTTTATTCACTAGGTCGCGTTACCACTAGACGATTAACGGGAAGGAGCGGTGATGGAAATTAACCATATCAGTATAACAATTGTACTAAGTATCAATATTAATAGTTAGAGATAAATTTTAAAATTTTATAATATTGCCACAAGTTAGAACGAATTTTACAAAAATATACATACTGTACAAAATAGTCGAGCGAAGGTGCGCGCGCCGCGCGCCTCGCCGCGCCTGCTACTTACAGTGCGCGCGGGCGGCGCGCGCGCCTCGCTCCTAACGCTAGCTCGTTGATAGAGACTTACACTACCAGCCGGCTCCCCCCCCCCCCCCCCCCCCGTCCAACCGATCTCCGCTGCGGGAGCGGTGGGCGCGTGTATTCGAGGAAAGAAATACGACTAACGATCACAAACGGTTCGAGACGCGCCGGGAGCCCCCCCCCCCCCATGGGGCCGCCTGCCCTCCACCTGACCTACAAGCATTTCAAATTAATTCAATTAAAAAGCGAAGCTAGTAAAAATATTCAACTTGATTATAACACTTTCCTATAAAGCATCAGTTTCGATGACGATACGTCCAGAAAAACGTGTTTGTTAGGCGGAACATTTCCCGATTTATTTTGCACTACATGGAGCACGGGTTAAGTTAAGGAATTGTAGTATAACAATGTCGATGTATCAAACATTGACAGGTCTAAAAATAGTGCTGTACTTTACACACTGTGTATCCTACAGAAAAGAATAGCATTACCCTTAAACGAAACTAAAGTATCTCTTAAGTTGGGTTGATTCACGCCTATACGGGCTATACCACGTCCAACGCGAATACTTTGAAATTTAATCATCGCCCGACCGTGGCGTAAAATAAATCATGCCTAATTTCTCCTAATGAAGAAATTAATAAGAGCGGGACAGTAAAACTGAGGTTATTATGAATAACTTGGAACGTATCGCAAATTGATCAAGTATAACAAATACAGCATAATATGATTCAACAACGCGACAAACTCCGACCAGCAGGCGACCAACGCGGCGCGATCCGCCTTATTAATAATAATATAAACACTGTTATAAAAGCAAAAAAGTACATTGTAAGATTAAATAAAAATATAGTAATATCAAAAAAAGCGTAATAAAGCACTCATTATGTACACAGGCGTGCTCGTTGAGACGAACTCTTACGCTGCGGAGTTAGTGCGAAAATCTGCAGACATTCGCGCTCATATCGTTACATCTAGTACACAGAATTATTGGTTGTTAGGTCATCATGACCGTTTCATAAGCGTGGGCCCCTCCGCCAACAACACTTTAAAGGTTCTGGTTCCAAAATGGATACATAGTTATCATTCCGCTGCTATAGAATCGCGGAGGTGTTTTAACAGCCTTAGCGCGGATGATTATTGTTTATCGCCGTCATCTGCTATATGGCGTCATGTTACTAACAAAAGTCAGCCCGAGTGTCTCACTGTAGAACTTCTGGGCCCATAACTTTTTTATTTATTAATATAATTTACTCTTAAAAATTCTGCACAAAACTTCGCTTTTGATTGAATAAAATAGATTTTGTGAAGCAGTTCAGCGTCTCCAATTAATAAGACCTGGGACCATTTATAGGACATGCATCCGGGATACCAGGCCCATCAATGGCGATTTTATTCGTTTTCAATGATCAATATTGACAACAACCAACCAAACCAATTCTCTAAAGGAACCAAAACTCTAAAGTTCAGATTTTTGGCAGTGGGGTCAACGCATAAAGGCAGGATTTCATTGATCCAATGTCTGTCAAATGCGCTGATATGACAAACTCCGGCCTGTCTAAATAGCACACAGTCCAGTGCCAGTGCTCGCTGGCAGCAGTCACTGGCGACAGTTACTGGATCAATATAACCTATCTAATTTACATTAACGATTTAAAACATTTATGATTGACGTCTGATCGCAGTAGCTATTCTACGGTTCACAAACTTAACATAATTACAATCAACTTCAGCAAACAAATATCAGCACAAAAGTCGCTGAAAACTAAGTAGATATGGTGTAATTATATCGATTGCAATGATTTAACAATAAATTGGTACTTGAATGTTCCGGGCACGAAATAGAAAACAGTTTTGGCGAATACCATCTCTGTCACACGCTCACTAAGTGTGTTGCTCTTTCGCTCGCACAACCGACGACGTATTTCTACCGTTACAAAGGCATATGGGTCGATGAAACTATCTGTCTTTTTATTAAATATGGTTAAATATTAATGCATAATAATATATAAAAATCTTTTTAAAAAAGCCAACTTCAAACGCCAATACAAAGTATAAAATAATTTTAGTTTGTACGGGTATGTTGAAGTCGGGCGGGCCTCAATAGAAACTATGAAACGACAACGCTAGCCCGACTAGATTTGACGGAGTTATGGAGTAACATCGACAAAAAAATACGCGTCTAATTAAGAACCTCCTCCTTTTGAAGTCGGTTAAAAACATACTTTTCGATGGTATTACGATGCATAGCACAATAAGCAGCAATACTGCGTATACCCTACGTGCTAATGGTGCTAATTCTGTTGTACACAATCTCTAAACTAAGCTTAAGATTTTAGCAACCAATTTTCGCCCTTATACCTCTATGGTACAGAGTTGTAACTCGGCACCCCACTGTCCAAACCAAGACCATTATCTACATCGTGCGCGTACTTTACAGTTAAATGCTACAACTTAAACGAAGCGTAAAAGTAAGGATAAACGGACTCTGCCCTGACACTTTTGTCACTATAAATTATTATAAAACCCAAAAAATCTGTCAAAATGTCAAAATTCATAGGAAACTAATTATGTAAAAAATGTAAATAGAAATGTCAGAGAAACTTTTACTAGCATTAATAGACATCATCATCAGCAACCCATCAACGGCTCACTACTGAGCGCAGGTCTCTCAGAGAAGGGTTATAGGCCACCACGCTGGCCCAACGCGAATTGGCGGACTTCAGACACCTTCGAGAACATTATGGAGAACACTCAGACGTGCAGGTTTCCTCACGATGTTTCCCTTCGCCGTTGAAGCATGTGACATTTAATTGCTTAAACGCACATAACACTCAAGTCAGAGTTGCGTGCCCGGGATCGATCCCGCGACCCTCCGAGTGGGACACCATCAGTCCTAACCACTAGGCTATCACTGCTGCACTAAATTATGTAATATTTTTGTCAATATGTGTTGTATCGTATATAAATAAGAGATTCTACGTCGTTTAGTATATATTATTTAGAGCTATGCAACACGTAAAAACTAATCACCTATCGATATATTTTCAATACAAAAAATGTTAAAACGCCCAATGTATTCCTCGGTAAAACGTCACTCGACGTTGGTGAAACCGGCACCAAATAGAATAAAACAAAGATGCATTCCGGAGATATAATTTATATCCTTTTTATTCAGAAAAATCAAAGAATTTCCACGGGATTTTTAAAAAACCTTAATCGTGGATATCAACTAAGATTGTATATTGCTACTATGTATGAAACAAAAAGGTAAGTAAGGTGCTGGTAAGTTTTATTTATATATGTACAAAGTTTAACCAAGAATCATTAATACTTCGGCTTCTCTGACCATCATCTAACTAGTTAACGTTTTGAAAATAGGCACTCAAAGTGCAACAATATAATTAACTAGCTGATGCCCGCGACTTCTTTCACGTGAATTTAGTTTTTAAAATCCCTTGGGGAATGTCATTTATTTTCCGGGGTTAAAAGTAGCCTATGTCACTCTCCAGGTCCTCAACTATGCCCATGCAAAAATGATGTCGATCCGTAGCTCTGGTGCGGCGTGATTGAACGACAAACCAACAAACACAATTTCGCATCATACTAATATTATAAATGCGAAAATGTGTTTGTTGGTTTGTCCTTCAATCAGGCCGCAACAGAGCTACGGATCGACGTGATTTTTGTATGGGTATAGTCGAGGACCTGGAGAGTGACATAGGCTACTTTTTATCCCAGAAAATCAAAGAGCTCCCGAGGGATTTTAAAAACTAAATCCACATGGACGAAGTCACGGGCATCAGCTAGTTTATAATATTAGTATGATGATTATCGTAATTAATAAGCATTTATGATTATTTATAAAGGCGAGTGTCAGGGCGGAGTTAACACCTGGAAGTTGAAAATCAACTTCGATACAGCTTCATCCGCATACATGCGTGCAGCGTCACGGACGTGACACGGCAGAGATATGTCAGGGAAAGTAAAGCGTACAGTTCCCGGGAGCAAATATATATGTTATACAATACAATACAATACACATGCTCGCATCCGCTTCGTAGAACGTCGTCTCTGTCGCACGCAACAGCAAAGTATTACATAGACATGAGTGTCAGAAATGACGGTCTACCAAGCCATCGTTGGCCGATCGCTTCCGGGTACTGTATACATACGATATCTACTCAGATCAGCTACTTAAGTGAATTTTTATTGGAGCGGATTTTAATTCACCCCCATCCCCCCCAAATTATTTATGGGTGGGCCAGGCCCACTACGACGTCTGTCATTTTCATGCCACGTTCCTGGCACTGCACGCTCGTTGGGGCACCCTCTTAAATAAAGCTAAACACGCGCGCGCGCACGCAAAATAAAAATAATAAATATAAAATAATATCTCTTACGCAATCTTAAATACCCTGTTGATTTCATTTTATAAACTTATCAAATTTCACCTGGATGACGAAATATAAATAAATAAATAAAGAAAAAACGCGTTAAACAATAGTGCAACGATGCGATCTCGATCGACTCCTAATGGTTACTTACTACAGTGTTAAGTTACAACCTACTATAGCACTCTTCAGCAGTCTACGATGCACAGATCCCTCCTTATATTAATTACTGACAACTTGTTAAAAACCCCCCTTAAACGTTCCCTGCCCCCTTAGCAAGAAAGTTGCGATTATCACATTATTACAATCGCAAAACCTAAAACAGAATTTGATTGAACCGAAAGCGTTTGCGATGTTTAGGCCTCCAGGGCTCAAAACTTAGTATTCAATGCGATAGTTTCATTGGTGCTAAGGAGCAGATGGTAATCGATCGGTCAGTTTTCTTATTAATTTTACCCTCAAAAATTTTTTGCTGCACTCTTGAAAATTATCAAATTCTTCCGAATTACACATTTGTCGCAAATGTCCCCATACACTACACGCGTAACACTAAATTATCAACAAATATGTAATATATGCATATGCAATACTTTTTACAGTTTAATGTTAACTTTTATTCAAATTGCTTCACGATATCTAACGGTCGATCATTAAAATTAAGTGAAACTAAAAAAAAGTCAGAAAAAACATAAATAACAAAAGGAGACCATTAATTATTACACCACACTTTTTAATACGCGAAACCCCTTTTTTCACTTTTGCAATACAAAATATAGTCTTCTCTACACATTTGTAGACATCCCCCTTAATTTTTGTGTGACGTAATAATTATATCATACCTAGATGTAGCGTGTGACATGATTGAAGAAAAAAAAATGTTTACTTGCGATATTTCCAAACTTATAGCTACAGTTCGACGCGAGCCTGTGATCGCTGCACTATCAGCGCCTTGAGCACGACCGACCCTCACTCCACTTCATCACTATAATATATATAAATTCTTTCGAGTAACCCTATCATTAACGTATATGTCTTTCTTACGTATGTTATTTCGTTTTTACCTTACATTTAATTTTTTTTAATCGTTTGTGCAATGAAAATAATTCAATCGAGATTTCGACATTCGGCGCTCGGCGGAGCACGAACACAAGTGCCGAGCGTCCGAAGTTCCGACCCCGACGCCCCGACACCGGAGCGTCGCCTCACACACGAGACAAAAATAAAAACATCAACAACATACTAAAGACTTACAAAAGTAAAACTTGCGGCCGAGCGGCGCGCGCCCGCCGAATGGCAAACGTACAACGAAACAATCTAACCCTTCAGCACCCGGTGTAAATATTATGCATTTAAAACGTTAAATTAACTTACGGGGCGTAACGAGTAGCCTTAAGATAAGATGGCGCACGATTAATAAACAATAGACTACAATAATATTATGTAAAATTATGCTAGTCACTAGCGATCCGAAGCTATGTAACTCATTCGGTAACATTTAGTCAAACGCGAGGCGGCCGCGGCGACCTCTGCCGTCGCCCCCCACTCCCCCCTACTCCCCCCTGCAGTCGCCGCGCGAGAACAATCTAAAGGAACCTTCGTATTTGTAAAATTGAGCTAAGTTTCACGACGCGCGCCCTCGACCCGCGCCCGCCGACAGAGGCCGCCGACCGCGACTACACAAGTAGCCGCAAAAATAAGTACATATTAAAATTTAATGTGTAAAAATGCTTAACTCGATTCGTAAATAGCGCAACCGACTCCACGTAACACGTAACTAAATCTAAATAAACGTACATTACACATCATGTAGGCCGCTCCTGTGACTTAGATAAAAACAAATTCTGCGCACGGGCGAGCGCGGGGGCCGCGGGGGGCGTGTTCAATTTTTTTTCTTAAAATTTGACTAGCCGACACGAATTAGTAAGTGACTAGAACACGAAACGTTTCATTGGCAAGACGGTTTTTTTCTCAGAGGCTCAACCTTTTAAAAGTTCGCATCGAAAATGTAGAAATGAAAGGTTTCGCCCGACCGCGGACCATGCGCAGCGCTTGGTCGAAAACGACAAAAATCACAGACATTCCAAATAAATTAAGTACGTAAGGCCGCCCCCCGCCTCCCGCGCCGCGCCCCGCGTCACGACGCGAACACAAATCACTCGAAACCAGAAGTTCATGGTGCGACCAGCGACCGCAACGCCCGGCGACTCGCAACGTGTGATGGACCAAAATAAATACATACAATATTTACAAATAAATCCTAAAAATTAAGCTCATCAGTTTGAAAAAGATTAAATTACATCACTAGCTTTGCCTGCGGGCGGCAGGCGCGAGAGATTCACCGGTGCGGCGGCGGCGGCGGCGGCGGCCACTAACAGAAGCCGCCGAAGCCGACGGAGGGCACGGACGGCACGGCGGGCACGGACGGCACGCCGCCCGCGTGCTCGCCGTTCTTATGCAGGTCGATGAGCGGCGGCGCCGACAGGTAGTGCGTCTGAGAACCAACAGACACGCGCTGTCAGACAAAGCTGGGGTAACTTATTAACTCAAATGACCGGGGATGTTTGCTTTGCATTGTTTGTATTTGCTCCAATTGTTTGATACTAAGTACAACATGTATTTCATGTTGTGTCAAGTTGCCGTGTAGATAATGTTGCGGAAGTCATAACTTTCTTCTACGTGTGAAATGCAGTGTCAATACAAGGATTTTTTTTGTTTTTAGATAACTGTAATCTAAAAATTAATTAAAAAAACTAGAAAAACACACTATACACAAATCCTACTAATATTATAAAGGCGAAAGTTTGTGTGTATGTTTGTTCCTCTTTCACGCAAAATCTACTGGATGGATTTGGCTGAAATTTGGAATGGAGATAGATTATACCCTGGAATAACACATAGGCTACAAATTATCCTGGAAAACGCCAAGGTTCCCGCGGGATTTTGAAAAAACACTGATAGATGGCGCTGATTGTACTTAAATCACGCTTACATTATCCGCAGCATCGAAAATAAGTAAAAAATTCTAATTCAACAATCAAGTAGGATAAACACAGTTTATTGAAGTTTTTCATTAGCAATAGAAAATTTCTTAGGGATTAGGGATGAATTACGAAATAAATAATACAAATAGTACAAGGTATCGATTTGTCCAGTCATAGTGAGAACATTGCTAGATATTATAATGACTGGTCATGTGTAGATCCTATTAATTAATAATTTAATATAATAATAATAATTGATAATTTATTTAATAATTTAATAATATAATAATTTAATATTATAAATGCGAAAGTTTGTGAGGATGGATGGACGGATGGATGTTTGTTACTCTTTAACGCGACAACGAATGAACCGATTTTGCTGAAATTTGGCACAGATATAGAATATAGTCTGGAATAGCACATAGGCTACTTTTTATCCCGGAAAAGCAAACAGTTCCTGCGGGATAACATCGCTATTTTTTACGCATTTGTCCTTCAAAATACGCGCAATGGACTTTGTGATTTTTTTGCACAGGTAAAGTTAAGAGCCTGAAAAATGATAAAGGCTACTTTTTATCTCGGGAAAACAAACGGTTCCTGCGGGATATTAGTATACTACTTTTCACACATTTATCTATCAATTATGCGCCAACGGAGTTACAGATTGACGTGGTTTTTTGGATTGGCATAGTTGATGACTTGAAAAGTGACAAAGGCTACTTTTTATCCTGGGAAAGCAAACAGTTCCCGCGGGATATTAGTGTTCTACTTTTCACATATTAATCCTTCAATTATGCGCTAACGAAGTTACAAATTGACGTGGTTTTTTTGATAGGCGTAGTTGAGGACCTGAAAAGTGAAAAGGCTACATTTATCCCGGGAAAACAAACAGTTCCCGCGGGATATTCGTATGTTACTTTTCACATTCTTATCCTTAAATCATGCGCCAACGGAGTTTTAGATTTAAGTTTCAGATTATTTTTTAGCACGGTAAAGTTAAGGGCCTGAAAAGTGACAAAGACTACTTTTTATCCCTGGAAAACAAACGGTTCCTGCGGGATATTAGTATGCTTCTTTTCACATATTTATCCTTCTATTATGCGCCAATATGCATGCATGTATGTATGTATGTATGTATGTATGTATGTATGTATGTATGTATGTATGTATGTATGTATGTATGTATGTAGGTATGTATGTATGTGTGTATGTATGTATGTATGTATGTATGTATGTATGTAGGTATGTTGGCACCCTTTGGGTACAGAACCCTAAAAACCACGTTGAATATATGCACTTACACTTTATATGGTGAAATATAATAACTGCGAAAGTGCGTTGGTTTGTCCTTCAATCACGCCCCAACAGAGCTACGGATCGACGTGATTTTTTGCAGTGTACCTATAGTCGAGGACCTGGAGAGTGACAGGCTACTTTTTATTCCGCAAAGTCAGAGTTCCCAAGGCATTTTAAAGGCTAAGTTCACGCAGACGAAGTCGCGGGCATCAGCTAGTACACTATAAAGTAGGGTTATGTAAAAATACATCGCATGGTCATTATTGCAAAAAAATGCACGAAATGCGCCGGTTATACTTAAATAGCAGATCGAGTGTGGAGCGTGTCGATGTGCGGTGGTGGTGCGTACCTGCTGGTGGTGCGCGGGCGGCGGCCCCGCGTAGCCGTTGTAGTAGGAGTTGTAGGGCGCGTAGGCGGGCGGCACGCCGGGCGCGTAGCCGTACTGCCAGTCGGGCAGGTAGCCGGGCGCCGGCCGCATCAGCTGCGTGCCCCAGCCGCCGCCGTAGCAGATCGAGTGTGGAGCGTGTCGACTGTCGATGTGCGGTGGTGGTGCGTACCTGCTGGTGGTGCGCGGGCGGCGGCCCCGCGTAGCCGTTGTAGTAGGAGTTGTAGGGCGCGTAGGCGGGCGGCACGCCGGGCGCGTAGCCGTACTGCCAGTCGGGCAGGTAGCCGGGCGCCGGCCGCATCAGCTGCGTGCCCCAGCCGCCGCCGTAGCAGATCGAGTGTGGAGCGTGTCGATGTGCGGTGGTGGTGCGTACCTGCTGGTGGTGCGCGGGCGGCGGCCCCGCGTAGCCGTTGTAGTAGGAGTTGTAGGGCGCGTAGGCGGGCGGCACGCCGGGCGCGTAGCCGTACTGCCAGTCGGGCAGGTAGCCGGGCGCCGGCCGCATCAGCTGCGTGCCCCAGCCGCCGCCGTAGCCCACGAACGGCCCGCCGTACCTGGGGGTCACGAGGACACATCACACAACACACACTCTAACGAACATATCAGTGAAAATGTTTCTAGCTATCAGTTATAATTATTATTTATTTGAGATATTAAACTTTGAAAGTTACAAAACGCATACATACATTGAGATATTTCAGTCATCAAGTCCAGTTTTAAAATTTTAAATCTTCTAACAATTTTGGTCCTTCGAACCGGACATTAACCTTTTAACATTAGCCTGAAAGAATGGACAATGTTCGAGCACTCACCCGTTGTTCCCGTAGGCGGGCGCGCCGTACGCCGGGTAGGGCGGGTACAAGGCGGGAGTGTATTCGGGCAGCGCGGGCACGGTGGGCGCGCCCGCCTCGCCCGCGCCGCCCGCGGACGCGCCGCCGGCCGCGCCGCCCGCCGCGCCGCCCTCAGCGATGGACGGGATCTGGTCGACGAGCGACTCGAGGCCGGAGAGCGACTTGGAGGCCACGTCTTGGGACTTGCTCTTGGGCGTGCCGGGGCCGGAGTCGCCGCCGCCCGCGCTGTACTCGCCGGGCGAGCCTGGTGCACGTCACACGATTACATTACCGACACCGAAACGCTCCTCAAAATGACAGGGCAGCTTAAAATTTAAATTAAATCTTTACTCACGAAAAACAGAGACTAAAAAACTGTTGGACTAAATTCGTAAGTATCTACTATTTCGAAAAAATATCTTTTTTCAGCAAAAAATACAATTTTAAGTCTTAAAATTCGCGCAAAAACGCTCACGTATCATGGGGTCGTTCGTTACGTCACCTCTATGATTTTTTTCATAATAGTTTGTCAAAATTTGAAGGTAAATGTGACGTATCGCTCTGATCGAAGTTCAATCCAATATGACGGATTGCTATATTTTATAATTTTATTTTATCAAAATAAATATCAATCTCGCTCAAAATAGAAAAATAAATGCATCCATGAATCCTATTTTTGAAGTAAAACTTACGAAACTTTGCGTTACGAAAAGTGTGATCGGGCGAGGCGAACTGAAGTTGAGAGGGATATAAGATATAAGTTAGTGAAGATAGAAAGAGACAGAGTTACGTTTCGTATCATACTGTAGGGGCAAGAGAAAGAGGTGCGAGCACACATTTTCTTTCTCTCATTCTCTCATAGCCAGTTGCGTTTCGTAAGTTTTCTTCAGTCGTGTGGTCTAAAACACACTCGCTTTTTTAAAGATAAATTCATAGTTTCATTGATTCTCGGTCACTGCCGTCGCGCCTGTCGCCAACACTCACTCACTGGTAGAGCCAGACGATTCAAAAGCACTTGTAAAAAGTTTATTTGAATAAAAATTATTTCTATTCTATACTCACCGGGCGGCTGGTGGTGGTGCTCCGGCGTGGGCACGGCGCGGAAGGACCCGCGCGCGAACCCCGACTCGCTCTCGCCCGTGGGGGTCGACCTGCGGGATATATCAATATATTATCTTGCACTAACATGTCCTTCTTTTACAACGAGATAAACTCAAAGATGGGAAGTACTGATGAGGTTTAGGTTCGAGCGCGCTTGCTTAGATGATGCCTCTTGCCTTGAAAGTACTCAATTTATACGTCATTTAAAACGAGAAGAGTGATATCGGAACTCACCTATTGTAATTGCTAGGATACATGGAGGGGTGTAGTTGATCTAACCGTGGACTGTCTCCCACACCGTTTCCTAGAACAATAATGTAAAAATATAATTTTTTTATTTACTTAATATGAATTTATTATGTATAATAATTAATAATTTGTATTAAATTACTAGTTTACTTGGAACTTACGACATATTACTCTAAAACGTTCTACTTCTAAGTTGGATAATTTTATCCAGTAACAGTTGCATAGGTTTAATAACAGACCACCCACACACAATTGGTCCTTCGAGCCGGATAGTCGTACCTTGGTCTTGCGGGTAGTGTTCGGCGCTGTACCGCATTCGCTCCGCCTCACCGAACAGCGCCGCGCCGAACGCCCCCCCGCTCGCCGCGCCGCCCCCGCCGCCCGCCGGAGACATCTCCGCACCGCCGGGGTTACTTTGCTGCAGCGGAAAGGATTTCATTATGTTATCAAGAAGAGTAGTAGTGCTAAATAAATCAACGTGTGTGTGTGTGTGTGTAAGTAGTTCTAACTTGAATATGATGGTGTCGTGTCGCCTGCTCGCTGTAAGATCGATGAGGGTCAGAGCTAGTGTCAACCTTGTTGTAGTCGGAGAGCGACGAGTTGCTATTGCTGCCGGGGTGCATGTCGGTGCTGCCCATGGGGCTGTGGTCGTCGCGCGGCGGCTCGAAGTCCAGCGCCGCCATGCCGGGCGACACGGGCCCGGGCGACGAGATGGCGGCGCCGATCTCGCTTGACAGCTCCGCGCCGAACGCGCTGCCGCCGCCGCCGCTCGAGCCCGACGTGCCGCTCTGCGGGCGTGCAAGCGCCAGTTAGATACTCGCCCTGCCATATGTGCTGGCACAAAGGTCATACGATAGAAGATTGTTACAAATATGGGTGTCGTAAGTGCTACTACGAAGGTCATACGATGAAAGATTGTAACGAATATGAGTGAATCGGTATTTTGTTAAGAAACTTTCCATGTAACTGTAAAACTACCGGGACACAAAAATAGGCCTGCTGTGGCGAGTAACGATAACCGAGTGTGATCCATGGGACACAATGGAAGGTTGCTAATTATCTTGCGGTTCGGTGTTGGCAGGTCCAGCTAGCGAGCGAACATTAACCACTCAGATGGAGACCGCAAAACTTCAACGGGTACAAGCTGTACTGACCTGCGTGAAGTGATGCGAGTCGGTGTAGGCGGCGGGCGTGAGCGGCGCGGGCGCGGGCGACGAGTGGTGGCTGTAGGGCGTGTGCGCGGGCGACGGCGTGTACGAGTGCAGCGCGCCGGCGCCCGCGGGCGACGCGGCCGGGAACGGCGTGCTGCCGCCGCCCACGCTGCCCACCGCGCCCACCGCGCCCACCGCGCCCACGCCCGCCGGCGCGGGCGAGCGCGCGAACCCGCTGTTGGAACCCTGCAACGAGGGGAACAACACATACTGATGGGAATGCTTGAGACAGTTTATTGGAAAATATATATATTTTTTTGTCAATAGATTTGCTATAGATTTGTTACAACCAAAATGACCACCAAATAGAACAACTTCTAACCTGCTTACTGTTAACTTACCTGCCTTATAAAGGTCTTCGAATTGGACGGTTTTAAGTAGGTATTTAAATATTATAGTCAGGAGTCAGGAGCATCGACTCGCAACAGTACCTGTGAATCTCTCGCGAAGGACAGCCCCTCGTGCGAGAAGCGCGGCTGCGGCTGCGCCGCGGGGCTGGGCTGCTGGCGGTACGCGGCCGGGCTGCTGGCGTACAGCGGCGAGCGCGCCGCGAACCCGCGCCCCGCGCCCACGCCGCCCACGCCGCCCACGCCGCCCACGCCGCCCACGCCGGGCGAGCCGTAGCCGGGCCGCGGCGGCGACGGCGCGCTGAACGGCGCTGGACTCGACGGGAACTGGAACGATAACAGCCGTTACATCAATTCATTTAAAGAAAAAAAGAAAGAAAGAAAACCCAAGATTCCCATTAGAATAGAAATATTTTTATTCATCTTGGGCCAGGTACTTGTACATTATACATAAAAATAGTATTAAATCATAGAATTTAAAATAAAACATGCTTTTATTGTAGTATTACAGTGAATTTAGGAGGTAAACATATAAAATTGATAATTGGGTACATATGTAGAATGGCAATTCGATTCGTCAATACCGCAAAGCCTGAAGACAAAGGTTTTCAATGAGTGTGTCCTACCGGTAATGACGTATGGAGCGGAAACGTGGACACTGACGGTGGGCCTCGTTCACAAATTAAAAGTCGCTCAGCGCGCTATGGAGCGAGCTATGTTGGGAATCTCTCAGGGATAAAATCCGGAACGAGGAAATTCGTAGAAGAACAAAAGTGACCGACATAGTTCTGAGGATTAGCAAGCTGAAGTGGCAGTGGGCAGGTCATATCTGTCGCAGAACCGATGGCCGATGGGGCAGACGTGTTCTGGAGTGGAGACCGCGTACCGGCAAGCGCAGTGTAGGACGCCCTCCAGCTCGCTGGACCGACGACCTTAAGAAGGTGGCGGGAAGCGGTTGGATGAGGAAGGCGGAGGACCGTGTTTGGTGGCGCGCTCTCGGAAAGGCCTATCTCCAGCAGTGGACGAATACAGGCTGATGATGATGATGATGTAGAATGGCAACTCCCGGAGTGCATCCATCTGCTTTTGTTGTCTATGTTTGTAATGACGTTACGTCATCTTAATGTCATTTCAATTGCTGGTATGTCAAATGTTAATTGCAGTCAATTGTGGTTATTCTTATGTCAAATATCATCATGACTCGTGTAAGTACATGACATTGTGAAAAAACCCCATGTTGTTGCGCTTTTATTTTGCAAAATAATTTCGCATTGTACCTCGTAAAAAGGAACTTTTAATGAGAAATAAATAAAAAATAATCACCATTTCATGACCCCAAACATTTTGAAAAACTGTACAAAGACCTGGCCCAGGCTCCATATATATTTGAAAACAACCCCTTTTACAAGTGCTTTCGAATCCTCAAATGAATTGAAACTGGTTCGGAATGCCCTTCCTACAGAGAAGAACCAGCAAGAATCTCGGCGGTTGGTCTTTTTCAATACAGTTTACAATAGGTACTATACAATAGTATAGTACCTATTGAACTGTATTGAACAATGTTTCCACAATGAGGGGAAGTTCCAAAATGCATACTTACAATTCAATAAATGTTAAGATGGACAGACAGAAAGTAGCCCCATTGCCGTCGGTGGCACCCGTTCACGAGCATTTATTACCCTGTTGTCTCAATATAACCTTGAACACTTCTGGTTCACTTGCAACTTCATGCTTTCAGGCAATACTGCTCAATTCCCATCAGCCCTAATCTGCACAACTTCTACTCTTTCTGGTTTCGAGTATGTTACAGTGTTGTTAATATTACAATCAAACACAGTTCATCTCCAGTAATAAATTATAAAGTAACTTACCCACTTGATCTTAGTGACTTACACATTTGAATTTAAAATTGTGTGATTAAGACCGCACGACAGAAGTGAAAACTTTATTGGCAATCGCAATCAATTTATATTGTCTAATTAATCTTATCAATATACTCTAATCAATTTATATATGACAACTCAGTATTCAGTGTCTCACTATGTGAGAGTGAGTGAAGACAATAGAAGAGCCGCTGACTGTATTTTTCTCGCTCGGGTACACTCGGCGGTCTCGAGTTCACCCGATCGAGCCTTTCACCTCAGAGCGTGACGGATCAGCCTAACTTACTACACACGTAAAAATGTGTGTGCGGTGCGCCAAAAGAAGTTTTCACTTCAAAAACTTGGTTTCATCAGTGGAGCGGTGTGGTGTAGTTACCTGCGGCTGCGGCGTGGCGGCGAGGCGCTGCGGGCCGGGCGAGTAGGGCTGCGAGCGCGGCGACGCGTAGTGGCGCGGCGACGCCGCGTACCCGCCCGGCGACGCGTACCCGCGCGACAGCCCCAGCGCGCCGCCCACCTCCAGCGGGGACTCCATGCCGCCGCCTGCGACATCGGGAGGTCCAAATGAACAACACGAGAAGCGCACGTGAGGCTGTTGGGGACACCTCGACAGTTCCACATATCCAAATAACCTCACAAGTAGAAAAATTGATGGTAGGTAACGATATACGAAGTTGCAGTATTTTCATTTTGGGAAAATAGTTGGTCACAAAACATTTATGACAATTCTGAGGGACTTTGAAACGAACTAAAGTGAACAAATCAATGAATAAGAGTTGCTCTTTATTGCCACACCTAAAACTAATTACACCAAGTCCAATCGTGAACAGTTGCTTCGTGTTAATGCAAAAGGTTTCAGTAGATTTCGCCTGTCTCAAGTCCGAGTTGAGTCAGAGCACCTTCCATATATAAGGAAGGCTCAGGCTAAGGCTCACCGTTGTTGGGCTGGTAGTAAGGCTCGGAGTCGGCGAGGTGCTGCTGCTGCTGGTGCGCGTGCTGCACGCCGTACATGGCGCCGAGCGGCGGCGACATCTGCGGGAAGTCGCCGTGCAGGAACTGCTCGTGCGGCAGCTGCGACAGCGACGACAGCTGCGGCTGCAGCATCGCGTTCGATTGCTGCGAATGTTAACAACACCATCACACCCTGTTACATAAATACTAAATCTATCACTTCACTTGAATGTAGGTCAAAAGTGGTTAATAAAGACTCCTCAGGCACCACTGCCTGCAACTTTTCGGAGTTTGGTGCTTCTTTGCAAGCAATTGAATATATCTGTGAAGGCAAACTTCGTTAGGAACACTGCATGTCTCAGTTTTCGATAATGTTTTCAAATGTGATCCGCATTTAGCCATCGTAAACCCTCCCTCATTCGAGACACCGGTGAAAATAGTGGGTTCTGCCTTTTGCTTATTCAAGCTCACCTGCTGCTGCTGCTGCTGTTGTTGCTGTTGCTGCTGTTGCTGCTGTTGCTGCAACAAGAACTGCTGCTCCTCGGGCCGTATCTTTTTAGGTCTCCCCCTCTTTTTCTTGGGAGGGTGTTCCCCGTTGGGGTCCAGGGTGGGGGGCGGGCGAGGCGCGCGAGGCGCGCGGGGCGTGGGCGGCGCGACCTCGCCGTTCTCGAGCTTCACCTTCTTGGGGCGGCCGCGCTTCTTCTTGAGCGGCACCTCCGTGCCGTCCTCCAGGATGATGGTGTCCCCCGGCTCGGGCTCCATGGTCAGCCTGCAAGTAGACTCCCTTTGGTACAGTATTTTTAATCTGTCGTTCACGAGTCATAAGCTATAGAAGGACACGTCACACGATGTCACTTGCTAGACAGTTTAGGAAATTAAAAAAAAAATCAATTTGGATAAAAATTAAACACCGTAACAAAAATCGAAACTAGCAGTACCTTCCATTTTTCGAATGTTTGAGATAAATGTTGGGCTAATTTTATGTCATCAAGTGCACTATCAATTCGTAGAATGGCTTAGGCTGTACTTAAAGCTGAATAAGATTTTTCCAGATCCAGAGGATACCATAATTCTTGCTTAATTTGATTGCTTCTTCAAACTACTTTCCTTTTCCAAACTGATTTCCTGCTAGAAGACAGTGCAGAGCGAGCAGAAGCCAAAAGCAAGCATATATGCAGTGGCAGGAGGTAACGGTGAAACAAAGTGGGAAGTGGGTAATGAGGGCATTTAGAAAATCATCTGTTGCCGCGAAGACGCAGCATAATCCAGCAGAATACTGGATAAAATTGAGAGCAAGAAGAGTATCGGAAGAAGAAAATTGATTAGGAATATCCGTGAAAGGACAGAGATAGGCAGCACAACTTTTTTGATAAGCGAAGGATCGGGCGTTAAATGACGGGATGATGGGGAACCTCCCTTAGTAGAGGCACAAGAAGATGGTTCTATTTTAGAGCCTAGCGGCGTATAGCGGCAAGTTGCCTGCGGATCTCTATTCTATAGTATCGGATATCATGTAGAAGTAGACTAGACATAATAGCAAAACTCGTCGAGGCGGGCCGCGCGAGGCAGCGGCGCGTGCGACAAGTTACCTGCGGATCTCCATCTCCTCGTGCGGGCGGCGGCCGGTGGTGTCGGGGAACACCAGCTCGGCCTCGTCCACGTGCGGCAGGAGGCCGTTGAGGTAGTCGCGGAACTTCTTGAGCGCCGCGTAGAAGGGCACTTTGTCGGCCGCGCGAGGCAGCTGCGCGCAGCGTGCCGACGACGACGGCATCACCCACATGTACTGGAAACACGGTCGTCGGGTCACACCGGGTGTGGGAGTACAAGGATATCAATTTTCGCCCATGTCCAATATTCTTTATTAGTTCAAGTGAGGTACAAAGGGGAGGATAAACCCACTTTAAAATTCCGATCCCATATCTGCCACAAAAATCTGCTTTCGCAATAAAGTTGGCAGGCAGCATTTGAAATTATCCCAAATTTCAAATCGAGTTACAGGCGGACGAGGTCGCTTCACACGGCACGGCACGGCGTCGGGTACTCACGGTGTTGGTGCCGGCGATGGTGTCGGGCTGCTTGCCGAAGCAGAAGTCCTTCTTGCCGGAGAACACCTCGTAGATGAGCTTGCCGTTGAACACGGCCACCTTGGGGCGGAACGTCTGCAGCTTCTCCAGCAGCACGGCCGAGCCCTCCTTGATCTCGCGCCGCGTCAGGTCGGCCGAGCCCTTCGTGGGCCGCGACACCATGTTCGTGAAGCCGATGCCGAAGTTCAGCAGCTGCAGACAGGGCAAACGCGCTTCGTTATCAATCAGCCTTACCGCCGAGACAAGGCCGACCCTCCCGTGGGCAGACATCGAGTGTCGCAGGGAGCCGGTACAAGATACAAGCGGCGAGAGGAAGGCAGAAGAAAAGTTGATACAGTTTCCACATGTTTCAGAATTTCCCAGAAGACCTTTTTTACTGAGCGCAGATGTTCTCTCAAAAAAGGACCAATATGACCCACTTCATATCTGAATGAACAAAAAACTGATAAGTGTGTCCTTACTTTGGGATCCCACTGTGAATTTTGTTTTCTAGTATCTATATTACCATTAGCAACCCATCACCGGCTCACTACCGAGCACAGGTCTCTTTTCAAACAAGAGTTATAGGTCATCCACGCAGGCCCTATGCAATTTGGCAGACTTCTCATACTTTTGAGAGCTTTATGGAGCACTCTCAGGCGTGCAGGTTTCCTCACGATGTTTTCCTTCACCGTTGAAGCATATGATATTTAATGGCCGAAACGCACATTACTTCGAAAAGTCAAAGGTATAGGGACTCCCCGAATAGGAGACTGCAGTCCTAACTACAAGGCTCAATTTTCTCTTTGAAACACTGCAACCCATTCTCGAAACTGTTAAATCGGAGGTACCCACCTTGTAATCCTCGTCGGCGCTCATTTGCTCCCGCGTCAGTCCCGACAGGTAGAGGCACTTCCAGAAGTGGTTCCCGGGCCCCGCGTAGTGGTGGCCCTTGTACGCCGCGAACAGGCCCGGGTTGATGCCGATCTGGAAATAATACAAGACATTGTTAACGAGGCCAAAGTGAAGGGCACCACACTGCGAGGCAGGTCGCCCGTGGGAACTCTTTGATTTTCTGGGATAAAAGTAATCTTTTTAATGACTTCCGTGGTGCAGTGGTGAGCGCTGTGGTCTTATAGCTGGGAGGTCCCGGGATCGATTCCCGGGTCGGGCGAACAAATGTATTGGGTTTTCTGTCAATAAATTCCCAGTAATAGCCCGGATTTAGGAAGAAGGCGTTGTGTCACCCCCGTGTCTCGGTCAGCACGTAAAGCCGTCCGCCCAGCGGACTCCTCCGGTCGTGTCGGATTTCCGTCCCATCGGACTATGAGAGAGGGAATAGAGAGTGCACCTGAGCGCAATCTTTTGTGGAATATAATATCTCCCCGCGCAGATGGCTAATCTCTGTGGAGATCTTGTGGGAGGACCAGGCTGAGATGTATAGATCGTACTCTAGCTCTGCTCAGGACTCAAGAGTTAAAATGATACACAAAATATATAAAATATATGTCATGATATAAATCTGTCTCGCTTTAACTCAGTCTTGAGTCTGAGCTGAGTAGAAGGGCCATCTATAGATCTTACCCTAAGGAGTATCGGACGGTCTGGCAGGTGTAGGTAGACGTATGAGGGGCGCGATCGTACTCACAATGATGATGTCGAGGTTCTCGGCCAGGTGGTCGGGCAGCGTGCGGCGCGACACCTCCTCCTCGCTCATGCCGTTGAAGCGGTCGTGCTTCTTGTGGGAGGACCAGGGTATAAGGAGTATCGGACGGTCGCATCGCTACCGTCAACTGGCAGGTGTAGGTAGACGTATGAGGGGCGCGATCGTACTCACAATGATGATGTCGAGGTTCTCGGCCAGGTGGTCGGGCAGCGTGCGGCGCGACACCTCCTCCTCGCTCATGCCGTTGAAGCGGTCGTGCTTCTTGTGGGAGGACCAGGGTGTAAGGAGTATCGGACGGTCGCATCGCTACCGTCAACTGGCAGGTGTAGGTAGACGTATGAGGGGCGCGATCGTACTCACAATGATGATGTCGAGGTTCTCGGCCAGGTGGTCGGGCAGCGTGCGGCGCGACACCTCCTCCTCGCTCATGCCGTTGAAGCGGTCGTGCTTCTTGTGGGAGGACCAGGGTGTAAGGAGTATCGGACGGTCGCATCGCTACCGTCAACTGGCAGGTGTAGGTAGACGTATGAGGGGCGCGATCGTACTCACAATGATGATGTCGAGGTTCTCGGCCAGGTGGTCGGGCAGCGTGCGGCGCGACACCTCCTCCTCGCTCATGCCGTTGAAGCGGTCGTGCTTCTTGTGGGAGGACCAGGGTGTAAGGAGTATCGGACGGTCGCATCGCTACCGTCAACTGGCAGGTGTAGGTAGACGTATGAGGGGCGCGATCGTACTCACAATGATGATGTCGAGGTTCTCGGCCAGGTGGTCGGGCAGCGTGCGGCGCGACACCTCCTCCTCGCTCATGCCGTTGAAGCGGTCGTGCTTCTTGCGCTCCTTCACCGGCCGCGGCATGCCGCCCTCCATCACCCCCTCCACTTTGATCTCCATGCTGGAACATTATACACAAACTTTGTAAAGACTGCTTAAACTCTCTTAAAAGAACGATGGCAACTTTGGACTAATAAACTCACAAATTAGTCCTGAGATAAGACTTTCACTAAAATTTAATGTAAATACTGGATGTCATCAGTTTATTTCTAAAAGCTGGGGAAAATATAAATTTGTCTTTGAAAATAGTTATAACTTTAGCATCTTTATGTGCATAAATATAGTGCATTTAGTTCAATAAGAGAATAAGAAGTTCAAAATGGTACTGAACAAAGAGACGAAGATTTATTTTAAATCAGATTTTCGTTCAATTCTGATGTTACCACCTTCGATCCCAGAAAAAAAGGTTACTACCCGTTCGTGGGTAAATCCTATTCCTATTAATATTATAAATGCGAAAGTTTGTGAGGATGTTTGGATGGATGGATGGATGGATGTTTGTTACTCTTTAACGCGACAACGAATGAACCGATTTTGCTGAAATTTGGTACAGACATAGATTATAGTCTGGAATAGCACATAGGCTACTTTTTATCCCGGAAAAGCAAACAGTTCCTGCGGGATATTAGTATACTACTTTTCACACATTTATTTTTCAATTATGCGCCAACGGAGTTACAGATTGACGTGGTTTTTTGGATAGGCATAGTTGATGACTTGAAAAGCTACAAAGGCTACTTTTTATCCTGGGAAAGCAAACAGTTCCCGCGGGATATGTGTTCTACTTTTCACATATTTATCCTTAAATTAGGCGCTAACGGAGTTACAGATTGACGTGGTTTATTGGATAGGCATAGTTGAGGACTTGAAAAGTGACAAAGGCTACTTTTAATCCCAGGAAAACAAACAGTTCCCGCGGGGTGTATGTATTTATGTATGTATGCATGTATGTATTTATGCATGTATGCATGCATGTATGTATGTATGTATGTATGTATGCATGTATGTATGTATGTATAATATATATAAATACTTTAACTATATCCTATCCTACTTATTATTACTCATAATGTCCCACTAATATTATTAATGTGAAAGTTTGTGAGGATGGATGTATACGGATGTATGTTTGTATAGATGTCGTATACAGATGGATGGATGTATGTTCTCTGAAATAGGGGTTGAACTATTTTGACTGTTATACTCCAAAACTTCGTTAAATTTGAACTAATTTTTATTATTACTTTAACCGACTTCAAAAAAGGAGAAGGATCTCAATTCAACGGAAACTTTTTTTATGTATGTTCACCGATTACACGAAGACGCCTGAACCGATTTGGGAAATTCTTTTTTTGTTTCAAAGGGTATACTTCCCAGGTGGTCCCATTTAAATTTTATAGAAATCAGTCGAGCGTTCTTTAAAAAATCTACAATAAATTATATACTTTGTAGTGGCGCGGGCGTTTAAATGTATGCTCCCGGTACAAAAAGTAGCCTGTGTTATTTTCCAGGTCCTCAACTTTACCTGTGTAAAAAAATCGGCTAAGTTCAGGGTTCGAAAATATCCGATATTTATTATAAATATCAAAATATCGGATATTTATGATATATATCCGATATATATCAAGTTTGATATATATCAATTTTGTATGAAAACCATATTAATATTTTATTGTAATATTTATGAATACTATTTGCATATGTGCATAAACATACTAAAATTATGAAAAAACTAAAATGTTTTAATATTTTATTTATTTAGGTACTTAAAATCAGACAAATGAAACCAAAACATAAAATTTTATTTTAGATTAGGCAAAATCAACTAAAAACATAAAATCTTATATATGTATATGAAAAACGCAACTCAAAAACATAAAACCTTTTTTATAAATTCTAATCAGTCAATGGTCATACCTACACTTATGTAACAAAACAAATTAAAAAAATCCATTGATATATATCATCGAACCCAGTTTGATATATATCGGATATATATCGGATATATATCATGATATATATCCATTGATATATATCCTCGAACCCTGGCTAAGTTCGAGTCGGTCCTAGCTCTTTTAGGGTTCCGTTAAAAAAAATTAGTAATAGGGTCCCGTTGGCACCCTTTGGGTACGGAACCCTAAAAACCACGTTGACTATATGCACTTACACTTTATATGGTGAAATATTATAACTGCGAAAGTGCGTTGGTTTGTCCTTCAATCACGCCCCAACAGAGCTACGGATCGACGTGATTTTTTGCATGGGTACCTATAGTTGAGGACCTGGAGAGTGACAGGCTACTTTTTATCCCGCAAAGTCAGAGTTCCCAAGGCATTTTAAAGGCTAAGTTCACGCAGACGAAGTCGCGGGCATCAGCTAGTTAAAGTATATATTAACATTGGTAATATGAACTTTTTACTCTAATTAGATAGGTTAATAATAATAATATTATAGACTTGTAGGATCATTGTGAAGCGCCATTTGTCATCAAATGGTTTGTGGAAGGTCGTATAGTGTCACATTCCCTAATGTTTGTAGTCTATGGTGGAATTTGTCGGGGATACTTATGTCGGTGTCTGTGTTATGTAGATCTGTGGTAGCATTCAGATTATTCTAGTGTTCATAGTCTATGATTCGGAATTCTGTCACGTAAGGGCAGGCGGTGTTCAGCAGTTTTGTCATTATTTTGTTGGATTTAGAATTTGAGGATTAGGATTTGGGATTTGATAGTGATATGTGATAGTGTACAGTGATTATGCAGTTGCTGTTGGAGTGTTACTGGCTACTATGGAGATAACATAATAATTGCTAGGTTAGCCGTCATGGTCGTAGGTTTTTGGTGCAGTGCGCTTTTGTCGTGGTTGCGATGGATTTGGGATCTGAAGTGATTGATTGCGTAATTGGTGATGCTGCGAAAGGATTGGTGATCGTTATTTAAGGATTATTACAGAGTTATTCGGTGAGTTTGTTGCAACGTTAATGATGTTACCGTGATAGTGTTTCGTTGCCTTGTGATGGGCCGCTAGAAAGGAGATTTGCTAGGGTCTTCTTGGTGGAGACGGGCAGCTGGCAGGGGTTAGGGGGAGGCTGCATCTAGGCTAGCATATTTAGCCGGGTTTGTCTAGTTAGATATGAAAATATTGGGTTCCACACTTGTCACATAACGATTACAATGCACCTTCCTTTGTGGTTCAGGTGGGTAGTTTTTATTGAAAGAAGATGATTTCTGAGAATGATGTTCTGTTCGGAGATAGTTCGTGATTACTTCTATTAGACGCTCGGTGAGAGGGGTGCCGTCTGACTTAAGTTTATTATGATAATAATACACAAACACTATATTTTTATTAGGGCATTCCGAACCAGTGGTAGAGCCAGACGATTCAAAAGCACTTGTAAAAAGTTTATTTGAATAAAAAATATTTCTATTCTATTCTATTCTATTATAGTTGATTCAAAGGGCAAAACTGCTCACCCTAACTGTTACAGATTAACCTTGAAAACATTTTACATATTTACTCGATAATCCATGCTTTTAAAAACATATTGAATGCCGTACTTAGTTACATTTATGTAGACAAATAAAACGACATAATATGATTAATTTTACGTTTTATTTTACTAGTCCAAGAGTTTTAGAAAAGTCGCCATTGTTTTTTACGATTTGACGTGCTATCCAAGCCGCCGGTTTTGGACCCATTCAACTCAACTATACTTATGCATAATATCACGACTGTCGGGCTCCGTTGCTTCGTGTTTGAAGGACAAACAAACAAACACTTCCGTATTTATAATATTAGTAAAGATTAAAGACAATTATTATTTGTCGTATTAAAAACAGAAATAAGACACTCTGAGGTAGCAAATCGTATTTTTTATCGCGTAGGAAAAAACTGCGGGAGTAGATATATGATTAAGATAAAACTTATAATTAACATCTAATCTGTCATCTATAAACAGGTATCCGGCAAACAATGACCACGTTTTGTGTTTTGGTTTCCGAATACAAAGTATATTATAATGTCATTATGTTTTATGTACATTATCTAATTAATTACAAATAAATGAAATTCAAGTGTAGATATGTCTACTATGAATGACTGCCTCTAATTTAAGCTTATAAGTATTTATAATTATTTCAACGAAAAAATCCAAAATCACCTTTTTTTTTGTCGGTTCATCTGTAGAATCTATCTTTGGAACTGCTGAACCGATTTTGATGAGATTTTCACAAGCAGGCAAAGGATTATACAAGGAGTAAACGAGGCTTAATTTTATCGTGCAAATGTTAATGTTTCCTTCGTAAAACAAATAAAAAATTTAAGTTGATATAATTTTATTATAAACTCTTATCAAGTTTTTATTTTTTTATCATTAATGTGTAGGTATAATTGATAAAGCTTGCAATCCGCAGATAGGACATGGGTGACTCTCTGTTTAGTGAAATCAAATACCTACGCGATTGTTTGAAGTCTTAAATCCACGCGTATATTTACTAGCTGATGCCCGCGACTTCATCCGCGTGGAATTAGTTTTTAAAATCCCTCCGGAACTCTTTGATTTTCCGGGATAAAAAGCAGCCTATGTTACTCTCCAGGTCCTCAAATATACCCATGTAAAAAATCACGTCGATCCGCAGCTCTGTTGCGGCGTGATTGAAGGACAACACCACAAACAAACACACTTTCGCATTTATAATATTAGTATGATCCTGTTTTTAGCATTTCTTTCTATTAGGTAATTATTACAGGTGAGTATATAATTTAAGATTTTCACTTATTTGAAAGTAGCTTAGCACTCAAAACTCGGACACAAAAAGTAAAACTGCATAAAATATATTAATTAGTACCTACCTACTTACAGCGTAACTACATGAACGGTCGCCGATTCCAAAATATGATAATTTTTTGCTTTCAAGACCTCGGCAGCTCGCGTCAGTCGCTGCTAGCGGCGCTGGGAGCTGCCATTTGCATGCTAATTGTTGACTGAGCACAGTGTGAGCTAGCATTTATTGTGGACCAGCAAAAAGTTTATGGCTTCATTAATGTACCTACGTGTTAACGGATGGGTAAACGCTTCTGTTGGACCCTCAAGTTCGTACTCGTTGCACCTTAAGGGGATATATTTTGACCCGACTAATAGCAAAGCCAAAAGGAAGGTAGCGACTCGCGATTTTGACAGTCTGTGTATGTTCGTATCTTGTGTGTTGGATGTGTCTATTTTCGTATGCCTCGCCGTAGAACCTAAATTACTGAGCCCTTTTTTAGGGTTCCGTACCTCAAAAGGTAAAAAAAGGAACCCGTATAGATCATTCTCTTGTCCGTCTATCCGACTGTCCGTGTGTCACCACCGATTTTCTCAGGAACGGGTGGACCTAGCAAGTTGAAATTTATATATTTCACAGGTATAAAAATCTTTACTTGAAAGTGTCCAGTTTAAGAAATTAAGCAGAATAGTCGACTGATTTGTGAGTAACTCACGTCCAACTCGATATTCTGTATAACTAATTTCTTTTATAAACCTGTGAAGATGATACTGCCATTGTCGCAATTAGAATGCCATAAGCCTACTTTATCATATTAGTTGACAAATTTCGAAAATCAAATTAAATTTGAATTTCGCGGGTAGACCCGTATAATCAACCTTAAAAATTGACATAATTCCGAAAAGTCATAGATGCGTGTCCCGACATCGAACCCCGGACCTTTCCGAAAAGGTGGCCGATGTGTTAACCACTGGGCTACCGGTCGTCACCGCTCGACACAAGCCCTAGTTACAAAGTTAGTCTTCATCCGATGGAAATCGGATTGGACTCGGCCAATTTCCGCAATCGGCCGCGCTGTTTTGTAGATCTTTGTCAATTTCCAGCGTGTCCTTATAGCTAGTAAGAGTTGCCTTCCGTACAAAGGGGGAGGTAACGCGCGAGTTAACTAGTACCTAAGTTAAGAATACTGCCCGTGCTAAACATGACTAATTCCCCTTGCCCCACCAACTAAGCGTAAATATTGGCATATCAGTGGTAGGACAATTAAATAGTGCAACGGGTGGAGTTGAACCGGCGACCTTTCGGTTTTCAACCCACATATAGATACAACCATTTCTATTGAGGCTGTAAAATTAATTAAACACTTAGTTATGTGATGAATAGATAACGCAGAGCCTAAACTAATAATAATGAGTCTACGTCTAGATATTGAAAAGGCATCATTCTTAAAGAACTGAATTGAATAAACCTATATTGAAGATCTATAGTGCAGTGATAGCCTAGTGGTTAGGACTGCGGTCTCCTAATCGGAGGGTCACAGGTTCGATCCCGGGCACGCCTCTTCTTCTCAATCGGTCACTCTTGTCAGAGTGGTCGTGTCTGCTGGGATGATGCGACATTAGTTGATAGTCGTCAGTCTCCTTGATTGGACCCGCACCGCTGACTACTTATTTATTTATTTAATCGACTTTACGGAGTTAAGTGCGTTTAAGCACATAAATTATCACTTGCTTTAACGGTGAAGGAAAACATCGTGAGAAAACCGGCACGCCTGAGAGTTCTCAATAAAGTTCTCAAAGGTGTGAAGTCTGCCAATTAGCATTGGGTCAGCGTGGTGGACTATGACCTATAACCCTTCTCTGAGAGACTTGCACTCAGCCGTTGATGTGATGATCTAATAGTAGCATTCCAAGCCGCTCTTGGCATATAAACAAGCCTCAATTAACAAGTGAGCTTCGACTGGGCTGACACAACTATTGAAATTAAGGGTAGTGAAAGGAGTCGGGCGGGCTGGCGGACGGCCGCTCTCGGACGGCCGAAAAACGAGTTGCTGCAAGTGGAGAGGATTTGATACAGCACTTGTCGACTGTCGCCCCAATAAACTGGAAAGCGCCGCCGCCGCCGCGCTCGGTGCCATACTGTGTGAGCTAACAGTGGCGTGGCGAAACTTTGTACGGTTCCTTAACCAAAAGATAACGAAAAAGTAACTGAGGTGATAGCCTAGTATTTAAAGAAAGATTGATATTCCTTTGCTATTATCCGCCAAACAGAATAACTTTTAACACTCGAAGCACGTTTCGCTTCGAAACCGGAGCATCATCAGGAGATGTTGACTCCACAATGCAATTGTGTATTGTGGAGTCAACATCTAGGTACTGGGGTTCTATCACGTTATACATACATATTCCTCTCCTACTAATATTATAAATGCGAAAGTTTGTGACGACGAATGGATGTTTGTTATACTCTTTTCATCAAAAATTATTGGACGGATTATGATGAAACTTCACAATGTAATAGCGGATGCATCAGAATAGTATATAGGGCTATATTTCAACCCGAATAATTAAAGAATCCTCGCCGCAATCAAAAACCCTGGAACCCGCGAGCATCGACTAGTAAAAAATAAATAGATTCAATCTATCCATCGTTCATGCAATAAATGATGTCCAATTTATTTATTTATCGGCAAAAAGTAGAGTACAAAGCAGCCTTTGGTCAGAATCTCCGCACCTACGTAGCTTAGCGTCAAACATCAACATATTTTCATCAGATTAGCCATGAAAAGTCTACAAAACCCGACAAACTTTTACATTTACGTAAAACACGAATAACAAGCGTCAAATTAGGCCTACAATGACCAAGAGCTGAAGGTCCCCGCCACAGGTGGAGTAGAAAGTAATGTCCTAATTGCGCGCGGCGCAGGTAGGTCACCCATCCGGCTGCAGGGCGGCTGACCTTACATTCGACATTCTCATTTCGCGCGTAACGCTGCCAAAATAGGTTCTTTCACTTGTGTAATGTCCTTCCGACAGAATTCGGTCACCGTGGTCGAACCCTGCAGAAAACAGCCGTCCGCACGGGAGATATCATTATCAACAACCCATTAAAGGCTCACCACTGAGCGCCTAGGTCTCCTCTCAGAGAAGGGTTATAGGCCATGGTCCACCACGCTGGCCCAATGCAAATTGGCAGACTTACCACACGTTTTGCGAATTCACAACTCTCAGGTGTGTAGGTTTCCTCACGATGTTTTCCTTCAATGTTGAAGTTTGTGATAGTTAATTTCTTTAAAAGCACTTAACTTAGAAAAGCCAGAGATGCCCGGGGCCGAACCTGCGACCCGCCGTATAGGAGACCGCAGTACTATCCACTAGGCTATCACTGCTTCTCACGGGAGATATTGTAGTGCACAAATGTGTGTACGAACATAGGTTCACTCTCTATTCCATCACTCTTAGGGTAAAATCTAGCTATAGATGTCACTTTCTCTCATACTCAAGACCTGAGTTAAAACGAGACGATTTATGTCGAAATATATTTGTCTCATTTTAACTCTACCTTGAGTCTAGAGCAGAGCCAGAGTCAGTCTATAGATTTCAGCCTTATGCTTATAGTCTAATGGGACGGAATCCAAGGCGACCGCAGATATGTAGATAAGGCGCAGGACCAACATATTCACGTACTTTCCGAGGACACACCGCCTTCTTCCTAATTCCGGGCTTGTACTGAGAATTTCTCGACAGAACACCCCATTTTTGGCCTGATCCGGGTATTTTACCCGTCGTGATAATTATCATCATCATTATCAACAATCCATCGACGGGCTCCACGTCGCACCTTTGAGAAAGTTATGGAACTTTCAGGCATACAGGTTTGCTCACGAAGTTTTCCTTCGCCGTTAAAGTAGCCTGATTTTACCTATTCAGTGAGCCTGATAAAACGCAGTAACTGTGGAAACTTAAAGGTGTGTGTGTGTGTGTATGGAACCCCGAACCCCCCAAAAAGGACAAGTACGCGCTAGTCTTAGCCATTGAGTCAATATGGTTGAGCGAAGCAATGGCTGGATCATGTGTCATGCTCGTGAACGAGTGCCACCAGCGGGAATGGGACTACTTTCTATCTGCCCGTCTTAAAATGTGCCGAATTATAATTAGGTATGCTATTGTGGAACTCATTGTAGAAACACTGCATAGTGCATACATAGCATCGTATCTATTGAATTGTAAACCTGTTTTGAAAAGAGCAACCGCCGAGTTTCTTGCTGGTTCTTCTCGGCAGAAAGGGCATTCAAAAGCACTTGTAAAAAGTTTATTTGAATATTTCTATTCTATTCTATTGAGTTATCACCGCAGCCCGTTAGTGATAGTAACAGAGTCTAACGTACTATCCTCAAGGCGCATTTAAAGTACCTACAGCAATAAAATATGATGCACTATCAGTAACCACTTGGTGTAATTTAGTGTAGCAAAAGTGCGTGAAAACGATTAATTATTGGTGAATTTAAATAACGCGATGCACGTTCGGGCGTGTATAGCGCGGCGCCCGCGTCACGCGCTTGGTGTTGTATTGGTAATTAAATATCATATGAACCCAGGCAAAGCTGAAGTTGTAACGGGCGGTGTGTTGTCATTTCAACTCATTAACGGGCAGATCTCCTCTCAGAGAAAGGTTATATACGACATAGTCCACCACGCTGGCCCAATGCGCATTTGCAGACTTCACGCACCTTTAAGAACATTATGGAGAACTCTCACGCATGCAGGTTTCCTTACGAATGCACATATACGTGTAACTTAAAGAAATGATGGTCGTTGGGGCCCCAAGGTGCTGGGAGTGGCGACCCCGCACCGGTGAGCGCAGTGTTGGCAGACCAGGTGGACCACCGACATCAAACGAGTATCTGTATCGATTCGAAGTCACAAATTCAGTACAAACGATTCTAACATGAAGCGTATCGTACCTACATAATATCTAAAAGTATGAGAATGCATACACGTAATTGAGCTCTAATCTATTGCAGTTATGGTTTATTTTACTTTGACGCTGATGCCATGAAATGAATAAGATTTTGATCGGCAATTTTAGACAATCGGAGGGCAGAATCTGCTTTCCGAACCGATGTTTGTCATATTAGTCAGGACTCTACTACCGTTTCAGGAGATACAAATCTGTCTCGTCTGAACCCTTATCTCGAGTTTGAGTGAAGTGTGCGATATTAATAGATATCACTATAAGACCGCCCCCGCTAGTCTCAAGAATTTTTCGATAGAAAAACCAATTCACTGTTGTTGTGGAAACTGTCGTCTTATGATCGCCAGCCGAGTGAGCTGGCCACTGAAGTCCGAGGACGCAGTCAAGTTGCGGGATTATGTGAAAATGATTGCTACAGGTAACAGTCGCAAACTATCTAGTGGTTGGCTCGCGATTTCATTTAAGGCTATGCCTGAAAATCAGCGCTCAGCATTTTAATGTTGCAGCATTATGCTGAGGCATTAGCCTTTTCAGCTTTAACATTTATAAACAATAATATTATTTAGTGATTAAGTTTTTGTCTGTAGGTATATTTTGTTTGTTCTTAAACACAGTGGCGTAACGTACACCCCCCCAGCCCCTCCATTGGGGGGGGGGCCCGCGCGGTCTGGGGGCCCGGGTGTTGAACCTTTACGGGTACGAAATACCATGGCCCAAGAAAGACTCAGCAGCCTTGCGTTATTAAGCATAGAAAACAAAAGAGCCAAAAAAGTGAATTTAGATGAAGTTATAAGGGCATTTGCTGCTAAGAAAGCTAGAAGGCAGAAGAAGATATTGTTGTAGCACTAGAGTAGACCATCAACAACCATCAGATCATCGCTGTCTTACAAAACTAAGTCTTTGTTTACAAATATTATCTATTTGTTTTGTATCTATATATTATATCTATTGTATTTTTGTATCTTTTGTATCTATTCATATCTTGTATCTATTATACATTGTAATAAATTTTTATGTAGTTGATTAAAACCAACGTTATTGTGTATTAACATGTGTATTTCGGTCATATCCTGTTTTTTTCTTTTGAAATAATTTATAATTATATAGGTTAAAAATTATTAGTGAAATTGTTAAGGTAGGCTTATCAGACAGGAGACACTTATAAATGTTTGATATGATTACTCAGATTCAGTCTAGCTAAGTGTAAAAATCGGCCAAGTGCGAGTCGGGCCTCGCTCTTTTAGGGTTCCGTTAAAAAAAAATATTTCCATGTACCCATGGATAAATATTTTAATTTAATTTTTTTAATTAGAATATTTCCATGGTACATGGAAATATTTTTTATTTTAATTTTTTTTTTAATTTAATTTAATTTTTATTATTTGTTGTTATAGCGGCAATAGAAATACATAATATGTGATAATTTCATCTGTCTATCTATTACGGTTTACGAGATACAGCCCGCTGACAGACGGACGGACGGACGGACGGACGGAGCGTTAGTAATAGGGTCCCGTTGGTACCCTTTGGTTACGGAACCCTAAAAATTAATTTCAAATAATAGAATGATAAAGTAAATGGGCTTATAAAATGTGAATTATAACGAAATCTTAAATGTATATTTTATTGGACACTATAATAGTTTCTACAAGATAGAAATGTTTCACCAACAAAATAATTGTTGGACAGTCATATAAAATAAATGGTTGGGGACTGAGGTAAGCCTATAGAATTGACGTTGATAATGAATTAAAAGATGGACGAGAGAATGGGTAATTATGGTGATAAGGGCTGAAGGACGGGTGGGGCCCAGAGACAATCATGGGAGGGGGGCCTGGCTGAGGAACGTTACGCCACTGCTTAAACACCTTCTTGTTAAAAGCTTTTTATTTATTATTACTATTCCACAATAGAGCAGCAGGCTCCGAGAGCGCGCGGGCGATCGTCGCGCGTCGCACGTATTTCGGTACTTACCGGAACCGGGCGCGCCATGGCTAGCCAAAAATCCGAGCGAAATAATCAGATCAAGGTGGAATCCGACCGCGACGCAATGCTTTCCACATCATAATCGTTTTAGCCTCCATTATACTATCGGCACGCCCCGAAAAATTATATCGGAAACCTATCGATAGACTCACTTTTGAAGGCGACTTCGTCCGATCAAAAATCGAATCAAATCGCGAAAAATCACCCTTACTAATATTATATGCGAAAGTGTGTTTGTTTGTTTGTTTGTTTGTCCTTCAATCACGCCGCAACAGAACCATGGATCGATGTGATTTTTTTGCATGGGTAGGTACTATACCCTGAGAACCTGGAGACTGGAGAGTGACATAGGCTACTTTTTATCCCGGAAAATCAAAGAGTTCCCGAGGATTTTAAACACTAAATCCACGCGGACGAAGTTGCGGGCATCAGCTAGTATATTATTATAATTTTTTTAATTATTTTTTTTACCGGGATATACTTAATTATAATAAGTACCTATACTTAGTCTATGCCACTGTTAATTTCCTTCCTCAACTACCTACTCAAAAGATCAAGTCGATCGGCAGCTCTGTTGCTGGGTGATTGCCAAACAAACCAACAAACAAACACACATTTTCGCATTTATATAGTATTACTAACTTTTGCTCGCGACTTCATCCGCGTGGAGTTCTGAAAACCTTAAAACCTCAATAGCCCGACGGTTAAAGGTGCGGACTTAAAACAACTGTAAGGTCGACAGTTCAAAACCTATTTTCAGTTCACCATCATCAACAACCAATTAACGGCTCACTGCTGAGCACAGGTCTCCTTTTAGGAAAGGGTTATTAAACTACAAGAGGCTTATTAAGGCCTTAATTTTATTATAGCCTAAGCATAGAGTTATACGCTGACAAATACGAGTGAGTTGATAGACTTCACACACCTTTTAGAGCAACCGCCGAGTTTCTTGCTGGTTCTTCTCGGCAGGAAGGGCATTCCGAACCAGTGGTAGACTCATCGACGATTCAAAAGCACTTGTAAAAAAGTTTATTTGAATAAAAAACATTTCTATTCTATTTTATTCTATTCTATTCTTTTGAGAACATTATGGAGAACTCTTAGACGTGCATGTTCCCCTTCACATAACATAGAAAAGCCAGAGGTGCGTGCCCGGGATCGAACCTGCGACCCCCCGAATAGGAGACCACAGTCCTAAAGTCACTAGGCTATCACTGATTGGATTTTCAGTTCAAGTGTCGTCAATCGTTCAAAGGCGTGTTCAACTCGTGGACTTAAACAAGTACATAATAACGCAGACTGTACCTATTGAAAGTGTCAAGGGCACAAGTGGGCAGCTACAAGTAGGTAGAGTAGGTAGTCTATGGTACAGTCGGCAGTCGGCACGCAGCAGGAGCCATGAAATCGATTCTCTGCGATGCCATGCAGGTGCGGCGGCGGCGCGTCACGCGACTTGCGACGCACGACTCCGACGCTGTATAGCGAACACGCAGTTCCGACACGACCGTAATATATTGGCGGCCGTAAGCAGTGATAGCCTAGTGGTTACGACTGTGGTCTCCTATACGGGGGTCGCAGGTTCGATCCCGGGACGCACCTCTGACTTTTCGAAGTTAAGTGCGTTTAAGCAATTAAATATCACGTGTTTTAACGGTGAAGGAAAACATCGTGAGGAAACCTGCACACCTGAGAGTTCTCCATAATGTTCTCAAAGGTGTGTGAAGTCCGCCAATTCGCATTGGGCCAGCGTGGTGGACTATGGCCTATAATCCTTCTCTGAGAGGAGACCTCGCTCAGTAGTGATTCGATGATGGGTTGATAATGATGATGATGAATCAGAGAGAGAAGGATGAAAATAATCTATTTCACCTCTATAACATGAGGTGAAGAAGAAAAATAAGAAAGAAGAAGGAAGAAAATAATTTATTTTACCTCTATAACTTGAGGTGAAGAAGAAGGAAGAAAATAATTTACTTACCTCTATAACATGAGGTGCACACAAAAAGAGATCATAATAAAAATAAACTATTTCAAGTCGGCTTTTGCACCCATATGTCACTGAAGCAAAAAAGCCCCGAAGGTTTTTTTAAAAGCCTGAGCCCTGATGGTATTCTTGTAATACCAAGATAATAGGTAAGTAATGGTTACACTTTCAGCCTTGATACTACACTTAGCTCGGGGCCACTCAGAGGGCGATGGAGAGAACTGTGATCGGAGTATTCCTGCGAGATCCGTAGGAAAACCAAAGTCACCGACACCGCTCAACGAGTCGCGAAACTGAAACCGGCATGCCTGCCTCCATAATTCTCAATAATGTTCTCAAAGGTGTGCGAAGTCTGCCAATCCGCACTTGGGAAGCGTGGTGGGCTACGTTTTAAAAACTCTTAAAAGAAAGTAAAAACTAATTTTAACTTTCCGCAAACTAAATTCCTTTCAGAAAGCGGATTTCATATAAAGCCGTGTTTTATTAATTTAAATAAGTAATACTGCTTCAAGCAATGTCAGTATAGGCCCTGTTCTTAGCTAAGCGGTGATGTGTGCGCACGCTCGCTACGTGCGCGGCGCGCCAACCAAAGATCAGCGAGTGATAGCGCTGCTACTGATAGCGCGCTATCGAGTCGCACTGCGCGGACTGTGGCAATTGTCCTCCGCCGACGCTAAAAGCAGACGCTCACTAATCAACCCGACACCCGACCAGCACCGCTTCATCGCTCGACGTCCACTCGTCGTCGACGGGTGGCCCTCGCGCTGACATCACGCGGCCGGTGATGAATGACGACCTCCCTGGCTCAGTGGTGAGTTGTCTTATACCTTGGAGATCTCGGGTTCGATTCCCGGCGGGGTCAATTTGGGAATTTATAATTTCTGAATTGTCTCTGGTCTGGTCTGGTGGGAGGCTTTGGCCGTGGCTAGTTACCACCCTACCGTCAAAGACGTGCCGCCAAGCGATTTAGCGTTCCGGCACGATGGCGTGTAGAAACCGATTAGGGGTATGGGTTGAATATTCACTGCCATGCTCCGTCCAAGTTAGCCCGCTACCATCTTAGACTGCATCGTCACTTACCATCAGGTGAGATCGCAGTCAAGGACTAGCTTGTCATCGAATTTAAAAAAAAACGGTATCATAGGCTCTCCTATCCTAGTTACAAAATAGATCGAGTGAATAGCTCGCGGGCGGAACACGATCCGCTCAGAACCTGCGCGTGGGCAACGCACAGCAAGCGGGCGAGCAGTGGGTAGTCACTAGTCCGCGTGTGGACAGCTTGCGAGCGAGGTGATCCCGAAAGGCTATGGAGGTTATTTATTTATTTGGGTTCACAAACAACGTCACAGTATATCTTAGACGTAACTTACAATGACGTTAACCTGAGCTGATAAGTGAGTTCATTTATGGAACATCATCATACTATTATGTTAAATACGAAAGTGTGTTTGTTTGTTTGTTTGTCCTTCACTCACGCCGCAACAGAGCTACGGATTGACGTGATATTTTGCATGGGTATAGTTGAGGACCTGGAGAGTGACATAGGCTACTTTTTATCCCGGAAAATCAAAGATTTCCCGAGGGATTTTAAAAACTAAATCCACGCGGACGAAGTCGTGGGCATCAGCTAGTATCTGATAAGTGCGCACTAAAAACCCCGTTAGGGTCGTCACTCACTTATCAACCCGATACCGCCTCGCCTTGTACAGTTGAGATTTCTTATAATTATGTAATATGGGTAGGCCCATGCAAAAAATCAAGTCAATCCGTTGCTCTGTTGCGGCGTGATTGAAGGATAAACCAACAAACAAACACACTTTCGCATTTATAATATTAGTAAGGATATTACAATATCGGTGCATCGCTCCAACACTTGAGGATATCTACGTCACTAAACTCGAGCGACCTAGTAACAGATAGCGTGGGTTCTTAACCATGTTAGTCATCCACTTATACCATAAAGCAGGGAAAGTAATTATTTTGCCCGTATCTGACCTTTCTACGCCTGAATCGCTGAACCGATTTCCACACAATTTGGCAGATTTTGGTAATTTGGAGACAGTTACTGTCTTTGTACTTTGTATCTTGGGAAAAGGCTAAAGCTTTTTCTGACTTTCGAAAACTTAAATCCACTGAAATCGCGGACGCCACATAGTAGTAAAGTTAAAACTTTACTCTGTGATATAAAATTCAGAGAAATATTATGGAAGAAAATTCACATTCGCCTTGAAAACTCAATAGCTTGTAAATATCCGAATGGTGCAATTAGTACCTAGTTATCGTAAAAAAAAAACAAGCTAAAAGCAGACCGAGTCGTGAGTCTTTGTAGCACCGTGAAGTTTTCGAAAAAGACCGTAAAAGATTACGCAAATGATTGCATCTGGCCAGTTACTAAACCGATAATGATTTGTCCAACGAACCGCGCACAAAAACTATCTCTTTCGACGGACAAAAAAACGCTTAGTCCAGTGTTGCTACTCGCTGTCGGTGGCGCTTTGTGACAAAATTAGTAGCGACTAGGGCTGCCCGTAACATTCAGAATGAATAAAAGAACAGGTATCAGAATAAGGTATTAAATATTCACTCGCTTTGAGCGTGAAGGAAAATATCACGAGGAAATCTGGATGCCTGAGAGTTCTTCATAATATTTTCAAAGGTGTTTGAAGTCTGCCAATCCATACTTAGCCAGCACGGTGGACTCTGGCGTAAATTATTTCTTAGCCCACAACAAAAAAAAAAAAAAAAATGTTAAACGTGTGCATCCGTGTCTGTCTGTTCTCTCGTAGCTATCTAACGAATGGACCGATTTCGATGGGGTTTTTTCTGTTTGAAAGCTAACGTAATCGAGGGCCTCATAAGTAGCAGTGTTGGCAGACCCCCACCAGGTGGACGGACGACATCAAACGAGTCGCAGGGAGCCGCTGGATCCAGGCGGCGCAAGACCGAGGCCTGTAGAAGTCCATGCAAGAGACCTTTGTCTATAGACGTCTATCGGTTGATAAAGAAGAAGAAGAAGTAATCGAGCTGGATCTTAGCTACAAATTATGAAGATCTGCTCAGGCGTTTGATCATCAACTCATTTTCTACTTGATTAAGGGTCTTACAAACTTTCACCGGTGCAAATGATTTGAAAGGTATACTGTTACTTCGGATTATTTCCAAGGCATGGCAATCTAGAGCTGATGCTGCAGCATCAAGTATTCTGCGGAATACCCAACTCCTCGGCAACTTACAGCAGATATAGTGTGTTTGGGCTTATCACAATGATTTCAATGATTAGGCGTTAGATAATTATCGAGGAGGATCTGCTGATGGAGCAGAAAACTGGGTAACAGGATGTCAGGTATATCGTACATAGTGCGGCATAGATTCACATGTCGGGGTGTTTTTAGGGTTCCGTACCTAAAGGGTACCAACGGGACCCTATTACTAAGCCTACGCTGTCCGTCCGTCCGTCCGTCTGTCAGCGGGCTGTATCTCGTAAACCGTAATAGATAGACAGATGAAATTTTCACATATTATGTATTTCTATTGCCGCTATAACAACAAATAATAAAAATTAAATTAAATTAAAAAAATTAAATTAAAATATTACCATGGGTACATGGAAATGTTTTTATTTAATTTTTTTTTAACGGAACCCTAAAAGAGCGAGGCCCGACTCGCACTTGGCCGATTTTTTTTTTCAATTTACACTTTTATCATTCGCCAGGGGACCTACGCTCAGTAGTGCCGGCGATGAATTGATATTCAGAATAAATTAAGTGTAGTATTTTATGGAAAGATTCGTGTGCGTATGCGTGTTGGATATATTTATTCAACATTTGTACTGTATAATTAACATAGTACGATTGACAACCCTAGCCGCAATTCGCAACCAAATCGCGAGAAAAACTCGTTCGTAGCCAAACTGGATATCTAACTGTACCTCAAATTAATTAAATTGTTACTTATTTTTAAATACTTTACTAGTTGTACCCGCGACTTCATGGGCGGAGATTTAGGGTTTCAAAGATTTTCCCGAAATCAAATCAAAAAGTTTTGTCCGCAACTTCGTCCGCGTAGTTAGGTTTCTAAAATCATTTCCGGGATAAAGGTTGGCTTTGTCACTCTCCAAGTCTCAAGTATATCCATGCAAATAATCACGTCGTGATCGAAGGTTAAACCAACCAACAAACAAACAAACAAACAAGGTTTGAATCAGGATATTATGGGAGATTAGTATTTAGAAATCGTCTGCGTGCTGAAAAAGCTGCCAATCATTAAAGCAATTTCAACTTTGGAGACCGCTCTTTGAATGATATAGTGTTCACTGGAGTGAATATAATGATGAAATGTTGTCAAAACAGACAGACAACAACTCCCCATATATCACAGAGGAGCGAGACAGCCAAGTCCGCGTGTAGCTCTATGTTCAACATCATCAGCAACCCATTAACGTCTCACTACAGAGCGCAGATCTCCTCTCAGAGAAGGGTTATAGGCCATAAGGCCATAGTTCACCACGCTGGCACAATGCGAATTGGTAGACTTCACACACCTTCGAGAAAATTACGGAGAACTCTCAGGCGTGCATCATCCTCACGATGTTTTGCGATATTTAATTGCTTAAACGCACATAAATCAGCAGTCAGAGGTGCGTGCCCGGGATCGAACCTGCGACCCCCCCCGAACAGGAGACCGCAGTCCTAACCAAGAGGGTATCACTGCTTATACTCAGCTCTATATCGGTAAGTGTCAACGGTGGGCCGTCAACGGTGCCCGCACTGAGTCACGCGTGAGCTCATGGAGTCACGATGAAAGCAAACAGACACGTTTGCCGCCGAGCGTCAAGGTCGCGCTGTGGAAATAGACTGCGTGATCCGTGTTCGTTATGTGTGAAGGATCACATTGTAGACGCCTCTCAAAGTGACGTTTAATGTTGGACGCCAGTAGGTAGCGGTTCAAGCACAGGCTCGCACCTCTGAGGCTGAGATCTAGAGATGGCACTCTCACTCAGCTCAGACTCAAGACTGAGTTAAAACGAGACAGATTTGTGCCTCATTTTAGCTCTATCTTGAGTTTTGAACACAGCCAAAGTATAACGATCTATAGATCTCAGTCTGACTGCTCAGAGTCATTGTGCGTTTTCAGCCTTTATATTGACTTCCCCTTCCCGCACCTCCCTGATGCAGCGAGCTCCCCGGCGCAGTGGTGAGCGCTGTGGTCTTATAACTGGAAGGTCAAGGGTTCGATTCCCGGCGGGGGCAATTTGGGACTTTATAATTTCTGAATTGTCTCTGGTGTGGTCTGGTGGGAGGCTTTGGCCGTGGCTAGTCACCACCCTATCATCAAAGACGTGCCGCCAAGCGATTAGGCGTTCCGGCACGAAGACGTGCAGAAACCGATTAGGGGGATGGGTTGAATGGTCACTGACGTACCCCTTCCAAGTTAGCCCACTGCCATCTTAGACTGTATCGTCGCTTACCATCAAGTAAGAGCGTAGTCAAGGACTATATCTTGACATCGAATAAAAAAAATATATCACTTTTTCTGACGATGAAGAAGAACAGCGTGCATGCCTGAGGGTTATTCAAAATTTTCTGCAAGGTGTGTGAAGTATGTCGATCGAAGTGGCCAGCGTGGTGGGCTTTAATCTAAACCCTTCTTATTCGAGAGACCTGAGTAGCGATAGCTCAGTGGTTAGGACTGCGGTCTCCTATTCGGGAGTCGCAGGTTCGATCCCGGGCACGCACTTCTGACTTTTCGGAGTTATGTGCGTTTAAGCAATTAAATATCACACGCTTTTACGGCGAATGAAAACATCGTAAGGAAACCTGTTTTCGCAATGTTCGCAAGTGTTCGCAAGTGTGTGAAGTCTGCCAATTCGCATTGGGCTAGCGTGGTGGATCCTGTTCTAAGAGGAGACCTGCGCTCAGCGGATGACGCGTTAATGGGTTGCTGATGATGATAAGAGATTAAGAGGTGTGATCGTCTAAAAAATGCGGATGAAAATCTTAATAGTATTCATTTCATGGCATTTATTTTTTTTTCTTTTTTTTATAAAAGAATATTTGTCGAGTTGAAGTTGACTAATATCCTCCTCTCCCCTCCAAATAAGCGGAAAGCTTGTGTTAGGAGTGGGTACGACAATAGTGCAATGGGTGGGATTCGAACCTGCGACCTTTCAGTTTTCAGTCCGCACCTTTAACCGTTGGGCTATTGAGGCTTAGCAAAAATACTCCTTGACTGTATTGATTTAAAGTCACAAATTCAGTACAACCGATTCTAACGTGGAGCGTTATGGAGCGTATCGTATATACCTAAACGTATGAGAATGCATACACGAGCTCTAATTCAATGCTGTTATGGTTTATTTTACTTTGACGCTAATGCCATGAAATGAATAAGATTTTGATCGGCAACTTTTAGACAATCGGGAGGCTGATGAATGCAGGATGCTTTAGGGTACAGTCGTTGTTAGGTGAGCGGTGATAGATCATGGGGGGTTCGGGCGCGGTGCGGTGCGGCGCGGCGCGGGGTCGCGCGGTGGATGTGGGTCGACTAAATCCGTCGCGGGGTCACCGGCCGCGCGCCCACGCGCCCCGCGCCCAGCGCCGATGCAGCCGTATACCCCTCACCGTCGCGCACGCGGGAAACTACTCACTATGAAGCAGATTTTCTCATAATCGCTATAATCATCATCATCAACAACAACCCTTATTTCACATAATTGAGAAACCCTGGCAGAGAATTTGTTTTCGAAAAGTCCTGCTGATCTCTTCAGAGAAAAGGGTTTTAGCATCGATGGGTGCCACTAGCGGGAATATGGCTACTTTATGTCTGCCCACCTTTAGATATATTGCATTGTTAGTAGGTATGCATTTTTGGAAATTCCCTCATTGTGGAAACACTGCATACATAGCATAGTTGTATTTATTGTTTTGTAAACTTGTTTTGAAAAGAGCAACCGCCGAGTTTCTTGCTGGTTCTTCTCGGCAGGAAGGGCATTCCGAACCAGTGATAGAGTCTGACGATACAAAAGCACTTGTAAAAAGTTTATTTGAATAAAAAATATTTCTATTCTATTCTATTCTATTCTGGGACCCAATGCTATTTGGCAGACTTCACACAACTTTAGCTTACATAATTTATACATTGCAAATGCAAGTACCACCTATCCTACATAATAATTTCTTAAAAGAACGAAACAAGTTACAATCCCTACCCCTCGCTAGCACAAACACGTGACACAACACTTTATGAAAGTTTCCCATATTTGCCCATAGAAGGGTTATAGCCCATAGTTCACCACACCAACACCGAGAACTCTTAGATTTCCTCACGATGTTTAAAGCGCGTGATATTTAATTGCTCAAAACTACGAGTACTATTGCCTATTCAAAACCGCTTTGTTTTTACTTCACTAAGTTTCTATTATCGACGACTAGATACGTAGGCACCTAAATAACTTAAAGTAGGTACGTTAAAGAAACGATTAAGTGCCTACACCACGGCATAGTATGACTAAAAAACAAATAGAAAACACGCTTAATTTTTTGCCGCTCAGTAATCCATTGCGTTCAGTGGAGTATGAAACACGTTTGGCCGACGCGAACCTCGCTTCGATTTCACGCGAAATTTCGATTAAATATTAACAGGTGCTCGCGACATGGCGTCCTCCTGTTACTACTTCACTAGATCAGGAACGCAACAAGGTGTTGGCGTTCAGTTCAAAAAACTTAAATTTTTGACGTGATAACGTCTTATAAATCGATGAACACCGGCTGCACGCACGAAAAAGTGTCACGTTTCGCCTGAGCCTCAGCGTGCAAGCGAGAGCGCGGAACAAGCGATAGAGAGGCACGATCGGCCAAGCTTTGTTCATCAATGTTTCTTTAGTACGTTATCACGTAAAACTATTATCCGTAAACAGACCTTACAGACAACCAATTTTTTGGAACATAGTTCCTATTCGGACGGTTTGGCGGATGGAGAGGAGGGTAGGTGAAAAAAAAGTGTAAGAATATTCCGTCACGACCCTTGTTTCCTTCGTTTACTACACACGTTCCGTAATAGCTTTGATGGCATAGAGGCTAAACGAAAGAGTGAAACTATCGGGTCGGGGGTGAAACTATAGGATTCGAAATCCTGACTTCAGATTATGATTTTTTATTTTATTTATTTTTATTATTAATTATTAATTTATTATAAAAGGAACATGAAGTTGGAATGAATCCAACCGAGTGTTCCACAGCATTTTTATTATTACAAGATAGGCTTGCGCTTGATTACAATCAATGACTGAAATCACTGATGAAGTCTAGGTTAGAGCGCGCTTGCCTAGAAAATGCCTATTCACTCTTATACTACTCTACTACGGTACTCGAAATTATACGTGGCAAGGAACACGGACGCTGGTAGGGTGTTCCACACCTTAGCGATTCGTTTCAGGAAGCGTTTCGTACGAGTTTTTAACCACGTAAGGATGCCAACGTTCATGAATTTTCGGAGTTCAGTGGTAGAAAGGGGAAGGAGGTAGGCGTCTTGACTTGCTCTTATGACAAGTCAAGTTCCGACTCTATCATCGATTCGGAATGCCGCTTCTGCTCGTCTAGAAGAGCCGGCGAGACACTCAGCAGTTGCACTTTTCAAAACAAAATGTAACAATATCAATATGCCAATGACACTATCTTATGGACAGTTGGATGCACAGCCGATTTCTTCCATGCAACTTATTCATTAAGACATTCATTTACTTGCTATCAAAAAGGATAATCTTTTGAGTTTTTCTCGTCCAGGAAACAAAGACTTTTTTTGAGTCATCTCACTTTTGATCTAGGTGTGCGATAATACATAGCCCATGACGCAAGGAACGCTTACTAATTTAATGAGTAGTTTGGGAAAGGAACCGATAAACCTCCCGAAGTATGGTAATAAAGGATGCCATCCATCAGATGAACGCCATTAAACCCGTATATTTGTATAATGCAAGCAGTAATTGGAAAGATTCGTCTCTAACGGCGGACGGCCTCGCCGCGCGCCGTGTCATCGCCACAAGCCGGTTGCCTTAACTTATGCAATTTTTTGTACCATATTATGTTAATCGGACTGGCTATTTGAGGTATCGTAGGTACAGAAAGACCATAGCGAAGATTAAAACATTGATCAAGGATTTAATGGATAAAATTCAAAATTGTTTGTTTCACTAGCTTATGTCCGCGAATTCGTCCGCGTGGAGTTAGGATTTTAAAATCAATCGGGAATTTTTAAGCTATTGTGTTGTTGAGCACGGTGTTTGTGTGCGTGCGACTAGAAAATGCTATGCAATAGCTTTACCGCGGCAGTCCCCGAGTGCCACACGTATTTTTTTTTGTTAAGAGATCAGGAGTTGTTTTTTTTTCAAAACAAAAGTTTTTAAAATATGTAGCTTGTGTTATTGTGTTCAGTTGGTGGACAGCTGAAGAAAAGCCGAGACTGCTTTTATGGCGACACATATGTGAACTCACATACTGCACGAAGACAAACCGGGAGTTACACCCAGTAAGCTGTTAGGCAGTCGTGTAAGTTGCGTTCTAATTATTGTTCCTACTACTTGTTATAGGAGTAATATGTACTTACCTAAAAATATGAAGTGAATTAAATAAAAACTAAATACCCTGTGCTTGCCCAGGAAGTTTTATTATCTAGTAACCCTACTTGTGCCTGTGCCTGAAGACTAAGTCTTCGAACAGTGCGTGTTGCCAGTGATGACTTACGGATCCGAGACATGGTCGCTAACTATGGGCCTCATAAGAAGGCTCAGGGTCACCCAGTGAGCGATGGAGAGAGCTATGCTCGGTATATCCCTGCGAGATCAAATCAGAAATGAGGAGATCCGTAGGAGAACCAAAGTCACCGACATAGCTCAGCGTGTCGCGAAACTGAAGTGGTAATGGGCGGGGCACATTGTTCGAAGAGCTGATGATCGTTGGGGTCCCAAGGTGCTGGAGTGGCGACCCCGCACCGAGAATAACAGTGTTGGCAGACCCCCCACTAGGTGGACCGACGACATCAAACGAGTCGCAGGGAGCCGCTGGATTCAAGCGGCGCAAGTCCATGCAGGAGACCTTTGTCCAGCAGTGGACGTCTATAGGTTGATAAAGAAGAAGAATGTCATGTCAAGTGAGCCAGTCGCCGGGCGCGACACTATATCCCGGAGGAAGATCTTGTTACGGTCTTTGTTCAGCAGTGGATGTCTACAGGTTCATAAAGAAGAAGAAGAATCCTACTTGAACATTTAGTACCCAGTGATAGAGTGAAAGCTTGTAAAAATGTCCAGATAAGCGTTCAGAAGTGTATGGTAGAGATGGTAAAGGCGACTCACCCGTTCTCGTCCTTGATCTTCTTCTTGCGGCCCCTCTTCTTGGGCTGGTTGAGCATCATCTGCTGCGGGTGCATCTGCATGTGCGGGTGCTGCTCGTGGTGCTGCAGGTGCGGCGGCAGGTGGTGCTGCTGGCCCAGCATCGCGCACATCGCCTCCTCGTCCACGAACGAGTACGGGTCGTCGCACTCCCGCTTCACCCCGTTGTACAGGTCCTCGTCTCTCTTCGGCGGTCCGTATTGGTGCTGGTGGTGCTGCTGGTGTAACGATTGGTGCTGGTGGTGTTGCTGGTGGTGGTGTTGGCTCATGTCGTACGGCGCGTCGGGTTCCCGTTTGAAGGCGTAGGGGTCCTGGGTGAATAAATCATATGATCTTTATTGTATACCAGCAGGTAGACAATAGCACACATAGTTTCTATTTTTCCTAAGCTATCTTAAAAGGTAAACAAGACGTGAAGACAGATGCGCTATACAAAGTGTGTGAATATATGAAGTGGTCTTTATTGTATACCAGCAGATAGGCAATAGCATACATAGTTTCTATTTTTTCTAAGCTATCTTAAAAGGTAAACAAGACGTGAAGACAGATGCGCTATACAAAGTGTATAGGACGTCCTTACTTCTTTCCACACTGATCATGGAACCATCGGTCGGTGTGGAACTGTCTTAAATTAATTGTTACAGTGTGACCATCACCTCGAATTAGCTGGTACACTCTGATTCTCATTAGTTGAAATGCATTGACGCAAAAAGAACATCATAAATTCAGGCAAACAAAGGTGATTATGATCGCTACACTCTGTAGCAATCTATTTCTGACAATCCCACAGCACAGTGATAGTGACCTGTTACGGTCTGATTGATTTTTTCCGTGTACATGTGAAATAAAAAATTATGTTTACGTTGTCACCTGAAATGGGACATTCAAAACTACGTACTTAATTGTTTGATTTGATTCAAGTGGAGAGTAAATTTTCGAGAGCGTGGCGGTAGGGCTCGGGGAAGGCGTAGGGCTCGGGCGCGCCGGCGGGCGGCGTGGGCGGCGGCGGCGCGGGCGACGCCTCGGCGCTGGAGGGCTTGCGGCGTGTCTATTGATGGCGATGAGACGAGACTCACCTGCGGGTACTTGGGGAAGGGGAAGTGCTGGTAGGGCTCGTGGTCGTGCGCGGGCTGCGGCTGCGGCGCGGGCGGGGGGTGCGGCGGCGGCAGCTGCGGCGCGGGCGGCGGCTGCGGCGGCGGCTGCGGCTCGAAGTGGCGGTAGGGCTCGGGGAAGGCGTAGGGCTCGGGCGCGCCGGCGGGCGGCGTGGGCGGCGGCGGCGCGGGCGACGCCTCGGCGCTGGAGGGCTTGCGGCGTGTCTATTGATGGCGATGAGACGAGACTCACCTGCGGGTACTTGGGGAAGGGGAAGTGCTGGTAGGGCTCGTGGTCGTGCGCGGGCTGCGGCTGCGGCGCGGGCGGGGGGTGCGGCGGCGGCAGCTGCGGCGCGGGCGGCGGCTGCGGCGGCGGCTGCGGCTCGAAGTGGCGGTAGGGCTCGGGGAAGGCGTAGGGCTCGGGCGCGCCGGCGGGCGGCGTGGGCGGCGGCGGCGCGGGCGACGCCTCGGCGCTGGAGGGCTTGCGGCGTGTCTATTGATGGCGATGAGACGAGACTCACCTGCGGGTACTTGGGGAAGGGGAAGTGCTGGTAGGGCTCGTGGTCGTGCGCGGGCTGCGGCTGCGGCGCGGGCGGGGGGTGCGGCGGCGGCAGCTGCGGCGCGGGCGGCGGCTGCGGCGGCGGCTGCGGCTCGAAGTGGCGGTAGGGCTCGGGGAAGGCGTAGGGCTCGGGCGCGCCGGCGGGCGGCGTGGGCGGCGGCTGCGGCGCGGGCGACGCCTCGGCGCTGGAGGGCTTGCGGCGTGTCTATTGATGGCGATGAGACGAGACTCACCTGCGGGTACTTGGGGAAGGGGAAGTGCTGGTAGGGCTCGTGGTCGTGCGCGGGCTGCGGCTGCGGCGCGGGCGGGGGGTGCGGCGGCGGCAGCTGCGGCGCGGGCGGCGGCTGCGGCGGCGGCTGCGGCTCGAAGTGGCGGTAGGGCTCGGGGAAGGCGTAGGGCTCGGGCGCGCCGGCGGGCGGCGTGGGCGGCGGCGGCGCGGGCGACGCCTCGGCGCTGGAGGGCTTGCGGCGTGTCTATTGATGGCGATGAGACGAGACTCACCTGCGGGTACTTGGGGAAGGGGAAGTGCTGGTAGGGCTCGTGGTCGTGCGCGGGCTGCGGCTGCGGCGCGGGCGGGGGATGCGGCGGCGGCAGCTGCGGCGCGGGCGGCGGCTGCGGCGGCGGCTGCGGCTCGAAGTGGCGGTAGGGCTCGGGGAAGGCGTAGGGCTCGGGCGCGCCGGCGGGCGGCGTGGGCGGCGGCGGCGCGGGCGACGCCTCGGCGCTGGAGGGCTTGCGGCGCGCCTCGCCGCTGTTGCTCGTCTCGTAGCCGTCATCCTGGCTCTCCGCCGCCTTTGGCTTCTCGTCGCCCTCCTCCCTGCGCACACCAACACGGTCGGCTCAATACCGAGCGCAGCCCTCAGCTCTCAGACGAGAGCCATCTACAACTCAACTCGATTACAACACGAGTCGTATGTATCCTACTAAGAACATCGCTTAGAGGGCCATCTACAGCTCAACTCGACTACAATACAACACGACTCGTATTCTACTGGGAACATCATTCACACGCATGTTAAATGCATTTCATGAAAGCCTTCCAATGGATCGAATTTGCAAGATACGAAATTGCTTATTCTGAAGGAAAATGTAAGAACCTAAAGCCGCAGTGGAAAGGAAATCATGGCTCCTCTGCATGCTCTTAGTTCTAACTCTAGTTACGACAGAAGTGACTCTTGTACAATGCATTCGTCCTAGCGGTATTAATGACGTGGTCCATTTGCTGATCTTTTCTTAAAAAAAATTAGACTGGTGAGGAATCTACGTGTTCTGCCTACAAATGATTGCTTCAGGGTGACACAATGTATATGTCCCAGCCTTCGTCCTAGCGGTATAAATGACGTGATCCATTTGATGATATTCCCTTTAATAAAATTAGACTAGCGAGGAATCTACGTGTTTTGCCTAAAAATGATTGCTACAAGGTGACAAACACCTCTGACCGGCTGAAATTGAGGTATCAATGCATTTTAATCAGATCACAGTGGCGAGAAAGTACCAGCCAAACCAAAAACAAAGTTGATTGCAATCATCACACTGCACCAATCAATTCTAGACAACTCCACAGCCGAGGGATTGGAACAAACACTGTATAGGCTGTGCCAGCTTGTACAGTATTTGTTCCAATCCTCTCAGGAAAAGAAATCTCTAGCTACGGAGACTGGAGGGCGACTGTGACGCGCACTAATTGGTGTCCTCTCGTGTAGGACAGGTCGATACAGCTCGCAGTATCTAGGTACTATGACGCAGTTCGAACCCGATGCGCGTTGATGGGGCAGCGATGTATATGACATATCACAATAGTTACTAGACTACGGCAAAGCAAAAGGAAGGGTGCAGTGGGTACTGGGTACATGAATGAAAAGACAAAGTTGGTTCTGGTAGTGTTTATTATTGGTTGTACGCGTTAATTAGGCATATACAAAACAGTTAACACAGTCGCAACTCGCAGGCCCAGGTTGCTGTCTGTGCTGCGACGTATTGAGAATATGCCATAACGCCATTTTGGATTTCGTGCCCCTCTTCGAGCGGGATGGTTAAGGTGCATGTGCAGAGCTCGACTTTCATACATTTTTCTTTTTGATTAATCTTGAAAGATATACATTTTTTATTTTATTTAATTTGTTTTATAATTCCTTTAGGCCTTTTTATAGGCGCAAATACAAATTTCAGGCAAATATTTTCATTATTTATCATTATATTTCAATAAAAAAAGGGGCATCAAAACCTTTCAAATTACGAATGTGTGAGTGTCAATTTACATTTGGTTAATCAATTTTTTGGCGCCATCTACCATGAAAGTTTAAAAACATTGTCAGCGCCATCTTTCAATAAACTGTAAAAGTACTTCGCTGGATATGGGATAGCTAGGAACCTATTAACAACCTATTTTATGAAGGTTCTTAACTAAGAACGAGAATTGAATTTACAATGGGTGTGTTCCGATAAACACTGCGAGCACTGCTCAGTGCTCTTACTGGTGAAAAATTCGTTCCGTTATGGACTGCCAGTACACTGCCGCAGTACCTACCCTAGGGACGTCATAAATCGCTACCATTTTTGTACTTTGAGCACTGGCGCTTTCAAGGTAAGGAGCTCTCAATACTTTGACCAAGTGATTAAAAAAATTACAGCGCCTAGAGATTTGAAAAATGGGGATGACAGTATACTGGACTGCGTTCCGTTTTAAACAGTTACCAGTATAGCAAATTAAAAAGGCAAGGCTTCACAGTATACTGAATTGACGTCACAGTATCAGTGGTCATACCCAATAATAGGTATTCACGTAGTCTCAATTCCTAGTTCCATGAGGTATTCACAGTAGTTACAGAGTTGCCATTTTCACAGAATGGTCACATTTATATCGTCGCTGTAGTTGGAAAATTAAATAACTACACTTTTTGCGAAATCGACTATTGCATTTTCAGAAAGACCAATTAAAGCCGCATCTTTCTGTAATTCTAATTTTTGATTATCATTATTAATTAAAAAGATATATGAAAATGAATCTTGTAAGGCGCCACATTTGGAAAAATAAATACTGAAAAATTGATACAAAAGTAGCGAGGAAAAAGTAGATAACTTAGCAAAAAATAAATAAGTTCTCTCTTTGCATCCCTTCGAGAGTGAATAAAATGCATAAAGTTAGTTATTTAGTTTTCCCTCGACACATATTCTGCTTAACAGGGGCCATGCAGTCCAGAAAAATTAATTAAAATCAGTTATTTAATTTTGCGTGTGTCATGATTGCAATGTAAGGGTACTTTTTAAATTGAAAAGTAAGTAAGTAAGATTCCACTGTCCAGTTTTCAGGCATCATTATTGTCAATATGGTAATGATGGTCCATATATGTCTAAGGGCTTGTCCCGTACTACTGGGCGACCGACAAGGAGGATAATGGAAGGGAAATTAACATTGCTCACGAGTTAATTACAATGGCATAACACCCTTTGCCGATTACAAAAACTTAATAATTTTCGCATAATGAGATTAATACATGTTCGATTACAGGCGGTATGCACTATGCATCTATTCCTTCGTCACAAAGCAAAACATTGACGATTTTTAATCCGGAAATGGTTCTGAATAGGGTACTTGGAATTTGTAGCCATCAAGTTCAAGATTATGAGTAAAATAGATTTTGCCCCCGTGATCTCATCCGCATGAAATCAGGTTTAAATTGTGAAACACGTACTTCTTTATTTATAATCGAAAAGCTAAATCCCTGTCTTAATTTTTTATTGAAAGCTCAAATAGCAAGTTTCATTGATGTACTTAACTTGCAAAAATGTTTGACTACCGTAAAAACTTTCACCCCCTATTTAACCTCCATGGGGATAGAATTTCCAAAAATCCCTACTTATTAGATGCCTACATTATAAAAGGAACCTACTGTCAAAATTTCAAGCTTCTAAATCTAGTGGTTTAGGTTGTGCGTTGATAAATCAGTCAGTCAGTGATGATGACAAGTCTTTTTATAGGTAGAGAGCGTAAGAAGTCGTTTAATAAGTGAGTGGACTACTTAAGTCATCGGATGCTTTCCATTACTACATCTTTGATATCCCATCTACGCACACGAAGCGTTTAATTCTTCATTTCTCGTTCGCACGACTAGGCTCCGGATATTTCTTCTGAAATCGTGGGTTTCCCGATACTACAAGAGTGAAAAGGCCAATCTTCAAGGCAAACGCGTTTCATCACTTCACTTCAGATCACTTTTCATCAGAGATGATAGTGATCAAGTGAGTACCTATAATGTATCGAATTTGTTTTTGTGAATGTTTTGTTTCCATAGAGTGAATGTATAAGAAAATTCTCATAAGTTACTTTAGCTAATCGGCTAATTGAAAAGCTTAATAAGTTTATAGATACTTGCGAATCGATGAGCATCTTTGAACTTCCTTAAGAGTTTGAGTTAGCCATTTGACAAACGTAGCCATTGGTTTTAAACACTCGAATGATCATGATAAGTTGTTATCAAGTCAGATAGAAGAATGAAGGTGTTTCAGTGTTTTTTTCATTTTATTTTTAAGCTGTTAATAATAAGAAACGTTTTTTGTTGGTTTTACTTTAAAAAAACATTCTATTTTTGATCTAATGAGACACATGTATAGGATTTTCAAAGTTGAATAAGTAAACAATAGGTCTTTATAAAGTCTCACTACTGTGGAAAAATTAAACAAAGGCACTTATATCGTTAGTTTTTCGAACTTAAATGGAATCTTGACGAAGAAAAACTAAATAACTGACATGGAAAAATAAATAAGTGTATCAATATTCAAAACTTTGGTGAGGGAAAACTAAATAATTGCATCTTATTTTTTTTCTCACAAACAAATTAATCAAAGTTTATGGCAAGTAGATTCGGACATAGATACAGTAACAAACTTTAACATATATAAAATTGTTTATGAAAACAAAGTTATCGCCATTTTTGACGCAAAAAAACACTAAATCGCGTTTTACTCGCGATATTGGTTTTGTTAGTTATTTAATTTTCCAACTACAGCGACGATATATTGTCGCTGTAGTTGGAAAATTAAATAACTACACTTTTTGCGAAATCGACTGTTGCATTTTCAGAAAGTCCAATTAAAGCCGCATCTTTCTATAATTCTAATTTTTGATTATCATCATTGATTAAAAAGTTATATGAAAACTAGCTGACCCAGCGAACTTCGTACCGCCAGCAAAAATATTTAGTGGTTGGTCACCCTTATCATTTAGGGCTATGAAAAATAGATGTTGGCCGATTCTCAGACCTACCCGATATGCTCACAAAATTTCATGAGAATCGGTCAAGCCGTTTCGGAGGAGTACGGGAACGAACATTGTGACACGAGAATTTTATATATAAGATGAATCTTGCAAGACGCCATACTTGGAAAAATATATATTGAAAAATTGATAAAAAAGTAGCGAAGAAAAAGTAGATAACTTAGCAAAAAATAAATAAGTTCTCTCTTACATCACTTCAAAAGCGAATAAAATGCATAAAGTTAGTTATTTAGTTTCCCTCGAATTTTTAATTTACAGGGGAATTAAGTTCGGAAAAATTAAACAAAGTCAGTTATTTAATTTATCATCCCATGATTGCAAAGATATAGGTACTATTAAAATTGAATAAGTACATTTATACAAAGGTAAAACTAAAAGAAAGATGATAGCTGTTATAATTTCATTAGAATCTTAGTTTAAATTTAAATGGACGTAATTATGTACCTTTTTCTTTTTGGCATCCTACTAATATTATAAATACAAAAGTTTGTGAAGGTGGGTGGATGAATGTTTGTTACACTTTCACGCAAAAACATTTAGACGGATTTTAATAAAGCTTCACGATGTCATAGCTTATACATCAGAATAGAACATGCACTATATTTTATCCCAGAAAGTTAGAGAACTTCTGCGGGAATCAATCATTAGCTAGTCTTCAATCCTAGTGTTCCACAAACTATTAAAATCTTTATTATTTTATGAGTAGAGTCGTTATTATAACAATTACTAGCGTCACTTACATACCCCTAGTTCGATTAAACCATTCTTAGTTTAATTATAACTTGAAAAGGATAGTTTTGATTATACTGAACTTTACTCGCTATTTGATTTGAACCAGCTGAGCTTAATTGTTAAATTTAAATTTATAGTGGTAAAACTGAAGAAAAGTTGATAGTTATCATTTCAGTTGATACTTAGTTTTTAATAAGTATAATTGTTAAATTCAAAGTGAAATTTTGTTGATTTTATGAGTAGAATCGTATAATTTATTGTTATGTGGTTTTTTTTTATGTTTTATTTTGTAAGTCTGATAGAAGAATCTAGTTGCTTCAGTCGTTTTATTGATTACTTTTTACAATAATATATAAAACTAGTAGGGCGCGTGGGTGCGCGGCCCGCAAGCGGACCGCGTATTTTCTACTCGTCAAGTAGACTTTCAGGTCCTGATCATTTCTATCAAAAAAACACTCTTCCATCTTTTATATTCTCTGAGAAAGACACCTTTGAAATTTGTATAGCCGCCATCTTGAATCCGCCATTTTGAAGTTTTTTCATTTCACTGCCAATTGGATGAGGTTTCGAGTATTTTTTGTTTGAGCAGCCCCCACCTATCTTGAATACCCTGGCCATGCTCCTCACCCACCTTCCAAACCCTCGATCATCATATCTCATCATTTGTCAGTTTAAGGATTCTTCTATAAAAACAAATTTCGAAATGAAACCGTATCAATAGTTCCCAACTTCTAGTCTCTTCAATATTCGCCGTATTATATTTTGTATGGAGAAAAAACATTCCGCCATCTTGGATTTTTTTCTATTCATCAAATAGACCTTTGAGTCCTGATCATCTTTTGCCAAGAAACCACTCTTCCATCTTTTATACTCCCCGAGATAGACACCGAAGAAATTTGTATGGCGGCCATCTTTTTTCCGCCATTTTGAATTTTTTTTCAGCTCACTGCAAATTGGATGAGGTTTCGAGTGACATTTGTTGGAGCACCCCCCACCTATCTTCGATACCCTGGCCGTGCTCTTCACCCGTCTCCGAAATCCTTAATCATCAGCTCTCTTCATATTTTTCCTCCGAATGAATTTTTTTCCTCTATACGAAACCATCAGTGAAAAAAAAATTTTTCATACAAAATTTTACAGGAGAGGTGATCAATGAGTCAGTGAATCAGCACGAGCAGCTATATATATATTAAAGAAATGTTTATTTGTTGGATTTCTTTTAAAAATCCTCCTTTTTTAGGGTTCCGTAGTAAACAAGGAACCCTTACTAGTTTCGCCATGTCCGTCCGTCCGTCTATCTGTCTGTCTGTCCGCGGTTTAGCTCAGAGACTATTGGTACTAGAAATCTGTAATTTGACAACGGTATAAATATCAATCACGCCGACAAAGTCGTGAAATAAAATTGTGAAAAATAATTTCTCTTAGGGTACCTCCCCTACATGTAAAGTGGAGGATGAATTTTTTTTTTCTCGTGTATCCCATAGTGTGGGGTTTCGTTGAGTAGGTCTTTCAAAAATATTGTGGGTGTGGGAACATCATTTTTCAATTCAGGGATCCGTTTGTGAAATAATATGATATTTTATAGTGCTAAATTTTATTAGTCAAGTGTCCCCCCCTCTGCCAGCTAAATGGTTGTATATAGGATACAAGAAAAAATTCACAGCAGTAGTATATATAATGAATTTTAAAGGAAAACTATCACGGCTAAGCAGGGTTCATTAGTTAAGGAGTTATATCTGTTTTTTCTTAGTTAGGTTAAGTTAGTAAGTTAGGTATTACACGTAGTGTAAGTTGCATATTTTGTAATATATTATAGTATTTAAACCATGAAACTCAAAATTTATTCAATATTCATAAATAAAACAAAAGCACTATCCTAGGTCAGCAATAATATTTGTGACTTGCAACTACGGAACCCTACACTGCGCGTGGCCCGATACGCACTTGGCTGGTTTTTTTATTAAATTAATACCCTTAAATAGGATTGTCATAGTAAAATAAGTAAATAACGGGTCATTTTAACATCTCAGTAAAGTGGAAAAACTAAATAATGGTACTTATATCGTCACATTATCGTACTTCAACGCAATATTGGTGGTAGAGTCATGACTTGTCATAAGCGCCACAGGTTGGCCTACATGAAATAAATGATTTTGAGTTTTGAATTTTGAATTTTGAATATTGACGAGGAAGAACTAAACAACTGTCATGGAAAAATAAATAAGTGCATCAAATATTCAAAACTTTGGTGAGGGAAAACTAAATAATTGCTTTTTATTTTTTTTCTCACAAACAAATGAATCAAAATGTACGTCAAGTAGATTCAGAAATAGATACAGTAACAATCTATAACATAATATCAAAACATGGACCGTTAAATTGTTTATGAAAACAACAAACAAACAAACACTAAATCGCGTTTTACTCGCGATATTGGTTTTGTTAGTTATTTAATTTTCCAACTACAGCGACGATAGTTTGTATTGATTGGACCCCTAGTAAAAGGTAATATTTCAAATATTGGACTTTCTGAAAATGTAATAAAGTCGATTTCGCAAAAAGTGTAGTTATTTAATTTTCCAACTACAGCGACACTATCTCCGCCTATCTATTCAGTGGACACCGTCGTGGGCTAAAACGACGAATTCAGCTTTTATAATGCTGTTTTATAACCGATTTGAAAAAAGGAGGTTATCAATTCGATCCGAATGGATGTTATATTATTAGAATTGCACAATTTTCGGATTTAAATTTCATAAGTGTATGTATGTATGTTTGTCCATGTATTTCTCCAAAAATATTAATCAAATTGCAATAATTCTTTTTAAATTGGATTAGGTATTTTTCAACCTAGGGAACATTGCAAGTTTTATCAAAATCGGTTCAGTAGTTTAAAAGATATGGTTCAAAAAGTGATATAAAGTTGGTTTAGGTAACTTTTATTACGTGGATTTAGTTTTTAAAATCCCTGGGGAATCTTTCATTTTCCGGGATAAAAGTAGCCTATGTCACTCTCCAGGTCCTCAACTATACCTGACTATACCTATGCAAAAAAATCACCTCGATCCGTAGGTAGCTTTGTTGCGGCGTGATTGAAAGACAAACCAACAAACTAAACAAACACACTTACGCATTTATATTATGAAGTATGATTGTCTAATGTCTACTGTGTAGCCTTCATGTTTTGATAAGTTACCTACTGTTTTTGCGCGGCTTTACCTGTGTGGATTTAAGTTTTTAGTACTAATCCCGCGGGAACTGTGAATTTGTCGGGATGAAAATTTTCTATAATTAAGTTAATGCAGGGCTTAGACTAATATCCAGGGTAAAAGCTATCTCTATTTCAAATTTCAGCCAAATCGGTTCAGTAGGTATATATTTTACCTAATTATTGTGTCGTGAAGAAAATAAAATAGGTATAAAAATATTATATCTAAACAACCATTTCTAAAATTTAATACTTTTTGTGCATTTTATCATAAAAAACAGTCGCCCCGAAGCCGGTTGGCGAGCTAAAAAAATAAAGCCCGTTGAAGAAAGTAGCAGTCATGTATTAGGGTAAGTACCTACCTACCAAGTGAAGTTAGACAAGATCACAAGAAACAACCTGCGCTGCGCGCCGGCCGGCGGCCGCGACACTCGATAGTAATAATATCAAAGAAGCCGCCGCGCCGGCCGAAACTAGCGATCAGCGACATTATGCTTTAATTTGTACGATTGGAATGTTAACCTTATTTTATTACTCTTAAGACTGAATTTCAAAATTGTCAAATGGCTTGATAAGGTTTAAAATATTTGAAATCATTAAAAACCTAAAATTATTTAATTTTACAGAACTACTATATTTTCACAACTTTTGAAGAAAAAACTATTTTTAACCGACTTCAAAAAGAGGTTAGGTATCAATTCGACATGCATGTGTGTAATATTATTGGAAATGCAAATCACCTATATCACAATCTATTAGGGCTTACAAACATAATAATGTATGTATGTATGTTTGTCCATGCATTTCCACAGTCGATCTTAGACTTGCCTTTACACAAGTTTAAGAAATCAGTTAAAACTAATCTCATGAAAAAAGCATATTATTATACAATTGAAGACTATATAAATGACAAAAAAACGTGAATATAATTTATTCCAGCGATTCATGAGACAGTAGGTAATGATTAACCTGTAAATTCTCTTTTTCCTCATTGTGGAAACACTGCATACATAGCTATCTACTAAGTATAATGTAAACTTGTTTTGAAAACTGCCGAGTTTCTTGCTGGTTCTTCTCGGCAGGAACGGCATTCCGAACCAGTGGTAGACTCATGGACGGACGATTCAAAAGCACTTGTAAAAAAGTTTATTTGAATACAAAACATTTTTATTCTATTCTATTTCTCCGAAAATATGCGACCAATCTTTTTTTACTGGCTTACATTTACTTCAAGATATCGTTATAATCCTTTCAATAGTTTTAAAGATAAGGACAATAGGGTATTTGACTATTATTAAAAATATCGTTTCATCTGGTGTCATCCTAAAAGATTATTATCTAAAAACATTATTCCATACGACAAAACTAAAAAATAAAGGTTTATTTAATTAGAAAACATTAATTAAAATTGCTTTAATTCTGGCCATGTTCACGAGATCGAAAACGTTTTTGAATCTCGAATGACGTCAAAGTTCACGCCACCTTTGGGCTTTGGAATTGTCATTGAACTGTGTGTGAACTGTGACGTCATGTAAACAAATGGAACGTTTCCGCGGCAATTTATTTTTTTGAATTTATTTCTCGATTTTTATGGAAAATACTGAAAATTATGCCGAAATATTCGTTTTGTTAGCTTCAGCATAGCATTATTAACAATTTAATATGATTTTTTAAAAGTAGTCAAATACCCTATTGTTCGTTTTCAGTAGGTATATTTGAAATAGCTTGTTTTCCAAAAAAAGTTGGCAACCCTAGCCGCAGCCCTTGCCGTCCGCGGTAAAGCGTGCATGTGAGTCCTGCTGATGTAGGTAGGTACCTAAAGTTTTTAGTCTTGCGACCTCCCTGGCGCAATGGTAAGCGCTGTGGTCTTATTAGAGGGAGGTTCCGGGTTCGATTCGCGGCAGGGAAATTTTGAATTTTATATTTTATATAATATATTTTATAATTTATAAAATTTTATAATTTTCTCTAGTCTGGTCTGGTGGGAGGCTTCGGCCGTGGCGAGTAAAACCTACCGGCAAAGCCGTGCCTCCAAGCGATTAGCGTTTTGGTACTATTCCATGTAGAAACCAAAGGGTATACATACAGTATGGGTTTCATAAAAAACTGCCATACCCCTTCCAGGTTAGTCCGCTCCTATCTTAGACTGCATCATCACTTACCACCATGTCAAAGCTCAAAAAAGGCTAACTTGTACTTATCTGAATTATTTATAAAAAAAATACGAAGCAAAACGAAGCAGCTTTTGTTTTAATGCCATCTAGTTCAATTTTATAGTAAACAATTCGTAGTTCATGTTAGAACCATAACCCTAATGGATACCAACCATGTTGTCAATGTGTGCGTGAGTATCGCGTCTCTACAGTAATTCGATATGACAGATATTTATATTTGATTAATCATCTAAATGGCTTCGTTTTAAAGTAAGCTAATGATTTGATAAAATAATAGGCATTGGTATACTGGCGCAATTTCAATATTTTTAAAATCTGTGCATAGCAACTATGCGAAAAAATTAAAAATCTGTCAAACGCCCTAACAGCGCCATCTAGCGTGAATCTTTTCTTGAGAAGGTATGTCTCTTCCTCCTTAATTATTGTTTTCTCGTGAGTGAGAAATACAGAGCGATAGACGCGCGATATATTTTTGACAACGTAAGCGCCTAAACTGCTTACTACCTAATTACAAGTTAATTAAACAAAAAAACGAAAAATTAAAACATATACTGAATTGAAAAATACTTCTAGGTTTCTTCACAAAACAAAAACCCAAAAATAGTTTGCTCCTCCCATAGACTTATCATATTTACTACCGTAAGGCACAAAGGCTCCTCCTGAGATGAATAGCAAAATGTGTGAAAAACATGTATTTAAAAAAAATATATCATCGAGAAAATTTTCATCCAAGATAAAAGTTTGAAGTATCATTTCCCCAAATATTAAGGTGGTAACTTTAACAAATTCTGAGATAAATAACAATGAAAAAATACCTACTGGCATATTCATCATCATCATCAGTAATCAATCAACTCATCAACGACTCACCACTGAGTCTCCTGTCAGAGAAGGGTTATAGGCCATAGTCCACCACGCTGGCCCAATCCGAATTGGTGGACTTCACACACCTTCGAGAGCATTATGAAGAACTCTCAGATGTGCAGGTTTCCTCACGGTGAAGGAAAACATTTCCTTCACCCGGCATCGAACCTGCGACCCCCCAAATAGAAGACCACAGTCCTAACCGCTAGGCTATCACTGCTTCCATAAATTGCATATTATGCACTCTTAATTAGCTCCTTGGAGAATCGCGTACGTACGGAATACAGCGCACACACCATATCAGGTAGGTACATATCAGGTACATAACTAGATATCTGTTGTTTGCTGTGTCTTCGAAGTGCAGGTGTATTGTTATGTGTTCAACGTGAGAGCTTGTATTTATTTACCAGAATAGGGCAAAGCCAAAATTTATGTACTCATGTTTGTATAGTGCGATATTATCGCCTTTAGAGATTTAGTAATGACATTAAGCCATCTTAATGTCATTTCAATTGTCAAATGTCAATTATTGCTGGTGTGTCAACTGTCAATTTCTGCCAATTTGTGGTGAATTTTTATGTCAAATTTCATCTCGTTTAAGTACGTGTCATTGTCAAAAAGGACGCCATGTTGTTGCGCTTTTATTTTGCAAATTAATTTCGCATTGTACCTCGTAAAAAGGACCTTTTCCCAAGAAATAAAGAAAAAGTAATCACTATTTAATGACCCCGAACATTTTGAAAGACTGCACAAATACCAGGCCCAGGCTCCATACATATTAGAAACAACCCCTTTTGTCCATTAATACCAAACGTTCTAACATCAAACTGTGAACGAGCTATAAGCTTGTGTATCGTCAAAGTCCGCCGTCGTCTATCAATCATCCAGTGAGCGAGCGGCAGCAGCCAGCGGTTTATTCGCATGCAGTCACCTGTCCTCTGACCTCAGCAGCCTGTGACCTCGGCGCGCGGGTCGTCGCGACCTTTGAACAAAGGCTCCACCGCTCGACGCTCGCACAATGAGGCGCTGCCATTAGGCGGCTAGCGTTACTGCGAGTGAGACTCTCCCTCGCGAGGGAGGTGCGATACGCAACGCCGCCGTCCTCTGCCTAGAAACCGGCCCACTAGCGCCTAATCAACAAGTCGGCATCCTCAGTAGGTACTAATACTAACGTATTGTATCCTATTTTTACTGTTTTACTATGGGGTATTTACACGTATTCCGATTTACGAGTACAATCTGATCTTGAAACTGGTTGTTAATCTAGCGATTAGTATTTTTGTTCGATAAGAAGAATCCCTTAGACTGCTGTTTTACCTGATAGTAAGTGACAACGCAATCTAAGATTTTATCTATTTTACATTTATCTATTACATTATTATTAACTTACAGAATTACTAAACCCTACAGTAGAACAGTGTGGTGTGGGCGGCCGGTAAGAGACAACTGACTTGAAGCCAGTACAAAACGTTTCACAAAACTCAATCGGCAAAAATGCTCACGTTAGCATCCGCTACAACACGTATTACGATTTACGAGTACAATCTGATCTTGAAACTGGTTGTTAATCTAGCGATTAGTATTTTTGTTCGATAAGAAGATAGCCCTTGGACTGCTGTTTTACCTGATATTAAGTGACAACGCAATCTAAGATTTTATCTATTTTACATTTATCTATTAATTACATTTTATCTATCTTATATTTATCTATTAATCTAGCGGGCTAACTTGGAAGGGGGTATGGCAGTGGTAAATTAAACTTTACTCTTATTGGTGTTACGTTCTTCTCTTCTCTTTTTCTTTACCAATCATCATCGAACGTCCACAATGGGATATACGCCTCTCGTATGGACTTCCAAATACGACGCATGTTCAGCGGCTTCCTACGTCTCATGTGATATCCTCGGTCCACCTAGTAAGAGGTCAAACAACACTGTGCTATCCGGTGCGAGGTCGCTACTCCAGCACATCGGGAACCATTTGAAACTATTTACGCCACCCATTTCCATTTAAGCCTCGCGACTCTGAGATATACCTTACCTTATAACTCGCAAGTTGCAATCTGGTCATCAAGGTATGCTTTGAACATAGCTCACTCTATCTTATGAGGCCCATGGTTCGCAGGCATGTTTTTATGTTATTTTTATTATTTGTCGCGCTATATACCATAGTAACATATATTTATTCTGTGATAATTTCAACTGGCTAGTGGCTACCTATGACGGCTGAAGCTTTAGATCCTTGTGAGGTTTAGTAATGGGGTCCATTGCGTGCCGTGGCCTCTCCCGGGCAGTGCGGCTCGATGGCGGTGAGGTAACTTTCCAATGTGACCTTTATTATGCCGCAAAATGCACACAGCACATAGGCCTGTAGGCTGTGACGCTATATGCGCTATATGCGCTGTAGATAGGCGGTTCAGCCCGCGGCGCGCACATCACTCGAGTTTGAACTTTCAACAATTCAACTTGGATGTTCAGCTATTTTTACTCGATTACGACTAAGCCAAAAGGGTTATGATTTAAGCATTCCACTAACGACCTGCTCCGGCTTTGCACAAGTAGCACCAATTATAATTAGTGCTACCCTTATAGTTATTGCTATAATAAATAATGCTAGTGGTTTATTAGCTATAGGTATTAATTAATAATTTATCTATACCTAGACAAAAAACCAAAAAGAAAAATTCGGTTTATTCGATTGCTACCAATCTTCACAGGATCACCCGCTGGGGTCATCTGAAGATTGCCTGAAAATTTTCAAAATCGGTCCAGCCGTTTTGGAGTCCATAGGGAACATATACACACGTCGAGTTTTATAATATATATAAAAAGTATGTATGTACGAGTATGTGTCAATTTACGTTTGTTCCACTGCAGAGAAGCGCCCAGACTATACTGATTAGTGATTACTGAGCCGGTTTTGATGAATGAGTTGTCGATCAATTCGTTTTTATAGTCCGGGAGATATGGATGCCAATATTCCGAAGTCGGGGGTTACAGTTTTTCGTGTTTAAGGTCCTACTCCTGTGACGTGTTTGATGGTTGAAGAATTAACTATTGTTAGGGACCAATACATTAATGGTTAACAAGTGTAAATTGAAGATTTAACACACCCCCGACATGTGAATCTATCTACCTGATATCCTGTTACCTTGTTGGAGTTTTTGAAGTTTACTCCTTAAGAATCGATTTTAGGCACCCGGTATGAGAAAAATCCGAGCAGTAAAATCAATTTATCAATGACCTCTTGCCCGAGTTCTCCTAAATCGACTAGTTTTTCGTTTTTCTCCTAAATCGATTAGTTTTTTTTTTTTTAGTTTAAATCGACTAGGAATTTCAGAAAGGATCCTTCCGGAGACCCAATTCGGGTTTCGACCTAGTCGAGGCACCTGCGAAGCTATTTTTTCTATACGTCAATTACAGGAAAAGAGCAGAGAACAGTGTCAACCTCTATTTCTCTGTTTTGTAGACCTCGAGAAAGCTTTTGACAGCGTGCCTCGTGAGGCTTTGTGGATTGTACTTGACAAGCTTGGCTGTACGGAAAAGTTTGTGAGAGCGTTACGACTGTTGCACGATAATATGTGCTGCTGTATTTCAGTTGATGGTGAAGTTTCGGAGCGCTTCTCAGTGACTTGTGGAGTAAAGCAGGGATGCGTCTTAGCGCCTACTCTTTTCGCTTTGTACTTTTTCGTAGTAGTCGACGATGCCTTAAAGTGTAATGCTCAAGTTATATCTATTCGTTATCGTATACTTAGATGGGAAGCTACACAATTTGAGACGGCTAAAAGCCCATACCAAAGTCTCGTACGATCTTGTCACAGAAGTCTTGTACGCAGATGATTTGTGCTTCGTGGCTGATACTTTGAGTGGCCTACAAGAGCTTGTTTCGAACCTTCATAAGTCATGTGTGAGGTTTGGATTAAAAATTAATATCGCAAAAACAGAAGTTATGCCAATGAACACTGCCGACTCTGTTCAGACCTTACAAAAGGTATCGCTTGAAAACACTGAGCTCAAGCAGGTCAGTAAATTTAAATATCTCGGGAGCACCTTAACACCTAAAGGAGATCTAGACTCAGAGATAACTAGCAGAATCTGTGCTGCCTCAGCGGCATTTGGTAAACTCCGAGAGAGGGTGTTCCGTCTGCATGGAATTAAGCTAAGCACAAAAATCAAGGTGTACATGGCTATTGTATTGCCAAATCTACTTTATTCCGCTGAGACTTGGACGCTTTATCGCAAGCATATTCGTACTTTGGATAGATTCCACCTCAAGTGTCTACGTGAAATACAGAACATCAGGTGGTCCAACCGCATTAGAAACACAGACGTGTTGCGGCGGGCAAAAGTCAGTGGCATTGAGGCATATCTTATGCGGCGGCAATTGCGTTGGTGCGGACATATTGTTAGAATGCCCAACGAAAGGATAGCCAAGCGCATTTTTTATTCTGAGCTTAAGGACGGAAAGCGGAAACAAGGCGGTCAGTTCCTTAGGTATAAAGATGTGCTAAAGAGGCATATGACCAATTGTAACATCGACTCCTTTCGTTGGGAAAGTCTCGCTGAAAACCGAGGGGAGTGGAGGCACTTGGTTCAGCAGGCTGTCACGGATTTTGAAGACAAAAGGAGGGTGGATCTGGATGTTTACCGAGATCAACTGAAAAGTAGACCACCCTCCAATATAACCTATAATTACGTCGATGGTGCCCTATCATGTCCTCACTGCGCACGGTTATTTCGTGCAAAAATAGGGTACATCAGCCATATCAGGGCACACGAGCGAAGCCCTTATTGAACTTTCAAAGTTAACAGAGATCCAGTCGCTGTTGCCGAAATCGGCAGTGAACTAATGAATGAATGATGACGTTTTTCACAACGATGCAAATTTCTACCCTAACGTTGAGTAAATAAGGTTGGTTTTCGTGCGAAAGAGCTTTCGGGTAGCCGAGCGCGTAGCGATCGGGTCCCCGAAGCGAAACTCGGTCGGGGCGCGCTCGGACCCGAGTCGCGCGTAAACTCCAGTCGTGCGTCGGAGCTGACACACACTTTTTTTTTCTGCTCCGTCATCAGATCCTCCTCCTCGATCCTCGATCATCATCTATCTAACACCTACTCATTGAGACCATTGTAATAATGAGACCAAACACACTATATCAGCTGTAAGTTGCTGAGGAGTTGGGTATTCCACAGACTACTTGACGCTGCAGCATCAGCAAGAGGTTACCATGCCTTGGAAATAATCCGAAGTAACAAAACACCAAATTTCAAATCAATCACACCAGTGAAAGCTTGTAAGACCCTTTAATCAAGTAGGAAATGAGCTGATGATCTTCAAACGCCTGAGCAGATCTTGATAAATTATTATAGCTAAGATCTACCTCGATTACATTCGCTTTCAAACAGAAAACACCGCATCAAAATCGGTCTATTGGGAAGGCTGCTACGAGGGATCTGACAGGCACACACACACACACACACACACACACACACACACACACACACGCACACGCACACGCACACGCACACGCACACGCACACGCACACGCACACGCACACGCACACGCACACGCACACGCACACGCACACGCACACGCACACGCACACACACACACACACACACACACACACACACACACACACACACACTGCACAGATAGAAGCTAAACCAACCCGAAAGCAATTTTCAGCCTCTGTGTAGAGAGTGTAAACTGTGATAGATCACAGTTACTGGTATCTAGGTCAATTGGGGTAGGTCATATTATGAAAGGGCTTCATTTGCATTCTAAAATGGTTCCTTTTTCTGTGATTAGGTTTAGGATTAGGTTTAAAGAATTTATTCTCTAAGAACAAAACATGCTCATTTACAGAGAAATTAAAACTTAAATTATAACACATTATACATTAAAACAAAAAATGGTGGCTCTTAAATAACTTAAATAACTATAAGACTAAAATATTTTTAAGGTTTGCTAACTGTTTTTAAAAAACTTCTTGAGTTTTCTTTTAAAATTTAGAAAATATTTCTCGGATAATTTATCTTTTGGCAGACCATTGTATAGAAGTGCTCCCTCAAATTGTATAGTTTTCGCGCCATATGTTTTTGTTCTTGCCTTAGGCAATTGCAATTTATGTTTGTTTCGTGCAAAGTATGTATAGGATTTAGTTTTTAATGTAATTTGTGTGTTTATAAATTGTGTAAGTATTTTTCTAATTATCTAATACTAGCTGATGCCCGCGACTTCGTCCGCATGGATTTAGTTTTTAAAAATACCGCGGGACCTCTTTCATTATCTGAGATAAAAAGTAGCTCTCCCGGTCTGAGGAACCACTACTACATCCATAAATATACCCTTGCAAAAAATCGCATCAATCCGCTGTTCTGTTGCGACGTGATTGAAGGACAAACCAACAAACAAACACACTTTCGCATTTATAATATCAGTAATGCTTTATTATAACACTTTTTATAATTGTCAAATTTTTTACCATACTTAACCAAAGACAAAATTACGTTTAGCTGTCATTTACGTTTTGTTATTCCACTGTCATTTGCGTTTTGTTATTCCATGTGAGATGCATTTTTGTTATACCACATTTTATATAGTGACTTGACGGAAACGCGGTCGAACGGGATAAAAAGTATCCTATGTCCGTCTCCTGGTTCTAAGCTACCTCTCCAGCAATTTTCAGCCAAATCGGTTCATCCGTTCTTGAGCTATAAATAGTGTAACTAACACCACTTTCTTTTATATATATATAGAAGATTAATAATAATTATGATTACTGTTGTCTTCGAGTTATGAAGAAGGTATATGAAACTGGTGTTAAATCTTGTAAGACGGTACGGAGCCCTCCGTGCGCGGGTCCGACTCGCACTTGGCCAGTTTTTATACAATCCCGCAGCGGATCAGCGCGCGGGTCGCGGCGCCAGCGAGCGGAAGCTGGGCTCTCCGCTCGTCACTATCGCTCCTAATCGCGGGCACAACACAGCGTGAACAGCGTCCGGTGCGAGCGGCTCAGTGCTTCGACTGGCGTGGACGATGGACAATCCACATCCACACTTCCGCCCCAAAATACAATGGCGCTTATGGTCCGGGGGCCGTTAACACTAAAATTCCCGTCGTGTGGAATCGAAAACTTTTTATGGGAATTAGTAGTTTACAATTAGCTTGGTATGCGTTAATTTATATCATCATCATCAGCAACCCATCAACGGCTCACTACTGAGCGCAGGTCTCCTCTCAGAGAAGGGTTATAGGCCATAGTCCACCACGCTGGCCCAATGCGAATTGGCGGACTTCACACACCTTCGAAAACATTATAGAGAACTCTCCGATGTGCAGGTTTCCTTCACTGTTGAAGTTGGTGATATTTAATTGCTTAAACGCACTTGACTCCGAAAAGTCAGAGGTCCGTACCCGGGGTCGAACCTGCTACCCCCCGAATAGGAGACCACAGTCCTAACCACTGCTATCACTGCTTTTGTTAATTTTATTTATATAGTCGAAAAAAATTTTTAAGGTACCCAAGGGATGGGAAACGTAAAAGAGGACGACAACATCTCAGATGGGCAGATGACATAGTCTATTTATTGCAGGGACTACATGGCTGAGAAAGGCCAGGGATAGAAACCTTTGGAAGGGAATGGAGGAGGCTTATGTCAGAGGACACACTGATGAGTAGATCGATCACCGACTTGAATTACGAATAACTAGTGGTTCGCCCCGAACTGAGACCTCGCGGTAACGATATCCCATGATTATTCATTCAATCGATACATGACGACCAAACCTGACATTATTATTATGCCCGTTTTCACCAAACATACCTAAATCATCAAATTATTGTTTAGTTAAATATCAAACTTCAATAAGTTTGATATTTAACTAAAAAATAATTTTAATTGAATAATATGGTATTATATTATTATGTAACTAAATAATAATGGTCGACGCAAAACTGTTTTTGGGATAGGTCGTAGTCGTAATCTCCTAGTTCCATGGAATAGTGCCTAATGTAATGACTGCGCCATCCATTATTGTGAAGCTATGTTGATGCTATATGAATTACTGATGCCCATTAAAAATTAAATAATCTCGTTTCTTTATAATATTCATATAATTTTAGTATTTGTTGTTCAAGTACAGGATATAAGTGAAATAATAAAAATAAAACAGGTTGAAAATACGTAGCGGATTTTGCTAGAGAGCGTCTTCAAGCGAGCGTATAAAATCGCCACTTTGAAAGCCCCCCATTTCGTCAATTTTAAAGGAAAAAATAAAAAAAAAATATTTTTGTACTCGGTTCGAAATTATCTTTAATATGATATGTTACAATTTTATATAACGCGATAATTTTTTTTTTTACTTCGCATTCACTTCTATGAGAGCCCCCCTGAAATAAAGGTTTTTATAATTTTTTATGCAATATTCGGCTGAAGGCCATCAGTTCACATATTATATCTAAATTTGAAGTAATTACGTTCAGTAATTCAAAAGTTATAAGGCTCTGACAGACGGACGGACGGACGGGCAAGAGCAAATTCACCTAGTAGACTCAGAGACCTCGCTTCGCTCGGTCAATTAGTATTGTAAACCTCAGTAAATAAAGGCTTTATTTATTTATTTTAAAAGTGTTCCAAACGCGCTCTGGCCTGAGAAGAACCCATTATAAAATAGTCCGGGTATTCAAATTCAAAAATTATTTATTTCACGTAGACCAACCTGTGGACACGTCAAGACTACCACCGCGCGCGCCGGTTCGGAAAGCAGTTTTTAAAAAATATATATAGACTAGCGCTTGACTGCGATCTCACCTGATGATAGTGAAATTGCAGCCTAAGATCGTACGCGCTTGCCTAGAAGATGCCTATTCACTCTTGATTTAAAGATACCAAAGGACTATGGGCGGAATCGTCCCCCCCTATCAACAAGAATTAAATGTAGCGCAATTGATAGACCTTGGCAAGATGATATTTTTTTACTATGGCGACGATGCCCAAATGCATGGGGTTCTCATTGTATCTTACGTTCAAAAAAAATATTTCGTTGACGTATTATTGATGACTAATTCCAAAATACCTACTCATTTATCTATTTATCTACTCCCATGCTATAAATCCTCTTTAATAGATTCTGAAACAGTTAGCTTATTGCCAACATTAAAACACCCAATGTCATAATAACCATTATATCATTCAAAAGTATGATATAATGTTGTACTGAATTTCATTATAACACACCTTTGTTTTTTTTCGATCCCTTCTGCAAAAAGGTTTCTCAACAGACAGCCACATTCTTACTGCTCGATGCGTGATAACTGTATGAATTTCAAAAAAAGAACGTCTGACTGAATTTCAAAAATAGTACATTTAAAACACCTAATAGAGGAAAGTGTACCTTTTTAAAAACCCCGTAAAAAAAACCTGGGTTATTCTAACAGAGTAGAAGTAGTTATTTTTACTGTTATATGATTTTTATACGATAAAATATAGAAAAAATAACAAAAATAAATCAATTTCAAACAAAAAGTTTTTTTTTTTTTTAGAAGAACCCCAGCGATTTTGAAGCTGAAACCAACTATTTACGTCTATTTGGATCCAAATGAACATATTAACATAAATCCGGTGACTGTTGGAGGGTGGGGACGGGGTCCATACAAAATTGCCCATAGTCCTTTATAGTTAGTTGGAAAAACGGAATGACATTCCAAAGATTCTGCTGACAGAAGAGCCGGCAAGAAACTCAGCTCTCAGAAGAATTGCTCTTTTCACTTGGACCATCAACAACAAAGTCATGAGGTGCACTTGTAAATCGCGTTTGAAAGCCGTAGGTATCGGCGGGGCCTGTGACCCCGCGGCCGCGCTCCGCAGTTTTCCTTAACGCGCACCTTGCGAGGCTCGTCACGGTTAGGCACTAATTGCGAATGCACCTGATACAGGTACGAGCGCCTCCGCCGCGCACAGCCGCGCGACGCTCAAAGTCATACCAATAACGCCGCAGCTATGTGCAATGAACCGAGTGGTATTCGTCGCGTAGTTGAAATAGCAACCTTTAGACGTCCACTGCTGGAGATAGGTCTCCTGCATGGACCTCCACAGGCTTCGGTCTGCCGTCTGAACCCAGTGGCTCCCTGCGACTCGTTTGACCGACCGATCGGTCGTTGGACCGACGACATCAAACGATCGATCAACGGCGATCCTACATCGCGATACGAAATGATAATTTCAGATGGCTATTATACAAGTTCCATGACATGTCAAAACTGCACATAATCTGTCAAAATAAACTGTCAAAATTAGAAAAATAATGCCGCACCGACGTAACCGCATAGATTAACCAAAGAGTTCAGTACTAATTAATCTCTGAAATCATAAATTAATTATATAGTGGTCGGTGCGCCATTTGCACTATAAAAATGCCAAAATGGCGTCAATCAAGTAGCTCCAAAACAATATGACGACAGCCTCTTCAGTGTTAATCATAGGTTAATTATGGATCTCAATGCTCTGGACAGGTTTCCCATGGTGAATGGAATGTCCAAAAGTAATAAAAAAATAAGCATGTTTGTTAATTTGTGTTTTGGTTATGGCAGATTTAAGTAAATAGTCAGACTCAGGGATTAGTTATATGTAAAGTAGTTATAAATGTATGTGTATCTATATATAGTTGTATATACATTTATAGATAATTGCGTTAGCGTTAAGTATACCATAAATATACTTAAATTCAAATTCAAATGTTTTATTTGCAAGATTGAGTACATAATATGATCTTATACAATTATCTAAGCGCTTCAATCTGCCACATAGTAGCATGCAAAAGAATAGTCATACAAAATTTAATACTTAAATCTATCATTTTTAAATTCAAACAATGTCATACTCATTCTAACTGTTATATAATGTCAGTTCTATTAATTAAAAAAAAATATTTTAAACAATGTCATTAATATTTTTGTCCTGAATAAATTCATCAACAGTATAGTAGCATTTGTTTAAAAGTATTTTGTATAGTTTTGATTTAAATCGATTAGCATTTAGGTTTTTCATGCTGTCCGGTAACTTATTATAGAGGCGTACGGCCATGCAGTAAATATTTTTTTTAAATAAATTTATTCTTTGTCTTGGAATTATAAGTTTATTTTCATATCTGTTGGATCTTGTAATTGTGTCAGCTATGCGTGGAAAATAGTCCCTATGCTTATGAACAAAAACTGAGACTTCATATATGTAGAGACTTGGAAGAGGCAGTGTCTTGGTACTTTTAATTAGTATAATATGTAAATAAACCTAATTATATTAGCGGCACGCTATGATGGCCGGTTTGACGTTTGTCCGCTCATGAAGTTCCGTATTAATTGATAACGACTTTGAAGGAAATAATTGTATTACTTTATTGACGATAGTGATGTGCAGAGATTCATAAATTTTATCGAATGTAGTTTTAGGTTTAGGACTCAAAATTTATTTATTAAATTGATTTCTAAAATGTATACAAGTGTAGAAAAATCAGTTTGCACCATTTAAGGGGTGAATGTACTTGTGAATATGAACAATTTTCACTATGTGGACAAACCTCTGAAATCGCAAAAAAATATCAGCTGTTTCATACAAAAGGTAAAATTTTTATTTTTATATGATATATACCACAACTCGGCATTTGGTTTTCTAAATTGAAAATTTTTAAAAATGGAATCTAATACGATCGTCACATAGGATCGCTGGCTAGCACAACTACTACCTCCGGCAAACTCGCGTCAATGCTCAATGCAAAACAAAGCAGTTTCGAATTGACGTTGCTTCGAAAAGTATAAACTGTCAGTGCAATGCGATTGTGATATAGTTTTGACCTGGCTTTGGATTTCAAATATTGATACTGCATTACTGTTGACCCTTGCTCGTTAATTTGGACTCTGTTCAAGCCCTTTGTTGCGGATTTCGTCGATATGACCGAACGTACGCAGAGAACTGTTCTAAATAGTCAGACACGTGAGTTCGTAATACGCCTTCGTAACTATTTCGATCGTGAAGCTCAAAATGGAGGGCCAATTTTACCTATAACGTCAGTGGTTGAACGCGTAGCTGATGCGCTTAATATTGGACAACGAACTGTTAGACGGATAACTAAAAAAAAATATGGCGAGACTGGCACAGAAGAAAATAAACTTCACACACCAAAAAAGAGAAAACGAGCAAAACCAGTCGTAGGCATCGATAGCTTTGATGCCGATGCTATCCGAAGACATGTTTACGGCTACTATTTACAGAAGGAGTATCCAACAAGAAAAAAGTTGGTGCATTCACTGAAGGAAGCTGGATTATTCTTCGGTGGGGAAAGTTCTTTAACGAAGATTTTGAAGACCATTGGATTTCGATACAAAAAATGTAACAAACGCAAAATATTGATGGAAAGATTTGATATAGCGATGGCAAGGTATACTTTTTTACGGCAAGTGAAAGAAATCAAAAATTGGCAAAATGTTGTGTTCTTGGTTGAAACATGGCTTAATGCTAACCATACTGTAGGCCGTTCTTGGAACGATGACACAGCAGCATCTACTTCCAAAGTTCCTGTACGAAAAGGATCGCGACTTATAATTTGTCACGCCGGAACCATCAACGGGTTTGTCGAAGGTTCTCTCATGGCTTTTGCGTCAAAAACCACTGGAGACTATCATGAAGACATGAATGGAGAAAAGTTTACTGAATGGTTTACCTCAATGTTGTGTAGCCTCCCTGAACCATCTATTATAATTATGGACAACGCCCCATACCACTCGATGCAAATTGACAAGCCACCTGCCCAATCCCAAAAGAAAGCTGATATCGTCGCATGGCTTCGTAAAAATGGCGTAGATGCAAACATGAATATGTTAAAAGCGGAATTAGTACGTCTTTTAAAAGAAAACAAACCAACCAAGATCCGATACGTCATTGACGAAATAGCATTAGAACATGGGCACAGAGTTATACGGTTACCGCCTTACCATTGTGAGTATAATGCGATTGAGTTGGTGTGGGCTCAAATTAAGGGATATGCTGCAAGACACAATACAGAACCCCCATTTACCACAAAAAAAATGCTAAAATTATTAGAAGAAGCTTGTGAACATGTGACTAAAGGAGACTGGGAAAAGGTTGTGAATAGAACTGTTAAATTAATAAGGGAAGATTATGAAAGAGATGTGAAAATAGATAATATTATAGAAAACGAACATATAATTATTAATGTAGGTGATGATAGCAGTGACGATAGTGAAAATAGTAGTATGGACGAATCTGATTAATTATGGCCTTTTGTGGCACCTTTTTTGGTATCTTTTGTATTCATATGTTTCTTGTGTGCATATAAAGTATGTATATTCATTTTCATTCAAATATTCAGTTCGTTCAAATAAATTAAATAAACATATACATTTTTGTTTTATTAAACCTATTTAATCAGGTACAAAAACAAAACTTAATTGTTTTTTGTTCGAGAATAAATTGACATTCCACATCACTATTGTAATGTGTCAAACCGGCCATCATAACGTGCCGCTAGTTTAGTAAGAGCGCAACCTCGCCAACAAACTGGCCCACCAGTTTGGCGAGGTACTACGAGTATGTTAAGAACCCCTTTTGTTATCTGCATGATGAATAAGTTAAAAAAAATACGTGTGGCACTCGGGGACTGCCGCGGTAAAGCTATTGCATAGCATTTTTTATCAACTTATGCAATTATAATATTTATGCAATATTTTTTTTGCATAATAAAAATTATGCAAAAAAATAATTAAAAAACAAACAAACAAGAAAAGCGCACTGTCACTACTTCGCGAGTGAGATTCGAACCTGCGACATCATACACCATACGGTAAAGAAAGCGGCCGCTCGCCCACTGCGCCGAACAGAGCTACTTGTGAACCTCTAAAATGTTGAACGCTTACTGAACGACGGTGTTAGGTTTATTTTCGTTACGGAATTTCTTGACTCGGTCGCCGCGCTCAAAGCCCGCGATAAATGCTATGCAATAGCTTAAAAATCCACGTGAGCGAAGCTACGGTCCAATGCTAGTATAGTAATACACAAGTAGTTCGTCACGGATAAGTAGTAATAATTAGTTCAGCTCAAAACCTTAAACAACAAAATGACGTTGCGAGATTCTCTAGACGAAGGCTACGGTATAATGTTGAGTAGGTACCTACCTACCTATCCTCAACACGAAACTCCTTTTTGTTATCAGCTCATCTCGTCAAGGTTTACGAGGTGCAGCACAGACAAATATATCTACTTTGTGTGAACGTGTAAGGAAGTAAAACTGTTGAAAATGAGGAAAAAGGCAGCTCGTAGAATTGTTTTATTTTTGGTCATAGCATAATGCGACCCGAGATGAATAGCGGTAAACATAGTGAATTAAAATAACTTCGGAGTTTATTATTGTTGTCTAGATGATGTCCGCGACTTAATCCGAGTGTCTTTAAAAATCTCCCGGCCGAGCCAGTAAGATGACATAGTGGTTTACGACCCTCAATCATTAAGAATCATATTTCATCATACTAATATTTTAAATTCGAGTGTGTTTGTTTATTCTTAATCAAGCCGCAACAGAGCTACGGATCGAAGTGATTTTTTGCATGGGTATAGTTGAGGACCTGAGTGACATAGGCTTTTCGGAAAACGGAAAACCAAAGTGTTCCCGAAGAATTTTAAAAACTAAATCCACGAGGATGAAGTCGCGGGCATCAGCTAGTCAATTATAAAAAAGAAGAGATTCATTGCGTAGTCTAGATGAACTATCCAAAGGCAAAAACAAGACAGACGTGGATAGTGAATTTAATTTTTTATATGACTTCGTCCACGTGCAATTAGGTTTTAAAAATTTCACAGGAAACCCTATGATTTTTCGTGATAAAAGTTAATCTAGTGTCTCTCCAAGTCCTCGTTCTATACCAATGCAAAACGACGATCTTTTGCCTCGTTTCGTTGCTGCGTGATTGAAGGACAAACACCTTTTCTGAAACGAAACGCTAAGGTGTGGAACGCACTTCCAACATCTGTGTTTCCGGCCACGTATAACCTCAGTACCTTCAAGGCAAGAGTGAATAGGTATTTTCTAGGCAAGCGCGCTCCAACCTAGACCTCATCAGCGCTTTCCAGTATTGATTGTCTTCAAGCTAAAGCCTATCCCGAAATATAAAAAAACCAACAGACCAGTAAGGACTCTGAGAGCGCAATCACAAATGGCCTATGCACAACAATGGATCTATATCTAACGTAGCTATCGTACGAGGACGACGCGACGACGAGATTTCGCATAAATTGCAGTCAACAGTTGCAATTGCAGTCAGTTGTTGTTTGCCAAATGCAAAACTTGCACAATTCGGATTGATTAGACATCCGGTCTCGTGCAGTGGAGACGCGGACGGCGCGGCGCCTGATCCAAGTTATCAATTATAATTATTATTAACTGGCTGATGCCCGCGACTTTGTCCGCGTGGATTTAGTTTTTAAAGTCCCTCGGGGACTCCTTGATTTTCCGGGATGAAAAGTAGCCTAGATGTTGACCCGAGTAATAAGCTACCACGGTATAAAATTTTGTAGAAATCTGTGCGGTAGTTTTTACGTGAAAGAAGGACAAACAAACAGACGGACAAACAGACAAAAAAAAATTTAGCTTCTGTTTTGATATCTGTATCTTGAACACAATTAGAAGCAAAAACCCTTTTTTGAATCTATTTCATGTACAGAATTGGTTTCGTTTCTGTTTTATTACATGTATAGATAAACGATTGCGCAACTTGAGCCGAGGCGTTAGCTCATAAGACAAATGACCACATCTACAGCGACCGGTGAGCGGTGAGCCCGAGCGATCAGTCCGATCGGTTGGCTAATTACGCAACACGGCAACACCCACACAGAAACTCGATCTCGCGAGGTCACCCGAAACTTGACGTGCGAATCCCGCCGCGAGGTCGAGGGTGACCACCGCAACACTAGATACTCTACACTCTATAAATAATCTATATTTAAATAAAAATCAATGTTTGTTTGTTTGTCCTCTAAGCGTTCCGAAACCATTGATATTGTGATGAAACTTTGGTAGGGGGTTCTGGAGACGCCCGCGAGGGTACCTGGCCCGAAAAATCTATAATGACATTATATTATAATGTCTATACTATAAGTGGCATTGCAAGTTGCAAGTTGCAACGCATGCCGGGTACAGGTAATTTTTAATATATAAAAATTATTTTTGAAAAACTAACTTTAAACGCCCTGCGAAGTATAAAATAATTTAGTTTGTACACATATTGAAGTCGGGCGGGCTTAAATAGAAATGACGAAACCGATGCGTGCAGCGTGACACACAAAAAGAGAATTTAATAAGGATGCACAAATCCAGGTGAAAGTTGTAAAGGAATTAATTGGATCTTCGACGTATTCTAGAAATAATGAAAAATAAATTGTCATAGACGAAATCAAACCTTCAAACAAATACACATACAAAATTGTCATTAAAAAAACTAATATTGAGCGTTGGAACTATAAAACAAGTAAGTTTAAAGAATCCAAAGAGCAGTATAAAATCTACAGCGGTTATGTAGTTAAATACTCGAAAAGTTAAAGCTTCGTACTAGGCATGTCGTACGTACCTACTAATATAATGCTTTTATGAATGAATGAATTTAAATATTGTACTTTTATTGTACACCACACCACTTAGCATAGATCAAACTCAAGCGATCTGACATTGATTGTTGATCTGCGGGTTCGATGACGTCGCTAATAGATTGTTTGGGTGTCGCGTGCCAAACGCCATTAAGCGTACCTACACACTGAGTACGACCGAAATACGTTATGTCCTAGGTTCAGAATCAATCCATGGGCACAAGCTTTTCGCTTAGTATGAGTGGAATTATGAGAGGGTGGACTGGCTACTTTTAGCGGCAGCAATCGGCGTTTTTGCGACTACATCGCGTCTTTGCGACTCAAAAGCGTTCGATACGACTCTAAAAGCAGCGAAGGTCAGTGCTTAAAAATCGCGGAACGCCGATGCTACAAAAAAGCAACTCGATCGCTGCTATACTTCTACTAGACGCTGAATCGAGCTCCCGAAACAACCATAAAAAAGCCGATCGCTGCCACTAAAAGTAGCCAGTCTGCCGTCTCCTTATCAGTTAATTTGAGCAATAGGTACTCTTCTATACTTCACCAACACTAGGTATACTACGAGTACATATTGTAGAAGTTCCTCATGTAGCTATGCGTTTGAGAATTTAGAAAAAGTAGGTAATATTGTTAAAAAAACATTTTTGCCTTTGAACGCCTAAACGATGGACCGATTTTGACAAAACTTGGCTAGGAGATAGCTTGCATCCTGAAGAACGACATAATAGGTATGTAAAAAGTATTATATTATGATACTTTTACCTATTAGGTATGGGTGTAACATACAGAAAGTTAACACAAGTAATGTTAAAAGTTCATTTCATTTTGAAAACTAGATTTTAGCTCTCCATTTCAGTGCTCGCTGAGCGGACCGCTTTAAGAGAACCTTTTAATTTGAGAACTGTCGTACAGCTCAGACTTCTGTATGTCGGGCCTGGCAGAGTGCAATAAAGGTAGCATGAATGGCCATAATATGCACTAATGTCCTAATGTATAGTGAACTTTTGCAAGCATAATAAAAAACAATATTTATAGAATAGAATAGAAATATTTTTTATTCAAATAAACTTTTTACAAGTGCTTTTGAATCGTCAGACTCTACCACTGGTTCGGAATGCCCTTCCTGCCGAGAAGAACCAGCAAGAAACTCGGCGGTTGCTCTTTTCAAAACAAGTTTACAAAAAATTCTTATTTTAAGCTTTTAAGTGTAGTATCCTATGATTGAGGAGCTAGGACTTGCAACTCCATGATGTAGTCCATACTTGTTGCCTACAATATCAATTCGTAATCGAAATTTCCTAAATCTCCATAGTTTTAGGTAGGCAGTACCCTGCAGCATCAGGATTGAGGAGCTAGGACCTGGAGCTCCATGATATAGTCCATACTTGTTACCTACAATAATAATTCGTAATCGAAATTTCCTAAATTTCTTTATTTTAGGTGAGCAATATCCCTGCAGCATCAGGCTTGAGGAGTTGAAGGTGAACATTTTTATGGGACCATTTCGCCATCATCCTCTGTGGATTAAAAAAAAAATCACGCGAATCGGTCCAGTAGGTAATCCCGGAGAAATCGGTGGACATACATAGAAAAAAAAAAAAGATACCGGCCGAATTGAGAACCTCCTCCTTTTTGGAAGTCGGTTAAAAACAATAAATACTATGCTATTTATGCAGTGTTTCTTTATTTAACTTCATGAACTTTGAAAAATATGAAAAAACTTAAGCAATCAAATAATATTATTTTAACGACGAAGGAAAACATCGTGAGGATCGCCTGAGAATTTGCCGTAATAGTCTCAAAGGTGTGTTGTGAAGTCTGATAATCCGCACTTGATCAGCGTAGAGGACTATGGCCTACACCCCTCATTCTGAGAGGAGCCTCGTGCCCAGTAGACAGTGAGTCGGCGTAAATTGAGATGTTTAAAATCTATCTTTTAAATAGAATACAATAAACCTACATAGTTCTTAGTAATTGTGCTCTGAAGATTAGTTTACATTTAAATTACTTCAACTGTGTTCACAGCTAATAATTTGTAACCAGAGATAACAATCATTATACTTAACTATTTATCGCAAAAAATATAATAAATAGTTACTTAAATAACTAGTTATAATTTGATTAAAAGCAGGGGATGTTTCCATAATTATATAAACTGGTTTAAAGCAGTTCCCCTAACCTATCTTTAAAGTTTTAGGTATAATTAGTTCAGTCGCTGTTTATATTATATGTACATAAATATTAATTTCATTTACCCGGCTAGCCTGAATTTAAATTGCATGTTACAAAAACTACTCACTTTGCTAAATATGTGAGACACTCGTCTGTTAAACTATGGACGTTTTGGCAAAATGGTGTACAAAACCTTTAATCCGATAAAAAAATCGGCCAAGTGCGAGTCGGGCCTCGCTCTTTTAGGGTTCCGTTAAAAAAAATTAAAATATTTCCATGTACCCATGGAAATATTTTAATTTAATTTTTTTAATTTAATTTAATTTTTATTATTTGTTGTTATAGCGGCAATAGAAATACATAATATGTGAAAATTTCATCTATATATTACGGTTTACGAGATACAGCCCGCTGACAGACGGACGGACGGACGGACGGACGGACGGACGGACGGACAGCGTAGGCTTAGTAATAGGGTCCCGTTGGTACCCTTTGGGTACGGAACCCTAAAAACGATAGATTTATATAGACACCTAGTACTTAGTAAGTTTATTATCTTTATGCACGTTTTAATATAGTGTACAACTTAGAAAATAATTACAGAAAATATAATAATTATACCTAGTAAGTAGAGCTCTAACTCTATACATACATATAAAGGTAGAGCAAGTTAGGTGAAGCGTGAAGAAGTGAAGTTCTTATTTCGTCTGTAGGCAGAAGTCAGCAGGGACTTTCTCCACACACCCGGTCTTGTTCCTACCTCCTATCCAGCAGCTCCCTACATCTCCTATATCGCCGGTCCACCTCGTGATCTGCCAACTCTTTCCTATGTGAGATCGCAACTTCAGCTCCTAGAGACGCCAAGATCCACAATGCTATATTATTATAACTCGCAGTCTTTTTACTTTTTATTCGATGACAAGCTAGTCCTTGACTGCGATCTCACCTGATGGTAAGTGACGATGCAGTCTAAGTAGCGGTAGCGGGCTAACTTGGAAAGGGTATGGCAGTGAACATTCAACCCATACCCCTAATTGGTTTCTACACGCCATCGTGCCGGAACGCTTAATCGCTTGGCGGCACGTCTTTGACGGTAGGGTGGTAACTAAGCCTCCCACCAGACCAGACCAGAGACAATTCAGAAATTATAAATTCCCAAATTGACCCCGCCGGGAATCGAACCCGAGACCTCCCAGTTATACGGCAACAGCGCTCACCACTGAGCCAGTGAGGTCGTCAAAAGTCTAGCGATGGGAGGATTACCTACTAGAAAATACGGCAGCTCGTATAGTTTGCGAACGAATAATTTATTATTTATTAATAAACAAACGCGCGCGTGTTATGACTTCGCGCCGAGTCACTCACTATTATAATCACTGAACCCACAAATTAGCTTATTTGTTTAACCATTTCAGCGTTTCAACTATAACAATACAAATGTTTGCTCTTATTTTTAATTCATCATCTCAGCCTGCGGACGTCCACTGCTGAACAAAGGCCTTTCCCAGAGAACGCCACCACACCCGGTCCTCAGCCTTCCTCATCCAGCCACTTCCCGCCACCCGCTTTATATATCGTCGGTCCAACGTGCTGGAGGGCGCCCCACACTACGCTTACTAGTTCGCGGTCTCCACTCAAGAACTTTTCGGCCCCAACGGATATCGTTTCTGCGACAAGCATGGCCTGCCCACTGCCATTTCAGCTTGCTAATGGTTCGGGCTATGCCGGCGACCTTGGTTCTCTTACGGATCTCTTCATTCCGAATCCTGTCCTTAAGAGAAACTCCTAACATAGCCCTCCCCATAGCTCTCTGACTTCTCTGAGTGACTTTAAATTTGTGGATCAAGCCTTTTGTTAGTGTCCACGTTTCAGCGCCGTAAGTCAGGATATTTTTATGATTTTTTTAATGATTTTTAGGCAAAATTTTGCTACTTTGGGTTCATCATCATCATTAGCAACCCATCAACATCTCCTCTCAGAGAAGGGCTATAGGCCATAGTCCACCACGCTGATGCGTGTGTGTGTGTGTGTGTGTGTGTGGTGCGTATTTTTAATTTACGCTTGTCTTACTTTTTATCCATGTGTACAATTTTAACCAAATAAACGTATTTTCTTTCAATTCTATTTCTAATCTGGGTATATTCTAATTTCTAATACCTACAGCTTTACCCCAATCGACCAGTTGGTTCTCCTACCCAGATACTCATCTTCTAATTTTTCAATTTATTGCCGTATTCTCTATTTGTGACATTTCCTGTGGCTATGGAAACCAATGGAAAGATGCCAACTGGCAACTGAGAGCTGTCAAAGGTAGTAACAGGGAGCCAACTAGATCCCATTAGGAATCGAACTCGAAACGTCTTGCTCACATCATAAGTAAACACTAGGGTTTGGGTCCCGGGACGTCTCGTGTCTCGTATCTCGATGTCCCGGGACTTTTGGTAATTTGAGTTGTCTCGAGTCCCGGGACTTTCGGGTCGAGACTCGAGACTCGACAAGATTGTCGAAATTGTTCATTATGACCAATGATTAGACTATACTAGAATTACTAAGACATATTAGTAAAGTTATTAAGAATTAGTATGATGTGTAACTAAGTTCGTTTTATAACTATAAGATTTAATAATTTTAACTGCTTAAAAGTGAATCTGTGTGTGATTAAAAGAAATAAACTAAGCAATTATTAAGACTGAAATTAACGTTAAAGTTATTAAGATTTAATTTTCTGTTTAATAAATGTTGATTTTTACAAAAAATTACCTTTTTTAATACGTTTTAACAGAAATTAACTCAATTAAAATTCTTCAAAAAGGCTTACCCCTAAAAAAAAAAAATAAGTGGCACTCGGGGACTGCCTCGGTAAAGCTATTGCATAGCATTTTTTATCAACTTATGCAATTATAATATTTATGCAATATTTTTTTTGCATAATAAAAATTATGCAAAAAAATAATTAAAAAACAAATAAACAAAAAAAGTGCACTGTCACTACTTCGCGAGTGAGATTCGAACCTGCAACATCTAAAGAAAGCGGTCGCTCGCCCACTGCGGCAAACAGAGCTAAATGTGAACGCTTACTGAACGACGGTGTTAGGTTTAATTTCGTTACGGAATTTCTTGATTCGGTCGCCGCGCTCAAACTGTTTGTTCTAGTTTGAACTATAATAATAGCCCGCGATAAAAGCTATGCAATAGCTTAAAATCTTAAGTCTCGAAGTCCCGGCAATTCCCAGGACTTTGATTGTAGGCTGTCTCGTGTCCCGGGACTTGTCGGAAATTCCCAAGCCCTAGTAAACACCTGACAGTCGATCAGCTGTTCGCCGATGTTCGATTCCGGCAGCGCGTCGACGGTAGGCCGCGGCGTGTTTGTTTTGTTTATGAGCGCTTGATTTATGGACTTGTTGCGCGCTCAATTACTTGAGAGTTGAGAGCGGCCCCGACGCCATTCAACCAACTTTACGAATATTAAGCTCATTTTATTCCACTGTCATTATGTTGTTATTATATCGGTGTGGTTTGTTTTGTTTGGGTGCTCGGCCGCTTTACGTTTTTGTTGTTATTGTTTTCACTGACTTCGTTTTAACTAGTAAGTATTAAGTCACATGTTTCTTTTGATTGTTAGTAACGGTTTTCCATCAGCAGCTTTAACAAAACAAAATTTTGTTTTTTGTTTCGGTGCAGTTTTGACCAGAAAATATGTCTTTATTTTTAAAATTGGTATTGTTTATAGTTTCTGATCTAATACGTACTTAATATTATAAAGAGGAAAGATTTTTTTGTACCGAATAGGCTCTGTAACTACTGGACCGATTTTAACCATTTTTTCACCAATAGAAAGCTAAGTTATCAGGAAGTAACATAGGTTATAATTTATTTTTCAAAAAAATCAGAAATCCTTAAGAAAATTGCAATAATGTAACCGAAAGTAGCAAAATTTTATAAAATATGTATGGGTCATATTAAGCTGGCATGTACACTTTATCGTATAGCGCATCATGGATAGGCCTATTTTGTCAAAGTTAAACTACTTCAAAGGCGTCGGTAGCCAAACTATCATTATACATGGTAGGTATAGATAGATGTAAATTGTAATACAGCGTATAGAAGTGATACAGTATTTTCCTATGCAATTTAATACTAATCATACTAATATTATAAATGCGAAAATGTGTTTGTTTGTTGGTTTGTTCTTCAATCACGCCGCAACAGAGCTACGGATCGACGTGATTTTTAGGGTTCCGTACCCAAAGGGTACCAACGGGACCCTATTACTAAGCCTACGCTGTCCGTCCGTCCGTCCGTCCGTCTGTCAGCGGGCTATATCTCGTAAACCGTTATAGATAGACAGATGAAATTTTCACATATTATGTATTTCTATTGCCGCTATAACAACAAATAATAAAAATTAAATTAAATTAAATTAAATAAATAAAAATGGGTAGGTGGGTAGATGGAAATCGTTTAATTTAATTTTTTTTAACGGAACCCTAAAAGAGCGAGGCCCGACTCGCACTTGGCCGATTTTTCACATGTGTATAGCTGTTGAGGACCTGGAGAGTTACATGGGCTACTTTTTCTCCCGAAAAATAAAAGATTTCCCGAGGGATTTTAAAAACTAAATCTACGCGGGCGAAGTCGCGGGCATGAGCTAGTATGTAATATGTATTTAGTTAGGGCAAAGTACAAACTACAAAATATTAAACCTAATATAGTTACGACGATAAGACGTGTGCATCATAAATCGTTTTCATTGAATCTACATTAGTTAAATAAAAATCTGCCGTGGCCCGTGAATAAGCCGCAAGAGAACTCTACAGGTATCGAGATAAAAACGTACGCATTATTACAGGCTAATAAATAACTCGAGAGCGCGTGGAGTGGTCGTAAACAAAGCCTCATCAAAACCCATTCGGCATCGGCGCCATCACCAACACCAGCTGATCGCGAGCGGGAGCGCGTCACGTCCTCAAGTGCAGCGCTTTAACTGTTCGCGATATACTCTACGCGCTGGCGGGTCGCTTGTTCACAGCGTTCATTAACATTTAACATTCATGTAACTTAAAAGCAGTGATAGCCTAGTGGTTAGGACTGTGATCTTCTATTCGGGCGGTCGCAGGTGACTTTTCGGAGTTAAGTGCGTTTAAGCAATTAACTATCACTTGCTTCAACGGTGAAGGAAAACATCGTGAGGAAACCTGCACATCTGAGAGTTCTTCATAATGTTCTCGAAGGTGAAGTCCGCCAATTCGCATTGGGCCAGCGCGCAGCGTGGCGGACTATGGCCTATAACCTTTCTCTGAGAGGAGACCTGCGCTCAGTAGTGAGCCGTTGATGGGTTGCTGATGATGAACTTAAAAGAAAAAATTAATATTCCTTTGCTATAATCCGCCAAACAGAATAAATCTTGGATAGAAGCAGGCGTTACTTTGCGAAAGTCCATCATGATCAGCAAGAAAAGGTTAGAATTATTTTGCTATAATCCGCCAACAGAAAAATCTGTATAACTTTTATACTACTCTCGACGCACGTTTCGCCCCGACACCGGAGCATCCTCAGGAGATGTCGACTTTACAATGACTAGACAATACATCATTGTAAAGTCGACATCTCCTGAGGATGCTCCGGTGTCTGTCGGGGCGAAACATGCGTCGAGAGTAGTGTAAAAGTTATACAGATTTTTCTGTTGGCGGATTATAGCAAAATAATTCTAACCTTTTCTTGCAGAATAAATCTTTTAACACTCTCACAAAACACAGACTTTGGAATTGTACATTGTGGAGTCAAAATCTAATTGGAAACGTACGAGTGTTAAGATTTATTCTGTTTGGAGGATTATAGCAAAGGAATATTAATTTTTCATTAAATATCATGGAATTCCGCAAAGTGACGCCTGATTTTATCCGGCATTTGAATGTAACTTGTCAATATTAAAAACATCACTACACTAGCGGCACGCTATGATGGCCGGTTTGACGTTTGTCCGCTCATGAAGTTCCGTATTAATTGATAACGACTTTGAAGGAAATAATTGTATTACTTTATTGACGATAGTGATGTGCAGAGATTCATAAATTTTATCGAATGTAGTTTTAGGTTTAGGACTCAAAATTTATTTATTAAATTGATTTCTAAAATGTATACAAGTGTAGAAAAATCAGTTTGCACCATTTAAGGGGTGAATGTACTTGTGAATATGAACAATTTTCACTATGTGGACAAACCTCTGAAATCGCAAAAAAATATCAGCTGTTTCATACAAAAGGTAAAATTTTTATTTTTATATGATATATACCACAACTCGGCATTTGGTTTTCTAAATTGAAAATTTTTAAAAATGGAATCTAATACGATCGTCACATAGGATCGCTGGCTAGCACAACTACTACCTCCGGCAAACTCGCGTCAATGCTCAATGCAAAACAAAGCAGTTTCGAATTGACGTTGCTTCGAAAAGTATAAACTGTCAGTGCAATGCGATTGTGATATAGTTTTGACCTGGCTTTGGATTTCAAATATTGATACTGCATTACTGTTGACCCTTGCTCGTTAATTTGGACTCTGTTCAAGCCCTTTGTTGTGGATTTCGTCGATATGACCGAACGTACGCAGAGAACTGTTCTAAATAGTCAGACACGTGAGTTCGTAATACGCCTTCGTAACTATTTATCATTCAAATATTCAGTTCGTTCAAATAAATTAAATAAACATATACATTTTTGTTTTATTAAACCTATTTAATCAGGTACAAAAACAAAACTTAATTGTTTTTTGTTCGAGAATAAATTGACATTCCACATCACTATTGTAATGTGTCAAACCGGCCATCATGGCGTGCCGCTAGTTTAGTTATGATTCAAAAAATTGTTACGAGAATCATTCGTAAAATAGAGACTTTTATTAAAATAAATTTTTACAAAGTTTATTTTCGAATTTAATAAAAAAAATATTTTTAATGTTTCACAGTCAAATTGAAAATTCGTCAATAGCGACTTGTTCTCTCAAACTTGACTCAAACAGTAAAAATTTTGTTAAATCGCTTTGTGAGACGTTCCACAATTAACTTTCAATTTAGAAGTTGTTCAATTGTACTATATTGTAATCAATCAATCAATCATTTTATTTGTACATTGTATTGTTGTATTGTTGTATATCTGTAATGCAAAAATATTTCGTTATTTCTTCAAATAGTCACATAATAATGTACAAAGTAATAAGGAACACTCGCAGGGCAATGCAAATTAATAAATAAAATTAATTTCAAGTTCTCTTCGAGGTATAAAGAAAATAATTATTCAGGTATACATTTTTATTATGATTTTTAAAATTTAATAAATTCCTTATTATAAAAATATTAAATTTATTTATAAAAGATTAAAATGGTATATATGTATTCAGTAGGGCACGGCTATTACTATCTCACTCTTATATAGTGCGCTATCCCATTTTCGCAAATCCTGCCATTTCTTTTAACGTTACGGACGTTTTTGCCGGCTAGGGTACCCCTCCGCAACGCCCCATAAGGAAATTAGTTCCAAAAATGCTAAAAACTTACTTTGATGAATTATTTTGGTCTTTCAAATAAAAATGCTAGGAAAAGTTTCCATTTCAAAACAGAAAATTAAAAACCCCTTTTTTAGATACCGTCCGCCAGCTCCCAGAGTACAATGCCGCAATAAACATAAACGGCTCGTTTCGACGGGTTCATTCATAAAATCGAGTTGAATTATTGCTCGCGCGCGGCGACGATTGTAAACAAAGCGCGCGCAATAATAATACCATTACAGTGGATGTGTGTCAAATTCAATGTGTCAATTAGATCGAGGGAAATACGACACCGATTTGTGTGCGCCAAACGCGATGCTATCTATAGAGCTACGATAGACTATAGACTTTTTGTCTCTAAAGTAAATTTCTTAGTGACAATTTCACCACGCACCGCATAGTAACGTTTAACTGGCGAATAATTTAGACGGTTTGACAGATTTTCAATACAAGAACTGTCAGAACGTCAAAACACCTATTGAAGAATACATATTGAAGGAAATACTCTCTTGTATACAAATTCATGTGCTATCTAATTAGAACTCCGTAACACCAGACTTGTTAATTATATCGTAAAATTTTGGTTTTATCGCAATCGTAAAACACCTTTCTTGGCACATAGAGCGTGTCATTAATCACCGAAACCAATTTTTGTTATTAATTACCATAAGGAATGGGTTAGTGCGCAACATTTTGTCGCGCGACATGTCTGCGGTGTTCGCGTAGCTTGCACGAGACGACGATGTCGAGGTATGCGCATCACTCAGAGCCACACAGCCTTTTATTTTTTACACCTTTTCATAATAATTGTTTAATAGCTCGTAAAGTTGTTTTAAATGAGCGGCATTTTATTTATGTCGTTTTGTTTTTTTTTATTAACCATTCCTTTAATGACTTTACGCGCGTTTAATTTAATTTGTTCAATTATTGTGAGTTGTTCATCTTTATTAGTAAATTTCAAGTGAAATTTTATTGGAGATTTTAATTTGGAGTTAGTTTCACGCGGGTTTTTGACATTATTTACATTTATTTTTTCATATTTAAAGTCTTTATTGATCTATTGATAAGTGGTGAGAGGGATATTATGTATTTTGGGAAGCTTGTAATCAGTAGGCATAAGAATCACTATTCACATAGGACAACTGGCTGGCTAGTGCTTAGCGAGTTATTCATCATCATCATCATCAGCAACACATCAACGGCTCACTACTGAGCGCAGGTCTCCTCTCAGAGAAGGGCTATAGGCCATAGTCCACCACGCTGGCCCAATGCGAATTGGCGGACTTCACACACCTTCGAGAACATTATGAAGGACTCTCAGGTGTGCAGGTTTCCTCACGGTGTTTTCCTTCACCGTTGAAGCGAGTGATAGTTAATTGCTTAAACGCACTTGACTCCGAAAAGTCAGAGGTGCGTACTGCGTACCCGGGATCGAACCTGCGACCCCCCCGAATAGGAGACCACAGTCGTAACCACTAGGCTATCACTGCTAAGCAAGCAAGCAAGTTATTAGTTAGCTCTAATGAGGATGGCGACCGGCGAGGTTACCGAACCCGGAGTTCGATTTTTGGTTGGGTCAAAAATGTATTGGGGTTTTCTGTCAAGGAATTCTCAGTAGGTACTAGCTCGGAGTTAGGAAGTCGGCTGTGTGTCATGTCCGTTCCTCGCTAAGCACGTAAAGATTCATTCTGAGCCTGCGCCTGATCTCTCTCAGGTCGGATTCCCGTCGAACTATGAGAGTGAGGGAATACAGATTTCACCGATATAATATCTCTTGCGGATATTTCGATAAGTTTTTATAATCTTGTGCCTGTGCTCTACTTTTTTATTAATAAATGATTTTTAATTTTGTACAATAAAATAACAAGAAATCTATTGCGTTACTTATTTAATAGTCAAATGTCAATGGCAAGATCATATTTAATTGTTTATACTCGTAAGTCAAAACGAGGACATCACGAGTCACGACAAGCAGGTATTTTTGTAGTAATTCAGATAGTTATTATATAGGTTACAAGTTTACAACTGATATTGTTCCGGTCGAGATGGGTCGAGCCTGTGGTCGAGCCCATATGTACACGTGTTTTCTTTATGCATCCCTCTCTCTCGCACATTCTTATATTCTTAATGGTTTTTCTTTTTTTTACAATTACCAATGTACTTACCTAGTTTTTGATAAAGAAGAGCGATAAAAATTAATAGTAGTTTTCGCCATTTTTCTCTATCAAAATCTAGGTAGGTAGGTATATCATAATAAAACTATATCTAAAATATCCGTAATTTTATTGTCAAGGATAATTATTGATCACATTTTGTCGAAAGTATCTGAGATTTTTATAATCATTGAAAATATTAGAATGTGCGAGAGAGAGGGATGCGAAATGTAAGGCCGTAATTAGACGGTGCCCCGTTCATCGCCCTTTTTTGCGAAAATGCACCCTAAGGCCTTTTGCCCTAAGGGCAAATTTAGACGGTTCATTTTCGATGACTCCTCATGATGATGAAGCCTCGAAAATGAAAGCAAAAATCTCGAAAGCTAAATTCGCCCGAATTAAGACGGTTCATTTTCGCAACGATGAACAAGGCACCGTCTAAATTGCGCCTAATAGTCCTCTTTAGGGCAGCAAACGTACACCGAACAGCCCCTCGTCTACGTAGGCCCCTGCAGTCAGTCAGTCAGCTGTTCGTAGATGTGACGCGGGCCAGCTGTTCGCTGCGACATGTACCTAATGTAAATGTGCAGACACGCTCGCGGGCTATCGCGCGTAGTTTGGCCGCGACGCACAGTGGTGCGAAACGGCTATATGAGGGACATAGGATTTTTATTTACAAATTCCATTTAAAAAATACCTTTCTATAGACCTCGTCATTTTAATGGATAATTGTTATGAAACGTTTTTCTCTAAAACTGATAGTTTGCCCGAAAAAAATGTTTAATAACAATTATTCATCAGAATGATAATAGGTAGTCTTTCGTTAGGTATTTTTAGGGTTCCGTACCCAAAGGGTACCAACGGGACCCTATTACTAAGCCTACGCTGTCCGTCCGTCCGTCCGTCTGTCAGCGGGCTGTATCTCGTAAACCGTAATAGATAGACAGATGAAATTTTCACCTATTATGTATTTCTATTGCCGCTATAACAACAAAAAATAAAAATTAAATTAAATTAAAAAAATAAATTAAAATATTTCCATGGGTACATGGAAATATTTTTATTTAATTTTTTTTAACGGAACCCTAAAAGAGCGAGGCCCGACTCGCACTTGGCCGATTTTTTTTAAATGGAATTTGTAACAAAAAATCCTATGTCCCTCATATAGCCGTTTCGACCCACTGTGCGACGGGTGTAATGTGTAGGTACATGTAGAGGGATGACACCTGCCTCGTACAGTGGACGTCGCACGCCCCTCTTTGGTTATACAGAACTGATAACTACATTATATGTATTTCTCTATACATTCCTATGTAATATCATACGTGATAAAATGTTTGTTGGTTAGTTTGTTCTTCAATCACGCTGCAACGGACCGGTTTTTGCATGGTTCCCAACTATACTTTGAGGACCAGAAGAGTGACATAGGCTTCTCGAGAAAAGGTATACACCCGAGATTTTCAAAAGACTTAATTCCACGCGAATGAAGTCGCGGGCAACTGCTTAGTATATTATATAATATATTGGAAAAATTAAGTATTAATATATCAACGTAGGTACTTAGCTTTGTAACAACTTAGCTCTGTATCCACCTTGTTTCTTTCTGTGTCGTATTCATTTCTGAGGGTCGAGACTCGTGACCCTTCTACAATAATGATAGCAGTTTTTTTTTTAATAATTATACAATCGTGTTGGCAGAGCGATGGCATCAGACTAGTCGCAAGATACGGGGGGCACAAGTCCTCAGCGTGTGGAAGTCAACAGAGAAATAATAGGATAGAATAGAATAGAATAGAAATGGTTTTTATTCAAATAAATTTTTTTACAAATGCTTTGAATCGTCGATGAGTCTACCACTGGTTCGGAATGCCGTCCCTGCCGAGAAGAACCAGCAAGAAACTCGGCAATAAGGAGTGAACCTCTGAAACGAAATTGGGAGGTACCAACGATGCTTGAACGAACTTAAATTCAGGTGAACAAAGTCGCGACAAAAGGCTAGTTCATTTAGGTAGTTACACGGACCGTCCAGGTGCCTTGCCTGCCTTCGAGCGTGCAACGACAAATCAAAATTAACAAAATTAGTCAGAGGTGCCTTCAAAGGGCACATGTGACATACAACCTCGAAGTATCGATGAAGCAGTGATAGCCTAGTGGTTAGGACTGTGGTCTCCTATTGGGGGGGTCGCAGGTTCGATCCCGGGTACGCACCTCTGACTTTTCGGAGTCAAGCAATTAAATATCACTTGCTTCAACGCGGTGAAGGAAAACATCGTGAGGAAACCTGCACATCTGAGAGTTCTTCATAATGTTCTCGAAGGTGTGTGAAGTCCGCCAATTCACATTGGGCCAGCGTGGTGGACTATGGCCTATAATCCTTCTCTGAGAGGAGACCTGCGCTCAGTAGTGAGCCGTTCATGGGTTGCTAATGATGATGATGATGAGAGGATTAGGTAGCAAGCTGCTTCTCTCCTCCCACTCTTATACTCCGATGGGAGGGTAATGCCACGGCCTGAGAGATCAGGCGCAGGACCGACGCTTTGACGTGCTCTCCAAGGCATTGGGTGGGTACCCTTAACTTTCTACCTCTGAGCCATTGCTGAGGATTTCTTGACAGAACTGTAACCTCAATTAACTAATAATCTAAATATATAAAAGGCAAAGGTGACTGACTGACTGTCTGAACTATCAACGCACAGCTCAAACGACTGGACGGATCGAAATGAAATTTGGCATACAGATAGCTATTATGATGTAGGCATCCGCTAAGTAAGGATTTTGGAAAAGGAGTAAAATAGTGGTTTGCAAAATCAAACTTGAAGTATGCGAAGCTGCTAAAAAATTCTTTTAAAACAACCGACTTCAAACTCCCGCTTTACTACATTACACACACACTATACAAAGTATTTAATTTATTGTTGATATTTTAACAACAAAATATGGTTATAATCGATTCACACGTCTTCGACTCATCGGTCAACATACATAAAAAAGATTCGGACAAATTGAGAACCTCCTCCTTTTTTGAAGTCGGTTAAAAACAAATAGGTCTTTACTTTAGGTTTATCTGCCAATCCACAATTGGCCAACGTTGTAGACAATGACCTAAATCCTTTTCATTTTGAGAAGAGACCCAGTCCAAATGGTGTAGGGCAGGCGATATTTAGGGAACTGCACTGACTCACTGCCCAACTGCTGAGTTTCTTGCCGGCTCTTCTCAGCAGAATCCGCTTTCCGAACCGGTGGTAGAGTCATGACGTGTCATAAGAGCCACAGGTTGGACGTGAAATAAATAAATAATTTTGAATTGACTACGAAATAGGTTTTTGTAAACCAATGTATTATAAAGTCGAAAAATGTATATTTAAGGACATCACTTCGCTTAAGATTGTTGGTTTAATTTTTTTATCATCAAAAATTTGGCGGTAAGGTGTTATCTATCAGACCAGATCTAAGACAGGGCACTGGGCCATTTGAGAATCGAACCCAAGATCTCCCACTTATAAGACGACAGCTCTAACCACTGCGCCAGGGAGATCGTCAGAATCACCTCGGTACGTGCTGTCTACTCTTTTCATCATCATCATCATCAGCAATCCATCAACGGCTCATTACTGAGCGCAGGTCTCCTCTCAGTGAAGGGTTATAGCACAGAGTAACGAAGGTAAGGTTCATAGTCCACCACGCTGGCCCAATGCGAATTGGCGAACTTCACCCACCTTCGAGAACGTTATAGAAAATTCTCAGATATGCAGATTTTCTCACGTTTTCCTTCACCGTTGAAGCAAGGGATATTCAATTGCTTAAGAGTAGTGTCTAGTGACGAAACGCGACGCGAGTAGGTATTTTCCAAAATGCTATCTGTTTCACAACGCTTCGCTGCCCGACCCGCATCGTGCGATAGAGAGAGTTGCAAGTCCAGGAGTTATTTGCCTAAATTTTATTCTTGAAATATTGTTTCGGGTCATAACGTTTTTACCCCCCTAAACGTTTACAAAATTAGACAATTTTGGTCTCATTAGATTCAGTACACCTTAATCTAGGCTCGTACGTTTCATTTTTTTAGTATTTCAGTTTAGTTAAATTTAAAAAAATAAAATTAGTCGAGGAAGTTTTTTAGTCAAAAATATGGATATTTAGTCACTAATAACTTTTAACATAAGCAAACTTAAAACGTACGGGCATAGTTTTTCATTGTGTCTGCACTGCAACATTTCAAAAAATTATGAACATTGGACAACATTTACGGGTAGCAAAACGTTATCGCTTTTTGTATGAAAATTTTCAACTAGACAATCCTCTTAAACGCACATGACTCAGAAAAGTCAGAGGTACCCGGGATTGAACCTGCGATCCCCTGAATAGGAGACCATAGTCCGACTCTTTCATGTAATAGCATTTTTCCCGGAATCGAACGCGTTAACTGGCCAGGGTCGGCAGTGAGTAGTCTTATCCTTGATCCGACACGCGATCATTTACATTACATGAAGCGATTTACACACAGTAGCGCGCCGCAAAGGTTGGTTCAACTTCAAACTAACTTTCCTCCTTGGTTTAACTGGCAGTTATATTATTACGTGGTGTAGTTATTATAGCCGGATCCAATTGCCATTTGATAAAAAGAAACCTACTGAGTGATTTTCTAAAGATGACAATCGCAACTACCTGTGATGGACTGATACTCTCTCATCATCATCATCCTGTCCTTTTCCCAAACTACGTGGGGTCGGCACAACACGTCTTTTTGTTCCACTCGCTTCTGTCATTCGTCAACTCATCATCACCTCTTACACGCATATCCTCTTTCACACAATCCATCCATCGTTTCTTGGGTCTTCCTCTACTCTTTTATCCACATGCATATTTAACATTCTTCTAGTAATATGGTTTACTTCCCTCCGCATTACATGCCCATACCACGCTAGCCTATTACTCCTCATCTTATCTACCAATGACGCTATTTTCAGACTCCCTCTTATACTCTCTCTCTATTGATTGACTGATACTCTCTATCCCTAGATATTGGCTGAAACCTTACGGTAGTAAATATAATACGTCTATTCCTGAAACGTACCTACTACTGTTGAAGCAAGAATACCATGAAATTAACCACTGACCGTAATTGCTATTTGATTTATTATTCATTATTTACAACCCCTTTCGCTCTCAATAATACTGGTACACTTCAGAACGTAGCACAACATTTTTCAGAACACTGAGATGGACATTATAAAATAAGACATAATAAGATGTACGTCGGGGCGGTTAAGTGAGTGATCGCGGTGCCGCGGAGTCCAGAGGAGTCCAGTTTGGGGGTGAGCTTAGTGTATTGTATATGTTTGGTATATAATATTCATCTAACTTCCCCTCATTGTGGAAACACTGCATAGATAGCATAGTGTCAGCTATTGTATTGTAAACTTGTTTTAAAAAGAGCAACCGCCGAGTTTCTTGCTGGCTCTTCTCGGCAGGAAGGGCATTCCGAACCAGTGGTACTCATCGACGATTCAAAAGCACTTGTAAAAAAGTTTATGTGAATAAAAACAACTTGAGAGGTGTCAAGGGACACCCGGGTGGAACGTAGTTCCTTTCGATTAATTTTATTGTAGTGAAGGAATTGTAATAAACTAGTGGTGTCATCTAGTATTAAATTGATTAACTACGATGAATTATATTTTAGTTTATTTCTATTGCACTGTTACAAAATCAAAGAGTTACTCTAGTTTTTTAACAGATGGCGTTAGTAGTACAATAACATTTTATCCAATTTATACAATAAAAAATTAGGGAAAAATTCCACATGTAGAAATTATCTATAATATAATAAAAAACTGTAACAGGTCCAATTCTGTACATTGAAGATATTTTGAAAATTTTTGTTTGAGGGCACTCTATAATCAATACTGAAGCCAAAACAATTTTTTTTTAATTTTTTGTCTGTCTGTCTGTCTGTCTGTCTGTATCTTGACCGCGCATCACGCCGAAACTACTGGACGGATTTGAATGAAACTTGCCATGATTTAAGTTCATACTACGAGGTATAATATAGGATACTTTTTATCCCGAAATTCAGCACGGTTCCCTTGGGAGAGGGATGAAAGTCAAAATGTGTATTTAGCTGTAATTCATTAAGGCGTATTCCGATTTCATTCATTCTTTTTTTGTTAGAAAGCAGGTACTTTAGAGATTGTCCTGTAATTATTTCAAGGTCGTCAGTTTAGTATTTCAGAAATTATAGACATCACAATCTTCAGTAAAAGGTCCAAATTACTTGAACCCCGGAATCTACAGGATACTTTGAATGTACGGCTCATCTTAAGCTGGCATGCGTACTTTATCGTATATAGCCATCGTGGATAGACCTATTTTGTCAAAGTCAAACTACTCCAAAGGCGTCAGATTTTGCCTGATCTTTATACCTACATACTACATAGTAGGTATGGATGTAATGTGGATGTAATACATCGTATGGACGTAATGTTACAGTGTTTTCATATGCAATTTAATATTCTAATCATACGAATATTATAAATGCGAAAGTGTGTTTGTTTGTTGGTTTGTCCTTCAATCACGCCACAACAGAGCCACTATAGTTGAAGACCTGTAGAGTGACATAGGCTACTTTTTATCCCGGAAAATCAGTGTTCACGAGGGATTTTAAAAACTAAATCCACGCGGACGAAGTTGCGGGCATCAGCTAGTTTAAAATAAAATTGTAAATAGAAAATTCAGTCTGTCGAGCTGGGATTCGAACCATCGACGTTGAACTTTTAGGCGACTGCCGAAACCACTAGGCCATGCAGACAACGTGTTATATGGCGAAAATACCGAACACAATGCAAAATTCACATTCAACAAAAAGTGTCGGTTTCAAAAATGTGTCGAGTGTCGGTTCCTTAATTTTTTCCGTCTAGCCCCCTTCCGTACCGCGCGATAAGGAACTACGTTCCAAAAATATTTCTATTCTATTATATTCCAGAGGAACCCACGGAGCCATATCCGCCCAGCAACGGGCGGCGGGCCAGCAAAAGCGGCTAAAACAACGACTATAGAAAACGTTATTGAGGACTCTCTGGCACGCAGGTTCCCTCACAATTTAGATGTTTTCTTCAGCGAAAACGCACGTAACTTCGAATAATCAGAAATGCATGCCTGGCATCCCCGACCCCTGGAAAAGGAGGTCTTGATCACAAACTGTTGAGTTTCTTGCCAGCTCTCCTCGGCTGAATATGCTCTCCGAACTGATGGTAGAGCCTTGATTTGTCTTATTAAGAGCCACAGGTTGGCCTGCATGAAATAAACAATTATGAATTTTGAATTTCTGATTTTAAATGGAGCGGAAAAATATAATAATATGAGTCAGAGTAACTGTAACGAAAAATTAGGATGTGGAAATAAAATGAAATTGTTTCCGCGTCTTGACTCTTTGGCTCGGCGACTCACTGCTCAGTGGTAACTAAATATAGTTCGCAGTTACGCTAATGGTGAAAAACATTCACAAAGAGTTGCGCAATAGACACCGGCACCTAACTTGCGGACCCAGACTTACTTGTAGATTATGTCTAAGAGTCTATGCACACGGGCCACGGCGCGTTTTCCGCAGATATAAACGCGAACCGCAAGCAAGTCAGTACTCTCAGTTGCAGCCAGAAAGCTTCAAGCCGATTTCCAAAAAAGGAGGAGGTTCTCCTTTGCAAAAATGATATACGCGTTGCCTGCGAGTGGAAAATACGCCGTGTGCATAGACTCTAGGTGACCAAAAAGGTTAAAGCCAAAGGCACAATGCGCGCTCAGAACCTTGGGAATGATTTGCACGAATCCTTATTAATTTAATATTATGAGAATGTGTTGTTGTGCAAGAATCTCCTCTTGTTTTGACAACCTCCCTGGCGCAGTGAAGAGCGCTATGGTCTTATAACTGGGAGGTCTCGGGTTCGATTCCCGGCGGTGTCAATTTGGGAATTTATAATTTCCGAATTGTCTCTGGACTGGTCTGGTGAGAGGCTTTGGCCGTGGCTAGTTACCACCCTACCGTCAAAAACGTGCCGCCAAGCGATTAAGCGTTCCGGCACGATGGCGTGTAGAAACCGATCAGGGCTACTTATGGGTTGAATTTAATGTTAACTGCCATAGCCCGCTATCATCTTAGACTGCATCGTCACTTATCATCAGGTGAGATCGCAGTCAAGGACAATCTTGTAACCGAATAAAAAAATAAGGTCTGCTCTTTCTTGCGGAAGATTGGGCGCTGTTCGTTCCCAGAAATTGTTCCTGAAAGTTGGCTATTTGTTAAGGTCGTTATTAGTAGATATGTAATAATAATGTCGTCCCTACTGAATACGCTCACAGCGGACAATTTTCACAGAAAATAGTCATTTTCGAAGGGAGCACACTGCACAAGTGCATCTCTATTCCCTCAGTCTAATAGATAGATAAATCGGAAATCCGACACACCAAATAGATCAGGCGCAGGACCGATGCCTTTGCGTGCTCTAGGAGACACATCATCATCATCAGCACAGCAACCCATCTAGGATACATTACTGAGCGCTGGTCTCCTCTCAGTGAAGGGTTATAGGCAATTCCACCACACACACACCTTTGAGAACATTATGGAGAACTCTCAGGTGTGCATGTTTTCCTCCCGATGTTTGCGTTCACCGTTAAAGCATGTGATATTAAAAAGCTTAAACACACATAACTCCGAAAAAGTCAGAGTTGTGTGCCCAGGATCGAACCTGCGACCCCCGAATAGGAGACCGCAGTCCTATCTCCTAACCACTAGGCTATCACTGCTTCTAGGAGACACGGTTACTGCCAACTTGAACAGTGATGAGTTGACAGAAACCTAACACCTAGTTATTTTCGGTCCGACACCTGGGAACTGAACCCAGGGCCTCGTTATTCCCAGCCGAACATGCTCGACCGACGAGCCAATCGTTTACTACCTAAACTTATAATTTATAATATTCCTATATACCTGAATCAGGTATATATTCCTATTAATATATACCTGAATTTATAATTTCTGAATTGTCTCTGGTCTGGGTCTGGTGGGAGGCTTAGTTACCACGCTACCGTCAAAGACGTGCCGCCAAGCAATTTAGCGTTCCGGCACGATGGCGTGTAGAAACCGATTAGGTTATGGGTTGAATGTTCACTGCCATACCTACCCCTTACAAGTTAGCCCGCTAACATCTTAGACTGCATCGTCACTACCATTAGGTGAGATCGCAGTCAAGGACTATCTTGTCATCGAATAAAAAAAACTCTGAGAACATTATGAAGAACTCGGCATGCAGGTTTGCCAATATAACGCTTGTGTCTCTTATTAGACGACGACTGGCCTTAGCCCACAAGTGGGACATTAGACATTAGCGAAGATCTTTGGTCCTGAGATCGCGATATAAAATCAATGTATGGCTGGATGGCCTTCGCATAGTTTTTGCCTATCAATTAACTAATTAATTTTAATTGCCATCATTTACCGGTGCGCAATAATCCATTTTTACGTGTTATGGGTACAACAAGACAAGTTTGTAGTATAGAATTTTAATTCTTAAGATCTTCTAAACTTTAGAAGAACTTAAGAATCTAAAGTGATGACTGACGATATAAAAAAAATTGTTCTAATGTTGCTTGTATTAATTAAAATTAAGATTAACGGGTAGATTTTATTTCAAAATGGAGACTAATATACCACACCAGTCACCACTGGTCGAGTGACTCCGAACTTTTTAACTAGTCTATTTCATTGAATGGGGTGTCCTTGGACAGATCTTTAGAAATATCGCGTGTTCCTAATTAAGTACAAGTTAGTTGGCGCTAACATAGAAAACGAGCGATTATTTTAGGATTGTCTTGGGGCAGTAGACAAGGCATACATTTTATTAAGTAAGTACTAATTAAATTAACGGAGGTATAATTAATGTAGGAAAGGATTTTTGAAAATTCAACCCCTACGGGGGTAAAATAGGGGTTTGAAAAACGATATTAACGTGAGCGAAGCCGCGGGCAAAAGCCAGTAACTTATATTATTAGTAAGGCTGAAATTAGACGATGCCTCGACGATGTTCATCGATTTTTTTTTGTGAAATTGAACCCTAAGGCCCTTTGCTCTAAGGGCGAATTTAGACGGATGGCTCACCGATGACCTTCGAAAATGAAAAATCTCGAAAAATTAAGCGTTGAAAATTCACCCTTAGATCGAATTAAGACGGTTCATTTTCGTAAAAATTTTCGCAACGATGAACGCGAGGCTCTGTCTAATTTGGGCCTGAGGAATAGAACGCGAGATGTTGGTTTGCGGCGAACCACTAGTGTATGTCCGCAGCCAGCCAGCAGTGACGTCACGCAACGGACAGCATTGAGTGGGCACGCTGACGCCCGCCGCAGCAAGGACGTGCACGGAGTAGGTGTAGCGGCCACAGCTAGGCGCTCTCCACACGGGACCAACTTGCGATCCAACTGTACAACGTGTTTATGACAGTTCCCATAACTCTAGGGATTCCTTAACGGAAAGTAATCAAAAATGGCTTAGGAACATGTGTTCTAAAATGAATATTTTCGGAGAAAATAATTTTTCTTTTGTATATAGATCCAAAATTGTTTCCCATATGCCGCGTCCTTGTTTTTGCGACGCTGCCAAACTCAATCTTTTTGCTGACCGTACAAACACTGCTAAGCATAGACTTTATCAATGAACGTTAGAAAGGGACAGCGTTCATTGATTTAATAAAATTAAGACCATTCTAATTTATGTTTTAAAATGCGACGTTAGTGGTTTTTACACAATGGTGTGTGTATCATATGGATAGTCGGAAATATTTGAATTACTTTGTATGAAAACTGGAAAATTCTTTTTTAAATTAAAATTTTTTTCTTATGCAGTTAAATTCTTGCAGTTGAAAAGCAGTGATAGCCTACTGGTTAGGACTATGGTCTCCTATTCGGGGGGTCGGTCGCAGGTTCGATCCCGGGTACGCACCTCTGACTTTTCGGAGTCAAGTGCGTTTAAGCACTTAACTATCACTTGCTTCAACGGTGAAGGAAAACATCGTAAGGAAACCTGCACATCTGAGAGTTCTTCATAATGTTCTCGGAGGTGTGTGAAGTCCACCAATTCGCATTGGGTCAGTGTGGTGGACTATGGCCTATAACCCTTCTCTGAGATGAGACCTGCGCTTAGTAGTGAGCCGTTGATGGGTTGCTAATGATGATGATGAGTTAAATTCTTATAAGTGGTCTGTTCAATACCTCGAAATTATGGGAATACGTCATAAACACGTTGTATAAAAACAAGCCACAAAAATTACGCGTCATAAATCTGTCTCGTTTTTAACCGACTTCAAAATTTTTTTATATAATATTATTTTAAGCTTTTTAGTGTAGCTTCATAGGATATATTTACACATTTTCTGATCGCGATTGATTTGTTTCGCTTCTTTGAGGAGTTCCGTCCTCCATCACCGAAGATATTCATCAGATCTTTACCAAATTTAAATGAGACCAACCTGACGGTATGCCATTTCAAATAAAAACAAAAATTATTTTAAATTAGTTCAGATTTGACGGATTTATGGAGTAACATAGACAAAAAAAAAGTGTGTGTGTCAGCTCCGTCGCACGACTGGAGTTTACTCCTTAAAATGTCGTAATGCATTCGCGGCGCTCGCTGCGTCTCGGCGCCGCTCGGACCCGATCGGTACGCGCTCGGCTTCCCGAAGCGAAAGCTCTTTCGCATTCGACAACTCAAGCGAAAACCAACCTTATTTACTCAACGTTAGGGTAGTTTGCATCGTTGTGAAAAACGTAACGAGGGCATTCGACAACTCAAGCGAAAACCAAGCTTATTTACTCAACGTTAGGGTAGAAATTTGCATCGTTGCGAAAAACGTAACGAGGGCATTCGACAACTCAAGCGAAAACCAACCTTATTTACTCAACGTTAGGGTAGAAGTTTGCATCGTTGTGAAAAACGTAACGAGGTCATTCATAAGTAGATTTTACTCCTCGAATTATTCTCATACCGGGCGCCTAAAATCGATTCTTAAGGAGTAAACTCCAAAAATACGCGTCGTATTGAGAAACTTCTCCTTTTGATAGACTCGTGTTGGTCTCGTGTGTAGCGCGCGAAGTCGGCGCGCGGCGCGGCGAGGGGGGCCGTCAGCCGTGATCCGCCGGAGGTCGCGCGATCGATCTGCCCCAGCGGAGACCACGTACAAACACGTTCCGAGCTAATGACCGTTTGCGGCTCGCTAGCGAACACGCGCGGCCCCGTCTGCATCCTTAAACACCCCTATGGGGGGGTCAAATCTTGGACCACGCAAAAAACTCACTGTTAACTTCCAGCTGAAGAATCGATGTCCTGTTGTGGGGAATTGTTCGGTACAGTGTGACGATCGGAATCGCGATCGCGGACTCTATTTGCTGTCAAAAAATAGGCCATCCATTCATGCGAAAGCAATGCGACCGAAGATTTGGCAGAGTAATAATAAAGGTGTGTTTGCTGTCACGCCCGCCATGTAAGTACAGAAAATAATACTAATGCTTTAGAAGGGTTGTATTGTATGTACTGGGTAAATAAAAACATACCATATAATGTTTCTATTTACGTATTTTCTACAGTAGCACCCAGAATACTGAGCCGATTTTGATAAATGAGAGTCCATTGGATTCGTTTTTATGGTTCGGGTGACATAGGCTAGGCTACATTTCGCACGAACAAATGACGGATCTCACATCATAATATTTTTCGTGATCGGGTTACAGGTTTTACACTTCTACTGGGTCAGAATCAGAATAGTTATTTGTGTTATATGGGGCCAAAGGAATTTTTTGTTCCCCGAGGGCGTTATTTTGAATTCAGAGCGAAGTGAAGGATTCTATAGTAGACTCCCGAGCGCAGCGAGGGATTCTAAAGTAGAATCCTGAGCGTAGCGAGGAATTCAATATACGCCGCCCGAGAACAAAAAATTTTGACCCCGAATGACACACACTATTTTTCATCATTACCTATGAGAAAAAGCTAGGAGTATCACCTACTATGTACAGAGTATAGACATTACCAATACGTATATTGAAAGTTTAAATAAAACACAAATAATTTTTTATGAAATTTATTAAACATTACTATTTATGTTGGAAGTATGGGCGTATATATCTAATCGACAAATTTGATCACGTGACTTATCGAAGACAACAGCTTCTCAAATATTTTTGAATTTCGGCACATTTTTGAATTCTCTCTTCTGATTGGTCCGCGTTAGTGCTTTAGTATGCTAAAGCACGAACGCGGACCAATCAGAAGAGAGAAATGAAAAGTCCCATGGGGTTAAAATTAAATTTTGCTCCCGCTATCCTCTGAAGCCAATATTCGTTTTTCGAATAGGTATGATGAAAAAATAATTTAACCCGTTTTAACCTTTTTTAACGCTGATTTGAAATAAGAGTATTAAGTAGGTACGTAGAGCGCGTATGTCTGTGAGCCACACCGCAGGATTGTTCTCAAGGCCTCGCCGCGTTAATTGTTTGAGTAACTTTTGTTTTTCTTTCAACTCTGCCGTTTGTTACGTCACCCGCAGCACGCGGCCGCGCGACGCGGCTCCCATGCGATACACATTTTTCCATACAACGGCCTGTCTCTATAATTTTGCTGTATAATCTTTTAACCGTGGAACGATAAACGCAGAAAAGGCTTTAAATAGAAAAAAATCAAGCTTGGTTTTATTCATAAGTTTGGGCTCAAATAACCAGTAGGTACTAGGTACCTAAGTACGAGTTTTAATAGAGTACCAAAACGATCTTTGATAGCCTTTAAGCTGTTTCTGAATAAAATGACTGACACGGACACTCTAGACTGGACCAAACTTCGAGTACCTATGAAAGTTATGATGGTTTATCGTTTTACTACGGGAACCCTCATTATGAAAGTCATTGACTTCTTATTCACATAGATTGGCAAAATCAAAAACCCAAAAAAGAATAATTTTTAGACTATTAACCGTATTAACCGTAGGCGCAAGTATTATCCACTAGCTTTTACCCACTCTATCTCTCTCCAAGACATCAAGTATAGGCGTGACTGAAGGAAAAACCAACAAACTAACTCAGTAAGGACATCAGATTCGTAGTTAGTACCTCCACAGTACTAGATATCGAAAAGGCTCAAATTCTGATACAAAGTAAAGAAGCTCTTACTTCTGCAACTCAAAGTAAGTTTTTTGTGGATAAGTTGACCAAAGCCTCGCATGGCTGGTAACTTATTATTAGTAAAGATGTAATTTACAACAAAAAACTATATCTTGGAAAGTATAGGACAAATACCTACTTACAAAGAGCCTTTATTATTTTCTTGGAAATCAGACATAGTCGAAGCCTATTTAAATTCTAGTTGTTTTTCAAGGCTATTTTTGGAACTCGAAGGTAACTTATTTACCTATAGTTTATGAGTAATTCCTATAATTCAAAAACAGCTTCAAAACCTGTTAAGTAATTCTACTAAGTGAAGCTGGAGTAAGGTGAGGAACTCCGTTTTTGAGTTTTTACACATTTTACAATGAAAAGCATAAAAAATATACTTTTAGTACTGCGTTTTAAAGAATTCAGTGTATTCAATACCATCTTTAAATGCTAATACAGATAATTGACAAATGTGAATAATTAACTGCTATACATAATATCTTTTCAACTACCTCTCAGGCCAGTGGTGAGTACTCTTGTCTTATCGGCTGGTCTCGGGTTCGAATCCCGACAGAGGCAATCACCACAGGTGCGATTGTCTAAAAATTGCCAATCAAAATCTTATCTATTTCATGGCATTAGCGTCAAAGTAAAATATTCCTTGACTGTATTGATTTAAAGTCACAAATTCAATACAACCGATTCTAACACGGAGCGTTATGGAACGTATCGTAGGTACATACCTAAACGTATGAGAATGGATACACGAAATTGAGCTCTAATTTAACGCTGTTATGTTTTATTATTCTTTGACGCTAATGCCATGAAATGAAAAAGATTTTGATCGGCAACTTTTAGACAATCGGGGGGCAGACCAGACCAGAGACAATTAAGAAATTATAAATTTCCAAAATGCCCTTACAATGCCGAAAATCGAACCCGAGACCTTCCAATTCGACAAGAGATTTACTGGTCGGTGTTAGCGTCGGTGGTAGGTAGGTAGTAGGTACCTACCTACTAGGTATGCGGTATCTATTTATAGGCATAAGGCACATTATTGGCGGTACGTGGCAGTGACACGGGCACGCTCGTGCGCGCGGCGTGCTCGCGTGCTCGGCGCGCTCGCGGCGAAGGCGGCCGGAGCACGTCGCAGTGACCGAGCGTGCAATTATCCGCCTAACTATGTGTTTCATAGCGCGCCCACCGAGCGCGGGGTCGCCAGCTCGCTTTGAGGTTTTGTGCCCAAGAAAATACAATGACTCCTTTTTAACCGACTTCAAAAAGAATGAGGTTCTCAATTCATCGGAATCTTTTTTTATGTATGTTCACCAATTACTCGAAGACGTGTGGACCGATTAGAAAAATTATTATTTTTGTTTCAAAGGGCTGTTCTTCCCAAATGGTCCCATATAAATTTTATCGAAATCAGTCGAGCGGTTTTTAAAATATCAACAATAAATTAAATACTTTGTATAGTGTGTGTGTAATGTAGTAAGGCGGGAGTATGAAGTCGGTTGTTTAAAAAGAAATTTTCATATTAAACTAGTTGACCGGGCGAACTTCGTTCCGCCAACTTATCTATATAAATAAAACAAATAAACTATCCCAATCCAAAAAACTATCCTATCTTTTAAGTTGGACCAAATTACAGATAGTTACGAAGTTTGATAAAAATCGGTTCAGTAGTTTAGGAGTCCATCGCGGACAAACAACGTGACACGTAATTTATATATATTAAGATTATAAAATTCCTTACTCAACATCACATCTCAACTCATCACCGGTAAACTAGCTGAACACAGGTTTGCTCTCGAATTAGAGGAGTTTAAGCCATAGTCGCGCTGGCCAAAAGCGAATTCTTCTTCTTATTAATTATATCAACGTCAACCGATAGACGTCCACTGCTGAATAAAGGTTTCTTGCATTAACTTCCACAGGCCTCGGTCTTGCGCCGCCTGCTTCCAGCGGCTCGTTGGGAATCGCTTGATGTCGTCAGTCAACCTAATGGAGGTCCACCTAGCACTCTCCTACTGCGCTTCCCGCTAAAAGCGAATAAGCTTGAGCCAAAGTCTTCACACACTTGCGAGAACATTATGGAACACATAAAACAGTGACGTCATTTAACAAGACAATGAACTGCCCCTCCCAAAGTGGAGAAAAATGTTAGAAAGCTGGTAATGTATCGGATTTCAGCGAGTGGTCCCATTTAATACTCAAAAACCGATTCGCCCACGCGGTCTGCGTACGTTACAATTTCTACACTCAATTTTAGGTTTACTATACAAATCTTTTATCTATAATCTATAATATAATAAAATTGTAACAGGTCCAATTCTGTACATTGAAGATATTTTGAAAATTTTTGTTTGAGGGCACTCTATAATCGATACTGAAGCCAAAACAATTTTTTTTTAATTTTTTGTCTGTCTGTCTGTCTGACTGTCTGTCTGTCTGTCTGTCTGTCTGTCTGTATCTTGGCCGCGCATCACGCCGAAACTACTGAACGGATTTAAATGAAACTTGGCACGATTTAAGTTAATACTACGAGGTATAATATAGGATACTTTTTATTCCGAAATTCAGCACGGTTCCCTTGGGAGAGGGATGAAAGTCAAAATGTGTATTTCGCTGTAATTCATTAAGGCGTATTCCGATTTAATCCATTCTTTTTTTGTTAGAAAGCAGGTTCTTTAGAGATTGTCCTGTAATAATTTCAAGGTCGTCAATTTCGTAGTTCAGAAATTATAGACATCACGATCTTCAGTATAAGATCCAAATAACTTGAACCCCGGAATCTACAAGATACTTTGAATGAACGGCTGGCATTCGTACTTTATCGTATATAGCCATCGTGGATAGCCCTATTTTGTCAAAGTCAAACTACTCCAAAGGCGTCAGATTTTGCCAAACGATCATTAGGTATACCTACATACCTACTACGTAGTAGGTATGGATGTAATACATCGTATGGACGTAATGTTAGTGTTTTCCTATGCAATTTAATTTTCTAATCATACTAATATTATAAATGCAAAAGTGTGTTTGTTTGTTGGTTTGTCCTTCAATCACGCCACAATAGAGCCACGGATCGACGTGATTTTTTGCATGGGTACTATAGTTGAGGACCTGTAGAGTAACACAGGCTACTTTTTATCCCGAAAAATCAAAGTGTTCACGACGGATTTTAAAAACTAAATCCACGCGGACGAAGTCGCGGGCATCAGCTAGTAATATTATATAGGTACGTATAAATTGAACTTACAGTGATAGCCTAGTGGTTGGGACTGTAGTCTCCTATTCGGGGGGGGGTCGCAGGTTCGATCCCGGGCCTCTTGACTATTCGGAGTTCTGTGCGATTTAGCAATTAAATATATGCTTCAACGGTGAACCTGCACACCTGGGAGTTCTACATTAAGAACTCAAAGGTGTGTGAAGTCCGCCAATTCGCATTAGGCCAGGAAGCATGGTAGACTATGGCCTATAAACCCTTCTTTGGAAGGAGACCTTGTGCTCAGTAGTGACATCACTTAAGACCGTTTTTTTTTTGTTGCGCTCGTAATTGTCGGAAAAATCGGGTATGGAATTTTTGTATGATAATCTCAATTTTTAATTAATAAATTGTGTTAGCAATTTAAAAATATGATTGATGTTTGTCAGTATACCTCATGAAACAATAACATCAATATACCTTTTGTATATATTATGTACCTTTTATATTATGTATATACCTTTAACATATACCTTATAATATATACCTTTTGTATATACCAATGTAATTTTCCGGGATAAAAGGTAGTCTATGTGTTAATCCTGGGTATGAGCTATCTTCATTACAAATTTCAGCCAAATCGGTTCATTCGTTGTGGCGTGAAAGAGTAACAAACATCCATACATTCTCACAAACTTTCACATTAATAATATTAGTTAGAAGTAGGATTTGAACGATGGCAATGAACACGAGATATTTTTGGCTCTACTTGTCGAAGAAATTCTAAATCAATTTTAACAGTGCTTTCATAGGCAACGACGGATCCAAGATAATATTTATCCTGTAATCCTGTATCCTAAACCAGGCATACGTTAGGTACTTAGTCTTAATATAAATCAGAGACAAGATATTACAATTTACAGGCACTAAGACCTAGCGCATACCTACTGCAGTTTAAGCCGATTCGCGATGCCACTACGTACCCAGGGCACCTACCCACTTATTTTGTATGACGGTAACCAAGAGGAGTTGAGGTGACCACGCTTAAAGGAAATTCTGGCACTTTGACTGCGCTTTGTTTTAAACGATGACAAATTAAATAGTTTTATTTAAGTACTAAATATTATAGCCTAAAGGTTAGGTCTGTCGCCTCCAATTCGGGGGGTCGCAGGTTCGATCGCGGGTACGCACCTTTGACTTTTCGGAGTCAAGTGCGTTTAAGCAATTAACTATCACTTGCTTCAACGGTGAAGGAAAACATCTAAGATGAGAGGTTAACCTACTACTAAAAGTTTTTCACCAAATCAGACCACTCGCAAAGGGAACAATTTAATCTTCCGGGATAAAAAAATGTAGGTACTGTACGTTCTCCCACTGAAAACGAGTTAAATATCCTTGCCAAACATTTTCGGAATATAAACTTTCAATTTTAGATTTTGAAATTTTTTTTATTTCATGTAGACAAAACTGCGGCTCTTATAAGTCAAACCTCTACCACCAGTTGAGAGCAGAAGTGCGATTGTGTAAGAATTGCCGATCAAATCGTCAAAGTTCGGCGTTAAAGTAAAATAAACCATAACAGCATTGAATTAGAGCTCAATTTCGTGTATCCATTCTTAACCGTTCAGAGTATCGTATATACCTAAACGTATGAGAATGGATACACGAAATTGAGCTCAACAGTGTACAATAGTGTTTTTGAAAAGAGCAACTGCCGAGTTTCTTGCCAGCTCTTCTCAGCTGAATTTGCTTTCCAACCCGGCGCGTTGGGAGAGAATCGAATTGTCATAAGAGCCACAACATGAAAAAAAAAATTGAATTATTTTTTTTGAATTATTTTATGTGTTTGAATTGTTTTTGATTGTTGTACAATAAACCGGTGTGTGTACAATAAACAGGAAATAAATAATTTTGAATTTCGTTTTTTTTATTTAATTCATTTCATCATGTCAGAAATGTTGTTACGTGTCCTATAAAATGTGTATACTATAATATGGCGACCCCGGGCACAGTAGGTACGCGCCGTGCGGTGCGACAGAGGATCAAGTACAACGACCCAGTTCTGCGAGATAACGAACGGCGATATCGACGTGCTGCCCTCCGCACTACCCGCTACCCGCTACCCGCTACCGACTACCGACCTGCAGTACCTACCGCCTGCCTCCTCCACTTAACCTACTACTGACAGGTCTGCAAACATCCGTGTACCCTCGTTCCTTGAGGCTCACTAACACCCTATCATAACCCTTAACTGCGATCTCACCTGATGGTAAGTGACGATGCAGTCTAAGATGGTAGCTAACGTGGAAGGGATATGGCGGTGTAGGTACATTTAAGTTTTAACCCATACCCCTAATTGTTTCTACACGCCATCTATAGATAGAGAAATTATAAACTACCAAATTGCCCCCGCCGAGAATAGAACTCGAGACCTCCCAGTCATAAGAACACAGCGCTCACCACTGCGCTACAAAAAAAACCAAAAAGTCCTAAAAACCAAAACCGAAACAAGGCCGAAATAGGTAGGTAGGTATTTTATACAAAATCTACAGGTCTGTAGATCTTTGCGCCCGTAGAATTAAAGGTAAGGGACCCTAAGGTGATCAATCAGTAACTCAGGCGAAAGTGCTCAGTCTTCAGCACGGACAGGCGACAGTGCCCATTTATCGGTCTTTTATCGGATATATACTCCGTACTTCACTACCTTGTTTCTCCGTACCTTAACCGTTCTACCACAGAACTGCAGAACCTTATCCTTATGTGGTTGAAGTCCAATCTACCCGCACGAACCGGTTTTTAAAAAGAAACCCAAAGGTGTGAAACCCTCTTCCGTAGTCCGTCTTTCCTGCCAAAGAGTTTGACTGCTTTACTTGAGTACCTTCAAGGCAAGAGACAAGACTGATTGAATACCTTCTAGGCAAGCGCTCTACAACCTGGACATATCATTGCTTTCCATCAGGCATGGTGAGGAAAAAAGTCGAAGGCTTAATATTTAATTCTTCATACTTTGATTTTCCGGGATAAAAAGTAGCTTAGATGTAACTCTCCGGGTTCTCAACTATACCCATAGCTCTGTTGCGGCGTGATTGAAAGACAAACCAACAAACAACACACTTTCGAATTCATAATATTAGTATGATACGAAAGTGTGTTTGTTTGTTGGTTTGTCACACGCTGCGACGGATCGACGTGATTTTTTGCATGGACTTGGAGAGTGAAATCAGGCTACTTTTAATTTTTATACCTGAAAAACAATGAGTTCCTACGGGATTTTTAAAAACTAAATCCACGCGGACAAACTTTTGGGCATTAGCTAGTTTAGTTATACATGTATAGTACGAGTAGTAATCGTGTCAATAATATTTATTGAATTGCAATCTGTTTTAAGACTTGCTAAACAGACTTTACTACATAATAATGGGGATTGAATTTTTGACCTTCAATCTGTTAGATTACGGATTAAATAGGTTATTAATTTCGGCCGTTAGTGGATGCCCAATAGCCCATGTAATTACACAAAACTGCTGCTCGCTAAACTGAGGCCAATCTATGGCGTCACTTCCGGTACGCTTTTAAGCATTTGGTGACGTACACTTTAAGTTATGTTTTTGTAACTGGTACCGAATTTTTTTTACTGCCTTGGCATCAGAAAATTTAGTTTTTTAGGGTTCCGTAGTAAACAAGGAAGCCTTATAGTTTCGCCATGTCCGTCCGTCTGTCCGTCCGCGGTTTAGCTCTGAGACTATTGATACTAGAAATCTGTAATAATCTTATTTGACAAGGGTATAAATATTAATCACGCCAACAAAGTGGTGAAATAAAATTGTGAAAAATATTTTTTTAGGGTACCTCCCCTTAACATGTAAACTGGGGATGATTTTCTTTTTCTCGTCTATTCCATAGTGTGGAGTGTCGTTCGATAGGTCTTTCAAAAATTTCCGTTTTTCGATCCGTTTGTGAAATATGATAATATTTTAAAGTGCTAATTTTTATAAGTCAAATGTCCCCCCCCCCTCTCCACCAGCTAAATGGTTGTTTAAAGGATACGTGAAAAAAAAATTTACAGCAGTAGTATATGTATATGCATAAAAAAGAATTTTATAGGAAACTATCACGGCTAAGTAGGGTTCACAAGTTAAGGAGTTATATCTGTTTTTTAGAAGTGAACCGCGAAAACCCATTGACCTCAAAATATATTCAATGTATAAATAAAATAAAAGCACTAATAATTGTGACTTGCAACTACGGAACCCTACACTGCGCGTGGCCCGACACTCGCTTGGCCGGTTTTTAACAACAGAAATAACCTAGTAAGTTAGTAACTAACAATAATTGGTATGCGCGGTTCATTGGGTCCGTCCAAGTTATTAATACCCAGCGTACTAAAGCTGCGACATTTGGCAAAAAATGGGCACGATGAGAGAATTATATCAATTCACTCGAGTTTAACGCGATGCTCCCCAGTAGAGCCTTAACTTTACCTCAGTTTTGGGACGTAGATAGTCGACATGAGAAGCAGTGATAGCCTAGTGGTTAAGACTGTGGTCTCCTATTCGGGGGGTCGCAGGTTCGATCCCGGGTACGCACCTCTGACTTTTTGGAGTCAAGTGCGTTTAAGCAATTAACTATCACTTGCTTCAACGGTGAAGGAAAACATCGTGAGGAAACCTGCACATCTGAGAGTTCTTCATAATGTTCTCGAAGGTGTGTGAAGTCCACCAATACGTATTGAGCCAGCGTAGTGGACTATGGCCTATAACCCTTCTCTGAGAGGAGACGACCTGCGCTCAGTAGTGAGCCGTTGATGGGTTGCTAATGATGATGATGAATGATAGTTGACATGTACTCAGCGTTTTACTTCCTCGCATCATCATGATTAGGAACAGCGGCACGGGCCCGTATAATTAATCTATGATTTACACTGGACTGGCTGTCCCTGTATAAACGACAGCTTAAGTTATGGATCAATTTGAAGCGCCACATTTGACATACGAGTGTCTCTGGAACTAATATAGGGATGCCTAATCCCAGTCCTAACCACTAGGCTATCACTGCTTCATATGCTATCATGTCATCGAATACGATCAATGGAATAACTTTTAGACAATTGGTATCCAGTTGTCAACTAGTGCCCTCACTAATTTTAGTTCCTTGGACACTTGTAACTGTTTACAGCGCAGAAAGGCGTCAATCAAGTAGGTCCAAAAATATAACAGGCCAGTCTGTCCAATGTCAATCATAGAATAATTATAGACGTCAGTGAGCAGCGGTGATAGCCTATCTACTCCAGCCTCCTTTTCGATAGATCCAGGGTTTGAAACCCACGAACCTCTAACTTCTCGGAGCTAAGTGTGTTTTACTTTTAAGCAATTTAATGTTACCGGCTTTAACGGTGAAGGAAACAGCTGGGACACCTGTATGCCTGAGAGTTCTTCGTAATGTTCTCAAGTGTTTAAAGTTTTTCGATCCGCATATTATGGTCACCGTGGTGGACTATAGCCGAACCCTTCTAATTCTGGGAGGAGATGTGTGCTCAGAAGTTCGCCACCTTCGATTAGAGATGCCAGTGGCATCAAAAAAATGTTCATAGGGAGGTGTAAGAGGCACTTCCTGGAAGTGGATGCTGCTGTTTGTGGCGGTATTTTTTAGGAAGTGCTTCTTAAGCGTGGATTTAACGTAATGATAGATATGGATAGTTAGATTGATATATGTTTCTCCGCAATATTTTATGTACAATTTATAAAATTAAGGCTTTTTGATAAATATAATTAGGTATTATTTATATTAATATATATATAGCTGTTCGTGCTGATTCACTGATTCACTGACTGATTGATCACCTCTCCTGTAAAATTTTGTATGAAAAAAATTTTTTTCACCGATTGTTTCGTACAGAAGACAAAAATTCATTCGGAGGAAAATTATGGAGAGAGCTGATGATTGAGGATTTCGGAGACGGGTGAAGAGCACGGCCAGGGTATCGAAGATGGGTGGGGGGTGCTCGAACAAATATCACTCGAAACCTCATCCAATTCGCAGCGAGCTGAAAAAAAATTCAAAATGGCGGAAAAAAGATGGCCGCCATACAAATTTCTTCGGTGTCTATCTCGGGGAGTATAAAAGATGGAAGAGAGGTTTCTTGGTAAAAGATGATCAGGACCCAAAGGTCTATTTGATGAATAGAAAAAAAATCCAAGATGGCGGAATTTTCTTTTCTTCATACAAAATATATGGCGAATATTGAAGAGACTAGAAGTTGGGAACTATTCAAGACTTTGATACGGTTTCATTTCGAAATTTGTTTTTATAGAAGAATCCTTATACTGACAAATGATGAGATATGATGATCGAGGGTTTGGAAGGTGGGTGAGGAGCACGGCCAGGGTATTGAAGATAGGTGGGGGGTGCTCGAACAAATGTCACTCGAAACCTCATCCAATTGGCAACGAGCTGAAAAAAAATCCAAAATGGCGGAAAAAAGATGGCGGCCATACAAACTTCGTCGGTGTCTATCTCGGAGAGGATAAAAGATGGAAGAGTGGTTATTTGATAGAAAACGATCAGGACCTGAAAGTCTACTTGACGAGTAGAAAAACCGCGGTCCGCTTGCGGGCCGCGCACCCACGCGCCCTACTAGTTTTAAGAATAAGCGTACTTGCCATCCCCTTCATCCATCCATCTTGCCATAAACACTCAAGTTTTATGAGGATGGCAAAATTGTTTGTAATTAGTTTTTAAATTTTTCTTATTCAATAAAAAAAAAGTGGGTCAGCGATACGTTGATGATGATAATTTGAAATGCCCTTCTGGGTTCAAGGTCACTCATATAAGTATAACTCATCTCAGAAGACAACTAAGGCCCGCTTGCAGAAACGCCGAATTATCCTTTTGACCCAGAGTAAGCTGCTGCTTTGACAGATTTCGTATAAAGCTTCTGTCAAAATTACAAATTTATTCCTGGGTTGAACTTAACCCGGCCGGCGTCTCGGCAAGCGGCCCTTAAACAATTAAACTTAATACGTAAAGTAAAAAGTATGTGACTTTTTGGCAAAAACGGAGGAGCATGTTTTGTAAGGAATAGAAGTTTAGGTAGTAAACGATTGGCTCGTCGGTCGAGCATGTTCGGCTGGGAATAACGAGGCCCTGGGTTCAGTTCCCAGGTGTCGGACCGAAAATAACTAGGTGTTAGGTTTCTGTCAACTCATCACTGTTCAAGTTGGCAGTAACCGTGTCTCCTAGAAGCAGTGATAGCCTAGTGGTTAGGAGATAGGACTGCGGTCTCCTATTCGGGGGTCGCAGGTTCGATCCTGGGCACACAACTCTGACTTTTTCGGAGTTATGTGTGTTTAAGCTTTTTAATATCACATGCTTTAACGGTGAACGCAAACATCGGGAGGAAAACATGCACACCTGAGAGTTCTCCATAATGTTCTCAAAGGTGTGTGTGTGGTGGAATTGCCTATAACCCTTCACTGAGAGGAGACCAGCGCTCAGTAATGTATCCTAGATGGGTTGCTGTGCTGATGATGATGATGTGTCTCCTAGAGCACGCAAAGGCATCGGTCCTGCGCCTGATCTATTTGGTGTGTCGGATTTCCGATTTATCTATCTATTAGACTGAGGGAATAGAGATGCACTTGTGCAGTGTGCTCCCTTCGAAAATGACTATTTTCTGTGAAAATTGTCCGCTGTGAGCGTATTCAGTAGGGACGACATTATTATTACATATCTACTAATAACGACCTTAACAAATAGCCAACTTTCAGGAACAATTTCTGGGAACGAACAGCGCCCAATCTTCCGCAAGAAAGAGCAGACCTTATTTTTTTATTCGGTTACAAGATTGTCCTTGACTGCGATCTCACCTGATGATAAGTGACGATGCAGTCTAAGATGATAGCGGGCTATGGCAGTTAACATTAAATTCAACCCATAAGTACCCCTGATCGGTTTCTACACGCCATCGTGCCGGAACGCTTAATCGCTTGGCGGCACGTTTTTGACGGTAGGGTGGTAACTAGCCACGGCCAAAGCCTCCCACCAGACCAGTCCAGAGACAATTCGGAAATTATAAATTCCCAAATTGATCCCGCCGGGAATCGAACCGGAGACCTCCCAGTTATAAGACCACAGCGCTCACCACTGCGCCAGGGAGGTCGTCAAAACCTTTACCTAGCCGACACTTGAACTGACACTGTTGGGAACGTGGCTGGCACTCTGGCAGGTCGGCACGTTAGCTCGGCTAGATGCTAACAAAGGTGTGAGTGTGTGACATTTGAGAGCGATCGCGTCTGACCTCGTCCCGTCACCTCGCTCGCGACTCGAGTGCCATTCATGCAGCTCCACTTGCATCAGCTCGTGTGCACAACCCTGCTGCCGACCTGACACATCGGGACATGTAACCATGACGTCACAGGCTGAATCGAGTGGACTGATCATACCAGTCAACTCGCGACAAAACCGGTCACCAAAACTAAGTATATCGATAATTTGCTGCAACCCTGTTTTACCTAAAAATTCCCGATTTTGGAAAACTTTGTCAAGAGGTTTCAAATGGGGTCAAATTTTCAAAATCATCGTCATTAGCAACTCATTAACGTCTCAATACTGAGCGCAGATCTCCTCTCAGAGAAGGGTTATAGGCCATAGTTCACCACGCTGACCCAATGCGAATCGGCAGACTTGCGTCTTCGAGCAATCGGTGAACATACATAAAAAAAAGATTCCGACGAATTGATAACCTCCTCTTTATTTAGAAGTCGGGTAAAAATAAAGAAATGGGCTATGGACCCCTGTTGAAAATGGTTACCGCCGATAAAGTTTATTTTTGACAGATCGGAATCGACGTGGTTTTTTTACATGGGTTGTTTGAGGGCAGGGAGAGTGACATTTAGGCTAATTTTTATCCCGAAAAAATCAAGAGTTGCTGCGGGAACATAAAAAGTAAACCCACGCAAAGTCGCGGGCATCTGCTAGTTACAAAACAAAGCATATTTTAGTTTTTGTATAGCTGTATGATATTATAAATGTAGTTATGTACTTAATATTAGATATTTTATTAGAAAGTGTAATTAAACATTATCATATGTACTTCACATTCTGAGAAAAGTACTTTTACTTTAGCACATACGTCTGCTGAAACTAATCGGGCAAAAATGTCGTCTACCAATCAAAGTTGCAGTTCCAGAAAGGTCGAATGTTTAGGTCTCGCAACGAATACAAGACGTGTCAGTACCTACTCACTATCGCTGCTGCATCGAGGGATTGCTTCACTTCTACGTGACTTGTGACGAACGTGAACCAAAGTAATATATTCTATAGGTACTTATTGTACTTATTCTTCTATACTTAAGTAGGAAATAAAGAAAAGCCATCGAACCAAAACTCTTATAAGCGCAATAGTCTTACTAGTAGTCTTACTTTTTATTAAGCCTTTAAAGGCCGACTACGCAGTATCGTCGCGTTAGTACGAGCTCGCAGAAGATTATTAAAAAATGACGAATGGCTGTGAAATTCATCACAATAACAATCAAAAACGTAATTAGCAGTACCAGTACCAGAAAACAACTACATGGCACTCACACATTCATTGGTTGTTTTGAGCCTACGCGACGTTTGGAGCGGAATTTTGTTAGAGTCTTCTGTTCTAAACTTTATAGTTCGATAAGCAAATCATAGTTCTATTAGGCATCTACTTTAGATCAAGTAAAAGCAGTGATAGCCTAGTGGTTAAGGCTGCAGTCTCCTATTCGAGGGGTCGCAGCTTCGATCCCAGGCACGCACCTCTTGACTCTTCGGACTTAAGGGCATTTATGCAATCAAACATGGTATACTTCAATGGTAAAGGAAAACATCGTGAGGAAACCTGCACTCCTGAGTTCTCCATAATATTCTCAAAGGTGTGTGAAGTCTGCAATCTTGTTGGAGTATGGCCTAATAACCCTTATCTGAGGAGACCAGTGCTCAGTGGTGAATCGTTGATGAGTTGCTGATGATGCTGAGTATAATTTTAAAATTCAAATAGAGACTGTCTTTTTACTGAGGAGGTCACAGGGTCCTCTGGAACCGGTCTAAGGCCACTGCTACCATTTCATAAATAAAGCTTTTTTAAAAGCAAAACTAAACTGGCCATATGGAGGAAACTCATTGGTGGTGCTCATTTGGAGGGGGGAGGGGAATATGTCTGGCTAAAATCTTTAAAAAAACAAGCCAAGGAAGCAGTCTCTCACCAAACCAGACTAGAAACGACATTATAAATTCCTAAATTGTCCCCACCAGGAGTCAAACCCAGAACTTCCCACTTACATTCACCAGAAAACTCATTAATGTGCCGGAGAGGTTGTCAAAAATGTTTATTATATTGTATCTCCATATCACTACTGCTATACATATATGAATAGAATACAATAGAAATGTTTTTTATTCAAATAAACTTTTTTACAAGTGCTTTTGAATCATCGATGCTGAGTCTACCACTGGTTCGGAATGCCCTTCTTGCCGAGAAGAACCAGCAAGAAACTCGGCAGCTGCTCTTTTCAAAACAAGTTTACAATATAATAAACTATACTATGCTATGTATGCAGTGTTTCCACAATTAGGGGAAGTTCCACAAAAGCATACCTAATTATAATTCAACACATGTTAAGATGGGCAGACAGAAAGTAGCCCCATTCCCGCCGGTGGCACCCGTTCACGAGCATGTGTACATAATATTATGTAAGTGTATGTTGTGTAGTGTGTACCTATATAAAGTAACTAACTGCCTCATTGATCTAGTGGTAAGTATGTTCGACTGCGGGTGACAAGATCCCAGGTTCGATTCCTCACCGCAGTGTGGCGTAGGCAGTGTGTCACCCCCGTGCTTCGGAGAGCACAAGCCGTCGGTCCTGCGCCTAATCTCTCTCCGGTCTTGTCAATTTCCGTCCCATTGGACTATTAGAGGGAGGGAATATAGAGTGCACCTGTGTTTGCGCACACACTTGTGCACTATAATATCTCCCGCACAGATAGCTAATCTCCGCAGATTTGATCGATCGATGCGGTCATCAGCACTACGTTTACGTATTGTAGAGTAGTTCATTCATTCATAAATTCTACTATTATTACAATTATTATTCTAATAACATGCTAAGTAATTGAATAGCTAACATCAGTTATTGAACTTTTATCTTTTGTTATGAATGAGTTAAACTGTGCATTTATTAATAAATCAATCACTTTTATTATTAACTATTTTTAGCTTCACTAGTTCAAGGTTATTAGACTCATTTGGACATTACTATTAGGGTTGACTCAAACCTGTATGGTTGTTAAATACTGACGACTATACTGTGCTATTATAGTACCTTTTAGCACAACTTTATACTTAGTTTCAGTGAAAAAAGGAAGGTGATATGATTTATAAAATTTTCTTTTAAAAAGAAGGATAAGAGACGCCTATTTCAGATTTCCCGAATAAAGTTATACCCATGAATAATGTTTACATTATGACAATTTTTGTACAATTAATCTGTCAAAGCATTGTTTATTCGTTGGTTAAAGTTTACTTGGTGATGGTGAAACAAGCCTTTTTTTACAAGGTTTTTTTATTTTTCTATTACGAGACAGCCTAGCATTTGATGTTTGACAGATGTTCTTAACAGATGACAGAAAAGGGACTTGAACAGTGATGTTACCAGTATTTCAAATTCAAAATTGTTTTTTTCATGTAGGCCAACCTGTAACTCTTTGATATATGTATAGACTCTACCACCGGTTCAGAATGCAGATTTACATATTAATTACTTGCAGTTGTGGGCTGGTGAAGGTGGAGGGATGCCACCACTCCGCAAGACTTCATTTCAATAACTACTGCCTTATTTTACAACCGATTTTAATTCTGTTTTCACAGAAAAGTAACTTTTACATGATTTTACCTTTACACACAAAAATTGTGTTCAATCAAGCAATGTACCTATTTGAAAAGTTTTGGCACTAAATAGCTCCTAGAATAATATTTATTATTTACTTTTTTTTGAAATCTTTATTTAAGAGATGATTCGCTTAAGGCGGAAGACACTGTTCTGCCCGCGAAATTCAAATTTAATTTGGTTTTTCGCAATTTGTAAACTAATACGACAAAGTAGGCTTATGGCATTCTAATTGCGACAATGGCAGTATCATCTTCACAGGTTTATATAAAAATCTTTACTTGAAAGTGTCCAGTTTAAGAAATTAATCAAAATATCGACTAATTTGTGAGTAACTCACGTCCAACTCAGTATTTTGATTCATTTCTTAAACTGGTCACTTTCAAGTAAAGATTTTTATGTAAACCTGTGAAGATGATAATTTTACTGGCGCAATTAGAAGGCCATAAGCCTACTTTGTCGTATTAGTTTAAATACCAAATTAAATTTGAATTTTGCGGGCGGACCCCCTTGTCTTCGTACCTTAAACAAAAATCAGAAAGATAAAAACACAGAAAAAGTAAAAACTAAACAAATCAAAATAAGGAGTCAGATTGTCACTTATTTACTTACAGGTTGCACCATACACACAAATTTCATCTACAATTTAGTTTAAAATTCCAATTGTACTACCTTACTGTTGTACCTACTCTTTTTTTATACTCGTAATAGGGGGGAGGGGGGGTTTAGCTGAGCCTATGTAATAATCCAGTTTTTCTTTACTCCTATATATTTATTTACCATTGCCTTCTCCAGCCATTATTAAATTATAATATATATAGCTCGATTACCACTGACTGACTGACTCACTGATTGACATAATTGTTCTCCTAGAAAGAGACAAAAAACGATAAAATGATGTACGGGAGATATGTTCGGGTGGGGGATTCGAGTGGGGAAAAATTATGACATTTCGGAAAAACAAGATGGCGGCCGACGTGAATCTTGCAACTCTTTTGTTTTCCAACCGATTTCTTTGAAATTTTGGATTATTGTAAAAATTAGTAAACGATTAACAGAAAAAGTGAAAAAAATTAAAAAAACAAGATGGCGGCCGAGCTGTGACGTCTCAAATTTCCACCCCTCTTCTGTAAAATTTTGTATGAAAAAAATTTTTTTCACCCATGGTGTCGTATAGAGCTCAAAGAATGTGACTCGGAGAAAGGTGGAGAGAGCTGATGAGTGAGGAGTTCGGAGACGGGCGAGGGGCACGGCCAGGGTATAGAAGATAGGTGGAGGGTGCTCGACCAAATGTTATTCGAAACCTCGAGCAGTTGCCAGTGAGTTGAAAAAAAATTCCAAAATGGCGGAAAAAAAATGGCGGCAAATTTTGTCCGTCTCTCTCTCGGAGACTATAAAAGATGGAGGAGCGGTTTCTCGACAAAAGGTGATCACAACCCGGAGGTCTACCTGGTGAGTAGGAAAAAAATTCAAGATGGCGGATTTTTTTTTTTTACATACAAAATGTATGGGGAATATTGAAGGGACTAGAAGTTGGGAACTATGCAAGACATTGATTTTGATAGATTCATATGGCTTTTTTTCTTTTTCTTTTTTTCATTTTACATTTGTTTTTTTCTTTTTTTTCATTTTTTTTTCTTTTTTTTTCTTTTTCTTTTGTGAATGAGGAGCACGGCCAGGTTATTGCAGATAGGTGGGGTGTGCTCGAACAAATTTTTTGGCAAAAGATGACCAGAATCCGAAGGTCTACTTGATGAGCAAAAAAATCGCGGTCCGCTTTAGCGGGCCGCGCACCCACGCGCCCTACTTGTAGTAATAGCACTCCCCGCGAGCTGCTTTAGCAGCTCGCGCACCGAGCGAAATAAATAAAGCCGAACAATCGCGGTCCGCTTTAGCGGGCCGCGCACCCACGCGCCCTACTTGTAGTAATAACACTTCCCGCGAGCTGCTTTAGCAGCTCTTTTGTTTTCCAACCGATTTCTTTGAAATTTTGGATTATTGTAGAAATTAGTAAACGATTAACAGAAAAAGTGAAAAAAATGAAAAAAACAAGATGGCGGCCGAGCTGTGACGTCTCAAATTTCCACCCCTCTCCTGTAAAATTTTGTATGAAAAAAATTTTTTTCACCCATGGTGTCGTATAGAGCTCAAAGAATGTGACTCGGAGAAAGGTGGCGAGAGCTGATGAGTGAGGAGTTCGGAGACGGGCGAGGGGCACGGCCAGGGTATAGTACATAGGTGGAGGGTGCTCGACCAAATGTAATTCGAAACTTCGAGCAGTTGCCAGTGAGTTGAAAAAAAATTCCAAAATGGCGGAAAAAAAATGGCGGCAAATTTTGTCCGTCTCTCTCTCGGAGACTATAAAAGATGGAGGAGCGGTTTCTCGACAAAAGATGATCACAACCCGGAGGTCTACCTGGTGGGTAGGAAAAAAATTCAAGATGGCGGATTTTTTTTTTTCGGGAATATTGAAGGGACGAAGTTGGGAACTATGCAAGACATTGATTTTGATAGGTTCATAGGTGTCTTAAATCTCGGAGAATTAAAAAAGAAAAATATACTGGCCGAATTGAGAACCTCCTCCTTTTTGGAAAGGGTTAAAAAAGGTGAAAGAGTGGTTTTTTTGCCAACTATCCACGCGACCAACTACTTTTAAGGTACGCAGGCTACTTTGGAGGTACGCAGGCTACTTTGGAGGTACGCAGGCTACTTTGGTGGTACGCAGACTACCTGCGTACCTCTAAAGTAGTCACCATAGAGGTACGCCGACTACTTTAGAGGTACGCAGGCTACTTTTAAGGTACGACAGCTACTTTAGAGGTACGCCGTCTACTTTAGAGGTACGCAGCCTACTTTGGAGGTACGCCCACTACTTTAGAGGTACGCAGGCTACTTTTAAGGTACGCAGGCTACTTTGGAGGTACGCAGGCTACTTTGGAGGTACGCAGGCTACTTTGGTGGTACGCAGACTACCTGCGTACCTCTAAAGTAGTCGGCGTACCTCTAAAGTAGCCGGCGTACCTTAAAAGTAGCCTGCGTACCTCTAAAGTAGTCACCATAGAGGTACGCCCACTACATTAGAAGTACACAGGCTACTTTTAAGGTACGACAGCTACTTTAGAGGTACGCCGGCTACTTTAGAGGTACGCCGTCTACTTTAGAGGTACGCAGCCTACTTTGGAGGTAGGCAGGCTACTTTGGTGGTACGCAGGCTACATGCGTACCTTCAAAGTAGGCTGCGTACCTCTAAAGTAGACGGCGTACCTCTAAAGTAGCCGGCGTACCTCTAAAGTAGCTGTCGTACCTTAAAAGTAGTCTGCGTACCTCTAAAGTAGTCGGCGTACCTCTATGGTGACTACTTTAGAGGTACGCCGTCTACTTTAGAGGTACGCCGTCTACTTTAGAGGTACGCAGCCTACTTTGAAGGTACGCAGGCTACTTTGGTGGTACGCAGGCTACATGCGTACCTCCAAAGTAGGCTGCGTACCTCTAAAGTAGACGGCGTACCTCTAAAGTAGCCGGCGTACCTCTAAAGTAGCTGTCGTACCTTAAAAGTAGTCTGCGTACCTCTAAAGTAGTCGGCGTACCTCTATGGTGACTACTTTAGAGGTACGCCGTCTACTTTAGAGGTACGCCGTCTACTATAGAGGTACGCAGCCTACTTTGGAGGTACGCCCACTACTTTAGAGGTACGCAGGCTACTTTTAAGGTACGCAGGCTACTTTGGAGGTACGCAGGCTACTTTGGAGGTACGCAGGCTACTTTGATGGTACGCAGACTACCTGCGTACCTCTAAAGTGGTCGGCGTACCTCTAAAGTAACCGGCGTACCTTAAAAGTAGCCTGCGCACCTCTAAAGTAGTCACCATAGAGGTACGCCCACTACTTTAGAAGTACGCAGGCTACTTTTAAGGTACGACAGCTACTTTAGAGGTACGCCGGCTACTTTAGAGGTACGCCGTCTACTTTAGAGGTACGCAGCCTACTTTGGAGGTACGCATGTTATTATAATATATATAGCTCGATTACCACTGACTCACTGACTCACTGATTGACATAATTGTTCTCCTAGAAAGAGACAAAAAACGATACAATGATGTACGGGAGATATGTTCGGGTGGGGGATTCGAGTGGGGAAAAATTATGACATTTCGGAAAAACAAGATGGCGGCCGACGTGATTCTTGCAACTCTTTTGTTTTCCAACCGATTTCTTTGAAATTTTGGATTATTGTAGAAATTAGTAAATGATTAACAGAAAAAGTGAAAAAAATTAAAAAAACAAGATGGCGGCCGAGCTGTGACGTCTCAAATTTCCGACCCCTCCCTGTAAAATTTTGTATGAAAAAAATTTTTTCACCCATGGTGTCGTATAGAGCTCAAAGAATGTGACTCGGAGAAAGGTGGAGAGAGCTGATGAGTGAGGAGTTCGGAGACGGGCGAGGGGCACGGCCAGGGTATAGAAGATAGGTGGAGGGTGCTCGACCAAATGTCATTCGAAACCTCGAGCAAGTTGCCAGTGAGTTGAAAAAAAAATCCAAAATGGCGGAAAAAAAATGGCGGCAAATTTTGTCCGTCTCTCTCTCGGAGACTATAAAAGATGGAGGAGCGGTTTCTCGACAAAAGATGATCACAACCGGGAGGTCTACCTGGTGAGTAGGAAAAAAATTCAAGATGGCGGATTTTTTTTTCCCCCCATACAAAATGTATGGGGAATATTGAAGGGACTAGAAGTTGGGAACTATGCAAGACATTGATTTTGATAGGTTCATAGGGCTTTTTTTCTTTTTCTTTTTTTTCATTTTACATTTGCTTTTTTTCTTTTTTTTTCTTTTTTTTTTCTTTTTTTTTTCTTTTTCTTTTGTGAATGAGGAGCACGGCCAGGTTATTGCAGATAGGTGGGGTGTGCTCGAACAAATTTTTTGGCAAAAGATGACCAGAATCCGAAGGTCTACTTGATGAGCAAAAAAATCGCGGTCCGCTTTAGCGGGCCGCGCACCCACGCGCCCTACTTGTAGCAATAACACTTCCCGCGAGCTGCTTTAGCAGCTCGCGCACCGAGCGAAATAAATAAAGCCGAACAATCGCGGTCCGCTTCAGCGGGCCGCGCACCCACGCGCCTTACTTTTAGTAAAACACTTCCCGCGAGCTGCTTTAGCAGCTCGCGCACCGAGCAAACGCTAGTTAATATATATATAGCTGCTCGTGCTGATTCACTGACTCACTGACTGATTGATCACCTCTCCTGTAAAATTTTGTATGAAAAATTTTTTTTTCACCTATGGTTTCGTATAGAGGACAAAAATTCATTCAGAGGAAAATTATGGAGAGAGCTGATGATTGAGGATTTCGGAGACGGGTGAAGAGCACGGCCGGGGTATTGAAGATAGGTGGGGTTTGCTCGAACAAATGTCACTCGAAACCTCATCCAATTCGCAGTGAGCTGAAAATAAATTCAAAATGGCGGAAAAAAGATGGCCGCCATACAAATTTCGTCGGTGTCTATCTCGGGGAGTATAAAAGATGGAAGAGTGGTTTCTTGGCAAAAGATGATCAAGACCAAAAGGTCTATTTGATGAATAGAAAAAAAATCCAAGATGGCGGAATTTTTTTTTCTTCATACAAAATATATGGCGAATATTGATGAGACTAGAAGCCGGGAGGCGGGATTCATGCAAGACTTTGATACGGTTCCTTTTCAAGATTTGTTTTTATTGAAGAATTTTCATTATGACAAATGATGACATATGATGATCGAGGGTTTGGAAGGTGGGTGAGGAGCACGGCCATGGTAATAAAGATAGGGTGCTCGAACAAGTCACTCGAAACCTCATCCAATTGGCAGTGAGCTGAAAAAAAATCCAAAATGGCGGATTCAAGATGGCGGCCATACAAACTTCAACGGTGTCTATCTCGGAGAGTATAAAAGATGGAAGAGTGGTTTTTTGATAGACAATGATCAAGACCTAAAAGTCTACTTGCCGAGTAGAAAAACCGCGGTCCGCTTGCGGGCCGCGCACCCACGCGCCCTACTAGTTTGAGATATTGGTAATATTACTTCTTATTAGAGGGTATTTGGACAAAATAATTATTCCCCCCTTTCATGTCCTGTGTGTGAGTGTGTGGGATGTCCAAGTAGCAAACATATCAAACCAATACTTATTACTGTCAACTGATGACTCAGGGGAAACCATAAGCATCTATATAATACTAGCTGATGCCCGCGACTTCGTCCGCATGGACTTAGTTTTTAAAAATCCTGCAGGAACTCTTTCATTATCCGAGATAAAAAGTACCTCTCCCGGTCTGAGGAACCACTACTACATTCATTACGCATATACCCATGCAAAAAATCGCATCAAGCCGCTGTTCTGTTGCGACGTGATTGAAGGACAAACCAACAAACAAACACACTTTCGCATTTATAATATCAGTAATGCTTTATTATAACACTTTTTATAACTGTCAAATTTTTTAGCATACTTAACCAAAGACAAAATTACATTTAGCTGTCATTTACGTTTTGTTATTCCACTGTCATTTGCGTTTTGTTATTCCATGTGAGATGCATTTTTGTTATACCACGTTTTATATAGTGACTTGACGGAAACGCGGTCGAACGGGATAAAAAGTATCCTATGTCCGTCTCCTGGTTCTAAGCTACCTCTCCACCAATTTTCAGCCAAATTGGTTCATCCGTTCTTGAGTTATAAATAGTGTAACTAACACCACTTTCTTTTATATATATAGATATATTATAATGAGTTTTGTATAGCTATCTCTTTCTTAACCACATACATAATACATAGTGAGAACTCAATACCTAATGTAGAGCACGAACTACACAGTGATAAATGTGATTATCATAAAAATCCCTACTAATATTACAAACGCGAAATTATGTTTGTTTGTTGGTTTGTATTTTGTGTTTAATCACACAGTAATGTACCAACATATCAACATGATTATTTACATGGGTATAGTATAATAATATTGTAAAATGATTATTTTGAAAAGAGCAACTGCCGAGTTTCCGGCCGGCTCTTCTCAGCAGAATCCGCTTTCCGAACCGGTGGTAGATTCATGACGTGTCATAAGAGCCACAGGTTGGCCTATGTGAAATAAATAATTTTGAATTTTGAATTTTATAGTTGAAGACCTGGAGGCTGTGACATAGGCTTCTTTTTATACCAAAATAAAGGGTTCCTGCAGGAATTTAGATATAAAGGCAAAAGCTAATGCTTATTTATTTAATTTAATGGACAATCAATAGGTCACAATAACTCTTACTTAACTAAACAAAGTGAAAAACATATTTTGTTGCATTGTAGAACCACTGTGTAGTACTATTATAGATTCTGTGCCACTGCCACAGCTTGTGAACAAGAAACTAGTTAGAGGGAGAAAATGCAAAATGGAAGAGCTGAGGAACAATCCCATATCTTAAGAACCTGTACACTTATGTGAAAGGGGTCACAGCCCTCAGTAATGATGCAGAGAGGCATGAAATTCCCTAACTTTACAGTTACAGTTAATTCGCAGTTTAGCGATGGGACTGCTAATTCGCATTGGGCCAGCGTGGTGGACTATGGCCTATAACCCTACTTTGAAAGGAGACCAGCGCTCAGTTGTAAGGCATGGGTTGCTGATGTTGACGTATATAAGATCAGTAATCTAGCATCAAATCAATCCATAACCCTTAAATAACAATTTTATAGTAATATATCTGCCTAACATGATTAGTGAAAACAATAAGGTTTGTTAAGTTGTAAAGTAATGAGCAATGAGATAATTGTCAGATTTAATAATATCCACATATTGTTTACTAGCTAAGGTACCTTTACAGAACTATACTACAAGTTATGTTACGGTGAAGAAAACTATGCATATTACGACACATGATATCTTCATTCTGGTAGAGAAGATCAGGAAAAACTATATGTCAGAGTTAAGGTTTTTCCAACTTTTCAGGAGTTCCAGTATGTTACCTAGATGCTCTTCTCTGTTACTCTCGGGCAAAGAATATTCTAGATATATTATATTATATAACAGGAAAAGGTGACTGACTGACTGATCTATCAATACACAGCTAACAAACGGATCGTGCTGAATTTTGGCACACATATAGCTATTATTTCGTATGCATTCGCTAAGAAAGGATTTTTGAAAATTCAACCTCTAAAATAGGGGTTTGAAAAATCGAAGTTATTGTGAGCTTGCAGGCAAAAGGTAGTTTAAAAATATTGTGTGTATGAAAGAAAGAAACTCACAGTTTTTCATTGCTGTAGCTGATATAGGTAGTTGATGCTAAACATCAGACTTTGATAATACAGCTCCCAACAATAAAAACAACATAAATGACTCAGGGTGCATGTGGTTTGTCATAACAATGTTGTAGACAGTGTGTTTGGATCTGACAGCTGGTTAATCAGTATTTTTGTCTACAGACTTCAATGTCTAGGTAGAGTCTGTTCAATAAGTCCATTGAATTGAAAAATAGGTTGTAGCAACTAGCAAGTAGCAAAATTGATCAATCAAACAATTTGATAATTTACATAAAAATAAATATAATTTTGATTAAAAATAAACTATGCTCGTAATTAAAAATAAACTATGCTCATAATTAAAAATAAACTATGCTCGTAATTAAAAATAAACTATGCTCATAATTAAAAATAAACTATGCTCATAATTAAAAATAAACTATGCTCATAATTAAAAATAAACTATGCTCATAATTAAAAATAAACTATGCTCGTAATTAAAAATAAAGTATGCCCACATTAATGTGGAAAGGTGGAATAAGTGGAAATCTCCGACTCTCAAGACTCATGACTTATTGAACAGACTATAATATTGAACTGTAATTAACATGAATTCTTAACATGAATTGAATTGTAGTACTTTTTTTTTTTTGGAACTTCCCCTCATTGTGGAAATATTATATTTTATTCTAACAAAGTTGCATAGGTCAAATCGGCTTGGCATCCAGCTGCCGACAAGATAGTATAAAAAACTTATTACAATGTAATAGCTTCATAATAATATTGTAAAATGATTATTTTGAAAAGAGCAACTGCTGAGTTTCTTGCCGGCTCTTCTCAGCAGAATCCGCTTTCCGAACCAGTGGTAGAGTCATGACTTGTCATATAAGAGGGACAGGTTGGCTTACATGAAATAAATATCCATTACTCCAATCAGTCAATCAAGGTAAATAAACAACAATGTTTAAACAAAGAGTTGATGGTCAAAGAGTATCATAGATTAATTATTATAGCATAATTAGTGTTATTTATTTGTCATTATGTTCATTCATCAATCCTATTATCCTACTAATATTATAAATGTGAGTTTGTGAGGATGTTTGGATGGATGCATGGATGAATGGACGTTTGTTACTCTTCAGCGCTACAACAAATGAACCGCTTTGGCTGAAATTCGGAATAGCTCATACCTAGAGTTAGCACATAGGCTACATTTGAGTTCCCATGGGAATTAAGAACCTTTAATCTGAAGTTGCGGGCATCATCTAGTTATGTTATGATTCTATCTGTGAAACAAGTCCTAGTTAAGTCATAAGATTATTCTTTAGTAATACAGATATTGCGCAGGGGCTGAGGAAATGGCTGCAGGGAAAAAACTTTTACTCTTTAGAAGAATATTTCCAGCATGATAAAAAGTGTTTCTAATTTTTTTTTTTTTGGTTTCTGACAATTTAAAATCTTGACATTTTAGTATTTGTAAGTTATGTATGCCTATAATAATTATTATTAAGTAGTTCAAATGTATATTTCTATTGTATTGGAATGTGTAGAATTTCTATTGTGTCGATATGATAAAGTATTTGTACGCCGCTACGGCTAATGTGTTGAACTTTTTTTAGCAATTAACATCCTATGTAAACACACATTAAACAAATAAAGAATTTCTATTTTCTATTTCTACATACTCTTGTGATTCATCCAGGTTCTCCACACCAACTTCTGCTGACAATTTTACTTTTCATTCTCCTCAATATCTGGTTAGTTTTAGCAATCCAGATATTGACAGACTTCTTCATAATCTAGGTTTTTACTTTAAGCATTTGTGAAATTATATTCAAGATTAGAATGTTTTGACTGTTGAAACACCTCAATTATAGGATAAATTCAAAATCACTCAAACTCAAGTATGTCCTACCCATACATGTGGAATGCATTAGCATGCTCTCATGCACAAATTAGGGCTAGTGAAGAGAGGAATTTTGGAGATATATCTAAGTTTTCATTACCATAAGCTGCTGCTGCCCACAAGATAGTAAGTATAAAAACTTATTACAATGTAATAGCTACTTATTAATATTGTAAAATGATTATTTTGAAAAGAGCAACTGCTGAGTTTCTTGCCCGCTCTTCTCAGCAGAATCCGCTTTCCGAACCGGTGGTAGAATCTTGACGTGTCATAAGAGCCACAGGTTGGCCTACATGAAATAAATAATTTTGAATTTTTTTTTTTTGAATTTCATAGAAGCAACTGATGCGCAAATCATGTTTTTAACACTCAGGTTGTTATATATGTGAGAATAATATGAAAATAGTCACCAATATGTTGCAATATTTGAGGAGTATTGTTCCCCTATCACGTTTATTCTATTGTTTATAATATATTATGGAGTTATTGGGTTAAGTTTAGTGTGATGCAATTTCAATTTTAAAAAGAAAGTCCTATCATACTGTTCATATGGCAACTAATCCACAAATTACAGACACTTATTGAATATTTTCAGTTGTAGCTATGTTTTTCCTTGATATGCAAATGAGCTGTAATAGTGCAAAAATCACCTGAACATCACAGCAGTGCGAGTCAGAGCTATGTTGCCCGTCCAAGGGCCACTACGCTGCTGCACCACTCCACAAGCCTACTACAACTAATTCATTACCAGTTAGCTTCCAACTGCTGCATTGAGTAGCTCACACAGCTCCTCCGGAGAGGGCCTGCTAGGCGGCCAGCTCACAACACACTGCACTCATTACTGTGTCCTCACTAAGCACAAGAGCACTGCAAATCAATACTTCACTAGTAAGGCTCCCATTGTCTGCTCCACCACACTCTAACACACTTTAGGCACAAATCACGACCTAACCTCAAAATGCACACTTTAATGGATCAACTGACAAGCACAGATGTTCTGGAGCCCGTCGGCCGTCAGTCGCGCACTGCGGCGCGCTGTTGTCACAAAGAACGCGAGGTGTAACGTGTCGGGCTCGCGCTATGGATTCGTGCACAAATGCTTTGTTTGACTAGGTACGTATTACAGCCTTCGCTGCAACTATACGTATGTAGGCGCGTACGTTAGGTAGCTATGTTGTGTGCAGTGCACGCCGTGGGCAGCCATAGCACACTCGCCCGTTCCGTGAGCGCCAGGCGAGCGGCGAGCGGCGAGCGGCGGCCGAGCCCTGCGAGCTCGCACAAAGGGCGGCGCGACGGCTACGCCCGCGGCCGCGACACTGTCAACACGGCCCGAGAGGCGACTGAGCGACTCGCGATGCGCCCGCTCGGGGTGACACTCGCGGCGGTCACGCTCGGCCGCCGCGCTGCAGATCGCTATCGGCCGCCCTGCCGCGGCGGCCCTCGCCTCACCTCGCGGCTCGCGGCTCGCCTCGCTCTCACGGACGATCCGATCACCGAAATGGCGCAACGGCGCGGAGGCCGTGACGCCGTCGCCCGAGAGAATGTCGACTGCGAGGCGAAAACGACCGCGCAGTTTCGCAACGAGCAGCGAGCTCGCGGGGACCGAAATAATCCCCGCGCGCCTCGCGACACGGGACACGCGACACGGGACACGGGAGACGGGAGCGCGGCGGGCCCTCGGGCCGGGCTCGGCGGGCGCGGGTGCGGCGGACGCGATACTCACGGCCTGCCCGCTCGCAGCGGGTCGGCGGCGGCGTCCATGGCGCGCCCGGGCCCTGGCCGCCAGGCTCCGGCCGTCGGCCGAGCGACGCGACACTCTCTCCGATCTCACTCGGAACACGCTGAGATACACCGTCGAACCATCTCGACGACACTGCACTTCACCTACACTTCCACCGCGACGCTTTATTACGCGTATAAACACTCCGCGGACGGTGTTTTGTTACATCGGTTGACTTTTCTTTGAAAAATCAATATACATTTTCCCAGAGTTAGATAGGACGAGTCGATGTCCAGCGCAGGTTATGTGCGTGAAGTTTGCAAGCTTTTTTAGCGCACCGGTGTTACCATAATTTTTTTGCCCATTTTTTTGTCGAGTGTTGTGATTTTTTTTTACTGATTTGTGGCGTACTTCGGATCGGTCTGCGTAGCATTGGGTCTCTCGTAATGACCGCATGCGCGCTACAGTGGCGCCTCGCGCCCGTTAACGGCGCGGCGCGCGGCGCGGCTATTCAAATGGCAATCAATTTGGCTACCTAATAATAATAATTGAGGATGTAGGGGAAACATTACTTCATTGAATGTTGAAAGAAATAAAACACAATTGCATTTATTACTTAATTATATTTTTATTAAATTATTTTATTATTAATTTTAATTTTACAATAACATTTCTAATAAGTTCACAGTAGACAAGTAGGTATACAAATATGATAAAACATTATGGCATTGGTAAAACAAAAATCAAAACTGCTTCATGACTGATGAAATTGCGATTCAGGGTTAAGTTGGAGGAGTTGAATCTCACTTTAAACATAAAAAGTGAAGAGATCACACCTCCACTTAATCCTTAACGCTAAGAATCTGTCTTCTTCGTTTTCTTCTCCATAAGTCTGCGGTTTAGCTGAGCAGCTGTTGAAGGAGGTTCCACGCGTGAGCTGGAAAGATAGATCTGGCAGCAATAGTTATGAAACTGTCGAGATCCCCTGTCCAACTCAGACGTGAAGCCTGTCGCACGTGTCCGGCTTCTGAAAAGTAAATGGAAATATTAAATGACATAAATGGCGGTACGGGCACGTTGGCTCGGCTTGACAATCAGAGTGCGCGAGCCTAACGTACTCGCAGAGCGTTTGAGCGCGCTATCACCACTCGAAAAGGTGCGGCTGACGTTGTGATAAGACTTTTCCCCCTCGCGTCAGCGATCCTGCGCAACTTACTAGTCACTACTAAATTTATATTCGCTATAGTTTATTAATTAAATTGAATGAGGATAAAGCTAGATGTAATAATAATGGAAGACGACCGCATGGGTTAACAGAACACATGTGCCATTGGACCACCATATGTTGTTACGTAATCGTCGGTTAATATACTACTCTACAGTGACACTTGAAATTTACCTAACTGAATTAACAATCGAATTTGCGCATCACTTTTTTAAAAATTTAATCATGATAACTTTACTTAATTTAGCACTGAATCATAGAGAATAAGATAAGTTAGCGAGTACCACGTCAGCAAGTATATAAAACAAAACTTTTATATTGGAAAGTAAGTAGGTAAGTATAGCTTCCTGTTTTCAAACCACTGAGAAGAGAAATTTAACGGGCTGCGGCCAGCCCGGTTACCAAAAATAGAACAGGACTCCAAATTGGCACTGAATTAGGAATTTTGAGAAAATATCATAACGTAGTCAATGTTAATCACACGGTAAACTTCGATAGAGGCCCGATCGATCGATGGTCCCATATTTATACACTCGATGATATCTTCAGATACGATATCAGGGACCGACAAGCGGTACGAATGTCCACCATGATTGTGATAAGATTCGATGAAACGGGGAATCGATTGGTCCTCGCGGGCCGTGTATCAGCGCAAACACTTCACTCCACCAATCGGCAAGGTATCGGCGATAAGCAGGCTTCGCGCGCCCGCCGACGCCGCGTGTAGGGCTCCGGCGGCGGCCGGCGCTCCGCTCGCGGCCGACCCGCCACCATCCGACCGTTATCTCCAAGCGACTGCTCCATCACAATGGATGAATGTCTACTATGGAAATACACCTTTATTACGTTATATCTCGTCGGCAATAGATAATTTCACTATTTTCTCGTTCGCGAGCACATTTTGAGCAGATTTATGCTAATTATGATTTAATTGTATTTGCCTCTAACAAACAAGTGCATCATGTGGGTGTAGGTACATTATCTTCTCGTCTATTGTATATTTTAACTGGAAGTTAAAACTAGGTTTCATACAGGTACCTATACTTTTGTTTAATTTTTAGTTATTTATTCTTGTACAGAAATTAAAACTTTCAGTTATCAAACTACTTAATAATAGAAAAGGATTACCGACCGCGATTAACGTTCCTACTTAAAAACGTATCAGACCTGACCAAGTCTTATCGATAATGTTCGCATACAATACCTAATAGCTATGTATAAAAATATTATATCGATGACATTTAATTCGTTTATGCGTTTAAAGTACTTAGGTACCTTACTGAATTTTTAAATATTCAAAAATCTGATATATTTGTAGAAATAAATTCCTTGGCTGTCTACAAATAGGTAGACTTGATCTTTAGTAAACCGTATACCGTAACCGTACCGTAACCGTATATAGGTGTCTACCTACAGGAAATTATGAACTCGGTAATGTAAAAGTGTAGGTAAACATACATTCTCAGTTTGTGTTCCAAAATAAAAAAAAATCGTATGAATTGAAGAAAATAATTTATTATCTAGACACTTTTGTGATATCCGAAATGTGTTCGCTAGAATAGGTAGGTACCTACCTATATGATAGTAGGTGGAAGAATTTCGACATGACAGATAAGGTGGCAAAAGGCTCGTATCAAACGGTGTCATTTGATAAGACACGAGGTGTGTACTTTCTGGAACACTTATAGACAGGTGTAATACTATATTTATTATATTATTTTAAACCTCATAGCGCGATTCAGCAATAATGACACACAAAAATTGTTTTTAGAAAACCGACTACAAACGCCACTATATACAAAGTATACTTGAAACAATTTTAGTTTGTATAGGTATGTTGAGGTAGGGCGCGCCTAAATAGAAACGATGAAACTGATGCGCAACGCTAGCCCCACTTCAAAATACCTGTACAAACTAAAATTATTTTATACTTTGTACTTTGTAGTGGCGTTTGAAATCTGTTTTTTAGGGTTCCGTAGTAAACAAGGAACCCTTATAGTTTCGCCATGTCCGTCCGTTTGTCTGTCCGTCCGTCCGTCCGCGGTTTAGCTCGGAGACTATTGGTACTAGAAATCTGTAATTTGACAAGGGTATAAATATCAATCACGCCGACAAAGTGGTGAAATAAAATTGTGAAAAATTTTTTTTTAGGGTACCTCCCCTACATGTAAAGTGGGGATGAATTTTTTTTTCTCGTCTATCCCATAGTATCATTGAATAGGTCTTTCAAAAATATTGTGGGTGTGGGAACACCATTTTTCAATTCAGGGATCCGTTTGTGAAATATGATATTTTAAAGTGCTAAATTTTATTAGAGTCAAGTGTCCCCCCCTCTGCCAGCTAAATGGTTGTATATAGGATTAAAGAAAAATTCACAGCAGTAGTATATATAACGAATTTTAAAGGAAAACTATCACGGCTAAGTAGGGTTCATTAGTTAAGGAGTTATATCTGTTTTTTCTAAGTTAGGTATTACACGTAGTGTAAGTTGCATATTTTGTAGTATATTATAGTATTTAAACCATGGAACTCAAAATGTATTCAATATTCATAAATAAAGTAAAAGCACTATCCTAGGTCAACAATAATATTTGAGACTTTCAACTACGGAACCCTACACTGCGCGTGGCCCGACACGCACTTGGCCGGTTTTTATTTAAAAGAGTTTTCATAAGTAGGTAGGTATATTATTATTGTACAAAAGCTTTTTAGTGTATCTTCATAGGATCAAATCACTGATCGCGAGCGTCGCGAGCGATTTGCTCTTATTCAATGAGAACTTCTGTCCTCCATCACCGAAGATATTCATCAGATTTTCACCAAAAAATGGGACCCACCTGACGGTATGTCCTTTCAAATAAAAGAAAATATTGAAATCGGTTCAGGTTGACGGTGATGGAGTAACATCGACAAAATAAAAATACGCGTCGAATTGTTCACCTCCTCCTTTTTTTGAAGTCGATTAAAAACGGGCCAACATTCACTAAATTTCGTCGATAGTATCTACCACTTGGAATATAAGAAAAGGAGCCAGAAAACTTATCGTTGACGAAGCTCTGATCAACTCCAGACTTCAAAGTTTGTGGCATCCGCACAAGGATGCTCATTTGTTGGTATTCTACGAGATATATTTCATAGTGTGTGCTCGGGAACTTTTTGACTTAGTTTCACTATCACCTTTCTACCAAAAAAACCGTAAGGTATCGAATAGGTCTGAACATCTGTAGTTATGGCATTCCACGGTTGCGCACTAAGCGTTTCACGACCTCGCTCCTCAGCCTCACACGCTCCGCTAAGATTTGGAATCCCCTTCCGGCTTCAATTTTTAGGGTTCCGTAGTAAACAAGGAACCCTTATAGTTTCGCCATGTCCGTCCTTCTGTCTGTCTGTCTGTCCGCGGTTTAGCTCAGAGACTATTGGTACTAGAAATCTGTAATTTGGCAAGGGTATAAATATCAATCACGCCGACAAAGTGGTGAAATAAAATTGTGAAAAATAATTTTTTTTAGGGTACCTCCCCTACATGTAAAGTGGGGATGATTTTTTTTCTCGTCTATCCCATAGTGTGGGGTGTCGTTGAATAGGTCTTTCAAAAATATTGTGGGTGTGGGAACACCATTTTTCAATTCAGGGATCCGTTTGTGAAATATGATATTTTAAAGTGCTAAATTTTATTAGAGTCAAGTGTCCCCCCCCTCTGCCAGCTAAATGGTTGTATAAAGAATACAAGAAAAAATTCACAGCAGTAGTATATATTATAATGAATTTTAAAGGAAAACTATCACGGCTAAGTAGGGTTCATTAATTAAAGAATTATATCTGTTTTTTCTAAGTTAGGTATTACACGTAGTGTAAGTTGCATATTTTGTAATATATTATAGTATTTAAACCATGAAACTCAAAATGTATTCAATATTCATACTATAATAAAATCACTATCCTAGGTCAGCAATAATAAGGTCTGCAGAGGGTGTGTGTATGTGTGTACAGACCACCCCCCCACTACGACACCCCACACTATGGGATAGACGAGAAAAAAAATTCATCCCCACTTTATATGTACCCTAAAAAAATTATTGGAACGTAGTTCCTTATCGCGCGGTGCGGAAGGGGGCTAGACGGAAAAAATTAAGACAAAATTGAACCGACACTTTTTTGAAACCGACACTTTTTTGAATGCGAATTTAGCATTGTGTTCAATATTTTCACAGTACAATAGAAGGTCTCGGTAGCCTTCTGGTTTCTACAGTCGCTAAACAGTTAAAAGTCGATGGTTCGAATCCCAGCTCGACAGACTGAATTTTCTATTTTCTATTTTATTTTAAATAATTTCTACATGTGGAATTTTTCCCTAATTTTTTATAACTTAAAAATAAGTTATTAATTGTTTAGCGACTGTAGGAACCACAAGGCTACGGAGATCTAATATTGTAGTGTGAAAATATTGAACACAATGCCAAATTAATTAATCGAAAGGAACTTCGTTCCATCCGGGTGTCCCTTGACACCTCTCAAGTTTTTTTTCACAATTTTATTTCGCCACTTTGTTGGCGTGATTAATATTTATACCCTTGTCAAATTACAGTTTTCTAGTACCAATAGTCTGTGAGCTAAACCGAGGACGGACGGACGGACGGACACGGCGAAACTATAAGGGTTTCTTGTTTACTACGGAACCCTAAAAAGATTCAATCGAATTATTTAATATTTAAATCTCATTTTAGGCCTCGTACAGTGAAAGTTAATTCAGAACACAAATCTTTGGCCACTAACAGTTTATTTAAAGACATAGGCAGCCCTGCTTTGAAGACAGCTGAATCAAGATACCATAAATTCTCCTTGGAAACTATTTTGAATGAACATACCTAATAAAGTAAGTATCTAGTCGATTACAGTATGTCGATTACAGCCTGTGTTAATAACAATGCACACAATTGCATTATTTTCAATTTAGCTTGCTACTACTTTCAAATTCAAAATTGTTTAGAATAGAATATTAATAGAGTATAGAATAGAAATGTTTTTGTCGTACTTTTAAACCACTCAACAAGTCGATAAGCGCGGACAAGTTCGTATAAGATGAAAAACTCGGATTTAATGAATTTTATGTCTATTTAAAAAATTAATTAATGTTTTTTATTCAAATAAACTTTTTTACAAGTGCTTTGGAATCGTCGATGAGCCTACCATTGGTTAGGAATGCCCTTCCTGCCTAGAAGAACCAGAAAGAAACTCGGTGGTTGCTCTTTTCAAAACAAGTTTACAATTCAATAGATACTATGCTATGTATGCAGTGTTTCCACAATGAGTTCCACTAAAGCATACCTAATTATAAACGGGCTGACAGAAGTAGCCCCATTCCCGCCGGTGGCGCCCGTTCACGAGCATAACGCATGACAGTTGCCGTTGCTTCGCTCAACCAAATTTGAGGGAACGCAACAATCCCGCATCACAAGACACCACCACAGAAATGTTTAAAGAGTGCGTGACATACTTATGCTACCCATGTTGAGGCATCGATTTGAAAAGGATTTGAATAAGTATTATTATTCAAATACTCATTTTAAGTATTTTATGTAGACCAACATGTGGCTCATTACAAATCAGACTCTACTATTTGTTCGGAAAGTAGGTATATTCTGCTGAGAAGAGGTGACAAGAATCTCAGCAGTTGATATTTGGTAAATAAAATGACAGAATATTATCAATATGTATCTTCTAGATCAGGGATTCACAAAGTGGTCGTTTGTTAAATTTTGATGAGAAAATTATGTCAAGTTTTCCCACTTAACGAACCCCACAGTTTTTAAGTTGGTAAGTATTTTGTATCAACAGGGGAAAAAAAGCCGGCCAAGTGCGAGTCGGACTCGCGCACCGAGGGTTCCGTACTCCAAAAGTAAAAGTAAAACGATAATATTATATTAATTTGCTTATTTATCGTTAACTTTGTTTGTAGAGGTTTATTGTTAATATAAAAAAAAACTATGCTAGTTAGAGCGTTGGATTTATTTTTCTTGTAAAATATACATAAACCTCTATTGACCATAATTATTTCAGATTTTTCGATTGGTAAACTTCGGAGATAAGGGGGCGGGAACGGTATTTTTTTCGACATTTTGGCCGATAACTCAAAAACTATTATATATATAAATAAATAAAAAACTGTTTTAGAATGCACAGATAAAGGCCTTTCATATGATACCCCACTCGGTATAGTTATCTTACTTTGAAATTTCAAACCCCTGATTTTCCCCCTTTTTTAATTAAACTAAAATAATTTTCGATTTTTCTTTATTCCAATGATGTTGATCCATTATTATACACAACTATGCCAAATTTCATGTCGATAGCTTTAATAGTTACTGAAATAATCAACTGTGACAGACGGACGGAGAAAGTCTCACCAAGGGTTCCATTTTTACCATTTTGGTACGGTACCCTTACTATAGATAGGATTTCCGAGCGAAGCGAAGGTCTTTGAGTCTACTTGAGTGAATTTGCACTTGTCCGTCCGTCCGTCCGTCTGTCAGAGCCTTATAACTTCTGAATTACTGAACGTAATTACTTCAATTTTAGATATAATGTGTAAACCGATGGCCTCCAGCCGAAAATGGCTAAAAAAGTTATAAAAATCTTTATTTCAGGGGGGCTCTCATAGAAGCGAATGCGAACAAAAAAAAATTTTTTTGCGTTTCATAGGGTTACAGTACCTCATTTTAAAGATAATTTGGAACAAAGTACAAAAGTATTTTTTTTTTAATTTTTTTCCTAAAATTGACGAAATGGGGGGCTTTCAAAGTGGAGATTATATTTGACCTCACAACGGAATAACCATTGAAAGCTGGGGCTTGAAAGTTTTATAATTTTAGCGTAATATCATGTACTTGAACAACAAATACTAAAATTAGATAAATGTAATAAGGAAACTAAATTATTTAACTTTTAATGAGCAGCAACAACAGAACTTCACAATGATGTCAATAGATGGCGCTCTCATCTCATATAGCAAATGCAGCTATATGTAACATAATCGACCGAGCGAAGCGAAGGTCTTTGAGTTAACTAGGGCGATTTGCACTTGTCCGTCCGTCCGTCCGTCCGTCCGTCCGTCTGTCAGAGCCTTATAACTTTTGAATTACTGAACGTAATTACTTCAAATTTAGATATAATATGTAAACCGATGGCCTCCAGCCGAAAATGGCTTAAAAAGTTATAAAAATCTTTATTTCAGGGGGGCTCTCATAGAAGCGAATGCGAAGTAAAAAAAAAAAAATCGCGTTACATAAAAATCATTTTAAAGATAATTTTGAACTGAGTACAAAAATATTTTTTTTTTAATTTTTCCCTTAAAATTGACGAAATGGGGGGCTTTCAAAGTGGCGATTTTATACGCTCGCTTGAAGACGCTCTCTAGAAAAATCAGCTATGGATTTTCAAACTGATTTTATGTTTTTAGGTCACTTATATCCTGTACTTGAACAACAAATACTAAAATTATATGAATATTATAAAGAAACGAGATTATTTAATTTTTAATGGGCGTCAGTAATTCATATAGCATCAACATAGCTTCACAATAATGCTAATAGATGGCGCAGTCAGTAACTATTCCCATGGAACTACGAGTTAAATTCAATGTTTGATAAATAATTCAATGTTTTCACTAACGTTCCCTAACCTTTACGGGCTACCTATAAGTTAGGTGATTGATGTTTTCTGTCAACTTATTTATCACGATCCTGTACGGGACACCTAAAAGGATATTGGGACGGATGTTAGGACTTAGGATTGTATTTAGGAGCTACCTACGTTAAGAGACTCCTACTTAGGGGATGATTTAGGTATGTTTGGTGAAAACGGGCATAATAATAATGTCAGTTTTGGTTATCATGTATCGATTGAATGAATAATCATTGGATACCGTTACCGCGAGGTCTCAGTTCGGGGCGAACCACTAGTTATTATTCAATTAAAATTATTATTTAGTCATTTAGCAAACATCAATAAAACTTCACGTTGCAGTTTGTTTCTACATGTTTTCTGATCGTGTCGATAGTTGACGCTGTGTACAAGTAATTTAATTTGAATGTTCCAAAAAACTATACCTAAAAGTTTGATTGAGGCCTTGTATTTAGCCGTATCCGAAAAGAAGTCAGGTCACTGGCTACACGCTCTGCCATCTCATAGCCTGGGGACGATTCTCGACAGGACTGCGCTTCGTGTGGCCGTTTGCTTACGCTTGGGGATTAAGGTATGTGAGCCTCATCGCTGTCCTTGCGGCAGCCAAGTGGATCGTTTTGGTCACCATGGACTCAGTTGTTATCGGAGCGCGGGCCGCTTGTATCGCCACGGTGCTCTCAATGATATAGTCCGTCGCGCTCTGGTCACTGCCTCCATCCCTGCACAACTGGAACCCTCCGGTTTGTTCAGGGATGACGGTAAGAGGCCGGACGGGATGACTATAGTACCGTGGACGATGGGTCGCGCACTGATGTGGGACGTGACTTGCGTTGATACGTTGGCTGCGTCCCACCTACCGGGCTCGTGCCAAAAGGCGGGTGCAGCTGCCGAATCCGCTCAGTTGCTTAAGCGCCGCAAATACTCTGCCATTTCTAAGGATTATATTTTTGCGGCGCTTGCTTTTGAGACTCTGGGTCCATGGTCATCGGACACGAAAAATTTTGTAAATGTCGTGTCCCAAAAATTGATCCACGCCTCTGGTGACCAAAGAGCTGGCGCTTATTTAGCCCAAAGGCTTAGCCTCGCTATTCAGAGAGGTAATAGCGCCAGTGTTTTGGGCACCATGCCCATTAGCGATCACTTGGACGGCGTGTATTTTTTAATAAATACTTGAGTTTAGGGACTTTGACTAAAAAAGCAAAAAAAAAATTCCGGGAGGAAAAGTATGCCTATGTCACTCTCCAGGTCCTCAACTATACCCATGCAAAAAATCACGTCGATCCGAAGCTCTGTTGCGGCGCGATTGAAGGACAAACCAGAAAACCAAAAAAACCAACAAACCAAAAAAATACGTGTGGCACTCGGGGACTGCCGCGGTAAAGCTATTGCATAGCATTTTCTAGTCGCACGCACATAAACACCGTCCCGAAGTCTGCCGAACTGAAACGACGGTGTTAGGTTTATTTTCGTTACGGAATTTCTTGATTCGGTCGCCGCGCTCAAAGCCCGCGATAAAAGCTATGCAATAGCTTAAAAACCAACAAACACACTTTCGCATTTATAATATTAGTAAGGATTAGATGACAGCAACGTGAGAGTCTTGTAGCTGAAGGAGTAGCCCACCTCGCCGACGACGGTGGGCGGCGGCGGAGGAGGCTCGGAGGCGCCCGGGGAGGGCCGGGGAGCGCCGGGGGAGGGCCGGGGAGGGCCGGCGGAGGGCCGGGGAGCGCCGGGGAGCGCCGGGGGAGGGCCGGGGGATCGCCGGGGGAGGCCGCGACGCCGGCCGTCGCCTCGCGGCCGTGAACTGGAACTTCGAAACTTCGCCGTATTGTGTTTACATTGAACTTTGTTATGTGGGTTAAAGTTAAGCCAGAGTTCAGGCGTGTGTGCTCGTTTCGCTACTCGTAGCTCGTAGATTGCAAAGTTGACTCGCAAGTTTGTCGTATCGATTTTCATCTTATGTTTATCAAATGTTTCAAGGTTCCCCGCTTCCAGAGTTCATATTTGAGGTCGAATATTACTTCCGGGTGCTTCGGGTGCCGGCTCAGCGTGTCGCGAAACTGAAGTGGAAATGGGCGGGGCACATAGTTCGAAGAGCTGATGGTCGTTGGGGTTCCAAGGTGTTGGAGTGGCGACCCCGCACCGGGAAACGCAGTGTTGGCAGACCCCCACTAGGTGGACCGACGACATCAAACGAGTCGCAGGGAGCCGCTGGATTCAAGCGGCGCAAGACCGAAGCCTGTGGAAGTCCATGCAGGAGACCTTTGTCCAGCAGTGGACGCCTATAGGTTGATAAAGAAGAAGAAGAAGATTACTTCCGGGGAATGTGTCTCCATGTAGTAATTCGCCGCGGCCGGTGTCTCCAACCTCATAGTAATCTTGTAGTATACCTTAATACTTACCTAAGTTACTGACGCCTCATGCCCACGACTTTATCCAGATGGATTTGTTACATCAAATGAATCCATTTAGGGATGGAATTCCAAAGCATCCTTTCTTAATGCATCTCTAGGATTCTCAAGGAACGAATGCTCCAAACATACTTCTCGTGCTACCGTCAGATAATATGATCGGACCCACATCTCATCATTCGAATTGGTTTTCCCAATATAAGAAGCCTCAATAGCCCAATAGCCGGTTAAAGGTGCGGACTGAAAACTGAATGGTCGCAGGTTCGAATCCTGCCCGTTGCACTATTGTCGTGCCCACTCCTAAAACAAGCTTAACGCTTATTTGGAGGGGAAAGGAGAATATTAGTCAAGTTCTACTTGGCTGATATTCTTTAAAAAAAAAAATATGCGTGCAAATCAACAAAAAAATGTACCTACCTAGTTTCCTACTCGTACCTAGTACCTACATACCGGTCCTATTGAGAACAATCTTATTTTTAAAGTCAGTAAAAATCATCTGTGATACCGGAGCTCCTCAAGAGAGCGAAACGTAGAGTGTATTTCGGAGAGTCTGTGTGGTGTCCGTTGGTTTTGCATTCTTTCCGTATTTGTTCTACTTCTAGAAGAGCGACAGTATACAGCGCGAGCGGCATGTTGTTTATACAGCATGATGTATGGCATGTACCTACCTACTACGTGCTGCTACCATACAAATTTTTTCTGGTTTGAAAGATTATAGCAAAAGAATTTGTTTTCCTTGAGTAGGTATCATGAAAATCCAAATAGTAACACCTGCTGCCATCTAACAGTTCCTAATTAATTAATTGAGAAATAAATGTTTCAGGAAGTCATAATATTAAATAGTAGTTAAAATAATTTGTGCACATCCACAGCCTACAAAGTTGGTGCAACGTTCCAGGCTGCCATCGAGGCTCGAGCTACGTTTCGCAACTTCTGACGCAACATGTGGATGCCCTTTGGCCTGCCCGTGCAATCGGCATCCTCCGTTAGAACGCACAGTAGGTAGCTATAGCTCACAAGTAGGTACGGTTACGGAGTCCTCAACAATAAAATATAATCATCGTTTCAATTTCTCATTGCTCTTCTTCTTCTTCTTCTTCTTTATCAACCGACAGACGTCCACTGCTGGACAAAGGTCTCTTGCATGGACTTCCACAGGTCTCGGTCTTGCGTCGCCTGAATCCAGCGGCTCCCTGCGACTCGTTTGATGTCGTCGGTCCACCTGGTGGGGGGTCTGCCAACACTGCGCTTCCCGGTGCGGGGTCGCCACTAGCCAGCACCTTGGTTTGCTGTAGTTTGTCTCAACTCTCAACAGTAGGTCCGATGTTAATAAGTTTAAAATATATTTTGAGGTTATTTCTACTAGGTAACATTTCATATGCGAAATTTTGTGAGAATGGATGGATGGATATTTTCTTGGTTATATGGTCTATCTAAGTACCTATCTATAATAAAAATCTCGTGTCACGATGTTTGTTCGGGATAAACTCGAAAACTACTAAACCGATTTTGATCAAACTTCGTAACTATCTGTAATTTGATCCAACTTAAAAGATAGGAAAGCTAAGCAAATTAATATTAGTTTAAATCACGAATTCAATAAGAATTTATGAAGAAGACAACAACAAGAGCGAGCATTTTCCGAATTTTCCGATAGGTATGTTCGACGTAAGCTCGATTGAATTCCTGTACCTACATACCTACTACGGTATTATCACAGGCTTTGACGCATAGCATGCGCAAGCCTGAGGCAAGTACATACATTATTTACGTTACACTCGAAAGTTAAAGGAAGGCAAGGGAACCGAGTTTGTCAAATTCCACCGCACGTATAGAAAAGGCATTTTCTAGTCTAGATCTAAAACTAAAATACCTAAGTATAAAATTCATCATAGTATAAATACAAAGTATTTCTGTAAAAAAAAAAATATATGAAAGGAAAAGGTGACTGACTGACTGATCTACTAATGCACAGCTCAATCCACTGGACGGATCGGGCTGAAATTTGGCATAAGTACCTACAGATAGCTATTATGACGTAGGCATCCGCTAAGGATTTTTGAAAATTCAATCTCTAAGGCCCGCTTCCAGAGACGCCGAGCTAGGTTTAACCCAGGAATAAATTTGTAATTTTGACAGAAGCTTTATACGAAATCTTCAAAGCTCCCGCTACTCTGGGTTAAAAGGATAACCCGACGTTTCTGCAAGCGTAAGGGGGTAATAATAATTAATATATAAATAGGGGTAAGAAAAATCGAACTTAACGAGAGCAAAGCCGCAGGCAAAAGCTAGTTAATTTTTTTAAAATATATAGACTAGCGCTTGACTGCAATCTCACCTGATGGTAAGCGAAGATGCAGCCTATGATGGAGCGCGCTTGCCTAGAAGATGCCTATTCACTCTTGATTTGATTTAATTGGTAAATATAATTGGTAAAAATCTTTTCACACCATTTTATTATTGTATCATTATTATTATATATATTAGCGATCACTTGGACGGCGTGTAGATATTTTTTGTAAATATAATTAGTAGTAATTTTTTATTTTATATCGTTAAATATATCAAATATACCCTATCTGCTGAGAAGAAACTAAGCAGTTGCTCTTTTCAAAACAAAAATGTTACAATATTATTATGTAAGTCTAAGTACCTAACCTACATAATATTGTAACATTTTACACCTAGCTATCACCAATGGCACTATAGGTATTGTCACCATGGCACAGTCCACTGCTTCTACTTTTCTAAATAATTTACTTAGGTATCAGTTATTTATCAAAAGACCTATATAACTAATCTATTAGTAATTAAATGCGCACGTTCTCGCGTAATTTATTGTAATCAGTGTATAATTAGAACGCCGCATCACAGATTACAGCTCGCACGCAAATTACAAACTTGCTTAGATAAAGTTTTAGAATCGCATTTTGAATATTATGCTGTTATCCAAGTCATACGAATCATATAAGTACATATGTCATCCATGTCATATTATATGTATCATCGACTGGTATTCGACGTACCTACAGTAGGTTCTCAACTCGATGCGACAAAAATTAGGATTTTCTCAAAAACTCCTTTTTTCTTGACAAAACTATTCTCATTAGTGACGTTCGTATTGAGTTTTTTGTAGAGAATAATGAGTACTTAAATAATGAGTACTTAAATACTTTAATAATGAGTACTTAACCATGTAGTACAGTATGTTTAACTATCATCAATATATTCAATAGATTTCTCAGCACACGCCAAATGATGCATTATATAGGCAACATTTTGCTACTTTGGGTTACATTATTGCAATTTTCTTAAGGATCTCTAATTTTTTTGAAAATAAATTATAGCCTATGTTACTTCCTGATAACTTAGCTTTCTTTTGGTGAAAAAATGGTTAAAATCAGTCCAGTAATTACAGAGCCTATTCGGTACAAACAAACAAACAAAAAAATCTTTCCTCTTTATAATATTAATAATTATATTATAATAGATAAGATAGATATAGATATATCATATATATCAAGTTTGACATTAAAATATCCATCATAATATAGAAATATATCCATTGCCTTCGAAAAGCAAATTAAACACGTGGCTTCAAACGATAAGTTGTCAATGAGGTCATGGGAAATAAGTGACCTATTAAGTAATCTATGCTATCTAGTGCTGTTGTTGTATCTAGGTATATAGAATTTGTTTCGTTTTTATAATATAGAAATTCATATGTATTTCTCCTTCGTCTTTACCAGTGGATGTTCACAGCTGAGCTAGGTGAGTTGTGGGGTTTGAACGCCATAAGAAATTCATGTGTCAGTCACTCCCCTCGTCTGTTCAGACAGATCAGTGATGGCCTGCCCTGCCTGCCACCTACCAGCAGCGTCTTTTGGTAAGGGATCATTAATAAAACCAGCCAAGTGCGTGTCGGGCCACGCGCAGTGTAGAGTTCCGTAGTTGCAAGTCACAAATATTATTACTGACCTAGGATAGTGCTTTTATTTTATACCTAACCTAGAAAAAACATAATAAGATATAACTCCTTAGCTTATGAACACTACTTGGCCGTGATAGTTTTCCTATAAAATTTATACTACTGCTGTGAATTTTTTCATGTCTATCCCATAATACCTTTTTGAGTACCTTTTCAATAAATAAATAAATAAATAATGTGGGGTGTCGTTGAATAGGCCTTTCATAAATATTGTGGGTGTGGGAACACTATTTTTCGAGTCAGGGATCCGTGTGTGAAATATGATATTTGAAAGTGCTAAATTTTATTAGAGTCAAGTGTTCCCCCCCTCTGCCAGCTAAATGGTTGTATAAAGGATACATGAAAAAATTCACAACAGTAGTATATACGTAATGAATTTTAAAGGAAAGCTATCACGGCTAAGTAGGGTTCATTAGTTAAGGAGTTATATATCTGTTTCTTCTAAGTTAGGTATTACACGTAGTGTAAGTTGCGTATTTTGTAGTATATTATAGTATTTAAACCATGGATCTCAAAATATATTCAATATTCATAAATAAATTAAAAGCACTATCCTAGGTCAGCAATAATATTTGTGACTTGCAACTACGGAACCCTACACTGCGCGTGGCCCGACACGCACTTGGCCGGTTTTTTTTTTTTTTTCACAATTAACGTTATATTTTAAGTTAAAAAGTTACTCTGGAGAAATACAGCCATCATTTCAGAAGTAAGTGGGTACGAGTGCTGCACATGCTACAACAATTTAGTACCTACTTTGATCGCCTGCTTGATTTTGCCAAGCATTTAGTTTTTTAACCTTTAAAATTATCATTCTTTAACCTGTATTGTGAAATGTTGCGGCTTATCAGAGACCTGTTTGATAAGAAATTGAAAAAATAGGTTCAGGTGTGGCTATCAGCAATGGATCTCAGGGACCAGCGAATTTGGTTAGGTACTTTAGATAGTACGATTGAGCATGAAACTCTTTTGTTTATCTCAACCCTTCGCCCCCACTCAGTATGTCACCACCACTCTGGCCAAGTACGGATTTTCAGACTTTACACACATTCGAGAACATTATGGAGAAATGTCAGGCATGCAGGCAAAATTATTTATTTCACGTAGGCCAACCTAGGGCTCTTATGACTTATTATATGACACGTCATGACTCTACCACCGGTTCGGAAAGCGGATTCTGCTGAGAAGAGCCGGCAAGAAACTCAGCAGTTGCTCTTTTCAAAATAATCATTTTACAATATTATTATGTAGGTAGCTATTACATTGTAATAAATTTTTTATACTTACTATCTTGTGGGAGTTGGATGCCAAAGAGATTTAACCCATGCGACTTTATTAGAATAGAATACAATATAATATTTCCACAATGAGGGGAAGTTCCAAAAAAGCGTACCTACAATTCAATTTATGTTAAGACGGGCAGATAGACAGTAGCCGCCAGTGGCACCCGTTCTAAACTAGATAATATTAGTAGGTACTCTGTACGGAATTACGCTATCAAGTGCCTAACATCTTATTCTTAATTACCTACTTAGAGAGGGCAGCGAGTGAGCCTGGAGCCCGCGTCACGTCAGCCGCAGTGGTACTTGCGTTTTATCTCGTTTTTACAGTTATTTGTCGAAGGCGCACGATAGTGGTAAAGATAAGTGCCAGGCGGCGGTTATCGCACTTATCGCCGCCTATCGCGCGAAAACAGCTCGCTTCAGGAAGTCACGGTATGCCGATCTGAAATATACGTATTACAATTGAAATATACGCAATAATTATTGCAATAATTATAGGAATTATACAAACTTCTATACACTATACTACAAACCTACGAACATCGTCAATATTAAAGAAATAAAATAAATCTACTTACGCAAAAAGGAACCAACCCACACGACGACAGCTTTGAGAAAAAGCCGTTTTTCTCAAAATGTTGGGTACATCAAAACTGTTTGATAATTTGAATAAAGTTTATTTATAATATTGTACGAAATAACTCATTCTATGTACACAATTATAATATTGATTTTGACAAAAACGGCTTTTTCTCAAAACTGTCGTCGTGTGGGTTGGTTCCTTTTTGCGTAAGTAGGTCCTAATTATCTCTGCTGTTTGCTGAGCGATTCTCTAGAAATGATTGCTACAGTGTGACGATTGCAATCGCCTCTGATTGGCCGATACTCACTCGCTATTGGCTGAAATGGATTGTTGCAGAAATAACGCGATAAATTCAGCCAATCGTTACAGTTGAGAGTGTAGCAAAAGCAGTGATTGATGCAGCTTTTACATAATCGGCCTGCTGGTGTCCACTGTTTTTCTTTTCCTCACAGGCTTTTCTTAACGATATCTTGCCTTACAATGAAAAGCAAGCTTATTTTCATAGATCTACAAGATGGACTGTCAAAGATGTGAACGCGTCGAAAACGAGTGCAGCCAACTGTTACTAATGCCATGTTTGAAATAATAATATGTACTAAAATGTTTTGCTCGTTAAATGAATATTACCTATATTCTAATTAGGGAAAGTAAGCCGATTCACCGGCCGCCTTCGGTTAGCGGCCTTTACGCGTAGGTACTCCATGCAGTAAAATTGAGATAATATCGCTTAGAAATAATATTTTCAAATCAAATCTTTATTTAGTCATTTGAAAATGTTTGCTTTGTATATGACAATATTTTTGCCTAACATCTTCGAGTAATTTTAGTGAATTTTTTCAAATCGGCGACGGCCCTCGGAGGTAACGCAACCTGCGGAAATTATAAAAAAAAAAGTGCCGCGCGTTTCACTCCAAGGTAATCGTTGGGTTGTTTTTCTAAATAAATGATACTAGTGGTTCGCCCCGAACTGAGACCTCGCGGTAACGGTATCCCATGATTATTCATTCAATCGATACATGACGACCAAAACTGACATTATTATTATTATGCCCGTTTTCACCAAACATACCTAAATCATCCCCTATGTAGGAGTCTCTTTACGTAGGTAACTCCAAAACACAATCCTAAGTCCTAACATCCGTCCCAATGTCCTTTTAGGTGTCCCGTACAGGATCGTGATAAAGAAGTTGACAGTAATCATCACATATCTTATCATAGGTAGCCCGTAAAGGTTAGGGAACGTCAGTGAAAACATTGAATTACTAGTGGTTCGCCCCGAACTGAGACCTCGCGGTAACGGTTTCCCATAATTACCTACTTATTCATTCAATAGATACATGACGATCAAAATTGACATTATTATTATGCCCGTTTTCACCAACCATACCTAAATCATCCCCTTCGTAGAAGTCTCTTTGCGTAGGTAGCCCCTAAATACAATCCTAACATCCCAATGTCATTTTCACCTTTAGTTGTCCCGTAGAGGTTTGTAATAACAAAGTTGACAGAAAGTGTCAACTAACTTAACATATGTAGCCCGTAAAGGTTAGGGAACTGTTATACTGAAATCCTCAAGGCCTCAATCAAACTTAGGTATAGTTTTTTGGAACATTCAAATTAAATTACTTGTACACAACTCGTCAACTATCGACACGATCAGAAAACATGTAAAAGCAAACTGCAACGTGAAGTTTTATTGATGTTTGCTAAATGACTAAATAATAATTTTAATTGAATATATGTTACATATAGCTGCATTTGCTATATGAGATGAGAGCGCCATCTATTGACATCATTGTGAAGTTCTGTCTTTGCTGCTCATTAAAAGTTAAATAATTTAGTTTCCTTATTACATTTATCTAATTTTAGTATTTGTTGTTCAAGTACATGATATTACGCTAAAATTATAAAACTTTCAAGCCACAGCTTTTAATGGTTATTCCGTTGTGAGGTCAAATATAATCTCCACTTTGAAAGCCCCTCATTTCGTCAATTTTAGGAAAAAAATTAAAAAAAAAATACTTTTGTACTCTGTTCAAAATTATCTTTAAAATGACGTACTGTAACCCTATGAAAAGCAAAAATTTTTTTTTTCTTCGCATTCGCTTCTATGAGAGCCCCCCTGAAATAAAGATTTTTATAACTTTTTAAGCCATTTTCGGCTGGAGGCCATCGGTTTACATATTATATCTAAAATTGAAGTAATTACGTTCAGTAATTCAGAAGTTATAAGGCTCTGACAGACGGACGGACGGACGGACGGACGGACGGACGGACGGACAAGTGCAAATTCACTCAAGTAGACTCAAAGACCTTCGCTTCGCTCGTTCGATTATGTAGGTACTAACGAGTGAAAACGGGTTAGGGGCATCTGTACAAATCGTCATCTATCGACGCGAATAGAAAATATACAAAATGATATTTAACTAAAGAATAATTTTAATTGAATAATATGTTATTATATTATGTACCTAAATAATAATGGTCGACGCAAAACTGTTTTTGGGATAAATCGTAGTCGTAACTCCTAGTTCAATGGAATAGTTAATGACTGCGCCATCTATTAACATTATTGTGAAGCTATGTGAAATTTACTGATGCTCATTAAAAATTAAATAATCTCGTTTCTTTATAATATTCATATAATTTTAGTATTTGTTGTTCAAGTACAGGATACAAGTGAAGTAAGAAAATAAGTACAACTTGAAAATATATAGAAAATTTTCCAGAGAGCGTCTTCAAGCGAGCGTATTAAATCGCCACTTTGGAAGCCCCCCATTTCGTCAATTTTAGGAAAAAAATAAAAAAAAAAAATACGGTTGTACTCTGTTCCAAATTGTCTTTAAAATGATACACAGAAAACCTATGAATCGCAAATAAAAAAAAAATTCTTCGCATTCGCTTCTATAGCCCCCCTGAAATAAAGATTTTTATGACTTTTTGAGCCATTTTCGGCTGGAGGCCATCGGTTTACATATTATATCTAAATTTGAAGTAATTACGTTCAGTAATTCAAAAGTTATAAGGCTCTGACAGACGGACGGACGGACGGACGGACGGACGGACGGACAAGTGCAAATCGCTCTAGTAAACTCAGAGACCTCGCTTCGCTCGGTCAATTAATAGGCAAGTAATACCTACACTTCAAAAATAACTTTCTAACGTGTTCCTAATGTGATTTTTGGAATAGGTATTTTAAGTAAGGTAACAACAATAATTATGGGGGCCGGGATCAAACATCAATTTTTTTCCAAAACTTTGTTTTTCGGCCTAGAGGCCGATATGTATAAAGGTATATCAAGTCTTCCAATCTTTTATCTCTTTTATTCTTTTCCTTTTATTATTGTACCTGATGCAAAGGTCCTCGCCATCAGTTTTCGGCCGTCAATTTATGTGGTAATCATTGAGTAATGAAGATCACTTTGGAGGTGGCCGAAAATTGAAACATATCGCTGTTAGATTTGGGCCATTAGGTAAACTGCAAAGTTTAAATTAGTAAATTTAATTTTAATTTTATTTATTTAAAAATAATACAGTTAACAACAAAATGGGTTAAAACATAAAAAAAATGGTGCCAGTCGGGCCTCGCTCTTTTAGGGTTCCGAACATATGAACAAATCTTTTTTTTAAAACGAGATACAAAATTAGATATAATTCATTTCTTAGAAAGTACTAAAGTAGCATATGAGGAAAAAATGCTTATTTGTTTTGGTCGCAGCTTACAAACCGCTTAATAAATCGGAGTTTTCAGTACATAGTATACCAGAATTTCAAATTCTTAACTAGTTTAGTTTTTGAGATATCTTCATTTTTGTAGGTAAAAAATAAAAATTATATATATTTCAACTCCACCTAATGAGCTCTAGACAATGACACCCCACATGAGAGGGTAAAAAAATAAAATTTTATTTCGACTCCTTTTCCATGTATGGGAGAGATTCCGTTACCTTAATTTTTTAATTTAATTTTATTTTTATTATTTGTTGTTATAGCGGCAATAGTAATACACAATATGTAAAAATTTCAACTGTCGATCTAATACGGTTTACGAGATACAGCCCGCTGACAGACGGACAGACGGAAGGACGGACGGACGGACAGCGGAGGCTTAGTATTTTACTATAAATAGTGTATTTAAACAACAATTATTGAAACCACCGACTTATAATGCGGTTTGTAAGTTGTGACTAACAAACGAGCCTTTTTTCCCCATATTATGCTAATTTAGTACTTTCTAAGAACTAAGATATCTAAATACTTAATCTAGTTTTAAAAAAATGATTTGGTCATATGTACGGAACCCTAAAAGAGCGAGGCCCGACTCGCACTTGGCCGATTTTTCTGATGTCCTAAACTTGATAGGAGCACTAAGATGCCGATATCCGGCACATCGACCCTATTCAATTTAAAGACCCAAGTAGTTGGGCACTCTTTTTTTTTTTTTTTAATTAAGGACACCCAACAGGCTACAGAAATAACTGAAACTAAAAAATATAAGAGAAGAGGAAATGAGCAGTAATGTAGACCCACTTAAGGTTGCCCCAACATGCTTAAAAACTACTTAGAGAAAAAGAATGAACATTGAACAAACTTTAAGATACTTATGGTACTTATATGAGACAGTCAATTAGTGAATATCTACTTTAATAATAATAGAAAGAAGAATTACCCGTTCGTATAAGGACAAAATGTGATCCATTAATTTTTTCTTAAATTTAGGCAAACTATAGCCCGATATGTCCAAATCTACTACCTTACTAATATTATTTTAGGCTGTTAACATCCTCTTAACAGGCTCAGATATACCTAAATTACCTAGTTGGGCACTTTGTTTGAATTTCACAATTATATTATGACATATTATTTAGCGTGATCTAGGTTTATCAAGACTTGTAATGTATTCGTCGTAATGATGAATATGCATTATGCACGACTGTACCCATTACACATTTGTTGAGTTAATCATTCATTTAACAACGTAATGAGGAATATGGCTAGCGTAAAATATACCTATATATTTATAAAATATAATATTATCTCAGAAGAAATAGTACGTAGTTTAAAATTGGAATAAAGAGCGATAAACGCCAAAGTCAAGTTTACAATGTTTTGAATATTTGCAATTTAACTGGAGTAAGTTAACTTTACAAACGTTGTGTTCATTAATCAAAAGTTTGGCGCAGGCCCCTGTCGCGCCTTCCTTCTCCACCCACTCTAGTCTGGTAAAATAATGACATATACAACATTATATGTTTATATATTTTTCAAATTTCGGTCTCTCATAATGCCTACTGTTTGCTTAAAAATATATGGCAACATTATCCACAGAAGATATTATTGGCAAATGGCCAAACTGTCACTTTTCGTACGACGACAGAGTGCGACAGAGAATAAACATCGCATCGTGTGATCGTGTGGTATGGAGTGTGAATTTTCTAAAACTTATTCTTGTGTTTATTTTTCAGAAAATGGACGATATTTGTCGTCTATGCTGTTCTTCAAAGTTTGTTAATAACTACATTTTCGATGATGAGAACGCTCTATTTATAAAAATGTCACTATATTTGCCAATAAAGGTAAGAGTTGTTCTTAAGTTCAAAACATTTATTATATGGTTCGTTGTTTAGCATAATTGGTTTGCCTTTGGCAGGTTTTTAGGGACGACCAGCTTCCTCAGAAGATTTGCGACCGGTGCAGCTGCAAAGTGAATGATTTTTACCAGTTCTGTAACGAGACTATTGAAGTTCAAAACAGGTACCGCTTCGCGCGTGATTCTTCTCTAGTTTTATAATAAGTACAATAATATATCTCGTAGATAATATTATTACAGCGGATCATTTATAAAATAAACGGATTGACATGCTCAGTGTTGAAAAGTCAATCTTATCTGAGCCAGAATTAGTTGAGAGTTGAGATAACATAATGTTTGTTTTATAGTAACATTTACTTAACTTTGGTGTGATTTGCGACAAATGTATATTAGATACATTTACAATTTAAAACATGAGAATATGATTGACTTAATGAATTAATGTATGATGCAAATTGAATATTAATGAGGTATTATTAAGACAGACAGAAAGTAGCCCCATTCTCGCGAGTGGCACCCGTTCACGCAAATTGCATTAAAGATGTACAATACATAAATAATATCTATTTAGTAATGGTGCTAGACTAGTTCTAAGTTGAAGTTGATGAACTTGAAGTTGTTGCTTTGCTTTCAATTGTGTAGAAGTTTGTGTCCTGCTTGTATAAGGCAAAATCAGCATCAGGATTGTCTGTAAGTGATTGCTACTGTATAAAAGCATAATAGCAATCACTTGATCACTTCTGATGGGACAGCCTGGCTTTACCCATGCTGAATATGACTAATATTCCCCTTTCCAAAAGTAAGCAAAAAGCTTGTGTTATGAGGGGGTACAACGATAGTGAAATGGGTGGAGTTTGAACTGTCAACATTTCGGTTTACAGTGTGCCACCCTAAGGATGAGATCTATAGCTGGCATTCTCACTCAGCTCAGACACAAGACTGAGTTAAAACGAGACAGATTTATGTCAGGACATATTTGTGTCTCATTTTAACTCTTGAGCAGAGCCAGAGTACGATCTATAGAGCTCACCCTAACTGTTGTGTGTTCACTGCTCAGGTCTTTAATATTACCTATTGAGTCAGATTATTTTCAAAATCAGAGAGATTTCCACTAGCAGTGAGAACAATTTATTAGGCTATTGTGGACATGGCTTGGCCTCTATGTCTTGCAGCACACAAAATGTTTGACAATCTTACATCATTCTAAACGTAAAACAGGTCTAAGGGCCTGTTTTACTATCTTCAAGTTTTAACTGACAAATAAAGTTGACAGTTTTTGTATGGGCAATCTGTCAAAAGGTGGTGATAAGTGTTATCCTTTACCACATGGAATATTATGTAAGGGATAGCAAGAGATTTAGATGTGTATCAAAAGTTTAGAGTTTGAGTACAACAGAAAATTATCCACAATGTTTGAGTAAACACCACTAAACCTTCATTATTTCTAAACACTAATAGAATAGAATAGAATAGAATAGAAATGTTTTTTATTCAAATAAACATATATTATGCTATGCATACATACAGTGTTTCCACAATGAGGAAAAAGAGAATTTACAGGTTAATCATTATCTACTGTCTCATGAATCCACCACGGCCACGTTGAAGTTGACTAATATTCTCCTCTCCCCTCCAATTAAGCGGAAAGCTTGTGTCAGGAGTGGGTACGACAATAGTACAACGGGTGGGATTCGAACCTGCGACCTTTCGGTTTTCAGTCCGCACCTTTAACCGTTGGGCTTGAGGCTTCAAAATTATATCCACGCTTTTTTATCATTTATATAGTCTTCTATTGTATAATATGCTTTTTCAAGAGATTAGTTTTAACTGATTTCTTAAACTTGTGTAAAAGCAAGTCTAAGATCGACTGTGGAATTTTATTATAGAACGCCACGCCCATTCCCACAAATGTCTTTCGGACCCTCTTGAGACGCAATCGAGGAATCACGAGTCTGTTTGGATCTCTAACCTGCCTATCGTGTAAATCACCCTTCTTTTTATAATTCACAATGTTTTGTCTGACAAATACTATGTTGTTATAAATATATTGTGAAGCTACTGTAAGAATGCCTATTTCCCGCGGTTTTAAATTATAGATTGCGCGAATTGCCCTTTTCTGCAATACAAAAATTTTCCCAATATCGGCTGCATTAATAAATTCCTTTTCCAGACTAAAAGGCCTATTACAAGCAAATATTCCTATCAACCAGTCAGTGGATCTCACAGTCATCAAACAGGACACCGACTCACCCGTAGAGAGTGTACACCCTTTGTTCCTTGAGAAGAGCACCCAGACCGACAGCAATGTGGCAGGAGATGTGAAGCCTGAGCCCGCTACCTCACCCCGGGTGGCCTCTCCCGGTGTTATCAAGACTGAGTGTTACGAGTCGGATGACTTTCCCTCACAAGATGTACCGTCAGGTTAGTTGAGAAAACAACACTGGGTTAATGGAAGTTGTTTTCTCTGACTTACATATGTTTGGAACCTTCAGCTATAGGGCATTTGTGCACTCATTCATATTTGTAAAAATATGTTCCAAAGTGGCCATCATTCAAAATATTCATATACCTGTGTACTGATTTGACTGGTAGGCTCCGTAAAAGTTCGAATTGAGTGCACAAGCATCACTGAACCCTTACTCTGGGTTGCCATCGCACCCATTACTAAAACAGAGAATAGATAGGGTATTTTACACTTTTTTGAAAAGTTTCTTTTGATCCTAAGGTATATTACAAGAAAATTAAAAAAAAATTTATTCAATCGATGAGTACCAAAAAAATTTTTTTTGTTTTTTTTTTCCTACCATAAGGCACCATTACATAACGGTAGCCTTATTTTTTACTGCAATCTAGCCTAAAGGCTAATTAGCAATAATATTTTAACTTAAAGTTATACTTATAATAATTAAATTCTATATCTAATTTACAGTCCATTAAATGTCCTTAGTTTATTCTAATATATAAGTTCACCATGTTTTTGTGACCTAGTCAAATAACACAAGCACTGCACTGACACTGCACTTATGCACTTTTAAACACTAGTTCGGTTTTGTTCTTTTAATGATCGTGTTATCGAGAAGCTTTACAGCTTCCAGATTCACATGATGACGAAGTCGATGTTGGTGAGCTTCTGCGTAGTTTTGTATAATCTTGTTCACGAACTCCATCTTAAGGTCCCTGTGGAGATCGTGATTTCTGACGTACCAGGGTGCATTGGATATTTCCCTGAGTACTTTGTTCTGGAATCTCTGTATTATTTGGATATTACTCGGTTTAGTACACCCCCAGAGTTGTATACCATACGTCCATACAGGCATCAGAACTTGCTTAGATAGCATAAGCTTATTATGCAATGAGAGCTTAGAATGCCTTCCAAGCAGCCAATGCATTTTTTTATATCGTAATTGTAATTCCTCGCGTTTCTTTTTAACATGAGCTTTCCATCGAAGCTTTGTGAATTGTGTCTAGCGTCATACCCAGGTACTTCGCTGTATTTACGTAGGGGATAAGTTGCCGATTTAGGTAAATCGGGTGATATTGCGGTAGCTTATTTGTGAAATCTATATGCATTGATTTGGACTCGTTAAGTTTAATTCACCACTTTATAGTCCATTCATTGACTTTGTTTATGGCAACTTGTACTTTTTCCACTGCTTCTTCGTGACTTTCTCCAGTTCCTATTATGGCATACCAAAAAAATGCATTTAAATATTGCATTTTGCACGACGAAACATCACTAGACGCCTTGTGATGACGTCGCCGTCATCTGGATAGTAAATTCTGAAGGAGTTTCGATTAGTTGAGGATTTGGAGAGTGACATGTACACCTTTTAATCCTGGAAAATAAGTGTTCTCGCGGGAAGCCTTTCGTTTTCCGGTATAAAATGTAGCTTATGTGTTAATCCAGGGTATCTATCTCCATTCCAAGTTTCAGCCAAATCCGTCCAGTAGTTTTTGTGTGAAAGAGTAACAAACATACACGTAAACTTTCACCTTTATAATATTAGTGTGATAAGTCGCGCGCAGAAAGTTTGCTGATGAGTCATGATGTCATGGAGGTCACGTGTCGATGGTTCGCTAACTAGTCATCGGCAATCTTTCTGCGCGGCTTAAACATGAAGTGATAATAATTTCTTTCAATTCAGACGACAGTGAAGATGAGCTCCTCATAGAACTTAAGAAGAAGAAGAAAGGTCGTAAGCCCAGCACCAGGAATGGAGAAGTGAAACAGGTGAAAAGAAGCAAGAAGAAAAAAGACAAGCATGTCAGTTGGGATGTGAGGGCTAAGGTAAAGTGTATTTATATAAATAAATTTATTGTATCAAATAAACTAAGAGTTAATGCGACTTGAGAGAGCGAATCTTGTCTTTATCAATACAATATAGCTTGTCTGTGGCTCAAAGTGAATTTCGGTCGTACTTTACAGCAGTCAAGACGTGGTTGACTGTGGTCTCCTATTTGGGGGGTCACAGGTTCGATCCTGGGCACACACTTCTGACTTTTCGGAGTAATGTGCTATTAAGCAATTAAATATCACCCGCTTCAACTGTGAAGGAAAACAGCGTTCTCCATAATGTTCTCAAAGGTGTAGAAGTCTGCCAATTCGCATTGGGCCAGAGTAGTGTTGACTGTCACATGTACATAATAATATTTTAATTGTTGTATTTGGTTTTGAAAAGAGCATCAGCTGAGTTTGTTGCCAGCTCTTTTCACCAGAATCAGCTTTCCGAACCGGTGGTAACGTCTTTACTTGCCATAACAACCCACAGGTTGGCATATGTGAAAAAAATAATTTGCATTTTTTGAACATTCAAATTAGTCCAGAGACCCAAACAGAAAAGTGGTCAAAATAACACTCCTCCTGTTTGGGGTTAAAAAAATTGTGAGTCGTCGCGGGACGCCTGGCAGATGTGAAACATCGATATTATTTTGTACAGGTAATATCGAGCTTAGTACACACATAAATGCACACTCTAATAATTATAATTTGCTCACTTTGCGAGAGGCCGCTTACTTCCACTTTCTAAACTATCACTATCAGACATATTTTATTTTTAAAATTATTTGTTTTCAGTAAGACACAGGTTACGTGTACTGTAGTAAACAACACTGTTTCGTACTACATACATACATACTACTACATACATACTAAATACATACAGTACCGACCGACTGTGACCGCGACGCCACGCCAACAGTCGGTCTGACTCGCCGTAGATGTTTCACATCAAAAAGAGTTTCCTTGGCAACTTTTGCAGGGAAACGGCGATGCTGTCATGACTGTGACCGAGACGCCACGCTAACAGTCGGTCTGACCCGCTGCTGCAGATGTTTCATATCAAAAAGAGTTTCCTTGGCAACTTTTGCAGGGAAACGGCGATGCTGTCATGACTGTGACCGAGACGCCACGCTAACAGTCGGTCTGACCCGCTGCTGCAGATGTTTCATATCAAAATGAGTTTCCTTGGCAACTTTTGCAGGGAAACGGCGATGCTGTCAGCGACAACGGCTTCGGCGACGCGGCGCTGAAGCACGAGGACGACAAGGCCGCGCTCAGCGCCGTGCTGCTGGGCGTCACGTGCAAGCAGGAGAGCCTGTACTGCTGCTGCATGTGCTTCGAGGAGTGCGGCACGCGCGGCGAGCTGCTGCAGCACTACCAGTGTGTAACGCGCTTTAAAGTGTTCGAGCTGTGTCGATAGATCATTTCTTGTTACCCGGGTCGATCAAATTCAAATTTAAAATAATATTTATTTCACGTAGGCCAACCTGTGTCTCTTATAACACGTCATGACTCACCGGTTCGAAAAGCGGATTCTGCTGAGAAGAGCCTTCAAGAAACTCAGCAGTTGCTCATTTTCAAAATAATTATTTTACAATATTATTATGTAGCTATTACATTGTAATAAGTTTTTTATACTATCTTGTGGGCAGCCGGATGCCAAGCTGATTTAACCCATGCAACTTTGTTCCATTGTTGATTGTGACCCATTGGCAAGGTGATCGGGTAAAATACGATTCAATCACTTCAATGATCGATCGTTTATAAAACCAATCAATCGCGTGTGTATTGTTAATCGAATCAAAGTGATGCGGTCAATCGTGATATACAAAGCTCTACTTAAAGCCACGCTACAGCCAGGGGCGAACTCTCTATACAAGCTAAAAAGCCCGGCATGCTTTAATATCAGCTCGATATTATGCATTATTATATTATTATTATAATATTATCTCACTCATAAATTGAACCAGTTTAAATTTTCGCGCCAATCAGTTAAAATATTATTTCACTAATTATTTATCAATAGATCAACTTGAAATTTTCGCGCGAATCAGTTCAACTATCGCTATCGCATTCACCCTACAAATAGTGTAACAGGTACGTTCTGAACGTGAGCGAGCGAACGTCGCTTCGCATCGTCGTCGGAATTCGTCACTCGTGTGAGCAGGAGAGGCGTAGCTTTTGGGTTTAACTTTTCGCATTTATGGAATTAAATCTATACAATTTCGATTTATTTCTTCATTATCTTTTAACGCAACAAAAATGGTATAATCATAATTTTTTGTAAGTTACTACCCTTCTCTCCCTCTATCCCTATTTTAGTGCAAATGAGAAACATAATATTGCATATGTTTTTTATTGATGAATAACTGATGATATTCTAATTTTTGAAATAATGCCAACATCACACTAACGTCGCAGGACGCACGCGCGCAAGCCGGAAGCGGCCGAGCTGACGCCGCCGCCGGCGCAGGGGGACTCGCCGCGGTGTCTGCGCTGTCAGAAGGTATTGTATGCAGTAGATATTTAGTCAGGAGTTGGTAGATTTGCTGTTACGTATATAAACAATACTTAAAACTGATAAATACCGGCCAAGTGCGAGTCTGATTCGCACACCGAGGGTTCCGTACAAACTTTTAGGTCGTGGTTAGTTTACGAACTGCAAATAAGTTTATAATCGCAATAAAATATTTTTTTTGTGATGCTACTACAAATTTACGGTTTTCGGATTTTCTCCTTTACTTGTCCTACATGAGATTGCTTCATACCAAATTTCATGATTCTAGGTCAACGGGAAGTAACCTATAGGTTTTGATTCCCTTGCGAATGTTAAAATATGCGGCATAAACAGAGCATAAAAGGTCGCATCTTTTGATTGCGTCAACTTAGAAGTTTGATATTTTCACTGCTGCAAGGGATTGCAGACCTGAGTATTCGATATTAATTTTTACTTGATACCTACACGCGTTCCTGAGAAAAAGGGTCTTGACAAACGGACAACAAAGTGATCCTATAAGGGTTCCATTTTTAGTACGGTAGTAGTAGTAGTAGTAGTTAGAACCATTTAGTAAAAAATAAACAGACCATAAAGCAAGTTCAAGCAAGTACATGCTGCCCACAATAGATGGCGTTAGTAAATTTTGCCACAAATATTTTGTTTGGAATGTCTCTTCTATAAAACTTCGTTTCAAAAATTAAAAAAAAGCGCCAATATTTTGTTCAGAATCTCTCTTCTATAAAAATTCGTTCCAAAAATTAAAAAAAGAACAAAGACATGGTCTGAAGGCAAGATTCTAACCCCGCACCGATAGTTTCACTCCTTCGTTTAGCCGCCACGCCACGAAAGCTATGATGGAACGTGTTTAATAAAAGAAGGCAAGAAGCGTCGTGATGGAAAATTTCGTCTTATATACTCATTCCTAACTCCATCCATTCTTTCCGCACTACACACCCATCTCAACATACGTAATTCGGTAGCATGTACCCTTCTAATATCTCCCTTTTGTCGCTCAATAGTTTGAACTATATCCAGCATTCATTCTATTCTATTATTCAGGTCTCGATCAATATTGCCGTCGTTTTGGAAGAGCGAACCCAGGTACTTAAAATCGCAGCAGTTAGGGATATAATACCTATAAGGCAATTTTCGAAAAATTTCCCATTTTTCGAGCCACCCTAGTCAGGGGCTCATTCCTACTAAATCTGATTACTTCAACCATTGATCTAGGACAGATTTTCCGTCTTAGTTCGGCTGATTCTCAGCCAACATTCTCCAATTTCTCCCATTTTTCCAGTCTGGTCTTGACCATCACATGGTTAGACGCATCTTCACCGACAGGCATAATGTCATCAGCGAACATCACGTACCAGGGTGCTTGCTCCCGCGTGTCTGATTTCAGAGCATCCATTATCAGGAGAAAGATAGGGCTTAAAGTCGATCCCTGGTGCAAATTAAAATGGAAGGAGAAAGAGGAAAGGAAGAAATGGGTGGTGGATACTTCCACCGCCTACTTCTTCCCTGTTTTGTTTTGGAACGAGCAACTGCCGAGTTTGTGCTCGTCTCAGCAGAATCTAGTTTCCGAACCGGGGGTAGTCGAGCTTTGATTATCGCTGAGGCCGTGCGTGTGGCAGGTGGTCCCGGCGCCGCAGTGGGCGGAGCACTGGCGGCGTCACTACGCGCGCGACGTGCGCCCCTACCACTGCGCCGTGTGCTTCCGCGCCTTCCGCGACCACTACCAGATACTCAAACACGGTGAGTTGACTGTATTGGTATACTGTACTGATGTGGCAGGTGGCATCACTGGCAGCGCTACCAGATACTCAAACACGATGAGTTGACTATACAGGTCCAAGCCAAATTCAATTCTAATAGATATAGCTTCTGGAAATATTGCTCCGTTGCTTGCTGAATCACAAACCAACAATCCAACAAACACACTTTCGCATTGTTGTTGTTGCTTCTCTAGGGCCACTATCGCATTGATGAAGTGGCCATAGAGTAAGGATTTATTAATTCTAAAAAGCATTGACAGTCTTAATAATGTCGTCTTTGAATTATTTACAGGGTTGACGCACACTGCGGAAGAACTACGCGCGGACAACGACGGCGCAGAAGACGCGAACGCGGACACGTCGCAGAAACGATTCGCCTGCGACGTGTGCCCCGAGGGGTTCGTGTATATGAGGTGAGCTCTGTCTTAGACTGCGCCAGCACCAGGAGCGATCGCACTTGAAGGCTAACTGTTGGAATACATATGATGACCGATTTTAAAAACTGTTGGATGATTGGAAGTATCTTATTTTTCTATTTCGAAAAAATATCTTATTTCAAAACTAAAGGTTTGGTAGATAAAATGGCCATTTCAATTTTAAGTTTTAAAATTCACGCAAAAACACTCGACGGTGTCATGGCGTCCTTCGTGACGTCACCTCTATTCCTACCCACCTATTTTCCATAGTAGTTTGTCAAAGTTTGAAGAGAGATGTGACGTATCGCTCTGATTGGTTTTCAATCCAATATGGCGGATTGCTGTATTTTATAGTTTTATTTTATCAAAATAAATTAATATCAGCGAGACAGTCGCTTAAAATCATATTAATATTATAAATGCGAAAGTGTGTTTGTTTGTTAACACCGCAACAGAGCCACGGATTGACGTAATTTTTTGCATGGGTATAGTTGAGGACCTGGAGAGTGACATAGGCTACTTTTTATCCCGGAAAATCAAAGAGTTCCCGAGGGATTTTAGAAACTAAATCTACGCGGACGGAGTCACGGGCATCAGCTAGTAGAAAAATAAATACGTTTTTTATGAATCCTATTAGGTAAATTCATAATTGAATGGATTCTCGGTTACTGCCATCATGCCCATTGTTGTGGAGCGGTAAGCGCTGTTTGACGCGACGACGGCCCGCCGTTCACAGGTGCCTGCTGTCGCACCGCACGCGCGCGCACCCCGAGGTGGCGGGGCGCGCGCTGCGGCTGCGCTGCGCCGTGTGCGCGCGCACGTTCGCGCACTCCAACTCGCTGCGGCGGCACCTGCGCGTGCACTCCGGCGAGCGCAACTTCCTGTGCAGCGTGTGCGGCAAGGCGCTGTCGTCGCGGGAGCACCTCAAGTTCCATCTGCGGATACACACCGGCTACAAGCCGCACGTTTGCAAGTGAGTGGTGACGGCGTGGTACGACTATATGGGTTTCATTAAAACTGGCAAAAAGTCGGTTGGCAGCAGAGCGCGTGGTTAGCGCCCCCTGGCGGTCGGTCGACTGCGCCTATCTTTTGTTTGTAAATTAGTTTAATTTGATTATTTTGATTATTGTTTGCTTGTTTGATTTTTTTTATTGTATAATTGCGCGTAGCTTAATTTAATTTAGCTTATTTGTGTGTTAGGGCTGGCCGTAACATTTTTGGTTGAACCACGCTCTGCTACCAAAAATGTTACGGCCAGCCCTGTTCTACCTAGGGTTCCGGCCCGGGGCCCATCAGCGGGTCGGATGCCGAACAGGTACTGGTCGCGGTCGTTGCTGATTTTCGACCGAAGGGGGGGAACGCGGTCAGGCTGTGGTCGAAAGCGCCTAGATTACCCAAATTACAAAAAAGGTACAAAATACAGGACAAATTGTTACAATACACTCGCAAAACACTACACGTGACCCACCCACGTCCCACGACAATTTTGTCGCAAGACTGCAACTGGCTTAAATTAAACTTACCTGCAGCCTTAGCATGGGCAGGGGATAAAAAATTTATCCCCCGATTTTATCCACTCAAAAGTGATAAAATTATCTTTTCCCTTTGCTAGAGCATGGAGACAGGGGAAAGGAGAAGTATATCCCTGTTTGACATTACGGTGGATAAACTTCCCCCCAGCTAGAGCATGGACTCAAATGAAAGAGATAAAATTCTCCCTTTTTGACATTTGATAGGATAATTTTATCCTCGTGCATAGGACGTGGGTATAAATTTATCTTCATACCATTTCCTAACAAAAAATATGTCTAGAGCCTCCTAGACCCTCATTTTTGCATCAGAAACGGAAAAACAAGAAAGAAAATTACATCCTCGATCATGACGTGATCAGAGTATTTAATCTATTTAAGTTTTCCGACACCGAATTTCAACGCCAGTTTCGGATGAAGAAATTCTGTTTTATATTTATGTGAAGAGTTCCGTGAGACTTTAAAGCCGTGGATGGACTTTAAATCAATGCTGTGGATGGACATCCAGTGCACGTATAAAGTAAGCATCAATTACAACCATCTTAAGCAAACATACTATATATAAGCAACTATAATAATAGTACCTAGGTATATTTACAACAAGCTAATGCCCGCGACTTCGTCCGCTTGGACAGAACCCCTTGGGTTGGACAGAACCCAAAATTGGGTCGAATTTAACTATGTAGTCTGCTTGGTAGGTATCTACAACATTCATAATAATCAACAGTTATTAACCACAATTTAGGTGCACAACCCTGCTGCATCAGGATTGAGGAGTTAGAACTCGAAGTTTTTTATGGGGCCATCTCGCAAAGTTTCTGTATCCATTAAAAAAAATTCATGCAAATTGGTTTAAAAATCATGGAGATATCGATATACATAGGTAGAAAAACACAACTCTTCTTTCCAAAGTAGGTTAAAAAAGTAGCCTTAGTTACTCCTTATAACATCAGCTATCTGCCAGTGAAAGTCCCGTCAATAACGGTCCAGCTGTTCCCAAAATTAGCCCAAACAAAAACGATCACAGACAAAAATTTAAAATATGGATATTCTAAGTACCAAATTATAACATATTATGCATGCATTTTGTAAAAATGCTATTATTTTGTCATTACAAACAAACGTCAATTCTTACTTATTTGTATGTTTACATAATATTGTGGCTAGCTAGCATAACTTTAAATTTTTTGCTAGGTACTCATATATCTATCAGACTGTTGGCAGCCGGTAGTTACCAGAGGCACGGGTCATGGAATGGTTGTTGTTCGAACAATAATAATCAGCAAATACCTTACACAAGTCACTGAAGCTATTGTTAGAATGTGATTTGCAAAACACTTTAGCCTCTTGTGTAGGTAAATAGATCAGAGTTTCAGAATTAGTCGATACTATCTTTTAGCTATAATGTTTAAATTTAATTTCTATCAAACTTAGTATAAAGCAAGCCTAGTTAATATCTAACAGGTTAATTTAAATAATTTAAGGAATACAAAAAAAACACATGATCATAAAATTGTTTATTTGTATAAACACATTGCAAACACTTTGCAGGCTAAATTCTAATTTCAAGAGCTGCTTTTCAGTCAGTACTTTTAAGTTTCAGCAATCTTTGTGGAAATCTGAAAAGACAATAAGCAGGCATTAATTGACATCTATATTACAGTACAGCATTAATAGAAAAAAATATTTTACAGGGGAATCAGACTAATATATTTAATTTTTATGTATTGCAGAATTCCAATGGACAACTCGGATGTAAAAAGTGAAAAGAGCAATCCTCCTTCAAATCTACTGTGGATCAAACCAGGCTGCTGACAATTGTATCAGACAAACAAGACAGAGATTAATCCATTCTTATTTCAGCTAAAATATAATATTTGTATGATTACCTTTTGTAATATTTTATTTTGTGTACCTACTGACTTTACCATGAAATTGTAATATTATGTTGTGGACTTACCTGCTTCCACTGTTCAACAGTCCTGTTTAGCCCATGCTCTTATTAAGTCTTTTAGTTTTTGACACTGGGAGTCTGCCCTTTTTACTTCTAAGGGTCTTGCTATGGTCATGGTCGACCTACATGTTAATCTTTATTTTGTTGCTTCTTGACCTGAATGAAATAGAATGTGTACTTAGTTAAATATTTGTCGAGAAAATTAGATACGTTTTCATTTCGATTTTGCTACAACATTTTGTGATGTGAAGTGATGTGAGGATATACCTAGTATCTACTTACGTTTTGGCACTCATGTTAGCTTTCGCTCCTCGTAAGCTTTAGGTAAGTAAGTACAATAAATCAGAACCACGTAAACTCTAAAAACTGGTGAAATTGAAAATAATTAACCCGACAACGTTTGTTTAGTTCAAACAAAATTACGAAAAATAGGAATTGTCAAAATCAATTGTAATGACTTTTCGACATATAGTTGACACTTGAACATACATTTTGAAGTACTATTTGTGGCATTTCCAAGTCCTATCTCCTAGTTCCATGGGCATTTTTACTTATTCTATGCATTTCTACCTCTTACTACCAAATGCTACCAAAGTACTACCATGATTTTCTTATAATGGCAATAATTGCGGGGATAAATTTTTCTCCCATTTTATCCACCGTGGATATTATATCCACCGCTGTGCCCATGCTCTATGGGTGGATAAAACTGAGCGAGGGGAGAATCATTTTATCCTTTCCCCGTGGATAAATAGTCCCCTTCCCATGCTAAGGCTGCTGGAGGTGGGCGGACCACGTCGAAAGATTGTAGACCCGTTGAGGTGTGGATGTGTGTGTGAGTTTAGGGTGTGAGTTGTGAGTGTAAACGGGCCTACAAATAAATGGCGGACGCGACGATTTCTGGTATTTTCTACACCGCCCACTGCTGGTGCCACAATCAGATGGTGTTTCAAGTCCGGCACAACCAATATAAACACAGTTCACAAACAACAAGGGTTATTAACACATTTACACAACGGGTCACAAGAGGGTCACTCGGCTAAAGTTACATAAAATAAGTTACAAATAGGTATAAAGGTTATTCAGTTCAAGCCGCTCGAATTTTACGTAGAACCTTGCCACTTGCACCAAAAAGGTTCCCAATCGGTACAAAAACGCAATATTTTTCAAAGACAAACACAAAAACCACAATTTACAAAACCACGAATTATAAAACCGCGTGGGCGTCAAGATGAGGTCGAACGGAGCGTCACGCGTTCACGCGAACCAAGCAACAAAGCGAAACCAAATACGGAGATCAGAGCAGCCCTCCGTCAACACTGCCATACTGTGTAGAAACGGACTCCCTTATAATTCGTGCCGCAATCGGTCCGGACCAGGTCAGGCAAAGATCGACGGCTTACAAACCTGCCTAGGGCAGCAATAAAGGCCTCAGTGCTGAGGGCACTTACAAGTTCTAGGTGGACCGCCTTCGTGGAAAGGCAAACGAAGACGCACAGGTAGGCCTTATGCGACCGAGCATTACGAAGATTCGAGTTCTTAACAAGGAAGGGGCCAGCAAAGTCAGTTCCCACCCCCGCGAAAGGTCGTGTGGCAGTAACACGATCAGAAGGCAAATCGCCCATAATTGGTTGCGGAAGCCTTTAATCGGTAGCAAGGCATGCATTTAAAGATAATGCTCCGAATGATTCGTCGGCCCGTCAAAATCCAGTATTCACGCTGCAAAATAGCCGAGAGGGCGTTACAGCCGGCATGGGCATTCTTGATATGGTGATGTGTCACCAACAATTTGGTAAGGGGGCCGTCCTTAGGGAGCAACAGCGGATGGCGTGCTCCATAAGGCAATGCGGAATTTTTCAAACGTCCGCCGACGCGTATCATTCCCGCGTCGTCCAAGAAGAGGCTCAAGCGGGCAAGCGAGCCCTTCAAGGCTGAGCCTTTTTTCAAAGTCTCAATAACCGCTGCGAAGTGTTCCAGTTGGGTCATACGTATCCAATACGTCAGGGCCTCTCGACGCTCCAAAGGGGAAAGAACCGGTTCCGAAGTACTATTGGATGGTTTCTCGCGTTGTGCATGAACCGACGCAACTAAGCGGTTACACCTATCAGTTTGTCGAGAGAGCTGTATCGCTCCAGAAGAGCCTTGTCGTAGGTGGGCTTTTCGCTAACCACTCCAACTCTCAAACGTAGGCCCGGTATATCTTCCGGTGCTGATAAATTGTTCCGAGGCCAGGATGACTCTGAACCAATCAGCCAGTCCGGGCCCCACCAAAGGGGATGATTGACCAAGGTTGGGGCCTCGCAGCCGCGTGAAGCGCAGTCTCTAGGAGTCTCGTAGGAGAACCAAAGTCACCGACATAGCTCAGCGTGTCGCGAAACTGAAGTGGAAATGGGCGGGGCACATAGTTCGAAGAGCTGATGGTCGTTGGGGTCCCAAGGTGTTGGAGTGGCGACCCCGCACCGGGAAACGTAGTGTTGGCAGACCCCCAACCAGGTGGACCGACGACATCAAACGAGTCGCAGGAGCCGCTGGATTCAAGCGGCGCAAGACCGAAGCCTGTGGAAGTCCATGCAGGAGACCTTTGTCCAGCAGTGGACGTCTATAGGTTGATAAAGAAGAAGAAGAAAGTCGGTTTACGGATGATAGTTTTACGTGATGACGTCATGAAGAAACATTGATGAATAAATATGTCACAAGCCAACGCTTGAGCTGATCGTGCCCTCTCTATCGCTTGTTCCGCGCTCTCGCTTGCACGCTCAGGCTCAGGCGGAACGTGACACTTTATCGTGCGTGCAGCCGGTGTTCATCGATTTATAAGACGTTATGACGTCAAAAATAATTTGTTTAAGTTCCCTTGTTAATGAATTATGCTGTCTCAGTACGTTCATTAATCACATACCCCTTGTTCTGTGGCGCAGGACGTGCGGCAAGGGGTTCGTGAAGAAGTGCAACCTGACGCTGCACGACCGCGTGCATTCCGGCGAGAAGCCGCACGTGTGCTCGCACTGCGGCAAGGCCTTCTCGCAGCGCTCCACGCTCGTCATACACGAGAGGTGATACATAGCATAGTTTTAATTGTTTTGTAAAAGAGCAACCGCCAAGCTTTTTGCTGGTTCTTCTCGTCAGGAAGGGCATTCCGAACCAGTGGTAGAGTCTGACGATTCAAAAGCACTTGTAAATTTTTTTTTTGAATAAAAAATATTTCTATTCTATTATAAGGGCATGTTTGTTAGTGTCTTTCAATCATGAAACTTACTATTACGCACGAAAACACATTTTCAAAAATTACTTCTCGTCAGTAAGTCATGTTTTTGGTCCTTCGAGCCGGACATCAAGCCAATAGTGCGTGTTGTCAGGTACCACAGCGGCGCGCGCCCCTACTCGTGCGGCCTGTGCGGGCGCGGCTTCGTGGCCAAGGGGCTGTTGTCCATGCACCTCAAGAGCGCGTGCGTGTCGCTGCCCGCGCCCGCCGACCCGCACTCCGCGCACGCGCCGCTCGTGCGGTGCCACAGGTAACATTTCGTGTCATTTATGGCTTCATGTTTCACACAGTTTTGGAACGTAGTTCCTCATCGCGCGGTGCGGAAGGGGGCTAGACGGAAAAAATTAAGGAACCGACACTCGACACTTTTTTGAAACCGACACTTTTTTGTTGAATGTGAATGTAACATTGTGTTCGGTATTTTCGTGGAACAATATTGAGTCTCCGTAGCCTAGTGGCTTCGGCAGTCGCCTAACAGTTAAAAGTCGATGGTTCGAATCCCAGCTCGACAGACAGAAATAAAATTGAAAATGGAAAATTCGGTCTGTCGAGCTGGGATTCGAACCATCGACCTTTGGCTGTTAAGCGACTGCCGAAGCCACTAGGCTACGGAGACTCAATATTGTACCGCGAAAATACCGAACACAATGTAATCGAAAGGAACTACGTTCCATCCGGGTGTCCCTTGACACCTCTCAAGTTTTTTTCTTAAACATTGGTTGTCTGTAAAGTTGGTTTACGGACGATATTTCTACGTGATAACGTCATAAAAAAACATTGATGAAAAATTGCATACTTTTATGAATTTAATTGAATTATTATCACTGAATTATCATTATTTTGTGTAATACAAGGGAGGAGTTAATTGAAAATTACAATTTTCTCTAGTAATAGACCAGTGCAGAAGATCCTAGAGCCAGGTAATCTACCCTGGTCTATAACCTAGCTCTAGGTTATGCTTTACTTCCCTTCTTTTTAACAAAAATATTCAATATGCTAATATTTCAAGGTGCCAATTTCTTAAATCAAATGTCTTTAGACATTGCTACCAAATAAGTTCACTTCTTAACTAACGTGGCTTCTTCTTTCATTCTTTAATTATCTTGACTGTATAACATATTACGGGAAATTTTCCACTTTACACATATTTAGGATATCCATACTTAATTTCTTTACTTTAGATAATAAACATAATACTAGTAAATACAAAGAAATAAACGAGGTTTTGCTAACGAAAATTAAAGAAGCCAGATTAAAGAAGGCAGATTTAATGCAGAGGTGTAACCACATAGAATATCTTACAGCGACACATCAACATGGTGCATTACACAAGGCAATCAAAGATACTCCAACCAAACGAAACATCTCAATTTCAAATGCTGTAGCTGACTCTAAGGGCAATATAATCATAGAGCTGGACGAACGTTTACAGTTATGGTCAAAATATATTGCAGAATTATACCACGACGATCGACCCAGCCAAACAGTTGTGGAACCCCCACTATGTGGTCATTCCATCCTTCCTGCTGAATTAGACCATGCGTTACAATCACTTAAATACGGAAAAGCGGCAGGAGAGGATGGTGTACCGGTAGAACTTTTGACTAATATGGGAGACCAGGGCAAAAATTTGTTGCTACAACTGTTTAATAAGATTTACGACTCCCCAAGAAACCTAGGGCGACTAAGTGCTCCGACTATAGAACTATCAGCCTAATGAGCCATACAACGAAGGTTTTCCTTAAAATCATTTATAATAGAATTATAGGGAAATGCCAGGATAGTATATGCCAGCAACAATTTGGCTTTAGATCCGGAGTAGGAACGCGAGAGGCTATATTCACCTTAAATGTCTTAGCAGAGAGGGCCATTGAAATGCAACAGAATGTATACCTCTGCTTCATAGATTATGAAAAGGCATTTGATAAAGGCATTTGATAGGGTCAAACATCAATTCCTTATGGATGTGCTCAGACAGAAGGGTTTGGATGATAAAGATCTCCGACTAATTGGAAACCTCTACTAGAACCAGGAAGCGGCCGTAAAAATAGAAGGGAAGCTCTCGGACTGGCAGCCAATCACTAGAGATGTCCGACAGGGCTGTATACTGTCTCCATTACTCTTCAATCTGTACTCTGAAGAGATCTTAACAGATTTACTAAACTCTATCCAACAAGGAATTACGATAAACGGAGTGTGCGTGAACAACATCCGACATGCCGACGATACAGTATTGATTGCTAGTACTGCCACCAGACTACAACAATTACTAACCGAAGTAGCAAGAGCTGGAAAAGCTAAAGGCTTATCCATCAACGTCGCCAAAACCAAAGCCATGGTTATTTCAAAGAGTCCGGAAAGTCCTTTCCATCTGAAATTAAAAGATCAGTGCATTGATGTGGTCCCGAAGATAAAGTACCTAGGTAGATATTTCACTTCGGATCTAGATCACCTACAGGAAATAAAATGCCGTATTAGCCAAGCTAAAATCATGTTTCACAAAATGTCCAAGACCCTCTGCAGCCCTAAATTGCAGATCGAACTAAGATGCCGCCTTGTGAAATGCTACGTCTGGTCCACTCTCTTGTATGGCTGCGAAACATGGGTTTTCAAAAAAGAAGCAACAAGTCGATTGCAAGCTTTTGAAATGTGGATATATAGGAAAATGCTCCGAATCCCATGGAATAGCTTTACACCAAATAGCAGGGTACTGGAATTAGTCCACAAAAGGAGAGAACTCATGTCCACCATCATACGAAGAAAAGTAGCTTTCTTTGGACTACAAAGAGGAACCCAATTCTCATTCCCAAAACTAGTGCTGGAAGGGAGGATTGCAGGCAAGAGAGCTCCAGGTCGCCAAAGACGAAAGTGGTTGGACGATATAAGGGGTGGACTGGGCTGACTTATCCAAAATTATGCGGCTTTAAATAGAGAAGCTTTTCGCATGATGACCGCCAAACTTCAACACGAGGAAGGCACACGATGATGATGATTTCTTTACTAACAAGATACTTCACTTATTTATTATCAGTTCAGGATATGATTTTTTCACAAAGCTAAAAGAAATGCTTACATTATTTTGCCATTATAACAAGTCATCAAAATATACGTTATTTTGCGTTTTTGGGAACGCTGCGTTGTGATAATTGGGAAAGTATTAGTTTTGCGTATATTTTTACAATTTAGGAAAATGGGAAACTCACAGCATGATTTTCAGTAGTGGTAGTTTAGTTACCGTAAAAACATTTCTATTCTATTCTATTCTATTGCTGGGTGTACCTGCTACCTGCACATGAATTATTACCAAATATTTGTATCCTTTCAGGCTCAGTTCGCGGTAACAGCGCGGAGCGACCGGGCGTCACGTGACCACGGACAACATACCTGTGCTAATACTATTAATGTAAAATTAATGTTAATCGATTGTCAACTTTATTTGCTGTCAAAAAACAGCTGCGGGATTATCTGTAAATATTGTCGGCACGTGACAATCGCAAGATCACCCCTGAGCGGCCGCCACCCTGTCCCTAAATGGCTTAAACGCATAATAAATTCAGTCAATCGCCACAATTGAAACTAGCAATGATCCATGCAGCTTTCCGCAATCGATCAGCAGGGTATTTGTTCATTGCGAAAGCAACGAGATAGCAGATTTGGATTGTTATTCTAAAGCTGATTTAGTTTCACCGCCACATTCACAATGTGATTTTTGATAGCAAATAAAGTTTTAACCGCATGCACATAAACGAGTCCAACCTTGGAAATATAACTGTAGGCTCGTTTGACCTGAACAAATCTTGTTACATTAAAAATTATAAGAGGACTATAGACTCGAGAGTAAGCAATAATTTTATGTTTTTACATAATATCATCACCATCGTCGCACTCTCAACCCATCGTAGTTGTCTCCTCTGAATGAGAAAGGTTTTGACCAAAGACATTATGGAGAACTCAGGCATGCAGGTTTTTTCATGATCTTTTTCCTTCAAAATTTAAGCGAGTGATATTTAATTTCTTGAAACGGATATAAAAAGGAAATGTAAAAAATAATTGACAAGTGTCCGAACAAAAACCTATGTAAAAAGCGCATTTCGAAATATCTCATCAGCTAGTCATCGAAACAACTATTGTGAGAGACCAATACACGAATAGTATTTTTCTCGATTTATCGAAAACTAGCTGATGCCCGCGACTTCGTCCGCGTGAATTTTTAAGATCCCTCGGGAACTCTTTGATTTTCCGGGATAAAAAGTAGCCTATGTCACTCTCCAGATCCTCAACTATACCCATGCAAAAAATCACGTTGATCCGGGGCTCTGCTGCGGCGTGATTGAAGGACAAACCAACAAACACACTTTCGCAATTATAATATTAGTATGACTTGTCGAAGCACATACAAACGATTGTATGATGTCGTGCGAGCTACTTAGGTATATAGGTTTTGTTCGGAAACTCTTCAATTGGTATGCTGTCTTAAAATAAATCGTTAACTATGTAGTATCAAGTGCCTCAATTTGTGATACAACTCCTAAATGTTCGTATTTATTGTGACAGTAGTGTATAGATTAATGAATTTTTAAATACATATAAAAAAAATCGGCCATGTGCGAGTCGGGCCTCGCTCTTTTAGGGTTCCGTTAAAAAAAAATTAAAATATTTCCATGTACCCATCAAAATATTTTAATTTAATTTAATTTTTATTATTTGTTGTTATAGCGGCAATAGAAATACAAAATATGTGAAAATTTCAACTGTCTATCTATTACGGTTTACGAGATACAGCCCGCTGACAGACGGACGGACGGATGGACAGCGGAGGCTTAGTAATAGGGCCCCGTTGGCACCCTTTGGGTACGGAACCCTAATTACGGGGCCGGTGGCGATCGAACCAACGTCTTTCGGAAATCTCTTTCGCCCTGAGTGTGTTTATCGTATTACTTTACCATCTCGGATAGCAACCGGTTATCGGTTAAAGCAACTGTTATCGACATCTCGTAAGTCGTAGCGAGACCGTTATCGATTTACTTTTTCAAGGGCTCCATAATATTTCAATGTAGCGCTTTTAAAGCGAGAGATGCCACATTGCTTTTATCATTTTAAAGTATTTTAGTGTTTTTAGTTTATTTATTTAAAGTGCTTTCCTAAAATTCTAGGAGATTTCCGAATTGATTTTTAAATATGTATGTACCAAAAAAGGGCTCCATTGTATTTGGGAACTTTTGAAAAATCAGATCGGCTGCAATGTGTCCCTGACAGTCGGTTAATTTGATTGAAATTAGATACATATCACTTATTGCGGCTCCGACCTTTCGGCAGTGAGGAATGCTGTGGTTATGGCTGCGACGGGCGGTTGGACCGTGGCCGTGGTGTAAAATGCTCAACACTCAAGGCGCAGTTACACAAGGAGAGTTTCTGGAATGCGAGCCACATTTTCGACACTCGAATTCGAGCATCGCTTATAACTGATACGAGTTTTGTCATAATGTATAATAATTTCATTAAAGAAAGAAAATTCATTTATTCTTTAATGATGCCACAGACGAAAAATATACAAATGTTACATTAATTGCCTGTGACACCACCCAGAAAGGGTGCACAGTAGGGTTAGTACAAGATTGGATAGTTAACTATGCATTGTAAACTATGACATTACCATCAAAGTAAAATAAACAATAATAATATATTTAGAGCTCAATTTCGCGTATGTATTATACATTTACGAAACGAAAACGCTCCAAATTAAAATCATCTGTATTGAATTTGTGATTTTAAGTCCATAGTAATATGGTTCATTTTACTTTGATGCTAATGTCTTAGTCTTATTCTTTCTCTTATATTTCTCTTATAGGTATATTATACATTTTATTGACAAATTCATACAAAATACGAAGACGGATGTCGGCTTTACCGACTAGTCGGAAAATCTCTAATAATAATGTAATCTTATGTAATTGGTGATGCCACCTTTTTGGTTCTTTGTTTGAATTGACTTTAATGTCAAATTTATTTCCCATCTACCTTCGTTCCTTCCGTGCACTCAATATGACGTCATTCAATATGGCGCCATGACAGATAATTTAGAACGATCTTTCGTGCCCCGCGAGACGCATGTGCATATTGTTTCGCCGTCCTCGTGCTAAAACCCAACCAAACAGTGTGGTGAAAAAAGGACTCCTCGCTGCTGTACAGCCGAACTCAAAACCTACCTAAGTGCTCCGGAGACGAAAGTCTAGTGTTGATGTGCGCTGCCTACGCAACGAGATCCAGCCGGGACGTTCAAGGTTAGTGCACGGAAATCCTAGTTTCCTTCCTAGGTCCTAGATCTCCGAGCGTATAAATTCTAAATTCTCATACAGTCCGCTAGCCCAGGCTGTGCAGTGGCATCAACCTTACAAACCAGTAATGTATAATCGCATTGTATTGAGAGTTATCGAACAGGATAATCTCATACGCGTTCGTGAAACTCTTCTTGTGTAACTGACGCCTCAGGACGCCATTCTCGAAAGGTGAGGATTCGATTTCGAGACCGATAGATTTGTTATGTATTTAATAATTCATTCGGTTTTCTTGAAATGTAGGTAAACACTTTACTCAATAAAAATAATCTACGAAAGGAAAAATATATAAAAATAGGTAACTAAAGAAAAACACATTGTTAATTTGTATGATAAGTGAAAATAAATTAATTATACGTAGGTAGGTAGTTGTAAACACTGTGTTGCATCATCGTGAGTTGTTTTAATAAATTAATGTGAAACAATAAGTTATTGTTATTATCTTTTTATTGCTGACCCCACATGACACTAATAGTAAAATTACTGATATCATAATATCTACAATTTCTGCAAACAAAGCATCTTAATCTCATTTTTGAGGGTAGAGATGGCTTTATTCATCATTATCATCATCATGAGCAACCCATTAATGGCTCACTACCGAGCGTAGATCTCAGATAGACCAATGCGAATTGGTAGACTTCACACGCCTTTGAGAACATTATGGAGAACTCTGAGGCGTGCAGGTTTCCTCACGATGTTTTCCTTCATCGTTATAGCGTGTAATATTTAATTGCTTAAACGTACTAACTCCGAAAAGTCAGGCACTGGATCGAACCTGCGGGCCCCGAACATGAGACCGCAGTCCTAACCACTAGGCTATCACTGCTTTATATCTATACTAATATTATAAAGAGGAAAGATTTTTTGTTTGTTTGTTTGTACCGAATAGACTCTGTAACTGCTGGACCGATTTTAACTATTTTTTCACCAATACAAAGCTAAGTTATCAGGAAGTAACATAGGCTATACTTTATTTACAAAAAAATTAGAGATCCTTAAGAAAATTGCAATAATGTGTCAGATTCGTGTTTTGAATTGATTTCCGTTTAATTAATTAAGAGTATTGTTTTGATTTCCGTATCCTTTTATTTATTGAAATTAGTTTAGTCAAATTGACATTTGACTTTGACAGCGCGGGCACCCCATCTTGCGCGCCATTTTGAAATATTAGTATAAAACGGCTGTTTTGACGATACGAATTCAGTCTCTGCCCAGAGACTCATCCGACTAGTAGATGCTTTCATGTCTAGGTCGTTGTACTTGATTGAGGGATTGCGATAGCAATCGCACCCTAATCGAATATATATTGACAGTACGCTTAGATTACTGTAATTAATATTTAGATATTTTTGATAGTTACCCTCGCGTTCAGATGGTGGTTTGTCTGTCGTGCTGTGGTTATTAGCTGAGTGGAAAGGGGCCGTTATGGGGATGGTGGAGACGGCTATAGGTAGGGTTTTAGCGTTTTAAGAGATGTATTCTCTTAAGGCGTGATTAGTTTTGAGTGATAAGTTCCGCTTCTGAGTCTATGGCTAACAACTCAGAAGTGGGATGTTGACTCGCGTTGCCTTGATTTGCTCGAGCTGTCTGCACAGTTGTGTTGTTTTAAATGATTTAAAATTCAGAAAATGAGTCATGAGTTTAAACGTTGAAACTGAGAGTTCGGCTTTTAATTATTGAATTAAAGATAACTTACACTTTTTGACAGATGACCGTCATTGACTTGACTGAGGGCACGATCGCCCATGACTGTGATCATGGCAAGATTGCCTGAGATCTGAATGAGGGCATGAACGCCTGTGTTATGACAGTGGGCAAGACAGCCCGTTACGAATAATGACTTTAACTGAGATAGGTTAGAAACACGAGGACGTGTTTAGTTGCAGGACGGCCGAACTGTCAGATTCGTGTTTTGAATTGATTTCCGTTTAATTAATTAAGAGTATTGTTTTGATTTCCGTATCCTTTTATTTATTGAAATTAGTTTAGTCAAATTGACATTTGACTTTGACAGCGCGGGCACCCCATCTTGCGCGCCATTTTGAAATATTAGTATAAAACGGCTGTTTTGACGATACGAATTCAGTCTCTGCCCAGAGACTCATCCGACTAGTAGATGCTTTCATGTCTAGGTCGTTGTACTTGATTGAGGGATTGCGATAGCAATCGCACCCTAATCGAATATATATTGACAGTACGCTTAGATTACTGTAATTAATATTTAGATATTTTTGATAGTTACCCTCGCGTTCAGATGGTGGTTTGTCTGTCGTGCTGTGGTTATTAGCTGAGTGGAAAGGGGCCGTTATGGGGATGGTGGAGACGGCTATAGGTAGGGTTTTAGCGTTTTAAGAGATGTATTCTCTTAAGGCGTGATTAGTTTTGAGTGATAAGTTCCGCTTCTGAGTCTATGGCTAACAAATGTAATCCAAAATAACAAAATTTTGCCTATAAAATGCTTTATTTGGCGTATGCTGAGAAAAATATTGATGATAGGTACATAAAAATTATGTACTACATGATTAAAGTAGGTAGAATCATTATTCTCTACAAAAAAGTTCCCGAAGAAATATATCTAATTATCATAATATTTGTCACAATAGTATAGCTTCTGTGTTCTAAAATTTAATTAGATCGCCTTAATTATCATATAGTATTAATTCTTCCTTACTAATACATAATTATAAATGCGAAAGTGTGTTGGTTTGTTGGTTAGTCCGTCAATCACGCTGCAAAAAAGCTACGGATTGACGTGATTTTTTGGATAGGTATAGTTCAGAACTTGGAGGCATCCCGGAAAATCAAAGAGTTCCCGCGAATTTTAAAACTAAATCCATGCGAACGAAGTGGCGGGCATCAGCTAGTTTTAATATATGATAATAATTATATGCTGTGGGAGCCCAGCCATGCGATTTTACATTCAGGCAGGCGGAAAGGGTGGCAGTTAGTTATAATAATAGAGTCTTAATTTAGATTTTTCTGGTTTTAACGATTGTAGCAAAGGAATATTGATTGTCTTTGTCACTGCCCTGCATCAAATTTTTTTTTAATTTAGTCTAAATCGTCATAATAATAATCGAACGCAGTATAATAAAGTTAAAGTTTTTTTTTAAAGTTAATAAAGTTTTAGTAGTGTATTTGACGCCTCGCGTCATGCGGCGACGTTTTCGCAATGCATAGGCGATTCCAGGCGCGGCGCGCGGTTCGGCGTGTCGCGCGAGCCGCGCGCGATATGGCCAAGGTATGAGGGCGAGAGAAAGCGAGTGAGTGACGCATCGCGTCGCGCGGCGATTCGCCTGTGCGAAAACGTCGCCTTACTCCTCGCGGATTGAAGGCTATTATTAATAAGCAAATAATATGTTTTCACTACCTATTGCAGGTACTTTACTCTTGAACTTTTGACTACAGATTGAACTTTGTAAATTGTACTTAATAATATTTTTTGTTTATTTGCGATGACAAGCTTATCACGTGTTTACACTTTACAGTAATTATATTTCGTGGAATGGCTGAATATAACCTAATCTATATAAAAATATTGAAATTTATTAGGTAGGATATAGGTATTATGGCTTATAGAAACTTGCGAAAATTATACAAGTAAAGTGCATCAAAATGATAATAGGTTTGTTGCGTTTGGATTGCCATCTGTGAGTGCAAACATAACCTAACGGCCGACTTCGATCATAGACGTAATTTATTATTTACTACTTACTGTAAGACCACCTGTCTCCAGAGGAGCCTTGATCATTTCGGCCACATTGCCAGAAGGGAGGGACACAACCTTGAAAAGATTGTCATTAAAGCCTCAATAGCCCAACGGTTAAAGGTGCGACTGAAAACTGAAAGGTCGCGCGTTCGAATCCCACCCGTTGCATTATGTCGTACCCACACTCCCTAACACAAGCTTTCCGCTTATTTGGTGGGGAGGGAGGATATGAGTCAACTTCAACTTGGCTTATACTTTTAATAAAAATAAAAAACTTGAGAGGTGTCAAGGGACACCCGGATGGAACGAAGTTCCTTTCGATTAATTAATTTGGCATTGTGTTCAATATTTTCACAGTACAATATTAGATCTTCGTAGCCTTGTGGTTTCTACAGTCGCTAAACAGTTAAAGGTCGATTGTTCGAATCCCAGCTCGACAGACTGAAATTTCTATTTAAATTTTATTTTAAATAATTTTTAAAAATAAATTTTTATGTTTATTATTAATTTATTAAATAATAAATTAATAATAAAAATAAAAAATTAGGGAAAAATTCCACATGTAAGTAGAAATTATTTAAAATAAAATTGAAAATATAAAATTCAGTCTGTCGAGCTGGGATTCGAACTATCGACCCTTATCGACCTTTATGCGACTGTAGAAACCACAAGGCTACGAAGATCTAATATTGTACTGTGAAAATATTGAACACAATGCCAAATTCACATTCAAAAAAGTGTCGGTTTCAAAAAAGTGTCTGTTCAATTTTGTCTTAATTTTTTCCGTCTAGCCCCCTATCGCATCGCGCGATAAGGAACTACGTTCCAAAAAGTGTACGGAAAGAGACCTCGGGGACGCAGCCTTACGCGTTGGTCGAATCAAATCCGCACCACTCTCGACACCAAGGTCTACGTCACTGCATGTCGCAGAGAACCGAAGCACATGGCGCGACATCGTCCATAGGAAGATTATTGGTGGAAGGGGTCACGACCCTCAGTAATGGGGAACACGACGCAACGAGACTGTAAGACCACCTCACAGCGCAAAACGCGTATTTAATTTATCAAACTTCAAATAAATATAGTACCTACCTACTTACTTATAATAAAGTCCATAGCATTTATTTGGGCGTGACCAATGTATGACCAATTACTTCTAGTGATGTATAAAGAAATATAGTAGGTACTTATAATAGCATTTATTATGGCGTGACCAATGTTACCAATTTCTCTTTGAAATCTGGTCACGGCGATATCAGATTCGCTTTACCTACTTTCCTATATTTTAGATATTGCCGGGAGATATTTTTCGCTCCTCCCTCCTTTGTATCCCTCCCCTGTATTGTTTCTTACGGTAGTAAATATCATTAAGTTTATGGTTTCATTAACCTATAAATAATTTAGGTACCTAATCCTAATTCTAAAAATTGAAAATCGAATATCCAAATATTATATCCGATAATATTCATCATCATCATCATTATTATCAACCCATCATCGGCTCACTACTGAGCGCAGGTCTCCTCTCAGAGAAGGGTTATAGGCCATAGTCCACCACGCTGGCCCAATGCGAATTGGCGGACTTCATACATCTTCGAGAACATTATGTTGAACTCTCAGGTGTGCAGGTTTCCTCACGATGTTTTCCTTCACCGTTAAAGCATGTGGTATTTAATTTCTTAAACGCGCTTAACTTCTAAAAGTCAGAGGTGCCCGGGATCGAACCTGCGACCCCCCCCGAATAGGAGACCACAGTCGTAACCACTAGGCTATCACTGCTTATCCGATAATATTATATCCGATTAAATATATCCGAACACTACTCATGTTATATCGACAGCGAAGCAATGGATGGACGTGATTTACCATGGACGAGCAGCGGGATTATCTAAAAACAATCTGAGTGTCGTGCAACGCTTCGTTCAAGCAGCTGTCTCTTACATGGACTTCCACAGGCCTCGGTCTTGCACCGCCTGAATCCAGCGACCCAGCTTTCATGTCGTCGGTCCACCCAGTGGGGGTCTAGTCTGTTAACACTGCGCTTCCCGGTGCGGGGTCGCCACTCCAGCACCTTGAGACCCCAACGACTCGGATCCCAAGTCATCACTGACAAATAGTCGCGGCAGTTAATTTTGAAATGTGTCGAAAACATCTGAAAATAATTGCTTTCCCATGCCGCCATAATGTTCTGCCTTAGTTCATCATCATCATCATTAGCTACCCATCAACGGCTCACTACTGAGCGCAGGTCTCTCAGAGAAGCAAGTGATATTTAACTGCTTAAACGCACTTGACTCCTAAAAGTCAGAGGTGCGTACCCGGGATCGAACCTGCGACCCCCCGAATAGGAGACCTCAGTCCTAACCACTCGGCCAACACTGCTGTTTGCTTGCTGCCTTAGTTACTTATGTCTAAATGATCCCAATACAAATAGGGTAGGCTGGTCTAAGAGCACGCATCCGATAAGAGTACGCAATGCCAACACTCGTGACGCTGTTAACGATACGCGGCTAATTTCAGAGTTATTTTCAAGTGCAAGCTATTGGCAAGTGCTGTGCGAAAAAATAACAAAAAACATGCAAAAACACAAAAATTACTTAAGTTTAAACATTTTTACCTATTTTCTTAAATAATTTTAGCGTTTTGGGATTATGTTTGTGAAAAAACTACAAAATTTTAAACAAAAACGATAATACGGCTTGATCGGCAAGGAATTCCCCTAGAGGTCACAGCGACAATGATTCCGGTCGATGCTAATAGATGACGTTACACTTCGCTCGATTATAAAATCGTTAATGTGTGAAAAAATACGCACTTGTGTATGTTACAAGAGTACGCGCGTACTCTTACACACATTATTTTATTTTTATATTTTTCACATGTATTTTAATATTTATTTGTATGTTTAAATCCGCTTTCCGGTATAGCTCAACTACCACGAGCTGAAGTAATCTCAATATCGAACCGCAAAAGAGCAAAGTTAGACATTTTGAGTTGACCTCCGTTCTAGTTGGCTCTCGAAGAGGATTCGGCCTCAAAATAAGCACCAGTGAAAAAAAGACTGCGAAATCTATTACTAAAGGAGATATAAAACTAAAACTTCCAAAGAATAAACCCAAAAAGAAAATGTGGGGATGTCCCTCATGACGTGGTACCTCCAAATGAAGACTGAATAGGATGTTCCAAATGATGAGGTGGCATGAAGCCTGTATGATCTATGAAGCTGAAAATATGTATAATTGTGAAATCTGCAAGTAGCATGGACACGAATGAGAATGAGTTAAGAAATATGAGATAATTTTTCCTGCGTACTCTTATCAACTTACATGCGCACTCCTATCCAATAGCTCGTGTAAGAGTAAGTATTTACCACTTTTGTTATTTTTTTTATTTTTCAAATATATGGCACATTACTGTTACATTTCATGTTACTTTATGAAAGCTGTATAAATTGAGTACCAAATAAAAATTAAGCTGATAATCTACAGTTAGTGAATTTTATTTCAAAACAGTTTGAACCTTAAGTGCGTGCTCCTAGACCAGCCTACCCTATACTACACTATTACTCGATGGGTCCTATGTATAAGGGCCAAAGTAACAATTTGACCATTTTCACTTTTTGGTGTTAAATGCTTCCTTTTACTATAATTTATAACATGCACTAAAAAAAAACTCATATTATTTTATTAGTAGAAGTACTGTTTTTTATTGCAGTAAAAGGGCTCAAGTGGCACACTTTTAAACGTACAAGGGCCAAATGGTTGTTTGAGACTTATTCGTGGTGATATCTCGCCTGTTTGCCATTTTACCAACCTAAAAAAGGCCAATGTTATGTTTGTCATTCTTATAAATACGGTCATATAACGCCGAAAATTAAAGAAAACTTTGATAATCATGTCTGATTGATGATATATATTTAAATTTGGTACCATGTAATGATAATATTTCAAAGGTTGCGTAATAATGATGACGATGAGTAAATGTTTTTTGATATTATTTTTGATTTATATGAATATTTTTTACTTTGATTGCAAATAGTCTTGGTACAATAAAAAATATTTGATTTTAAGTACTTACGTTAATATTCAATATATAAGATTTGAGAAAGGATATTAAATTATTGATTATTTATTGATCTATATTAATATTATAAAGAGGAAAGATTTTTTGTTTGTTTGTACGAATAGGCTCTGTAACTACTGGACCGATTTTAACCATTTTTTCACCAATAGAAAGCTAAGTTATCAGGAAGTAACATAGGCTACAATTTATTTTCAAAAAAGTTAGAAATCCTTAAGAAAATTGCAATAATGTAACCCAAAGTAGCAAAATTTTGCCTATAAATTGCATTATTTGGCGTGTGCTGAAAAAACTATTGATGATACATAAAAATTATGTACTACATAATTAAAGTACTCATTATTCTCTACAAAAAATCTCCGAAGGAATATATCCAACTATCATATTTAAGTCTTATTATTATTTAAGTCAATAGTAGCTTTTGTGTTCTAAATTTAATTAGATCGCCTTTCATCATCATCATCAGCAACCCATCAACGGCTCACTACTGAGCGCAGGTCTCCTCTCAGAGAAGGGATATAGGCCATAGTCCACCACGCTGGCCCAATGCGAATTGGCGGACTTCACACACCTTCGAGAACATTATGAAGAACTCTCAGATGTGCAGGTTTCCTCACGATGTTTTCCTTCACCGTTGAAGCAAGTGATATTTAATTGCATAAACGCACTTGACTCCGAAAAGTCAGAGGTGCGTACCCGGGATCGAACCTGCGACCCCCCGAATAGGAAACCACAGTCCTAACCACTAGGCTATCACTGCTTCGATCGCCTTTACTATCGTAGTATTAATTCTTCCTTACAAATACATATTATTATAAATGCGAAATTGTGTTTGTTTGTTGGTTTGTCCGTCAATCACGCTGCAACAAAGCTACGGATTAACGTGATTTTTGATAGGTATAGTTGAGAACCTGGAGGGTGACATAGGCATCCCGGAAAATCAAAGAGTTCCCGCGGAATTTTAAAAACTAAATCCACGCGGAAGAATTCGCGGTCATCAGCTAGTCTTCAAAAATATGTTTTATTATTTTTCAGAAAAAAAAAATCGAAAAAAATAGTCAAATAATTTTAATAGTTTTATTATTTTTAGGGTCTAACCACAGAGGAGAAAACGGAAGTCTAACTGAGAGTTTAGAACATTATCTTACCATGTAAGATAACGTATAAGCAGGCCTGTCTCACTCTTGGTACTTACGCGATTTATGTACCTACAATCGCTGGCTCTCTGAGAGTGATACTACAGTCGGGGCTAGCGCGCTCTAGGCGAGTGACGTACTACTGAATTTAACATTGCTTACGTAAATAGTTTTTCGTAAATATTATTTTAAATAGTTTACGTTTAGTGTTTAGTACATTTGTAGTAATAAAAATAGTTGTAAACATTAAAATGGGTATCTATCTAATGAAATAATGGCATAAAGTCGTTGCTACTGTAATTTTTGTGTGGATGGATGCTTAATCAGCAAAGAAAAGGATTCTAATTTATCATTTTTTACGTTGCTTATAAACTAATATAAATTTTATGAATCTGTGTCCATGTTTTCCCTCCCAATATTTACTAAAATTATATGTTTGTCTTAGAGTTTTTTCAACCCTTAAATTTAACAATCGTTATTTTAAAGACAGAAACAATCTTTAAAGACATTATATTAAAGTTAAACAGTTGATGTGAAATAAATAAATAGTTAAAAGTTATACCTACTGATTTTTTTACTCTTTGTTGACTGCCCCAGGCAACCACGCAACGTTGTCCGTGACGTAGGTAGGCGAACAGATCCAAAGCAATATGGATCCTCGCGCCGAGCTATAAAGTCTAAATTAGCTTGCGTGCGTGATTTATCTATTTAATAAAAAATATGTAGGCTATTAAAGCACCGGCAAGTAGTCAACATCAAAGGAGTGAAACTTCTGTACGTAGTACTATTATATATTCTGTGGTATAAGTAACAATGTGACTTATTACCAAAACAGTCACATAATTTGTCTTCTTTTTGATGATTTATTATATTTTAATCCATCAATATAAAATTAAGGCTATAAAAATCTAGAAAATATACAATTTTTAAATGTAATGTGTATGTCCAAAATGGCACTTTGGCCTTTTTACTAGTTTTTTCGGCACAGTAAAAATACTAAAAAATTGACGAATATGAGCATATGTGCGATAATTAAAAAACTAAAATGTATATTTAAAAAATGTTATAGCTCAAATAACGGCCATAGATGTAGTAGCAAATATGCAAAGTTTCATAAAATTCAGTTGTAGCATGTAAGAAATATATCAAATTGAAACTTTGAGAGCCTCTACTGAAAAGTTAAGATTTTGCACTTTGGCCCTTATACATAGGACCCATCGTACTCAGTTGTATGATGTATCGTAGTCACGTTGCTGTAAGCGGACACGATCATGGGTGTGTCGGCCGGCCCCCAAACACCAGCTTATCGCGGAGTTTCGGCCAACTCCTGTTTGTTGGTGTTAATTTATCGCGCGTGTGAGCGTTGGCGGTGTTTGGCCAAACGTTGGGCCAGCGCGGTTGGGTGTCAAGGGCTATCAACAGTACAGCTTGGACCGCGGCCGGCACTGGCGGTACAGTGGTACACCCAGCTCCACCAGGTTGTCTCCGCTCAGTGACCGCGCATCCACCGCTGAAGCAGCACGCGTATCGGCTTCAATTATAACTACTGAAATATCAGCGCCGGCCTTCTGACGTATATTTTGATTCGGTGTGCGACAAACATTTGGCAGTTGGAAGCACGTGAGTAGGTACATCCTTTTACGCGTTTTTTTTTTTTTAGTGAAATCTGAAAGCATCAGCTGAACCTTTACTAATACTATAATGCGAAAGTGTGTTTGTTTGTTTGTCCTTCAATCACGTAGCGACGTCGACGTGATTTTTTGTATGGCTATATTGAGGATTTGGAGAGTGACATAGACTTATCTTTTTTCCCGGAAAAGCAGAGGGTTCCCGCGGGAATTTTAAAAACCTAACTTCACGCGGATGAAGTCGCGGGCTACAGCTAGTATTATCATCAACTGAAAAACCAAACGAAAAAAATTACTTCTTCCTACCTGCTCAGGACTGCGTTCCAAGGGGGTGTATTATTTGGGATAAAATATATCCAGGAAAAGTCTCGGCATGAACTATCTAACTTTCAGCTCAAACTAAAAAATGCGCGAAAGCATAGACGACGTTCTACAAACAGACAAACAATCAACGTTTCTTACTAGAGATTACTCGCTCCATTTTTTCCTATTTTATTTTTTCACAGCCATTTTTTAACCTCGATAACTCTCGCCCCATTATTTTTCAGTTTGATATTAGTCCATTATGTACATACTGATTTAAAAAAAAAAGCAAAATTACGTCTGCATGGAAACTCAATTTTAGTCGAACTTAGGGCCAATTTAGACGGCGCCTCGTTCATCGTTAATTTTTGCGAAAATGAACCGTCTTAATTCGCCCTTAATTCATAATTATGGTTTGGTAAAAAATAAGTTAAACCTGGAAATAAAATGCGAGTTTTAGGCCGACTTGCACCAAACTGCTTAATCATGTTTAGTTAAATTTTCTATACCTGTCCTTCTCATGTTAACTCTGAAATAGTATGGTCAGAAAGTGACAGCATTATAAAATTTAACTAAACATGATTAAGCAGTTTGGTGCAAGTCGGCCTTAATTCTACTCACAATAATAGAGCAGGTAACACCGACGCGCGACGCGACCACACACCTACCTACTCATTACTCGTACCACTCGTACATGGGTAGCCGCTCGGCATAAGCAAACTAAGCAAGCAGCAAAAAACCAATAAATTAGCATCTATAACGATGTTGTTGTGACGACGCGAGTCGCGACGCCGACAGCATTCCGATGAGAACGATTATTATATTGGCTAATATAATATTTGATGAGGCTTTCGCGGGGGCCAGTGGTTGGTCTTGATTATTTTACTAGACACAACAAAAACGTATGGTAAAATGTATTTTTTTATTTAAAATTGAGTATGTTTAAATTTTTTTTCATCATACCTATTCGAAAAATGAATATTGGCTTCAGAGGATAGCGGGAGCAAAATTTAATTTTAACCCCATGGGACTTTTCATTTCTCTCTTCTGATTGGTCCGCGTTCGTGCTTTAGCATACTAAAGCACTAACGCGGACCAATCAGAAGAGAGAATTCAAAAATGTGTCGAATGTTGTCTTCGATAAGTCACGTGATCAAATTTCTCGATTAGATATATACGCCCAATACTTCCAACATAAATATTAATGTTTAATTATTTCATAAAAAAATTTTTGTGTTTTATTTTAACTTTCAATATACGTATTGGTAATGTCTATACTCTATACATAGTAGGTTGATACTCCTAGCTTTTTCTCATACGTAATGATGAAAAATAGTGTGTGTCATTCGGGGCCAAAATTTTTTGTTCTCGGGCGGCGTATATTGAATTCCTCGATACGCTCAGGATTCAAAATAACGCCCTCGGGGAACAAAAAATTCCTTTGGCCCCATATAACACAAATAACTATTATGCCAAAAAAAACAATGAAATCTGCATTCCTAACTAAGATAAAAAAATACATGTTGATGAAGGACTAAAGGACGAATTGCAAATAGATGAGTAAGACTCAAGATCTAGAGTAGAGCCGAGTACGGTCTATAGATTTCAGCCTTAGACTCAGACTTCAGACTTCGTTGAATCCCAGGTTTACAACTTTTATTTTTCGCATAGTTAATTATGATTACTTGATTAAAAACGATCTACTAGACCTGAATACATAGAGTACCTAAATGTATACCTGAAATTCACGATTAAAAGGATTTTTTAATGAAAAACTTTTCTATTTGTTTCTGTTGTAAAATCTTCTCTAATTTAACGAAAATAATTTTACGAAAATTGTGTTGGCGCCAAAAGAATCTATTTCGATACACTCACATCGACATGCCTTCTACTAGTTGTAAAATCGCGTGTGTTTACATTAAACATTAATGAGTAGCATTTTAGTAATCGCATGTTTATTTAGGTACCTACATTATTACGAATAACTTATGAAAACATTCAGTCATCAGCAACCCATCAGCGGCTCCACTGACGAGCGCAGGTCTCCTCGGAGAAGGGTTATAGGCCATACTCCACCACGCTGGAAAACATTACTTAAAACATGATTGATACCTATCTATTGGGGCCCAGCATTGACCCCAGTACTATGAGAAGGGGGACAAACAAAAACAACAGGATATAGTTTTGTCTTATCAATGAAAACTGTTTATTGTTCGCTTTCGCAGTAAACACTGAACTAATCATATATTTTTTTAGATGAGTATAGTTCAGAGGTAGGATAATAATATTATTATACATAATTACTAGTGGTTCGCCCCGAACTGAGACCTCGCGTAATCGCATAATTCCCATAAGATAGTTTTAACTATATTATATTGCAATTAAAACGCGCCGAATCTGATGACGTCAATCGTCATCTGCTTTCGTGGATGGGATGCGTATTTACAATATTAAAGACAGCGCCATCTAGTAACAGTATAGTGAAGTTTTGTTAAAAACATTGATGCCCATTAAAACTCAAATAATTTCGTTTCTTTATAATATTTATCTAATCTTAGTATTTGTTGTTCAAGTACAGAATATAACTCAAATTATGTGTAAGTTTCAAGTTTTAAAACAAAGTGGTTTTAGAGATCTAGCCTCGAATACAATCTCCACTTTGAAAGCCCCCCATTTCGTATGGGAGCCCCCCTGAAATAAAGATTTTCATAACTTTTTAAGCCATTTTCGGCTGGAGGCCATCGGTTTACATATCATAATTATGTAAAATTGAAGTAATTACGTTCAGTAATTCAGAAGTTATAAGGCTCTGACAGACGGACGGACGGACAAGTGCAAATCGCTCTAGTAAACTCAGAGACCTTCGCTTCGCTCGGTCGATTATACTATCTAATAATAAACATTACCCTGAGCATAAGGCAGAAGTACCTACTAATAACAACCGTTCGTCTTATCGGCCTCAGAATCTTCCAAAAGCTCTCCGCCTAATAAAAGTCAATTGAAGACGCACATCGCGCGCGATTCGTACTGTCGCAGCTATTCAATTAATTGATGCTACTTGCGTATTGTTATACCTACTCCAACTCGTTGTTACATTGTGTATCTACTGGCAGTACATTACTTGTTCAAATAAAATCGGATAAAGTAGGTAACCAATTGTTCTAACTTCGGAGATTTATATCTGACTAGCTGATGCCCGCGACTTCGTCCGCGTGGATTTAGTTTCTAAAATCCCTCGGGAACTCTTTGATTTTCCGGGAGAAAAAGTAGCCTATGTCTACCTATGTCTGTCACTCTCTAGGTCTTCAACTATACCCATGCAAAAAATCACGTCGATCCGTAGCCCTGTTGCGGCGTGATTGAAGGACAAACCAACAAACAAACACACTTTCGCATTTATAATATTAGTAAGGATAAATCATTGCATACATAACATGGGCCGAGTAGTATCCAGTATCCTTGAAGTTACTTATCTTCTTTTTATTTGATATGCCAAGATACCACTTTACTGCGATCTCACCCGATAGGCAGTAACCATGATGCAGTCTAAGATGGTAGCAGGCTAACTTTGAAGGTGTATGGTAGTATAAATTACTAAACGGACTTCGGTCATACCACTCATACCCCTAGTCGGCTTTTACATGCCATCGTACCAGCACGCTAAATCTTGGCGGCACGTCTTTCCCATCAACGGTTCACTAGAGCTCGGTCTCCTCTCAGAGAAGGGTTATAGGCCATAGTCCACCACGCTGACCCAATGCGAATTGGCGGACTTCACACACTTTTAAGAACATTATGAGGAACTTTCAGGTGTGCAGGTTTCCTCACGATGTTTTTCTTCACCGTTGAAGCAAGTAATATTTAATTGCTTAAACGCCCGGGATCGAACATGCGACCCCCCGAATAGGAGACCACAGTCCTAACCACTAGGCTGTCACTGCTTCTTAGAAACTTGGCAATAATACATTTATAATACTAAATTAATAAAGGTAGCATTTGAGTAAGTAGCATGCAAAGGCGGTCTTATTGCTGAAGCAATTTCTTACAGAGCGCATCCAGGGCCAGGAAATGTCCTTGCTTGTATGTACCTATTAGTGTTGTCAAATGAATTGTTATATCTAGTTAACAAAATTATTAAGAGGAGAAATTATAAATAGATGTACATACCTAGTAGGTATGCGAAAAGCGGCTTGGATTGGTTTGAATTGGATTAAAACTGGTTTTTTTTGCTGGTAAGATTGTGGCGCCATCACACGCAATTATGTGTTCAGACTCTTCATAGTGATAAATGATAATGTGAATAGGTCGTCAATGTTATCGTAAAGAAAAAAATCATGTAAACTTGTAAATTCAGTAAGGTCTCAACTCTCATTCACATCTATAGAATAGAAGAGATAAGAAAATTTTTAATTTAAAAATAATCTTTTGCAAAGGTGCTTTCCAGACGTCAAGATAATGAACCACTGTTGGTTCAGAATGGCCTTGCTATCGTAAAGGACCCACAAGAACTCCAGCGGTTAATCTTAAAAATAACCGGCCAAGTGCGAGTCATACTCGCGCACTCAGGGTTCAGAACCTTGTGAGGATTATAATATTAGCTAATTAGATAATAAGTAGATAGCCAGCTAAGTGCGCCGTTTTATTAACCGACCACAAATAACTTATTAAAGAACCACGAATATGGCCACGAACTTACTCTCAGGAATGCCACTAGATGGCAATACGCTACAAATACCGCAAAAATTTCAATTTTTACGTAATATTTCATCTCAAAGTTAAACTAGAAACTTGAAATTTTCACAGCAGAGATCATTGACCTCTATATTCAGCAACTTAGTAGGTACCTCAAGTCGTTTCTGAGAAAAAGGGCCTTGACACACGGACAGACGGACAACGGAGCGAGCCTATTAGAGTTCCGTTTTATTCCGGAACCCTAAAAACAAGTATTATTATTATGCGGTATGCCATGTTTACACTTTACATATCTAAATGCCGTCTTATATAATGCTGTAGTTATTCAAATCAACGAATTTCATCATTGATTTTGAAATAATTATGTTTTTATTAGCATACTTAAATAGATTTCTTTAACTTGCATAGGCATACTTAAAAATTGTGGAATTTTATTATAAAACGTTACACCCATTCCCACATACGACTTTCGGACTTTCTTGAGGCATAGTTGAGGAATCAGCCTATTTATGTTCTTTATTTCCTGTTGCTGACATCGTTAACCAGAGCTTAGGTGAACCAAGTTATGAAAATGTTCATTACATCGCAGCTGTCGAGTGATGTTTATAAAACTCTTTTAATTTGAAATAGGCAATAAACTCATGTTTCTTGCGCCTCTTTCTATACAATGTAAGAAATTATCGCGTTTATTTATCAGGTTGCTTAAAGATAATGTAATCAAAATAGATTAAATATTTTTGATGTTTTGGCTAGGCCCGAAGATTTTTCGATATGACATAAGACTACAGTAATCAAAATGTAAGTTACTACGCAGGTAAGTTTTTGTAAAACTTAACAAAATATAAACTTTGCCTTTCAAGTTTGAAGTTTTGAACCGGTGCATAGTATAGAGTGTGACAAGAGGTCTTTATCCTTATTGTAGTGAGGGTAAAGAACTCGTTGATAGGTTTCCATTATCGAATGACATAAAAGAAATTCGTTAATGACATAGAGTTGGAAGTGGAAGCCTCGATGATGTGTTGCATTGCGGTGGTAAACACGTGAAGGGGGATCAGGGCAACCTTAGAGGGTTGGTTAAATCGCTCGCGGCAACTCTATTTTAACTTTTAACTCAAAAATCGCGATTTTGCAAAAGTGTCTAAGAGTTACAAAATTTTTTCGAAAAGGAGATTGGCGAATTCCATAGAGTTTCTGACCCAGACGAACTGAACTGTGGGCCTCAAGCCCACGTTCACGAATCAAACTTCTCATGCTTATTTGTAGTAAACCAGTCTAACAAAAAAGTTCATCAAAGTCTATCAAATAAAGTTGGGAGAAAAAAGATATTTATAATGTGTACTTATGAATAATTATATTTTTGATCCCCATCTTCTAAAAATATCGGGTTTACACAGAAAAATACTCTGAGAAATTTTAATTAAAATTAAATGATTTCTGAATCTGAACGGGTTTTAAAAATGCTGGGTCAAAATTCGCCAACCTCCTTTTATACCTAGGTGTTCTCTAACTTTAATAACCTACTTTTCAAATAATATAGTTTTCATAGAGCACTTTCGATGATAGAGCATGAATCGGCGGTTTTTTCTGCATTAGGTAGGTACATACCTTTTTTCCCGTAGGAGGGGAAATCCTCATGGACATCAAAATCAAAATCAAAATCAAAATCATTTATTTCATGTAGGCCAACCTGTGGCGCTTATGACAAGTCATGACTCTACCACCGGTTCGGAAAGCGGATTCTGCTGAGAAGAGCCGGCAAGAAACTCAGCAGTTGCTCTTTTCAAAATTATACATATTACAATATTTTTTGTAGGTAATATGTATTTACATTTTAATAACTTTTTATAATATCTTGTGGGCAGCTGGATGCCATGCCGATTTACCCCATGCAACTTGTTAGAATAGAATATTTCCAACAATACGATGATATAATATTTATAGAACAACTCCAAAAAATACGTACGTACAATATTCAATACATGTCAAGACTGGCAGACCAGCAGCCCCGCTTCCGACGGTGGCACCCGTTCACGAGCATGACGCATGATCCAGCCATTGCTTCGCATCCACATCAGAATCAGGATAGTGCCAGACGTCTACCGGCTAAAACCCCTCCTACCTCCAAAACAGTAGTGTACCAGCCTTGGGGGCCTACCTATACTGCCGCAGTCTGTTTCAAGTTTTTCCTCACGTTCGTCTACCTGCTTCTTTCCCATCACACCTTCCATGTCCTTCCGAACCAGGGTCCAATTTTTTTCAGACGCTAACATCATTTCTGTTAGGTTCTCCACTCTTAGGTCCTGTAGCAGCTCTCTCACAACCCTCGTTCTTTCTTCTCCAAACTGTGAACAGTGAAAAAGGGTGTGTTCAGCATCGTCCGTTGGATTTGTGCAATACATGCCACTGGGTTCCACCAGCGGGAATGGGGCTGCTTTCTGTCTGCCCGTCTTAACGTGTTGAATTATAATTAGGTATGCTTTTGTGGAACTCATTGTGGAAACACTGCATACATAGCATAGTATCTATTGAATTGTAGACTTGTTTTGAATAGAGCAACCGCCGAGTTTCTTGCTGGTTCTTCTCGGCAGGAAGGGCATTCCGAACCAGTGGTAGACTCGTTGACGATTCAAAAGCACTTGTAAAAAGTTTATTTGAATACAAAACATTTCTTTTCTATTCTATTCATGCGTCGACTGGTAGCGCGTTTTTTGATGCGCTCTGTGTTTTGCATAAATACTCCATGTCCAGTGAAACACTGAGTCATTTGGAAGGTTAATGCACTGTGTTTCCTGTTTTTCCAGCTTCTTAGGTCCCCAATCAGCCTGTGCGTCCATCGCACCTTCATCGATTGGTCCCACACCTCTTGCCATCTCATAAGGGTTCATTCCCTGACAGCATCTCTTTCTTCCGGTTCTTTCAGTCCATAGCTTTCTAATCTTTCCTTTGCTAGGAGGTGAGCCGGGAGTAGATTTGCCAATACAAGATCAGCATCAGTAGATGTCGTTTTATATGCACAGCATGTTCTTAATGCCATCATACGCTGTGTGCTCAAGACTGCCCTCCTGTGAACTTATTAAGTATGGGCAGGTGCTGTTCCTATGGACGCTTGTAACTGTGGACACAATCGATGCCGTCGAAACTAGCAACCATAAAATTCTAATTTGAACGTGAACTTTCAACCATAGACAAAGCTTTACGGTTGCGTTCAAATTAAAATAGGGTTGCTAGTTCCGACAGAATCGATTGTGTCCACAGGTACAAGCGTCCATAGGAACAGCACTTGTCCATACATACCTACTACATAATTAAAATTTAAAATACTTTTTCAAGATAAAACTTCGTTGCAGCTAATGAGCGAAATGCTCTACAGTTTCAACTGATAGTTAGAAACAGAGTCTACTCTATCAGTGAGACATCCTGTCATGAATCAGTGTCCGCATGCATCGGACGGACGGACGGACGGACCGCTGAATCGTTAGCATCCCGCATCCATGTACATTGTATACCTCGTCCTATTGCTCTCACGCGGCGCAGGAGACAATTCTAATTTCTACTGAGCTGACTACAAAATAATATAGGTCTTCTTAGGAGTTTTTTTTATCTCCCATCCATCTGATGCGATCTCTGTGAACTATAAACAGATCTGGTGTTCTTGGTTCTAAGGAGGATTCTTCTTAGAAGTTATGAAAAAAAATTCGGTCCTTATATCCTCAATAGTCCAATAATTAAGAATAGAATAGAAATGTTTTTTATTCAAATAAACTTTTTTACAAATGCTTTTGAATCGTCGATGAGTCTACCACTGGTTCGGAATGCCGTTCCTGCCGAGAAGAACCAGCAAGAAACTCGGCAGTTGCTCTTTTCAAAACAAGTTTACAATATAATAGATATTATGCTACGTATGAAGTGTTTTCACAATGTGGAAAAAGAGGATTTACAGGTTAATCATTACCTACTGTCTCATGAATCGCTGGAATGAAGGTCTTATACGGGTCTTTGGTGCTCTGAAGGTTAAAGGTGTGGACTGGAAATTGTAAGATTGACGGTTCGGTCGCCGATCCCCACCCATTGCACTATTATTATGAACCTATCGTCACTCTGTGCTATTGTCATACCCACTCCCAACCTAACGACAGCTTTCCGCTTATTTGGAGGGGAGAGGAGAGTATCAGTTGAGTCCAGCTTGGCTAATATTCTTTATAAAAACATTTCAAGGACTCCATTTTGCTATAAACGTTTTCATTCTGACGTGTATCTGCTTGCTGTATGTATTTACCTATTTAAGTGGGTACACTATTATGTCTATTTAATTTCAATGTTATAGCGAGATACCTACAAGTTAATGTATAAAGAGCGTGATTTGCGACAGCAGGAAAATCATCGTTTTGAATTTTGGAGTTACTAACGACAAGGTCACTGAAATCATTTGGTTGGTCCTTGCCCTGTCGCACTGCTTAGCAAACGTTTTCTCTTATTTAATGGACCTATTCCAAAGCCAGTCGGGGTTGCACATACCTATTACCAACATATTTCTATAAAATATCCATAAGTACTAATAGTAAAAATGCGAAAGTGTTTGTTTATTAATTTTTCCTTCAATCACGCAGCAACGGAACAACAGATGGAATATATGGATGGAATATAATATATGGATGGAATATAATATATGGATGGAATGGATATAGTTGAGGCCTTGGACTCCTTGGAGTGACACAGACTACCTTTTATTCCAGATAACACTGAGGATTCCTGCGGAATTTTAAAATCCTTACTAGACGAGACGACATGAAGTCGCGGGCAAAAATCTTATGAATCATGAATGATCTTATGAATGTAAAACTAAAATACGCATAAAGCTTAGCGGGTAATACGCTCTAAAAATAGTAGATAAAAAGAGGTGCGCTACAAAATATAAATAAATAAACTAGTTGATGCCACGCCTTTGGCAGCGTGGGCTTAGCGATGAATAAAAAATATGTTTCACCATTGAGAACCACTTTCACACTGAAAAATTACAGGCTTTCATGCTTTTCATCCCGCAGTGCAATTTCTGAAAATCCATAATTTAATATTATAAAAAAAATATTTTTTAAACAACCGACTTCAAACTCCCGCTTTACTACATCACACACACACTATACAAAGTATTTAATTTATTGTTGATATTTTAAAAACCGCACAACCGATTTCGATAAAATTTATATGGGACCTGGGGAGTATACCCTTTCAAACAAAAAAAGAATTTCCCAAATCGGTTCAGGCGTCTTCGAGTAATCGGTGGACATGCATAAAAAAAAGATTCCAACGAATTGATAACCTCCTCCTTTTTTGAAGTCGGTTGAAAATTGGCAGACTTCACACACCTTTGAGAACGTCATGGACAACTCTGGCGTGCCGTCTTCACCGTTGAAGCATGCATATATTATTTCTTAAATGCACATACCTAACTCCGTCCGAAAGTGTCAGAACTCAGAACGAGTTCTTTAATATATATATAGCTGCTCGTGCTGATTCACTCACTCACTCATTGATCACCTCTCCTGTAAAATTTTGTATGAAAAAATTTTTTTTCACCAATGGTTTTGTATAGAAGACAAAAATTCATGGAGAGGAAAAATATGGAAAGAGCTGATGAGTGAGGATTTCAGAGACGGGTGAGGGGCACGGCCAGGGTATTGAAGATAGGTGGAGTGTGCTCGAACAAATGTCATTCGAAACCTCATCCAATTGGCAGAGAGCTGAAAAAAAATTCAAAATGGCGGAAAAAAGATGGCGGCCATACAAACTTTGTCGGTGTCTATCTCGGAGAGTATAAAAGATGCAAGAGTGCTTCTGTGGCAAAAGATGATCAGGGCCCGAAGTTCTACTTGATGATAGAAAAAAAAATTCAAGATGGCGGAATTTATTTTTTCATACAAAATATATGGCGACTATTGAAGAGACTAGAAGCTGGGAACTATTCAAGACTTTGATACGGTTCCCTTTCGAAATTTGTTTTTATAGAAGAATTCTCATTCTGACGAATGATGAGATATGATGATCGAGGGTTTGGAAGGTGGGTGAGGAGCACGGCCAGAGCATTGAAGATAGGTTGGGTGTGCTCGAACAAAAGTCACTTGAAACGTCATCCAATTGCCAGTGAGTAGAAAAAAAAATCAAAAATGGCGGATTCAAGATGGCGGCCATACAAATTTCGTCGGTGTCTATCTCGGAGAGTATAAAAGATGGAAGAGTGGTTTTTGGATAGAAAATGATCAGGACCTAAAAGTCTACTTGACGAGTACAAAAACGCGGTCCGCTTGCGGGCCGCGCACCCACGCGCCCTACTAGTATATATAAATATATGATTAGTAGCTATGTTGTTTATACGAGTTACGGCGGAGCGAGGCGTGGTCGGGGGCGCGAGGCGGCGAGTGCGTCACGGCGCGACGCACCTGACTGCTGACAAAGGGTACGTTTATGCACACGCGGGGCGTTGCGCGGCGCGTGGTGCGTCGTGTCGCGCGGTAAACTCAAACATATGGCCAAGTATGAGAGCGTTCATGCAGAAGCGTTTGCGTTGAACGCGGTGGAGGACGCGGCGGACACTGCGGCGGGCACTGAGGTCACGCGGCGCGTTGCGTCGCGCGGTTAATAAAACATAATTATGGCCAAGTATGAGAGCGTTCATGCAGAAGCGTTTGCGTTGAACGCGGTGGAGGACGCGGCGGACACTGCGGCGGGCGCCGCGGCGGGCACTGAGGTCACGCGGCGCGTTGCGTCGCGCGGTTAATAAAACATAATTATGGCCAAGTATGAGAGCGTTCATGCAGAAGCGTTTGCGTTGAACGCGGTGGAGGACGCGGCGGACACTGCGGCGGGCACTGAGGTCACGCGGCGCGTTGCGTCGCGCGGTTAATAAAACATAATTATGGCCAAGTATGAGAGCGTTCATGCAGAAGCGTTTGCGTTGAACGCGGTGGAGGACGCGGCGGACACTGCGGCGGGCGCCGCGGCGGGCACTGAGGTCACGCGGCGCGTTGCGTCGCGCGGTTAATAAAACATAATTATGGCCAAGTATGAGAGCGTTCATGCAGAAGCGTTTGCGTTGAACGCGGTGGAGGACGCGGCGGACACTGCGGCGGGCACTGAGGTCACGCGGCGCGTTGCGTCGCGCGGTTAATAAAACATAATTATGGCCAAGTATGAGAGCGTTCATGCAGAAGCGTTTGCGTTGAACGCGGTGGAGGACGCGGCGGACACTGCGGCGGGCACTGAGGTCACGCGGCGCGTTGCGTCGCGCGGTTAATAAAACATAATTATGGCCAAGTATGAGAGCGTTCATGCAGAAGCGTTTGCGTTGAACGCGGTGGAGGACGCGGCGGACACTGCGGCGGGCACTGAGGTCACGCGGCGCGTTGCGTCGCGCGGTTAATAAAACATAATTATGGCCAAGTATGAGAGCGTTCATGCAGAAGCGTTTGCGTTGAACGCGGTGGAGGACGCGGCGGACACTGCGGCGGGCACTGAGGTCACGCGGCGCGTTGCGTCGCGCGGTTAATAAAACATAATTATGGCCAAGTATGAGAGCGTTCATGCAGAAGCGTTTGCGTTGAACGCGGTGGAGGACGCGGCGGACACTGCGGCGGGCACTGAGGTCACGCGGCGCGTTGCGTCGCGCGGTTAATAAAACATAATTATGGCCAAGTATGAGAGCGTTCATGCAGAAGCGTTTGCGTTGAACGCGGTGGAGGACGCGGCGGACACTGCGGCGGGCACTGAGGTCACGCGGCGCGTTGCGTCGCGCGGTTAATAAAACATAATTATGGCCAAGTATGAGAGCGTTCATGCAGAAGCGTTTGCGTTGAACGCGGTGGAGGACGCGGCGGACACTGCGGCGGGCACTGAGGTCACGCGGCGCGTTGCGTCGCGCGGTTAATAAAACATAATTATGGCCAAGTATGAGAGCGTTCATGCAGAAGCGTTTGCGTTGAACGCGGTGGAGGACGCGGCGGACACTGCGGCGGGCACTGAGGTCACGCGGCGCGTTGCGTCGCGCGGTTAATAAAACATAATTATGGCCAAGTATGAGAGCGTTCATGCAGAAGCGTTTGCGTTGAACGCGGTGGAGGACGCGGCGGACACTGCGGCGGGCACTGAGGTCACGCGGCGCGTTGCGTCGCGCGGTTAATAAAACATAATTATGGCCAAGTATGAGAGCGTTCATGCAGAAGCGTTTGCGTTGAACGCGGTGGAGGACGCGGCGGACACTGCGGCGGGCGCCGCGGCGGGCACTGAGGTCACGCGGCGCGTTGCGTCGCGCGGTTAATAAAACATAATTATGGCCAAGTATGAGAGCGTTCATGCAGAAGCGTTTGCGTTGAACGCGGTGGAGGACGCGGCGGACACTGCGGCGGGCACTGAGGTCACGCGGCGCGTTGCGTCGCGCGGTTAATAAAACATAATTATGGCCAAGTATGAGAGCGTTCATGCAGAAGCGTTTGCGTTGAACGCGGTGGAGGACGCGGCGGACACTGCGGCGGGCACTGAGGTCACGCGGCGCGTTGCGTCGCGCGGTTAATAAAACATAATTATGGCCAAGTATGAGAGCGTTCATGCAGAAGCGTTTGCGTTGAACGCGGTGGAGGACGCGGCGGACACTGCGGCGGGCACTGAGGTCACGCGGCGCGTTGCGTCGCGCGGTTAATAAAACATAATTATGGCCAAGTATGAGAGCGTTCATGCAGAAGCGTTTGCGTTGAACGCGGTGGAGGACGCGGCGGACACTGCGGCGGGCACTGAGGTCACGCGGCGCGTTGCGTCGCGCGGTTAATAAAACATAATTATGGCCAAGTATGAGAGCGTTCATGCAGAAGCGTTTGCGTTGAACGCGGTGGAGGACGCGGCGGACACTGCGGCGGGCACTGAGGTCACGCGGCGCGTTGCGTCGCGCGGTTAATAAAACATAATTATGGCCAAGTATGAGAGCGTTCATGCAGAAGCGTTTGCGTTGAACGCGGTGGAGGACGCGGCGGACACTGCGGCGGGCACTGAGGTCACGCGGCGCGTTGCGTCGCGCGGTTAATAAAACATAATTATGGCCAAGTATGAGAGCGTTCATGCAGAAGCGTTTGCGTTGAACGCGGTGGAGGACGCGGCGGACACTGCGGCGGGCACTGAGGTCACGCGGCGCGTTGCGTCGCGCGGTTAATAAAACATAATTATGGCCAAGTATGAGAGCGTTCATGCAGAAGCGTTTGCGTTGAACGCGGTGGAGGACGCGGCGGACACTGCGGCGGGCGCCGCGGCGGGCACTGAGGTCACGCGGCGCGTTGCGTCGCGCGGTTAATAAAACATAATTATGGCCAAGTATGAGAGCGTTCATGCAGAAGCGTTTGCGTTGAACGCGGTGGAGGACGCGGCGGACACTGCGGCGGGCACTGAGGTCACGCGGCGCGTTGCGTCGCGCGGTTAATAAAACATAATTATGGCCAAGTATGAGAGCGTTCATGCAGAAGCGTTTGCGTTGAACGCGGTGGAGGACGCGGCGGACACTGCGGCGGGCACTGAGGTCACGCGGCGCGTTGCGTCGCGCGGTTAATAAAACATAATTATGGCCAAGTATGAGAGCGTTCATGCAGAAGCGTTTGCGTTGAACGCGGTGGAGGACGCGGCGGACACTGCGGCGGGCACTGAGGTCACGCGGCGCGTTGCGTCGCGCGGTTAATAAAACATAATTATGGCCAAGTATGAGAGCGTTCATGCAGAAGCGTTTGCGTTGAACGCGGTGGAGGACGCGGCGGACACTGCGGCGGGCACTGAGGTCACGCGGCGCGTTGCGTCGCGCGGTTAATAAAACATAATTATGGCCAAGTATGAGAGCGTTCATGCAGAAGCGTTTGCGTTGAACGCGGTGGAGGACGCGGCGGACACTGCGGCGGGCACTGAGGTCACGCGGCGCGTTGCGTCGCGCGGTTAATAAAACATAATTATGGCCAAGTATGAGAGCGTTCATGCAGAAGCGTTTGCGTTGAACGCGGTGGAGGACGCGGCGGACACTGCGGCGGGCGCCGCGGCGGGCACTGAGGTCACGCGGCGCGTTGCGTCGCGCGGTTAATAAAACATAATTATGGCCAAGTATGAGAGCGTTCATGCAGAAGCGTTTGCGTTGAACGCGGCGGACACTGCGGCGGGCGCCGCGGCGGGCACTGAGGTCACGCGGCGCGTTGCGTCGCGCGGTTAATAAAACATAATTATGGCCAAGTATGAGAGCGTTCATGCAGAAGCGTTTGCGTTGAACGCGGTGGAGGACGCGGCGGACACTGCGGCGGGCGCCGCGGCGGGCACTGAGGTCACGCGGCGCGTTGCGTCGCGCGGTTAATAAAACATAATTATGGCCAAGTATGAGAGCGTTCATGCAGAAGCGTTTGCGTTGAACGCGGCGGACACTGCGGCGGGCGCCGCGGCGGGCACTGAGGTCACGCGGCGCGTTGCGTCGCGCGGTTAATAAAACATAATTATGGCCAAGTATGAGAGCGTTCATGCAGAAGCGTTTGCGTTGAACGCGGTGGAGGACGCGGCGGACACTGCGGCGGGCACTGAGGTCACGCGGCGCGTTGCGTCGCGCGGTTAATAAAACATAATTATGGCCAAGTATGAGAGCGTTCATGCAGAAGCGTTTGCGTTGAACGCGGTGGAGGACGCGGCGGACACTGCGGCGGGCACTGAGGTCACGCGGCGCGTTGCGTCGCGCGGTTAATAAAACATAATTATGGCCAAGTATGAGAGCGTTCATGCAGAAGCGTTTGCGTTGAACGCGGTGGAGGACGCGGCGGACACTGCGGCGGGCACTGAGGTCACGCGGCGCGTTGCGTCGCGCGGTTAATAAAACATAATTATGGCCAAGTATGAGAGCGTTCATGCAGAAGCGTTTGCGTTGAACGCGGTGGAGGACGCGGCGGACACTGCGGCGGGCACTGAGGTCACGCGGCGCGTTGCGTCGCGCGGTTAATAAAACATAATTATGGCCAAGTATGAGAGCGTTCATGCAGAAGCGTTTGCGTTGAACGCGGTGGAGGACGCGGCGGACACTGCGGCGGGCGCCGCGGCGGGCACTGAGGTCACGCGGCGCGTTGCGTCGCGCGGTTAATAAAACATAATTATGGCCAAGTATGAGAGCGTTCATGCAGAAGCGTTTGCGTTGAACGCGGCGGACACTGCGGCGGGCGCCGCGGCGGGCACTGAGGTCACGCGGCGCGTTGCGTCGCGCGGTTAATAAAACATAATTATGGCCAAGTATGAGAGCGTTCATGCAGAAGCGTTTGCGTTGAACGCGGTGGAGGACGCGGCGGACACTGCGGCGGGCACTGAGGTCACGCGGCGCGTTGCGTCGCGCGGTTAATAAAACATAATTATGGCCAAGTATGAGAGCGTTCATGCAGAAGCGTTTGCGTTGAACGCGGTGGAGGACGCGGCGGACACTGCGGCGGGCACTGAGGTCACGCGGCGCGTTGCGTCGCGCGGTTAATAAAACATAATTATGGCCAAGTATGAGAGCGTTCATGCAGAAGCGTTTGCGTTGAACGCGGTGGAGGACGCGGCGGACACTGCGGCGGGCACTGAGGTCACGCGGCGCGTTGCGTCGCGCGGTTAATAAAACATAATTATGGCCAAGTATGAGAGCGTTCATGCAGAAGCGTTTGCGTTGAACGCGGTGGAGGACGCGGCGGACACTGCGGCGGGCACTGAGGTCACGCGGCGCGTTGCGTCGCGCGGTTAATAAAACATAATTATGGCCAAGTATGAGAGCGTTCATGCAGAAGCGTTTGCGTTGAACGCGGTGGAGGACGCGGCGGACACTGCGGCGGGCACTGAGGTCACGCGGCGCGTTGCGTCGCGCGGTTAATAAAACATAATTATGGCCAAGTATGAGAGCGTTCATGCAGAAGCGTTTGCGTTGAACGCGGTGGAGGACGCGGCGGACACTGCGGCGGGCACTGAGGTCACGCGGCGCGTTGCGTCGCGCGGTTAATAAAACATAATTATGGCCAAGTATGAGAGCGTTCATGCAGAAGCGTTTGCGTTGAACGCGGTGGAGGACGCGGCGGACACTGCGGCGGGCACTGAGGTCACGCGGCGCGTTGCGTCGCGCGGTTAATAAAACATAATTATGGCCAAGTATGAGAGCGTTCATGCAGAAGCGTTTGCGTTGAACGCGGTGGAGGACGCGGCGGACACTGCGGCGGGCACTGAGGTCACGCGGCGCGTTGCGTCGCGCGGTTAATAAAACATAATTATGGCCAAGTATGAGAGCGTTCATGCAGAAGCGTTTGCGTTGAACGCGGTGGAGGACGCGGCGGACACTGCGGCGGGCGCCGCGGCGGGCACTGAGGTCACGCGGCGCGTTGCGTCGCGCGGTTAATAAAACATAATTATGGCCAAGTATGAGAGCGTTCATGCAGAAGCGTTTGCGTTGAACGCGGTGGAGGACGCGGCGGACACTGCGGCGGGCACTGAGGTCACGCGGCGCGTTGCGTCGCGCGGTTAATAAAACATAATTATGGCCAAGTATGAGAGCGTTCATGCAGAAGCGTTTGCGTTGAACGCGGTGGAGGACGCGGCGGACACTGCGGCGGGCACTGAGGTCACGCGGCGCGTTGCGTCGCGCGGTTAATAAAACATAATTATGGCCAAGTATGAGAGCGTTCATGCAGAAGCGTTTGCGTTGAACGCGGTGGAGGACGCGGCGGACACTGCGGCGGGCACTGAGGTCACGCGGCGCGTTGCGTCGCGCGGTTAATAAAACATAATTATGGCCAAGTATGAGAGCGTTCATGCAGAAGCGTTTGCGTTGAACGCGGTGGAGGACGCGGCGGACACTGCGGCGGGCGCCGCGGCGGGCACTGAGGTCACGCGGCGCGTTGCGTCGCGCGGTTAATAAAACATAATTATGGCCAAGTATGAGAGCGTTCATGCAGAAGCGTTTGCGTTGAACGCGGTGGAGGACGCGGCGGACACTGCGGCGGGCACTGAGGTCACGCGGCGCGTTGCGTCGCGCGGTTAATAAAACATAATTATGGCCAAGTATGAGAGCGTTCATGCAGAAGCGTTTGCGTTGAACGCGGTGGAGGACGCGGCGGACACTGCGGCGGGCACTGAGGTCACGCGGCGCGTTGCGTCGCGCGGTTAATAAAACATAATTATGGCCAAGTATGAGAGCGTTCATGCAGAAGCGTTTGCGTTGAACGCGGTGGAGGACGCGGCGGACACTGCGGCGGGCACTGAGGTCACGCGGCGCGTTGCGTCGCGCGGTTAATAAAACATAATTATGGCCAAGTATGAGAGCGTTCATGCAGAAGCGTTTGCGTTGAACGCGGTGGAGGACGCGGCGGACACTGCGGCGGGCACTGAGGTCACGCGGCGCGTTGCGTCGCGCGGTTAATAAAACATAATTATGGCCAAGTATGAGAGCGTTCATGCAGAAGCGTTTGCGTTGAACGCGGTGGAGGACGCGGCGGACACTGCGGCGGGCGCCGCGGCGGGCACTGAGGTCACGCGGCGCGTTGCGTCGCGCGGTTAATAAAACATAATTATGGCCAAGTATGAGAGCGTTCATGCAGAAGCGTTTGCGTTGAACGCGGTGGAGGACGCGGCGGACACTGCGGCGGGCACTGAGGTCACGCGGCGCGTTGCGTCGCGCGGTTAATAAAACATAATTATGGCCAAGTATGAGAGCGTTCATGCAGAAGCGTTTGCGTTGAACGCGGTGGAGGACGCGGCGGACACTGCGGCGGGCGCCGCGGCGGGCACTGAGGTCACGCGGCGCGTTGCGTCGCGCGGTTAATAAAACATAATTATGGCCAAGTATGAGAGCGTTCATGCAGAAGCGTTTGCGTTGAACGCGGTGGAGGACGCGGCGGACACTGCGGCGGGCGCCGCGGCGGGCACTGAGGTCACGCGGCGCGTTGCGTCGCGCGGTTAATAAAACATAATTATGGCCAAGTATGAGAGCGTTCATGCAGAAGCGTTTGCGTTGAACGCGGTGGAGGACGCGGCGGACACTGCGGCGGGCGCCGCGGCGGGCACTGAGGTCACGCGGCGCGTTGCGTCGCGCGGTTAATAAAACATAATTATGGCCAAGTATGAGAGCGTTCATGCAGAAGCGTTTGCGTTGAACGCGGTGGAGGACGCGGCGGACACTGCGGCGGGCACTGAGGTCACGCGGCGCGTTGCGTCGCGCGGTTAATAAAACATAATTATGGCCAAGTATGAGAGCGTTCATGCAGAAGCGTTTGCGTTGAACGCGGTGGAGGACGCGGCGGACACTGCGGCGGGCGCCGCGGCGGGCACTGAGGTCACGCGGCGCGTTGCGTCGCGCGGTTAATAAAACATAATTATGGCCAAGTATGAGAGCGTTCATGCAGAAGCGTTTGCGTTGAACGCGGTGGAGGACGCGGCGGACACTGCGGCGGGCGCCGCGGCGGGCACTGAGGTCACGCGGCGCGTTGCGTCGCGCGGTTAATAAAACATAATTATGGCCAAGTATGAGAGCGTTCATGCAGAAGCGTTTGCGTTGAACGCGGTGGAGGACGCGGCGGACACTGCGGCGGGCGCCGCGGCGGGCACTGAGGTCACGCGGCGCGTTGCGTCGCGCGGTTAATAAAACATAATTATGGCCAAGTATGAGAGCGTTCATGCAGAAGCGTTTGCGTTGAACGCGGTGGAGGACGCGGCGGACACTGCGGCGGGCACTGAGGTCACGCGGCGCGTTGCGTCGCGCGGTTAATAAAACATAATTATGGCCAAGTATGAGAGCGTTCATGCAGAAGCGTTTGCGTTGAACGCGGTGGAGGACGCGGCGGACACTGCGGCGGGCACTGAGGTCACGCGGCGCGTTGCGTCGCGCGGTTAATAAAACATAATTATGGCCAAGTATGAGAGCGTTCATGCAGAAGCGTTTGCGTTGAACGCGGTGGAGGACGCGGCGGACACTGCGGCGGGCACTGAGGTCACGCGGCGCGTTGCGTCGCGCGGTTAATAAAACATAATTATGGCCAAGTATGAGAGCGTTCATGCAGAAGCGTTTGCGTTGAACGCGGTGGAGGACGCGGCGGACACTGCGGCGGGCGCCGCGGCGGGCACTGAGGTCACGCGGCGCGTTGCGTCGCGCGGTTAATAAAACATAATTATGGCCAAGTATGAGAGCGTTCATGCAGAAGCGTTTGCGTTGAACGCGGTGGAGGACGCGGCGGACACTGCGGCGGGCACTGAGGTCACGCGGCGCGTTGCGTCGCGCGGTTAATAAAACATAATTATGGCCAAGTATGAGAGCGTTCATGCAGAAGCGTTTGCGTTGAACGCGGTGGAGGACGCGGCGGACACTGCGGCGGGCACTGAGGTCACGCGGCGCGTTGCGTCGCGCGGTTAATAAAACATAATTATGGCCAAGTATGAGAGCGTTCATGCAGAAGCGTTTGCGTTGAACGCGGTGGAGGACGCGGCGGACACTGCGGCGGGCACTGAGGTCACGCGGCGCGTTGCGTCGCGCGGTTAATAAAACATAATTATGGCCAAGTATGAGAGCGTTCATGCAGAAGCGTTTGCGTTGAACGCGGTGGAGGACGCGGCGGACACTGCGGCGGGCACTGAGGTCACGCGGCGCGTTGCGTCGCGCGGTTAATAAAACATAATTATGGCCAAGTATGAGAGCGTTCATGCAGAAGCGTTTGCGTTGAACGCGGTGGAGGACGCGGCGGACACTGCGGCGGGCACTGAGGTCACGCGGCGCGTTGCGTCGCGCGGTTAATAAAACATAATTATGGCCAAGTATGAGAGCGTTCATGCAGAAGCGTTTGCGTTGAACGCGGTGGAGGACGCGGCGGACACTGCGGCGGGCACTGAGGTCACGCGGCGCGTTGCGTCGCGCGGTTAATAAAACATAATTATGGCCAAGTATGAGAGCGTTCATGCAGAAGCGTTTGCGTTGAACGCGGTGGAGGACGCGGCGGACACTGCGGCGGGCGCCGCGGCGGGCACTGAGGTCACGCGGCGCGTTGCGTCGCGCGGTTAATAAAACATAATTATGGCCAAGTATGAGAGCGTTCATGCAGAAGCGTTTGCGTTGAACGCGGTGGAGGACGCGGCGGACACTGCGGCGGGCACTGAGGTCACGCGGCGCGTTGCGTCGCGCGGTTAATAAAACATAATTATGGCCAAGTATGAGAGCGTTCATGCAGAAGCGTTTGCGTTGAACGCGGTGGAGGACGCGGCGGACACTGCGGCGGGCGCCGCGGCGGGCACTGAGGTCACGCGGCGCGTTGCGTCGCGCGGTTAATAAAACATAATTATGGCCAAGTATGAGAGCGTTCATGCAGAAGCGTTTGCGTTGAACGCGGTGGAGGACGCGGCGGACACTGCGGCGGGCACTGAGGTCACGCGGCGCGTTGCGTCGCGCGGTTAATAAAACATAATTATGGCCAAGTATGAGAGCGTTCATGCAGAAGCGTTTGCGTTGAACGCGGTGGAGGACGCGGCGGACACTGCGGCGGGCGCCGCGGCGGGCACTGAGGTCACGCGGCGCGTTGCGTCGCGCGGTTAATAAAACATAATTATGGCCAAGTATGAGAGCGTTCATGCAGAAGCGTTTGCGTTGAACGCGGTGGAGGACGCGGCGGACACTGCGGCGGGCACTGAGGTCACGCGGCGCGTTGCGTCGCGCGGTTAATAAAACATAATTATGGCCAAGTATGAGAGCGTTCATGCAGAAGCGTTTGCGTTGAACGCGGTGGAGGACGCGGCGGACACTGCGGCGGGCACTGAGGTCACGCGGCGCGTTGCGTCGCGCGGTTAATAAAACATAATTATGGCCAAGTATGAGAGCGTTCATGCAGAAGCGTTTGCGTTGAACGCGGTGGAGGACGCGGCGGACACTGCGGCGGGCGCCGCGGCGGGCACTGAGGTCACGCGGCGCGTTGCGTCGCGCGGTTAATAAAACATAATTATGGCCAAGTATGAGAGCGTTCATGCAGAAGCGTTTGCGTTGAACGCGGTGGAGGACGCGGCGGACACTGCGGCGGGCACTGAGGTCACGCGGCGCGTTGCGTCGCGCGGTTAATAAAACATAATTATGGCCAAGTATGAGAGCGTTCATGCAGAAGCGTTTGCGTTGAACGCGGTGGAGGACGCGGCGGACACTGCGGCGGGCACTGAGGTCACGCGGCGCGTTGCGTCGCGCGGTTAATAAAACATAATTATGGCCAAGTATGAGAGCGTTCATGCAGAAGCGTTTGCGTTGAACGCGGTGGAGGACGCGGCGGACACTGCGGCGGGCGCCGCGGCGGGCACTGAGGTCACGCGGCGCGTTGCGTCGCGCGGTTAATAAAACATAATTATGGCCAAGTATGAGAGCGTTCATGCAGAAGCGTTTGCGTTGAACGCGGTGGAGGACGCGGCGGACACTGCGGCGGGCGCCGCGGCGGGCACTGAGGTCACGCGGCGCGTTGCGTCGCGCGGTTAATAAAACATAATTATGGCCAAGTATGAGAGCGTTCATGCAGAAGCGTTTGCGTTGAACGCGGTGGAGGACGCGGCGGACACTGCGGCGGGCACTGAGGTCACGCGGCGCGTTGCGTCGCGCGGTTAATAAAACATAATTATGGCCAAGTATGAGAGCGTTCATGCAGAAGCGTTTGCGTTGAACGCGGTGGAGGACGCGGCGGACACTGCGGCGGGCGCCGCGGCGGGCACTGAGGTCACGCGGCGCGTTGCGTCGCGCGGTTAATAAAACATAATTATGGCCAAGTATGAGAGCGTTCATGCAGAAGCGTTTGCGTTGAACGCGGTGGAGGACGCGGCGGACACTGCGGCGGGCGCCGCGGCGGGCACTGAGGTCACGCGGCGCGTTGCGTCGCGCGGTTAATAAAACATAATTATGGCCAAGTATGAGAGCGTTCATGCAGAAGCGTTTGCGTTGAACGCGGTGGAGGACGCGGCGGACACTGCGGCGGGCGCCGCGGCGGGCACTGAGGTCACGCGGCGCGTTGCGTCGCGCGGTTAATAAAACATAATTATGGCCAAGTATGAGAGCGTTCATGCAGAAGCGTTTGCGTTGAACGCGGTGGAGGACGCGGCGGACACTGCGGCGGGCACTGAGGTCACGCGGCGCGTTGCGTCGCGCGGTTAATAAAACATAATTATGGCCAAGTATGAGAGCGTTCATGCAGAAGCGTTTGCGTTGAACGCGGTGGAGGACGCGGCGGACACTGCGGCGGGCACTGAGGTCACGCGGCGCGTTGCGTCGCGCGGTTAATAAAACATAATTATGGCCAAGTATGAGAGCGTTCATGCAGAAGCGTTTGCGTTGAACGCGGTGGAGGACGCGGCGGACACTGCGGCGGGCGCCGCGGCGGGCACTGAGGTCACGCGGCGCGTTGCGTCGCGCGGTTAATAAAACATAATTATGGCCAAGTATGAGAGCGTTCATGCAGAAGCGTTTGCGTTGAACGCGGTGGAGGACGCGGCGGACACTGCGGCGGGCACTGAGGTCACGCGGCGCGTTGCGTCGCGCGGTTAATAAAACATAATTATGGCCAAGTATGAGAGCGTTCATGCAGAAGCGTTTGCGTTGAACGCGGTGGAGGACGCGGCGGACACTGCGGCGGGCACTGAGGTCACGCGGCGCGTTGCGTCGCGCGGTTAATAAAACATAATTATGGCCAAGTATGAGAGCGTTCATGCAGAAGCGTTTGCGTTGAACGCGGTGGAGGACGCGGCGGACACTGCGGCGGGCACTGAGGTCACGCGGCGCGTTGCGTCGCGCGGTTAATAAAACATAATTATGGCCAAGTATGAGAGCGTTCATGCAGAAGCGTTTGCGTTGAACGCGGTGGAGGACGCGGCGGACACTGCGGCGGGCGCCGCGGCGGGCACTGAGGTCACGCGGCGCGTTGCGTCGCGCGGTTAATAAAACATAATTATGGCCAAGTATGAGAGCGTTCATGCAGAAGCGTTTGCGTTGAACGCGGTGGAGGACGCGGCGGACACTGCGGCGGGCACTGAGGTCACGCGGCGCGTTGCGTCGCGCGGTTAATAAAACATAATTATGGCCAAGTATGAGAGCGTTCATGCAGAAGCGTTTGCGTTGAACGCGGTGGAGGACGCGGCGGACACTGCGGCGGGCGCCGCGGCGGGCACTGAGGTCACGCGGCGCGTTGCGTCGCGCGGTTAATAAAACATAATTATGGCCAAGTATGAGAGCGTTCATGCAGAAGCGTTTGCGTTGAACGCGGTGGAGGACGCGGCGGACACTGCGGCGGGCACTGAGGTCACGCGGCGCGTTGCGTCGCGCGGTTAATAAAACATAATTATGGCCAAGTATGAGAGCGTTCATGCAGAAGCGTTTGCGTTGAACGCGGTGGAGGACGCGGCGGACACTGCGGCGGGCGCCGCGGCGGGCACTGAGGTCACGCGGCGCGTTGCGTCGCGCGGTTAATAAAACATAATTATGGCCAAGTATGAGAGCGTTCATGCAGAAGCGTTTGCGTTGAACGCGGTGGAGGACGCGGCGGACACTGCGGCGGGCACTGAGGTCACGCGGCGCGTTGCGTCGCGCGGTTAATAAAACATAATTATGGCCAAGTATGAGAGCGTTCATGCAGAAGCGTTTGCGTTGAACGCGGTGGAGGACGCGGCGGACACTGCGGCGGGCACTGAGGTCACGCGGCGCGTTGCGTCGCGCGGTTAATAAAACATAATTATGGCCAAGTATGAGAGCGTTCATGCAGAAGCGTTTGCGTTGAACGCGGTGGAGGACGCGGCGGACACTGCGGCGGGCACTGAGGTCACGCGGCGCGTTGCGTCGCGCGGTTAATAAAACATAATTATGGCCAAGTATGAGAGCGTTCATGCAGAAGCGTTTGCGTTGAACGCGGTGGAGGACGCGGCGGACACTGCGGCGGGCGCCGCGGCGGGCACTGAGGTCACGCGGCGCGTTGCGTCGCGCGGTTAATAAAACATAATTATGGCCAAGTATGAGAGCGTTCATGCAGAAGCGTTTGCGTTGAACGCGGTGGAGGACGCGGCGGACACTGCGGCGGGCGCCGCGGCGGGCACTGAGGTCACGCGGCGCGTTGCGTCGCGCGGTTAATAAAACATAATTATGGCCAAGTATGAGAGCGTTCATGCAGAAGCGTTTGCGTTGAACGCGGTGGAGGACGCGGCGGACACTGCGGCGGGCACTGAGGTCACGCGGCGCGTTGCGTCGCGCGGTTAATAAAACATAATTATGGCCAAGTATGAGAGCGTTCATGCAGAAGCGTTTGCGTTGAACGCGGTGGAGGACGCGGCGGACACTGCGGCGGGCACTGAGGTCACGCGGCGCGTTGCGTCGCGCGGTTAATAAAACATAATTATGGCCAAGTATGAGAGCGTTCATGCAGAAGCGTTTGCGTTGAACGCGGTGGAGGACGCGGCGGACACTGCGGCGGGCGCCGCGGCGGGCACTGAGGTCACGCGGCGCGTTGCGTCGCGCGGTTAATAAAACATAATTATGGCCAAGTATGAGAGCGTTCATGCAGAAGCGTTTGCGTTGAACGCGGTGGAGGACGCGGCGGACACTGCGGCGGGCGCCGCGGCGGGCACTGAGGTCACGCGGCGCGTTGCGTCGCGCGGTTAATAAAACATAATTATGGCCAAGTATGAGAGCGTTCATGCAGAAGCGTTTGCGTTGAACGCGGTGGAGGACGCGGCGGACACTGCGGCGGGCACTGAGGTCACGCGGCGCGTTGCGTCGCGCGGTTAATAAAACATAATTATGGCCAAGTATGAGAGCGTTCATGCAGAAGCGTTTGCGTTGAACGCGGTGGAGGACGCGGCGGACACTGCGGCGGGCACTGAGGTCACGCGGCGCGTTGCGTCGCGCGGTTAATAAAACATAATTATGGCCAAGTATGAGAGCGTTCATGCAGAAGCGTTTGCGTTGAACGCGGCGGGCGCCGCACAACGCGCCGCGTGTGTGTTAACGTACCCAAAGGCACGGTACTCCGACCGCGGCTGCAGTTCGCATTAATTTATCGACTAAATTATGGATATTGCAGTTCATACTTCATTTGCTAACATTTACACTACTTGTAATGCGCAGATCGCGATGCTAATCATATTTGTATTCCTGCGTCGATATTTCAAAATTTAACGTACTTAGTCACTAATATAACTTGGCCGTGTCATGATTTTGGCGTTATACCTACTCTAGTGAATATTGAAGAAGCTTACATACCGGTTTTCCACCGGCTTTCAGGAGTTCGGTCGTGATGACTTTGTTGTTCTTGAGTCGTTTGTAAATGATCAAGTCTGCATGGCCGAATTGAGTGACTTCTAAGCAAGCATCGCTCTATATTTGTACTCCAATCATCATAAACTGTCAAATCTCACGGAATACTTCGTCAAATACCACTTTATGAAAATCTGGTATTTTGAGAATCCGGTATTATGCTCTGGAGGGTATGGCTCCAATTTTATTGCTAAAATCTCTACTGCGATGGTTGACTGAATTTTTGGTAGTTTTGCTGTAACAATACTTTTTGCCAATAGCGAGAGAGTATCAGCCAATCACAGGTGAATGTAGAAATCAATTTTAGACTTCGAGCGCATAAAACAAATGATTTGAGACATCCCGCAACTACCAAACTGTGGAACCAACTCCCATCGACTGTGTTCCCGCTTAATTAAATTATTAAAAAAATTAAAAAAATAATTAAAAAAACCAAAAAGTTGATTAAAATTCAAAAGGCCCATACAAAAAATGTATCTTTACGAAAGGAAAGATTTCATTTACTGCAAAAATTGGATACATGTTGCTCTGCTTTGGCTGATATTAGAGGGAAATATGAATTGGACATTAAAAGCCTAAATGAGGAAATTATATCTTTGAACGAATCCCTAAAGAATGTAACTATGCAATATGAGCTGTCGCAGAAACAGATTGATGAACATTTACTTGCAGCTGATGAGCTGTTAGCCTTAGGCACCTATAACTTGGCTCGTTTTGAGTCAATAACTAATAAATGTCAATGCTCCCATAAGGTGCCTATGGTTACCAAAGATAACGACAGTATACTACTCCCTGACAATTTGGGCAATTGTCCGGAGCAGTGTACTATAGACACAGATAGTCTGGGCACATGTCCGGAGGAGTGCACTATAAAATGTGCTGCAGAAGTTCCATCAGGCTTGAGCAGAAATCTCTCGGATAACCCTGGAAAACAGACTATTATTATTTCCGATAAGTTAGGTAGAGATTTTGGCTCATATATTAGCAATTACGTGCAACACTCTGTGATTAATAGATGTTCACCGGGTGCTAGCTTGGACTATCTACTTAATACCTTAAGTGAAGAAAGTTTAGATTGTAATAAAAATGTTATCATTTTGTTTGGGGACAGTCTGAAAGTAAAAAGGTCCCAGATTATTAAATGTATAGAAAAGTTAATATTATTAAGTAACAAAACCAAATGTAAGTTCTATATGTGTGCCTTTCCTTATTCCAGCACACTTACTCAAAAACAAAACCAGCATATACATATGTTAAACCTGACTATGTACAACTTGACATACCATCATAGCGATGCTATTTTTTATTTTGACATAAATAAATTTACATCTAAGTTTACATTGACCAGTGAGAGTATGTATCTTCCGAAAAGATGCAAGCTGCTCATAGCTTCTCTATTAGCATATAATATAAATGATTCAGTTACAAGTGTTGTAACAATAGTTATTTGTTATACAAGAGTGCAAAGTTGCTTTTTAACCGCGTGCTCAGTTTTGATGACCGAGCAAGCGAAGGAGTCTAAAATTGAATCACGAGCGCAGCGAGTGATTCAAAAATTAGAATCCTGAGCGTTAGCGAGGGAATCAAAAGAGCACGAGGTGAAAAATCTTTGCACTCGAGTGCAACACGTAATTTTTCATCTCCCCATTCAAACAATATGACGTGAAAAGAAAATGGCGCGCGCAAAGCAAATTAAAAAAAGTACACCAAGAAGGTTCCAAGTCTGAGTTTTTACTAAATTAAAAAAGGTTGTATGATAAATTCGGCACCATGGAGGTAGAAGTAAATAGGTTTAATGATGTTTTGAATTCACAAACTTAGTGCACACGATGTTCTAAATTTAATTTACTTTATCCTCTAGAGGATAAAAACGGCTTTTGCACTCCGATATCGAAGAGCAAAATTACTCTTTCCGAGATGGGGAGATGAAAAGTCTTTTGACTCATATACAAACAGTACTTTAAGTACTAATAATATTACTATTGTTGACTCAAGTAATAGCAAACCTATTGCTTGTTTAAACTAGATAATAAGACAACAGAGAGGCCCTGTGAATTGAACATTGTACATCAAAATATACATAGCCTCACTGGCAAAGAACTGGAAATTGAACTATTTCTAGAAAAATGTGATACACATGTTTTATGTTTCACCGAACACTGGCTTGTTAGTCAACAGTTACCAGTGTTAATATAAAATTTTAAACTGTCAAGTGCGTTCACTAGAAGGTCTGCAATCCATGGCGGATCTTTAATTATGGTACATGAAAGTTTAATTAGTAAAGAACGTAAGCATATAGCTGGCCTCTCTGTTGAACGCACTATTGAACTTTCTTGTGTGGAGCTGGAGCGTTTTATTATAGTCTGTGTGTACCGGCCCCCCTCAGGTGATTATAAACAATTTGAAGATATAATGGAGGACGTACTGAAGCGATTGTGTGTGTCCACAAAAAAGGTTATAGTCTGCGGTGATTTCAATGTAAATATTCTAGTGGAGAACTCGATCACTGTCAGTTTTCTAAACTTATTTAAATGTTTTAATCTAAATAACGCTTTTTGTGAACCAACTAGGATCACAGAAGTTTCGGCCACTGGTTTGGATAACATTTTTTGCAGCAGTGAAATCGTTACGGATAAATCAATAATTAACAATTTGAGGTCAGATCACTGCGGGCAACAAATTACAATTTCAAACAATGTAAGCAACGACAAAAGAATTGTTAAGTGTAGACCAATAACAGAAAGTAAATTGGCGCGGTTTAAATGTCACATTTCTGACAAACTTCGAACTCTTAGGTATGTAAATAGTAACCCAGATAAACTTTTTACTGGTCTCTTCAAGACAATAGACACTGAATTTAATAAAATATTTAATTTTAAACAAATAAATGTAAATGGTAAATTAAAATTCAGTGAGTGGGCTACCGTAGGTATTTACAAAAGTAGAGATAGACTGTATGAGTTATATGAAGAAAAACAATTTAAGCGGTCTTCAAGTTTTCTTGAAAGCGTGAAAACATACTCTAAGATATTTAAAAAACGTTCACGCAAAAGCAATACATATTAAAGAGAGATTCGTGAAATCCGATAATAAAATAAAAACCACGTGGAATATAGTTAATGAAGAAACGGGTAAAAGTAAATCACGTGATGTTAACTTTGAAATTATTGTTAATAATGATAAAATAACTTCTGACGTGGAGGTTGCAAATACTTTCGAGAATTTTTTTCAGAACATTCCTGTTCTGCTGACTGACTCTCTGAATTCCTCACCTACTGCAGCTCAGAGTTTATTGCGAGGCAACGTCAATGAGTGCAATATTTTATTTGAATTCAAATTTATCACTGCAGCTGAGGTAATAAAAAATTTTAAGATGTTGAAAATGAAAAAAACTGGTGATTTATGGGGCATGTCTGTAAAAATTATATCTGACATAATAAATGACATTGCTCCTTATTTAGCCGTAATTTTTAATGAATGTGTTGCTATGGGTATCTTTCCAAATTTGATGAAACATAGCAAACTCATCCCCCTGTTTAAATCAGGCAACAGAACTGACCTCAATAATTACAGACCTGTATCAATCCTTCCAACACTTAGTAAGATATTTGAAAAAATTATACTTGATCGACTAATGAAGCATTTTAATGTTAATAACTTGCTACACCCCGAACAGTACGGCTTCACGAAGGGTCGAAGCACGACTGATGCTGGTGCAAAGCTACTTGAACATATTTTCGATGCCTGGAAGCGTTCGCAGAATGCTATTGGGGTTTTTTGTGACCTATCTAAGGCGTTTGATTGCGTTGATCACCAAACTCTTTTACTCAAACTTAGTCATTATGGCATAAGAAGCGTTGCACTTGATCTCATTGCCTCTTACCTTAGTGATCGAACACAAAGTGTATGCGTAGGTGACGTGAAGTCGCGGGGTTCATCTACTCTGTTGGGTGTCCCACAGGGCTCTATCCTGGGTCCTTTTCTATTTTTGGTGTATATTAATGACTTACCATATCATGTCCGCGATGCTTGCAATATTGTGTTGTTTACAGATGATACATCTCTAATATTCAAAACTGACAGAAACAAAGTAAATTTTGACGATGTAAACAATACCTTATCTCAGATATCGCGTTGGTTTACTGTTAATAATTTGCTCTTGAACGCTAAAAAAACTAAGTGTTTAGAATTTATTGTACCAAATGTTAAGAAAATTGACAAAACAATAAAAATAAACGGGGAAAACCTTATAATTGAGAACTCCACAGTTTTTCTGGGGGTGACCTTGGATAGTAAGCTTCAGTGGGACGCTCACATAGAGACATTAGCGGATAAACTCAGCTCCGCTGCCTATGCTGTCAGAAAAATCAGACAGTTTACCGATGTAGACACGGCTAGGCTGGTCTACTTTGCCTACTTCCATAGTGTAATGTCCTATGGAATCTTATTGTGGGGCGGAGCAGCTCATATTGAAACTATTTTTATATTACAGAAAAGAGCCATTCGATTTATCTATAAACTCGGTTCGCGCGTATCTCTTCGTGAAAAGTTTAAAGAGATTGGTATTCTTACGGTAGCTTCACAGTACATTTATAATAATATAGTCTTTGTGAGACAAAATATTCATCTGCATAAACAAAGAGGCAATACACACAATCGACTTATTAGAAATCGTCATAAACTAGAAATTCCATCATGTCGCCTGCGCAAAGTGCAAAAATCCTTTGTGGGGTTGAGCGTACGCTTATATAATATGATTCCGAAGGAATTGCTAGATTTGCCACTGCACAAATTTAAACAATGCGTAAAAACTCACTTACTGAGTCGCGCTTATTACAAAGTTAATGACTTTCTTAATGACAAAGTTGCATGGGATCTTAAAATTAGTGTTTGAATAATATTATTCAATTCGATGCTTTGATACGGGTAGACTAAGTATGTCACGCTCTCTTTAAACATTTCTGTGGTGGTGTCGTGTGGTGCGGGTTGTTACGTTCCCTCAAATATGGTCGAGCGAAGCAATGGCTGGATCATGCGTCATGCTCGTGAACGGGTGCCGCCGGCGGGAATGGGGCTACTTTCTGTCTGCCCCTCTTTGACATGAATTGAATTGTAGTACGTTTTGTGGAAATGTCATATTCTATTCTACACTAGCGGCACGCTATGATGGCCGGTTTGACGTTTGTCCGCTCATGAAGTTCCGTATTAATTGATAACGACTTTGAAGGAAATAATTGTATTACTTTATTGACGATAGTGATGTGCAGAGATTCATAAATTTTATCGAATGTAGTTTTAGGTTTAGGACTCAAAATTTATTTATTAAATTGATTTCTAAAATGTATACAAGTGTAGAAAAATCAGTTTGCACCATTTAAGGGGTGAATGTACTTGTGAATATGAACAATTTTCACTATGTGGACAAACCTCTGAAATCGCAAAAAAATATCAGCTGTTTCATACAAAAGGTAAAATTTTTATTTTTATATGATATATACCACAACTCGGCATTTGGTTTTCTAAATTGAAAATTTTTAAAAATGGAATCTAATACGATCGTCACATAGGATCGCTGGCTAGCACAACTACTACCTCCGGCAAACTCGCGTCAATGCTCAATGCAAAACAAAGCAGTTTCGAATTGACGTTGCTTCGAAAAGTATAAACTGTCAGTGCAATGCGATTGTGATATAGTTTTGACCTGGCTTTGGATTTCAAATATTGATACTGCATTACTGTTGACCCTTGCTCGTTAATTTGGACTCTGTTCAAGCCCTTTGTTGTGGATTTCGTCGATATGACCGAACGTACGCAGAGAACTGTTCTAAATAGTCAGACACGTGAGTTCGTAATACGCCTTCGTAACTATTTCGATCGTGAAGCTCAAAATGGAGGGCCAATTTTACCTATAACGTCAGTGGTTGAACGCGTAGCTGATGCGCTTAATATTGGACAACGAACTGTTAGACGGATAACTAAAAAAAAATATGGCGAGACTGGCACAGAAGAAAATAAACTTCACACACCAAAAAAGAGAAAACGAGCAAAACCAGTCGTAGGCATCGATAGCTTTGATGCCGATGCTATCCGAAGACATGTTTACGGCTACTATTTACAGAAGGAGTATCCAACAAGAAAAAAGTTGGTGCATTCACTGAAGGAAGCTGGATTATTCTTCGGTGGGGAAAGTTCTTTAACGAAGATTTTGAAGACCATTGGATTTCGATACAAAAAATGTAACAAACGCAAAATATTGATGGAAAGATTTGATATAGCGATGGCAAGGTATACTTTTTTACGGCAAGTGAAAGAAATCAAAAATTGGCAAAATGTTGTGTTCTTGGATGAAACATGGCTTAATGCTAACCATACTGTAGGCCGTTCTTGGAACGATGACACAGCAGCATCTACTTCCAAAGTTCCTGTAGGAAAAGGATCGCGACTTATAATTTGTCACGCCGGAACCATCAACGGGTTTGTCGAAGGTTCTCTCATGGCTTTTGCGTCAAAAACCACTGGAGACTATCATGAAGACATGAATGGAGAAAAGTTTACTGAATGGTTTACCTCAATGTTGTGTAGCCTCCCTGAACCATCTATTATAATTATGGACAACGCCCCATACCACTCGATGCAAATTGACAAGCCACCTGCCCAATCCCAAAAGAAAGCTGATATCGTCGCATGGCTTCGTAAAAATGGCGTAGATGCAAACATGAATATGTTAAAAGCGGAATTAGTACGTCTTTTAAAAGAAAACAAACCAACCAAGATCCGATACGTCATTGACGAAATAGCATTAGAACATGGGCACAGAGTTATACGGTTACCGCCTTACCATTGTGAGTATAATGCGATTGAGTTGGTGTGGGCTCAAATTAAGGGATATGCTGCAAGACACAATACAGAACCCCCATTTACCACAAAAAAAATGCTAAAATTATTAGAAGAAGCTTGTGAACATGTGACTAAAGGAGACTGGGAAAAGGTTGTGAATAGAACTGTTAAATTAATAAGGGAAGATTATGAAAGAGATGTGAAAATAGATAATATTATAGAAAACGAACATATAATTATTAATGTAGGTGATGATAGCAGTGACGACAGTGAAAATAGTAGTATGGACGAATCTGATTAATTATGGCCTTTTGTGGCACCTTTTTTGGTATCTTTTGTATTCATATGTTTCTTGTGTGCATATAAAGTATGTATATTCATTTTCATTCAAATATTCAGTTCGTTCAAATAAATTAAATAAACATATACATTTTTGTTTTATTAAACCTATTTAATCAGGTACAAAAACAAAACTTAATTGTTTTTTGTTCGAGAATAAATTGACATTCCACATCACTATTGTAATGTGTCAAACCGGCCATCATAGCGTGCCGCTAGGTTAACAAAGATGCACGGGTTAAATCAGCTTGCCATCCAGCTGCCCACAAGATAGTATAAAAACTTATTACAATGTAATAGCTACTTATTAATATTGTAAAATGATTATTTTGAAAAGAGCAACTGCTGAGTTTCTTGCCGGCTCTTCTCAGCAGAATCCGCTTTCCGAACCGGTGGTAGAATCTTGACGTGTCATAAGAGCCACAGGTTGGCCTACATGAAATAAATAATTTTGAATTTTGAATTTTGAATTACAACTTGGGGTTATTCAAGGGGTGGACCAACAAATTCCTGAAAAGCCGGCAACGCATTGGTGGTGCCTCTGGTGCCACAAATGTTCATGGGCGGGGATGATCACTTAACATGTGACCCGCCTGCTCGTTTGCTCGCTATTTTTATAAAAAAAATTATCTCAAACATAACTTTCGATTGTAAGCAAACGAATGCTAGTAAGCCATTGGACATAATATTATTTCATCGACATAAAGCATTGTACAGCATTGCGAGAGTCCAGAGAGAGCGGCGAGTCCTTGAGAGCTGATGTATTTGCCCGGTCACCGCGCGGCGCACTGCGCCCCTCGCCGCAGCTGTCCATATTCATTGATATTGTTCTACTCTTATACAACTCTATTTGCGAGTTGTCTATTGTATGTCAATAATTGTCCAGCCCGCCCGAGGCTTGTCTGCGCTAATCATTGCCAATGTCCTTTTTTTTGATGGACATAAATAAATACACTCTTTTGAGTGGCGCCAGCATGCTCTATCTTCGAGTGCTCGCATTCGTTCGACGCAGCTCCACCTCCGAATATAGTCGCTAACATTGCTAGAGGGCGCTCTACACACCGTTTGCTGCCTTTATACTTTACAAAATGTACTTTTACCACAGGTTTTTAGGGTTCCGTAGTAAACAAGAAACCCTTATAGTTTCGCCATGTCCGTCCGTCTGTCCGTCTGTCCACGGTTTAGCTCAGAGACTATTGTTACTAGAACACTGTAACTTGACAAGGGTATAAAAATTAATCACGTCAGCAAAGTGGTGAAATAAAATTGTGACAAATATTTTTTTTAGGGTACCTCCCCTACATAGTTCTAAGAGCTGATGGACCACAATATTTTCACAATGAGGGGAAGTTAAAAAAATCTACAATCCAATTCATGTTAAGACGGGCAGACACAAAGTAGCCCCATTCCCGCCGGCGGAACCCTTTCACGAGCATGATGCATGATCCAGCCGTTGCTTCGCTCGACCATATTTGAGGGAACGTAACAAGTAACAACCCGCACCACACGACACCACCACAGAAATGTTTAAAGAGAGCGTGACATACTTAGGTTACCCATGTTAAGGCATCGAATTGAATACTAATATTCAAATACTCATTTTGAGATCCCATGCAACTTTGTCATTAAGAAAGTCATTAACTTTGTAATAACCGCGACTCAGTAAGTGAGTTTTTACGCATTGTTCTTTGGGCAGTGGCAAATCTAGCAATTCCTTCGGAATCATATTGTATAAGCATTAAGCGGACCGTTTAACACTCTACACACGCGGCTTGTAGAGTCAACATCTCCTGATGATGCTCCGGTTTCGGAGCGAAACGTATGATGATTTATTCTGTTTGGCGGATTATAGCAAAAGAAATATTTTCTTCTTCTTTAATTAATTAAAGTACATGATTGAATGCCGTCGCCCAAGCATTGCTGGAGCGAGTCATTGTATGAATGTTCAGATTTATTTACTATCTGTTTTAACCAGTTTAACTTATTAAATATGATTATTAAAGCGCTCAATGCAATAGATTTCCGAAAGATACAAAACATTGATCATTCTAAAAATAAACCTCAATTTACCATCCTTAACTCCACGGAGTGCTACTGGATGAGTGAATTGAACAAAATCAAGAAGCCTTTTGAATGATTTGATGGATTGATTTGGAAACTGTATTTACTAAGTATCTACACAAGTAAATAACATTGAGGCGTCTGTCAGTTATTTCGAAATAGCTGCCTCTATACATTTGAAAAATGCTCAGTCATTTCAGAGAGCCTTGTGTTAGGTTAGCACCTACTAAACCAATAAATATCGCAATCAAATAATAATAATGATCAAGATCAACAAGACCTAAGATCTTTGACATCCACTTGTTATCACACAAGCCGCAGTATCATAATTGCCAATAATATTTTCTTAAATGACAACTATAATAAGCAATCAAGTTGACTTGACGCAATTAAATTATTATTAAATTATCGTACTTAAATCGTACTATGTTATTATTATCGATCGGTAGGTTTAATTAAAGGAGGCTACACGCATTAATTAATAAATATTAGGTTAAATAATATTATTGTAAATTATGTTTTTTTACATGTGACATCTAGATGTAATGATAAAAATGTTTTTGTAAATGGCAGAGGGCACCAGCAACTTCAGCTAGGTTCATTTATATACTAAACAAAAAATTAATACTTTACGAGTAATTACGAGGTTTTGATTAAAAACACATACACACCGACACACGACTGCGCTACTCCCCGCAACGATGCGTTCAACGTAGAGGTCGTTGATTATGCGTGTTAAATGTTAACTGAGAAATGCAATGCCTAGATGCCTACTTTGTGCCTATAACTCTTTATTTTTAAATAGTTTTACGTGATAACGTCATAAAGAAACATTGATGAATAAATGTGTCACAAGCCAACGCTTGGGCCGATCGTGCCTCTCTATCGCTTGTTCCGCGCTCTCGCTTGCACGTTTAGGCTCAGGCGGAACGTGACACTTTTTGCGTGCGTGCAGCCGGTGTTCATCGATTTATAAGTTAAACAACTGCTGATTTTCCTGCTGGCTCTTCTTGGTAGAGTCTGCTTTCCAAACCGGTGGAAGTCTTCACTTATCGTAAAAACCACAGATTGGCGTAAAGATTTTTTCTCAGGTCTATTCTCTATCGATCGTTTGTCTCTGAGAATTTTTGAGAGTAGCTTTGGCTGGTATAGTAAGTCAATGGTCAAAAAAATGGTCAAAAAAGTCAGCGCTGAGAGATAGGATGTGCACGTTACAGAATAGCACCGCAGCGTCACAATCGCAGCAATACCACAGAATATATAATAGTACTACGCTAAAGTGTCTTATTTTTCGGCGCCGCGAAGCTCGGTGGACCGAAATAAAGTGTGTAGGTATTTGTATTTTTATCGAGCGGTGGAGCTGTCAGCTGCCGGTGGGTTGTTGCGAACTTTTGTCCGCGGCAAGTTCATCGTTTTATTAATCGACTTCAAAAAAGTCTTCGGAATTCTCAATTCGTCGGAATCTTTTTTTTATGTATGTTCATCGATTACTCAAAAATGCCTGAACCGATTTGAAAATTCTTTTTTGTTTCAAAGTATACCATTGAAAATTTTTCGAAACCGGTCGAGCGGTTTTTAAAATATGAACACTAAATTATTATAATATACTTAGTAGTGGTGCGGGACGTTTGAAGTCGGTTTTATCGAGATCAACTGTCGGTTTTTGTTTGTTTACTAAACGAATTTTATTGGTTTCCAATTTCCATCAATTTTTATGATTTTATAAATTTTTTCCGATAGCTTGAGATATCACAGCGTCACCATTTAGCCACATTAGGCCTTTAGAACATCTTCGCGGCGAAACCGCATATTTTATATCTCCCCAAACGCAGGAAAAAGGTGTTTAAATATTCCACGGGATTGCTTATTTTACTTTGCATCCAGCTGGCCACAAGATAGTATAAAAACTTATTATAATGTAATAGCTTCATAATAATATTGTAAAATGATTATTTTGAAAAAAAGCAAACTGCTGAGTTTCTTGCCGGCTCTTCTCAGCAGAATCCGTTTTCCGAACGGGTGGTAGAGCATGACTCTAATATATATCATAATTCATAACGTGTCATAAGAGCAACAGGTTAGCCTATGTGAAATAAATAATTTTGAATTTGTACTAAGGTAAGGGCACCTAATTCCGAGGGATTCTAAAATTGGCACCTAATTCCGATGTATATAGAAAAACAGCTTTTTCTGCCCATTACCAAGCTCATATGCACTGCAAGCTATTTTAGTCAATTGATAGTTTATCGTTCCGTGATTGATTGACAAAAAGGATGGTTTTATGTGTGTAAGTTTTAAATTATCCGATAAATTTTGCGGTAGCAGACGGTCCGAACGCACGCTTCATACATTCTGAACCTTGTGCACGTGAGTACCTAAATTTTTTAAATAGTGTTCACTCGTTAATTTTGTACAGTTTTTGTTTTTGTTTAGGTTAAAATATTGGAAGGATTACATTTTTTATCGAAAACGCTTAACTTTTGTAAGGTTTTGTAAAGAAATGAAGTTGAAAATGAATATTAAAAATAACATGGCATTAGGTGCCAAATATTTTAGCCGGTTCCTTATGCCGAGGTATACCGCGGAATAGCAATTTCATAGGCCTAAACATTTTTTTAATTCTTAGGGCCGTTTTTATGAAAAGCATTTCTTGCTTCGATTTCTAATACTTAAATGGTCAATCAGCATAATGTTGGGTAGTTCATAAGTCCATGTATAAATAATGTCTATGGTCGTAGTGAAAAGAATAAAAAGATCTCTCTCTTGTCTCTGGCTTCAACGTGAACTGAACTAGTCTTTTATTTCCTTTCCAAATAATATTAAAACATTAATAAAAGAGAACACAACATGGTGTCAGAAGTCTAAAACCTATTAATACGTCGTGCATAATAAAAGTCTTCAGAAAATGTCGCAAACGCCATCAACGATCAAGACGAAATTATCAGAGGACAACATGGCGGGAGCTGGTCAGTCTCATCCTCATATATGTATTAAACGTACATACATACATGTAAACATACATGTATCAAATCTTACAAGATGAGATAGAACCACTTTTCCGGTTGAGTTAAAATTTTGCGTGTGTGTGTAAATCGGATGACCTTGCAATATTATTGGGATATGGAGCTGTTGTGATGATTGAGCTGGAAGATGGCTATAGGAACTCTATAAAAAACTCGTTAACCTCATCAAATTTGGGCTCGTTTGATTCGTCTTGACAAGTACTCTGGCCTGAGATGACCTTCAGGGTCTGATAATGAAGCTGGAAGGTGGTTTTGGCAACTTTAGTAATAAAACTTTATGTACTTTAGTAATATAACTTTATTATTAACAAGTTTGGGCTCGTTTGATTAATCTTGAAAAGTACTCTGGTCCTAGATGATATCCAGGTTCTGACGATTGAGCCTTAAGGTGGCTATAGGAACTCAGTAATTAAACGACGTAACCTCATCGAGTTAGGGCTCGTTTGATTCGTCTTGACAAGTTCTTTGGTCCTAAATGATGGTCCATGGGTAATGTAGCCAGCTACGAAAAGCTTGTCTTGTAAAAATATTTTTTTAATTTACACTAGTTTTGTATGACAAGTATTAATAATTATGTTATTCAACTATCAAATATCAATAAAACTATTAATAACTTCACGTCGTTATTTTTGCAAAAGTTTATTCGTTACAATTTATAAATAATTGTGTTTGTGTCGATAGATGACGCTGTGCACAGATAATTAAATTTGAATTGGCGGGCCCTTTGTTAATGTTCCCAAAAATTATAAGTATGGGTCAATTTTGGTCGTCATGTATCGATATAATATGATAAAATATCAATATTAATACAGTAACGCATACTGCACATGTGAGAAAACGGAGTTTGGATTATTATAAAAAAAACTATATTCATTATTAACTAGCTGATGCCCGCGACTTCGTCCGCATGGATTTAATTTTTAAAAATCCCGCGGGAACTCTTTCATTATCCGAGATAAAAAGTAGCTCTCCCGGTCTGAGGAACCACTACCTACTACATCCATTACTATACCCATGCAAAAAATCGCGTCAATCCGCTGTTCTGTTGCGACGTGATTGGAGGAAAAACCAACAAACAAACACACTTTCGCATTTTTAATATCAGTAATGCTTTTTTAAAACATTTTTTATAATTGTCAAATTTTTTACAACCAAAGACAAAATTACGTTTAGCTGTCATTTACGTTTTGTTATTCCACTGTCATTTGCGTTTTGTTATTCCATGTCAGATGCGTTTGTGTTATACCACGTTTTATAGTGACTTGACGGAAACGCGGTCGAACGGGATAAAAAGTATCCTATGTCCGTCTCCTGGTTCTAAGCTACCTCTCCACCAATTTTCAGCCAAATCGGTTCATCCGTTCTTGAGTTATAAATAGTGTAACTAACACCACTTTCTTTTATACATATAGATTACATTTTACTCATTCAATAAAAAACTATTTTAAATTTGCTTTACATAGGTAACAGTTAATAACTAACAATATACTAATCCTGACGATAACATACTTAAAATAATATATAAAATATATCGCAACTACTGTAACAATTTTAATTAAGAAACTGAAACGTGTACATGAAAGGAAATTATTACTAGATTTCTTATCTAGTGTGCAAGAGTTTGGCATTTTTACACTATTACATACATATACACAAATAAATCTAAACTCACAACAAACAAACACTCACTCTTCGTCTATTTATTTCCACTAAACGCACGACCGTCAGCCCTTACGTCCTGACCCTGAGTTACCCTGAGCGGCACGCCGCGGCGTGTCGGTGAATGTGTCGGTGAAAGCTCACGCACACAGCGTTGCGCTATGTATGGGTGAGCCCGCCGCGAGCCGTTTGTATGTAGCTTCCGCTCTGTTACTTTAATATACCTACTCTGTGCTACCACCTGCACCTACTTAACGTTTAACAATTAACTGTATTAGCATCCACCTTGTTGGTTTGGAAAACAGGTACCAACATCAACCCTAACGGGAAACTAACGGGAGTCAGGTAAACGGACAGGCGCCTTCCCACGTTGACTTATACCGTCGTTACTCGCTCGCTTTATGACTTATACTCGCGGTAACGGTATCCCATGATTATTCATTCAATCGATACATAATGACCAAAACTGACATTATTATTATGCTCGTTTTCACTAAACATACCTAAATCATCCCCTAAGTAGGAGTCTCTTGATGTAGGTATCTCCTAAATACAATCCTAAGTCCTAACATCCGTCCCAATGTCCTTTTAGGTGTCCCGTACAGGATCGTGATAAAGAAGTTGACAGGAATCATCACCTAACATCATCATCATAGGTAGTCCGTAAAGCTTAGGGAAACAATAGTTAAAAAAAATATATATTAAAAAAAAATTTAAAAAAATATATTTTTGTACTTTGTTCAAAATCGTCTTTAAAAAGATATATATCGCGAGCCTATGAAAAGCAACAAAATATATTTTCCTTCGCATTCACTTCTATGAGAGAGATGAAAAATTATAAAGATTTTTATGATTTTTTATGCAATATTCGGCTGAAGGCCATCAGTTTACATTTTATATCTAAATTTGAAGTAATTGCGTTCAGTAATTCAAAAGTTATAAGGCTGTCCATCTGTCCGTCCGACGGACGGTCGGACGGACAGACGGACGGACGGACAAGTGCAAATTCACTCAAGTAAACTCTGAGACCTCGCTTCGCTCGGTCAATAACCGGTCATAAATATTAGTAATTTTTTTTACCGGTATCGATAACATTGGATGTTATTTAGGAATAATAATTTATTATGGTAATTAATATTACTCACCATAAGAATATTATTAATGATAGATTGTGATATCATTTTACTAGTCATCTAAGAAGACAGAGACTAGGCTGATTTAGAAACCAAATTTAATAAATGCAGTTGGCTTTTAAACACCCTGTAGTACTCATTCTATTCCTTTTCCTTTTGTATTTTGAACACTCGGAATTAGGTACCAAATGCATCGGAATAAGGATTTTTACATCGGAATTAGGTGCTCTGGACTATTTTCATATTTTATTTAATTTTACATATAAATTAAGGTTTAATTATCAAACTTTTAGCCTATTTCAAGAGTAAGTCAAATAACACTTCAGATAAAAATAGCCAGTCCAGTAGAAAGGTATAATGAATGCTTAATTTTTGATGATTTTTCAAGTTTTGATGAAAATACCGCGGAATTAGGTGCCATTACCTTACTTTGTTTGAATTGAAACTACCTTGTTGGAATCTTAATCAGTTTCACAAGTTTATAGAAGTGAAGAGATGATGATAATAAACTCGCCGGCATATTTAGCGGAACATAAAAAAAAGGTTTGATATCAGTATCATATAAGGTTGCTGGCTGGTTTGCACGTCATTTAATTTAAAAAGAAATATTTTCAAACTAAGAAAACAACTGAACATCACATTTTATGCAATTGTTTTAATTTTATTCAAATACACCTTATCTGGAGCGAACTTCGAGTATATTTTCTTCCTTCTGAGTTTGATTTAAAATTTCATTGAAATACTGTTTTTTGTTAGTTTTTTTTAATCACGTATCTTTGTGGAGTTGATGACTGAATTATGCCTGACTTAGCCCCAACGGAGACTGCCAGGGCACTCGAAATGCGAAGAATTTTTTTTTTTTTTTTTTTTAAATATATAGACTAGCGCTTGACTGCAATCTCACCTGATGGTAAGTGAAGATGCAGCCTAAGATGGAGCGCGCTTGCCTAGAAGATGCCTATTCACTCTTGATTTAAAGGTACCCAAGTTATAGTCAGTTGGAAAAACGGAAGCCGGAAGGGCATTCCAGACTCTAGCGGTGCGTATTAGGAACGAGGAAGCAAAGCGCTTAGTGCGGGATCGTGGAATTTCGACCACGTAGCGGTGCAGATTCGAGCGATGCCTTGCGGTTCGGTGGTAGAAGGGTGATGGAGGAACTAGTTCGAATAGTTCTTGAGCACACTCTCCGAAATATATCCTGTAGAATACCGACAGACAGGCAACCTTGCGCCGATGTTCCAGACTTTGAAGTTTGGAGTTAGTTAGCGATTCGTCGCCAATGAGTCTTCTGGCGCGTCTGTCCACCGAATCCAATGCAGCAAGCTGGTACTTGGCAGAGCAATGGTCAAACCTACAGAGTGATATCCAGAGATCTTCGTCGACCAGTTTCAACGATCCATCGCAGTATCCAACGGTTCAGGGAGACCGGTACTTATGTGAGAAGAGCAGGACAAGGCAGAAAAAGACGCACTTCGAGTAGGGATGATCGTTTCATTCGGCTTCGTGTACGTAGGAACCCCCGTTTGACGGCCGTCCAAGCCCGACATGAGTTAGAAGCAGTGCGGGGTGTAGCCGTAAGTGAGCGTACGGTACGAAGAAGGCTCGAAGAAGCTGGTTTGGGTTCATTTGTGCCCGCCAAGGCTCCAAGGCTCGAGGTAAATCATCGTAGAAACAGGTTAACTTTTGCTCAGGAACATCGACTTTGGAACGCGGACCAATGGAGTAAGGTATTGTTTAGTGATGAGTGCAGAATTCTCTTAAATCAAATTGACGGCAGGAAAAGAATATACAGACGCAAAGGAGAACGATACATTCAGACAAATTTTGAAACTACAGTTGCATACGGTGGTGGATCAATAATGGTTTGGGCGGGCATTTGTTTGGGAGCTCGCACAGACTTGGTAGTGATTGACAGAGGGAGTCTGACTGCAGACCGCTATATCAGAGAAGTTTTAGAAGAAAATGTCGTACCGTTTGCCCCATATATCGGTGACGATTTTTTTTTATGCAGGATAATGCTCGGCCGCATACCGCTCGGGTAACTCAAGCTTATCTTAATGATATGAATATCACTGTTATGGAGTGGCCGGCGAGATCACCGGATATGAACCCAATAGAGCACGTTTAGGACTTGCTGAAAAGAAAAGTTAAGTCCAGAATTCCAGCTCCTGCCAACGTGGGAGAACTGCGAATCGCCGTAGTTGAGGAATGGCGGAGACTATCCCAGGAGACCATCGATAACATCATTCTCAGTATGCCTAGACGGGTAGAAACTTTAATAAGAGCACGTGAAGGAAATACGCGATATTAATCACCATTTTTCTAATTTAATTAATTGTTATTTTAATATTAAATTTCACTTTTCCCGGTTACATGAAAAGTTCAAAAATGTACAATTTTTCACAAATAGCCTTTACTCGCAAAATCTGTTCTTAATGTGATCTCATTTTAAGTAAAACAAATTAAACTTTAAATAACAAAAGAAGTGTAGTAAGTAGATTTTAAAATAAAACCATATTTTTTTAATTATGGACCTTTTTTTATGTTCCGCTAAATATGCCGGCGAGTTTATGTATTATTATTAAATTAAGACCCCACGAGAACTTAAAACTAAAGCTTGTAGTTTCAGAGGTTCATTATAAATGATGGGTTCCAAACGTGCTTTGACCCGAGAAAAGCCTACTCAGTTGGATTTAATCGAAATAACCTGACACAATATAATATGTTATATGACAGCCTGTGTGTCTGATGCAACTTCAACCCGCTTTCGGCGCGCGGCGTGGACCGCTCCGGGCGAGACCACCGCGGTCGTCTATCGACATTCGACACGTATTGTAACTGTCCCGTTCCACCAGCTTCTCAATCATTGCCATAGTGGAAGATGAAGAACTACCTACACATGGTAGTCCAACTTTCAACTGTTTTTTAGGTAAAAAAACGGATTTTCTCAAACTCAAACACGCAAAGAGTATCTGAGCCCGTAACCTGATAAACGAAAAGCTCTAATGAAGGGAAAACTGTATTGTTTAAGAGCGAACACAAGAGGATATTAATTTAGACAAAAATTTATGCTACATAATTCTAAAGTTCAGAGCAGTTCAAAAATAACAACAGACCGATTGAGAAAAGTCAGTGTCATTGTCACCGTGTTGGTGTTGTCACAATGTTTTTTTATTACAATAGTCTGGTTTGCACCCTCCCCCGCCCCCGCTCCGCACCGCTACCCTGCACCCTCCGGCCCCGCTTATCGCCAGAGGTCGCTGATAACCGTTATCGGGAGGCGCGACCCGCCGATAGCATGTAGTATAGGTATACTACAACACGCAGCGTCGCCTCCTCTGAACACACTTTTTTTAGGTACCTTCCAGTTACCACAGAATCACAATCGACGAAACAATCGACTTGATTCTTTGCATGGATTCATTTGAGGACCTAGAAAGTGTTATAGGATACTTTTATCCCAAATAAACAAAGAGCTCTCGCAGGATTTTAAAAACTCAAGTACTAGAGGATGCCCGCGACTTTGTCCGCGTGAATTAATTTTTTGATTTCCGCGAGAACCCTGTAACTTTCCGGGATAAAATGTAGCCTATGTGTTATTCCAGGGTATAATCTATCTCCATGCCACAGCCAAATCCGTCCGTCAAAAATTAAAATCCGTCTAGTAGTTTTTGCATGAAAGAGTAACAAACACACACAAACTTTCGCCTTTATCTTATATAAATAAAAATCTCGTGTCACTATGTATGTTCGGGATAAACTCGAAAACTATTGAACCGATTTTGATCAAACTTCGTAACTATCTGTAATTTGGTCCAACTTAAAAGATTTTTTTTATCTTAATTATTGATATCAATGTTTGTTATTACTTATTACAAATTAAAATAATTATGTTAATTACACGCCAGTCATATATACAGTTCGAGATTTAGGTTGCTAGGCAACCTAGCAACCTGAATCTCGAACGATGTTATTACGAGTATTATTATGTTGCTAGGCAACCTAAATCTCGAACGATGTTAGATTGCGAGATAGTCTTAACCGAAATAGACTACTTATCTTACTAATCCTTAATAATATTATAAATACGCAAGTGTGTTTGTTTGTTGGTTTGTCCTTCAATCCCGAGTTCCAGAGGGAATTTAAAAACTAAATCCACGCGGACGAAGTCGTGGACATCAGCTAGTGGTATTATATAGTGTGATAGTGGTGATCTACACAGTTGCGGGCAAAAAAACCAGCAATAACATTTATGGCAGTTTACAAAAATAGTTGACACAAGCCAGTCTGAAATAAAACATAAAAACTCCGATAGATAATAAATAAATAATGATCGGCAAAGTAGGTACATAGCTTTGTCAGTGGTTTATTGCGCACAAGAGCGTTCCAATGTTTCTTGATATAAAGGATCCGCGCACAGTGATTGACGCACGCTGAGGGGGACCAAATCGTTCTCAGAGCGAGAGGAAGTGCACTCTGCATTATATTGATAGAATATACTGGCCTGCCTAGTCCTATTAATAGACTGTTACGATTGGGATTTTCCGGAGACAGGGAATATCACACTTAAAGAGCTATAGCTCTAAAGCCTCATCATCGTTACGTCATCAGCCCGTGGAAGTCCACTGTTGGACGCAGGCCTCCCCAAATGAGCGCCGCCACTCCCGGGCCTCAGCCTTCCTTATCCAGGCGCTTCCCACCAGCCGCTTTATATGGATGGTCCAACGTCTACCAGGGCGCCCCACGATGTCATAGCTTGTACTTAAGCGATCTGCGATCTTGCACAGAATATATAATAGTACTCTAGGCCTTCCCTGCTATCGCCCCTACGCCAAGCAAGCCACGCCCATAGAGTATAGACACTTCATATTGCCATAGTCTTCATTCCGGGTCTTAGAATTGTCAATTTAATGAGAGATTCAAACTATTAAAAACTATGCAAATTGTTAACTCTAAGGGCCTTTTCACCACTTTCTGCTATGTGTCAGATAGCCTAACCGTAAATTTTGTCACTTTCTTACTTAAGCGAATAAGCTATCCGACACTTATCAGAAGGTGGTGAAAATGGCCCTAAATGTAATAAATATCTTTATCGGCAGAAAACAGCGCGAAAAGAATGACAATATTAATGTTAGTAGGTATGTTAATTTAATTTAATTTCGAGTATGTGTACTGAAGTAGTAATCTCTAATTTGTGACATTTGTCAATTTAATACGAATAGTATTCAGCGTTAAGGACTCTTCTGATATTTACGTCATTAGACTACATCTAGAATATACTTGTGCGTAATCATCGACACGCAGTAATATATGTCTGTACTCTGTACCTATCTAAGTGCGTGTGAGTCCATTCATCTGATACTTCATCAATCAAAACTGGATTCAAAGCTAGATGCTTACGACGCCACACGTTCGCTTCACTTCGGGAGGCCCTGATTCTTGAATCAATCACAAAAGTAGGCTTAATTTATCGAAGTGCGCGTGTTATCGGACTGGCGATCTTGGCGGTAATCCGTCGCCGCCAGATAGCGCCGTCGTCGCTAATTGATGACCTGCCCATGCCCGCCCATCACATTATCGGTTACACCAGCTATTACCTGCTACTCTCTGTTTAATCTATTTTTCCTTACCTGTCTTAGGCACGCTTTCAGAAACGCCGGGTTATCCTTTGAACGCAGAATTAGCAGCTAACTCTAGGTTAAACTAGTAGGGCGCGTGGGTGCGCGGCCCGCGAGCGGACCGCGGTTTTTCTATCGTCAAGTGGACTTTCAGGTCCTCATCATTTTCTATCAAATAACCACTCTTCCATCTTTTATACTCTCCGAGATAGATGCCGATGAAATTGGTATGGCCGCCATCTTGAATCCGCCATTTTCAAATTTTTTTCAGCTCATTGCCAATTGGATGAGGTTTCGAGTATTTTTTTGTCTGAGCACCTCCCACCTATCTTCAATACCCTGGCCGTGCTCCTCACCCACCTTCCAAACCCTCGATCATCATATCTCATCATTTGTCAGAATGAGAATTATTTTATAAAAACAAATTTAGAAAAGGAACCGTATCAAATTCTGGCATAGTTCTCAGCTTCTAGTCTATTCAATATTCGTCATATATTTTGTATGGAGAAAAAAAAAATTCCGCCATCTTGATTTTTTTTCTATTCATCAATTAGACCTTCGAGTCTTGGTCATCTTTTGCCACGAACCCACTCTTCCATCTTTTATACTCCCCGAGATAGACACAAACGAAATTTGTATGGCGGCCATATTTTTTCCGCCATTTTGAATTTTTTTTCAGCTCACTGCGAATTGGATGAGGTTTCGAGTGACATTTGTTCGAGCACACCCCACCTATCTTTGATACCCTGGCCGTGCTCCTCACCCGTCTCCGAAATCCTCAATCATCAGCTCTCTCCATATTTTTGCTCCGAATGAATTTTTGTCTTCTATACGAAACCATTAGTGAAAAAAAAAAAATTTCATACAAAATTTTACAGGAGAGGTGATCAATCAGTGAGTGAATCAGCACGAGCAGCTATATATATATTAAACTAGTAGGGCGCGTGGGTGCGCGGCCCGCAAGCGGACCGCGGTTTTTCTATCGTCAAGTGGACTTTCAGGTCCTGATCATTTTCTATCAAATAACCACTTTTCCATCTTTTATAATCTCCGAGATAGATGCCGATGAAATTGGTATGGCCGCCATCTTGAATCCGCCATTTTGAAATTTTTTTCAGCTCACTGCCGATTGGATGAGGTTTCGAGTATTTTTTGTTTGAGCACCTCCCACCTATCTTCAATACCCTGGCCGTGCTCCTCACCCACCTTCCAAACCCTCGATCATCATATCTCATCATGTGTCAGAATGAGATTTCTTTTATAAAAACAAATTTTGAAAAGGAACCGTATCAAAGTCTTGCATAGTTCTCAGCTTCTAGCTAGTCTATTTAATATTCGCCATATATTTTGTATGGAGAAAAAAAACCGCCATCTTGATTTTTTTTTCTGTTCATCAAGTAGACCTTCGGGTCTTGATCATCTTTTGCCAAGAACCCACTCTTCCATCTTTTATACTCTCCGAGATAGACACCGACGAAATTTGTATGGCCGCCATCTTGAATCCGCCATTTTGGAATTTTTTTTCAACCCACTGGCAATTGGATGAGGTTTCGAGTGACTTTTGTTCGAGCACACCCCACCTATCTTCAATACCCTGGCCGTGCTCCTCACCCATCTCCGAAATCCTCAATCATCAGCTCTCTCCATATTTTTCCTCCGAATGAATTTTTGTCCTCTATACGAAACCATCGGTGAAAAAAAAAAATTCATACAAAATTTTACAGGAGAGGTGATCAATGAGTGAGTGAATCAGTGAATCAGTGAATCAGCCCCAGCAGCTATATATATATTAAGGACAGATTTGACAGATTTCGTATACTTAAAGCTTCTGTCAAAATTGAAAATTTATTCCTGGGTTAACTAGCCCGGTGTCTCTGCAAGCGGACCTTAAAAGGTAAACAAATGTTTTCTCGCAGCAATTAATTAAATAGAGATTCCTCGCTTTCTCCCCAGAGTTCCCCAGTGTCCATAATTATCAAAGAATTAATTATGTTAACTTTTCCGTCACGACGAGTTAATTAGGTAGTTAATCATAATCACACTAATTAAATTATTTACTTACTTCGCCGCTGACGTAGGGTACGCCGTACCTCATATCGTGCCAATTCTTAGGTCTAGCGTACGGTTCAGACCTGACTTTCTTCGCCTATTTCTTTCAGATTGCGCAATAAAACATACTGAAATCTTAATAAATAAATAAATTGCCACTATACGGTCCAACACACATCAGATCTGATTCGTACTTTGGCCTTCGATATTGCTATAAGTATATATGCAACATGGTAACTCAATAGGACTATCTTAGAGTCTAGAAACCACAGAGTTATAAATTTATAATTGAATCTGGTCGGTTGGACTGAAAAATAAAACCATTATAAGACGATCATAATCATTAGATAACGATATCAAGTATTATAAAAACCTAGCCTTAGATAATCTGAATTAGACACAATTGTTGACATAGACAAATAATTACACACCTATGTAGAAGAATTTCAAATGCCTACCCTTTGAGGAATTATTAGGTAAGTACATAATGATTCAATGTGCCTACATACCGCGGGAATTATTTCCACATAAAATTACGGCGATCCCTGACTTCGTTGCTGTGTAATTGATATTAAAGGTACAAACCAGCAAAGCAATAAACAAACGCACTTTTATATTGGTAATATTAGCAGATAAGGATTTTCTTGAAGATTACCTGGAAGATAATTTTAATTAAGATGGGTTAAATTGTTTATTTTCTGTTGACGCTGCAAACTACAAAAATCTTTGTAGTTGCCGCTTCCATTGGATCGTTGAGAAAATTCCGCTTTATATGCAATTATAGATTATCATTTTATTAATATTATGTATCAAGTTTATTATTTTATTGTTTCTTCAAGTTGCACCTAAGCTCGTGCGATAAGGTGTCTGTTTCTTGTTACTTCTAACTGCGCAGCACTTTACAGTTTGTTTGTCATGAAATCTGCACAATCATGTATTATTATGATTTAGAAATAATATAATAAACACAGCAAATAGCAGTTTCAGAGTTGTTTGCAAAATAATTATTATATTTAAACGGTGTCTCAGTTTTCAGTTACACAGATAAATATTAGTTACTTACCTATTTTATTTTTTATTTTATTAACTCGCTTCATTTTCATTGTACCTACTAATTCTTTCTCATACAACTTGATAAGAAACTTTTGGAAAATAACTAATGTGTCTTTAATTTTATCATCATCATCATCATCAATATACTTACCTATCTCTTCACTTGCACGCCATTGTGTTAAAATTGCAGCTCTTTAGTACAAATTAATTGTTAGTACAACAGTGAACATTTTTGTACACAGCATATTACGCCTATGCTTTGCAAACTCCTTGAAATGTTCCTTATGTTATATTGAACAGTACGTAGGCTTATTAAAGAAGTATCGCTCGGCTTATAGCAACAACGCGGCGCGCGCGGGGGTGGTCACTGGTCACTGGTCGCATGAGCGAGTCCCGTCATCGCCATCGTCGGGTTGAAATCCGCGGCGCGTTTGTTTTTATTTTGCGATAACTCCTAAGATGTTAATTTAAATAATTGTATGGTGTAGCGTTTTCGATGAAAGCTCCCAAGCGGCGTGAATTTTTCCGACATTTTCAATTTATCGTCATATTTCAGTTAATTTACACAAAACCTTTTCTCATGAACCACCCTAGTAGTGAAAACCGCATGAAAATCCGTTCGGTACCTAGCTTTTGTGTGTATCGCCACAGAATAATAACTAGTAACTAGCGTACAGAAGCTTTACTTCGCAATGGTTTTCAAAGAAATATGTACTCAATCTGATAAACAATATGATTTAATTTAGCTCGCGTTCCAGTCGAGCACGTGTTCATTTACATACCTACCATTTTTTTTTTGAGGGAATATGGGCCTTAACTCACTGGACTACGGTTCTTAATAAGTTATACGTGGTTAAACGCATTGAAAGAGCCGCGGACTAGGGTTGCCTACTTCGAGAAACTACTTACGCAATCTAGCGCACAGCACGAGCGTTTACTCCTACTTGTGGCGGGCAACGCGCAGCAGGCAGCGCCGAGTAAATACTTTTAGGGTATTGCAATCAGGAATAGTACTTTGTTCAACAAGGGGAGAAAGGGTTTGTAGTTTGAATTAATTTCATTTCAAATAGGAACATAATGTAAACCAATCAAAGTAGATTTTACCTGTCAGCGTCTTTAGGCAACCAAAAAAAGTTAAATTTCGATCACCATCCGTATTTAAACAATTAAATACTGCACAGTATCTTTTTGCTTTTTTAGGGTTCCGTACCCAAAGGGTACCAACGGGACCCTATTACTAAGCCTACGCTGTCCGTCCGTCCGTCCGTCTGTCAGCGGGCTGTATCTCGTAAACCGTAATAGATAGACAGATGAAATTTTCACATATTATTTATTTCTATTGCCGCTATAACAACAAATAATAAAAATTAAATTAAATTAAAATATTTCCATGGGTACATGGAAATATTTTTATTTAATTTTTTTTACGGAACCCTAAAAGAGCGAGGCCCGACTCGCACTTGGCCGATTTTTTCGTTTTGTTTCCATCTTGCAATTATTGAGAAAGTTGAACGTGGTCGAACAAATAGCGCGCGCGCGTGTCTTTTTTCGTTTGCGGCAGCCTACTAGATTGGCCCTTGCGCAAGGGCCGCCGCCTGTAGGTATGTTTTTAATACCTACACGCGGAGTGACACAGGCCTGGTATCGCGAACACTTTGTTCTGGGACTTTGTTTTATAATATGTACTGATTATAATATAAAATTCTCCGGCCAATTTGGTAATTTGCAAGTTAATTAATAAGCTGTGTTCGACCGCGTCGGGAGGGGGGGGGGGGGGGTCACCAGCCCGGCGCCGGTCGGAGGCACGTCGCCGCGTCACGGCCGCGCCGCCGCGAGTCTGCACACGATACCTATTTATATCACCCACCTATACAGTAGGTACATACTCACACGCATCTCCGGCAGTGGCGTCTGGCTCTCTAAATACAATCTGGGTTACTAAATACAAACTTTAGAAATATATTATATGCATTTCAGTATTCTCCACGCACTTATATATTTCACTATCATTAATGTGTGAGTTTGCTTTTGTGTACACAAGAATTTGAAAGAAAAGGGCTTCGTTGATGCAGCGTCGCGTGTCGCCCACTTCTAGGGTAAGATCTATAGATGGCACTTACACTTAGCTCAGACTCAATACTGAGTTAAAATGAGACAGTCTATTCAAACTCTATCTTGAGTCTTGAGCAGATCCAGAGTGAGAGTACCTACTCTCTATAGATCTCCGCCGTAGATTAGTTCACGCTACGCCACTCTGTCTCTGACTGGTCTCCAACCTGTTTCGCACTCCCCTCGTAACCTTATCTAGGTACGCATTATTTTTACTACGAGAGCGTTTAACGATATTTTTATAGTTTCGTCGTCTTTGTCTCAACCAATGGATTTCCACTGTTGTACATACACTGGTCTCTTGCTTCTCCACAGAATAATCTTGTGCCACTTGTGCACAGTAACTGCCAAAAATTTGCATGAGATCATCCTTCTATACTTTCTTTCCCCTAAAGTCTATTAATTCTTCGAGTTATGTACCTCTACCATTGGTATTTCGCTTTGAGTAATAAACCAACACAGGAGAGGAATTGACCCCTAATTTATTCGCAAAAAAGTCTGTCAATTACGGTGGGGGGCGAGGTAGCACACATGAAAACTTGCTTACTACAGTTGCATTTTTCCATCACGTCGCTATGCACGCACACAATATAATTAGCAAACACTACCTTAAAGTATATGCACACTATCACATTCACACACAGGGACGCTCTATCATTACATGAAACAATCGCATCATTTGTGTAAGCATTTTAGGGATTTGACACTATCGATTATCGACTTTCGATAAGTTTTTCTAATAATTATTTACAACAGAGTTACTTTATTCGAGAGTAAATTTTTTTGTTCGAGATCTTTAACATGGTAGGTATATAGAAGCGCTAGGAAACGAGGTTCTTGCCGTTATTTTAGTCATAATATGCCTTTGCTATTAGATTGACTCTTTGTAGGCTTTTAGTACTTGCGTAAAGATACAGCTAGAAACTTTGGACTATATTGACGCTGGAAAGCGATCTAGCTTATTTCGAAAAATAACAAAATTACTTTTTTATATATTTGGAAGAAAAAGATACTGCGTCGGATTGTCGGATTTTCGTTTTCCTATGACATTATTTTTCTAAGATACTATGTTGACCTTCTCTACATGTTTATATTATATTTTTTGTTATTCATATTTTTCAACGTACTCAAAAATGCTGTAAATACTAAGACACCATCTATTTTTCAATATTATACAGATACTTCAAAAAAGTTATCAATACTTTTTAGCAGTGCAGTGCACTTAGGTGTACCTACTGTAAGGACTTAGGATTATCTGATTATTAACAGATTTTGTAGATACCAAGGTATTTACTCCGTCACTATACTCTCAATCTCATGCTGAAAGCATGCTGTAGGTACCACAGTATATCACCTTAGAGCAGCTGTTTAGTTATGATTTAAGGTTATAAGCCACCAGGGAGTGCTGTACTTTGTCATAGATTTTTAATAATATTGTTTATTAAGTTGAGAGACATTTAATTTTTATTTGAATACGTAGTGGGTATTAATATTGAACACATTGATTTTTTAAGTAATCTTGTTTAAATAAACATACAGCATTTTTAATGAAACATCATTTGTTTTATTTATGTTTAAAGCGAAATTTACGATGTATCTATTTCTAAAAAGTATATTAAGTACAAACTGTTAGGACTACATCATGTTTCCTTAAAAATAAATACAGCATAATTAGCATTTCAGAGTTTAGAGTTATTTCGTGGTTTCATATGTATATAATACGAATATCAAATACGAAGTTACAGCAACATTGCTTCTTGAAATTGAAAAACTATTAGTCGAAATTGATATAAAACTAATGTATAAAACTAAAGTAATTCTACTTTAGAATTATATAATTAGTATCATCTGATGTGTTACATTAAAAAATATGCTTTTTGAAAAAAATCTGCTCCTGATAGCTTATTATGAGCTGTTATGATTTTTTAAAACGTTATTGGCTCTGGTTTAAAGTTCACTTTTTCGATTTACAAGATCGTTTTCCAGCGTTGAATAATATTCTCTCAGTCCAGTATGGAGGAAACATAAAAAGGAAAAACTGAACCCTAAAAAAAAAATTTATTTAAAGTTATGATTGGTAAGTTAAAACTTGTACCTACATACTTTACTTGGAAGGCTTATTTTTTTCATCTACTTCATCTGAACGAAGTGTATATTTGTTTGTAATGCTAGGCTGCCGCCATGGCTATAGTGGCCACCCCATCTGTAATAAAACACCGCCAAGCTATTTAGCTTTCCGGTAAACCTAGCGGGATGAATAAGAAGTATGGGTACTTTAATTCAATTGCCAAGTTTTAATGAACCAAATATGTATAGAATTTAAATATTTTTTTTCGTCAATGAACCATTAGTAAGACGATAAAAATATCTCGGTATAAATAATTTATACAATCCCCCCACCAATATCGACATATGAAATCTTGCTGTCCAGCCCTAATTTTATTGCGGTGTGGCCGACTTCATAAAATTAAAGTCCTAATTTTCGAGTAAGAAAGACTTACGTAGAACTTATCATTATTATTAAACAATTTTTTAGTCTCGTTTTCATTATTTTTTGTATTATATTTGTAAAAATCCTTTCTTAGCGGATGCCTACGTCATAGTAGATGTGCGTTGATAGATCAGTCAGTCAGTCACCTTTTCATTTTATATATTTAGAAAATTATATCACACTGGTTATATGGAAATATATACCTATAACTTTTGAAATAATTGAGTAAAAAAACTAATTTTATGAATTCGCTGAGTTTATGGAGCTCTAGCTGCATCAATGCATTTTAAACAATAGTGGGAGAGTACCAGCCAATCAGACACCATTGCGATCGTTATAATAATGCAATCATTTTAACCGACTTCAAAAAAGGAGTAGGTTCTCAATTTGAATTTTTTGTATATTTGTTACCCAATTATTCCGCCAAATAATGAATGGAATTTGATAATTTTTTTTTGTTTAGTAGGGCATACTTCAGAGGTGGTTCCCATATAAATTTTTGTTGATATAATGTTAGATGTTACTCCATAACTACGTCAAATCTGAACCGATTTCAATTGTTTTTGAAAGAACGCATAATAAGGTTGGGCCTATTTAAAAGGTGAAGAGAAGATGATTCATATCTTCGGTGATGGAGGAAGGAACTCAATGATTAAGAGCAAATTGCTCGCGATCAGAGATATACACAAAAAAGCTTAAAATAATAATGTAAAAAAAATATCTTTAAAAAATCGGCCAAGTGCGAGTCGGGCCTCGCTTTTTTAGGGTTCCGTTAAAAAAATTACTTAAATAAAAATATTTCCATGTACCCATGGAAATATTTTAATTTAATTTTTTTAATTTAATTTAATTTTTATTATTTGTTGTTATAGCGGCAATAAAAATACATAATATGTGAAAATTTCATCTGTCTATCTATTACGGTTTACGAGATACAGCCCGCTGACGGACGGACGGACGGACGGACGGACGGACGGACGGACGGACGGACGGACGGACGGACAGCGTAGGCTTAGTAATAGGGTCCCGTTGGTACCCTTTGGGTACGGAACCCTAAAAACCGACTTCATACGCCGATCGGGCAAAGTTGGGCTACCGTCGCGCATTAGTTTCATCATTTATATTTAGGCCCGCCCGACTTCAACATACATGTACAAATTAAAATTGTTTTATACTTTGTAGTGGCGTTTAAAGTCGGTTTTATAGAAAGAATTTTTTATCATTATTTGATAATCCCACAGACGATCAAAGTTCGTATTTATATATCTAGTCATATTTTACTTAAAGCTTATAAATTAGTCGTTCACCCCTTCCTATTCTATCGTGATTTTAATTCTATGGGATCAATTTATAATGCAGTTCATGAAAAAGTTCTCTAAACGAATAGTAAGTAGGAAGATTAATTTTCAATATTTTCCCCAAATTATTTCATGTACGATTAAGTAGCAACATTTTCAGATCGACAGTTTTCTTAAGTTTTCTGCATAAGTATTGCATTATTTGGATAAAATAATACATCAGAAGTAAATAAATGTTATCCTTTAGTAAACTGGATGTTTTAAATATTTTTTTTAGAAGAAAATACTCTCATATTCGGCATTTATAGCGGAGCTCATTCCCCGCTAACCATACGTAGTTGACAGGCGCGTGACTCGAGTCAAACAGTTTTATACTAGTGGTTCGCCCCGAACTGAGACCTCGCGGTAACGGTTTCCCATAATTGACGATCAAAATTGACATTATTATTATGCCCGTTTTCACCAACCATACCTAAATCATCCCATTTGTAGAAGTCTCTTTACATAGGTAGCCCCTAAATACAATTCTAACATCCCAATGTCATTTTCACCTTTAGTTGTCCCGTAGAGGTTCGTAATAACAAAGTTGACAGAAAGTGTCAACTAACTTAACATAGGTAGCCCGTAAAGGTTAGGGAACTGTTATAGTGAAATCCTCAAGGCCTCAATCAAACTTAGGTATAGTTTTTTGGAACATTCAAATTAAATTATTTGTACACAGCGTCAACTATTGACACGATCAGAAATATGTAAAAACAAACTGCAACGTGAAGTTTTATTGATGTTTGCTAAATGACTAAATAATAATCTTAATTGAATAATAGGTATGTTACATAAAGCTGCATTTGCTATATGAGATGAGAGCGCCATCTATTGACATCATTGTGAAGTTCTGTTGTTGCTGCTCATTAAAAGTTAAATAATTTAGTTTCCTTATTACATTTATCTAATTTTAGTATTTGTTGTTCAAGTACATGATATTACGCTAAAATTGTAAAACTTTCAAGCCCCAGCTTTCAATGGTTATTCCGTTCTGAGGTCAAATATAATCTCCACTTTGAAAGCCCCCCATTTCGTCAATTTTAGGAAAAAAATTTAAAAAAAAATACTTTTGTACTCTGTTCCAAATTATCTTTAAAATGAGGTACTGTAAACCTATGAAACGCAAAATTTTTTTTTTTCTTCGCATTCGCTTCTATGAGAGCCCCCCTGAAATAAAGATTTTTATAACTTTTTAAGCCATTTTCGGCTGGAGGCCATCGGTTTACATATTATATCTAAAATTGAAGTAATTTCGTTCAGTAATTCAGAAGTTATAAGGCTCTGACAGACGGACGGACGGACGGACGGACGGACGGACGGACAAGTGCAAATTCACTCAAGTAGACTCAAAGACCTTCGCTTCGCTCGGTCGATAACGAGTAGGACCACTGCTCATACCCAACTTACAGAGGGGTACGCGCGTCAAGTCTTCTCCTGTGTTGGTTTATTACTCAAAGGTATTTCGGCTTCGTGACTTGATTAAATAGTATCTATGATTGTCAATGATTGTCCTAGGAATCTCGAATTCAAATTCAAAATCATTTATTTCATGTTTCTCTTATGACACGTCGATAATCTACCACTGGTTCACCTGATTGTCGATGTTCTTCCGAAAGCTTAAGGACCATTTCTTTCTGTTAAATGTCAATACTGGCCAAGTGTGCGTTGGCTGACTTCACACCTTTGAGAATATTATTATTATTTTTTAATTTATTTGGTTTACCTGCAGCTTATAATTTACATAAAACAATAAAAATCGGCCAAGTGCGAGTCGGACCTCGCTCTTTTAGGGTTCCGTTAAAAAAATTAAATTAAAATATTTCCATGTACTTACCCATGGAAATATTTTAATAATTTTTTTTTAATTTAATTTAATTTTTATTATTTGTTGTTATAGCGGCAATAGAAATACAAAATATGTGAAAATTTCAACTGTCTTTCTATTACGGTTTACGAGATACAGGCCGCTGACAGACGGACGGACAGCGGAGGCTTAGTAATAGGGTCCCGTTGGCACCCTTTGGGTACGGAACCCTAAAAACTAAATTAAATCAAACAATACTTAGATAAAATGTTAAACTAATTACAGGTGATAAGTTATCTATTTTACAACTTAAATACTTAAACTAGAGAGAAGAGAATTGAACAGAATAGAATAGAATAGAAAAGTTTTTTATTCAAATGAACTTTTTTACGAGTGCTTTTGAATCGTCGATGAGTCTACCACTGTTTCAGAATGCCTTTCCTGCCGAGAAGAACCAGCAAGAAACTCGGCGGTTGCTCTTTTCAAAGCAAGTTTACAATACAATATTATAATATACTATGCTATGTATGCAGTGTTTCCACAATGAGGGGAAGTTATTCCACAAAAGCATACCTAATTATAATTCAACACATCGCACCCTCAGAATAATAGGGGCTTAACTCAAAATTTCGCGAAATTGAGTTACGATCATGGAGATACTAAAAATGGCACGCTCTATCCGATGAATAGTAACACCGGGACTGTCCGCTCTCCCCGTTCAGTGCGAAAGTGACGCAATCAGTGATGTGTCAAAGGTGATAAAGGCAGGTCGTCGCAGGATCAGTTTTAAACAGGCTCAAAACCGATTACACCTTTACATTTCGGATCATATTGGTAAGTACATTGTGTTTTATTATTAAAGAAAAGGCCTTTTCTATAATACGTCTTTACAGTACCAAATGTAATTCATTTTAGTGGGACTTATTTGTGATTGTGCCTTTTTCATCCCTAAAACGACGCCTAACAAGTTGTAGTAAATATGATTGTGTCCATGTTTGATTTTAAAATCTAATGACGCAATATTTTATATTGAAATATGCCCTTTTTATTCTAATAAGTCATGAAGTAAAGTGTTACTTTTTATGATTAAGTCTCAATCATTCTAATTTCAAATACTGATCAGCGGTTTCATAATGTAATAAGACTTTATTCTACCAAAAATAAATGTTGTAAATTGCATTTGTGTCCCTATTTCATTCAGGTAGACAGCAGAAATGAAGAAAAGAGCTGATTTAATCCTGGAATGTTTGCATCAAAATGAGCAAATTGAGGTAGGTAGATAAGCTATTTTTGTATAAAGCAATTGTTATTAGTTGTCCACTCAACATTATTTATGCGGTATTCTGAAACTTTCAGAGAGACATAGACATACCAACCAGGAACGACAATAATGAGCGTGTTTGCCTTTTGCCCCTAAAGCCTGTACCATCATGCGAAGTGGTTTGTATTGTACCTATATACCTCAATATATATATTTTTTAATTATGTTAGGAATATTATTAAGTTAGGAACAGCGTTAATTCGTGGATCCATCTGTAAAGTTTCCTTCATGTATATTTAATCCAGTACTATAGCTAGCTACCTAAATTAATAAAGTAATAAATGAATAAATATCAATAAGTAATTTTGTTTTATAGATTCTAACGGACAAAGAAAATTTTCAATTTCATGCTGATGATATCAAAGGAGCTGAAAGGAAGCAGAAGATTAGTTCGGTAAGGGTGCAGTGTTTTCAGCCAAAAACTGCCTCCAATCCTAGAAAAATCCTGAAATTTGACGATGGTGAATCACAAAAAGATAACGATGAGAAGTTACAAGAAAAACATAGCGTGCCTTTAAAAACAATATCGGAAAGGACTGATAACCACCAAAACCCTATGAATGGAAACAAAGAAGTATGTCATGTTTAATGTTTTTTCCTAATATAATAGACGCTTTAGTAGAAGTAGAAGGATTTACTTACAATTTATATCTGTTTCAGCAGCGTTTACTCAAAGAATTTGAAACCGAAAGGCAGGTTGCGCAGTGTTCTGAGTCTGAAAAAAATCACGAAGAAAATGCCATCATCGACGTATCAATGACAACAACATCAATTGTTCCATCTTGCCCTTCCCAATCTTGCTGTGAAGACATTAGGAAGAACCCAATGCTTGAGGAATCTTCAACATCAAAAGGTGTTAATCGTAATGCGATTCGACAACCGAAAGACTACCGCATGTCTCCTGTGCATACAGATGAAAGCGATGCCGATTTAAGCGACGCTGACCCAACATACAGACGAAGACCTCATTCTCGTCTTGGCGCGGCATGCAGGATATCATCTTCAAGGAGCAGCAGCAGCAGCAGTAGTAGCAGCAGCAGCAGCTCTAGCTCCACAAGCTCTGACTCAGCAGCGCCATCATCAGCTCCAGAAGCAATTTCACCTGTCGTATCAGCAGCAGCTGCAGTCGGTGATACCACGAGGAGATCTCGCAAGCGACAACGGAATCCCCAGGCGTGGAAACAAAATTTAAGAAAAACTTTACGAAATACGGGTAAGGAATACGTTTCCCATGCAAAAGCCAAAAAAGTAGTTCCAGCTCGTTCTGTAAAAGCTCCCTGTACAGACAAATGTAGACTGAAATGTTCAGCTAACATGAATGACGCTGACAGAAATACTATTTTCAACTCTTATTGGGCACTGGGCGAAATTGAATTGCAACGATCTTTTATCCGGAATTCAATGGTTGAAGTGAAACCTAAATATAAATATACGAACGCAGAGAGACCAAGAAATCCCAATTGCGCCTATTATTTTACTGTCAATGGCATTAAAATTAGAGTATGCAAGAAATTCTTCATCAAGACACTAGACATCTGTGACAAAATAATACGAACGGTAAAGAGCAAAACAAATGAACAGGGGTTCATTGAGAGAGACCTACGTGGTAGAAACGAGGGAAAACGGAAGAAGATTGACCCAAACATTGTTCAAGACATAAAAAACCATATTAATTATATACCTAGGATCGAATCCCATTATTTAAGGAGTTCTACTTCACGAGAGTACATCTGTGGAACAAAGACAATCAAAGACCTGTGGAGGGATTTTGACACCGATCAACGTGCAGCAGGAAAACCTTCGTGTCAGTATTGGCTCTACTATGACATTTTTAACAAAGATTTTAATATCGGATTTTTTCAACCAAAGAAAGATAGATGCGACTTGTGCTTTGAATACGAACTTGCTCTTCCAGAAAGAAAATTGCAGCTTAAGGAAAGGTACGATAGACACCTAGAAGAAAAAAATCTGTCCAGAAATGAAAAACTGATTGATCGAAGAAATGTAGATGAAACCCACATTGTTGTGGTTTTTGATCTCCAAGCAGTTATGCAATGCCCAAGTGGAGAAACATCTGCTTTTTATTACAGATCAAAACTCAATTGCCTCAACTTTACAATAGTAGAGTTATCAAAAAAAAAGTGACCAAACACCAAAAGAAAGCACAGATACTAGCGAACACCATGACATTGGAGCTTATAACGACGTATACTGTTATTTTTGGGACGAAACTCAAGGCCAAAGGGGTGCTAATGAGATTGGGTCGTGTGTACTCGATTATTTAGAAGTCCTTAATGCTAAACATGAAGGAAAGGGTATCCACGTTACTTTTTATTCAGATAACTGCTGTGAGCAGAACAAAAACAAATATATTATATCGCTGTATTCGTATGCAGTTTACAAATTTCAAAATATACATTCTATCACTCATAAATATCTAATTAAAGGCCATACACAAAATGAAGGGGACAGTGTCCACAGCTTAATTGAAAAAGAAATTCAAAGACATAAGAAATCAGGGCCTGTGTATGCACCTAGCCAGTATGCCATGCTTATCGCAAACTCTCGTAAAAATGGAAAACCTTTTATCATTAAGGAATTAACCTTCAATTTTTTTTCGGATTTAAAAGAATTTCAGGAAAAATGGGCCTATAATTTCAACGAGGATGAGAACAAACTGAACGTGGCGTGTAATGACATAAAAACACTCAAATTCACAAAGCAGGATTTACTGAAGTTTTACTATAAAACATCTTTTAGTCAAATTGATTTCAACAAAGTTGACATGAGAAACAAAAGAAGAAAGAAGATGGCTGATGTTAAAAATATAATGATGAACAAAGCATACTCCGAGCCACTAAAATTGTCTAAACGGAAGCATGATGACTTGCGATACCTCGTTGAAAACAACTTGATACCACACTATCAAACCTATTTTTATAAATCTTTACTAGAAATTTTAGTCGAATACTGTTGAGTTACCAAAACAAAGTTACCAAAAATAACAATAAAAAATATTTAATTTGTTCCTATAAATGTTACCTAAATGTAGACTAAGGTTTAAGTTTATTGTTAAAGTTTATTTACTATTTTGTTGTTAGAGGTTTCATTCATTATTTTTATTTGTGAAATAAGTAAGCCCTGGGTACCTTTTTTACTAGGAAGCATTATAAATTAACATTATTGTTCAACTAAGATTTAATGTATGTTTTGTTAACCTTATCAGACTGAACTAGATTTTAAGGGCGATGTGATCTCTAAAATAAGTTTCATGCCTCGCAAGGATAACTTTGCGTTAGCCAATTAGAATTGTTTTCCATAATTATAATTAATGTGTCTTTTTTGTGCCTTATTAGACTGAACACTAATAGTTTAGTTTCTAAACCAGTGTAATTCAAAAACAAGTTCCTTGCCTAAATTTTAAGAACTGTTTAAGTTTTTTATAAGATTTTGACATGACTTTACTTTGTTACATACTTTTGAACTTTATGGAAGCCATAATAATTCCAGTGTTTTTTTTGAAATGTAGAAGATATTACAGTTTTGTTTTTTAAATTTAAATTGTTTTTTATAATAATAACTTTTATTTTGATAAAGATTATTAAAGTATTTTCAGTAATAATATTTCTTTTTATTTTAATACAAGAATGATAGAAGAGCAGAGAATTATTTCAAAATGCGCCCCATAATTAATTAGTAAAGTAAATCTTAAAGTGAACTATTGAGAGATAAAAAATAATGCTAACGAATAATTCAGAATTAAAGGGGCTTAAATAAAAAACTGCCTTTTTAAAAATAAACTTTTCGGAATGATAAGGGCTTATATTTTCACTACTTATTTAAAAAAATCATTAGAAATGTAAAATCATAAAAAGAAAACCAATTTTTTTACAATGTTACAAAAATCATGATCTATACTTTCCTTTAAGATTATAAAAAAGACCCATTTAATAAAGAAAATCAGAAATAATTCCTTTCAAAGTTGAAATTTCAGATATTCCGACAGTTTTTTGCGATTTCCCAAAAAAATGATTTTTAGAGTTAAGCCCCTATTGTTCTGAGGGTGCGACATGTTAAGACGGGCAAACAGAAAGTAGCCCCATTCCCACCGGTGGAACCCGTTCACGAGCATGACGCATGACTCAGCCATTACTTCGCTCAACCATATTTTGAGGGAACGTAACAACCCGCATCACACGACACCACCACAGAAATGTTTAAAGAGAGCGTGACGTAGATGTGATCAATAAAGTGATCAAAAATAGCCGCAGCGTAGTGTGCAGACATCTTTCACAGTTTTATCGTGGAAGAGGTTGCGTCACAGGAGATTAGTCCAAATATTTCGTTATCAGTCTATTTTACGAGTACTTATCAGTCGCTATCACTTTTAGAAGGTCTGTCGATATTATGCAACTTGCTGGGGCTCGTAGTAATTGAACCTCCAATAAGACAGTTTTATTCAGAGTCAACTTTATTTGTCAGTTAAAGTTTACTTGGCGATGGCAAAATACTACGAGTATAAGGCCTGCTTGCAGAAACGCTGAGTTATCCTTTTAACCCAGAATTAGCTGCTGCATTGACAGATTTCGTATATAGCTTCTATAAAATTACAAATTTATTCCTGGGTTAAACCTAACCCGGCGTCTCTGCAAGCGGGCCTAACTATGGTATCTTGTGACGATGCAGATTGCAGTCTTATACTGATGCGAGGTAACCTAGAAAGGCTATGCCATTTTTAGTTTTAGCCCATACCCATATCGGTTTCTACGCGACATCTTATCGGAATGCAAAATTGCTAGACGGAACTGCTTTGCTGATAGTGATTGAGTGATAACTGCCATGACGACTGCAGTCTTCCATGTGACCAGACCAGAGACAATGTAGTAATTATAAAATCCCAAATTGTCTTCACCGGGAATATTACCCGAGGCCTCCTACTTATAGTTATAAGACCACTTCCATCTCCACTTTCTTTCTCTATCTTTTTTTCTCTCTATGACTTGAGATCTAATTTTTTTCAAGCTATGTATGTGTGTAACTCACTGCGACATTGTTCCCATGTGGTTATTTACGGGGCGGACCAAAATATTCCTGAAAAACCGACAACGCATTGGTGGTGCCTCTAATGCTAGAAATGTCCATGCCGCTGGTAATCACTTAACACCAGGTGACACGCCTGGACGTTTGCTCGCTATTTTATTACCACTTGTTGTGTTGCTCCCCACTGCAAAAAAGAGTTTGACAAAAGGAGCGATAGAGGGAGTTATTGGTAAGAATGGTTTCAGTAACAAAGTGTTATGTATTGTTGACAGAGAGTAGCAGTCGGAACACTTCAGAGTCATGTCGGCAGCAGTGGAGAACAGCCCCTCTGTGGAGGCACTGGTCAATGGGCACGCGGGGCCTTACCTCAACGGCAGCACTACCAACGGAACTACCAATGGTACTTCGATGACCAACGGCGCTCTCACCTGGGAACAGCAGTTCCTGCCACCGCCGTTGCATCTGGACGACAGGGCGAGGGCTATCAAGGTAAGATAATAACTCCTTTCGTCTACTTCCATAAAAAATGCTGTTCGTTATTCTCTCGAAAACTCAAAAACAGCTTGACCGATTTGAATAATTTTTTTTGGTTTGATCTAATTGGATTAAAAATACTTAATAAAATTTAGGGGAAACCCGAAACAATAATCCGAAAAATCAAAATTGTTAATTTTGTGTAGGACTGACCACTTTTAATTACTTTCAATAAACGGCGGGAGCCGGGAGCAGTCTAGTGTCAGTGTTTGTCTAGTGGGAGGCTTTGGCTGTGGCTAGTCACTACCCTACCTTCAAAGAAGTGACGCCAAGCGATTGAGCGTTCCGGCACGATGGCGTGTAGAAACCGATAAGGAGTATGGGTTTGATTAAAATTAAAATATTCTCGTCCAAGTTAGTTCGCTACCATCTGACACTGCATAGTCAGTTCAAGCGAGACTTTGTCATGTATAAAGAAATTGGCCAAGTGCGAGTCGGGCCTCGCTCTTTTAGGGTTCCGTACATATGACCAAATCACATTTTTTAAAACTACATATATACATATTTAGATATCTTAGTTCTTAGATAGTACTAAATTAGCATATGGGGCAAAATGCTCGTTTTGTTTTGGTCACAACTTACAAACCGCATTATAAATCAATGTTTTCAGTATTTGTTGTTTAAATACTTACACTATAATATAGTACATAATATACAGCAATTTCAGATTCCTAATTATTTTAGTTTTTACACCCCGTAACAAAAATGGCCTAAAACCAACAACTTTGATGGCCCCCCATTTCTTCATTTTTAAAGCTAAAAAATAAATAAAAAATATATTTGTACTCCACTTGATGAGCTCTAGACAGTGACACTGACACCCCACATGCCAGGGTAAAAAAAATAATTTTTATTTCCACATTTTCATGTGTGGGTCATTTATTTTTCAATTTTATTTTATTTTTATTGTTTGTTATTATAGCGGCAATAGAACTACACACTCTGTGAAAATTTCAACTGTCTACCTATTACGGTTTACGAGATACAGCCCGCTGACAGATGGACAGACAGACATACAGACGGACGGACGGACAGAGAGCGGAGGCTTAGTAGGTAATAGGGTTCCCTTGGCACCCTTTGGGTACGGAACCCTAAAAATATAACGGTAACCTTGGGGCTCATGTCGAATTTCGCTGATGTGTGACCTCGGTTGACCCTAGCTTTAAGACTTGGATCATTATCGGAATGTTATGACACGGCCAGCAGTTGCACAGGTCAGCTGAAAATTAGCGGAATATTTGGACACCGATAACACGTCGCGGCTTATCGGAGCACAGCACCGCTTGTTAGTTCTGTAACTGCGGATGAATTACTTAATTAAGTAATTACTTTATTAACGACTGGGTCATCGCTTTATATCCATCGACCTTCTCAACTTGACATTGAGCGGGTCTCCTCTCAGAGTGAGACTTTAAACACCTTTCAGATAATTATGAAAAAGGCATGCACATATGCATGAAGTTTTGATTACTATAACGACGATAAAGTCCTTTTAATTGTATACCTATTATTATCCATGTTTTAAGGTATACGGGTCTGTCCCCGAAATTCAAATTTAATTTAGTTTTTCGCAGTTTGTAAACTAATACGACAGAGTAGGCTTATGGCATTCTAATTGCGCCAATAGCAGTATCATCTTCACATCAGGTTTTTAATATAAAAATCTTTACTTGATAGTGTCCAGTTTAAGAAATTTGTCAGAATATCGACTAATTTGTGAGTAACTCACGTCCAACTCTACATTTTGACTAATTTCTTAAACTAGACACTTTCAAGTAAAGATTTTTATATACACCTGTGAAGATGATACTGCTATTGGCGCAATTAGAATGCCATAAGCCTACTTGTTTACAAAATGCGAAAACCCAAATTAAATTTGAATTTCGCGGGCAGACCCGCATTATCCACCTTAAAATTCACCATTTCTCAGCTAATTAAAAAATTCTTGAGTTTGGAGTCAAACGCTTTAAAAAAATCAAACTATTTACTTATTTCGTGCAGGTAGATGAATTGTTGGCTCTTTTGAAATGTCAAGACTCTACCACTTCTATCTTGAAGCTATCTTAGTTTTCTTTTCTTCATTATCAATAAGTATTAAAATGTTTTCCCAACTGCATTCTGCCTCGGCGGCCAATCTCCATAGAGATTATTCATCTGCATTGGAGATATTATAGTTTACAAATAGTGTGCCCAAATAGTATTTGGCAAATACAGGTGCACTCTATTCCCTCACTCTCATAGTTCTCACTCAATGGAACAGAAAACCAACACAACCGGAGAAAATTCAGGCGCAGGACCGACGGCTCTACGTACCCTCCGATGCACGATTAATATTAGTGTAGGTACTTACTCTTGTAAGTACGAACTTACTATATATTCTTTCATTCAAAGGAACTCATCTAATTTTGAAAAGAGACCCGCGTCCAGCAGTGCGTCAACGATGGGAGTACGGTAGTAAATATCAATATCTGGGTGACCTAACTAGCTTTACTCGGTTATTTTTTTTTGGTTAATTGTGTTTTTTGTTATATATTTAGAAAAAAAATTAAAAAAAGTAAAAAAATAATAATAATAACAAAATTAATAGGGGAAAATATAATCATCTGGACTCGAGCCGGGGTCTTCTGGTTTCGGGACCGCCCGATTTTCCGAGCTATTGGGACTTTCTAGATGATGGCGAAATTTACCTTCGTATTTTAATGATATTGTAAGGGGTTTTTAATTGCCTGAAAACACGGATAAAACGACCTTTTCTAAAATGAAACCTAGCTAGATCGATTTATCGCCCCCGAAACCCCCTGCATACTAAATGTCATGAAAATCGTTGGAGCCGTTTCCGAGATTCAGATTATATATATACAAGAATTGCTGGTTAAAGATATTATATATATTATATAAATATAAATATATTATATAAGTTCATGATGGGAGATGACAGGGGCGTTAAGTGGTTTCAAGTAAAGCGTGGCACGTGCGGGTATGGCCCGTCAATTCTCTGCAATTGTGACGGATTGCATTTTGATGAACGAAGAGAACCGATGCGCGACCGACCTATTAAGAAGGCAACTTATTATTGAAAGATCAAAGGAAAGAATAGCTATTCAAGAATACTTATATTTTCCGTTCTTCAATTATTGTCCTATTATTAGGTACGCCGCATTTGTGTTTATACAAGTGTGGGTTGAGACCTTGAATATATAAGAAGTCGGTTACAAAGACAAACAGAGAATTATTTTAATGAATTAATACTTGTATGCAACTATCCGTTTGGTTCTGGTGCTTCGGTTTTGCGGTGGAGATGTCCTAAATGCCTACAACCATGCATCGAATACATCCAGGCCGGACTAATCCACGTCACAGGACGCCTGCACTTTTCGGCTACAGATGGGTACCTAGATCAATCCATAGATGCGTTTGTTGCCCGTGTTACTAGAAACTACCAATAGTTGTACCATTCTGGCAATAATACTTTTCCATGGAATTACCGATAGGCTCAATAATAAGACGGGAAGTTCTTTTAACCTCTTTTACTACCAGTGGCCTAACTAAGGGACTCATAAGTAGGCTCAGGATCGCTCAGCGGACGATGGAGAGAGCTATGCTCGGATTGTCCCTGCGGGATCGAATCAGACATGAGAAGATCCGTAGGAGAACCAAAGTCACCAACATAGCTCAGCGAGTCGCGAAACTGAGGTGGAAATAGGCGGGGCACATAGTTCGAAGAGCTGATGGTCGTTGGGGTCCCAAGGCGACCCCGCACTGGGAAGCGCAGTGTTGGCAGACCCCCCACCAGGTGGACCGACGACATCAAACGAGTCGCAGGGAGCCGCTGGATTCAGGCGGCGCAAGACCGAGGCCTGTGGAAGTCCATGCAAGAGACCTTTATTCAGCAGTGGACGTATATCGGTTCATAAAGAAGAAGAAGACTACCAGTGGCAACACTGGCGCAATTGCCCGTGTAACCTACCAAAAACATAACCCTTCTTTAGTGCTGTGCAGTTGAATAAAAAGAAAGCTCAAGTTTTGAAATTTTATATTGGATATATAAAAATATCTACCCAAAGTAACGCCCCCGTATCTACGAAACCTTGGGAAAGATCTACAAACCCTTTTTATAAATGGCTTATTCTGAACTGGACTAATATTCCCCTTTCCCCTCCAGATACTTAGGTAAACGTAAACTATGAGTAGTGCAACGGGCGGGAATTGAACCCTTCAGTTTTTCGGCCCGCACCTTTAACCGTTGGGCTCTTGAGGCGTTGTAATTGTAGAAGCCAATCGACTATTGTAGATCAATCTAGACAAATAGACGCGGCATGCGGTCACAGAGCTTGCGACAGCCGCGTCCTGATTGCCGGCCAGTTGCCCCACCCCAATGAGTTCCACTTCAAACAATCAAGCCGACAATCAGCATCAATATCATCTCACTGCTCATTCGCCTTCCATCGAAAATTGAAGTAGGTAATTTAGAGCCGTGGTTATGTCACTTGCACCAACACTGATCAACATCCAGGGTCTCGTTGATAAAAAAGTTGATAAACAAAGAGCCCGGCTTTGAAAAGTTATCATAATAACTGCTATGCTTTAAAGCCGATGCAAAATTAACCGTAACCATAATAATAACTATAAAATATGATAATTTCGGTCAAGTGCAAGAGCGAACTTCTGGACTACTCCCAAATTCCTTTCCAAACCATTTACTAACACTTGAATGTGATAATAGAGTTAGCGATCAATATGTTATTAATTATTATGTAGATAGTTATGTAACTAAGTACGAAATTGGGGAGAGAAGCCATAAAATGTTCTACCTATAACATCTATCTAACTCGTTTTGGATAAAAGATCTAATGTCATCCAGTTCAAGGTTACTCATAATTTTAAGTAGTTTACAATCGTAATTCTTTAAAACTAGTGGTCTGGCAGGTTTAATAATTGTAATAAACAGCCTTGGCCTGTCCTGTTGCCCATCAAAATATTATGACAAGCAATCTCTATCGGTAGAAATAATGCGTTCTTTCGTGTTGGTGTGGAACTTTAATATCAGCAGGGTTGTAGTCTAGGAACTCTATAGGTATTACCTATTTACATTTGTTCTAATCAGTTAATTCGCAATTCATGGCATCGTTGACGTCAAAGCCAACATACAGCAATGTGTACATTGCCACCTTTCTATTCTACTTATATCAGCAGTAGTAAAAGTTTTTACGGCCGTAATTTGGCAGTTTGTTTTGTTATAAAGATATGGGAATTAATTCACCACACAATATGACTGTCGTTAGGTGCAATATGACAGTAGGTAGTTATGTTTTTAATTCTATATTGTTTTATAGGCTTTTATTGGTTTAGGCTGCTTGTGTTGGTTTTTAATTAGATAATTCTTTCTGTCCTGATATAGAGTCGAAATCGTCGAAATAGATTTAAATTAAAGGGTACCTATTGCCCAATATTATTCGTATAATACCTACATACACAATAGGTATAATAGTTCTTCTAGAAGGCAACTTTAAAGGTTTAATCACCGTTATAAATGTAGTTTGGGTTTAATTTTTTGAGATGTTAAATTCCGTTAGGATATGGACTGCCGCGAAATTAATTATTGACGGTTAATTGTTGACGCTCGGTTGCTATGTTGCTGTTTTATCTCTCGTTTGGATCAGCATAAATTAATTATTGACGGTTAATTGTTGACGCTCGGTTGCTATGTTGCTGTTTTATCTCTCGTTTGGATCAGCATAAATTAATTATTGACGGTTAATTGTTGACGCTCGGTTGCTATGTTGCTGTTTTATCTCTCGTTTGGATCAGCATAAATTAATTATTGACGGTTAATTGTTGACGCTCGGTTGCTATGTTGCTGTTTTATCTCTCGTTTGGATCAGCATAAATTAATTATTGACGGTTAATTGTTGACGCTCGGTTGCTATGTTGCTGTTTTATCTCTCGTTTGGATCAGCATAAATTAATTATTGACGGTTAATTGTTGACGCTCGGTTGCTATGTTGCTGTTTTATCTCTCGTTTGGATCAGCATAAATTAATTATTGACGGTTAATTGTTGACGCTCGGTTGCTATGTTGCTGTTTTATCTCTCGTTTGGATCAGCATAAATTAATTATTGACGGTTAATTGTTGACGCTCGGTTGCTATGTTGCTGTTTTATCTCTCGTTTGGATCAGCATAAATTAATTATTGACGGTTAATTGTTGACGCTCGGTTGCTATGTTGCTGTTTTATCTCTCGTTTGGATCAGCATAAATTAATTATTGACGGTTAATTGTTGACGCTCGGTTGCTATGTTGCTGTTTTATCTCTCGTTTGGATCAGCATAAATTAATTATTGACGGTTAATTGTTGACGCTCGGTTGCTATGTTGCTGTTTTATCTCTCGTTTGGATCAGCATAAATTAATTATTGACGGTTAATTGTTGACGCTCGGTTGCTATGTTGCTGTTTTATCTCTCGTTTGGATCAGCATAAATCGTAGCAAAGTAGCAAAGTTGTCAAAAGTAAAAAATTGTGTGTACTTTATTCGCAAATAGCAACGTAGTATATAATAAAGTTAACGTTATAATTATAACGTAGTAGTTAACTTACAGAATAGAAGAATATAGAATAATTTGTTATTCAAATAATTAACTTTTACAACGTAAACGTAATTTGGACTGGGCTTAAGTGGGTAGAGTTTGTATGTACCTACCTACTCTATATTGGACAACGTCATCGCTGCATCGTATAATTTCTCTTTGACGAAATAACGTTTTCTTATTAACTTTATTAAGTAAATAAAATTTTATTGTTATAAAATTTTATTTATGAATAATATCATTATGTTTATAAAATTTTGAATTAAAGCAATACAAAATTCCCGCCGCGTTCGTTATCTAATGCAGATTAAGTTGCTCGCGGTCGTAAATAATAAACACGTGGAATAAATACCCGCATGTAGTCATATTAATGCTGTAATTAATGCTGTAATCATTGATAACGCACATACTTTCATAATTTTCAACGCATTCTTTGAATTCTAATGGATTTTAGGATAGATGTTATAATAACTACGTATAGTCAATAGTTAGTAGGTAGGTGTAGGTACCTACGTGTTCAGTGTTAACTGGTGGTAGAATAAAGGGCTATTTCATTTTTATTTTTCATATAAGTTATAATGATAGGATATATTCTAACTAATCCTTACTTAAATTATAAATGCGAAAGTGTGTTTGTTTGTTGGTTTGTCCTTCAATTACGCAGTACTGGCCACTGGTCACTGTCGAGGACTTTTTCGGAAGAAAAAGGATACCGCGGTTTATATAAACCCCTAACTCCACGAGGTCGTAATAAGTTAGTTAAGTGTACCTACCTAAGCGAGACGCAGGGAGCCGTGTAAAAAGCAGAAGGCGCAAGACCAAGAGCTGTGGATGTCTATGCAAAAGACCTTTATCCAGCGGTGGACAAAGATCCAGTGGTAAGTATCTTGAATGCATAGAAATTATCTGTACCTACTTACTATTCTTATGAACTTTTTACTAGTTGAAATGTTTCACTTTGGAACCTGTAAATGATAACCTCAGTCAATTTCGCAGTTAAGTATAAATTAGTTTGGCTTTGGTTATCGATAAATTATAATATGCACGTCGCGTTGTCGCGCTCGATTGTCAATATCATAGCCGGTCGCTATCAGTCGCTATCAGTCGCTATCAGTCGTCATGCTGTGCACCTTGACCTCCGATAACCCGCCAATTGACTATATAATTGCTTTGCATAATATTGAAACTAATTAAGTTCAAGATTTTGCGAAAATATATCACAAGATACCTAGCAGGCAATTCCCTACGTACTAATTAACTCGTCCCGGCTTCACAAGGAAGTTTTATATAGCTTTTTATTCCCTTCAAATAGTTCTGACGAATTCTGTATAGCTCTACAAGCATCAGCTGTTCTAAGATAAAGCTCCAAAAACTCATTTAAAAAAGTTCTCCGCCGAGTTTCACTTTGTAAGTAAGAAACTACTACAGAGACTTTGTATAAATAAGCTTAAACTTTGCCCACTATTTAGTTTAGTATTACTTTTATTCGCATTTGACCACATAACCACTTCTCCGTTTAATAGGTCTTTTATCGCCAAATGACAATAATACCGGAATCAAAGAATTATGATGCCCAGTTGTCCGCGTCTAACAATCGCATAAGGTATTTCCGCTGTAGAATAATCTATTGTAGAATTTATTTATCGTCCACTTTAAAATTGCCCACGAGATAGTATAAAAAAGCTACATAATAATATTGTAAAATGATTATTTTTGAAAAGAGCAACTGCTGAGTTTCTTGCCGGTTCTTCTCAGCAGAATCTGTTTTCCGAACTGGTGGTAGAGTCATGACGTGTCATAAGAGCCACAGGGTTGGCCTACGTGAAATAAATAATTTTGAATTTTTGAAACTCATACTGAAAAAAATTTTTGAAATGCAAAACAGAGCAGATATATTTCCGAAATCTTAAAGAATTCTCCGATACATACATACCTAGTTATGTAAGGAATTTCCATTTGGTTTCCACCAAATTAAGGCTGTCGATTTCGGCACATCGCAATATTTCCTGGCGTATATAGGTAATTTACATTAAATTAATCAATTAATAAATTATGCACCCAAACCTTGCAGAACCAGCAGGCCGATTGCTGAAAACTGCATCAATCATTGCTATAGTCTGAATTATTGTGATTGGCAGAATGCGCGGTACTCTTGTTGTAAATAAGCATAGCCAATAGCAAGAGTGCGTCGGCGAGTCAGAGGTGATTGCGATCGACACGTTGTAGCTGTCCTTTCTAGACAATCCCGCAGCCGCGGGTCTGATATTATGGTGTTTTTAAGCCATTTAAATCAATGTGCAATCGAGTTTGCAATTGCGAATTGTGGAGTCAACATCTCCAAATTCAAATTCAAATTCAAATTCATTTATTTGCTCAGATTGAGTAATATATAAAATAAAATAAATAAAATAAAAAAGCCGTTTATTCCCATATCATTTCCTTATCTTAATTTACATGTATTAACTAATTTAAAATTACTAATTACTATTTGCTACTAAATTATTAATTATTTACTAATACTACTATTAAAATTACTAGTTACTACTAACTAATTAGAATTTTTAAGAGATATGGGCCCCTTCTCGGGTAAAGGCCTCCCCCAACCTCTTCCACTTTTCCCTATCTTTTCCTAGTTTTGTCCAGTTTTTCCCCACTGTTTTTAAGATGTCATCAGCCCACCGTTTACATGGTCTTCCGACAACCCTTTTGCCCTCGGGTCCCCTCCAACGCGTAGCCTGGATTGTCCACCGTTCGTCTGTGTATCGCGATATGTGCCCTGCCCATTGCCACTTCATGGACAGAGCCTGTTTTAATGCGTCAGTTATCTTCGTTTTTTGTCGCATTTTATCAGCTCTCACCCTGTGTGTTCTCCTTATTTTAAGTATGCTCCTTTCTATTGCTCGTTGTGTGGTTCTTATTCTTCGTTTTACTTTATTTGTAAGTATCCAAGTTTGGCAACCGTAGAGTAGACATGGTAGGAGGCAGGTATCAATCACTATTTTCTTCAGGTTCATACTATAATTTCCTTTAAGAATCTCTTTAAGTGCCCAAAATTTTTTCCATGTTAAGTTTATTCTTCTTTCTATTTCTTCCTCGTTACTTGACTTCTTGAATGATACTTGTTTCCCTAGATAAATGTAACTGTCTACGTAATCTATGTTATTCTCATTTAGGACAATTGGTATTTTGTGGCTGTTGGTCATTATTTTTGTTTTTGTTTCATTCACTAAACCTACTTTTGAGCTTTCTTGGTCCAATGAGTGGATCATTTCTTCGAGTTCTTGAGCTGTTTCGGATAATAGGACAATGTCGTCAGCGAATTTAAGATGGTTAAGGTAAGTACCAAAAATCTTGATGCCTTTTTGTGTCCAGTTTAAGTTACGGAATATATTTTCTAACACCGCGATGAAGATTTTTGGGGACAAAGGGTCGCCTTGCCTGACTCCTCTTTCTATTTTGATACGGTCACCTCTAGTTTCGAGTTTGACATTGCTAGTGCTATTTTCGTATATGTATTTCAAGATGTTAATGTATTTTTGTTCTACGTTAGACAATTTCAATGCTGTCCAGATTGATTTATGGCTGATACTGTCGAAAGCTTTGCTGTAGTCAATAAAGCATAAATACAGAGGTCTGTTAAACTCCTTGTATTTTTCGATCAACTGTTCTAACGTCTGGATGTGATCTGTGGTACTGAAACTTGACCGGAAGCCTGCCTGTTCAATTGTTTGAAATTCGTCAATCTTTGAATTTATTCTTTTTAATATTATAGACGCAAAAAGTTTATATATACTAGCTAATAAGCTGATTGGTCTATAATTTCCGATGTCCAGTGGGTCACCCTTTTTGTATAGCAATATTATATCAGATGTGCACCATTGCAACGGTACAGTTTCTGTTTCTAGAACCATGTTAAATAGTTGAGTTAAATGCATCAGTAATACAGGTGCGCCTAGTTTTAGAATTTCGTTGGTGATTCCATCTGGACCTGGAGATTTTTCAGCTTTCAGCTGTTTTATTTGTTCATATATTTCTATTTCGTCTATTGGTTTGATTGATTCTGGAGAATTTTCAACGTTTGGTAGTTCGATCGTGTTGTTATCCGTATCTCTTTTTTTGTACAGCTCCGTATAGAACTGTGTTGCGGAGCCTAAAACCTCTTTCCGGTTTGTTGTCTCTTCCATTTGTCGTTTCAGTTTATGTATCCATGTTTTTTTGAGTTTTAGTTCTTTAAAAGCTTTTTTAGTACTTCTGAATTTATTGAGATTAGTTGTTATAACAGTTCTTCTATGATTAGTATAGTCATCGCGGATTGATTTGTTAGTTTTTTTGAATATTTCACTCAGTTCTTTTTTCATATTTCTATCTTTGTTTTTTGTCTGGATCAATTCTGTTCGTTTTTTTATTAGATTTTCAGTGGTTATGCTAAATATTTTATGACCTTTCGTTTGAGTGTAGTTCTTTGTCTTCAAACTCCGTTGGATGGCTTCTACCAAGTAGTTATAGTATGTTTGGACATTTGTTGATAATATTCCGTCTTCAATTTCTAATTTAAGATGGTCTATAAAAATTTTAATTTCATCTTCTGTTTTCGGTATTTTTGGCTGAACTTTGAAGGCTTTTCTACTCTTACTAGGTCGGTTTAACAGGAAAGTTGCTCTTAGCATTCTATGATCGGAGGCAAATTTTATGTTGTTTAAGACTTCGACATTAGTTATTAATTTCGGGTTGGTGGTCATTATGAAATCAATTTCATTCTTAGTCTTTTGGTCAGGTGATATCCAAGTCCATTTCCTGCTTTCTCTTTTCTTAAAAAAGGTATTCATGATTGATAATTTGTGTTCTAGTGCGTAGTCTATTAGTCGTTCTCCTCTTTCGTTTCGTTCGCCGAATCCGTAACTGCCCATGATCAGGCTTTCTTCCTTTTTTGGGTGCCCTATTTTTGCATTAAAGTCACCGATTAAAATAACTTTCGTGTCAACCAATGAGTGTGCTTTTGAAATATCAGTGTAGAATTTTTGAATTTCATCTTCATTTGATCGTTCTGTGGGTGCATATGCCTGAATTAAAGATAAACAAAGTTCGTCAAATTTGAGTTGGAGTAGGGCAACTCGTTCCGAGATTCCAATAAAGTTGGCTATGTTTGATTTGTAACTTTTCTTTATTAGAAACCCTACTCCATGTAACCCCTTAGTTTCACCAATATAACATAGTATATGATCTTTGTACTCTTCGATGTTGCAGCCCATCTTTTTTACTTCTGACAGTCCTAATATGTCAAAATTAATGTTGTCTAAGGCGTATGTTAATTGTAAATATCTCTCTACAGATAACAAGGATCTCACATTATACGTACATATTTTTAGAGATTTTTCTTTAGGCTTTAGTATGGATCTGTTAATATCAGATTGAGTAATAACAAGATCTTAAATATTAATTTATAGTGCTTCAATCTGCCACTGAGCATCATGCAAAAGAAAATATAAATAAATTAACTTAATACTTATTTCATTTACACTAGCGGCACGCTATGATGGCCGGTTTGACGTTTGTCCGCTCATGAAGTTCCGTATTAATTGATAACGACTTTGAAGGAAATAATTGTATTACTTTATTGACGATAGTGATGTGCAGAGATTCATAAATTTTATCGAATGTAGTTTTAGGTTTAGGACTCAAAATTTATTTATTAAATTGATTTCTAAAATGTATACAAGTGTAGAAAAATCAGTTTGCACCATTTAAGGGGTGAATGTACTTGTGAATATGAACAATTTTCACTATGTGGACAAACCTCTGAAATCGCAAAAAAATATCAGCTGTTTCATACAAAAGGTAAAATTTTTATTTTTATATGATATATACCACAACTCGGCATTTGGTTTTCTAAATTGAAAATTTTTAAAAACCTTTTTTGGTATCTTTTGTATTCATATGTTTCTTGTGTGCATATAAAGTATGTATATTCATTTTCATTCAAATATTCAGTTCGTTCAAATAAATTAAATAAACATATACATTTTTGTTTTATTAAACCTATTTAATCAGGTACAAAAACAAAACTTAATTGTTTTTTGTTCGAGAATAAATTGACATTCCACATCACTATTGTAATGTGTCAAACCGGCCATCATAGCGTGCCGCTAGTTTAATCACGATTTCTATATCGTCAGTGCGCATAATATCTATCAACTATCACATTGTTCCAACTTCCAAGTAATCCTTAAGATGTCAATACATTGTGTCATTTATATGGTTACTAGCTGATGCCCGCGACTTCGTCTGCGTGGATTTAGTTAATAACATCCCGCGGGAAATCTTTGTCACCCTCCAGGTTCGCAACTATACCTATCCAATAAATCACGTCAATCCGTAGCTTTGTAGCAGGAAACATTTGATCGTTTTGCTCGCGGCATTGTTAATTATGATTCAAAGAGAAAACATATTACCTACTGATGATATTATCAATAACGTTTAGCTATCATTTTTATACTTGTCAAATTTTTTACCATACTTAACCAAAGACAAAATTACGTTTAGCTGTCATTTACGTTTTGTTACTCCACTGTCATTTGCGTTTTGTTATTTCATGTCAGATGCGTTTTTGTTATACCACGTTTTATAGTGACTTGACGGAAAGGCAGTCTATGTACGTCTCCTGGTTCTAAGCTACCTCTCCACCAATTTTCAGCCAAATCGGTTCATCCGTTCTTGAGTTATAAATAGTGTAACTAATACCACTTTCTTTTGTAGATTTAGTATAGTCAAATTTTTAAACTTTAGAGGACCTTTAAATAAGGAGTAATTATTTAATGTGTCTATCGTCAAGAATTTCCATAATTATTGAGTAATACGTTTTAAAAGAATTAAACATGTGTAATGATTTTTTAAAATTAGTCATATTTAGTACTTATTTTTTTGTCATTTGATATTTTATTATAAATATTAATTGAGAGACAGAATATGCTTTCCCGCATTTTTGCAGGTTTTGAAGGTTGAGCCCGTAACCTCAACGGGTACCTACTGTTGTTCATATTTTTGAACAATCTCCTGATGATACTCCGGTATCGGAGCGAAACGTGCGTCGCGGGTTAAAAGATTTATAATGCTTGGCGGATTATAGCAAAGGAATATTAAGTCTTCTTTAAATATCATGTAATTGCGCAAAAGATTCTATTCAATCGATGTGGTTGCTAATCGATAATTCAAAGAAAGGCTTGAATATATGAATCTTCCAGCCCCGCACAGTGTTTGTCGACTGTGTGTTTGTCCAAGAGGTTAGGGACCCACGGCCACGTTATTATTTCCGCCTCCACTCGACGTTATCGGCGTAACGAGCGTCAATTCCTTTTCGACAGCAGTTCTATCAACATACGAGTACCATTGTTTTGGCAGCTTTCATTCGTTTATTATTTGTCAAGACTCATCAATCTTTACTATTATTTATTCAGTTAGCAAATAGAAAATTTACTAGAACCCTGAACCCTAGATACAACTTGACCTGAATTTCATCGCAAGCTCGAGAATTTAACTGTTCTAAATAAGTATGAAAGTATAAGCTTAGAAAATCGATCTTTTCTACAGACGTTACCAATTAAACTTTTCTACTTGTGCAATAAATACAAATGATGGATGATCTGCTGTCTCATAGTTTTCAATATCCCACCGGCTGTGGCTAGTATCGTATGCTCGTCTCTATGAATACACTTACCTACCTATCGACGTTGCTACTAGTTACCTGCGGAGAGAACTAATGGTAGCCCACCAGCTCCAATGAATCGGAGTTGTTTCTACAAGTGGGTGCATCGTTTTATCCGTCACATTTATCTCTCCCTTTATTTAGTCATGCGCTTATTTGTTTTGGTTATTAGTACACCTGCTTATTAGTTCCACCAGAATGGGGCTACTTTCTGTTTACCCATCTTAATATGTATTGATTGTAAGTAGCACTTTTGAAACTTCCCCTCATAGTGGAAACACTGCATACATAACATAGTACTTAATATTGTAAACTATTTTGAAAATAACAACCGTCTAGTTTCTTGCTGGTTCTTCTCGCCAGGAAGGGCATTCCGAACCAGTGGGTTTATTTGAATAAAAAATATTTCTATTCTATTGTATGCCTACCCGGACGTCTTGAAGCGCCATCTCATTTCTTTTCATATATATACCTAGTGAAAGGTGGGAGGGACTGACGCGGCAGAGGCAAGATTGGCGCAAGTCAGTAGATAAGGCCGTGGCGTCCTTTAAGGAGAGTCGACAAAAGAACCTCGACGCCAAATACCATAACAAGAAGACCCAGCCAAGGACCTCCTACCTCTACACGTATAATGCATCGGGCCAGTTACACTGTGTGCGATGCAATAGGAATTTTCAGACAAAATTTGGTTTCGCGTGCCATATTCGCTCCCATAACCGGCTCTAGCCAAGACCGCCGTTGACGGGTATGTCGGAGAAGGTATCCTCGTCAGCAACTAAGTCAGAGATATTTGTCGCGCAACGAGGGAAGGTAGCGTGGAAAGATAATTTCATTACTAGGATGTTTATTCTTCGAACAAAGTACCCTCAAAAGCCCCTCTTTTACATTTATTAGCGATGGACCAGAAGCGGGAATTATTACTCAAAACTAATCAGGCTTTAAGAGAACGCGTCTCTTAAAACGCTGAATAACGGCCCCTTTCCACTCAGCTAATAACCACAGCACGACAGACAAACCACCATCTGAACGTAAGGGTAACTATCAAAATGAACAAATCAACCAATGGACAATTATTATGACTCAGGCGTGATCCCCATCACGATTAAGAGATGTTGACGGTACGCTCGTCCCAATAAAAGAGCGAACAAATAGCACGCTGCGCTTATAAGGCCGACGATCGCTCCATCGTCGCCTCTCCCGACTCGTAGATCGGCTCGGTGTTGCTCGTGCGCGCGCTCGGATTCATTCGCGCACGTTTTTGCTCCAAGATGGCGACAGTCCGCTAACACACCTTTTTTTGGGTACCCTCCTTTATCTCCTATAATAAATTAAACGGAAACCAATAGCGCCCACAGGTACGTCATGGAGGACATCATCATCATACCTACACATAATAGTAGTATCGAAAGCGACAAAGACAATTTATATTGTTACTTGTATGGGGTTCGGATTAAAATGCCTGCCAGTTCCGAAACAAGGTTTATTCATAAACTGTACAACAGTCCACTAGCTCTTGCACTATAACACACACTGATCACAAATAAAGCACTCTTAGAATCACCGTCGACTTCGCACTCGTTACTCGCTTGATCGCTTGTAGAAAACAAACTAACTCCGAGAGAAACATTCGAGAGTTCGATAAGACGTAAACAAAAACAAACAAGCCTCGAAAGCTCCAGCAAAACAACAGGACAAATGGGTAGGTACCTAGACAGTTTTTGTAAACAACTCAAGGACAATAGCAGGTACTTATTCCGTAGGTTATTTCCTACTCTCGGAGTTTCGAGAAATCGGTGGGTATTTGTAACAATATTTTTAAATAACTCAATATCATAATTTCGTTAGTGTGAAAGTAGTCCACGCGTGGTTTCAGATCGAGAAGCGGCTGTCGAGCCTGGTGCTGTGCGGCGCAGCACTGCGGCGCGTGGGCGAGGTGTTCGCGCGCGAGCTGGACAACGGGCTGCGGGAGCGGCCCTCCAGCCTGCAGATGGAGAACACCTACGTGCCGGAGCTGCCCGACGGCACCGGTGGGTTGACAGCTCACTGCTCAAGATCTCATCAGCAACCCATCACCGGCTCACCACTGAGAGGTCTCTCAGAGAAGGGTTACAGGGCATAGTCCACCACCCTTGGCCAATGCGAATTGGCGGACTTCACACACCTTCGAGAATATTATGGAGACCTTTCTGGCGTGCAGGTATCCTCACGATGTTGTCCTTCACCGTTGAAGCATGTGATATTTAACTGCTTAAACGCGCATACCTAACTCCCGAAAGTCAGAGGTGCGTGTCCGGGATTGAAAGTGCGACCCCCGGAATAGGAGACCACAGTCCTAACCATTAGGTTATTACTGCTTTTTCTCATTCACTAGAAACATCAGAGCAATCGTTTGCTTTAACTCAGCTGGCGATGGAGAGAGCTTCTTCCCGTGCGCCTCCACTATCGGAGGTTGGCCGTCGTCGCATCATATAAAGCCTCCCTTTCGCCAAACGGAATAGATGTTGCTCCGTTGTCTATTCCTGTAGGTACATTCATTCACAAATGCCAGAAACATTTGCGAACTTTTTTCTAACGACACACTTTTTGTGTTTAATTTTTTGTCCATCATCACTCTTATGCCCATAATGATCTGAAGGAAAGATCGGACGGACGATCTATATGAGTTGCTAAAAGTTGCAGGCTGCATCTTTTGATGGCTAACTCTAAGTTGGCAAAGGTATCTGTCAGCTCTTGACTCCCCTTAGTCGGAAGTAGAAATATGGTCGAGCCTACGGATTTTCTACGAGTTTTCGTATTGATTCCAGAGGAGGGCGTATTCCTGGCGCTGGACCTGGGTGGCACCAACTTCCGCGTGCTGCTGCTGGAGCTGCGCGCCGGCCAGCTGGTGAGGGAGGACGTCCAGCACTACCACATCAGGTCAGTACACGCTGCACCTGGGCGGCATCAACTTGCGCGTGCTGCTGCTGGAGCTGCGCGCCGGCCAGCTGGTGAGGGAGGACGTCAAGCACTACCACATCAGGTCAGTACACGCTGCACCTGGGCGGCACCGACTTGCGCGTGCTGCTGCTGGAGCTGCGCGCCGGCCAGCTGGTGAGGGAGGACGTCAAGCACTACCACATCAGGTCCGTACACGCTGCACCTGGGCGGCACCAACTTCCGCGTGCTGCTGCTGGAGCTGCGCGCCGGCCAGCTGGTGAGGGAGGACGTCAAGCACTACCACATCAGGTCCGTACACGCTGCACCTGGGCGGCACCAACTTGCGCGTGCTGCTGCTGGAGCTGCGCGCCGGCCAGCTGGTGAGGGTGGACGTCAAGCACTACCACATCAGGTCAGTACACGCTGCACCTGGGCGGCACCAACTTCCGCGTGCTGCTGCTGGAGCTGCGCGCCGGCCAGCTGGTGAGGGAGGACGTCATGCACTACCACATCAGGTCAGTACATGCTGCACCTGGGCGGCACCGACTTGCGCGTGCTGCTGCTGGAGCTGCGCGCCGGCCAGCTGGTGAGGGAGGACGTCAAGCACTACCACATCAGGTCAGTACACGCTGCACCTGGGCGGCACCAACTTGCGCGTGCTGCTGCTGGAGCTGCGCGCCGGCCAGCTGGTGAGGGTGGACGTCAAGCACTACCACATCAGGTCAGTACACGCTGCACCTGGGCGGCACCAACTTGCGCGTGCTGCTGCTAGAGCTGCGCGCCGGCCAGCTGGTGAGGGAGGACGTCAAGCACTACCACATCAGGTCAGTACACGCTGCACCTGGGCGGCACCAACTTGCGCGTGCTGCTGCTGGAGCTGCGCGCCGGCCAGCTGGTGAGGGTGGACGTCAAGCACTACCACATCAGGTCAGTACACGCTGCACCTGGGCGGCACCAACTTGCGCGTGCTGCTGCTGGAGCTGCGCGCCGGCCAGCTGGTGAGGGAGGACGTCAAGCACTACCACATCAGGTCAGTACACGCTGCACCTGGGCGGCACCAACTTGCGCGTGCTGCTGCTGGAGCTGCGCGCCGGCCAGCTGGTGAGGGTGGACGTCAAGCACTACCACATCAGGTCAGTACACGCTGCACCTGGGCGGCACCAACTTGCGCGTGCTGCTGCTGGAGCTGCGCGCCGGCCAGCTGGTGAGGGAGGACGTCAAGCACTACCACATCAGGTCAGTACACGCTGCACCTGGGCGGCACCAACTTGCGCGTGCTGCTGCTGGAGCTGCGCGCCGGCCAGCTGGTGAGGGAGGACGTCAAGCACTACCACATCAGGTCAGTACACGCTGCACCTGGGCGGCACCAACTTGCGCGTGCTGCTGCTGGAGCTGCGCGCCGGCCAGCTGGTGAGGGTGGACGTCAAGCACTACCACATCAGGTCAGTACACGCTGCACCTGGGCGGCACCAACTTGCGCGTGCTGCTGCTGGAGCTGCGCGCCGGCCAGCTGGTGAGGGAGGACGTCAAGCACTACCACATCAGGTCAGTACACGCTGCACCTGGGCGGCACCAACTTGCGCGTGCTGCTGCTGGAGCTGCGCGCCGGCCAGCTGGTGAGGGAGGACGTCAAGCACTACCACATCAGGTCAGTACACGCTGCACCTGGGCGGCACCAACTTGCGCGTGCTGCTGCTGGAGCTGCGCGCCGGCCAGCTGGTGAGGGAGGACGTCAAGCACTACCACATCAGGTCAGTACACGCTGCACCTGGGCGGCACCGACTTGCGCGTGCTGCTGCTGGAGCTGCGCGCCGGCCAGCTGGTGAGGGAGGACGTCAAGCACTACCACATCAGGTCAGTACACGCTGCACCTGGGCGGCACCAACTTGCGCGTGCTGCTGCTGGAGCTGCGCGCCGGCCAGCTGGTGAGGGAGGACGTCAAGCACTACCACATCAGGTCAGTACACGCTGCACCTGGGCGGCACCAACTTGCGCGTGCTGCTGCTGGAGCTGCGCGCCGGCCAGCTGGTGAGGGAGGACGTCAAGCACTACCACATCAGGTCAGTACACGCTGCACCTGGGCGGCACCAACTTGCGCTTGCTGCTGCTGGAGCTGCGCGCCGGCCAGCTGGTGAGGGAGGACGTCAAGCACTACCACATCAGGTCAGTACACGCTGCACCTGGGCGGCACCAACTTGCGCGTGCTGCTGCTGATGTTCATTGGACTTTATGTCTGAATAGATAATTTGATTCTATTTTGATGTTTTAATGTGTTCCATAAACTAAAATATTATATGCCTACCTAACTGGGCGTAAGTTTAATTTTTTTAAGTTTCCCCCAATTTAACAGCAATAATTGAGCAATTTTTCAGAGTTTATGGTGTAGCTATAGGCACTGTTTATAGAGATAAGGAATGGTGTATAATAGAGGACGTCGTGGAGGCTAACGGAACGAACCGGTTTGAACTGAGAGCCTAGGTTCATCGGAACTTGTATGGGCTGTTCGAGAATTCACTGAACATATTATACTTTCTCGAAATCACTGTCCTCTATTAATATAAGTACGCTGGATGACGTGATAATGTAGCAATTTGACTGTTGTCGTTTTAGCGTTCGATTAAATACGACATCAGCTGTCATGTCATTTATCATCCAACTACGGCCAAGTCAAAAGGAATGGTTGGACTTAAATCAAATGTTACATCCACTTTTCTGTAGTTGGGTTACAGTTTTGAAACTGTTTTTTGTATCTTTGTATATGGTCGTGTCGACAGTGACGCCCTGCGGCTCGGGCCCGGCGTGGACCTGTTCAACTTCCTGGCGGACTGCGTGCAAGACTTCGTGCGCGCCGAGGGCATGGAGGATGAGGAGATGTCGCTCGGTGAGTTGGTTGTCCACTGAAATAGGCATAAATTATAAATGCCCGAATTTCCTTTGCCGGAAATCAATGCCTGATAAGCAGAGAAGGCCACGCTCTGATACCACCACACCGGATACTATACACTGAGTTTTCATCAGTAAGTTTATCGATCCGAGGAAGTGTAACCCGGTGTCTTCGCCCGCAGGCTTCACGTTCTCGTTCCCGATGAAGCAGCACTCGATCTCGTCGGGCGAGCTGATCACGTGGACCAAGAGCTTCAAGTGCGGCGGCATGGCGGGCGTGGACGTGGCGGCGCTGCTGCAGCGCTGCCTGCGCGAGCGGCGGCTGCGCGTCACCGTGCAGGTGCTGCTCAACGACACCACCGGCACGCTGGTCGCCGGCGCGCACTCCGACCCCGACGTCGCGGTGAGCAGAGCTCCCTACTCCCTCCCCTCGTACATTTAGTCGATACATCGTAAGTTTCATTCTTGGAAAAATCTTTGAGTAACAGGCAGATTTCAAAAAATATTCCTTGAGCATATCCTAGAGGGGCTCTAGTGAAAGATTTTTAAAATCATATTCCTTGAGTGGTGACGCAAACGAAATTGTAGAACGAAGCAAATATTTCCTAGAAGCTGATCCCCATCAGCTTCTAGGAAATGTTCAGGAGTCAGCTAAGTTAAGGTTCGCGGATCATAATATATTCCCGACCCTTAGCTCTGCGTTAAGCATCGATCTTGTGTCTTACCAACTCGCCTGCCTCCAGATCGGCGTGATCCTGGGCACGGGCTCCAACGGCTGCTACATGGAGCGCGCGGAGCGCGTGCAGCACTGGGAGGCGCGCCACGAGCGCGTGCGCGACGTGGCCATCGACATCGAGTGGGGCGCGTTCGGCGACAACGGCTGCCTGCACTTCCTGCGCTCCGAGTTCGACGACGAGGTCGACAACAACTCGCTGCTGCCCGCCTCCTTCACGTGAGTGCCGCACCGCATCACACCGGTTGTGCCGAGGTGATCTCAACATCGTAATCGGTGCTACAGACGTTTTTTTCCAAAAGATTCCACCATTGATAATGGATCTTATGTTATGTCCTGGGTGTTTGGTTTCTCGTTTTTTATACTATCCATTTGGCCTTTTCTGAAGCTTCGACCAATAAATACTTCCGTGTCCGTTAGGGTGCAATATTATTAAGTATGTTTAGAGTCGGAGGTAGTTTTAAAAATAATATTATTGATGCTTGTCTCATCGAAGTGGCACAAAAGGGCGTTCTGCACTTTTAGCATACGTTTGACATCTCTGATGTTTGTTTAAGAAACATTTATTAGACTCTGATAAAGGACAAAAATTATTTTGTCCTCTAACAGAGTCTAGCAAATGTTTCTCGCCGCCATCCACCGAGACCCCTGTGGACTGTATGTCGTCTGTTGTGGCGCAGGTTCGAGAAGTACATCGGCGGCAAGTACCTGGGCGACGTGCTGTGCGCGGCGCTGCGCTCGCTGGCGCGCGACGGGCTGTTCCCCGCGCCGCCCGCGCGCGGCAGCCTCACCTCCGCGCACCTCAGCCTGTTCGAGGAGTGAGTACCAGACCAGTACATCGGTGTGGTGGCGTCCAGTGCCTTGACATTGAAAGGCTAGGGATGTCTGGGCACCCAATTAAACTATTAGACTTAAATCCGTTCCGTATCCGTACATTTATTACGTGAAGATAAAACAACAGTTACAAAAAGTTCGTTACACAAATCAAGACCATTAACATGACATGACATTCGTCTGATGTCGCTGTCATCTCGTCCGCGGCCGTATAATAGCCAAACCGGTCGGTCCGCGCGGCCGTCTTCATTCAGCCGCTTCTTCGACGCGGCTGTGTCGCTAACATACTCCCGGCGTTGAAGTATCTTCATGTTATTGAAGGCTCGTTTCACGATTCACTTTTTGGCCTTGATTGATATCAGCGACTCTGTTATTCGAACTCCACCTGGATACACGCGTACGATGCGTCCGAGCAGCCACATTAGTGGGGGACTGCTCTTATCCTTTATGATTGCCAGAGTACCTTCTGTCAAATCGTCGTTTGCTAGCAGACACTTCGTTTTTTGTTGCAATAAGGTAACATATTCCGTAGAAAAACGACTCCAATGTGTTGCTTTAACAATTCGATGCCATGGAACCTTGCGAGAGATGAAGTTCTACTGGATGTAATTTGAGCTTGTGGTGCAAACAGTAGAGATCATGCAATTAAAAAGTGGGCTGGAGTGAGTGGGTACAGATCGGAAGGATCGTCGGACGATGGAGTAATTAGACGGGAGTTTAAAATACCTTCTACTTGTACTAACAACAAGAACTCGTCTGAGGTGATGTTTTACTGATTTCAACACTGATTCCCATAATCCGCCGAAATGCGGGGTGTACGTGGGAATGAACGAGAAATCAATACCATCTTCGACCGTGTCTGCCGGTGAAAGCTGGTGTAGGAGCTTAGAGAGCTCATGGAATGTACCGACGAAATTACTTCCGTCATCCGAGATAATGGTTTTCGGCTTTCCTTTTCTTGACGTAAATCTGTTTAGCACCGCGATAAAGGCTTCCTTTGTTCTTCCATACATTTGGAGCTGTCTGAAACCAGCTCCAAATGTGTGGCTTTGGTTGCTAAACAAACAAATACACAAATGTAAGATTTGAAGGGTTGCATCCTCAGTCTGCAACATTTAACACACGAGCACACAGTGAGTTGAGCTAGATTTGTGCCTCCTAGAGTCCGATAGTTGTGTCAAACTGTCGCTAAGAGGAGTTGGGGCCCTGCATGCAAATACTTTATGTGAAAATGTTTAAAGATCAGTCTGCTTAAAGGGTGTTTGCTACTCAGTAAATCGGGATATTTCGTGTTGTAGTCGTAATTAGTATTGCCTAGTCTGCCTCACACGAATTAGTCCATTTTCATCGATAAAAGGTGATGATGGAAGAAGTTTATTTTATGGGGCAATTTTTTTTGTGTTGTTCTTTGGCAAAAGATTCTTCCTGTGCCATTTTTAAAAGAAAATGGTTGGAATTATTAAGTTCGGTTGCTGTTAACTGTTATAACCTTTTTGGAGGTGTCACGGCAACTTTTTATAAATCTAAGAACAAGTGCCGTAATGTATTGTTATAATAATATAATTAAGTTCATGATGGTACGTATTTGTTTTCAGAGAGAGCCTGGTGGGCGCGTGGTCGCAGACACTGGACGCGCTGCGCGCCGCGTGCGAAGCGCCGCTGTCCAGGCACGACGCGCTGGTCGCGCAGCACGTCGCGAGGATCATCTCGAACCGCGCCGCGCAGCTTGTGTCAGTATGTAAGTGTTCAGGGGAACAAAGCGGGCACAACCATTACAGCCTACGATAGGAAGCCGGCTGTGGCATTGTTTGAAAATGATTGCAACAGTGTGACGTTCGCAAAAAGATAAATACGACTGGTTTATAAAATGGAATTCAATTTTTCTTGTAATGCGGTCGTCTGAGAAACGGACATCACAATGCGGGCGAACCGGTGTATTGTGGTTTTGCATCTGTTTAATTGAATCTACCATTTTTCGTGAGGGGAAATCACACACAAATTAATCACAAATCAATTCGTAATTTCGCATTAGTTTGGGGCAGAAACAAGTCTGACCACGTCACGTTGTTAACAGGCATAGCCACGCTGCTGCGGCGCATGCGCAGGCCGCGCGCGGCGGTGGCGGTGGACGGCTCCGTGTTCAAGAAGCACCCGCGCATCCGCTCGCTCATGGACAAGTACATCGCGCTGCTCGCGCCGCACCACAAGGTAGTCCTTCACTCACTAGCGACATAGCCACATATCCACGCTGCTGCGGCGCATGCGCAGGCCGCGCGCGGCGGTGGCGGTGGACGGCTCCGTGTTCAAGAAGCACCCGCGCATCCGCTCGCTCATGGACAAGTACATCGCGCTGCTCGCGCCGCACCACAAGGTAGTCCTTCACTCACTAGCGACATAGCCACATATCCACGCTGCTGCGGCGCATGCGCAGGCCGCGCGCGGCGGTGGCGGTGGACGGCTCCGTGTTCAAGAAGCACCCGCGCATCCGCTCGCTCATGGACAAGTACATCGCGCTGCTCGCGCCGCACCACAAGGTAGTCCTTCACTCACTAGCGACATAGCCACATATCCACGCTGCTGCGGCGCATGCGCAGGCCGCGCGCGGCGGTGGTGGTGGACGGCTCCGTGTTCAAGAAGCACCCGCGCATCCGCTCGCTCATGGACAAGTACATCGCGCTGCTCGCGCCGCACCACAAGGTAGTCCTTCACTCACTAGCGACATAGCCACATAGCCACGCTGCTGCGGCGCATGCGCAGGCCGCGCGCGGCGGTGGCGGTGGACGGCTCCGTGTTCAAGAAGCACCCGCGCATCCGCTCGCTCATGGACAAGTACATCGCGCTGCTCGCGCCGCACCACAAGGTAGTCCTTCACTCACTAGCGACAATCACATAGAGAATCGACACACTGTAGTGAGCTGTTGATGGGTGTCCGGTGTGAGTGATGACGATGATGTTTGTTACAGTTCACCCTGCTCGCGGCGGAGGACGGCAGCGGCAAGGGCAGCGCGCTCACCGCCGCCATCGCGGCGCGAGTCGCCGCGCGGACGCCCTAGGACCCCTTCCCTCCCCGCTGACTCCGCGAGCCTCACCCCCGGCGTGGCCTCACTGACCACCGGCGGTGGACCATGGACCATAGCCATGCACATCAGCATCGGGATAAGCGTGCATTATATCTATAAGAACATTTTATCTGATATCCTATACGTAATGGTAGCTAGTCTGGCGCTAGAAAGGTTTGAAAAGGATCGTCCAAAGTTATTTTGAATTAAAAATGAATGAATGAAGAAGGCATCAATGTATATAAAATGAAATAACTTATATATTCTAGAATAGCATAGAAATATTTTTTATTCAGATAAACTTTTTACAAGTGCTTTTGAATCGTCGATGAGTCTACCACTGGTTCGGAATGCCGTTCTTGCCGAGAAGAACCAGAAAGAAACTCGGTAGTTGCTGTTTTTAACACAAGTTTACAATACAATTGATACTATGCTATGTATGCAGTATTTCCACAATGAGAGGAAGTTCCATTCTTTACGTAAGGTAACTGAAAATAATAAATAAAAAGTAAACTAAATAGAGTACAAAGGCGGCCTTATCGCTAAGAAGCGATCTCGACAACCAACGCTATCATTATTTTTCAATTGCTCAGCGGTATAATATGTAGATATTTCTAATAGTAAATAGTGCATATTATTATAGACATCGAGGTCGTTCTCGTTGCTATTAATAATTATAATTATTTTATTTAAATATGAAAGTAACGAGAAAAGTATGGTTGTTGTAATTTCTAACTACGAACAACTAGCGCCAGTCAAGTTGCAGTTTGCGTGAGAACATTTCGAATTAATTTGTTAGAAATTTATTTATTTGCATTCCATGTTTGTTGTTTTCATTAGATCTATTATTATGAGGTTTAACTTATTCATTTTTATCATATTCTGCAAAGTGAGTTTTCAAGAAAGAATGTTAAGTAGTTGCCACATTTTCAGTTCTCACATTTATTTAGATCTAAAGGAATCAAAGAAAACTAAATATAATATGTACCTATCTAAAAAGGAGACTATTTTGAAAATTTTTATCGAGTTAAACTTATGAATTTATCTATAAATATTTGGTGAAATAAGTAAATATTCTTTCTTAAATGATTTATTAAGAATATTGTTAATTTTATTATAATAATAACTAGGCATGTACTACTATTTAGGTGTAATTATTTTATTTGAAATTTGCATGCTATTACTTCTCAGACTGGAGCGCTAAAATATTCTTTACCATGTCATTATCCCAATCTGGCAAATAAATTGGCATTGAACGTTCAATAATGACGAAAATATCATCACAAGTTACGTCCATGGCATTTATTCTGATGTAGCATTTTCATCTCTCATTTTCGTGTTTATGCTTACAGAGTTCTATAATATTTAGGTACATGTCGTTAAGTTTTAAGTTTTTAAAATTTATTGTGACTTGATTGTGATATCACGGCCCTACCTATAGAGCGTCGAACTCATCACGTTATTAATATCATGTGTCAAAGTGGATAAATATTTTTCTGAACAACTGAAGGCTGTGTGTGATATTGACTGAAAGCGTGTATTAATGTTACTATGATTAGAATTTAGCGTTGTGTGTATCTGTTGTATAATATGATAGGGAATTAAAAAATAAGGGCCCTAACCGCGTACATCGTTTATTGTATTAAGAGACATGCAATCGTTTTACTCTTAACATAAAGATGATAAATCTACTTGATTGTAAAATATAATCTACAGATTAGTCTGTAGATTATATTTTATAATCAAGTACCAAAATAATATACGTTATTTTTTGTTACTTATTGAGAAAGCTGAAAATAGTTTGTTTAGGGCCCATTTCACTAACATAAAATAAGTCTTATCCGAACGTAAATTTGACATTTTGACAGTATTTTCAATACAAAAACTGTCAGAACGCCAAATTTATTCCTCGGTTAGTCACTCGACGTTGGTGAAATCAGCCATAAGAATCAGTAACCTAATGGTTGCAATAACTTTACAACCACAGATTTAGGCAGCGACTACCAATCCTGAATCTATGTATTCAATCAATAATTTCATCCCAAATCCAATAAATATACCAGAAATTGATTACACTGCTTTTCTATTAACACGACCGGTGCACGCTGCGCATTATTATTACCGCACGTGTAAATTCACATTCAGCGACCTTATTTTTGCGTGCAACTATCAAAACTAACTTAATTTTGTCAATATTCATATTGTATTTTTGAAAAAAAAAATTACACAGATTCTCGGAATAAATATACTTACCTACGTACAATGTATCTTACTTGTACCAGCTTTTCTATGAGGTAACAAAAAATAATGTACCTACACAAAAACGTGTACAATAAGGTCTACTATAATGTATCTAAATACTTGGTTGAAAATTATAATTGTATTTATTTAATAATAACAATATTGACTTCTTTTCATAAGATTTACGTAGGTCGGGTTTACTGTAAATAAAATTGTGTTATTTAGTTCCAATTTCACCTTCGCTGAGTTAACCATCGCTTAACCGAGGAGTTTTGGCGTTCTGACAGTTTTTATATCGAAAATCTGTCATAACGTCGAACTTGTTTGTCGGCTAAACGTAATTCTTCGATGGTGAAAGTGACACTAATTAGTTAGTCTATTGATAATCCTAGCTAGGTTAGATATTATTTGTGCCATACTCATTAGCTTTAGTATTTTGTAACCGAATTGACAGTCTTGCCATTCTTGCAATTCAATTTATCAATAGTTAAAAAACGCTGCGGTCAGATTTCGGTGTCGCATTTTATTTGATATCACAATTACGTTTTATGACCACGTGAACATTTATCTATTTTAATCTTTACAAATTTATGAACTGATATCGAAGTTATTGTGTGTAGAATGAAGATAGTATTTGTAATTTGTATTTACAGCAGATATTACGAAATTGATACATACTTTATACTCATAACAACATTTTTACGACCAACGGATTTTTGTCCGCAGAAAGTGACAATTACATAGTAACAAAAGTATAAAACATAAGCGCCTGCCATGTTTTTTCACTATGCATAGGTGCCTGTTGTTGTTTATTTAATTTCCATGATACTCATAGATAAACAAAATTATTTTTCCTATAATCCACTAAACCACAAAAGTAAAACTTACGAAACGCAACTGGCTATGAGAGATAGAGAGAAAGAAAATGTGTGCTCGCACCTCCTTCTCTTGCCTTATCTTGCCTCTCAACTTACGTTCGCCTCGCCCGATCACACTTTTCGTAACGCATTCACCAGCTTATTGCCCAAATCAAGCGTGCGTAAAGAAGTTTTACTTCAAAAATCTACTGGCAACGTGCCGCTTGCGCAATACAGCCACCGGACGAGTGTTGTCGAATAGAGTATCTTGGTATATACATCATAAGTCGGAGGGTTTATGTGGTGTTGCGTGGAGGTGTCAAGTTGTTCCTACTTAAAACTAACAGCTACAGTCTTCTACTACTGGAAGAGCGGCAGTGTTCAGCGCGAGCGGCACGTTGTGCTAAGTATACAGACTTTCTGGATATCACCATACCTGAGCATGCATCCGTTCCGTATAAATCTCAAAAATATCACCTCAATTTAATTGATAAAATATAACACGTAGTATAACATTAGAGTAGAAAAAATCAGAGTTACGGAGTTAGATATTAGTTGAAATGAAAAGACTTGTAAAACGGCAACTTCGGTATAAAAATGTTTACTGTATTGATAACCACGATAATACAATATTTTTTATACGTAGGAATAGTTATATGAAACGATATTTTTTATCTTAAATCACAATCCACCCGAAAAACATAATTTCCTGTGCTATGAAGTTTCAACGTAGTTGCGATTGAATGTAAGAGAATCAAGACCTTAGAAGATAAGTTTTTTGTGATTATTATTATTGATTTGTTATTTTTTATATATACCTCATTTTCCTACCTAAGTTTAAAATTTAAAAGGATTCATCAAGAAGATACGTAATATATAATGGTGTAATAAGTAACAAGTATTTTAACCAATTCATTTATTTATAAAAAAATCTTATCACAAAACATTATTATTAAGGTTCAACGTACAAACTATTTTAACAATAAACATACAAATATTAATTATAAAATTATGATATTTTGAAGGAAATAATTATAATTTTTATTATATAAAATTGTTAAAACTCGCAACTGTAGGTATTTATAAATTAAATATTTGATAGTATCTATTGTTTTATAGTCATAAGACAGTTTTTAAATAAACGAGTTTACTTTAAGAATGCATTTTATTTTTAGAAGTATCAAATTCATAAGAAACAAAGAATAAAAATCTTATAAAAAAATCAGCTAGTATAGGTCTGCCAACAAGATCAGTGTTTGTAGACTAATATTCTTGCATAGTACGAAGCGGTTTATATCCCGCAGAGGAGCTCCATACTTTATCACTTGCGACGATGGAACAGTATTGTAGGTAAATAGTTTTGTTAACAATAAAAATTATAGGTAGTAAGTAACATAGTTTTTAATCGTAACCTATTAACATAATTCGTAAATATCAGATATTACTAACAGAAGGAAGAACTTCGTAGATATTCAGGAACACCTTGCGTCTCTCTCGCGTCTTCAATGTCATCATCACGGAGCATGTCATGGAGCATGTCATGAGTTGTGTCTTGATACGCGGCCATCACGACACCTCCACCTTCTCGCGCACCTTGCGCAGGATGCTGGCCAGCTCGGAGGCCGAAGTCGTCTTGTACTATGCGGGCGAATGCCAACAGAGACAATGATTATTTTAAGTAAAATAAATAATTAGATGTTAAAATGGTCAAAAATAATTACACGACGAAAAGGATAACGATTAAAAAAAATGAAGAATAATAGAATAGAGACAGTTCAAGGGGTGGGTAATCAACCAATTGAAATTGTAAATTTTTATGATAACTACCTAATTACATTTTGACATTAATTGATATGTACAGAAATGGGAATTTCTTTACCCAGCAAAGCGTTGAGTATGTGTACGAGTAGAGGCCAGAGTGGCGTGGGCTATATTGTGGACACGTAAAGCTGATGTGTGTCGTTACCCCGGACACGTTCCGCTGCACGAGCACCTGGCTGTAGAGGCGCTTGCCCTCGTCCGCGCCCAGCACGCGCTCCAGCTGCGCGCGCGACAGCGCGAACAGCTGGTGCCCCGCCAGCCGCAGCTGCTTCTGCGCCGACGCGCTGAAGCTATGTAAGCTATGTTGTAGACACGTAAAGCTGATGTGTGTCGTTACCCCGGACACGTTCCGCTGCACGAGCACCTGGCTGTAGAGGCGCTTGCCCTCGTCCGCGCCCAGCACGCGCTCCAGCTGCGCGCGCGACAGCGCGAACAGCTGGTGCCCCGCCAGCCGCAGCTGCTTCTGCGCCGACGCGCTGAAGCCCTTCGCCTGCAGCCACTCCACCACCTCGTCGGGGTTGGACTTCTGTAAATTGGTAAACGAGTAAAAAAGTTACAGCGTTTTAGTCGTCTTTCAACCGTTAAAATACTTCTTCCAACGCTGGTGCGAGCTGGCCATCCGGTTAATCCTTACTAATATTATAAATGCCAGTCTGTTTGTTGGTTTATTGGTTTGTATTTCAATCATGCAGTAATAAAGCAACGGATCGACCTAATTTTTAGCATGTGTATAATTGAGGGCCTGAAAACTGACACAGGCTACTTTTTATACCACGGAAAATCAAAGAGTTCCTGTGGGATTGAAATTACTAAATCCACACGGATGAAATTGCGGGCATCAACAATTCGCTTATAATATTATGTTCTCTTATTGCCTTTCAACTTCGCTCTCGAGAGTAGAAAGATCGTTAGTGACAGGTGTTTCCCGATGCGTAGAGTGAAGGTACGCAATTGTGTACACCTGCAAGTGTTGTGACGGACACGCACCTGGTGTATGAAGATGTCGGGCGTCTTCTTGATGTCGAGCTTGCGCTGCTGCAGCTGCGGCAGCACCATCTTCAGCTCCTCGTGCAGCGAGCCCGTGCTCATCGCGGACTTGGTGGCTGTGGACGGAATCTCCGTTAATCTTCCGCTCTGGCAATTGGCATATGATGGGGATTTTTTAAATTTTAAGGTAAATATGAAATGGGCTATCACACCGAATGTTTGACTTCGGCCGGCCTTTTCGTTATTATGGGTCGTGTCACACTACACACATATTGTTCCGGTGCTTCTGTTGCTTGGGACCAAAAGTTAGTGATTATTTACTTTTGGCTTGAGATTTTCAAGCTTAAACGGTGGTAAAAGCCTCGCTAAGTTAGATCTTAAGGTGTTAAGGGTTATAAATATTTGACGGCGCGTCTATAACAAAAGTGGCACTGGCAGGCCCTGTAACGGAGCGTCGCGTAGATGTAGCGAGGGAGCCATCTTATAAACAATCTCTTGGTAACCAGCGAACCGCGACTGCGACGAATCGCTGTTTTACTATCCTGATTTAAGGAATTCCTGCTCAAATTGGATTATCTACTATTGGAAGAATTATCATGTTGTGATTGACTTTGATTTGTTTGATTGTAAGATAATATTTTGTGTTCAAAGAAGAATTCAGTTGTGAAGTTTCATTCATCGCCCACATATCCTCGCTCAGCCGAAATAAACCGGTTTGGCATAGGGCTCTACTTTCGAAGTTGCCATCCTATGGACTTCCCGTGAGGCTGTGCAATTGGGTCGCTAGCTTTCTTCATGGGCGCAGCATCAGTCGCTGTCGACAGTTTTTTTTATCAATGATATGTTGCAAAACTGCAGCATCCATTGCTATGCGGATGACAGTACTGGCGATGTTCTTTATAAAGGTCATGCACAGTTCTCTCGCGCAATGCTGGAGGAGAGTAGATCCAAACTTGTGACTGACATAGAGGCTTCTCTCGAGAAAGTGTCAGTATGGGGTTCACAAAACCTTGTGCAACCCCTGTTTAACCCTTCAAAAACACAAGTTTGTGCGTTTACTGCCAAAAAGACCCCCTTTACCACACCTCTTCTCTTTCAGAACATTTCCCCCACCCCTTCCAATAGCATTGGGATTCTTGGTGTTCGCATTTCGAACGAAGTCCAGTTCCGGGATCACTTGGAAGGAAAAGCTAAATTAGCCTGTAAAAAACTTGGGGTGCTCAACAGAGCTAAGCGGTACTTTACGCCAGAGCACAAGCTCCTACTTAATAAAGCGCAAGTCCGCTCACACATGGAGTAATGCTCTCACCTTTTGGCCGGAGCACCCCAGTGTCAACTCCTTCCATTTGATCGGATTCAAAAGAGGGCAGTACGGCTTGTGGAAAATCCTAAACTAACTAGCTCACTGGAAAGCCTGGAGCACCGCAGAGACGTAAGCTCTCTATGCGTATTCTATCAGCTAAACAACGGGGAGTGTTCTGAAGAGCTATTTGACCTTATCCCACCCTCTTTCTTCTACAACCGCACCACACGCCACCGAAAGCAATTTCACCCTCACCACCTGGGTGCCTGGAGCACTTCAACTATCCGTTGTTCCCGCTCGATTACAACATGGGGTTATTCAAGGGGCGGACCAACAAATTCCTGAAAAGCCGGCAACGCATTGGTGTTGCCTCTGCCGCTACAAATGTTCATGGGCGGCGGTAATCGCTTAAAATCAGGTGACCCGCCTTTTCGTTTGCTCGCTATTCTTATAAAAAAACCATGATGTTGGCCATCCTGCACCTAAATATTACTTTTTCTTTCATTTCGAGGAGTCTTGAGTTCGATGCCTCAATAGGCAGTTCTAAGAGTATTTTATTTTTTTTTTTATTTTTATTTATTTATTTAAGGGCACCAACAGTTTTACAGCAATAAAAACATGCAGTCATATTAAATTCAAAATACGGTTCTTAGGTATGCTATAAACACCACTTATAGGTAGCCACAACATGCGAATTAAATTATGTATCACATAATAATTATATATTATAAGACAGAACAGTTACAGTGGTTGACTCAAATTACTTGATTGATATTGAAATTGAATAAAAGCTACATAGACAAGCACATAAAATAAAAATAAACTACAAACAACAGAAGAAATACAAAATAAAACAAAAGAACAAAATAAAAAAAATACTAAATACGTCAAAATTAACAAATTAAAAAGAATTAAAAAAGTTAAAATTAAAAACTAAAAAATTAAAAATTTAAAAAAAATTTAAAAATGTTAGCGATATTGATTTATGAAGTGTTTTTTAAGCTTGCTCTTAAATGTGAAGAGCGAGTCTCTCCAAATATCAATGTCTAGTAGTTTGGCGATATCATTATAAGTTTTTATGATCCTATATAAAGGAGCCGACGCTCCTAAGTTGGTTTTAATAAGACTGACTCTAAATGGTACAAAATTCGATAACCTTCTTGCTGATCTAGGAACTCGTAACGAAATTTTTTGTAACAAGTGAGACGCATCTACAGCGTTATTAATTAATTTATGCAAAAAACAGAGATCCAATAGCTTTCTACGATCGAATAAGTTTAACAGTTTATAATGAAGCAATCTAGCAGGATAACTAGCATACTTTTTCGTGTCCAACTTATCACAAAGGATCAGGTGATACGTAAAGCGTTTATGGATACGCTCAATCCTCCCTACATGCACGTTATAATAGGGGTTCCATGCAACAGAGCCATATTCTAATAGACTTCTTGTTAGGGCATTAAATAATTGAATTTTAGTTTGTGCTTTACGGAAGTCCTTCGAGTTACGTTTAATAAATCCAGTGATCTTAAAGGCTTTTTTACAGATTGTATCAATGTGTGGAATGAAGCTTAGTTTCTGATCGACAACTACACCTAGATCTCTGATTGAGTTAAGTCTTTTGACATTATTTCCGTTAATGTTATATACAAATACAACTGGATGTACTTTTCTATGAAATGAAATGGCAGAACATTTAGCATGATTCAATATCATATTATTAGTACTGCACCAAGTAGTCAACCTATCCAGGTCGCCCTGCAGCAATTTAGCATCAGCATGATCCTTGATTACCCTAAAGGCTTTCAAATCGTCTGCATAAAGAAGTACTTCGGAACACGGAACTTCGGAACTTCGGAGTACGACTAAGGCCACGTTTTCGCATAGGCGTGGCGTTGCGCGTCGCGCGGCGCGTCGCTCGCTCGCTCTCGCTCGCCCTCATACCTTGGCCATATCGCGCGACCGCTCACGCGACTCGACGCGCCGCGAGAAGCGCAACGCCACGCCTATGCGAAAACGAGGCCTAATAGTAAACGCTTACACTTCATGGTGTCCGTCTTGGCGGGCGCGGGGCGCGGCGGCTCCGGCGGCGGCGGCGGGGGCGGCGGGGGGGGCGGCGGCGGGACCGGCTTCTCCACGCGCCGCACAGGTTCTGGAACTGAGTACTATATTGTGCAGTGTAGTTCCCACCTGGGCTTGTCTTCTAAGCGATTGTTGAGTGGCGGTCGTCTACACTGCACTTCAGCAGTCAGCTGTAGACAGTCGTACTGTGATGATGGTAACAGTAATCGGAATATGGAACCAGTTTCACTCCCTGGGTACGGTACTATACATTAGCTTTTCAAGAGATAATTAAACAAATTCTTTAAAGCCTGGCATCGCAAAGTCATACTGCTATTGTTCGTGGGTCATGGTAATCACTATATCAGGTGATCCCACTACTTATCTAAATCACCTCCTAACCCTGACCTGACCTCAGCCAATTTAGAAACCAATCGTTTCCTTTATGTTAATGACTCATGTAGCTGGGATACACAAGTTTTATGATAATGAGTCATGTAGCTGGGATACACAAGTTTTATGATAACGAGTCATGTAGCTGGGATACACAAGTTTTATGTTAATGACTCATGTAGCTGGGATACACAAGTTTTATGATAACGAGTCATGTAGCTGGGATACACAAGTTTTATGATAACGAGTCATATAGCTGGGATACACAAGTTTTATGTTAATGACTCATGTAGCTGGGATACACAAGTTTTATGATAACGAGTCATGTAACTGGGATACACAAGTTTTATGATAACGAGTCATGTAGCTGGGATACACAAGTTTTATGATAACGAGTCATGTAGCTGGGATACACAAGTTTTATGTTAATGACTCATGTAGCTGGGATACACAAGTTTTATGATAACGAGTCATGTAGCTGGGATACGCAAGTTTTATGATAACGAGTCATGTAGCTGGGATACGCAAGTTTTATGATAACGATTCATGTAGCTGGGATACGCAAGTTTTATGATAATGACTCATGACGCAAGTTTTATGATAATGACACACACACTCTCTTTAACATTTCTGCGGTGGTGTCGTGTGATGCGGGTTGTTGCGTTCCCTAAAATATGGTTGAGCGAAGCAATGGCTGGGTCATGCGTCATGCTCGTGAACGGGTGCCACCAGCGGCAATGGGGCTACTTTCTGTCTGCCCATCTTGACATGTGTTGAATTATAATTAGAAATAATTACGTATGCTTTTGTGGACCTTTCCCTCATTGTGGAAACTCTGCATACATAGAATATCTGTTAAGTATATTGTAAAAGTATTTTGAAAAGAGCAACTGCCGAGTTTCTTGCTGGTTCTTCTCGGCAGGAACGGCATTCCGAACCAGTGGTAGACTCATTGACGATTCAAAAGTACTTGTAAAAGTTTATTTGAATAAAAAACATTTCTATTCTATTCTATTCTATTCTATTCATGTGGCTGGGATACACAAGTTTTATGATAACGAGTCAGGTAGCTGGGATACGCAAGTTTTATGATAACGAGTCATGTAGCTGGGATACGCAAGTTTTATGATAACGAGTCATGTAGCTGGGATACGCAAGTTTTATGATAATGAGTCATGTAGCTGGGATACACAAGTTTTATGATAACGAGTCATGTAGCTGGGATACACAAGTTTTATGATAACGAGTCATGTAGTTGGGATACACAAGTTTTATGATAATGAGTCATAACTCATTATCATAAAACCAATAACCAGGTACATACCTGGTATACACAAGTTTTAAAAACTATAAAATTACTTTAGAACGAGACAAAACAGTTACACAAACAACAAATCACACAACACACATTGTTAGACACTTACCGTGTACGACACAACACGACAGAATTCAGCATATCGTAGGCTCAAAGCAAAGCGAAAACACACTGCACGTTATTTTACGTAAACTGTGGTGATTATTAATTTTAATATAGAAACACTGGGGTTTGAAAGTTATTAACCAAAGTTAAGATAAAGTCTAGAGTTTAAAGCTCAAAAATGTAAATATGGGTATGAATAGATAGAACATAAGATTGTTTTATAAAATTTTGTAAGTTTAGGGTGACAAAAATGAGACATTTTTATGTACTTTTATATAAAGTTTATTTTAATGTAAAAATGTAAAATATAAACATGGATACGCAGCGGGCGGGCGCCGGGAGAGAAAGAGTATTACAAATACAACTAGGTACTTTAAAGTTTAAATACACAACTAAACTAATAGAACGCTAAGTTTTAATGTGTTAGTGACATTATGTACATTAATATAGCGCCGAATACGGCCAACAATTGATTACGCCCGCCCCATACACACGTACAAACAGTACTGAACTACATCACTTACAACTTAGACGTTATTAAAAATTATATAATAATATTATTATGGACGTATATAAATAGACTCTGTTCTCTTTATGCGATAAAAATTACACATTTAGCCGATATTAGTCCTAATGTATACAATAGTGATGGAGCATTAAATAAGGTTGTTTGTAATGGAAACGAGAATTCCTTATTTATTAAGAAGAAGATAGATAAGTACATTGAGTGCCTTCTATGTAGCAGAAAATACAACACATCAAGCATTGACGTAAAAATAAAAGAGAAAACGATATCCAATCATGGTGAAATTCATTTAGAAAATGAGCGAACAATCAATAAAGTGACTATGAATTAAGAATCAATTTATTTCACGCCAACGAATAAAGCTTTTTACAGCAACGGTTTCTCAAAATAAATCACATTCACAATGCATAAAATTGACAACAGCCATCTTTTTCGTAAAGAGTATTTATTTTTTATTTTAATAATAACACACAACTGAGTATTATGTTGTGAATCGTGATTTATTTAGAGTATTTATTGCTTCTTTCAACACATTTTCCCAGAGGACACACACTAGCACACATCGATATACGCGAGCGCACTCACACACGCACGAAGCGCGTTCCGATAAACTAGCGCCATCTAGCCGACGTTAACTACAACTATGTACTGAATGTGGGTACTTTTAAAGAACACGAGCGTCCGATGACGCGAAGTAATAAATATCTTAAACCGATGTTACATAAATTATGACTAAGCGATGTCCGCGAGGAGCGCTTTGGTAGGGGACTTCAGTGTTGAGACAAGGGCGTGGCTCCACTAACGGGACTTTGATTTGAATGTGCAATTGATAAGCGATTCATTTAATAATGTCATTATCATTATGCCGTTATCTTCAGGACAATTTTTGCTTCTTCTTGATGATCCTATTTCTGCTGTTCTCAGCTAGAACACGCTTGAATAAAAAAATAATGAAATTGGGTCGCTTGGAAACAGTTTTGTCGTTCTAACACAGCTGAGACTGACAAATTGACTAAGTTCTCAAAGTAAGCAGTCTCGAAATGCGTCGCCTCCTCGACAGGAAACATTGGGAAAAGGATAGAATTATAATGTATTATACGAGTACGTACCACGATAATTGTTTTTATAATATCGATATTTCGATCCAGATGCATGGACCGTTCCCGTCCCGGCGTGGTCCCGTCATGACTACGGTCCATGCAATTAGCGTGGTTCGTACTCATATACTAAATACATTATAATATGTCATTGATTCACGAAATAAGTCTAAAATCTTTACTTTAAGGATAGTATTTCTTTTAGAGCTATCCATTGAATCTAGTTCACGAATGATGCACAACCGATTGAGCGGCATTCTACTGTACAGGTGGTCTGGAGCCTGCGCCGCGGCGCTCAGGTCGCTAGAAGTATCGGAACTCGCCCTTCTTGCCGAGCCGCTCGCGCCGCACCCAGTCCGCGCCGCCCCGCCCCTCCCCGCCGGCCCCCCCGCGCGCCCCCTCGCCCCCCGCGCCCCTACCCGCGGCGCCCGTGGGGCTGCTGCCGCCCGAGCCGCGCCCGCCGCCGCCCTCCTGCAACAAGCATGTCAAATTTAAAAAAAAAAAATGTCTGAGCCAGATCAGTGAACGCTGTCACTGGATCGTGTGGTTCAGAGAGGCGATCTATTTGATCCACTTCTGCCAGACCGCGCCCTCGGGTTTATAGAAATACATCTTTTTAAAAGTTTTGTAATTTTTGAGATTCAGCAGAGAAGAGATCCAAGTGAGCAGACTTATGGTTAGGGTTTAACGTCAGGATACTGTAGCAGAGAAAAATATACATAAATCTTGGACATCCTGAAATTCTCCCCGATGCACCGAGGAAATGATAATATTTCCTGAGTTGTTTAAATTCTCACTCCCCAAAACAAAAGGGAACCACTTTTTACGGCCGACCTTTTTGTTCATTTCTTACACTTTTGCTGACGTTTGCTTTAGGGCATATGCCCACTTTTATTTATGACATTACTAGCTGATGCTCGCGACTTCGTCCGCGTGAATTTAATTTTTAGAATCCCTCGGGAACTCTTTGATTTTCAGGTATAAAAAGTAGCCTACCTCCCTCTCCAGGTCCTCAACTATACCGATGCAAAATCTCTGTTGCGTTGTGGTTGAAGAACAAACCAAAAAACACACTTTCCCATTTATAATATTAGTATGATTTCGGACCGAGTGCGGATTGTGAAGGTGATATCGGTGATTACTCATGATCCGACGGCCATGTTGAAGGCGCTGGGATGACGGACGTAAACACCTGTCAGTAAAGGCGGTGGTGGACAAACGCCCTCAGAAAAAAACGAGTGTGCTTTAGACCACACGACTGAAGTAAAACTTACGAAACGCAACTGGCCATGAGAGAAAGAGAGAAAGAAAATGTGTGCTCGCACCTCTCTCTCTTGCCCCTACAGTAATATACGAAACGTAACTCTGTCTCTTTCTTTGCCTCTCAACTTCCGTTCGCCTCGCCCGATCACACTTTTCGTAACGCATTCACCAGCTTACTCCCCAAGTCAAGCGTGTGTAAGGAAGTTTTACTTCAAAAGGTGTGCGATGTGGTCACCTGGTAGTGCGTGTAGATGGGGTTGGGGTAGAGGTGCGGCGAGGCGGGCGGCGACAGCGCGGGCGCCACGATGGTGTGCGGCACGTGCGCCGTCACGCCGCGCCGGTTGCGCGCCCGCCACCACTTGCGCGAGTCGTCCAGCACCTGCCGACGACGGAACGTGTGCGATGTGGTCACCTGGTAGTGCGTGTAGATGGGGTTGGGGTAGAGGTGCGGCGAGGCGGGCGGCGACAGCGCGGGCGCCACGATGGTGTGCGGCACGTGCGCCGTCACGCCGCGCCGGTTGCGCGCCCGCCACCACTTGCGCGAGTCGTCCAGCACCTGCCGACGACGGAACGTGTGCGATGTGGTCACCTGGTAGTGCGTGTAGATGGGGTTGGGGTAGAGGTGCGGCGAGGCGGGCGGCGACAGCGCGGGCGCCACGATGGTGTGCGGCACGTGCGCCGTCACGCCGCGCCGGTTGCGCGCCCGCCACCACTTGCGCGAGTCGTCCAGCACCTGCCGACGACGGAACGTGTGCGATGTGGTCACCTGGTAGTGCGTGTAGATGGGGTTGGGGTAGAGGTGCGGCGAGGCGGGCGGCGACAGCGCGGGCGCCACGATGGTGTGCGGCACGTGCGCCGTCACGCCGCGCCGGTTGCGCGCCCGCCACCACTTGCGCGAGTCGTCCAGCACCTGCCGACGACGGAACGTGTGCGATGTGGTCACCTGGTAGTGCGTGTAGATGGGGTTGGGGTAGAGGTGCGGCGAGGCGGGCGGCGACAGCGCGGGCGCCACGATGGTGTGCGGCACGTGCGCCGTCACGCCGCGCCGGTTGCGCGCCCGCCACCACTTGCGCGAGTCGTCCAGCACCTGCCGACGACGGAACGTGTGCGATGTGGTCACCTGGTAGTGCGTGTAGATGGGGTTGGGGTAGAGGTGCGGCGAGGCGGGCGGCGACAGCGCGGGCGCCACGATGGTGTGCGGCACGTGCGCCGTCACGCCGCGCCGGTTGCGCGCCCGCCACCACTTGCGCGAGTCGTCCAGCACCTGCCGACGACGGAACGTGTGCGATGTGGTCACCTGGTAGTGCGTGTAGATGGGGTTGGGGTAGAGGTGCGGCGAGGCGGGCGGCGACAGCGCGGGCGCCACGATGGTGTGCGGCACGTGCGCCGTCACGCCGCGCCGGTTGCGCGCCCGCCACCACTTGCGCGAGTCGTCCAGCACCTGCCGACGACGGAACGTGTGCGATGTGGTCACCTGGTAGTGCGTGTAGATGGGGTTGGGGTAGAGGTGCGGCGAGGCGGGCGGCGACAGCGCGGGCGCCACGATGGTGTGCGGCACGTGCGCCGTCACGCCGCGCCGGTTGCGCGCCCGCCACCACTTGCGCGAGTCGTCCAGCACCTGCCGACGACGGAACGTGTGCGATGTGGTCACCTGGTAGTGCGTGTAGATGGGGTTGGGGTAGAGGTGCGGCGAGGCGGGCGGCGACAGCGCGGGCGCCACGATGGTGTGCGGCACGTGCGCCGTCACGCCGCGCCGGTTGCGCGCCCGCCACCACTTGCGCGAGTCGTCCAGCACCTGCCGACGACGGAACGTGTGCGATGTGGTCACCTGGTAGTGCGTGTAGATGGGGTTGGGGTAGAGGTGCGGCGAGGCGGGCGGCGACAGCGCGGGCGCCACGATGGTGTGCGGCACGTGCGCCGTCACGCCGCGCCGGTTGCGCGCCCGCCACCACTTGCGCGAGTCGTCCAGCACCTGCCGACGACGGAACGTGTGCGATGTGGTCACCTGGTAGTGCGTGTAGATGGGGTTGGGGTAGAGGTGCGGCGAGGCGGGCGGCGACAGCGCGGGCGCCACGATGGTGTGCGGCACGTGCGCCGTCACGCCGCGCCGGTTGCGCGCCCGCCACCACTTGCGCGAGTCGTCCAGCACCTGCCGACGACGGAACGTGTGCGATGTGGTCACCTGGTAGTGCGTGTAGATGGGGTTGGGGTAGAGGTGCGGCGAGGCGGGCGGCGACAGCGCGGGCGCCACGATGGTGTGCGGCACGTGCGCCGTCACGCCGCGCCGGTTGCGCGCCCGCCACCACTTGCGCGAGTCGTCCAGCACCTGCCGACGACGGAACGTGTGCGATGTGGTCACCTGGTAGTGCGTGTAGATGGGGTTGGGGTAGAGGTGCGGCGAGGCGGGCGGCGACAGCGCGGGCGCCACGATGGTGTGCGGCACGTGCGCCGTCACGCCGCGCCGGTTGCGCGCCCGCCACCACTTGCGCGAGTCGTCCAGCACCTGCCGACGACGGAACTGCGTAACGACCTCCTCAACAAGCTTCGAGCTCCCATGATCAAGGTGTACATGGCTATTGTATTGTAAAATCTACTTTATTCCGCTGAGACTTGGACGCTTTATCGCAAGCATATTCGTACTTTGGATAGATTCCACCTCAAGTGTCTACGTAAAATACAGAACATCAGGTGGTCCGACCGCATTAGAAGCACAGAAGTGTTGCGGCGGGCAAAAGTCAGTGGCATTGAGGCATACCTTATGCGGTGGCAATTGCGTTGGTGCAGACATATTGTTACAATGCCCAACGAAAGGATAGCCAAGCGTATCTTTTATTCTGAGCTTAAGGACGGAAAGCGGAAACAAGGCGGTCAGTTCCTTAGGTATAAAGATGTGCTAAAGAGGCATATGACCAGTTGTAACATCGACTCCTTTCGTTGGGAAAGTCTAGCTGTAAGCCGGGGGGAGTGGAGGCACTTGGTTCAGCAGGCTGTTACGGATTTTGAAGATAAAAGGAAGGTGGATCTGGATGTTTACCGAGATCAACTGAAAAGTAGACCACCCTCCAATATAATCTATAATTACATCGATGGTGCCCTATCATGTCCTCACTGCGCGCGGCTATTTCGTGCAAAAATAGAGTACAACAGCCACATCAGGGCATACGAGCGAAGCCCATAGTGAACTTTTCAAAGTTAACAGAGATCCGGTCGATGTTGCCGAAATCGTCAGTGAAGTAATGAATGATGATGACTAACGTTTGATTGTCGGCGGGGAATTTGGGAATTTATAATTTCTATATTGTTTGTGGTCCGGTGGGAGGTTTCGACAGTAGCTATAGTTACCAAGTCGCCGGCAAACCCATGCCACTAAGCGAGTTAGCGCAGTAAAATGCCGCGTAGAAACCACTTATGGTTTCATAAAAAAGCTTCTCGGTTAGCTTGCTTAAATGTACCTATCTAGGACTGCATTGTTTCACAACCTGATTCTAATAACGTAAGGAACGTGCTCTCTTTTAATCCTTAATGGCCAGGGTTTTAGCATCTACAAGGCGTGATTTGCGTTTTTATTCCTTAAACGACTAGCTGGTGTGATGGAAAAGTCCTATCTCTCAATTCTTCTCGGACAAAGGTAGACTCATGAAGGTGGCCCGCTAGGCCTGGAGCGAGCGTGAACGGCTGGAGTTCTTAAAGTTTGAAGAAAAAAGTAAGAGGGACAAATCGTAAATTACGATGGATAGTCTTTTAAATTATTTCGTTCAAAGGCAGTTCTGTTCCAGTTTCGCAACATTCTGCAAAACGGCCAGGAATTTTTCGACAGGCGTTTGAAATTAGTAATAATTCTCCAATCAGATATGTAATTTTATTAAAGAGCACAAAAAATACAAGAGTCGATAATCGATATGTTGGTTCCATAAGCCCAAGAGAAAGAAGAGGTGGTGTCAGTGTTGTCACTTTACATTTCACAGTATAAGTATCAAACTGTAGATACTATTTTTATGAACAATGTAGTGTGGTTACCTCCAGGTACTCTCCGCGCACGACGCTCAGCTCCTTGTCGTTGTTGGCGGTGCGCGGGTACGTGACGCGCACCACGCGCCCGCCGCGCGCCGCCACGCCGCGCGCCCACGCCTCGCCCAGCTCGTCTGGCGACAGGGACCACGCGTTATGGTCACACTTATAGTGCTGGCAAGTGGCAAGCCGCACGAGCACACACACAGAGGAACTGCTATTGCGTTGCCAGCTTGAAAGGAATTTGTTTTCCGCTCCCTTAATAACATCCACCAGGGGCGTAACTACCGCCGTATCAGCCGTATCAATGATACAAGGCCCCCGGGCTACAGGGCCCCTAACGTGTGTAAACAAAAATTAGTAAAATGTTATCTTCAATTTCACTTAATCTCGTGCTTCCCGGGAAAAAACATAAAAATAACTGTCATACGTGCCTGTAGAGTATAGAGTTTTCACTTCAGAAATGACAATAGTCATAAAATTGGCTGGCTCAATTTCTAGGAGGAAGCGATAACGTATAATCAATAAAAAATATTTATTTTAATTTAATGCAAGCATTTTTGTTTCTTTTGTGAGAAATCTTTGCCCTTCATTTGGGCCTTCCAACTAATTTTGATATAGGACCCCTCCAAGGCACGCTACGATATAGGACCCCTCCAAGGCACGCTACGATATAGGACCCCTCCAAGGCACGCTACGATATAGGACCCCTCCAAGGCACGCTACGATATAGGACCCCTCCAAGGCACGCTACGATATAGGGCCCCTCCAAGGCACGCTACGATATAGGACCCCTCCAAGGCACGCTACGATATAGAACCCCTCCAAGGCACGCTACGATATAGGACCCCTCCAAGGCACGCTACGATATAGGGCCCCTCCAAGGCACGCTACGATATAGGACCCCTCCAAGGCACGCTACGATATAGGACCCCTCCAAGGCACGCTACGATATAGGGCCCCTCCAAGGCACGCTACGATATAGGGCCTCTCCAAGGCACGCTACGATATAGGACCCCTCCAAGGCACGCTACGATATAGGACCCCTCCAAGGCACGCTACGATATAGGACCCCTCCAAGGCACGCTACGATATAGGACCCCTCCAAGGCACGCTACGATATAGGACCCCTCCAAGGCACGCTACGATATAGGACCCCTCCAAGGCACGCTACGATATAGGGCCCCTCCAAGGCACGCTACGATATAGGACCCCTCCAAGGCACGCTACGATATAGGACCCCTCCAAGGCACGCTACGATATAGGACCCCTCCAAGGCACGCTACGATATAGGACCCCTCCAAGGCACGCTACGATATAGGGCCCCTCCAAGGCACGCTACGATATAGGACCCCTCCAAGGCACGCTACGCCACTGACATCCACCAAGGGATACATTCCCTAGCTAAGGAAGCTAGTTCCACGGCCAACTTGCGCTGGCATGCTGGCTTGATCATCAGTTCTGACTGAATTTAGGCTATTGCGATGAAAACCAGTCGACTGCGCATGAGATATAAGGGTACACAGTCTTTTTCCCTGCACTCATAGTCATAGATGGCAGACTCGACCGGAAAGAGACGAGACGCGGAATTGACGGCATTACGTGCTTTCGAGGCACGACAGCATCACAACGACTTCTTATTTCCGAGCTGCTAGGTACTGGGAATTCATTGACAGAAAACCCAATAACTTTATTGGTTCCACCCGGGACTTGAAGCCTTGTTCCCATGACTCGGAGCATAATAAGCTGGCCACTAGACCAACGAGGTCATACGAATGTTCCAAAAATAATTAAGATGGCCTCACCATCATCTCGATCGCTTCTGTAGGGAGGTTCTCTTTCCGGGGACGAGGCGGCGGAGATGGAGTCCTCGCGAGTCAACGTTCGCGTGTTCCTGGAAGTTGTCATATCATTAACATCGTGATTCATGATGTAGCCAATTCTGCTGAATACGATTGTAACATTAAGTAATTGTTTAAATAGTTTTCTATAGAAATTCACAACCCTAGCGACATCTGAGGTCGGCAAGTGAAGATTGTTGACGTTTGTAAGGTAGCTAGATGTCGCTAGAGGTTGTGAATGCGACAGAAATGTATGCAAATGCGATAGGGATTAGATTAGTAATGGATAAATGAAGTATACATAGCTGAGTCGTAGTCTAAAAATAACGACATCATATTGTAATTTGTTTTGTACCGAAATCATAATAAGCTATAATTTATTTTTAGCGATAGGCAAATATAAGGCACTCTTGGAGTCCCAGAAATATCAAAGTTAAAAAATTTGTGTTACCAGTACCAGTACTGAGGAACGATTTACTTAAACGACCACAAACGAATCGCATAGCAGTAACGTAAACAATGAAGCAGCACTGGGCGCACAGTACCTGGCGTAGGGCGCGTACTGCTCGCCGTACATGTCGGGCTCGTCTCGCTCGTAGCCGTACCCCTCCCCGCGCTCCGCCTCCCCCGCGCCCGCGCCGCGCTCCTCCGCCGCGCCCGCGCCGCCCAGCGCGCCGCGCGACGCCTCGCTGCGGCGCGGCGACACCCTGCACCGCGCGACACCCACACGTCACAACAATGAAGCAGCACTGGGCGCACAGTACCTGGCGTAGGGCGCGTACTGCTCGCCGTACATGTCGGGCTCGTCTCGCTCGTAGCCGTACCCCTCCCCGCGCTCCGCCTCCCCCGCGCCGCGCTCCTCCGCCGCGCCCGCGCCGCCCAGCGCGCCGCGCGACGCCTCGCTGCGGCGCGGCGACACCCTGCACCGCGCGACACCCACACGTCACAACAATGAAGCAGCACTGGGCGCACAGTACCTGGCGTAGGGCGCGTACTGCTCGCCGTACATGTCGGGCTCGTCTCGCTCGTAGCCGTACCCCTCCCCGCGCTCCGCCTCCCCCGCGCCCGCGCCGCGCTCCTCCGCCGCGCCCGCGCCGCCCAGCGCGCCGCGCGACGCCTCGCTGCGGCGCGGCGACACCCTGCACCGCGCGACACCCACACGTCACAACAATGAAGCAGCACTGGGCGCACAGTACCTGGCGTAGGGCGCGTACTGCTCGCCGTACATGTCGGGCTCGTCTCGCTCGTAGCCGTACCCCTCCCCGCGCTCCGCCTCCCCCGCGCCCGCGCCGCGCTCCTCCGCCGCGCCCGCGCCGCCCAGCGCGCCGCGCGACGCCTCGCTGCGGCGCGGCGACACCCTGCACCGCGCGACACCCACACGTCACAACAATGAAGCAGCACTGGGCGCACAGTACCTGGCGTAGGGCGCGTACTGCTCGCCGTACATGTCGGGCTCGTCTCGCTCGTAGCCGTACCCCTCCCCGCGCTCCGCCTCCCCCGCGCCCGCGCCGCGCTCCTCCGCCGCGCCCGCGCCGCCCAGCGCGCCGCGCGACGCCTCGCTGCGGCGCGGCGACACCCTGCACCGCGCGACACCCACACGTCACAACAATGAAGCAGCACTGGGCGCACAGTACCTGGCGTAGGGCGCGTACTGCTCGCCGTACATGTCGGGCTCGTCTCGCTCGTAGCCGTACCCCTCCCCGCGCTCCGCCTCCCCCGCGCCGCGCTCCTCCGCCGCGCCCGCGCCGCCCAGCGCGCCGCGCGACGCCTCGCTGCGGCGCGGCGACACCCTGCACCGCGCGACACCCACACGTCACAACAATGAAGCAGCACTGGGCGCACAGTACCTGGCGTAGGGCGCGTACTGCTCGCCGTACATGTCGGGCTCGTCTCGCTCGTAGCCGTACCCCTCCCCGCGCTCCGCCTCCCCCGCGCCGCGCTCCTCCGCCGCGCCCGCGCCGCCCAGCGCGCCGCGCGACGCCTCGCTGCGGCGCGGCGACACCCTGCACCGCGCGACACCCACACGTCACAACAATGAAGCAGCACTGGGCGCACAGTACCTGGCGTAGGGCGCGTACTGCTCGCCGTACATGTCGGGCTCGTCTCGCTCGTAGCCGTACCCCTCCCCGCGCTCCGCCTCCCCCGCGCCCGCGCCGCGCTCCTCCGCCGCGCCCGCGCCGCCCAGCGCGCCGCGCGACGCCTCGCTGCGGCGCGGCGACACCCTGCACCGCGCGACACCCACACGTCACAACAATGAAGCAGCACTGGGCGCACAGTACCTGGCGTAGGGCGCGTACTGCTCGCCGTACATGTCGGGCTCGTCTCGCTCGTAGCCGTACCCCTCCCCGCGCTCCGCCTCCCCCGCGCCGCGCTCCTCCGCCGCGCCCGCGCCGCCCAGCGCGCCGCGCGACGCCTCGCTGCGGCGCGGCGACACCCTGCACCGCGCGACACCCACACGTCACAACAATGAAGCAGCACTGGGCGCACAGTACCTGGCGTAGGGCGCGTACTGCTCGCCGTACATGTCGGGCTCGTCTCGCTCGTAGCCGTACCCCTCCCCGCGCTCCGCCTCCCCCGCGCCCGCGCCGCGCTCCTCCGCCGCGCCCGCGCCGCCCAGCGCGCCGCGCGACGCCTCGCTGCGGCGCGGCGACACCCTGCACCGCGCGACACCCACACGTCACAACAATGAAGCAGCACTGGGCGCACAGTACCTGGCGTAGGGCGCGTACTGCTCGCCGTACATGTCGGGCTCGTCTCGCTCGTAGCCGTACCCCTCCCCGCGCTCCGCCTCCCCCGCGCCCGCGCCGCGCTCCTCCGCCGCGCCCGCGCCGCCCAGCGCGCCGCGCGACGCCTCGCTGCGGCGCGGCGACACCCTGCACCGCGCGACACCCACACGTCACAACAATGAAGCAGCACTGGGCGCACAGTACCTGGCGTAGGGCGCGTACTGCTCGCCGTACATGTCGGGCTCGTCTCGCTCGTAGCCGTACCCCTCCCCGCGCTCCGCCTCCCCCGCGCCCGCGCCGCGCTCCTCCGCCGCGCCCGCGCCGCCCAGCGCGCCGCGCGACGCCTCGCTGCGGCGCGGCGACACCCTGCACCGCGCGACACCCACACGTCACAACAATGAAGCAGCACTGGGCGCACAGTACCTGGCGTAGGGCGCGTACTGCTCGCCGTACATGTCGGGCTCGTCTCGCTCGTAGCCGTACCCCTCCCCGCGCTCCGCCTCCCCCGCGCCCGCGCCGCGCTCCTCCGCCGCGCCCGCGCCGCCCAGCGCGCCGCGCGACGCCTCGCTGCGGCGCGGCGACACCCTGCACCGCGCGACACCCACACGTCACAACAATGAAGCAGCACTGGGCGCACAGTACCTGGCGTAGGGCGCGTACTGCTCGCCGTACATGTCGGGCTCGTCTCGCTCGTAGCCGTACCCCTCCCCGCGCTCCGCCTCCCCCGCGCCCGCGCCGCGCTCCTCCGCCGCGCCCGCGCCGCCCAGCGCGCCGCGCGACGCCTCGCTGCGGCGCGGCGACACCCTGCACCGCGCGACACCCACACGTCACAACAATGAAGCAGCACTGGGCGCACAGTACCTGGCGTAGGGCGCGTACTGCTCGCCGTACATGTCGGGCTCGTCTCGCTCGTAGCCGTACCCCTCCCCGCGCTCCGCCTCCCCCCGCGCCGCGCTCCTCCGCCGCGCCCGCGCCGCCCAGCGCGCCGCGCGACGCCTCGCTGCGGCGCGGCGACACCCTGCACCGCGCGACACCCACACGTCACAACAATGAAGCAGCACTGGGCGCACAGTACCTGGCGTAGGGCGCGTACTGCTCGCCGTACATGTCGGGCTCGTCTCGCTCGTAGCCGTACCCCTCCCCGCGCTCCGCCTCCCCCGCGCCCGCGCCGCGCTCCTCCGCCGCGCCCGCGCCGCCCAGCGCGCCGCGCGACGCCTCGCTGCGGCGCGGCGACACCCTGCACCGCGCGACACCCACACGTCACAACAATGAAGCAGCACTGGGCGCACAGTACCTGGCGTAGGGCGCGTACTGCTCGCCGTACATGTCGGGCTCGTCTCGCTCGTAGCCGTACCCCTCCCCGCGCTCCGCCTCCCCCGCGCCCGCGCCGCGCTCCTCCGCCGCGCCCGCGCCGCCCAGCGCGCCGCGCGACGCCTCGCTGCGGCGCGGCGACACCCTGCACCGCGCGACACCCACACGTCACAACAATGAAGCAGCACTGGGCGCACAGTACCTGGCGTAGGGCGCGTACTGCTCGCCGTACATGTCGGGCTCGTCTCGCTCGTAGCCGTACCCCTCCCCGCGCTCCGCCTCCCCCGCGCCCGCGCCGCGCTCCTCCGCCGCGCCCGCGCCGCCCAGCGCGCCGCGCGACGCCTCGCTGCGGCGCGGCGACACCCTGCACCGCGCGACACCCACACGTCACAACAATGAAGCAGCACTGGGCGCACAGTACCTGGCGTAGGGCGCGTACTGCTCGCCGTACATGTCGGGCTCGTCTCGCTCGTAGCCGTACCCCTCCCCGCGCTCCGCCTCCCCCGCGCCGCGCTCCTCCGCCGCGCCCGCGCCGCCCAGCGCGCCGCGCGACGCCTCGCTGCGGCGCGGCGACACCCTGCACCGCGCGACACCCACACGTCACAACAATGAAGCAGCACTGGGCGCACAGTACCTGGCGTAGGGCGCGTACTGCTCGCCGTACATGTCGGGCTCGTCTCGCTCGTAGCCGTACCCCTCCCCGCGCTCCGCCTCCCCCGCGCCCGCGCCGCGCTCCTCCGCCGCGCCCGCGCCGCCCAGCGCGCCGCGCGACGCCTCGCTGCGGCGCGGCGACACCCTGCACCGCGCGACACCCACACGTCACAACAATGAAGCAGCACTGGGCGCACAGTACCTGGCGTAGGGCGCGTACTGCTCGCCGTACATGTCGGGCTCGTCTCGCTCGTAGCCGTACCCCTCCCCGCGCTCCGCCTCCCCCGCGCCCGCGCCGCGCTCCTCCGCCGCGCCCGCGCCGCCCAGCGCGCCGCGCGACGCCTCGCTGCGGCGCGGCGACACCCTGCACCGCGCGACACCCACACGTCACAACAATGAAGCAGCACTGGGCGCACAGTACCTGGCGTAGGGCGCGTACTGCTCGCCGTACATGTCGGGCTCGTCTCGCTCGTAGCCGTACCCCTCCCCGCGCTCCGCCTCCCCCGCGCCGCGCTCCTCCGCCGCGCCCGCGCCGCCCAGCGCGCCGCGCGACGCCTCGCTGCGGCGCGGCGACACCCTGCACCGCGCGACACCCACACGTCACAACAATGAAGCAGCACTGGGCGCACAGTACCTGGCGTAGGGCGCGTACTGCTCGCCGTACATGTCGGGCTCGTCTCGCTCGTAGCCGTACCCCTCCCCGCGCTCCGCCTCCCCCGCGCCCGCGCCGCGCTCCTCCGCCGCGCCCGCGCCGCCCAGCGCGCCGCGCGACGCCTCGCTGCGGCGCGGCGACACCCTGCACCGCGCGACACCCACACGTCACAACAATGAAGCAGCACTGGGCGCACAGTACCTGGCGTAGGGCGCGTACTGCTCGCCGTACATGTCGGGCTCGTCTCGCTCGTAGCCGTACCCCTCCCCGCGCTCCGCCTCCCCCGCGCCCGCGCCGCGCTCCTCCGCCGCGCCCGCGCCGCCCAGCGCGCCGCGCGACGCCTCGCTGCGGCGCGGCGACACCCTGCACCGCGCGACACCCACACGTCACAACAATGAAGCAGCACTGGGCGCACAGTACCTGGCGTAGGGCGCGTACTGCTCGCCGTACATGTCGGGCTCGTCTCGCTCGTAGCCGTACCCCTCCCCGCGCTCCGCCTCCCCCGCGCCCGCGCCGCGCTCCTCCGCCGCGCCCGCGCCGCCCAGCGCGCCGCGCGACGCCTCGCTGCGGCGCGGCGACACCCTGCACCGCGCGACACCCACACGTCACAACAATGAAGCAGCACTGGGCGCACAGTACCTGGCGTAGGGCGCGTACTGCTCGCCGTACATGTCGGGCTCGTCTCGCTCGTAGCCGTACCCCTCCCCGCGCTCCGCCTCCCCCGCGCCCGCGCCGCGCTCCTCCGCCGCGCCCGCGCCGCCCAGCGCGCCGCGCGACGCCTCGCTGCGGCGCGGCGACACCCTGCACCGCGCGACACCCACACGTCACAACAATGAAGCAGCACTGGGCGCACAGTACCTGGCGTAGGGCGCGTACTGCTCGCCGTACATGTCGGGCTCGTCTCGCTCGTAGCCGTACCCCTCCCCGCGCTCCGCCTCCCCCGCGCCCGCGCCGCGCTCCTCCGCCGCGCCCGCGCCGCCCAGCGCGCCGCGCGACGCCTCGCTGCGGCGCGGCGACACCCTGCACCGCGCGACACCCACACGTCACAACAATGAAGCAGCACTGGGCGCACAGTACCTGGCGTAGGGCGCGTACTGCTCGCCGTACATGTCGGGCTCGTCTCGCTCGTAGCCGTACCCCTCCCCGCGCTCCGCCTCCCCCGCGCCCGCGCCGCGCTCCTCCGCCGCGCCCGCGCCGCCCAGCGCGCCGCGCGACGCCTCGCTGCGGCGCGGCGACACCCTGCACCGCGCGACACCCACACGTCACAACAATGAAGCAGCACTGGGCGCACAGTACCTGGCGTAGGGCGCGTACTGCTCGCCGTACATGTCGGGCTCGTCTCGCTCGTAGCCGTACCCCTCCCCGCGCTCCGCCTCCCCCGCGCCCGCGCCGCGCTCCTCCGCCGCGCCCGCGCCGCCCAGCGCGCCGCGCGACGCCTCGCTGCGGCGCGGCGACACCCTGCACCGCGCGACACCCACACGTCACAACAATGAAGCAGCACTGGGCGCACAGTACCTGGCGTAGGGCGCGTACTGCTCGCCGTACATGTCGGGCTCGTCTCGCTCGTAGCCGTACCCCTCCCCGCGCTCCGCCTCCCCCGCGCCCGCGCCGCGCTCCTCCGCCGCGCCCGCGCCGCCCAGCGCGCCGCGCGACGCCTCGCTGCGGCGCGGCGACACCCACACGTCACAACAATGAAGCAGCACTGGGCGCACAGTACCTGGCGTAGGGCGCGTACTGCTCGCCGTACATGTCGGGCTCGTCTCGCTCGTAGCCGTACCCCTCCCCGCGCTCCGCCTCCCCCGCGCCCGCGCCGCGCTCCTCCGCCGCGCCCGCGCCGCCCAGCGCGCCGCGCGACGCCTCGCTGCGGCGCGGCGACACCCTGCACCGCGCGACACCCACACGTCACAACAATGAAGCAGCACTGGGCGCACAGTACCTGGCGTAGGGCGCGTACTGCTCGCCGTACATGTCGGGCTCGTCTCGCTCGTAGCCGTACCCCTCCCCGCGCTCCGCCTCCCCCGCGCCCGCGCCGCGCTCCTCCGCCGCGCCCGCGCCGCCCAGCGCGCCGCGCGACGCCTCGCTGCGGCGCGGCGACACCCTGCACCGCGCGACACCCACACGTCACAACAATGAAGCAGCACTGGGCGCACAGTACCTGGCGTAGGGCGCGTACTGCTCGCCGTACATGTCGGGCTCGTCTCGCTCGTAGCCGTACCCCTCCCCGCGCTCCGCCTCCCCCGCGCCCGCGCCGCGCTCCTCCGCCGCGCCCGCGCCGCCCAGCGCGCCGCGCGACGCCTCGCTGCGGCGCGGCGACACCCTGCACCGCGCGACACCCACACGTCACAACAATGAAGCAGCACTGGGCGCACAGTACCTGGCGTAGGGCGCGTACTGCTCGCCGTACATGTCGGGCTCGTCTCGCTCGTAGCCGTACCCCTCCCCGCGCTCCGCCTCCCCCGCGCCCGCGCCGCGCTCCTCCGCCGCGCCCGCGCCGCCCAGCGCGCCGCGCGACGCCTCGCTGCGGCGCGGCGACACCCTGCACCGCGCGACACCCACACGTCACAACAATGAAGCAGCACTGGGCGCACAGTACCTGGCGTAGGGCGCGTACTGCTCGCCGTACATGTCGGGCTCGTCTCGCTCGTAGCCGTACCCCTCCCCGCGCTCCGCCTCCCCCGCGCCCGCGCCGCGCTCCTCCGCCGCGCCCGCGCCGCCCAGCGCGCCGCGCGACGCCTCGCTGCGGCGCGGCGACACCCTGCACCGCGCGACACCCACACGTCACAACAATGAAGCAGCACTGGGCGCACAGTACCTGGCGTAGGGCGCGTACTGCTCGCCGTACATGTCGGGCTCGTCTCGCTCGTAGCCGTACCCCTCCCCGCGCTCCGCCTCCCCCGCGCCCGCGCCGCGCTCCTCCGCCGCGCCCGCGCCGCCCAGCGCGCCGCGCGACGCCTCGCTGCGGCGCGGCGACACCCTGCACCGCGCGACACCCACACGTCACAACAATGAAGCAGCACTGGGCGCACAGTACCTGGCGTAGGGCGCGTACTGCTCGCCGTACATGTCGGGCTCGTCTCGCTCGTAGCCGTACCCCTCCCCGCGCTCCGCCTCCCCCGCGCCGCGCTCCTCCGCCGCGCCCGCGCCGCCCAGCGCGCCGCGCGACGCCTCGCTGCGGCGCGGCGACACCCTGCACCGCGCGACACCCACACGTCACAACAATGAAGCAGCACTGGGCGCACAGTACCTGGCGTAGGGCGCGTACTGCTCGCCGTACATGTCGGGCTCGTCTCGCTCGTAGCCGTACCCCTCCCCGCGCTCCGCCTCCCCCGCGCCCGCGCCGCGCTCCTCCGCCGCGCCCGCGCCGCCCAGCGCGCCGCGCGACGCCTCGCTGCGGCGCGGCGACACCCTGCACCGCGCGACACCCACACGTCACAACAATGAAGCAGCACTGGGCGCACAGTACCTGGCGTAGGGCGCGTACTGCTCGCCGTACATGTCGGGCTCGTCTCGCTCGTAGCCGTACCCCTCCCCGCGCTCCGCCTCCCCCGCGCCCGCGCCGCGCTCCTCCGCCGCGCCCGCGCCGCCCAGCGCGCCGCGCGACGCCTCGCTGCGGCGCGGCGACACCCTGCACCGCGCGACACCCACACGTCACAACAATGAAGCAGCACTGGGCGCACAGTACCTGGCGTAGGGCGCGTACTGCTCGCCGTACATGTCGGGCTCGTCTCGCTCGTAGCCGTACCCCTCCCCGCGCTCCGCCTCCCCCGCGCCCGCGCCGCGCTCCTCCGCCGCGCCCGCGCCGCCCAGCGCGCCGCGCGACGCCTCGCTGCGGCGCGGCGACACCCTGCACCGCGCGACACCCACACGTCACAACAATGAAGCAGCACTGGGCGCACAGTACCTGGCGTAGGGCGCGTACTGCTCGCCGTACATGTCGGGCTCGTCTCGCTCGTAGCCGTACCCCTCCCCGCGCTCCGCCTCCCCCGCGCCCGCGCCGCGCTCCTCCGCCGCGCCCGCGCCGCCCAGCGCGCCGCGCGACGCCTCGCTGCGGCGCGGCGACACCCTGCACCGCGCGACACCCACACGTCACAACAATGAAGCAGCACTGGGCGCACAGTACCTGGCGTAGGGCGCGTACTGCTCGCCGTACATGTCGGGCTCGTCTCGCTCGTAGCCGTACCCCTCCCCGCGCTCCGCCTCCCCCGCGCCCGCGCCGCCCAGCGCGCCGCGCGACGCCTCGCTGCGGCGCGGCGACACCCTGCACCGCGCGACACCCACACGTCACAACAATGAAGCAGCACTGGGCGCACAGTACCTGGCGTAGGGCGCGTACTGCTCGCCGTACATGTCGGGCTCGTCTCGCTCGTAGCCGTACCCCTCCCCGCGCTCCGCCTCCCCCGCGCCGCGCTCCTCCGCCGCGCCCGCGCCGCCCAGCGCGCCGCGCGACGCCTCGCTGCGGCGCGGCGACACCCTGCACCGCGCGACACCCACACGTCACAACAATGAAGCAGCACTGGGCGCACAGTACCTGGCGTAGGGCGCGTACTGCTCGCCGTACATGTCGGGCTCGTCTCGCTCGTAGCCGTACCCCTCCCCGCGCTCCGCCTCCCCCGCGCCCGCGCCGCGCTCCTCCGCCGCGCCCGCGCCGCCCAGCGCGCCGCGCGACGCCTCGCTGCGGCGCGGCGACACCCTGCACCGCGCGACACCCACACGTCACAACAATGAAGCAGCACTGGGCGCACAGTACCTGGCGTAGGGCGCGTACTGCTCGCCGTACATGTCGGGCTCGTCTCGCTCGTAGCCGTACCCCTCCCCGCGCTCCGCCTCCCCCGCGCCCGCGCCGCGCTCCTCCGCCGCGCCCGCGCCGCCCAGCGCGCCGCGCGACGCCTCGCTGCGGCGCGGCGACACCCTGCACCGCGCGACACCCACACGTCACAACAATGAAGCAGCACTGGGCGCACAGTACCTGGCGTAGGGCGCGTACTGCTCGCCGTACATGTCGGGCTCGTCTCGCTCGTAGCCGTACCCCTCCCCGCGCTCCGCCTCCCCCGCGCCCGCGCCGCGCTCCTCCGCCGCGCCCGCGCCGCCCAGCGCGCCGCGCGACGCCTCGCTGCGGCGCGGCGACACCCTGCACCGCGCGACACCCACACGTCACAACAATGAAGCAGCACTGGGCGCACAGTACCTGGCGTAGGGCGCGTACTGCTCGCCGTACATGTCGGGCTCGTCTCGCTCGTAGCCGTACCCCTCCCCGCGCTCCGCCTCCCCCGCGCCCGCGCCGCGCTCCTCCGCCGCGCCCGCGCCGCCCAGCGCGCCGCGCGACGCCTCGCTGCGGCGCGGCGACACCCTGCACCGCGCGACACCCACACGTCACAACAATGAAGCAGCACTGGGCGCACAGTACCTGGCGTAGGGCGCGTACTGCTCGCCGTACATGTCGGGCTCGTCTCGCTCGTAGCCGTACCCCTCCCCGCGCTCCGCCTCCCCCGCGCCCGCGCCGCGCTCCTCCGCCGCGCCCGCGCCGCCCAGCGCGCCGCGCGACGCCTCGCTGCGGCGCGGCGACACCCTGCACCGCGCGACACCCACACGTCACAACAATGAAGCAGCACTGGGCGCACAGTACCTGGCGTAGGGCGCGTACTGCTCGCCGTACATGTCGGGCTCGTCTCGCTCGTAGCCGTACCCCTCCCCGCGCTCCGCCTCCCCCGCGCCGCGCTCCTCCGCCGCGCCCGCGCCGCCCAGCGCGCCGCGCGACGCCTCGCTGCGGCGCGGCGACACCCTGCACCGCGCGACACCCACACGTCACAACAATGAAGCAGCACACGACACCAAAGCCACAGGACATTTACAGACAAACTCCATATTCGGCCGCAGTAAGCCATCTAGCTATGGACAACAATGGAAAGTTGTCAACTAAGAACTATCAAACACGAATTTTAGAGAATAGGCCCCTGTATTACGGTGTATGGTGCGGAAGGAATCATTGTTGAATAGGAGTATTACTGGGTGTAATATTGGGTGAGTACTTTGCAATGTTTAATGATGTTGCTGTGATAGTGTTTCTTTGCCTTGTCATGGGCCATAAGCGAGTTAGAAAGGAGATTTGCTAGGGTCTTCATGGTCGAGACGGCGCGGCTGGAGGGTGCATTTGGAGGCCGCACCTAAGCTAGGACAGTTAGCCGGGTTTGTCTAGTTAGACATGGATATATTGGGTTCCATACTTGTTGAGTAACGATTATAATGTACCCTCCTTCTTGTGGGTAGTTATTATAATTGAAAGAAGGTTGAAAGAAGATTGCTGAGAATGATGTTATGTTGTGAGATAGTTCGTAATTGCTTTTATTAGACGCTCGGCGAGAGTGGTGCCGTGAGATAAGTTATGTTGGGAGTGGTTTTAGTTCCCAGTACTATCGGTGGGACCACTTTGAATTGGCACAAGAATCTGCTGCCATTTCATATGACATAGCCTGTCCAGCGTACTGGGCAACAGAGGTCAGTGCTCAGGACTGCATTGTGGAAAATGCCATTCCGGACACACAAATATCCCCCCCCCCCCTGGCCGCAAGTTAACGTAATTCTGGAGGGGTTGCCTAGTTATATTATATCTGGTATGTCCAAGCACATATATAATGGACGAACAAGAAATGAGGTTAAGGTGTAGTACGGGTTCCAACTCACCGTCGCAGCGGCTGGTCGTCGACCTGGTAGTCCGGGGACCAGCCGTCCATGAACACGGGCTGGTACGGCGGGATCGACGTCTTCCACTGCTCCCTGCGAAAGATTCATTTCATGTTCATGCCATAGCCTTAACAACGGCGATGACTTAATATTTAATATTTGGATAATACAACTTCCTTTAAGCGGGGTCTCCATCTAACGCATCTTCTACACAGCTTTTTTGTCGGCGAAGAATAGGTCCCTGGCTTCCTGGTTTCCAACGTCACCCGGGCGTGGAACCTAAGTACGATTATGGGGGCATATGGTTTAATATTATAGTCCAAAATTTCCACCCATTCGCCCCAACGTTTACCCTTAACCGAGATCCGTCTCAAAGGAGGCGTCCTTAGAAAGATGTCCCCCGATGTCTTGGAGCCCTAGGCCTTACTTAAATCCGGTGTAAAGGAATTACTTTAACGGTGAAGAAAAAAACATCATGAGAAAACCTGAATGAGAGTTCTTCACAATATCGTCAAAGGTATGAGAAGCCTGCTAATATGCACTTGGCTAGTGCGGTGGCTAATGGCGTAAACCCGAGGAGGATATCCTTCCCCAGTAGTGGGGCGGGCCGGGTTCAGGACGAGGTGTGTGCGGTCGTTACCTGGGCACGAGCCACGCGTCGCCCAGCGAGTGCCACAGCTCGGTCTCCTTGCTGGTGACGCAGTTGGCGAGCAGGTTGAGCGCGTCGCGCGTCAGCAGCGGCTGCACGACGCGCGCGGCCAGCCGCCCGTCGGCCGCGTCCTGCGCCGCGTCCACGATCAGCGCCAGCGGTGGGAGTTGGGACGTTGGGGCGGGAGACGGGGGTGGGTTACCTGGGCACGAGCCACGCGTCGCCCAGCGAGTGCCACAGCTCGGTCTCCTTGCTGGTGACGCAGTTGGCGAGCAGGTTGAGCGCGTCGCGCGTCAGCAGCGGCTGCACGACGCGCGCGGCCAGCCGCCCGTCGGCCGCGTCCTGCGCCGCGTCCACGATCAGCGCCAGCGGTGGGAGTTGGGACGTTGGGGCGGGAGACGGGGGTGGGTTACCTGGGCACGAGCCACGCGTCGCCCAGCGAGTGCCACAGCTCGGTCTCCTTGCTGGTGACGCAGTTGGCGAGCAGGTTGAGCGCGTCGCGCGTCAGCAGCGGCTGCACGACGCGCGCGGCCAGCCGCCCGTCGGCCGCGTCCTGCGCCGCGTCCACGATCAGCGCCAGCGGTGGGAGTTGGGACGTTGGGGCGGGAGACGGGGGTGGGTTACCTGGGCACGAGCCACGCGTCGCCCAGCGAGTGCCACAGCTCGGTCTCCTTGCTGGTGACGCAGTTGGCGAGCAGGTTGAGCGCGTCGCGCGTCAGCAGCGGCTGCACGACGCGCGCGGCCAGCCGCCCGTCGGCCGCGTCCTGCGCCGCGTCCACGATCAGCGCCAGCGGTGGGAGTTGGGACGTTGGGGCGGGAGACGGGGGTGGGTTACCTGGGCACGAGCCACGCGTCGCCCAGCGAGTGCCACAGCTCGGTCTCCTTGCTGGTGACGCAGTTGGCGAGCAGGTTGAGCGCGTCGCGCGTCAGCAGCGGCTGCACGACGCGCGCGGCCAGCCGCCCGTCGGCCGCGTCCTGCGCCGCGTCCACGATCAGCGCCAGCGGTGGGAGTTGGGACGTTGGGGCGGGAGACGGGGGTGGGTTACCTGGGCACGAGCCACGCGTCGCCCAGCGAGTGCCACAGCTCGGTCTCCTTGCTGGTGACGCAGTTGGCGAGCAGGTTGAGCGCGTCGCGCGTCAGCAGCGGCTGCACGACGCGCGCGGCCAGCCGCCCGTCGGCCGCGTCCTGCGCCGCGTCCACGATCAGCGCCAGCGGTGGGAGTTGGGACGTTGGGGCGGGAGACGGGGGTGGGTTACCTGGGCACGAGCCACGCGTCGCCCAGCGAGTGCCACAGCTCGGTCTCCTTGCTGGTGACGCAGTTGGCGAGCAGGTTGAGCGCGTCGCGCGTCAGCAGCGGCTGCACGACGCGCGCGGCCAGCCGCCCGTCGGCCGCGTCCTGCGCCGCGTCCACGATCAGCGCCAGCGGTGGGAGTTGGGACGTTGGGGCGGGAGACGGGGGTGGGTTACCTGGGCACGAGCCACGCGTCGCCCAGCGAGTGCCACAGCTCGGTCTCCTTGCTGGTGACGCAGTTGGCGAGCAGGTTGAGCGCGTCGCGCGTCAGCAGCGGCTGCACGACGCGCGCGGCCAGCCGCCCGTCGGCCGCGTCCTGCGCCGCGTCCACGATCAGCGCCAGCGGTGGGAGTTGGGACGTTGGGGCGGGAGACGGGGGTGGGTTACCTGGGCACGAGCCACGCGTCGCCCAGCGAGTGCCACAGCTCGGTCTCCTTGCTGGTGACGCAGTTGGCGAGCAGGTTGAGCGCGTCGCGCGTCAGCAGCGGCTGCACGACGCGCGCGGCCAGCCGCCCGTCGGCCGCGTCCTGCGCCGCGTCCACGATCAGCGCCAGCGGTGGGAGTTGGGACGTTGGGGCGGGAGACGGGGGTGGGTTACCTGGGCACGAGCCACGCGTCGCCCAGCGAGTGCCACAGCTCGGTCTCCTTGCTGGTGACGCAGTTGGCGAGCAGGTTGAGCGCGTCGCGCGTCAGCAGCGGCTGCACGACGCGCGCGGCCAGCCGCCCGTCGGCCGCGTCCTGCGCCGCGTCCACGATCAGCGCCAGCGGTGGGAGTTGGGACGTTGGGGCGGGAGACGGGGGTGGGTTACCTGGGCACGAGCCACGCGTCGCCCAGCGAGTGCCACAGCTCGGTCTCCTTGCTGGTGACGCAGTTGGCGAGCAGGTTGAGCGCGTCGCGCGTCAGCAGCGGCTGCACGACGCGCGCGGCCAGCCGCCCGTCGGCCGCGTCCTGCGCCGCGTCCACGATCAGCGCCAGCGGGGTGAACAGGAAGTGCACCAGCTCGGGCGCGTTGGGGTCGTGGATGTGCGCGCGCAGCCGCGCCAGCAGGTTGAACGACAGCTTGAACTTCTGCAGCACGTCCACGAAGTCGCGCTCGGGCGGCGGCCGCGTGCGCAGCGCCAGCATGCCCTCGCCCGCGCCCGTAGCCGCGCCGCGCTTGCCGCCGCCGCGCCCGCGCCGCCGCCGCTCCAGCTCGCGCGACGCCGCCGCCGCGTGCTGCAGCCTCGCGATGAACTTCTCGATGTCGTCGAAGCACCGGTTCAGGATGGCGATGTCCTGCTCGTAGAGGCGCTCCGAGCCCGTGGAGGAGGCGTCGTCCCGCTCGCCGCCCGACCCGCCCCGCTCCCCACCCCGCTCACCGCCCCGCTCACCGCGCTCGGGGCCGCGCCCCAGCTGCGCGGACATTTGCTGCAACACGGACACACAATATCAAGAACTATACTGTTGTCGCCAAAATGTAATATCATTCCATATTAATTCTAACACATACACTATACAAATCATCACTTCATTTCCTCTCCCTTTCATCCAACTCAGAACAGAAGAAGACAGAAGATTCGGGCCGCCGCTTTCAAAAACAGACAGTCGCAATAAGCACTCCGCCGCAAACGATATACACGCTTACAAAAAACCCTGTTTTCGTCGCGAAACAAATTCAAAGAATTTCTACTGCGTACCGCCGCTCTTTTATACATATGGAAGTGAAGTTTAGAACCAGTGAATTTTACAAGCTATCGAAGACATCAGAAAACCGGAGACACAGGTCAGTTTCTGAGTTCCCTTAATTCCTTCTTCACACCATATACTTCTTACTAAATACTAATATTATTATATGTTCATATTCATCATCATATTTTGTTTCCACAATTGCAGATACTTGATAATCTATACTAATATTATAAAGAGGAAAGATTTTTTGTTTGTTTGTACCAAATGGGCTCTGTAACTAAAAAAAAAATACTGGACTGATTTTAACAATTATTTTCACCAATTAATATAAATACAATAGAAAGCTAAGGTATCAGGAAGTAATATAGGCTAAAAAATTAGAGATCCTTAAGAAAATTGCAATATTGTAACCAAACCCAAAACCAACCCAAAGAAGTAGCAAAATTTTGCCTATAATGCATTATTTGGCATGTGCTGAGAAAACTATTGATGATACATAAAAATGATGTCCTACATGATTCCTTATTATTTTCTAGAAAAAAGTCCACGAGGGAATATACCTAACATATTCGACCGAGCGAAGCGAAGGTCTCTGAGTTTACTAGAGCGATTTGCACTTGTCCGTCCGTCCGTCCGTCTGTCAGAGCCTTATAACTTCTGAATTACTGAACGTAATTACTTCAATTTTAGATATGATATGTAAACCGATGGCCTCCAGCCGAAAATGTCTTAAAAAGTTATAAAAATCTTTATTTCAGGGGGGCTCTCATAGAAGCGAATGCGAAGTAAAATAAAATTTTTTGCATTTCATAGGGTTGCATTACCTCATTTTAAAGATAATTTGGAACACAGTACAAAAGTATTTTTTTTTATTTTTTTTCCTAAAATTGACGAAATGGGGGGCTTTCAAAGTGGAGATTTTATTCGAGGCTAGATCTCTAAAACCTCTTTATTTTAAAAATTGAAACTTACACATAATTTGAGTTATATTCTGTACTTGAACAACAAATACTAAGATTAGATAAATATTATAAAGAAACGAAATTATTTAAGTTTTAATGGGCATCAATGTTTTTAACAAAACTTCACTATACTGTTACTAGATGGCGCTGTCTTTAATATTGTAAATATACGCATCCCATCCACGAAAGCAGATGACGATTGACGTCATCAGATTCGGCGCGTTTTAATTACAATATAATATAGTTAAAACTACCTTATGGGAATTATGGGATACCGCGAGGTCTCAGTTCGGGGCGAACCACTAGTTTAGTTAGTCACAATAGTAGCTTTTATGTTCTAAATCGCCTTTATTATCGTAGTATTAATTCTTCCTTACTTCTTCTTCGACTAAGCGTTATCCCACTAGGTGGGATCCGCTTTCCGGCATGCTCTAGCCCACTTTGCCCGGTCTTCTGCATCCGATTTTCGTAATTTATTGGCTCTCAGATCGGCACTCACAATATCCAGCCAGCGCTTATTTGGACGGCCGCGAGGTTTAGCTCCAGGGACGGCGATGTTAAGACCGTGTGTATTACCGACGTAGCTTTGTGGTTTCCGTGCCACATGACCGTACCATCTTAGACGGGCTTCTTGCAACTTATCTCCGATGTCACGGACACTGAGCCTACTGCGGATGTGATCGTTGCGTTGTCGATCGCAGCGTGTGACATTGCACATCCACCGCAGCATTTTCATCTCCGTGACTCGAAGTTCTTGCACGTGCCTCGTTAAGGCTGGCCATGTTTTACTACCGTACAGGAACACAGATCGGATAATAGATTTGTAAATGAGTCCCTTAAGCTTAAGCGGCATTCGGCGATCGCACAACACACCAGTTAAGTCTCGCCATTTCATCCAAGCAGCGTTTATACGAGCTTTTACGTCGTGGTCGATGCCACCCGACTCGTGCAGCACGGATCCGAGGTACTCCGTCTTCGCCACATTAAGCGTCAGACCACCTTTCTCCAACGTCCTTTTCCAGGTGTTCACCTTACGTTCCAGTATCTGTCTATTAATTCTTCCTTACTAATACATAATAATTACCTATAAATGCGAAAGTGTGTTTGTTTGATGGTTTGTCCGTCAGTCACGCTGCAACAAAGCTACGGACTGACGTGATTTATTGGATAGGTATACTTCAGAACCTGGAGAGCGGAGGGTACCCGCGGGATTTTAAAAACTAAATCCGGCCGAAGTCGCGGGCATCAGCTAGTATTATACCAAACAGGTGTTGTTACAATCTTCCTTGCTGTGGTACTACCTATTTGATGTCGAAAAAGTCGAAATGTGTAGCGATCCGGAAGGAACACAAACATTAATCGACTTGATGGAGTGATGACACTTGGGACTTTACCGAAATTGTAATGAATCACTCGCGAGATAAGGCGTTATTGATTGTGAAGCTGCCATATTAGATATTGAAATAATATGAGTAATAAATAAATAGCATAGAATAATTTTTTATTCAAATAAACTTTTACAAAGTACTTTCGAATCTCAAACAAGATGCAGCATAAGGATAGAAGCAGGCGTTACTTTGCGGAAGTTCATGATTAGCAAGAAAAGGTTAGAATTATTTTGGTATAATCCGCCAACAGAAAAAATCTGTATAACTTTTACACTACTCTCGACGCACGTTTCGCCCCGACACCGGAGCATCCTCAGGAGATGTCGACTTTACAATGATGTATTGTCTAGCAATACATCATCACAATGATTATAGCAAAATAATTCTAACCTTTTCTAGCTAAGTTCTTTATGGTTTTGGTCTCAATTGGCTGGATTAACCATAGTGCAATAAGGGTTTATTAAGTGAAAACTTTTTTAGGCGCGTTGAGCACTTTTTTGGGTGAGCAAAAAACATGGTTTTCGCGTCATCGTCACCGTCACCGTCACGCTTTTCATAAGCTATATGTAGCTATATGTCGCATGAATTGCAACCTTATTTACCATGCCGGCGCCCCTCTCTACCTCAGCCCGCGCGATTGAAACTGTACACAGTTCTCATTCCGAATTGCCTATGTATACGTAGAACTCTTTGGAATCGATCACTGCCGAGTACACTCACGGTGAGCACGGCTTCCCACTGCTGGCGCGTCAAGGTGTGGTAGAGCGGTGCCATGCTGCCCCGCCGCCGCACTGAGCGGGCAGCGCGGGCCGCGCGCTGTCGGCGATAACGCGCCTCCAATCAGTAATCAAACTTATCTCGTCTTCACTATCGCGATTGTGAAATTTTCGGACGAGACGTGAGAAACCTAATATTTACATAAACGTGTAGGTACTGCGTAACTTTCGTTTTGTTACAAAATATGTCATTTCTGAACGAAGGTCCTGAGGTGCGAAAGTCTAAAAATTGCCGATCAAAATCTTATTCATTTCATGGCATTAGGGTCAAATATTCCTTGACTGTATTGATTTAAAGTCACAAATTCAGAACAACCGATTCTAACATGGAGTGTTATGGAGCGTATCGTACATACCTAAACGTATGAGAATGCATACACGAAATTGAGCTCTAATTTAATGCTGTTATGGTTCATTTTACTTTGATCCTTCTTCTTCTTCTTCTTTATCAACTTATAGACGTCCACTGCTGGAGAAAGGTCTCCTGCATGGACTTTCACAAGCTGCGGTCTTGAATCCAGCGGCTCCCTGCGACTCGTTTGATGTCTTCGGTCCACCTAGTGGGGGGTCTGCCAACACTGCGTTTTCCGGTGCGGGGTCACCACTCCAGCACCTTGGGACCCCAACGACCATCAGCTCTTCGAACTATATGCCTAACTGTGTGTGGAAATGGGCGGCATTCCACTTCAGTTTCGCGACACGCTGAGCTATGTCGGTGACTTTGGTTCTCCTACGAATCTCCTCATTTCTGATTTGATCTCGCAGGGAAATACCGAGCTCTCTCCATCGCTCGTTCAGTGACCCCGAGCCTTCTTATGAGGCCCATAGTTAGCGACCATGTCTCGGATCCGTAAGTCATCACTGGCAAACGCACTGTTCGAAGACTTGAGTCTTCAAGCACTGAGGGATTTTGGACAATAAGACATCTCGGAGCTTCCCGAACGCTGCCCAGCCGAGTTGGATTCGGCGGTTAAACTCTTTCTCGAAATTGGACCTACCTAGCATAAATATACTCGTCTACAATTTCGAGTGCAGAGTTCTCAACGATTACTGGGCCACTTGACTTGGGAATACTTTGATGCTAATGCCATGAAATGAATATGATTTTAACTTTTAGACAATCAGGGGGCAGATTTCTTTGCGAAAATCTGGCGCGCAGGATTTAAAGAATAAGCAAGACTGCGTGGAGTCGGGGTAATCTGATTTTATTCTGGGCGTTCGCTCATTGTGCCATGTTGCATCACGGTTGCATCACCTGGCGTTCCGAATGTTAAATGGCTTCGCTGAATAAATACAACCCATTGTGTTCTGTAAAATCCCACGAAATTAATTTATATTAGATTTGCGCATATTTGGATATTTTAGCTAGCTGACTCAGGCTACTTCGTACGCGTGGATTTAGTTTTTAAGAATCCCGCAATTCATCGTCAACAGTACCTAAAACCCCTCGGCTTAGGAGTGTAGTACCCTGCATCATCAGGGTTGAGGATTGGGACTTGGTATTCAATCATCAAGTCGTTGCTTGGCACTCACAATATATGAACTTAATGAACTTAAATCATGCCAAGTTTCATTTAAATCTGTCCAGTAGTTGCGGCGTGATGCGCGGCCGAGATACAGACAGACAGATAAATATGAAAAAAAAAAATACAGTTTTGGCTTCAGTATCGATTATAGATATAGACACGAATTTTTTTGTATAGATATTGATGTCTTCTATAACACTGTAGTACATCACTTTGCTCTATTGTCAATAGTTTCCGCAGCGTACGCGAAGGATTTTTTGTGGTATTTTTTTCACACCTTGGGTTAGGGCAGTTCTCCTAATTGTTGGCTAAAACGTCCGACGAAAAATAAAAAATTTTTTTTTGAGTTATTGGTTTTTTAAGTATGCCTTGACAAAGAGGTTCCTTCATTTATCACAGTGATGAGGAAGGCCTCCACCAGAACCTAGTTTTCTTGGAGAAATAGCGTATTTGGTAATTATGGTGTCCATGGTAAGGATAAATTGGGACATGGTAATGAGGTCCGGAATATGGTGATTAGAATATGCTATATGGTAATTTGTTAAAATTTTGTGAATTAGAAACAAAAATAAAACATAAGTGTTTTTGTTAATAAAATCTATTTAATCTGTAAATGTGGAAAAATACAGTAATAAAACTGAAAGAAATATCGTAGTATTTCTTTAAATATAAAAAAAATCTGCTTAGGTAAGTAGGTACTTATTAATAGTCCTCAAAATTGATAAATCAAATGTATCAATCACGATTTACAAAATAGATAAAAATGTCACTCATAAATTTTCTTGATTCAATTCCGATTATTTATTGATTAATTATTATAGTTAAATAGTTACCTAGAAGAAGCGTCTAAGTAAATCTCGTAAAAACGGCATGCCAATCATAATCGTACAAAGATTCATAACAAAAGTCTGCCTTGCTGACGAGATCAATAAATTCAGTTATCTTCCTATCAAACCTACCTAGGCTTACCTACAAAAAGCGTCTAATTATATTATGAGTTTAACATAAGATAGCTCTATGAACACAAAATATTCTTCAAATAACATGCCAAACATAATTAATAATTATTATAATACGAGTATAAAATTTGATACAGAATTGTCAGTGTCGTTGATGAGATCTTTAAATTCGGTAATCTTCTAATCAAATAAGGGTCTAGGGCCTTTGGAGGAAATAGTGACTTACCTGCGACCGCACCTGTTAGGTCTTGACACTAAGCTAAGCTATCCACGCAACGCATTTGTTCGCTATAGACCCAAGCAACAAGGACTGTGTTATCATGGAGCTTGACATACATAACGCTTTCAATACACTGGAAAAGGACATTCTACTGAGCGAAGCAAACTTATGATTCCTACTCTGTATCCTTTTCTTCAGCAATTTTAACATTCCGCATCCAATGTCTTCTATAACCAAACCTCTATCCTTTCGCAGATTGATGTCCAACAGGGAGATCCGCTTAGACCTCTCATCTTCAGCCTCAGCATTAAGAAAGTTCTTCACGACCTCAAATCCCCCCTTAATATCTGGTAACTCGATGATGGTACTATAGGAGGCAAACCTGAAGTTGTGGAACGTGACCTACTACTTTTAATACATTGCTTGAAGGAGCTGGGATTGAATGTGAACATGCCTAAGTGAGAGTTCTTCACCTGTATGTAATCCAGAGTCCCGTCTTTTGTTCCCTCACTTTGAAGACCTAGTTCCTGGGCTCAAGGAGTTTAACGCTGACAATTTTTTCCTCTTGGGGTCTCCTATCTTTTCTTCTGCTATCCCGGAAGCCATTGAGGCAAGGAGGCCACTCCGCCATTCAAGAGCATTGGAAAGATCTTTCGGCCCATGTTACGCTTACGCTCTTGCAAAACTATTTTGCTGTGCCGAAGATTACATATCTACTGAGGACTTCCCAACATGGTTGCATGCCTGTTTGCGAATTCCATCGATGCATCTGCGGTTACATGTTGGAAGCCAACGGCCGCCACGCATTGAGTTGCAGTCGTTGTGTGGCCAGATTCTCTCGTCACCACTCTCTGAACGATATCGTCCGCATAGCCCTCGTCTCGGTCAACGTACCCTGCGTAGTGTGTACTCGAGCCACCCGGTTTGGGTCACATGGATGGCAAGCATCCTGATGGCTTGACACTCGTCCCATGGCAAAATAGCAAATGCTTGCTGAGGGACGCGACGTGCATGAATACATTCGCACCATGTCATCTCAGCCGGAAAACACAGGTAGACGCTGCAGAGTCCGTTGCATTAAAAAAAGGAGTAATAGTGCCCCTATTCTGGACAGCTACCTTTTTGTCCCTCTGGCAGTGGAGACCACGGAATGCTGGAGTGTGGAAGCTAAGCGATTGTTGCACGATATCGGCCGTTGGTTAAGGTGAAGGGGTTGCGATCCACGTTCTGGGGTTTACCTGCTCCAAAGGTCGTCAATCGCCATACAACGCTGCAATGCTGCGAGTTTGATTGCGATTGAGCTATATAAAGAATTAAGATTTATTCTCCATCTTTTTCGGTATAATATAGGATCTTTTTTTATCTTCGCTTACCATTCGAGCCTTTTTTGCCCATCTTTTTCGGCTTAGTAAATTTTATTGTTGGTAAATATAACGATGTTGTCATTACCAAAACCCAAACAGTATCAAAATACAGCCATAATCATTCAACACAGATTACTTATAACTTTTTATATGTTACTACAAGTTGGTCCTTGACTGCGATAATCTGGGGTAAGTGATGAATGCAGTCTAAGATGGTTTCGAGCTTACCTGGTATTAAACTTAAACAACTTACCGGTTTCTACGCTGATACGTACCAGAACGCTAAATCACATGGCGCGGCACATCTTTGCTGGTAGAGTATTGGATGGTAACTAGCCTCGGCCAGACCAGACTGGAGACAATTTTACAACATCCGAAATTGCACCAGCCGGGAGTCAAACCCATGAAGATCCAGTTTTTAAGACCAAAGTACTCACCACAGGGCCAGGGAGGTCGTTAAAATCTAGAAGATCCCATACATTCAAGCATTACTCTAATTACCTAGCTAATGCCCAATTACCATAGTACGTAAAATGGCCCTGTTAATAATGGTAATTAGGATCATGGTAATTAGAATTGGTTAGTAATTAAATTTTTACTTGATAAGTAAACATAGTAATTTTTTTTAATGTGCTTTGTTAGAAAGTAAAACATATTTGAAATATATAAAAAATACAATCATATAAATGTGATAACTACTTACGGTATGGTGACAGTCCTATGAATGAGCGATTAAAGTTGCCAAAATGAAATTTCCGTTGGAGAATGCCAAATATTTCAGTAACCCGACGACTTACACACCTCCATTCGACATGAATTGCTCAAGGCAACTGACTTTGTACGTTAGACGCGACGACGATGCGGATTGTATGGATATGTGGGTAGTTACGATAGTGTTTGCACAAGAGCACGGTAATGATTAAAAAGTCGTGGGACAGACTTTAAATACTAATAAAAAACTAATTCTAAGATATAACCTCACGCTACTGTTGTTATTTTAAAGATTAATTATTCATTATTGAAATATATTTTTTTGAGAATTTTTAATCGACTATGTTTTTAAATAAATAAGTTTGTTACATACAACATAAGCAGTGGGACAGTCATGGAGGTTAGAAAATGGAGGTTTAAAATTTTTTTTAAGCTGGATCTCACCTCTTTTATCTTCTTTTTCTTGATGGACGATATAGAGGACACTATCTAGTATCTACAAAAAAAGTTACATAAGCCTGAGTTAGTTTTAACCTACGTTCTCCAGCCTGGGACATGCCTTAGCCAACATTTAGGAGAATCGCCCGTTACTTTATCGAAGTTTTCATACGGGTCCCTAACTTCTTGAAAATATTCTATGGCCTATGTTCATCAGGATTAATGTAGGATTCTAATGGTTTTGGTAAAGAATTTTTCAAATCGGTCCAGTAGTTTCGGAGCCTATTCAGTTCAAACAAACAAACAAATCTTTCCTATTTTATAAGTGTAGATAGTAGACAGTAGACAAACATAAAGTATTAAAGTACACCCCATTCCCATTCATTCAAATACTTAAATGAGAAAATGTGTTTGTTTGTCCTTCTACTCCGCATAGCAATTAAAGACCCTAGAGATTGACACTGAACTTATTACAATGTAATAGCTTCATAATAATAATTCTACATTCATCACATTGACAGAATCGAAAAAGTCCAACGTAAGTTCATTAGAATTTTAAACTTTCGTTGTAATCGCTACAATGAATCCTACGACAATTCCTTAAAACACCATAGTATTTTAAGCCTTCATAGCCGCCGGAAGCAGTTCGACATCGCATTTCTACATAAAATCATAAACGGTCAAATTGATTGTCCTGTGCTGCTATCTTAATTAAACTTTTCATGTCGAATTAAACTCCCTATACGCCCCAACCGTAAATTAAACTTGTTTTCACCGCCATTTCTTCACAAAAAATACACACGCAACTGTTATGTATCTCGAGCTATGAGACTATACAATGATGAATTTTCTGATGTAGACTTATTTGTTAGCTCTTTGAAGGGAATTAAAACGGCATGTTTAAAAAAATATCTATAATATAAACTATAAACTTTACTTAACCTTACCAAAACTATACTTTTACTCTGATAAATAAAAAATTATTAATTATTATAATAAATTATTATTAATATTATTAAATTATATTATTATATTATCTGATAATTAAGTAAAATTATTATTATAAATTTTATCATGCTATGTTTTTATTATATTTTTTATATTTTTCTTGCTTCTGCTCAGTGCTCCTATTTAAAACTTTATTAATTATGTATTTTCTTTTTCGGCAATGTTATGTCTATTTTTAAGCTTTTTTTTTTGTATCGATATGTATTGTTTTTAAGTCATGACTGTTTTTGCCAAAATAAATAAAAATAAAATAAAAAAATTATGTAAAATGGTTATTTTGAAAAGAGCAACTACTGAGTTTCTCGCCGGCTCTTCTCAGCAGAATCCGCTTTCCGAACCGGTGGTAGAGTCATGACATGTCATAAGAGCCACAGGTTGGCCTACGTGAAATAAATAATTTTGAATTTGAATAAGTACTTTTTCTAGCAAAACCAAAATTCACGCGGGATTTTCAACAAAATCCAAAACCTCCGCGCTGACGAATAATAGCGCCAAACCACTACGACAATATCTAAATACAAATTATTTAACAAATTCGGGCTTAAAATCTCGCCTATAGCACAATAGAAATTCGATTTCATCTTATTCTTAAGCACATCTAAGATTTCAATAAAATACTAATTGGATTATTATTTAAGTACATAGATACTTTATTTAAATCAAGATTCTCTTTAGTGCTAGAAGAATAAAAGGTTTGCCGACCTCACTGGCGCAGTGATCTTGTTAGTGGCAGGTCTTGGCTTCGACCCCCGACGGGGGAAATTAGGGGATTTATAATTATTACTAAATTGCCTCTTTTGGAGTCTGGTGGAAAGCTTCGGCCATGCCTAGTTGCCCAACAACAAAAGGTGATTGGCTTAATCAATGGATAGCAACCGCATGTACATGTCTGTCTAAATTAAGTTAAAATGTTGATTAACAAGAACTCAAAAAACAGTGGAATTTTTTCCCTAAGCGAATTATTATTCATTATCAATTTATTTTAATCTCGTCATCAGTTATCATAATCACCATAAACATTAGTGTTTCGAGTTATATGACCGTTCGCGGAAACAACCGAATGTTCAATAAAATTGTTGTTTGAAAGGTGGTATTTAATCGATTCGCTCGCGCAATAAAAGCAATCGATTGCTAGCGCTTATCGCGACTGATAAGACTGTGATAACTCGCTGATAACTCGCTGATAACTCGCTGATAACGACGCGCGCGCAGTTCTGGAATCTGTGGTACTTGCATTGCTTTATTATAAATAAATAATTTGATGAAATCATGACTCTAAGTCGAAAATAAAATACCTATACCCAGTCCAACTGTTTATTTTCTTTTTGACAGCTCAGTCTCACTCACTCTCACATAGTGAGACAATATAACATTGTCAAACAATATAATATTGTTTGAAGACTGAGCTGTCAAAAAGAAAATAAACGGTTGGTACAGGGTATAATAAGATTATAATCAATATTTTATGAGTATTTAATTTTTAATTTATATTCAAATTCAATGTTTATTTAATTTAAATAATAATGCTCATTAATCAATCATAATTAAACTTTGATTACAAGATTTTCAGCTTCAAGTTCCATTGGTAAAAAAAAATCGGCCAAGTGCGAGTCGGGCCTCGCTCTTTTAGGGTTCCGTTAAAAAAATTAAATTAAAAAATTTCCATCTACCCACCTACCCATTTTAATTTAATTTTTTTAATTAAATTTAATTTTTATTATTTGTTGTTATAGCGGCAATAGAAATACATAATATGTGAAAATTTCATCTGTCTATGTATTACGGTTTACGAGATATAGCCCTCTGACAGACGGACGGACGGACGGACGGACGGACGGACGGACGGACGGACAGCGTAGGCTTAGTAATAGGGTCCCGTTGGTACCCTTTGGGTACGGAACCCTAAAAATCTGACTTAATAAAAACGGCGTTGTATAGGTAAAGTAAGTAGTAGTAGTAAAGGTACATAGGGGGGGAGGTTGATATTATATAAGTATATATTAAATAAGTATGAATAAATATAACTTCTGCGTAGAGTTAGTGAGAAAGAGTGTTTGTTTGCCTTTGTTGTGATTTTTTGGATTTTTTGCAGGGGGTACCAATAGTTGTAGACTTGGAGAGTGACATAGGCTACGTTTGATCCCGTGAAACCAGGTTCCTGCTGCATTTTTTTTAAAACACGGGGTAAGGTTAAGGCGGACGAAGTCGAGGGCAAATGCTAGTTAAGTATAAGTTTTTTAGCTTCACAGTTGAATGTTGGCAGCGGTATCTGGATTTCAATGATGAAGTATCTACTAGTACTAGGTATATTTTTCAAAATGTCTAGGGGGGAGTAGCTATGTGTTTATAAAAGATCGGAGCCTTCCAATATGTGCTGAAGGTGGCCATCGAAAGGCCGATGTTCTCCCCCAGGGTATCGGGTATCTTAAGTAAATTTCCCCCTTCCCTCCTTCTTTTTTGTCAACCGATAGACGTCCACTGCCGGACAAAGGTCTCTTGCATGGACTTCCACAGGCCTCCGTCTTGAATCCAGCGGCTCCCTGCGACTCGTTTGATGTTGTCGGTCCACCTGGTGGGGGGGTGTACCAACACTGCGCTTCCCGGTGCGGGGTCGCCACTCCAGCACCTTGGGACCCCAACGACCATCAGCTCTTCGAACTATGTGCCACTTTCCACTTCAGTTTCGCGACTCGCTGAGTTATGTCGGTGACTTTGGTTCTCCTACAAATCTCCTCATTTCCTTCCCTTCCCCCTACCCCGATAAAAACAAAAAAAAGGCCATACCTGTCGCCGCGGCCGCTCCGCGTCGTTCTCCCGCTCCCGCTCCCGCTCCCGCTCCCGCTCCCGCTCCCGCTCCCGCTCGATCACGAAGTCGCGGCCGCCCTCCGAGCCCGCGCCGCCCACGCCTCTGCACACACACACACACACACAATTTTTTTATTTTTTATTTATTGACAAATAAAAAAAGTGAACACAATTTACACCATAATTATAGACCAAAGCATTAGACAACAACAAAAGATAAGAACAAAATTGAAACTAAGGCTGGTGATTGCAACAGCTGGCAGCTCAAATAGACCGTGCCTGTGCCTGTTAGGGCTGTCAAAAAAATTTAAATAATTTGCTAAGATTAGTTTTTGGTAGTAATAAAACAGCGATGCTACAGATAGAAAGAGCGCAAAGATCGATTTTGAAAGTAATGACTAAAAGACCTTTCAGATTTCCTACAATAGATCTATATAAAGACTGCAAGGTTCTAATAGTCCGCCAACTGTACTTGCTCCACATTATAACACGCAAACATAATTCCGTTAGTTATGATAAAAATTTGTCAAAGAGAAGAATAGATCAAATCTTTCAAACAGAAAGACATAAAAGTAAACTTGCTGCGAGACAGTATTATATCATTAGCGCTAGACTGTACAATAAATTAATAAAGCTATTAACATTTACCCTTTAAATAGAAACGATTGTAAAAAAACGTTTTAAGCAATGGTTGCTCAAACAAACGTATGTTGATACTGAAAAGTTGCTGGAAGTTTTGGGTTGACAAAATATTATTTCAAACATACTAAACATACTACGTACACACACACACACACACACACACACACACACACACACACACACACACACACACACACACACACACACACACACACACACACACACACACACACACACACACACAAATACACGCGCGCGCGCGCGCACACACACATCTTAAATTAATACATAATGAATTTTTGTATGGAAAAGTAAGTAAAACCTAATAATTGTATAATTTGAGTCACAGGTCAATAAAATTTAAGGAGAGTGCTGTCGCCTATGATGCAGGTTTTTTTTACCTAGTTTAGGGACAGTAGATTCTCCCCGCTGGGAATCGAACCCGAGACCTCCCAGTTATAAGATAAGATAAATTGTTAGCTCTTTCGTTAGCGATTAAGATAAATATTAAGTACCACTTAAATTTAACTATTATACTAAGTACATAATATATAAGTATATAATATACTAAGTCTTTGCAACAGTTCATATTCATATTTAATATTTAATTTGAATATTTTAATTTTAATTTTGAGTTTTTACTGCCAAGAAACTTCCGCAATCCTTAAGATAAAGGTTTTTCAAAGTCAGATTGAGATTCAACTAGTTTCAACAATGATTGTTATACCTACCCACTTTACTACCTAACTTTTTGTAGAAATGAAATTATCGTGATAAATTAATTGACAAGGGCCCACAACAAACTCGCTACCATCTAATTGTCATTGGTCATGCAAACGACAGCATGGAACTAGGAAAACGAATTGTGAACCATGGAACTAGGAATTACGACTTTGTGAACACAACCATAAATTAAAAATCCATAAACTAGATCATAGCTAAGGTCACATCCATGGAACTAGGAAAACGACTATGATATATAGGTCACATCTATGATCTAGATACGAAGATTCTTTTATTCTCGAAGGGCCACTTGTTACCCTTTGGCTGTAATTTGGATAGGCGCTGGTTCGTCTTCACGTTAATCCCCAGTCAAACTCAATCGTAGCTGTGTCGTGATGACCGTTCTTTCTTGATGTTTGTTAAAAACGTTATATTATGCTTCATGAAGATGAAAATTTGAAAGTGTCTCTGTTTGTCACGATTAATTTGTGTATTGAAGTCTGTCATTGTCACTGTGACTTCGTATCTAGATCATAGATTTGACCATAGCTATGATCTAGTTTATGGTTTTTAGTTTGTGGTTGTGCATACTCAATATTATGCACATCATGGTAGGTTTGCGACAACTTTTGTCGGACGTCTGTGAACGCGCCACGAGATGGACACCCATTCACTCGTAAACCCATTTTGTACTCGAGTAATTATGTAGACAAAATATTCTCGTAGCGTGCAAGTTAGCCATACTATTTATCTTCAAAGGCATTTTCCGTCATATTATGCTGTGACATCACCGACCTATAAATTCATTAAAGTTACACAGCACGTTTAAGAGCGCGTGTAACCCCAAAAAAAAAATCAGATTTCGCGATGAGATAAAACATAGCCACAACCTTATGTGAGGCGCGACAAAAGAAAGCGTTTTGCGCGGAATAGGAGTGTAGTAAGTGTCAAAATACTTTGTAACTCGTAAAATATTCATTTTCTTTTCAATTCGCTAGGCTACTCTCTTGATAATATCAATCGGAATTTAATGTAAAAATTTTGGCTCTGTAATATGCAACACATTGAAAATAAATGAATATTGGTTAAAAATTAGACCTAACTTCGCGATTTTTTATTATCGAACAAATTTCATCATTTTATGTTTTTGCCCAAGCACGTCCCTTGGCAGTATGATGTAATTCTTGCGTGTTTTTTTTCGGATACTTGAAACTTGATCTACTACTGTAAAAATCAAATCTGTTTACTGTTAACGAGCGCACACCCACTCTTAAGCATAAAATGGCAATGGCGACACGAAAGCCGCTCTGAATAACACTACCACCGCCACTCATTGGTACGCGAGTTTTGGTTGTTTAGTACTTGATCACATCTATGCAAGGCCATCTCTGCGGAGATAAGATTAAGCGCATAATAAATAGATACTATCCACAAACAGTGATGCGATGAGTGATCATTTGCAGATAACTGATGCTGTGTAGACTCTCCCACGTTGTGAACATCGTATCACATCGTTTCAACAGGGAACAGTTGTTATGTTATGTTACGCTGTGGGCGATTTTCAACCGATTGTAAGATTCTCAATCAATTTTTTTAGTGTTAGAGTATATTTGCGAGATGGCCCCGTGAAAATATGTGATCCTAACTCTTCAATCTTGATGCTGCAGAGTGTTGCACACGTAAGTTACAAGGAAAGTCTGCGCACCCTCGTCACCACACTTAATGATGTGCAGCTCAAGAGCCTCTACCCTCGGGCGCGCCCACCACGAAGGCCATCACCACAGAGCGGGACGAACTCACTTGAGAGCGTTGAGCTCCTCGACGAGCGTCTGCGCGCCCACGTCGTGGCACTGGAAGATGTGCAGCTCGCGGCGCGCGCCGGGCGAGCCGCCGCCCTCGGGCGCGCCCACCACGAAGGCCATCACCACAGAGCGGGTCGAACTCACTTGAGAGCGTTGAGCTCCTCGACGAGCGTCTGCGCGCCCACGTCGTGGCACTGGAAGATGTGCAGCTCGCGGCGCGCGCCGGGCGAGCCGCCGCCCTCGGGCGCGCCCACCACGAAGGCCATCACCACAGAGCGGGACGAACTCACTTGAGAGCGTTGAGCTCCTCGACGAGCGTCTGCGCGCCCACGTCGTGGCACTGGAAGATGTGCAGCTCGCGGCGCGCGCCGGGCGAGCCGCCGCCCTCGGGCGCGCCCACCACGAAGGCCATCACCACAGAGCGGGTCGAACTCACTTGAGAGCGTTGAGCTCCTCGACGAGCGTCTGCGCGCCCACGTCGTGGCACTGGAAGATGTGCAGCTCGCGGCGCGCGCCGGGCGAGCCGCCGCCCTCGGGCGCGCCCACCACGAAGGCCATCACCACAGAGCGGGACGAACTCACTTGAGAGCGTTGAGCTCCTCGACGAGCGTCTGCGCGCCCACGTCGTGGCACTGGAAGATGTGCAGCTCGCGGCGCGCGCCGGGCGAGCCGCCGCCCTCGGGCGCGCCCACCACGAAGGCCATCACCACAGAGCGGGACGAACTCACTTGAGAGCGTTGAGCTCCTCGACGAGCGTCTGCGCGCCCACGTCGTGGCACTGGAAGATGTGCAGCTTGCGGCGCGCGCCGGGCGAGCCGCCGCCCTCGGGCGCGCCCACCACGAAGGCCATCACCACAGAGCGGGACGAACTCACTTGAGAGCGTTGAGCTCCTCGACGAGCGTCTGCGCGCCCACGTCGTGGCACTGGAAGATGTGCAGCTCGCGGCGCGCGCCGGGCGAGCCGCCGCCCTCGGGCGCGCCCACCACGAAGGCCATCACCACAGAGCGGGACGAACTCACTTGAGAGCGTTGAGCTCCTCGACGAGCGTCTGCGCGCCCACGTCGTGGCACTGGAAGATGTGCAGCTCGCGGCGCGCGCCGGGCGAGCCGCCGCCCTCGGGCGCGCCCACCACGAAGGCCATCACCACAGAGCGGGTCGAACTCACTTGAGAGCGTTGAGCTCCTCGACGAGCGTCTGCGCGCCCACGTCGTGGCACTGGAAGATGTGCAGCTCGCGGCGCGCGCCGGGCGAGCCGCCGCCCTCGGGCGCGCCCACCACGAAGGCCATCACCACAGAGCGGGACGAACTCACTTGAGAGCGTTGAGCTCCTCGACGAGCGTCTGCGCGCCCACGTCGTGGCACTGGAAGATGTGCAGCTCGCGGCGCGCGCCGGGCGAGCCGCCGCCCTCGGGCGCGCCCACCACGAAGGCCATCACCACAGAGCGGGACGAACTCACTTGAGAGCGTTGAGCTCCTCGACGAGCGTCTGCGCGCCCACGTCGTGGCACTGGAAGATGTGCAGCTTGCGGCGCGCGCCGGGCGAGCCGCCGCCCTCGGGCGCGCCCACCACGAAGGCCATCACCACAGAGCGGGACGAACTCACTTGAGAGCGTTGAGCTCCTCGACGAGCGTCTGCGCGCCCACGTCGTGGCACTGGAAGATGTGCAGCTCGCGGCGCGCGCCGGGCGAGCCGCCGCCCTCGGGCGCGCCCACCACGAAGGCCAGCACGTTGTTGTAGAGCTCGGCCGGCTCGGGCGACGTGAACGCGGTGGGCGAGTGCACCCACGACGCGGGGAAGCGCTCCATGATCGACTGGAATGAACAAAGCAAAGGTTTCAGGCCAGGGTTACGCCTTCGTCTTAATCGTCGCGGTCGCCGCAACACGACGACGGTACACGAAGTAAAATGCGTTAGTTAGCTCACCCCAGTCTCGTAGTAATGCGTTAGTTAGCTCACCCCAGTCTCGTAGTAATGCGTTAGTTAGCTCACCCCAGCCTCGTAGTAATACGTTAGTTAGCTCAACCCATTATCATAGTAATGCGTTAATTAGCTCACCCCAGTCTTGTAGTAATGCGTTAGTTAGCTCACCCCAGTCTCGTAGTAATACATTAGTTAGCTCACCCCAGTCTCGTAGTAATGCGTTAGTTAGCTCACCCCAGTCTCGTAGTAATGCGTTTGTTAGCTCACCCCAGTCTTGTAGTAATGCGTTAGTTAGCTCACCCCAGTCTCGTAGTAATGCGTTAGTTAGCTCACCCCATTTTTGTAGAAATGCGTTTGTTAGCTCACCCAAGTCTCGTAGTAATGCGTTAGTTGTCTCACCCCAGTTTCGTAGTAATGCGTTAGTTAGCTCACCCCAGTCTCGTAGTAATGCGTTAGTTAGCTCGCCCCATATTGTAGTAATGCGTTAGTTAGCTCACCCCAGCCTCGTAGTAATGCGTTAGTTATCTCACCCCAGTCTCGTAGTAATGCTTGAGTCAACTCACCCCAGTCTCGTACTAATGTGTTAGTTAGTTCACCCCAGTCTCGTAGTAATGCGTTAGTTAGCTCACCCCAGTCTCGTAGTAATGCGTTAGTTATCTCACCCCAGCCTTGTAGTAATGCGAACTAGCTAACTCACCCCAGTCTCGTAGTAATGCGTTAATTCGCTCACCCCAGTCTCATAGTAATGGGTTAGTTAGCTCACTTCAGTCTCGAAGTAATGCGTTAGTTAGCTCATCCCAGTCTCGTAGTAATGCGTTAGTTAGCTCACCCCAGTCTCATAGTAATGCGTTAGTTAGCTCACCCCAGTCTCGTAGTAATGCTTGAGTCAACTCACCCCAGTCTCGTACTAATGTGTTAGTTAGTTCACCCCAGTCTCGTAGTAATGCGTTAGTTAGCTCACCCCAGTCTCGTAGTAATGCGTTAGTTAGCTCACCCCAGCCCCGTAGTAATACGTTAGTTAGCTCACCCCAGCCCCGTAGTAATACGTTAGTTAGCTCACCCCATTATCATAGTAATGCGTTAATTAGCTCACCCCAGTCTCGTAGTGATGCGTTAGTTAGCTCACCCCAGTCTCATAGTAATGCGTTAGTTAGCTCACCCCAGTCTCATAGTAATGCGTTAGTTATCTTACCCCAGTCTCGTAGTAATGCGTTAATTAGCTCACCCCAGTGTCGTAGTAATGCGTTAGTTAGCTCACCCCAGTCTCGTAGTAATGCGTTAGTTAGCTCACCCCAGCCCCGTAGTAATACGTTAGTTAGCTCACCCCATTATCATAGTAATGCGTTAATTAGCTCACCCCAGTCTCGTAGTAATGCGTTAGTTAGCTCACCCCAGTCTCATAGTAATGCGTTAGTTATCTCACCCCAGTCTCGTAGTAATGCGTTAATTAGCTCACCCCAGTCTCGTAGTAATGCGTTTGTTAGCTCACCCCAGTCTCGTAGTAATGCGTTAATTAGCTCACCCCAGTCTCGTAGTAATGCGTTAGTTATCTCACCCCAGTCTCGTAGTAATGCGTTAATTAGCTCACCCCAGTCTCGTAGTAATGCTTGAGTCAACTCACCCCAGTCTCGTACTAATGTGTTAGTTAGTTCACCCCAGTCTCGTAGTAATGCGTTAGTTAGCTCACCCCAGTCTCGTAGTAATGCGTTAGTTAGCTCACCCCAGTCTCGTAGTAATGCGTTTGTTAGCTCACCCCAGTCTCGTAGTAATGCGTTTGTTAGCTCACCCCAGTCTCGTAGTAATGCGTTAATTAGCTCACCCCAGTCTCGTAGTAATGCGTTAGTTATCTCACCCCAGTCTCGTAGTAATGCGTTAGTTAGCTCACCCCAGTCTCGTAGTAATGCTTGAGTCAACTCACCCCAGTCTCGTACTAATGTGTTAGTTAGTTCACCCCAGTCTCGTAGTAATGCGTTAGTTAGCTCACCCCAGTCTCGTAGTAATGCGTTAGTTAGCTCGCCCCAGTCTCGTAGTAATGCGTTTGTTAGCTCACCCCAGTCTCGTAGGAAGGCGTTAGTTATCTCACCCCAGTCTCGTAGTAATGCGTTAGTTACCTCACCCCAGTCTCGTAGTAATGCGTTAATTAGCTCACCCCAGTCTCGTAGTATTGCGTTTGTTAGCTCACCCCAGTCTCGTAGTAATGCGTTAATTAGCTCACCCCAGTCTCGTAGTAATGCGTTAGTTATCTCACCCCAGTCTCGTAGTAATGCGTTAGTTAGCTCACCCCAGTCTCGTAGTAATGCCTGAGTCAACTCACCCCAGTCTCGTACTAATGTGTTAGTTAGTTCACCCCAGTCTCGTAGTAATGCGTTAGTTAGCTCACCCCAGTCTCGTAGTAATGCGTTAGTTAGCTCACCCCAGTCTCGTAGTAATGCGTTTGTTAGCTCACCCCAGTCTCGTAGGAAGGCGTTAGTTATCTCACCACAGTCTCGTAGTAATGCGTTAGTTAGCTCACCCCAGTCTCGTAGTAATGCGTTAGTTAGCTCACCCCAGTCTCGTAGTAATGCTTGAGTTAACTCACTCCAGTCTCGTACTAATGCGTTCGTTAGTTCACCCCAGTCTCGTAGTAATGCGTTAGTTAGCTCACCTCAGTCTCGTAGTAATGCGTTAGTTAGCTCACCCCAGCCCCGTAGTAATACGTTAGTTAGCTCACCCCATTATCATAGTAATGCGTTAATTAGCTCACCCCAGTCTTGTAGTAATGCGTTAGTTAGCTCACCCCAGTCTCGTAGTAATGCGTTAGTTAGCTCACCCCAGTCTCGTAGTAATGCGTTAGTTAGCTCACACCAGTCTCGTAGTAATGCGTTAGTTAGCTCACCCCAGTCTCGTAGTAATGCTTGAGTTAACTCACCCCAGTCTCGTACTAATGCGTTAGTTTGTTCACCCCAGTCTCGTAGTAATGCGTTAGTTAGCTCACCCCAGTCTCGTCGTAATGCGTTAGTTAGCTCACCCCAGTCTCGTAGTAATGCGTTAGTTAGCTCACCCCAGTCTCGTAGTAATGCTTGAGTTAACTCATCCCAGTCTCGTACGAATGCGTTAGTTAGTTCACCCCAGTCTCCTAGTAATGCGTTAGTTAGCTCACCCCAGTCTCGTAGTAATGCGTTAGTTAGCTCACCCGAGTCTAGTAGTAATGCTTGAGTTAACTCACCCCAGTCTCGTACTAATGCGTTATTTAGTTCACCCCAGTCTCGTAGTAATGCGTTAGTTAGCTCACCCCAGTCTCGTAGTAATGCGTTAGTTAGCTCACCCCAGTCTCGTCGTAATGCGTTAGTTAGCTCACCCCAGTCTTGTAGTAATGCGTTAGTTAGCTCATCCCAGTCTCGTAGTAATGCTTGAGTTAACTCATCCCAGTCTCGTACGAATGCGTTAGTTAGTTCACCCCAGTCTCGTAGTAATGCGTTAGTTAGCTCACCCCAGTCTCGTAGTAATGCGTTATTTAGTTCACCCCAGTCTCGTAGTAATGCGTTAGTTAGCTCACCCCAGTCTCGTAGTAATGCGTTAGTTAGCTCACCCCAGTCTCGTAGTAATGCTTGAGTTAACTCACCCCAGTCTCGTACTAATGCGTTAGTTAGTTCATCCCAGTCTCGTAGTAATGCGTTAGTTAGCTCACACCAGTCTCGTAGTAATGCGTTAGTTAGCTCACCCCAGCCCCGTAGTAATACGTTAGTTAGCTCACCCCATTATCATAGTAATGCGTTAATTAGCTCACCCCAGTCTTGTAGTAATGCGTTAGTTAGCTCACCCCAGTCTCGTAGTAATGCGTTAGTTAGCTCACCCCAGTCTCGTAGTCCATCACCAGCACCCACTGGTCTTCTAAACATAGCTGCATTTTTTGGCTCCATATTCCTGAAAAGTAAATGCAGCTTATTATTGAGAGAACTATATCTGTAACGGTTCCAAGGGTGTTTCTATGTACAATAAAAATATGGATGTAAATAAGAATTTCTACGGTAACAAATCAGAAGTGAGGAGATGCGTAGGGGATCCAGAGCTACCGACAGCCACGTGGAAATAGGCGGAACAGCTCACGGAATCTAAAAGTGTTGGGTTCACAAGTCGACGTGGCACCGGGAAAAGCAGCGCAGGAAGACAAGATGAAATGGGTGAACTAAAGCGAGCCGCTAGGATGCGCTGGATACGAGCAGTGCAATGTCTCGTGCTGCGCAGTCAGGGCCCGTGCGTCAGCGCAGTACGCACCGTTGGTCTTCTCCAGCTGCAGCAGCCGCCGCATGCCGTCGGCGGGGTACACGATGCCGGTCTCGCGCGTCACGGTGAAGGTGGCCAGGTGCTCCAGCACGTAGGCGCTGCGCCGCAGCCCGGCCAGCGCGTCGAACTCGTCCAGCGCGCGCGCCGCCGTCGCGTCCGACGCGCGCCCCCTCGCGCCCCCGCCACCCCCGCCGCCCGCGCCGCGCGTCGCCATCGCGCCTCACCGCCGCGCCGCGCGCCCGCGCATGCCGTCAGCTGCCCGGTACCTGCAACGACACTGTCACTGCAACGCCTGCTGACGCTCGCCCAGTGCTGATCGGCACACTTCGCATACATTAGAGAATGTTTTGGTGAACTCTCAGGTTTGCGGGTTTCCTCACGATGTTTACCTTCATCGTTGGAACGAGTTAAAAAATTTAATCTTAATATATATAAATTACGTGTCACGTTGTTTGTCCGCGATGGACTCCTAAACTACTAAATCGATTTAGATCAAACTTCGTAACTATCTGCAATTTGGTCCAACTTGAAAGATAGGATAGTTTATTTGTTTTATTTATATAGATAAGTTGGCGGGACGAAGTTCGCCGGGTCAGCTAATTGTATATAAGTAAAAGTACACTGGTGGTTCGCCCCGAACTGAGACCTCGCGGTGACGGTATCCCACAATTATTCATTCAATCGATACATGACGACCAAAACTGACATTATTATTATGCCCGTTTTCACCAAACATACCTAAATCGGGATGATTTATGTATGTTTGGTGAAAACAGGAGTAGGAGTCTCTTTACGTAGTTAGCCCCTAATTAATACAATCCTAAGTCCTAAAATCCGTCCCAATGTCCTTTTAGGTGTCCCGTACAGGTTCGTGATAACGAAGTTGACAGAAAGCATAACGTAACTTAACATTGGTAGGGTAGCCCGTAAAGGTTATAGGCAACGTTAGTGAAAAGAGCAACCACCGAGTTTCTTGCTGGTTCTTCTCGGCAGGAAGGGCATTCCGAACCAGTGGTATTTCACGATTCATCGACTATTCAAAAGCACTTGTAAAAGTTTATTTGAATAAAAAATATTTCTATTCTATTCTATTCTATTAACATTATTGTGAAGCTATGTTGAAAATTACTGATGCCCATTAAAAATTAAATAATTTCGTTTCTTTATAATATTCATACTGGATATAAGTGAAATTAAAATATATATATTCAGCATCAAAATTTATAACCAATTTTGCCAAAGAGCGTCTTCAAGCGAGCGTATTAAATCTCCAATTTGAAAGCCCCCCATTTCGTCAATTATAAGGGAAAAATTAAAGAAAAATATTTTTGTACTCGGTTCCAAATTATCTTTAAAATGATATACCGCAACCTCATGTAAAGCTATAAAAAATATTTTAATTCGCTTTCGCTTCTATGAGAGCCCTCCTCAAATAAAGATTTTTATAACTTTTTAAGCATTAGTCGGCTGAAGGCTATCGGTTTACATATTATTATGTTTAAATTTGAAGTAATTACGTTCAGTAATTCAGAAGGTTTAAGGCTCTGACAGACGGACGGACGGACGGACGGACAGACGGACGGACGGACAAGTGCAAATTCACTCAAGTAGACTCAGAGACCATCGCTTCGCTCGGTCAATGGCGGTGTTTTTAGTGTATGACGGTTTTTAGTAAGTCGATCATGTGTATCACCTCTTTCTTTATTATATTAGTTGCTACAACAGTAGGAACCCGTAGTACACCACACATTAATATAGCCGACAATGGCCGGTAGATATCCAATACTAGGTGCAATATCATTCAAAACAATCGCAACATCGTGCGTCACGTCTCGGGTGTCGACACGACGCGACGTATGAAAGGTTTTGTTGTAACGCGACCTTTCCATGACGCGACTGCGCGCTGCGATCGGCCGCAGTTATAGTTTTTGTAATTCATGAAGGCGAGTGAGCTTTACTCGTGGTTACTTCGTGTACATGCACATTGCAAAAGTGTGCGTGCCTGTCAAAGCCTAGGTGGGAGCGGGCAGGCGCGAGCATTGCGCTCGCTCACACTTATACAGATACGACACACACACAACCATAAGTCAGTCGCCCTCGTGAATTGCATGAACTATACTATACCGACGAGACACTGCACAGTGCAGTCAATGCACAGGTAAACAATAAACAATAAACATGCCATTGTACAACAGATACGCTACTCCGTGTATTACCTGTAACTGATACAGAACCAAGCTGAGAGCTATCGCTGCAGTTTTCCTACAAATTACTTTCGGAAAATCCACCGGAAAAGTGTTCAAATTCAAATTAAAACCATTTATTTCATGTTGGCCAAATTTTAGCACTTATGACAAGTTATGAATTTACCACCGTAGCTGATTCTGTTGAGAAGAGCCGGCAAGAAACTCAGCAGTTGCTCTTTTCAAAACAAAATAATACTTATAATATTAATTTATATAATTAACCAAATAATAAGTAGGGACTTGGATGGTGTTTTGGTATGAATTTATAGTCATTTACACCCGTGAGTAGGTCAAGCGGGTCGCTAGTCTATGAATATGAAAAGAAAAGTGACTGCCTGACTGATCTATCAACGCACACCTCAAACCACTGTACTGAATAGCTATTGTAACATAGGTATCCGCTAAGAAAGGATTCTTGAAAATACCACCGCTAAAGGGGTAAAATATGGGTTTGATAAATTGAACTTAATGTGAGCCAAGCCGCGGGCAAAAGCTCGTTAAAGATAAAAGTCATTGTTCAGCCAATTTAGAGTAAAGATAAAAGTCATAGTTAAGCCAATTTACTCTATAAAAGACAAAAGTCACAGTTTAGCCAATTTACTCTAAAGACAAAAGTCATAGTTTAGCCAATTTACTCTAAAGACAAAAGTCATAGTTTAGCCAATTTAATCTAAAGACAAAAGTCATAGTTTAGCCCATTTACTCTAAAGACAAAAGTCATAGTTTAGCCCATTTACTCTAAAGACAAAAGTCATAGTTTAGCCGATTTACTCTAAATTATTTTTTATAAAAGACCAGATGACTACAAACATTTTTGAGGTTAGCGCGCAATCAATCAAACTGGGCGGAGTGGTGAAGTAGTATGTGGTATGTAGTACCTAGTGTTGACACGTTTACTGTTGTGAAAGAGAAAGAAGCGACGTGTGAACACTGAGTGTACCTATTGTGTGAGCCGCGCCAGTATCTCTTCGTCGCCGGAGGGCGGGTATGTCGCCCAACTGCTTTATAATATTACTCAGCCTTAGGCCTTAGCACGCGGCTTTGCTCACGTTAATTTTGATTTTTCAAACCCCTATTTTACCCCCTTCGGTGTTGAATTTTCTAAAATCATTTCTTAGCGGATGCCTACGTTATAATAGCTATCTATATGCCAGCTTGATCCGTCCAGAGATTTGATAGATCAGTCAGTCAGTCCGTCAGTTAGTCAGTCAGTCACCCTTTCCTTTTATATAATCATCATCAGCAACCTATCAACGGCTCAGTACTGAGCACAGTTCTCCTCTCAGAGAAGAGTAATCCTTCTCTGATTGGAGACTTGTTCCTTTTATATATATTTAGATAATAATAATAAAAATTTGTCTGCATTATTTGTTATCACCTCAAGTCCCAATCAATCCATTATCCACGAGTTTGAAAATGCAGAATAGGTACCTACCTATAGATATATCAAGGAAATATACACACTGCGACATAAATGAGAATGCGCCCACAATAGGTAAGGCACGAGTCGTGGCTCTAATTACAAGTGTCACGTTTACTTACTTAATTGTAACATTTTGTTTTGAAAAATATCGCGCGTTGCCTTGTTGTTTTCACGATACGTTGTTAGATCGCTAATTTAAGCAAACCAATATAATATACTTATTATATTTAATTAATTTTTAGGCAATCCCGCAGCAGTATAATATATCGAGCTTTGGATTAAAAATTAATATCGCAAAAACAGAAGTTATGCCAATGAACACTGCCGACTCTGTTCAGACCTTATAAAAGGTATCGCTTGAAAACACTGAGCTCAAGCAGGTCAGTAAATTTAAATATCTCGGGAGCACCTTAACACCTAAAGGAGATCTAGACTCAGAGATAACTAGCAGAATCTGTGCTGCCTCAGCGGCATTTGGTAAACTCCGAGAGAGGGTGTTCCGTCTGCATGGAATTAAGCTAAGCACAAAAATCAAGGTGTACATGGCTATTGTATTGCCAAATCTACTTTATTCCGCTGAGACTTGGACGCTTTATCGCAAGCATATTCGTACTTTGGATAGATTCCACCTCAAGTGTCTACGTGAAATACAGAACATCAGGTGGTCCGACCGCATTAGAAGCACAGACGTGTTGCGGCGGGCAAAAGTCAGTGGCATTGAGGCATATCTTATGCGGCGGCAATTGCGTTGGTGTGGACATATTGTTAGAATGCCCAACGAAAGGATAGCCAAGCGCATCTTTTATTCTGAGCTTAAGGACGGAAAGCGGAAACAAGGCGGTCAGTTCCTTAGGTATAAAGATGTGCTAAAGAGGCATATGACCAATTGTAACATCGACTCCTTTCGTTGGGAAAGTCTCGCTGAAAACCGAGGGGAGTGGAGGCACTTGGTTCAGCAGGCTGTCACGGATTTTGAAGACAAAAGGAGGGTGGATCTGGATGTTTACCGAGATCAACTGAAAAGTAGACCACCCTCCAATATAACCTATAATTACGTCGATGGTGCCCTATCATGTCCTCACTGCGCGCGGCTATTTCGTGCAAAAATAGGGTACATCAGCCACATCAGGGCATACGAGCGAAGCCCTTATTGAACTTTCAAAGTTAACAGAGATCCAGTCGCTGTTACCGAAATCGGCAGTGAACTAATGAATGAATGAATGAATATATCGAGCACTGCTATGGATGATGGAGCCCTTTCGTTCTTAAACCATTATAAAATATTAGTATTCAAATAAAATGTGTTTATTATTCAGTTATACGCTCTCTCCGCGCACAGTAGGATCCGAGGCATTTCTAATCCCTTGCCTCAGTTCAGAAGAGGCTCGCGCGCCGCACACAACATACACATACATAAATATGTAAGGTTGCCAATCGTAGGTACTCTCCGTATTATAATTATACACCCAGTCGGAATTGTAATGTACTTCGTGTTTGTGTACTGTATTATACTGTTGAAGAAATATATAGTAGGTACCGACGCAAACACAATAATATCTTTCAGTTGGATGGATCAATCTTTGTTGCAAAATGCAACACCGAAAACACAAATTCATTACTTTTTAAAATACTATACTATATACTAGAAAATACCTTAAGGTTTTTAATTCCCGCGGGAACTCTGCAATTTGCCAGGATAAAAAGTAGCTTATGTGTTAATCCTGGGTATTTAAGCTATCTCTATTCCAAATTTCACCCAATTCGGTTCATTCGTTGTGGCGTGAAAGAGAAACATATCCCTACATACATACACCCAGATGGATGTCAACACATCCTCACAAACTTTCGCATTTAAGTATAATATTAGTAGGTACATTAGTAGCATTAGTAGGACAATATGAACTCGCCTTATGATGTATAACTTTATCTATATTTAATCTTTTCATAATATATATTATATTTTTTGAAGTGTGCTATATTTTTAAAGCTTATTCTGAAATATAATATAGGTTATATGCCGAAGTGAAGTTATTCACCGTTTGTGAAAGTTAAAAAGGTTACTTATATTAATAAATTAAAGAATAATGTTACTTTATGCGATCTACTTGTAATTTTGTAACTTATTATAAATAAAGGCCTTTTTTATTTTATTTTATTTATTTATTTATTATATGCCGAAGAAATGTTGGCAGCCCATAGTCACATTCCTGCGAAGTACCTACTTAAAATGCGACACCGAGCGTCCGTCGCGAGAGCATGTGTGTTTGTTTAGTCCAACACTTTCTCTGCAATGCGAGGCGTGTCGCCGTATGTATGCTTCCAGAACAACGCGGAACGGCTCTTTACTCAAGAAGGCGGTTAAACACCTACTTACGAGTCTTAACTTAGCTTAGTTGATTAGTTTCCGCATTGAAAGTGAGCCTGTTTACTGATAAGTGATAACATAATTGCTTAAGTGCGCGTACATTACGGTACAATAATATGATTTTTATCTACTCCAGCATCGAAAAGTTCCAATTTCGAATTTGACAGCTGAATCGAAATGAACCCTCTATCGGTTTTGCTTCTCATTTCGATGCAGCTCGTTGTATGGGAGCTGAATCGAAATGGTTATCTTCTTAAAATAGGATACCTAAAGGTAAGGCTCTGGGTTCTGGCACTTTTGTACCGTTCATATGACAGAGGCGCCACAGGCGGCTGGTGGCGGCTTACGGAGTTACTTTTTGTTGACAGAGGCGCCACAGGCGGCTGGTGGCGGCTTGCGGAGTTACTTTTTGTTACTTTATTGAGCCTACGGCGTATTTTGTTAATGATTTTATTTTCCTTGTCGTAGATAAAATCTTGTATGCAACTGTACGTAATTAGTCATTTTAATTCTCGTACTATCCTATTTTGATACTCGGCAAGCCTCGTATCAAAAAACAGCACTCGAATTAAAATGACCCTCATTACGATGCAGTTGCATAAATAGCTATTATAATTTTGTTCCACTTCCAAGATATTCCTAGATTGCGACCCCACGTCGACAGTTCAGAAAATAATAATATTGTTAGCAATTTAAAAATATGATTGATGTGTGTCAGATTCATCGTTCGAGCTTGTGATACGTATAATAAGAAATATTTCAAAGTAGACCAATTTAAATATAAGTGTGGGGGGTTCGTCTCTGCCATCAAGAAATGCACATAATACAAGGCTTGATGGCAGGAGTGGACATATCTCGTTTATGGTACATGTTTGTTTATCTTTTATCATTATTATATTTTTGTTTACTAAAAGTTTAGGAGAAACACCCAAAATATTGTATTTTACCAAAATGTGGAAACTTAACTGGCTCCAGTGATATCATTATTGTATTAGCTATATTTTATTTATTTAAGCTGTATGTTTTCCAAATAAATAATTAAAAAAAAAAAAGTATACCTCAATAATAAACGTGTAACCATGTCAACATACCTTTGTCAATATACGTTTCATGACGTATATTGACGACATTTGACTTTGACAGCGGGGGGCCGCCATCTTGAAATATTCAGATAGTGTTTGTCTGTCGTGTTCGGTGTTTGTGGTTAGATTGATTAGATGTGTGGAAAGGGGCCGTTGTAGGGGTGGTGGAGACGGCTATAGGTAGGGTTTTAGCGTTTTAAGAGATGAATTAATTATCTTGAGGCGTGTTTAGTTTTTGAGTGATAAGTTCCGCTTCTGAGTCTATGTCCAACAGCATTATGTTTGATAATGTATGGATTGATTAATGAATGTGATGACAATAGACAGGTGTAATGCTATCCCGCGGCGAACGCTTTAAACAGCTGATCAAAGATAAAAGTGTATTGAAAATATATTTATTTATTTATTCGATGACAAGCTAGTCCTTGACTGCCATCTCACCTGATGGTAAGTGACGATGCAGTCTAAGATGGTAGCGGGCTAACTTGTAAGGGGTATGGGGTATGTACACGCCATCGTGCCGGAACGCTAAATCGCTTGGCGGCACGTCTTTGACGGTAGGGTGGTAACTAGCCGCGGCCAAAGCCTCCCACCAGACCAGACCAGAGACAATTCAGAAATTATAAATTCCCAAATTGACCCCGCCGGGAATCGAACCCGAGACCTCCCAGTTATAAGGCAACAGCGTTCACCACTGAGCCAGGGAGGTCGTCAAAATATCGCGGCATTTTGTATTGTTTTTTTACCATTTAAAACATTTATGATACAAAACGCTGCGAAATATTATCAATACACTTCTGCCTGATCAGCTGCAGCGCCATCTAGTTTAGCTCTAGCCAAAACTTCAAGTGACAACGATCGTAGAAAGAGAATAGATATGCCGCAGTAAGATAGTTGAAGCCGTGTTAAGGCTATAAACCTAGGTTTATAGCTATATGCCGAAATATAGCTATACGAAAACGATTCATAGCTATCTTACTAGGAATATAGCTATAACACGAACGCGACTTAGTAATATAGCTATCTGACTAGACTAATCTAGTAAAATGGTTATAGAAGTATACATTTTCTTTGATTTGCACAACTGGTCGCAAATCAAAGAAAACCTACTCACTCACAGTAGGTAAGTCTGAGTAGGTATATTGTGAAGGCACAATATGTAAATATTATACTGTGAACAATTTTCTTACGGAATAATGATTCGTGTGATTAAATGTTTTTAATGTATTATTCGTGCACATTAAATAGCCATCAGGCGAGTAATGCGGCTCGGTCGGCAGAGGGTTGGGTATACATATTTGACCGAGCGAAGCGAGGTCTCTGAGTCTACTAGAGTGAATTTGCACTTGTCCGTCCGTCCGTCCGTCCGTCTGTCAGAGCCTTATAACTTTTGAATTACTAAACGTAATTACTTCAAATTTAGATATAATATGTAAACTGATGGCCTTCAGCCGAATATTGGATAAAAAATTATAAAAACCTTTATTTCAGGGGGGCTCTCATAGAAGTGAATGCGAAGTAAAAAAAAAATTATCGCGTTACATAAAATTGTTACGTATCATTAACCGACTTCCAAAAAGGAGGAGGTTCTCAATTCGGCCGGTATCTTTTTTTTTTCTTTTTTTTTTTCTATGTATGTCCACCGATTTCTCCGGGATTACTGGACCGATTCGCGTGATTTTTTTTAATCGACAGAGGATGTTTGCGAAATGGTCCCATAAAAATTTTAACCTTCAACTCCTCAAGCCTGATGCTGCAGGCTAAAACTATGGCGATTTAGGAAATTTCGATTACGAATTGATATTGTAGGTAACAAGTATGGACTACATCATGGAGCTCCAGGTCCTAGCTCCTCAATCATAGGATACTACACTTAAAAGCTTAAAATAAAAATTCTTTTCAAAAAACCGACTTCTAACGCCACTACAAAGTATAAAAATAATTTTAGTTTGTCCACGTTTGTTGAAGTCGGGCGGGCCTAAAATACAAACTATGAAACCGACTCGCGATGCTCGCTCGACTTCTACAAACGAGTCTATCATATTCTGTAGCGTCGCGCATCGGTTTCATAGTTTGTATATAGGCCCGCCCGACTTCAACAAACGTGGACAAACTAAAATTATTTTTATACTTTGTAGTGGCGTTAGAAGTCGGTTTTTTGAAAAGAATTTTTTCGACCGAGCGAAGCGAAGGTCTTTGAGTTAACTAGGGCGATTTGCACTTGTCCGTCCGTCCGTCCGTCCGTCCGTCCGTCTGTCAGAGCCTTATAACTTTTGAATTACTGAACGTAATTACTTCAAATTTAGATATAATATGTAAACCGATGGCCTCCAGCCGAAAATGGCTTAAAAAGTTATAAAAATCTTTATTTCAGGGGGGCTCTCATAGAAGCGAATGCGAAGTAAAAAAAAAAAAATCGCGTTACATAAAATTGTTACGTATCATTTTAAAGATAATTTTGAACTGAGTACAAAAATATTTTTTTTTTAATTTTTCCCTTAAAATTGACGAAATGGGGGGCTTTCAAAGTGGCGATTTTATACGCTCGCTTGAAGACGCTCTCTAGAAAAATCCGCTATGGATTTTCAAACTGATTTTATGTTTTTAGGTCACTTATATCCTGTACTTGAACAACAAATACTAAAATTATATGAATATTATAAAGAAACGAGATTATTTAATTTTTAATGGGCGTCAGTAATTCATATAGCATCAACATAGCTTCACAATAATGCTAATAGATGGCGCAGTCAGTAACTATTCCCATGGAACTACGAGTTAAATTCAATGTTTGATAAATAATTCAATGTTTTCACTAACGTTCCCTAACCTTTACGGGCTACCTATAAGTTAGGTGATTGATGTTTTCTGTCAACTTATTTATCACGATCCTGTACGGGACACCTAAAAGGATATTGGGACGGATGTTAGGACTTAGGATTGTATTTAGGAGCTACCTACGTTAAGAGACTCCTACTTAGGGGATGATTTAGGTATGTTTGGTGAAAACGGGCATAATAATAATGTCAGTTTTGGTTATCATGTATCGATTGAATGAATAATCATGGGATACCGTTACCGCGAGGTCTCAGTTCGGGGCGAACCACTAGTTAAAGATAATTTTGAACCGAGTACAAAAATATTTTTTTTTCAATTTTTCCCTTAAAATTGACGAAATGGGGGGCTTTCAAAGTGGCGATTTTATACGCTCGCTTGAAGACGTTCTCTAGGAAAATCCGCTATGGATTTTCAAACTGGTTTTATTTTTTTAGGTCACTTACATCCTGTACTTGAACAACAAATACTAAAATTATATGAATATTATAAAGAAACGAGATTATTTAATTTTTAATGGGCATCAGTAATTCATATAGCATCAACATAGCTTCACAATAATGCTAATAGATGGCGCAGTCAGTAACTATTCCCATGGAACTACGAGTTACGACTACGACCTATCCCAAAAACAGTTTTGCGTCGACCATTATTATTTAGTTACATAATATAATACAATAATTGTATTGTATTTTTTTTGTACCATATTATTCAATTAAAATTATTTTTTAGTTTTTAGTTAAATATTGTATATTTTCTATTCGCGTCGATAGATGACGATTTGTACAGATGCCCGTAACCCGGTTTCACTCGTTAGTACCTACATAATAATTCAATGTTTTCACTAACGTTCCCTAACCTTTACGGGCTACCTATAAGTTAGGTGATGTTTTCTGTCAACTTATTTATCACGATCCTGTACGGGACACCTAAAAGGATATTGGGACGGATGTTAGGACTTAGGATTGTATTTAGGAGCTACCTACGTTAAGAGACTCCTACTTAGGGGGTGATTTAGGTATGTTTGGTGAAAACGGGCATAATAATAATGTCAGTTTTGGTTATCATGTATCGATTGAATGAATAATCATGGGATACCGTTACCGCGAGGTCTCAGTTCGGGGCGAACCACTAGTTATTAATCACTACGTTGTTGCGTCAACCGTCAACGACGCAAGGAGCGTTTTCATACACGCTTGGTGCTAACTTTACCAATACTATTCGAAAGTTGAAAATGTTTGTGCTTAGGGTACTGACACTAGAGACCGGACGCGAGTGAGTTATATATGGATGCTTACCGCAACTGTGCTTCAGATATTTATTGTTTACTAGCTGACACGGCGAACTTCGTACCGCCAACTTATCTATTATACATTTTTTTTGTTTGTTTTTTTTTATTGTTAAGTATTAAAACCTTCCGTGGACCTTAAGGAATATACAAAAAAATAAATTAGCCGAATTGGTCCATCCATTCTTGAGTTATGCGCTTACCAACATTCATTTTTATTTATATAGAAGAAGAAGATTTTGTTTTTTAAACTACATACCTACAATCTTTTTTAACCGACTTCAAAAAAGGAGGAGGTTATCCGTTCGCCGGAATCTTTTTTATTTTTTTATAAGTATATTCACCAATCACTCGAAGACGCCTGAACCGATTTGGAAAAAATCTTTTTTGTTTCAAAGGGTATACTTCCCAGGGTAGTCCCATTGAAATTTTATCGAGATCGGTCGAGCGGTTTTTAAAAATTCAACAATAAATCATATATGTACTTTTTAAAAAGAATTTTTTATATTAAATTATTGGAGTGCGTATGCTTCAAGGGCTATGTAATATATGTTCTAAATGGGTATCGAGACTCAAGACCACTCGAGTGTAAGCTTAAGACATACAAATGTGACGTAACACGTGCTAACTGCTAAGTGTCACGCGTGGTCGCCAAATACACGACAACGTACAAATGAGCGAGTTTGAAAACGATTCCAATTTGTGCAAGTATAAACTCATTAGCATACACAAGTCCGCCTGCACACAAGCGCACACTCAGCACATTGTAGGTGATTGTAGCAAGCAAGTCTATGTGTATTGTGTACCTATTAATAACACAATAATTATGTGCACCTATGTAGGCACGTACATTCTGATTTACTGGAAAAAAACACGCAAATATCAGAGAAATCGAAATATAGGTACAAAAATAAGTACCGACTGAATTGAAAACCTCCTCCTTTTTAAAAGTTGTTCAAAAAGTAGATAACTTGTCTTGTCATTATTCCTATGCATCTGCCGTCGTCGTTGTCACTCACTTTCGGATCGACTGGCTGAGTTTCAGCTGCGGGCTATAATGCCGAATGCTATAGTGGCGAGCGGCGTGCGACGGGCAGGTACGAGTAGCTACCAGGTGCTACTAGGCAGGTTCGCGGTAGGTTCGGAGTGCGGACAGGTTCCGCGGCTCGCGGCCGCCGGAGCTATGCATATCAATGTAATGAGTTATGGTGCCTCTACCTGCCACCTACCCATACCTACCGAGCGCGGCCTTCGCGCGCCCGCGCCCGCGCGCGTTGCCGGTGCGCGTCCACGACTTAATTGTACTTTGAAATGAACAGTCTCGTTGACGCGCGTTTATAAATATTACAAGTATGTATTAGGTACTAGCTGATGCCCGCGACTTCGTCCGCATGGATTTAGTTTTTAAAATCCCTCGGAAACTTGGATTTTCCGGGATAAAAAGTAGCCTATGTCACTCCCAAGGTCCTCAACTATACCCATGAAAAATCACGTTGATCCGTAGCTCTGTTGCGGCGTGATTGAAGGACAAACCAACAAACAAACACACTTTCACATTTATAATATTAGTAAGGATGATTGCCTGAGAATTCGTCGTGAAGTTAGATTTTTGAAAATCCTGCGGGAATATGAATACAATAATAATTTTCCCGGATTAAAGAAGCTTATGTCACTTTCCATGTCCTCAACAATACCGCAAAAGTTACGTCAATTCGTTGCTCTTTACCTGCTCTGTGAGTGAAGGACAAACCAACAAAACACATTCGCCTTCATTAATATCAGTAGGGTGCGATTTAATAAGTCGGTACATTGAACATACCGATTGAAAACAGGAGAGCACAATCAGTGGTGGTATAATCTCTAAAAATGATAACATCAGTAGAATAGAATAGAATAGAAATATTTTTTATTCAAATAAACTTTTTATAAGTGCTTTTAAATCGTCTGGCTCTACCACTGGTTCGGAATGCCCTTCCTGCCGAGAAGAGCGAGCAAGAAACTCGGCGGTTGCTCTTTTCCAAAACAAGTTTACAATACAATAAATACTATGCTATATATGCAGTGTTTCCACAAGAGAGAAGTTCCAAGAATACATACCTACTAACTTCTATCTTAAGATGGGCAGTGCATTTTAACCAATAGCGGAAGAGTACCTACCAGCCAATCGGAGGTCGTTGCGGTCGTTACACTGATGCAATCATTTTAATGACTAATGATAATATAATTATGAATTGAATGACTATGAGCTAGCGACGTGACTTGCGCCGCGTGCAACGAACTAATTGCAGCGAACCGGCGCGGGCGACCGCTCGGTAGTCGGTAGGTACTATAATCAGCTTATCACTATCACTACTTTATTGTAAAACAAAGTCCCTGTCTTGGTTAGCGTGTAGGCTGCCCCTGTAATTGCAATCGTGGTTTAATTTTACTAATATTCATGAAATACGATATAAATTAAAATATTGAAAACCTATAAATATTGCGAGGGAGAGATGCGCTCGCGTTGATGTCTTTTGTATGAACAGGAGGATCTGGAGAGGTGCTGACGTGGGTCGGTAGACACGGGCGCACGCCTACGACACTGGCATTTTCCGATATCAACTGCAGTAACAACAAATTTTAATATTTAAATATAGTGAAATAATAATGAATAATAGTTAATCAACAGAGGTTACCGTAAATATATTATCCCGGTTTCCTATATTCAATGTATCTCTAATGTTGATACATTACCTAACTAGCAAGCATATTATTTGTTGTACGTTGCTAGTTAATTTATCGAGTGATAAACGATAGATTGACTACTCATATCAGATACATAATATGAATCGGGTGTAAATCAGAGCAGCGATTTTTGCGTAAGCAAACAAATGGTGTAAATATTTGAATATTGTTATATTAAAGTATAAAGATATAAAGTTTTTCTGGTCACTGGATGGCTGTCATATTTTAACATTTTCCACAAGGAACCACTGGTCCATGATTCACCGGATAACAGAAAACTTTCTGACGGATAATTTGTGATAATAACCGGGCGGCTGGTGACGTCACCCAACAGCTGGAGCTGCGCAGCGGCAGGACGGGCGACAGGGGGCGGTACTAGCCATTTCTTTTACTTCCTTTTTATGTAATGTATGACCTATGAGCCTCACGAGAAAGCTCGGGGTCACTCGGCGGGCGATGGAGAGAGCTATACCATCAGAAATGAGGAGACCCGTAGAGGAAACAGAGATGCTGACATAGCTTATCGAGTCGTACGTTCCCTCAAATATGGTTGAGCGAAGCAATGGCTGGGTCATGCGTCATGCTCGTGAACGGGTGCCACCGGCGGGAATGGGGCTACTTTATGTATGCCCGTCTTAACATGTGTCGAATTATAATTTAGGTATGCTTTTGTGGAACTTCCCCTCATTGTGGAAACACTGCATACATGGAATAGTATCTATTATATTGTAAACTTGTTTAGAAAAGACTAACTGCCGAGTTTCTTGCTGGTTCTTCTCGGCAGGAAGGGCATTCCGAACTCATCGACGATTCAAAAGCACTTGTAAAAAAAATTATTTGAATAAAAAACATTTCTATTCTTTTCGCGAAGTCGATGGGCGGGGCACATGGATGGATCGAAGGACCGAAGGGCGTTGTGGGGTTCCGAGGTGCTGGAATGGCGACCCCTCACCGAGACCCCCTGCCGTTGTGCGAGGTCACTGCTCCGGCGAGTGGCGGGGGGACGAGCCCAGCGCGGCATTCGGCGCAGGCGCGTTTGGAATCGTAATGACGTTTCCGAGAAGCGCTGAGCCCGGAGAAACGCTCTTACACTTTCCCCGGATGTTCCCGCTGCTGTATGGCGCGCAAAAAGATTTAGTCAAGTTGAAGTTTACTAATATTCTCCTCTCCCCTCCAAATAAGCGGAAAGCTTGTGCTAGGAGTGGGTACGACAATAGTGCAACGGGTGGGATTCGAACCTGCGATCTTTCAGTTTTCAGTCCGCACCTGTAACCGTTGGGCTATTGAGGCTATAAACCGCTACTGCCGTAGTGTCAGTACTCAACAAGTCTGTGTTTGTTGTCTTCTCTCCCTAACGCAACAAGAACACTCCGCTGTATATCAGCGAACCGGTATAACGCAACATGCTGCACGATACTAATCTGTTGACCTCTTGACCGAATTTCGGTTACGGTGGCCAATCTCAACGGACACTAGACGTCTGCGCAGAAGATATTAAAGTGCACAAGTGTGCGCGCACGTGCCAAAACAATCCAGCTTAATGCATTTCTAAGGTACACAGCAGAATATTTCCGTTCCATACCGTTGTAACCGTATGCCCATACGATTTTTAATTGACTTAAAAAAAGGAGGTTATCAATTCGAAATGTAGGTATGTCTGTATTATTATTGGAACTGCAAAATATTCACATATGATAACCTATTAGGGCTTCCAAACAAATGTACAAAATTTTATAGGTGTATGTATGTATCTCTATAAATCTATTAATCGGATTGTGATCATAATTTTTTATTTGCTTACATTTACTTTGACTTAGGGAACAGTAAGTATTACATCAAAATCGGTTAGGAGTTTTCAAGATATGGGCACTTTTCTCTTCAGTTGTTCTAAATTTCGGTATATTGAAGTCGGTTTAATTTTTCCTAAATTATAGCTTGTCATACTTAATATTTGAGTTATGTACCTACGAGTTTGGTGCTTCCTAATATTTGAGTTATGTACCTACGAGTTTGGTGCTTCCTAATATTTGAGTTATGTACCTACGAGTTTGGTGCTTCCTAATATTTGAGTTATGTACCTACGAGTTTGGTGCTTCCTAATATTTGAGTTATGTACCTACGAGTTTGGTGCTTCCTAATATTTGAGTTATGTACCTACGAGTTTGGTGCTTCCTAATTTAATGAGTTTTATATTCAACGACAGCAACATAATGATTACTCAATTTGAAACGAGCTTATTAAATTTAAATTTATAATGTCGATGTGTCACTCACCGCGTAGATACGTTCAGAATGTTCCGGCTTAATCGAAATCTCGATGACATCAAAGTAGAAGCATCTGCCATTAACAGCTAATCTACATACCTATTTGATTAGAAATAATTCTGTAAAATAGACTAAAAAGTGTCTGAGTGATACCCCACGTAAAAAAAGAAAGCGGGAGAGAAATAATTAAACATAAAAATTCTTTTTCTAAAAACCAACTTCAAACGCCCGCGCCTCTGCAAAGTATATAATAATTTATTGTTGATATTTTAAAAACCACTTGAACGATTTCGATAAAATTTCAACGGGACCACCTTATACCCTTTGAAACAAAATAGAATTTTCCGAATCGGTTCAGGCGTCTTAGAGTAGTCGGTGAACATACATAAAAAAAAATAAAAAAAAAGATTCCGACGAATTGAGAACCTCCTCCTTTTTTGAAGTCGCTTAAAAAAGAAAGAGAAGAGAATTAAGAGGTAGGAGGACGACTTCCGGTGACAGTACGCGGACGCGCCTAGGCAGAAACCGTTTCTGCAGGAATCCAGAGAATGCCAGTATCGAAGGGCACGCAAGACTACTCTGAGCCCCGATGAGGCAGGGCTATCTGTGAGTGTGCTGTGTAGTGTGAAGACGCCTTAGCACTAGCACTATTCTTAGCACTTACTTATATTATATTAGAGTATCTTATACAAAAATGTTACAACGGAATTAACGAATACCTACCTTAATTAAATATTTCGATATAAAACATTAATGTTGTTGTTGTGTCAAGTACCTACAAATTGGATTGGAATGTTTTCTTATTAGATACTTCTCATTGACATATTTTATTTTATTTTGTTTTGTATATAATAATTGTGGATTGTTGACATTATAAATAATGAATAGTTAAAGTCAATGTTTAAAGTATGTTGCGCGCCAGGCATTGGCAAACTGTTTAAGCCAACTATTTTTTGCCAGTATCGAAGGGCACGCAAGACTACTCTGAGCCCCGATGAGGCAGGGCTATCTGTGAGTGTGCTGTGTAGTGTGAAGACGCCTTAGCACTAGCACTATTCTTAGCACTTACTTATATTATATTAGAGTATCTTATACAAAAATGTTACAACGGAATTAACGAATACCTACCTTAATTAAATATTTCGATATAAAACATTAATGTTGTTGTTGTGTCAAGTACCTACAAATTGGATTGGAATGTTTTCTTATTAGATACTTCTCATTGACATATTTTATTTTATTTTGTTTTGTATATAATAATTGTGGATTGTTGACATTATAAATAATGAATAGTTAAAGTCAATGTTTAAAGTATGTTGCGCGCCAGGCATTGGCAAACTGTTTAAGCCAACTATTTTTTAAGACTTTTATTATTTTAACAGTTTATGCAACGAATAAATGAAATGAAATGAAATGAAAACTCAAGGCCGCCGAGTAGACTAGCCTCGTACCGCTGTGTCCGACGGCGAGGGATTCCGAACATATTTACCGTAGCGATACACTTATTAGGGAATTACACGGTTCGAGCTAGAATTCAGAAGCTTATTAGGCATTCGACGAGCCCAAAGCACAAACTAGTTACTTAGTTAGACTGGCAGCAAAAACTAGTTCTCTATTTTAAGGCCGAGACCTGCTCCAATCACCTTTATTTAGCTACATAGAATATCTAGATTTGTTTTGCTTACACCACCTAGTTTACAAATGCTTCAGAGATAGAGTCATTCTGTTAGTAGAGATATAATTACAAAATAATGACGTAAATAATATTAAATTGCAATGGCAAATGGCAGTACCATCTTCAGGGGTTTATATAAAAATCTTTACTTCAAAGTGTCCAGTTTAAAAATAGTCAGAATGTCGACTAATTTGTGAGTATAGCTCACGTCAAACTCGATACTCGGACTAATTTCTTAAACTGGACACTTTCAAGTAAAGATTTTCTATAAACCTGTGAAGATGATACTGCCATTGGCGCAATTAGAATGCCATAAGCCTACTTTGTCGTATTAGTTTACATATTGCGAAAAACCTTTTGGAATTCCTGTTTAACCGATTTTAAAAAGGAGGAGGTTCTCAATTCGTCGGAATCTTTTTATTTTTTCGACCGAGCGAAGCGAAGGTCTTTGAGTTAACTAGGGCGATTTGCACTTGTCCGTCCGTCCGTCCGTCCGTCCGTCCGTCTGTCAGAGCCTTATAACTTTTGAATTACTGAACGTAATTACTTCAAATTTAGATATAATATGTAAACCGATGGCCTCCAGCCGAAAATGGCTTAAAAAGTTATAAAAATCTTTATTTCAGGGGGGCTCTCATAGAAGCGAATGCGAAGTAAAAAAAAAAAAATCGCGTTACATAAAATTGTTACGTATCATTTTAAAGATAATTTTGAACTGAGTACAAAAATATATTTTTTTTAATTTTTCCCTTAAAATTGACGAAATGGGGGGCTTTCAAAGTGGCGATTTTATACGCTCGCTTGAAGACGCTCTCTAGAAAAATCCGCTATGGATTTTCAAACTGATTTTATGTTTTTAGGTCACTTATATCCTGTACTTGAACAACAAATACTAAAATTATATGAATATTATAAAGAAACGAGATTATTTAATTTTTAATGGGCGTCAGTAATTCATATAGCATCAACATAGCTTCACAATAATGCTAATAGATGGCGCAGTCAGTAACTATTCCCATGGAACTACGAGTTAAATTCAATGTTTGATAAATAATTCAATGTTTTCACTAACGTTCCCTAACCTTTACGGGCTACCTATAAGTTAGGTGATTGATGTTTTCTGTCAACTTATTTATCACGATCCTGTACGGGACACCTAAAAGGATATTGGGACGGATGTTAGGACTTAGGATTGTATTTAGGAGCTACCTACGTTAAGAGACTCCTACTTAGGGGATGATTTAGGTATGTTTGGTGAAAACGGGCATAATAATAATGTCAGTTTTGGTTATCATGTATCGATTGAATGAATAATCATGGGATACCGTTACCGCGAGGTCTCAGTTCGGAGCGAACCACTAGTTTAAGTATGTAAGTTCACCGATTACTCGAAGACGCCTGAACCGATTTGGAAAATTCTTTTTTTAGGGTTCCGTACCCAAAGGGTACCAACGGGACCCTATTACTAAGCCTACGCTGTCCGTCCGTCCGTCCGTCCGTCCGTCCGTCCGTCCGTCCGTTCGTCCGTCCGTCCGTCCGTCCGTCCGTCTGTCAGCGGGCTGTATCTCGTAAACCGTAATAGATAGACAGATGAAATTTTCACATATTATGTATTTCTATTGCCGCTATAACAACAAATAATAAAAATTAAATTAAATTAAAAAAATTAAATTAAAATGGGTAGGTGGGTAGATGGAAATTTTTTAATTTAATTTTTTTAACGGAACCCTAAAAGAGCGAGGCCCGACTCGCACTTGGCCGATTTTTGTTTCAAAATGTATACTTTCCAGGTGGTCCTATTGAAATTTTATCGAAATCGGTCAAGCGGTTTTTAAAATATCAACAATAAATTATATACTTTGTACTGGCGCGGGCGTTTGAAGTCGGTTTTTTAAAAAGAATATTTTAAATATTAAATTATTTGCGCCACTTACTGCATCCAATTTACACTGCTTAGATTTCAACGACGACGTAAGTCCCGTCTAAGTAACAAGAATTCGAGCGCATTGATATTTTGGTCGATTTTCAATATGAAATCAGTCAGAATGACCAATTTATTTCTGATTTAAAAGTTACTCCACGGTGAAATCGGCACTTAGAGATTTTAATTCGTTTTTCACCAATGCTTAGTCTGATTCCGCGAGAAAGTAGAAGTCCATATTAATTTCATAAATGGCCGTGGGGCTCAGAGGCTCGCGCACTTTTTTTAGAGATATCGAAAAGGGTGATCGAGTCTACCGGGGATCCAAGAGCTGGCAGCTACCTTGGCCAAAGGATTAGCTTGGCCATCCAAAGGGGTAATGCTGCCAGCATCTTGGGTACTATGTCACACTGCGGTGACTTGGATGGGGTTTTAGATTTTATTTAGTTTTTATTTTGTTTTGGTTTTAATTTTAGAGTAAATTCATAAAGATTTAATATTTTGATAAAGTAAACGTCAGGAAATCTCTCAAAGAGCTAAAGATATTCTCCGATCTAGTCGCCAAGTTTCTTCGTAGTTCAGCCCATTTGCACAATAATTCTTTACAAATTATTCTTTTTCATATTCGTCCACTCTTGGCAGAGTGGTCGTGGTTATGATTTGGCCTTCACAGCAGCTCTTATCTCCTCCCAGCGATTCCTATTGGTGGCATCACGGGAACAGTCGGAGACGGATAAAGTGGTATGGGAGCGACCAAGTGGACGTAACCTCGACTCGACTTTGTACAACGAGGTGTTCGATATCACCAGTCTTCCTTGTGACATGCCCAAAGAACTTAAGGATTCGCAGTCGTACAAGCGACGAAAGCCTTTGCGTTATTTTCAGCTCCGAGTATGGAGACGTTTGTTAGATGCGCTGTCCAGCTTATTCTCAATAGGCGTCTCCAGTACCTACCACATTTCCAGGATGTCGATTTTTCGTCGGTCAACTTGTCTTAGGGTCCATGTTTCAGCCGCATATAGAAAGATCGGGACTTAGAGTATATAGCCAACGATCGGGAGAACAAGACATTTCATTAGAGTCATTAGACGAACCTTTTTATTTTTAACCCCCGACGCAAAAAGAGGGGTGTTATAAGTTTGACGTCGATGTCTGTCTGTGTGTGTGTGTCTCTGTCTGTGGCATCGTAGCTCTCAAACTGATGGACCGATTTCGATGCGTTTTTTTTCATTTGAAAGCGAATTTCCTTGCTGTCGTTCTAAGCTATGTTTGGTTAATATCGGTCCAGCAGTGTAAGAGTAGCAGTGTAGCTCTTTTCCAAAATGATGTAAGGCATTTTTGGCGTATGATTACTCGATTATGTGCTTCACGCGTGCCAGTATAATCGTTAAATGACAATTAATTGATAACTTCGACCTGATGCTGCAACCAGAATGGTCTCCAGAAAACCCGACTCTTCGAAAACTCACAGCAGACATATCGTATTTGGGTTCAATAGATTAGTTTCAATGAGTAGATACCTTGCTGGTTATGATCTTACATACACATGTCGGGGGTGTTTTAAATTTTCAATATACACTTGTTCGTAATTCTTTTGTCCTTCCAGATTTTCGATAGCTTGTCGACGGCTGATCAGCCCCTCTAGCCAAGTTACACTTCGTTGTATCAATTCTCTTTCTACGATAGTTGTCACTTGAAGTTTTGGCTAGGGATAGACTAGATGGCGCTGCAGCTGATCAAAGACAGAAGTGTATTGATAATATTTTGCGACATTTTGTATTGTTTTTTTAGTATTTAAAACATTTATAATACAAAATGTCGCGAAATAAATTTTATTTATTATTCGTAGAAAGAGAAACCATACAGAGAAGTGTAACTTGGCTACAGACTCTGGTCACGGCACAGCGTCTTTTGAATTTTGATTTCGCTCTCGCAACTCCCGTTATTAGTGACAGCGGAACCAAGGTAAATGTAATTGACGACAACCTCGCAGTTAGCTATATGAGTTATCTCGGGTCTGTTATTAGTTTTCCTATCAACTATCATAAATTTGGTTTTGTCACGGTTGACTGCGAGCCCAAAATCAATGCTAGTATCCTCTAAGCTTTTCAGATTTACAAATTATACACTTAAAAATTTACAGGCACCCAACAGGCGCCCGCTAGTCCGTCACCCATCAGGTAGATCAGAATTTAATTTTGACTAACGATTATTCTGTGACGAAATTAGCCACGTTGACTGTCCCAAATTAAATAGAGCACCAAAATAGATCGGCCACACTCTGATAAGTGATAAGATAATATCACAAACTCTGCTTAGTTACGACTTTCTGATATATCTCACAGATCTAAGTAGTAGTAGTCGACCGAGCGAAGCGAAGGTCTCTGAGTTTACTTGAGTGAATTTGCACTGGTCCGTCCGTCCGTCCGTCTGTCAGAGCCTTATAACTTCTGAATTACTGAACGTAATTACTTCAATTTTAGATATGATATGTAAACCGATGGCCTCCAGCCGAAAATGGCTTAAAAAGTTATAAAAATCTTTATTTCAGGGGGGCTCTCATAGAAGCGAATGCGAAGTAAAATATATTTTTTTGCATTTCATAGGTTTTCTGTGTATCATTTTAAAGACAATTTGGAACAGAGTACAAACGTATTTTTTTTTATTTTTTTCCTAAAATTGACGAAATGGGGGGCTTTCAAAGTGGCGATTTAATACGCTCGCTTGAAGACGCTCTCTGGGAAAATTGGCTATATATTTTCAAGTTCTACTTATTTTCTTACTTCACTTGTATCCTGTACTTGAACAACAAATACTAAGATTAGATAAATATTATAAAGAAACGAAATTATTTGAGTTTTAATGGGCATCATGTTTTTAACAAAACTTGACTATACTGTTAATAGATGGCGCTGTCTTTAATATTGTATACTACTAGTGTATAATGCAATAAATAAATTCTGATTCTGATTCTGATTCTGTAAATACAGTTTTGCGTCAGCTATTCTTATTTTGTCTATTACTAATTATGTTATTCAATTAGCAAATTATTATCAATAAAAATATCACGTTGTTTTTGCAAAAGTAAATCCGTTTCTATTTACAATAATTAGACGTTAGCACCTATTTACTACCATATGATCTCTCTCTCTCTGATGGTACTGTGTCTATGAATGTAAAGATGAGCGCGCATCTAGACATGCTCGCCGCAGAAGCCGCAAGCGCGCAGTCATGGCAGTTAATAATTTTTTTTATTATGAAATCGTATACTACGTAACACCCGTTCAGCGAACCAGCTGAATTTTAGTAAAATACTGTAGGCATACGCATCCCATCCACGAAAGCAGATGACGATTGACGTCATCAGATTCGGCGCGTTTTAATTACAATATAATATAGTTAAAACTACCTTATGGGAATTATGGGAATCCCATAATCCCATAATGGGATACCGCGAGGTCTCAGTTCGGGGCGAATCACTAGTAGTAGTAGTAGTAGTAGTATCTAATAAGTATGTCACGCACTCTTTAAACATTTCTGTGGTGGTGTCGTGTGATGCGGGTTGTTACGTTCCCTCAAATATGGTTGAGCGAAGCAATGGCTGGATCATGCGTCATGCTCGTGAACGGGTGCCACCGGCGGGAATGGGGCTACTTTATGTCTGCCCATCTTAAGATAGAAGTTAATCGGTATGCATTTTTGGAACTTTCCTCATTGTGGAAACACTGCATATATAGCATAGTATTTACTGTATTGTAAATTTGTTTTGAAAAGAGCAACCGCCGAGTTACTTGCTGGTTCTTCTCGGCAGGAAAGGCATTCCGAACCAGTGGTAGATTCATCGACTATTCAAAAGCACTTCTTCTTCTTTATCAACCGATAGACGTCCACTGTTGGACAAAGGTCTCTTGCATGGACTTCCACAGGTCTCGGTCTTGCGCCGCCTGAATCCAGCGGCTCCCTGCGACTCGTTTGATGTCGTCGGTCCACCTGGTGGGGGGTCTGCCAACACTGCGCTTCCCGGTGCGGGGTCGCCACTCCAGCACCTTGGGACCCCAACGACCATCAGCTCTTCGAACTATGTGCCCCGCCCATTTCCACTTCAGTATCGCGACTCGCTTAGCTATGTCGGTGACTCTGGTTCTCCTACGGATCTCCTCATTTCTGATTCGATCCCGCAGGGACACTCCGAGCATAGCTCTCTCCATCGCCCGCTGAGCGGTCCTGAGCCTACTTATGAGGCCCTTAGTTAGCGACCAAGTCTCGGATCCGTAAGTCATCACTGGCAACACGCACTGTTCGAAGACTTTAGTCTTCAAGCACTGAGGAATTTTGGACGAGAAGACATCTCGGAGCTTCCCGAACGCTGCCCAGCCGAGTTGGATTCGGCGGTTGATCTCTTTCTCGAAATTAGACCTACCTAGCTGGACTGTGTGTCCCAGGTAAATATACTCGTCGACAATTTCGAGTTCAGAGTTCTCAACAATTACTGGGTGGAGCGGTGCATGAGCATTGGACATGATTTTCGTCTTGCTCATGTTCATTTTCAGGCCCACCTGTTGAGAAACCCTGCTGAGATCGTTGAGCATTGTAATGAGGTCTCTCAGAGTCTCTGCCATGACTACTATGTCATCGGCAAATCGCAGGTGAGTGATGTACTCGCCGTTTATGTTGATGCCAAGCCCGTTCCAATCCAGAAGCTTAAAGACGTCCTCCAACGCAGCGGTAAAGAGCTTCGGGGAGATAACGTCTCCCTGTCGCACTCCACGCTGCAAGTGGATTGGCCTCGTAGTCTGGTCCTGTATACGTACTGACATTGTGGCGTTTTCATACAAGCACTTCAACACTTGGATATACCGGTAGTCAATCCGGCATCTCTGCAGCGACCTCAATACAGCCCAAGTTTCCACCGAATCGAAGGCTTTCTCATAGTCTACAAACGCTAAGCAAAGTGGCCGGTTATACTCTTCCGTCTTTTGTATAACCTGCCGCAGCGTATGAATGTGATCTATGGTACCAAAGCCTTTTCGGAATCCGGCTTGTTCGGGAGGCTGGAAGTCGTCGAACCTACGAGCGAGACGATTCGTAATGACTCTCGAGAACAACTTATAAACATGACTCAACAACGAGATGGGTCTATAATTCTTCAACAAGGTATTATCACCCTTTTTGAAGAACAGAACCACCACGCTCCTGTGCCATGCTTCCGGCGTTGTGCCCTCGTGGATGACGGAATTGAACAATCGCTGAAAGATCTTAAGTACCGGTTTTCCACCCGCTTTCAGGAGTTCCGCAGTGATTCCGTCATCACCTGGCGCCTTGTTGTCCTTGAGCTGTTTGAGAGCCATTCTAATCTCGTATAGGCTGACGTCCGGGATATCTTCGGTATAGTGTCGGGTCAGTTTGGCTCTGGGATCTTTCGCCAAATCTTCAACAGGTTTTTGTTTATTTGAATAAAAAATATTTCTATTCTAAATATTTCTATTATATTCTATTCTATCTACAATTTAAAACGTACCTACTGCGTATAAAAAGTCCGCGAACGTTTGAGTCAGGTAAATATTTGTAGCCCTGCTCAAGTGAAAATGACCCTTACTGCTCAACAGATAAGTGCTAGTGACGAAGGTTGTTTGCTATCAGATAGCCTGTCGATTCAACATTCCAAAGGCATGACACGCGCGACGCTGCGTTCATATTATTATTAATATTTATCAAGATTATTATAATATTTACGACTGACTAAACAATATAATATTTTTTGACTAGCAACCCGCCCTGACTCCGCACGGGTAAAAAGTTATGTGGCTTTTATTAGTTTAAGAACGATGTAGCCACATGTTGGTCCGGTTCATTTCTATATTTTCTATATGAACGTATTCAGACTCCAGTCTCTATCAATACTTGAATAAAAATCCGTGATTTAATTATGTACCTACCTAATTAGAACATTCTTGGACAGTTTATTTTTATACCACAATTTAGTCTTTGCTCTACAATTCCTTATTGATTTCCTTAGAGGTATATAAACAGAATCATTTTAACACAAAGTGTTAACAGCTACCTCTTAAAAATTAATTTTTAAAGTTTTTTCTGAAAAAACTATTTTATAAAGTTTTTTCCTGCGATTAGTAGATTAGAGTAATCATAATTGTTCAAACTCTAGAGTAGGAGTTACATGTGCTTAGAGCTAACATGCCTACTGCCATAGATAAATTAAAAAGGTAATTTATCTATGCTACTGCGTAGTAGATAATATGATGACTAGGATTGCCAAATTGAGGTTCAGGCTATTTCCATGAAAAATGTAATCAACTAATCGCGTCCCTAATTCGTTCAGTCGGCGACAACTAATTACAATTTATGACGACCTACTTATAGATTGTGAGTTGTGATATCCATAACAATAATTATTTATTATCAAACTAGCTGATGCCCACGACTTCGTCCGCGTGGATTTAGTTTTTAAAATCCCTCGTGAACTCTTTGATTTTCCGGGATAAAAAGTAGCCTATGTTACTATACAGGAGTATACAGGTCCTTAGCTATAGTACCCATCCAAAAAATCACGTCGATCCGTGGCTCTGTTGTGGCGTGATTGAAGGACAAACCAACAAACACACTTTCGCATTTATAATATTAGTATGATTAGAATATTAAATTGCACAGGAAAACACTGTAACATTACGTCCATACGATGAATTACATCCATAATGATCGTTTGGCAAAATCTGACGCCTTTGGAGTAGTTTGAAAAATAGGGCTATCTGCGATGGCTATATACGATAACGTAGGCTTGCCAGTTAAGACGAGCCGTCCATTCAAAGTATCCTGTAGATTAGTTAATTGGAGAAGTTATTTGGACCTTATACTGAAGATTGTGATGTCTATAATTTCTGAACTACTAAATTGAGGACCTTGAAATAATTACAGGACAATCTGTAAAGTACTCGCTTTCTAAGAAAAAAAGAATGAATGAAATCGGAATACGCTTTAATGAATTACAGCTAAGTACATATTTTGACTTTCATCCCCTCTCCCAAGGGAACCGTGCTGAATTTCGGGATAAAAAGTATCCTATACTATACCTCGTAGTATGAACTTAAATCATGCCAAGTTTCATTTAAATCCGTCCGGTAATTTCGGCGTGATGCGCGGCCAAGATACAGACAGACAGACAGACAGACAAAAAATTAAAAAAAATTGTTTTGGCTTCAGTATCGATTATAGAGTGCCCTCAAAGAAAAATTTTCTAAATATCTTCAATGTACAGAATTGGACCTGTTACAGTTTTATTATATTATAGATTATAGATAGATTAAGTAACTATTTCGGGTTGTTGTAACTTGTAACGATCTAGTTTATCAAACTTGCAATATCGATTCTCGCTGTCAATCCTACAATCCTACTTCCTGCTAGGTAATGTTATGTAGCAGTGATAGCCTAGTGGTTAGGACTCTGGTCTCCTATTCGAGGAGTCGCAGGTTCGATCCCGGGTACGCACCTCTGACTTTTCGGAGTCAAGTGCGTTTAAGCAATTAAACATCACTTGCTTCAACGGTGAAGGAAAACATCGTGAGAAAACCTGCACATCTGTGAGTTCTTCATAATGTTCTCGAAGGTGTGTGAAGTCCACCAATTCGCATTGGGCCAGCGTGGTGGACTATGGCCTATAACCCTTCTCTGAGAGGAGACCTGCGCTCAGTAGTGAGCCGTTGATGGGTTGCTAATGATGATGATGATGAATGTTATGTAAATGCGAAAGTTTGTGAGGATATACATCCTACAAACTTTCGCATTTACATCCGTATGAATGAATGGATAGATGGATGTTTGTTACTCTTTCACGCCACAATGAATGAACCGATTTGGCTGAAATTTGGAATGGAGATAGCTCACACCTAGGATTAACACAAAGACTACATTTCACCCCGGAATATTGAAGAGTTCCCGCAGGAATTAAAAAAACCTTAACCCACGCGGACGAAGTCACTAATGTGCAGTATAGCTTGGCACAGTACACACAAACCTATACGTCGGCATTTAGCGAGAATTCACGCAATCCAGGATCCTTACTATGTACATTTTTTAAATTGTAAGCGATTACCAAACTCGTTTGTTGCTTTATTGCCGAAAACCGACGAAATTCCGTCGGCTATATTTGTGTCGGTCTGCCGGCCGTGGATATTCAATTTATCACTAACGATGGAATGATTAGGTTTTATCGAAGCAGCGTGGCGGCAACTTCATTGAGGAATAACGCTAAATAAGAAGATGTAGCAGTATATTTCGAGTACTTTTGGACCGATTTTGATAAAAGTTCTATTAAAAGTACACACAGGTTGGAGTTGAACACTTATGATATGCCAGAAGATGTGAGGAGAAAAGATAACTTGAGATCGCTTAACGATTTTGAAACTCCTATGGGAAACTCACTATAAATAACAGCAATACAACAATAATATGCTAGCGCACTATATGTATATGTCGTTCTCACAGCTCGTTGCATTAACAATGTCGTTGTGTTCACATCACAGGTGGGTATACAAAGATCACACAGTTGCTAAATCAATAAATTAATTTCATGGCATCAACCGTTGAAGGTCGATCACGCATCCGACCCCTATCTGCGACAGAAGCATGCCATGACACCAAAACGGTTTGATATCGAACAATGTTAACAATAAGCTAACATACCTACGTGCAGTGCAATTATCTGTAAAACATGTTGTTTTTGCGTTTACATTTCGGGCTGACGCAGTTGTAACATCAGCTGTGACATGAAAGGCGATCTTAATTATTATATTCTATGGAAAGGGCCCATCCGACCTAATTTCAATCAGTAGAAACCGATTTTTATCATCATTATCATCATCATCATCATTGATAGAATGTTTAAATATGACTTTTTAGTCTTTGACCTATGAGTATTAACACCAAATTCTGACGAAATTCTGACGAATTATTAATCACTACATAATTACGTCATTTTATTATTAATTATTGTTTTTAAGAAAATTAACCCTAAAGCCCTTCACCCTGTATTTATCTGATCTCCCCAATGAAGCAGTGATAGCCTAGTGGTTAGGACTGTGCCACCTATTCCGGGGGTCGCAGGTTCGATCCCGGGTACGCACCGCTGACTTTTCGGAGTCAAGTGCGTTTAAGCAATTAACTATCACTTGCTTCAACGGTGAAGAAAAACATCGTGAGGAAACCTGCACATCTGAGAGTTCTTCGTAATGTTCTCGAAGGTGCGTGAAGTCCACCAATTCGCATTGGGCCAGCGTGGTGGACTATGGCCTCTAACCCTTCTCTGAGAGGAGACCTGCGCTCAGTAGTGAGCCGTTGATGGGTTGCTGATGATGATGACGATGATGTCCCCGCAACTTGCAGCATTGCCGTCGAGTCGACTTGCATCGCTATTATTGTGGAATGCTATATTTTTACTTTTGTATGTATTGTTGTCTCGTCAGTTCTGTGTAATTATGCAGACATGTCGCAATCGATCAATCACGAGGGTATGACTGATGCGAGTGGGCGGAACTTTGCATGCATTACGAGTGAAGTGTTTGGATGAATCATCCACTCCGAAGGTCTTAAGTGATTCTTCATCGGATAACTCTCTCTGTTGCATTGCTCAAGCAGATGGTCGTTACGTGTTGTACACAATATGAATATAATAGAATAGAACATAAATATTTTTTATTCAAATAAACTTTTTACAAGTGCTTTTGAATCGTCCGACTCTACCACTGGTTCGGAATGCCCTTCCTGCCGAGAAGAACCAGCAAGAAACTCGGCGGTTGCTCTTTTCAAAACAAGTTTACAATACAATACCTATAGGTATACTATGCTATCTACGTATGCAGTGTTTCCACAAATAAGGGAAGTTCCAAAAATGCATACATTCAATCAGATTGCTCGGTGATTGGTCTAGTTGGGCAGGTTGGGCTACGGACGTAAAGCCCTGGGTTCGATTACCTGGTCGGACAAAAAATCGTGGGTTAGTTGAGTTGTTAAAAAAAATTCAAAATCAGCCCGGATTTGGGAAATTGGTGGTACTGCATCTAAATAGATCCTTCAGAGGATCCTTGATTATTTCGGCCACATTGCCAGAAGAGAGGGACACAACCTTGAAAAGATTGTCGTTACTGGCAAAGTGGATGGAAGGAGACCTCGGGGACGAAGCCCGATGCGTTGGTCGGATCAAATCCGCACCGCTCTCGACACCAAGATCCACGAAGCTCTCCATGTCGCAGAGAACCGGACGACATGGCGCGACATCGTCCATAAAAAGATCATTGGTGGAAGGGGTCACGACCCTCAGTAATGGGGAATACGACGAAAGGAGGAGGAGGCATCTAAATAAGTTTGTGCGAGACATTAACTTTAGTAAACTATATCTCCTACGTAGTTTCCAAAATTGGGTCAGGAAAACATCTCTTCTTATATAAATACTTTAAGGTTAATCTTTGCTTTAAAACTAAACAAAAATAAACGGCTAATAACGGCTTTAGTAAATTACTCCAATTTCCAAATGTGAAATCCACGAATTTCAGTTTTGTTTCCTTATACAATTAGGCATCAATTTCCTAAAACATATTTATGTTTCTCTGCGATACTATGTTCTAGAACATCATCGTAATCTATACATCATGTTTTGTGGATTGCTCTCCTGCTGGCAGACAGCCTGGTACACTCGTGCAATGGACCGTCTACAGCAGATTTAGTTTCCCCGCCCTCTGGTGCCCTCAACTTTGACCTATGATTGCTGCAGTGTGATCGTTATTATCTCTGCTTGTCCGATACTCTCTCACTATTGGCTATAATACATCATATTTCAGAAAAAAAATAATAGCCATAAATAGCAGTCACCTTAATCAGAGAATATAATATCATCATCATCATTAGCAACCCATCAACGGCTCACTACTGAGCGCAGTTTCCTTTAAGAAGAAGGGTTATAGGCCATAGTCCACCACGCTGGCCCAATGCGAATTGATGGACTTCAGTCTTCACACACCTTCGAGAACATTATGAAGAACTCTCAGGTGTGCAGGTTTCCTCACGATGTTTTCCTTCACCATTGAAGCAAATGATATTTAATTGCTATAAACTCCGAAAAGTCAGAGGTGCGTACCCTGGATCGAACCTGCGACCCCCCGAACAGGAGACTGTATAGAATATATAATAGTACTTAATTGAGACTGAAGCAGCTTTCCCGCGATCGACCCGATGTTTACCGTCACTGGTGGGCTACAGTTTTTTTGGGGCAACGGTATAAAGGCTGATGGTTATTTAATACAGAAGAATAACATTAAGTTATTTAGTACCTATATTATTAATACTACGTGACTGTGAGTTGGTGATGCGGTGATGTGGTACTTAATTATCGTGATGTTATCAGCGATAGTGAGCGCTATCTAATCAGAGATTAACATTTTTAGAGGCACTCAAAGTGACCGTCATTTGTACCAGTGTTATGATTTCTAGGAATTTGTAATCAGAAGACAATTAAATCCACCTTTGTTCAGGACAAACTGTGAATGATCTTGGTCTGGCGGCGCATCTTTCAGTTAGACGAGATTGTACCAAAACAGCATCCAGAGTTTGCATATTTTGTGTCGGAGAGGTCTCCTATCGGATTTAGTGCTTAGGCAACATGAGCTCTCTAGTAAACAGGAATAGTACTGTTGGTGGGTTAAGGGTTTGGTTGATAAATTGAATGTTGTTTGTGCGGATAAGATGCACACCTTGTGCTTAAAAGTGTGTCATATGTGAACAGTATCAGCTAACTGTACACCGACAGCGGCTTCCTGCGCACACACGGTTACGGCGACATTGCGCCAGTCATGAGGTAACGCGGGCACGTCGCTCGCAGGAACTCCTTACCGGAGCTGCCCGGCGTGGCCAGGGTGCGAGGTGCGCCGGCCGGAGTGTGAACTGAATATCAAACTATCGGGGCAGCCGCGCCGGGCGAGAGCGCAGCGTTCAACGACCGTCGCCGCCACCGCCATCTAGCGAGCGCAGCGTTCAACGACCGTCGCCGCCACCGCCATCTAGCGAGCGCAGCCGCGCCTGCTGCCGGCGCCCGGCAGCCCTACCAGCCACACCGCGCACGCAGCCGAGCGAACGAGTCCAATCTATCGCTAGGGTCGCCGCGAAACTATCAGCGGACGTGAGATGGTTTTTATGGCTACTTTCTTAACTTTCATTCGTGAAGTATGCTGCGATCGAGAACCGCTCTCGCCTCTCTAGTGTCACGGGCGCGAGGCCGACGTGTCACCCGCGGGCTGCGATGCGCACTCACCCTTCGCTATGGTGCTGCTCCCGGAGCTGTGGTTAGTGGTAGTCGCTGCCGCTGGCAGTTGGCACGTCACACTCACTGCACTCGCGACGATACTTGGCGCCTCAGCGGCGACCCGGCGTGCACTGGAGCCACTGGAGCGGAGGCCGGCGGGCGTCGCCCCCTCCCCGCGCGCGGTGTACAGGTGCGCGGGGAGGGGGGCGGGGGGTGCGCGGGCGGGAGGAGCGCGCGCGCGGCGCGGCGCCGCCACAGTCGCAGCGATGGCCGCGAACGGGGCGCCGGCGGGAGCGGACACGCGGCTCTGCCACGTGCGGAAGGTGGCCACGTTCGACGGCTACGGGTTCAACCTGCACGCCGAGAAGGGCAAGCCGGGCCAGTACATCGGCAAGGTGGACGCGGGCTCGCCGGCCGAGGCGGCGGGGCTGCGGCGCGGCGACCGCATCCTCGAGGTGAACGGGCACAGCATCGCGGGCGAGTCGCACAAGCAGGTGGTGGCGCGCATCAAGCAGAGGCCCGACGACGCCGAGCTGCTGGTGGCGGCGCCCGCGCCCGGCGACCCGCTGCCCGACCTGGACGCGCCCGAGCCGGCCACCCCGCCCGACGCGCCCGACGCGCCCGCGCCGCCCGACGCGCCCGCGCCGCGCCTCAACCTGCACATGACGGCGGCCGAGATGCGCGCGCAGCTCGCCGCCAAGAAGAAGCTCGACCCCAAGAAGGTGCCCATGGACCTCAAGTCCAAGTTCGACATCGTCAAGAAACTGTGACGTGTGTGACGCGGCCGCGCAGGCCGGTGTGCGTGTGACGCGCGTGTGTGTGTGTGCGCGACGCGGCAGCGGGCAGGTGGCTCCGCCGTAGGTCGTAGGGATGGGCGACCGTACCAAAATACAACTCGTCGAATGAACTGTGGTACTCATTAAAATAATTTTTATACGAATAAAAACAAGAAAGATAACGCCGTATTCACATTACAGTTTTCTCGGTGTCCACAGGCCTCTAGTTTGGGCTGGGATGACAACTGTTGACAACATTAGTTGATGTCATCGATATTTCTTTTCTTTGATTTAGGTACAAAAAATTATATTATTAATTATGATAAATGTTTCATCACTCGAATCTTTCATTCTTCCGAAATTGTTCTCGTTAGGCAGCCCGCACACAGTCAATATTATTGTCAATATTTTCAAATATTGTCAATAATATTGCGTGTGTGCGGGGCGTTTTGAAGGATTGATCAATATTATTTCATATAAAAAAAAATATTGTCAATATTTTTATTGACAATAATATTGACTGTGTGCCCTTAGAATTCAATTCATTTAATCCATTTTTAAAATCGAATCGTTTGGAACTATTTGAGAGCGAGCGAATGATTATTAGAATCGTGTACTGTCGCCCATCGCGCGGCTCTGCGGCCCGCTCGTCGCGGCTGCGGCCCGCTCGTCGCTCGTCGCGGCTGCGGCCCGCTCGTCGCTCGTCGCGGCTGCGGCCCGCTCGTCGCTCGTCGCGGCTGCGGCCCGCTCGTCGCTCGTCGCGGTTGCAGCCCGCTTGTCGCGCGGCCGACGCACGGGACGCAAGGATGCTACAATCGTGCCTTCCATGTTATTGCCATTGAATGTTGTACATAGGTACTTAATGCTCGTTGTTATGGAGTTTTATCGCAATGTAATTTTATTATGATTATTTTACATAATATTTATATGTATATTTTAGGAGCAACGATCGACTTTTATGAGATGATTATCTAAATGTGTAGTTAGATTATAAACATACATAAGTGCAATTATTGTTGAGTGATCAATAAAAAGTTTAATTTTAAGTTCGTGCATTTTATTTTGAACTACTTGAAGCCTCAATAGCCCAACGGTTACAGGTGCGGACTGAAAACTGAAAGGTCGCAGGTTCGAACCCCACCCGTTGCAATATTGTCGTACCCACTCCTAGCACAAGCTTATTTGGAGGGGAGAGGAGGATATTAGTCAACAGCAGCTTGACTGATTAAAAAAAATATTTATCTGCGTCCATAATATTGTTTAGCGACCTTTAACTGTTTAAACTAGCGGCACGCTATGAAGGCCGGTTTGACGTTTGTCCGCTCATGAAGTTCCGTATTAATTGATAACGACTTTGAAGGAAATAATTGTATTACTTTATTGACGATAGTGATGTGCAGAGATTCATAAATTTTATCGAATGTAGTTTTAGGTTTAGGACTCAAAATTTATTTATTAAATTGATTTCTAAAATGTATACAAGTGTAGAAAAATCAGTTTGCACCATTTAAGGGGTGAATGTACTTGTGAATATGAACAATTTTCACTATGTGGACAAACCTCTGAAATCGCAAAAAAATATCAGCTGTTTCATACAAAAGGTAAAATTTTTATTTTTATATGATATATACCACAACTCGGCATTTGGTTATGGCGTGAAATACGTTAAAAATGGCGTAGATGCAAACATGAATATGTTAAAAGCGGAATTAGTACGTCTTTTAAAAGAAAACAAACCAACCAAGATCCGATACGTCATTGACGAAATAGCATTAGAACATGGGCACAGAGTTATACGGTTACCGCCTTACCATTGTGAGTATAATGCGATTGAGTTGGTGTGGGCTCAAATTAAGGGATATGCTGCAAGACACAATACAGAACCCCCATTTACCACAAAAAAAATGCTAAAATTATTAGAAGAAGCTTGTGAACATGTGACTAAAGGAGACTGGGAAAAGGTTGTGAATAGAACTGTTAAATTAATAAGGGAAGATTATGAAAGAGATGTGAAAATAGATAATATTATAGAAAACGAACATATAATTATTAATGTAGGTGATGATAGCAGTGACGACAGTGAAAATAGTAGTATGGACGAATCTGATTAATTATGGCCTTTTGTGGCACCTTTTTTGGTATCTTTTGTATTCATATGTTTCTTGTGTGCATATAAAGTATGTATATTCATTTTCATTCAAATATTCAGTTCGTTCAAATAAATTAAATAAACATATACATTTTTGTTTTATTAAACCTATTTAATCAGGTACAAAAACAAAACTTAATTGTTTTTTGTTCGAGAATAAATTGACATTCCACATCACTATTGTAATGTGTCAAACCGGCCATCATAGCGTGCCGCTAGTGTAGCGACTGTAGAAACCACAAGGCTACGGAGATCTAATATTGTAGTGTGAAAATATTGAACACAATGCCAATTTAATTAATCGAAAGGAACTTCGTTCCATCCGGGTGTCCCTTGACACCTCTCAAGTTTTTTTTTCTATATCAAGCAGTATAATAATGTCCAAAGCTGGACAAATGTCTCTTCCGTGGACTTCCACAGGTGTCCGTCTCGCGCCGCCTGAATCCAACGGCTTCCTGGCTCCTGCGACTAGTCTGACGCCGGCCGTCCCTCGTCAGTCCACCTCGCGGGGGGTCTGCATTCTACTTAGGATCGTCACGGACTTAACCAGCACTGACCTACAGATTTAAGTACCTACTAGGTACCTAGTCATCTAAACACTTAGTGCGGTAGCCACAGGCATTTGTATAAATAACAGCTAATTGAGTTTTAAATTTAATGATGGTAATATAATTATAATTAGTTAATGACTCATTAAATATAATTTATTGTTGAATATTTCTGAGTGTGGTAATAACTAGTTATACATCGATGCTAGTTAGACGCCGAAGGGGACTTAGGTATACCTCTATTATTATGTTGTAAGTAGGTTGTACAAAAATCTGCGATACTGTTAGTTTGTCAGTTTGTCCTTCAAACGCGCAACAGCGTTGCAACAGATCGACGTAAATTTTGCTGGGGTAGGTACAGTTGAGGGCCTGGAATACTGCAGTAAGTACCTACCTACCTACTCTCCGTATAGGCTTCTCGCGGAAACGAAGGGTTTCTAAACGCGGATAAAATTAAGTAAGTAGGTACGAGTATTTGTACGGTGTATGGGCACAAAGATCATAATAAGTACATATTGTTATTATTATGTACGTTACAAGTATTTTACAGCCAAAACTTAGAATACAAATTAGAAACGCCCAAGAAATTACTTACCTAGCTACCTAGGCTTTTCTTTTACGGAATAAAATAGGAAAACCTAGATAAACTACTGTTATCTATATACCGTCACTATAAACTCAAACTCAAAACTTAAACTCAAACTCAAACTCAAAATTATTTATTTCATGTAGGCCAACCTGTGGCTCTTATGACACGTCAAGATTCTACCACCGGTTCGGAAAGCGGCGGGCTGATTACGTAAAACTTTGCAGTAGCGACAGCAGTAGCAACGCGACAGCAATAGCAAAGCGACCGGTCGCAAAATGTCAAATAGTATGTAATAGCTATTTATGCAACTGCATCGTAATGAGGATCATTTTAATTCGAGTGCTGTTTTTTGATACGAGGCTTGCCGAGTATCAAAATAGGATAGTACGAGAATTAAAATGACTAATTACGTTCAGTTGCATACAAGATTTTATCTACGACAAGGAAGTAAAATCATTAACAAAATGTAAATGAAGCCTCAGCGTTCTTCATTTTGAAATTGCCGCGCCGTACACGTCACACAGCGCATATTTTATGACTTAGCTCTGTGGCCGTCTTGCGGTTGTCAAGTTTGACACTTGACAGGTTTGACATTCGAAATATAACGGTCGGACTTATAGGCAACTAAAAATTTATAAATTAATTTAATAAGTGAAATAATAGCTTTTATTGTTGTTTCTCTTTTAATTTCAGAGCAACTCAAACTAGTTTTTATTTCACAAGTACGAAAGTATTCATAAATCCCATTATAAAACAACATATTATCATATTACGCCGTAGGCTCAATAAAGTAACAAAAAGTAACTCCGTAAGCCGCCACCAGCCGCCTGTGGCGCCTCTGTCAACAAAAAGTAACTCCGTAAGCCGCCACCAGCCGCCTGTGGCGCCTCTGTCATATGAACGGTACAAAAGTGCCAGAACTCAGAGCCTTAGCTTTAGGTATCCTATTTTAAGAAGATAACCATTTCGATTCAGCTCCCATACAACGAGCTGCATCGAAATGAGAAGCAAAACCGAAAGAGGGTTCATTTCGATTCATCTGTCAAACTCGAAATTGGAACTTTTCGATGCTGGAGTAGATAAAAATATTTACGTAATACAAAAGTGACGTTTAAATTGACGTTTGACAGTAGCGATCGCGAGATTTACGCCTGTCGCAAGCCTGTCGCGAGATACGTAATCACCCCGCGGGATTCTGCTGAGAAGAGCCGCCGGCAAGAAACTCAGCAGTTGCTCTTTTCAAAATATTCATTTTACAATACAATATTAATAAGTAGCTATTACATTGTAATAAGTTTTTATACTATCCTGTGGGCAGCTGGATGCCAAGCTGATATATACTCAAACTCAAACTCAAAATTATTTTTTTCATGTAGGCCAACCTGTGGCTCTTATGACACGTCAAGATTCTACCACCGGTTCGGAAAGCGGATTCTGCTGAGAAGAGCCGGCAAGAAACTCAGCAGTTGCTCTTTTCAAAATAATCATTTTACAATACAATATTAATAAGTAGCTATTACATTGTAATAAGTTTTTATGCTATCCTGTGGGCAGCTGGATGCCAATCTGATTTAACCCGTGCATCTTTGTTAGAATAGAATATGACATTTCCACAACACGTACAATTCGTACAAAACGTTATATATACGTACGTATATATAAACGTATATTTAGTAAGTCATTATTTACTGTTACCTATCTATAGGTATGTACAAAGGATATTGGGTAATTTTAATCTTAAAGAAATTTGGTAAATAAAACTGTAACTGGACGATTTCTGTACATTTAATCTATTTTGAAAATTTTAACTGGGGGATGCTTTATTATCAATACTGATCCCAAAACAGATTTTTATTTAATTTTTGGCTGTCTGTCTGTCCGTCTGTCTGTCTGTCTGTCTGTCTGTCTGTCTGTCTGTCTGTCTGTCTGTCCGGGCATCACGCAAAAACTACTGAACAGAATTGTATAAAATTTGGTATAGTAGTAGGTGATAGTCCGGGTCAACATATAGGATAGTTTTTATCCTGATAAACAATAAGGTTCCTCCAGGATAGGGGATGAAAGTTTTTATCGGTTTTACTTCATAATTCCGTCAAATTTGAACCGATTTTAATCATTCTTTTTTTATTTAAAAGTGTATAATATCTATGATGAAGATCTAATAAATATTATAGGAGATAGAGGACATAATGCTTCACGGGTAGCAGCAAAAGTCACTCACATAAAGGACAACGATCGAATACAGGCATTCCATATTTATATGAGGGTTTTAGCCATAGACATAGACTTATTAACCTCCAGGCCCTAGATGATTATACCATTGTGTTTGTTTTGTAGCCTACCCGTGCGAAGCCGGGGCGGGTCCACTAGTTTGGCAATAAAATGTTCCGATATCTTGTAGAACATTGATATAACGATATAACGGCGGTGGTCCAACGCTCGCAGGTACTCAGGCGGGCAGGTATGTGCGTGTATGTGCGTAGTGGCACAGTAGTGGGTAAAGTGAGGTTTATGCATTCCTCACAGTAACCGGTTCCGACGTTCCACGAAACCCGCGGCGAGCGCCCGCGCCGGTGATGCCACCGCTCGGCGCTCAGTCATACTCATAACAGTGCGAGGTCACTATCATATTCAAATGGACACTGGACATCTCGCGACCGCTCACCTACAAGTGACATCTATACATATAATAAAACATCTATGTAAATATGTCTATATTTCATGTACCATATTCTTGCAAAAAAAAAAAAAAACAGAAACGAAACCAATTCTGTACACATGAAATAGATTAAAAAAAGGGTTTGTGCTTCTAATTGTGTTCAAGATACAGATATCAAAACAGAAGCTAAATTTTTTTTTGTCTGTTTGTCTGTCTGTTTGTTTGTCCTTCTTTCACGTAAAAACTACCGCACAGATTTCTACAAAATTTTATACCGTAGTAGCTTATTACTCGGGTCAACATCTAGGCTACTTTTTATCCCGGAAAATCAAGGAGTCCCCGAGGGACTTTAAAAACTAAATCCACGCGGACAAAGTCGCGGGCATCAGCTAGTTTTAGAATAGAATAGAATAGATGGCGGCCATACAAATTTCGTCGGTGTCTGTATAAAAGCTGATAGAAGAGTGGTTTTCTGGAAAAAAATTATTAGGACCCGAAGGTCTACTTGATGAACAGAAAAAAATCCAAGCTGGCGGAATTTATTTTTCCATACAAACTATGCAAGACTTTGAAACTTCCTTTTCATTTGTTTTTATAGAAGAATTCTCATTCTGACCATTAAATGATTCGGAGAAATAATATGGAATGAAATGAGGATCGAGGGTTTGGAAGATGGGTGAGAAGCACGGCCAAGGTACTAAAAATAGGTGGGAGCTGCTCAAATAAAAAATTGTTGAAACCTCAATCCAATTGGCACTTGGCAGTGAGCTGCAAAGAAAATTCAAAATGGCGGATTCAAGATGGTGGCTATACAAATTGCAAAGGTGTCTACTGTCTATCTCAGAGAATATAAAAGATGGAAGAGTGGTTTTCTGGTAGAAAATGATCAGAACCCGAAAGTCTAATTAAGGAGTTAAAAAACTGCGGTCCGCTTTAGCGGGCCGCGCAACCACGCGCAATATATAGCTGTTTATTAGTTTGCCCTCAGGAAAAGAGCAACGAGTCGACGTAATTTTTTGTAGGTATGGATATAATAGCCACTTTTTATCCTGGAAAAACAAAGGATTCCCCAAAGAGAGTCTCAATAGCCCAACGGTTAAAGGCGCGGACTGAAAACTGAAAGGTCGCAGGTTCGAATCCCACCCGTTGCACTATTGTCGTACCCACTCCTAGCACAAGCTTTCCGCTTAGTTGGAGGGGATAGGAAGGATATTTGTCAACTTCAATTTGACTAATATTCTTTTTTATAAAAAAAAGTCTGGGTTCCACAGAGATTTTAAAAACACTTTGTCCCGGAAAATTACAAAGTTCCCGCGGGAATTAAAAAAACCCAACTTCACGTGGACGAAGTCGCGGACAATATTAATTAACAGCTATCCTTACTAATATTATAAATGCGAAAGTGTGTTTGTTTGTTGGTTTGTCCTTCAATCACGCCGCAACAGGGCTACGGATCGACGTGATTTTTGCATGGGTATAGTTGAGGACTTGGAGAGTGATATAGATAGAGAGATAGGCTACTTTTTGTCCAGGAAATTTTTGATTTTCCCGGGGGATTTTAAAAACTTAATCCGCGCGGACGAAGTCGCGGGCATCAGCTAGTTAGCCTATAAGTAGGATGCGCAGCGCCTGGGCCTTGATTCTGTAACTCAGTGGCTATCAAAAAAAATCGGCCAAGTGCGAGTCGAGCCTCGCTCTGTTAGGGTTCCGTTAAAAAAATTAAATTAAAATATTTCCATGTACCCCATGGAAATATTTTATTTTAATTTAATTTAATTTTTATGATTTGTTGTTATAGCGGCAATAGAAATACAAAATATGTGAAAATTTCAACAGTCTATCTATTACGGTTTACGAGATACAGGCCGCTGACAGACGGACGGACAGCGGATGCTTAGTAATAGGGTCCCGATGGCACCCTTTGGGTACGGAACCCTAAAAATGATAGCCACTGACATATATTTTTATCCATTGAAGGTTTGCTACGAAAATGATACTTTTATTTTCATAGCAAACCTTCAATGGATAAAAAAATATATGTCTGGCTATCATTTTTTGATAGCCACTGAGTTACAGAATCAGGGCCGTCGGCCTTCGCCACGAGACAGGCACTCGTGAATCCGTCGCGCGACTCGTGTTGGCTTTGGTGTAGGATTTGTTGTGACGTCACTCACGGCTGCGGCCTTGCGCCGCGAGCTGCAGCCACTATCTATTGTACCTGCGTACCGCTACCGTGTGGGTTTACGTGTAAAAAACAACGGATGAAGTTGGCCTTCCTTTAAGCTACACACTATACTCGTATTGCTGTAGGTACTAAGAATAAGCCGAGCACGCTCCTTATTCAAAGGAGGCAAAATAAGAGGCTAGGAGACGTGTCAGTCGCCAGGAGGCCGGCGCTGTTCGCCGCTTCGGATGTCGTGAGGATTTCCCCTCCTACGAGAAAAAAAAAGACTGAAGAAAGTGATGCCGATTTGGATGAAATAAAACCTTTTTTTCAGGTCACCACTGAGCGCAGGTCTCCTCTCAGAGAAGGAATATAAACCATAGTCCACCGCGCTGGCACAATGCGAGTTGGCGGACTTCACACACCTTTGAGAAAATTATGGAGATCTCTCAGGTGTGCAAGGTTCTTCACGAAATTTTCCTTCACCGTCGAAGCATAGGACATTTAATTGCTTAAAAGCATAATACATAACTCCGGAAAGTCAGAGGTGCGTGGCCGGGATCGAACCTGCTACCCACGAATAGGAGACCACAGTCCTAACCACCATACTATCACTTCTTTCTTTCTTCTTTATCAACCGATAGACGTCCACTGCTGGACAAAGGTCTCTTGCATGGACTTCCACAGGCCTCGGTCTTGCGCCGCCTGAATCCAGCGGCTCCCTGCGACTCGCTTGATGTCGTCGGTCCACCTGGTGGGGGGTCTGCCAACACTGCACTTCCCGGTGCGGGGTCGCCACTCCAGCACCTTGGGACCCCAACGACCATCAGCTCTTCGAACTATGTGCCCCGCCCATTTCCACTTCAGTATCGCGACTCGCTGAGCTATGTCGGTGACTCTGGTTCTCCTACGGATCTCCTCATTTCTGATTCGATCCCGCAGGGATACTCCAAGCATAGCTCTTTCCATCGCACGCTGAGCGGTCCTGAGCCTACTTATGAGGCCCTTAGTTAGCAACCATGTCTCGGATCCGTAAGTCATCACTGGCAACACGCACTGTTCGAAGACTTTAGTCTTCAGGCACTGAGGAATTTTGGACGAAAAGACATCTCGGAGCTTCCCGAACGCTGCCCAGCCGAGTTGGATTCGGCGGTTGATCTCTTTCTCGAAATTGGACCTACCTAGCTGGACTGTGTGTCCCAGGTAAATATACTCGTCGACAATTTCGAGTGCAGAGTTCTCAACAATTACTGGGTGGAGCGGTGCATGAGCATTGGACATGATTTTCGTCTTGCTCATGTTCATTTTCAGGCCCACCTGTTGAGAAACCCTGCTGAGATCGTTGAGCATTGTATTGAGGTCTCTCAGAGTCTCTACCATGACTACTATGTCATCGGCAAATCGCAGGTGAGTGATGTACTCGCCGTTTATGTTGATGCCAAGCCCGTTCCAATCCAGAAGCTTAAAGACGTCCTCCAACGCAGCGGTAAAGAGCTTCGGGGAGATAACGTCTCCCTGTCGCACTCCACGCTGCAAGTGGATTGGCCTCGTAGTCTGGTCCTGTATACGTACTGACATTGTGGCGTTTTCATACAAGCACTTCAACACTTGGATATACTTACCGGTAGTCAATTCGGCATCTCTGCAGCGACCTCAACACAGCCCAAGTTTCCACCGAATCAAAGGCTTTCTCATAGTCCACAAACGCTAAGCAAAGTGGCCGGTTATACTCTTCCGTCTTTTGTATAACCTGCCGCAGCGTATGAATGTGATCTATGGTACTTACCAAAGCCTTTTCGGAATCCGGCTTGTTCGGGAGGCTGGAAGTCGTCGAACCTACGAGCGAGACGATTCGTAATGACTCTCGAGAACAACTTATAAACATGACTCAACAACGAGATGGGTCTATAATTCTTCGACAAGGTATTATCTCCCTTTTTGAAGAACAGAACCACCACGCTCCTGTGCCATGCTTCCGGCGTTGTGCCCTCGTGGATGACGGAATTGAACAATCGCTGAAAGATCTTAAGTACCGGTTTTCCACCCGCTTTCAGGAGTTCCGCAGTGATTCCGTCATCACCAGGCGCCTTGTTGTCCTTGAGCTGTTTGAGAGCCATTCTAATCTCGTATAGGCTGACGTCCGGGATATCTTCGGTATAGTGTCGGGTCAGTTTGGCTCTGGGATGTTTCGCCAAATCTTCAACAGGTTTTTGTGTCGTGGTATATAACTGTCCATAGAACTTCTCAACCTCTCCCAAGACATCAGGTCGAGAAGAGACGAGACGGCCGTCATCAGTTTTCAGCCGCGTCAGCTGGCTCTGTCCGATAGATAGATCTCTCGCGAACACTTTTGAGCCTTTGTTCCGCTCAATGGTATCTTTAATACACTTGGTATTAAAGACACGGAGGTCACGAGTTTGTGCCTTAGATATCTCTGCCTATTAATCCGCCGGTAGGCAGCCGCGTCTGCCGATGACTGCAGCCTCATCTCTTGTCTCTCCTTCATTAGCTTGAGAGTATGGTCAGAGAACTTTTCGGTTCTTTTCCTGCGATGGGTCTTAAAGAATTTAGACCCCACAGTATGGACAGTTTCCACGAACCTGTTGTTTAGATCGTCCACAGAAACGCAGTCTGCTAGGCACTCGAATCGGTTCTGCAGTTCGAGTTGGAAGTTTTCGGGATTTTGGATATGAGCACGAGAAGGTCGGAGAGTGGACTTCACCAGTCTGGCCCTTTCCAGCTTTACATTAATATTCAACGTGCCTCTTACCATCCGGTGATCGCTACCGGTTTTCACCCTATTGATCACAGAGACATCATTGAATATATGCCGCTTGGTCGACATAATGAAGTCGATCTCATTTCTCGTGGAACCATCGGGACTCAACCATGTCCATTTTCTGTGTGGCCGCTTCCTGAAGAAGGAGTTCATCATAAAGAGGCCCTCCTTCTCCATGAAGTCGGCCAGCATTTGGCCCCTTTGGTTCCTTCGCCCATACCCAAAATGCCCCTCTCTCGTCTCTGCACCGCTTCGTTCGCCCAGCCTTGCATTGAAATCCCCCATCACAACACTGTAATGAGTGGTAGAGGCGGTTATGGCTTTTGATATATCCTCATACAGCGCCTCTACCTCCTCGTCAGAATATGACGATGTCGGTGCGTAGACCTGTATAACCTTCAGCGAATACCGTTTGGTGATTCTGAGTATAAGGTACGCTACCCTACTCGACACACTCTTGACTTGTACAATGTTGTTGACGAGGGACTTGTGGACGATGAACCCGACACCACCCTGGGACTGTTGGTCGCCCTCCCGGTAGTAAAACAAGTTGCCGGAATTGAGGATTATAGAGTCCTCCGCCTCTCTTCGGACTTCAGATAATCCTATAATACTCCAACGCAACTTGCTCACTGCTTCTTCCAGCTCGATGATCTTTTCGTCGGTCCTCAAAGTGCGTGCGTTATACGTCACCAGGTCCAGTCGTCGGGGTTGGCAGCGGAATCTCGTCCGGAGATTCTTAGCACCCCCTGCCCCGCCATTACCGTGACCGCTGCCAGGGTCAGGAATAGCGAGGCCGCCGGGAACTAGGGGCCATGGTCTTGTGCGAATATCCATAGAAGGTTTTGCCCATAATGACCACGCTGGGCAGGCGTGTTGGTCATCGCAGGGCTAAACTGATTGCACCCGTGTCGCTGCTGCCCAACACAAGCCTGTGCCATTTGCTCAGTTTAGCCAGTAGGAAATGGTTATACCGCCATTTGTCGGTCGTCATAGCCTCGTCAGTAGACTAGCAGGGGGCACCGCGGGCAGGTGAGGTTGACGTTTGGAGCGCTAGATGGAGGTGCGCTCTCTTACCCCACTACTTAATACATACTATCACTGCTTAATGCAAAAATAATAAGCTTAAGTTATTTATGAAAACCTCATGATTATTTAATATGAATATGAATATGATTTGTCTAATATTTTTGGAAATTCCGCAATCAGTTTTAGGCAAATATTTTCTGTGTGTGTTGTTACGACGCGCGACGGTACTAAAGTTTTATTGTACTCCGTAAAAGGTAGATAAAAATGTGAGCAGTCATGGTGACTGCCGCCACAAGTGATAACGCGTCAACTCAGCTGTAGCGCCTCCTGCTAACATTAGCATGCCTGCGCGGTGACGCGACCGAACCCATAAATTTCCCCCTACCAAAAATCACTCAACGCGCGTAAATAGAAGCTGTCAAAAATTAAAAATAAAAATTTGTATAAATTAATCAAAATACTGACTAATTTGTGAGTAACTCACGTCCAACTCGGTATTTTGATTAATTTCTTAAACTGGTCACTTTCAAGTAAAGATTTTTATGTAAATCTGTGAAGATGATAATTCTACTAGCGCAATTAGAATGCCATAAGCCTACTTTGTCGTATTAGTTTACAAAATGGGGAAAAAAAATCGGTCAAGTGCGAGTTGGACCTAGCTCTTTTAGGGTTCCGTACATATGACCAAATCATTTTTTTTAAACTAGATACATATTTAGATAATTATCTTTGTTGAACCGAAGTAACCGAGTAAAACCGAAAACTTTGACGGCCCCCTATTTCTTCATTTTTGTAGCTAAAAAATTAAAAAAATATATATTTGAACTCTGCTTATTGAGTTCTAGATAATGACACCCCACATGCCAGGGTAAAAAAATAAAATTTTATTTCGACTCCTTTTCCATGTATGGGAGCCCCCTTTATTTTTTAATTTAATTTAATTTTTATTATTTGTTGTTATAGCGGCAATAGAAATACACAATATGTGAAAATTTCAACTGTTTATCTATAACGGTTTACGAGATACAGCCCGCTGACAGCCGGACGGACGAACGGACGGACGGACAGCGGAGGCTTAGTAATAGGGTCCCGTTGGCACCCTTTGGGTACGGAACCCTAAAAACCAAATTAAATTTGAATGTCGCGGGCAGACTCGTATATAATCCACCTTAAAAACACGGAAACGGAAACGTACGCGCCCAGGCCGCTTCGATCAGAAAAAGGCAGTCAGCTTCTTTTACGATTATAACGTATCACTCAGTCAGAAGCAATTTTTGGAAAATCCAATCCTAAAGGAAAGTAAAAATCACACTTATTTAAGTTACATCCTTAAAAATTGGTATTTAAAGGCTTTCGGTTGAAAATAAAGAAATAATAATATGTATGTTTCACAATTTAGCTCATACGTAAAGTTCAAATAGTTGACAGATACGAAGTCGTGAGTAACAACTTAGTTCTCATAAAATAATGTAAAAACAAGTTGATTTCGCGATACCGTCACTGATTTGCTGATTAGGCTGCAATCAGCGCCAACCAATTATTGCATTGTAATTTGTAACCACAGCGCGGCGCAATTGTTGAAATTGTTTGCATTTATAATTATTCTCTTGCGAATTTGTAAAAGAGTGGAAAGATCGGGCAGACAGTGAGTGCTGCCGTTCCAGCTGGCATAGGACGTGATGTGTTCCAGATCCAGGATATTTATTCCCTATTTTTTGATTATTTTTACGTTCGAGCTAGTCCTATATAATATTACTAGCTTCGGCCCGCGACTTCGTCCGCATGGAATAGTTTAAACTTCACCTTCACCACCTTAAAAACACCTTCGCAAATAATGCATTATTTTAGAAAAAATTTGGTTAGCATAAAAAGATAGACATATGCCTTCGCGGACTTTTTTTTAGAACTTAAAAGGGAACAACTCTGTCATACATGATTTTTGCGAAACTTTAACCGTTTACGCAGCGCACTCAGCGGAAGCTCACAAAAGGAGAAAACCCCCCGATTTTGAAACATTCTTCATTGGTGCTCCACTCCTATTGGTTTTAGCGTGATGATATAATATAGCCTATAGCCATGCTCGATCAATGGGCTATCTAACACAGAAATAATTTTTCAAGAACTACTGGTTTGATTTGAAAAATTAGCGCGATAACTGAGATTAGCGCGTTCAAGCATACAAACAAACAAAATCTTCAGCTTTATAATATAAAATTATAATATTAATAATAAAAAAATAAAAAGAAGTATAGAAGTAGGTATAGATTTTTGTTGGTTTGTCCTTCAATCACACCGTAACAGAGCTACAGATTCACTTGATTTTTTGCATGGATGTAGTTGAGGACCTAGGCAGTGGCATAGGCTACTTTTTATCCCGAAAAATCAGAGTTCCCGGGGGATTTGAAAACCTTAATCTACGCGGACGGAGTCGCGAGTATCGTCTAGTATTTACTGTAAAAATTACAAAGGAGGCAGGTACCTATAATATACATTGTAAATAACCAAACTGAACTTTTCCTGTTGAAACGGAAAAAGTTGAAATCATGTACGGACGTGATTATGTGCAACTAGGTGCAAGCGAGCTGAATGTAATAGGTAATAACTATTTTCCTATACCTACCATCATCATCATTTTCTGGTCCTTGTCCCACGCTATGCGGGGTCGGCACAACAGGTCTTGTAAGCCATGTTGTAAGTGGTTCGGCTTGACATTTTATAACCGACCGCCTGCCTGACGTCAACCCTCCTTGGGAATGCTTTTGTTGGTGGAAAGGATAGAACCGCCACCTTTCGGTTCAATAGGGTAGTGCTGGAATCCCCATTTTTTTAAATCTCTAGACTCGAGCGCCAGGCCTCGAACTGTGGACTGTACGCGGGCACTATATATGTGGCGTCCACGCAATCCTATACCTACCAATTATACTAAAAATGCCCTTATCGAGCGTCACTTGGTGTGAGTGAATGGGTACTTGTATTGTATTGTATAGCGATGTTGTAGTTGTAACTTGTAGCGCGGTTAGCGGGGGGAGGGGGGGGGGGGTACTGCGCGCTCGGCAAGGCCGCGCGATAGCGATGCGACACGAGCAGAGAGCAGACACCGCGACAGAGGCTCAGCCTCTCAACACGAGCGATTATACCTGCTATATTATACCTACATGCTCAGCGGGCGATCTAGACGGATGGAGCTACGCTCGGCGTACCTCTGTGGGATCCAAGCATACTGGAGAAGAGCCGTAGGGAACCAGTTACCTACATAATATTATTATTGTTATCGAGTTTAAGTGGCAAGAGTTTATAAATGTAGGACTCCTCGAATTAGTCCTAAGTACTATCCTATTAATATAGGAAATATAAATGTGACACTTTGTGAGGGTGGATGTATGGATGGATGTTTGTTACTCTATCACACCACGACAAAATAAATAAACCAATTTGGCTGAAATTTTGAATGGAGATAGCTCATACCCAGGATTAGCACGTGGATGCGTGAATGGATATATGTTTGTTACAACACAACGAATGAACTAATTTAAATGTGGAATAGGGAAAGCTCGTACCAATAATTAACAGAGACTTTTCATCCCGGAAAATTACAGAGTTCCCGCGTGCATTAAAAAAACCTTAATCCACGCGGACAAAGTCGCGGGTCGCGGGTGACCGAGAAGCACAGCATTGGAAGAACCCCTATAGTCGGTCGAAAAGGTGCGTAGTGTGACGGGGTAGAAAAAATGGGTTAAGTAAAAAAAACACGGTTGGTTCTAATAACCGTTTAATTCTCAACCACCTCCACACTGGTCCTTAAGGACAGGTTTAATCAATTTCAAACTAGTCGTTGGCACTTGGCAGGCATACTATATTGCTATGCGTCGAACCTCTCAAGCAGAGGACAGTCTGTCAGCTCGCTTGCTCACCCGCGAGTTGCGAGACGCGACGTGAGTCACGCTCGTGCCACTCGTCGTTGCCTGTTTTGTATTGTATTAGCACTTATTTTTTATTATTTTGTAGACCAAGGTTTAACGGCAGAATGTAAAATAAAATTATTGTTGTTTAGCTTCAGTGGAATAATACAACGTGCTGCGGACTGATTCGGCTAACGGAGGCGGGGATCAGCGTACTGCGCAGACGATCATATTATAGTGCACAAGTGACCCTCTATTTCCTCACTCTCGTAGTCCGATGGGATAGCAATCCAACACAACCGGAGGAGAGATCAGGCGCAGGACAGACAGTCTCCAGTCCATATCCAGTCGAATAGAAGATACGGGGGCCTTTATTTTTGCCCCCGTATCTTCTATCCGATATCTACCCGAATCTAACATCGCCAACCCCCGACCCGGCCGGACTGTAAATTGTAAACAAAATATTTTAATCGGCGAGGGTCAGTCTGGCCCACAGAAATCTCAATAACAAGGTGTCTTATTAACTTATTATTATGCTTTAGGTGGTCTGGTCTTTAAGAAGCAGTGATAGCTTAGTGGTTAGTACTGCGGTCTCCTATTCGGGGGTCGCAGGTTCGATCCCGGGCACGCAACTGTGCGTTTAAGAAATTAAATATCACACGCTCCAACGGTGAAGGAAAACATCGTGAGGAAAACTGCACCTCTGAGAGTTCTTCATAATGTTTTCAAAGGTGTGTGAAGTCTGCCAATATGCATTGGGCCAGCGTGGCAGACTATGGCCTATAACCCTGCTCTAATTTTAAACATGTAAAGTACTTACTGATAAAAAGTTATTTGTTAAACATGTTTGTAGTACCTAATAAGTATATTACCTACATAGGTATTTTTCATCATTGTTCAAAAATTACAAGTAGTTACAATCTTCAAAAATGGTCATGTGAAACATGTGAAATTTCGGGCTTGGCTTTTCGTTCTTCTTCTTCAGGCGCCATCTCCTACCGGAGGTCGGCTGTCATATTGGCTATTCGGACCTTATACATAACTGCGCGGAATAAGGATCGAGTACTCAGTCCGAACCATGTCCGGAGATTCTTAAGCCACGAGGTCCGTCTTCTTCCAGGGGGTCTCCTACCTTGTATCTTCCCTTGCTTTTCGTTACAGCCCGGAAAATCACAGTGCGGATTTAGGGTTAAAATCAATTTGTTTTTATCGCTTGCAGCATCGACCTCCATGTAAAGGTAAGGTTATAATTTTTTATGTGTAGGTGTGTACCTAGTTAGTTTTATTATCGGTTTAGATGTTTTTGTTTCAGCATGTTCTTAACTATTTACCTATTTTATTGTTGCTGCTAAGAGAGGAGACCTGTGCTCAGTAGTGAGCCATTCATTGGTTGCTGATGATGATGTGGTCTGGTCGGATAGGAGGAAGAAGGTTTCGTGCGTCGCAGACGTATGTTCAGTTCGGCGATTAAAGATTTAGCTCATGATTTGACGTTACTTTAATCCGCGACGTTGACTCACTCGCACCAAATTGGTCGTGGTCTATCGGGGGTCGTTGATCCATGCAATAACTTTATACCGATACGGTTTCGGTCACAGTGGACTACGATGCAGTGGGCGGAGAGCTTAAGTGGGTATAGTGCTGTAGTTTATAGAATAAGCCAGGGGTAAGTTGGAGTTGTGAAGTAATAGCGCCTGAACAAATGGTTGAGCGAAGCAACGGCTGGGGTCATGCGTCATGCTCGTGAATGGGTCCCACCGGCGGGAGTGGGGCTGTGCACAAGATACGCAAGCTACAGTTTGTAACATTCTTGTTTTGAAAAGAGCAACTGCTGAGTTCCTTGCCGGCTCTTCGGCCACAGGTTGGCTTCTGTGAAATATTATTTTGAAATTTGAACTACTGAGCCGATTTTGATGAATGAGGTGTCAAACGTCTTTGACATGAATTGAATTGTAATACGTTTTGTGGAAATGTCATATTCTATTCTAACAAAGATGCACGGGTTAAATCAGCTCGGCATCCATCTGCCCACAAGATAGTATAAAAACTTATTACAATGTAATAGCTACTTATTAATATTGTTAAATGATTATTTTGAAAAGAGCAACTGCTGAGTTTCTTGCCGGCTCTTCTCAGCAGAATCCGCTTTCCGAACCGGTGGTAGAATCTTGACGTGTCATAAGAGCCACAGGTTGGCCTACATGAAATAAATGATTTTGAGTTTTTTTTGAAAACGATTCGTTATTCGGTCCGCGTGGCAGGCTACACGTTATACGGAAAACATCATTAGGACGGACGTTTCAGCCGATTGTCAGTAGTCGGGTTAGAGTTTATAATAGTAGATTATTAACCAAGGGGATAAAGCAGTGTCTTCTGTCGCGGGTGACGATTTAAGTTCACCCAAGACTAAGACAGCTTTATCACCGAGGAAAATACTCTACTTTTCGTACCATTTGCGAAAAAATTAACACAATAATAATATGAGATAAGCATTTATTAAAAATAATGACAATTAAAAGTAAAAGTTAACATTCGAAACATTGGTCCAATTATTATTGATAGAGAGAGTTACATTTTTGTTTGGTACATTTATTGTTGATGAGTTGATTTGAGTATTTCTCTGTTCTTGCGTCTGAGCATTTGCACTGATGGAATCCGACAATTCACTGTCACTGTCGCTTTGATTTAACATCGTAACGTATTTTTAGAACATTTACTTATTTATAAAAATAAATTAAAATAAACTTAACGTTTATGTATTTGAAGAAAACAAAAACGCGGCAAATTCCTAGACTAATATTTTTTTGTCGGAAAAGCAAAGGCATCAAGCTCATACGGCCTCGTCGGTTTTCGTAATTTTATTTAATAATCATAACTGCATAATAAATGCGTATTCCTTTTTCAAAAAGATGTATAATGCTTTATATACAAACTCAATGGTGTAAACACAGATGTAGTTTAGTATCGGTAAGTATTCCAAATTTAAATCACATTCTCCCCCTAGAGGATGAATGAAATTCAGTACAATTTTCTTTCCCTGTTTTTAACAGATTAAAATTGACTATTGTTATGTTCGCTTTTTGTGGCACAGAATGTCACTTTTTTGAGCAAGTGGTACGAAATAGTATATTACACATCTAGGGCAGTAAAATTCGCCTCGGACAACAATTACATGTGATCTGAGGCTTTCATATTTACTGCCCGTGGTGTGTATACTATTTTTCTCCTCGACGGAGGCGGAAAGCGAAATTTTCGTTTAGCGCAGCGGGAGGAAAATGGACGCTTTCCGCCCGGAGGTGAGAAAAGTATTATACAATGTAGTATTATACAATGTAGTTAGCCGACAGTCCTGGCTATAAATTAAAGAAAAGTACTTAATTATTTTTTAAATAATAGATAAACAAAACTTTATAATATTTGTAATCTAAGTAGGTAGGTACTTATATTATTTCTTTTACTTAATGTATGTTTTATATTTTTTTTTAATGTATATCCCCTATTTTATTGAAATGAAATGAAATGAAATGAAATGTATTTATTTATTTGCAAGAAACATTGTTCGTAAATAGATGTTTTAAACATAATATTCAATGTCCAGTATGTTTCGTCAATTGACATGCAAACTATAATTATTTTAGATACTACTAAGATACTTTAGACTAGCTATACTACTACAATTCAGATCCACTAAGCATATTATCACCATTGAATAACCAAGAATATATTTGTTTTATACAATTCTGGTAATTATTAGGTTCAAGTACTCATAACAGACAAAGAAAATAACATTAGATATCTTATTATTACCTACCATTAGCTTATTTTATGGTACCCAAAATGAAATTCAAAGCAGTTAAAATATAAAATTTACAATAAATATAAAAGTAAGTATTTAATTTAACAATCTGTATGATGTCAATAAATTATTAAATTCAATGTCAAAAAAGAAACTAATTTGTATCTCATTTTGTATTGAAAAATTTTATTTCATTTCAAATCATGAACTTCCCTCGTTCGGGCCCGCACAATACCAACGTTGTGGGTACATCAGTATCCACAGCATTTAGCTGAGCTAGGACCCTTTCACTGTCATGAGTCATGACTCATGACACATTAGATTTTAAGTACTGTATTTTCATTTCATAATAATATTATGTACATAATATTTCTATTTTTTGTTTGTTTCTATTCGACCGAGCGAAGCGAAGGTCTCTGAGTTTACTTGAGTGAATTTGCACTTGTCCGTCCGTCCGTCCGTCCGTCCGTCCGTCCGTCTGTCAGAGCCTTATAACTTCTGAATTACTGAACGTAATTACTTCAATTTTAGATATGATATGTAAACCGATGGCCTGCAGCCGAAAATGGCTTAAAAAGTTATAAAAATCTTTATTTCAGGGGGGCTCTGATAGAAGCGAATGCGAAGTAAAATATTTTTTTTGCATTTCATAGAGTTGCAGTACCTCATTTTAAAGATAATTTGGAACAGAGTACAAAAGTATTTTTTTTTTATTTTTTTTCCTAAAATTGACGAAATGGGGGGCTTTCAAAGTGGAGATTTTATTCGAGGCTAGATGTCTAAAACCACTTTATTTTAAAAACTGAAACTTACACATAATTTGAGTTATATTCTGTACTTGAACAACAAATACTAAGATTAGATAAATATTATAAAGAAACGAAATTATTTAAGCTTTAATGGGCATCAATTTTTTTAACAAAACTTCACTATACTGTTAATAGATGGCGCTGTCTTTAATATTGTAAATACGCATCCCATCCACGAAAGCAGATCACGATTGACGTCATCAGATTCGGCGCGTTTTAATTACAATATATTATAGTTAAAACTACCTTATGGGAATTATGGGATACCGCGAGGTCTCAGTTCGGGGCGAACCACTAGTTATTCAGCAGAAGACATGCGCAGCTGCAGCGTGAAGTTTGAGAGCACAATTTGAGAGGAAAATGATTACTCAGTTCGTGAGAAATAAACTTGTATTAAAATCAAATACAATTATTAATATGTCTAAAGCAAGGTTAAAGCTAACACGCAGTCAGAGAGCACAAAGTCGAAAGGGGAAGAGCCGAGAGCTGTCAAAGCTATGTGTCAGTTTTTAGGGTTCCGTACCCAAAGGGTACCAACGGGACCCTATTACTAAGCCTACGCTGTCCGTCCGTCCGTCCGTCCGTCCGTCTGTCAGCGGGCTGTATCTCGTACACCGTAATAGATATAGACAGATGAAATTTTCACATATTATGTATTTCTATTGCCGCTATAACAACAAATAATAAAAATAACTCAAAAACTATTATATATAGAAATAAATAAAAAACATGCCCAAATTATATACAACTAACAAAATTAAATTAAATATTATTAAATAATAGGGTCCCATTGGTACCCTTTGAGTACGGAACCCTAAAAATTGAGGTGTCATACTTAGCAAAGGCAAGAAATGGATGGTCAGCGATTAGCCCAAATCAATTGCCGGTTTCTCTTCCTTCCCAGAGACAGTGGGATGACATTATTTGTAAAAAAACTTTTGACGCAATGTTAATGCAAGCAAATTCTAAAGACCGTGCTCGTCTTCTCGCTGTCTCTGCGAAAGAATCCGGACACTGGCTCCATGCTATCCCTTCTGCTAATCTGGGCACTCTTTTAAACCACGCCACTCTTGCAGTGGTAGTTGGTCTTAGGCTTGGCGCCAAAATAACCCAGCCTCACCGTTGCCACTGCGGTGACCACGTCGACGCTTACGGTCATCACGGGCTCTCCTGTTCGAAGAGCGCTGCACAGTGGGTCGTAACAGCTATATGAGGGACATAGGATTTTTTGTTACAAATTCCATTAAAAAAAATACTTATCGAAAGACCTTGTCATTCTGATGAATAATTGTTATTAAACGTTTTTCTCTAAAACTGATAGTTTGCCCGGAAAAAAATATTTTCAGTTAAATTTGGCCAAGTCTTGAGAGGTCTTGCTTTAAAACTACTTTATTCTTATTCTTTGGCTTGTTGGCTATAACTCTATGCTATCAGCTTGCACCTAAACTTGCCCGTTTAAAAGTTATTAGAATCCGAAATTTAAAAAAAAAAAAAGATTTTTATTGATTTTATAATGTCGTGGATTATCAAATATTTGACCAAAATAATGTGCTGCATGAAAATTCTATGAATAAATATTGAAATTAACTTTAAATCACTAGTTCATCGAAGAGAAACTTATAAGTTAAGCACTTAAAAAATGATATTTCATAGATTAAAACTGTAAATTATATTAAAATAACGTGAATACAAACAAAGGATCTACAAAAATAAAACTTTCAAAATATAGCTTTCTTTATTTCTTTTTAACAATTCATTTTATTATGTATCTAATGTATCTCCTTAGCTAAACTGTCTTTGTTGTTGGAAACTAATTACAAATTCTCTAGTCATCAGATAATTATAATATTTCATTTGCTGTTCTATTCATTACGAATTATCTCCTCTGCAAATTATCTTTTCTATTTGCTAATTACTATATTAGTTATGTAATTAAATTGAATGACTCCACTTCCCTAATAATATACCTTAATGATAGGGATAGGAAGGAGTAATTCCGACCTATATTTAATAGGGGTTTCATTTAAATTAAATCATTCAGAGATACGCATTTTGACTACCAAGACAACTTGCAGTGTGCCTAAATATTTTTGTGACAAATCTGGAAGGTCTAGTGAATAATTTGGATTTGTTCATGGTGTAAGTCTTTTTGAATACCTCAAAGAGACGCTGAACGTAAACTGGACTGAAGAAACAAGTAAAAATCTCCTGAAGTTTAGTCAGAAGTTTTGTTCAAATGTTCGTGGTAAATGGGAAAGATCAAATAGAACTCTTAGTATTTTTTTGAAGAGAAATAGAGATTGGCTGGAATCTGCAATAATATTGCCTAAAGACCTTATCTCCCAAACAGAAAATTTCATACCAATTATGTCAGTAAAGATTCAGAAACTTTAGCACCATCTACACCAAAAGCTTCAATGTCATCGTCACAATATTCGCCGAGAAAACTTCGGTTATGCTGATGTCATGTTTTACAGGGCAACAATTCAATTTCGCTTGCTTTATTTTGTAGTAGGTGTGATACATAGATGCTGCACGGTGCACATTGTTCAATTGCAGAATCCCATAGATTAATTAATTAATTAATTTTGATAAGTTAAGCGATATCGAGAGAGCCTAGCGCTTTTTCAGGTGTATGTATATATAAACTTTTCTTTTTTTCTGACTTATGCAAGTCTTCATCTTATCAATATCTTCAGGATGGTTTAGCAAATATTCCATTTAAAAAAAAATTATTATCTGCCAAAGATCCAACCTGTTCTCGTAACACTATGAACAAATCCAAATTATTCACTAGAACTTCCATATTTGTCATAAAAATATTTAGGTATCTACACTGCAAGTTGTCTTGGTAGTCAAAATGCGTATCTCTGAATGATTTTATTTAAATGAAACCCCTATTTATATAGGTAGGTCGGAATTACTCCTTCCTATCCCTATCATTAAGGTATATTGTTATGGTTGTTACGTTCCCTCAAATATGGTCGAGCGAAGCAATGGCTGGATCATGCGTCATGCTCGTGAACGGGTGCCGCCGGCGGGAATGGGGCTACTTTCTGTCTGCCCGTCTTTGACATGAATTAAATTGTAGTACGTTTTGTGGAAATGTCATATTCTATTCTAACAAAGATGCACGGGTTAAATCAGCTTGCCATCCAGCTGCCCACAAGATAGTATAAAAACTTATTACAATGTAATAGCTACATATTAATATTGTAAAATGATTATTTTGAAAAGAGCAACTGCTGAGTTTCTTGCCGGCTCTTCTCAGCAGAATCCGCTTTCCGAACCGGTGGTAGAATCTTGACGTGTCATAAGAGCCACAGGTTGGCCTACATGAAATAAATAATTTCGAATTTTGAAAAAAAAAATACTAGTGGTTCGCCCCGAACTGAGACCTCGCGGTAACGGTTTCCCATAATTGACGATCAAAATTGACATTATTATTATGCCCGTTTTCACCAACCATACCTAAATCATCCCATTTGTAGAAGTCTCTTTACTTAGGTAGCCCCTAAATACAATTCTAACATCCCAATGTCATTTTCACCTTTAGTTGTCCCGTAGAGGTTCGTAATAACAAAGTTGACAGAAAGTGTCAACTAACTTAACATAGGTAGCCCGTAAAGGTTAGGGAACTGTTATAGTGAAATCCTCAAGGCCTCAATCAAACTTAGGTATAGTTTTTTGGAACATTCAAATTAAATCACTTGTACACAGCGTCAACTATTGACACGATCAGAAATATGTAAAAACAAACTGCAACGTGAAGTTTTATTGATGTTTGCTAAATGACTAAATAATAATCTTAATTGAATAATAGGTATGTTACATAAAGCTGCATTTGCTATATGAGATGAGAGCGCCATCTATTGACATCATTGTGAAGTTCTGTTGTTGCTGCTCATTAAAAGTTAAATAATTTAGTTTCCTTATTACATTTATCTAATTTTAGTATTTGTTGTTCAAGTACATGATATTACGCTAAAATTGTAAAACTTTCAAGCCCCAGCTTTCAATGGTTATTCCGTTCTGAGGTCAAATATAATCTCCACTTTGAAAGCCCCCCATTTCGTCAATTTTAGGAAAAAAATTTAAAAAAAAATACTCTTGTACTCTGTTCCAAATTATCTTTAAAATGAGGTACTGTAAACCTATGAAACGCAAAATTTTTTTTTTTCTTCGCATTCGCTTCTATGAGAGCCCCCCTGAAATAAAGATTTTTATAACTTTTTAAGCCATTTTCGGCTGGAGGCCATCGGTTTACATATTATATCTAAAATTGAAGTAATTTCGTTCAGTAATTCAGAAGTTATAAGGCTCTGACAGACGGACGGACGGACGGACGGACGGACGGACGGACAAGTGCAAATTCACTCAAGTAGACTCAAAGACCTTCGCTTCGCTCGGTCGATTATTAGGGAAGTGGAGTCATTCAATTTAATTACATTACTATTATAGTAATTAGCAAATTGAAAAAATAATTTGCAGAGGAGATAATTCGTAATGAACAGAACAGCGAATGAAATATTATAATTATCTGATGAGTAGCTAATTTTTCACTGTTTGTAATTAGTTTCCAGCAACAAAGACAGTTTAGCTAAGGAGATACATTAAATACGTAATAAAATGAATTGTTAAAAAGAAATAAAGAAAGCTATATTTTGAAAGTTTTATTTTTGTAGATCCTTTGTTTGAATTTACGTTATTTTAATATAATTTACAGTTTTAATCTATGAAATATCCTTTTTTAAGTGCTTAAGTTATAAGTTTCTCTTCGGTGTAGTAGTGCTTTAAAGTTGATTTTAATATTTATTCATAGAATTTTCATGTAGCACATTATTTTGGTCTAATATTTGATAATCCACGACATTATAAAATCAATAATAATCATTTTTTTTTTAAATTTCGGATTCTTATAACTCTTGAACGGGCAAGTTTGGGTGCGAGCTGATAGCATAGAGTTATAGCCAACAAGCCAAAGAATAAGAATAAAGTAGTTTTAAAGCAAGACCTCACAAGACTTGGCCAAATTTTAGCAGTTTCTGTTTCATTCCATACAACAAAAACTGAAAATATTTTTTTCCGGGCAAACTATTAGTTTTAGAGAAAAACGTTTAATAACAATTATTCATCAGAATGACAAAGTCTTTCGATAGGTATTTTGTTTAATGGAATTTGTAACAAAAAATCCTATGTCCCTCATATAGCCATTTCGACCCACTGTGCGCTGGTCGTTTCTCCCGCCACAATGCCCTCAACGACATCATCCGCAGGTCTCTTGCTACTGCTCACGTGCCAGCTGTATTAGAACCTATTGGTTTGGCACGTAGTGATGGCAAGAGACCTGATGGTATGACGCTTGTTCCTTGGAGGACAGGGAGGTCGCTTGTGTGGGATGCCACCTGTGTAGATACTCTAGCTGCTTCCCACATCCATGCGACCTCCTCTGTGGCGGGTGCAGCGGCTACTAGCGCCGAACAGGCTAAGAGGCGCAAATATGAGAAACTTGACAGTGGTTTCATATTTGCGCCTTTTGGCGTAGAGACCCTGAGGCCGTGGGGCCCGGAGGCTCGAGCACTTTTTGTAGAGCTATCTAAAAAGGTGATCGAGTCTACCGGGGATCCAAGAGCTGGCAGCTACCTTGGCCAAAGGATTAGCTTGGCCATCCAAAGAGGTAATGCTGCCAGCATCTTGGGTACTATGCCACACTGCAGTGACTTCGATGAGGTTTTAGATTTTATTTAATTTTTATTTTAGTTTTAATTTTGATAATAAAAATTAAATTAAATTAAAAAAATTAAATTAAAATATTTCCATGGGTAGATGGAAATATTTTAATTTAATTTTTTTTCACGGAACCCTAAAAGAGCGAGGCCGGACTCGCACTTGGCCGATTTTTATTTATAGGTACTTGTCTCTGACATGAATGCGTTCAGGATAATTCTAACACTATTTTTAGTCAATGAATAAATGTCTCATCCGTTGACTTGTAATATTCACTGAGCACGGACCGGCCCCGGCCAACTAGCTCACTGGCACATTTGCATCGACTCGTTGGGGTCGTTGGTGCGTGAACTGCCGAACTCAGTGACGTGCACATATATTATTGCTCACTGGCACAGGGGCATGTGGCATCGACTCGTTGGGGTCGTTGGTGCGTGAACTGCCGAACTCAGTGACGTGCACATATATTATTGCTCACTGGCACAGTGGCATGAGGCATCGACTCGTTGGGGTCGTTGGTGCGTGAACTGCCGAACTCAGTGACGTGCACATAATTATATTTTCATCATACCTATTCGAAAAACGAATATTGGCTTCAGAGGATAGCGGGAGCAAAATTTAATTTTAACCCCATGGGACTTTTCATTTCTCTCTTCTGATTGGTCCACGTTCGTGCTTTAGTATGTGTCGAAATTCAAATATGTTTGAGAAGCTGTTGTCACGTGTGAGTCACGTGATCAATTTGTCGATCGTATATACGCCCATACTGTGTCCAACAGAAATATTAATGTTTAATTATTTAATAACTAGCTGATGCCCGTGACTTCGTCTGCGTGGATTTAGTTCATAAGCATAACATCCCGCGGGAAATCTTTGTCACCCTCCAGGTTCTCAACTATACCTATCCAATAAATCACGTCAATCAGTAGCTTTGTAACAGGAAACATTTGATCGTCTTGCTCGCGGCATTGTTAATGATGATTCAAAGAGAAAACATATTACTGATGATATTATCAATTACGTTTAGCTATCATTTTTATAATTGTCAAATTTTTTACCATACTTAACCAAAGACAAAATTACGTTTAGCTGTCATTTACGTTTTGTTATTCCACTGTCATTTGCGTTTTGTTATTCCTTGTCAGATGCGTTTTTGTTATACCACGTTTTATAGTGACTTGACGGAAACGCGGTCGAACGGGATAAAAAGTATCCTATGTCCGTCTCCTGGTGCTAAGCTACCTCTCCACCAATTTTCAGCCAAAAAGGTTCATCCGTTCTTGAGTTATAAATAGTGTAACTAACACCACTTTCTTTTATATATATAGATAATTTATTTGTGTTTTATTTAAACTTTCAATATAATATGATCTCTACTATAAGTACATTGTACTTAGGTTGATACTTCTAGCTTTTTCTCATAGGTAATGATGAAAAATAATGTGTGTCATTCGGGGCCAAAATATTTTGTTCTCGGGCGGCGTATATTGAATTCCTCGCTACGCTCAGGATTCTACTTTAGAATCCTTCCCTTCGCTCTGAATTCTACTATAGAATCCTTCCCTTCGCTCTGAATTCAAAATAACGCCCTCCGGGAACAAAAAAATTCTTTGGCCCCATATAACACAAATAACTATTATCTACTCCAGCATCGAAAAGTTCCAATTTCGAATTTGACAGCTGAATCGAAATGAACCTTCTTTCAGTTTTGCTTCTCTTTTCGATGCAGCTCGTTGTATGGGAGCTGAAAAAGCTAAGGCTCTGAGTTCTGACACTATTGTACCGTTCATACGACAGAGGCGCCACAGGCGGCTGGTGGCGGCTTACGGAATTAGTTTTTGTTACTTTATTGAGCCTACGGCGTATTTTGTTATGATTTTATTTTCCTTGTCGTAGATAAAATCTTGTATGCAACTGAACGTAATTAGTCATTTTAATTCTCGTACTATCCTATTTTGATACTCGGCAAGCCTCGTATCAAAAAACAGCACTCGAATTAAAATGACCCTCATTAAGATGCAGTTGCATAAATAGCTATATTAGCTCGCCTCGACCTATTATTTTTTTCTAGAAGGTTGCTACGCGATGGCTTTAATAATAGTTATCATCAACAATTCAGAAATCTGATCAGATATAAGATTTCTTAATTGTCTCTGCTCTGGTCTGGTCTGGTGGGGGGCTTTGGCCGTGGCTAGTTACCACCCTACCGTCAAAGACGTGCCTTCATGCGATTTAGCTTTCCGGCACGATGATGGCGTGTAGAAAACAATTAGAGGTATGGGTTGAATGTTCACTGCCTTACCCCTTCCAAGTTAGGCCGCTATCCATCTTAGACTGCATCGTCACTTACCAACAGGTGAGATCGCAGTCAAGGACAAGCTTGTCATCGAATAAAAAAAAAAGATCACCAGCAACCCATCAACGGCTCACTACTGAGCGCAGGTTTTCTCTCAGAGATGCGAATCGGTGAACTTCACAAACCTTCGAGAACATACTTAGAAAAGCCAGAGGCGCGAGCCCGGGATCGAACCTGCGACCCCCGAATAGGAGACCGCAGTGGCAGTACTAACCACTAGGCTATCACTGCTTCACCGCTAGTGAGGCGAGTAACGTACTAGGTATAGTATAAAAGGTTGAGTTTGAAATGAAACAAGCGTAGGAAGCTAACTGACATATTAATTTACTAGCTGATGCCCGCGACTTCGTCTGCGTGAACTTAGCCTTTAAAATGCCTTGGGAACTCTGACTTTGCGGGATAAAAAGTAGCCTGTCACTCTCCAGGTCCTCAACTATAGGTACCCATGCAAAAAATCACGTCGATCCGTAGCTCTGTTGGGGCGTGATTGAAGGACAAACCAACGCACTTTCGCAGTTATAATATTTCACCATATAAAGTGTAAGTGCATATAGTCAACGTGGTTTTTAGGGTTCCGTACCCAAAGGGTGCCAACGGGACCCTATTACTAAGCCTCCGCTGTCCGTCCGTCCGTCTGTCAGCGGCCTGTATCTCGTAAACCGTAATAGATAGTTAAAATTTTCACATAAGTATTTTGTATTTCTATTGCCGCTATAGCAACACATAATAAAAATTAAATTAAATTAAAATATTTCCATGGGTACATGGAAATATTTTAATTTATTTTTTTTTGTAACGGAACCCTAAAAGAGCGAGGACCGACTCGCACTTGGCCGATTTTTTTTACACAGGTAAAGTTGAGGACGTGTAAAATAACACAGGCTACTTTTTGTCCCGGGAGCATACATTTAAACGCCCGCGCCACTACAAAGTATATAATTTATTGTAGATTTTTTAAAAAACGCTCGACTGATTTCTATAAAATTTAAATGGGACTACCTGGGAAGTATACCCTTTGAAACAAAAAAAGAATTTTCCAAATCAGTTCAGGCGTCTTCGAGTAATCGGTGAACATACATAAAAAAAGTTTCCGTTGAATTGAGATCCTTCTCCTTTTTTGAAGTCGGTTAAAGTAATAATAAAAATTAGTTCAAATTTAACGAAGTTAAATGGAGTATAACAGTCAAAATAGTTCAACCCCTATCTCAGAGAACATACATCCATCCATCCGTATACAACAAACGTACATCCGTATACATCCATCCTCACAAACTTTCACATTAATAATATTAGTGGGATAATATGAGTAATAATAAGTAGGATAGGATATAGTAAAAGTATTTATTGTTAGTAGGAGGAGGATACAAACATACAAGTACATAAATAAATGCATACACACATACATATATACAAACATGCATGCATGCATGCATGCAAGCATACATACATAAGGACATACATACATACATACATACATGCATGCATACATACATACATACACGCATACATACACGCATACATACATGCATGCATACATACATACACACATACATACATACATACATACATACATACATACATACATACATACATACATGCATACATACATACATACATACATACATACATCCCGCGGGAACTGTTTGTTTTCCTGGGATTAAAAGTAGCCTTTGTCACTTTTCAAGTCCTCAACTATGCCTATCCAATAAACCACGTCAATCTGTAACTCCGTTGGCGCCTAATTTAAGGATAAATATGTGAAAAGTAGAACACTTATATCCCGCGGGAACTGTTTGCTTTCCCAGGATAAAAAGTAGCCTTTGTCACTTTTCAAGTCATCAACTATGCCTATCCAAAAAACCACGTCAATCTGTAACTCCATTGGCGCATAATTGAAAGATAAATGTGTGAAAAGTAGTATACTAATATCCCGCAGGAACCGTTTGTTTTCCCGGGATAAAAAGTAGCCTTTGTCATTTTTCAGGCTCTTAACTTTACCTGTGCAAAAAAATCACGTTAATCTAAAACTCTATTGCGCGTATTTTGAAGGACAAATGCGTAAAAAATAGCGATGCTATCCCGCAGGAACTGTTTGCTTTTCCGGGATAAAAAGTAGCCTATGTGCTATTCCAGACTATAATCTATGTCTGTGCCAAATTTCAGCAAAATCGGTTCATTCGTTGTCGCGTTAAAGAGTAACAAACATCCATCCATCCATCCATCCATCCATCCAAACATCCTCACAAACTTTCGCATTTATAATATTAATAGGATAATAGGATAGGATTGTCAAAGTACCTTGCATACCTCCCCTTTAAATGCCAAAATAATTGAATACAATCAACCCTTAATTATAATTACAAACTTATGGGTACCCTAACGGAGCGTTTATACGCTCTCCACGCACGAGCCGACGCACCGGGCGATGGAGGAGCCGGTTCCCCCGATATCGGCTCTTCCTGAGCATCCTCGTAATCGGACTGCTCTTTAGTTTCCTTTATCGGGGACGGCTGCCCCTCGCTGGGTGCCTCTGGGTCGCCTTCGACTCCGTCGGATTGGCTTATGCTTGCACGCGATAAGGAGTAACGATTTTTCCTTATCGGGACAAGCTGGTCCTGGTGTCTTCGCCATTCATTACCATTACCTACGTTAACTTTATAAGACACAGGCCCTGTTTGCTCCGAAATTAAACCTTCAGCCCATTTTCCCCCCTTTTGGGTATAATCGCGCGCAAGCACCGCTTCACCGATCCTAAACTCACGGATTCGCCCTTCTAGACCAGGGTAGAAGCCTTAAAAAATAATAAAAAGTGAAAAAAAATAATAGTAGGATGAAATCGATTGGAAAAGGAAGAGAATGCAACAAAAATGAACGGAAAAATAATGACGGGCGATCTGAGGTCGGGAAGTGGGGTTTATCTCAATTTCTGGAAAAACTACAAGGCCTATGGAAAAAAGTTAAATGGCAAAGTTGTAGGTAATAAAAAGATCTACAACTTTTGTATTTAGACTTTTTTCACATAACCTCAAAATGTATGTAAAAAATTCAAATAACCAAGTTTTTGGTTTTTTATTTTTATCTTTTACAAAAAAAAATATTTTTTCACTAAATTTGGTAAAAACTTATATTTTTATGTCCCAAACACACTGTAATTTTTTTGATTTAAATTATTTATTTTTTCACCTTTTTTTTTGACTTAATATTGAAAAACCACCTAAGTTTCAATCGAAAATTCTCCCGTCAAAATATCTGCTTTTTTTAAAAAGTCGGTGAGAGTTTTGTTCGTTAAAATCTCTACTTTCTGATGGTGTAAAAAAAAGTGTGTGTCAGCTCCGGCCTCAGACGCACGACTGTAGTTTACGCGCGACTCGGGTCCGAGCGCGCCCCGACCGACTTTCGCTTCGGGGACCTGATCGCTACGCGCTCGGCTACCCGAAGCGAAAGCTCTTTCGCACGAAAACCAACCTTATTTACTCAACGTTAGGGTAGAAATTTGCATCGTTGTGAAAAACGTGACAGAAAAACGTAACGAGCTCATTGATAAATTGATTTTACTGCTCGGATTTTTCTCATACCGGGCGCCTAAAATCGATTCTTAAGGAGTAAACTCCAAAAATATACATTACTATGGTAAATACTCTCAGAAAATGCAGAAACGAAATACGAAATAACAGGTAGTAAGGCCCAGACCCTCCTAGCCCCTTCCCCACTTCTCTATGAAATACCTTTTGATGGGCTAAAATTTTCCGTAGGTAACTCAGGTATATAAGTTATCTTAAAATAGCAATAAATAGCCATCTACGCATGTAATTTAAAAGGTTTTTCATAGGGGCTAGGAGGGTCTGGGCCTTACTACCTGTTATTTCGTATTTCGTTTCTGCATTTTCTGAGAGCATTTACCATAGTAAGGTATATTTTTTTTACATCATCAGAAAGTAGAGATTTCAACGAACAAAAAGCTCACCGACTTTTTAAAAAAAGCAGATATTTTGACGGGAGAATTTTCGATTGAAAATTAGGTGCTTCTTCAATATTAAGTCAAAAAAAAGGTGAAAAAAAAATATTTTAAATCAGAAAAATTACAGTGTATTTGGGACATAAAAAGGTAAGTTTTTACCAAATTTCGTGAAAAAATATTTTTTTTGTAAAAGATAAAAATAAAAAACCAAAAACTTGGTTATTTGAATTTTTCACATACATTTTGAGGTTATGTGAAAAAAGTCTAAATACAAAAGTTGTAGATCTTTTTATTGCCTACAACTTTGCCATTTGACTTTTTTCCATAGGACTTGTAGTTTTTCCAGAAATTGAGATAAACCGTTTTTTACCCTTAAACCCCCCCTCCCCCCCACTTCCCGACCTCAGATCGCTCGTAATTTATTTTTCCTTTCATTTTTGTTGCATTCTCTTCCTTTTCCAATGGGTTTGATCCTACTATAATTTTTTTTGTTTTCAATAATTATCTACCCTGGACTATTCGCCCTTTGCTTATCCTGTACCTCACGGACCGTGGTAGCGACGTTTGGCCGCAATGCATCTAACTTACTTCGGAGTCTAAGTCCTAATAAAGCAACTGCTGGTGAAACTCCAGTGGTATCATGATCACAATTGCGGTATTGGAAAAGAAATCTATTTAATGCAACCGATATGTCTTCGTTTTCCAATTTAGCCCGCTTAATGATTTTTTTTACCGTTTTTACCGCGTTGACAACCTTCCCGTTCCCCTGTGGTCTATAAGGTGCCGACGTCGTGTGCTTAGTGCAATTCTTAAAGCAATACGTCTGGAACTCCTCCGATAAGAAAGGCGGGCTATCATCTGTGATCAACTGGGCTGGGAGGCCAAATCGGGCGAAGATTGACCTTAAACATTTTACTGTTGCGCTAGCCGTAGCGCTAGACATCTCCATCACTTTGATCCACTTTGAATGTGTATCTATCACAATAATTAAAAAACGTTTACTAAAGCACTCAGCAAAATCAGCGTGTAAGCGCTGCCACGGATGCTGAGGGAACTTCCAAGGATGTAGAGGGGCGTGTGCGGGCGCGTCCCGCACGTGCCTGCAAGCTACACAGGCACGGCACAGCTCTTCGATGTCGCTGTATATGTTCGGCCAGTAGACATAATTCCGCGAGATGTTTTTCATCTTGTACATTCCCAAGAGTCCCTCGTGTAGCTCTCTCAGCACCGTTTTCCTTAATACCGAGGGAATGATTACCCTATACTTATACATAAGGCAACCTAAATCTATACATATATCGCTTTTACGAACGAAATACGGGTTTTCTTCTTCACAACTAGCTGACGGTGGCCAACCAAACATTACATATTTAGATACCTTACTTCTCCTTCCTTACGCGCATTTCGGTTGCCTGGTTCTAGAGATAATCGAAAAAAACTTGATATTTTTGCCCAGGAAAGTCCAATCTTTCTGCAACAAAAAGCATTTGGTAGCTCCCGCTGAGGCGCTTTGTCCGCGCCCTGGAACAGGCATTTCGGTTGCCTGGTTTAAGAGATAATCGAATAAAACTTGATATTTTTGCCCAGGAAAGTCCGATCTTTCTGCAACAAAAAGCATTCGGTAGCTCCCGCTGAGGCGCTTTGTCCGCGCCCTGGAACGCGCATTTCGGTTGCCTGGTTCCAGAGATAATCGGAAAAAGCTTTCGCCGAAACGAGTCAAACGCGCCCACCTGCCTTACTTAACCTAACATAACCTAACATTACCTAACATAACCTTACATAACCTAACCTAACTTAATCTAACATAACCTAACATATACCCTAACATAACCTAACATTACCTAACATAACCTTACATAACCTAACCTAACTTAATCTAACATAACCTAACATATACCCTAACATAACCTAACATTACCTAACATAACCTTACATAACCTAACCTAACTTAATCTAACATAACCTAACATATACCCTAACATAACCTAACATTACCTAACATAACCTTACATAACCTTTTGTTTTTTTTTTTCCGTGGGGAAATCCTCATGGATACCTTTGCATCTGGGTAAATGCAAAGGTTATGTCGGACTCCTACCGACTAAAACCCCACGGTGTTCCGTCTCATCACTGTGATTGTTGGGCCCAGGGTCGCTCGCGCATTCAACTGTAACCCAGCCGTGGTGCCCGCTACAGCAGGCCCTACTGTCGGACTAAATGTCTTTTATTTTCAGCGTAAGGTGGCACGGCGTGCCTTTCATCTCGAGGACCTATACTCCTGCGAGCGACAGACTCCCCACGTCTTCCGCCGACAGCTCGCCTGCGCCCAATTCTCTTCCGGCGGATGGGATGAGAGTCCACGTCTTCCTCTCTCATCCGCTCTGCCAACTCCTTTTCCCTCATCACTTCCTCGCTGAAGGAGACCACTGCCTTCCAAGCCGTCTCACTGCCCACCATGGCTTTAACCACTGTAGGCAATGAGAGGTCCTGCCCCAGAATTGCCACGAGAGACCTGCGTGGCTCCGTCCACGCCGGACAGTCTACCAACGTGTGTTGAGCCGTGTCTGTGGGATTTCCACATTGGTGACACTCCTCTCTGGGCTCTCTTCGTGCCACCTTGCACAGATACTTTCCAAAGCAGCCGTGCCCCGAAAGAACCTGTACAAGGTGGAACGTAAGTGCACCGTGCCTCCGTTTCGTCCACTCCTCTAGGACAGGACGGACTGCCTCAATGGTCATGTGACCGGCAGTAGGTGACTCGAGTCTCCGCTGCCACTGGGAGAGGAGATGGGCCTGCGCATTTCGCCGCCATTCATCTACTTCCATCGGAGAAGGGTGTTCGCCCCGTGTACGGGCATCCACCTTCCTCTGGTACACATAAGCTAGTGTCATAGCATCCAGGTCCCATGGTGGGGTTCCAGCCAAGACACATGCTGCCTCGTGGGATATTGTACGGTATCCTCTTATTACTCTCACCGCCATGACGCGCTGCGGTCTCCGCAGCAGAGGGCTTGTTCGGACGGTCAGAGCGTCTACCCAAATAGGTGCCCCGTATAGCGCCATCGACCGTACAACACCTGTGTATAGGCGACGGCAGCCAGCATTTGGTCCGCTCACGTTTGGAAGGAGCCGACTAAGCGCCCCAGCTGCTCCAATGAGCTTGGGAGCGAGTCGCCGGAAATGTTCCTCGAACTTCCATCGGCTGTCAAGGACGAGTCCGAGATATTTCATAGTCGACTCGACAGCGATGGAAACTCCATCCACCACCAGGACTGCACCAGCTGTAGGAGCCATTCTTGGCCCGTGGAAACACAAGGCTTCCGATTTATTTAGGGCTACCTTTAACCCCAGCCGCTGGATTCGTGCCACGATTTGGCCAACGCCCGCTGTAGCTAGTTCACGCGCTTCATTGAAGCTGTCAGCTTTCGCAGTCACAAGGATGTCGTCTGCGTAACACGTTACGTCCACACCCTGTAAGTTAACACCCCGCAGAACCCAGTCGTACCCGATGTTCCACAGCAGCGGTCCTAGGACTGACCCCTGTGGAACACCGCGCAATACCTCTCGCAGAACCCATTCATCATGTGCGGGGTACTCAACAGCTCTCTCTGACAAGTAGGCTTCTATTACGCGCTGCAAATACGCAGGAAGTGCATGGAACCTCAACGCCTCTTTTATGGTGCCCCAGGGCAAGGTGTTGAAAGCGTTAGCGATGTCACGGGACACCGCCAGAATAACTTTACCATGGGACGTTGCGTCCTCCGACAAGGCTCTCACTCGAGCGATGGCGTCGACTGTGGACCTGCCCCGGCGGAAACCAAACTGGTGCTCACTTAGGTCCGGGCCAAAGCTCATACTTTTACATACTCATAATATGTGTGAGCTTTGGCCCGGAGTATGAGCTTTGGCCCGGAGTATGAGCTTTGGCCCGGAGTATGAGCTTTGGCCCGGAGTATGAGCTTTGGCCCGGAGTATGAGCTTTGGCCAAAGCTCATACTGAGTCATTCAGTATTCGACATTCAAGTATTTGAATGAAGTCACTATTGTGGTCCAGAGAAGACAATTCCTATCTACTCTCATACTCCGGGCCAAAGCTCATACTCCGGGCCAAAGCTCATACTCCGGGCCAAAGCTCATACTCCGGGCCAAAACTCATACTCATACTCCGGGCCAAAGCTCATACTCCGGGCCAAAGCTCGTACTCCGGGCCAAAGCTAAGCTCATACTCCGGGCCACCGCTCATACTCCGGGCCAAAGCTCATACTCCGGGCCAAAGCTCATACTCCGGGCCAAAGCTCATACTCCGGGCCAAAGCTCATACTCATACTCCGGGCCACAGCTCATACTCCGGGCCAAAGCTCATACATATTATGAGTATGTAAAAGTATGAGATTTGGCCCGGAGTATGAGCTGTGGCCCGGAGTATGAGCTTTGGCCAGGAGTATGAGTATGAGCTTTGGCCCGGAGTATGAGCTTTGGCCCGGAGTATGAGCTTTGGCCAAACCTCATACTGAGTCATTCAGTATTCGACATTCAAGTATTTGAATGATGTCACTATTGTGGTCCAGAGAAGCCAATTCCTATCTACTATTTGGCCCAGAGTATGAGCTCATACTCCGGGCCAAAGCTCATACTCCGGGCCAAAGCTCATACTCCGGGCCAAAGCTCATACTCCGGGCCAAAGCTCATACTCCAGGCCACAGCTCATACTCCGGGCCAAAGCTCATACTCCGGGCCAAAGCTCATACATATTATGAGTATGTAAAAGTATGAGCTTTGGCCCGGAGTATGAGCTTTGGCCCGGAGTATGAGCTTTGGCCCGGAGTATGAGCTGTGGCCCGGAGAATGAGCTTTGGCCCGGAGTATGAGTATGAGCTTTGGCCCGAAGTATGAGCTTAGCTTTGGCCCGGAGTATGAGTATACTTTTACATACTCATAATATGTATGAGCTTTGGCCCGGAGTATGAGCTGTGGCCCGGAGTATGAGCTTTGGCCCGGAGTATGAGTATGAGCTTTGGCCCAGAGTATGAGCATTGGCCCGGAGTATGAGCTTTGGCCCGTATGAGCTTTGGCCCGGAGTATGAGTATGAGCTTTGGCCCGGAGTATGAGCTTTGGCCCGGAGTATGAGCTTTAGCCCGGAGTATGAGCTGTGGCCCGGAGTATGAGCTTTGGCCCAGAGTATGAGTATGAGCTTTGGCCCGGAGTATGAGCTTTGGCCCGGAGTATGAGCTTTGGCCCAGAGTATGAGCTGTGGCCCGGAGTATGAGCTTTGGCCCGTATGAGCTTTGGCCCGGAGTATGAGCTTTGGCCCGGAGTATGAGTTGTGGCCCGGAGTATGAGCTTTGGCCCGGAGTATGAGCTTTGGCCCGGAGTATGAGCTTTGGCCAGGAGTATGAGCTTTGGCCCAGAGTATGAGTATGAGCTTTGGCCCGGAGTATGAGCTTTGGCCCGGAGTATGAGCTTTGGCCCAGAGTATGAGCTGTGGCCCGGAGTATGAGCTTTGGCCCGGAGTATGAGCTTTGGCCCGGAGTATGAGCTTTGGCCCGGAGTATTAGCTTTGGCCCGGAGTATGAGCTGTGGCCCGGAGTATGAGCTTAGCTTTGGCCCAGAGTATGAGTATACTTTTACATACTCATAATATGTATAAGCTTTGGCCCGGAGTATGAGCTGTGGCCCGGAGTATGAGCATTGGCCTGGAGTATGAGTATGAGCTTTGGCCCGGAGTATGAGCTTTGGCCAAAGCTCATACTGAGTCATTCAGTATTCGACATTCAAGTATTTGAATGAAGTCACTATTGTGGTCCAGAGAAGCCAATTCCTATCTACTCTCATACTCCCAAAGCTCATACTCCGGGCCAAAGCTCATACTCCGGGCCAAAGCTCATACTCCGGGCCAAAGCTCATACTCCGGGCCACAGCTCATACTCCGGGCCAAAGCTCATACATATTATGAGTATGTAAAAGTATACTCATACACCGGGCCAAAGCTAAGCTCATACTCCGGGCCGCAGCTCATACTCCGGGCCAAAGCTCATACTCCGGGCCAAAGCTCATACTCATACTCCGGGCCAAAGCTCATACTCCGGGCCAAAGCTCATACTCCGGGCCACAGCTCATACTCCGGGCCAAAGCTCATACATTTTATGAGTATGTAAAAGTATGAGCTTTGGCCCGGAGTATGAGCTTTGGCCCGGAGTATGAGCTTTTGTCGGAGTATGAGCTGTGGCCCGGAGTATGAGCTTTGGCCAGGAGTATGAGTATGAGCTTTGGCCCGGAGTATGAGCTTTGGCCCGGAGTATGAGCTTTGGCCCGGAGTATGAGCTTTGGCCCGGAGTATGAGCTTTGGCCAAAGCGCTACACTTCTGGAGCATAATAGCAGGAATATTATCCGGACCACTTGCAGTTAACTCATCAAAGGATTTAATAGCTTTTAGAACTTTTTCCGGCGTAAATACAATATTTTCTAATGATGCATGTACTCTCTGAAAATTAATTTTTGGTAATAACCCAGGTGGCTCACACACATATGCATGTTCAAATTGATCTGCAAAGATTTCAGCAACCTCTACTGACTTGGTTACAATTTCATTTGTGTATGGATTAATAAGAGCTGGTGGTATGTTGACTCTTGTTGATATTTGTTTCCTGATATAAGCATAAAAAGCCTTTTCACCACTATCTACAATATTAGATTCGAAATTGATCCTGTTTTGTCGCGCTAGCTTTACTATTTTGTTATTTATTGCACGATATCTTTTATAAGACTCTTGATCTTGGTCAAGTAGATATATATTCCAAAGCTTCTTTTTCTTATTTGTTAGTTCACATATCTCCTTGGTAATCCATGGTTTAGTTTTATTGTAGCATTTGCGGCATTTTATTTTAGGTATATATTTTTCAGTAGCAACATCAATGTTTTCTTTAAACTTTTTCCATTTATCATCTATTGTGCCATTTTCTGGTAAGTCAGATGTGAGCAAGTAATTGTTAATTGAATCATAGTCACCATAGTTAAAAGCTAGTTTTTTGGACGTGGATTCATTTCTAGCTTGGTTTAACAGCTGTATTGTAGCCATAAAAACTATATGGTCACTCTTACCTATTGGAGGATAATAGTTAATTTCACTTAGTAGTAACTCATCGTTGCAAATAATGAGATCTAAAAGTGACTCTTGATTGTTTCGTTTCCTAGTATTCTTTGTTACCATTTGCACAAGGTTGTTATCTGTGATTAATTCAAGAAAACTTTCATGTAATTTGTTATAACCTGAAGTTTTCACAATAGGCCACTTTATATCTGGTAAGTTAAAATCACCAACTATTAAAAGGTTTGAGTTTGAGGCTACAGCCTTTTTTATGCTGTTGAAAAGATCTTCATCAGATTTTTCCATGTTATAGTGAGTAGGCCTGTATACACAGGCTAGTAAGAGGTTAAAGTTTTGGTACTTAATATCAAGCCACAGTGCTTCCACAGAATCCTCATGTAATAGTATATTGGGTTTAGCAATCAATGGCTGATTATTCAGTGTTAAAAGAGTATAAATTGCTACTCCACCTCCTTTCTTATTGTCCCTGTCTAAACGAAAAAGTGTATAATTAGGTAAATTTACTATGCTGTCAGAAATTCCTGCGTGCAAATGTGTTTCAGTAACAAGTATTATGGATGGGTTAAGAGTTTTAACTTCCAGTGAGAATAAATCGAATTTAGCCATTAACGATGCAAGGTTGGTGTACATAATTGTTAGGTTTGTTATAGGAGACTTTACTAGTTTTTTGTAGTTTTTATGATTTTCGGGTGTTTATTAATATACTTAATAGTCAGATCTTTTTCCCCATTTTTTGTTCTTTCTGCTAGCTCCGATCTCAGTTTCTTTAATTGATCTCGCTGATAGGGTGTCATATCCGATTTAACAGTGATTGACGAAGGTAATTTATTTTTATTTTTCAAGACTTTAAAGGCATTTTGTTTGCTGCGAAGGATGACTTTGTTCGATCTGGGCATGTTGGCAGTGGGCTTTCCAAGACGAATGGTTGTTATGAGCTCCGAGGCGTGGAGTGGGACTTGAGCAAGTGCTTCCAAAACTTCCGATTTATCATGATCTTTAATGTCTTCCTTTCTGTCTGAGCTCGCTTCCTGAATGCCAAACAATATCACATTGCAACTTCGATTCTCACGTTCGGTCATTTCCTGTATGATCACATCAATATTTAAAGAAGATGCCTGATTTTCTTTTAGTTCCATTACTTGCTGCTTCAGTTCGGATACAAGTTTGCGTAAGGCAGGCACTTGTTTTAAGCCCTCTTGGCAGTCCACACACAAATATGAAAGTTTGGGGTTTTGTAAACAAAACACACGAAGCTCTGTTGCAGACAATTCACTGCATTTGCCGCATATTTCACGAATGAAACCTTTACATTGAATTTTTGGGTTTTTCTCACTTTTCATTTTCATACTTTTACATACTCATAATATGTATGAGCTTTGGCCCGGAGTATGAGCTTTGCCCAAAGCTCATACTGAGTCATTCAGTATTCGACATTCAAGTATTTGAATGAAGTCACTATTATGGTCCAGAGAAGCCAATTCCTATCTACTCTCATACTCCGGGCCAAAGCTCATACATATTATGAGTATGTAAAAGTATGAAAATGAAAAGTGAGAAAAACCCAAAAATTCAATGTAAAGGTTGCATTCGTGAAATATGCGGCAAATGCAGTGAATTGTCTGCAACAGAGCTTCGTGTGTTTTGTTTACAAAACCCCAAACATTCATATTTGTGTGTGGACTGCCAAGAGGGCTTAAAACAAGTGCCTGCCTTACGCAAACTTGTATCCGAACTGAAGCAGCAAGTAATGGAACTAAAAGAAAATCAGGCATCTTCTTTAAATATTGATGTGATCATTCAGGAAATGACCGAACGTGAGAATCGAAGTTGCAATGTGATATTGTTTGGCATTCAGGAAGCGAGCTCAGACAGAAAGGAAGACATTAAAGATCATGATAAATCGGAAGTTTTGGAAGCACTTGCTCAAGTCCCACTCCACACCTCGGAGCTCATAACAACCATTCGTCTTGGAAAGTCCACTGCCAACATGCCCAGACCGATCAAAGTCATCCTTCGCAGCAAACAAAATGCCTTTAAAGTCTTGAAAAATAAAAATAAATTACCTTCGTCAATCACTGTTAAATCGGATATGACACCCTATCAGCGAGATCAATTAAAGAAACTGAGATCGGAGCTAGCAGAAAGAACAAAAAATGGGGAAAAAGATCTGACTATTAAGTATATTAATAAACACCCGAAAATCATAAAAACTACAAAAAACTAGTAAAGTCTCCTATAACAAACCTAACAATTATGTACACCAACCTTGCATCGTTAATGGCTAAATTCGATTTATTCTCACTGGAAGTTAAAACTCTTAACCCATCCATAATACTTGTTACTGAAACACATTTGCACGCAGGAATTTCTGACAGCATAGTAAATTTACCTAATTATACACTTTTTCGTTTAGACAGGGACAATAAGAAAGGAGGTGGAGTAGCAATTTATACTCTTTTAACACTGAATAATCAGCCATTGATTGCTAAACCCAATATACTATTACATGAGGATTCTGTGGAAGCACTGTGGCTTGATATTAAGTACCAAAACTTTAACCTCTTACTAGCCTGTGTATACAGGCCTACTCACTATAACATGGAAAAATCTGATGAAGATCTTTTCAACAGCATAAAAAAGGCTGTAGCCTCAAACTCAAACCTTTTAATAGTTGGTGATTTTAACTTACCAGATATAAAGTGACCTATTGTGAAAACTTCAGGTTATAACAAATTACATGAAAGTTTTCTTGAATTAATCACAGATAACAACCTTGTGCAAATGGTAACAAAGAATACTAGGAAACGAAACAATCAAGAGTCACTTTTAGATCTCATTATTTGCAACGATGAGTTACTACTAAGTGAAATTAACTATTATCCTCCAATAGGTAAGAGTGACCATATAGTTTTTATGGCTACAATACAGCTGTTAAACCAAGCTAGAAATGAATCCACGTCCAAAAAACTAGCTTTTAACTATGGTGACTATGATTCAATTAACAATTACTTGCTCACATCTGACTTACCAGAAAATGGCACAATAGATGATAAATGGAAAAAGTTTAAAGAAAACATTGCTGTTGCTACTGAAAAATATATACCTAAAATAAAATGCCGCAAATGCTACAATAAAACTAAACCATGGATTACCAAGGAGATATGTGAACTAACAAATAAGAAAAAGAAGCTTTGGAATATATATCTACTTGACCAAGATCAAGAGTCTTATAAAAGATATCGTGCAATAAATAACAAAATAGTAAAGCTAGCGCGACAAAACAGGATCAATTTCGAATCTAATATTGTAGATAGTGGTGAAAAGGCTTTTTATGCTTATATCAGGAAACAAATATCAACAAGAGTCAACATACCACCAGCTCTTATTAATCCATACACAAATGAAATTGTAACCAAGTCAGTAGAGGTTGCTGAAATCTTTGCAGATCAATTTGAAAATGCATATGTGTGTGAGCCACCTGGGTTATTACCAAAAATTAATTTTCAGAGAGTACATGCATCATTAGAAAATATTGTATTTACGCCGGAAAAAGTTCTAAAAGCTATTAAATCCTTTGATGAGTTAACTGCAAGTGGTCCGGATAATATTCCTGCTATTATGCTCCAGAAGTGTAGCGCTATCATTAATCAAGCGACTTTATTAATGAATCTTTCCTTTTTAACTGGAAAGCTCCCAACAGACTGGAAGGAAGCAGTAGTTACACCTATTTTCAAGAAAGGAAACAAGCTAAATGCTGAAAACTACAGACCTATCAGCTTAACAAATATCCTATGTAAAACCATGGAGAAAATCATAGCTGATAGCCTAAGAGACTTCATAACCAATGAAAACATTATCATTCCAGAGCAACATGGTTTTACACAAAAGCGGTCAACTGTTACTAACCTTCTCAGCTGTCTTAGAGAGTGGATATTAAATTGGAACAATCACCAACCAACTGATGTTATCTATCTAGATTACGAGAAAGCATTTGATAGGGTGCCAATACGCCGACTTCTTCACAAATTAGAACACATTGGAATACGTGGCAACCTATTAGTCTGGATAAGCGACTTCCTAAACGAAAGAAAATTCCGCGTTAGGGTTGGCGAAGAAATGTCAAGTATTCGCCCTGTTCACAGTGGTGTGCCGCAAGGATCTGTACTGGGGCCGATATTATTCACACTATTTTTAACTGACTTGCAAAACGTTATAAGTCTCCCGTTCTCCTTATTCGCGGATGACACTAAGTTCTTTGGGAATCCTATACAACAACAGAATAACATACAACAAAATTTAAATGCAATTGAACATTGGACAAAGGAATGGTTACTTTCATTAAATGTTAATAAATGCACTGTTTTATATATTGGCAAAAATAATCCACGAATTCCATACTTCTTAAGCAACAAACAGTTGAAAGTGGTGGATACTCAAAAAGACCTGGGAGTAATCATTAGCAGCGACCTCAAATGGGAAGCGCACATTGTGTCTGTTGTGAAAAAGGCCAACTCTATCCTGTACTTAATCAGAAAAGCATTTTTCAACATCACCAAAAACACCTTCCTAAAAATATACAAGACCTATGTCAGACCCTTACTGGAGTATGCATATCAAGTCTGGAGTCCATATTTTGTTAAAGATATAGAACTGTTGGAAAGAGTTCAAAGACGAGCCACTAAACTGCCGAAGGAGCTCAGAAACCTTCCACATGAGCAAAGACTTTCTGCACTTGGACTCACAACACTAAAAAGCAGGCGAGAAAGAGGGGATCTTATCGAAACATACAAAATCTTGAACAAGTTTTACAACATCCCCAATTTCGAGAATTTGTTTTTGAGGAAGAGCAACCCTGGGCTAAGAGGTCATGACATTAAATTACGGCGTCAACTGGCCTCGTCCAATCCCTATAAACACTATCTAACAAATAGAGTGGTGCATATATGGAATAAGTTACCTAAAGAGATAGTGACGTCAAAGTCAGTGAATGAATTTAAAAACAGATTAGACCGCTATAACATTGAAAACTCTAAGCACAGCAAATGATATAGGCGCATCAGCGACAGCTGCGTAGCCTATTATAAATAATAATAATAATAATAATAATAATAAATTGTCTCTCTGGCGGAACCTGTCCGCGAAGAGACCGACGCTATCGCGCAAGATTTGCCTGTGGAGGAGGACACGGAGGAAACAGTCTCCCTTGACATAGAGCGGATGAGAAGGATTTTAGAAGAGGCGATTTCGGAGATCCGGAGTGCTCCTCTAGAGATCCGTCCGCGGCTCTCCCGACTCACATTAAATGTAGCGACGCGGGATGTCATTGAGGCCATAAACCAAATGCTGCCTCAATACCTTGAGCGCAGCACTGGCCTGGATGATACGGCTTCTATTCTCTTTGGTGCGGCCTTAGCTGTTCACCGTTTCATGGGTGTCAAGACCCAGGAACGTGGACGTGCTACTCTAAGGCGCAGCACGGAACCAGCCTGGAAAAGGAGAATAGAACACCGTATCACCCTGGCCAGAGCTCTCATTGGCAGACTGCAGAGTTTCAGATCGGGCAACACTAGGCCAAGGATTGTGCGCTCCGTTAGAATAGCCTTCAATGGGCTCGGGGTGCGGCTAGATCAGCCCGATATAGCCCAAAAACTAACGGAGCGCATCGACGACCTGAAGCAGAAAATCGCTGCATGGGGGAACCGCATCCGACGATACTCGGAAAGAGTCGAGCGCTTTCAGCAAAATCGCCTCTTCTCGAGTGATCAGAAAAGGTTCTATAAAAAACTGGAGTGCCCAGCAGTCTGTTCTACCTCTCAGCGGCCGAGCCCGGCTAACCTCGTCGCCTTTTGACGAAGTATATGGTCAAGAGAGGTGGAGCATGAGGAGGGCCCTTGGATTGCGGCGGCAGAGGAAGCATGTGCCTCAATAGAGCCGATGAACCCCGTCACCATCTCTTCGGAGGATGTAGCTGGTGCGGTGCGCCGGGCCCCGAACTGGAAAAGTCCGGGACCCGATGGGCTGCATCACTACTGGTTGAAGGGTTTTTCGCTCTGCCATGCTACTTTGGCTCGACAATTCCAAGATGCTCTCGAGCAAAGGGCACTCCCGAGCCTTTTCACCACCGGGATCACTCATTTAGCTCCTAAGTCAACTGATACCGCTGACCCAGCTAAGTACCGCCCCATCACATGTCTTACTACCATCTATAAGACATTGACATCCGTTCTGAGCCTTAAGATTTCCCGTCACGTAGACGAGAACAACATCATGTCTGAGGCTCAGAACGGATGTCGGGGCGGTGGTCGTGGTACTAAGGAGCTCCTTCTCATAGACTCCGTCGCGGGCCAACTGGTCAAACGCAATCGCCGGAATTTCTCTGCCGCCTGGATTGACTATAAGAAGGCATTCGACTCGGTGCCCCATTCATGGCTCTTGAGGGTCCTTGAGCTGTACAAAGTCGATAGTACAGTTCGAGACTTCCTCGGAGAGTGTATGGGGCAATGGAGTACGATCCTTTGTCTCCATGGCGAGCGGTTGGCGGCTGCGGGTGACCGGATCAAGATACGGCGGGGTATCTTCCAGGGCGATTGTCTGAGTCCATTATGGTTTTGTCTGTCGCTGAAACCTCTCAGCTCTTTGCTGGAGAGATCAGGGACAGGCTTTCAGTTTCGGAGAGGAGGGACAAAAGTGCCTCACCTTCTCTACATGGATGACCTCAAGCTGCTAGCACCCAATGCCACCCGCCTGAGGGAGTTGCTGAATATCACCACTGAGTTCAGTAACTCCATCAGGATGGAGCTTGGACTAGACAAGTGTGCGGTCTTACATGTGGAGAGGGGACAGGTTACTCATTCGGCCGAGATCAATCTCGAGCCATCCAACATCAGGACCCTCTCTGAAGCTGAGTCATACCGGTATCTGGGTATGTCACAATCCGTGGGGGTAAAGGAGGTGGACGTGAAACAGTCAGTTTGCGAGGTCTTTTTTGGCCGCCTGACAAAAGTTTGTAAAAGCTATTTGTCGGGCGCCAATAAGGTCCGAGCATATAACGGCTGGGTCATGCCCGTTCTCATGTACACCTTTGGCGTACTCAGATGGACTCAGACCGAACTAGACGCACTGGATAGAAAAGTCCGCACGACTATGACTCTCTACCGCATGCACCACCCCAAATCGTCTGTTATGAGGTTGTATATACCCCGAAAATGTGGTGGTCGAGGCGTATTAAGCGTCAAGACCATGCATAATCGGGAGATATCCAGCCTCAGAACCTACTTTGAGACGAAGAGGGAGTGTCCAATGCATAGAGACGTCATAGAATGTGATAAAGGACTCACTCCCCTATCTTTGGCCAAACTCGAGTGGCAGAAACCGGTGGTACTAAGCACCTCTGACCGGGAGGCCGTATGGAAGGAGAGGGAGTTGCATGGACGCTTTTTTAAAGCTCTTAATGAGCCTCACGTAGATAAAAAAGCGTCCGTGCAATGGCTGCGCTTCGGTGACCTCTTTGAGGAAACCGAAGGTTTTGTGTGTGCAATACAAGATCAGGTGGTTAAGACGCGGAACTACCGAAAGTACATCCTGAAGGATGGCACTCACGACATCTGTCGAGCGTGTCGCCATCCCGGTGAGTCACTCAGGCATGTGCTCTCGGGATGTTCGGCTCTTGCTAACACTGAGTATCTGCACAGACACAACCAAGCGGCCAAAATCCTTCACCAAGAGCTTGCTCTGAAGTACGGTCTCCTGGATGAGAGAGTGCCGTACTATAGGTACACACCGGTGCCGGTACTTGAGCGTGACGGAGTCCGGCTCTATTGGGACCGGTCCATCATCACGGACAGGACGATTCTGGCGAATAAGCCTGACATCGTGCTGATGGACCGGGCACAGTCGAGGGTGTTTTTAGTGGACATCACCATCCCACATGACGAGAACCTCGTGAGAGCGGAGACAGAGAAAAAACGAAAGTATCTAGATCTGGCTCACGAGGTTACTGGCATGTGGCATGTGGAGTCCACTGAAACCATCCCAATCGTCATTTCTGCGAATGGGTTGATCCCAGTCAGCCTCGCTCACCATCTGAGGCGGCTGGGGTTCCGTGGCAGTTCGCTCGCGGCCAAGATGCAGAAAGCGGTGTTGCTGGACTCGGCTAGGATAGTCCGTCGGTTTCTCAGCCTGTCGCCCTGACCCCTGGCCGTCTGGTCTCCCCTGCCGGGGCATAATCCTCCGCCCGCTACAAGTATTTATTTATGTAATCTATGTGTAAGTTTATTTATCTGTGTGTATATATTTATGTTTATAATACTTTTTGGCCCTATATCTATTTATTTTGTATGCGGGTGTGAGAGTCATAATATATAGAGATAATAATAATACTCCGGGCTCATACTCCGGGCCAAAGCTCATAATCTGGGCCAAAGCTCATACTCCGGGCCAAAGCTCATACTCTGGGCCAAAGCTCATACTCCGGGCCAAAGCTCATACTCCGGGCCAAAGCTCATACTCCGGGCTCATTCTCCGGGCCAAAGCTCATACTCTGGGCCAAAGCTCATACTCCGGGCCAAAGCTCATACTCTGGGCCAAAGCTCATACTCTGGGCCAAAGCTCATACTCCGGGCCAAAGCTCATACTCCGGGCCAAAGCTCATACTCCGGGCCAAAGCTCATACTCTGGGCCAAAGCTCATACTCCAGGCCAAAGCTCATACTCCGGGCCAAAGCTCATACTCTGGGCTCATACTCCGGGCCAAAGCTCATACTCTGGGCCAAAGCTCATACTCCGGGCCAAAGCTCATACTCTGGGCTCATACTCCGGGCCAAAGCTCATACTCCGGGCTCATACTCTGGGCCAAAGCTCATACTCCGGGCCAAAGCTCATACTCCGGGCCAAAGCTCATACTCCGGGCCAAAGCTCATACTCTGGGCCAAAGCTCATACTCTGGGCCAAAGCTCATACTCAGGGCCAAAGCTCATACTCAGGGCCAAAGTGGGCCAAAGCTCATACTCTGGGCCAAAGCTCATACTCCGGGCCAAAGCTCAACTCTGGGCCAAAGTGGGCCAAAGCTCATACTCTGGGCCAAAGCTCATACTCTGGGCCAAAGCTCATACTCAGGGCCAAAGTGGGCCAAAGCTCATACTCTGGGCCAAAGCTCATACTCCGGGCCAAAGCTCATAATGATACACCAAAATTTTAATCAACACCTTAATGATATACCATGGAGGGATATAAATGTTACAAATGATGTAAATGACATGGTATCTTCGTTCAATACCCATATATTAAACATCTTTGACCTTCATGCTCCATGTAAGAAAGCACTAATTAAAGAAAAACATTATCCCTGGATTACCTTTACCATAAGATCAATGATAAAATTACGGAATGCGAGTCACAGACGATACAAAACAACACATAAAGATTCACATAAATTATACTACAAGGATCTCAAAAAAACTGTTTTCGAAGCTATTGAAGCAGAAAAGCGCGCATATTATAAACACTTTATAAATTCTCATAGTAAAAGCCCCGTTGACATGTGGAAGCATTTAAAAAAAATCTTGGTAATAAATCAAAAGAAAGATCAAGAGCTTCCTGAGTCCTTAAGTAATCCCGAGTCTATTAATAGACATTTTTTAGATGTTCCACACAAAACTTTGACAAAATTATCAACCTACACCTATTTTGAATTCCATAGATTCGGTGCTGACACTTTTGAATTTGAAGTAACAAATCAAGTTGAAATTTTAAAAATTATTAAAGGATTAAAGTCAAATGCGGTAGGCGTGGATAAAATATCCTTAGAAATGTTAGCATTAACACTCCCTCAGAGCCTCACAACAATAACTGAGATAGTAAATAGATCTATTTTAACTTCAACATTCCCAGAAGCATGGAAAACTGCCATTGTTAAGCCTCTCCCTAAAATTGACAACCCAATAGCCTTAAAAGATCTCAGACCGATAAGTATTCTGCCGTGTATTTCAAAAATCTTGGAAAAGGTGATATGTGCGCAAATGACCAAGTATATAGAAAGAAAAAAGATATTGCCGGATTATCAATCTGGTTTTCGTAAAAGCCATAGCACGACAACAGCCATTATGGACGTAGTTGATGATATACTCACTGCACAAGATCAGGGCATGGGGACCATTCTAGTCCTACTTGACTTTTCAAGGGCATTTGATTCCATTAACACAACTTTACTATTATCAAAGTTAACCTATTATGGGTTTACTAATAGAACAGTTAAATGGTTCGACAGTTATTTTAAAAACAGGGAACAGTTTGTACATATAAATAAAGTGAATGGTAGCTCATTAACCTCTTCATCATTGCCAGTCCGTAGAGGTGTTCCGCAGGGATCAATCCTGAGCCCTATGCTGTTCGCATTATATACCGCGGACATGATCCGCTGTATCAAGCATTGCAGATATCATCTATACGCAGATGATGTCCAATTATATTATTCTTTTCGGCCGTCGGATACAATGGAAGCGGTAGAAAAAATTAATCAAGACCTTGAAAACATTGTAGGCTGGTCTGATTTAAACTCGCTGAATCTTAATCCCCAAAAATCAAAATTAATGATTCTAGGGACAAAAGGAATTATAGCAAAAATTGAAAGCTATAACCCTTCTGTTAAAATAGGGCATGACGCTGTGGATAGAATATTTGAAGCACGGAATCTAGGTGTTATCTTTGACTCTAACCTACATTTCGAATCACACATTAGAAACATAGTTAAAGGTTGTTTTTATAGGCTAAAAGTGATTTACAAAATGCGCCCCTACCTTAGTACTGATGTTAGAATACATTTATGTGAAGCTTTGATTCTTTCAAAATTAAATTATGCGGATATAGTATATGGACCATGTATACTTACCAGATCGGCCAAACTAGTGCAGAGGGTTCAGAATGCCTGTGCCCGATTTTGCTTCTCCATAGCGCCTCGGACCCATGTTAGCCCACACATTAATAATGCAAATATGCTAAATATGGAATCTAGGCGTAAGTTGCATTTAGCAACGATGCTGTTTGGCGTCATCGCCACAGGTAAACCAGCATATTTGCATGCTAAAATAGTTTGGAGACAGGAGTATAGTAAACGGATTCCTGCACCCAGAATCGCTATGGCAAGACATACAACAGCTGCATTTCGAGGTACATTTAAGCATTCGGCCTGTAAGATCTGGAATGACCTCCCACCACCAGCTCGTAAGCTTAAATCAATAATATCTTTTAAGAAGGCGGTAAAGAAATATTATTTAGTCAAACAAAAATCAATATGATTAGAGATCATTCCGAGTCTTACAGGCACGAGTTTCACTTGGGGCTGCTGTACGTGTGGCTATTCAGACACAATAGCATGTTATGTATTACTCATCGACTGTGTATGTGTATGTATAAATTTTACATGCTTTATTGATTTATTGGTTATATTGTATATTTTATATGATTTATTTATTTGTAGTGTAATACTTACTTTGTAATACTTATTTGTAGTGTATTACGTATCATGTTTAACTGTCGCATGGTCGGGCCGCGACGTAGTTAAAGGCTATGCCTGAAAATCAGCGCCGCAGCATTCTAATGCTGTAGCATTATGCTGAGGCAGTAGCCTTTTCAGCGACAACACAATATACCTACTTAGCTACTACTTATTTTTCTGTAATTTATTCATTCAAAAATAATATAGGTTAGTGGTTAAGTTTTGTGTTTTTGAATTCTTCTGTATTTTTTGCTTTGTTGTTGTTAAAAAGCTGAATAAATGTTTATTTATTTTATTTATTTATTTATTTATACTCCGGGCCAAAGCTCATACTCCGGGCCAAAGTGGGCCAAAGCTCATACTCTGGGCCAAAGCTCATACTCCGGGCCAAAGCTCATACTCCGGGCCAAAGCTCATACTCCGGGCCAAAGCTCATACTCCGGGCCAAAGCTCATACTCCGGGCCAAAGCTCATACTCTGGGCCAAAGCTCATACTCAGGGCTCATACTCTGGGCCAAAGCTCATACTCTGGGCCAAAGCTCATACTCCGGGCCAAAGCTCATACTCTGGGCCAAAGCTCATACTCTGGGCCAAAGCTCATACTCAGGGCTCATACTCTGGGCCAAAGCTCATACTCTGGGCCAAAGCTCATACTCCGGGCCAAAGCTCATACTCTGGGCCAAAGCTCATACTCCGGGCCAAAGCTCATACTCCGGGCTCATACTCTGGGCCAAAGCTCATACTCTGGGCCAAAGCTCATACTCTGGGCCAAAGCTCATACTCCGGGCCAAAGCTCATACTCTGGGCCAAAGCTCATACTCTGGGCCAAAGCTCATACTCTGGGCCAAAGCTCATACTCCGGGCCAAAGCTCATACTCTGGGCCAAAGCTCATACTCCGGGCCAAAGCTCATACTCCGGGCTAAAGCTCATACTCCGGGCCAAAGCTCATACTCCGGGCCAAAGCTCATACTCTGGGCCAAAGCTCATACTCAGGGCTCATACTCTGGGCCAAAGCTCATACTCTGGGCCAAAGCTCATACTCCGGGCCAAAGCTCATACTCTGGGCCAAAGCTCATACTCTGGGCCAAAGCTCATACTCAGGGCTCATACTCTGGGCCAAAGCTCATACTCTGGGTGTTGAGGCCTACGGCTTGGCCAACGAATCAAGGCCTGGACCACTAAGTTCAGGGGCCCATCAGCTGAACTTGAGTCCAGGGTCGCTGCCCTAAGGGCCTTTAACCGCGGTCAGATTTGTTCTCAACGTAACTTAATGGTAGGGTTGCACTGACCTTCCTTTGCAGCATTCAATCCTTGTACGGCCTGAGATGGTATGAGAGTGGTGGTGTGGTGTATTGTGGAGTTGAGTGTAATGTGAACTTCTCAGGCCGCTAGCAGTAGCGGGCAGGCTGCCAGCTATGGCCTGCTGAAGACGCTGGGCTGGCGTGGCACTGTACACTCGGCTTGTCACTAGTTTGGTCCAACGAGAGCTGGTCTAAGTCACTTTTTCACACTTGGCGTGGCGAGCAAAAAACCACTTGTTAAGGGTCGCCTTTTGTTACCAATAACACGTTAACAATGATGCTTATAGTTAGGTCGACACATAGACCGCTTAACGGCGCAACAAAACCGTAAAATAAACCAAATCCAGACACTTAAAAACAGCAAACGGTGCGCGCGCGACCCGGAAATTTTGTGAATACGTGTAAGCTGTCAAAAGGGAAGGGACTTGCCAACCACGCCCAAAAACGGCGGGAAGTTTTTTCCTTTCAAGTGTCATCTGTCAAATTCATTGCGAGCCAAAGAGATTGCTAGCGTCACGACCATGGAACTAGGAATTATGGCGCGAACAATCCCCCCGCCCGTGGTCGTAAGGATTTACGTCCACTTACTTCTTCTTCTTCTTCTTCTTTATCAACCGATAGACGCCCACTGCTGGACAAAGGTCTCTTGCATGGACTTCCACAGGCCTCGGTCTTGCGCCGCCTGAATCCAGCGGCTCCCTGCGACTCGTTTGATGTCGTCGGTCCACCTGGTGGGGGGTCTGCCAACACTGCGCTTCCCGGTGCGGGGTCGCCACTCCAGCACCTTGGGACCCCAACGACCATCAGCTCTTCGAACTATGTGCCCCGCCCATTTCCACTTCAGTATCGCGACTCGCTTAGCTATGTCGGTGACTCTGGTTCTCCTCCGGATCTCCTCATTTCTGATTCGATCCCGCAGGGACACTCCGAGCATAGCTCTCTCCATCGCCCGCTGAGCGGTCCTGAGCCTACTTATGAGGCCCTTAGTTAGCGACCATGTCTCGGATCCGTAAGTCATCACTGGCAACACGCACTGTTCGAAGACTTTAGTCTTCAGGCACTGAGGAATTTTGGACGAGAAGACATCTCGGAGCTTCCCGAACGCTGCCCAGCCGAGTTGGATTCGGCGGTTGATCTCTTTCTCGAAATTGGACCTACCTAGCTGGACTGTGTGTCCCAGGTAAATATACTCGTCGACAATTTCGAGTGCAGAGTTCTCAACAATTACTGGGTGGAGCGGTGCATGAGCATTGGACATGATTTTCGTCTTGCTCATGTTCATTTTCAGGCCCACCTGTTGAGAAACCCTGCTGAGATCGTTGAGCATTGTATTGAGGTCTCTCAGAGTCTCTGCCATGACTACTATGTCATCGGCAAATCGCAGGTGAGTGATGTACTCGCCGTTTATATTGATGCCAAGCCCGTTCCAATCCAGAAGTTTAAAGACGTCCTCCAACGCAGCGGTAAAGAGCTTCGGGGAGATAACGTCTCCCTGTCGCACTCCACGCTGCAAGTGGATTGGCCTCGTAGTCTGGTCCTGTATACGTACTGACATTGTGGCGTTTTCATACAAGCACTTCAACACTTGGATATACCGGTAGTCAATCCGGCATCTCTGCAGCGACCTCAACACAGCCCAAGTTTCCACCGAATCGAAGGCTTTCTCATAGTCCACAAACGCTAAGCAAAGTGGCCGGTTATACTCTTCCGTCTTTTGTATAACCTGCCGCAGCGTATGAATGTGATCTATGGTACCAAAGCCTTTTCGGAATCCGGCTTGTTCGGGAGGCTGGAAGTCGTCGAACCTACGAGCGAGACGATTCGTAATGACTCTCGAGAACAACTTATAAACATGACTCAACAACGAGATGGGTCTATAATTCTTCAACAAGGTATTATCACCCTTTTTGAAGAACAGAACCACCACGCTCCTGTGCCATGCTTCCGGCGTTGTACCCTCGTGGATGACGGAATTGAACAATCGCTGAAAGATCTTAAGTACCGGTTTTCCACCCGCTTTCAGGAGTTCCGCAGTGATTCCGTCATCACCTGGCGCTTTGTTGTCCTTGAGCTGTTTGAGAGCCATTCTAATCTCGTATAGGCTGACGTCCGGGATATCTTCGGTATAGTGTCGGGTCAGTTTGGCTCTGGGATCTTTCGCCAAATCTTCAACAGGTTTTTGTGTCGTGGTATATAACTGTCCATAGAACTTCTCAACCTCTCCCAAGACCTCAGGTCGAGAAGAGACGAGACGGCCGTCATCAGTTTTCAGCCGCGTCAGCTGGCTCTGTCCGATAGACAGATCTCTCGCGAACACTTTTGAGCCTTTGTTCCGCTCAATGGTATCTTTAATACACTTGGTATTAAAGACACGGAGGTCGCGAGTTTGTGCCTTAGAGATCTGCCTATTAATCCGCCGGTAGGCAGCCGCGTCTGCCGATGACTGAAGCCTCATCTCTTGTCTCTCCTTCATTAGCTTGAGAGTATGGTCAGAGAACTTTTCGGTTCTTTTCCTGCGATGGGTCTTAAAGAATTTAGACCCCACGGTATGGACAGTTTCCACGAACCTGTTGTTTAGATCGTCCACAGAAACGCAGTCTGCTAGGCACTCGAATCGGTTCTGCAGTTCGAGTTGGAAGTTTTCGGGATTTTGGATATGAGCACGAGAAGGTCGGAGAGTGGACTTCACCAGTCTGGCCCTTTCCAGCTTTACATTAATATTCAACGTGCCTCTTACCATCCGGTGATCGCTACCGGTTTTCACCCTATTGATCACAGAGACATCATTGAATATATGCCGCTTGGTCGACATAATGAAGTCGATCTCATTTCTCGTGGAACCATCGGGACTCAACCATGTCCATTTTCTGTGTGGCCGCTTCCTGAAGAAGGAGTTCATCATAAAGAGGCCCTCCTTCTCCATGAAGTCGGCCAACATTTGGCCCCTTTGGCTCCTTCGCCCATACCCAAAATGCCCCACTCTCGTCTCTGCACCGCTTCGTTCGCCCAGCCTTGCATTGAAATCCCCCATCACAACACTGTAATGAGTGGCAGAGGCGTGTATGGCTTTTGATATATCCTCATACAGCGCCTCTACCTCCTCGTCAGAATGTGTCGATGTCGGTGCGTAGACCTGTATAACCTTCAGCGAATACCGTTTGGTGATTCTGAGTATGAGGTACGCTACCCTACTCGACACACTCTCGACTTGTACAATGTTGTTGACGAGAGACTTGGGGACGATGAACCCGACACCACCCTGGGACTGTTGATCGCCCTCCCGGTAGTAAAACAAGTTGCCGGAATTGAGGATTATCGAGTCCTCCCCCTCTCTTCGGACTTCAGACAATCCTATAATATTCCAGCGCAACTTGCTCATTGCTTCTTCCAGCTCGATGATCTTCTCGTCGGTCCTCAAAGTGCGTGCGTTATACGTCACCAGGTCCAGTCGTCGGGGTTGGCAGCGGAATCTCGTCCGGAGATTCTTAGCACCCCCTGCCCCGCCATTACCGTGACCGCTGCCAGGGTCAGGAATAGCGAGGCCGCCGGGAACTAGGGGCCATGGTTTTCTGTGATTATCCATTAAGGTTTTGCCCATAATGACCACGCTGGGCAGGCGTGTTGGTCATCGCAGGGCTAGACTGATCGCACCGGTGTCGCTGCTGCCCGACACCGGCCTGTGCCATTTGCTCAGTCTAGCCAGTATGAAATGGTTATACCGCCATTTGTCGGTCGTCATAGCCTCGTCAGTAAACTAGCAGGGGGCACCACGGGCAGGTGAGGTTGACGTTTGGAGCGCTAGATGGAGTTGCGCTCCCTTACCCCCCACTTACTAGTAAATAGGTAAACGTGATAAGGAGCAAACGGCTCGCTGCAAGACAGAGTCTCCAACCATTACCTCGGCAACCCTGGGAACCCCATCAGACCCGTAGATCAGCTTAAGAATGCGCCCACGGCGCCAGTATAAAGGCAACAAATTAGGTTCCTTAATCAGCACTAGGTCACCAACTTTGGGTGGATCAGATTTGTCAGCCCACTTAACCCGCTGCTGCAAAAGATGCAAATACTCTAGTGACCAACGGTGCCAAAAACTCTGAGTCATCTGTTGCAGCAGCTCAAACCGGGACAAACGTGAGACCTTCACGTCCCTGAAGGGGTATTCGGGTAGAGCGTTAAGGGGCTGACCAATCAGAAAATGACCGGGAGTTAAGACCTCCAGGTCATTTGGGTCAGATGAGAGGGGACAGAGTGGCCGAGAATTGAGTACAGCCTCAATTTTGCAAAACACGGTGGCGAGTTCTTCAAAGGTTAAAACAGTTTCGCCTATAACGCGCCGGAGATGAGTCTTGGCCACCTTAACCACGGCTTCGAATATTCCACCCCAATGAGGGCAAGCTGGGGGGTCAAACTTCCAGGTTACCCCCATCTTGGACAATGCTGTACTTAATCTAATCTTATTGCTAGACAGGAATTCGACAATCTCTTTTAAATATCTATCAGTGCCCTTATAATTTGTGCCACAATCCGTGCGAATCAGGTCAGGCAATCCTCGACGAGAGACAAATCTACCTAGCGTGGCTACAAAAGCTTCAGTGCTTAAGGCACTCACAAGTTCTAAATGTACCGCCTTGGTAGCGAGACATACAAAAACGCAGAGGTAGGCCTTGAGCGATCTGGCGTTGCGGAGGTTAGAGCTCTTGATGGCAAACGGGCCAGCAAAATCAGTGCCAACCCCAGCAAAGGGTCGAGTGGCTAGAACGCGGTCGGAGGGCAGATCACCCATCATCGGCTGTGAAGTATTAGCCTTCAAGCGGTAACACGGAATGCATCTGAAAGTGACGTTCCGGATGGTGCGTCTCCCTGCCAGAATCCAAAACTCGCGCTGTAAAATAGCCGAGAGTGCATTACAACCAGCGTGGGCATTTTTAAGATGGTAGTGTGTCACTAGCAATTTGACAAAGGTGCCGTCCTTAGGTAGCAAAAGGGGGTGGCGAGCACCATAGGGTAGATTGGAATTCTTAAGGCGTCCTCCAACGCGTAGCATTCCGTTATTGTCCAAAAAAGGGCTTAGGCGAGCAAGGGGGCCCTTGAAAACTAAACCTCTCTTTAGAGTGTCAATCACGGATGAAAAATGCTCCACCTGAACCACATGCACCCAGTAGTTCCGGGCGTCTTGGCGTTCAAGAGGGGAAAGCACAGGACTCAAATTTTTATTTTCTGAATTCCGCCCATTATGGATAAAACGTCGAATCCAACCGGTAACACCAATTAGTTTATCAAGGGAACTGTAACGGTTCAAAAGAAAGTTCAAGTCGGGGATCTGTTTATCCTCAACCACTCCGACTCTTAAGCCCGGCAATACTTCGGGAGCGGAAAACCTATTTTGAGGCCAATTCGTCTCGGATTGGGATAGCCAACTTGGATCCCACCAAAGGTGATGGTGGACCAGTGAAGAGGCCTCACAGCCGCGGGAGGCGCAATCGGCCGGGTTCAGTTCTCCGGGTACGTGTCTCCAAATCACCGGTACTGCAGAGCTCTGAATTTGGGAGACCCGATTCGCAACAAAGACCTCTAAGTTGTGAGGCGCGGCTCGTAGCCAGCAAAGGACAATCTCACTGTCCGTCCAAGCATAAACGTCGGTCAGATCGACCGCAGATGCCAAAGAGGAGCGGACGTGGTTCAAGAGACGTACCAGAAGGGCGGCGCCAGACAATTCTAATTTCGGGATAGTTAACCGTGACCGAATAGGGGCCACCTTGCTTTTTGCCAAGACGAGATGCGTCGCGACCTCACCGGCGACATCGACAGTCCTCAAATATACCACGGCGGCGTATCCTCGTTCGGAGGCGTCGCAAAACCCGTGGAGACTGGCATGACACCTTCCTGTTGGTAGGAAGCGTCGAGGCATGGAAATTCGGTTAACTTCCGGAAGTGAAGACACAAGGGAGTTCCACTCCTTCAATAACTTCCCAGGGAGTGGTTCGTCCCAACCGAGTTCAGCAATCCAAAGCTTCTGGAGGAAACATTTAGCCAAAAATATTACGGGAGTGATCCATCCATTGGGATCGAAGGTTCGAGCAACCGTAGACAATACGGAACGCTTAGTCCAGACCTTAGGAGGTGGGTCTAATTTGACCCGGTAGGTGAAAGCGTCTTGGACGGGCTGGTACTGTATTCCAAGGACCGTCAGCAAATTGGGATTTTCGGGATTTTCAAAAATATGAGGATCCTGCTGATCCTTTCCCGGAAGATCCTTCAAGACGTGAGGGGAGTTGGACAGCCACTTGCCCAACTCATAACCTCCGGACTTCAGTATGGCAATCAATTCATCGCGAAGAGTCAGAGCTTCCTCAACGCTCGAGGCTCCCGTGCAAATATCGTCCATATAGACTGACGATTCCAAGGTGGCTGATGCGCGAGGGTAATTCAGTCGCTCCCGGTTAGCTAGTTCTAACAAGGTCCTGATTGCAATATAGGGGCTTGACTTGAGTCCATAGGTCGTGGTGTTCAATTCAAAGACACGCATTGGCTCATTAGGATTTTCGCGCCACAGAATCATTTGGTATCTCCGATCATCGCGATGTACGATCGACTGTCTAAACATCATCTTGATGTCAGCTACGAAAACAATTTGATGCCGGCGGAAATGCGTGAGGATATCGGAGATATCCTTGATCAGCTTAGGACCGGAGTGCAAGCATTGGTTCAATGTCACCCCGTTGGATGTGGCCGCGGAGCCGTCAAAAACCACTCGAATCTTCCCCCCAGGGGTCTTCAAGACGGCATGGTGGGGTAAGAAGTAGTGCTCGTGTGCGCGCCAATCAAAATTGGATGGTGACATATGCCCCAGGCCCTCGTACTCGCGCATAAATTCAACGTACTTGAAGCGGAAGGTGGAGTCGCGCCGCATGCGCCGTTCCATAGACAAGAGCCTCTTTTCCGCCAAGGCCCGCGATTGACCAAGCGGGGGGCGAGAAGCGAGGAAGGGCAAGCGAGTTACAAATCGCCCATCAACACGGCGGCCTGTGTTGTTTTGATAAAACAACTCACATTCAAGGTCAAGAGGGTCAACTCGTGCGGCATGCGGCGGCTCCTCAACTTCCCAAAAGCGCTGGACCACGTCCGACAGCGTCAAGCCGGCTGCTTGCAATTGGTCCAGCACCGGTAGGTCCGAAGACCATAGCACGGGTCCAAAAAAGCTAGAACCGAATATAGTGGACATGGCACATAGGCCGTCCTTCTGCAAAACCCTAATTTCCCCTGACAAGACCAGGCCCAACACGTCGGAACCCAACAAAAGGTCCGTAGGACCGGGTTCAGTCCAGTGGGGGTCAGCTGGGTTTAGGCCTGATGCACAGGACACCGCAGCGTCAGCTATTTGGACCTGCGGTAGGGGACCTAAGATATTGTCAAGGACTGACACCTTGACCAAGACCCTAAAATTGCCCGTAACGGGGCCAAACATTAATTCCGCTTCCCCGGTAGGAGTCGAGGGCTCTATACCCCCGATACCTATCACCCGTCCTGTTCGAGGACTCCAAGGGAGCCCTAGCTCACCCACCAAACGAGAAGAAGCAATACAGCGCTGTGAACCCGAATCCAAAAGGGCGCGAACGATTAAAAATTCACCCTTCGGGTTGAATACCTTCACTGAGACAGTCGGCAAAAGAATGGTCTGACAGACAGACTGCCGGAGATTCAAGGTCTCAGGAGAAGTTGCTGTGGTGGGGGCTAGGGCGGCAACTACCTATTGGTGGTCGTCCTCATCAAACCCGTCCTCTAACCGGGGAATCTCATATTGAGACTCAGGGGGTCCTCCAAAGGTGAGGGGGACGGACCTCCATTTGGGTAAACCCATGCGTCATCTCGTGGCGGCAGCACGGGCCTAGTCATACGGGCTGAGGTCGGTAAGTCGTAGTACTGCTGTCGACCCGCTCGAGGTGGGCGGCGTTCGAGGCGTGGCCACTCATGAAGCGGAGGTGAATAGCGGGTAGGTCGAACCGTAGACGGGGCCGCCACAAATCTCCCATCAGAACGTCGAGGGGGGGTTGGCGCCCCCCTCACGGGGGGGTGAAGCCCCCATAGGCGGGGTCGAAATCCGGACGCGTCGGGATTCATGGCCCTGATCAGGGGACCGACGCAAATAATCCGGGGAGCGATTGGTAAGAGCGCCCCCGCCCGTGCGGGGCGCGCCCTCACTCTCCACCTGGCGACCAACACCATTCTTGTTGGCGCACAAAATCTCCAGGTGGTTACCCCTACAGATTGGGCATGGCCGTTGCTGTTGGCAGTCCCGTTGCATGTGAGCTCCCAGACAACTATAGCACCAGTGGCGGTCTCTTGCAATGCCCCTCCGATCCTTGATCCGCTTAGAGAGAAACTGGGGGCAAGAAAGCACCCGGTGGCCTGGACGCCTGCAATAGTTACAGGGGGCGGGTTCAGTGGCAGCAAGTCCAGTGTAAACGGGCATTGGTCTCCGGTCGGAGGCCCTTTTACCAGGGACGCCAGTGTGACCCTTTTCCTTCCTCAGCTGGGCAGGCCGCTCTGGGGTCCTTGAAGGACCAGCAATACCGGAGTTATCAGCCTGCCGGCACTCTTCCTCAAGGAACTTTAAAAGGTCCGAAAAGGGGGGCAGGTAGCTGGCCCCGTCCCCACCATACCTTTGCTCAAAGCGCAGTTTCAACTCGGGGGGTAGGCGGGACAACACAATGTGTAATAAAAGGAAGGACCACTGGTCCACGGGAAGCTCTAAACGCTTAAGAGCGTTGCAGGCTACAATCAGTGGATTTAAGAGCGATTCTCTTAAATGGGACACCCCATAGACACGTGGCAGCGCTAGAATTTGTGCCACGTGTGTGTCTGCTAACCGGCGCACGTTGGCATACCGCCGAGTCAGTAGTTCCCGCGCGGTGGTATAACTCTCCTCGGAGAGGTCTAGGTGGCTAACTAAACCCAGAGCCTCTCCCTGCAGGGAAGAGAGTAGATAGGCCAGTTTCTGGCAGGGAGACAGGTCTCTTCTCGCGTCCACCAGGCTATCAAAGAGGCTGAGAAAGCCTAGCCACTCGCTCAGGTTGCCAGAAAAGTGGGGCAAGTTTATTGTTGGCAACTTGCCCTGTAACGCAGGCTGCGTGGTGGGTCTGGTGGGAGACTCAAGAATAGAGCTCATTCTCGCCTTTTTCTTGAGCCTCGCGGCCTCCTCCACCAGACCGTCTGTCAGCTCAAAAAACTGTTCGTAGTCCCGCACTGAGGACTCCAGCGATTCCGGAGGTAGCTCCAATGCCATGAGGTCTCGGAAGGCCCCTTCGACGACCGCCTGCCTGGTCCGCACCTGCTCGCACCGCTGGAGCAGTGCGGATGCCCGGTCCTCCCGGCCTACCAAGGCGTTGGCTGTAGCAGCCCAACGCAGCTCTGATTGAATTTGCACGCTCAATTTTTTGTGGGCTGCCATCTTAGGTAGGTACAAAACAACTTAAATAAAGGTAGTCACAACAAATAGGTAACAAAATCAAAACAAAGTTATTTGTTACAAGTTATGTTTCAACTTCAACCAAACAAATTAATAATCAAACAAGAATTACCCACTTTAAACACAAACAAATTACTACTTAAATACTATTTATTAATTAGAATTATTTACTTTAAAACAAGAATTATTTATTTTAAATACATCAAACAAACTACTCTGTTACCTAACCAGGAGGAGTTCTAGTAAACAAACAAAGTATTTGTTGGTTAAAAGTTGGTTAAAAGTATGAGCTTTGGCCCACTTTGGCCCAGAGTATGAGCTTTGGCCCACTTTGACCCGGAGTATGAGCTTTAGCCCAGAGTATGAGCTCAGAGTATGAGCTTTGGCCCAGAGTATTAGCTTTGGCCCGGAGTATGAGCCCTGAGTATGAGCTTTGGCCCGGAGTTTGAGCTTTGGCCCGGAGTATGAGCTTTGGCCCGGAGTATGAGCTTTGGCCCGGAGTATGAGCTTTAGCCCCGAGTATGAGCTTTGGCCCGGGCCAATACCATACTCCGGGCCAAAGCTCATACTCCGGGTCAAAGCTCAAACTCCGGGCCAAAGCTCATACTCAGGGCTCATACTCCGGGCCAAAGCTAATACTCTGGGCCAAAGCTCATACTCTGAGCTCATACTCTGGGCTAAAGCTCATACTCCGGGTCAAAGTGGGCCAAAGCTCATACTCCGGGCCAAAGCTCATACTCCGGGCCAAAGTGGGCCAAAGGTCATACTCTGGGCCAAAGTGGGCCAAAGCTCATATTCTCTGCCAAAGCTCATACTCCGGGCCAAAGTGGGCCAAAGCTCATACTCTGGGCCAAAGTGGGCCAAAGCTCATACTCTGGGCCAAAGCTCATACTCAGGGCTCATACTCTGGGCCAAAGCTCATACTCCGGGCCAAAGCTCATACTCCGGGCCAAAGCTCATACTCCGGGCCAAAGCTCATACTCCGGGCCAAAGCTCATACTCCGGGCCATAGCTCATACTCCCGGCCAAAGCTCATACTCCGGGCCAAAGCTCATACTCCGGGCCAAAGCTCATACTCCGGGCCAAAGCTCATACTCCGGGCCAAAGCTCATACTCAGGGCTCATACTCCGGGCCAAAGCTCATACTCTGGGCCAAAGCTCATACTCTGGGCCAAAGCTCATACTCTGGGCCAAAGCTCATACTCCGGGCCAAAGCTCATACTCCGGGCCAAAGTGGGCCAAAGCTCATACTCTGGGCCAAAGTGGGCCAAAGCTCATACTCTGGGCCAAAGCTCATACTCCGGGCCAAAGTGGGCCAAAGCTCATACTCTGGGCCAAAGTGGGCCAAAGCTCATACTCTGGGCCAAAGCTCATACTCTGGGCCAAAGTGGGCCAAAGCTCATACTCTGGGCCAAAGTGGGCCAAAGCTCATACTCCGGGCTCATACTCCGGGCCAAAGTGGGCCAAAGCTCATACTCCGGGCCAAAGCTCATACTCCGGGCTCATACTCCGGGCCAAAGCTCATACTCTGGGCCAAAGCTCATACTCCGGGCCAAAGCTCATACTCCGGGCCAAAGCTCATACTCCGGGCCAAAGCTCATACTCCGGGCCAAAGCTCATACTCCGGGCCAAAGCTCATACTCCGGGCCAAAGTGGGCCAAAGCTCATACTCTGGGCCAAAGCTCATACTCCGGGCCAAAGCTCATACTCCGGGCCAAAGCTCATACTCCAGGCCAAAGCTCATACTCCGGGCCAAAGTGGGCCAAAGCTCATACTCTGGGCCAAAGCTCATACTCTGGGCCAAAGTGGGCCAAAGCTCATACTCTGGGCCAAAGTGGGCCAAAGCTCATACTCTGGGCCAAAGCTCATACTTCGGGCCAAAGTGGGCCAAAGCTCATACTCTGGGCCAAAGCTCATACTCCGGGCCAAAGCTCATACTCTGGGCCAAAGTGGGCCAAAGCTCATACTCTGGGCCAAAGCTCATACTCTGGGCCAAAGTGGGCCAAAGCTCATACTCTGGGCCAAAGCTCATACTCCGGGCCAAAGCTCATACTCCGGGCCAAAGTGGGCCAAAGCTCATACTCCGGGCCAAAGCTCATACTCCTGGCCAAAGTGGGCCAAAGCTCTTACTCTGGGCCAAAACTCATACTCCGGGCCAAAGTGGGCCAAAGCTCATACTCTGGGCCAAAGCTCATACTCCGGGCCAAAGCTCATACTCTGGGCCAAAGTGGGCTAAAGCTCATACTCTGGGCCAAAGCTCATACTCTGGGCCAAAGCTCATACTCAGGGCTCATACTCTGGGCCAAAGCTCATACTCTGGGCCAAAGCTCATACTCCGGGCCAAAGCTCAAACTCTGGGCCAAAGTGGGCCAAAGCTCATACTCTGGGCCAAAGCTCATACTCTGGGCCAAAGTGGGCCAAAGCTCATACTCTGGGCCAAAGTGGGCCAAAGCTCATACTCTGGGCCAAAGCTCATACTCCGGGCCAAAGCTCATACTCCGGGCCAAAGCTCATACTCTGGGCCAAAACTCATACTCCGGGCCAAAGTGGGCCAAAGCTCATACTCTTGGCCAAAGTGAGCCAAAGCTCATACTCCGGGCCAAAGTGGGCCAAAGCTCATACTCCGGGCCAAAGCTTATACTCCGGGCCAAAGTGGGCCAAAGCTCATACTCCGGGCCAAAGCTCATACTCCTGGCCAAAGTGGGCCAAAGCTCTTACTCTGGGCCAAAACTCATACTCCGGGCCAAAGTGGGCCAAAGCTCATACTCTGGGCCAAAGCTCATACTCCGGGCCAAAGCTCATACTCTGGGCCAAAGTGGGCTAAAGCTCATACTCTGGGCCAAAGCTCATACTCTGGGCCAAAGCTCATACTCAGGGCTCATACTCTGGGCCAAAGCTCATACTCTGGGCCAAAGCTCATACTCCGGGCCAAAGCTCAAACTCTGGGCCAAAGTGGGCCAAAGCTCATACTCTGGGCCAAAGCTCATACTCTGGGCCAAAGTGGGCCAAAGCTCATACTCTGGGCCAAAGTGGGCCAAAGCTCATACTCTGGGCCAAAGCTCATACTCCGGGCCAAAGCTCATACTCCGGGCCAAAGCTCATACTCTGGGCCAAAACTCATACTCCGGGCCAAAGTGGGCCAAAGCTCATACTCTTGGCCAAAGTGAGCCAAAGCTCATACTCCGGGCCAAAGTGGGCCAAAGCTCATACTCCGGGCCAAAGCTTATACTCCGGGCCAAAGCTCATACTCTGGGCCAAAACCCATACTCCGGGCCAAAGTGGGCCAAAGCTCATACTCTGGGCCAAAGAGAGCCAAAGCTCATACTCTGGGCCAAAGCTCATACTCCCGGCCAAAGTGGGCCAAAGCTCATACTCCGGGCCAAAGTGGGCCAAAGCTCATACTCTGGGCCAAAGCTCATACTCCGGGCCAAAGCTCATACTCTGAGCCAAAGCTCATACTCCGGGCCAAAGCTCATACTCCGGGCCAAAGTGGGCCAAAGCTCATACTCCGGGCCAAAGCTTATACTCCGGGCCAAAGCTCATACTCTGGGCCAAAACCCATACTCCGGGCCAAAGTGGGCCAAAGCTCATACTCTGGGCCAAAGAGAGCCAAAGCTCATACTCTGGGCCAAAGCTCATACTCCCGGCCAAAGTGGGCCAAAGCTCATACTCCGGGCCAAAGTGGGCAAAAGCTCATACTCTGGGCCAAAGCTCATACTCCGGGCCAAAGCTCATACTCTGAGCCAAAGCTCATACTCCGGGCCAAAGCTCATACTCTGGGCCAAAACTCATACTCCAGGCCAAAGCTCATACTCCAGGCCAAAGCTCATACTCCGGGCCAAAGCTCATACTCTGGGCCAAAGCTCATACTCCGGGCCAAAGCTCATACTCTGGGCCAAAACTCATACTCCGGGCCAAAGCTCATACTCCGGGCCAAAGCTCATACGCCGGGCCAAAGCTCATACTCCGGGCCAAAGCTCATACTCCGGGCCCAAGGCCAAAGTGGGCCAAAGCTCATACTCTGGGCCAAAGTGGGCCAAAGCTCATACTCCGGGCCAAAGTGGGCCAAAGCTCATACTCTGGGCCAAAGCTCATACTCCGGGCCAAAGTGGGCCAAAGCTCATACTCTGGGCCAAAGTGGGCCAAAGCTCATACTCTGGGCCAAAGCTCATACTCTGGGCCAAAGCTCATACTCAGGGCCAAAGCTCATACTCCGGGCCAAAGCTCATACTCTGGGCCAAAACTCATACTCCGGGCCAAAGCTCATACTCCGGGCCAAAGCTCATACTCCGGGCCAAAGCTCATACTCCGGGCCAAAGCTCATACTCTGGGCCAAAACTCATACTCCGGGCCAAAGTGGGCCAAAGCTCATACTCTGGGCCAAAGCTCATACTCCGGGCCAAAGTGGGTCAAAGCTCTTACTCCAGGCCAAAGTGGGCCAAAGCTCATACTCTGGGCCAAAGCTCATACTGCGGGCCAAAGCTCATACTCCGGGCCAAAGCTCATACTCTGGGCCAAAACTCATACTCCAGGCCAAAGTGGGCCAAAGCTCATACTCTGGGCCAAAGCTCATACTCCGGGCCAAAGTGGGCCAAAGCTCATACTCCAGGCCAAAGTGGGCCAAAGCTCATACTCTGGGCCAAAGCTTATACTGCGGGCCAAAGCTCATACTCCGGGCCAAAGCTCATACTCCGGGCCAAAGCTCATACTCTGGGCCAAAACTCATACTCCGGGCCAAAGTGGGCCAAAGCTCATACTCTGGGCCAAAGCTCATACTCCGGGCCAAAGTGGGCCAAAGCTCATACTCTGGGCCAAAGCTCATACTCCGGGCCAAAGTGGGCCAAAGCTCATACTCTGGGCCAAAGCTCATACTGCGGGCCAAAGCTCATACTCCGGGCCAAAGCTCATACTGCGGGCCATAGCTCATACTCCGGGCCAAAGCTCATACTCCGGGCCAAAGCTCATACTCCGGGCCAAAGCTCATACTCCGGGCCAAAGCTCATACTCCGGGCCAAAGCTCATACTCCGGGCCAAAGCTCATACTCCGGGCCAAAGCTCATACTCCGGGAAATAGCTCATACTCCGGGCCAAAGCTCATACTCCGGGCCAAAGCTCATACTCCGGGCCATAGCTCATACTCCGGGCCAAAGCTCATACTCCGGGCCATAGCTCATACTCCGGGCCAAAGCTCATACTCCGGGCCAAAGCTCATACTCCGGGCTTTGGCCCAGAGTATGAGCTTTGGCCCACTTTGGCCTGGAGTATGAGCTTTGGCCCACTTTGGCCCGGAGTATGAGCTTTGGCCCAGAGTATGAGCTTTGGCCCACTTTGGCCCGGAGTATGAGTTTTGGCCCAGAGTATGAGCTTTGGCCCGGAGTATGAGCTTTGGCCCGGAGTATGAGCTTTGGCCCAGAGTATAAGCTTTGGCCCACTTTGGCCCGGAGTATGAGCTTTGGCCCACTTTGGCCCGGAGTATGAGCTTTGGCCCGGAGTATTAGCTTTGGCCCAGAGTATGAGCTTTGGCCCGGAGTACGAGCTTTGGCCCAGAGTATGAGCTTTGGCCCGGAGTATGAGCTTTGGCCCAGAGTATGAGCTTTGGCCCAGAGTATGAGCTTTGGCCCACTTTGGCCCAGAGTATGAGCTTTGGCCCACTTTGGCCCAGAGTATGAGCTTTGGCCCACTTTGGCCCGGAGTATGAGCTTTGGCCCGGAGTATGAGTTTTGGCCCAGAGTATGAGCTTTGGCCCACTTTGGCCCAGAGTTTGAGCTTTGGCCCAGAGTATGAGCTTTGGCCCGGAGTATGAGCTTTGGCCTGGAGTATGAGCTTTGGCCCGGAGTATGAGCTTTGGCCCGGAGTATGAGTTTTGGCCCAGAGTATGAGCTTTGGCCCGGAGTATGAGCTTTGGCCCAGAGTATGAGCTTTGGCCCGGAGTATGAGCCCTGAGTATGAGCTTTGGCCCGGAGTATGAGCTTTGGCCCGGAGTATGAGCTTTGGCCCGGAGTATGAGCTTTGGCCCGGAGTATGAGCTTTGGCCCGGTGTATGAGCTTTGGCCCGGAGTATGAGCTTTGGCCCAGAGTATGAGCTTTGGCCCGGAGTATGAGCTTTGGCCCGGAGTATGAGCTTTGGCCCAGAGTATGAGCTTTGGCCCACTTTGGCTCGGAGTATGAGCTTTGGCCCGGAGTATGAGCTTTGGCCCGGAGTATGAGCCCGGAGTATGAGCTTTGGCCCGGAGTATGATCTTTGGCCTGGAGTATGAGCTTTGGCCCAGAGTATGAGCTTTGGCCCGGAGTATGAGCCCGGAGTATGAGCTTTGGCCCGGAGTATGAGCTTTGGCCCAGAGTATGAGCTTTGGCCCGGAGTATGAGCTTTGGCCTGGAGTATGAGCTTTGGCCCGGAGTATGAGCTTTGGCCCGGAGTATGAGTTTTGGCCCAGAGTATGAGCTTTGGCCCGGAGTATGAGCCCTGAGTATGAGCTTTGGCCCGGAGTATGAGCTTTGGCCCAGAGTATTAGCTTTGGCCCGGAGTATGAGCCCTGAGTATGAGCTTTGGCCCGGAGTATGAGCCCTGAGTATGAGCTTTGGCCCCGAGTATGAGCTTTGGCCCGGAGTATGAGCTTTGGCCCGGAGTATGAGCTTTGGCCCAGAGTATGAGCTTTGGCCCAGAGTATGAGCTTTGGCCCGGAGTATGAGCTTTGGCCCGGAGTATGAGCTATGGCCCGGAGTATGAGCTTCGGCCCGCAGTATGAGCTTTGGCCCGGAGTATGAGCTTTGGCCCGCAGTATGAGCTTTGGCCCAGAGTATGAGCTTTGGCCCACTTTGGCCCGGAGTATGAGCTTTGGCCCAGAGTATGAGCTTTGGCCCACTTTGGCCCGGAGTATGAGTTTTGGCCCAGAGTATGAGCTTTGGCCCGGAGTATGAGCTTTGGCCCGGAGTATGAGCTTTGGCCCAGAGTATAAGCTTTGGCCCACTTTGGCCCGGAGTATGAGCTTTGGCACAGAGTATGAGCTTTGGCCCACTTTGGCCCAGAGTACGAGCTTTGGCCCACTTTGGCCCAGCGTATGAGCTTTGGCCCACTTTGGCCCAGAGTATGAGCTTTGGCCCACTTTGGCCCGGAGTATGAGCTTTGGCCCAGAGTACGAGCTTTGGCCCACTTTGGCCCAGAGTATGAGCTTTGGCCCACTTTGGCCCAGAGTATGAGCTTTGGCCCACTTTGGCCTGGAGTATGAGCTTTGGCCCAGAGTATGAGCTTTGGCCCACTTTGGCCCAGAGTATGAGCTTTGGCCCACTTTGGCCCGGAGTATGAGGTTTGGCCCGAAGTATGAGCTTTGGCCCAGAGTATGAGCTTTGGCCCAGAGTATGAGCTTTGGCCAACTTTGGCCCGGAGTATGAGTTTTGGCCCAGAGTATGAGCTTTGGCCCACTTTGGCCCGGAGTATGAGCTTTGGCCCAGAGTATGAGCTTTGGCCCACTTTGGCCCAGAGTATGAGCTTTGGCCCACTTTGGCCCGGAGTATGAGCTTTGGCCCACTTCGGCCCAGAGTATGAGCTTTGGCCCACTTTGGCCCGGAGTATGAGTTTTGGCCCGGAGTATGAGCTTTGGCCCAGAGTATGAGCTTTGGCCCGGAGTATGAGCTTTGGCCCAGAGTATGAGCTTTGGCCCGGAGTATGAGCTTTGGCCCACGTTGGCCCAGAGTATGAGCTTTGGCCCACTTTGGCCTTTGGCCCAGAGTATGAGCTTTGGCCCGGAGTATGAGCTTTGGCCTGGAGTATGAGCTTTGGCCCGGAGTATGAGCTTTGGCCCGGAGTATGAGTTTTGGCCCAGAGTATGAGCTTTGGCCCGGAGTATGAGCTTTGGCCCAGAGTATGAGCTTTGGCCTACTTTGGCCCGGAGTATGAGCTTTGGCCCACTTTGGCCCAGAGTATGAGCTTTGGCCCGGAGTATGAGCCCGGAGTATGAGCTTTGGCCCGGAGTATGAGCTTTGGCCCGGAGTATGAGCTTTGGCCCAGAGTATGAGCTTTGGCCCGGAGTATGAGCCCGGAGTATGAGCTTTGGCCCGGAGTATGAGCTTTGGCCCAGAGTATAAGCTTTGGCCCAGAGTATGAGCTTTGGCCCACTTTGGCCCAGAGTATGAGCTTTGGCCCACTTTGGCCCAGAGTATGAGCTTTGGCCCACTTTGGCCTGGAGTATGAGCTTTGGCCCGGAGTATGAGTTTTGGCCCAGAGTATGAGCTTTGGCCCACTTTGGCCCAGAGTATGAGCTTTGGCCCAGAGTATGAGCTTTGGCCCGGAGTATGAGCTTTGGCCTGGAGTATGAGCTTTGGCCCGGAGTATGAGCTTTGGCCCGGAGTATGAGTTTTGGCCCAGAGTATGAGCTTTGGCCCGGAGTATGAGCCCTGAGTATGAGCTTTGGCCCGGAGTATGAGCTTTGGCCCAGAGTATGAGCTTTGGCCCGGAGTATGAGCCCTGAGTATGAGCTTTGGCCCGGAGTATGAGCTTTGGCCCGGAGTATGAGCTTTGGCCCGGAGTATGAGCTTTGGCCCGGAGTATGAGCTTTGGCCCGGTGTATGAGCTTTGGCCCGGAGTATGAGCTTTGGCCCAGAGTATGAGCTTTGGCCCGGAGTATGAGCTTTAGCCCGGAGTATGAGCTTTGGCCCAGAGTATGAGCTTTGGCCCACTTTGGCTCGGAGTATGAGCTTTGGCCCGGAGTATGAGCTTTGGCCCGGAGTATGAGCCCGGAGTATGAGCTTTGGCCCGGAGTATGAGCTTTGGCCCGGAGTATGAGCTTTGGCCCAGAGTATGAGCTTTGGCCCGGAGTATGAGCCCGGAGTATGAGCTTTGGCCCGGAGTATGAGCTTTGGCCCGGAGTATGAGCTTTGGCCCGGAGTATGAGCTTTGGCCCAGAGTATGAGCTTTGGCCCAGAGTATGAGCTTTGGCCCGGAGTATGAGCTTTGGCCCATAGTATGAGCTTTGGCCCACTTTGGCTCGGAGTATGAGCTTTGGCCCGGAGTATGAGCTTTGGCCCGGAGTATGAGCTTTGGCCCGGAGTATGAGCCCGGAGTATGAGCTTTGGCCCGGAGTATGAGCCCGGAGTATGAGCTTTGGCCCGGAGTATGAGCTTTGGCCCAGAGTATGAGCTTTGGCCCACTTTGGCCCAGAGTATGAGCTTTGGCCCACTTTGGCCCAGAGTATGAGCTTTGACCCAGAGTATGAGCTTTGGCCCACTTTGGCCCAGAGTATGAGCTTTGGCCCACTTTGGCCCGGAGTATGAGCTTTGGCCCAGAGTATGAGCTTTGGCCCACTTTGGCCCAGAGTATGAGCTTTGGCCCACTTTGGCCCGGAGTATGAGCTTTTGCCCGGAGTATGAGCTTTGGCCCAGAGTATGAGCTTTGGCCCGGAGTATGAGCTTTGGCCCGGAGTATGAGCTTTGGCCCGGAGTATGAGCTTTGGCCCGGAGTATGAGCTTTGGCCCGGAGTATGAGCTTTGGCCCAGAGTATGAGCTTTGGCCCGGAGTATGAGCTTTGGCCCAGAGTATGAGCTTTTGCCCGGAGTATGAGCTTTGGCCCAGAGTATGAGCTTTGGCCCGGAGTATGAGCTCTGGCCCGGCGTATGAGCTTTGGCCCGGAGTATGAGCTTTGGCCCAGAGTATGAGCTTTGGCCCGGAGTATGAGCTTTGGCCCAGAGTATGAGCTTTGGCCCGGGGTATGAGCTTTGGCCCGGAGTATGAGCTTTGGCCCAGAGTATGAGCTTTGGCCCAGAGTATGAGCTTTGGCCCGGAGTATGAGCCCGGAGTATGAGCTTTGGCCCGGAGTATGAGCTTTGGCCCAGAGTATGAGCTTTGGCCCGGAGTATGAGCTTTGGCCCGGAGTATGAGCTTTGGCCCGGAGTATGAGCTTTGGCCCAGAGTATGAGCTTTGGCCCAGAGTATGAGCTTTGGCCCGGAGTATGAGCTTTGGCCCAGAGTATGAGCTTTGGCCCGGAGCATGAGCCCGGAGTATGAGCTTTGGCCGGTAGTATGAGCTTTGGCCCGGAGTATGAGCTTTGGCCCGGAGTATGAGCTTTGGCCCAGAGTATGAGCTTTGGCCCAGAGTATGAGCTTTGGCCCGGAGTATGAGCTTTGGCCCAGAGTATGAGCTTTGGCCCAGAGTATGAGCTTTGGCACGGAGTATGAGCTTTGGCCCAGAGTATGAGCTTTTGCTCACAGTATGAGCCCGGAGTATGAGCTATGGCCCGGAGTATGAGCTTTGGCCCAGAGTATGAGCTTTGGCCCAGAGTATGAGCTTTGGCCCGGAGTATGAGCTTTGGCCCGGAGTATGAGCTTTGGCCCGGAGTATGAGCTTTGGCCCGGAGTATGAGCTTTGGCCCGGAGTATGAGCTTTGGCCCGGAGTATGAGCTTTGGCCCAGAGAATGAGCTTTGGCCCAGAGTATGAGCCCAGAGTATGAGCTTTGGCCCGGAGTATGAGCTTTGGCCCAGAGTATGAGCTATGGCCCGGAGTATGAGCTTTGGCCCAGAGTATGAGCTTTGGCCCGGAGTATGAGCCCAGAGTATGAGCCCGGAGTATGAACTTTGGCCCGGAGTATGAGCTTTGGCCCGGAGTATGAGCTTTGGCCCGGAGTATGAGCTTTGGCCCGGAGTAATGTGCATTTAAGCAATTAAAATCATCGTGAGGAATCCTGCACTCCTGCACACCTGAGAGTTCTCCATAATGTTCTCGAAGGTATGTGTAATCCACCAATTCGCATTGGGTGGATTATGGCCTGAAGCAATGGGTCATGCGTCATGCCCGTGAACGGGTGCCACCGGCGGGAATGGGGCTACTTTCTGTCTGCCCGTCTTAACATGTGTTGAATTATAGGAATTCTTTTGTGGAACTTCCCCTCATTGTGGAAACAGTGCAAACATAGCATAATATCTATTATATTGTAAACTTGTTTTGAAAAGAGCAACTGCCGAGTTTCTTGCTGGTTCTTCTCGGCAGGAAGGGCATTTCGAACCAGCGGTAGAATCATCGACGATTCAAAAATACTTGTAAAAAAGTTTATTTGAATAAAAAGCATTTCTATTCTATTATTTAACCCTTATCTAAAAGGAGACCTGCGCTCAGTAGTGAGTCGTTGATGGGTTGCTGATGATGATGATGATGATGATGATGATGATGATATGCATGTTGATAAAAATTGCTTGCGGTCTTAGACCATATTTTTTGAATGGTCTAAGTTTGAGGTAGATACCTACAGTGGATAACAGCAAAACATCAAGTCAAGCCTGACAGTATGACTTTCAACGTGCCTTATTCCTATAACAATAGGGTTGACATTCGCAATTCACTCGTACCATTGAACAGCTGTCGACTGTAGGTACCGTAGATCTTGTGATTTAGTGGTGTCTGCGCCAATAACTAACTTATCGATGTATTGTGGTTCTACGAGTAAACCACTCCGTTTTACGTAGTTTGTTAATTTTAATGTAATGACAGTGCCAATACCAAATTTTAACCATACGTCAATTGTCAAGTTGTCATTGTCAAGAAATTACCTATGTAAATTCAAAAAATATATAACGAGTACTCCGCTGGACTACAACGTAAGAAGCAGTTTCATTTCTTCAGACCTACATTTCTTGAGGACCTGCTAATCAGGCCCTCGTGTGTCGATTACAATAACCGACATAAGTGGCGACCGTGACAGGACAGAAGAAAGAAGCTTGCTAGCCAGCGAGGGTCGCATTCTAACATCGCGGGAAAGATAATCTGACCGCGCCCAACGAAATAAATCCCTGAAGATCGTTGTAGCCATCGCCGGGACCACAATCGGACCGCAGCATTCGGCACAACTCAAAAGGAAGTCTGAAGCCAACGCCGGGACGCTAATCGACCGCAGCATCGGGCTCAGGCAGAGGAAGCACTCATCGCCGGCATCGTAGTCGAGGCCGGACTAATTCAGATAAGTGTCCTTTCCCAATTACAAACACATCACATTCATCCAATAATCCGTAAATCCATCTCACGATCAATCAATCGCACATCCTTCGATCCATAATCATCCATATATCACGCACTGTTCATATAGTCATCCACTAGTTCACATTTCAAATCATAAATTCAAAATTTGCACGTCATTTTCAAATTCATCCGTTAGCCAGTAGTTTGAAATTATTCATTTCAGCATCGCGCGCATTCACATCGACTGCGCGGGCGACTGAAAACCGGTTCACTCAAACGCAATTGTGTATGTCGTTGCCGAAGCAAGGAGCGTAGGTAATTGCATACCTGTGTTGCATACCTATTCTAACGGTAAAACTGATAAGAAACAAGTTTGACGTTCGCTTACAGCTGAGTTATTGCGCTTCAGTATGTCTCTGAAGGAATTAATTTTAAAACGTAGCAGCGTCAAGGGACGTGTTACCAAATTTAAAAACTATATTTCTAAGATTAATAAAATTTCAGTGTTAGACTCATTGCAATTAGGCGAATTAAGACTTAAATTAGGTAAAATTGAGTAGCGAGCGAGTTCAGTGACATTCAAGGTCAGATCGAGTCTTTGAGCGGTGACACGTTGGAGGACGAATTGGATATTCGCGAGTAGATCGAAAATGAAATCGATAGTGCAACGTCATTAGCTCAAGACATTTTGTCGCGAAATAGTTTTAAGGTTCCATGCTTTGAGGACGCGCAAAGTAATTTGAATTGTCATCAAAGTCAAGGCGGCTCACACGCGATCGGGTTTAAATTACCTTTAATTCAAATCGCGAAATTTGACGGAACGGTTTTCCGTTGGCTTGAATTTCGAGATACTTTCAGGTCACTTATTCACGATAATCAGCACATATCGCCGATTTATAAATTTCATTATTTAAGCTCGTATTTAGAGGGAGATGCCGCGCGTATTATTAGCAATCTCGAAGTTTGTGCTTTGAACTATGACAAGGCTTGGAGTTTATTATGTGAGCGATACGACAACAAAAGGCAGTTGATTAGTAATCACCTCAACGCTTTATTTAACATCGAGTCACTGTCCCGCGAATCGGATTTTTGTCTTCCAGATAACATTCAACTTGCTGACCCCAAGTTTTACAGCCCTGGACCTGTAGACGCGCTAATAGGGGCAGACTTATTCTGGGACGTGATAGGTAACACTATTAACCATATTATTATTATGAAGGAAAACCATATCTGTGTAGCTCACAATTTGGTTGGGTTATCTCAGGTCCTTTAATGTTAAACTATGAATCTAAACAAACTTATTGCAATTTTGCATCTAGCGAGCCTCGTGACGATCACATAAATAATCAAATATCTAAATTTTCGGAGCGCATACAATAATACAAACATTTTGTTTACAATCGAAATCCCGAGATATGTACTCTGTGACAATCACGTTAAGGTCGAACTTCATTCGTTTTGTGGTGCTTCAATGAGCGCGTATGGCGCGTGCATAATATATTTGAAGGCGATCGACGCGTTCGGTAGGTCGAGCGTTAATCTTCTGTGCTCGAAGTCGAGAGTAGCTCTGTTAAAATATTTGTATATTTTGTCTGTATCCTCTATCAATACGTCATTTTGACATTTAGCTGTCTGTGTTGATCTGACAACCAAGACCGCTCTCTCCTTCCTTGACCCTTGTAGGCGGCTCATGGCTTCGTTTAAATTATATAATTAATTCAAGATAATCTTTGTAATAATCTAACGAAATAATGTGCAAGTGAATATATTAAATAGTGGTGATAGAAAAGAACAGCTGATTGCTTTTATTTTAATTCCAAGTGTGAACTTCGCTATAACACGCTGATTTCATTGTGCGTCGCATTTGCTCTGCTTACAGGTTATGTAGCCCAGTTTTATTTTTAAATCTAATAATACGAAGCAAATAACAATCAGCTGTAGGGCACTGAATCACAAGGTAAAGTGCTTATTTTATTGTTTCACGCACGATCTTATCTAAAATAAAGAATGTCTGGACAAAATAACCTCACAACCGCCATTGAAAAACTAAAGGGCGTTTCTAATTTTGCTAGCTGGAAGTTTGCAATCAAACTGATTTTAATGTTTGAAGGATTATGGCAATGCGTAGAGGGCACGGCCGATGATGATTCTTGGAATAATAGAGCCCTAGCCCGCATATGTCTAACACTAGAACCTAACCTTTACCAATATGTATGTAACTGCACGACTGCTAAAGAATGCTGGAAAAAACTGGCCGACTCCTTTGAAGATAAAGGTTTATACCGAAAAGTTTTACTTCTTCGTAAATTACACCGCCTTGAGTATACTCATTATGGAAACATGCAAGAGTATATTGATGCTGCTATGTTATTAGTACAGCAGCTGGCAGACATTGGCAAGAAGATAGAAGATTCGGAGCTTGCTGAGATACTACTATCGGGGCTGCCTCAAGAATTTGAGATGTTAGTGTCTGGTCTTGAAACAATTAGCATTTCGCAGGAGTTGACAAGCGAAGTTGTACGGATGCGCTTGCTGCAGGAAGAGCACAGACGGAATCAAGAAGGACAGTCTCTGGCTTATGTAGCTGCAAAGTCACAGCCGAGGAAGGATGTCATATGCAATTATTGTAAGCGGAGAGGACATTTTGCAAAGAGGTGCTTCAAACGGCGTCGTGATGAGAAGGATAAGAAAAAAGAAGAGCCTGCTCACACTTTCTACGCTTCAGCACTCAGTGCAACAACTTCCAGTGACTTCATACTGGATTCCGGAGCCAGTATGCATATGTGTCAAGATAGTAGACTTGCAACCGACATCAAGACAGGCAATTGTGTCATTTCAGTTGCCAATGGGCAAGAACTGACTAGTAAAGCCATCGGTAAGATTCCTCTCTGTAGTAATGTTACTCTTGATAATGTATTGGTGGTTCCAAATTTGTCTAGCAATTTAATTTCAGTAAGTAAGTTAACTGATAGAGGTTATAATGTGTTATTTCATAAAGATGGGTGTTCAGTATATGATAAGTGTCAAATATCAGGCAATCAAGTTTTGTTTGCTGCTAGGAATAATGGGTTATATAAATATAAGATAAAACAAGGCAGTTACCTTCCCCATGAGCCCTCCAATCTCTTGCAAGTTAGGCAAGTGACAGAGAGTGCTCATGTTGCAGAGTGCGCTCCTAGGAGTATATGGCACAAACGGCTTGGTCATCTCAACAGTGTAAGTATGGATGTCCTTGGTAAGGGACAACAATGTGTTGGTGTTGTTTTTCAGAATACAGAAAAACCAGCAAGCAGCTGTGTAGCATGTCTTACGGGCAAGATGAACCGGTCACCTTTCCCACGGGCGGTTGCTCATCGTGCTGCTCGTCCCTTGGAACTTGTCCACTCAGATGTGGCTGGGCCGATTCAAGAGACAACTTGGGGAGGAGCTAGATACTTGTTGACCTTCACAGACGACTACTCAAGAAAGACGTTTGGCTACTTGATGAAATCTAAATCCGAAGTAAGTTCCCATTTTATTTCCTTTAAAGCTTTAGTAGAGAAACAATTAGGAATGGTTATTAAAACCTTGCGTAGTGACAATGGTACCGAATATTGCAACCAAAGGTTTAAAAACTTTCTTAAGCAGGAAGGTATTATCCACCAGACTACAGTGCCTTATTGCCCCGAGCAGAATGGGGTGGCTGAGCGTGTCAACCGACCTTTATTTGAGAAGGCACGTACGATGTTGCAAGATGCTGGCCTGTCGAATCGATTCTGGGGGGAGGCTATAATGGCCGCGATTTATTTAAAAAATCGTTGTCCTTCAGTTGCTATTTCTAACAGTATACCTGAGCATCTATGGACTGGATCGTGTGTAGATCTCAGCCATTTGCGTGTATTCGGATGTGTTGCCTATTGTCATGTTCCGGATCAAAAGAGGCGTAAGCTCGATGCCAAGGCAAAGAAATTTATTTTTGTAGGTTATGGTGAGGGTTGCAAGGGATACAGACTATCAGACCCATCATGTCCAGACAAGATTGTTTATTCTCGAAATGTAAAGTTTCTGGAGAATGAATTCATAAACAGTAATAAAGCTGAGCCGAGTAGGGATTTTATTTATTCTGACAATTATTATAATATTTCAGGAGGAGAGCATAGTATAAATACAAATAAAATATTATATAATTTGAATGAGCCTAATGTTAACTGTGATATAGAAAATAACTGTGATAATAGTGATAGTAGTTGTGAAGTTAATAAATTAGATAATAATCCTCATTCAAATGTTTCAGATATGGAGCAAGTGCAGCCTGCGAGTTCTCTGCCTTCAGACGTCTGTTTGGACGATGAAGATGTGGAGCCGATGCTGCTTGCGCGTTCACCACCCTCGCACGTCTTGCTGGACGGTAATGAGGAGGAGGTAACATCACCTGCATGGTCACCATCATCAGACCTCTACTGCACAGGCGATGAAGGTGCTAGCGAGATCGGTGATGAGGGTGATGTCTTGATGGACATTGGATCTTCTCTGCCGGCGCTTACGCATCAAGAAGAAGAATCTTTCACTCGACCTAAACGCAGTACAAGAGGTAAAGTGCCATCTAGGTATAATGATTATGACTTATCTGCCATGTTAGCAGAGGCATGTTCTATGGGAGATCCACTTATATACAAGGAGGCCATAGAGTCATCGGACAGAGATCAATGGATAAACGCCATGCGCAGTGAGTATGACTCGCTGATAAGAAATAAAGTGTGGGATTTAGTAGATAGGCCACAAGGTAAGAATATTATTAAATGTAAATGGGTTTATAAAAGGAAATATGACGCAACAGGTAAATTTGACTAATTTAAAGCTAGGTTAGTGGCCCGTGGATTTAGTCAGAAACAAGGTACAGACTACACGGAAATTTATTCACCTGTAGTTAGACATTCCACTTTAAGAATTTTGTTTGCGATTGCCACACAATTTGATTTGAAGATAGATCACATTGATGTCACCACAGCATTTTTAAATGGTGAACTAAATGAAACCATCTTTATGGAACAACCTGTAGGTTTTAATAAATATGATGACAAAGTTTGTTTACTTAGAAAAAGCATTTATGGTTTAAAACAGTCGAGTAGAATGTGGAATATTAAAATTCATAGTATTTTGTCACAAAATGGATATAACCAAAGTGTAAAAGAGCCTAGTATCTATGTTAAAAAATCAGACAGTCAATATGTAATTATTGCTTTATATGTTGACGATTTCTATGTTTTTCATAATAATTGTATTGACAGTGTGATATTGTTGTTGCAAAAGCATTTTGAAATCCGTCATTTAGGCGAGCTAAAGAATTGTTTAGGCATGAATATTACTAGATATAAGGATGTAATGATTTTGGACCAAAGTGATTATATTGAGCGTTTATTGGCTAGGTATGGTATGAGTGATTGTAAATCTGTCTCTACACCACTGCCTGCAAATTGTAGACTTAGTAAATCTAGTAAGAAACTTTTAGAAGATGACATTTACAAGTACAGACAGCTTTTAGGATTACTTATGTATCTTGCAGTTTGTACTCGTCCTGACATTGCGTTTGCATGCAGTCAACTTAGTCAATTTGTCACTTGCTTCGACATTGTAACATGATATTTTCAATATCAGTTCGTTAAAGATTTTCGTAAAAAACCAATCAATTATTTTATGTATAAAGTGAGACTGCTAACTCCATCTGTGGGACCACGGGGGCGTAAGCTCCTGTCGAGACGTCTGAAGTCTCGTAATCTGCCACAGCGCCGAAAGAGGGCGCTGTTTTAAAAACAAGGTAAGAAACAGATGTCACCAACATAAGTTGACATTGATCTGCAGTTAATCAAGGACAGTTGACAGCCTTCGCTTTGGGAAGAGGTTAGAAGGCATTTACGCGAGTTAACATTTAATCAAGTTCGGGAGAACCCGTTCGGTGTTCGATCCGAAATTGATTTCTGAGTTTTGTCTTTTTTTCGTTGGTTGATCACCGTGGAGGGCAGACTTGCCACACAGAGGTTAGGAAGGCATTGAGTTGTACAACATGGCCGGACATACCTTGTTGGAGTGAAAATTTTATTGTAAATGAATACCTAACGTTTGACCTAATTGTGGTGTTTAGGTGGGGAAACGCAGACTGCGAAAATGCAGCGAGCGTGGGATTTCATATTCCGACGCAATTCGTCGGAAATTTAGTGAAAGTTTTGTTGGTGATGATGGCGTGATTTCATCCGTGACGTCACACCTTTACATCCGGGCCTATCCTGCACATCCTCGCTTGTAAGCGGGATTCGGTGGTGCATCGTCGACAACGAGGGGCGTGCCGTCCCTTGGAGGACATATTTCGGCCACGTCATGGTCTTCGCATCGAGCCGACAGCACTCTTACCAGGTGGACCCGTTTCTTTTCTTTCATTTTTGTTTTTCTATGAAAGTTTAATTCTAAATAGTAACCTTTTAATTAACTATGAGTTTTATAAAATAACATGACACGATTAGTTGTTAACATATGGTGAACACAAAGACATAACCTCCTTTGTAAATGAAATTTTCCTTTTAGTTCAATTAAATCTAATTATTTAGTTTAATGAGTTTAAATCATTGTCTCAACCTGCTTATTCGTCAACACATTCCTAGTGCGTTGTCCGTTCGGACACACCCCTGAGGTTTCCGCCAGCCGGAGTTAGCCCATGATATGAGTTGACGGGTAGGTATTGGTGGGTCAAATATTAGTCTGTGATATAGTTATTCTAAGCTGTGTTTATTTCTAAATTTTTAATAACCTAGTGTGTTACCTATGCCTGAATAAACAAAGATAACTTGTTAGGGAAAGATTTTTATTCAACACATTCCTAGTCACACAGTCACAGAACTTCTGTTAGCATTCCCACTGGATCCACAACGCACGACCAACTCGGACCATAGTCCGGGTAGGGATTTTCCTCTATAAGTGATCCAGGGGGAAACGCTACAGTGGCGCCCTTTCGTGTTAATAAATTCCATAGCCACTGGTAATACAGTGGCGCCCACTCGTGATTGATTTTTTAACTATATACCTAGGCGGAAAAATAATATACCTGTTTATTTTTTTTTTGATTTGATAGTCACTGATAATACAGTGATGCTCACTCGTGATTAATTTTTTTAACTATATACCTGTTTATTTTTTAATTTTGTATAGCCACTGATAATACAGTGACGCCCTCACATAATTCTTTTTAAATCCACTAGTAATACAGTGGTACCGTTATGTGATTTTTTTAAATTTTGTGTATAATATTTGCTTTGTTTGCTTTGCGAATACTAATTTATGGTATATAAAGATTTTTATGGTTTATTTACTACTACTTACTCAATACTTCTAAACACAGTGCTATCCTTATGGATATTAACCAATAATAATATTTTTTCTTAGAGCGATTACTAATTATAGTGACGTTCAACTTAAAACTTGTATAATCACTGAAATATTACAAAGTGAATAGTAGTAAATACCAAATTGTAAAATCAAATAAATTTTTTATAAAAGTTTGTGGCTGTGTGCTAGGGGATTTTTATATTATGACTTTGTGTATCACCATATTAAATTGTAACCAATATAGGTAAATACCAGTGTTACCATAAATTCAAAAATATAATAATATTCTTCCATACTCGTACTTAGAGTGCATTTAATGTTTGTATAATATTATACCAGACTTTCTCTTAGTAAAAATTAATTTAGTAATTTACCATTTCCAATTAATTTAAGTGATATCAACTTAATTAATTTATTATTTGTTTGTAATTGTGTACACCATCCGTTACAAAAATGGAAAAGTCTAGGATTATACAATTTCACTCGTTAAGGAAGGACGAATTAATTTATGAAGTTTCCATTCGTTCGGAAACTCCAGCTAACACTGTTGATGACCTTCGACGCCAAATGCGTAAACTTACATTAGAATGTCCATCTGAAGCCATTGTAGAGACTGATCTAAGCGCTGATTCAGAGTTGACAGTTATTATTGAAAAGTTTCAAGAGTTGGTCACTCTATTCGGGAAATGGGAAAAGTCTAGAGAAAAGGTTTCCTTCGCTAGAGCTCAAGCCCTAGCGTACCACCTCTATCATAGGTTGAATAGGATTTCAGACAGTGAACCTGATAAGATCCTCACAAAAACAGCTGATTTAAAACGCAAACTTGAAAAATTGATAACAACATATATTGAATCCCCAACCACTGCCGTTCCAGGAACATCAACAGCAGCACCAGAGGCTCCAACGGTCGAGTGTTCCAGCGAGAAAAATATTGCCAAGTGGAACATTAAGTTCACCGGAACAACGGATCCTCGCTCGTTCCTTGAGAGAATCGAGGAGTTACAAAGCTGTTACGGGGTATCGGATGAGAAACTTTTCAAGTTTGCGGCACAGTTGTTCAGCGATCAAGCGCTTCTTTGGTTCCGAGGAATCAAGCAGCAGGTACGTACTTGGTCTGACCTAAGGGACCTGATACTGGAAGAATTTGACCCAGTAGACTACGATTACCGGCTACTGGGTGAAATTAGATCCAGAACTCAGGGGGTGGATGAGCCTATCCACATATATTTTTCTGTTATGGCCTGTCTATTCGGTAGGTTAAGGACAGAATTGTCGGAGGCTGCGAAACTGGAAATTCTCATGCATAATATTCGCCCAACATTTTCTCAACAACTAGCGCTGGTTCCCATTGAATCGATTAGTCAACTGAAAGAAAGTTGTAGAAAAATTGAAGCGGCTAGCCAGCGAGCAACTTACTTCGCTGAGCCTGGCAAGTCAACAAATGTAATTACCCCAGAATTTTCATATAAACCTAAGAGCAAACCCGTAGCTTCTGTAAATAACCAGGGCATGGAAAAGCAAGGACCAAAATTTCATCAAAATAAGGTTCCTGATAAGCCTTTCATCAAGACCGGTTCATCTCATCAATACAAAAATAGTAGTGGTGCTAACCCACAACAACCAGGTCTATCAGGTAGCTGCTGTCATTGCAAGCCTAGCAATGTACAGAAACAGCCTGCGAAAAGGAAGGTATACTGCTTTACTTGTAAAACTCCAGGTTTTACAAAGTTAACCTGCCCGAATTGTAAGAAGAATAAGGCTGATTCAAAAAACTAGTTAGCTCGAACTGCGGCAAATTAAATAATAATATTTCAAAATTCAATACTTTTGGCTCTTTAGCTACAGTTCGATTCTCACCCCAAAAAGATGACATTAGGCCATATTTAAAAATTAATATTGCTAACTTAGAAGTCTACGGATTACTCGACTCAGGAGCGTGTATGTCTATTTTAGGCAACAATGCCCATGAACATTTTGTACAACTGGGTTATACATTCAATCCTTTCTTTGACAGTTCATGTACAGTGGTAAATGGAGTTCAACTTCAATCACTAGGTCATATTAATTTACCTGTATCTTTTAATAACATTACCTGTGCCATAAAGTTTTATGTAGTTCCTGCCATAGTCTCGGATATGATTCTAGGATGCGATTTCTGGAAGGCGTTTGGTGTAGCCCCAGAAATATTTGAAAGAATAGATTACCGATGTTCACCTTTAAGTTTTTGTGATGCTTTAACTACCAAGAATGTCCACGCTATCCAGCCGTTCGACAATTTGTCCTCCGATCAACGAGAAATAGCCAAAGCCATAATAGAAAAATATAACGATATTTCTTTTGAGAAAAAAGGGTTAGGTAGAACCTCGTTAATGGAGCATGTGATCGACACTAGAGATGCTGAACCGATTAGGGTGAAACAATATCCATTGTCTCCAGAGAAAAAGCTAACTCTTCAAGCGGAATTAGACAGGATGTTAGCCTTAGACGTTGTTGCTCCTAGTGAAAGTCCATGGAATAATCCGGCTATTCTTGTGAAAAAATCAAACGGCGATTGGAGATTCTGCTTAGATTGTAGGAAGCTGAACGCTGTTACAAAAGGGGACTCTTATGCAATTCCTTATATTCCACAGATCTTGGACAGTTTGAAGGAAGCTAAGTTTTTATCAACAATAGATCTATCATCCTCATTTTGGCAGATTCCTCTGTCAGAGAGTTCTCAAGAGAAAACTAGCTTCACGGTGCCAGGTCGGGGTTTATTTCATTTCAAGGTGATGCCTTTTGGTTTATGCAACGCACCAGCTCGTCAGCAACGACTTATGGACATGCTGATTAATCAGAACTTTAGCAGTGACGTTGAAAATGGATTCGTATTTTGTTATATTGACGATATAGTCATATGTTCGTCTGATTTTTCAACGCACTTGTTATTATTAAACCGAGTACTTGATAAGTTGAGATCGGCAAATCTTACTGTGTCGTTTGATAAATGCAAATTCTTTAGGGAATCTATTAAGTATCTCGGGTATATCGTTGACGAGTATGGTCTACGTACGGACCCTGACAAGATTTCAGCGATTTTAAATTTTCCGACTCCGACCACAACTCATGAAGTAAAAGTGTTTCTAGGAACTTGTTCATGGTACAGGCGTTTTATTCGAAATTTCTCAACTATTGCAGCCCCGTTGAATAAGCTCACCAGTAAAGGGAAGAACGCGCCGAAGTTCCAGTGGAACGACGCAGCAGAGGAAGCTTTCACGGTGCTGAAGAACGCGCTCGTATCTGCACCTGTACTTGCAGTTCCCGACTTCGAGAAACCATTTATCGTTCATTGCGATGCTTCATCGTATGGCCTAGGAGGTATGTTGTCGCAAGTCGTTGACGGGGTAGAACATCCGATCGCGTACGTCAGCAGATCCTTGAATAAAAGTGAGAGGAATTATAGTGCTACTGAGAGGGAGGCATTAGCCGTAATCTTCTCAGTAGAGAAATTTCAAGCATATCTAGGATCTAGAAAATTCAAAATCGTCACTGACCATTCATCACTAAAATGGTTCTTAAACTTAGAAAACCCGTCTGGTAGATTAGCTAGGTGGGGTTGCCGATTGTCTCAGTTTAACTTCGAAATCGAACACCGGAAGGGCACGGACAATGTGGTCCCAGATGCCTTGTCTCGGTTGATGAAAGTAGAGGCGATTCAATCAAGTCCATCAGCGTCTACATCCCGTACGAATGATGAATGGTATGACAGATTATATAATGGTTGCAGATCTTATCCTTCTAATTTTCCAAATTTCATGATTAAAAATAACATTCTTTTCCGTTTTAGTAAAAGTAAGTATAACCTCACCAGTGAGTTTGATTGGAAAGAGGTTATACCTAAAAATAAGAGATCTGCAATCATCCGAGAAAATCACTGTGAAGCAACTGCAGGACACCTCGGTATTTTTAAAACCCACAGACGGTTATGTCTGAGGTACTATTGGCCAGGAATGTATAAGGATGTATTAGAATTTGTGAATGCTTGTGAAGTATGCAAGGCGTATAAACACTCTACTCTAGCAACACCAGGATTGATGGGTAAACCGAAGGTTTGTTGTCGACCGTTTCAGGTAGTGTCAGTGGATTTGGTTGGTCCGCTGCCACGATCCAGATCTGGCTACACTTTCCTTCTGGTTGTTACGTGTTGTTTCTCAAAATACACCCTTCTTTTCCCTTTGCGTCGTGCAACATCAGCTCAGGTAGTTAAACACTTAGAGAATGGTCTCATATTAGTTCATGGGGTGCCAGAGAGGGTTATCCTCGATAACTCCTCGATACTGACTAGTTCAGAGTTCAAAAAGGCCCTCCAGAAATACAATGTGCCACGATTGGACTATACTCCAAAGTATACACCACAGGTAAACCTAGTAGAACGTTACAACAAAACTGTTATGACCGCGGTCGCGTCTTACGTTGAAGACAACCACCGCAGTTGGGATGAGAACCTCAGTAAGATTCAGTTTGCAATAAATAGTGCGGTGAACGAATCCACTGGATTCTCTCCATTTTTCTTGGTTCATGCCCGCGAACCAGTAGTAAATGGTAACTTCTACATGGATACAAACAATGAGTATACAGTAGGTATGCCACGAGAGGAGTATGCAGGGAACTTTGGTTGTTTGCAAGAGATCTTTGACAAAGTGACGCCAGTAAATTTAAAATGGCAAAGCTCGCTCCAAAATTTGAGAAATGTAGGGTAACCAAAGTACTATCCCCACTTGTGTACGAGTTAGAGAGGATGGATGGTACGAAGATTGGTTCCTGGCACATTAAAGACCTAAAGGCTTAGATTGTTACTCAGTTCAAATCCAGTTCCGAATCAGTGTCTGAATACGATACAGTATTCACACACAGATGTGTTAGGGTGTGGTACACTTAAATTGTAAGTTACTACCTAGGTATAAGCGTGAAGTATGAAAGTTGTATGTGAGAGATGTAGATACGTTGATGGAATTGTGGAATCACATGTGAGCTGAGACAATCGCGTTACCTTTTTTCAACCATAGCACTTATATTTGGGTGCACATTTATTGTGAAAGGCGAATTGGATTCGCATTTTCTTCGCTGTGCTACGCACAGAGACTTCTTTATGCGAAGTTTAGTTTCGCATTGTATCTTGCTGCGCTTTGCGCAGAGACAACTATCGCAGTGTTCATTTAGCTCTTTGGATGCTAGGAACTAGTTCCATGACACTTTGGATAGACGGTTATTGTTAACCGAATACTTTGAGAAGCTTTTGCTCTCTATTTTATAACAGTTCAACTGTTGTATATTGTATATTGAGACAAGTTCTCTTTCATTTCACAGCTAGGCTGTTGATATAAAAATAGGATTTAGCTGCAAGAGTAGTAGGCATTGATTCATTGACAAGTGCTAGTTCATTTCAGGTAGTGACGCCGAGACATCAAGCAACTTTAAATCATTCAAACAATGAATGGTGTCATTGTAAATATGTTTATTTTTGTGTTTTGTACATAGGACAAAGGTTAGGTATATCATGAAATTCACTTCCATAGGTTAAGTCAGTTAGGCTAAGTTGTAACTTATTTAAATCTTTGTTTGTTTAGGGATAAGTATATGTTTGTCGAGTAAAATGGTAGAATTTTTTTTGTTACAAATAGTTTCTTGGGTTTTTTTTGTCTTTTGGGTGCAGAACGCTGAGGGCAGCGAACGGTTCCCCTTCGTCGAACCTTCTTCCGGGAGGAGAGGTATTGTAACATGATATTTTCAATATCAGTTCGTTTAAGATTTTCGTAAAAAACCAATCAATTATTTTATGTATAAAGTGAGACTGCTAACTCCATCTGTGGGACCACGGGGGCGTAAGCTCCTGTCGAGACTTGGTCACTCTATTCGGGAAATGGGAAAAGTCTAGAGAAAAGGTTTCCTTCGCTAGAGCTCAAGCCCTAGCGTACCACCTCTATCATAGGTTGAATAGGATTTCAGACAGTGAACCTGATAAGATCCTCACAAAAACAGCTGATTTAAAACGCAAACTTGAAAAATTGATAACAACATATATTGAATCCCCAACCACTGCCGTTCCAGGAACATCAACAGCAGCACCAGAGGCTCCAACGGTCGAGTGTTCCAGCGAGAAAAATATTGCCAAGTGGAACATTAAGTTCACCGGAACAACGGATCCTCGCTCGTTCCTTGAGAGAATCGAGGAGTTACAAAGCTGTTACGGGGTATCGGATGAGAAACTTTTCAAGTCTGCGGCACAGTTGTTCAGCGATCAAGCGCTTCTTTGGTTCCGAGGAATCAAGCAGCAGGTACGTACTTGGTCTGACCTAAGGGACCTGATACTGGAAGAATTTGACCCAGTAGACTACGATTACGATTACCGGGGGTGGATGAGCCTATCCACATATATTTTTCTGTTATGGCCTGTCTATTCGGTAGGTTAAGGACAGAATTGTCGGAGGCTGCGAAACTGGAAATTCTCATGCATAATATTCGCCCAACATTTTCTCAACAACTAGCGCTGGTGTTACTGACACAGCACCTGCAAATACATGGAACTAGGAATTACGACTTCCTATTTCTATGTGAAAATAATTAAAATGTTAATTTATAAGTACATACATAAAAAATAGGTAATTAAATATATTAAATAGATAGTTAAAAATAATATTATATTAGTCTATGGGCAGATTGTTGCCCGCGATATTGCAAGTTGCAACACTTTGTCTATGCTTTTTCTTCTCCCTGATCGAACGCGTCGTGTAACCGCGTAAAAAAGTTTGTCTAAAGTTCCGCTAATTAAAAGCCCTAGTTTTTGAGAAAGTGTTTTTAATTTAAACCAACCAGCAAAACCACGCCTTCGTCACCTCCACTGGCACAATCAGCTACAATTTTTGGTCTTCGAGCCCGGATCGTTGTGAGACTGAACCAAGTAAGTGGGGGCACGTGGTTTTTGCACATCTTTCATGTTCACTACTCCGCCGCGACACAGTATGGTTAAAACACGCCGCACGCTGAGAAAAGAACATGAAAACGCTCAAGAAGGGGCACAGTCCGAAACAGTGGAACGGAAAAGCCCGGCAGTGAATATGCCACAGCGCTGTGAAACGGACATCGCCAAGATGGCGGCGCGAACTAGCACTTCGTCAGCTGCGCGCAGAGCGCAAATGGAGTACGAAGCAGCACAAAGAAAAGCCGCCATCGACAAAGAACTAATAGACAAAAAACTCGCAGCAGATATTGCTGCACTAACGCATTACTCGGGATCTGGAAGCATTCGTTCGCAGCAGAATCCGGAGAACAAAGTGGAAGAATGGCTCGAGCGAAGCCATGGTAGCAACGCGCGAGCGCCGCCTTTAGTCTGCGCACCGCCACACACAGGGATGCATGACCTGCACGACCTCGCGCGCGCAATAAAAGATATGGTTACCGACGCAAAACAGGACGGTAATAAGCCCTTGCTGACAAGGTTGGCCACAGGTAAGGATTTGCCGACCTACTCGGGCGATCCTTTAGAGTGGCTGCAGTTTAAGGAGGCCTATTATGAATCAACACGGCTGTGCAATTATAGTGACAGTGAAAATCTTTGGAGACTACGAAAGTGTCTGCGCGGCGAAGCCAAGGACACCGTGTCGTCGCTGCTCATAGGCAATACGTCACCTTTTGAAGTGATGGAAGCCCTAGAATTAAGGTATGGAAGGCCTGAAATTATTATATTTAACCTAAATAAACAGCTAAAGAAAATTGCACCTCTGCCACCGAATTACTACAATGATATAGTAAGATTTTCTATAAAAATAAAAAATTATGTTGCTGCAGTCAAAGCCATTAAGGAGAATGACTATTTAAGAAGTCCAGACATACTAAATAATATCTTAACTAAGTGCCCTAGTGCTTTGATAACAAAGTGGTCTGACTACTATTACATATACAGTGACAACTTGCAAAAATCAAAGTTAGAATTATTTGCTGATTTTCTGCATGATGAAGCAACAAAGACTGCGACCGCCGGAGTGAGCCATATCAACAGTGAGCATAAAGAGACTTCCAAGAAGCTTGTATGTCTGGTTGAAGGTGAAAGTTGATGCATGTTTTGCCATGCCTATGATAAGCACGCACTGACTGACTGCAAAAGGTTCAAGCGGGCTTTATGCCGCGACAGGTGGCGGTTTGTGAAGGAAAAACGCCTTTGTTACCGGTGCATAGCCGCTACGCACAGTAAGGATACCTGCGAGGCAGCGCTATGTGACGTCGAGGGCTGCGGGCTCCCTCACCACAAATTGTTGCACTGGAAGAAGAAAGCAACACGAGAAGTTAACAGTGTAGTGCCAAGTGGATACAAAAGGCAATCTAGTGAGAATAAAAGTGAATCTTGTGAATCAATTAAAGTGCAAAATGAAACAGTTGCAACGATAGACAATCCCTCCTGCGTCTTACTCAAGACTGTACCCATAAACATTCATGGACCTTTAGGTACTATAAGTACATATGCCTTACTCGATGATGGTGCAACGGTATCTTTAATTCTGTCATCATTGGCAGATGCTGTAGGCATCAGTGGTCAAAAAGCCACAATGCGACTGCGCGGTGCATTCAGTACTGAAATCACTTGCCAAAGTGAAGTTGTTAATTGTACTATTTCTAATAAAAACAATTTAAAGTTCAATTTAAGAGCTAGAAAAATATCTGAATTAAACTTACCGCTGCAAAAATACTCTCTATGTGACAAAAATAGGTTTAGTCATTTAAGTAAGGTGGATTTTTATACCAAAAATGTTAAGCCTGCTATTTTAATTGGGCAAGATAATTACCACTTATTAATGCCTAAAAAAATTATTATAGGTAATAAAAATCAACCTGCAGCTACATTAACTCCACTAGGTTGGTGTATCCATGGTGTCGTGTCGGGCCGTTCTTCTGTCCCCAGGGGTGACCTAGCTTTGGCAGTTTCAACGGAGGATGCCCTGCTCACCGCACCCGCCCCCTACAACCACCAGGTAGACCCTGACGGAGACTTGCAGGAACTGGTACGTCAATCATTTAATTTTGAATCTATCGGTGTTAACACCAAGCCTAGGCAAAATGCAGATGACGTCCGCGCTATTGCCCGGCTAGAAGAGACCTCGCGGATGGTGGACGGCCGCTGGGAAGTAGGGTTGCCTTGGAAAGGTGACAGCCCTATGCCGAATTCGTACCCTAACGCCTATAAACGATTGAAGTCAGTCGAGAAGAAGATCCACGCTGACAAAGAATATGGTGAGCGATACCGGGAACGCATAAATCATTTATTTATAAACAATTATGCTCGACAGGTTGATGACTCAGAATCTGGAAAACGAATCTGGTACTTACCGCACTTTGGAGTTGACAACCCTAACAAGAAGAAATTACGCGTGGTTTTCGACGCTGCAGCGCCCTCTGACGGTAAAAACCTAAACAATTATTTACTACAAGGGCCAGACTTGCTAGAGTCTTTATTGGGAATTATGTTCAAGTTCCGTGAAGGACCTGTGGCACTGATGGGAGACATAAAAGATATGTTTCTTTGCATCAAAATAACCAAAGAAGATCAAAATGCACTACGATTCTTATGGCGAGATGACCCGTCACAGCCTATACAGGTATATGCTATGTCCTCTCTAATTTTTGGCGCGAATTGCTCGCCGTTTATAGCCCAGTACATAAAGAACAAGAACGCGTAAAGATTCCCAGAAGAGATGCCGGATGCTGTGAACGCCGTGCTTAAATCACATTATATGGACGACTACATAGACTCGGTGAAATAGATGAATCAAGCAATAAAAAGGAGTGGAACTACATTTCCACACATATAAATATAGCCGACATAGCTACGAAGAGTAATAATTTCACACTTAACGAAGAATGTGAGTGGTTCCGCGGACCCGCATTTCTTTACGAAGATTCTGCTAACTGGAACTTTGAACCTGAAAAACAAAATATAAAATTAAATGAAAATGACCTAGAGATGGTTCATTTGGTAACTAATAATATCAACGATTTCTTACCTGTGCCGGATTCATCGAGATTTTCATCCTGGCTACGGCTTCTCAGGAGTACCGCACGAGTTTTACAGTTCATAGAAAAATGTAGAAAAGGCCCAGCGGACCTCAATGCTAACTTGTTGAAAAAGGCTGAACAAATTTTGATAAAATTTTCACAAATGCAATCTTTCGCGATTGAACTGAAAATGCTTCAGAATAAGGAAAATATACCTCGGGACAGTCGTCTGCGAGCATTAACGCCGATCATCGACAAGGATGGATTGCTGCGCGTCGGAGGACGAATCGATGCGGCTAAGGATGTCAACACTGATCTGAAACAGCCAGTGATACTCGACGGGCGGCACCCCACTAGCAAGTTGATAGCAAAATTTTATCATGAAGCTGCCGCACATGGAAGCACCGAAATGGTTGTCAATGAACTTCGCCAAAAATATTGGATAATTAATATGAGACCTACCGTTCGAAGCGTAGCTGCCAAATGTCTTCATTGTCGCATACGAAGAGCTTCGCCACAGCCACCACGGCTAGGAGACCTACCTGAAGCCAGAATAGCTCATCATTTTCGCCCGTTTACAAATTGTGGAGTTGATCTTTTTGGACCAATGGTGATCGCCAAAGGTCGCCGCAGAGAAAAACGATATGGAGTTTTGTTTACTTGCCTCACGGTGCGCGCCATACACATCGAGCTGGTGCATTCTCTTACAGCTGATTCCATGATCATGGCCATCCGGAGAATGGCCGTCAAGCGAGGCTGGCCAGCCAGGATGTTCTCCGATAACGGCAGTAACCTGAGGGGTTCCGAAACAGAATTAAAGAAGTCATACCAAGAAGTTTTAAATGACAAAGGTCTTCATGAGCAGCTAGCAAACAGGTTAGTGGAATGGCACTTCATATCGCCTGGCACACCACATATGGGAGGTGCGTGGGAACGTCTCATTAGGAGTGTAAAAACAGCTTTGAAGGTCATCCTCAAGGAGAGAGCTCCTCAGGAGGAAACTTTGATCACCTTACTAGCTGAAGTTGAGAATATGATTAACAGTCGACCATTGACTCACGTGTCAGTAGATCACCGTGATGCGGAAGGTCTGACTCCAAACCATTTTTTACTCGGCTCGTCTTCAAACTTACCTCGGCTTGGATGTTTTAGTGATGACGAATTTTATTTTAGAAAGCAGTGGCGTATAGCTCAGAGGCTGGCCGATATGTTTTGGTCAAGATGGGTCAAAGAAGTTTTACCAGTGCTGCTACCTAGGAAAAAATGGCAGGATGAAGCTCCAATCCTGAAAGAAGGAGATTTAGTACTTATCGTCGATCCGAACGCGCCACGAAACACGTGGCTGAGAGGAACAGTTGTGAAGACATACCCCGGAAAGGACGGAAGGTGTAGGGTGGTCGATGTAAAGACACGAGCGGGCATCCTACGCAGACCAGTTATTAAAATTGTGGTGCTACCTATCCAAGATGAGTGTCACGGATGTGACACTGGGCGGGAGATTGTTACTGACACAGCACCTGCAAATACATGGAACTAGGAATTACGACTTCCTATTTCTATGTGAAAATAATTAAAATGTTAATTTATAAGTACATACATAAAAAATAGGTAATTAAATATATTAAATAGATAGTTAAAAATAATATTATATTAGTCTATGGGCAGATTGTTGCCCGCGATATTGCAAGTTGCAACACTTTGTCTATGCTTTTTCTTCTCCCTGATCGAACGCGTCGTGTAACCGCGTAAAAAAGTTTGTCTAAAGTTCCGCTAATTAAAAGCCCTAGTTTTTGAGAAAGTGTTTTTAATTTAAACCATCCAGCAAAACCACGCCTTCGTCACCTCCACTGGCACAATCAGCTACAGCTGGTTCCCATTGAATCGATTAGTCAACTGAAAGAAAGTTGTAGAAAAATTGAAGCGGCTAGCCAGCGAGCAACTTACTTCGCTGAGCCTGGCAAGTCAACAAATGTAATTACCCCAGAATTTTCATATAAACCTAAGAGCAAACCCGTAGCTTCTGTAAATAACCAGGGCATGGAAAAGCAAGGACCAAAATTTCATCAAAATAAGGTTCCTGATAAGCCTTTCATCAAGACCGGTTCATCTCATCAATACAAAAATAGTAGTGGTGCTAACCCACAACAACCAGGTCTATCAGGTAGCTGCTGTCATTGCAAGCCTAGCAATGTACAGAAACAGCCTGCGAAAAGGAAGGTATACTGCTTTACTTGTAAAACTCCAGGTTTTACAAAGTTAACCTGCCCGAATTGTAAGAAGAATAAGGCTGATTCAAAAAACTAGTTAGCTCGAACTGCGGCAAATTAAATAATAATATTTCAAAATTCAATACTTTTGGCTCTTTAGCTACAGTTCGATTCTCACCCCAAAAAGATGACATTAGGCCATATTTAAAAATTAATATTGCTAACTTAGAAGTCTACGGATTACTCGACTCAGGAGCGTGTATGTCTATTTTAGGCAACAATGCCCATGAACATTTTGTACAACTGGGTTATACATTCAATCCTTTCTTTGACAGTTCATGTACAGTGGCAAATGGAGTTCAACTTCAATCACTAGGTCATATTAATTTACCTGTATCTTTTAATAACATTACCTGTGCCATAAAGTTTTATGTAGTTCCTGCCATAGTCTCGGATATGATTCTAGGATGCGATTTCTGGAAGGCGTTTGGTGTAGGCCCAGAAATATTTGAAAGAATAGATTACCGATGTTCACCTTTAAGTTTTTGTGATGCTTTAACTACCAAGAATGTCCACGCTATCCAGCCGTTCGACAATTTGTCCTCCGATCAACGAGAAATAGCCAAAGCCATAATAGAAAAATATAACGATATTTCTTTTGAGAAAAAAGGGTTAGGTAGAACCTCGTTAATGGAGCATGTGATCGACACTAGAGATGCTGAACCGATTAGGGTGAAACAATATCCATTGTCTCCAGAGAAAAAGCTAGCTCTTCAAGCGGAATTAGACAGGATGTTAGCCTTAGACGTTGTTGCTCCTAGTGAAAGTCCATGGAATAATCCGGCTATTCTTGTGAAAAAATCAAACGGCGATTGGAGATTCTGCTTAGATTGTAGGAAGCTGAACGCTGTTACAAAAGGGGACTCTTATGCAATTCCTTATATTCCACAGATCTTGGACAGTTTGAAGGAAGCTAAGTTTTTATCAACAATAGATCTATCATCCTCATTTTGGCAGATTCCTCTGTCAGAGAGTTCTCAAGAGAAAACTAGCTTCACGGTGCCAGGTCGGGGTTTATTTCATTTCAAGGTGATGCCTTTTGGTTTATGCAACGCACCAGCTCGTCAGCAACGACTTATGGACATGCTGATTAATCAGAACTTTAGCAGTGACGTTGAAAATGGATTCGTATTTTGTTATATTGACGATATAGTCATATGTTCGTCTGATTTTTCAACGCACCTGTTATTATTAAACCGAGTACTTGATAAGTTGAGATCGGCAAATCTTACTGTGTCGTTTGATAAATGCAAATTCTTTAGGGAATCTATTAAGTATCTCGGGTATATCGTTGACGAGTATGGTCTACGTACGGACCCTGACAAGATTTCAGCGATTTTAAATTTTCCGACTCCGACCACAACTCATGAAGTAAAAGTGTTTCTAGGAACTTGTTCATGGTACAGGCGTTTTATTCGAAATTTCTCAACTATTGCAGCCCCGTTGAATAAGCTCACCAGTAAAGGGAAGAACGCGCCGAAGTTCCAGTGGAACGACGCAGCAGAGGAAGCTTTCACGGTGCTGAAGAACGCGCTCGTATCTGCACCTGTACTTGCAGTTCCCGACTTCGAGAAACCATTTATCGTTCATTGCGATGCTTCATCGTATGGCCTAGGAGGTATGTTGTCGCAAGTCGTTGACGGGGTAGAACATCCGATCGCGTACGTCAGCAGATCCTTGAATAAAAGTGAGAGGAATTATAGTGCTACTGAGAGGGAGGCATTAGCCGTAATCTTCTCAGTAGAGAAATTTCAAGCATATCTAGGATCTAGAAAATTCAAAATCGTCACTGACCATTCATCACTAAAATGGTTCTTAAACTTAGAAAACCCGTCTGGTAGATTAGCTAGGTGGGGTTGCCGATTGTCTCAGTTTAACTTCGAAATCGAACACCGGAAGGGCACGGACAATGTGGTCCCAGATGCCTTGTCTCGGTTGATGAAAGTAGAGGCGATTCAATCAAGTCCATCAGCGTCTACATCCCGTACGAATGATGAATGGTATGACAGATTATATAATGGTTGCAGATCTTATCCTTCTAATTTTCCAAATTTCATGATTAAAATAACATTCTTTTCCGTTTTAGTAAAAGTAAGTGTTCGGGCCAATATGCAAAAAGGCCGAGAGCGGCCGAAGACGCTTGCCGAGGGCCGGCGAAAGGAGTGTGACGCGACCGGTGACAAGTGACAGTTATTAATCAGACGTTATTAGAAAATTACATCAAGCATCATTGTCTTCAATTGTTAATCATTTTTTTGGTGTAATTCAAGTACAAGAAATTAAACACATTCAACATCTTCAATCCATCATTTAAATCTACCAACCTCTAAGATCAAGTGTAATAATCACAAACAAAGTTTATGGTGACCTCACGACGTAATTCCGGACGAAGCTCATCGGCGTAATACATCTTTTGGAAGGCGATTATCCCGCGTGAAGAGGTGGAAAACTTAACCGAGGGAAGTAACGCTCATTCCTTTATTACATATTTAATCCTTCTTTGTCGATTTTGCTTCTATTTGTGCTAATGAACGCCGACTTTGTTCTCGAACACGTCATTCATACGAAACTTACCTTCAACCTTTTAGATATTTATATTTTACGATTTTAATGTTAAAAAATAGATTTTGCATTACAATACATTGATAATTTTCATTAAAATACATAATTTTTCAGTGTCATTAGTGTATTTTTAAAAGTTTTTCAGTAAATCTTACAAAATAAGCAATATAAAGTTATTAGGTAGGTAGATATTTTACATTTTTCAAACCTCATTCTAGAAACAAGTTTACTTCGGAGTTTCCTTTCGAAATACTTTGCAAGAAGCTAACTACTTAGTTAAATTATAATAATATCAGTCAATAAACACATATTTGCCGACTTTTTTCAGGATCTCCGAGAGTTAAGCGGTGAGAATTTTGTTGGTGCCGGGTGCCGCGCCGGCCGGCCGCCGTGTTTACCTACCTACCTGCCTGCCGATCGCGATCGCGATTGCCGCGCGCGCCGTACATCGGGATCGGTGCCGCGTTTACACATTCCGCCCGGTTTGTACCGGGGTTCGAGGTTGGTTGATGCATTGTTTTTATTATACTTTTTAATTTCTTTGGATTGTGTAGGTACGTATTGTTGTTTGCGCTTGCACAATGACCGAACTAAAGGAACTTATTGCACAAAGAGGACGTGTAAAAACACGTATCACTCTATTTGAAAAATACTTAACGCCTCTTTTAGAAAGTAAATTAAATAAAACTCAAAGTAATGAATTAAGCTTAAGACTAAGTAAACTTCAAGATCTTTCTTATAGTTTCGATGAATTACAATCAAAAATTGAATCGTTAGATAGTGATGAAGATTACCAATTATGTGAAAGGGAGCAAATAGAAAATCGGTTCTTCAGTTTGATCGCTCAATCGCAGGAGCTTTTGCAACTGTATGAAAGTACAACAAAAAATGAATCTGCTTCTGTCAGTGGCTCCGACCGAGCGAAACATCACGCGCTAAAATTACCACCGCTCAAAATTCCTCCTTTTAACGGCAATCCTAGCAAATGGATCGAGTTTAGAGATATGTATTTGGCATTAATCCACAACAATGATACAATCGAAGATGTTAATAAATTTCACTATTTAAAATCATATTTAGAAGGTCCTGCAAGCGCCACCATAAATTCTGTCACAATCTCTTCGATCAATTATCCCATTGCATGGTCCCTCCTCTGCGACAGATTCAACAATAAGCGGCTGCTCATTAACGAGCACATCAAAGGCTTGTTTTCCATTAAATCTACAATATCTGAATCGGAAAAAGATTTGCGTGATTTAGTAGATACAATTACAAAAAATTTAAGTGCATTAAATTCACTCGGTGAACCGACCGATCATTGGGACTCTATGATAATATACATGGCGTCTACAAAACTCGATCCTTTGACAGCAAGAAAATGGGAGGAAGTTAGGAGTACGATTGACGACGTAAAGTTATCCGACTTTTTTGATTTTTTGCGGCAACGAGCAACCATAATAGAAACAGTTCACATTAACAACCCCATCAAATCGGATAAACGCAGTCAATTTGTAAAATCCAAATCTTTCATAGCGTCATCGCCATCGTCGCCTTCATCACCGTCTTCTTCTTTATATAACAACACTTCTTGTCTAGCTTGTAAGCTAGACCACAAATTATACAATTGCCCTAAATTCAAATCGATGTCAGTGGACGATAGAATTGCGAAAGTCTATGAATGGCAAATTTGCACCAACTGCCTCCGCCAAGGTCATAGGTCATTTCAGTGTCGCCTAGGTGGGTGCCGTACTTGTAAAAGAAAACATAATTCAATTTTACATAAACAATCTTCTCTTCATTATATTCAACCACAACCACAAGCATCGACGTCATCTACATCATTAAAAGGTCATGAAGGAACTTCTACATCTCTCGCAAAATCTAATATAACAGTTCCTAGACATAACAGCTTACCTTCTTCATCTTCTGAACCTACTAATGTTAGGGATCCTTCTTGCGTCGTAAGTATGTCTTCTGTATCCTCGAACCAAGCTCTTCTGTCTACGGCTTTGGTAGAGGTATTACATAATAACAAATCATATACATTAAGGGCTTTATTAGATAGCGGAAGCCAATCTTCTTTTTTGACCGAAGCTGCGCGTGCTAAAATCGGTTTACCAAAACAAAAACATCATCTTCGTTCTGTACATGGTTTAAACAACTCCATCATTAACATCACTGAACATTGCGATGTCATCATACGGTCTTCATGCAATTCATTTAGCATGCCTGTCAAATGCTACATCATTCCTCTTATTACGGACAGGCTGCCTCAAGTAAATATCAACATCTCTAATCTACAAATACCTAGCCACATTCAATTAGCAGACCCTAACTTCTATATATCTTCAGAAATTGACATGCTTCTAGGGGCTGACGTCTTCTGGGACTTGCTTTGTTCTTCCAGAATCAAATTGGGTCTTCATATGCCCATACTACAAGAAACACAACTGGGTTGGATAGTTGCTGGCCCCATGGGGGGGAAATATTTTAATAAATCAGAGAAAATTTATTGTAATTTTACCAAAGAAATACAACAGCAACTCTCCAAATTCTGGGAGCTCGAAGAGGTACCTGAAGAACATTCTTCTTTCGATGAACATTATTGTGAAAAACTATTCAACGATACTACTTACCGAGACGAACATGGTAGATTTCACGTACAAATTCCTCTTCGTGATTCTGCTGACGTTTTAGGCGATTCCTATAATATTGCAAAAAGGAGATTAATTCAAATAGAGAAAAAATTAAGTAATAACCCCAATTTGCGCATAGAATATAATAAGTTTATGAATGAATATGAAAAACTTGGGCATATGACTAAAGTTACTGGTCTTGATGATCATGGTTGTTTCTTGCCGCATCATGCAGTAATTAGAGAGGGTAGTGAAACAACCAAGGTCAGAGTAGTTTTCAATGCGTCGTCAAAAACTTCAAGCAATATTTCATTCAACGATATCCAGTATGTAGGGCCAGTAGTTCAAGATGATCTGTTCTCAATATTATTAAGATTCAGGCAACACAAATATGTTGTATCAGCAGACGTTGAAAAAATGTATCGGCAGATACAAATACAACCTGAACAGCGTCACCTTCAAATGATTTTGTGGCGAGAAAGTGAAAATGTTCCCATAAAGTCATACCAACTCAATACAGTGACGTATGGAACAGCCTCTGCCCCTTTTCTGAGTACCCGATGTTTGCTCCAGCTGGCAAAAGAATGTAAAGATGAAAAAATATCTCAACTAATAAAACACGACTTTTATGTTGACGACTTTCTATCGGGCAGTAATTCTAAAGAGGAACTTATTCATATTATAAACAAAGTAACGGAAACTCTTAACTCTGCATGCTTACCATTGCGTAAATTTCGCACTAACATCCCTTCGATCTTTGAAAGCGATACAAATGGTCATGTAGTTACCGACCTTAATTTAAGTTCACAATCCAGTGCATTGGGCCTTAAATGGGATCCAGTCGCTGACGTCTTGAAATTTCCTACTAAAATTGAATCAACGTCTATAGTTACCAAACGATCAATCTTATCAAACTCTTCTAAGCTTTTCGATCCTCTTGGTTTACTAAGTGCATGTACGATCATACCAAAAATAATTTTACAAAAATTATGGTTATCTAAATTAGACTGGGACGAACCTATTCCATCCGATATTGCCCAATTATGGACTAATTTTATTAGCAGTTTAGAATTCTTGTCTACACTTCAAATTCCCAGATACACACTCAGTGATGAACCAGACACAATAGAGATTCATGTATTTTGTGATGCGTCTCTCGAAGCATATGCAGCATGTGTATATCTAAAATCAAAAGATAAATCAGAAAATGTGACGGTTAACCTTCTTTGTGCTAAAACTAAAGTGTCGCCTGTTAAATCACAGACAATACCCAGACTAGAGCTTTGTGGAGCCTTACTCGCATCTCGTTTATCTTCAGCTGTTTTAAAAGCTCTGCGTCTTCCAAGAACTCCAAAAACATATTATTGGACTGATTCTTCTGTCGTTCTTGGATGGTTGTCATCACAATCTCGTGATCTTAAAACTTTTGTGGCCAATCGCGTTGCCATGATTCAGGAAAAGACTTCTTCCGGTATCTGGAAACACGTACCAGGTACACAGAACCCAGCGGATTTAGCCTCTCGTGGTCTAGACCCTAAACACATTCAAAATGCAACACTATGGTGGCAAGGCCCTTCGTTTTTGTTAAAGGATGAAAGTGAGTGGCCAAGTGAAATTAAAGTTTCAAATGATCTTCCTGAAAGAAAAGCTACCCCAATTAAATCTAAAGAAGCACTTATATCTAAAACTACAGCTACTTTTACTACAAGCACGAAATCTACAGGTACACATTCAAATCAATTTATTAATTTTGAGAGATTTTCTAATTTTTCAAGACTAAATAGAAGTGCAGCTTATGTGTTAAGATTCATCCACAATACTAGACACTCGAGTTCAAAATACACAGGCCATCTAACTGTTGATGAACTTAAGACTTCTCTCAACTATTTAATAAAACAACATCAATCAGAATGTTTTGAAATTGAACTTAAACTATTAAAAAATAAAAAATGTTTACCTTCACGGTCACGGTTGCTCTCACTGCGACCCTTCGTAGACCAAGATGGCATCCTACGCGTAGAGGGCCGAATCCAAAATTCACCTGAAAAATATAACAAAATACATCCGATCGTATTAGATTCAAATCATCAATTTACCAAACTGTTATTTACCCATGAACATAACAAACTCATGCATGGTGGACCATTACTATTGTTAAATAATTTGCGACAGACCTATTGGCCTATTGCAGGCAGACGATTAGCTAGAACCACAGTAAACAATTGCAAAGTATGTAGAATCATGAAAGCAACTACACTAAATCCTATAATGGGTAACTTACCTACGTCTCGGGTGACTCCTAACTTACCGTTCCAGATTTCAGGCGTAGACTTTGCAGGACCTTTTCCGATCCGAGATCGCCGTGGACGTGGTTGTAAAATAATTAAAAGTTACTTATGTCTCTTCATTTGTTTGTCAACTCGAGCTGTACATTTAGAGCTTGCATCTGACCTTAGCACTGATGTTTTTTTTCTTTGTCTTAAGCGATTTATCTCACGCAAAGGAAAGCCATCTGAGATCCATTGCGATAATGGCCGGAATTTTGTGGGCGCAAGCAACGATCTGTGCCAATTTTTACAATCCGTTGAGAACAATGAATCGATCAACTCATTTGCTACCAACGAGGGCATAAAATTTAAATTCTCACCGGCTTACTCTCCCCACTTCGGTGGGCTTTGGGAGGCAGGCATTAAGTCTGCGAAACATCATTTATATCGCATGTTAGGAAACAATCATTTTACTTACGAGGAATTATCGACTTTATTTGTGCAAATTGAAGCAATTTTGAACTCCCGACCCCTTACTCCACTTTCTTCAGATCCAACAGATTTACTTCCTTTGACTCCTGGGCACTTCCTTATCGGTAGACCACTTACCTCTTTACCATCGCCAGCATTATTGGATGTCAAGACAAACCACCTGAATCGATACCAGCAAATTGAACAATTCAAACAGCACTTCTGGGAAAGGTGGCGACATGAATTCTTAAGTGAGCTTCAACAAAGAGTCAAATGGCGAATCAATCAAGGGAACCTAAGTCAAGGCGATATGGTGGTCGTCAAGGAACCCAATTTGCCTCCACTCAAATGGCGGATGGGGCGCATTGTACAACTTCATCCTGGAAGAGATAGCGTCGCTCGTGTAGCTGATGTATTAACTGTAAGAGGCATCATACGACGTGCCATTCACAACCTGTGCCCTCTACCTTCAGCATCCAAGGTAGAATCTCAACATCCCAAGGTCGTTGAGGGGGGGGAAGATGTTCGGGCCAATATGCAAAAAGGCCGAGAGCGGCCGAAGACGCTTGCCGAGGGCCGGCGAAAGGAGTGTGACGCGACCGGTGACAAGTGACAGTTATTAATCAGACGTTATTAGAAAATTACATCAAGCATCATTGTCTTCAATTGTTAATCATTTTTTTGGTGTAATTCAAGTACAAGAAATTAAACACATTCAACATCTTCAATCCATCATTTAAATCTACCAACCTCTAAGATCAAGTGTAATAATCACAAACAAATACAAACAGTATAACCTCACCAGTGAGTTTGATTGGAAAGAGGTTATACCTAAAAATAAGAGATCTGCAATCATCCGAGAAAATCACTGTGAAGCAACTGCAGGACACCTCGGTATTTTTAAAACCCACAGACGGTTATGTCTGAGGTACTATTGGCCAGGAATGTATAAGGATGTATTAGAATTTGTGAATGCTTGTGAAGTATGCAAGGCGTATAAACACTCTACTCTAGCAACACCAGGATTGATGGGTAAACCGAAGGTTTGTTGTCGACCGTTTCAGGTAGTGTCAGTGGATTTGGTTGGTCCGCTGCCACGATCCAGATCTGGCTACACTTTCCTTCTGGTTGTTACGTGTTGTTTCTCAAAATACACCCTTCTTTTCCCTTTGCGTCGTGCAACATCAGCTCAGGTAGTTAAACACTTAGAGAATGGTCTCATATTAGTTCATGGGGTGCCAGAGAGGGTTATCCTCGATAACTCCTCGATACTGACTAGTTCAGAGTTCAAAAAGGCCCTCCAGAAATACAATGTGCCACGATTGGACTATACTCCAAAGTATACACCACAGGTAAACCTAGTAGAACGTTACAACAAAACTGTTATGACCGCGGTCGCGTCTTACGTTGAAGACAACCACCGCAGTTGGGATGAGAACCTCAGTAAGATTCAGTTTGCAATAAATAGTGCGGTGAACGAATCCACTGGATTCTCTCCATTTTTCTTGGTTCATGCCCGCGAACCAGTAGTAAATGGTAACTTCTACATGGATACAAACAATGAGTATACAGTAGGTATGCCACGAGAGGAGTATGCAGGGAACTTTGGTTGTTTGCAAGAGATCTTTGACAAAGTGACGCCAGTAAATTTAAAATGGCAAAGCTCGCTCCAAAATATGAGAAATGTAGGGTAACCAAAGTACTATCCCCACTTGTGTACGAGGCTTAGATTGTTACTCAGTTCAAATCCAGTTCATAGCCTTCGATTTTAAACGTCAAAATGAAAGCGTCTTGTTTTGTAGCTTTTCCTAAGATGTAGTGTGAGATGAAGAGTAAAATTTCCTTGTGAAATCAAAGAAATCTTTGAAAATTTTGAAAATGTGAATTTTCTTCTACCACAAAATATTATCTGAGATGGATCATGTAAAAAAGGTATGTAACTCCTTGTGAATATGCCAAATAAGAGCTGTATCCTAGTTAAATTATTAGAATATACAAAACATATTATTATCTCGGAATATAATAATTGTTTGTCTTATTTTTAAAAGTATAATAAACTTAATATCACAGTCATTAATAAAGTTCTTAGAGCATCTAAGTTTAAGTTACATTAGAAATAATAATTGCAGATGCATAATCATTGACGAATAATATTTACTAAAAGTGCACTATGAATCCTTAATCCTTGTTTGTTCGTTGGTTTGTCCTTCAATCACGCCGCAACAGAGCTATGAATCGACGTGACATTTTATTCCGAAAACCAGAGTTCCTGAGGGATTTTAAAAACTATATCCACGCGGACGAAGTCGCGGGCATCAGCTTGTAAGGAATAATTTTAATTTAATATCCAACAATACTACTTACTACTAACATTATAAATGCGAAAGTTTGCGAGAATGTTTGGATTGATGGATGGATGTTTGTTACTCTTTCACGCCACCACGAATGAACCGATTTGGCTAAAATTTGCAATGGAGATAGCTCATACTCAGGATTACTCTTAGACTGCATCGTCACTTACCATCAGGTGAGATGGCAGTCAAGGACTAGCTTGTCATCGAATAAATAAATAAAATAAAAAATAAATTAGAACATGGGCTACATTTTATCCCGGAAAATAAATGATTTCCCGCAGGAATTAAAAACCACCTGACTGTGACATCATATGTCTAGCAAATCTTTTTAAATCATCTAAACATCTGTTGTTTAGATGGTTTCAAAATATTTGCTAGGTACGTGTCCTTTTATGCTCCCTACAGGGTTTATGTATGCCATAAATAGGTACTTATTCATATCATTTTTCAGATATTTCACATAGAGGCAACCCACATAATTGAAATTTCATGAAGCAAATCTGCAGATTTAGCAGCACAACATATTGTATACCTACAGCTTCTTCTTCAAAGGGATGTAGCAATGAATAGACAAGCAGTTACGAGAATGTTTGATACATTTCTAGAAAGCACTTTGTTCTAGCTAACTACTAGCCAACACAAACCTCAAAGAAAGAGTGAGAAAAAATAAAAGATATATATCAAAGGGAACTGTTTTTATTTTTCAAGTTTTAGCGTTTAATAGCTGTGTTGTGTAAAAATTTTATTAGGGCTTGACGTGTGTCCTATCCTATATTATATTAAATGCGCAGCTGCTCGCCACATCTTGATTCCTTCTAAATGCACACTGAAAGTCATGGAGTGCATTATTCCGCATAATAATTCCAGCTGAAACATTTTTATTTAATATAATTAATTATGTAAATACATATGGGTAGTTTGAATTACTTAGGCTTAGGTATATTACATACAGATAACCAAAAAGTAGTTAGAAACTAGCATCCTTTTTTACTATACATATATAAGAACTCAGTGTGCAAAAGCCACTGACCTGAACCGCTGAAATGATGTTTTTGCTACATATTTATTTTTAGTAGTGTGGTAAGTTCAATCAAAACTGTTTTAGTAAAATTCGAGATATAGTTTGATGTCAATTTCAAGAGGGGAAGTCATTGGAAAAGATTAATAGTTCATTAATTAATAAAATATTTTATTATTGTGTGGTTCCTTTATATTGTGTTTAGTAAGTAAGTAAAGTACTTTAGTTAGTAGGTACAGTTTAATAGTAAAACCCTTAGGAGTCAAAGTAACAAACCTTTTGCGATAGGTACTCTTCAAATTCTTGGGACAACTTCTATAGATACTTATAATCCTTTTGGTCAATCCAAGAGTGTATCAACATCACCACTGAATGCTTCTTTCTACCAACTTTTCAAAATGTGTAGTAAATGCAGCACTATAAACATTGATTTCAGGTTAAATAACACAGTTTTTTGCACTCAATTATTTTCAAATCATCATACATCACATCTTAGGTAGGTATCCAAAAGTAGTCCTTACACTATCACTTATTGCCAGAGCGTCACGATGTAGACTGTAGTATTGCAAGGATTCTAAAGTATTTTAAGTGTTTCGTTTTGTTCTTATACTTATATTGAGTTAGAAATACGATTGCCTTCACAGTCACAAGTGTTTGGTGTTTACAAACATGGATTGGGTCACGGGTCACCCTGCCGGTACCTCGGTCCTCTACGATGAACCTCATTTTTAATTCGTCTTAATGTTATCGGCAACGGTCAACGAGCATTCATCCTAGGTCGAAGTTAAAACTTAAATATAATGTTTATTTTCATGGTATTTTGTAATTCTAAATGTAATTTTGTATTAAAACAGTAAAATATGTAATAAAGCAATTTCTAAAGTATCAAAAAGGCTAAATTTCTCAATCGTAAACTTTTACCGAAAACTTTATAAAAAAAGTACGACAACACCGGCGCGCCGGATAGAACATCGCAGCGTTCGTCTCGACAGTAATATCGTCGATGAGGTTTCGGCTGCTACAGAATACCAATTTTTACAACCGTTGTAAGTCAAGTCGATGTGAACGATGTTACATCGCAGCCCACATCGACGCTAGATGTTTTTAAGAGAATCGCCGGTTTCCAGCCGGTCTCGCTTTACGACGAGCTCCTCTGCAGCTATTTTGGATAGATTTGCAGCTTCTGTTTCTAAATACGAATGCAACCTGGTAATGGCTCGCTTGCAATACCCACGCGCCACGTTTTTTTTCGACAATAATTCTTCATCCATGGCGAATAGTAGTTATTTATGAACGTAAATTTAATACTGAAAACACTAATAAAGTTATTAATTGTTGATTTTGAATCACTTTGAGTACAATTACTCCACATAAGATTGTAATTTGCACTTTTTGCACTGTAAGCTTGTGATCTGAAAATCGTTGCAGTCAAGATGGCGATTTTTCTTTGTTCGGCCTTTCGGCGCTTGAGACGGGCACGCCGCACGAACCACGTAGGGACGGCGTGGGTACTGCCGTCTCGCTCGCTCTCCTGTGTTTCGCTATTGCGCTGCTATTGCACTCCGGAGTTGCGCCGTTGCAACGGATCACGAGTTGTTTGCGTGACACGTTGAATTTTGTCGAGTCGGAGCGGCAACGTCGCGGCAGTGGATGCGATAGTAGGTAATTTTTAGGTAAATCGTACCTTTAAGGCTTAGCTTTAAGGGCTGGAATGCTGTTCTTTTTTTCTTCCGCGAAGGACCAATGTTGAGACTGTGGGTTGTATTCTGCCATAGGAGTGGTAGTAACATAAAACAGCACTATTTTTCTTACTAACACATTTATTGCCACCGCACCTTTGGACGTTCAGGACAAGAGAGAGATAGGTGGTCGCGCAGTGTTGCCACTATTTTATTTATATTATAATTTAATGTTGATTGCAACAGGCCTGGAGTATGAGCTTTGGCCCGGAGTATGAGCTTTGGCCCAGAGTATGAGCTTTGGCCCGGAGTATGAGCTTTGGCCCGGAGTATGAGCCCTGAGTATGAGCTTTGGCCCGGAGTATGAGCTTTGGCCCGGAGTATGAGCTTTGGCCCGGATTATGAGCTTTGGCCCAGAGTATGAGCTTTGGCCCGGAGTATGAGCTATGGCCCGGAGTATGAGCTTTGGCCCGGAGTATGAGCTTTGGCCCGGAGTATGAGCTTTGGCCCACTTTGGCCCAGAGTATGAGCTTTGGCCCACTTTGGCCCGGAGTATGAGCTTTGGCCCGGAGTATGAGCTTTGGCCCAGAGTATGAGCTTTGGCCCACTTTGGCCCGGAGTATGAGCTTTGGCCCGGAGTATGAGCTTTGGCCCGGAGTATGAGCTTTGGCCCAGAGTATGAGCTCTGGCCCACTTTGGCCCGGAGTATGAGCTTTGGCCCGGAGTATGAGCTTTGGCCCACTTTGGCCCGGAGTATGAGCTTTGGCCCACTTTGGCCCAGAGTATGAGCTTTGGCCCACTTTGGCCCGGAGTATGAGCTTTGGCCCAGAGTATGAGCTTTGGCCCACTTTGGCCCGGAGTATGAGCTTTGGCCCGGAGTATGAGCTTTGGCCCGGAGTATGAGCTTTGGCCCAGAGTATGAGCTTTGGCCCACTTTGGCCCGGAGTATGAGCTTTGGCCCGGAGTATGAGCTTTGGCCCACTTTGGCCCGGAGTATGAGCTTTGGCCCACTTTGGCCCAGAGTATGAGCTTTGGCCCACTTTGGCCCGGAGTATGAGCTTTGGCCCAGAGTATGAGCTTTGGCCCACTTTGGCCCAGAGTATGAGCTTTGGCCCACTTTGGCCCGGAGTATGAGCTTTGGCCCGGAGTATGAGCTTTGGCCCGGAGTATGAGCTTTGGCCCGGAGTATGAGCTTTGGCCCACTTTGGCCAAGAGTATGAGCTTTGGCCCACTTTGGCCCGGAGTATGAGCTTTGGCCCAGAGTATGAGCTTTGGCCCAGAGTATGAGCTTTGGCCCGGAGTATGAGCTTTGGCCCAGAGTATGAGCTTTGGCCCACTTTGGCCCGGAGTATGAGCTTTGGCCCACTTTGGCCCAGAGTATGAGCTTTGGCCCACTTTGGCCCGGAGTATGAGCTTTGGCCCAGAGTATGAGCTTTGGCCCACTTTGGCCCAGAGTATGAGCTTTGGCCCACTTTGGCCCGGAGTATGAGCTTTGGCCCGGAGTATGAGCTTTGGCCCAGAGTATGAGCTTTGGCCCAGAGTATGAGCTTTGGCCCAGAGTATGAGCTTTGGCCCGGAGTATGAGCCCTGAGTATGAGCTTTGGCCCGGAGTATGAGCTTTGGCCCGGAGTATGAGCTTTGGCCCGGAGTATGAGCTTTGGCCCGGAGTATGAGCTTTGGCCCGGAGTATGAGCTTTGGCCCGGAGTATGAGCTTTGGCCCGGAGTATGAGCTTTGGCCCAGAGTATGAGCTTTGGCCCACTTTGGCCCGGAGTATGAGCTTTGGCCCGGAGTATGAGCTTTGGCCCGGAGTATGAGCTTTGGCCCGGAGTATGAGCTTTGGCCCAGAGTATGAGCCCTGAGTATGAGCTTTGGCCCAGAGTATGAGCTTTGGCCCACTTTGGCCCAGAGTATGAGCTTTGGCCCACTTTGGCCCGGAGTATGAGCTTTGGCCCGGAGTATGAGCTTTGGCCCAGAGTATGAGCTTTGGCCCGGAGTATGAGCTTTGGCCCGGAGTATGAGCTTTGGCCCAGAGTATGAGCTTTGGCCCGGAGTATGAGCTTTGGCCCAGAGTATGAGCTTTGGCCCACTTTGGCCCGGAGTATGAGCTTTGGCCCGGAGTATGAGCTTTGGCCCGGAGTATGAGCTTTGGCCCGGAGTATGAGCTTTGGCCCAGAGTATGAGCTTTGGCCCACTTTGGCCCGGAGTATGAGCTTTGGCCCGGAGTATGAGCTTTGGCACAGAGTATGAGCTTTGGCCCACTTTGGCCCGGAGTATGAGCTTTGGCCCGGAGTATGAGCTTTGGCCCGGAGTATGAGCTTTGGCCCAGAGTATGAGCTTTGGCCCGGAGTATGAGCTTTGGCCCAGAGTATGAGCTTTGGCCCAGAGTATGAGCCCTGAGTATGAGCTTTGGCCCAGAGTATGAGCTTTGGCCCAGAGTATGAGCTTTGGCCCACTTTGGCCCAGAGTATGAGCTTTGGCCCACTTTGGCCCGGAGTATGAGCTTTGGCCCGGAGTATGAGCTTTGGCCCAGAGTATGAGCTTCGGCCCACTTTGGCCCGGAGTATGAGTTTTGGCCCAGAGTATGAGCTTTGGCCCACTTTGGCCCAGAGTATGAGCTTTGGCCCACTTAGGCCCGGAGTATGAGCTTTGGCCCGGAGTATGAGCTTTGGCCCAGAGTATGAGCTTTGGCCCAGAGTATGAGCTTTGGCCCAGAGTATGAGCTTTGGCCCGGAGTATGAGCCCTGAGTATGAGCTTTGGCCCGGAAAAAGGAAATTACTCTTATCAGATTAAGGCCCCAAAACAAAGTTTTGAGAACCCTACAGATGAGTTAGATATCTGCAATTCAAAGATTGATACTTTGGCAAGTTACATTTCAGAAATTTCGGAAAAACCTGATAGGAATTTATTTAGGCGTCTAGTTTCTAGGTTGTACCATGTTAAAAATAGGATCGACTTTATAGTACCGGATTCAGATAAAACCACAGAGAGAAGAGAGAATTATAGAATTAAGGTTGATAATTTATTAGCACAGTTGGAAGAACAGGATGATAAAGTCGAAGAAGAAGGACATGTGGGGAACATAATATACACTGTAGATACTACACATTTTCATTTAATTATGCATTTTTATATCTCATTTCTTTTGAATGCCCGGGCGCTCACGGTAGGCGGCGGCGGCGCGGGGCGCGGACGCAGGTCCCGTTATCAGCGAGCGCGGCCCGCCGCCTGCATTCGGTTTTTACTTGCATCAGTTGCATTCGAACGTTACCGCGCGAGTCCACGCCACTTTTGCGCACCGCCGATAAAACGCGAGTTACGAATACCGACTTGAAGCCTTGTAAATCTTAACCAAAGTTGTCAAATAGTGAAAATAAACTATACTACACTGTACGGAGTGTTTATTTGTTGGGTTTTAGCATCCAATTCCCTCAGACACCTTACTGCTAATGATAAGCGAATTTTACAGGAAACTTTAGGTCCAATTGGAGAGACAATCATTAAGAAATTAGAAAATGAGTCGGAATCCGGTCAAAACTCAAGAAACGTTAGTAGACATGAGGATGATGATGCTAACAAGTCAGTGAACTTTGAAGAGAAACTTGAAACCCCGCGTACAAACGTTAGGGCTCGCAAAATTACTCCCTCATCAACCATCATTGAAGAGGAAGATCATACGCATAAACGTAAACTAGTTCCTATTAGTCAGTGGGGAGTAAAATTTTCTGGAAATAATAATGTAGTAAGTGTAAATGCGTTTATTGAAAGGGTAAATGAGCTTAAACATGCTAGAAATGCTTCGGATAGGGACTTATGGCGATATGCGATTGACTTCTTTGAAGGGGACGCCTTAATTTGGTATAGAGCAAATAGGGAAAACATTTTTAGTTGGGAAGAACTAACATTGTTACTGAAAAGAACATTTGAGCCGCCATGTTACCAAGAAGAACTATTAGATGAAATCAGATCTAGAACACAAGGGAGAAATGAATCAGCTATAATATATATATCGATAATGCAAAACATGTTCAACAGGTTGCCAGAAAGAATCTCAGAACAAAAGAAAATCACGATTATTTTAAGAAATCTCCAGCCTTACTTCCAGAGGGCAGTGTGTAGGGACCAGTTCTCCTCAATAGCTGATTTGGTAAATGTACTTAGAATAATAGAAAGAACGAAAATAAGTTGCGAAAAATTTCAGGAACCAAAATCAAGTAAAAACACTTTGGAACCGGACTTAGCATATAAAGCGGAGGAAGTGAAGGAAATAAAGGTGGTGGATAATCATGTTTTGGCAATAAAAAGCAGTACAGTGGAGGGAGAGAAGAAACGTTGTTGGAACTGTAGAGAATGGGGGCATCTATTTCGGTCATGCACAATTCCTAAACAACGTCTATTTTGTTATAGATGTGGTCGGTTTGGAATAACCTCAAAAGATTGCTCTTGCAAGGGAAACGAGGTCGGGGAGAGCAACAAACCTGCCAAGTTAGCCTCCCCATAGATAGAGATAGTAAAGAATGGCAGGACTGGCTAGGAGTAGTCAATAAGATATTCGGTCATAATGAAGTAAGTAATCTCACGGTATCTAAAGAAAATGACAACAGATCGTACGTGATGTTGAGTATTTTTGAATTTAAATGCATGGGCTTATTAGATTCTGGTGCAAACACAACGGTTATCAACCCTAAATTTGCGGACACCTTAAGAATGTTAGGATTACGGTCATATAAAAGTACTATTACAAGCTATATTTCAACTGCGGATGGTACTAGTCATACAATATCGGATTTGTTTGATGTTCCAATTAACTTTGATGGTCAGTCCCATGTTATGTCAATGCTTGTGATGCCAGGGTTAGTACAGAGTATATTATTAGGTAAGGATTTTTTTGATCTATTTGGCATCACCTTTCAATTTAAAAGTGAAATTATGCTCAAGGAAGGTGAAATAAATGCTATTAATCTGAACGCTGGCAATACACTAGTATCACAAAACGACTTAGATGAAATTCAACAAGATGAACTCTTGAAGGTAGTTGATGAGATGAAGCTTGCTATAGGTAAAGGACTAGGTAGAACACATCTAATGGAGCACAATATTGATACAGGTGACAGCAAAGCAATACATCAAAAACCATACAATTTCTCGCCGGTAATAAGACAACAAATCGAAAAGGAATTAGATGATATGCTCGAAAAGGATGTCATAGAGCCGTCCTTCAGCTCGTGGTGTTCACCTGTGCTCATAGTAAAGAAAGCTAACGGTAGCAATAGGTTATGTTTGGATAGCAGACAACTCAATAAGGTCACCAAGAGAGACACATATCCTTTGCCTCGTGTATCTTCTATCTTGGACAGTCTACGCAATAAGCCGGTATGAGCTTTGGCCCACTTTGGCCCGGAGTATGAGCTTTGGCCCACTTTGGCCCAGAGTATGAGCTTTAGCCACTTTGGCCTGGAGTATGAGCTTTGGCCTGGAGTATGAGCTTTGGCCCAGAGTATGAGCTTTGGCCCGGAGTATGAGCTTTGGCCCACTTTGGCCCAGAGTATGAGCTTTGGCCCACTTTGGCCCGGAGTATGAGCTTTGGCCCAGAGTTTGAGCTTTGGCCCACTTTGGCCTGGAGTATGAGCTTTGGCCCAGAGTTTGAGCTTTGGCCCGGAGTATGAGCTTTGGCCCGGAGTATGAGCTTTGGCCCAGAGTATGAGCCCTGAGTTTGAGCTTTGGCCCAGAGTATGAGCTTTGGCCCAGAGTATGAGCTTTGGCCCACTTTGGCCCGGAGTATGAGCTTTGGCCCAGAGTTTGAGCTTTGGCCCGGAGTATGAGCTTTGGCCCGGAGTATGAGCTTTGGCCCAGAGTATGAGCCCTGAGTTTGAGCTTTGGCCCAGAGTATGAGCTTTGGCCCAGAGTATGAGCTTTGGCCCACTTTGGCCCAGAGTATGAGCTTTGGCTCACTTTGGCCCGGAGTATGAGCTTTGGCCCGGAGTATGAGCTTTGGCCCAGAGTATGAGCCCTGAGTATGAGCTTTGGCCCAGAGTATGAGCTTTGGCCCACTTTGGCCCAGAGTATGAGCTTTGGCCCACTTTGGCCCGGAGTATGAGCTTTGGCCCACTTTGGCCCGGAGTATGAGCTTTGGCCCACTTTGGCCCGGAGTATGAGCTTTGGCCCGGAGTATGAGCTTGGCCCACTTTAGCCCGGAGTATGAGCTTTGGTCCACTTTCGCCCAGAGTATGAGCTTTGGCCCACTTTGGCCCAGAGTATGAGCTTTGGCCAACTTTGGCCCGGAGTATGAGCTTTGGCCCGGAGTATGAGCTTTGGCCCGGAGTATGAGCTATGGCCCGGAGTATGAGCTTTGGCCCGGAGTATGTGCTTTGGCCCGGAGTATGAGCTTTGGCCCAGAGTATGAGCCCTGAGTATGAGCTTTGGCCCAGAGTATGAGCTTTGCCCCGGAGTATGAGCTTTGGCCCGGAGTATGAGCTATGGCCCGGAGTATGAGCTTTGGCCCGGAGTATGAGCTTTGGCCCGGAGTTTGAGCTTTGGCCCAGAGTATGAGCTTTGGCCCGGAGTATGAGCTTTGGCCCACTTTGGCCCAGAGTATGAGCTTTGGCCCACTTTGGCCCGGAGTATGAGCTTTGGCCCGGAGTATGAGCTTTGGCCCAGAGTATGAGCTTTGGCCCAGAGTATGAGCGTTGGCCCAGAGTATGAGCTTTGGCCCGGAGTATGAGCCCTGAGTATGAGCTTTGGCCCGGAGTATGAGCTTTGGCCCGGAGTTTGAGCTTTGGCCCGGAGTATGAGCTTTGGCCCAGAGTATGAGCCCTGAGTATGAGCTTTGGCCCAGAGTATGAGCTTTGGCCCAGAGTATGAGCTTTGGCCCACTTTGGCCCAGAGTATGAGCTTTGGCCCACTTTGGCCCAGAGTATGAGCTTTGGCCCACTTTGGCCCGGAGTATGAGCTTTGGCCCACTTTGGCCCGGAGTATGAGCTTTGGCCCACTTTGGCCCAGAGTATGAGCTTTGGCCCAGAGTATGAGCTTTGGCCCACTTTGGCCCAGAGTATGAGCTTTGGCCCAGAGTATGAGCTTTGGCCCACTTTGGCCCAGAGTATGAGCTTTGGCCCACAGTATGAGCCCTGAGTATGAGCTTTGGCCCAGAGTATGAGCTTTGGCCCAGAGTATGAGCTTTGGCCCACTTTGGCTCAGAGTATGAGCTTTGGCCCACTTTGGCCTGGAGTATGAGCTTTGGCCCACTTTGGCCCGGAGTATGAGCTTTGGCCCACTTTGGCCCGGAGTATGAGCTTTGGCCCACTTTGGCCCAGAGTGAGCTTTGGCCCACTTTGGCCCGGAGTATGAGCTTTGGCCCGGAGTATGAGCTTTGGCCCAGAGTATGAGCTTTGGCCCAGAGTATGAGCTTTGGCCCAGAGTATGAGCTTTAACCCACTTTGGCCCGGAGTATGAGCTTTTTCCCACTTTGGCCCGGAGTATGAGCTTTGGCGCACTTTGGCCTGGAGTATGAGCTTTTTCCCACTTTGGCCCGGAGTATGAGCTTTGGCCCACTTTGGCCTGGAGTATGAGCTTTGGCCCACTTTGGCCTGGAGTATGAGCTTTGGCCCGGAGTATGAGCTTTGGCCCAGAGTATGAGCTTTGGCCCAGAGTATGAGCTTTGGCCCAGAGTATGAGCTTTGGCCCAGAGTATGAGCTTTGGCCCGGAGTATGAGCCCTGAGTATGAGCTTTGGCCCGGAATGAGCTTTGGCCCGGAGTATGAGCTTTGGCCCGGAGTATGAGCTATGGCCCGGAGTACTCTGGGCCAAAGTGGGCCAAAGCTCATACTCCGGGCCAAAGTGGGAAAAAGCTCATACTCCGGGCCAAAGTGGGCCAAAGCTCATACTCCGGGCCAAAGTGGGCCAAAGCTCATACTCCGGGCCAAAGTGGGCCAAAGTTCATACTCTGGGCCAAAGTGGGCCAAAGCTCATACTCTGGGCCAAATACTCCGGGCCAAAGTGGGCCAAAGCTCATACTCCGGGCCAAAGCTCATACTCCGGGCCAAAGCTCATACTTCGGGCCATAGCTCATACTCCGGGCCAAAGCTCATACTCCGGGCCAAAGCTCATACTCCGGGCCAAAGTGGGCCAAAGCTCATACTCTGGGCCAAAGCTCATACTCTGGGCCAAAGCTCATACTCCAAACCATAGCTCATACTCCGGGCCAAAGCTCATACTCCGGGCCAAAGCTCATACTCAGGGCTCATACTCCGGGCCAAAGCTCATACTCTGGGCCAAAGCTCATACTCTGGGCCAAAGTGGGCCAAAGCTCATACTCCAGGCCAAAGTGGGCCAAAGCTCATACTCCGGGCCAAAGTGGACCAAAGCTCATACTCCGGGCCAAAGTGGGCCAAAGCTCATACTCTGGGCCAAAGCTCATACTCTGGGCCAAAGCTCATACTCTGGGCCAAAGCTCATACTCTGGGCCAAAGCTCATACTCTGGCCCACTTTGGCCAGCTTTGGCCCAGAGTATGAGCTTTGGCCCGGAGTATGAGCCCGGAGTATGAGCTTTGGCCCAGAGTATGAGCTTTGGCCCAGAGTATGAGCTTTGGCCCAGAGTATGAGCTTTGGCCCGGAGTATGAGCCCTGAGTATGAGCTTTGGCCCGGAGTATGAGCTTTGGCCCACAGTATGAGCTTTGGCCCACTTTGGCCCGGAGTATGAGCTTTGGCCCACTTTGGCCCGGAGTATGAGCTTTGGCCCACTTTGGCCCAGAGTATGAGTTTTGGCCCACTTTGGCCCAGAGTATGAGCTTTGGCCCACTTTGGCCCGGAGTATGAGCTTTGGCCCGGAGTATGAGCTTTGGCCCAGAGTATGAGCTTTGGCCCGGAGTATGAGCTTTGGCCCGGAGTTTGAGCTTTGGCCCGGAGTTTGAGCTTTGGCCCGGAGTATGAGCTTTGGCCCGGAGTATGAGCTTTGGCCCAGAGTATGAGCCCTGAGTATGAGCTTTGGCCCAGAGTATGAGCTTTGGCCCACTTTGGCCCAGAGTATGAGCTTTGGCCCAGAGTATGAGCTTTGGCCCAGAGTATGAGCTTTGGCCCATATGTATGAGTATAAGCTCATACTCCGGGCCAAAGCTCATACTCTGGGCCAAAGCTCATACTCTGGGCCAATGTTGCAGCTATATGTAACTTGGTGGTGGTACAAATTACGAAAACAGACTTTCTGTTTTCAAATTTATTTTATGCAAATGATATTTAATATTTTGCAGAGGCCACAATATGTGGCCATCACTTTAGCATCCATAATCCACTAGCAGTATATCATACAAAAATACACACTTTAAAACTTAGTTTAAAAACACTTGGTCATTGGATAGATCAAGGCAGTCAAGTCCTATAATTATAAGGTCAAAAAAATACCTAGCATGCGTGGGTCAGAAATGACCCCGACTATTATTAAGTAAGTTATCAGAACCAGAATGTTCGTAAAAAACTATTACGCTTATTTGGAGGAGAAAGGGGAATATTGTTCTTGTTCAACATGGCTCATACTTTCAAAATAATCCCCAAGCTATCGTTTACTTCAGTTTGGCTAATGATAATGACTTTGCATAATCTTTGTTACTTTTTTTTATATTTTATCCTATTAATATTTAACATCAAATCAGCTAAAACATACATTGAATGGCATGCCAGCTTAAAAGCAAAGTTATTTTGATACCTTTAACGTTGGGTCAATTTTGACCCACGTGTGCCTTAATTCGGAAATGTGTTGAACAGTTGAGGGTAAAACCTATCTCGTCAGATCTATTCCAGTCTTCTCTGGTCTATTCAGCTGTACGGTCTACTAGTCTACTAGTCTACTCTATCATCAGCTCAAAATGCACCACTCCAACGCGATCTCTTCTGTTGTACTCGATGTTCCTCGCCCACGCGCGGCACTCGATGTTGATGATGATTCCGGCTGGAACAATGAGTCTAATTACTTTTTAGGGTTCCGTACCCAAAGGGTACCAACGGGACCCTATTACTAAGCCTACGCTGTCCGACCGTCCGTCCGTCCGTCCGTCCGTCTGTCAGCGGGCTGTATCTCGTAAACCGTAATAGATAATAGACAGATGAAATTTTCACATATTATGTATTTCTATTGCCACTATAACAACAAATAATAAAAATTAAATTAAAATATTTCCATGGGTACATGGAAATATTTTAATTTAATTTTTTTAACGGAACCCTAACAGAGCGAGGCCCGACTCGTACTTGGCCGATTTTTATTATTAGCATTTTTTTAATTTTATGAGTATGAGCTTTGGCCCAGAGTATGAGCCCTGAGTATGAGCTTTGGCCCGGAGTATGTGCTTTGGCCCGGAGTATGAGCTTTGGCCCAGAGTATGAGCCCTGAGTATGAGCTTTGGCCCAGAGTATGAGCTTTGCCCCGGAGTATGAGCTTTAGCCCGGAGTATGAGCTTTGGTCCACTATGGCCCAGAGTATGAGCTTTGGCCCACTTTGGCCCAGAGTATGAGCTTTGGCCCACTTTGGCCCGGAGTATGAGCTTTGGCCCGGAGTATGAGCTTGGCCCACTTTAGCCCGGAGTATGAGCTTTGGTCCACTTTGGCCTAGAGTATGAGCTTTGGCCCACTTTGGCCCAGAGTATGGGCTTTGGCCCAGAGTATGAGCTTTGGCCCACTTTGGCCCAGAGTATGAGCTTTGGCCCGGAGTATGAGCTTTGGCCCGGAGTATGAGCTTTGGCCCAGAGTATGAGCCCTGAGTATGAGCTTTGGCCCAGAGTATGAGCTTTGGCCCACTTTGGCCCGGAGTATGAGCTTTGGCCCACTTTGGCCCAGAGTATGAGCTGTGGCCCACTTTGGCCCGGAGTATGAGCTTTGAAATTTTGGCCCGGAGTATGAGCTTTGGCCCGGAGTATGAGCTATGGCCCGGAGTATGAGCTTTGGCCCGGAGTATGAGCTTTGGCCCAGAGTATGAGCTTTGGTCCACTTTGGCCCAGAGTATGAGCTTTGGCCCACTTTGGCCCGGAGTATGAGCTTTGGCCCGGAGTATGAGCTTGGCCCACTTTAGCCCGGAGTATGAGCTTTGGTCCACTTTGGCCTAGAGTATGAGCTTTGGCCCACTTTGGCCCAGAGTATGAGCTTTGGCCCACTTTGGCCCGGAGTATGAGCTTTGGCCCACTTTGGCCCAGAGTATGAGCTTTAGCCACTTTGGCCTGGAGTATGAGCTTTGGCCCACTTTGGCCCGGAGTATGAGCTTTGGCCCACTTTGGCCCAGAGTATGAGCTTTAGCCACTTTGGCCTGGAGTATGAGCTTTGGCCCGGAGTATGAGCTTTGGCCCAGAGTATGAGCTTTGGCCCGGAGTATGAGCTTTGGCCCACTTTGGCCCGGAGTATGAGCTTTGGCCTGGAGTATGAGCTTTGGCCCGGAGTATGAGCTTTGGCCCGGAGTATGAGCTATGGCCCGGAGTATGAGCTTTGGCCCGGAGTATGTGCTTTGGCCCGGAGTATGAGCTTTGGCCCGGAGTATGAGCTATGGCCCGGAGTATGAGCTTTGGCCCGGAGTATGTGCTTTGGCCCGGAGTATGAGCTTTGGCCCAGAGTATGAGCCCTGAGTATGAGCTTTGGCCCAGAGTATGAGCTTTGCCCCGGAGTATGAGCTTTAGCCCGGAGTATGAGCTTTGGTCCACTTTGGCCCAGAGTATGAGCTTTGGCCCACTTTGGCCCAGAGTATGAGCTTTGGCCCACTTTGGCCCGGAGTATGAGCTTTGGCCCGGAGTATGAGCTTGGCCCACTTTAGCCCAGAGTATGAGCTTTGGTCCACTTTGGCCTAGAGTATGAGCTTTGGCCCACTTTGGCCCAGAGTATGAGCTTTGGCCCACTTTGGCCCGGAGTATGAGCTTTAGCCACTTTGGCCTGGAGTATGAGCTTTGGCCCAGAGTATGAGCTTTGGCCCAGAGTATGAGCTTTGGCCCGGAGTATGAGCTTTGGCCCACTTTGGCCCAGAGTATGAGCTTTGGCCCACTTTGGCCCGGAGTATGAGCTTTGGCCCAGAGTTTGAGCTTTGGCCCACTTTGGCCCGGAGTATGAGCTTTGGCCCAGAGTTTGAGCTTTGGCCCGGAGTATGAGCTTTGGCCCGGAGTATGAGCTTTGGCCCAGAGTATGAGCCCTGAGTTTGAGCTTTGGCCCAGAGTATGAGCTTTGGCCCAGAGTATGAGCTTTGGCCCACTTTGGCCCAGAGTATGAGCTTTGGCCCGGAGTATGAGCTTTGGCCCAGAGTATGAGCCCTGAGTATGAGCTTTGGCCCAGAGTATGAGCTTTGGCCCACTTTGGCCCGGAGTATGAGCTTTGGCCCACTTTGGCCCAGAGTATGAGCTGTGGCCCACTTTGGCCCGGAGTATGAGCTTTGGCCCGGAGTATGAGCTTTGGCCCAGAGTATGAGCTTTGGCCCAGAGTATGAGCTTTGGCCCAGAGTATGAGCTTTGGCCCACTTTGGCCCGGAGTATGAGCTTTGGCCCACTTTGGCCCGGAGTATGAGCTTTGGCCCGGAGTATGTGCTTTGGCCCGGAGTATGAGCTTTGGCCCAGAGTATGAGCCCTGAGTATGAGCTTTGGCCCAGAGTATGAGCTTTGCCCCGGAGTATGAGCTTTAGCCCGGAGTATGAGCTTTGGCCCACTTTGGCTCAGAGTATGAGCTTTGGCCCACTTTGGCCCGGAGTATGAGCTTTGGCCCACTTTGGCCCGGAGTATGAGCTTTGGCCCACTTTGGCCCGGAGTATGAGCTTTTTCCCACTTTGGCCCGGAGTATGAGCTTTGGCGCACTTTGGCCCAGAGTATGAGCTTTTTCCCACTTTGGCCCGGAGTATGAGCTTTGGCCCACTTTGGCCCAGAGTATGAGCTTTGGCCCACTTTGGCCTGGAGTATGAGCTTTGGCCCGGAGTATGAGCTTTGGCCCAGAGTATGAGCTCTGGCCCAGAGTATGAGCTTTGGCCCAGAGTATGAGCTTTGGCCCGGAGTATGAGCCCTGAGTATGAGCTTTGGCCCGGAGTATGAGCTTTGGCCCGGAGTATGAGCTATGGCCCGGAGTACTCTGGGCCAAAGTGGGCCAAAGCTCATACTCCGGGCCAAAGTGGGAAAAAGCTCATACTCCGGGCCAAAGTGGGCCAAAGCTCATACTCCGGGCCAAAGTGGGAAAAAGCTCATACTCCGGGCCAAAGTGGGCCAAAGCTCATACTCCAGGCCAGAGTGGGCCAAAGCTCATACTCTGGGCCATAGCTCATACTCCGGGCCAAAGCTCATACTCCGGGCCATAGCTCATACTCCGGGCCAAAGCTCATACTCCGGGCCAAAGCTCATACTCCGGGCAAAAGTGGGCCAAAGCTCATACTCTGGGCCAAAGTGGGCCAAAGCTCATACTCTGGGCCAAAGTGGGCCAAAGCTCATACTCCGGGCCAAAGTGGGCCAAAGCTCATACTCCGGGCCAAAGCTCATACTCTGGGCTAAAGCTCATACTCAGGGCTCATACTCTGGGCCAAAGCTCATACTCCGGGCCAAAGCTCATACTCCGGGCCAAAGTGGGCCAAAGCTCATACTCTGGGCCAAAGTGGGCCAAAGCTCATACTCCGGGCCAAAGTGGGAAAAAGCTCATACTCTGGGCCAAAGTGCGCCAAAGCTCATACTCCGGGCCAAAGTGGGATAAAGCTCATACTCCGGGCCAAAGTGGGCCAAAGCTCATACTCCGGGCCAAAGTGGGCCAAAGCTCATACTCCGGGCCAAAGTGGGCCAAAGCTCATACTCTGAGCCAAAGTGGGCCAAAGCTCATACTCCGGGCTAAAGCTCATACTCCGGGGCAAAGCTCATACTCTGGGCCAAAGCTCATACTCAGGGCTCATACTCTGGGCCAAAGCTCATACTCAGGGCTCATACTCCGGGCCAAAGCTCATACTCTGGGCCAAAGCTCATACTCTGGGCCAAAGTGGGCCAAAGCTCATACTCCTGGCCAAAGTGGGCCAAAGCTCATACTCCGGGCCAAAGTCGACCAAAGCTCATACTCCGGGCCAAAGTGGGCCAAAGCTCATACTCTGGGCCAAAGCTCATACTCTGGGCCAAAGCTCATACTCTGGGCCAAAGCTCATACTCTGGCCCACTTTGGCCAGCTTTGGCCCAGAGTATGAGCTTTGGCCCGGTGTATGAGCCCTGAGTATGAGCTTGGGCCCGGAATGAGCTTTGGCCCGGAGTATGAGCTTTGGCCCGGAGTATGAGCTATGGCCTGGAGTACTCTGGGCCAAAGTGGGCCAAAGCTCATACTCCGGGCCAAAGTGGGAAAAAGCTCATACTCCGGGCCAAAGTGGGCCAAAGCTCATACTCCGGGCCAAAGTGGGAAAAAGCTCATACTCCGGGCCAAAGTGGGCCAAAGCTCATACTCCAGGCCAAAGTGGGCCAAAGCTCATACTCTGGGCCAAAGCTCATACTCCGGGCCAAAGCTCATACTCCGGGCCATAGCTCATACTCCGGGCCAAAGCTCATACTCCGGGCCATAGCTCATACTCCGGGCCAAAGTGGGCCAAAGCTCATACTCTGGGCCAAAGTGGGCCAAAGCTCATACTCCGGGCCAAAGTGGGCCAAAGCTCATACTCCGGGCCAAAGTGGGCCAAAGCTCATACTCTGGGCCAAAGTGGGCCAAAGCTCATACTCTGGGCCAAAGTGGGCCAAAGCTCATACTCCGGGCCAAAGTGGGCCAAAGCTCATACTCCGGGCCAAAGTGGGCCTAAGCTCATACTCTGGGCCAAAGTGGGCCAAAGCTCATACTCTGGGCCAAAGCTCATACTCTGGGCCAAAGCTCATACTCTGGGCCAAAGCTCATACTCAGGGCTCATACTCTGGGCCAAAGCTCATACTCCGGGCCAAAGCTCATACTCCGGGCCAAAGCTCAAACTCCGGGCCAAAGCTCATACTCCGGGCCAAAGCTCATACTCCGGGCCATAGCTCATACTCCGGGCCAAAGCTCATACTCTGGGCCAAAGCTCATACTCTGGGCCAAAGCTCATACTCCGGGCCAAAGCACATACTCTGGGCCAAAGCTCATACTCTGGGCCAAAGCTCATACTCTGGGCAGCTCATACTCCGGGCCAAAGCTCATACTCCGGGCCAAAGTGGGCCAAAGCTCATACTCTGGGCCAAAGTGGGCCAAAGCTCATACTCCGGGCCAAAGTGGGCCAAAGCTCATACTCTGGGCCAAAGTGGGCCAAAGCTCATACTCTGGGCCAAAGTGGGCCAAAGCTCATACTCTGGGCCAAAGTGGGCCAAAGCTCATACTCTGGGCCAAAGCTCATACTCTGGGCCAAAGCTCATACACAGGGCTCATACTCTGGGCCAAAGCTCATACTCCGGGCCAAAGCTCAAACTCCAGGCCAAAGCTCATACTCCGGGCCAAAGCTCATACTCCGGGCCATAGCTCATACTCAGGGCTCATACTTTGGGCCAAAGCTCATACTCTGGGCCAAAGCTCATACTCTGGGCTCATACTCTGGGCCAAAGCTCATACTCCGGGCCAAAGCTCATACTCTGGGCCAAAGCTCATATTCTGGGCCAAAGCTCATACTCAGGGCTCATACTCTGGGCCAAAGCTCATACTCAGGGCTCATACTACGGGCCAAAGCTCATACTCTGGGCCAAAGCTCATACTCTGGGCCAAAGTGGGCCAAAGCTCATACTCCGGGCCAAAGTGGGCCAAAGCTCATACTCTGGGCCAAAGTGGGCCAAAGCTCATACTCTGGGCCAAAGTGGGCCAAAGCTCATACTCCGGGCCAAAGTGGGCCAAAGCTCATACTCCGGGCCAAAGTGGGCCTAAGCTCATACTCTGGGCCAAAGTGGGCCAAAGCTCATACTCTGGGCCAAAGCTCATACTCTGGGCCAAAGCTCATACTCTGGGCCAAAGCTCATACTCAGGGCTCATACTCTGGGCCAAAGCTCATACTCCGGGCCAAAGCTCATACTCCGGGCCAAAGCTCAAACTCCGGGCCAAAGCTCATACTCCGGGCCAAAGCTCATACTCCGGGCCATAGCTCATACTCCGGGCCAAAGCTCATACTCTGGGCCAAAGCTCATACTCTGGGCCAAAGCTCATACTCCGGGCCAAAGCACATACTCTGGGCCAAATCTCATACTCTGGGCCAAAGCTCATACTCTGGGCAGCTCATACTCCGGGCCAAAGCTCATACTCCGGGCCAAAGTGGGCCAAAGCTCATACTCTGGGCCAAAGTGGGCCAAAGCTCATACTCCGGGCCAAAGTGGGCCAAAGCTCATACTCTGGGCCAAAGTGGGCCAAAGCTCATACTCTGGGCCAAAGTGGGCCAAAGCTCATACTCTGGGCCAAAGTGGGCCAAAGCTCATACTCTGGGCCAAAGCTCATACTCTGGGCCAAAGCTCATACTCAGGGCTCATACTCTGGGCCAAAGCTCATACTCCGGGCCAAAGCTCAAACTCCAGGCCAAAGCTCATACTCCGGGCCAAAGCTCATACTCCGGGCCATAGCTCATACTCAGGGCTCATACTTTGGGCCAAAGCTCATACTCTGGGCCAAAGCTCATACTCTGGGCTCATACTCTGGGCCAAAGCTCATACTCCGGGCCAAAGCTCATACTCTGGGCCAAAGCTCATATTCTGGGCCAAAGCTCATACTCAGGGCTCATACTCTGGGCCAAAGCTCATACTCAGGGCTCATACTCCGGGCCAAAGCTCATTCTCTGGGCCAAAGCTCATACTCTGGGCCAAAGCTCATACTCCGGGCCAAAGCTCATACTCTGGGCCAAAGCTCATACTCCGGGCCAAAGTGGGCCAAAGCTCATACTCTGGGCCAAAGTGGGCCAAAGCTCATACTCTGGGCCAAAGCTCATACTCTGGGCCAAAGCTCATACTCAGGGCTCATACTCTGGGCCAAAGCTCATACTCCGGGCCAAAGCTCATACTCCGGGCCAAAGCTCAAACTCCGGGCCAAAGCTCATACTCCGGGCCAAAGCTCATACTCCGGGCCATAGCTCATACTCCGGGCCAAAGCTCATACTCCGGGCCAAAGCTCATACTCCGGGCCAAAGCTCATACTCAGGGCTCATACTCCGGGCCAAAGCTCATACTCTGGGCCAAAGCTCATACTCAGGGCTCATACTCTGGGCCAAAGCTCATACTCCGGGCCAAAGCTCATACTCTGGGCCAAAGCTCATACTCAGGGCTCATACTCTGGGCCAAAGCTCATACTCTGGGCCAAAGCTCATACTCCGGGCCAAAGCACATACTCTGGGCCAAAGCTCATACTCTGGGCCAAAGCTCATACTCTGGGCCAAAGCTCATACTCCGGGCCAAAGCTCATACTCTGGGCCAAAGTGGGCCAAAGCTCATAATCTGGGCCAAAGTGGGCCAAAGCTCATACTCCGGGCCAAAGTGGGCCAAAGCTCATACTCCGGGCCAAAGTGGGCCAAAGCTCATACTCTGGGCCAAAGTGGGCCAAAGCTCATACTCTGGGCCAAAGTGGGCCAAAGCTCATACTCTGGGCCAAAGCTCATACTCTGGGCCAAAGCTCATACTCAGGGCTCATACTCTGGGCCAAAGCTCATACTCCGGGCCAAAGCTCAAACTCCGGGCCAAAGCTCATACTCCGGGCCAAAGCTCATACTCCGGGCCATAGCTCATACTCCGGGCCAAAGCTCATACTCCGGGCCAAAGCTCATACTCTGGGCCAAAGCTCATACTCTGGGCCAAAGCTCATACTCTGGGCCAAAGCTCATACTCTGGGCCAAAGCTCATACTCCGGGCCAAAGCTCATACTCCGGGCCAAAGTGGGCCAAAGCTCATACTCTGGGCCAAAGTGGGCCAAAGCTCATACTCCGGGCCAAAGTGGGAAAAAGCTCATACTCCGGGCCAAAGTGGGCCAAAGCTCATACTCCGGGCCAAAGTGGGAAAAAGCTCATACTCCGGGCCAAAGTGGGCCAAAGCTCATACTCCGGGCCAAAGTGGGCCAAAGCTCATACTCTGGGCCAAAGCTCATACTCTGGGCCAAAGCTCATACTCCGGGCCAAAGCTCATACTCCAGGCCAAAGCTCATACTCCAGGCCAAAGCTCATACTCAGGGCTCATACTCCGGGCCAAAGCTCATACTCTGGGCCAAAGCTCATACTCCGGGCCAAAGTGGGCCAAAGCTCATACTCTGGGCCAAAGCTCATACTCTGGGCCAAAGCTCATACTCCGGGCCAAAGCTCATGCTCCGGGCCAAAGTGGGCCAAAGCTCATACTCTGGGCCAAAGTGGGCCAAAGCTCATACTTCGGGCCAAAGTGGGCCAAAGCTCATACTCCGGGCCAAAGTGGGCCAAAGCTCACACCTGGGCCAAAGTGGGCCAAAGCTCATACTCCGGGCCAAAGTGGGCCAAAGCTCATACTCCGGGCCAAAGCACATACTCCGGGCCAAAGCTCATACTCCGGGCCATAGCTCATACTCCGGGCCAAAGCACATACTCCGGGCCAAAGCTCATACTCCAGGCCAAAGCTCATACTCCGGGCCAAAGTGGGCCAAAGCTCATACTCCGGGCCAAAGCTCATACTCTGGGCCAAAGCTCATACTCCGGGCCAAAGCTCATACTCCAGGCCAAAGTGGCTAAAGCTCATACTCTGGGCCAAAGTGGGCCAAAGCTCATACTCCGGGCCAAAGTGGGCCAAAGCTCATACTCTGGGCCAAAGTGGGCCAAAGCTCATACTCTAGGCCAAAGTGGACCAAAGCTCATACTCCGGGCTAAAGTGGGCCAAGCTCATACTCCGGGCCAAAGCTCATACTCCGGGCCAAAGTGGGCCAAAGCTCATACTCTGGGCCAAAGTGGGCCAAAGCTCATACTCTGGGCCAAAGTGGACCAAAGCTCATACTCCGGGCTAAAGCTCATACTCCGGGGCAAAGCTCATACTCTGGGCCAAAGCTCATACTCAGGGCTCATACTCTGGGCCAAAGCTCATACTCCGGGCCAAAGCACATACTCCGGGCCAAAGCTCATACTCAGGGCTCATACTCTGGGCCAAAGCTCATACTCATAAAATTAAAAAAATGCTAATAATAAAAATCGGCCAAGTACGAGTCGGGCCTCGCTCTGTTAGGGTTCCGTTAAAAAAATTAAATTAAAATATTTCCATGTACCCATGGAAATATTTTAATTTAATTTTTATTATTTGTTGTTATAGTGGCAATAGAAATACATAATATGTGAAAATTTCATCTGTCTATTATCTATTACGGTTTACGAGATACAGCCCGCTGACAGACGGACGGACGGACGGACGGACGGTCGGACAGCGTAGGCTTAGTAATAGGGTCCCGTTGGTACCCTTTGGGTACGGAACCCTAAAAAGTAATTAGACTCATTGTTCCAGCCGGAATCATCATCAACATCGAGTGCCGCGCGTGGGCGAGGAACATCGAGTACAACAGAAGAGATCGCGTTGGAGTGGTGCATTTTGAGCTGATGATAGAGTAGACTAGTAGACTAGTAGACCGTACAGCTGAATAGACCAGAGAAGACTGGAATAGATCTGACGAGATAGGTTTTACCCTCAACTGTTCAACACATTTCCGAATTAAGGCACACGTGGGTCAAAATTGACCCAACGTTAAAGGTATCAAAATAACTTTGCTTTTAAGCTGGCATGCCATTCAATGTATGTTTTAGCTGATTTGATGTTAAATATTAATAGGATAAAATATAAAAAAAAGTAACAAAGATTATGCAAAGTCATTATCATTAGCCAAACTGAAGTAAACGATAGCTTGGGGATTATTTTGAAAGTATGAGCCATGTTGAACAAGAACAATATTCCCCTTTCTCCTCCAAATAAGCGTAATAGTTTTTTACGAACATTCTGGTTCTGATAACTTACTTAATAATAGTCGGGGTCATTTCTGACCCACGCATGCTAGGTATTTTTTTGACCTTATAATTATAGGACTTGACTGCCTTGATCTATCCAATGACCAAGTGTTTTTAAACTAAGTTTTAAAGTGTGTATTTTTGTATGATATACTGCTAGTGGATTATGGATGCTAAAGTGATGGCCACATATTGTGGCCTCTGCAAAATATTAAATATCATTTGCATAAAATAAATTTGAAAACAGAAAGTCTGTTTTCGTAATTTGTACCACCACCAAGTTACATATAGCTGCAACATTGGCCCAGAGTATGAGCTTTGGCCCAGAGTATGAGCTTTGGCCCGGAGTATGAGCCCTGAGTATGAGCTTTGGCCCGGAGTATGAGCTTTGGCCCGGAGTATGAGCTTTGGCCCAGAGTATGAGCCCTGAGTATGAGCTTTGGCCCAGAGTATGAGCTTTGGCCCAGAGTATGAGCTTTGGCCACTTTGGCCCAGATTATGAGCTTTGGCCCACTTTGGCCCAGAGTATGAGCTTTGGCCCACTTTGGCCCGGAGTATGAGCTTTGGCCCACAGTATGAGCTTTGGCCCACTTTGGCCCGGAGTATGAGCTTTGGCCCACTTTGGCCCAGAGTATGAGCTTTGGCCCACTTTGGCCCGGAGTATGAGCTTTGGCCCGGAGTATGAGCTTTGGCCCGGAGTATGAGCTATGGCCCGGAGTATGAGCTTTGGCCCGGAGTATGAGCTTTGGCCCGGAGTATGAGCTTTGGCCCAGAGTATGAGCTTTGGTCCACTTTGGCCCAGAGTATGAGCTTTGGCCCACTTTGGCCCGGAGTATGAGCTTTGGCCCGGAGTATGAGCTTGGCCCACTTTAGCCCGGAGTATGAGCTTTGGTCCACTTTGGCCTAGAGTATGAGCTTTGGCCCACTTTGGCCCAGAGTATGAGCTTTGGCCCACTTTGGCCCGGAGTATGAGCTTTGGCTCACTTTGGCCCAGAGTATGAGCTTTAGCCACTTTGGCCTGGAGTATGAGCTTTGGCCCGGAGTATGAGCTTTGGCCCAGAGTATGAGCTTTGGCCCGGAGTATGAGCTTTGGCCCACTTTGGCCCAGAGTATGAGCTTTGGCCCACTTTGGCCCGGAGTATGAGCTTTGGCCCAGAGTTTGAGCTTTGGCCCACTTTGGCCCGGAGTATGAGCTTTGGCCCAGAGTTTGAGCTTTGGCCCGTAGTATGAGCTTTGGCCCGGAGTATGAGCTTTGGCCCAGAGTATGAGCCCTGAGTTTGAGCTTTGGCCCAGAGTATGAGCTTTGGCCCAGAGTATGAGCTTTGGCCCACTTTGGCCCAGAGTATGAGCTTTGGCTCACTTTGGCCCGGAGTATGAGCTTTGGCCCGGAGTATGAGCTTTGGCCCGGAGTATGAGCTTTGGCCCAGAGTATGAGCCCTGAGTATGAGCTTTGGCCCAGAGTATGAGCTTTGGCCCACTTTGGCCCAGAGTATGAGCTTTGGCCCACTTTGGCCCGGAGTATGAGCTTTGGCCCACTTTGGCCCGGAGTATGAGCTTTGGCCCACTTTGGCCCAGAGTATGAGCTTTGGCTCACTTTGGCCCGGAGTATGAGCTTTGGCCCGGAGTATGAGCTTTGGCCCGGAGTATGAGCTTTGGCCCAGAGTATGAGCCCTGAGTATGAGCTTTGGCCCAGAGTATGAGCTTTGGCCCACTTTGGCCCAGAGTATGAGCTTTGGCCCACTTTGGCCCGGAGTATGAGCTTTGGCCCACTTTGGCCCGGAGTATGAGCTTTGGCCCACTTTGGCCCAGAGTATGAGCTGTGGCCCACTTTGGCCCGGAGTATGAGCTTTGGCCCAGAGTATGAGCTTTGGCCCAGAGTATGAGCTTTGGCCCAGAGTATGAGCTTTGGCCCACTTTGGCCCGGAGTATGAGCTTTGGCCCGGAGTATGTGCTTTGGCCCGGAGTATGAGCTTTGGCCCAGAGTATGAGCCCTGAGTATGAGCTTTGGCCCAGAGTATGAGCTTTGCCCCGGAGTATGAGCTTTAGCCCGGAGTATGAGCTTTGGTCCACTTTGGCCCAGAGTATGAGCTTTGGCCCACTTTGGCCCAGAGTATGAGCTTTGGCCCACTTTGGCCCGGAGTATGAGCTTTGGCCCACTTTGGCCCGGAGTATGAGCTTTGGCCCGGAGTATGAGCTTTGGCCCAGAGTATGAGCTTTGGCCCAGAGTATGAGCGTTGGCCCAGAGTATGAGCTTTGGCCCGGAGTATGAGCCCTGAGTATGAGCTTTGGCCCGGAGTATGAGCTTTGGCCCGGAGTTTGAGCTTTGGCCCGGAGTATGAGCTTTGGCCCAGAGTATGAGCCCTGAGTATGAGCTTTGGCCCAGAGTATGAGCTTTGGCCCACTTTGGCCCAGAGTATGAGCTTTGGCCCACAGTATGAGCCCTGAGTATGAGCTTTGGCCCAGAGTATGAGCTTTGGCCAAGAGTATGAGCTTTGGCCCACTTTGGCTCAGAGTATGAGCTTTGGCCCACTTTGGCCCGGAGTATGAGCTTTGGCCCACTTTGGCCCAGAGTATGAGCTTTGGCCCACTTTGGCCCGGAGTATGAGCTTTGGCCCACTTTGGCCCAGAGTGAGCTTTGGCCCACTTTGGCCCGGAGTATGAGCTTTGGCCCGGAGTATGAGCTTTGGCCCAGAGTATGAGCTTTGGCCCAGAGTATGAGCTTTGGCCCAGAGTATAAGCTTTGGCCCACTTTGGCCCCGGAGTATGAGCTTTGGCCCACTTTGGCCCGGAGTATGAGCTTTGGCCCACTTTGGCCCGGAGTATGAGCTTTGGCCCACTTTGGCCCGGAGTATGAGCTTTGGCCCACTTTGGCCCGGAGTATGAGCTTTGGCCCACTTTGGCCCAGAGTATGAGCTTTGGCCCACTTTGGCCCGGAGTATGAGCTTTGGCCCGGAGTATGAGCTTTGGCCCAGAGTATGCGCTTTGGCCCAGAGTATGAGCTTTAGCCCAGAGTATGAGCTTTGGCCCGGAGTATGAGCCCTGAGTATGAGCTTTGGCCCGGAGTATGAGCTTTGGCCCGGAGTATGAGCTTTGGCCCGGAGTATGAGCTATGGCCCGGAGTATGAGCTTTGGCCCAGAGTATGAGCTTTGGCCCAGAGTATGAGCTTTGGCCCAGAGTATGAGCTTTGGCCCGGAGTATGAGCCCTGAGTATGAGCTTTGGCCCGGAGTATGAGCTTTGGCCTGGAGTATGAGCTTTGGCCCGGAGTATGAGCTTTGGCCCGGAGTATGAGCTATGGCCCGGAGTATGAGCTTTGGCCCAGAGTATGAGCTTTGGCCCAGAGTATGAGCTTTGGCCCACTTTGGCCCCGGAGTATGAGCTTTGGCCCACTTTGGCCCGGAGTATGAGCTTTGGCCCACTTTGGCCCGGAGTATGAGCTTTGGCCCACTTTGGCACGGAGTATGAGCTTTGGCCCACTTTGGCCCGGAGTATGAGATTTGGCCCACTTTGGCCCGGAGTATGAGCTTTGGCCCACTTTGGCCCAGAGTATGAGCTTTGGCCCAGAGTATGAGCTGTAGCCCAGAGTATGAGCTTTGGCCCACTTTGGCCCGGAGTATGAGCTTTGGCCCACTTTGGCCCGGAGTATGAGCTTTGGCCCACTTTGGCCCAGAGTATGAGCTTTGGCCCACTTTGGCTTGGAGTATGAGCTTTGGCCCGGAGTATGAGCTTTGGCCCAGAGTATGAGCTTTGGCCCTGAGCATGAGCTTTGGCCCGAGCTTTGGCCCACTTTGGCCCGGAGTATGAGCTTTGGCCCAATTTGGCCCGGAGTATGAGCTTTGGCCCACTTTGGCCCGGAGTATGAGCTTTGGCCCACTTTGGCCCAGAGTATGAGCTTTGGCCCACTTTGGCCCGGAGTATGAGCTTTGGCCCGGAGTATGAGCTTTGGCCCAGAGTATGAGCTTTGGCCCAGAGTATGAGCTTTGGCCCAGAGTATGAGCTTTGGCCCAGAGTATGAGCTTTGGGCCAAAGCTCATACTCCGGGCCAAAGTGGGCCAAGCTCATACTCCGGGCCAAAGCTCATACTCCGGGCCAAAGTGGGCCAAAGCTCATACTCTGGGCCAAAGTGGGCCAAAGCTCATACTCTGGGCCAAAGTGGACCAAAGCTCATACTCCGGGCTAAAGCTCATACTCCGGGCCATAGCTCATACTCCGGGCCAAAGCTCATACTCCGGGCCAAAATTTCAAAGCTCATACTCCGGGCCAAAGTGGGCCACAGCTCATACTCTGGGCCAAAGTGGGCCAAAGCTCATACTCCGGGCCAAAGTGGGCCAAAGCTCATACTCTGGGCCAAAGCTCATACTCAGGGCTCATACTCTGGGCCAAAGCTCATACTCCGGGCCAAAGCTCATACTCCGGGCCAAAGCTCATACTCTGGGCCAAAGTGGGCCAAAGCTCATACTCTGGGCCAAAGCTCATACTCTGGGCCAAAGCTCAAACTCAGGGCTCATACTCTTTGCCAAAGCTCATACTCCGGGCCAAAGCTCATACTCCGGGCCAAAGCTCAAACTCTGGGCCAAAGCTCATACTCCGGGCCAAAGTGGGCCAAAGCTCAAACTCTGGGCCAAAGCTCATACTCCGGGCCAAAGTGGGCCAAAGCTCATACTCTGGGCCAAAGTGGGCCAAAGCTCATACTCCGGGCCAAAGCTCATACTCTGGGCCAAAGCTCATACTCTGGGCCAAAGCTCATACTCCAGGCCAAAGTGGCTAAAGCTCATACTCTGGGCCAAAGTGGGCCAAAGCTCATACTCCGGGCCAAAGTGGGCCAAAGCTCGTACTCTGGGCCAAAGTGGGCCAAAGCTCATACTCTAGGCCAAAGTGGACCAAAGCTCATACTCCGGGCTAAAGTGGGCCAAGCTCATACTCCGGGCCAAAGCTCATACTCCGGGCCAAAGTGGGCCAAAGCTCATACTCTGGGCCAAAGTGGGCCAAAGCTCATACTCTGGGCCAAAGTGGACCAAAGCTCATACTCCGGGCTAAAGCTCATACTCCGGGGCAAAGCTCATACTCTGGGCCAAAGCTCATACTCAGGGCTCATACTCTGGGCCAAAGCTCATACTCCGGGCCAAAGCACATACTCCGGGCCAAAGCTCATACTCCGGGCCATAGCTCATACTCCGGGCCAAAGCTCATACTCCGGGCCAAAGCACATACTCCGGGCCAAAGCTCATACTCCGGGCCATAGCTCATACTCCGGGCCAAAGCTCATACTCCGGGCCAAAGCTCATACTCCAGGCCAAAGCTCATACTCCGGGCCAAAGTGGGCCAAAGCTCATACTCCGGGCCAAAGCTCATACTCTGGGCCAAAGCTCATACTCCGGGCCAAAGCTCATACTCCAGGCCAAAGTGGCTAAAGCTCATACTCTGGGCCAAAGTGGGCCAAAGCTCATACTCCGGGCCAAAGTGGGCCAAAGCTCATACTCTGGGCCAAAGTGGGCCAAAGCTCATACTCTAGGCCAAAGTGGACCAAAGCTCATACTCCGGGCTAAAGTGGGCCAAGCTCATACTCCGGGCCAAAGCTCATACTCCGGGCCAAAGTGGGCCAAAGCTCATACTCTGGGCCAAAGTGGGCCAAAGCTCATACTCTGGGCCAAAGTGGACCAAAGCTCATACTCCGGGCTAAAGCTCATACTCCGGGGCAAAGCTCATACTCTGGGCCAAAGCTCATACTCAGGGCTCATACTCTGGGCCAAAGCTCATACTCCGGGCCAAAGCACATACTCCGGGCCAAAGCTCATACTCAGGGCTCATACTCTGGGCCAAAGCTCATACTCATAAAATTAAAAAAATGCTAATAATAAAAATCGGCCAAGTACGAGTCGGGCCTCGCTCTGTTAGGGTTCCGTTAAAAAAATTAAATTAAAATATTTCCATGTACCCATGGAAATATTTTAATTTAATTTTTATTATTTGTTGTTATAGTGGCAATAGAAATACATAATATGTGAAAATTTCATCTGTCTATTATCTATTACGGTTTACGAGATACAGCCCGCTGACAGACGGACGGACGGACGGACGGACGGTCGGACAGCGTAGGCTTAGTAATAGGGTCCCGTTGGTACCCTTTGGGTACGGAACCCTAAAAAGTAATTAGACTCATTGTTCCAGCCGGAATCATCATCAACATCGAGTGCCGCGCGTGGGCGAGGAACATCGAGTACAACAGAAGAGATCGCGTTGGAGTGGTGCATTTTGAGCTGATGATAGAGTAGACTAGTAGACTAGTAGACCGTACAGCTGAATAGACCAGAGAAGACTGGAATAGATCTGACGAGATAGGTTTTACCCTCAACTGTTCAACACATTTCCGAATTAAGGCACACGTGGGTCAAAATTGACCCAACGTTAAAGGTATCAAAATAACTTTGCTTTTAAGCTGGCATGCCATTCAATGTATGTTTTAGCTGATTTGATGTTAAATATTAATAGGATAAAATATAAAAAAAAGTAACAAAGATTATGCAAAGTCATTATTTTATTAAGTCATCATTAGCCAAACTGAAGTAAACGATAGCTTGGGGATTATTTTGAAAGTATGAGCCATGTTGAACAAGAACAATATTCCCCTTTCTCCTCCAAATAAGCGTAATAGTTTTTTACGAACATTCTGGTTCTGATAACTTACTTAATAATAGTCGGGGTCATTTCTGACCCACGCATGCTAGGTATTTTTTTGACCTTATAATTATAGGACTTGACTGCCTTGATCTATCCAATGACCAAGTGTTTTTAAACTAAGTTTTAAAGTGTGTATTTTTGTATGATATACTGCTAGTGGATTATGGATGCTAAAGTGATGGCCACATATTGTGGCCTCTGCAAAATATTAAATATCATTTGCATAAAATAAATTTGAAAACAGAAAGTCTGTTTTCGTAATTTGTACCACCACCAAGTTACATATAGCTGCAACATTGGCCCAGAGTATGAGCTTTGGCCCAGAGTATGAGCTTTGGCCCGGAGTATGAGCCCTGAGTATGAGCTTTGGCCCGGAGTATGAGCTTTGGCCCGGAGTATGAGCTTTGGCCCACTTTGGCCCAGAGTATGAGCTTTGGCCCACTTTGGCCCCGAGTATGAGCTTTGGCCCGGAGTATGAGCTTTGGCCCACAGTATGAGCTTTGGCCCACTTTGGCCCGGAGTATGAGCTTTGGCCCACTTTGGCCCAGAGTATGAGCTTTGGCCCACTTTGGCCCGGAGTATGAGGTTTGGCCCGGAGTATGAGCTTTGGCCCGGAGTATGAGCTATGGCCCGGAGTATGAGCTTTGGCCCGGAGTATGAGCTTTGGCCCAGAGTATGAGCTTTGGTCCACTTTGGCCCAGAGTATGAGCTTTGGCCCACTTTGGCCCGGAGTATGAGCTTTGGCCCGGAGTATGAGCTTGGCCCACTTTAGCCCGGAGTATGAGCTTTGGTCCACTTTGGCCTAGAGTATGAGCTTTGGCCCACTTTGGCCCAGAGTATGAGCTTTGGCCCACTTTGGCCCGGAGTATGAGCTTTGGCCCACTTTGGCCCAGAGTATGAGCTTTAGCCACTTTGGCCTGGAGTATGAGCTTTGGCTCGGAGTATGAGCTTTGGCCCAGAGTATGAGCTTTGGCCCGGAGTATGAGCTTTGGCCCACTTTGGCCCAGAGTATGAGCTTTGGCCCACTTTGGCCCGGAGTATGAGCTTTGGCCCAGAGTTTGAGCTTTGGCCCACTTTGGCCCGGAGTATGAGCTTTGGCCCAGAGTTTGAGCTTTGGCCCAGAGTATGAGCCCTGAGTATGAGCTTTGGCCCAGAGTATGAGCTTTGGCCCAGAGTATGAGCTTTGGCCACTTTGGCCCAGATTATGAGCTTTGGCCCACTTTGGCCCAGAGTATGAGCTTTGGCCCACTTTGGCCCGGAGTATGAGCTTTGGCCCGGAGTATGAGCTTTGGCCCACAGTATGAGCTTTGGCCCACTTTGGCCCGGAGTATGAGCTTTGGCCCACTTTGGCCCAGAGTATGAGCTTTGGCCCACTTTGGCCCGGAGTATGAGCTTTGGCCCGGAGTATGAGCTTTGGCCCGGAGTATGAGCTATGGCCCGGAGTATGAGCTTTGGCCCGGAGTATGAGCTTTGGCCCAGAGTATGAGCTTTGGTCCACTTTGGCCCAGAGTATGAGCTTTGGCCCACTTTGGCCCGGAGTATGAGCTTTGGCCCGGAGTATGAGCTTGGCCCACTTTGGCCCGGAGTATGAGCTTTGGCCCACTTTGGCCCAGAGTATGAGCTTTAGCCACTTTGGCCTGGAGTATGAGCTTTGGCCCGGAGTATGAGCTTTGGCCCAGAGTATGAGCTTTGGCCCGGAGTATGAGCTTTGGCCCACTTTGGCCCAGAGTATGAGCTTTGGCCCACTTTGGCCCGGAGTATGAGCTTTGGCCCAGAGTTTGAGCTTTGGCCCACTTTGGCCCGGAGTATGAGCTTTGGCCCAGAGTTTGAGCTTTGGCCCGGAGTATGAGCTTTGGCCCGGAGTATGAGCTTTGGCCCAGAGTATGAGCCCTGAGTTTGAGCTTTGGCCCGGAGTATGAGCTTTGGCCCGGAGTATGAGCTTGGCCCACTTTAGCCCGGAGTATGAGCTTTGGTCCACTTTGGCCTAGAGTATGAGCTTTGGCCCACTTTGGCCCAGAGTATGAGCTTTGGCCCACTTTGGCCCAGAGTATGAGCTTTGGCCCACTTTGGCCCAGAGTATGAGCTTTGGCCCACTTTGGCACGGAGTATGAACTTTGGTCCAGAGTATGAGCTTTGGCCCACTTTGTCCCGGAGTATGAGCTTTGGCCCGGAGTATGAGCTTTGGCCCAGAGTATGAGCTTTGGCCCAGAGTATGAGCTTTGGCCCAGAGTATGAGCTTTGGCCCGGAGTATGAGCCCTGAGTATGAGCTTTGGCCCGGAGTTTGAGCTTTGGCCCGGAGTATGAGCTTTGGCCCGGAGTATGAGCTTTGGCCCGGAGTATGAGCTTTGGCCCGGAGTATGAGCTTTGGCCCAGAGTATGAGCCCTGAGTATGAGCTTTGGCCCAGAGTATGAGCTTTGGCCCACTTTGGCCCGGAGTATGAGCTTTGGCCCAAAGCTCATACTCTGGGCCAAAGCTCATACTCTGGGCCAAAGCTCATACTCCGGGCCAAAGCTCATACTCCGGGCCAAAGTGGGCCAAAGCTCATACTCTGGGCCAAAGTGGGCCAAAGCTCATACTCCGGGCCAAAGTGGGCCAAAGCTCATACTCTGGGCCAAAGTGGGCCAAAGCTCATACTCCGGGCCAAAGTGGGCCAAAGCTCATACTCTGGGCCAAAGTGGGCCAAAGCTCATACTCTAGGCCAAAGTGGACCAAAGCTCATACTCCGGGCTAAAGTGGGCCAAGCTCATACTCCGGGCCAAAGCTCATACTCCGGGCCAAAGTGGGCCAAAGCTCATACTCTGGGCCAAAGTGGACCAAAGCTCATACTCTGGGCCAAAGCTCATACTCCGGGCCAAAGCTCATACTCCGGGCCATAGCTCATACTCCGGGCCAAAGCTCATACTCCGGGCCAAAGCTCATACTCCGGGCCAAAGTGGGCCAAAGCTCATACTCTGGGCCAAAGTGGGCCAAAGCTCATACTCCGGGCCAAAGTGGGCCAAAGCTCATACTGTGGGCCAAAGCTCATACTCCGGGCCAAAGCTCATACTCCGGGCCAAAGTGGGCCAAAGCTCATACTCTGGGCCAAAGTGGGCCAAAGCTCATAATCTGGGCCAAAGTGGCCAAAGCTCATACTCTGGGCCAAAGCTCATACTCTGGGCCAAAGCTCATACTCAGGGCTCATACTCTGGGCCAAAGCTCATACTCCGGGCCAAAGCTCATACTCCGGGCCAAAGCTCATACTCAGGGCTCATACTCCGGGCCAAAGCTCATACTCTGGGCCAAAGCTCATACTCTGGGCCAATGTTGCAGCTATATGTAACTTGGTGGTGGTACAAATTACGAAAACAGACTTTCTGTTTTCAAATTTATTTTATGCAAATGATATTTAATATTTTGCAGAGGCCACAATATGTGGCCATCACTTTAGCATCCATAATCCACTAGCAGTATATCATACAAAAATACACACTTTAAAACTTAGTTTAAAAACACTTGGTCATTGGATAGATCAAGGCAGTCAAGTCCTATAATTATAAGGTCAAAAAAATACCTAGCATGCGTGGGTCAGAAATGACCCCGACTATTATTAAGTAAGTTATCAGAACCAGAATGTTCGTAAAAAACTATTACGCTTATTTGGAGGAGAAAGGGGAATATTGTTCTTGTTCAACATGGCTCATACTTTCAAAATAATCCCCAAGCTATCGTTTACTTCAGTTTGGCTAATGATAATGACTTTGCATAATCTTTGTTACTTTTTTTTATATTTTATCCTATTAATATTTAACATCAAATCAGCTAAAACATACATTGAATGGCATGCCAGCTTAAAAGCAAAGTTATTTTGATACCTTTAACGTTGGGTCAATTTTGACCCACGTGTGCCTTAATTCGGAAATGTGTTGAACAGTTGAGGGTAAAACCTATCTCGTCAGATCTATTCCAGTCTTCTCTGGTCTATTCAGCTGTACGGTCTACTAGTCTACTAGTCTACTCTATCATCAGCTCAAAATGCACCACTCCAACGCGATCTCTTCTGTTGTACTCGATGTTCCTCGCCCACGCGCGGCACTCGATGTTGATGATGATTCCGGCTGGAACAATGAGTCTAATTACTTTTTAGGGTTCCGTACCCAAAGGGTACCAACGGGACCCTATTACTAAGCCTACGCTGTCCGACCGTCCGTCCGTCCGTCCGTCCGTCTGTCAGCGGGCTGTATCTCGTAAACCGTAATAGATAATAGACAGATGAAATTTTCACATATTATGTATTTCTATTGCCACTATAACAACAAATAATAAAAATTAAATTAAAATATTTCCATGGGTACATGGAAATATTTTAATTTAATTTTTTTAACGGAACCCTAACAGAGCGAGGCCCGACTCGTACTTGGCCGATTTTTATTATTAGCATTTTTTTAATTTTATGAGTATGAGCTTTGGCCCAGAGTATGAGCCCTGAGTATGAGCTTTGGCCCGGAGTATGTGCTTTGGCCCGGAGTATGAGCTTTGGCCCAGAGTATGAGCCCTGAGTATGAGCTTTGGCCCAGAGTATGAGCTTTGCCCCGGAGTATGAGCTTTAGCCCGGAGTATGAGCTTTGGTCCACTTTGGCCCAGAGTATGAGCTTTGGCCCACTTTGGCCCAGAGTATGAGCTTTGGCCCACTTTGGCCCGGAGTATGAGCTTTGGCCCGGAGTATGAGCTTGGCCCACTTTAGCCCGGAGTATGAGCTTTGGTCCACTTTGGCCTAGAGTATGAGCTTTGGCCCACTTTGGCCCAGAGTATGAGCTTTGGCCCACTTTGGCCCGGAGTATGAGCTTTGGCCCACTTTGGCCCAGAGTATGAGCTTTAGCCACTTTGGCCTGGAGTATGAGCTTTGGCCCGGAGTATGAGCTTTGGCCCAGAGTATGAGCTTTGGCCCGGAGTATGAGCTTTGGCCCACTTTGGCCCGGAGTATGAGCTTTGGCCTGGAGTATGAGCTTTGGCCCGGAGTATGAGCTTTGGCCCGGAGTATGAGCTATGGCCCGGAGTATGAGCTTTGGCCCGGAGTATGTGCTTTGGCCTGGAGTATGAGCTTTGGCCCGGAGTATGAGCTATGGCCCGGAGTATGAGCTTTGGCCCGGAGTATGTGCTTTGGCCCGGAGTATGAGCTTTGGCCCAGAGTATGAGCCCTGAGTATGAGCTTTGGCCCAGAGTATGAGCTTTGCCCCGGAGTATGAGCTTTAGCCCGGAGTATGAGCTTTGGTCCACTTTGGCCCAGAGTATGAGCTTTGGCCCACTTTGGCCCAGAGTATGAGCTTTGGCCCGGAGTATGAGCTTGGCCCACTTTAGCCCGGAGTATGAGCTTTGGTCCACTTTGGCCTAGAGTATGAGCTTTGGCCCACTTTGGCCCAGAGTACGAGCTTTGGCCCACTTTGGCCCGGAGTATGAGCTTTGGCCCACTTTGGCCCAGAGTACGAGCTTTGGCCCACTTTGGCCCGGAGTATGAGCTTTGGCCCACTTTGGCCCAGAGTATGAGCTTTAGCCACTTTGGCCTGGAGTATGAGCTTTGGCCCAGAGTATGAGCTTTGGCCCAGAGTATGAGCTTTGGCCCAGAGTATGAGCTTTGGCCCAGAGTATGAGCTTTGGCCCAGAGTATGAGCTTTGGCCCATTTTGGCCCAGAGTATGAGCTTTGGCCCGGAGTATGAGCTTTGGCCCGGAGTATGAGCTTTGGCCCAGAGTATGAGCCCTGAGTATGAGCTTTGGCCCAGAGTATGAGCTTTGGCCCACTTTGGCCCGGAGTATGAGCTTTGGCCCGGAGTATGAGCTTTGGCCCAGAGTATGAGCTTTAGCCCAGAGTATGAGCTTTGGCCCAGAGTATGAGCTTTGGCCCGGAGTATGAGCCCTGAGTATGAGCTTTGGCCCGGAGTATGAGCTTTGGCCCGGAGTATGAGCTTTGGCCCAGAGTATGAGCTTTGGCCCAGAGTATGAGCTTTGGCCCGGAGTATGAGCTTTGGCCCGGAGTATGAGCTTTGGCCCAGAGTATGAGCTTTGGCCCGGAGTATGAGCTTTGGCCCAGAGTATGAGCTTTGGCCCGGAGTATGAGCTTTGGCCCAGAGTATGAGCTTTGGCCCACTTTGGCCCGGAGTATGAGCTATGGCCCGGAGTATGAGCTTTGGCCCGGAGTATGAGCTTTGGCCCGGAGTATGAGCTTTGGCCCGGAGTATGAGCTTTGGCCCGGAGTATGAGCTTTGGCCCAGAGTATGAGCTTTGGCCCACTTTGGCCCGGAGTATGAGCTATGGCCCGGAGTATGAGCTTTGGCCCGGAGTATGAGCTTTGGCCCAGAGTATGAGCTTTGGCCCACTTTTGCCTGGAGCTTTGGCCCACTTTGGCCCGGAGTATGAGCTTTGGCCCGGAGTATGAGCTTTGGCCCGGAGTATGAGCTTTGGCCCGGAGTATGAGCTTTGGCCCGGAGTATGAGCTTTGGCCCGGAGTATGAGCTTTGGCCAGGAGTATGAGCTTTGGCCCAGAGTATGAGCCCTGAGTATGAGCTTTGGCCCAGAGTATGAGCTTTGGCCCACTTTGGCCCGGAGTATGAGCTTTGGCCCAAAGCTCATACTCTGGGCCAAAGCTCATACTCTGGGCCAAAGCTCATACTCCGGGCCAAAGCTCATACTCCGGGCCAAAGTGGGCCAAAGCTCATACTCTGGGCCAAAGTGGGCCAAAGCTCATACTCCGGGCCAAAGTGGGCCAAAGCTCATACTCTGGGCCAAAGTGGGCCAAAGCTCATACTCCGGGCCAAAGTGGGCCAAAGCTCATACTCTGGGCCAAAGTGGGCCAAAGCTCATACTCTAGGCCAAAGTGGACCAAAGCTCATACTCCGGGCTAAAGTGGGCCAAGCTCATACTCCGGGCCAAAGCTCATACTCCGGGCCAAAGTGGGCCAAAGCTCATACTCTGGGCCAAAGTGGACCAAACCTCATACTCTGGGCCAAAGCTCATACTCCGGGCCAAAGCTCATACTCCGGGCCATAGCTCATACTCCGGGCCAAAGCTCATACTCCGGGCCAAAGCTCATACTCCGGGCCAAAGTGGGCCAAAGCTCATACTCTGGGCCAAAGTGGGCCAAAGCTCATACTCCGGGCCAAAGTGGGCCAAAGCTCATACTGTGGGCCAAAGCTCATACTCCGGGCCAAAGCTCATACTCCGGGCCAAAGTGGGCCAAAGCTCATACTCTGGGCCAAAGTGGGCCAAAGCTCATAATCTGGGCCAAAGTGGCCAAAGCTCATACTCTGGGCCAAAGCTCATACTCTGGGCCAAAGCTCATACTCAGGGCTCATACTCTGGGCCAAAGCTCATACTCCGGGCCAAAGCTCATACTCCGGGCCAAAGCTCATACTCAGGGCTCATACTCCGGGCCAAAGCTCATACTCTGGGCCAAAGCTCATACTCTGGGCCAATGTTGCAGCTATATGTAACTTGGTGGTGGTACAAATTACGAAAACAGACTTTCTGTTTTCAAATTTATTTTATGCAAATGATATTTAATATTTTGCAGAGGCCACAATATGTGGCCATCACTTTAGCATCCATAATCCACTAGCAGTATATCATACAAAAATACACACTTTAAAACTTAGTTTAAAAACACTTGGTCATTGGATAGATCAAGGCAGTCAAGTCCTATAATTATAAGGTCAAAAAAATACCTAGCATGCGTGGGTCAGAAATGACCCCGACTATTATTAAGTAAGTTATCAGAACCAGAATGTTCGTAAAAAACTATTACGCTTATTTGGAGGAGAAAGGGGAATATTGTTCTTGTTCAACATGGCTCATACTTTCAAAATAATCCCCAAGCTATCGTTTACTTCAGTTTGGCTAATGATGACTTAATAAAATAATGACTTTGCATAATCTTTGTTACTTTTTTTTATATTTTATCCTATTAATATTTAACATCAAATCAGCTAAAACATACATTGAATGGCATGCCAGCTTAAAAGCAAAGTTATTTTGATACCTTTAACGTTGGGTCAATTTTGACCCACGTGTGCCTTAATTCGGAAATGTGTTGAACAGTTGAGGGTAAAACCTATCTCGTCAGATCTATTCCAGTCTTCTCTGGTCTATTCAGCTGTACGGTCTACTAGTCTACTAGTCTACTCTATCATCAGCTCAAAATGCACCACTCCAACGCGATCTCTTCTGTTGTACTCGATGTTCCTCGCCCACGCGCGGCACTCGATGTTGATGATGATTCCGGCTGGAACAATGAGTCTAATTACTTTTTAGGGTTCCGTACCCAAAGGGTACCAACGGGACCCTATTACTAAGCCTACGCTGTCCGACCGTCCGTCCGTCCGTCCGTCCGTCTGTCAGCGGGCTGTATCTCGTAAACCGTAATAGATAATAGACAGATGAAATTTTCACATATTATGTATTTCTATTGCCACTATAACAACAAATAATAAAAATTAAATTAAAATATTTCCATGGGTACATGGAAATATTTTAATTTAATTTTTTTAACGGAACCCTAACAGAGCGAGGCCCGACTCGTACTTGGCCGATTTTTATTATTAGCATTTTTTTAATTTTATGAGTATGAGCTTTGGCCCAGAGTATGAGCCCTGAGTATGAGCTTTGGCCCGGAGTATGTGCTTTGGCCCGGAGTATGAGCTTTGGCCCAGAGTATGAGCCCTGAGTATGAGCTTTGGCCCAGAGTATGAGCTTTGCCCCGGAGTATGAGCTTTAGCCCGGAGTATGAGCTTTGGTCCACTTTGGCCCAGAGTATGAGCTTTGGCCCACTTTGGCCCAGAGTATGAGCTTTGGCCCACTTTGGCCCGGAGTATGAGCTTTGGCCCGGAGTATGAGCTTGGCCCACTTTAGCCCGGAGTATGAGCTTTGGTCCACTTTGGCCTAGAGTATGAGCTTTGGCCCACTTTGGCCCAGAGTATGAGCTTTGGCCCACTTTGGCCCGGAGTATGAGCTTTGGCCCACTTTGGCCCAGAGTATGAGCTTTAGCCACTTTGGCCTGGAGTATGAGCTTTGGCCCGGAGTATGAGCTTTGGCCCAGAGTATGAGCTTTGGCCCAGAGTATGAGCTTTGGCCCACTTTGGCCCGGAGTATGAGCTTTGGCCTGGAGTATGAGCTTTGGCCCGGAGTATGAGCTTTGGCCCGGAGTATGAGCTATGGCCCGGAGTATGAGCTTTGGCCCGGAGTATGTGCTTTGGCCCGGAGTATGAGCTTTGGCCCGGAGTATGAGCTATGGCCCGGAGTATGAGCTTTGGCCCGGAGTATGTGCTTTGGCCCGGAGTATGAGCTTTGGCCCAGAGTATGAGCCCTGAGTATGAGCTTTGGCCCAGAGTATGAGCTTTGCCCCGGAGTATGAGCTTTAGCCCGGAGTATGAGCTTTGGTCCACTTTGGCCCAGAGTATGAGCTTTGGCCCACTTTGGCCCAGAGTATGAGCTTTGGCCCACTTTGGCCCGGAGTATGAGCTTTGGCCCGGAGTATGAGCTTGGCCCACTTTAGCCCGGAGTATGAGCTTTGGTCCACTTTGGCCTAGAGTATGAGCTTTGGCCCACTTTGGCCCGGAGTATGAGCTTTGGCCCACTTTGGCCCAGAGTATGAGCTTTAGCCACTTTGGCCTGGAGTATGAGCTTTGGCCCAGAGTATGAGCTTTGGCCCAGAGTATGAGCTTTGGCCCAGAGTATGAGCTTTGGCCCACTTTGGCCCAGAGTATGAGCTTTGGCCCGGAGTATGAGCTTGGCCCACTTTAGCCCGGAGTATGAGCTTTGGTCCACTTTGCTCATACTCCGGGCCAAAGCTCATACTCTGGGCCAAAGCTCATACTCTGGGCCAAAGCTCATACTCCGGGCCAAAGCTCATACTCCGGGCCAAAGCTCATACTCAGGGCTCATACTCCGGGCCAAAGCTCATACTCTGGGCCAAAGCTCATACTCTGGGCTAAAGCTCATACTCTGGGCCAAAGCTCATACTCCGGGCCAAAGCTCATACTCCGGGCCAAAGTGGGCCAAAGCTCATACTCTGGGCCAAAGCTCATACTCAGGGCTCATACTCTGGGCCAAAGCTCATACTCCGGGCCAAAGCTCATACTCCGGGCCAAAGCTCATACTCTGGGCCAAAATGGGCCAAAGCTCATACTCTGGGCCAAAGCTCATACTCTGGGCCAAAGCTCAAACTCAGGGCTCATACTCTGGGCCAAAGCTCATACTCCGGGCCAAAGCTCATACTCCGGGCCAAAGCTCAAACTCTGGGCCAAAGCTCATACTCCGGGCCAAAGTGGGCCAAAGCTCAAACTCTGGGCCAAAGCTCATACTCCGGGCCAAAGTGGGCCAAAGCTCATACTCTGGGCCAAAGTGGGCCAAAGCTCATACTCCGGGCCAAAGCTCATACTCTGGGCCAAAGCTCATACTCTGGGCCAAAGCTCATACTCCAGGCCAAAGTGGCTAAAGCTCATACTCTGGGCCAAAGTGGGCCAAAGCTCATACTCCGGGCCAAAGTGGGCCAAAGCTCGTACTCTGGGCCAAAGTGGGCCAAAGCTCATACTCTAGGCCAAAGTGGACCAAAGCTCATACTCCGGGCTAAAGTGGGCCAAGCTCATACTCCGGGCCAAAGCTCATACTCTGGGCCAAAGTGGGCCAAAGCTCATACTCTGGGCCAAAGTGGACCAAAGCTCATACTCCGGGCTAAAGCTCATACTCCGGGGCAAAGCTCATACTCTGGGCCAAAGTGGGCCAAAGCTCATACTCTGGGCCAAAGTGGGCCAAAGCTCATTCTCCGGGCCAAAGTGGGCCAAAGCTCATACTCTGGGCCAAAGTGGGCCAAAGCTCATACTCCGGGCCAAAGTGGGCCAAAGCTCATACTCTGGGCCAAAGTGGGCCAAAGCTCATACTCCGGGCCAAAGTGGGCCAAAGCTCATACTCTGGGCCAAAGTGGGCCAAAGCTCATACTCTAGGCCAAAGTGGACCAAAGCTCATACTCCGGGCTAAAGTGGGCCAAGCTCATACTCCGGGCCAAAGCTCATACTCCGGGCCAAAGTGGGCCAAAGCTCATACTCTGGGCCAAAGTGGACCAAAGCTCATACTCTGGGCCAAAGCTCATACTCCGGGCCAAAGCTCATACTCCGGGCCATAGCTCATACTCCGGGCCAAAGCTCATACTCCGGGCCAAAGCTCATACTCCGGGCCAAAGTGGGCCAAAGCTCATACTCTGGGCCAAAGTGGGCCAAAGCTCATACTCCGGGCCAAAGTGGGCCAAAGCTCATACTGTGGGCCAAAGCTCATACTCCGGGCCAAAGCTCATACTCCGGGCCAAAGTGGGCCAAAGCTCATACTCTGGGCCAAAGTGGGCCAAAGCTCATAATCTGGGCCAAAGTGGCCAAAGCTCATACTCTGGGCCAAAGCTCATACTCTGGGCCAAAGCTCATACTCAGGGCTCATACTCTGGGCCAAAGCTCATACTCCGGGCCAAAGCTCATACTCCGGGCCAAAGCTCATACTCAGGGCTCATACTCCGGGCCAAAGCTCATACTCTGGGCCAAAGCTCATACTCTGGGCCAATGTTGCAGCTATATGTAACTTGGTGGTGGTACAAATTACGAAAACAGACTTTCTGTTTTCAAATTTATTTTATGCAAATGATATTTAATATTTTGCAGAGGCCACAATATGTGGCCATCACTTTAGCATCCATAATCCACTAGCAGTATATCATACAAAAATACACACTTTAAAACTTAGTTTAAAAACACTTGGTCATTGGATAGATCAAGGCAGTCAAGTCCTATAATTATAAGGTCAAAAAAATACCTAGCATGCGTGGGTCAGAAATGACCCCGACTATTATTAAGTAAGTTATCAGAACCAGAATGTTCGTAAAAAACTATTACGCTTATTTGGAGGAGAAAGGGGAATATTGTTCTTGTTCAACATGGCTCATACTTTCAAAATAATCCCCAAGCTATCGTTTACTTCAGTTTGGCTAATGATGACTTAATAAAATAATGACTTTGCATAATCTTTGTTACTTTTTTTTATATTTTATCCTATTAATATTTAACATCAAATCAGCTAAAACATACATTGAATGGCATGCCAGCTTAAAAGCAAAGTTATTTTGATACCTTTAACGTTGGGTCGTTGGGTCAAAAAAAAAAAAAAAAAAAAAAAAAAAAAAAAAAAAAAAAAAAAAAAAAAAAAAAAAAAAAAAAAAAAAAAAAAAAAAAAAAAATTTTGACCCACGTGTGCCTTAATTCGGAAATGTGTTGAACAGTTGAGGGTAAAACCTATCTCGTCAGATCTATTCCAGTCTTCTCTGGTCTATTCAGCTGTACGGTCTACTAGTCTACTAGTCTACTCTATCATCAGCTCAAAATGCACCACTCCAACGCGATCTCTTCTGTTGTACTCGATGTTCCTCGCCCACGCGCGGCACTCGATGTTGATGATGATTCCGGCTGGAACAATGAGTCTAATTACTTTTTAGGGTTCCGTACCCAAAGGGTACCAACGGGACCCTATTACTAAGCCTACGCTGTCCGACCGTCCGTCCGTCCGTCCGTCCGTCTGTCAGCGGGCTGTATCTCGTAAACCGTAATAGATAATAGACAGATGAAATTTTCACATATTATGTATTTCTATTGCCACTATAACAACAAATAATAAAAATTAAATTAAAATATTTCCATGGGTACATGGAAATATTTTAATTTAATTTTTTTAACGGAACCCTAACAGAGCGAGGCCCGACTCGTACTTGGCCGATTTTTATTATTAGCATTTTTTTAATTTTATGAGTATGAGCTTTGGCCCAGAGTATGAGCCCTGAGTATGAGCTTTGGCCCGGAGTATGTGCTTTGGCCCGGAGTATGAGCTTTGGCCCAGAGTATGAGCCCTGAGTATGAGCTTTGGCCCAGAGTATGAGCTTTGCCCCGGAGTATGAGCTTTAGCCCGGAGTATGAGCTTTGGTCCACTTTGGCCCAGAGTATGAGCTTTGGCCCACTTTGGCCCAGAGTATGAGCTTTGGCCCACTTTGGCCCGGAGTATGAGCTTTGGCCCGGAGTATGAGCTTGGCCCACTTTAGCCCGGAGTATGAGCTTTGGTCCACTTTGGCCTAGAGTATGAGCTTTGGCCCACTTTGGCCCAGAGTATGAGCTTTGGCCCACTTTGGCCCGGAGTATGAGCTTTGGCCCACTTTGGCCCAGAGTATGAGCTTTAGCCACTTTGGCCTGGAGTATGAGCTTTGGCCCGGAGTATGAGCTTTGGCCCAGAGTATGAGCTTTGGCCCGGAGTATGAGCTTTGGCCCACTTTGGCCCGGAGTATGAGCTTTGGCCTGGAGTATGAGCTTTGGCCCGGAGTATGAGCTTTGGCCCGGAGTATGAGCTATGGCCCGGAGTATGAGCTTTGGCCCGGAGTATGTGCTTTGGCCCGGAGTATGAGCTTTGGCCCGGAGTATGAGCTATGGCCCGGAGTATGAGCTTTGGCCCGGAGTATGTGCTTTGGCCCGGAGTATGAGCTTTGGCCCAGAGTATGAGCCCTGAGTATGAGCTTTGGCCCAGAGTATGAGCTTTGCCCCGGAGTATGAGCTTTAGCCCGGAGTATGAGCTTTGGTCCACTTTGGCCCAGAGTATGAGCTTTGGCCCACTTTGGCCCAGAGTATGAGCTTTGGCCCACTTTGGCCCGGAGTATGAGCTTTGGCCCGGAGTATGAGCTTGGCCCACTTTAGCCCGGAGTATGAGCTTTGGTCCACTTTGGCCTAGAGTATGAGCTTTGGCCCACTTTGGCCCAGAGTACGAGCTTTGGCCCACTTTGGCCCGGAGTATGAGCTTTGGCCCACTTTGGCCCAGAGTATGAGCTTTAGCCACTTTGGCCTGGAGTATGAGCTTTGGCCCAGAGTATGAGCTTTGGCCCAGAGTATGAGCTTTGGCCCGGAGTATGAGCTTTGGCCCACTTTGGCCCAGAGTATGAGCTTTGGCCCACTTTGGCCCGGAGTATGAGCTTTGGCCCAGAGTTTGAGCTTTGGCCCACTTTGGCCCGGAGTATGAGCTTTGGCCCAGAGTTTGAGCTTTGGCCCGGAGTATGAGCTTTGGCCCGGAGTATGAGCTTTGGCAAAGAGTATGAGCCCTGAGTTTGAGCTTTGGCCCAGAGTATGAGCTTTGGCCCAGAGTATGAGCTTTGGCCCACTTTGGCCCAGAGTATGAGCTTTGGCCCGGAGTATGAGCTTTGGCCCGGAGTATGAGCTTTGGCCCAGAGTATGAGCCCTGAGTATGAGCTTTGGCCCAGAGTATGAGCTTTGGCCCACTTTGGCCCGGAGTATGAGCTTTGGCCCACTTTGGCCCAGAGTATGAGCTGTGGCCCACTTTGGCCCGGAGTATGAGCTTTGAAATTTTGGCCCGGAGTATGAGCTTTGGCCCGGAGTATGAGCTATGGCCCGGAGTATGAGCTTTAGCCCGGAGTATGAGCTTTGGTCCACTTTGGCCCAGAGTATGAGCTTTGGCCCACTTTGGCCCAGAGTATGAGCTTTGGCCCACTTTGGCCCGGAGTATGAGCTTTGGCCCGGAGTATGAGCTTGGCCCACTTTGGCCCGGAGTATGAGCTTTGGCCCAAAGCTCATACTCTGGGCCAAAGCTCATACTCTGGGCCAAAGCTCATACTCTGGGCCAAAGCTCATACTCTGGGCCAAAGCTCATACTCCGGGCCAAAGCTCATACTCCGGGCCAAAGTGGGCCAAAGCTCATACTCTGGGCCAAAGTGGGCCAAAGCTCATACTCCGGGCCAAAGTGGGCCAAAGCTCATACTCCGGGCCAAAGTGGGCCAAAGCTCATACTCCGGGCCAAAGTGGGCCAAAGCTCGGGCCAAAGCTCATGCTCAGGGCCAAAGCTCATACTCTGGGCCAAAGCTCATACTCCGGGCCAAAGCTCATACTCCAAGCCAAAGTGGGCCAAAGCTCATACTCTGGGCCAAAGTGGGCCAAAGCTCATACTCCGGGCCAAAGTGGGCCAAAGCTCATACTCCGGGCCAAAGTGGGCCAAAGCTCATACTCTGGGCTACAGCTCATACTCTGGGCCAAAGCTCATACTCTGGGCCAAAGTGGGCCAAAGCTCATACTCCGGGCCAAAGTGGGCCAAATCTCATACTCCGGGCCAAAGTGGGCCAAAGCTCATACTCCGTGCCAAAGTGGGCCAAAGCTCATACTCCGGGCCAAAGTGGGCCAAAGCTCATACTCCGGGCCAAAGTGGGCCAAAGCTCATACTCCGGGGCCAAAGTGGGCCAAAGCTCATACTCTGGGCCAAAGCTCATACTCTGGGCCAAAGCTCATACTCCGGGCCATAGCTCATACTCCGGGCCAAAGCTCATACTCCGGGCCAAAGCTCATACTCCAGGCCAAAGCTCATACTCCGGGCCAAAGCTCATACTCAGGGCTCATACTCCGGGCCAAAGCTCATACTCTGGGCCAAAGCCCATACTCTGGGCCAAAGCTCATACTCTGGGCCAAAGCTCATACTCCGGGCCATAGCTCATACTCCGGGCCAAAGCTCATACTCCGGGCCAAAGCTCATACTCCGGGCCAAAGCTCATACTCAGGGCTCATACTCCGGGCCAAAGCTCATACTCTGGGCTAAAGCTCATACTCTGGGCCAAAGCGCATACTCTGGGCCAAAGCTCATACTCCGGGCCAAAGCTCATACTCCGGGCCAAAGTGGGCCAAAGCTCATACTCTGGGCCAAAGTGGGCCAAAGCTCATACTCCGGGCCAAAGTGGGCCAAAGCTCATACTCCGGGCCAAAGTGGGCCAAAGCTCATACTCCGGGCCAAAGTGGGCCAAAGCTCATACTCCGGGCCAAAGTGGGCCAAAGCTCATACTCCGGGGCCAAAGTGGGCCAAAGCTTATACTCTGGGCCAAAGCTCATACTCTGGGCCAAAGCTCATACTCTGGGCCAAAGCTCATACTCCGGGCCAAAGCTCATACTCCGGGCCAAAGTGGGCCAAAGCTCACTCTGGGCCAAAGTGGGCCAAAGCTCATACTCCGGGCCAAAGTGGGCCAAAGCTCATACTCTGGGCCAAAGTGGGCCAAAGCTCATACTCCGGGCCAAAGTGGGCCAAAGCTCATACTCTGAGCCAAAGTGGGCCAAAGCTCATACTCTTGGCCAAAGCTCATACTCTGGGCCAAAGCTCATACTCAGGGCTCATACTGTGGGCCAAAGCTCATACTCTGGGCCAAAGTGGGCCAAAGCTCATACTCTGGGCCAAAGCTCATACTCAGGGCTCATACTCTGGGCCAAAGCTCATACTCCGGGCCAAAGCTCAAACTCCGGGCCAAAGCTCATACTCCGGGCCAAAGCTCATACTCAGGGCTCATACTCCGGGCCAAAGCTCATACTCTGGGCCAACGCTCATACTCTGGGCCAAAGCTCATACTCTGGGCCAAAGCTCATACTCCGGGCCAAAGCTCATACTCCGGGCCAAAGTGGGCCAAAGCTCATACTCCGGGCCAAAGTGGGCCAAAGCTCATACTCTGGGCCAAAGTGGGCCAAAGCTCATACTCTGGGCCAAAGTGGACCAAAGCTCATACTCCGGGCTAAAGCTCATACTCCGGGGCAAAGCTCATACTCTGGGCCAAAGCTCATACTCAGGGCTCATACTCTGGGCCAAAGCTCATACTCCGGGCCAAAGCACATACTCCGGGCCAAAGCTCATACTCCGGGCCAAAGTGGGCCAAAGCTCATACTCTGGGCCAAAGCTCATACTCTGGGCCAAAGCTCATACTCTGGGCCAAAGCTCATACTCCGGGCCAAAGTGGGCCACAGCTCATACTCTGGGCCAAAGTGGGCCAAAGCTCATACTCCGGGCCAAAGTGGGCCAAAGCTCATACTCCGGGCCAAAGTGGGCCAAAGCTCATACTCTGGGCCAAAGTGGGCCAAAGCTCATACTCTGGGCCAAAGCTCATACTCAGGGCTCATACTCTGGGCCAAAGCTCATACTCCGGGCCAAAGCTCATACTCCGGGCCAAAGCTCATACTCCGGGCCAAAGTGAGCCAAAGCTCATACTCTGGGCCAAAGTGGGCCAAAGCTCATACTCCGGGCCAAAGTGGGCCAAAGCTCATACTCCGGGCCAAAGTGGGCCAAAGCTCATACTCTGGGCCAAAGTGGGCCAAAGCTCATACTCTGGGCCAAAGCTCATACTCAGGGCTCATACTCTGGGCCAAAGCTCATACTCCGGGCCAAAGCTCATACTCCGGGCCAAAGCTCATACTCCGGGCCAAAGTGAGCCAAAGCTCATACTCTGGGCCAAAGTGGGCCAAAGCTCATACTCTGGGCCAAAGCTCATACTCTGGGCCAAAGCTCAAACTCAGGGCTCATACTCTGGGCCAAAGCTCATACTCCGGGCCAAAGCTCATACTACGGGCCAAAGCTCAAACTCTGGGCCAAAGCTCATACTCCGGGCCAAAGTGGGCCAAAGCTCAAACTCTGGGCCAAAGCTCATACTCCGGGCCAAAGTGGGCCAAAGCTCATACTCTGGGCCAAAGTGGGCCAAAGCTCATACTCCGGGCCAAAGCTCATACTCTGGGCCAAAGCTCATACTCCGGGCCAAAGCTCATACTCCAGGCCAAAGTGGCTAAAGCTCATACTCTGGGCCAAAGTGAGCCAAAGCTCATACTCCGGGCCAAAGTGGGCCAAAGCTCATACTCTGGGCCAAAGTGGGCCAAAGCTCATACTCTAGGCCAAAGTGGACCAAAGCTCATACTCCGGGCTAAAGTGGGCCAAGCTCATACTCCGGGCCAAAGCTCATACTCCGGGCCAAAGTGGGCCAAAGCTCATACTCTGGGCCAAAGTGGACCAAAGCTCATACTCTGGGCCAAAGCTCATACTCCGGGCCAAAGCTCATACTCCGGGCCAAAGCTCATACTCCGGGCCATAGCTCATACTCCGGGCCAAAGCTCATACTCCGGGCCAAAGCTCATACTCCGGGCCAAAGTGGGCCAAAGCTCATACTCTGGGCCAAAGTGGGCCAAAGCTCATACTCCGGGCCAAAGTGGGCCAAAGCTCATACTGTGGGCCAAAGCTCATACTCCGGGCCAAAGTGGGCCAAAGCTCATACTCTGGGCCAAAGTGGGCCAAAGCTCATAATCTGGGCCAAAGTGGCCAAAGCTCATACTCTGGGCCAAAGCTCATACTCTGGGCCAAAGCTCATACTCAGGGCTCATACTCTGGGCCAAAGCTCATACTCCGGGCCAAAGCTCATACTCCGGGCCAAAGCTCATACTCAGGGCTCATACTCCGGGCCAAAGCTCATACTCTGGGCCAAAGCTCATACTCTGGGCCAATGTTGCAGCTATATGTAACTTGGTGGTGGTACAAATTACGAAAACAGACTTTCTGTTTTCAAATTTATTTTATGCAAATGATATTTAATATTTTGCAGAGGCCACAATATGTGGCCATCACTTTAGCATCCATAATCCACTAGCAGTATATCATACAAAAATACACACTTTAAAACTTAGTTTAAAAACACTTGGTCATTGGATAGATCAAGGCAGTCAAGTCCTATAATTATAAGGTCAAAAAAATACCTAGCATGCGTGGGTCAGAAATGACCCCGACTATTATTAAGTAAGTTATCAGAACCAGAATGTTCGTAAAAAACTATTACGCTTATTTGGAGGAGAAAGGGGAATATTGTTCTTGTTCAACATGGCTCATACTTTCAAAATAATCCCCAAGCTATCGTTTACTTCAGTTTGGCTAATGATAATGACTTTGCATAATCTTTGTTACTTTTTTTTATATTTTATCCTATTAATATTTAACATCAAATCAGCTAAAACATACATTGAATGGCATGCCAGCTTAAAAGCAAAGTTATTTTGATACCTTTAACGTTGGGTCAATTTTGACCCACGTGTGCCTTAATTCGGAAATGTGTTGAACAGTTGAGGGTAAAACCTATCTCGTCAGATCTATTCCAGTCTTCTCTGGTCTATTCAGCTGTACGGTCTACTAGTCTACTAGTCTACTCTATCATCAGCTCAAAATGCACCACTCCAACGCGATCTCTTCTGTTGTACTCGATGTTCCTCGCCCACGCGCGGCACTCGATGTTGATGATGATTCCGGCTGGAACAATGAGTCTAATTACTTTTTAGGGTTCCGTACCCAAAGGGTACCAACGGGACCCTATTACTAAGCCTACGCTGTCCGACCGTCCGTCCGTCCGTCCGTCCGTCTGTCAGCGGGCTGTATCTCGTAAACCGTAATAGATAATAGACAGATGAAATTTTCACATATTATGTATTTCTATTGCCACTATAACAACAAATAATAAAAATTAAATTAAAATATTTCCATGGGTACATGGAAATATTTTAATTTAATTTTTTTAACGGAACCCTAACAGAGCGAGGCCCGACTCGTACTTGGCCGATTTTTATTATTAGCATTTTTTTAATTTTATGAGTATGAGCTTTGGCCCAGAGTATGAGCCCTGAGTATGAGCTTTGGCCCGGAGTATGTGCTTTGGCCCGGAGTATGAGCTTTGGCCCAGAGTATGAGCCCTGAGTATGAGCTTTGGCCCAGAGTATGAGCTTTGCCCCGGAGTATGAGCTTTAGCCCGGAGTATGAGCTTTGGTCCACTTTGGCCCAGAGTATGAGCTTTGGCCCACTTTGGCCCAGAGTATGAGCTTTGGCCCACTTTGGCCCGGAGTATGAGCTTTGGCCCGGAGTATGAGCTTGGCCCACTTTAGCCCGGAGTATGAGCTTTGGTCCACTTTGGCCTAGAGTATGAGCTTTGGCCCACTTTGGCCCAGAGTATGAGCTTTGGCCCACTTTGGCCCGGAGTATGAGCTTTGGCCCACTTTGGCCCAGAGTATGAGCTTTAGCCACTTTGGCCTGGAGTATGAGCTTTGGCCCGGAGTATGAGCTTTGGCCCAGAGTATGAGCTTTGGCCCGGAGTATGAGCTTTGGCCCACTTTGGCCCGGAGTATGAGCTTTGGCCTGGAGTATGAGCTTTGGCCCGGAGTATGAGCTTTGGCCCGGAGTATGAGCTATGGCCCGGAGTATGAGCTTTGGCCCGGAGTATGAGCTTTGGCCCGGAGTATGAGCTATGGCTCGGAGTATGAGCTTTGGCCCGGAGTATGTGCTTTGGCCCGGAGTATGAGCTTTGGCCCAGAGTATGAGCCCTGAGTATGAGCTTTGGCCCAGAGTATGAGCTTTGCCCCGGAGTATGAGCTTTAGCCCACTTTGGCCCTGAGTATGAGCTTTGGCCCAGAGTTTGAGCTTTGACCCGGAGTATGAGCTTTGGCCCGGAGTATGAGCTTTGGCCCAGAGTATGAGCCCTGAGTTTGAGCTTTGGCCCAGAGTATGAGCTTTGGCCCAGAGTATGAGCTTTGGCCCACTTTGGCCCGGAGTATGAGCTTTGGCCCAGAGTTTGAGCTTTGGCCCACTTTGGCCCTGAGTATGAGCTTTGGCCCAGAGTTTGAGCTTTGACCCGGAGTATGAGCTTTGGCCCGGAGTATGAGCTTTGGCCCAGAGTATGAGCCCTGAGTTTGAGCTTTGGCCCAGAGTATGAGCTTTGGCCCAGAGTATGAGCTTTGGCCCACTTTGGCCCAGAGTATGAGCTTTGGCTCACTTTGGCCCGGAGTATGAGCTTTGGCCCGGAGTATGAGCTTTGGCCCGGAGTATGAGCTTTGGCCCAGAGTATGAGCCCTGAGTATGAGCTTTGGCCCAGAGTAAGAGCTTTGGCCCACTTTGGCCCAGAGTATGAGCTTTGGCCCACTTTGGCCCGGAGTATGAGCTTTGGCCCACTTTGGCCCGGAGTATGAGCTTTGGCCCAGAGTTTGAGCTTTGGCCCAGAGTATGAGCCCTGAGTTTGAGCTTTGGCCCAGAGTATGAGCTTTGGCCCAGAGTATGAGCTTTGGCCCACTTTGGCCCAGAGTATGAGCTTTGGCCCGGAGTATGAGCTTTGGCCCGGAGTATGAGCTTTGGCCCAGAGTATGAGCCCTGAGTATGAGCTTTGGCCCAGAGTATGAGCTTTGGCCCACTTTGGCCCAGAGTATGAGCTTTGGCCCACTTTGGCCCGGAGTATGAGCTTTGGCCCACTTTGGCCCGGAGTATGAGCTTTGGCCCACTTTGGCCCAGAGTATGAGCTGTGGCCCACTTTGGCCCGGAGTATGAGCTTTGGCCCGGAGTATGAGCTTTGGCCCAGAGTATGAGCTTTGGCCCAGAGTATGAGCTTTGGCCCAGAGTATGAGCTTTGGCCCACTTTGGCCCGGAGTATGAGCTTTGGCCCACTTTGGCCCGGAGTATGAGCTTTGGCCCGGAGTATGTGCTTTGGCCCGGAGTATGAGCTTTGGCCCAGAGTATGAGCCCTGAGTATGAGCTTTGGCCCAGAGTATGAGCTTTGCCCCGGAGTATGAGCTTTAGCCTGGAGTATGAGCTTTGGCCCACTTTGGCTCAGAGTATGAGCTTTGGCCCACTTTGGCCCGGAGTATGAGCTTTGGCCCACTTTGGCCCGGAGTATGAGCTTTGGCCCACTTTGGCCCGGAGTATGAGCTTTTTCCCACTTTGGCCCGGAGTATGAGCTTTGGCGCACTTTGGCCCAGAGTATGAGCTTTGGCCCACTTTGGCCTGGAGTATGAGCTTTGGCCCGGAGTATGAGCTTTGGCCCAGAGTATGAGCTCTGGCCCAGAGTATGAGCTTTGGCCCAGAGTATGAGCTTTGGCCCGGAGTATGAGCCCTGAGTATGAGCTTTGGCCCGGAATGAGCTTTGGCCCGGAGTATGAGCTTTGGCCCGGAGTATGAGCTATGGCCCGGAGTATGAGCTATGGCCCGGAGTACTCTGGGCCAAAGTGGGCCAAAGCTCATACTCCGGGCCAAAGTGGGAAAAAGCTCATACTCCGGGCCAAAGTGGGCCAAAGCTCATACTCCGGGCCAAAGTGGGAAAAAGCTCATACTCCGGGCCAAAGTGGGCCAAAGCTCATACTCCAGGCCAGAGTGGGCCAAAGCTCATACTCTGGGCCAAAGCTCATACTCCGGGCCAAAGCTCATACTCCGGGCCATAGCTCATACTCCGGGCCAAAGCACATACTCCGGGCCAAAGCTCATACTCCAGGCCAAAGCTCATACTCCGGGCCAAAGCTCATACTCAGGGCTCATACTCCGGGCCAAAGCTCATACTCTGGGACAAAGCTCATACTCCGGGCCAAAGTGGGCCAAAGCTCATACTCTGGGCCAAAGCTCATACTCCGGGCCAAAGCTCATGCTCCGGGCCAAAGTGGGCCAAAGCTCATACTCTGGGCCAAAGTGGGCCAAAGCTCATACTCCGGGCCAAAGTGGGCCAAAGCTCATACTTCGGGCCAAAGTGGGCCAAAGCTCATACTCCGGGCCAAAGCTCATACTCCGGGCCAAAGTGGGCCAAAGCTCATACTCTGGGCCAAAGTTGGCCAAAGCTCATACTCCGGGCCAAAGTGGGCCAAAGCTCATACTCCGGGCCAAAGTGGGCCAAAGCTCATACTCCGGGCCAAAGTGGGCCAAAGCTCATACTCTGGGCCAAAGCTCATACTCAGGGCTCATACTCTGGGCCAAAGCTCATACTCCGGGCCAAAGCTCATACTCAGTACTCCGGGCCAAAGCTCATACTCTGGGCCAACGCTAATACTCTGGGCCAAAGCTCATACTCTGGGCCAAACTTCATACTCCGGGCCAAAGCTCATACTCCGGGCCAAAGTGGGCCAAAGCTCATACTCCGGGCCAAAGCTCATGCTCCGGGCCAAAGTGGGCCAAAGCTCATACTCTGGGCCAAAGTTGGCCAAAGCTCATACTCCGGGCCAAAGTGGGCCAAAGCTCATACTCCGGGCCAAAGTGGGCCAAAGCTCATACTCCGGGCCAAAGTGGGCCAAAGCTCATACTCTGGGCCAAAGTGGACCAAAGCTCATACTCTGGGCCAAAGCTCATACTCCGGGCCAAAGCTCATACTCCGGGCCATAGCTCATACTCCGGGCCAAAGCTCATACTCCGGGCCAAAGCTCATACTCCGGGCCAAAGTGGGCCAAAGCTCATACTCTGGGCCAAAGTGGGCCAAAGCTCATACTCCGGGCCAAAGTGGGCCAAAGCTCATACTGTGGGCCAAAGCTCATACTCCGGGCCAAAGCTCATACTCCGGGCCAAAGTGGGCCAAAGCTCATACTCTGGGCCAAAGTGGGCCAAAGCTCATAATCTGGGCCAAAGTGGCCAAAGCTCATACTCTGGGCCAAAGCTCATACTCTGGGCCAAAGCTCATACTCAGGGCTCATACTCTGGGCCAAAGCTCAAACTCTGGGCCAAAGCTCATACTCCGGGCCAAAGTGGGCCAAAGCTCAAACTCTGGGCCAAAGCTCATACTCCGGGCCAAAGTGGGCCAAAGCTCATACTCTGGGCCAAAGTGGGCCAAAGCTCATACTCCGGGCCAAAGCTCATACTCTGGGCCAAAGCTCATACTCCGAGCCAAAGCTCATACTCCAGGCCAAAGTGGCTAAAGCTCATACTCTGGGCCAAAGTGGGCCAAAGCTCATACTCCGGGCCAAAGTGGGCCAAAGCTCATACTCTGGGCCAAAGTGGGCCAAAGCTCATACTCTAGGCCAAAGTGGACCAAAGCTCATACTCCGGGCTAAAGTGGGCCAAGCTCATACTCCGGGCCAAAGCTCATACTCCGGGCCAAAGTGGGCCAAAGCTCATACTCTGGGCCAAAGTGGACCAAAGCTCATACTCTGGGCCAAAGCTCATACTCCGGGCCAAAGCTCATACTCCGGGCCATAGCTCATACTCCGGGCCAAAGCTCATACTCCGGGCCAAAGCTCATACTCCGGGCCAAAGTGGGCCAAAGCTCATACTCTGGGCCAAAGTGGGCCAAAGCTCATACTCCGGGCCAAAGTGGGCCAAAGCTCATACTGTGGGCCAAAGCTCATACTCCGGGCCAAAGCTCATACTCGGGGCCAAAGTGGGCCAAAGCTCATACTCTGGGCCAAAGTGGGCCAAAGCTCATACTCTGGGCCAAAGCTCATACTCCGGGCCAAAGCTCATACTCCGGGCCAAAGCTCATACTCAGGGCTCATACTCCGGGCCAAAGCTCATACTCTGGGCCAAAGCTCATACTCTGGGCCAATGTTGCAGCTATATGTAACTTGGTGGTGGTACAAATTACGAAAACAGACTTTCTGTTTTCAAATTTATTTTATGCAAATGATATTTAATATTTTGCAGAGGCCACAATATGTGGCCATCACTTTAGCATCCATAATCCACTAGCAGTATATCATACAAAAATACACACTTTAAAACTTAGTTTAAAAACACTTGGTCATTGGATAGATCAAGGCAGTCAAGTCCTATAATTATAAGGTCAAAAAAATACCTAGCATGCGTGGGTCAGAAATGACCCCGACTATTATTAAGTAAGTTATCAGAACCAGAATGTTCGTAAAAAACTATTACGCTTATTTGGAGGAGAAAGGGGAATATTGTTCTTGTTCAACATGGCTCATACTTTCAAAATAATCCCCAAGCTATCGTTTACTTCAGTTTGGCTAATGATAATGACTTTGCATAATCTTTGTTACTTTTTTTTATATTTTATCCTATTAATATTTAACATCAAATCAGCTAAAACATACATTGAATGGCATGCCAGCTTAAAAGCAAAGTTATTTTGATACCTTTAACGTTGGGTCAATTTTGACCCACGTGTGCCTTAATTCGGAAATGTGTTGAACAGTTGAGGGTAAAACCTATCTCGTCAGATCTATTCCAGTCTTCTCTGGTCTATTCAGCTGTACGGTCTACTAGTCTACTAGTCTACTCTATCATCAGCTCAAAATGCACCACTCCAACGCGATCTCTTCTGTTGTACTCGATGTTCCTCGCCCACGCGCGGCACTCGATGTTGATGATGATTCCGGCTGGAACAATGAGTCTAATTACTTTTTAGGGTTCCGTACCCAAAGGGTACCAACGGGACCCTATTACTAAGCCTACGCTGTCCGACCGTCCGTCCGTCCGTCCGTCCGTCTGTCAGCGGGCTGTATCTCGTAAACCGTAATAGATAATAGACAGATGAAATTTTCACATATTATGTATTTCTATTGCCACTATAACAACAAATAATAAAAATTAAATTAAAATATTTCCATGGGTACATGGAAATATTTTAATTTAATTTTTTTAACGGAACCCTAACAGAGCGAGGCCCGACTCGTACTTGGCCGATTTTTATTATTAGCATTTTTTTAATTTTATGAGTATGAGCTTTGGCCCAGAGTATGAGCCCTGAGTATGAGCTTTGGCCCGGAGTATGTGCTTTGGCCCGGAGTATGAGCTTTGGCCCAGAGTATGAGCCCTGAGTATGAGCTTTGGCCCAGAGTATGAGCTTTGCCCCGGAGTATGAGCTTTAGCCCGGAGTATGAGCTTTGGTCCACTTTGGCCCAGAGTATGAGCTTTGGCCCACTTTGGCCCAGAGTATGAGCTTTGGCCCACTTTGGCCCGGAGTATGAGCTTTGGCCCGGAGTATGAGCTTGGCCCACTTTAGCCCGGAGTATGAGCTTTGGTCCACTTTGGCCTAGAGTATGAGCTTTGGCCCACTTTGGCCCAGAGTATGAGCTTTGGCCCACTTTGGCCCGGAGTATGAGCTTTGGCCCACTTTGGCCCAGAGTATGAGCTTTAGCCACTTTGGCCTGGAGTATGAGCTTTGGCCCGGAGTATGAGCTTTGGCCCAGAGTATGAGCTTTGGCCCGGAGTATGAGCTTTGGCCCACTTTGGCCCGGAGTATGAGCTTTGGCCTGGAGTATGAGCTTTGGCCCGGAGTATGAGCTTTGGCCCGGAGTATGAGCTATGGCCCGGAGTATGAGCTTTGGCCCGGAGTATGTGCTTTGGCCCGGAGTATGAGCTTTGGCCCGGAGTATGAGCTATGGCCCGGAGTATGAGCTTTGGCCCGGAGTATGTGCTTTGGCCCGGAGTATGAGCTTTGGCCCAGAGTATGAGCCCTGAGTATGAGCTTTGGCCCAGAGTATGAGCTTTGCCCCGGAGTATGAGCTTTAGCCCGGAGTATGAGCTTTGGTCCACTTTGGCCCAGAGTATGAGCTTTGGCCCACTTTGGCCCAGAGTATGAGCTTTGGCCCACTTTGGCCCGGAGTATGAGCTTTGGCCCGGAGTATGAGCTTGGCCCACTTTAGCCCGGAGTATGAGCTTTGGTCCACTTTGGCCTAGAGTATGAGCTTTGGCCCACTTTGGCCCAGAGTACGAGCTTTGGCCCACTTTGGCCCGGAGTATGAGCTTTGGCCCACTTTGGCCCAGAGTATGAGCTTTAGCCACTTTGGCCTGGAGTATGAGCTTTGGCCCAGAGTATGAGCTTTGCCCCGGAGTATGAGCTTTAGCCCGGAGTATGAGCTTTGGTCCACTTTGGCCCAGAGTATGAGCTTTGGCCCACTTTGGCCCAGAGTATGAGCTTTGGCCCACTTTGGCCCGGAGTATGAGCTTTGGCCCGGAGTATGAGCTTGGCCCACTTTAGCCCGGAGTATGAGCTTTGGTCCACTTTGGCCTAGAGTATGAGCTTTGGCCCACTTTGGCCCAGAGTACGAGCTTTGGCCCACTTTGGCCCGGAGTATGAGCTTTGGCCCACTTTGGCCCAGAGTATGAGCTTTAGCCACTTTGGCCTGGAGTATGAGCTTTGGCCCAGAGTATGAGCTTTGGCCCAGAGTATGAGCTTTGGCCCGGAGTATGAGCTTTGGCCCACTTTGGCCCAGAGTATGAGCTTTGGCCCACTTTGGCCCGGAGTATGAGCTTTGGCCCAGAGTTTGAGCTTTGGCCCACTTTGGCCCGGAGTATGAGCTTTGGCCCAGAGTTTGAGCTTTGGCCCGGAGTATGAGCTTTGGCCCGGAGTATGAGCTTTGGCCCAGAGTATGAGCCCTGAGTTTGAGCTTTGGCCCAGAGTATGAGCTTTGGCCCAGAGTATGAGCTTTGGCCCACTTTGGCCCAGAGTATGAGCTTTGGCCCGGAGTATGAGCTTTGGCCCGGAGTATGAGCTTTGGCCCAGAGTATGAGCCCTGAGTATGAGCTTTGGCCCAGAGTATGAGCTTTGGCCCACTTTGGCCCGGAGTATGAGCTTTGGCCCACTTTGGCCCAGAGTATGAGCTGTGGCCCACTTTGGCCCGGAGTATGAGCTTTGAAATTTTGGCCCGGAGTATGAGCTTTGGCCCGGAGTATGAGCTATGGCCCGGAGTATGAGCTTTGGCCCGGAGTATGAGTTTTGGCCCAGAGTATGAGCTTTGGTCCACTTTGGCCCAGAGTATGAGCTTTGGCCCACTTTGGCCCGGAGTATGAGCTTTGGCCCGGAGTATGAGCTTGGCCCACTTTAGCCCGGAGTATGAGCTTTGGTCCACTTTGGCCTAGAGTATGAGCTTTGGCCCACTTTGGCCCAGAGTATGAGCTTTGGCCCACTTTGGCCCGGAGTATGAGCTTTGGCCCACTTTGGCCCAGAGTATGAGCTTTAGCCACTTTGGCCTGGAGTATGAGCTTTGGCCCACTTTGGCCCGGAGTATGAGCTTTGGCCCACTTTGGCCCAGAGTATGAGCTTTAGCCACTTTGGCCTGGAGTATGAGCTTTGGCCCGGAGTATGAGCTTTGGCCCAGAGTATGAGCTTTGGCCCGGAGTATGAGCTTTGGCCCACTTTGGCCCGGAGTATGAGCTTTGGCCTGGAGTATGAGCTTTGGCCCGGAGTATGAGCTTTGGCCCAGAGTATGAGCTATGGCCCGGAGTATGAGCTTTGGCCCGGAGTATGTGCTTTGGCCCGGAGTATGAGCTTTGGCCCGGAGTATGAGCTATGGCCCGGAGTATGAGCTTTGGCCCGGAGTATGTGCTTTGGCCCGGAGTATGAGCTTTGGCCCAGAGTATGAGCCCTGAGTATGAGCTTTGGCCCAGAGTATGAGCTTTGCCCCGGAGTATGAGCTTTAGCCCGGAGTATGAGCTTTGGTCCACTTTGGCCCAGAGTATGAGCTTTGGCCCAGTTTGGCCCAGAGTATGAGCTTTGGCCCACTTTGGCCCGGAGTATGAGCTTTGGCCCGGAGTATGAGCTTGGCCCACTTTAGCCCGGAGTATGAGCTTTGGTCCACTTTGGCCTAGAGTATGAGCTTTGGCCCACTTTGGCCCAGAGTATGAGCTTTGGCCCACTTTGGCCCGGAGTATGAGCTTTGGCCCACTTTGGCCCAGAGTATGAGCTTTAGCCACTTTGGCCTGGAGTATGAGCTTTGGCCCAGAGTATGAGCTTTGGCCCAGAGTATGAGCTTTGGCCCAGAGTATGAGCTTTGGCCCACTTTGGCCCAGAGTATGAGCTTTGGCCCACTTTGGCCCGGAGTATGAGCTTTGGCCCAGAGTTTGAGCTTTGGCCCACTTTGGCCCGGAGTATGAGCTTTGGCCCAGAGTTTGAGCTTTGGCCCGGAGTATGAGCTTTGGCCCTGAGTATGAGCTTTGGCCCAGAGTATGAGCCCTGAGTTTGAGCTTTGGCCCAGAGTATGAGCTTTGGCCCAGAGTATGAGCTTTGGCCCACTTTGGCCCAGAGTATGAGCTTTGGCCCGGAGTATGAGCTTTGGCCCACTTTGGCCCGGAGTATGAGCTTTGGCCCACTTTGGCCCAGAGTATGAGCTGTGGCCCACTTTGGCCCGGAGTATGAGCTTTGGCCCGGAGTATGAGCTTTGGCCCAGAGTATGAGCTTTGGCCCAGAGTATGAGCTTTGGCCCAGAGTATGAGCTTTGGCCCACTTTGGCCCGGAGTATGAGCTTTGGCCCACTTTGGCCCGGAGTATGAGCTTTGGCCCGGAGTATGTGCTTTGGCCCGGAGTATGAGCTTTGGCCCAGAGTATGAGCCCTGAGTATGAGCTTTGGCCCAGAGTATGAGCTTTGCCCCGGAGTATGAGCTTTAGCCCGGAGTATGAGCTTTGGCCCACTTTGGCTCAGAGTATGAGCTTTGGCCCACTTTGGCCCGGAGTATGAGCTTTGGCCCACTTTGGCCCGGAGTATGAGCTTTGGCCCACTTTGGCCCGGAGTATGAGCTTTTTCCCACTTTGGCCCGGAGTATGAGCTTTGGCGCACTTTGGCCCAGAGTATGAGCTTTTTCCCACTTTGGCCCGGAGTATGAGCTTTGGCCCACTTTGGCCCAGAGTATGAGCTTTGGCCCACTTTGGCCTGGAGTATGAGCTTTGGCCCGGAGTATGAGCTTTGGCCCAGAGTATGAGCTCTGGCCCAGAGTATGAGCTTTGGCCCAGAGTATGAGCTTTGGCCCGGAATGAGCTTTGGCCCGGAGTATGAGCTTTGGCCCGGAGTATGAGCTATGGCCCGGAGTACTCTGGGCCAAAGTGGGCCAAAGCTCATACTCCGGGCCAAAGTGGGAAAAAGCTCATACTCCGGGCCAAAGTGGGCCAAAGCTCATACTCCGGGCCAAAGTGGGAAAAAGCTCATACTCCGGGCCAAAGTGGGCCAAAGCTCATACTCCAGGCCAGAGTGGGCCAAAGCTCATACTCTGGGCCAAAGCTCATACTCCGGGCCAAAGCTCATACTCCGGGCCATAGCTCATACTCCGGGCCAAAGTTCATACTCCGGGCCAAAGCTCATACTCCAGGCAAAAGTGGGCCAAAGCTCATACTCTGGGCCAAAGTGGGCCAAAGCTCATACTCTGGGCCAAAGTGGGCCAAAGCTCATACTCCGGGCCAAAGTGGGCCAAAGCTCATACTCCGGGCCAAAGCTCATACTCTGGGCTAAAGCTCATACTCAGGGCTCATACTCTGGGCCAAAGCTCATACTCCGGGCCAAAGCTCATACTCCGGGCCAAAGTGGGCCAAAGCTCATACTCTGGGCCAAAGTGGGCCAAAGCTCATACTCCGGGCCAAAGTGGGAAAAAGCTCATACTCTGGGCCAAAGTGCGCCAAAGCTCATACTCCGGGCCAAAGTGGGATAAAGCTCATACTCCGGGCCAAAGTGGGCCAAAGCTCATACTCCGGGCCAAAGTGGGCCAAAGCTCATACTCCGGGCCAAAGTGGGCCAAAGCTCATACTCTGAGCCAAAGTGGGCCAAAGCTCATACTCCGGGCTAAAGCTCATACTCCGGGGCAAAGCTCATACTCTGGGCCAAAGCTCATACTCAGGGCTCATACTCTGGGCCAAAGCTCATACTCAGGGCTCATACTCCGGGCCAAAGCTCATACTCTGGGCCAAAGCTCATACTCTGGGCCAAAGTGGGCCAAAGCTCATACTCCTGGCCAAAGTGGGCCAAAGCTCATACTCCGGGCCAAAGTCGACCAAAGCTCATACTCCGGGCCAAAGTGGGCCAAAGCTCATACTCTGGGCCAAAGCTCATACTCTGGGCCAAAGCTCATACTCTGGGCCAAAGCTCATACTCTGGCCCACTTTGGCCAGCTTTGGCCCAGAGTATGAGCTTTGGCCCGGTGTATGAGCCCTGAGTATGAGCTTTGGCCCGGAATGAGCTTTGGCCCGGAGTATGAGCTTTGGCCCGGAGTATGAGCTATGGCCTGGAGTACTCTGGGCCAAAGTGGGCCAAAGCTCATACTCCGGGCCAAAGTGGGAAAAAGCTCATACTCCGGGCCAAAGTGGGCCAAAGCTCATACTCCGGGCCAAAGTGGGAAAAAGCTCATACTCCGGGCCAAAGTGGGCCAAAGCTCATACTCCAGGCCAAAGTGGGCCAAAGCTCATACTCTGGGCCAAAGCTCATACTCCGGGCCAAAGCTCATACTCCGGGCCATAGCTCATACTCCGGGCCAAAGCTCATACTCCAGGCCAAAGCTCATACTCCGGGCCAAAGTGGGCCAAAGCTCATACTCTGGGCCAAAGTGGGCCAAAGCTCATACTCCGGGCCAAAGTGGGCCAAAGCTCATACTCCGGGCCAAAGTGGGCCAAAGCTCATACTCTGGGCCAAAGTGGGCCAAAGCTCATACTCTGGGCCAAAGTGGGCCAAAGCTCATACTCCGGGCCAAAGTGGGCCAAAGCTCATACTCCGGGCCAAAGTGGGCCTAAGCTCATACTCTGGGCCAAAGTGGGCCAAAGCTCATACTCTGGGCCAAAGCTCATACTCTGGGCCAAAGCTCATACTCTGGGCCAAAGCTCATACTCAGGGCTCATACTCTGGGCCAAAGCTCATACTCCGGGCCAAAGCTCATACTCCGGGCCAAAGCTCAAACTCCGGGCCAAAGCTCATACTCCGGGCCAAAGCTCATACTCCGGGCCATAGCTCATACTCCGGGCCAAAGCTCATACTCTGGGCCAAAGCTCATACTCTGGGCCAAAGCTCATACTCCGGGCCAAAGCACATACTCTGGGCCAAAGCTCATACTCTGGGCCAAAGCTCATACTCTGGGCAGCTCATACTCCGGGCCAAAGCTCATACTCCGGGCCAAAGTGGGCCAAAGCTCATACTCTGGGCCAAAGTGGGCCAAAGCTCATACTCCGGGCCAAAGTGGGCCAAAGCTCATACTCTGGGCCAAAGTGGGCCAAAGCTCATACTCTGGGCCAAAGTGGGCCAAAGCTCATACTCTGGGCCAAAGTGGGCCAAAGCTCATACTCTGGGCCAAAGCTCATACTCTGGGCCAAAGCTCATACTCAGGGCTCATACTCTGGGCCAAAGCTCATACTCCGGGCCAAAGCTCAAACTCCAGGCCAAAGCTCATACTCCGGGCCAAAGCTCATACTCCGGGCCATAGCTCATACTCAGGGCTCATACTTTGGGCCAAAGCTCATACTCTGGGCCAAAGCTCATACTCTGGGCTCATACTCTGGGCCAAAGCTCATACTCCGGGCCAAAGCTCATACTCTGGGCCAAAGCTCATATTCTGGGCCAAAGCTCATACTCAGGGCTCATACTCTGGGCCAAAGCTCATACTCAGGGCTCATACTCCGGGCCAAAGCTCATACTCTGGGCCAAAGCTCATACTCTGGGCCAAAGTGGGCCAAAGCTCATACTCCGGGCCAAAGTGGGCCAAAGCTCATACTCCGGGCCAAAGTGGGCCAAAGCTCATACTCTGGGCCAAAGTGGGCCAAAGCTCATACTCTGGGCCAAAGTGGGCCAAAGCTCATACTCCGGGCCAAAGTGGGCCAAAGCTCATACTCCGGGCCAAAGTGGGCCTAAGCTCATACTCTGGGCCAAAGTGGGCCAAAGCTCATACTCTGGGCCAAAGCTCATACTCTGGGCCAAAGCTCATACTCTGGGCCAAAGCTCATACTCAGGGCTCATACTCTGGGCCAAAGCTCATACTCCGGGCCAAAGCTCATACTCCGGGCCAAAGCTCAAACTCCGGGCCAAAGCTCATACTCTGGGCCAAAGCTCATACTCCGGGCCATAGCTCATACTCCGGGCCAAAGCTCATACTCTGGGCCAAAGCTCATACTCTGGGCCAAAGCTCATACTCCGGGCCAAAGCACATACTCTGGGCCAAAGCTCATACTCTGGGCCAAAGCTCATACTCTGGGCAGCTCATACTCCGGGCCAAAGCTCATACTCCGGGCCAAAGTGGGCCAAAGCTCATACTCTGGGCCAAAGTGGGCCAAAGCTCATACTCCGGGCCAAAGTGGGCCAAAGCTCATACTCTGGGCCAAAGTGGGCCAAAGCTCATACTCTGGGCCAAAGTGGGCCAAAGCTCATACTCTGGGCCAAAGTGGGCCAAAGCTCATACTCTGGGCCAAAGCTCATACTCTGGGCCAAAGCTCATACTCAGGGCTCATACTCTGGGCCAAAGCTCATACTCCGGGCCAAAGCTCAAACTCCGGGCCAAAGCTCATACTCCGGGCCATAGCTCATACTCAGGGCTCATACTTTGGGCCAAAGCTCATACTCTGGGCCAAAGCTCATACTCTGGGCCAAAGCTCATACTCCGGGCCAAAGCTCATACTCTGGGCCAAAGCTCATATTCTGGGCCAAAGCTCATACTCAGGGCTCATACTCTGGGCCAAAGCTCATACTCAGGGCTCATACTCCGGGCCAAAGCTCATACTCTGGGCCAAAGCTCATACTCTGGGCCAAAGCTCATACTCCGGGCCAAAGCTCATACTCTGGGCCAAAGCTCATACTCCGGGCCAAAGTGGGCCAAAGCTCATACTCTGGGCCAAAGTGGGCCAAAGCTCATACTCTGGGCCAAAGCTCATACTCTGGGCCAAAACTCATACTCAGGGCTCATACTCTGGGCCAAAGCTCATACTCCGGGCCAAAGCTCATACTCCGGGCCAAAGCTCAAACTCCGGGCCAAAGCTCATACTCCGGGCCAAAGCTCATACTCCGGGCCATAGCTCATACTCCGGGCCAAAGCTCATACTCCGGGCCAAAGCCCATACTCCGGGCCAAAGCTCATACTCAGGGCTCATACTCCGGGCCAAAGCTCATACTCTGGGCCAAAGCTCATACTCAGGGCTCATACTCTGGGCCAAAGCTCATACTCCGGGCCAAAGCTCATACTCTGGGCCAAAGCTCATACTCAGGGCTCATACTCTGGGCCAAAGCTCATACTCTGGGCCAAAGCTCATACTCCGGGCCAAAGCACATACTCTGGGCCAAAGCTCATACTCTGGGCCAAAGCTCATACTCTGGGCCAAAGCTCATACTCCGGGCCAAAGCTCATACTCTGGGCCAAAGTGGGCCAAAGCTCATACTCCGGGCCAAAGTGGGCCAAAGCTCATACTCTGGGCCAAAGTGGGCCAAAGCTCATACTCTGGGCCAAAGTGGGCCAAAGCTCATACTCTGGGCCAAAGTGGGCCAAAGCTCATACTCTGGGCCAAAGCTCATACTCTGGGCCAAAGCTCATACTCAGGGCTCATACTCTGGGCCAAAGCTCATACTCCGGGCCAAAGCTCAAACTCCGGGCCAAAGCTCATACTCCGGGCCAAAGCTCATACTCCGGGCCATAGCTCATACTCCGGGCCAAAGCTCATACTCCGGGCCAAAGCTCATACTCTGGGCCAAAGCTCATACTCTGGGCCAAAGCTCATACTCTGGGCCAAAGCTCATACTCTGGGCCAAAGCTCATACTCCGGGCCAAAGCTCATACTCCGGGCCAAAGTGGGCCAAAGCTCATACTCTGGGCCAAAGTGGGCCAAAGCTCATACTCCGGGCCAAAGTGGGAAAAAGCTCATACTCCGGGCCAAAGTGGGCCAAAGCTCATACTCCGGGCCAAAGTGGGAAAAAGCTCATACTCCGGGCCAAAGTGGGCCAAAGCTCATACTCCGGGCCAAAGTGGGCCAAAGCTCATACTCTGGGCCAAAGCTCATACTCTGGGCCAAAGCTCATACTCCGGGCCAAAGCTCATACTCCAGGCCAAAGCTCATACTCCGGGCCAAAGTGGGCCAAAGCTCATACTCCGGGCCAAAGTGGGCCAAAGCTCATACTCTGGGCCAAAGTGGGCCAAAGCTCATACTCTGGGCCAAAGTGGGCCAAAGCTCATACTCTGGGCCAAAGTGGGCCAAAGCTCATACTCTGGGCCAAAGCTCATACTCTGGGCCAAAGCTCATACTCAGGGCTCATACTCTGGGCCAAAGCTCATACTCCGGGCCAAAGCTCAAACTCCGGGCCAAAGCTCATACTCCGGGCCATAGCTCATACTCAGGGCTCATACTTTGGGCCAAAGCTCATACTCTGGGCCAAAGCTCATACTCTGGGCCAAAGCTCATACTCCGGGCCAAAGCTCATACTCTGGGCCAAAGCTCATATTCTGGGCCAAAGCTCATACTCAGGGCTCATACTCTGGGCCAAAGCTCATACTCAGGGCTCATACTCCGGGCCAAAGCTCATACTCTGGGCCAAAGCTCATACTCTGGGCCAAAGCTCATACTCCGGGCCAAAGCTCATACTCTGGGCCAAAGCTCATACTCCGGGCCAAAGTGGGCCAAAGCTCATACTCTGGGCCAAAGTGGGCCAAAGCTCATACTCTGGGCCAAAGCTCATACTCTGGGCCAAAACTCATACTCAGGGCTCATACTCTGGGCCAAAGCTCATACTCCGGGCCAAAGCTCATACTCCGGGCCAAAGCTCAAACTCCGGGCCAAAGCTCATACTCCGGGCCAAAGCTCATACTCCGGGCCATAGCTCATACTCCGGGCCAAAGCTCATACTCCGGGCCAAAGCTCATACTCCGGGCCAAAGCTCATACTCAGGGCTCATACTCCGGGCCAAAGCTCATACTCTGGGCCAAAGCTCATACTCAGGGCTCATACTCTGGGCCAAAGCTCATACTCCGGGCCAAAGCTCATACTCTGGGCCAAAGCTCATACTCAGGGCTCATACTCTGGGCCAAAGCTCATACTCTGGGCCAAAGCTCATACTCCGGGCCAAAGCACATACTCTGGGCCAAAGCTCATACTCTGGGCCAAAGCTCATACTCTGGGCCAAAGCTCATACTCCGGGCCAAAGCTCATACTCTGGGCCAAAGTGGGCCAAAGCTCATACTCCGGGCCAAAGTGGGCCAAAGCTCATACTCTGGGCCAAAGTGGGCCAAAGCTCATACTCTGGGCCAAAGTGGGCCAAAGCTCATACTCTGGGCCAAAGTGGGCCAAAGCTCATACTCTGGGCCAAAGCTCATACTCTGGGCCAAAGCTCATACTCAGGGCTCATACTCTGGGCCAAAGCTCATACTCCGGGCCAAAGCTCAAACTCCGGGCCAAAGCTCATACTCCGGGCCAAAGCTCATACTCCGGGCCATAGCTCATACTCCGGGCCAAAGCTCATACTCCGGGCCAAAGCTCATACTCTGGGCCAAAGCTCATACTCTGGGCCAAAGCTCATACTCTGGGCCAAAGCTCATACTCTGGGCCAAAGCTCATACTCCGGGCCAAAGCTCATACTCCGGGCCAAAGTGGGCCAAAGCTCATACTCTGGGCCAAAGTGGGCCAAAGCTCATACTCCGGGCCAAAGTGGGAAAAAGCTCATACTCCGGGCCAAAGTGGGCCAAAGCTCATACTCCGGGCCAAAGTGGGAAAAAGCTCATACTCCGGGCCAAAGTGGGCCAAAGCTCATACTCCGGGCCAAAGTGGGCCAAAGCTCATACTCTGGGCCAAAGCTCATACTCTGGGCCAAAGCTCATACTCCGGGCCAAAGCTCATACTCCAGGCCAAAGCTCATACTCCGGGCCAAAGCTCATACTCAGGGCTCATACTCCGGGCCAAAGCTCATACTCTGGGCCAAAGCTCATACTCCGGGCCAAAGTGGGCCAAAGCTCATACTCCGGGCCAAAGTGGGCCAAAGCTCATACTCCGGGCCAAAGTGGGCCAAAGCTCATACTCTGAGCCAAAGTGGGCCAAAGCTCATACTCCGGGCTAAAGCTCATACTCCGGGGCAAAGCTCATACTCTGGGCCAAAGCTCATACTCAGGGCTCATACTCTGGGCCAAAGCTCATACTCAGGGCTCATACTCCGGGCCAAAGCTCATACTCTGGGCCAAAGCTCATACTCTGGGCCAAAGTGGGCCAAAGCTCATACTCCTGGCCAAAGTGGGCCAAAGCTCATACTCCGGGCCAAAGTCGACCAAAGCTCATACTCCGGGCCAAAGTGGGCCAAAGCTCATACTCTGGGCCAAAGCTCATACTCTGGGCCAAAGCTCATACTCTGGGCCAAAGCTCATACTCTGGCCCACTTTGGCCAGCTTTGGCCCAGAGTATGAGCTTTGGCCCGGTGTATGAGCCCTGAGTATGAGCTTTGGCCCGGAATGAGCTTTGGGCCAAAGTGGGCCAAAGCTCATACTCTGGGCCAAAGCTCATACTCTGGGCCAAAGCTCATACTCAGGGCTCATACTCTGGGCCAAAGCTCATACTCCGGGCCAAAGCTCAAACTCCGGGCCAAAGCTCATACTCCGGGCCAAAGCTCATACTCCGGGCCATAGCTCATACTCCGGGCCAAAGCTCATACTCCGGGCCAAAGCTCATACTCTGGGCCAAAGCTCATACTCTGGGCCAAAGCTCATACTCTGGGCCAAAGCTCATACTCTGGGCCAAAGCTCATACTCCGGGCCAAAGCTCATACTCCGGGCCAAAGTGGGCCAAAGCTCATACTCTGGGCCAAAGTGGGCCAAAGCTCATACTCCGGGCCAAAGTGGGAAAAAGCTCATACTCCGGGCCAAAGTGGGCCAAAGCTCATACTCCGGGCCAAAGTGGGAAAAAGCTCATACTCCGGGCCAAAGTGGGCCAAAGCTCATACTCCGGGCCAAAGTGGGCCAAAGCTCATACTCTGGGCCAAAGCTCATACTCTGGGCCAAAGCTCATACTCCGGGCCAAAGCTCATACTCCAGGCCAAAGCTCATACTCCGGGCCAAAGTGGGCCAAAGCTCATACTCCGGGCCAAAGTGGGCCAAAGCTCATACTCTGGGCCAAAGTGGGCCAAAGCTCATACTCTGGGCCAAAGTGGGCCAAAGCTCATACTCTGGGCCAAAGTGGGCCAAAGCTCATACTCTGGGCCAAAGCTCATACTCTGGGCCAAAGCTCATACTCAGGGCTCATACTCTGGGCCAAAGCTCATACTCCGGGCCAAAGCTCAAACTCCGGGCCAAAGCTCATACTCCGGGCCATAGCTCATACTCAGGGCTCATACTTTGGGCCAAAGCTCATACTCTGGGCCAAAGCTCATACTCTGGGCCAAAGCTCATACTCCGGGCCAAAGCTCATACTCTGGGCCAAAGCTCATATTCTGGGCCAAAGCTCATACTCAGGGCTCATACTCTGGGCCAAAGCTCATACTCAGGGCTCATACTCCGGGCCAAAGCTCATACTCTGGGCCAAAGCTCATACTCTGGGCCAAAGCTCATACTCCGGGCCAAAGCTCATACTCTGGGCCAAAGCTCATACTCCGGGCCAAAGTGGGCCAAAGCTCATACTCTGGGCCAAAGTGGGCCAAAGCTCATACTCTGGGCCAAAGCTCATACTCTGGGCCAAAACTCATACTCAGGGCTCATACTCTGGGCCAAAGCTCATACTCCGGGCCAAAGCTCATACTCCGGGCCAAAGCTCAAACTCCGGGCCAAAGCTCATACTCCGGGCCAAAGCTCATACTCCGGGCCATAGCTCATACTCCGGGCCAAAGCTCATACTCCGGGCCAAAGCTCATACTCCGGGCCAAAGCTCATACTCAGGGCTCATACTCCGGGCCAAAGCTCATACTCTGGGCCAAAGCTCATACTCAGGGCTCATACTCTGGGCCAAAGCTCATACTCCGGGCCAAAGCTCATACTCTGGGCCAAAGCTCATACTCAGGGCTCATACTCTGGGCCAAAGCTCATACTCTGGGCCAAAGCTCATACTCCGGGCCAAAGCACATACTCTGGGCCAAAGCTCATACTCTGGGCCAAAGCTCATACTCTGGGCCAAAGCTCATACTCCGGGCCAAAGCTCATACTCTGGGCCAAAGTGGGCCAAAGCTCATACTCCGGGCCAAAGTGGGCCAAAGCTCATACTCTGGGCCAAAGTGGGCCAAAGCTCATACTCTGGGCCAAAGTGGGCCAAAGCTCATACTCTGGGCCAAAGTGGGCCAAAGCTCATACTCTGGGCCAAAGCTCATACTCTGGGCCAAAGCTCATACTCAGGGCTCATACTCTGGGCCAAAGCTCATACTCCGGGCCAAAGCTCAAACTCCGGGCCAAAGCTCATACTCCGGGCCAAAGCTCATACTCCGGGCCATAGCTCATACTCCGGGCCAAAGCTCATACTCCGGGCCAAAGCTCATACTCTGGGCCAAAGCTCATACTCTGGGCCAAAGCTCATACTCTGGGCCAAAGCTCATACTCTGGGCCAAAGCTCATACTCCGGGCCAAAGCTCATACTCCGGGCCAAAGTGGGCCAAAGCTCATACTCTGGGCCAAAGTGGGCCAAAGCTCATACTCCGGGCCAAAGTGGGAAAAAGCTCATACTCCGGGCCAAAGTGGGCCAAAGCTCATACTCCGGGCCAAAGTGGGAAAAAGCTCATACTCCGGGCCAAAGTGGGCCAAAGCTCATACTCCGGGCCAAAGTGGGCCAAAGCTCATACTCTGGGCCAAAGCTCATACTCTGGGCCAAAGCTCATACTCCGGGCCAAAGCTCATACTCCAGGCCAAAGCTCATACTCCGGGCCAAAGCTCATACTCAGGGCTCATACTCCGGGCCAAAGCTCATACTCTGGGCCAAAGCTCATACTCCGGGCCAAAGTGGGCCAAAGCTCATACTCCGGGCCAAAGTGGGCCAAAGCTCATACTCCGGGCCAAAGTGGGCCAAAGCTCATACTCTGAGCCAAAGTGGGCCAAAGCTCATACTCCGGGCTAAAGCTCATACTCCGGGGCAAAGCTCATACTCTGGGCCAAAGCTCATACTCAGGGCTCATACTCTGGGCCAAAGCTCATACTCAGGGCTCATACTCCGGGCCAAAGCTCATACTCTGGGCCAAAGCTCATACTCTGGGCCAAAGTGGGCCAAAGCTCATACTCCTGGCCAAAGTGGGCCAAAGCTCATACTCCGGGCCAAAGTCGACCAAAGCTCATACTCCGGGCCAAAGTGGGCCAAAGCTCATACTCTGGGCCAAAGCTCATACTCTGGGCCAAAGCTCATACTCTGGGCCAAAGCTCATACTCTGGCCCACTTTGGCCAGCTTTGGCCCAGAGTATGAGCTTTGGCCCGGTGTATGAGCCCTGAGTATGAGCTTTGGCCCGGAATGAGCTTTGGCCCGGAGTATGAGCTTTGGCCCGGAGTATGAGCTATGGCCTGGAGTACTCTGGGCCAAAGTGGGCCAAAGCTCATACTCCGGGCCAAAGTGGGAAAAAGCTCATACTCCGGGCCAAAGTGGGCCAAAGCTCATACTCCGGGCCAAAGTGGTAAAAAGCTCATACTCCGGGCCAAAGTGGGCCAAAGCTCATACTCCAGGCCAAAGTGGGCCAAAGCTCATACTCTGGGCCAAAGCTCATACTCCGGGCCAAAGCTCATACTCCGGGCCAAAGCTCATACTCCGGGCCAAAGTGGGCCAAAGCTCATACTCTGGGCCAAAGTGGGCCAAAGCTCATACTCCGGGCCAAAGTGGGCCAAAGCTCATACTCCGGGCCAAAGTGGGCCAAAGCTCATACTCTGGGCCAAAGTGGGCCAAAGCTCATACTCTGGGCCAAAGTGGGCCAAAGCTCATACTCCGGGCCAAAGTGGGCCAAAGCTCATACTCCGGGCCAAAGTGGGCCTAAGCTCATACTCTGGGCCAAAGTGGGCCAAAGCTCATACTCTGGGCCAAAGCTCATACTCTGGGCCAAAGCTCATACTCTGGGCCAAAGCTCATACTCAGGGCTCATACTCTGGGCCAAAGCTCATACTCCGGGCCAAAGCTCATACTCCGGGCCAAAGCTCAAACTACGGGCCAAAGCTCATACTCCGGGCCAAAGCTCATACTCCGGGCCATAGCTCATACTCCGGGCCAAAGCTCATACTCTGGGCCAAAGCTCATACTCTGGGCCAAAGCTCATACTCCGGGCCAAAGCACATACTCTGGGCCAAAGCTCATACTCTGGGCCAAAGCTCATACTCTGGGCAGCTCATACTCCGGGCCAAAGCTCATACTCCGGGCCAAAGTGGGCCAAAGCTCATACTCTGGGCCAAAGTGGGCCAAAGCTCATACTCCGGGCCAAAGTGGGCCAAAGCTCATACTCTGGGCCAAAGTGGGCCAAAGCTCATACTCTGGGCCAAAGTGGGCCAAAGCTCATACTCTGGGCCAAAGTGGGCCAAAGCTCATACTCTGGGCCAAAGCTCATACTCTGGGCCAAAGCTCATACTCAGGGCTCATACTCTGGGCCAAAGCTCATACTCCGGGCCAAAGCTCAAACTCCAGGCCAAAGCTCATACTCCGGGCCAAAGCTCATACTCCGGGCCATAGCTCATACTCAGGGCTCATACTTTGGGCCAAAGCTCATACTCTGGGCCAAAGCTCATACTCTGGGCTCATACTCTGGGCCAAAGCTCATACTCCGGGCCAAAGCTCATACTCTGGGCCAAAGCTCATATTCTGGGCCAAAGCTCATACTCAGGGCTCATACTCTGGGCCAAAGCTCATACTCAGGGCTCATACTCCGGGCCAAAGCTCATACTCTGGGCCAAAGCTCATACTCTGGGCCAAAGTGGGCCAAAGCTCATACTCCGGGCCAAAGTGGGCCAAAGCTCATACTCCGGGCCAAAGTGGGCCAAAGCTCATACTCTGGGCCAAAGTGGGCCAAAGCTCATACTCTGGGCCAAAGTGGGCCAAAGCTCATACTCCGGGCCAAAGTGGGCCAAAGCTCATACTCCGGGCCAAAGTGGGCCTAAGCTCATACTCTGGGCCAAAGTGGGCCAAAGCTCATACTCTGGGCCAAAGCTAATACTCTGGGCCAAAGCTCATACTCTGGGCCAAAGCTCATACTCAGGGCTCATACTCTGGGCCAAAGCTCATACTCCGGGCCAAAGCTCATACTCCGGGCCAAAGCTCAAACTCCGGGCCAAAGCTCATACTCCGGGCCAAAGCTCATACTCCGGGCCATAGCTCATACTCCGGGCCAAAGCTCATACTCTGGGCCAAAGCTCATACTCTGGGCCAAAGCTCATACTCCGGGCCAAAGCACATACTCTGGGCCAAAGCTCATACTCTGGGCCAAAGCTCATACTCTGGGCAGCTCATACTCCGGGCCAAAGCTCATACTCCGGGCCAAAGTGGGCCAAAGCTCATACTCTGGGCCAAAGTGGGCCAAAGCTCATACTCCGGGCCAAAGTGGGCCAAAGCTCATACTCTGGGCCAAAGTGGGCCAAAGCTCATACTCTGGGCCAAAGTGGGCCAAAGCTCATACTCTGGGCCAAAGTGGGCCAAAGCTCATACTCTGGGCCAAAGCTCATACTCTGGGCCAAAGCTCATACTCAGGGCTCATACTCTGGGCCAAAGCTCAAACTCCAGGCCAAAGCTCATACTCCGGGCCAAAGCTCATACTCCGGGCCATAGCTCATACTCAGGGCTCATACTTTGGGCCAAAGCTCATACTCTGGGCCAAAGCTCATACTCTGGGCTCATACTCTGGGCCAAAGCTCATACTCCGGGCCAAAGCTCATACTCTGGGCCAAAGCTCATACTCTGGGCTCATACTCTGGGCCAAAGCTCATACTCCGGGCCAAAGCTCATACTCTGGGCCAAAGCTCATATTCTGGGCCAAAGCTCATACTCAGGGCTCATACTCTGGGCCAAAGCTCATACTCAGGGCTCATACTCCGGGCCAAAGCTCATACTCTGGGCCAAAGCTCATACTCTGGGCCAAAGTGGGCCAAAGCTCATACTCCGGGCCAAAGTGGGCCAAAGCTCATACTCCGGGCCAAAGTGGGCCAAAGCTCATACTCTGGGCCAAAGTGGGCCAAAGCTCATACTCTGGGCCAAAGTGGGCCAAAGCTCATACTCCGGGCCAAAGTGGGCCAAAGCTCATACTCCGGGCCAAAGTGGGCCTAAGCTCATACTCTGGGCCAAAGTGGGCCAAAGCTCATACTCTGGGCCAAAGCTCATACTCTGGGCCAAAGCTCATACTCTGGGCCAAAGCTCATACTCAGGGCTCATACTCTGGGCCAAAGCTCATACTCCGGGCCAAAGCTCATACTCCGGGCCAAAGCTCATACTCCGGGCCAAAGCTCAAACTCCGGGCCAAAGCTCATACTCCGGGCCAAAGCTCATACTCCGGGCCATAGCTCATACTCCGGGCCAAAGCTCATACTCTGGGCCAAAGCTCATACTCTGGGCCAAAGCTCATACTCCGGGCCAAAGCACATACTCTGGGCCAAAGCTCATACTCTGGGCCAAAGCTCATACTCTGGGCAGCTCATACTCCGGGCCAAAGCTCATACTCCGGGCCAAAGTGGGCCAAAGCTCATACTCTGGGCCAAAGTGGGCCAAAGCTCATACTCCGGGCCAAAGTGGGCCAAAGCTCATACTCTGGGCCAAAGTGGGCCAAAGCTCATACTCTGGGCCAAAGTGGGCCAAAGCTCATACTCTGGGCCAAAGTGGGCCAAAGCTCATACTCTGGGCCAAAGCTCATACTCTGGGCCAAAGCTCATACTCAGGGCTCATACTCTGGGCCAAAGCTCATACTCCGGGCCAAAGCTCAAACTCCAGGCCAAAGCTCATACTCCGGGCCAAAGCTCATACTCCGGGCCATAGCTCATACTCAGGGCTCATACTTTGGGCCAAAGCTCATACTCTGGGCCAAAGCTCATACTCTGGGCTCATACTCTGGGCCAAAGCTCATACTCCGGGCCAAAGCTCATACTCTGGGCCAAAGCTCATATTCTGGGCCAAAGCTCATACTCAGGGCTCATACTCTGGGCCAAAGCTCATACTCAGGGCTCATACTCCGGGCCAAAGCTCATACTCTGGGCCAAAGCTCATACTCTGGGCCAAAGCTCATACGCCGGGCCAAAGCTCATACTCTGGGCCAAAGCTCATACTCCGGGCCAAAGTGGGCCAAAGCTCATACTCTGGGCCAAAGTGGGCCAAAGCTCATCTCTGGGCCAAAGCTCATACTCTGGGCCAAAACTCATACTCAGGGCTCATACTCTGGGCCAAAGCTCATACTCCGGGCCAAAGCTCATACTCCGGGCCAAAGCTCAAACTCCGGGCCAAAGCTCATACTCCGGGCCAAAGCTCATACTCCGGGCCATAGCTCATACTCCGGGCCAAAGCTCATACTCCGGGCCAAAGCTCATACTCCGGGCCAAAGCTCATACTCAGGGCTCATACTCCGGGCCAAAGCTCATACTCTGGGCCAAAGCTCATACTCAGGGCTCATACTCTGGGCCAAAGCTCATACTCCGGGCCAAAGCTCATACTCTGGGCCAAAGCTCATACTCAGGGCTCATACTCTGGGCCAAAGCTCATACTCTGGGCCAAAGCTCATACTCCGGGCCAAAGCACATACTCTGGGCCAAAGCTCATACTCTGGGCCAAAGCTCATACTCTGGGCCAAAGCTCATACTCCGGGCCAAAGCTCATACTCTGGGCCAAAGTGGGCCAAAGCTCATAATCTGGGCCAAAGTGGGCCAAAGCTCATACTCCGGGCCAAAGTGGGCCAAAGCTCATACTCCGGGCCAAAGTGGGCCAAAGCTCATACTCTGGGCCAAAGTGGGCCAAAGCTCATACTCTGGGCCAAAGTGGGCCAAAGCTCATACTCTGGGCCAAAGCTCATACTCTGGGCCAAAGCTCATACTCAGGGCTCATACTCTGGGCCAAAGCTCATACTCCGGGCCAAAGCTCAAACTCCGGGCCAAAGCTCATACTCCGGGCCAAAGCTCATACTCCGGGCCATAGCTCATACTCCGGGCCAAAGCTCATACTCCGGGCCAAAGCTCATACTCTGGGCCAAAGCTCATACTCTGGGCCAAAGCTCATACTCTGGGCCAAAGCTCATACTCTGGGCCAAAGCTCATACTCCGGGCCAAAGCTCATACTCCGGGCCAAAGTGGGCCAAAGCTCATACTCTGGGCCAAAGTGGGCCAAAGCTCATACTCCGGGCCAAAGTGGGAAAAAGCTCATACTCCGGGCCAAAGTGGGCCAAAGCTCATACTCCGGGCCAAAGTGGGAAAAAGCTCATACTCCGGGCCAAAGTGGGCCAAAGCTCATACTCCGGGCCAAAGTGGGCCAAAGCTCATACTCTGGGCCAAAGCTCATACTCTGGGCCAAAGCTCATACTCCGGGCCAAAGCTCATACTCCAGGCCAAAGCTCATACTCCGGGCCAAAGCTCATACTCAGGGCTCATACTCCGGGCCAAAGCTCATACTCTGGGCCAAAGCTCATACTCCGGGCCAAAGTGGGCCAAAGCTCATACTCTGGGCCAAAGCTCATACTCTGGGCCAAAGCTCATACTCCGGGCCAAAGCTCATGCTCCGGGCCAAAGTGGGCCAAAGCTCATACTCTGGGCCAAAGTGGGCCAAAGCTCATACTTCGGGCCAAAGTGGGCCAAAGCTCATACTCCGGGCCAAAGTGGGCCAAAGCTCACACCTGGGCCAAAGTGGGCCAAAGCTCATACTCCGGGCCAAAGTGGGCCAAAGCTCATACTCCGGGCCAAAGCACATACTCCGGGCCAAAGCTCATACTCCGGGCCATAGCTCATACTCCGGGCCAAAGCACATACTCCGGGCCAAAGCTCATACTCCAGGCCAAAGCTCATACTCCGGGCCAAAGCTCATACTCAGGGCTCATACTCCGGGCCAAAGCTCATACTCTGGGACAAAGCTCATACTCTGGGCCAAAGCTCATACTCTGGGCCAAAGCTCATACTCTGGGCCAAAGCTCATACTCCGGGCCAAAGCTCATACTCCAGGCCAAAGTGGGCCAAAGCTCATACTCTGGGCCAAAGTGGGCCAAAGCTCATACTCCGGGCCAAAGTGGGAAAAAGCTCATACTCCAGGCCAAAGTGCGCCAAAGCTCATACTCCGGGCCAAAGTGGGAAAAAGCTCATACTCCGGGCCAAAGTGGGCCAAAGCTCATACTCCGGGCCAAAGTGGGCCAAAGCTCATACTCTGGGCCAAAGCTCATACTCTGGGCCAAAGCTCATACTCTGGGCCAATATATTATTGATCTAATATATTACGTTCTTTAAAAAAAATGGCAGTCATAGGGACTGCCGATAGAAGTGAAAACTAGATTTGCTAATAATTAAAAACAAAACAAGAAAAGCGCACTGTCACGATTTCGTGAGTGAGATTCGAACCTGCGACATCATACATTAAACGGTAAGGAGTAAGCGCTGTACAAGGTTGCTTGGGAATTTCTAAAATGTTGAACGCTTACTGAAATCTCCAGGTGACGATTGTGAAGGAGACGAGGACGCGAAATCCATGTTTTTTGCTCACCCAAAAAAATGGTCGATGCGCCTAAAGAAGTTTTCACTTCAAAAAATAATAAAAATGCTAATATTAAAAAAATGCTAATAATAAAAATCGGCCAAGTACGAGTCGGGCCTCGCTCTGTTAGGGTTCCGTTAAAAAAATTAAATTAAAATATTTCCATGTACCCATGGAAATATTTTAATTTAATTTTTATTATTTGTTGTTATAGTGGCAATAGAAATACATAATATGTGAAAATTTCATCTGTCTATTATCTATTACGGTTTACGAGATACAGCCCGCTGACAGACGGACGGACGGACGGACGGACGGTCGGACAGCGTAGGCTTAGTAATAGGGTCCCGTTGGTACCCTTTGGGTACGGAACCCTAAAAAGTAATTAGACTCATTGTTCCAGCCGGAATCATCATCAACATCGAGTGCCGCGCGTGGGCGAGGAACATCGAGTACAACAGAAGAGATCGCGTTGGAGTGGTGCATTTTGAGCTGATGATAGAGTAGACTAGTAGACTAGTAGACCGTACAGCTGAATAGACCAGAGAAGACTGGAATAGATCTGACGAGATAGGTTTTACCCTCAACTGTTCAACACATTTCCGAATTAAGGCACACGTGGGTCAAAATTGACCCAACGTTAAAGGTATCAAAATAACTTTGCTTTTAAGCTGGCATGCCATTCAATGTATGTTTTAGCTGATTTGATGTTAAATATTAATAGGATAAAATATAAAAAAAAGTAACAAAGATTATGCAAAGTCATTATCATTAGCCAAACTGAAGTAAACGATAGCTTGGGGATTATTTTGAAAGTATGAGCCATGTTGAACAAGAACAATATTCCCCTTTCTCCTCCAAATAAGCGTAATAGTTTTTTACGAACATTCTGGTTCTGATAACTTACTTAATAATAGTCGGGGTCATTTCTGACCCACGCATGCTAGGTATTTTTTTGACCTTATAATTATAGGACTTGACTGCCTTGATCTATCCAATGACCAAGTGTTTTTAAACTAAGTTTTAAAGTGTGTATTTTTGTATGATATACTGCTAGTGGATTATGGATGCTAAAGTGATGGCCACATATTGTGGCCTCTGCAAAATATTAAATATCATTTGCATAAAATAAATTTGAAAACAGAAAGTCTGTTTTCGTAATTTGTACCACCACCAAGTTACATATAGCTGCAACATTGGCCCAGAGTATGAGCTTTGGCCCAGAGTATGAGCTTTGGCCCGGAGTATGAGCCCTGAGTATGAGCTTTGGCCCGGAGTATGAGCTTTGGCCCGGAGAATGAGCTTTGGCCCAGAGTATGAGCCCTGAGTATGAGCTTTGGCCCAGAGTATGAGCTTTGGCCCAGAGTATGAGCTTTGGCCACTTTGGCCCAGATTATGAGCTTTGGCCCACTTTGGCCCAGAGTATGAGCTTTGGCCCACTTTGGCCCGGAGTATGAGCTTTGGCCCGGAGTATGAGCTTTGGCCCACAGTATGAGCTTTGGCCCACTTTGGCCCGGAGTATGAGCTTTGGCCCACTTTGGCCCAGAGTATGAGCTTTGGCCCACTTTGGCCCGGAGTATGAGCTTTGGCCCGGAGTATGAGCTTTGGCCCGGAGTATGAGCTATGGCCCGGAGTATGAGCTTTGGCCCGGAGTATGAGCTTTGGCCCAGAGTATGAGCTTTGGTCCACTTTGGCCCAGAGTATGAGCTTTGGCCCACTTTGGCCCGGAGTATGAGCTTTGGCCCGGAGTATGAGCTTGGCCCACTTTAGCCCGGAGTATGAGCTTTGGTCCACTTTGGCCTAGAGTATGAGCTTTGGCCCACTTTGGCCCAGAGTATGAGCTTTGGCCCACTTTGGCCCGGAGTATGAGCTTTGGCCCACTTTGGCCCAGAGTATGAGCTTTGGCCCACTTTGGCCCGGAGTATGAGCTTTGGCCCACTTTGGCCCAGAGTATGAGCTTTGGCCCACTTTGGCCCGGAGTATGAGCTTTGGCCCGGAGTATGAGCTTTGGCCCAGAGTATGAGCTTTGGCCCAGAGTATGAGCTTTGGGCCAAAGCTCATACTCCGGGCCAAAGTGGGCCAAAGCTCATACTCTGGGCCAAAGCTCATACTCAGGGCTCATACTCTGGGCCAAAGCTCATACTCCGGGCCAAAGCTCATACTCCGGGCCAAAGCTCATACTCCGGGCCAAAGCTCATACTCCGGGCCAAAGCTCATACTCCGGGCCAAAGCTCATACTCCGGGCCAAAGCTCATACTCCGGGCCAAAGTGGGCCAAAGCTCCAGGCAAAAGTGGGCCAAAGCTCATACTCTGGGCCAAAGCTCATACTCCGGGCCAAAGCTCATACTCCGGGCCATAGCTCATACTCCGGGCCAAAGTGGGCCAAAGCTCATACTCTGGGCCAAAGCTCATACTCCGGGCCAAAGCTCATACTCCGGGCCAAAGCTCATACTCCGGGCCAAAGCTCATACTCCGGGCCAAAGCTCATACTCCGGGCCATAGCTCATACTCCGGGCCAAAGTGGGCCAAAGCTCATACTCTGGGCCAAAGCTCATACTCCGGGCCAAAGCTCATACTCTGGGCCAAAGCTCATACTCCGGGCCAAAGCTCATACTCTGGGCCAAAGCTCATACTCCGGGCCAAAGCTCATACTCCGGGCCAAAGCTCATACTCTGGGCCAAAGCTCATACTCTGGGCCAAAGCTCATACTCCGGGCCAAAGCTCATACTCCGGGCCAAAGCTCATACTCAGGGCTCATACTCCGGGCCAAAGCTCATACTCTGGGCCAAAGCTCATACTCTGGGCTAAAGTTCATACTCTGGGCCAAAGCTCATACTCCGGGCCAAAGCTCATACTCCGGGCCAAAGTGGGCCAAAGCTCATACTCTGGGCCAAAGCTCATACTCTGGGCCAAAGCTCATACTCCGGGCCAAAGCTCATACTCCGGGCCAAAGTGGGCCAAAGCTCATACTCTGGGCCAATGTGGGCCAAAGCTCATACTCCGGGCCAAAGTGCGAAAAAGCTCATACTCCGGGCCAAAGTGGGCCAAAGCTCATACTCCGGGCCAAAGTGGGCCAAAGCTCATACTCTGGGCCAAAGTGGGCCAAAGCTCATACTCTGGGCCAAAGTGGGCCAAAGCTCATACTCTGGGCCAAAGCTCATACTCTGGGCCAAAGCTCATACTCCGGGCCAAAGCTCATACTCCGGGCCAAAGTGGGCCAAAGCTCATACTCTGGGCCAATGTGGGCCAAAGCTCATACTCCGGGCCAAAGTGCGAAAAAGCTCATACTCCGGGCCAAAGTGGGCCAAAGCTCATACTCCGGGCCAAAGTGGGCCAAAGCTCATACTCCGGGCCAAAGTGGGCCAAAGCTCATACTCTGGGCCAAAGCTCATACTCTGGGCCAAAGCTCATACTCCGGGCCAAAGCTCATACTCCGGGCCAAAGCTCATACTCCAGGCCAGAGCTTTGGCCCGGAGTATGAGCTTTGGCCCAGAGTATGAGCCCTGAGTATGAGCTTTGGCCCAGAGTATGAGCTTTGCCCCGGAGTATGAGCTTTGGCCCGGAGTATGAGCTATGGCCCGGAGTATGAGCTTTGGCCCGGAGTTTGAGCTTTGGCCCACTTTGGCCCGGAGTATGAGCTTTGGCCCACTTTGGCCCAGAGTATGAGCTTTGGCCCACTTTGGCCCGGAGTATGAGCTTTGGCCCGGAGTATGAGCTTTGGCCCAGAGTATGAGCTTTGGCCCAGAGTATGAGCGTTGGCCCAGAGTATGAGCTTTGGCCCGGAGTATGAGCCCTGAGTATGAGCTTTGGCCCGGAGTATGAGCTTTGGCCCGGAGTATGAGCTATGGCCCGGAGTATGAGCTTTGGCCCTGAGATTGAGCTTTGGCCCGGAGTATGAGCTTTGGCCCGGAGTATGAGCTTTGGCCCAGAGTATGAGCCCTGAGTATGAGCTTTGGCCCAGAGTATGAGCTTTGGCCCGCAGTATGAGCCCAGAGTATGAGCTTTGGCCCGGACTATGAGCTTTGGCCCGGAGTATGAGCTTTGGCCCGGACTATGAGCTTTGGCCCAGAGTATGAGCCCGGACTATGAGCTTTGGCCCGGAGTATGAGCTTTGGCCCGGAGTATGAGCCCAGAGTATGAGCTTTGGCCCGGACTATGAGCTTTGGCCCGGAGTATGAGCTTTGGCCCGGAGTATGAGCTTTGGCCCGGAGTATGAGCTTTGGCCCGGAGTATGAGCTTTGGCCCGGAGTATGAGCCCTGAGTATGAGCTTTGGCCCAGAGTATGAGCTTTGGCCCAGAGTATGAGCTTTGGCCCAGAGTATGAGCCCTGAGTATGAGCTTTAGCCCAGAGTATGAGCTTTGGCCCGGAGTATGAGCTATGGCCCGGAGTATGAGCTTTGGCCCACTTTGGCCCGGAGTATGAGCTTTGGCCCAGAGTATGAGCCCTGAGTATGAGCTTTGGCCCAGAGTATGAGCTTTGCCCCGGAGTATGAGCTTTGGCCCGGAGTATGAGCTATGGCCCGGAGTATGAGCTTTGGCCCGGAGTTTGAGCTTTGGCCCACTTTGGCCCGGAGTATGAGCTTTGGCCCACTTTGGCCCAGAGTATGAGCTTTGGCCCACTTTGGCCCGGAGTATGAGCTTTGGCCCGGAGTATGAGCTTTGGCCCAGAGTATGAGCTTTGGCCCAGAGTATGAGCGTTGGCCCAGAGTATGAGCTTTGGCCCGGAGTATGAGCCCTGAGTATGAGCTTTGGCCCGGAGTATGAGCTTTGGCCCGGAGTATGAGCTATGGCCCGGAGTATGAGCTTTGGCCCTGAGATTGAGCTTTGGCCCGGAGTATGAGCTTTGGCCCGGAGTATGAGCTTTGGCCCAGAGTATGAGCCCTGAGTATGAGCTTTGGCCCAGAGTATGAGCTTTGGCCCGCAGTATGAGCCCAGAGTATGAGCTTTGGCCCGGACTATGAGCTTTGGCCCGGAGTATGAGCTTTGGCCCGGACTATGAGCTTTGGCCCAGAGTATGAGCCCGGACTATGAGCTTTGGCCCGGAGTATGAGCTTTGGCCCGGAGTATGAGCCCAGAGTATGAGCTTTGGCCCGGACTATGAGCTTTGGCCCGGAGTATGAGCTTTGGCCCGGAGTATGAGCTTTGGCCCGGAGTATGAGCTTTGGCCCGGAGTATGAGCTTTGGCCCGGAGTATGAGCCCTGAGTATGAGCTTTGGCCCAGAGTATGAGCTTTGGCCCAGAGTATGAGCTTTGGCCCAGAGTATGAGCCCTGAGTATGAGCTTTAGCCCAGAGTATGAGCTTTGGCCCGGAGTATGAGCTTTGGCCCACTTTGGCCCGGAGTATGAGCTTTGGCCCACTTTGGCCCGGAGTATGAGCTTTGGCCCACTTTGGCCCGGAGTATGAGCTTTGGCCCACTTTGGCCTGGAGTATGAGCTTTGGCCCACTTTGGCCCAGAGTATGAGCTTTGGCCCACTTTGGCCCAGAGTATGAGCTTTGGCCCACTTTTGCCCGGAGTATGAGCTTTGGCCCGGAGTATGAGCTTTGGCCCGGAGTATGAGCTATGGCCCGGAGTATGAGCTTTGGCCCGGAGTATGAGCTTTGGCCCAGAGTATGAGCTTTGGCCCACTCTGGCCTGGAGTATGAGCTTTGGCCCACTTTGGCCCGGAGTATGAGCTTTTTCCCACTTTGGCCCGGAGTATGAGCTTTGGCCCACTTTGGCCCGGAGTATGAGCTTTTTCCCACTTTGGCCCGGAGTATGAGCTTTGGCCCACTTTGGCCCAGAGTACTCCGGGCCATAGCTCATACTCCGGGCCATAGCTCATACTCCGGGCCAAAGCTCATACTCCGGGCCAAAGCTCATTCCGGGCCAAAGCTCATACTCAGGGCTCATACTCCGGGCCAAAGCTCATACTCTGGGCCAAAGCTCATACTCTGGGCCAGAGCTCATACTCTGGGCCAAAGCTCATACTCCGGGCCAAAGCTCATACTCCAGGCCAAAGTGGGCCAAAGCTCATACTCTGGGCCAAAGTGCGCCAAAGCTCATACTCCGGGCCAAAGTGGGAAAAAGCTCATACTCCGGGCCAAAGTGGGCCAAAGCTCATACTCCGGGCCAAAGTGGGCCAAAGCTCATACTCCGGGCCAAAGTGGGCCAAAGCTCATACTCTGAGCCAAAGTGGGCCAAAGCTCATACTCCAGGCTAAAGCTCATACTCCGGGGCAAAGCTCATACTCTGGGCCAAAGCTCATACTCAGGGCTCATACTCTGGGCCAAAGCTCATACTCCGGGCCAAAGCACATACTCCGGGCCAAAGCTCATACTCCGGGCCAAAGTGGGCCAAAGCTCATACTCCGGGCCAAAGTGGGCCAAAGCTCATACTCTGGGCCAAAGCTCATACTCTGGGCCAAAGCTCATACTCTGGGCCAAAGCTCATACTCCGGGCCAAAGCTCATACTCCGGGCCAAAGTGGGCCACAGCTCATACTCTGGGCCAAAGTGGGCCAAAGCTCATACTCCGGGCCAAAGTGGGCCAAAGCTCATACTCCGGGCCAAAGTGGGCCAAAGCTCATACTCTGGGCCAAAGTGGGCCAAAGCTCATACTCTGGGCCAAAGCTCATACTCAGGGCTCATACTCTGGGCCAAAGCTCATACTCCGGGCCAAAGCTCATACTCCGGGCCAAAGCTCATACTCTGGGCCAAAGTGGGCCAAAGCTCATACTCTGGGCCAAAGCTCATACTCTGGGCCAAAGCTCAAACTCAGGGCTCATACTCTGGGCCAAAGCTCAAACTCTGGGCCAAAGCTCATACTCCGGGCCAAAGTGGGCCAAAGCTCATACTCCGGGCCAAAGTGGGCCAAAGCTCATACTCTGGGCCAAAGTGGGCCAAAGCTCTTACTCTGGGCCAAAGCTCATACTCAGGGCTCATACTCTGGGCCAAAGCTCATACTCCGGGCCAAAGCTCATACTCCGGGCCAAAGCTCATACTCCGGGCCAAAGTGAGCCAAAGCTCATACTCTGGGCCAAAGTGGGCCAAAGCTCATACTCTGGGCCAAAGCTCATACTCTGGGCCAAAGCTCAAACTCAGGGCTCATACTCTGGGCCAAAGCTCATACTCCGGGCCAAAGCTCATACTCCGGGTCAAAGCTCAAACTCTGGGCCAAAGCTCATACTCAGGGCCAAAGTGGGCCAAAGCTCAAACTCTGGGCCAAAGCTCATACTCCGGGCCAAAGTGGGCCAAAGCTCATACTCTGGGCCAAAGCTCATACTCTGGGCCAAAGCTCAAACTCAGGGCTCATACTCTGGGCCAAAGCTCATACTCCGGGCCAAAGCTCATACTCCGGGTCAAAGCTCAAACTCTGGGCCAAAGCTCATACTCAGGGCCAAAGTGGGCTAAAGCTCATACTCCGGGGCAAAGCTCATACTCTGGGCCAAAGCTCATACTCAGGGCTCATACTCTGGGCCAAAGCTCATACTCCGGGCCAAAGCACATACTCCGGGCCAAAGCTCATACTCCGAGCCATAGCTCATACTCCGGGCCAAAGCTCATACTCCGGGCCAAAGCTCATACTCCGGGCCATAGCTCATACTCCGGGCCAAAGCTCATACTCCGGGCCAAAGCTCATACTCCAGGCCAAAGCTCATACTCCGGGCCAAAGTGGGCCAAAGCTCATACTCCGGGCCAAAGCTCATACTCTGGGCCAAAGCTCATACTCCGGGCCAAAGCTCATACTCCAGGCCAAAGTGGCTAAAGCTCATACTCTGGGCCAAAGTGGGCCAAAGCTCATACTCCGGGCCAAAGTGGGCCAAAGCTCATACTCTGGGCCAAAGTGGGCCAAAGCTCATACTCTAGGCCAAAGTGGACCAAAGCTCATACTCCGGGCTAAAGTGGGCCAAGCTCATACTCCGGGCCAAAGCTCATACTCCGGGCCAAAGTGGGCCAAAGCTCATACTCTGGGCCAAAGTGGGCCAAAGCTCATACTCTGGGCCAAAGTGGACCAAAGCTCATACTCCGGGCTAAAGCTCATACTCCGGGGCAAAGCTCATACTCTGGGCCAAAGCTCATACTCAGGGCTCATACTCTGGGCCAAAGCTCATACTCCGGGCCAAAGCACATACTCCGGGCCAAAGCTCATACTCAGGGCTCATACTCTGGGCCAAAGCTCATACTCATAAAATTAAAAAAATGCTAATAATAAAAATCGGCCAAGTACGAGTCGGGCCTCGCTCTGTTAGGGTTCCGTTAAAAAAATTAAATTAAAATATTTCCATGTACCCATGGAAATATTTTAATTTAATTTTTATTATTTGTTGTTATAGTGGCAATAGAAATACATAATATGTGAAAATTTCATCTGTCTATTATCTATTACGGTTTACGAGATACAGCCCGCTGACAGACGGACGGACGGACGGACGGACGGTCGGACAGCGTAGGCTTAGTAATAGGGTCCCGTTGGTACCCTTTGGGTACGGAACCCTAAAAAGTAATTAGACTCATTGTTCCAGCCGGAATCATCATCAACATCGAGTGCCGCGCGTGGGCGAGGAACATCGAGTACAACAGAAGAGATCGCGTTGGAGTGGTGCATTTTGAGCTGATGATAGAGTAGACTAGTAGACTAGTAGACCGTACAGCTGAATAGACCAGAGAAGACTGGAATAGATCTGACGAGATAGGTTTTACCCTCAACTGTTCAACACATTTCCGAATTAAGGCACACGTGGGTCAAAATTGACCCAACGTTAAAGGTATCAAAATAACTTTGCTTTTAAGCTGGCATGCCATTCAATGTATGTTTTAGCTGATTTGATGTTAAATATTAATAGGATAAAATATAAAAAAAAGTAACAAAGATTATGCAAAGTCATTATCATTAGCCAAACTGAAGTAAACGATAGCTTGGGGATTATTTTGAAAGTATGAGCCATGTTGAACAAGAACAATATTCCCCTTTCTCCTCCAAATAAGCGTAATAGTTTTTTACGAACATTCTGGTTCTGATAACTTACTTAATAATAGTCGGGGTCATTTCTGACCCACGCATGCTAGGTATTTTTTTGACCTTATAATTATAGGACTTGACTGCCTTGATCTATCCAATGACCAAGTGTTTTTAAACTAAGTTTTAAAGTGTGTATTTTTGTATGATATACTGCTAGTGGATTATGGATGCTAAAGTGATGGCCACATATTGTGGCCTCTGCAAAATATTAAATATCATTTGCATAAAATAAATTTGAAAACAGAAAGTCTGTTTTCGTAATTTGTACCACCACCAAGTTACATATAGCTGCAACATTGGCCCAGAGTATGAGCTTTGGCCCAGAGTATGAGCTTTGGCCCGGAGTATGAGCCCTGAGTATGAGCTTTGGCCCGGAGTATGAGCTTTGGCCCGGAGTATGAGCTTTGGCCCAGAGTATGAGCTTTGGCCCACTTTGGCCCAGAGTATGAGCTTTGGCCCACTTTGGCCCCGAGTATGAGCTTTGGCCCGGAGTATGAGCTTTGGCCCACAGTATGAGCTTTGGCCCACTTTGGCCCGGAGTATGAGCTTTGGCCCACTTTGGCCCAGAGTATGAGCTTTGGCCCACTTTGGCCCGGAGTATGAGCTTTGGCCCGGAGTATGAGCTTTGGCCCGGAGTATGAGCTATGGCCCGGAGTATGAGCTTTGGCCCGGAGTATGAGCTTTGGCCCAGAGTATGAGCTTTGGTCCACTTTGGCCCAGAGTATGAGCTTTGGCCCACTTTGGCCCGGAGTATGAGCTTTGGCCCACTTTGGCCCGGAGTATGAGCTTTGTCCCAGAGTATGAGCTTTGGCCCGGAGTATGAGCCCTGAGTATGAGCTTTGGCCCGGAGTATGAGCTTTGGCCTGGAGTATGAGCTTTGGCCCGGAGTATGTGCTTTGGCCCGGAGTATGAGCTATGGCCCGGAGTATGAGCTTTGGCCCAGAGTATGAGCCCTGAGTATGAGCTTTGGCCCAGAGTATGAGCTTTGCCCCGGAGTATGAGCTTTAGCCCGGAGTATGAGCTTTGGTCCACTTTGGCCCAGAGTATGAGCTTTGGCCCACTTTGGCCCAGAGTATGAGCTTTGGCCCACTTTGGCCCGGAGTATGAGCTTTGGCCCGGAGTATGAGCTTGGCCCACTTTAGCCCGGAGTATGAGCTTTGGTCCACTTTGGCCTAGAGTATGAGCTTTGGCCCACTTTGGCCCAGAGTATGAGCTTTGGCCCACTTTGGCCCGGAGTATGAGCTTTGGCCCACTTTGGCCCAGAGTATGAGCTTTAGCCACTTTGGCCTGGAGTATGAGCTTTGGCCCGGAGTATGAGCTTTGGCCCAGAGTATGAGCTTTGGCCCGGAGTATGAGCTTTGGCCCACTTTGGCCCGGAGTATGAGCTTTGGCCTGGAGTATGAGCTTTGGCCCGGAGTATGAGCTTTGGCCCGGAGTATGAGCTATGGCCCGGAGTATGAGCTTTGGCCCGGAGTATGTGCTTTGGCCCGGAGTATGAGCTTTGGCCCGGAGTATGAGCTATGGCCCGGAGTATGAGCTTTGGCCCGGAGTATGTGCTTTGGCCCGGAGTATGAGCTTTGGCCCAGAGTATGAGCCCTGAGTATGAGCTTTGGCCCAGAGTATGAGCTTTGCCCCGGAGTATGAGCTTTAGCCCGGAGTATGAGCTTTGGTCCACTTTGGCCCAGAGTATGAGCTTTGGCCCACTTTGGCCCAGAGTATGAGCTTTGGCCCACTTTGGCCTGGAGTATGAGCTTTGGCCCGGAGTATGAGCTTGGCCCACTTTAGCCCGGAGTATGAGCTTTGGTCCACTTTGGCCTAGAGTATGAGCTTTGGCCCAGAGTTTGAGCTTTGGCCCACTTTGGCCCGGAGTATGAGCTTTGGCCCAGAGTTTGAGCTTTGGCCCACTTTGGCCCGGAGTATGAGCTTTGGCCCAGAGTTTGAGCTTTGGCCCGTAGTATGAGCTTTGGCCCGGAGTATGAGCTTTGGCCCAGAGTATGAGCCCTGAGTTTGAGCTTTGGCCCAGAGTTTGAGCTTTGGCCCAGAGTATGAGCTTTGGCCCACTTTGGCCCAGAGTATGAGCTTTGGCTCACTTTGGCCCGGAGTATGAGCTTTGGCCCGGAGTATGAGCTTTGGCCCGGAGTATGAGCTTTGGCCCAGAGTATGAGCCCTGAGTATGAGCTTTGGCCCAGAGTATGAGCTTTGGCCCACTTTGGCCCAGAGTATGAGCTTTGGCCCACTTTGGCCCGGAGTATGAGCTTTGGCCCACTTTGGCCCGGAGTATGAGCTTTGGCCCACTTTGGCCCAGAGTATGAGCTGTGGCCCACTTTGGCCCGGAGTATGAGCTTTGGCCCGGAGTATGAGCTTTGGCCCAGAGTATGAGCTTTGGCCCAGAGTATGAGCTTTGGCCCACTTTGGCCCGGAGTATGAGCTTTGGCCCGGAGTATGTGCTTTGGCCCGGAGTATGAGCTTTGGCCCAGAGTATGAGCCCTGAGTATGAGCTTTGGCCCAGAGTATGAGCTTTGCCCCGGAGTATGAGCTTTAGCCCGGAGTATGAGCTTTGGTCCACTTTGGCCCAGAGTATGAGCTTTGGCCCACTTTGGCCCAGAGTATGAGCTTTGGCCCACTTTGGCCCGGAGTATGAGCTTTGGCGCACTTTGGCCTGGAGTATGAGCTTTTTCCCACTTTGGCCCGGAGTATGAGCTTTGGCCCGGAGTATGAGCTTTGGCCCAGAGTATGAGCTTTGGCCCAGAGTATGAGCTTTGGCCCAGAGTATGTGCTTTGGCCCGGAGTATGAGCTTTGGCCCGGAGTATGAGCTTTGGCCCGGAGTATGAGCTATGGCCCAGAGTATGAGCTTTGCCCCGGAGTATGAGCGAGCTTTGGCCCAGAGTTTGAGCTTTGGCCTGGAGTATGAGCTTTGGCCCGGAGTATGAGCTTTGGCCCAGAGTATGAGCCCTGAGTTTGAGCTTTGGCCCAGAGTATGAGCTTTGGCCCAGAGTATGAGCTTTGGCCCACTTTGGCCCAGAGTATGAGCTTTGGCCCGGAGTATGAGCTTTGGCCCGGAGTATGAGCTTTGGCCCAGAGTATGAGCCCTGAGTATGAGCTTTGGCCCAGAGTATGAGCTTTGGCCCACTTTGGCCCAGAGTATGAGCTTTGGCCCACTTTGGCCCGGAGTATGAGCTTTGGCCCACTTTGGCCCGGAGTATGAGCTTTGGCCCACTTTGGCCCAGAGTATGAGCTTTGGCCCACTTTGGCCCGGAGTATGAGCTTTGGCCCACTTTGGCCCGGAGTATGAGCTTTGGCCCACTTTGGCCCAGAGTATGAGCTTTGGCCCACTTTGGCCCGGAGTATGAGCTTTGGCCCACTTTGGCCCAGAGTATGAGCTTTAGCCACTTTGGCCTGGAGTATGAGCTTTGGTCCACTTTGGCCTAGAGTATGAGCTTTGGCCCACTTTGGCCCAGAGTATGAGCTTTGGCCCACTTTGGCCCGGAGTATGAGCTTTGGCCCACTTTGGCCCAGAGTATGAGCTTTAGCCACTTTGGCCTGGAGTATGAGCTTTGGCCCGGAGTATGAGCTTTGGCCCAGAGTATGAGCTTTGGCCCGGAGTATGAGCTTTGGCCCACTTTGGCCCCGAGTATGAGCTTTGGCCCACTTTGGCCCGGAGTATGAGCTTTGGCCCAGAGTTTGAGCTTTGGCCCACTTTGGCCCGGAGTATGAGCTTTGGCCCAGAGTTTGAGCTTTGGCCCACTTTGGCCCGGAGTATGAGCTTTGGCCCACTTTGGCCCAGAGTATGAGCTTTGGCCCACTTTGGCCCGGAGTATGAGCTTTGGCCCACTTTGGCCCGGAGTATGAGCTTTGGCCCACTTTGGCCCAGAGTATGAGCTTTGGCCCACTTTGGCCCGGAGTATGAGCTTTGGCCCGGAGTATGAGCTGCCCAGAGTATGAGCTTTGGCCCAGAGTATGAGCTTTGGCCCAGAGTATGTGCTTTGGCCCGGAGTATGAGCTTTGGCCCAGAGTATGAGCTTTGGCCCAGAGTATGAGCTTTGGCCCGGAGTATGAGCTATGGCCCGGAGTATGAGCTTTGGCCCGGAGTATGAGCTTTGGCCCGGAGTTTGAGCTTTGGCCCGGAGTATGAGCTTTGGCCCGGAGTATGAGCTTTGGCCCACTTTGGCCCGGAGTATGAGCTTTGGCCCAGAGTATGAGCTTTGGCCCACTTTGGCCCGGAGTATGAGCTTTGGCCCACTTTGGCCCAGAGTATGAGCTTTAGCCACTTTGGCCTGGAGTATGAGCTTTGGCCCGGAGTATGAGCTTTGGCCCAGAGTATGAGCTTTGGCCCGGAGTATGAGCTTTGGCCCACTTTGGCCCGGAGTATGAGCTTTGGCCTGGAGTATGAGCTTTGGCCCGGAGTATGAGCTTTGGCCCGGAGTATGAGCTATGGCCCGGAGTATGAGCTTTGGCCCGGAGTATGAGCTTTGGCCCGGAGTATGAGCTATGGCTCGGAGTATGAGCTTTGGCCCAGAGTATGTGCTTTGGCCCGGAGTATGAGCTTTGGCCCAGAGTATGAGCCCTGAGTATGAGCTTTGGCCCAGAGTATGAGCTTTGCCCCGGAGTATGAGCTTTAGCCCGGAGTATGAGCTTTGGTCCACTTTGGCCCAGAGTATGAGCTTTGGCCCACTTTGGCCCAGAGTATGAGCTTTGGCCCAGAGTATGAGCTTTGGCCCACTTTGGCTCAGAGTATGAGCTTTGGCCCACTTTGGCCCGGAGTATGAGCTTTGGCCCACTTTGGCCCAGAGTATGAGCTTTGGCCCACTTTGGCCCGGAGTATGAGCTTTGGCCCACTTTGGCCCAGAGTGAGCTTTGGCCCACTTTGGCCCGGAGTATGAGCTTTGGCCCGGAGTATGAGCTTTGGCCCAGAGTATGAGCTTTGGCCCAGAGTATGAGCTTTGGCCCAGAGTATGAGCTTTGGCCCACTTTGGCCCCGGAGTATGAGCTTTGGCCCACTTTGGCCCGGAGTATGAGCTTTGGCCCACTTTGGCCCGGAGTATGAGCTTTGGCCCACTTTGGCCCGGAGTATGAGCTTTGGCCCACTTTGACCCGGAGTATGAGCTTTGGCCCACTTTGGCCCAGAGTATGAGCTTTGGCCCACTTTGGCCCGGAGTATGAGCTTTGGCCCGGAGTATGAGCTTTGGCCCAGAGTATGCGCTTTGGCCCAGAGTATGAGCTTTAGCCCAGAGTATGAGCTTTGGCCCGGAGTATGAGCCCTGAGTATGAGCTTTGGCCCGGAGTATGAGCTTTGGCCCGGAGTATGAGCTTTGGCCCGGAGTATGAGCTATGGCCCGGAGTATGAGCTTTGGCCCAGAGTATGAGCTTTGGCCCAGAGTATGTGCTTTGGCCCAGAGTATGAGCTTTGGCCCGGAGTATGAGCCCTGAGTATGAGCTTTGGCCCGGAGTATGAGCTTTGGCCTGGAGTATGAGCTTTGGCCCGGAGTATGAGCTTTGGCCCGGAGTATGAGCTATGGCCCGGAGTATGAGCTTTGGCCCGGAGTATGTGCTTTGGCCCGGAGTATGAGCTTTGGCCCAGAGTATGAGCTTTGGCCCAGAGTATGAGCCCTGAGTATGAGATTTGGCCCAGAGTATGAGCTTTGGCCCAGAGTATGAGCTTTGGCCCAGAGTATGAGCCCTGAGTATGAGCTTTAGCCCAGAGTATGAGCTTTGGCCCAGAGTATGAGCTTTGGCCCACTTTGGCCCAGAGTATGAGCTTTGGCCCACTTTGGCCCGGAGTATGAGCTTTGGCCCACTTTGGCCTGGAGTATGAGCTTTGGCCCACTTTGGCCCAGAGTATGAGCTTTGGCCCAGAGTATGAGCTTTGGCCCAGAGTATGAGCTTTGGCCCACTTTGGCCCGGAGTATGAGCTTTGGCCCACTTTGGCCCGGAGTATGAGCTTTGGCCCACTTTGGCCCAGAGTATGAGCTTTGGCCCACTTTGGCTTGGAGTATGAGCTTTGGCCCGGAGTATGAGCTTTGGCCCAGAGTATGAGCTTTGGCCCTGAGCATGAGCTTTGGCCCGAGCTTTGGCCCACTTTGGCCCGGAGTATGAGCTTTGGCCCACTTTGGCCCGGAGTATGAGCTTTGGCCCACTTTGGCCCGGAGTATGAGCTTTGGCCCACTTTGGCCCAGAGTATGAGCTTTGGCCCACTTTGGCCCGGAGTATGAGCTTTGGCCCGGAGTATGAGCTTTGGCCCAGAGTATGAGCTTTGGCCCAGAGTATGAGCTTTGGGCCAAAGCTCATACTCCGGGCCAAAGTGGGCCAAAGCTCATACTCTGGGCCAAAGCTCATACTCAGGGCTCATACTCTGGGCCAAAGCTCATACTCCGGGCCAAAGCTCATACTCCGGGCCAAAGCTCATACTCCAGGCCAAAGCTCATACTCCGGGCCAAAGCTCATACTCCGGGCCAAAGCTCATACTCCGGGCCAAAGTGGGCCAAAGCTCCAGGCAAAAGTGGGCCAAAGCTCATACTCTGGGCCAAAGCTCATACTCCGGGCCAAAGCTCATACTCCGGGCCAAAGCTCATACTCTGGGCCAAAGTGGGCCAAAGCTCATACTCTGGGCCAAAGCTCATACTCTGGGCCAAAGCTCAAACTCAGGGCTCATACTCTGGGCCAAAGCTCAAACTCTGGGCCAAAGCTCATACTCCGGGCCAAAGTGGGCCAAAGCTCATACTCTGGGCCAAAGTGGGCCAAAGCTCAAACTCTGGGCCAAAGCTCATACTCCGGGCCAAAGTGGGCCAAAGCTCATACTCTGGGCCAAAGTGGGCCAAAGCTCATACTCCGGGCCAAAGCTCATACTCTGGGCCAAAGCTCATACTCCGGGCCAAAGCTCATACTCCAGGCCAAAGTGGCTAAAGCTCATACTCTGGGCCAAAGTGGGCCAAAGCTCATACTCCGGGCCAAAGTGGGCCAAAGCTCATACTCGGGGCCAAAGTGGGCCAAAGCTCATACTCTAGGCCAAAGTGGACCAAAGCTCATACTCCGGGCTAAAGTGGGCCAAGCTCATACTCCGGGCCAAAGCTCATACTCCGGGCCAAAGTGGGCCAAAGCTCATACTCTGGGCCAAAGTGGGCCAAAGCTCATACTCTGGGCCAAAGTGGACCAAAGCTCATACTCCGGGCTAAAGCTCATACTCCGGGGCAAAGCTCATACTCTGGGCCAAAGCTCATACTCAGGGCTCATACTCTGGGCCAAAGCTCATACTCCGGGCCAAAGCACATACTCCGGGCCAAAGCTCATACTCCGAGCCATAGCTCATACTCCGGGCCAAAGCTCATACTCCGGGCCAAAGCTCATACTCCGGGCCATAGCTCATACTCCGGGCCAAAGCTCATACTCCGGGCCAAAGCTCATACTCCAGGCCAAAGCTCATACTCCGGGCCAAAGTGGGCCAAAGCTCATACTCCGGGCCAAAGCTCATACTCTGGGCCAAAGCTCATACTCCGGGCCAAAGCTCATACTCCAGGCCAAAGTGGCTAAAGCTCATACTCTGGGCCAAAGTGGGCCAAAGCTCATACTCCGGGCCAAAGTGGGCCAAAGCTCATACTCTGGGCCAAAGTGGGCCAAAGCTCATACTCTAGGCCAAAGTGGACCAAAGCTCATACTCCGGGCTAAAGTGGGCCAAGCTCATACTCCGGGCCAAAGCTCATACTCCGGGCCAAAGTGGGCCAAAGCTCATACTCTGGGCCAAAGTGGGCCAAAGCTCATACTCTGGGCCAAAGTGGACCAAAGCTCATACTCCGGGCTAAAGCTCATACTCCGGGGCAAAGCTCATACTCTGGGCCAAAGCTCATACTCAGGGCTCATACTCTGGGCCAAAGCTCATACTCCGGGCCAAAGCACATACTCCGGGCCAAAGCTCATACTCAGGGCTCATACTCTGGGCCAAAGCTCATACTCATAAAATTAAAAAAATGCTAATAATAAAAATCGGCCAAGTACGAGTCGGGCCTCGCTCTGTTAGGGTTCCGTTAAAAAAATTAAATTAAAATATTTCCATGTACCCATGGAAATATTTTAATTTAATTTTTATTATTTGTTGTTATAGTGGCAATAGAAATACATAATATGTGAAAATTTCATCTGTCTATTATCTATTACGGTTTACGAGATACAGCCCGCTGACAGACGGACGGACGGACGGACGGACGGTCGGACAGCGTAGGCTTAGTAATAGGGTCCCGTTGGTACCCTTTGGGTACGGAACCCTAAAAAGTAATTAGACTCATTGTTCCAGCCGGAATCATCATCAACATCGAGTGCCGCGCGTGGGCGAGGAACATCGAGTACAACAGAAGAGATCGCGTTGGAGTGGTGCATTTTGAGCTGATGATAGAGTAGACTAGTAGACTAGTAGACCGTACAGCTGAATAGACCAGAGAAGACTGGAATAGATCTGACGAGATAGGTTTTACCCTCAACTGTTCAACACATTTCCGAATTAAGGCACACGTGGGTCAAAATTGACCCAACGTTAAAGGTATCAAAATAACTTTGCTTTTAAGCTGGCATGCCATTCAATGTATGTTTTAGCTGATTTGATGTTAAATATTAATAGGATAAAATATAAAAAAAAGTAACAAAGATTATGCAAAGTCATTATCATTAGCCAAACTGAAGTAAACGATAGCTTGGGGATTATTTTGAAAGTATGAGCCATGTTGAACAAGAACAATATTCCCCTTTCTCCTCCAAATAAGCGTAATAGTTTTTTACGAACATTCTGGTTCTGATAACTTACTTAATAATAGTCGGGGTCATTTCTGACCCACGCATGCTAGGTATTTTTTTGACCTTATAATTATAGGACTTGACTGCCTTGATCTATCCAATGACCAAGTGTTTTTAAACTAAGTTTTAAAGTGTGTATTTTTGTATGATATACTGCTAGTGGATTATGGATGCTAAAGTGATGGCCACATATTGTGGCCTCTGCAAAATATTAAATATCATTTGCATAAAATAAATTTGAAAACAGAAAGTCTGTTTTCGTAATTTGTACCACCACCAAGTTACATATAGCTGCAACATTGGCCCAGAGTATGAGCTTTGGCCCAGAGTATGAGCTTTGGCCCGGAGTATGAGCCCTGAGTATGAGCTTTGGCCCGGAGTATGAGCTTTGGCCCGGAGTATGAGCTTTGGCCCAGAGTATGAGCCCTGAGTATGAGCTTTGGCCCAGAGTATGAGCTTTGGCCCAGAGTATGAGCTTTGGCCACTTTGGCCCAGATTATGAGCTTTGGCCCACTTTGGCCCAGAGTATGAGCTTTGGCCCACTTTGGCCCGGAGTATGAGCTTTGGCCCGGAGTATGAGCTTTGGCCCACAGTATGAGCTTTGGCCCACTTTGGCCCGGAGTATGAGCTTTGGCCCACTTTGGCCCAGAGTATGAGCTTTGGCCCACTTTGGCCCGGAGTATGAGCTTTGGCCCGGAGTATGAGCTTTGGCCCGGAGTATGAGCTATGGCCCGGAGTATGAGCTTTGGCCCGGAGTATGAGCTTTGGCCCAGAGTATGAGCTTTGGTCCACTTTGGCCCAGAGTATGAGCTTTGGCCCACTTTGGCCCGGAGTATGAGCTTTGGCCCGGAGTATGAGCTTGGCCCACTTTAGCCCGGAGTATGAGCTTTGGTCCACTTTGGCCTAGAGTATGAGCTTTGGCCCACTTTGGCCCAGAGTATGAGCTTTGGCCCACTTTGGCCCGGAGTATGAGCTTTGGCCCACTTTGGCCCAGAGTATGAGCTTTGGCCCACTTTGGCCCGGAGTATGAGCTTTGGCCCACTTTGGCCCAGAGTATGAGCTTTGGCCCACTTTGGCCCGGAGTATGAGCTTTGGCCCGGAGTATGAGCTTTGGCCCAGAGTATGAGCTTTGGCCCAGAGTATGAGCTTTGGGCCAAAGCTCATACTCCGGGCCAAAGTGGGCCAAAGCTCATACTCTGGGCCAAAGCTCATACTCAGGGCTCATACTCTGGGCCAAAGCTCATACTCCGGGCCAAAGCTCATACTCCAGGCCAAAGCTCATACTCCGGGCCAAAGCTCATACTCCGGGCCAAAGCTCATACTCCGGGCCAAAGCTCATACTCCGGGCCAAAGCTCATACTCCGGGCCAAAGTGGGCCAAAGCTCCAGGCAAAAGTGGGCCAAAGCTCATACTCTGGGCCAAAGCTCATACTCCGGGCCAAAGCTCATACTCCGGGCCATAGCTCATACTCCGGGCCAAAGTGGGCCAAAGCTCATACTCTGGGCCAAAGCTCATACTCCGGGCCAAAGCTCATACTCCGGGCCAAAGCTCATACTCCGGGCCAAAGCTCATACTCCGGGCCAAAGCTCATACTCCGGGCCATAGCTCATACTCCGGGCCAAAGTGGGCCAAAGCTCATACTCTGGGCCAAAGCTCATACTCCGGGCCAAAGCTCATACTCTGGGCCAAAGCTCATACTCCGGGCCAAAGCTCATACTCTGGGCCAAAGCTCATACTCCGGGCCAAAGCTCATACTCCGGGCCAAAGCTCATACTCTGGGCCAAAGCTCATACTCTGGGCCAAAGCTCATACTCCGGGCCAAAGCTCATACTCCGGGCCAAAGCTCATACTCAGGGCTCATACTCCGGGCCAAAGCTCATACTCTGGGCCAAAGCTCATACTCTGGGCTAAAGCTCATACTCTGGGCCAAAGCTCATACTCCGGGCCAAAGCTCATACTCCGGGCCAAAGTGGGCCAAAGCTCATACTCTGGGCCAAAGCTCATACTCAGGGCTCATACTCTGGGCCAAAGCTCATACTCCGGGCCAAAGCTCATACTCCGGGCCAAAGCTCATACTCTGGGCCAAAATGGGCCAAAGCTCATACTCTGGGCCAAAGCTCATACTCTGGGCCAAAGCTCAAACTCAGGGCTCATACTCTGGGCCAAAGCTCATACTCCGGGCCAAAGCTCATACTCCGGGCCAAAGCTCAAACTCTGGGCCAAAGCTCATACTCCGGGCCAAAGTGGGCCAAAGCTCAAACTCTGGGCCAAAGCTCATACTCCGGGCCAAAGTGGGCCAAAGCTCATACTCTGGGCCAAAGTGGGCCAAAGCTCATACTCCGGGCCAAAGCTCATACTCCGGGCCAAAGCTCATTCCGGGCCAAAGCTCATACTCAGGGCTCATACTCCGGGCCAAAGCTCATACTCTGGGCCAAAGCTGGCCAAAGTGGGCCAGAGTATGAGCTTTGGCCCAGAGTATGAGCTTTGGCCCAGAGTATGAGCTTTGGCCCGGAGTATGAGCTTTGGTCCACTTTGGCCCGGAGTATGAGCTTTGGCCCACTTTGGCCCAGAGTATGAGCTTTGGCCCACTTTGGCCCGGAGTATGAGCTTTGGCCCGGAGTATGAGCTTTGGCCCGGAGTATGAGCTATGGCCCGGAGTATGAGCTTTGGCCCGGAGTATGTGCTTTGGCCCGGAGTATGAGCTTTGGCCCAGAGTATGAGCCCTGAGTATGAGCTTTGGCCCAGAGTATGAGCTTTGCCCCGGAGTATGAGCTTTGGCCCGGAGTATGAGCTATGGCCCGGAGTATGAGCTTTGGCCCGGAGTATGAGCTTTAGCCCGGAGTTTGAGCTTTGGCCCAGAGTATGAGCTTTGGCCCGGAGTATGAGCTTTGGCCCACTTTGGCCCAGAGTATGAGCTTTGGCCCACTTTGGCCCGGAGTATGAGCTTTGGCCCGGAGTATGAGCTTTGGCCCAGAGTATGAGCTTTGGCCCAGAGTATGAGCGTTGGCCCAGAGTATGAGCTTTGGCCCGGAGTATGAGCCCTGAGTATGAGCTTTGGCCCGGAGTATGAGCTTTGGCCCGGAGTTTGAGCTTTGGCCCGGAGTATGAGCTTTGGCCCAGAGTATGAGCCCTGAGTATGAGCTTTGGCCCAGAGTATGAGCTTTGGCCCAGAGTATGAGCTTTGGCCCACTTTGGCCCGGAGTATGAGCTTTGGCCCACTTTGGCCCGGAGTATGAGCTTTGGCCCACTTTGGCCCAGAGTATGAGCTTTGGCCCAGAGTATGAGCTTTGGCCCACTTTGGCCCAGAGTATGAGCTTTGGCCCAGAGTATGAGCTTTGGCCCACTTTGGCCCAGAGTATGAGCTTTGGCCCACAGTATGAGCCCTGAGTATGAGCTTTGGCCCAGAGTATGAGCTTTGGCCCAGAGTATGAGCTTTGGCCCACTTTGGCTCAGAGTATGAGCTTTGGCCCACTTTGGCCCGGAGTATGAGCTTTGGCCCACTTTGGCCCAGAGTATGAGCTTTGGCCCACTTTGGCCCAGAGTGAGCTTTGGCCCACTTTGGCCCGGAGTATGAGCTTTGGCCCGGAGTATGAGCTTTGGCCCAGAGTATGAGCTTTGGCCCAGAGTATGAGCTTTGGCCCAGAGTATGAGCTTTGGCCCACTTTGGCCCCGGAGTATGAGCTTTGGCCCACTTTGGCCCGGAGTATGAGCTTTGGCCCACTTTTGCCCGGAGTATGAGCTTTGGCCCACTTTGGCCCGGAGTATGAGCTTTGGCCCACTTTGACCCGGAGTATGAGCTTTGGCCCACTTTGGCCCAGAGTATGAGCTTTGGCCCACTTTGGCCCGGAGTATGAGCTTTGGCCCGGAGTATGAGCTTTGGCCCAGAGTATGCGCTTTGGCCCAGAGTATGAGCTTTAGCCCAGAGTATGAGCTTTGGCCCGGAGTATGAGCCCTGAGTATGAGCTTTGGCCCGGAGTATGAGCTTTGGCCCGGAGTATGAGCTTTGGCCCGGAGTATGAGCTATGGCCCGGAGTATGAGCTTTGGCCCAGAGTATGAGCTTTGGCCCAGAGTATGTGCTTTGGCCCAGAGTATGAGCTTTGGCCCGGAGTATGAGCCCTGAGTATGAGCTTTGGCCCGGAGTATGAGCTTTGGCCTGGAGTATGAGCTTTGGCCCGGAGTATGAGCTTTGGCCCGGAGTATGAGCTATGGCCCGGAGTATGAGCTTTGGCCCGGAGTATGTGCTTTGGCCCGGAGTATGAGCTTTGGCCCAGAGTATGAGCTTTGGCCCAGAGTATGAGCCCTGAGTATGAGATTTGGCCCAGAGTATGAGCTTTGGCCCTGAGTATGAGCTTTAGCCCAGAGTATGAGCTTTGGCCCAGAGTATGAGCTTTGGCCCACTTTGGCCCAGAGTATGAGCTTTGGCCCACTTTGGCCCGGAGTATGAGCTTTGGCCCACTTTGGCCTGGAGTATGAGCTTTGGCCCACTTTGGCCCAGAGTATGAGCTTTGGCCCAGAGTATGAGCTTTGGCCCAGAGTATGAGCTTTGGCCCACTTTGGCCCGGAGTATGAGCTTTGGCCCACTTTGGCCCGGAGTATGAGCTTTGGCCCACTTTGGCCCAGAGTATGAGCTTTGGCCCACTTTGGCTTGGAGTATGAGCTTTGGCCCGGAGTATGAGCTTTGGCCCAGAGTATGAGCTTTGGCCCTGAGCATGAGCTTTGGCCCGAGCTTTGGCCCACTTTGGCCCGGAGTATGAGCTTTGGCCCACTTTGGCCCGGAGTATGAGCTTTGGCCCACTTTGGCCCGGAGTATGAGCTTTGGCCCACTTTGGCCCAGAGTATGAGCTTTGGCCCACTTTGGCCCGGAGTATGAGCTTTGGCCCGGAGTATGAGCTTTGGCCCAGAGTATGAGCTTTGGCCCAGAGTATGAGCTTTGGGCCAAAGCTCATACTCCGGGCCAAAGTGGGCCAAAGCTCATACTCTGGGCCAAAGCTCATACTCAGGGCTCATACTCTGGGCCAAAGCTCATACTCCGGGCCAAAGCTCATACTCCGGGCCAAAGCTCATACTCCGGGCCAAAGCTCATACTCCGGGCCAAAGCTCATACTCCGGGCCAAAGCTCATACTCCGGGCCAAAGCTCATACTCCGGGCCAAAGTGGGCCAAAGCTCCAGGCAAAAGTGGGCCAAAGCTCATACTCTGGGCCAAAGCTCATACTCCGGGCCAAAGCTCATACTCCGGGCCAAAGCTCATACTCTGGGCCAAAGTGGGCCAAAGCTCATACTCTGGGCCAAAGCTCATACTCTGGGCCAAAGCTCAAACTCAGGGCTCATACTCTGGGCCAAAGCTCAAACTCTGGGCCAAAGCTCATACTCCGGGCCAAAGTGGGCCAAAGCTCATACTCCGGGCCAAAGTGGGCCAAAGCTCATACTCTGGCCAAAGTGGGCCAAAGCTCTTACTCTGGGCCAAAGCTCATACTCAGGGCTCATACTCTGGGCCAAAGCTCATACTCCGGGCCAAAGCTCATACTCCGGGCCAAAGCTCATACTCCGGGCCAAAGTGAGCCAAAGCTCATACTCTGGGCCAAAGTGGGCCAAAGCTCATACTCTGGGCCAAAGCTCAAACTCAGGGCTCATACTCTGGGCCAAAGCTCATACTCCGGGCCAAAGCTCATACTCCGGGTCAAAGCTCAAACTCTGGGCCAAAGCTCATACTCCGGGCCAAAGTGGGCCAAAGCTCAAACTCTGGGCCAAAGCTCATACTCCGGGCCAAAGTGGGCCAAAGCTCATACTCTGGGCCAAAGTGGGCCAAAGCTCATACTCCGGGCCAAAGCTCATACTCTGGGCCAAAGCTCATACTCCGGGCCAAAGCTCATACTCCAGGCCAAAGTGGCTAAAGCTCATACTCTGGGCCAAAGTGGGCCAAAGCTCATACTCCGGGCCAAAGTGGGCCAAAGCTCATACTCGGGGCCAAAGTGGGCCAAAGCTCATACTCTAGGCCAAAGTGGACCAAAGCTCATACGCCGGGCTAAAGTGGGCCAAGCTCATACTCCGGGCCAAAGCTCATACTCCGGGCCAAAGTGGGCCAAAGCTCATACTCTGGTCCAAAGTGGGCCAAAGCTCATACTCTGGGCCAAAGTGGACCAAAGCTCATACTCCGGGCTAAAGCTCATACTCCGGGGCAAAGCTCATACTCTGGGCCAAAGCTCATACTCAGGGCTCATACTCTGGGCCAAAGCTCATACTCCGGGCCAAAGCACATACTCCGGGCCAAAGCTCATACTCCGAGCCATAGCTCATACTCCGGGCCAAAGCTCATACTCCGGGCCAAAGCTCATACTCTGGGCCATAGCTCATACTCCGGGCCAAAGCTCATACTCCGGGCCAAAGCTCATACTCCAGGCCAAAGCTCATACTCCGGGCCAAAGTGGGCCAAAGCTCATACTCCGGGCCAAAGCTCATACTCTGGGCCAAAGCTCATACTCCGGGCCAAAGCTCATACTCCAGGCCAAAGTGGCTAAAGCTCATACTCTGGGCCAAAGTGGGCCAAAGCTCATACTCCGGGCCAAAGTGGGCCAAAGCTCATACTCTGGGCCAAAGTGGGCCAAAGCTCATACTCTAGGCCAAAGTGGACCAAAGCTCATACTCCGGGCTAAAGTGGGCCAAGCTCATACTCCGGGCCAAAGCTCATACTCCGGGCCAAAGTGGGCCAAAGCTCATACTCTGGGCCAAAGTGGGCCAAAGCTCATACTCTGGGCCAAAGTGGACCAAAGCTCATACTCCGGGCTAAAGCTCATACTCCGGGGCAAAGCTCATACTCTGGGCCAAAGCTCATACTCAGGGCTCATACTCTGGGCCAAAGCTCATACTCCGGGCCAAAGCACATACTCCGGGCCAAAGCTCATACTCAGGGCTCATACTCTGGGCCAAAGCTCATACTCATAAAATTAAAAAAATGCTAATAATAAAAATCGGCCAAGTACGAGTCGGGCCTCGCTCTGTTAGGGTTCCGTTAAAAAAATTAAATTAAAATATTTCCATGTACCCATGGAAATATTTTAATTTAATTTTTATTATTTGTTGTTATAGTGGCAATAGAAATACATAATATGTGAAAATTTCATCTGTCTATTATCTATTACGGTTTACGAGATACAGCCCGCTGACAGACGGACGGACGGACGGACGGACGGTCGGACAGCGTAGGCTTAGTAATAGGGTCCCGTTGGTACCCTTTGGGTACGGAACCCTAAAAAGTAATTAGACTCATTGTTCCAGCCGGAATCATCATCAACATCGAGTGCCGCGCGTGGGCGAGGAACATCGAGTACAACAGAAGAGATCGCGTTGGAGTGGTGCATTTTGAGCTGATGATAGAGTAGACTAGTAGACTAGTAGACCGTACAGCTGAATAGACCAGAGAAGACTGGAATAGATCTGACGAGATAGGTTTTACCCTCAACTGTTCAACACATTTCCGAATTAAGGCACACGTGGGTCAAAATTGACCCAACGTTAAAGGTATCAAAATAACTTTGCTTTTAAGCTGGCATGCCATTCAATGTATGTTTTAGCTGATTTGATGTTAAATATTAATAGGATAAAATATAAAAAAAAGTAACAAAGATTATGCAAAGTCATTATCATTAGCCAAACTGAAGTAAACGATAGCTTGGGGATTATTTTGAAAGTATGAGCCATGTTGAACAAGAACAATATTCCCCTTTCTCCTCCAAATAAGCGTAATAGTTTTTTACGAACATTCTGGTTCTGATAACTTACTTAATAATAGTCGGGGTCATTTCTGACCCACGCATGCTAGGTATTTTTTTGACCTTATAATTATAGGACTTGACTGCCTTGATCTATCCAATGACCAAGTGTTTTTAAACTAAGTTTTAAAGTGTGTATTTTTGTATGATATACTGCTAGTGGATTATGGATGCTAAAGTGATGGCCACATATTGTGGCCTCTGCAAAATATTAAATATCATTTGCATAAAATAAATTTGAAAACAGAAAGTCTGTTTTCGTAATTTGTACCACCACCAAGTTACATATAGCTGCAACATTGGCCCAGAGTATGAGCTTTGGCCCAGAGTATGAGCTTTGGCCCGGAGTATGAGCCCTGAGTATGAGCTTTGGCCCGGAGTATGAGCTTTGGCCCGGAGTATGAGCTTTGGCCCAGAGTATGAGCTTTGGCCCACTTTGGCCCAGAGTATGAGCTTTGGCCCACTTTGGCCCCGAGTATGAGCTTTGGCCCGGAGTATGAGCTTTGGCCCACAGTATGAGCTTTGGCCCACTTTGGCCCGGAGTATGAGCTTTGGCCCACTTTGGCCCAGAGTATGAGCTTTGGCCCACTTTGGCCCGGAGTATGAGCTTTGGCCCGGAGTATGAGCTTTGGCCCGGAGTATGAGCTATGGCCCGGAGTATGAGCTTTGGCCCGGAGTATGAGCTTTGGCCCAGAGTATGAGCTTTGGTCCACTTTGGCCCAGAGTATGAGCTTTGGCCCACTTTGGCCCGGAGTATGAGCTTTGGCCCGGAGTATGAGCTTGGCCCACTTTAGCCCGGAGTATGAGCTTTGGTCCACTTTGGCCTAGAGTATGAGCTTTGGCCCACTTTGGCCCAGAGTATGAGCTTTGGCCCACTTTGGCCCGGAGTATGAGCTTTGGCCCACTTTGGCCCAGAGTATGAGCTTTAGCCACTTTGGCCTGGAGTATGAGCTTTGGCTCGGAGTATGAGCTTTGGCCCAGAGTATGAGCTTTGGCCCGGAGTATGAGCTTTGGCCCACTTTGGCCCAGAGTATGAGCTTTGGCCCACTTTGGCCCGGAGTATGAGCTTTGGCCCAGAGTTTGAGCTTTGGCCCACTTTGGCCCGGAGTATGAGCTTTGGCCCAGAGTTTGAGCTTTGGCCCAGAGTATGAGCCCTGAGTATGAGCTTTGGCCAGAGTATGAGCTTTGGCCCAGAGTATGAGCTTTGGCCACTTTGGCCCAGATTATGAGCTTTGGCCCACTTTGGCCCAGAGTATGAGCTTTGGCCCACTTTGGCCCGGAGTATGAGCTTTGGCCCGGAGTATGAGCTTTGGCCCACAGTATGAGCTTTGGCCCACTTTGGCCCGGAGTATGAGCTTTGGCCCACTTTGGCCCAGAGTATGAGCTTTGGCCCACTTTGGCCCGGAGTATGAGCTTTGGCCCGGAGTATGAGCTTTGGCCCGGAGTATGAGCTATGGCCCGGAGTATGAGCTTTGGCCCGGAGTATGAGCTTTGGCCCAGAGTATGAGCTTTGGTCCACTTTGGCCCAGAGTATGAGCTTTGGCCCACTTCGGCCGGAGTATGAGCTTTGGCCCGGAGTATGAGCTTGGCCCACTTTAGCCCGGAGTATGAGCTTTGGTCCACTTTGGCCTAGAGTATGAGCTTTGGCCCACTTTGGCCCAGAGTATGAGCTTTGGCCCACTTTGGCCCGGAGTATGAGCTTTGGCCCACTTTGGCCCAGAGTATGAGCTTTAGCCACTTTGGCCTGGAGTATGAGCTTTGGCCCGGAGTATGAGCTTTGGCCCAGAGTATGAGCTTTGGCCCGGAGTATGAGCTTTGGCCCACTTTGGCCCCGAGTATGAGCTTTGGCCCACTTGGCCCGGAGTATGAGCTTTGGCCCAGAGTTTGAGCTTTGGCCCACTTTGGCCCGGAGTATGAGCTTTGGCCCAGAGTTTGAGCTTTGGCCCACTTTGGCCCGGAGTATGAGCTTTGGCCCAGAGTTTGAGCTTTGGCCCGTAGTATGAGCTTTGGCCCGGAGTATGAGCTTTGGCCCAGAGTATGAGCCCTGAGTTTGAGCTTTGGCCCAGAGTTTGAGCTTTGGCCCAGAGTATGAGCTTTGGCCCACTTTGGCCCAGAGTATGAGCTTTGGCTCACTTTGGCCCGGAGTATGAGCTTTGGCCCGGAGTATGAGCTTTGGCCCGGAGTATGAGCTTTGGCCCAGAGTATGAGCCCTGAGTATGAGCTTTGGCCCAGAGTATGAGCTTTGGCCCACTTTGGCCCAGAGTATGAGCTTTGGCCCACTTTGGCCCGGAGTATGAGCTTTGGCCCACTTTGGCCCGGAGTATGAGCTTTGGCCCACTTTGGCCCAGAGTATGAGCTGTGGCCCACTTTGGCCCGGAGTATGAGCTTTGGCCCGGAGTATGAGCTTTGGCCCAGAGTATGAGCTTTGGCCCAGAGTATGAGCTTTGGCCCAGAGTATGAGCTTTGGCCCACTTTGGCCCGGAGTATGAGCTTTGGCCCGGAGTATGTGCTTTGGCCCGGAGTATGAGCTTTGGCCCAGAGTATGAGCCCTGAGTATGAGCTTTGGCCCAGAGTATGAGCTTTGCCCCGGAGTATGAGCTTTAGCCCGGAGTATGAGCTTTGGTCCACTTTGGCCCAGAGTATGAGCTTTGGCCCACTTTGGCCCAGAGTATGAGCTTTGGCCCACTCTGGCCCGGAGTATGAGCTTTGGCGCACTTTGGCCTGGAGTATGAGCTTTTTCCCACTTTGGCCCGGAGTATGAGCTTTGGCCCGGAGTATGAGCTTTGGCCCAGAGTATGAGCTTTGGCCCAGAGTATGAGCTTTGGCCCAGAGTATGTGCTTTGGCCCGGAGTATGAGCTTTGGCCCGGAGTATGAGCTTTGGCCCGGAGTATGAGCTATGGCCCAGAGTATGAGCTTTGCCCCGGAGTATGAGCTTTAGCCCGGAGTATGAGCTTTGGTCCACTTTGGCCCAGAGTATGAGCTTTGGCCCACTTTGGCCCAGAGTATGAGCTTTGCCCCGGAGTATGAGCTTTAGCCCGGAGTATGAGCTTTGGTCCACTTTGGCCCAGAGTATGAGCTTTGGCCCACTTTGGCCCAGAGTATGAGCTTTGGCCCACTTTGGCCCGGAGTATGAGCTTTGGCCCGGAGTATGAGCTTTGGCCCGGAGTATGAGCTTGGCCCACTATAGCCCGGAGTATGAGCTTTGGTCCACTTTGGCCTAGAGTATGAGCTTTGGCCCACTTTGGCCCAGAGTATGAGCTTTGGCCCACTTTGGCCCGGAGTATGAGCTTTGGCCCACTTTGGCCCAGAGTATGAGCTTTAGCCACTTTGGCCTGGAGTATGAGCTTTGGCCCAGAGTATGAGCTTTGGCCCAGAGTATGAGCTTTGGCCCGGAGTATGAGCTTTGGCCCACTTTGGCCCAGAGTATGAGCTTTGGCCCACTTTGGCCCAGAGTATGAGCTTTGGCCCACTTTGGCCCGGAGTATGAGCTTTGGCCCACTTTGGCCCGGAGTATGAGCTTTGGCCCACTTTGGCCCAGAGTATGAGCTGTGGCCCACTTTGGCCCGGAGTATGAGCTTTGGCCCGGAGTATGAGCTTTGGCCCAGAGTATGAGCTTTGGCCCAGAGTATGAGCTTTGGCCCAGAGTATGAGCTTTGGCCCACTTTGGCCCGGAGTATGAGCTTTGGCCCACTTTGGCCCGGAGTATGAGCTTTGGCCCGGAGTATGTGCTTTGGCCCGGAGTATGAGCTTTGGCCCAGAGTATGAGCCCTGAGTATGAGCTTTGGCCCAGAGTATGAGCTTTGCCCCAGAGTATGAGCTTTAGCCCGGAGTATGAGCTTTGGCCCACTTTGGCTCAGAGTATGAGCTTTGGCCCACTTTGGCCCGGAGTATGAGCTTTGGCCCACTTTGGCCCGGAGTATGAGCTTTGGCCCACTTTGGCCCAGAGTATGAGCTTTTTCCCACTTTGGCCCGGAGTATGAGCTTTGGCCCACTTTGGCCCAGAGTATGAGCTTTTTCCCACTTTGGCCCGGAGTATGAGCTTTGGCCCACTTTGGCCCAGAGTATGAGCTTTGCCCCAGAGTATGAGCTTTAGCCCGGAGTATGAGCTTTGGCCCACTTTGGCTCAGAGTATGAGCTTTGGTCCACTTTGGCCCGGAGTATGAGCTTTGGCCCACTTTGGCCCGGAGTATGAGCTTTGGCCCACTTTGGCCCAGAGTATGAGCTTTTTCCCACTTTGGCCCGGAGTATGAGCTTTGGCCCACTTTGGCCCAGAGTATGAGCTTTGGCCCACTTTGGCCTGGAGTATGAGCTTTGGCCCAGAGTATGAGCTCTGGCCCAGAGTATGAGCTTTGGCCCGGAGTATGAGCCCTGAGTATGAGCTTTGGCCCGGAATGAGCTTTGGCCCGGAGTATGAGCTTTGGCCCGGAGTATGAGCTATGGCCCGGAGTACTCTGGGCCAAAGTGGGAAAAAGCTCATACTCCGGGCCAAAGTGGGCCAAAGCTCATACTCCGGGCCAAAGTGGGAAAAAGCTCATACTCCGGGCCAAAGTGGGCCAAAGCTCATACTCCAGGCCAGAGTGGGCCAAAGCTCATACTCTGGGCCAAAGCTCATACTCCGGGCCATAGCTCATACTCCGGGCCAAAGCTCATACTCCGGGCCAAAGCTCATACTCCGGGCAAAAGTGGGCCAAAGCTCATACTCTGGGCCAAAGTGGGCCAAAGCTCATACTCTGGGCCAAAGTGGGCCAAAGCTCATACTCCGGGCCAAAGCTCATAGTCCGGGCTCATACTCTGGGCCAAAGCTCATAGTCCGGGCCAAAGCTCATACTCCGGGCCAAAGCTCATAGTCCGGGCCAAAGCTCATACTCTGGGCCAAAGCTCATACTCAGGGCTCATACTCTGGGCCAAAGCTCATACTCCGGGGTCAAAGCTCATACTCCGGGCCAAAGCTCAAACTCAGGGCCAAAGCTCATACTCCGGGCCATAGCTCATACTCCGGGCCAAAGCTCATACTCCGGGCAAAAGTGGGCCAAAGCTCATACTCTGGGCCAAAGTGGGCCAAAGCTCATACTCTGGGCCAAAGTGGGCCAAAGCTCATACTCCGGGCCAAAGTGGGCCAAAGCTCATACTCCGGGCCAAAGTGGGCCAAAGCTCATACTCCGGGCCAAAGTGGGCCAAAGCTCATACTCCGGGCCAAAGTGGGCCAAAGCTCATACTCCGGGCCAAAGCTCATACTCTGGGCTAAAGCTCATACTCAGGGCTCATACTCTGGGCCAAAGCTCATACTCTGGGCCAAAGCTCATACTCTGGGCCAAAGCTCATACTCAGGGCTCATACTCCGGGCCAAAGCTCATACTCCGGGCCAAAGCTCATACTCCGGGCCAAAGCTCATACTCCGGGCCAAAGCTCATACTCCGGGCCAAAGCTCATAGTCCGGGCCAAAGCTCATACTCTGGGCTCATACTCCGGGCCAAAGCTCATACTCCGGGCCAAAGCTCATAGTCCGGGCTCATACTCTGGGCCAAAGCTCATAGTCCGGGCCAAAGCTCATACTCCGGGCCAAAGCTCATAGTCCGGGCCAAAGCTCATACTCTGGGCTCATACTCCGGGCCAAAGCTCATACTCTGGGCCAAAGCTCATACTCAGGGCTCATACTCTGGGCCAAAGCTCATACTCCGGGCCAAAGCTCATACTCCGGGCCAAAGCTCAAACTCAGGGCCAAAGCTCATACTCCGGGCCATAGCTCATACTCCGGGCCAAAGCTCATACTCCGGGCCAAAGCTCATACTCCGGGCCAAAGCTCATACTCAGGGCTCATACTCCGGGCCAAAGCTCATACTCTGGGCCAACGCTCATACTCTGGGCCAAAGCTCATACTCTGGGCCAAAGCTCATACTCCGGGCCAAAGCTCATACTCCGGGCCAAAGTGGGCCAAAGCTCATACTCTGGGCCAAAGTGGGCCAAAGCTCATACTCTGGGCCATTGGCCCAGAGTATGAGCTTTGCCCCGGAGTATGAGCTTTGGCCCGGAGTATGAGCTATGGCCCGGAGTATGAGCTTTGGCCCACTTTGGCCCGGAGTATGAGCTTTGGCCCACTTTGGCCCAGAGTATGAGCTTTGGCCCACTTTGGCACGGAGTATGAACTTTGGTCCAGAGTATGAGCTTTGGCCCACTTTGGCCCGGAGTATGAGCTTTGGCCCGGAGTATGAGCTTTGGCCCAGAGTATGAGCTTTGCCCCGGAGTATGAGCTTTGGCCCGGAGTATGAGCTATGGCCCGGAGTATGAGCTTTGGCCCACTTTGGCCCAGAGTATGAGCTTTGGCCCACTTTCGCCCAGAGTATGAGCTTTGGCCCACTTTGGCACGGAGTATGAACTTTGGTCCAGAGTATGAGCTTTGGCCCACTTTGGCCCGGAGTATGAGCTTTGGCCCGGAGTATGAGCTTTGGCCCAGAGTATGAGCTTTGGCCCAGAGTATGAGCTTTGGCCCAGAGTATGAGCTTTGGCCCGGAGTATGAGCCCTGAGTATGAGCTTTGGCCCGGAGTATGAGCTTTGGCCCGGAGTATGAGCTTTGGCCCAGAGTATGAGCTTTGGCCCAGAGTATGAGCTTTGGCCCGGAGTATGAGCTTTGGCCCGGAGTATGAGCTTTGGCCCATACTCCGCTCATAGCTCAAGCTCAAAGCTCATACTCCGGGCCAAAGCTCATACTCCAAGCCAAAGTGGGCCAAAGCTCATACTCTGGGCCAAAGTGGGCCAAAGCTCATACTCCGGGCCAAAGTGGGCCAAAGCTCATACTCCGGGCCAAAGTGGGCCAAAGCTCATACTCTGGGCCAAAGCTCATACTCTGGGCCAAAGCTCATACTCTGGGCCAAAGTGGGCCAAAGCTCATACTCCGGGCCAAAGTGGGCCAAATCTCATACTCCGGGCCAAAGTGGGCCAAAGCTCATACTCCGGGCCAAAGTGGGCCAAAGCTCATACTCCGGGCCAAAGTGGGCCAAAGCTCATACTCCGGGCCAAAGTGGGCCAAAGCTCATACTCCGGGGCCAAAGTGGGCCAAAGCTCATACTCTGGGCCAAAGCTCATACTCTGGGCCAAAGCTCATACTCCGGGCCATAGCTCATACTCCGGGCCAAAGCTCATACTCCGGGCCAAAGCTCATACTCCAGGCCAAAGCTCATACTCCGGGCCAAAGCTCATACTCAGGGCTCATACTCCGGGCCAAAGCTCATACTCTGGGCCAAAGCTCATACTCTGGGCCAAAGCTCATACTCTGGGCCAAAGCTCATACTCCGGGCCATAGCTCATACTCCGGGCCAAAGCTCATACTCCGGGCCAAAGCTCATACTCCGGGCCAAAGCTCATACTCAGGGCTCATACTCCGGGCCAAAGCTCATACTCTGGGCTAAAGCTCATACTCTGGGCCAAAGCGCATACTCTGGGCCAAAGCTCATACTCCGGGCCAAAGCTCATACTCCGGGCCAAAGTGGGCCAAAGCTCATACTCTGGGCCAAAGTGGGCCAAAGCTCATACTCCGGGCCAAAGTGGGCCAAAGCTCATACTCCGGGCCAAAGTGGGCCAAAGCTCATACTCCGGGCCAAAGTGGGCCAAAGCTCATACTCCGGGCCAAAGTGGGCCAAAGCTCATACTCCGGGGCCAAAGTGGGCCAAAGCTCATACTCTGGGCCAAAGCTCATACTCTGGGCCAAAGCTCATACTCTGGGCCAAAGCTCATACTCCGGGCCAAAGCTCATACTCCGGGCCAAAGTGGGCCAAAGCTCACTCTGGGCCAAAGTGGGCCAAAGCTCATACTCCGGGCCAAAGTGGGCCAAAGCTCATACTCTGGGCCAAAGTGGGCCAAAGCTCATACTCCGGGCCAAAGTGGGCCAAAGCTCATACTCTGAGCCAAAGTGGGCCAAAGCTCATACTCTTGGCCAAAGCTCATACTCTGGGCCAAAGCTCATACTCAGGGCTCATACTGTGGGCCAAAGCTCATACTCTGGGCCAAAGTGGGCCAAAGCTCATACTCTGGGCCAAAGCTCATACTCTGGGCCAAAGCTCATACTCTGGGCCAAAGTGGGCCAAAGCTCATACTCCGGGCCAAAGTGGGCCAAGGCTCATACTCCGGGCCAAAGTGGGCCAAAGCTCATACTCTGGGCCAAAGTGGGCCAAAGCTCATACTCTGGGCCAAAGTGGGCCAAAGCTCATACTCTGGGCCAAAGCTCATACTCTGGGCCAAAGCTCATACTCTGGGCCAAAGCTCATACTCAGGGCTCATACTCTGGGACAAAGCTCATACTCCGGGCCAAAGCTCAAACTCCGGGCCAAAGCTCATACTCCGGGCCAAAGCTCATACTCAGGGCTCATACTCCGGGCCAAAGCTCATACTCTGGGCCAACGCTCATACTCTGGGCCAAAGCTCATACTCTGGGCCAAAGCTCATACTCCGGGCCAAAGCTCATACTCCGGGCCAAAGTGGGCCAAAGCTCATACTCCGGGCCAAAGTGGGCCAAAGCTCATACTCTGGGCCAAAGTGGGCCAAAGCTCATACTCTGGGCCAAAGTGGACCAAAGCTCATACTCCGGGCTAAAGCTCATACTCCGGGGCAAAGCTCATACTCTGGGCCAAAGCTCATACTCAGGGCTCATACTCTGGGCTAAAGCTCATACTCCGGGCCAAAGCACATACTCCGGGCCAAAGCTCATACTCTGGGCCAAAGTGGGCCAAAGCTCATACTCTGGGCCAAAGCTCATACTCTGGGCCAAAGCTCATACTCTGGGCCAAAGCTCATACTCCGGGCCAAAGCTCATACTCCGGGCCAAAGTGGGCCACAGCTCATACTCTGGGCCAAAGTGGGCCAAAGCTCATACTCCGGGCCAAAGTGGGCCAAAGCTTATACTCCGGGCCAAAGTGGGCCAAAGCTCATACTCTGGGCCAAAGTGGGCCAAAGCTCATACTCTGGGCCAAAGCTCATACTCAGGGCTCATACTCTGGGCCAAAGCTCATACTCCGGGCCAAAGCTCATACTCCGGGCCAAAGCTCATACTCCGGGCCAAAGTGAGCCAAAGCTCATACTCTGGGCCAAAGTGGGCCAAAGCTCATACTCTGGGCCAAAGCTCATACTCTGGGCCAAAGCTCAAACTCAGGGCTCATACTCTGGGCCAAAGCTCATACTCCGGGCCAAAGCTCATACTACGGGCCAAAGCTCAAACTCTGGGCCAAAGCTCATACTCCGGGCCAAAGTGGGCCAAAGCTCAAACTCTGGGCCAAAGCTCATACTCCGGGCCAAAGTGGGCCAAAGCTCATACTCTGGGCCAAAGTGGGCCAAAGCTCATACTCCGGGCCAAAGCTCATACTCTGGGCCAAAGCTCATACTCCGGGCCAAAGCTCATACTCCAGGCCAAAGTGGCTAAAGCTCATACTCTGGGCCAAAGTGAGCCAAAGCTCATACTCCGGGCCAAAGTGGGCCAAAGCTCATACTCTGGGCTAAAGTGGGCCAAGCTCATACTCCGGGCCAAAGCTCATACTCCGGGCCAAAGTGGGCCAAAGCTCATACTCTGGGCCAAAGTGGACCAAAGCTCATACTCTGGGCCAAAGCTCATACTCCGGGCCAAAGCTCATACTCCGGGCCAAAGCTCATACTCCGGGCCATAGCTCATACTCCGGGCCAAAGCTCATACTCCGGGCCAAAGCTCATACTCCGGGCCAAAGTGGGCCAAAGCTCATACTCTGGGCCAAAGTGGGCCAAAGCTCATACTCCGGGCCAAAGTGGGCCAAAGCTCATACTGTGGGCCAAAGCTCATACTCCGGGCCAAAGCTCATACTCCGGGCCAAAGTGGGCCAAAGCTCATACTCTGGGCCAAAGTGGGCCAAAGCTCATAATCTGGGCCAAAGTGGCCAAAGCTCATACTCTGGGCCAAAGCTCATACTCTGGGCCAAAGCTCATACTCAGGGCTCATACTCTGGGCCAAAGCTCATACTCCGGGCCAAAGCTCATACTCCGGGCCAAAGCTCATACTCAGGGCTCATACTCCGGGCCAAAGCTCATACTCTGGGCCAAAGCTCATACTCTGGGCCAATGTTGCAGCTATATGTAACTTGGTGGTGGTACAAATTACGAAAACAGACTTTCTGTTTTCAAATTTATTTTATGCAAATGATATTTAATATTTTGCAGAGGCCACAATATGTGGCCATCACTTTAGCATCCATAATCCACTAGCAGTATATCATACAAAAATACACACTTTAAAACTTAGTTTAAAAACACTTGGTCATTGGATAGATCAAGGCAGTCAAGTCCTATAATTATAAGGTCAAAAAAATACCTAGCATGCGTGGGTCAGAAATGACCCCGACTATTATTAAGTAAGTTATCAGAACCAGAATGTTCGTAAAAAACTATTACGCTTATTTGGAGGAGAAAGGGGAATATTGTTCTTGTTCAACATGGCTCATACTTTCAAAATAATCCCCAAGCTATCGTTTACTTCAGTTTGGCTAATGATAATGACTTTGCATAATCTTTGTTACTTTTTTTTATATTTTATCCTATTAATATTTAACATCAAATCAGCTAAAACATACATTGAATGGCATGCCAGCTTAAAAGCAAAGTTATTTTGATACCTTTAACGTTGGGTCAATTTTGACCCACGTGTGCCTTAATTCGGAAATGTGTTGAACAGTTGAGGGTAAAACCTATCTCGTCAGATCTATTCCAGTCTTCTCTGGTCTATTCAGCTGTACGGTCTACTAGTCTACTAGTCTACTCTATCATCAGCTCAAAATGCACCACTCCAACGCGATCTCTTCTGTTGTACTCGATGTTCCTCGCCCACGCGCGGCACTCGATGTTGATGATGATTCCGGCTGGAACAATGAGTCTAATTACTTTTTAGGGTTCCGTACCCAAAGGGTACCAACGGGACCCTATTACTAAGCCTACGCTGTCCGACCGTCCGTCCGTCCGTCCGTCCGTCTGTCAGCGGGCTGTATCTCGTAAACCGTAATAGATAATAGACAGATGAAATTTTCACATATTATGTATTTCTATTGCCACTATAACAACAAATAATAAAAATTAAATTAAAATATTTCCATGGGTACATGGAAATATTTTAATTTAATTTTTTTAACGGAACCCTAACAGAGCGAGGCCCGACTCGTACTTGGCCGATTTTTATTATTAGCATTTTTTTAATTTTATGAGTATGAGCTTTGGCCCAGAGTATGAGCCCTGAGTATGAGCTTTGGCCCGGAGTATGTGCTTTGGCCCGGAGTATGAGCTTTGGCCCAGAGTATGAGCCCTGAGTATGAGCTTTGGCCCAGAGTATGAGCTTTGCCCCGGAGTATGAGCTTTAGCCCGGAGTATGAGCTTTGGTCCACTTTGGCCCAGAGTATGAGCTTTGGCCCACTTTGGCCCAGAGTATGAGCTTTGGCCCACTTTGGCCCGGAGTATGAGCTTTGGCCCGGAGTATGAGCTTGGCCCACTTTAGCCCGGAGTATGAGCTTTGGTCCACTTTGGCCTAGAGTATGAGCTTTGGCCCACTTTGGCCCAGAGTATGAGCTTTGGCCCACTTTGGCCCGGAGTATGAGCTTTGGCCCACTTTGGCCCAGAGTATGAGCTTTAGCCACTTTGGCCTGGAGTATGAGCTTTGGCCCGGAGTATGAGCTTTGGCCCAGAGTATGAGCTTTGGCCCGGAGTATGAGCTTTGGCCCACTTTGGCCCGGAGTATGAGCTTTGGCCTGGAGTATGAGCTTTGGCCCGGAGTATGAGCTTTGGCCCGGAGTATGAGCTATGGCCCGGAGTATGAGCTTTGGCCCGGAGTATGTGCTTTGGCCTGGAGTATGAGCTTTGGCCCGGAGTATGAGCTATGGCCCGGAGTATGAGCTTTGGCCCGGAGTATGTGCTTTGGCCCGGAGTATGAGCTTTGGCCCAGAGTATGAGCCCTGAGTATGAGCTTTGGCCCAGAGTATGAGCTTTGCCCCGGAGTATGAGCTTTAGCCCGGAGTATGAGCTTTGGTCCACTTTGGCCCAGAGTATGAGCTTTGGCCCACTTTGGCCCAGAGTATGAGCTTTGGCCCGGAGTATGAGCTTGGCCCACTTTGGCCCGGAGTATGAGCTTTGGCCCGGAGTATGAGCTTTGGCCCGGAGTATGAGCTTTGGCCCGGAGTATGAGCTTTGGCCCGGAGTATGAGCTTTGGCCCGGAGTATGAGCTTTGGCCCGGAGTATGAGCTTTGGCCCAGAGTATGAGCCCTGAGTATGAGCTTTGGCCCAGAGTATGAGCTTTGGCCCACTTTGGCCCGGAGTATGAGCTTTGGCCCAAAGCTCATACTCTGGGCCAAAGCTCATACTCTGGGCCAAAGCTCATACTCCGGGCCAAAGCTCATACTCCGGGCCAAAGTGGGCCAAAGCTCATACTCTGGGCCAAAGTGGGCCAAAGCTCATACTCCGGGCCAAAGTGGGCCAAAGCTCATACTCCGGGCCAAAGTGGGCCAAAGCTCATACTCCGGGCCAAAGTGGGCCAAAGCTCGGGCCAAAGCTCATGCTCAGGGCCAAAGCTCATACTCTGGGCCAAAGCTCATACTCCGGGCCAAAGCTCATACTCCAAGCCAAAGTGGGCCAAAGCTCATACTCTGGGCCAAAGTGGGCCAAAGCTCATACTCCGGGCCAAAGTGGGCCAAAGCTCATACTCCGGGCCAAAGTGGGCCAAAGCTCATACTCTGGGCCAAAGCTCATACTCTGGGCCAAAGCTCATACTCTGGGCCAAAGTGGGCCAAAGCTCATACTCCAGGCCAAAGTGGGCCAAAGCTCATACTCCGGGCCAAAGTGGGCCAAAGCTCATACTCTGGGCCAAAGTGGGCCAAAGCTCATACTCTGGGCCAAAGCTCATACTCTGGGCTAAAGCTCATACACAGGGCTCATACTCTGGGCCAAAGCTCATACTCTGGGCCAAAGCTCATACTCTGGGCCAAATCTCATACTCAGGGCTCATACTCTGGGCCAAAGCTCATACTCTGGGCCAAAGCTCATACTCCGGGCCAAAGCACATACTCCGGGCCAAAGCTCATACTCCGGGCCATAGCTCATACTCCGGGCCAAAGCTCATACTCCGGGCCAAAGCTCATACTCCAGGCCAAAGCTCATACTCTGGGCCAAAGCTCATACTCAGGGCTCATACTCCGGGCCAAAGCTCATACTCTGGGCCAAAGCACATACTCTGGGCCAAAGCTCATACTCTGGGCCAAAGCTCATACTCCGGGCCATAGCTCATACTCCGGGCCAAAGCTCATACTCCGGGCCAAAGCTCATACTCCGGGCCAAAGCTCATACTCAGGGCTCATACTCCGGGCCAAAGCTCATACTCTGGGCAAAAGCTCATACTCTGGGCCAAAGCGCATACTCTGGGCCAAAGCTCATACTCCGGGCCAAAGCTCATACTCCGGGCCAAAGTGGGCCAAAGCTCATACTCTGGGCCAAAGTGGGCCAAAGCTCATACTCCGGGTCAAAGTGGGCCAAAGCTCATACTCCGGGCCAAAGTGGGCCAAAGCTCATACTCCGGGCCAAAGTGGGCCAAAGCTCATACTCCGGGCCAAAGTGGGCCAAAGCTCATACTCCGGGGCCAAAGTGGGCCAAAGCTCATACTCTGGGCCAAAGCTCATACTCTGGGCCAAAGCTCATACTCTGGGCCAAAGCTCATACTCCGGGCCAAAGCTCATACTCCGGGCCAAAGTGGGCCAAAGCTCACTCTGGGCCAAAGTGGGCCAAAGCTCATACTCCGGGCCAAAGTGGGCCAAAGCTCATACTCTGGGCCAAAGTGGGCCAAAGCTCATACTCCGGGCCAAAGTGGGCCAAAGCTCATACTCTGAGCCAAAGTGGGCCAAAGCTCATACTCTGGGCCAAAGCTCATACTCTGGGCCAAAGCTCATACTCAGGGCTCATACTGTGGGCCAAAGCTCATACTCTGGGCCAAAGTGGGCCAAAGCTCATACTCTGGGCCAAAGCTCATACTCTGGGCCAAAGTGGGCCAAAGCTCATACTCTGGGCCAAAGCTCATACTCTGGGCCAAAGTGGGCCAAAGCTCATACTCCGGGCCAAAGTGGGCCAAAGCTCATACTCCGGGCCAAAGTGGGCCAAAGCTCATACTCTGGGCCAAAGCTCATACTCTGGGCCAAAGCTCATACTCAGGGCTCATACTCTGGGCCAAAGCTCATACTCCGGGCCAAAGCTCAAACTCCGGGCCAAAGCTCATACTCTGGGCCAAAGCTCATACTCAGGGCTCATACTCCGGGCCAAAGCTCATACTCTGGGCCAACGCTCATACTCTGGGCCAAAGCTCATACTCTGGGCCAAAGCTCATACTCCGGGCCAAAGTGGGCCAAAGCTCATACTCTGGGCCAAAGTGGGCCAAAGCTCATACTCCGGGCCAAAGCTCATACTCTGGGCCAAAGCTCAAACTCCGGGCTAAAGCTCATACTCCGGGCCAAAGCTCATACTCCGGGCCATAGCTCATACTCCGGGCCAAAGCTCATACTCCGGGGCAAAGCTCATACTCTGGGCCAAAGCTCATACTCAGGGCTCATACTCTGGGCCAAAGCTCATACTCCGGGCCAAAGCACATACTCCGGGCCAAAGCTCATACTCCGGGCCATAGCTCATACTCCGGGCCAAAGCTCATACTCCGGGCCAAAGCTCATACTCCGGGCCAAAGTGGGCCAAAGCTCATACTCTGGGCCAAAGTGGGCCAAAGCTCATACTCCGGGCCAAAGTGGACCAAAGCTCATACTCCGGGCCAAAGTGGGCCAAAGCTCATACTCTGCGCCAAAGCTCATACTCTGGGCCAAAGCTCATACTCTGGGCCAAAGCTCATACTCTGGCCCACTTTGGCCAGCTTTGGCCCAGAGTATGAGCTTTGGCCCGGAGTATGAGCCCTGAGTATGAGCTTTGGCCCGGAATGAGCTTTGGCCCGGAGTATGAGCTTTGGCCCGGAGTATGAGCTATGGCCCGGAGTACTCTGGGCCAAAGTGGGCCAAAGCTCATACTCCGGGCCAAAGTGGGAAAAAGCTCATACTCCGGGCCAAAGTGGGCCAAAGCTCATACTCCGGGCCAAAGTGGGAAAAAGCTCATACTCCGGGCCAAAGTGGGCCAAAGCTCATACTCCAGGCCAAAGTGGGCCAAAGCTCATACTCTGGGCCAAAGCTCATACTCCGGGCCAAAGCTCATACTCCGGGCCATAGCTCATACTCCGGGCCAAAGCTCATACTCCAGGCCAAAGCTCATACTCCGGGCCAAAGTGGGCCAAAGCTCATACTCTGGGCCAAAGTGGGCCAAAGCTCATACTCCGGGCCAAAGCTCATACTCCGGGCCAAAGTGGGCCAAAGCTCATACTCTGGGCCAAAGTGGGCCAAAGCTCATACTCCGGGCCAAAGTGGGCCAAAGCTCATACTCCGGGCCAAAGTGGGCCAAAGCTCATACTCTGGGCCAAAGTGGGCCAAAGCTCATACTCTGGGCCAAAGTGGGCCAAAGCTCATACTCTGGGCCAAAGCTCATACTCTGGGCCAAAGCTCATACTCTGGGCCAAAGCTCATACTCCGGGCCAAAGCACATACTCTGGGCCAAAGCTCATACTCTGGGCCAAAGCTCATACTCTGGGCCAAAGCTCATACTCCGGGCCAAAGCTCATACTCCGGGCCAAAGTGGGCCAAAGCTCATACTCTGGGCCAAAGTGGGCCAAAGCTCATACTCCGGGCCAAAGTGGGCCAAAGCTCATACTCCGGGCCAAAGTGGGCCAAAGCTAATACTCTGGGCCAAAGTGGGCCAAAGCTCATACTCTGGGCCAAAGTGGGCCAAAGCTCATACTCTGGGCCAAAGCTCATACTCTGGGCCAAAGCTCATACTCAGGGCTCATACTCTGGGCCAAAGCTCATACTCCGGGCCAAAGCTCAAACTCCGGGCCAAAGCTCATACTCCGGGCCAAAGCTCATACTCCGGGCCATAGCTCATACTCCGGGCCAAAGCTCATACTCCGGGCCAAAGCTCATACTCCGGGCCAAAGCTCATACTCAGGGCTCATACTCCGGGCCAAAGCTCATACTCTGGGCCAAAGCTCATACTCTGGGCCAAAGCTCATACTCTGGGCCAAAGCTCATACTCTGGGCCAAAGCTCATACTCCGGGCCAAAGCTCATACTCCGGGCCAAAGTGGGCCAAAGCTCATACTCTGGGCCAAAGTGGGCCAAAGCTCATACTCCGGGCCAAAGTGGGAAAAAGCTCATACTCCGGGCCAAAGTGGGCCAAAGCTCATACTCCGGGCCAAAGTGGGAAAAAGCTCATACTCCAGGCCAAAGTGGGCCAAAGCTCATACTCCGGGCCAAAGTAGGCCAAAGCTCATACTCTGGGCCAAAGCTCATACTCCAGGCCAAAGCTCATACTCCGGGCCAAAGTGGGCCAAAGCTCATACTCTGGGCCAAAGTGGGCCAAAGCTCATACTCCGGGCCAAAGCTCATACTCCGGGCCAAAGCTCATACTCCGGGCCAAAGTGGGCCAAAGCTCATACTCTGGGCCAAAGTGGGCCAAAGCTCATACTCCGGGCCAAAGTGGGCCAAAGCTCATACTCCGGGCCAAAGTGGGCCAAAGCTCATACTCTGGGCCAAAGTGGGCCAAAGCTCATACTCTGGGCCAAAGTGGGCCAAAGCTCATACTCTGGGCCAAAGCTCATACTCTGGGCCAAAGCTCATACTCTGGGCCAAAGCTCATACTCCGGGCCAAAGCACATACTCTGGGCCAAAGCTCATACTCTGGGCCAAAGCTCATACTCTGGGCCAAAGCTCATACTCCGGGCCAAAGCTCATACTCCGGGCCAAAGTGGGCCAAAGCTCATACTCTGGGCCAAAGTGGGCCAAAGCTCATACTCCGGGCCAAAGTGGGCCAAAGCTCATACTCCGGGCCAAAGTGGGCCAAAGCTAATACTCTGGGCCAAAGTGGGCCAAAGCTCATACTCTGGGCCAAAGTGGGCCAAAGCTCATACTCTGGGCCAAAGCTCATACTCTGGGCCAAAGCTCATACTCAGGGCTCATACTCTGGGCCAAAGCTCATACTCCGGGCCAAAGCTCAAACTCCGGGCCAAAGCTCATACTCCGGGCCAAAGCTCATACTCCGGGCCATAGCTCATACTCCGGGCCAAAGCTCATACTCCGGGCCAAAGCTCATACTCCGGGCCAAAGCTCATACTCAGGGCTCATACTCCGGGCCAAAGCTCATACTCTGGGCCAAAGCTCATACTCTGGGCCAAAGCTCATACTCTGGGCCAAAGCTCATACTCTGGGCCAAAGCTCATACTCCGGGCCAAAGCTCATACTCCGGGCCAAAGTGGGCCAAAGCTCATACTCTGGGCCAAAGTGGGCCAAAGCTCATACTCCGGGCCAAAGTGGGAAAAAGCTCATACTCCGGGCCAAAGTGGGCCAAAGCTCATACTCCGGGCCAAAGTGGGAAAAAGCTCATACTCCGGGCCAAAGTGGGCCAAAGCTCATACTCCGGGCCAAAGTAGGCCAAAGCTCATACTCTGGGCCAAAGCTCATACTCCGGGCCAAAGCTCATACTCCAGGCCAAAGCTCATACTCCGGGCCAAAGCTCATACTCAGGGCTCATACTCCGGGCCAAAGCTCATACTCTGGGCCAAAGCTCATACTCTGGGCCAAAGCTCATACTCCGGGCCAAAGCTCATACTCCGGGCCAAAGTGGGCCAAAGCTCATACTCTGGGCCAAAGTGGGCCAAAGCTCATACTCCGGGCCAAAGTGGGCCAAAGCTCATACTCCGGGCCAAAGTGGGCCAAAGCTCATACTCTGTGCAAAAGCTCATACTCTGGGCCAAAGCTCATACTCTGGGCCAAAGCTCATACTCCGGGCCAAAGCTCATACTCCGGGCCAAAGTGGGCCAAAGCTCATACTCTAGGCCAAAGTGGGCCAAAGCTCATACTCTGGGCCAAAGTGGGCCAAAGCTCATACTCTGGGCCAAAGCTCATACTCCGGGCCAAAGTGGGCCAAAGCTCATACTCCGGGCCAAAGTGGGCCAAGCTCATACTCCGGGCCAAAGCTCATACTCCGGGCCAAAGCTCATACTCTGGGCCAAAGCTCATACTCAGGGCTCATACTCTGGGCCAAAGCTCATACTCCGGGCCAAAGCACATACTCCGGGCCAAAGCTCATACTCTGGGCCAAAGCTCATACTCAGGGCTCATACTCCGGGCCAAAGCTCATACTCTGGGCCAAAGCTCACACTCCGGGCCAAAGTGGGCCAAAGCTCATACTCTGGGCCAAAGTGGGCCAAAGCTCATACTCTGGGCCAAAGCTCATACTCTGGGCCAAAGCTCATACTCAGGGCTCATACTCTGGGCCAAAGCTCATACTCCGGGCCAAAGCTCATACTCCGGGCCAAAGCTCATACTCCGGGCCAAAGCTCAAACTCCGGGCCAAAGCTCATACTCCAGGCCAAAGCTCATACTCCGGGCCAAAGCTCATACTCCGGGCCATAGCTCATACTCCGGGCCAAAGTGGGCCAAAGCTCATACTCCGGGCCAAAGCTCATACTCTGGGCCAAAGCTCATACTCTGGGCCAAAGCTCATACTCCGGGCCAAAGCTCATACTCTGGGCCAAAGCTCATACTCCGGGCCAAAGCTCATACTCCGGGCCAAAGCTCATACTCTGGGCCAAAGCTCATACTCTGGGCCAAAGCTCATACTCCGGGCCAAAGTGGGCCAAAGCTCATACTCTGGGCCAAAGTGGGCCAAAGCTCATACTGTGGGCCAAAGCTCATACTCCGGGCCAAAGCTCATACTCCAGGCCAAAGCTCATACTCCGGGCCAAAGCTCATACTCAGGGCTCATACTCCGGGCCAAAGCTCATACTCTGGGCCAAAGCTCATACTCTGGGCCAATGTTGCAGCTATATGTAACTTGGTGGTGGTACAAATTACGAAAACAGACTTTCTGTTTTCAAATTTATTTTATGCAAATGATATTTAATATTTTGCAGAGGCCACAATATGTGGCCATCACTTTAGCATCCATAATCCACTAGCAGTATATCATACAAAAATACACACTTTAAAACTTAGTTTAAAAACACTTGGTCATTGGATAGATCAAGGCAGTCAAGTCCTATAATTATAAGGTCAAAAAAAATACCTAGCATGCGTGGGTCAGAAATGACCCCGACTATTATTAAGTAAGTTATCAGAACCAGAATGTTCGTAAAAAACTATTACGCTTATTTGGAGGAGAAAGGGGAATATTGTTCTTGTTCAACATGGCTCATACTTTCAAAATAATCCCCAAGCTATCGTTTACTTCAGTTTGGCTAATGATAATGACTTTGCATAATCTTTGTTACTTTTTTTTATATTTTATCCTATTAATATTTAACATCAAATCAGCTAAAACATACATTGAATGGCATGCCAGCTTAAAAGCAAAGTTATTGTGATACCTTTAACGTTGGGTCAATTTTGACCCACGTGTGCCTTAATTCGGAAATGTGTTGAACAGTTGAGGGTAAAACCTATCTCGTCAGATCTATTCCAGTCTTCTCTGGTCTATTCAGCTGTACGGTCTACTAGTCTACTAGTCTACTCTATCATCAACTCAAAATGCACCACTCCAACGCGATCTCTTCTGTTGTACTCGATGTTCCTCGCCCACGCGCGGCACTCGATGTTGATGATGATTCCGGCTGGAACAATGAGTCTAATTACTTTTTAGGGTTCCGTACCCAAAGGGTACCAACGGGACCCTATTACTAAGCCTACGCTGTCCGACCGTCCGTCCGTCCGTCCGTCCGTCTGTCAGCGGGCTGTATCTCGTAAACCGTAATAGATAATAGACAGATGAAATTTTCACATATTATGTATTTCTATTGCCACTATAACAACAAATAATAAAAATTAAATTAAAATATTTCCATGGGTACATGGAAATATTTTAATTTAATTTTTTTAACGGAACCCTAACAGAGCGAGGCCCGACTCGTACTTGGCCGATTTTTATTATTAGCATTTTTTTAATATTAGCATTTTTATTATTTTTTGAAGTGAAAACTTCTTTAGGCGCATCGACCATTTTTTTGGGTGAGCAAAAAACATGGATTTCGCGTCCTCGTCTCCTTCACAATCGTCACCTGGAGATTTCAGTAAGCGTTCAACATTTTAGAAATTCCCAAGCAACCTTGTACAGCGCTTACTCCTTACCGTTTAATGTATGATGTCGCAGGTTCGAATCTCACTCACGAAATCGTGACAGTGCGCTTTTCTTGTTTTGTTTTTAATTATTAGCAAATCTAGTTTTCACTTCTATCGGCAGTCCCTATGACTGCCATTTTTTTTAAAGAACGTAATATATTAGATCAATAATATATTGGCCCAGAGTATGAGCTTTGGCCCAGAGTATGAGCTTTGGCCCACTTTGGCCCGGAGTATGAGCTTTGGCCCACTTTGGCCCTGAGTATGAGCATGGGCCCGGAGTATGAGCTTTGGCCCGGAGTATGAGCTTTGGCCCGGAGTATGAGCTATGGCCCGGAGTATGAGCTTTGGCCCACTTTGGCCCGGAGTATGAGCTTTGGCCCGGAGTATGAGCTTTGGCCCAGACTATGAGCTTTGGCCCGGAGTATGAGCTTTGGCCCAGAGTATGAGCTTTGGCCCAGAGTATGAGCTTTGGCCCGGAGTATGAGCCCTGAGTATGAGCTTTGGCCCGTAGTTTGAGCTTTGGCCTGGAGTATGAGCTTTGGCCCGGAGTTTGAGCTTTGGCCCGGAGTATGAGCTTTGGCCCGGAGTATGAGCTTTGGCCCAGAGTATGAGCCCAGAGTATGAGCTTTGGCCCAGAGTATGAGCCCTGAGTATCTGGGCCAAAGCTCATACTCTGGGCCAAAGCTCATACTCCGGGCCAAAGCTCATACTCCGGGCCAAAGTGGGCCAAAGCTCATACTCTGGGCCAAAGTGGGCCAAAGCTCATACTGTGGGCCAAAGCTCATACTCCGGGCCAAAGCTCATACTCCAGGCCAAAGCTCATACTCCGGGCCAAAGCTCATACTCTGGGCCAAAGCTCATACTCTGGGCCAATGTTGCAGCTATATGTAACTTGGTGGTGGTACAAATTACGAAAACAGACTTTCTGTTTTCAAATTTATTTTATGCAAATGATATTTAATATTTTGCAGAGGCCACAATATGTGGCCATCACTTTAGCATCCATAATCCACTAGCAGTATATCATACAAAAATACACACTTTAAAACTTAGTTTAAAAACACTTGGTCATTGGATAGATCAAGGCAGTCAAGTCCTATAATTATAAGGTCAAAAAAAATACCTAGCATGCGTGGGTCAGAAATGACCCCGACTATTATTAAGTAAGTTATCAGAACCAGAATGTTCGTAAAAAACTATTACGCTTATTTGGAGGAGAAAGGGGAATATTGTTCTTGTTCAACATGGCTCATACTTTCAAAATAATCCCCAAGCTATCGTTTACTTCAGTTTGGCTAATGATAATGACTTTGCATAATCTTTGTTACTTTTTTTTATATTTTATCCTATTAATATTTAACATCAAATCAGCTAAAACATACATTGAATGGCATGCCAGCTTAAAAGCAAAGTTATTTTGATACCTTTAACGTTGGGTCAATTTTGACCCACGTGTGCCTTAATTCGGAAATGTGTTGAACAGTTGAGGGTAAAACCTATCTCGTCAGATCTATTCCAGTCTTCTCTGGTCTATTCAGCTGTACGGTCTACTAGTCTACTAGTCTACTCTATCATCAGCTCAAAATGCACCACTCCAACACGATCTCTTCTGTTGTACTCGATGTTCCTCGCCCACGCGCGGCACTCGATGTTGATGATGATTCCGGCTGGAACAATGATTCTAATTACTTTTTAGGGTTCCGTACCCAAAGGGTACCAACGGGACCCTATTACTAAGCCTACGCTGTCCGACCGTCCGTCCGTCCGTCCGTCCGTCTGTCAGCGGGCTGTATCTCGTAAACCGTAATAGATAATAGACAGATGAAATTTTCACATATTATGTATTTCTATTGCCACTATAACAACAAATAATAAAAATTAAATTAAAATATTTCCATGGGTACATGGAAATATTTTAATTTAATTTTTTTAACGGAACCCTAACAGAGCGAGGCCCGACTCGTACTTGGCCGATTTTTATTATTAGCATTTTTTTAATATTAGCATTTTTATTATTTTTTGAAGTGAAAACTTCTTTAGGCGCATCGACCATTTTTTTGGGTGAGCAAAAAACATGGATTTCGCGTCCTCGTCTCCTTCACAATCGTCACCTGGAGATTTCAGTAAGCGTTCAACATTTTAGAAATTCCCAAGCAACCTTGTACAGCGCTTACTCCTTACCGTTTAATGTATGATGTCGCAGGTTCGAATCTCACTCACGAAATCGTGACAGTGCGCTTTTCTTGTTTTGTTTTTAATTATTAGCAAATCTAGTTTTCACTTCTATCGGCAGTCCCTATGACTGCCATTTTTTTTAAAGAACGTAATATATTAGATCAATAATATATTGGCCCAGAGTATGAGCTTTGGCCCAGAGTATGAGCTTTGGCCCAGAGTATGAGCTTTGGCCCACTTTGGCCCGGAGTATGAGCTTTGGCCCACTTTGGCCCGGAGTATGAGCTTTGGCCCACTTTGGCCCGGAGTATGAGCTTTGGCCCACTTTGGCCCGGAGTATGAGCTTTGGCCTGGAGTATGAGCTTTGGCCCAGAGTATGAGCTTTGGCCCAGAGTATGAGCTTTGGCCCAGGGTATGAGCTTTGGCCCGGAGTATGAGCCCTGAGTATGAGCTTTGGCCCGGAGTATGAGCTTTGGCCCGGAGTATGAGCTTTGGCCCGGAGTATGAGCTTTGGCCCGGAGTTTGAGCTTTGGCCCGGAGTATGAGCTTTGGCCCGGAGTATAAGCTTTGGCCCGGAGTATGAGCTTTGGCCCAGAGTATGAGCTTTGGCCCAGAGTATGAGCTTTGGCCCGGAGTATGAGCCCTGAGTATGAGCTTTGGCCCGGAGTATGAGCTTTGGCCCGGAGTATGAGCTTTGGCCCGGAGTATGAGCTATGGCCCGGAGTATGAGCTTTGGCCCACTTTGGCCCGGAGTATGAGCTTTGGCCCAGAGTATGAGCTTTGGCCCGGAGTATGAGCTTTGGCCCGGAGTATGAGCTTTGGCCCGGAGTATGAGCTTTGGCCCGGAGTATGAGCTATGGCCCGGAGTATGAGCTTTGGCCCAGAGTATGAGCTTTGGCCCAGAGTATGAGCTTTGGCCCTGGGTATGAGCTTTGGCCCGGAGTATGAGCCCTGAGTATGAGCTTTGGCCCGGAGTATGAGCTTTGGCCCGGAGTATGAGCTTTGGCCCGGAGTATGAGCTTTGGCCCGGAGTTTGAGCTTTGGCCCGGAGTATGAGCTTTGGCCCGGAGTATGAGCTTTGGCCCGGAGTATGAGCTTTGGCCCAGAGTATGAGCTTTGGCCCAGAGTATGAGCTTTGGCCCGGAGTATGAGCTTTGGCCCGGAGTATGAGCTTTGGCCCGGAGTATGAGCTATGGCCCGGAGTATGAGCTTTGGCCCACTTTGGCCCGGAGTATGAGCTTTGGCCCGGAGTATGAGCTTTGGCCCGGAGTATGAGCTTTGGCCCGGAGTATGAGCTTTGGCCCGGAGTATGAGCTTTGGCCCGGAGTATGAGCTTTGGCCTGGAGTATGAGCTTTGGCCCGGAGTTTGAGCTTTGGCCCGGAGTATGAGCTTTGGCCCGGAGTATGAGCTTTGGCCCGGAGTATGAGCTTTGGCCCAGAGTATGAGCTTTGGCCCAGAGTATGAGCTTTGGCCCGGAGTATGAGCCCTGAGTATGAGCTTTGGCCCGGAGTATGAGCTTTGGCCCGGATTATGAGCTTTGGCCCGGAGTATGAGCTATGGCCCGGAGTATGAGCTTTGGCCCACTTTGGCCCGGAGTATGAGCTTTGGCCCGGAGTATGAGCTTTGGCCCGGAGTATGAGCTTTGGCCCGGAGTATGAGCTTTGGCCCAGAGTATGAGCTATGGCCCAGAGTATGAGCTTTGGCCCAGAGTATGAGCCCTGAGTATGAGCTTTGGCCCAGAGTATGAGCTTTGGCCCAGAGTATGAGCTTTGGCCCACTTTGGCCCAGAGTATGAGCTTTGGCCCCCTTTGGCCCAGAGTATGAGCTTTGGCCCACTTTGGCCCGGAGTATGAGCTTTGGCCCACTTTGGCCCGGAGTATGAGCTTTGGCCCGGAGTATGAGCTTTGGCCCAGAGTATGAGCTTTGGCCCAGAGTATGAGCTTTGGCCCAGAGTATGAGCTTTGGCCCAGAGTATGAGCTTTGGCCCACTTTGGCCCGGAGTATGAGCTTTGGCCCACTTTGGCCCGGAGTATGAGCTTTGGCTCACTTTGGCCCGGAGTATGAGCTTTGGCCCACTTTGGCCCGGAGTATGAGCTTTGGCCCACTTTGGCCCGGAGTACGAGCTTTGGCCCACTTTGGCCCAGAGTATGAGCTTTGGCCCACTTTGGCCCGGAGTATGAGCTTTGGCCCACTTTGGCCCGGAGTATGAGCTTTGGCCCGGAGTATGAGCTTTGGCCCAGAGTATGAGCTTTGGCCCAGAGTATGAGCTTTGGCCCAGAGTATGAGCTTTGGCCCACTTTGGCCCAGAGTATGAGCTTTGGCCCAGAGTATGAGCCCTGAGTATGAGCTTTAGCCCAGAGTATGAGCTTTGGCCCAGAGTATGAGCTTTGGCCCACTTTGGCCCGGAGTATAAACTTTGGCACACTTTGGCGCGGAGTATGAGCTTTGGCCCACTTTGGCCTGGAGTATGAGCTTTGGCCCGGAGTATGAGCTTTGGCCCAGAGTATGAGGTTTGGCCCAGAGTATGAGCTTTGGCCCAGAGTATGAGCTTTGGCCCACTTTGGCTCGGAGTATGAGCTTTGGCCCACTTTGGCCCGGAGTATGAGCTTTGGCTCACTTTGGCCCGGAGTATGAGCTTTGGCCCACTTTGGCCCGGAGTATGAGCTTTGGCCCACTTTGGCCCGGAGTATGAGCTTTGGCCCAGAGTATGAGCTTTGGCCCGGAGTATGAGCTTTGGCCCGGAGTATGAGCTTTGGCCCGGAGTATGAGCTTTGGCCCGGAGTATGAGCTATGGCCCGGAGTATGAGCTTTGGCCCAGAGTATGAGCTTTGGCCCAGAGTATGAGCTTTGGCCCAGGGTATGAGCTTTGGCCCGGAGTATGAGCCCTGAGTATGAGCTTTGGCCCGGAGTATGAGCTTTGGCCCGGAGTATGAGCTTTGGCCCGGAGTATGAGCTTTGGCCCGGAGTATGAGCTTTGGCCCGGAGTATGAGCTTTGGCCCGGAGTTTTAGCTTTGGCCCGGAGTATGAGCTTTGGCCCGGAGTATGAGCTTTGGCCCGGAGTATGAGCTTTGGCCCGGAGTATGAGCTTTGGCCCAGAGTATGAGCTTTGGCCCGGAGTATGAGCCCTGAGTATGAGCTTTGGCCCGGAGTATGAGCTTTGGCCCGGAGTATGAGCTTTGGCCCGGAGTATGAGCTATGGCCCGGAGTATGAGCTTTGGCCGGGAGTATGAGCTTTGGCCCGGAGTATGAGCTTTGGCCCGGAGTATGAGCTTTGGCCCGGAGTATGAGCTTTGGCCCGGAGTATGAGCTTTGGCCCGGAGTATGAGCTTTGGCCCGGAGTTTGAGCTTTGGCCCGGAGTATGAGCTTTGGCCCGGAGTATGAGCTTTGGCCCAGAGTATGAGCTTTGGCCCAGAGTATGAGCTTTGGCCCGGAGTATGAGCCCTGAGTATGAGCTTTGGCCCGGAGTATGAGCTTTGGCCCGGATTATGAGCTTTGGCCCGGAGTATGAGCTATGGCCCGGAGTATGAGCTTTGGCCCACTTTGGCCCGGAGTATGAGCTTTGGCCCGGAGTATGAGCTTTGGCCCGGAGTATGAGCTTTGGCCCGGAGTATGAGCTTTGGCCCGGAGTATGAGCTTTGGCCCGGAGTATGAGCTATGGCCCGGAGTATGAGCTTTGGCCCAGAGTATGAGCCCTGAGTATGAGCTTTGGCCCAGAGTATGAGCTTTGGCCCAGAGTATGAGCTTTGGCCCACTTTGGCCCAGAGTATGAGCTTTGGCCCACTTTGGCCCAGAGTATGAGCTTTGGCCCACTTTGGCCCGGAGTATGAGCTTTGGCCCACTTTGGCCCGGAGTATGAGCTTTGGCCCGGAGTATGAGCTTTGGCCCAGAGTATGAGCTTTGGCCCAGAGTATGAGCTTTGGCCCAGAGTATGAGCTTTGGCCCACTTTGGCCCGGAGTATGAGCTTTGGCCCACTTTGGCCCGGAGTATGAGCTTTGGCTCACTTTGGCCCGGAGTATGAGCTTTGGCCCACTTTGGCCCGGAGTATGAGCTTTGGCCCACTTTGGCCCGGAGTATGAGCTTTGGCCCACTTTGGCCCGGAGTATGAGCTTTGGCCCACTTTGGCCCGGAGTATGAGCTTTGGCCCACTTTGGCCCGGAGTATGAGCTTTGGCCCGGAGTATGAGCTTTGGCCCAGAGTATGAGCTTTGGCCCACTTTGGCCCAGAGTATGAGCTTTGGCCCACTTTGGCCCAGAGTATGAGCTTTGGCCCAGAGTATGAGCCCTGAGTATGAGCTTTAGCCCAGAGTATGAGCTTTGGCCCAGAGTATGAGCTTTGGCCCACTTTGGCCCAGAGTATGAGCTTTGGCCCACTTTGGCCTGGAGTATAAACTTTGGCACACTTTGGCCCGGAGTATGAGCTTTGGCCCACTTTGGCCTGGAGTATGAGCTTTGGCCCGGAGTATGAGCTTTGGCCCAGAGTATGAGGTTTGGCCCAGAGTATGAGCTTTGGCCCAGAGTATGAGCTTTGGCCCACTTTGGCTCGGAGTATGAGCTTTGGCCCACTTTGGCCCGGAGTATGAGCTTTGGCTCACTTTGGCCCGGAGTATGAGCTTTGGCCCACTTTGGCCCGGAGTATGAGCTTTGGCCCACTTTGGCCCGGAGTATGAGCTTTGGCCCACTTTGGCCCAGAGTATGAGCTTTGGCCCACTTTAGCCCGGAGTATGAGCTTTGGCCCGGAGTATGAGCTTTGGCCCAGAGTATGAGCTTTGGCCCAGAGTATGAGCTTTGGCCCAGAGTATGAGCTATGGCCCGGAGTATGAGCCCTGAGTATGAGCTTTGGCCTGGAGTATGAGCTTTGGCCTGGAGTATGAGCTTTGGCCCGGAGTATGAGCTTTGGCCCACAGTATGAGCTTTGGCCCACTTTGGCCCAGAGTATGAGCTTTGGCCCACTTTGGCCCGGAGTATGAGCTTTGGCCCGGAGTATGAGCTTTGGCCCAGAGTATGAGCTTTGGCCCAGAGTATGAGCTTTGGCCCAGAGTATGAGCTTTGGCCCAGAGTATGAGCTTTGGCCCACTTTGGCCCGGAGTATGAGCTTTGGCCCGGAGTATGAGCTATGGCCCGGAGTATGAGCTTTGGCCCACTTTGGCCCGGAGTATGAGCTTTGGCCCGGAGTATGAGCTTTGGCCCGGAGTATGAGCTTTGGCCCGGAGTATGAGCTTTGGCCCGGAGTATGAGCTATGGCCCGGAGTATGAGCTTTGGCCCAGAGTATGAGCCCTGAGTATGAGCTTTGGCCCAGAGTATGAGCTTTGGCCCAGAGTATGAGCTTTGGCCCACTTTGGCCCAGAGTATGAGCTTTGGCCCCCTTTGGCCCAGAGTATGAGCTTTGGCCCACTTTGGCTCGGAGTATGAGCTTTGGCCCACTTTGGCCCGGAGTATGAGCTTTGGTCATATCAACTCATATCAGTGGTAGCCTAGTGGTTAGGACTGTGTCTCCTATTCGGAGGGTCGCAGGTTCGATCCCGGGTACGCACCGCTGACTTTTCGGAGTCAAGTGCGTTTAAGCAATTAACTATCACTTGCTTCAACGGTGAAGGAAAACATCGTGAGGAAACCTGCACATCTGAGAGTTCTTCATAATTTTCTCGAAGGTGTGTGAAGTCCACCAATTCGCATTGGGCCAGCGTGGTGGACTATGGCCTATAACCCTTCTCTGAGAGGAGACCTGCGCTCAGTAGTGAGCCGTTGATGGGTTGCTAATGATGATGATGATGAATGAGCTTTGGCTCACTTTGGCCCGGAGTATGAGCTTTGGCCCACTTTGGCCCGGAGTATGAGCTTTGGCCCACTTTGGCCCGGAGTATGAGCTTTGGCCCACTTTGGCCCAGAGTATGAGCTTTGGCCCACTTTAGCCCGGAGTATGAGCTTTGGCCCGGAGTATGAGCTTTGGCCCAGAGTATGAGCCCTGAGTATGAGCTTTGGCCCAGAGTATGAGCTTTGGCCCAGAGTATGAGCTTTGGCCCGGAGTATGAGCCCTGAGTATGAGCTTTGGCCTGGAGTATGAGCTTTGGCCTGGGGTATGAGCTTTGGCCCGGAGTATGAGCTTTGGCCCACAGTATGAGCTTTGGCCCACTTTGGCCCAGAGTATGAGCTTTGGCCCACTTTGGCCCGGAGTATGAGCTTTGGCCCGGAGTATGAGCTTTGGCCCAGAGTATGAGCTTTGGCCCAGAGTATGAGCTTTGGCCCAGAGTATGAGCTTTGGCCCAGAGTATGAGCTTTGGCCCACTTTGGCCCGGAGTATGAGCTTTGGCCCGGAGTATGAGCTATGGCCCGGAGTATGAGCTTTGTCCCACTTTGGCCCGGAGTATGAGCTTTGGCCCGGAGTATGAGCTTTGGCCCGGAGTATGAGCTTTGGCCCGGAGTATGAGCTTTGGCCCGGAGTATGAGCTTTGGCCCGGAGTATGAGCTATGGCCCGGAGTATGAGCTTTGGCCCAGAGTATGAGCCCTGAGTATGAGCTTTGGCCCAGAGTATGAGCTTTGGCCCAGAGTATGAGCTTTGGCCCACTTTGGCCCAGAGTATGAGCTTTGGCCCCCTTTGGCCCAGAGTATGAGCTTTGGCCCACTTTGGCCCGGAGTATGAGCTTTGGCCCACTTTGGCCCGTTGTATGAGCTTTGGCCCACTTTGGCCCGGAGTATGAGCTTTGGCCCGGAGTATGAGCTTTGGCCCAGAGTATGAGCTTTGGCCCAGAGTATGAGCTTTGGCCCAGAGTATGAGCTTTGAACCACTTTGGCCCGGAGTATGAGCTTTGGCCCACTTTGGCCCGGAGTATGAGCTTTGGCTCACTTTGGCCCGGAGTATGAGCTTTGGCCCACTTTGGCCCGGAGTATGAGCTTTGGCCCACTTTGGCCCGGAGTATGAGCTTTGGCCCACTTTGGCCCGGAGTATGAGCTTTGGCCCACTTTGGCCCGGAGTATGAGCTTTGGCCCACTTTGGCCCGGAGTATGAGCTTTGGCCCACTTTGGCCCGGAGTATGAGCTTTGGCCCAGAGTATGAGCTTTGGCCCAGAGTATGAGCTTTGGCCCAGAGTATGAGCTTTGGCCCAGAGTATGAGCTTTGGCCCACTTTGGCCCAGAGTATGAGCTTTGGCCCAGAGTATGAGCCCTGAGTATGAGCTTTAGCCCAGAGTATGAGCTTTGGCCCAGAGTATGAGCTTTGGCCCACTTTGGCCCAGAGTATGAGCTTTGGCCCACTTTGGCCCGGAGTATAAACTTTGGCCCACTTTGGCCCGGAGTATGAGCTTTGGCCCACTTTGGCCCGGAGTATGAGCTTTGGCCCGGAGTATGAGCTTTGGCCCAGAGTATGAGCTTTGGCCCAGAGTATGAGCTTTGGCCCAAAGTATGAGCTTTGGCCTACTTTGGCTCGGAGTATGAGCTTTGGCCCACTTTGGCCCGGAGTATGAGCTTTGGCTCACTTTGGCCCGGAGTATGAGCTTTGGCCCACTTTGGCCCAGAGTATGAGCTTTGGCCCACTTTAGCCCGGAGTATGAGCTTTGGCCCGGAGTATGAGCTTTGGCCCAGAGTATGAGCTTTGGCCCAGAGTATGAGCTTTGGCCCAGAGTATGAGCTTTGGCCCGGAGTATGAGCCCTGAGTATGAGCTTTGGCCTGGAGTATGAGCTTTGGCCTGGAGTATGAGCTTTGGCCCGGAGTATGAGCTTTATCCCACAGTATGAGCTTTGGCCAACTTTGGCCCAGAGTATGAGCTTTGGCCCACTTTGGCCCGGAGTATGAACTTTGGCCCGGAGTATGAGCTTTGGCCCAGAGTATGAGCTTTGGCCCAGAGTATGAGCATTGGCCCAGAGTATGAGCTTTGGCCCAGAGTATGAGCATTGGCCCAGAGTATGAGCTTTGGCCCGGAGTATGAGCTTTGGCCCGGAGTATGAGCTTTGGCCCGGAGTATGAGCTTTGGCCCGGAGTATGAGCTTTGGCCCGGAGTATGAGCTATGGCCCGGAGTATGAGTTTTGGCCCTGAGTATGAGCTTTGGCCCGGAGTTTGAGCTTTGGCCCGGAGTATGAGCTTTGGCCCGGAGTATGAGCTTTGGCCCAGAGTATGAGCCCTGAGTATGAGCTTTGGCCCAGAGTATGAGCTTTGGCCCAGAGTATGAGCTTTGGCCCACTTTGGCCCAGAGTATGAGCTTTGGCCCACTTTGGCCCGGAGTATGAGCTTTGGCCCACTTTGGCCCGGAGTATGAGCTTTGGCCCACTTTGGCCCGGAGTATGAGCTTTGGCCCACTTTGGCCCAGAGTATGAGCTTTGGCCCACTTTGGCCCAGAGTATGAGCTTTGGCCCACTTTGGCCCGGAGTATGAGCTTTGGCCCACTTTGGCCCGGAGTATGAGCTTTGGCCCGGAGTATGAGCTTTGGCCCACAGTATGAGCTTTGGCCAACTTTGGCCCAGAGTATGAGCTTTGGCCCACTTTGGCCCGGAGTATGAACTTTGGCCCGGAGTATGAGCTTTGGCCCAGAGTATGAGCTTTGGCCCAGAGTATGAGCATTGGCCCAGAGTATGAGCTTTGGCCCAGAGTATGAGCATTGGCCCAGAGTATGAGCTTTGGCCCGGAGTATGAGCTTTGGCCCGGAGTATGAGCTTTGGCCCGGAGTATGAGCTTTGGCCCGGAGTATGAGCTTTGGCCCGGAGTATGAGCTATGGCCCGGAGTATGAGTTTTGGCCCTGAGTATGAGCTTTGGCCCGGAGTTTGAGCTTTGGCCCGGAGTATGAGCTTTGGCCCGGAGTATGAGCTTTGGCCCAGAGTATGAGCCCTGAGTATGAGCTTTGGCCCAGAGTATGAGCTTTGGCCCAGAGTATGAGCTTTGGCCCACTTTGGCCCAGAGTATGAGCTTTGGCCCACTTTGGCCCGGAGTATGAGCTTTGGCCCACTTTGGCCCGGAGTATGAGCTTTGGCCCACTTTGGCCCGGAGTATGAGCTTTGGCCCACTTTGGCCCAGAGTATGAGCTTTGGCCCACTTTGGCCCAGAGTATGAGCTTTGGCCCACTTTGGCCCGGAGTATGAGCTTTGGCCCACTTTGGCCCGGAGTATGAGCTTTGGCCCACTTTGGCCCGGAGTATGAGCTTTGGCCCGGAGTATGAGCTTTGGCCCGGAGTATGAGCTTTGGCCCGGAGTATGAGCTTTGGCCCGGAGTATGAGCTATGGCCCGGAGTATGAGCTTTGGCCCAGAGTATGAGCCCTGAGTATGAGCTTTAGCCCAGAGTATGAGCTTTGGCCCAGAGTATGAGCTTTGGCCCACTTTGGCCCAGAGTATGAGCTTTGGCCCACTTTGGCCCGGAGTATAAACTTTGGCCCACTTTGGCCCGGAGTATGAGCTTTGGCCCACTTTGGCCCGGAGTATGAGCTTTGGCCCGGAGTATGAGCTTTGGCCCAGAGTATGAGCTTTGGCCCAGAGTACCCATAGGCCATAGGCCCAAAGCTCATACTCTGGGCCAAAGCTCATACTCCGGGCCATAGCTCATACTCCGGGCCAAAGCTCATACTCCGGGCCAAAGCTCATACTCCGGGCCAAAGCTCATACTCCGGGCCAAAGCTCATACTCCGGGCCAAAGCTCATACTCCGGGCCAAAGTGGGCCAAAGCTCATACTCCGGGCCATAGCTCATACTCCGGGCCAAAGCTCATACTCCGGGCCAAAGCTCATACTCCGGGCCAAAGCTCATACTCAGGGCTCATACTCCGGGCCAAAGCTCATACTCTGGGCCAAAGCTCATACTCTGGGCCAAAGCTCATACTCCGGGCCAAAGCTTATACTCCGGGCCAAAGCTCATACTCCGGGCCAAAGCTCAAACTCCGGGCCAAAGCTCATACTCCGGGCCAAAGCTCATACTCCGGGCCAAAGCTCATACTCCGGGCCAAAGCTCATACTCAGGGCTCATACTCCGGGCCAAAGCTCATACCCTGGGCCAAAGCTCATACTCTGGGCCAAAGCTCATACTCTGGGCCAAAGCTCATACTCCGGGCCAAAGCTCATACTCCGGGCCAAAGTGGGCCAAAGCTCATACTCCGGGCCAAAGTGGGCCAAAGCTCATACTCCGGGCCAAAGTGGGCCAAAGCTCATACTCTGGGCCAAAGCTCATACTCTGGGCCAAAGCTCATACTCTGGGCCAATATATTATTGATCTAATATATTACGTTCTTTAAAAAAAATGGCAGTCATAGGGACTGCCGATAGAAGTGAAAACTAGATTTGCTAATAATTAAAAACAAAACAAGAAAAGCGCACTGTCACGATTTCGTGAGTGAGATTCGAACCTGCGACATCATACATTAAACGGTAAGGAGTAAGCGCTGTACAAGGTTGCTTGGGAATTTCTAAAATGTTGAACGCTTACTGAAATCTCCAGGTGACGATTGTGAAGGAGACGAGGACGCGAAATCCATGTTTTTTGCTCACCCAAAAAAATGGTCGATGCGCCTAAAGAAGTTTTCACTTCAAAAAATAATAAAAATGCTAATATTAAAAAAATGCTAATAATAAAAATCGGCCAAGTACGAGTCGGGCCTCGCTCTGTTAGGGTTCCGTTAAAAAAATTAAATTAAAATATTTCCATGTACCCATGGAAATATTTTAATTTAATTTTTATTATTTGTTGTTATAGTGGCAATAGAAATACATAATATGTGAAAATTTCATCTGTCTATTATCTATTACGGTTTACGAGATACAGCCCGCTGACAGACGGACGGACGGACGGACGGACGGTCGGACAGCGTAGGCTTAGTAATAGGGTCCCGTTGGTACCCTTTGGGTACGGAACCCTAAAAAGTAATTAGACTCATTGTTCCAGCCGGAATCATCATCAACATCGAGTGCCGCGCGTGGGCGAGGAACATCGAGTACAACAGAAGAGATCGTGTTGGAGTGGTGCATTTTGAGCTGATGATAGAGTAGACTAGTAGACTAGTAGACCGTACAGCTGAATAGACCAGAGAAGACTGGAATAGATCTGACGAGATAGGTTTTACCCTCAACTGTTCAACACATTTCCGAATTAAGGCACACGTGGGTCAAAATTGACCCAACGTTAAAGGTATCAAAATAACTTTGCTTTTAAGCTGGCATGCCATTCAATGTATGTTTTAGCTGATTTGATGTTAAATATTAATAGGATAAAATATAAAAAAAAGTAACAAAGATTATGCAAAGTCATTATCATTAGCCAAACTGAAGTAAACGATAGCTTGGGGATTATTTTGAAAGTATGAGCCATGTTGAACAAGAACAATATTCCCCTTTCTCCTCCAAATAAGCGTAATAGTTTTTTACGAACATTCTGGTTCTGATAACTTACTTAATAATAGTCGGGGTCATTTCTGACCCACGCATGCTAGGTATTTTTTTTGACCTTATAATTATAGGACTTGACTGCCTTGATCTATCCAATGACCAAGTGTTTTTAAACTAAGTTTTAAAGTGTGTATTTTTGTATGATATACTGCTAGTGGATTATGGATGCTAAAGTGATGGCCACATATTGTGGCCTCTGCAAAATATTAAATATCATTTGCATAAAATAAATTTGAAAACAGAAAGTCTGTTTTCGTAATTTGTACCACCACCAAGTTACATATAGCTGCAACATTGGCCCAGAGTATGAGCTTTGGCCCAGAGTATGAGCTTTGGCCCGGAGTATGAGCTTTGGCCTGGAGTATGAGCTTTGGCCCGGAGTATGAGCTTTGGCCCACAGTATGAGCTTTGGCCCACTTTGGCCCAGAGTATGAGCTTTGGCCCACTTTGGCCCGGAGTATGAGCTTTGGCCCGGAGTATGAGCTTTGGCCCAGAGTATGAGCTTTGGCCCAGATACTCAGGGCTCATACTCTGGGCCAAAGCTCATACTCTGGGCTCATACTCTGGGCCAAAGCTCATACTCCGGGCCAAAGCTCATACTCCGGGCCAAAGCTCAAACTCCGGGCCAAAGCTCATACTCCAGGCCAAAGCTCAAACTACGGGCCAAAGCTCATACTCAGGGCTCATACTCCGGGCCAAAGCTCATACTCTGGGCCAAAGCTCATACTCTGGGCCAAAGCTCATACTCTGGGCCAAAGCTCATACTCTGGGCCGAAGCTCATACTCTGGGCCAAAGCTCATACTCCGGGCCAAAGTGGGCCAACGCTCATACTCTGGGCCAAAGTGGGCCAAAGCTCATACTCTGGGCCAAAGTGGGCCAAAGCTCATACTCAGGGCCAAAGTGGGCCAAAGCTCATACTCCGGGCCAAAGTGGGCCAAAGCTCATACTCCGGGCCAAAGTGGGCCAAAGCTCATACTCCAGGCCAAAGCTCATACTCCGGGCCAAAGTGGGCCAAAGCTCATACTCCGGGCCAAAGTGGGCCAAAGCTCATACTCTGGGCCAAAGTGGGCCAAAGCTCATACTCTGGGCCAAAGTGGGCCAAAGCTCATACTCCGGGCCAAAGTGGGCCAAAGCTCATACTCCGGGCCAAAGTGGGCCAAAGCTCATACTCCGGGCCAAAGTGGGCCAAAGCTCATACTCTGGGCCAAAGTGGGCCAAAGCTCATACTCTCGGCCAAAGCTCATACTCTGGGCCAAAGCTCATACTCAGGGCTCATACTCTGGGCCAAAGCTCATACTCCGGGCCAAAGCTCATACTCCGGGCCAAAGCTCAAACTCCGGGCCAAAGCTCATACTCAGGGCCAAAACTCATACTCCGGGCCATAGCTCATACTCCGGGCCAAAGCTCATACTCCGGGCCAAAGCTCATGCTCCGGGCCAAAGCTCATACTCTGGGCCAAAGCTCATACTCCGGGCCAAAGCTCATACTCTGGGCCAATGCTCATACTCTGGGCCAAAGCTCATACTCTGGGCCAATGCTCATACTCTGGGCCAAAGCTCATACTCTGGGCCAAAGCTCATACTCCGGGCCAAAGCTCATACTCCGGGCCAAAGTGGGCCAAAGCTCATACTCTGGGCCAAAGTGGGCCAAAGCTCATACTCCGGGCCAAAGCTCATACTCTGGGCCAAAGCTCAAACTCCGGGCTCATACTGTGGGCCAAAGCTCATACTCTGGGTCAACGCTCATACTCTGGGCCAAAGCTCATACTCTGGGCCAAAGCTCATACTCCGGGCCAAAGCTCATACTCCGGGCCAAAGTGGGCCAAAGCTCATACTCTGGGCCAAAGTGGGCCAAAGCTCATACTCCGGGCCAAAGCTCATACTCCGGGCCAAAGCTCATACTCAGGGCTCATACTCCGGGCCAAAGCTCATACTCTGGGCCAACGCTCATACTCTGGGCCAAAGCTCATACTCTGGGCCAAAGCTCATACTCCGGGCCAAAGCTCATACTCCGGGCCAAAGTGGGCCAAAGCTCATACTCTGGGCCAAAGTGGGCCAAAGCTCATACTCCGGGCCAAAGCTCATACTCTGGGCCAAAGCTCAAACTCAGTATGAGCTTTGGCCCAGAGTATGAGCTTTGGCCCAGAGTATGAGCTTTGGCCCAGAGTATGAGCTTTGGCCCACTTTGGCCCGGAGTATGAGCTTTGGCCCGGAGTATGAGCTTTGGCCCGGAGTATGAGCTTTGGCCCGGAGTATGAGCTTTGGCCCGGAGTATGAGCTTTGGCCCGGAGTATGAGCTATGGCCCGGAGTTTGAGCTTTAGCCCAGAGTATGAGCTTTGGCCCACTTTGGCCCGGAGTATGAGCTTTGGCCCTGAGTATGAGCTTTAGCCCAGAGTATGAGCTTTGGCCCAGAGTATGAGCTTTGGCCCACTTTGGCCCAGAGTATGAGCTTTGGCCCACTTTGGCCCGGAGTATAAACTTTGGCACACTTTGGCCCGGAGTATGAGCTTTGGCCCACTTTGGCCTGGAGTATGAGCTTTGGCCCGGAGTATGAGCTTTGGCCCAGAGTATGAGGTTTGGCCCAGAGTATGAGCTTTGGCCCAGAGTATGAGCTTTGGCCCACTTTGGCTCGGAGTATGAGCTTTGGCCCACTTTGGCCCGGAGTATGAGCTTTGGCCCACTTTGGCCCGGAGTATGAGCTTTGGCCCACTTTGGCCCGGAGTATGAGCTTTGGCCCAGAGTATGAGCTTTGGCCCGGAGTATGAGCTTTGGCCCGGAGTATGAGCTTTGGCCCGGAGTATGAGCTTTGGCCCACTTTGGCCCGGAGTATGAGCTTTGGCCCAGAGTATGAGCTTTGGCCCGGAGTATGAGCTTTGGCCCGGAGTATGAGCTTTGGCCCGGAGTATGAGCTTTGGCCCGGAGTATGAGCTATGGCCCGGAGTATGAGCTTTGGCCCAGAGTATGAGCTTTGGCCCAGAGTATGAGCTTTGGCCCAGGGTATGAGCTTTGGCCCGGAGTATGAGCCCTGAGTATGAGCTTTGGCCCGGAGTATGAGCTTTGGCCCGGAGTATGAGCTTTGGCCCGGAGTATGAGCTTTGGCCCGGAGTATGAGCTTTGGCCCGGAGTTTGAGCTTTGGCCCGGAGTATGAGCTTTGGCCCGGAGTATGAGCTTTGGCCCGGAGTATGAGCTTTGGCCCAGAGTATGAGCTTTGGCCCGGAGTATGAGCCCTGAGTATGAGCTTTGGCCCGGAGTATGAGCTTTGGCCCGGAGTATGAGCTTTGGCCCGGAGTATGAGCTATGGCCCGGAGTATGAGCTTTGGCCCGGAGTATGAGCTTTGGCCCGGAGTATGAGCTTTGGCCCGGAGTATGAGCTTTGGCCCGGAGTATGAGCTTTGGCCCGGAGTATGAGCTTTGGCCCGGAGTATGAGCTTTGGCCCGGAGTATGAGCTTTGGCCCGGAGTATGAGCTTTGGCCCGGAGTATGAGCTTTGGCCCAGAGTATGAGCTTTGGCCCAGAGTATGAGCTTTGGCCCGGAGTATGAGCCCTGAGTATGAGCTTTGGCCCGGAGTATGAGCTTTGGCCCGGATTATGAGCTTTGGCCCGGAGTATGAGCTATGGCCCGGAGTATGAGCTTTGGCCCACTTTGGCCCGGAGTATGAGCTTTGGCCCGGAGTATGAGCTTTGGCCCGGAGTATGAGCTTTGGCCCGGAGTATGAGCTTTGGCCCGGAGTATGAGCTTTGGCCCGGAGTATGAGCTATGGCCCGGAGTATGAGCTTTGGCCCAGAGTATGAGCCCTGAGTATGAGCTTTGGCCCAGAGTATGAGCTTTGGCCCAGAGTATGAGCTTTGGCCCACTTTGGCCCTGAGTATGAGCTTTGGCCCACTTTGGCCCGGAGTATGAGCTTTGGCCCACTTTGGCCCGGAGTATGAGCTTTGGCCCACTTTGGCCCGGAGTATGAGCTTTGGCCCGGAGTATGAGCTTTGGCCCAGAGTATGAGCTTTGGCCCAGAGTATGAGCTTTGGCCCAGAGTATGAGCTTTGGCCCACTTTGGCCCAGAGTATGAGCTTTGGCCCAGAGTATGAGCCCTGAGTATGAGCTTTAGCCCAGAGTATGAGCTTTGGCCCAGAGTATGAGCTTTGGCCCACTTTGGCCCAGAGTATGAGCTTTGGCCCACTTTGGCCCGGAGTATAAACTTTGGCACACTTTGGCCCGGAGTATGAGCTTTGGCCCACTTTGGCCTGGAGTATGAGCTTTGGCCCGGAGTATGAGCTTTGGCCCAGAGTATGAGGTTTGGCCCAGAGTATGAGCTTTGGCCCAGAGTATGAGCTTTGGCCCACTTTGGCTCGGAGTATGAGCTTTGGCCCACTTTGGCCCGGAGTATGAGCTTTGGCTCACTTTGGCCCGGAGTATGAGCTTTGGCCCACTTTGGCCCGGAGTATGAGCTTTGGCCCGGAGTATGAGCTTTGGCCCAGAGTATGAGCTTTGGCCCAGAGTATGAGCTTTGGCCCAGAGTATGAGCTTCGGCCCACTTTGGCCCAGAGTATGAGCTTTGGCCCAGAGTATGAGCCCTGAGTATGAGCTTTAGCCCAGAGTATGAGCTTTGGCCCAGAGTATGAGCTTTGGCCCACTTTGGCCCAGAGTATGAGCTTTGGCCCACTTTGGCCCGGAGTATAAACTTTGGCACACTTTGGCCCGGAGTATGAGCTTTGGCCCACTTTGGCCTGGAGTATGAGCTTTGGCCCGGAGTATGAGCTTTGGCCCAGAGTATGAGGTTTGGCCCAGAGTATGAGCTTTGGCCCGGAGTATGAGCTTTGGCCCACAGTATGAGCTTTGGCCCACTTTGGCCCAGAGTATGAGCTTTGGCCCACTTTGGCCCGGAGTATGAGCTTTGGCCCGGAGTATGAGCTTTGGCCCAGAGTATGAGCTTTGGCCCAGAGTATGAGCTTTGGCCCAGAGTATGAGCTTTGGCCCAGAGTATGAGCTTTGGTCCACTTTGGCCCAGAGTATGAGCTTTGGCCCGGAGTATGAGCTATGGCCCACTTTGGCCCGGAGTATGAGCTTTGGCCCACTTTGGCCCGGAGTATGAGCTTTGGCCCACTTTGGCCCGGAGTATGAGCTTTGGCCCGGAGTATGAGCTTTGGCCCAGAGTATGAGCTTTGGCCCAGAGTATGAGCTTTGGCCCAGAGTATGAGCTTTGACCCACTTTGGCCCGGAGTATGAGCTTTGGCCCACTTTGGCCCGGAGTATGAGCTTTGGCTCACTTTGGCCCGGAGTATGAGCTTTGGCCCACTTTGGCCCGGAGTATGAGCTTTGGCCCACTTTGGCCCGGAGTATGAGCTTTGGCCCACTTTGGCCCGGAGTATGAGCTTTGGCCCACTTTGGCCCGGAGTATGAGCTTTGGCCCACTTTGGCCCGGAGTATGAGCTTTGGCCCGGAGTATGAGCTTTGGCCCAGAATATGAGCTTTGGCCCAGAGTATGAGCTTTGGCCCAGAGTATGAGCTTTGGCCCACTTTGGCCCAGAGTATGAGCTTTGGCCCAGAGTATGAGCCCTGAGTATGAGCTTTAGCCCAGAGTATGAGCTTTGGCCCAGAGTATGAGCTTTGGCCCACTTTGGCCCAGAGTATGAGCTTTGGCCCACTTTGGCCCGGAGTATAAACTTTGGCCCACTTTGGCCCGGAGTATGAGCTTTGGCCCGGAGTATGAGCTTTGGCCCAGAGTATGAGCTTTGGCCCAGAGTATGAGCTTTGGCCCAAAGTATGAGCTTTGGCCTACTTTGGCTCGGAGTATGAGCTTTGGCCCACTTTGGCCCGGAGTATGAGCTTTGGCTCACTTTGGCCCGGAGTATGAGCTTTGGCCCACTTTGGCCCAGAGTATGAGCTTTGGCTCACTTTGGCCCGGAGTATGAGCTTTGGCCCACTTTGGCCCAGAGTATGAGCTTTGGCCCACTTTAGCCCGGAGTATGAGCTTTGGCCCGGAGTATGAGCTTTGGCCCAGAGTATGAGCTTTGGCCCAGAGTATGAGCTTTGGCCCAGAGTATGAGCTTTGGCCCGGAGTATGAGCCCTGAGTATGAGCTTTGGCCTGGAGTATGAGCTTTGGCCTGGAGTATGAGCTTTTGCCCGGAGTATGAGCTTTGGCCCACAGTATGAGCTTTGGCCCACTTTGGCCCAGAGTATGAGCTTTGGCCCACTTTGGCCCGGAGTATGAGCTTTGGCCCGGAGTATGAGCTTTGGCCCAGAGTATGAGCTTTGGCCCAGAGTATGAGCATTGGCCCAGAGTATGAGCTTTGGCCCAGAGTATGAGCATTGGCCCAGAGTATGAGCTTTGGCCCGGAGTATGAGCTTTGGCCCGGAGTATGAGCTTTGGCCCGGAGTATGAGCTTTGGCCCGGAGTATGAGCTTTGGCCCGGAGTATGAGCTATGGCCCGGAGTATGAGTTTTGGCCCTGAGTATGAGCTTTGGCCCGGAGTTTGAGCTTTGGCCCGGAGTATGAGCTTTGGCCCGGAGTATGAGCTTTGGCCCAGAGTATGAGCCCTGAGTATGAGCTTTGGCCCAGAGTATGAGCTTTGGCCCACTTTGGCCCAGAGTATGAGCTTTGGCCCACTTTGGCCCGGAGTATGAGCTTTGGCCCACTTTGGCCCGGAGTATGAGCTTTGGCCCACTTTGGCCCGGAGTATGAGCTTTGGCCCACTTTGGCCCAGAGTATGAGCTTTGGCCCACTTTGGCCCAGAGTATGAGCTTTGGCCCACTTTGGCCCGGAGTATGAGCTTTGGCCCACTTTGGCCCGGAGTATGAGCTTTGGCCCGGAGTATGAGCTTTGGCCCACTTTGGCCCGGAGTATGAGCTTTGGCCCACTTTGGCCCGGAGTATGAGCTTTGGCCCACTTTGGCCCTGAGTATGAGCTTTGGCCCACTTTGGCCCAGAGTATGAGCTTTGGCCCACTTTGGCCCAGAGTATGAGCGTTGGCCCACTTTGGCCCGGAGTATGAGCTTTGGCCCAGAGTATGAGCTTTGGCCCAGAGTATGAGCTTTGGCCCAGAGTATGAGCTTTGGCCCAGAGTATGAGCTTTGGCCCAGAGTATGAGCTTTGGCCCGGAGTATGAGCCCTGAGTATGAGCTTTGGCCCGTAGTTTGAGCTTTGGCCTGGAGTATGAGCTTTGGCCCGGAGTTTGAGCTTTGGCCCGGAGTATGAGCTTTGGCCCGGAGTATGAGCTTTGGCCCAGAGTATGAGCCCAGAGTATGAGCTTTGGCCCAGAGTATGAGCCCTGAGTATCTGGGCCAAAGCTCATACTCTGGGCCAAAGCTCATACTCCGGGCCAAAGCTCATACTCCGGGCCAAAGTGGGCCAAAGCTCATACTCTGGGCCAAAGTGGGCCAAAGCTCATACTGTGGGCCAAAGCTCATACTCCGGGCCAAAGCTCATACTCCAGGCCAAAGCTCATACTCCGGGCCAAAGCTCATACTCTGGGCCAAAGCTCATACTCTGGGCCAATGTTGCAGCTATATGTAACTTGGTGGTGGTACAAATTACGAAAACAGACTTTCTGTTTTCAAATTTATTTTATGCAAATGATATTTAATATTTTGCAGAGGCCACAATATGTGGCCATCACTTTAGCATCCATAATCCACTAGCAGTATATCATACAAAAATACACACTTTAAAACTTAGTTTAAAAACACTTGGTCATTGGATAGATCAAGGCAGTCAAGTCCTATAATTATAAGGTCAAAAAAAATACCTAGCATGCGTGGGTCAGAAATGACCCCGACTATTATTAAGTAAGTTATCAGAACCAGAATGTTCGTAAAAAACTATTACGCTTATTTGGAGGAGAAAGGGGAATATTGTTCTTGTTCAACATGGCTCATACTTTCAAAATAATCCCCAAGCTATCGTTTACTTCAGTTTGGCTAATGATAATGACTTTGCATAATCTTTGTTACTTTTTTTTATATTTTATCCTATTAATATTTAACATCAAATCAGCTAAAACATACATTGAATGGCATGCCAGCTTAAAAGCAAAGTTATTTTGATACCTTTAACGTTGGGTCAATTTTGACCCACGTGTGCCTTAATTCGGAAATGTGTTGAACAGTTGAGGGTAAAACCTATCTCGTCAGATCTATTCCAGTCTTCTCTGGTCTATTCAGCTGTACGGTCTACTAGTCTACTAGTCTACTCTATCATCAACTCAAAATGCACCACTCCAACGCGATCTCTTCTGTTGTACTCGATGTTCCTCGCCCACGCGCGGCACTCGATGTTGATGATGATTCCGGCTGGAACAATGAGTCTAATTACTTTTTAGGGTTCCGTACCCAAAGGGTACCAACGGGACCCTATTACTAAGCCTACGCTGTCCGACCGTCCGTCCGTCCGTCCGTCCGTCTGTCAGCGGGCTGTATCTCGTAAACCGTAATAGATAATAGACAGATGAAATTTTCACATATTATGTATTTCTATTGCCACTATAACAACAAATAATAAAAATTAAATTAAAATATTTCCATGGGTACATGGAAATATTTTAATTTAATTTTTTTAACGGAACCCTAACAGAGCGAGGCCCGACTCGTACTTGGCCGATTTTTATTATTAGCATTTTTTTAATATTAGCATTTTTATTATTTTTTGAAGTGAAAACTTCTTTAGGCGCATCGACCATTTTTTTGGGTGAGCAAAAAACATGGATTTCGCGTCCTCGTCTCCTTCACAATCGTCACCTGGAGATTTCAGTAAGCGTTCAACATTTTAGAAATTCCCAAGCAACCTTGTACAGCGCTTACTCCTTACCGTTTAATGTATGATGTCGCAGGTTCGAATCTCACTCACGAAATCGTGACAGTGCGCTTTTCTTGTTTTGTTTTTAATTATTAGCAAATCTAGTTTTCACTTCTATCGGCAGTCCCTATGACTGCCATTTTTTTTAAAGAACGTAATATATTAGATCAATAATATATTGGCCCAGAGTATGAGCTTTGGCCCAGAGTATGAGCTTTGGCCCAGAGTATGAGCTTTGGCCCACTTTGGCCCGGAGTATGAGCTTTGGCCCACTTTGGCCCGGAGTATGAGCTTTGGCCCACTTTGGCCCGGAGTATGAGCTTTGGCCCGGAGTATGAGCTTTGGCCCAGAGTATGAGCTTTGGCCCAGAGTATGAGCTTTGGCCCAGGGTATGAGCTTTGGCCCGGAGTATGAGCCCTGAGTATGAGCTTTGGCCCGGAGTATGAGCTTTGGCCCGGAGTATGAGCTTTGGCCCGGAGTATGAGCTTTGGCCCGGAGTTTGAGCTTTGGCCCGGAGTATGAGCTTTGGCCCGGAGTATAAGCTTTGGCCCGGAGTATGAGCTTTGGCCCGGAGTATGAGCTTTGGCCCGGAGTATGAGCTTTGGCCCGGAGTATGAGCTTTGGCCCGGAGTATGAGCTTTGGCCCAGAGTATGAGCCCTGAGTATGAGCTTTGGCCCAGAGTATGAGCTTTGGCCCACTTTGGCCCGGAGTATGAGCTTTGGCCCAAAGCTCATACTCTGGGCCAAAGCTCATACTCTGGGCCAAAGCTCATACTCCGGGCCAAAGCTCATACTCCGGGCCAAAGTGGGCCAAAGCTCATACTCTGGGCCAAAGTGGGCCAAAGCTCATACTCCGGGCCAAAGTGGGCCAAAGCTCATACTCCGGGCCAAAGTGGGCCAAAGCTCATACTCCGGGCCAAAGTGGGCCAAAGCTCGGGCCAAAGCTCATGCTCAGGGCCAAAGCTCATACTCTGGGCCAAAGCTCATACTCCGGGCCAAAGCTCATACTCCAAGCCAAAGTGGGCCAAAGCTCATACTCTGGGCCAAAGTGGGCCAAAGCTCATACTCCGGGCCAAAGTGGGCCAAAGCTCATACTCCGGGCCAAAGTGGGCCAAAGCTCATACTCTGGGCCAAAGCTCATACTCTGGGCCAAAGCTCATACTCTGGGCCAAAGTGGGCCAAAGCTCATACTCCAGGCCAAAGTGGGCCAAAGCTCATACTCCGGGCCAAAGTGGGCCAAAGCTCATACTCTGGGCCAAAGTGGGCCAAAGCTCATACTCTGGGCCAAAGCTCATACTCTGGGCTAAAGCTCATACTCAGGGCTCATACTCTGGGCCAAAGCTCATACTCTGGGCCAAAGCTCATACTCTGGGCCAAATCTCATACTCAGGGCTCATACTCTGGGCCAAAGCTCATACTCTGGGCCAAAGCTCATACTCCGGGCCAAAGCACATACTCCGGGCCAAAGCTCATACTCCGGGCCATAGCTCATACTCCGGGCCAAAGCTCATACTCCGGGCCAAAGCTCATACTCCAGGCCAAAGCTCATACTCTGGGCCAAAGCTCATACTCAGGGCTCATACTCCGGGCCAAAGCTCATACTCTGGGCCAAAGCACATACTCTGGGCCAAAGCTCATACTCTGGGCCAAAGCTCATACTCCGGGCCATAGCTCATACTCCGGGCCAAAGCTCATACTCCGGGCCAAAGCTCATACTCCGGGCCAAAGCTCATACTCAGGGCTCATACTCCGGGCCAAAGCTCATACTCTGGGCTAAAGCTCATACTCTGGGCCAAAGCGCATACTCTGGGCCAAAGCTCATACTCCGGGCCAAAGCTCATACTCCGGGCCAAAGTGGGCCAAAGCTCATACTCTGGGCCAAAGTGGGCCAAAGCTCATACTCCGGGTCAAAGTGGGCCAAAGCTCATACTCCGGGCCAAAGTGGGCCAAAGCTCATACTCCGGGCCAAAGTGGGCCAAAGCTCATACTCCGGGCCAAAGTGGGCCAAAGCTCATACTCCGGGGCCAAAGTGGGCCAAAGCTCATACTCTGGGCCAAAGCTCATACTCTGGGCCAAAGCTCATACTCTGGGCCAAAGCTCATACTCCGGGCCAAAGCTCATACTCCGGGCCAAAGTGGGCCAAAGCTCACTCTGGGCCAAAGTGGGCCAAAGCTCATACTCCGGGCCAAAGTGGGCCAAAGCTCATACTCTGGGCCAAAGTGGGCCAAAGCTCATACTCCGGGCCAAAGTGGGCCAAAGCTCATACTCTGAGCCAAAGTGGGCCAAAGCTCATACTCTGGGCCAAAGCTCATACTCTGGGCCAAAGCTCATACTCAGGGCTCATACTGTGGGCCAAAGCTCATACTCTGGGCCAAAGTGGGCCAAAGCTCATACTCTGGGCCAAAGCTCATACTCTGGGCCAAAGTGGGCCAAAGCTCATACTCTGGGCCAAAGCTCATACTCTGGGCCAAAGTGGGCCAAAGCTCATACTCCGGGCCAAAGTGGGCCAAATCTCATACTCCGGGCCAAAGTGGGCCAAAGCTCATACTCTGGGCCAAAGCTCATACTCTGGGCCAAAGCTCATACTCAGGGCTCATACTCTGGGCCAAAGCTCATACTCCGGGCCAAAGCTCAAACTCCGGGCCAAAGCTCATACTCCGGGCCAAAGCTCATACTCAGGGCTCATACTCCGGGCCAAAGCTCATACTCTGGGCCAACGCTCATACTCTGGGCCAAAGCTCATACTCTGGGCCAAAGCTCATACTCCGGGCCAAAGTGGGCCAAAGCTCATACTCTGGGCCAAAGTGGGCCAAAGCTCATACTCCGGGCCAAAGCTCATACTCTGGGCCAAAGCTCAAACTCCGGGCTAAAGCTCATACTCCGGGCCAAAGCTCATACTCCGGGCCATAGCTCATACTCCGGGCCAAAGCTCATACTCCGGGGCAAAGCTCATACTCTGGGCCAAAGCTCATACTCAGGGCTCATACTCTGGGCCAAAGCTCATACTCCGGGCCAAAGCACATACTCCGGGCCAAAGCTCATACTCCGGGCCATAGCTCATACTCCGGGCCAAAGCTCATACTCCGGGCCAAAGCTCATACTCCGGGCCAAAGTGGGCCAAAGCTCATACTCTGGGCCAAAGTGGGCCAAAGCTCATACTCCGGGCCAAAGTGGACCAAAGCTCATACTCCGGGCCAAAGTGGGCCAAAGCTCATACTCTGGGCCAAAGCTCATACTCTGGGCCAAAGCTCATACTCTGGGCCAAAGCTCATACTCTGGCCCACTTTGGCCAGCTTTGGCCCAGAGTATGAGCTTTGGCCCGGAGTATGAGCCCTGAGTATGAGCTTTGGCCCGGAATGAGCTTTGGCCCGGAGTATGAGCTTTGGCCCGGAGTATGAGCTATGGCCCGGAGTACTCTGGGCCAAAGTGGGCCAAAGCTCATACTCCGGGCCAAAGTGGGAAAAAGCTCATACTCCGGGCCAAAGTGGGCCAAAGCTCATACTCCGGGCCAAAGTGGGAAAAAGCTCATACTCCGGGCCAAAGTGGGCCAAAGCTCATACTCCAGGCCAAAGTGGGCCAAAGCTCATACTCTGGGCCAAAGCTCATACTCCGGGCCAAAGCTCATACTCCGGGCCATAGCTCATACTCCGGGCCAAAGCTCATACTCCAGGCCAAAGCTCATACTCCGGGCCAAAGTGGGCCAAAGCTCATACTCTGGGCCAAAGTGGGCCAAAGCTCATACTCCGGGCCAAAGCTCATACTCCGGGCCAAAGTGGGCCAAAGCTCATACTCTGGGCCAAAGTGGGCCAAAGCTCATACTCCGGGCCAAAGTGGGCCAAAGCTCATACTCCGGGCCAAAGTGGGCCAAAGCTCATACTCTGGGCCAAAGTGGGCCAAAGCTCATACTCTGGGCCAAAGTGGGCCAAAGCTCATACTCTGGGCCAAAGCTCATACTCTGGGCCAAAGCTCATACTCTGGGCCAAAGCTCATACTCCGGGCCAAAGCACATACTATGGGCCAAAGCTCATACTCTGGGCCAAAGCTCATACTCTGGGCCAAAGCTCATACTCCGGGCCAAAGCTCATACTCCGGGCCAAAGTGGGCCAAAGCTCATACTCTGGGCCAAAGAGGGCCAAAGCTCATACTCCGGGCCAAAGTGGGCCAAAGCTCATACTCCGGGCCAAAGTGGGCCAAAGCTAATACTCTGGGCCAAAGTGGGCCAAAGCTCATACTCTGGGCCAAAGTGGGCCAAAGCTCATACTCTGGGCCAAAGCTCATACTCAGGGCTCATACTCTGGGCCAAAGCTCATACTCCGGGCCAAAGCTCAAACTCCGGGCCAAAGCTCATACTCCGGGCCAAAGCTCATACTCCGGGCCATAGCTCATACTCCGGGCCAAAGCTCATACTCCGGGCCAAAGCTCATACTCCGGGCCAAAGCTCATACTCAGGGCTCATACTCCGGGCCAAAGCTCATACTCTGGGCCAAAGCTCATACTCTGGGCCAAAGCTCATACTCTGGGCCAAAGCTCATACTCTGGGCCAAAGCTCATACTCCGGGCCAAAGCTCATACTCCGGGCCAAAGTGGGCCAAAGCTCATACTCTGGGCCAAAGTGGGCCAAAGCTCATACTCCGGGCCAAAGTGGGAAAAAGCTCATACTCCGGGCCAAAGTGGGCCAAAGCTCATACTCCGGGCCAAAGTGGGAAAAAGCTCATACTCCGGGCCAAAGTGGGCCAAAGCTCATACTCCGGGCCAAAGTAGGCCAAAGCTCATACTCTGGGCCAAAGCTCATACTCCAGGCCAAAGCTCATACTCCGGGCCAAAGTGGGCCAAAGCTCATACTCTGGGCCAAAGTGGGCCAAAGCTCATACTCCGGGCCAAAGCTCATACTCCGGGCCAAAGTGGGCCAAAGCTCATACTCTGGGCCAAAGTGGGCCAAAGCTCATACTCCGGGCCAAAGTGGGCCAAAGCTCATACTCCGGGCCAAAGTGGGCCAAAGCTCATACTCTGGGCCAAAGTGGGCCAAAGCTCATACTCTGGGCCAAAGTGGGCCAAAGCTCATACTCTGGGCCAAAGCTCATACTCTGGGCCAAAGCTCATACTCTGGGCCAAAGCTCATACTCCGGGCCAAAGTGGGCCAAAGCTCATACTCTGGGCCAAAGTGGGCCAAAGCTCATACTCCGGGCCAAAGCTCATACTCCGGGCCAAAGTGGGCCAAAGCTCATACTCTGGGCCAAAGTGGGCCAAAGCTCATACTCCGGGCCAAAGTGGGCCAAAGCTCATACTCCGGGCCAAAGTGGGCCAAAGCTCATACTCTGGGCCAAAGTGGGCCAAAGCTCATACTCTGGGCCAAAGTGGGCCAAAGCTCATACTCTGGGCCAAAGCTCATACTCTGGGCCAAAGCTCATACTCTGGGCCAAAGCTCATACTCTGGGCCAAAGCTCATACTCTGGGCCAAAGCTCATACTCCGGGCCAAAGCTCATACTCCGGGCCAAAGTGGGCCAAAGCTCATACTCTGGGCCAAAGTGGGCCAAAGCTCATACTCCGGGCCAAAGTGGGCCAAAGCTCATACTCCGGGCCAAAGTGGGCCAAAGCTAATACTCTGGGCCAAAGTGGGCCAAAGCTCATACTCTGGGCCAAAGTGGGCCAAAGCTCATACTCTGGGCCAAAGCTCATACTCTGGGCCAAAGCTCATACTCAGGGCTCATACTCTGGGCCAAAGCTCATACTCCGGGCCAAAGCTCAAACTCCGGGCCAAAGCTCATACTCCGGGCCAAAGCTCATACTCCGGGCCATAGCTCATACTCCGGGCCAAAGCTCATACTCCGGGCCAAAGCTCATACTCCGGGCCAAAGCTCATACTCAGGGCTCATACTCCGGGCCAAAGCTCATACTCTGGGCCAAAGCTCATACTCTGGGCCAAAGCTCATACTCTGGGCCAAAGCTCATACTCTGGGCCAAAGCTCATACTCCGGGCCAAAGCTCATACTCCGGGCCAAAGTGGGCCAAAGCTCATACTCTGGGCCAAAGTGGGCCAAAGCTCATACTCCGGGCCAAAGTGGGAAAAAGCTCATACTCCGGGCCAAAGTGGGCCAAAGCTCATACTCCGGGCCAAAGTGGGAAAAAGCTCATACTCCGGGCCAAAGTGGGCCAAAGCTCATACTCCGGGCCAAAGTAGGCCAAAGCTCATACTCTGGGCCAAAGCTCATACTCCGGGCCAAAGCTCATACTCCAGGCCAAAGCTCATACTCCGGGCCAAAGCTCATACTCAGGGCTCATACTCCGGGCCAAAGCTCATACTCTGGGCCAAAGCTCATACTCCGGGCCAAAGTGGGCCAAAGCTCATACTCTGGGCCAAAGCTCATACTCTGGGCCAAAGCTCATACTCCGGGCCAAAGCTCATGCTCCGGGCCAAAGTGGGCCAAAGCTCATACTCTGGGCCAAAGTGGGCCAAAGCTCATACTTCGGGCCAAAGTGGGCCAAAGCTCATACTCCGGGCCAAAGTGGGCCAAAGCTCACACCTGGGCCAAAGTGGGCCAAAGCTCATACTCTGGGCCAAAGTGGGCCAAAGCTCATACTCCGGGCCAAAGCACATACTCCGGGCCAAAGCTCATACTCCGGGCCATAGCTCATACTCCGGGCCAAAGCACATACTCCGGGCCAAAGCTCATACTCCAGGCCAAAGCTCATACTCCGGGCCAAAGCTCATACTCCGGGCCAAAGCTCAAACTCCGGGCCAAAGCTCATACTCCGGGCCAAAGCTCATACTCCGGGCCATAGCTCATACTCCGGGCCAAAGCTCATACTCCGGGCCAAAGCTCATACTCCGGGCCAAAGCTCATACTCAGGGCTCATACTCCGGGCCAAAGCTCATACTCTGGGCCAAAGCTCATACTCTGGGCCAAAGCTCATACTCTGGGCCAAAGTGGGCCAAAGCTCATACTCCGGGCCAAAGTGGGCCAAAGCTCATACTCTGGGCCAAAGCTCATACTCTGGGCCAAAGCTCATACTCAGGGCTCATACTCTGGGCCAAAGCTCATACTCCGGGCCAAAGCTCATACTCAGTACTCCGGGCCAAAGCTCATACTCTGGGCCAACGCTAATACTCTGGGCCAAAGCTCATACTCTGGGCCAAAGCTCATACTCAGGGCTCATACTCTGGGCCAAAGCTCATACTCCGGGCCAAAGTGGGCCAAAGCTCATACTCCGGGCCAAAGTGGGCCAAAGCTCATACTCTGGGCCAAAGCTCATACTCTGGGCCAAAGCTCATACTCCGGGCCAAAGCTCATACTCCGGGCCAAAGTGGGCCAAAGCTCATACTCTGGGCCAAAGTGGGCCAAAGCTCATACTCCGGGCCAAAGTGGGCCAAAGCTCATACTCCGGGCCAAAGTGGGCCAAAGCTCATACTCCGGGCCAAAGTGGGCCAAAGCTCATACTCTGGGCCAAAGCTCATACTCCGGGCCAAAGCTCATACTCCGGGCCATAGCTCATACTCCGGGCCAAAGCTCATACTCCGGGCCAAAGCTCATACTCTGGGCCAAAGCTCATACTCTGGGCCAAAGCTCATACTCAGGGCTCATACTCTGGGCCAAAGCTCATACTCCGGGCCAAAGCTCATACTCCGGGCCAAAGCTCATACTCTGGGCCAAAGCTCATACTCCGGGCCAAAGTGGGCCAAAGCTCATACTCTGGGCCAAAGTGGGCCAAAGCTCATACTCCGGGCCAAAGCTCATACTCCGGGCCATAGCTCATACTCCGGGCCAAAGCTCATACTCCGGGCCAAAGCTCATACTCCGGGCCAAAGCTCATACTCTGGGCCAAAGTGGGCCAAAGCTCATACTCTGGGCCAAAGTGGGCCAAAGCTCATACTCTGGGCCAAAGCTCATACTCCGGGACAAAGCTCATACTCCGGGCCAAAGCTCATACTCCGGGCCAAAGCTCATACTCCGGGCCAAAGCTCAAACTCCGGGCCAAAGCTCATACTCTGGGCCAAAGCTCATACTCCGGGCCATAGCTCATACTCCGGGCCAAAGCTCATACTCCGGGCCAAAGCTCATACTCCGGGCCAAAGCTCATACTCCGGGCCATAGCTCATACTCCGGGCCAAAGCTCATACTCCGGGCCAAAGCTCATACTCCGGGCCAAAGCTCATACTCCGGGCCAAAGCTCATACTCTGGGCCAAAGTGGGCCAAAGCTCATACTCTGGGCCAAAGTGGGCCAAAGCTCATACTCCGGGCCAAAGCTCAAACTCCGGGCCAAAGCTCATACTCTGGGCCAAAGCTCATACTCCGGGCCATAGCTCATACTCCGGGCCAAAGCTCATACTCCGGGCCAAAGCTCATACTCCGGGCCAAAGCTCATACTCCGGGCCAAAGCTCATACTCTGGGCCAAAGTGGGCCAAAGCTCATACTCTGGGCCAAAGCTCATACTCCGGGCCAAAGTGGGAAAAAGCTCATACTCCGGGCCAAAGTGGGCCAAAGCTCATACTCCGGGCCAAAGTGGGAAAAAGCTCATACTTCGGGCCAAAGTGGGCCAAAGCTCATACTCCAGGCCAAAGTGGGCCAAAGCTCATACTCTGGGCCAAAGCTCATACTCCGGGCCAAAGCTCATACTCCGGGCCATAGCTCATACTCCGGGCCAAAGCTCATACTCCGGGCCAAAGCTCATACTCCGGGCCAAAGTGGGCCAAAGCTCATACTCTGGGCCAAAGTGGGCCAAAGCTCATACTCCGGGCCAAAGTGGGCCAAAGCTCATACTCCGGGCCAAAGTGGGCCAAAGCTCATACTCTGGGCCAAAGTGGGCCAAAGCTCATACTCTGGGCCAAAGTGGGCCAAAGCTCATACTCCGGGCCAAAGTGGGCCAAAGCTCATACTCCGGGCCAAAGTGGGCCTAAGCTCATACTCTGGGCCAAAGTGGGCCAAAGCTCATACTCTGGGCCAAAGCTCATACTCTGGGCCAAAGCTCATACTCTGGGCCAAAGCTCATACTCAGGGCTCATACTCTGGGCCAAAGCTCATACTCCGGGCCAAAGCTCATACTCCGGGCCAAAGCTCATACTCTGGGCCAAAGCTCATACTCCGGGCCAAAGTGGGCCAAAGCTCATACTCTGGGCCAAAGTGGGCCAAAGCTCATACTCCGGGCCAAAGCTCATACTCCGGGCCATAGCTCATACTCCGGGCCAAAGCTCATACTCCGGGCCAAAGCTCATACTCCGGGCCAAAGCTCATACTCCGGGCCAAAGTGGGCCAAAGCTCATACTCTGGGCCAAAGTGGGCCAAAGCTCATACTCTGGGCCAAAGCTCATACTCCGGGACAAAGCTCATACTCCGGGCCAAAGCTCATACTCCGGGCCAAAGCTCATACTCCGGGCCAAAGCTCAAACTCCGGGCCAAAGCTCATACTCTGGGCCAAAGCTCATACTCCGGGCCATAGCTCATACTCCGGGCCAAAGCTCATACTCTGGGCCAAAGTGGGCCAAAGCTCATACTCTGGGCCAAAGCTCATACTCTGGGCCAAAGCACATACTCAGGGCTCATACTCTGGGCCAAAGCTCATACTCCGGGCCAAAGCTCATACTCCGGGCCAAAGCTCAAACTCCGGGCCAAAGCTCATACTCTGGGCCAAAGCTCATACTCCGGGCCATAGCTCATACTCCGGGCCAAAGCTCATACTCCGGGCCAAAGCTCATACTCCGGGCCAAAGCTCATACTCAGGGCTCATACTCCGGGCCAAAGCTCATACTCTGGGCCAAAGCTCATACTCTGGGCCAAAGCTCATACTCTGGGCCAAAGCTCATACTCCGGGCCAAAGCTCATACTCCGGGCCAAAGTGGGCCAAAGCTCATACTCTGGGCCAAAGTGGGCCAAAGCTCATACTCCGGGCCAAAGTGGGCCAAAGCTCATACTCCGGGCCAAAGTGGGCCAAAGCTCATACTCTGTGCAAAAGCTCATACTCTGGGCCAAAGCTCATACTCTGGGCCAAAGCTCATACTCCGGGCCAAAGCTCATACTCCGGGCCAAAGTGGGCCAAAGCTCATACTCTAGGCCAAAGTGGGCCAAAGCTCATACTCTGGGCCAAAGTGGGCCAAAGCTCATACTCTGGGCCAAAGCTCATACTCCGGGCCAAAGTGGGCCAAAGCTCATACTCCGGGCCAAAGTGGGCCAAGCTCATACTCCGGGCCAAAGCTCATACTCCGGGCCAAAGCTCATACTCTGGGCCAAAGCTCATACTCAGGGCTCATACTCTGGGCCAAAGCTCATACTCCGGGCCAAAGCACATACTCCGGGCCAAAGCTCATACTCTGGGCCAAAGCTCATACTCAGGGCTCATACTCCGGGCCAAAGCTCATACTCTGGGCCAAAGCTCACACTCCGGGCCAAAGTGGGCCAAAGCTCATACTCCGGGCCAAAGTGGGCCAAAGCTCATACTCCGGGCCAAAGTGGGCCAAAGCTCATACTCCGGGCCAAAGTGGGCCAAAGCTCATACTCCGGGCCAAAGCTCATACTCCGGGCCAAAGCTCATACTCCGGGCCAAAGTGGGCCAAAGCTCATACTCTGGGCCAAAGTGGGCCAAAGCTCATACTCTGGGCCAAAGCTCATACTCCGGGACAAAGCTCATACTCCGGGCCAAAGCTCATACTCCGGGCCAAAGCTCATACTCCGGGCCAAAGCTCAAACTCCGGGCCAAAGCTCATACTCTGGGCCAAAGCTCATACTCCGGGCCATAGCTCATACTCCGGGCCAAAGCTCATACTCTGGGCCAAAGTGGGCCAAAGCTCATACTCTGGGCCAAAGCTCATACTCTGGGCCAAAGCACATACTCAGGGCTCATACTCTGGGCCAAAGCTCATACTCCGGGCCAAAGCTCATACTCCGGGCCAAAGCTCAAACTCCGGGCCAAAGCTCATACTCTGGGCCAAAGCTCATACTCCGGGCCATAGCTCATACTCCGGGCCAAAGCTCATACTCCGGGCCAAAGCTCATACTCCGGGCCAAAGCTCATACTCAGGGCTCATACTCCGGGCCAAAGCTCATACTCTGGGCCAAAGCTCATACTCTGGGCCAAAGCTCATACTCTGGGCCAAAGCTCATACTCCGGGCCAAAGCTCATACTCCGGGCCAAAGTGGGCCAAAGCTCATACTCTGGGCCAAAGTGGGCCAAAGCTCATACTCCGGGCCAAAGTGGGCCAAAGCTCATACTCCGGGCCAAAGTGGGCCAAAGCTCATACTCTGTGCAAAAGCTCATACTCTGGGCCAAAGCTCATACTCTGGGCCAAAGCTCATACTCCGGGCCAAAGCTCATACTCCGGGCCAAAGTGGGCCAAAGCTCATACTCTAGGCCAAAGTGGGCCAAAGCTCATACTCTGGGCCAAAGTGGGCCAAAGCTCATACTCTGGGCCAAAGCTCATACTCCGGGCCAAAGTGGGCCAAAGCTCATACTCCGGGCCAAAGTGGGCCAAGCTCATACTCCGGGCCAAAGCTCATACTCCGGGCCAAAGCTCATACTCTGGGCCAAAGCTCATACTCAGGGCTCATACTCTGGGCCAAAGCTCATACTCCGGGCCAAAGCACATACTCCGGGCCAAAGCTCATACTCTGGGCCAAAGCTCATACTCAGGGCTCATACTCCGGGCCAAAGCTCATACTCTGGGCCAAAGCTCACACTCCGGGCCAAAGTGGGCCAAAGCTCATACTCCGGGCCAAAGTGGGCCAAAGCTCATACTCCGGGCCAAAGTGGGCCAAAGCTCATACTCTGTGCAAAAGCTCATACTCTGGGCCAAAGCTCATACTCTGGGCCAAAGCTCATACTCCGGGCCAAAGCTCATACTCCGGGCCATAGCTCATACTCCGGGCCAAAGCACATACTCCGGGCCAAAGCTCATACTCCAGGCCAAAGCTCATACTCCGGGCCAAAGCTCATACTCCGGGCCAAAGCTCAAACTCCGGGCCAAAGCTCATACTCCGGGCCAAAGCTCATACTCCGGGCCATAGCTCATACTCCGGGCCAAAGCTCATACTCCGGGCCAAAGCTCATACTCCGGGCCAAAGCTCATACTCAGGGCTCATACTCCGGGCCAAAGCTCATACTCTGGGCCAAAGCTCATACTCTGGGCCAAAGCTCATACTCTGGGCCAAAGTGGGCCAAAGCTCATACTCCGGGCCAAAGTGGGCCAAAGCTCATACTCTGGGCCAAAGCTCATACTCTGGGCCAAAGCTCATACTCAGGGCTCATACTCTGGGCCAAAGCTCATACTCCGGGCCAAAGCTCATACTCAGTACTCTGGGCCAAAGCTCATACTCTGGGCCAACGCTAATACTCTGGGCCAAAGCTCATACTCTGGGCCAAAGCTCATACTCAGGGCTCATACTCTGGGCCAAAGCTCATACTCCGGGCCAAAGTGGGCCAAAGCTCATACTCCGGGCCAAAGTGGGCCAAAGCTCATACTCTGGGCCAAAGCTCATACTCTGGGCCAAAGCTCATACTCCGGGCCAAAGCTCATACTCCGGGCCAAAGTGGGCCAAAGCTCATACTCTGGGCCAAAGTGGGCCAAAGCTCATACTCCGGGCCAAAGTGGGCCAAAGCTCATACTCCGGGCCAAAGTGGGCCAAAGCTCATACTCCGGGCCAAAGTGGGCCAAAGCTCATACTCTGGGCCAAAGCTCATACTCCGGGCCAAAGCTCATACTCCGGGCCATAGCTCATACTCCGGGCCAAAGCTCATACTCCGGGCCAAAGCTCATACTCTGGGCCAAAGCTCATACTCTGGGCCAAAGCTCATACTCAGGGCTCATACTCTGGGCCAAAGCTCATACTCCGGGCCAAAGCTCATACTCCGGGCCAAAGCTCATACTCTGGGCCAAAGCTCATACTCCGGGCCAAAGTGGGCCAAAGCTCATACTCTGGGCCAAAGTGGGCCAAAGCTCATACTCCGGGCCAAAGCTCATACTCCGGGCCATAGCTCATACTCCGGGCCAAAGCTCATACTCCGGGCCAAAGCTCATACTCCGGGCCAAAGCTCATACTCCGGGCCAAAGTGGGCCAAAGCTCATACTCTGGGCCAAAGTGGGCCAAAGCTCATACTCTGGGCCAAAGCTCATACTCCGGGACAAAGCTCATACTCCGGGCCAAAGCTCATACTCCGGGCCAAAGCTCATACTCCGGGCCAAAGCTCAAACTCCGGGCCAAAGCTCATACTCTGGGCCAAAGCTCATACTCCGGGCCATAGCTCATACTCCGGGCCAAAGCTCATACTCCGGGCCAAAGCTCATACTCCGGGCCAAAGCTCATACTCCGGGCCATAGCTCATACTCCGGGCCAAAGCTCATACTCCGGGCCAAAGCTCATACTCCGGGCCAAAGCTCATACTCCGGGCCAAAGCTCATACTCTGGGCCAAAGTGGGCCAAAGCTCATACTCTGGGCCAAAGTGGGCCAAAGCTCATACTCCGGGCCAAAGCTCAAACTCCGGGCCAAAGCTCATACTCTGGGCCAAAGCTCATACTCCGGGCCATAGCTCATACTCCGGGCCAAAGCTCATACTCCGGGCCAAAGCTCATACTCCGGGCCAAAGCTCATACTCCGGGCCAAAGCTCATACTCTGGGCCAAAGTGGGCCAAAGCTCATACTCTGGGCCAAAGCTCATACTCCGGGCCAAAGTGGGAAAAAGCTCATACTCCGGGCCAAAGTGGGCCAAAGCTCATACTCCGGGCCAAAGTGGGAAAAAGCTCATACTTCGGGCCAAAGTGGGCCAAAGCTCATACTCCAGGCCAAAGTGGGCCAAAGCTCATACTCTGGGCCAAAGCTCATACTCCGGGCCAAAGCTCATACTCCGGGCCATAGCTCATACTCCGGGCCAAAGCTCATACTCCGGGCCAAAGCTCATACTCTGGGCCAAAGTGGGCCAAAGCTCATACTCTGGGCCAAAGTGGGCCAAAGCTCATACTCCGGGCCAAAGTGGGCCAAAGCTCATACTCCGGGCCAAAGTGGGCCAAAGCTCATACTCTGGGCCAAAGTGGGCCAAAGCTCATACTCTGGGCCAAAGTGGGCCAAAGCTCATACTCCGGGCCAAAGTGGGCCAAAGCTCATACTCCGGGCCAAAGTGGGCCTAAGCTCATACTCTGGGCCAAAGTGGGCCAAAGCTCATACTCTGGGCCAAAGCTCATACTCCGGGCCAAAGCTCATACTCTGGGCCAAAGCTCATACTCCGGGCCAAAGTGGGCCAAAGCTCATACTCTGGGCCAAAGTGGGCCAAAGCTCATACTCCGGGCCAAAGCTCATACTCCGGGCCATAGCTCATACTCCGGGCCAAAGCTCATACTCCGGGCCAAAGCTCATACTCCGGGCCAAAGCTCATACTCCGGGCCAAAGTGGGCCAAAGCTCATACTCTGGGCCAAAGTGGGCCAAAGCTCATACTCTGGGCCAAAGCTCATACTCCGGGACAAAGCTCATACTCCGGGCCAAAGCTCATACTCCGGGCCAAAGCTCATACTCCGGGCCAAAGCTCAAACTCCGGGCCAAAGCTCATACTCTGGGCCAAAGCTCATACTCCGGGCCATAGCTCATACTCCGGGCCAAAGCTCATACTCCGGGCCAAAGCTCATACTCCGGGCCAAAGCTCATACTCCGGGCCATAGCTCATACTCCGGGCCAAAGCTCATACTCCGGGCCAAAGTGGGCCAAAGCTCATACTCCGGGCCAAAGTGGGCCTAAGCTCATACTCTGGGCCAAAGTGGGCCAAAGCTCATACTCCGGGCCAAAGTGGGCCAAAGCTCATACTCCGGGCCAAAGCACATACTCCGGGCCAAAGCTCATACTCCGGGCCATAGCTCATACTCCGGGCCAAAGCACATACTCCGGGCCAAAGTGGGCCAAAGCTCATACTCTGGGCCAAAGTGGGCCAAAGCTCATACTTCGGGCCAAAGTGGGCCAAAGCTCATACTCCGGGCCAAAGTGGGCCAAAGCTCATACTCTGGGCCAAAGTGGGCCAAAGCTCATACTCTGGGCCAAAGTGGGCCAAAGCTCATACTCCGGGCCAAAGTGGGCCAAAGCTCATACTCCGGGCCAAAGTGGGCCTAAGCTCATACTCTGGGCCAAAGTGGGCCAAAGCTCATGCTCAGGGCCAAAGCTCATACTCTGGGCCAAAGCTCATACTCCGGGCCATAGCTCATACTCCGGGCCAAAGCTCATACTCCGGGCCAAAGCTCATACTCCGGGCCAAAGCTCATACTCCGGGCCATAGCTCATACTCCGGGCCAAAGCTCATACTCCGGGCCAAAGCTCATACTCCGGGCCAAAGCTCAAACTCCGGGCCAAAGCTCATACTCTGGGCCAAAGCTCATACTCCGGGCCATAGCTCATACTCCGGGCCAAAGCTCATACTCCGGGCCAAAGCTCATACTCCGGGCCAAAGCTCATACTCCGGGCCAAAGCTCATACTCTGGGCCAAAGTGGGCCAAAGCTCATACTCTGGGCCAAAGCTCATACTCCGGGCCAAAGCTCATACTCCGGGCCAAAGTGGGCAAAATCTCATACTCTGGGCCAAAGTGGTTCAAAGCTCATACTCCGGGCCAAAGTGGGCCAAAGCTCATACTCGGGGCCAAAGCTCATACTCTGGGCCAAAGCTCATACTCTGGGCCAAAGCTCATACTCCGGGCCAAAGCTCATACTCCGGGCCAAAGTGGGCCAAAGCTCATACTCTGGGCCAAAGTGGGCCAAAGCTCATACTACGGGCCAAAGTGGGCCAAAGCTCATACTCCGGGCCAAAGTGGGCCAAAGCTCATACTCCGGGCCAAAGTGGGCCAAAGCTCATACTCCGGGCCAAAGTGGGCCAAAGCTCATACTCTGGGCCAAAGTGGGCCAAAGCTCATACTCTGGGCCAAAGTGGGCCAAAGCTCATACTCCGGGCCAAAGTGGGCCAAAGCTCATACTCCGGGCCAAAGTGGGCCTAAGCTCATACTCTGGGCCAAAGTGGGCCAAAGCTCATACTCTGGGCCAAAGCTCATACTCTGGGCCAAAGCTCATACTCTGGGCCAAAGCTCATACTCAGGGCTCATACTCTGGGCCAAAGCTCATACTCCGGGCCAAAGCTCATACTCCGGGCCAAAGCTCATACTCTGGGCCAAAGCTCATACTCCGGGCCAAAGTGGGCCAAAGCTCATACTCTGGGCCAAAGTGGGCCAAAGCTCATACTCCGGGCCAAAGCTCATACTCCGGGCCATAGCTCATACTCCGGGCCAAAGCTCATACTCCGGGCCAAAGCTCATACTCCGGGCCAAAGCTCATACTCCGGGCCAAAGTGGGCCAAAGCTCATACTCTGGGCCAAAGTGGGCCAAAGCTCATACTCTGGGCCAAAGCTCATACTCCGGGACAAAGCTCATACTCCGGGCCAAAGCTCATACTCCGGGCCAAAGCTCATACTCCGGGCCAAAGCTCAAACTCCGGGCCAAAGCTCATACTCTGGGCCAAAGCTCATACTCCGGGCCATAGCTCATACTCCGGGCCAAAGCTCATACTCCGGGCCAAAGCTCATACTCCGGGCCATAGCTCATACTCCGGGCCAAAGCTCATACTCCGGGCCAAAGTGGGCCAAAGCTCATACTCCGGGCCAAAGTGGGCCTAAGCTCATACTCTGGGCCAAAGTGGGCCAAAGCTCATACTCCGGGCCAAAGTGGGCCAAAGCTCATACTCCGGGCCAAAGCACATACTCCGGGCCAAAGCTCATACTCCGGGCCATAGCTCATACTCCGGGCCAAAGCACATACTCCGGGCCAAAGTGGGCCAAAGCTCATACTCTGGGCCAAAGTGGGCCAAAGCTCATACTTCGGGCCAAAGTGGGCCAAAGCTCATACTCCGGGCCAAAGTGGGCCAAAGCTCATACTCTGGGCCAAAGTGGGCCAAAGCTCATACTCTGGGCCAAAGTGGGCCAAAGCTCATACTCCGGGCCAAAGTGGGCCAAAGCTCATACTCCGGGCCAAAGTGGGCCTAAGCTCATACTCTGGGCCAAAGTGGGCCAAAGCTCATGCTCAGGGCCAAAGCTCATACTCTGGGCCAAAGCTCATACTCCGGGCCATAGCTCATACTCCGGGCCAAAGCTCATACTCCGGGCCAAAGCTCATACTCCGGGCCAAAGCTCATACTCCGGGCCATAGCTCATACTCCGGGCCAAAGCTCATACTCCGGGCCAAAGCTCATACTCCGGGCCAAAGCTCATACTCCGGGCCAAAGCTCATACTCTGGGCCAAAGTGGGCCAAAGCTCATACTCTGGGCCAAAGTGGGCCAAAGCTCATACTCTGGGCCAAAGCTCATACTCCGGGACAAAGCTCATACTCCGGGCCAAAGCTCATACTCCGGGCCAAAGCTCATACTCCGGGCCAAAGCTCAAACTCCGGGCCAAAGCTCATACTCTGGGCCAAAGCTCATACTCCGGGCCATAGCTCATACTCCGGGCCAAAGCTCATACTCCGGGCCAAAGCTCATACTCCGGGCCAAAGCTCATACTCCGGGCCAAAGCTCATACTCTGGGCCAAAGTGGGCCAAAGCTCATACTCTGGGCCAAAGCTCATACTCCGGGCCAAAGCTCATACTCCGGGCCAAAGTGGGCAAAATCTCATACTCTGGGCCAAAGTGGTTCAAAGCTCATACTCCGGGCCAAAGTGGGCCAAAGCTCATACTCGGGGCCAAAGCTCATACTCTGGGCCAAAGCTCATACTCTGGGCCAAAGCTCATACTCCGGGCCAAAGCTCATACTCCGGGCCAAAGTGGGCCAAAGCTCATACTCTGGGCCAAAGTGGGCCAAAGCTCATACTACGGGCCAAAGTGGGCCAAAGCTCATACTCCGGGCCAAAGTGGGCCAAAGCTCATACTCCGGGCCAAAGTGGGCCAAAGCTCATACTCTGGGCCAAAGTGGGCCAAAGCTCATACTCTGGGCCAAAGCTCATACTCAGGGCTCATACTCTGGGCCAAAGCTCATACTCTGGGCCAAAGCTCATACTCTGGGCCAAAGCTCATACTCTGGGCCAAAGCTCATACTCTGGACCAAAGCTCATACTCCGGGCCAAAGCACATACTCCGGGCCAAAGCTCATACTCCGGGCCATAGCTCATACTCCGGGCCAAAGCTCATACTCCGGGCCAAAGCTCATACTCCAGGCCAAAGCTCATACTCCGGGCCAAAGCTCATACTCAGGGCTCATACTCCGGGCCAAAGCTCATACTCTGGGCCAAAGCTCATACTCTGGGCCAAAGCTCATACTCTGGGCCAAAGCTCATACTCCGGGCCAAAGCTCATACTCAGGGCTCATACTCCGGGCCAAAGCTCATACTCTGGGCCAAAGCTCATACTCTGGGCCAAAGCTCATACTCTGGGCCAAAGCTCATACTCCGGGCCAAAGCTCATACTCCGGGCCAAAGTGGGCCAAAGCTCATACTCTGGGCCAAAGTGGGCCAACGCTCATACTCCGGGCCAAAGTGGGCCAAAGCTCATACTCCGGGCCAAAGTGGGCCAAAGCTCATACTCCGGGCCAAAGTGGGCCAAAGCTCATACTCCGGGCCAAAGTGGGCCAAAGCTCATACTCCGGGCCAAAGTGGGCCAAAGCTCATACTCTGGGCCAAAGCTCATACTCTGGGCCAAAGCTCATACTCCGGGCCAAAGTGGGCCAAAGCTCATACTCTGGGCCAAAGTGGGCCAAAGCTCATACTCTGGGCCAAAGTGGGCCAAAGCTCATACTCCGGGCCAAAGCTCATACTCCGGGCCAAAGTGGGCCAAAGCTCATACTCTGGGCCAAAGTGGGCCAAAGCTCATACTCTGGGCCAAAGTGGGCCAAAGCTTATACTCCGGGCCAAAGTGGGCCAAAGCTCATACTCCGGGCCAAAGTGGGCCAAAGCTCATACTCTGGGCCAAAGGTCATACTCTGGGCCAAAGCACATACTCAGGGCTCATACTCTGGGCCAAAGCTCATACTCCGGGCCAAAGCTCATACTCCGGGCCAAAGTGGGCCAAAGCTCATACTCTGGGCCAAAGTGGGCCAAAGCTCATACTCCGGGCCAAAGTGGGCCAAAGCTCATACTCCGGGCCAAAGTGGGCCAAAGCTCATACTCCGGGCCAAAGTGGGCCAAAGCTCATACTCTGGGCCAAAGTGGGCCAAAGCTCATACTCTGGGCCAAAGCTCATACTCTGGGCCAAAGCACATACTCAGGGCTCATACTCTGGGCCAAAGCTCATACTCCGGGCCAAAGCTCATACTCCGGGCCAAAGCTCAAACTCCGGGCCAAAGCTCATACTCTGGGCCAAAGCTCATACTCCGGGCCATAGCTCATACTCCGGGCCAAAGCTCATACTCCGGGCCAAAGCTCATACTCCGGGCCAAAGCTCATACTCAGGGCTCATACTCCGGGCCAAAGCTCATACTCTGGGCCAAAGCTCATACTCTGGGCCAAAGCTCATACTCTGGGCCAAAGCTCATACTCCGGGCCAAAGCTCATACTCCGGGCCAAAGTGGGCCAAAGCTCATACTCTGGGCCAAAGTGGGCCAAAGCTCATACTCCGGGCCAAAGTGGGCCAAAGCTCATACTCCGGGCCAAAGTGGGCCAAAGCTCATACTCTGTGCAAAAGCTCATACTCTGGGCCAAAGCTCATACTCTGGGCCAAAGCTCATACTCCGGGCCAAAGCTCATACTCCGGGCCAAAGTGGGCCAAAGCTCATACTCTAGGCCAAAGTGGGCCAAAGCTCATACTCTGGGCCAAAGTGGGCCAAAGCTCATACTCTGGGCCAAAGCTCATACTCCGGGCCAAAGTGGGCCAAAGCTCATACTCCGGGCCAAAGTGGGCCAAGCTCATACTCCGGGCCAAAGCTCATACTCCGGGCCAAAGCTCATACTCTGGGCCAAAGCTCATACTCAGGGCTCATACTCTGGGCCAAAGCTCATACTCCGGGCCAAAGCACATACTCCGGGCCAAAGCTCATACTCTGGGCCAAAGCTCATACTCAGGGCTCATACTCCGGGCCAAAGCTCATACTCTGGGCCAAAGCTCACACTCCGGGCCAAAGTGGGCCAAAGCTCATACTCTGGGCCAAAGTGGGCCAAAGCTCATACTCTGGGCCAAAGCTCATACTCTGGGCCAAAGCTCATACTCAGGGCTCATACTCTGGGCCAAAGCTCATACTCCGGGCCAAAGCTCATACTCCGGGCCAAAGCTCATACTCCGGGCCAAAGCTCAAACTCCGGGCCAAAGCTCATACTCCAGGCCAAAGCTCATACTCCGGGCCAAAGCTCATACTCCGGGCCATAGCTCATACTCCGGGCCAAAGTGGGCCAAAGCTCATACTCCGGGCCAAAGCTCATACTCTGGGCCAAAGCTCATACTCTGGGCCAAAGCTCATACTCCGGGCCAAAGCTCATACTCTGGGCCAAAGCTCATACTCCGGGCCAAAGCTCATACTCCGGGCCAAAGCTCATACTCTGGGCCAAAGCTCATACTCTGGGCCAAAGCTCATACTCCGGGCCAAAGTGGGCCAAAGCTCATACTCTGGGCCAAAGTGGGCCAAAGCTCATACTGTGGGCCAAAGCTCATACTCCGGGCCAAAGCTCATACTCCAGGCCAAAGCTCATACTCCGGGCCAAAGCTCATACTCAGGGCTCATACTCCGGGCCAAAGCTCATACTCTGGGCCAAAGCTCATACTCTGGGCCAATGTTGCAGCTATATGTAACTTGGTGGTGGTACAAATTACGAAAACAGACTTTCTGTTTTCAAATTTATTTTATGCAAATGATATTTAATATTTTGCAGAGGCCACAATATGTGGCCATCACTTTAGCATCCATAATCCACTAGCAGTATATCATACAAAAATACACACTTTAAAACTTAGTTTAAAAACACTTGGTCATTGGATAGATCAAGGCAGTCAAGTCCTATAATTATAAGGTCAAAAAAAATACCTAGCATGCGTGGGTCAGAAATGACCCCGACTATTATTAAGTAAGTTATCAGAACCAGAATGTTCGTAAAAAACTATTACGCTTATTTGGAGGAGAAAGGGGAATATTGTTCTTGTTCAACATGGCTCATACTTTCAAAATAATCCCCAAGCTATCGTTTACTTCAGTTTGGCTAATGATAATGACTTTGCATAATCTTTGTTACTTTTTTTTATATTTTATCCTATTAATATTTAACATCAAATCAGCTAAAACATACATTGAATGGCATGCCAGCTTAAAAGCAAAGTTATTGTGATACCTTTAACGTTGGGTCAATTTTGACCCACGTGTGCCTTAATTCGGAAATGTGTTGAACAGTTGAGGGTAAAACCTATCTCGTCAGATCTATTCCAGTCTTCTCTGGTCTATTCAGCTGTACGGTCTACTAGTCTACTAGTCTACTCTATCATCAACTCAAAATGCACCACTCCAACGCGATCTCTTCTGTTGTACTCGATGTTCCTCGCCCACGCGCGGCACTCGATGTTGATGATGATTCCGGCTGGAACAATGAGTCTAATTACTTTTTAGGGTTCCGTACCCAAAGGGTACCAACGGGACCCTATTACTAAGCCTACGCTGTCCGACCGTCCGTCCGTCCGTCCGTCCGTCTGTCAGCGGGCTGTATCTCGTAAACCGTAATAGATAATAGACAGATGAAATTTTCACATATTATGTATTTCTATTGCCACTATAACAACAAATAATAAAAATTAAATTAAAATATTTCCATGGGTACATGGAAATATTTTAATTTAATTTTTTTAACGGAACCCTAACAGAGCGAGGCCCGACTCGTACTTGGCCGATTTTTATTATTAGCATTTTTTTAATATTAGCATTTTTATTATTTTTTGAAGTGAAAACTTCTTTAGGCGCATCGACCATTTTTTTGGGTGAGCAAAAAACATGGATTTCGCGTCCTCGTCTCCTTCACAATCGTCACCTGGAGATTTCAGTAAGCGTTCAACATTTTAGAAATTCCCAAGCAACCTTGTACAGCGCTTACTCCTTACCGTTTAATGTATGATGTCGCAGGTTCGAATCTCACTCACGAAATCGTGACAGTGCGCTTTTCTTGTTTTGTTTTTAATTATTAGCAAATCTAGTTTTCACTTCTATCGGCAGTCCCTATGACTGCCATTTTTTTTAAAGAACGTAATATATTAGATCAATAATATATTGGCCCAGAGTATGAGCTTTGGCCCAGAGTATGAGCTTTGGCCCACTTTGGCCCGGAGTATGAGCTTTGGCCCACTTTGGCCCTGAGTATGAGCATGGGCCCGGAGTATGAGCTTTGGCCCGGAGTATGAGCTTTGGCCCGGAGTATGAGCTATGGCCCGGAGTATGAGCTTTGGCCCACTTTGGCCCGGAGTATGAGCTTTGGCCCGGAGTATGAGCTTTGGCCCAGACTATGAGCTTTGGCCCGGAGTATGAGCTTTGGCCCAGAGTATGAGCTTTGGCCCAGAGTATGAGCTTTGGCCCGGAGTATGAGCCCTGAGTATGAGCTTTGGCCCGTAGTTTGAGCTTTGGCCTGGAGTATGAGCTTTGGCCCGGAGTTTGAGCTTTGGCCCGGAGTATGAGCTTTGGCCCGGAGTATGAGCTTTGGCCCAGAGTATGAGCCCAGAGTATGAGCTTTGGCCCAGAGTATGAGCCCTGAGTATCTGGGCCAAAGCTCATACTCTGGGCCAAAGCTCATACTCCGGGCCAAAGCTCATACTCCGGGCCAAAGTGGGCCAAAGCTCATACTCTGGGCCAAAGTGGGCCAAAGCTCATACTGTGGGCCAAAGCTCATACTCCGGGCCAAAGCTCATACTCCAGGCCAAAGCTCATACTCCGGGCCAAAGCTCATACTCTGGGCCAAAGCTCATACTCTGGGCCAATGTTGCAGCTATATGTAACTTGGTGGTGGTACAAATTACGAAAACAGACTTTCTGTTTTCAAATTTATTTTATGCAAATGATATTTAATATTTTGCAGAGGCCACAATATGTGGCCATCACTTTAGCATCCATAATCCACTAGCAGTATATCATACAAAAATACACACTTTAAAACTTAGTTTAAAAACACTTGGTCATTGGATAGATCAAGGCAGTCAAGTCCTATAATTATAAGGTCAAAAAAAATACCTAGCATGCGTGGGTCAGAAATGACCCCGACTATTATTAAGTAAGTTATCAGAACCAGAATGTTCGTAAAAAACTATTACGCTTATTTGGAGGAGAAAGGGGAATATTGTTCTTGTTCAACATGGCTCATACTTTCAAAATAATCCCCAAGCTATCGTTTACTTCAGTTTGGCTAATGATAATGACTTTGCATAATCTTTGTTACTTTTTTTTATATTTTATCCTATTAATATTTAACATCAAATCAGCTAAAACATACATTGAATGGCATGCCAGCTTAAAAGCAAAGTTATTTTGATTTGATACCTTTAACGTTGGGTCAATTTTGACCCACGTGTGCCTTAATTCGGAAATGTGTTGAACAGTTGAGGGTAAAACCTATCTCGTCAGATCTATTCCAGTCTTCTCTGGTCTATTCAGCTGTACGGTCTACTAGTCTACTAGTCTACTCTATCATCAGCTCAAAATGCACCACTCCAACACGATCTCTTCTGTTGTACTCGATGTTCCTCGCCCACGCGCGGCACTCGATGTTGATGATGATTCCGGCTGGAACAATGATTCTAATTACTTTTTAGGGTTCCGTACCCAAAGGGTACCAACGGGACCCTATTACTAAGCCTACGCTGTCCGACCGTCCGTCCGTCCGTCCGTCCGTCTGTCAGCGGGCTGTATCTCGTAAACCGTAATAGATAATAGACAGATGAAATTTTCACATATTATGTATTTCTATTGCCACTATAACAACAAATAATAAAAATTAAATTAAAATATTTCCATGGGTACATGGAAATATTTTAATTTAATTTTTTTAACGGAACCCTAACAGAGCGAGGCCCGACTCGTACTTGGCCGATTTTTATTATTAGCATTTTTTTAATATTAGCATTTTTATTATTTTTTGAAGTGAAAACTTCTTTAGGCGCATCGACCATTTTTTTGGGTGAGCAAAAAACATGGATTTCGCGTCCTCGTCTCCTTCACAATCGTCACCTGGAGATTTCAGTAAGCGTTCAACATTTTAGAAATTCCCAAGCAACCTTGTACAGCGCTTACTCCTTACCGTTTAATGTATGATGTCGCAGGTTCGAATCTCACTCACGAAATCGTGACAGTGCGCTTTTCTTGTTTTGTTTTTAATTATTAGCAAATCTAGTTTTCACTTCTATCGGCAGTCCCTATGACTGCCATTTTTTTTAAAGAACGTAATATATTAGATCAATAATATATTGGCCCAGAGTATGAGCTTTGGCCCAGAGTATGAGCTTTGGCCCAGAGTATGAGCTTTGGCCCACTTTGGCCCGGAGTATGAGCTTTGGCCCACTTTGGCCCGGAGTATGAGCTTTGGCCCACTTTGGCCCGGAGTATGAGCTTTGGCCCACTTTGGCCCGGAGTATGAGCTTTGGCCTGGAGTATGAGCTTTGGCCCAGAGTATGAGCTTTGGCCCAGAGTATGAGCTTTGGCCCAGGGTATGAGCTTTGGCCCGGAGTATGAGCCCTGAGTATGAGCTTTGGCCCGGAGTATGAGCTTTGGCCCGGAGTATGAGCTTTGGCCCGGAGTATGAGCTTTGGCCCGGAGTTTGAGCTTTGGCCCGGAGTATGAGCTTTGGCCCGGAGTATAAGCTTTGGCCCGGAGTATGAGCTTTGGCCCAGAGTATGAGCTTTGGCCCAGAGTATGAGCTTTGGCCCGGAGTATGAGCCCTGAGTATGAGCTTTGGCCCGGAGTATGAGCTTTGGCCCGGAGTATGAGCTTTGGCCCGGAGTATGAGCTATGGCCCGGAGTATGAGCTTTGGCCCACTTTGGCCCGGAGTATGAGCTTTGGCCCAGAGTATGAGCTTTGGCCCGGAGTATGAGCTTTGGCCCGGAGTATGAGCTTTGGCCCGGAGTATGAGCTTTGGCCCGGAGTATGAGCTATGGCCCGGAGTATGAGCTTTGGCCCAGAGTATGAGCTTTGGCCCAGAGTATGAGCTTTGGCCCTGGGTATGAGCTTTGGCCCGGAGTATGAGCCCTGAGTATGAGCTTTGGCCCGGAGTATGAGCTTTGGCCCGGAGTATGAGCTTTGGCCCGGAGTATGAGCTTTGGCCCGGAGTTTGAGCTTTGGCCGGAGTATGAGCTTTGGCCCGGAGTATGAGCTTTGGCCCGGAGTATGAGCTTTGGCCCAGAGTATGAGCTTTGGCCAGAGTATGAGCTTTGGCCCGGAGTATGAGCTTTTGGCCGGAGTATGAGCTTTGGCCCGGAGTATGAGCTATGGCCCGGAGTATGAGCTTTGGCCCACTTTGGCCCGGAGTATGAGCTTTGGCCCGGAGTATGAGCTTTGGCCCGGAGTATGAGCTTTGGCCCGGAGTATGAGCTTTGGCCGGAGTATGAGCTTTGGCCCGGAGTATGAGCTTTGGCCTGGAGTATGAGCTTTGGCCGGAGTTTGAGCTTTGGCCGGAGTATGAGCTTTGGCCCGAGTATGAGCTTTGGCCCGGAGTATGAGCTTTGGCCCAGAGTATGAGCTTTGGCCCAGAGTATGAGCTTTGGCCGGAGTATGAGCCCTGAGTATGAGCTTTGGCCCGGAGTATGAGCTTTGGCCCGGATTATGAGCTTTAGGCCCGGAGTATGAGCTATGGCCTGGAGTATGAGCTTTGGCCCACTTTGGCCCGGAGTATGAGCTTTGGCCCGGAGTATGAGCTTTGGCCCGGAGTATGAGCTTTGGCCCGGAGTATGAGCTTTTGGCCCAGAGTATGAGCTATGGCCCAGAGTATGAGCTTTGGCCCAGAGTATGAGCCCTGAGTATGAGCTTTGGCCCAGAGTATGAGCTTTGGCCCAGAGTATGAGCTTTGGCCCACTTTGGCCCAGAGTATGAGCTTTGGCCCCCTTTGGCCCAGAGTATGAGCTTTGGCCCACTTTGGCCCGGAGTATGAGCTTTGGCCCACTTTGGCCCGGAGTATGAGCTTTGGCCCGGAGTATGAGCTTTGGCCCAGAGTATGAGCTTTGGCCCAGAGTATGAGCTTTGGCCCAGAGTATGAGCTTTGGCCCAGAGTATGAGCTTTGGCCCACTTTGGCCCGGAGTATGAGCTTTGGCCCACTTTGGCCCGGAGTATGAGCTTTGGCTCACTTTGGCCCGGAGTATGAGCTTTGGCCCACTTTGGCCCGGAGTATGAGCTTTGGCCCACTTTGGCCCGGAGTACGAGCTTTGGCCCACTTTGGCCCAGAGTATGAGCTTTGGCCCACTTTGGCCCGGAGTATGAGCTTTGGCCCACTTTGGCCCGGAGTATGAGCTTTGGCCCGGAGTATGAGCTTTGGCCCAGAGTATGAGCTTTGGCCCAGAGTATGAGCTTTGGCCCAGAGTATGAGCTTTGGCCCACTTTGGCCCAGAGTATGAGCTTTGGCCCAGAGTATGAGCCCTGAGTATGAGCTTTAGCCCAGAGTATGAGCTTTGGCCCAGAGTATGAGCTTTGGCCCACTTTGGCCCGGAGTATAAACTTTGGCACACTTTGGCGCGGAGTATGAGCTTTGGCCCACTTTGGCCTGGAGTATGAGCTTTGGCCCGGAGTATGAGCTTTGGCCCAGAGTATGAGGTTTGGCCCAGAGTATGAGCTTTGGCCCAGAGTATGAGCTTTGGCCCACTTTGGCTCGGAGTATGAGCTTTGGCCCACTTTGGCCCGGAGTATGAGCTTTGGCTCACTTTGGCCCGGAGTATGAGCTTTGGCCCACTTTGGCCCGGAGTATGAGCTTTGGCCCACTTTGGCCCGGAGTATGAGCTTTGGCCCAGAGTATGAGCTTTGGCCCGGAGTATGAGCTTTGGCCCGGAGTATGAGCTTTGGCCCGGAGTATGAGCTTTGGCCCGGAGTATGAGCTATGGCCCGGAGTATGAGCTTTGGCCCAGAGTATGAGCTTTGGCCCAGAGTATGAGCTTTGGCCCAGGGTATGAGCTTTGGCCCGGAGTATGAGCCCTGAGTATGAGCTTTGGCCCGGAGTATGAGCTTTGGCCCGGAGTATGAGCTTTGGCCCGGAGTATGAGCTTTGGCCCGGAGTATGAGCTTTGGCCCGGAGTATGAGCTTTGGCCCGGAGTTTTAGCTTTGGCCCGGAGTATGAGCTTTGGCCCGGAGTATGAGCTTTGGCCCGGAGTATGAGCTTTGGCCCGGAGTATGAGCTTTGGCCCAGAGTATGAGCTTTGGCCCGGAGTATGAGCCCTGAGTATGAGCTTTGGCCCGGAGTATGAGCTTTGGCCCGGAGTATGAGCTTTGGCCCGGAGTATGAGCTATGGCCCGGAGTATGAGCTTTGGCCGGGAGTATGAGCTTTGGCCCGGAGTATGAGCTTTGGCCCGGAGTATGAGCTTTGGCCCGGAGTATGAGCTTTGGCCCGGAGTATGAGCTTTGGCCCGGAGTATGAGCTTTGGCCCGGAGTTTGAGCTTTGGCCCGGAGTATGAGCTTTGGCCCGGAGTATGAGCTTTGGCCCAGAGTATGAGCTTTGGCCCAGAGTATGAGCTTTGGCCCGGAGTATGAGCCCTGAGTATGAGCTTTGGCCCGGAGTATGAGCTTTGGCCCGGATTATGAGCTTTGGCCCGGAGTATGAGCTATGGCCCGGAGTATGAGCTTTGGCCCACTTTGGCCCGGAGTATGAGCTTTGGCCCGGAGTATGAGCTTTGGCCCGGAGTATGAGCTTTGGCCCGGAGTATGAGCTTTGGCCCGGAGTATGAGCTTTGGCCCGGAGTATGAGCTATGGCCCGGAGTATGAGCTTTGGCCCAGAGTATGAGCCCTGAGTATGAGCTTTGGCCCAGAGTATGAGCTTTGGCCCAGAGTATGAGCTTTGGCCCACTTTGGCCCAGAGTATGAGCTTTGGCCCACTTTGGCCCAGAGTATGAGCTTTGGCCCACTTTGGCCCGGAGTATGAGCTTTGGCCCACTTTGGCCCGGAGTATGAGCTTTGGCCCGGAGTATGAGCTTTGGCCCAGAGTATGAGCTTTGGCCCAGAGTATGAGCTTTGGCCCAGAGTATGAGCTTTGGCCCACTTTGGCCCGGAGTATGAGCTTTGGCCCACTTTGGCCCGGAGTATGAGCTTTGGCTCACTTTGGCCCGGAGTATGAGCTTTGGCCCACTTTGGCCCGGAGTATGAGCTTTGGCCCACTTTGGCCCGGAGTATGAGCTTTGGCCCACTTTGGCCCGGAGTATGAGCTTTGGCCCACTTTGGCCCGGAGTATGAGCTTTGGCCCACTTTGGCCCGGAGTATGAGCTTTGGCCCGGAGTATGAGCTTTGGCCCAGAGTATGAGCTTTGGCCCACTTTGGCCCAGAGTATGAGCTTTGGCCCACTTTGGCCCAGAGTATGAGCTTTGGCCCAGAGTATGAGCCCTGAGTATGAGCTTTAGCCCAGAGTATGAGCTTTGGCCCAGAGTATGAGCTTTGGCCCACTTTGGCCCAGAGTATGAGCTTTGGCCCACTTTGGCCTGGAGTATAAACTTTGGCACACTTTGGCCCGGAGTATGAGCTTTGGCCCACTTTGGCCTGGAGTATGAGCTTTGGCCCGGAGTATGAGCTTTGGCCCAGAGTATGAGGTTTGGCCCAGAGTATGAGCTTTGGCCCAGAGTATGAGCTTTGGCCCACTTTGGCTCGGAGTATGAGCTTTGGCCCACTTTGGCCCGGAGTATGAGCTTTGGCTCACTTTGGCCCGGAGTATGAGCTTTGGCCCACTTTGGCCCGGAGTATGAGCTTTGGCCCACTTTGGCCCGGAGTATGAGCTTTGGCCCACTTTGGCCCAGAGTATGAGCTTTGGCCCACTTTAGCCCGGAGTATGAGCTTTGGCCCGGAGTATGAGCTTTGGCCCAGAGTATGAGCTTTGGCCCAGAGTATGAGCTTTGGCCCAGAGTATGAGCTATGGCCCGGAGTATGAGCCCTGAGTATGAGCTTTGGCCTGGAGTATGAGCTTTGGCCTGGAGTATGAGCTTTGGCCCGGAGTATGAGCTTTGGCCCACAGTATGAGCTTTGGCCCACTTTGGCCCAGAGTATGAGCTTTGGCCCACTTTGGCCCGGAGTATGAGCTTTGGCCCGGAGTATGAGCTTTGGCCCAGAGTATGAGCTTTGGCCCAGAGTATGAGCTTTGGCCCAGAGTATGAGCTTTGGCCCAGAGTATGAGCTTTGGCCCACTTTGGCCCGGAGTATGAGCTTTGGCCCGGAGTATGAGCTATGGCCCGGAGTATGAGCTTTGGCCCACTTTGGCCCGGAGTATGAGCTTTGGCCCGGAGTATGAGCTTTGGCCCGGAGTATGAGCTTTGGCCCGGAGTATGAGCTTTGGCCCGGAGTATGAGCTATGGCCCGGAGTATGAGCTTTGGCCCAGAGTATGAGCCCTGAGTATGAGCTTTGGCCCAGAGTATGAGCTTTGGCCCAGAGTATGAGCTTTGGCCCACTTTGGCCCAGAGTATGAGCTTTGGCCCCCTTTGGCCCAGAGTATGAGCTTTGGCCCACTTTGGCTCGGAGTATGAGCTTTGGCCCACTTTGGCCCGGAGTATGAGCTTTGGTCATATCAACTCATATCAGTGGTAGCCTAGTGGTTAGGACTGTGTCTCCTATTCGGAGGGTCGCAGGTTCGATCCCGGGTACGCACCGCTGACTTTTCGGAGTCAAGTGCGTTTAAGCAATTAACTATCACTTGCTTCAACGGTGAAGGAAAACATCGTGAGGAAACCTGCACATCTGAGAGTTCTTCATAATTTTCTCGAAGGTGTGTGAAGTCCACCAATTCGCATTGGGCCAGCGTGGTGGACTATGGCCTATAACCCTTCTCTGAGAGGAGACCTGCGCTCAGTAGTGAGCCGTTGATGGGTTGCTAATGATGATGATGATGAATGAGCTTTGGCTCACTTTGGCCCGGAGTATGAGCTTTGGCCCACTTTGGCCCGGAGTATGAGCTTTGGCCCACTTTGGCCCGGAGTATGAGCTTTGGCCCACTTTGGCCCAGAGTATGAGCTTTGGCCCACTTTAGCCCGGAGTATGAGCTTTGGCCCGGAGTATGAGCTTTGGCCCAGAGTATGAGCCCTGAGTATGAGCTTTGGCCCAGAGTATGAGCTTTGGCCCAGAGTATGAGCTTTGGCCCGGAGTATGAGCCCTGAGTATGAGCTTTGGCCTGGAGTATGAGCTTTGGCCTGGGGTATGAGCTTTGGCCCGGAGTATGAGCTTTGGCCCACAGTATGAGCTTTGGCCCACTTTGGCCCAGAGTATGAGCTTTGGCCCACTTTGGCCCGGAGTATGAGCTTTGGCCCGGAGTATGAGCTTTGGCCCAGAGTATGAGCTTTGGCCCAGAGTATGAGCTTTGGCCCAGAGTATGAGCTTTGGCCCAGAGTATGAGCTTTGGCCCACTTTGGCCCGGAGTATGAGCTTTGGCCCGGAGTATGAGCTATGGCCCGGAGTATGAGCTTTGTCCCACTTTGGCCCGGAGTATGAGCTTTGGCCCGGAGTATGAGCTTTGGCCCGGAGTATGAGCTTTGGCCTGGAGTATGAGCTTTGGCCCGGAGTATGAGCTTTGGCCCGGAGTATGAGCTATGGCCCGGAGTATGAGCTTTGGCCCAGAGTATGAGCCCTGAGTATGAGCTTTGGCCCAGAGTATGAGCTTTGGCCCAGAGTATGAGCTTTGGCCCACTTTGGCCCAGAGTATGAGCTTTGGCCCCCTTTGGCCCAGAGTATGAGCTTTGGCCCACTTTGGCCCGGAGTATGAGCTTTGGCCCACTTTGGCCCGTTGTATGAGCTTTGGCCCACTTTGGCCCGGAGTATGAGCTTTGGCCCGGAGTATGAGCTTTGGCCCAGAGTATGAGCTTTGGCCCAGAGTATGAGCTTTGGCCCAGAGTATGAGCTTTGAACCACTTTGGCCCGGAGTATGAGCTTTGGCCCACTTTGGCCCGGAGTATGAGCTTTGGCTCACTTTGGCCCGGAGTATGAGCTTTGGCCCACTTTGGCCCGGAGTATGAGCTTTGGCCCACTTTGGCCCGGAGTATGAGCTTTGGCCCACTTTGGCCCGGAGTATGAGCTTTGGCCCACTTTGGCCCGGAGTATGAGCTTTGGCCCACTTTGGCCCGGAGTATGAGCTTTGGCCCACTTTGGCCCGGAGTATGAGCTTTGGCCCAGAGTATGAGCTTTGGCCCAGAGTATGAGCTTTGGCCCAGAGTATGAGCTTTGGCCCAGAGTATGAGCTTTGGCCCACTTTGGCCCAGAGTATGAGCTTTGGCCCAGAGTATGAGCCCTGAGTATGAGCTTTAGCCCAGAGTATGAGCTTTGGCCCAGAGTATGAGCTTTGGCCCACTTTGGCCCAGAGTATGAGCTTTGGCCCACTTTGGCCCGGAGTATAAACTTTGGCCCACTTTGGCCCGGAGTATGAGCTTTGGCCCACTTTGGCCCGGAGTATGAGCTTTGGCCCGGAGTATGAGCTTTGGCCCAGAGTATGAGCTTTGGCCCAGAGTATGAGCTTTGGCCCAAAGTATGAGCTTTGGCCTACTTTGGCTCGGAGTATGAGCTTTGGCCCACTTTGGCCCGGAGTATGAGCTTTGGCTCACTTTGGCCCGGAGTATGAGCTTTGGCCCACTTTGGCCCAGAGTATGAGCTTTGGCCCACTTTAGCCCGGAGTATGAGCTTTGGCCCGGAGTATGAGCTTTGGCCCAGAGTATGAGCTTTGGCCCAGAGTATGAGCTTTGGCCCAGAGTATGAGCTTTGGCCCGGAGTATGAGCCCTGAGTATGAGCTTTGGCCTGGAGTATGAGCTTTGGCCTGGAGTATGAGCTTTGGCCCGGAGTATGAGCTTTATCCCACAGTATGAGCTTTGGCCAACTTTGGCCCAGAGTATGAGCTTTGGCCCACTTTGGCCCGGAGTATGAACTTTGGCCCGGAGTATGAGCTTTGGCCCAGAGTATGAGCTTTGGCCCAGAGTATGAGCATTGGCCCAGAGTATGAGCTTTGGCCCAGAGTATGAGCATTGGCCCAGAGTATGAGCTTTGGCCCGGAGTATGAGCTTTGGCCCGGAGTATGAGCTTTGGCCCGGAGTATGAGCTTTGGCCCGGAGTATGAGCTTTGGCCCGGAGTATGAGCTATGGCCCGGAGTATGAGTTTTGGCCCTGAGTATGAGCTTTGGCCCGGAGTTTGAGCTTTGGCCCGGAGTATGAGCTTTGGCCCGGAGTATGAGCTTTGGCCCAGAGTATGAGCCCTGAGTATGAGCTTTGGCCCAGAGTATGAGCTTTGGCCCAGAGTATGAGCTTTGGCCCACTTTGGCCCAGAGTATGAGCTTTGGCCCACTTTGGCCCGGAGTATGAGCTTTGGCCCACTTTGGCCCGGAGTATGAGCTTTGGCCCACTTTGGCCCGGAGTATGAGCTTTGGCCCACTTTGGCCCAGAGTATGAGCTTTGGCCCACTTTGGCCCAGAGTATGAGCTTTGGCCCACTTTGGCCCGGAGTATGAGCTTTGGCCCACTTTGGCCCGGAGTATGAGCTTTGGCCCGGAGTATGAGCTTTGGCCCACAGTATGAGCTTTGGCCAACTTTGGCCCAGAGTATGAGCTTTGGCCCACTTTGGCCCGGAGTATGAACTTTGGCCCGGAGTATGAGCTTTGGCCCAGAGTATGAGCTTTGGCCCAGAGTATGAGCATTGGCCCAGAGTATGAGCTTTGGCCCAGAGTATGAGCATTGGCCCAGAGTATGAGCTTTGGCCCGGAGTATGAGCTTTGGCCCGGAGTATGAGCTTTGGCCCGGAGTATGAGCTTTGGCCCGGAGTATGAGCTTTGGCCCGGAGTATGAGCTATGGCCCGGAGTATGAGTTTTGGCCCTGAGTATGAGCTTTGGCCCGGAGTTTGAGCTTTGGCCCGGAGTATGAGCTTTGGCCCGGAGTATGAGCTTTGGCCCAGAGTATGAGCCCTGAGTATGAGCTTTGGCCCAGAGTATGAGCTTTGGCCCAGAGTATGAGCTTTGGCCCACTTTGGCCCAGAGTATGAGCTTTGGCCCACTTTGGCCCGGAGTATGAGCTTTGGCCCACTTTGGCCCGGAGTATGAGCTTTGGCCCACTTTGGCCCGGAGTATGAGCTTTGGCCCACTTTGGCCCAGAGTATGAGCTTTGGCCCACTTTGGCCCAGAGTATGAGCTTTGGCCCACTTTGGCCCGGAGTATGAGCTTTGGCCCACTTTGGCCCGGAGTATGAGCTTTGGCCCACTTTGGCCCGGAGTATGAGCTTTGGCCCGGAGTATGAGCTTTGGCCCGGAGTATGAGCTTTGGCCCGGAGTATGAGCTTTGGCCCGGAGTATGAGCTATGGCCCGGAGTATGAGCTTTGGCCCAGAGTATGAGCCCTGAGTATGAGCTTTAGCCCAGAGTATGAGCTTTGGCCCAGAGTATGAGCTTTGGCCCACTTTGGCCCAGAGTATGAGCTTTGGCCCACTTTGGCCCGGAGTATAAACTTTGGCCCACTTTGGCCCGGAGTATGAGCTTTGGCCCACTTTGGCCCGGAGTATGAGCTTTGGCCCGGAGTATGAGCTTTGGCCCAGAGTATGAGCTTTGGCCCAGAGTACCCATAGGCCATAGGCCCAAAGCTCATACTCTGGGCCAAAGCTCATACTCCGGGCCATAGCTCATACTCCGGGCCAAAGCTCATACTCCGGGCCAAAGCTCATACTCCGGGCCAAAGCTCATACTCCGGGCCAAAGCTCATACTCCGGGCCAAAGCTCATACTCCGGGCCAAAGTGGGCCAAAGCTCATACTCCGGGCCATAGCTCATACTCCGGGCCAAAGCTCATACTCCGGGCCAAAGCTCATACTCCGGGCCAAAGCTCATACTCAGGGCTCATACTCCGGGCCAAAGCTCATACTCTGGGCCAAAGCTCATACTCTGGGCCAAAGCTCATACTCCGGGCCAAAGCTTATACTCCGGGCCAAAGCTCATACTCCGGGCCAAAGCTCAAACTCCGGGCCAAAGCTCATACTCCGGGCCAAAGCTCATACTCCGGGCCAAAGCTCATACTCCGGGCCAAAGCTCATACTCAGGGCTCATACTCCGGGCCAAAGCTCATACCCTGGGCCAAAGCTCATACTCTGGGCCAAAGCTCATACTCTGGGCCAAAGCTCATACTCCGGGCCAAAGCTCATACTCCGGGCCAAAGTGGGCCAAAGCTCATACTCCGGGCCAAAGTGGGCCAAAGCTCATACTCCGGGCCAAAGTGGGCCAAAGCTCATACTCTGGGCCAAAGCTCATACTCTGGGCCAAAGCTCATACTCTGGGCCAATATATTATTGATCTAATATATTACGTTCTTTAAAAAAAATGGCAGTCATAGGGACTGCCGATAGAAGTGAAAACTAGATTTGCTAATAATTAAAAACAAAACAAGAAAAGCGCACTGTCACGATTTCGTGAGTGAGATTCGAACCTGCGACATCATACATTAAACGGTAAGGAGTAAGCGCTGTACAAGGTTGCTTGGGAATTTCTAAAATGTTGAACGCTTACTGAAATCTCCAGGTGACGATTGTGAAGGAGACGAGGACGCGAAATCCATGTTTTTTGCTCACCCAAAAAAATGGTCGATGCGCCTAAAGAAGTTTTCACTTCAAAAAATAATAAAAATGCTAATATTAAAAAAATGCTAATAATAAAAATCGGCCAAGTACGAGTCGGGCCTCGCTCTGTTAGGGTTCCGTTAAAAAAATTAAATTAAAATATTTCCATGTACCCATGGAAATATTTTAATTTAATTTTTATTATTTGTTGTTATAGTGGCAATAGAAATACATAATATGTGAAAATTTCATCTGTCTATTATCTATTACGGTTTACGAGATACAGCCCGCTGACAGACGGACGGACGGACGGACGGACGGTCGGACAGCGTAGGCTTAGTAATAGGGTCCCGTTGGTACCCTTTGGGTACGGAACCCTAAAAAGTAATTAGACTCATTGTTCCAGCCGGAATCATCATCAACATCGAGTGCCGCGCGTGGGCGAGGAACATCGAGTACAACAGAAGAGATCGTGTTGGAGTGGTGCATTTTGAGCTGATGATAGAGTAGACTAGTAGACTAGTAGACCGTACAGCTGAATAGACCAGAGAAGACTGGAATAGATCTGACGAGATAGGTTTTACCCTCAACTGTTCAACACATTTCCGAATTAAGGCACACGTGGGTCAAAATTGACCCAACGTTAAAGGTATCAAAATAACTTTGCTTTTAAGCTGGCATGCCATTCAATGTATGTTTTAGCTGATTTGATGTTAAATATTAATAGGATAAAATATAAAAAAAAGTAACAAAGATTATGCAAAGTCATTATCATTAGCCAAACTGAAGTAAACGATAGCTTGGGGATTATTTTGAAAGTATGAGCCATGTTGAACAAGAACAATATTCCCCTTTCTCCTCCAAATAAGCGTAATAGTTTTTTACGAACATTCTGGTTCTGATAACTTACTTAATAATAGTCGGGGTCATTTCTGACCCACGCATGCTAGGTATTTTTTTTGACCTTATAATTATAGGACTTGACTGCCTTGATCTATCCAATGACCAAGTGTTTTTAAACTAAGTTTTAAAGTGTGTATTTTTGTATGATATACTGCTAGTGGATTATGGATGCTAAAGTGATGGCCACATATTGTGGCCTCTGCAAAATATTAAATATCATTTGCATAAAATAAATTTGAAAACAGAAAGTCTGTTTTCGTAATTTGTACCACCACCAAGTTACATATAGCTGCAACATTGGCCCAGAGTATGAGCTTTGGCCCAGAGTATGAGCTTTGGCCCGGAGTATGAGCTTTGGCCTGGAGTATGAGCTTTGGCCCGGAGTATGAGCTTTGGCCCACAGTATGAGCTTTGGCCCACTTTGGCCCAGAGTATGAGCTTTGGCCCACTTTGGCCCGGAGTATGAGCTTTGGCCCGGAGTATGAGCTTTGGCCCAGAGTATGAGCTTTGGCCCAGATACTCAGGGCTCATACTCTGGGCCAAAGCTCATACTCTGGGCTCATACTCTGGGCCAAAGCTCATACTCCGGGCCAAAGCTCATACTCCGGGCCAAAGCTCAAACTCCGGGCCAAAGCTCATACTCCAGGCCAAAGCTCAAACTACGGGCCAAAGCTCATACTCAGGGCTCATACTCCGGGCCAAAGCTCATACTCTGGGCCAAAGCTCATACTCTGGGCCAAAGCTCATACTCTGGGCCAAAGCTCATACTCTGGGCCGAAGCTCATACTCTGGGCCAAAGCTCATACTCCGGGCCAAAGTGGGCCAACGCTCATACTCTGGGCCAAAGTGGGCCAAAGCTCATACTCTGGGCCAAAGTGGGCCAAAGCTCATACTCAGGGCCAAAGTGGGCCAAAGCTCATACTCCGGGCCAAAGTGGGCCAAAGCTCATACTCCGGGCCAAAGTGGGCCAAAGCTCATACTCCAGGCCAAAGCTCATACTCCGGGCCAAAGTGGGCCAAAGCTCATACTCCGGGCCAAAGTGGGCCAAAGCTCATACTCTGGGCCAAAGTGGGCCAAAGCTCATACTCTGGGCCAAAGTGGGCCAAAGCTCATACTCCGGGCCAAAGTGGGCCAAAGCTCATACTCCGGGCCAAAGTGGGCCAAAGCTCATACTCCGGGCCAAAGTGGGCCAAAGCTCATACTCTGGGCCAAAGTGGGCCAAAGCTCATACTCTCGGCCAAAGCTCATACTCTGGGCCAAAGCTCATACTCAGGGCTCATACTCTGGGCCAAAGCTCATACTCCGGGCCAAAGCTCATACTCCGGGCCAAAGCTCAAACTCCGGGCCAAAGCTCATACTCAGGGCCAAAACTCATACTCCGGGCCATAGCTCATACTCCGGGCCAAAGCTCATACTCCGGGCCAAAGCTCATGCTCCGGGCCAAAGCTCATACTCTGGGCCAAAGCTCATACTCCGGGCCAAAGCTCATACTCTGGGCCAATGCTCATACTCTGGGCCAAAGCTCATACTCTGGGCCAATGCTCATACTCTGGGCCAAAGCTCATACTCTGGGCCAAAGCTCATACTCCGGGCCAAAGCTCATACTCCGGGCCAAAGTGGGCCAAAGCTCATACTCTGGGCCAAAGTGGGCCAAAGCTCATACTCCGGGCCAAAGCTCATACTCTGGGCCAAAGCTCAAACTCCGGGCTCATACTGTGGGCCAAAGCTCATACTCTGGGTCAACGCTCATACTCTGGGCCAAAGCTCATACTCTGGGCCAAAGCTCATACTCCGGGCCAAAGCTCATACTCCGGGCCAAAGTGGGCCAAAGCTCATACTCTGGGCCAAAGTGGGCCAAAGCTCATACTCCGGGCCAAAGCTCATACTCCGGGCCAAAGCTCATACTCAGGGCTCATACTCCGGGCCAAAGCTCATACTCTGGGCCAACGCTCATACTCTGGGCCAAAGCTCATACTCTGGGCCAAAGCTCATACTCCGGGCCAAAGCTCATACTCCGGGCCAAAGTGGGCCAAAGCTCATACTCTGGGCCAAAGTGGGCCAAAGCTCATACTCCGGGCCAAAGCTCATACTCTGGGCCAAAGCTCAAACTCAGTATGAGCTTTGGCCCAGAGTATGAGCTTTGGCCCAGAGTATGAGCTTTGGCCCAGAGTATGAGCTTTGGCCCACTTTGGCCCGGAGTATGAGCTTTGGCCCGGAGTATGAGCTTTGGCCCGGAGTATGAGCTTTGGCCCGGAGTATGAGCTTTGGCCCGGAGTATGAGCTTTGGCCCGGAGTATGAGCTATGGCCCGGAGTTTGAGCTTTAGCCCAGAGTATGAGCTTTGGCCCACTTTGGCCCGGAGTATGAGCTTTGGCCCTGAGTATGAGCTTTAGCCCAGAGTATGAGCTTTGGCCCAGAGTATGAGCTTTGGCCCACTTTGGCCCAGAGTATGAGCTTTGGCCCACTTTGGCCCGGAGTATAAACTTTGGCACACTTTGGCCCGGAGTATGAGCTTTGGCCCACTTTGGCCTGGAGTATGAGCTTTGGCCCGGAGTATGAGCTTTGGCCCAGAGTATGAGGTTTGGCCCAGAGTATGAGCTTTGGCCCAGAGTATGAGCTTTGGCCCACTTTGGCTCGGAGTATGAGCTTTGGCCCACTTTGGCCCGGAGTATGAGCTTTGGCCCACTTTGGCCCGGAGTATGAGCTTTGGCCCACTTTGGCCCGGAGTATGAGCTTTGGCCCAGAGTATGAGCTTTGGCCCGGAGTATGAGCTTTGGCCCGGAGTATGAGCTTTGGCCCGGAGTATGAGCTTTGGCCCACTTTGGCCCGGAGTATGAGCTTTGGCCCAGAGTATGAGCTTTGGCCCGGAGTATGAGCTTTGGCCCGGAGTATGAGCTTTGGCCCGGAGTATGAGCTTTGGCCCGGAGTATGAGCTATGGCCCGGAGTATGAGCTTTGGCCCAGAGTATGAGCTTTGGCCCAGAGTATGAGCTTTGGCCCAGGGTATGAGCTTTGGCCCGGAGTATGAGCCCTGAGTATGAGCTTTGGCCCGGAGTATGAGCTTTGGCCCGGAGTATGAGCTTTGGCCCGGAGTATGAGCTTTGGCCCGGAGTATGAGCTTTGGCCCGGAGTTTGAGCTTTGGCCCGGAGTATGAGCTTTGGCCCGGAGTATGAGCTTTGGCCCGGAGTATGAGCTTTGGCCCAGAGTATGAGCTTTGGCCCGGAGTATGAGCCCTGAGTATGAGCTTTGGCCCGGAGTATGAGCTTTGGCCCGGAGTATGAGCTTTGGCCCGGAGTATGAGCTATGGCCCGGAGTATGAGCTTTGGCCCGGAGTATGAGCTTTGGCCCGGAGTATGAGCTTTGGCCCGGAGTATGAGCTTTGGCCCGGAGTATGAGCTTTGGCCCGGAGTATGAGCTTTGGCCCGGAGTATGAGCTTTGGCCCGGAGTATGAGCTTTGGCCCGGAGTATGAGCTTTGGCCCGGAGTATGAGCTTTGGCCCAGAGTATGAGCTTTGGCCCAGAGTATGAGCTTTGGCCCGGAGTATGAGCCCTGAGTATGAGCTTTGGCCCGGAGTATGAGCTTTGGCCCGGATTATGAGCTTTGGCCCGGAGTATGAGCTATGGCCCGGAGTATGAGCTTTGGCCCACTTTGGCCCGGAGTATGAGCTTTGGCCCGGAGTATGAGCTTTGGCCCGGAGTATGAGCTTTGGCCCGGAGTATGAGCTTTGGCCCGGAGTATGAGCTTTGGCCCGGAGTATGAGCTATGGCCCGGAGTATGAGCTTTGGCCCAGAGTATGAGCCCTGAGTATGAGCTTTGGCCCAGAGTATGAGCTTTGGCCCAGAGTATGAGCTTTGGCCCACTTTGGCCCTGAGTATGAGCTTTGGCCCACTTTGGCCCGGAGTATGAGCTTTGGCCCACTTTGGCCCGGAGTATGAGCTTTGGCCCACTTTGGCCCGGAGTATGAGCTTTGGCCCGGAGTATGAGCTTTGGCCCAGAGTATGAGCTTTGGCCCAGAGTATGAGCTTTGGCCCAGAGTATGAGCTTTGGCCCACTTTGGCCCAGAGTATGAGCTTTGGCCCAGAGTATGAGCCCTGAGTATGAGCTTTAGCCCAGAGTATGAGCTTTGGCCCAGAGTATGAGCTTTGGCCCACTTTGGCCCAGAGTATGAGCTTTGGCCCACTTTGGCCCGGAGTATAAACTTTGGCACACTTTGGCCCGGAGTATGAGCTTTGGCCCACTTTGGCCTGGAGTATGAGCTTTGGCCCGGAGTATGAGCTTTGGCCCAGAGTATGAGGTTTGGCCCAGAGTATGAGCTTTGGCCCAGAGTATGAGCTTTGGCCCACTTTGGCTCGGAGTATGAGCTTTGGCCCACTTTGGCCCGGAGTATGAGCTTTGGCTCACTTTGGCCCGGAGTATGAGCTTTGGCCCACTTTGGCCCGGAGTATGAGCTTTGGCCCGGAGTATGAGCTTTGGCCCAGAGTATGAGCTTTGGCCCAGAGTATGAGCTTTGGCCCAGAGTATGAGCTTCGGCCCACTTTGGCCCAGAGTATGAGCTTTGGCCCAGAGTATGAGCCCTGAGTATGAGCTTTAGCCCAGAGTATGAGCTTTGGCCCAGAGTATGAGCTTTGGCCCACTTTGGCCCAGAGTATGAGCTTTGGCCCACTTTGGCCCGGAGTATAAACTTTGGCACACTTTGGCCCGGAGTATGAGCTTTGGCCCACTTTGGCCTGGAGTATGAGCTTTGGCCCGGAGTATGAGCTTTGGCCCAGAGTATGAGGTTTGGCCCAGAGTATGAGCTTTGGCCCGGAGTATGAGCTTTGGCCCACAGTATGAGCTTTGGCCCACTTTGGCCCAGAGTATGAGCTTTGGCCCACTTTGGCCCGGAGTATGAGCTTTGGCCCGGAGTATGAGCTTTGGCCCAGAGTATGAGCTTTGGCCCAGAGTATGAGCTTTGGCCCAGAGTATGAGCTTTGGCCCAGAGTATGAGCTTTGGTCCACTTTGGCCCAGAGTATGAGCTTTGGCCCGGAGTATGAGCTATGGCCCACTTTGGCCCGGAGTATGAGCTTTGGCCCACTTTGGCCCGGAGTATGAGCTTTGGCCCACTTTGGCCCGGAGTATGAGCTTTGGCCCGGAGTATGAGCTTTGGCCCAGAGTATGAGCTTTGGCCCAGAGTATGAGCTTTGGCCCAGAGTATGAGCTTTGACCCACTTTGGCCCGGAGTATGAGCTTTGGCCCACTTTGGCCCGGAGTATGAGCTTTGGCTCACTTTGGCCCGGAGTATGAGCTTTGGCCCACTTTGGCCCGGAGTATGAGCTTTGGCCCACTTTGGCCCGGAGTATGAGCTTTGGCCCACTTTGGCCCGGAGTATGAGCTTTGGCCCACTTTGGCCCGGAGTATGAGCTTTGGCCCACTTTGGCCCGGAGTATGAGCTTTGGCCCGGAGTATGAGCTTTGGCCCAGAATATGAGCTTTGGCCCAGAGTATGAGCTTTGGCCCAGAGTATGAGCTTTGGCCCACTTTGGCCCAGAGTATGAGCTTTGGCCCAGAGTATGAGCCCTGAGTATGAGCTTTAGCCCAGAGTATGAGCTTTGGCCCAGAGTATGAGCTTTGGCCCACTTTGGCCCAGAGTATGAGCTTTGGCCCACTTTGGCCCGGAGTATAAACTTTGGCCCACTTTGGCCCGGAGTATGAGCTTTGGCCCGGAGTATGAGCTTTGGCCCAGAGTATGAGCTTTGGCCCAGAGTATGAGCTTTGGCCCAAAGTATGAGCTTTGGCCTACTTTGGCTCGGAGTATGAGCTTTGGCCCACTTTGGCCCGGAGTATGAGCTTTGGCTCACTTTGGCCCGGAGTATGAGCTTTGGCCCACTTTGGCCCAGAGTATGAGCTTTGGCTCACTTTGGCCCGGAGTATGAGCTTTGGCCCACTTTGGCCCAGAGTATGAGCTTTGGCCCACTTTAGCCCGGAGTATGAGCTTTGGCCCGGAGTATGAGCTTTGGCCCAGAGTATGAGCTTTGGCCCAGAGTATGAGCTTTGGCCCAGAGTATGAGCTTTGGCCCGGAGTATGAGCCCTGAGTATGAGCTTTGGCCTGGAGTATGAGCTTTGGCCTGGAGTATGAGCTTTTGCCCGGAGTATGAGCTTTGGCCCACAGTATGAGCTTTGGCCCACTTTGGCCCAGAGTATGAGCTTTGGCCCACTTTGGCCCGGAGTATGAGCTTTGGCCCGGAGTATGAGCTTTGGCCCAGAGTATGAGCTTTGGCCCAGAGTATGAGCATTGGCCCAGAGTATGAGCTTTGGCCCAGAGTATGAGCATTGGCCCAGAGTATGAGCTTTGGCCCGGAGTATGAGCTTTGGCCCGGAGTATGAGCTTTGGCCCGGAGTATGAGCTTTGGCCCGGAGTATGAGCTTTGGCCCGGAGTATGAGCTATGGCCCGGAGTATGAGTTTTGGCCCTGAGTATGAGCTTTGGCCCGGAGTTTGAGCTTTGGCCCGGAGTATGAGCTTTGGCCCGGAGTATGAGCTTTGGCCCAGAGTATGAGCCCTGAGTATGAGCTTTGGCCCAGAGTATGAGCTTTGGCCCACTTTGGCCCAGAGTATGAGCTTTGGCCCACTTTGGCCCGGAGTATGAGCTTTGGCCCACTTTGGCCCGGAGTATGAGCTTTGGCCCACTTTGGCCCGGAGTATGAGCTTTGGCCCACTTTGGCCCAGAGTATGAGCTTTGGCCCACTTTGGCCCAGAGTATGAGCTTTGGCCCACTTTGGCCCGGAGTATGAGCTTTGGCCCACTTTGGCCCGGAGTATGAGCTTTGGCCCGGAGTATGAGCTTTGGCCCACTTTGGCCCGGAGTATGAGCTTTGGCCCACTTTGGCCCGGAGTATGAGCTTTGGCCCACTTTGGCCCTGAGTATGAGCTTTGGCCCACTTTGGCCCAGAGTATGAGCTTTGGCCCACTTTGGCCCAGAGTATGAGCGTTGGCCCACTTTGGCCCGGAGTATGAGCTTTGGCCCAGAGTATGAGCTTTGGCCCAGAGTATGAGCTTTGGCCCAGAGTATGAGCTTTGGCCCAGAGTATGAGCTTTGGCCCAGAGTATGAGCTTTGGCCCGGAGTATGAGCCCTGAGTATGAGCTTTGGCCCGTAGTTTGAGCTTTGGCCTGGAGTATGAGCTTTGGCCCGGAGTTTGAGCTTTGGCCCGGAGTATGAGCTTTGGCCCGGAGTATGAGCTTTGGCCCAGAGTATGAGCCCAGAGTATGAGCTTTGGCCCAGAGTATGAGCCCTGAGTATCTGGGCCAAAGCTCATACTCTGGGCCAAAGCTCATACTCCGGGCCAAAGCTCATACTCCGGGCCAAAGTGGGCCAAAGCTCATACTCTGGGCCAAAGTGGGCCAAAGCTCATACTGTGGGCCAAAGCTCATACTCCGGGCCAAAGCTCATACTCCAGGCCAAAGCTCATACTCCGGGCCAAAGCTCATACTCTGGGCCAAAGCTCATACTCTGGGCCAATGTTGCAGCTATATGTAACTTGGTGGTGGTACAAATTACGAAAACAGACTTTCTGTTTTCAAATTTATTTTATGCAAATGATATTTAATATTTTGCAGAGGCCACAATATGTGGCCATCACTTTAGCATCCATAATCCACTAGCAGTATATCATACAAAAATACACACTTTAAAACTTAGTTTAAAAACACTTGGTCATTGGATAGATCAAGGCAGTCAAGTCCTATAATTATAAGGTCAAAAAAAATACCTAGCATGCGTGGGTCAGAAATGACCCCGACTATTATTAAGTAAGTTATCAGAACCAGAATGTTCGTAAAAAACTATTACGCTTATTTGGAGGAGAAAGGGGAATATTGTTCTTGTTCAACATGGCTCATACTTTCAAAATAATCCCCAAGCTATCGTTTACTTCAGTTTGGCTAATGATAATGACTTTGCATAATCTTTGTTACTTTTTTTTATATTTTATCCTATTAATATTTAACATCAAATCAGCTAAAACATACATTGAATGGCATGCCAGCTTAAAAGCAAAGTTATTTTGATACCTTTAACGTTGGGTCAATTTTGACCCACGTGTGCCTTAATTCGGAAATGTGTTGAACAGTTGAGGGTAAAACCTATCTCGTCAGATCTATTCCAGTCTTCTCTGGTCTATTCAGCTGTACGGTCTACTAGTCTACTAGTCTACTCTATCATCAACTCAAAATGCACCACTCCAACGCGATCTCTTCTGTTGTACTCGATGTTCCTCGCCCACGCGCGGCACTCGATGTTGATGATGATTCCGGCTGGAACAATGAGTCTAATTACTTTTTAGGGTTCCGTACCCAAAGGGTACCAACGGGACCCTATTACTAAGCCTACGCTGTCCGACCGTCCGTCCGTCCGTCCGTCCGTCTGTCAGCGGGCTGTATCTCGTAAACCGTAATAGATAATAGACAGATGAAATTTTCACATATTATGTATTTCTATTGCCACTATAACAACAAATAATAAAAATTAAATTAAAATATTTCCATGGGTACATGGAAATATTTTAATTTAATTTTTTTAACGGAACCCTAACAGAGCGAGGCCCGACTCGTACTTGGCCGATTTTTATTATTAGCATTTTTTTAATATTAGCATTTTTATTATTTTTTGAAGTGAAAACTTCTTTAGGCGCATCGACCATTTTTTTGGGTGAGCAAAAAACATGGATTTCGCGTCCTCGTCTCCTTCACAATCGTCACCTGGAGATTTCAGTAAGCGTTCAACATTTTAGAAATTCCCAAGCAACCTTGTACAGCGCTTACTCCTTACCGTTTAATGTATGATGTCGCAGGTTCGAATCTCACTCACGAAATCGTGACAGTGCGCTTTTCTTGTTTTGTTTTTAATTATTAGCAAATCTAGTTTTCACTTCTATCGGCAGTCCCTATGACTGCCATTTTTTTTAAAGAACGTAATATATTAGATCAATAATATATTGGCCCAGAGTATGAGCTTTGGCCCAGAGTATGAGCTTTGGCCCAGAGTATGAGCTTTGGCCCACTTTGGCCCGGAGTATGAGCTTTGGCCCACTTTGGCCCGGAGTATGAGCTTTGGCCCACTTTGGCCCGGAGTATGAGCTTTGGCCCGGAGTATGAGCTTTGGCCCAGAGTATGAGCTTTGGCCCAGAGTATGAGCTTTGGCCCAGGGTATGAGCTTTGGCCCGGAGTATGAGCCCTGAGTATGAGCTTTGGCCCGGAGTATGAGCTTTGGCCCGGAGTATGAGCTTTGGCCCGGAGTATGAGCTTTGGCCCGGAGTTTGAGCTTTGGCCCGGAGTATGAGCTTTGGCCCGGAGTATAAGCTTTGGCCCGGAGTATGAGCTTTGGCCCGGAGTATGAGCTTTGGCCCGGAGTATGAGCTTTGGCCCGGAGTATGAGCTTTGGCCCGGAGTATGAGCTTTGGCCCAGAGTATGAGCCCTGAGTATGAGCTTTGGCCCAGAGTATGAGCTTTGGCCCACTTTGGCCCGGAGTATGAGCTTTGGCCCAAAGCTCATACTCTGGGCCAAAGCTCATACTCTGGGCCAAAGCTCATACTCCGGGCCAAAGCTCATACTCCGGGCCAAAGTGGGCCAAAGCTCATACTCTGGGCCAAAGTGGGCCAAAGCTCATACTCCGGGCCAAAGTGGGCCAAAGCTCATACTCCGGGCCAAAGTGGGCCAAAGCTCATACTCCGGGCCAAAGTGGGCCAAAGCTCGGGCCAAAGCTCATGCTCAGGGCCAAAGCTCATACTCTGGGCCAAAGCTCATACTCCGGGCCAAAGCTCATACTCCAAGCCAAAGTGGGCCAAAGCTCATACTCTGGGCCAAAGTGGGCCAAAGCTCATACTCCGGGCCAAAGTGGGCCAAAGCTCATACTCCGGGCCAAAGTGGGCCAAAGCTCATACTCTGGGCCAAAGCTCATACTCTGGGCCAAAGCTCATACTCTGGGCCAAAGTGGGCCAAAGCTCATACTCCAGGCCAAAGTGGGCCAAAGCTCATACTCCGGGCCAAAGTGGGCCAAAGCTCATACTCTGGGCCAAAGTGGGCCAAAGCTCATACTCTGGGCCAAAGCTCATACTCTGGGCTAAAGCTCATACTCAGGGCTCATACTCTGGGCCAAAGCTCATACTCTGGGCCAAAGCTCATACTCTGGGCCAAATCTCATACTCAGGGCTCATACTCTGGGCCAAAGCTCATACTCTGGGCCAAAGCTCATACTCCGGGCCAAAGCACATACTCCGGGCCAAAGCTCATACTCCGGGCCATAGCTCATACTCCGGGCCAAAGCTCATACTCCGGGCCAAAGCTCATACTCCAGGCCAAAGCTCATACTCTGGGCCAAAGCTCATACTCAGGGCTCATACTCCGGGCCAAAGCTCATACTCTGGGCCAAAGCACATACTCTGGGCCAAAGCTCATACTCTGGGCCAAAGCTCATACTCCGGGCCATAGCTCATACTCCGGGCCAAAGCTCATACTCCGGGCCAAAGCTCATACTCCGGGCCAAAGCTCATACTCAGGGCTCATACTCCGGGCCAAAGCTCATACTCTGGGCTAAAGCTCATACTCTGGGCCAAAGCGCATACTCTGGGCCAAAGCTCATACTCCGGGCCAAAGCTCATACTCCGGGCCAAAGTGGGCCAAAGCTCATACTCTGGGCCAAAGTGGGCCAAAGCTCATACTCCGGGTCAAAGTGGGCCAAAGCTCATACTCCGGGCCAAAGTGGGCCAAAGCTCATACTCCGGGCCAAAGTGGGCCAAAGCTCATACTCCGGGCCAAAGTGGGCCAAAGCTCATACTCCGGGGCCAAAGTGGGCCAAAGCTCATACTCTGGGCCAAAGCTCATACTCTGGGCCAAAGCTCATACTCTGGGCCAAAGCTCATACTCCGGGCCAAAGCTCATACTCCGGGCCAAAGTGGGCCAAAGCTCACTCTGGGCCAAAGTGGGCCAAAGCTCATACTCCGGGCCAAAGTGGGCCAAAGCTCATACTCTGGGCCAAAGTGGGCCAAAGCTCATACTCCGGGCCAAAGTGGGCCAAAGCTCATACTCTGAGCCAAAGTGGGCCAAAGCTCATACTCTGGGCCAAAGCTCATACTCTGGGCCAAAGCTCATACTCAGGGCTCATACTGTGGGCCAAAGCTCATACTCTGGGCCAAAGTGGGCCAAAGCTCATACTCTGGGCCAAAGCTCATACTCTGGGCCAAAGTGGGCCAAAGCTCATACTCTGGGCCAAAGCTCATACTCTGGGCCAAAGTGGGCCAAAGCTCATACTCCGGGCCAAAGTGGGCCAAATCTCATACTCCGGGCCAAAGTGGGCCAAAGCTCATACTCTGGGCCAAAGCTCATACTCTGGGCCAAAGCTCATACTCAGGGCTCATACTCTGGGCCAAAGCTCATACTCCGGGCCAAAGCTCAAACTCCGGGCCAAAGCTCATACTCCGGGCCAAAGCTCATACTCAGGGCTCATACTCCGGGCCAAAGCTCATACTCTGGGCCAACGCTCATACTCTGGGCCAAAGCTCATACTCTGGGCCAAAGCTCATACTCCGGGCCAAAGTGGGCCAAAGCTCATACTCTGGGCCAAAGTGGGCCAAAGCTCATACTCCGGGCCAAAGCTCATACTCTGGGCCAAAGCTCAAACTCCGGGCTAAAGCTCATACTCCGGGCCAAAGCTCATACTCCGGGCCATAGCTCATACTCCGGGCCAAAGCTCATACTCCGGGGCAAAGCTCATACTCTGGGCCAAAGCTCATACTCAGGGCTCATACTCTGGGCCAAAGCTCATACTCCGGGCCAAAGCACATACTCCGGGCCAAAGCTCATACTCCGGGCCATAGCTCATACTCCGGGCCAAAGCTCATACTCCGGGCCAAAGCTCATACTCCGGGCCAAAGTGGGCCAAAGCTCATACTCTGGGCCAAAGTGGGCCAAAGCTCATACTCCGGGCCAAAGTGGACCAAAGCTCATACTCCGGGCCAAAGTGGGCCAAAGCTCATACTCTGGGCCAAAGCTCATACTCTGGGCCAAAGCTCATACTCTGGGCCAAAGCTCATACTCTGGCCCACTTTGGCCAGCTTTGGCCCAGAGTATGAGCTTTGGCCCGGAGTATGAGCCCTGAGTATGAGCTTTGGCCCGGAATGAGCTTTGGCCCGGAGTATGAGCTTTGGCCCGGAGTATGAGCTATGGCCCGGAGTACTCTGGGCCAAAGTGGGCCAAAGCTCATACTCCGGGCCAAAGTGGGAAAAAGCTCATACTCCGGGCCAAAGTGGGCCAAAGCTCATACTCCGGGCCAAAGTGGGAAAAAGCTCATACTCCGGGCCAAAGTGGGCCAAAGCTCATACTCCAGGCCAAAGTGGGCCAAAGCTCATACTCTGGGCCAAAGCTCATACTCCGGGCCAAAGCTCATACTCCGGGCCATAGCTCATACTCCGGGCCAAAGCTCATACTCCAGGCCAAAGCTCATACTCCGGGCCAAAGTGGGCCAAAGCTCATACTCTGGGCCAAAGTGGGCCAAAGCTCATACTCCGGGCCAAAGCTCATACTCCGGGCCAAAGTGGGCCAAAGCTCATACTCTGGGCCAAAGTGGGCCAAAGCTCATACTCCGGGCCAAAGTGGGCCAAAGCTCATACTCCGGGCCAAAGTGGGCCAAAGCTCATACTCTGGGCCAAAGTGGGCCAAAGCTCATACTCTGGGCCAAAGTGGGCCAAAGCTCATACTCTGGGCCAAAGCTCATACTCTGGGCCAAAGCTCATACTCTGGGCCAAAGCTCATACTCCGGGCCAAAGCACATACTATGGGCCAAAGCTCATACTCTGGGCCAAAGCTCATACTCTGGGCCAAAGCTCATACTCCGGGCCAAAGCTCATACTCCGGGCCAAAGTGGGCCAAAGCTCATACTCTGGGCCAAAGAGGGCCAAAGCTCATACTCCGGGCCAAAGTGGGCCAAAGCTCATACTCCGGGCCAAAGTGGGCCAAAGCTAATACTCTGGGCCAAAGTGGGCCAAAGCTCATACTCTGGGCCAAAGTGGGCCAAAGCTCATACTCTGGGCCAAAGCTCATACTCAGGGCTCATACTCTGGGCCAAAGCTCATACTCCGGGCCAAAGCTCAAACTCCGGGCCAAAGCTCATACTCCGGGCCAAAGCTCATACTCCGGGCCATAGCTCATACTCCGGGCCAAAGCTCATACTCCGGGCCAAAGCTCATACTCCGGGCCAAAGCTCATACTCAGGGCTCATACTCCGGGCCAAAGCTCATACTCTGGGCCAAAGCTCATACTCTGGGCCAAAGCTCATACTCTGGGCCAAAGCTCATACTCTGGGCCAAAGCTCATACTCCGGGCCAAAGCTCATACTCCGGGCCAAAGTGGGCCAAAGCTCATACTCTGGGCCAAAGTGGGCCAAAGCTCATACTCCGGGCCAAAGTGGGAAAAAGCTCATACTCCGGGCCAAAGTGGGCCAAAGCTCATACTCCGGGCCAAAGTGGGAAAAAGCTCATACTCCGGGCCAAAGTGGGCCAAAGCTCATACTCCGGGCCAAAGTAGGCCAAAGCTCATACTCTGGGCCAAAGCTCATACTCCAGGCCAAAGCTCATACTCCGGGCCAAAGTGGGCCAAAGCTCATACTCTGGGCCAAAGTGGGCCAAAGCTCATACTCCGGGCCAAAGCTCATACTCCGGGCCAAAGTGGGCCAAAGCTCATACTCTGGGCCAAAGTGGGCCAAAGCTCATACTCCGGGCCAAAGTGGGCCAAAGCTCATACTCCGGGCCAAAGTGGGCCAAAGCTCATACTCTGGGCCAAAGTGGGCCAAAGCTCATACTCTGGGCCAAAGTGGGCCAAAGCTCATACTCTGGGCCAAAGCTCATACTCTGGGCCAAAGCTCATACTCTGGGCCAAAGCTCATACTCCGGGCCAAAGTGGGCCAAAGCTCATACTCTGGGCCAAAGTGGGCCAAAGCTCATACTCCGGGCCAAAGCTCATACTCCGGGCCAAAGTGGGCCAAAGCTCATACTCTGGGCCAAAGTGGGCCAAAGCTCATACTCCGGGCCAAAGTGGGCCAAAGCTCATACTCCGGGCCAAAGTGGGCCAAAGCTCATACTCTGGGCCAAAGTGGGCCAAAGCTCATACTCTGGGCCAAAGTGGGCCAAAGCTCATACTCTGGGCCAAAGCTCATACTCTGGGCCAAAGCTCATACTCTGGGCCAAAGCTCATACTCTGGGCCAAAGCTCATACTCTGGGCCAAAGCTCATACTCCGGGCCAAAGCTCATACTCCGGGCCAAAGTGGGCCAAAGCTCATACTCTGGGCCAAAGTGGGCCAAAGCTCATACTCCGGGCCAAAGTGGGCCAAAGCTCATACTCCGGGCCAAAGTGGGCCAAAGCTAATACTCTGGGCCAAAGTGGGCCAAAGCTCATACTCTGGGCCAAAGTGGGCCAAAGCTCATACTCTGGGCCAAAGCTCATACTCTGGGCCAAAGCTCATACTCAGGGCTCATACTCTGGGCCAAAGCTCATACTCCGGGCCAAAGCTCAAACTCCGGGCCAAAGCTCATACTCCGGGCCAAAGCTCATACTCCGGGCCATAGCTCATACTCCGGGCCAAAGCTCATACTCCGGGCCAAAGCTCATACTCCGGGCCAAAGCTCATACTCAGGGCTCATACTCCGGGCCAAAGCTCATACTCTGGGCCAAAGCTCATACTCTGGGCCAAAGCTCATACTCTGGGCCAAAGCTCATACTCTGGGCCAAAGCTCATACTCCGGGCCAAAGCTCATACTCCGGGCCAAAGTGGGCCAAAGCTCATACTCTGGGCCAAAGTGGGCCAAAGCTCATACTCCGGGCCAAAGTGGGAAAAAGCTCATACTCCGGGCCAAAGTGGGCCAAAGCTCATACTCCGGGCCAAAGTGGGAAAAAGCTCATACTCCGGGCCAAAGTGGGCCAAAGCTCATACTCCGGGCCAAAGTAGGCCAAAGCTCATACTCTGGGCCAAAGCTCATACTCCGGGCCAAAGCTCATACTCCAGGCCAAAGCTCATACTCCGGGCCAAAGCTCATACTCAGGGCTCATACTCCGGGCCAAAGCTCATACTCTGGGCCAAAGCTCATACTCCGGGCCAAAGTGGGCCAAAGCTCATACTCTGGGCCAAAGCTCATACTCTGGGCCAAAGCTCATACTCCGGGCCAAAGCTCATGCTCCGGGCCAAAGTGGGCCAAAGCTCATACTCTGGGCCAAAGTGGGCCAAAGCTCATACTTCGGGCCAAAGTGGGCCAAAGCTCATACTCCGGGCCAAAGTGGGCCAAAGCTCACACCTGGGCCAAAGTGGGCCAAAGCTCATACTCTGGGCCAAAGTGGGCCAAAGCTCATACTCCGGGCCAAAGCACATACTCCGGGCCAAAGCTCATACTCCGGGCCATAGCTCATACTCCGGGCCAAAGCACATACTCCGGGCCAAAGCTCATACTCCAGGCCAAAGCTCATACTCCGGGCCAAAGCTCATACTCCGGGCCAAAGCTCAAACTCCGGGCCAAAGCTCATACTCCGGGCCAAAGCTCATACTCCGGGCCATAGCTCATACTCCGGGCCAAAGCTCATACTCCGGGCCAAAGCTCATACTCCGGGCCAAAGCTCATACTCAGGGCTCATACTCCGGGCCAAAGCTCATACTCTGGGCCAAAGCTCATACTCTGGGCCAAAGCTCATACTCTGGGCCAAAGTGGGCCAAAGCTCATACTCCGGGCCAAAGTGGGCCAAAGCTCATACTCTGGGCCAAAGCTCATACTCTGGGCCAAAGCTCATACTCAGGGCTCATACTCTGGGCCAAAGCTCATACTCCGGGCCAAAGCTCATACTCAGTACTCCGGGCCAAAGCTCATACTCTGGGCCAACGCTAATACTCTGGGCCAAAGCTCATACTCTGGGCCAAAGCTCATACTCAGGGCTCATACTCTGGGCCAAAGCTCATACTCCGGGCCAAAGTGGGCCAAAGCTCATACTCCGGGCCAAAGTGGGCCAAAGCTCATACTCTGGGCCAAAGCTCATACTCTGGGCCAAAGCTCATACTCCGGGCCAAAGCTCATACTCCGGGCCAAAGTGGGCCAAAGCTCATACTCTGGGCCAAAGTGGGCCAAAGCTCATACTCCGGGCCAAAGTGGGCCAAAGCTCATACTCCGGGCCAAAGTGGGCCAAAGCTCATACTCCGGGCCAAAGTGGGCCAAAGCTCATACTCTGGGCCAAAGCTCATACTCCGGGCCAAAGCTCATACTCCGGGCCATAGCTCATACTCCGGGCCAAAGCTCATACTCCGGGCCAAAGCTCATACTCTGGGCCAAAGCTCATACTCTGGGCCAAAGCTCATACTCAGGGCTCATACTCTGGGCCAAAGCTCATACTCCGGGCCAAAGCTCATACTCCGGGCCAAAGCTCATACTCTGGGCCAAAGCTCATACTCCGGGCCAAAGTGGGCCAAAGCTCATACTCTGGGCCAAAGTGGGCCAAAGCTCATACTCCGGGCCAAAGCTCATACTCCGGGCCATAGCTCATACTCCGGGCCAAAGCTCATACTCCGGGCCAAAGCTCATACTCCGGGCCAAAGCTCATACTCTGGGCCAAAGTGGGCCAAAGCTCATACTCTGGGCCAAAGTGGGCCAAAGCTCATACTCTGGGCCAAAGCTCATACTCCGGGACAAAGCTCATACTCCGGGCCAAAGCTCATACTCCGGGCCAAAGCTCATACTCCGGGCCAAAGCTCAAACTCCGGGCCAAAGCTCATACTCTGGGCCAAAGCTCATACTCCGGGCCATAGCTCATACTCCGGGCCAAAGCTCATACTCCGGGCCAAAGCTCATACTCCGGGCCAAAGCTCATACTCCGGGCCATAGCTCATACTCCGGGCCAAAGCTCATACTCCGGGCCAAAGCTCATACTCCGGGCCAAAGCTCATACTCCGGGCCAAAGCTCATACTCTGGGCCAAAGTGGGCCAAAGCTCATACTCTGGGCCAAAGTGGGCCAAAGCTCATACTCCGGGCCAAAGCTCAAACTCCGGGCCAAAGCTCATACTCTGGGCCAAAGCTCATACTCCGGGCCATAGCTCATACTCCGGGCCAAAGCTCATACTCCGGGCCAAAGCTCATACTCCGGGCCAAAGCTCATACTCCGGGCCAAAGCTCATACTCTGGGCCAAAGTGGGCCAAAGCTCATACTCTGGGCCAAAGCTCATACTCCGGGCCAAAGTGGGAAAAAGCTCATACTCCGGGCCAAAGTGGGCCAAAGCTCATACTCCGGGCCAAAGTGGGAAAAAGCTCATACTTCGGGCCAAAGTGGGCCAAAGCTCATACTCCAGGCCAAAGTGGGCCAAAGCTCATACTCTGGGCCAAAGCTCATACTCCGGGCCAAAGCTCATACTCCGGGCCATAGCTCATACTCCGGGCCAAAGCTCATACTCCGGGCCAAAGCTCATACTCCGGGCCAAAGTGGGCCAAAGCTCATACTCTGGGCCAAAGTGGGCCAAAGCTCATACTCCGGGCCAAAGTGGGCCAAAGCTCATACTCCGGGCCAAAGTGGGCCAAAGCTCATACTCTGGGCCAAAGTGGGCCAAAGCTCATACTCTGGGCCAAAGTGGGCCAAAGCTCATACTCCGGGCCAAAGTGGGCCAAAGCTCATACTCCGGGCCAAAGTGGGCCTAAGCTCATACTCTGGGCCAAAGTGGGCCAAAGCTCATACTCTGGGCCAAAGCTCATACTCTGGGCCAAAGCTCATACTCTGGGCCAAAGCTCATACTCAGGGCTCATACTCTGGGCCAAAGCTCATACTCCGGGCCAAAGCTCATACTCCGGGCCAAAGCTCATACTCTGGGCCAAAGCTCATACTCCGGGCCAAAGTGGGCCAAAGCTCATACTCTGGGCCAAAGTGGGCCAAAGCTCATACTCCGGGCCAAAGCTCATACTCCGGGCCATAGCTCATACTCCGGGCCAAAGCTCATACTCCGGGCCAAAGCTCATACTCCGGGCCAAAGCTCATACTCCGGGCCAAAGTGGGCCAAAGCTCATACTCTGGGCCAAAGTGGGCCAAAGCTCATACTCTGGGCCAAAGCTCATACTCCGGGACAAAGCTCATACTCCGGGCCAAAGCTCATACTCCGGGCCAAAGCTCATACTCCGGGCCAAAGCTCAAACTCCGGGCCAAAGCTCATACTCTGGGCCAAAGCTCATACTCCGGGCCATAGCTCATACTCCGGGCCAAAGCTCATACTCTGGGCCAAAGTGGGCCAAAGCTCATACTCTGGGCCAAAGCTCATACTCTGGGCCAAAGCACATACTCAGGGCTCATACTCTGGGCCAAAGCTCATACTCCGGGCCAAAGCTCATACTCCGGGCCAAAGCTCAAACTCCGGGCCAAAGCTCATACTCTGGGCCAAAGCTCATACTCCGGGCCATAGCTCATACTCCGGGCCAAAGCTCATACTCCGGGCCAAAGCTCATACTCCGGGCCAAAGCTCATACTCAGGGCTCATACTCCGGGCCAAAGCTCATACTCTGGGCCAAAGCTCATACTCTGGGCCAAAGCTCATACTCTGGGCCAAAGCTCATACTCCGGGCCAAAGCTCATACTCCGGGCCAAAGTGGGCCAAAGCTCATACTCTGGGCCAAAGTGGGCCAAAGCTCATACTCCGGGCCAAAGTGGGCCAAAGCTCATACTCCGGGCCAAAGTGGGCCAAAGCTCATACTCTGTGCAAAAGCTCATACTCTGGGCCAAAGCTCATACTCTGGGCCAAAGCTCATACTCCGGGCCAAAGCTCATACTCCGGGCCAAAGTGGGCCAAAGCTCATACTCTAGGCCAAAGTGGGCCAAAGCTCATACTCTGGGCCAAAGTGGGCCAAAGCTCATACTCTGGGCCAAAGCTCATACTCCGGGCCAAAGTGGGCCAAAGCTCATACTCCGGGCCAAAGTGGGCCAAGCTCATACTCCGGGCCAAAGCTCATACTCCGGGCCAAAGCTCATACTCTGGGCCAAAGCTCATACTCAGGGCTCATACTCTGGGCCAAAGCTCATACTCCGGGCCAAAGCACATACTCCGGGCCAAAGCTCATACTCTGGGCCAAAGCTCATACTCAGGGCTCATACTCCGGGCCAAAGCTCATACTCTGGGCCAAAGCTCACACTCCGGGCCAAAGTGGGCCAAAGCTCATACTCCGGGCCAAAGTGGGCCAAAGCTCATACTCCGGGCCAAAGTGGGCCAAAGCTCATACTCCGGGCCAAAGTGGGCCAAAGCTCATACTCCGGGCCAAAGCTCATACTCCGGGCCAAAGCTCATACTCCGGGCCAAAGTGGGCCAAAGCTCATACTCTGGGCCAAAGTGGGCCAAAGCTCATACTCTGGGCCAAAGCTCATACTCCGGGACAAAGCTCATACTCCGGGCCAAAGCTCATACTCCGGGCCAAAGCTCATACTCCGGGCCAAAGCTCAAACTCCGGGCCAAAGCTCATACTCTGGGCCAAAGCTCATACTCCGGGCCATAGCTCATACTCCGGGCCAAAGCTCATACTCTGGGCCAAAGTGGGCCAAAGCTCATACTCTGGGCCAAAGCTCATACTCTGGGCCAAAGCACATACTCAGGGCTCATACTCTGGGCCAAAGCTCATACTCCGGGCCAAAGCTCATACTCCGGGCCAAAGCTCAAACTCCGGGCCAAAGCTCATACTCTGGGCCAAAGCTCATACTCCGGGCCATAGCTCATACTCCGGGCCAAAGCTCATACTCCGGGCCAAAGCTCATACTCCGGGCCAAAGCTCATACTCAGGGCTCATACTCCGGGCCAAAGCTCATACTCTGGGCCAAAGCTCATACTCTGGGCCAAAGCTCATACTCTGGGCCAAAGCTCATACTCCGGGCCAAAGCTCATACTCCGGGCCAAAGTGGGCCAAAGCTCATACTCTGGGCCAAAGTGGGCCAAAGCTCATACTCCGGGCCAAAGTGGGCCAAAGCTCATACTCCGGGCCAAAGTGGGCCAAAGCTCATACTCTGTGCAAAAGCTCATACTCTGGGCCAAAGCTCATACTCTGGGCCAAAGCTCATACTCCGGGCCAAAGCTCATACTCCGGGCCAAAGTGGGCCAAAGCTCATACTCTAGGCCAAAGTGGGCCAAAGCTCATACTCTGGGCCAAAGTGGGCCAAAGCTCATACTCTGGGCCAAAGCTCATACTCCGGGCCAAAGTGGGCCAAAGCTCATACTCCGGGCCAAAGTGGGCCAAGCTCATACTCCGGGCCAAAGCTCATACTCCGGGCCAAAGCTCATACTCTGGGCCAAAGCTCATACTCAGGGCTCATACTCTGGGCCAAAGCTCATACTCCGGGCCAAAGCACATACTCCGGGCCAAAGCTCATACTCTGGGCCAAAGCTCATACTCAGGGCTCATACTCCGGGCCAAAGCTCATACTCTGGGCCAAAGCTCACACTCCGGGCCAAAGTGGGCCAAAGCTCATACTCCGGGCCAAAGTGGGCCAAAGCTCATACTCCGGGCCAAAGTGGGCCAAAGCTCATACTCTGTGCAAAAGCTCATACTCTGGGCCAAAGCTCATACTCTGGGCCAAAGCTCATACTCCGGGCCAAAGCTCATACTCCGGGCCATAGCTCATACTCCGGGCCAAAGCACATACTCCGGGCCAAAGCTCATACTCCAGGCCAAAGCTCATACTCCGGGCCAAAGCTCATACTCCGGGCCAAAGCTCAAACTCCGGGCCAAAGCTCATACTCCGGGCCAAAGCTCATACTCCGGGCCATAGCTCATACTCCGGGCCAAAGCTCATACTCCGGGCCAAAGCTCATACTCCGGGCCAAAGCTCATACTCAGGGCTCATACTCCGGGCCAAAGCTCATACTCTGGGCCAAAGCTCATACTCTGGGCCAAAGCTCATACTCTGGGCCAAAGTGGGCCAAAGCTCATACTCCGGGCCAAAGTGGGCCAAAGCTCATACTCTGGGCCAAAGCTCATACTCTGGGCCAAAGCTCATACTCAGGGCTCATACTCTGGGCCAAAGCTCATACTCCGGGCCAAAGCTCATACTCAGTACTCTGGGCCAAAGCTCATACTCTGGGCCAACGCTAATACTCTGGGCCAAAGCTCATACTCTGGGCCAAAGCTCATACTCAGGGCTCATACTCTGGGCCAAAGCTCATACTCCGGGCCAAAGTGGGCCAAAGCTCATACTCCGGGCCAAAGTGGGCCAAAGCTCATACTCTGGGCCAAAGCTCATACTCTGGGCCAAAGCTCATACTCCGGGCCAAAGCTCATACTCCGGGCCAAAGTGGGCCAAAGCTCATACTCTGGGCCAAAGTGGGCCAAAGCTCATACTCCGGGCCAAAGTGGGCCAAAGCTCATACTCCGGGCCAAAGTGGGCCAAAGCTCATACTCCGGGCCAAAGTGGGCCAAAGCTCATACTCTGGGCCAAAGCTCATACTCCGGGCCAAAGCTCATACTCCGGGCCATAGCTCATACTCCGGGCCAAAGCTCATACTCCGGGCCAAAGCTCATACTCTGGGCCAAAGCTCATACTCTGGGCCAAAGCTCATACTCAGGGCTCATACTCTGGGCCAAAGCTCATACTCCGGGCCAAAGCTCATACTCCGGGCCAAAGCTCATACTCTGGGCCAAAGCTCATACTCCGGGCCAAAGTGGGCCAAAGCTCATACTCTGGGCCAAAGTGGGCCAAAGCTCATACTCCGGGCCAAAGCTCATACTCCGGGCCATAGCTCATACTCCGGGCCAAAGCTCATACTCCGGGCCAAAGCTCATACTCCGGGCCAAAGCTCATACTCCGGGCCAAAGTGGGCCAAAGCTCATACTCTGGGCCAAAGTGGGCCAAAGCTCATACTCTGGGCCAAAGCTCATACTCCGGGACAAAGCTCATACTCCGGGCCAAAGCTCATACTCCGGGCCAAAGCTCATACTCCGGGCCAAAGCTCAAACTCCGGGCCAAAGCTCATACTCTGGGCCAAAGCTCATACTCCGGGCCATAGCTCATACTCCGGGCCAAAGCTCATACTCCGGGCCAAAGCTCATACTCCGGGCCAAAGCTCATACTCCGGGCCATAGCTCATACTCCGGGCCAAAGCTCATACTCCGGGCCAAAGCTCATACTCCGGGCCAAAGCTCATACTCCGGGCCAAAGCTCATACTCTGGGCCAAAGTGGGCCAAAGCTCATACTCTGGGCCAAAGTGGGCCAAAGCTCATACTCCGGGCCAAAGCTCAAACTCCGGGCCAAAGCTCATACTCTGGGCCAAAGCTCATACTCCGGGCCATAGCTCATACTCCGGGCCAAAGCTCATACTCCGGGCCAAAGCTCATACTCCGGGCCAAAGCTCATACTCCGGGCCAAAGCTCATACTCTGGGCCAAAGTGGGCCAAAGCTCATACTCTGGGCCAAAGCTCATACTCCGGGCCAAAGTGGGAAAAAGCTCATACTCCGGGCCAAAGTGGGCCAAAGCTCATACTCCGGGCCAAAGTGGGAAAAAGCTCATACTTCGGGCCAAAGTGGGCCAAAGCTCATACTCCAGGCCAAAGTGGGCCAAAGCTCATACTCTGGGCCAAAGCTCATACTCCGGGCCAAAGCTCATACTCCGGGCCATAGCTCATACTCCGGGCCAAAGCTCATACTCCGGGCCAAAGCTCATACTCTGGGCCAAAGTGGGCCAAAGCTCATACTCTGGGCCAAAGTGGGCCAAAGCTCATACTCCGGGCCAAAGTGGGCCAAAGCTCATACTCCGGGCCAAAGTGGGCCAAAGCTCATACTCTGGGCCAAAGTGGGCCAAAGCTCATACTCTGGGCCAAAGTGGGCCAAAGCTCATACTCCGGGCCAAAGTGGGCCAAAGCTCATACTCCGGGCCAAAGTGGGCCTAAGCTCATACTCTGGGCCAAAGTGGGCCAAAGCTCATACTCTGGGCCAAAGCTCATACTCCGGGCCAAAGCTCATACTCTGGGCCAAAGCTCATACTCCGGGCCAAAGTGGGCCAAAGCTCATACTCTGGGCCAAAGTGGGCCAAAGCTCATACTCCGGGCCAAAGCTCATACTCCGGGCCATAGCTCATACTCCGGGCCAAAGCTCATACTCCGGGCCAAAGCTCATACTCCGGGCCAAAGCTCATACTCCGGGCCAAAGTGGGCCAAAGCTCATACTCTGGGCCAAAGTGGGCCAAAGCTCATACTCTGGGCCAAAGCTCATACTCCGGGACAAAGCTCATACTCCGGGCCAAAGCTCATACTCCGGGCCAAAGCTCATACTCCGGGCCAAAGCTCAAACTCCGGGCCAAAGCTCATACTCTGGGCCAAAGCTCATACTCCGGGCCATAGCTCATACTCCGGGCCAAAGCTCATACTCCGGGCCAAAGCTCATACTCCGGGCCAAAGCTCATACTCCGGGCCATAGCTCATACTCCGGGCCAAAGCTCATACTCCGGGCCAAAGTGGGCCAAAGCTCATACTCCGGGCCAAAGTGGGCCTAAGCTCATACTCTGGGCCAAAGTGGGCCAAAGCTCATACTCCGGGCCAAAGTGGGCCAAAGCTCATACTCCGGGCCAAAGCACATACTCCGGGCCAAAGCTCATACTCCGGGCCATAGCTCATACTCCGGGCCAAAGCACATACTCCGGGCCAAAGTGGGCCAAAGCTCATACTCTGGGCCAAAGTGGGCCAAAGCTCATACTTCGGGCCAAAGTGGGCCAAAGCTCATACTCCGGGCCAAAGTGGGCCAAAGCTCATACTCTGGGCCAAAGTGGGCCAAAGCTCATACTCTGGGCCAAAGTGGGCCAAAGCTCATACTCCGGGCCAAAGTGGGCCAAAGCTCATACTCCGGGCCAAAGTGGGCCTAAGCTCATACTCTGGGCCAAAGTGGGCCAAAGCTCATGCTCAGGGCCAAAGCTCATACTCTGGGCCAAAGCTCATACTCCGGGCCATAGCTCATACTCCGGGCCAAAGCTCATACTCCGGGCCAAAGCTCATACTCCGGGCCAAAGCTCATACTCCGGGCCATAGCTCATACTCCGGGCCAAAGCTCATACTCCGGGCCAAAGCTCATACTCCGGGCCAAAGCTCAAACTCCGGGCCAAAGCTCATACTCTGGGCCAAAGCTCATACTCCGGGCCATAGCTCATACTCCGGGCCAAAGCTCATACTCCGGGCCAAAGCTCATACTCCGGGCCAAAGCTCATACTCCGGGCCAAAGCTCATACTCTGGGCCAAAGTGGGCCAAAGCTCATACTCTGGGCCAAAGCTCATACTCCGGGCCAAAGCTCATACTCCGGGCCAAAGTGGGCAAAATCTCATACTCTGGGCCAAAGTGGTTCAAAGCTCATACTCCGGGCCAAAGTGGGCCAAAGCTCATACTCGGGGCCAAAGCTCATACTCTGGGCCAAAGCTCATACTCTGGGCCAAAGCTCATACTCCGGGCCAAAGCTCATACTCCGGGCCAAAGTGGGCCAAAGCTCATACTCTGGGCCAAAGTGGGCCAAAGCTCATACTACGGGCCAAAGTGGGCCAAAGCTCATACTCCGGGCCAAAGTGGGCCAAAGCTCATACTCCGGGCCAAAGTGGGCCAAAGCTCATACTCCGGGCCAAAGTGGGCCAAAGCTCATACTCTGGGCCAAAGTGGGCCAAAGCTCATACTCTGGGCCAAAGTGGGCCAAAGCTCATACTCCGGGCCAAAGTGGGCCAAAGCTCATACTCCGGGCCAAAGTGGGCCTAAGCTCATACTCTGGGCCAAAGTGGGCCAAAGCTCATACTCTGGGCCAAAGCTCATACTCTGGGCCAAAGCTCATACTCTGGGCCAAAGCTCATACTCAGGGCTCATACTCTGGGCCAAAGCTCATACTCCGGGCCAAAGCTCATACTCCGGGCCAAAGCTCATACTCTGGGCCAAAGCTCATACTCCGGGCCAAAGTGGGCCAAAGCTCATACTCTGGGCCAAAGTGGGCCAAAGCTCATACTCCGGGCCAAAGCTCATACTCCGGGCCATAGCTCATACTCCGGGCCAAAGCTCATACTCCGGGCCAAAGCTCATACTCCGGGCCAAAGCTCATACTCCGGGCCAAAGTGGGCCAAAGCTCATACTCTGGGCCAAAGTGGGCCAAAGCTCATACTCTGGGCCAAAGCTCATACTCCGGGACAAAGCTCATACTCCGGGCCAAAGCTCATACTCCGGGCCAAAGCTCATACTCCGGGCCAAAGCTCAAACTCCGGGCCAAAGCTCATACTCTGGGCCAAAGCTCATACTCCGGGCCATAGCTCATACTCCGGGCCAAAGCTCATACTCCGGGCCAAAGCTCATACTCCGGGCCATAGCTCATACTCCGGGCCAAAGCTCATACTCCGGGCCAAAGTGGGCCAAAGCTCATACTCCGGGCCAAAGTGGGCCTAAGCTCATACTCTGGGCCAAAGTGGGCCAAAGCTCATACTCCGGGCCAAAGTGGGCCAAAGCTCATACTCCGGGCCAAAGCACATACTCCGGGCCAAAGCTCATACTCCGGGCCATAGCTCATACTCCGGGCCAAAGCACATACTCCGGGCCAAAGTGGGCCAAAGCTCATACTCTGGGCCAAAGTGGGCCAAAGCTCATACTTCGGGCCAAAGTGGGCCAAAGCTCATACTCCGGGCCAAAGTGGGCCAAAGCTCATACTCTGGGCCAAAGTGGGCCAAAGCTCATACTCTGGGCCAAAGTGGGCCAAAGCTCATACTCCGGGCCAAAGTGGGCCAAAGCTCATACTCCGGGCCAAAGTGGGCCTAAGCTCATACTCTGGGCCAAAGTGGGCCAAAGCTCATGCTCAGGGCCAAAGCTCATACTCTGGGCCAAAGCTCATACTCCGGGCCATAGCTCATACTCCGGGCCAAAGCTCATACTCCGGGCCAAAGCTCATACTCCGGGCCAAAGCTCATACTCCGGGCCATAGCTCATACTCCGGGCCAAAGCTCATACTCCGGGCCAAAGCTCATACTCCGGGCCAAAGCTCATACTCCGGGCCAAAGCTCATACTCTGGGCCAAAGTGGGCCAAAGCTCATACTCTGGGCCAAAGTGGGCCAAAGCTCATACTCTGGGCCAAAGCTCATACTCCGGGACAAAGCTCATACTCCGGGCCAAAGCTCATACTCCGGGCCAAAGCTCATACTCCGGGCCAAAGCTCAAACTCCGGGCCAAAGCTCATACTCTGGGCCAAAGCTCATACTCCGGGCCATAGCTCATACTCCGGGCCAAAGCTCATACTCCGGGCCAAAGCTCATACTCCGGGCCAAAGCTCATACTCCGGGCCAAAGCTCATACTCTGGGCCAAAGTGGGCCAAAGCTCATACTCTGGGCCAAAGCTCATACTCCGGGCCAAAGCTCATACTCCGGGCCAAAGTGGGCAAAATCTCATACTCTGGGCCAAAGTGGTTCAAAGCTCATACTCCGGGCCAAAGTGGGCCAAAGCTCATACTCGGGGCCAAAGCTCATACTCTGGGCCAAAGCTCATACTCTGGGCCAAAGCTCATACTCCGGGCCAAAGCTCATACTCCGGGCCAAAGTGGGCCAAAGCTCATACTCTGGGCCAAAGTGGGCCAAAGCTCATACTACGGGCCAAAGTGGGCCAAAGCTCATACTCCGGGCCAAAGTGGGCCAAAGCTCATACTCCGGGCCAAAGTGGGCCAAAGCTCATACTCTGGGCCAAAGTGGGCCAAAGCTCATACTCTGGGCCAAAGCTCATACTCAGGGCTCATACTCTGGGCCAAAGCTCATACTCTGGGCCAAAGCTCATACTCTGGGCCAAAGCTCATACTCTGGGCCAAAGCTCATACTCTGGACCAAAGCTCATACTCCGGGCCAAAGCACATACTCCGGGCCAAAGCTCATACTCCGGGCCATAGCTCATACTCCGGGCCAAAGCTCATACTCCGGGCCAAAGCTCATACTCCAGGCCAAAGCTCATACTCCGGGCCAAAGCTCATACTCAGGGCTCATACTCCGGGCCAAAGCTCATACTCTGGGCCAAAGCTCATACTCTGGGCCAAAGCTCATACTCTGGGCCAAAGCTCATACTCCGGGCCAAAGCTCATACTCAGGGCTCATACTCCGGGCCAAAGCTCATACTCTGGGCCAAAGCTCATACTCTGGGCCAAAGCTCATACTCTGGGCCAAAGCTCATACTCCGGGCCAAAGCTCATACTCCGGGCCAAAGTGGGCCAAAGCTCATACTCTGGGCCAAAGTGGGCCAACGCTCATACTCCGGGCCAAAGTGGGCCAAAGCTCATACTCCGGGCCAAAGTGGGCCAAAGCTCATACTCCGGGCCAAAGTGGGCCAAAGCTCATACTCCGGGCCAAAGTGGGCCAAAGCTCATACTCCGGGCCAAAGTGGGCCAAAGCTCATACTCTGGGCCAAAGCTCATACTCTGGGCCAAAGCTCATACTCCGGGCCAAAGTGGGCCAAAGCTCATACTCTGGGCCAAAGTGGGCCAAAGCTCATACTCTGGGCCAAAGTGGGCCAAAGCTCATACTCCGGGCCAAAGCTCATACTCCGGGCCAAAGTGGGCCAAAGCTCATACTCTGGGCCAAAGTGGGCCAAAGCTCATACTCTGGGCCAAAGTGGGCCAAAGCTTATACTCCGGGCCAAAGTGGGCCAAAGCTCATACTCCGGGCCAAAGTGGGCCAAAGCTCATACTCTGGGCCAAAGGTCATACTCTGGGCCAAAGCACATACTCAGGGCTCATACTCTGGGCCAAAGCTCATACTCCGGGCCAAAGCTCATACTCCGGGCCAAAGTGGGCCAAAGCTCATACTCTGGGCCAAAGTGGGCCAAAGCTCATACTCCGGGCCAAAGTGGGCCAAAGCTCATACTCCGGGCCAAAGTGGGCCAAAGCTCATACTCCGGGCCAAAGTGGGCCAAAGCTCATACTCTGGGCCAAAGTGGGCCAAAGCTCATACTCTGGGCCAAAGCTCATACTCTGGGCCAAAGCACATACTCAGGGCTCATACTCTGGGCCAAAGCTCATACTCCGGGCCAAAGCTCATACTCCGGGCCAAAGCTCAAACTCCGGGCCAAAGCTCATACTCTGGGCCAAAGCTCATACTCCGGGCCATAGCTCATACTCCGGGCCAAAGCTCATACTCCGGGCCAAAGCTCATACTCCGGGCCAAAGCTCATACTCAGGGCTCATACTCCGGGCCAAAGCTCATACTCTGGGCCAAAGCTCATACTCTGGGCCAAAGCTCATACTCTGGGCCAAAGCTCATACTCCGGGCCAAAGCTCATACTCCGGGCCAAAGTGGGCCAAAGCTCATACTCTGGGCCAAAGTGGGCCAAAGCTCATACTCCGGGCCAAAGTGGGCCAAAGCTCATACTCCGGGCCAAAGTGGGCCAAAGCTCATACTCTGTGCAAAAGCTCATACTCTGGGCCAAAGCTCATACTCTGGGCCAAAGCTCATACTCCGGGCCAAAGCTCATACTCCGGGCCAAAGTGGGCCAAAGCTCATACTCTAGGCCAAAGTGGGCCAAAGCTCATACTCTGGGCCAAAGTGGGCCAAAGCTCATACTCTGGGCCAAAGCTCATACTCCGGGCCAAAGTGGGCCAAAGCTCATACTCCGGGCCAAAGTGGGCCAAGCTCATACTCCGGGCCAAAGCTCATACTCCGGGCCAAAGCTCATACTCTGGGCCAAAGCTCATACTCAGGGCTCATACTCTGGGCCAAAGCTCATACTCCGGGCCAAAGCACATACTCCGGGCCAAAGCTCATACTCTGGGCCAAAGCTCATACTCAGGGCTCATACTCCGGGCCAAAGCTCATACTCTGGGCCAAAGCTCACACTCCGGGCCAAAGTGGGCCAAAGCTCATACTCTGGGCCAAAGTGGGCCAAAGCTCATACTCTGGGCCAAAGCTCATACTCTGGGCCAAAGCTCATACTCAGGGCTCATACTCTGGGCCAAAGCTCATACTCCGGGCCAAAGCTCATACTCCGGGCCAAAGCTCATACTCCGGGCCAAAGCTCAAACTCCGGGCCAAAGCTCATACTCCAGGCCAAAGCTCATACTCCGGGCCAAAGCTCATACTCCGGGCCATAGCTCATACTCCGGGCCAAAGTGGGCCAAAGCTCATACTCCGGGCCAAAGCTCATACTCTGGGCCAAAGCTCATACTCTGGGCCAAAGCTCATACTCCGGGCCAAAGCTCATACTCTGGGCCAAAGCTCATACTCCGGGCCAAAGCTCATACTCCGGGCCAAAGCTCATACTCTGGGCCAAAGCTCATACTCTGGGCCAAAGCTCATACTCCGGGCCAAAGTGGGCCAAAGCTCATACTCTGGGCCAAAGTGGGCCAAAGCTCATACTGTGGGCCAAAGCTCATACTCCGGGCCAAAGCTCATACTCCAGGCCAAAGCTCATACTCCGGGCCAAAGCTCATACTCAGGGCTCATACTCCGGGCCAAAGCTCATACTCTGGGCCAAAGCTCATACTCTGGGCCAATGTTGCAGCTATATGTAACTTGGTGGTGGTACAAATTACGAAAACAGACTTTCTGTTTTCAAATTTATTTTATGCAAATGATATTTAATATTTTGCAGAGGCCACAATATGTGGCCATCACTTTAGCATCCATAATCCACTAGCAGTATATCATACAAAAATACACACTTTAAAACTTAGTTTAAAAACACTTGGTCATTGGATAGATCAAGGCAGTCAAGTCCTATAATTATAAGGTCAAAAAAAATACCTAGCATGCGTGGGTCAGAAATGACCCCGACTATTATTAAGTAAGTTATCAGAACCAGAATGTTCGTAAAAAACTATTACGCTTATTTGGAGGAGAAAGGGGAATATTGTTCTTGTTCAACATGGCTCATACTTTCAAAATAATCCCCAAGCTATCGTTTACTTCAGTTTGGCTAATGATAATGACTTTGCATAATCTTTGTTACTTTTTTTTATATTTTATCCTATTAATATTTAACATCAAATCAGCTAAAACATACATTGAATGGCATGCCAGCTTAAAAGCAAAGTTATTGTGATACCTTTAACGTTGGGTCAATTTTGACCCACGTGTGCCTTAATTCGGAAATGTGTTGAACAGTTGAGGGTAAAACCTATCTCGTCAGATCTATTCCAGTCTTCTCTGGTCTATTCAGCTGTACGGTCTACTAGTCTACTAGTCTACTCTATCATCAACTCAAAATGCACCACTCCAACGCGATCTCTTCTGTTGTACTCGATGTTCCTCGCCCACGCGCGGCACTCGATGTTGATGATGATTCCGGCTGGAACAATGAGTCTAATTACTTTTTAGGGTTCCGTACCCAAAGGGTACCAACGGGACCCTATTACTAAGCCTACGCTGTCCGACCGTCCGTCCGTCCGTCCGTCCGTCTGTCAGCGGGCTGTATCTCGTAAACCGTAATAGATAATAGACAGATGAAATTTTCACATATTATGTATTTCTATTGCCACTATAACAACAAATAATAAAAATTAAATTAAAATATTTCCATGGGTACATGGAAATATTTTAATTTAATTTTTTTAACGGAACCCTAACAGAGCGAGGCCCGACTCGTACTTGGCCGATTTTTATTATTAGCATTTTTTTAATATTAGCATTTTTATTATTTTTTGAAGTGAAAACTTCTTTAGGCGCATCGACCATTTTTTTGGGTGAGCAAAAAACATGGATTTCGCGTCCTCGTCTCCTTCACAATCGTCACCTGGAGATTTCAGTAAGCGTTCAACATTTTAGAAATTCCCAAGCAACCTTGTACAGCGCTTACTCCTTACCGTTTAATGTATGATGTCGCAGGTTCGAATCTCACTCACGAAATCGTGACAGTGCGCTTTTCTTGTTTTGTTTTTAATTATTAGCAAATCTAGTTTTCACTTCTATCGGCAGTCCCTATGACTGCCATTTTTTTTAAAGAACGTAATATATTAGATCAATAATATATTGGCCCAGAGTATGAGCTTTGGCCCAGAGTATGAGCTTTGGCCCACTTTGGCCCGGAGTATGAGCTTTGGCCCACTTTGGCCCTGAGTATGAGCATGGGCCCGGAGTATGAGCTTTGGCCCGGAGTATGAGCTTTGGCCCGGAGTATGAGCTATGGCCCGGAGTATGAGCTTTGGCCCACTTTGGCCCGGAGTATGAGCTTTGGCCCGGAGTATGAGCTTTGGCCCAGACTATGAGCTTTGGCCCGGAGTATGAGCTTTGGCCCAGAGTATGAGCTTTGGCCCAGAGTATGAGCTTTGGCCCGGAGTATGAGCCCTGAGTATGAGCTTTGGCCCGTAGTTTGAGCTTTGGCCTGGAGTATGAGCTTTGGCCCGGAGTTTGAGCTTTGGCCCGGAGTATGAGCTTTGGCCCGGAGTATGAGCTTTGGCCCAGAGTATGAGCCCAGAGTATGAGCTTTGGCCCAGAGTATGAGCCCTGAGTATCTGGGCCAAAGCTCATACTCTGGGCCAAAGCTCATACTCCGGGCCAAAGCTCATACTCCGGGCCAAAGTGGGCCAAAGCTCATACTCTGGGCCAAAGTGGGCCAAAGCTCATACTGTGGGCCAAAGCTCATACTCCGGGCCAAAGCTCATACTCCAGGCCAAAGCTCATACTCCGGGCCAAAGCTCATACTCTGGGCCAAAGCTCATACTCTGGGCCAATGTTGCAGCTATATGTAACTTGGTGGTGGTACAAATTACGAAAACAGACTTTCTGTTTTCAAATTTATTTTATGCAAATGATATTTAATATTTTGCAGAGGCCACAATATGTGGCCATCACTTTAGCATCCATAATCCACTAGCAGTATATCATACAAAAATACACACTTTAAAACTTAGTTTAAAAACACTTGGTCATTGGATAGATCAAGGCAGTCAAGTCCTATAATTATAAGGTCAAAAAAAATACCTAGCATGCGTGGGTCAGAAATGACCCCGACTATTATTAAGTAAGTTATCAGAACCAGAATGTTCGTAAAAAACTATTACGCTTATTTGGAGGAGAAAGGGGAATATTGTTCTTGTTCAACATGGCTCATACTTTCAAAATAATCCCCAAGCTATCGTTTACTTCAGTTTGGCTAATGATAATGACTTTGCATAATCTTTGTTACTTTTTTTTATATTTTATCCTATTAATATTTAACATCAAATCAGCTAAAACATACATTGAATGGCATGCCAGCTTAAAAGCAAAGTTATTTTGATTTGATACCTTTAACGTTGGGTCAATTTTGACCCACGTGTGCCTTAATTCGGAAATGTGTTGAACAGTTGAGGGTAAAACCTATCTCGTCAGATCTATTCCAGTCTTCTCTGGTCTATTCAGCTGTACGGTCTACTAGTCTACTAGTCTACTCTATCATCAGCTCAAAATGCACCACTCCAACACGATCTCTTCTGTTGTACTCGATGTTCCTCGCCCACGCGCGGCACTCGATGTTGATGATGATTCCGGCTGGAACAATGATTCTAATTACTTTTTAGGGTTCCGTACCCAAAGGGTACCAACGGGACCCTATTACTAAGCCTACGCTGTCCGACCGTCCGTCCGTCCGTCCGTCCGTCTGTCAGCGGGCTGTATCTCGTAAACCGTAATAGATAATAGACAGATGAAATTTTCACATATTATGTATTTCTATTGCCACTATAACAACAAATAATAAAAATTAAATTAAAATATTTCCATGGGTACATGGAAATATTTTAATTTAATTTTTTTAACGGAACCCTAACAGAGCGAGGCCCGACTCGTACTTGGCCGATTTTTATTATTAGCATTTTTTTAATATTAGCATTTTTATTATTTTTTGAAGTGAAAACTTCTTTAGGCGCATCGACCATTTTTTTGGGTGAGCAAAAAACATGGATTTCGCGTCCTCGTCTCCTTCACAATCGTCACCTGGAGATTTCAGTAAGCGTTCAACATTTTAGAAATTCCCAAGCAACCTTGTACAGCGCTTACTCCTTACCGTTTAATGTATGATGTCGCAGGTTCGAATCTCACTCACGAAATCGTGACAGTGCGCTTTTCTTGTTTTGTTTTTAATTATTAGCAAATCTAGTTTTCACTTCTATCGGCAGTCCCTATGACTGCCATTTTTTTTAAAGAACGTAATATATTAGATCAATAATATATTGGCCCAGAGTATGAGCTTTGGCCCAGAGTATGAGCTTTGGCCCAGAGTATGAGCTTTGGCCCACTTTGGCCCGGAGTATGAGCTTTGGCCCACTTTGGCCCGGAGTATGAGCTTTGGCCCACTTTGGCCCGGAGTATGAGCTTTGGCCCACTTTGGCCCGGAGTATGAGCTTTGGCCTGGAGTATGAGCTTTGGCCCAGAGTATGAGCTTTGGCCCAGAGTATGAGCTTTGGCCCAGGGTATGAGCTTTGGCCCGGAGTATGAGCCCTGAGTATGAGCTTTGGCCCGGAGTATGAGCTTTGGCCCGGAGTATGAGCTTTGGCCCGGAGTATGAGCTTTGGCCCGGAGTTTGAGCTTTGGCCCGGAGTATGAGCTTTGGCCCGGAGTATAAGCTTTGGCCCGGAGTATGAGCTTTGGCCCAGAGTATGAGCTTTGGCCCAGAGTATGAGCTTTGGCCCGGAGTATGAGCCCTGAGTATGAGCTTTGGCCCGGAGTATGAGCTTTGGCCCGGAGTATGAGCTTTGGCCCGGAGTATGAGCTATGGCCCGGAGTATGAGCTTTGGCCCACTTTGGCCCGGAGTATGAGCTTTGGCCCAGAGTATGAGCTTTGGCCCGGAGTATGAGCTTTGGCCCGGAGTATGAGCTTTGGCCCGGAGTATGAGCTTTGGCCCGGAGTATGAGCTATGGCCCGGAGTATGAGCTTTGGCCCAGAGTATGAGCTTTGGCCCAGAGTATGAGCTTTGGCCCTGGGTATGAGCTTTGGCCCGGAGTATGAGCCCTGAGTATGAGCTTTGGCCCGGAGTATGAGCTTTGGCCCGGAGTATGAGCTTTGGCCCGGAGTATGAGCTTTGGCCCGGAGTTTGAGCTTTGGCCGGAGTATGAGCTTTGGCCCGGAGTATGAGCTTTGGCCCGGAGTATGAGCTTTGGCCCAGAGTATGAGCTTTGGCCAGAGTATGAGCTTTGGCCCGGAGTATGAGCTTTTGGCCGGAGTATGAGCTTTGGCCCGGAGTATGAGCTATGGCCCGGAGTATGAGCTTTGGCCCACTTTGGCCCGGAGTATGAGCTTTGGCCCGGAGTATGAGCTTTGGCCCGGAGTATGAGCTTTGGCCCGGAGTATGAGCTTTGGCCGGAGTATGAGCTTTGGCCCGGAGTATGAGCTTTGGCCTGGAGTATGAGCTTTGGCCGGAGTTTGAGCTTTGGCCGGAGTATGAGCTTTGGCCCGAGTATGAGCTTTGGCCCGGAGTATGAGCTTTGGCCCAGAGTATGAGCTTTGGCCCAGAGTATGAGCTTTGGCCGGAGTATGAGCCCTGAGTATGAGCTTTGGCCCGGAGTATGAGCTTTGGCCCGGATTATGAGCTTTAGGCCCGGAGTATGAGCTATGGCCTGGAGTATGAGCTTTGGCCCACTTTGGCCCGGAGTATGAGCTTTGGCCCGGAGTATGAGCTTTGGCCCGGAGTATGAGCTTTGGCCCGGAGTATGAGCTTTTGGCCCAGAGTATGAGCTATGGCCCAGAGTATGAGCTTTGGCCCAGAGTATGAGCCCTGAGTATGAGCTTTGGCCCAGAGTATGAGCTTTGGCCCAGAGTATGAGCTTTGGCCCACTTTGGCCCAGAGTATGAGCTTTGGCCCCCTTTGGCCCAGAGTATGAGCTTTGGCCCACTTTGGCCCGGAGTATGAGCTTTGGCCCACTTTGGCCCGGAGTATGAGCTTTGGCCCGGAGTATGAGCTTTGGCCCAGAGTATGAGCTTTGGCCCAGAGTATGAGCTTTGGCCCAGAGTATGAGCTTTGGCCCAGAGTATGAGCTTTGGCCCACTTTGGCCCGGAGTATGAGCTTTGGCCCACTTTGGCCCGGAGTATGAGCTTTGGCTCACTTTGGCCCGGAGTATGAGCTTTGGCCCACTTTGGCCCGGAGTATGAGCTTTGGCCCACTTTGGCCCGGAGTACGAGCTTTGGCCCACTTTGGCCCAGAGTATGAGCTTTGGCCCACTTTGGCCCGGAGTATGAGCTTTGGCCCACTTTGGCCCGGAGTATGAGCTTTGGCCCGGAGTATGAGCTTTGGCCCAGAGTATGAGCTTTGGCCCAGAGTATGAGCTTTGGCCCAGAGTATGAGCTTTGGCCCACTTTGGCCCAGAGTATGAGCTTTGGCCCAGAGTATGAGCCCTGAGTATGAGCTTTAGCCCAGAGTATGAGCTTTGGCCCAGAGTATGAGCTTTGGCCCACTTTGGCCCGGAGTATAAACTTTGGCACACTTTGGCGCGGAGTATGAGCTTTGGCCCACTTTGGCCTGGAGTATGAGCTTTGGCCCGGAGTATGAGCTTTGGCCCAGAGTATGAGGTTTGGCCCAGAGTATGAGCTTTGGCCCAGAGTATGAGCTTTGGCCCACTTTGGCTCGGAGTATGAGCTTTGGCCCACTTTGGCCCGGAGTATGAGCTTTGGCTCACTTTGGCCCGGAGTATGAGCTTTGGCCCACTTTGGCCCGGAGTATGAGCTTTGGCCCACTTTGGCCCGGAGTATGAGCTTTGGCCCAGAGTATGAGCTTTGGCCCGGAGTATGAGCTTTGGCCCGGAGTATGAGCTTTGGCCCGGAGTATGAGCTTTGGCCCGGAGTATGAGCTATGGCCCGGAGTATGAGCTTTGGCCCAGAGTATGAGCTTTGGCCCAGAGTATGAGCTTTGGCCCAGGGTATGAGCTTTGGCCCGGAGTATGAGCCCTGAGTATGAGCTTTGGCCCGGAGTATGAGCTTTGGCCCGGAGTATGAGCTTTGGCCCGGAGTATGAGCTTTGGCCCGGAGTATGAGCTTTGGCCCGGAGTATGAGCTTTGGCCCGGAGTTTTAGCTTTGGCCCGGAGTATGAGCTTTGGCCCGGAGTATGAGCTTTGGCCCGGAGTATGAGCTTTGGCCCGGAGTATGAGCTTTGGCCCAGAGTATGAGCTTTGGCCCGGAGTATGAGCCCTGAGTATGAGCTTTGGCCCGGAGTATGAGCTTTGGCCCGGAGTATGAGCTTTGGCCCGGAGTATGAGCTATGGCCCGGAGTATGAGCTTTGGCCGGGAGTATGAGCTTTGGCCCGGAGTATGAGCTTTGGCCCGGAGTATGAGCTTTGGCCCGGAGTATGAGCTTTGGCCCGGAGTATGAGCTTTGGCCCGGAGTATGAGCTTTGGCCCGGAGTTTGAGCTTTGGCCCGGAGTATGAGCTTTGGCCCGGAGTATGAGCTTTGGCCCAGAGTATGAGCTTTGGCCCAGAGTATGAGCTTTGGCCCGGAGTATGAGCCCTGAGTATGAGCTTTGGCCCGGAGTATGAGCTTTGGCCCGGATTATGAGCTTTGGCCCGGAGTATGAGCTATGGCCCGGAGTATGAGCTTTGGCCCACTTTGGCCCGGAGTATGAGCTTTGGCCCGGAGTATGAGCTTTGGCCCGGAGTATGAGCTTTGGCCCGGAGTATGAGCTTTGGCCCGGAGTATGAGCTTTGGCCCGGAGTATGAGCTATGGCCCGGAGTATGAGCTTTGGCCCAGAGTATGAGCCCTGAGTATGAGCTTTGGCCCAGAGTATGAGCTTTGGCCCAGAGTATGAGCTTTGGCCCACTTTGGCCCAGAGTATGAGCTTTGGCCCACTTTGGCCCAGAGTATGAGCTTTGGCCCACTTTGGCCCGGAGTATGAGCTTTGGCCCACTTTGGCCCGGAGTATGAGCTTTGGCCCGGAGTATGAGCTTTGGCCCAGAGTATGAGCTTTGGCCCAGAGTATGAGCTTTGGCCCAGAGTATGAGCTTTGGCCCACTTTGGCCCGGAGTATGAGCTTTGGCCCACTTTGGCCCGGAGTATGAGCTTTGGCTCACTTTGGCCCGGAGTATGAGCTTTGGCCCACTTTGGCCCGGAGTATGAGCTTTGGCCCACTTTGGCCCGGAGTATGAGCTTTGGCCCACTTTGGCCCGGAGTATGAGCTTTGGCCCACTTTGGCCCGGAGTATGAGCTTTGGCCCACTTTGGCCCGGAGTATGAGCTTTGGCCCGGAGTATGAGCTTTGGCCCAGAGTATGAGCTTTGGCCCACTTTGGCCCAGAGTATGAGCTTTGGCCCACTTTGGCCCAGAGTATGAGCTTTGGCCCAGAGTATGAGCCCTGAGTATGAGCTTTAGCCCAGAGTATGAGCTTTGGCCCAGAGTATGAGCTTTGGCCCACTTTGGCCCAGAGTATGAGCTTTGGCCCACTTTGGCCTGGAGTATAAACTTTGGCACACTTTGGCCCGGAGTATGAGCTTTGGCCCACTTTGGCCTGGAGTATGAGCTTTGGCCCGGAGTATGAGCTTTGGCCCAGAGTATGAGGTTTGGCCCAGAGTATGAGCTTTGGCCCAGAGTATGAGCTTTGGCCCACTTTGGCTCGGAGTATGAGCTTTGGCCCACTTTGGCCCGGAGTATGAGCTTTGGCTCACTTTGGCCCGGAGTATGAGCTTTGGCCCACTTTGGCCCGGAGTATGAGCTTTGGCCCACTTTGGCCCGGAGTATGAGCTTTGGCCCACTTTGGCCCAGAGTATGAGCTTTGGCCCACTTTAGCCCGGAGTATGAGCTTTGGCCCGGAGTATGAGCTTTGGCCCAGAGTATGAGCTTTGGCCCAGAGTATGAGCTTTGGCCCAGAGTATGAGCTATGGCCCGGAGTATGAGCCCTGAGTATGAGCTTTGGCCTGGAGTATGAGCTTTGGCCTGGAGTATGAGCTTTGGCCCGGAGTATGAGCTTTGGCCCACAGTATGAGCTTTGGCCCACTTTGGCCCAGAGTATGAGCTTTGGCCCACTTTGGCCCGGAGTATGAGCTTTGGCCCGGAGTATGAGCTTTGGCCCAGAGTATGAGCTTTGGCCCAGAGTATGAGCTTTGGCCCAGAGTATGAGCTTTGGCCCAGAGTATGAGCTTTGGCCCACTTTGGCCCGGAGTATGAGCTTTGGCCCGGAGTATGAGCTATGGCCCGGAGTATGAGCTTTGGCCCACTTTGGCCCGGAGTATGAGCTTTGGCCCGGAGTATGAGCTTTGGCCCGGAGTATGAGCTTTGGCCCGGAGTATGAGCTTTGGCCCGGAGTATGAGCTATGGCCCGGAGTATGAGCTTTGGCCCAGAGTATGAGCCCTGAGTATGAGCTTTGGCCCAGAGTATGAGCTTTGGCCCAGAGTATGAGCTTTGGCCCACTTTGGCCCAGAGTATGAGCTTTGGCCCCCTTTGGCCCAGAGTATGAGCTTTGGCCCACTTTGGCTCGGAGTATGAGCTTTGGCCCACTTTGGCCCGGAGTATGAGCTTTGGTCATATCAACTCATATCAGTGGTAGCCTAGTGGTTAGGACTGTGTCTCCTATTCGGAGGGTCGCAGGTTCGATCCCGGGTACGCACCGCTGACTTTTCGGAGTCAAGTGCGTTTAAGCAATTAACTATCACTTGCTTCAACGGTGAAGGAAAACATCGTGAGGAAACCTGCACATCTGAGAGTTCTTCATAATTTTCTCGAAGGTGTGTGAAGTCCACCAATTCGCATTGGGCCAGCGTGGTGGACTATGGCCTATAACCCTTCTCTGAGAGGAGACCTGCGCTCAGTAGTGAGCCGTTGATGGGTTGCTAATGATGATGATGATGAATGAGCTTTGGCTCACTTTGGCCCGGAGTATGAGCTTTGGCCCACTTTGGCCCGGAGTATGAGCTTTGGCCCACTTTGGCCCGGAGTATGAGCTTTGGCCCACTTTGGCCCAGAGTATGAGCTTTGGCCCACTTTAGCCCGGAGTATGAGCTTTGGCCCGGAGTATGAGCTTTGGCCCAGAGTATGAGCCCTGAGTATGAGCTTTGGCCCAGAGTATGAGCTTTGGCCCAGAGTATGAGCTTTGGCCCGGAGTATGAGCCCTGAGTATGAGCTTTGGCCTGGAGTATGAGCTTTGGCCTGGGGTATGAGCTTTGGCCCGGAGTATGAGCTTTGGCCCACAGTATGAGCTTTGGCCCACTTTGGCCCAGAGTATGAGCTTTGGCCCACTTTGGCCCGGAGTATGAGCTTTGGCCCGGAGTATGAGCTTTGGCCCAGAGTATGAGCTTTGGCCCAGAGTATGAGCTTTGGCCCAGAGTATGAGCTTTGGCCCAGAGTATGAGCTTTGGCCCACTTTGGCCCGGAGTATGAGCTTTGGCCCGGAGTATGAGCTATGGCCCGGAGTATGAGCTTTGTCCCACTTTGGCCCGGAGTATGAGCTTTGGCCCGGAGTATGAGCTTTGGCCCGGAGTATGAGCTTTGGCCTGGAGTATGAGCTTTGGCCCGGAGTATGAGCTTTGGCCCGGAGTATGAGCTATGGCCCGGAGTATGAGCTTTGGCCCAGAGTATGAGCCCTGAGTATGAGCTTTGGCCCAGAGTATGAGCTTTGGCCCAGAGTATGAGCTTTGGCCCACTTTGGCCCAGAGTATGAGCTTTGGCCCCCTTTGGCCCAGAGTATGAGCTTTGGCCCACTTTGGCCCGGAGTATGAGCTTTGGCCCACTTTGGCCCGTTGTATGAGCTTTGGCCCACTTTGGCCCGGAGTATGAGCTTTGGCCCGGAGTATGAGCTTTGGCCCAGAGTATGAGCTTTGGCCCAGAGTATGAGCTTTGGCCCAGAGTATGAGCTTTGAACCACTTTGGCCCGGAGTATGAGCTTTGGCCCACTTTGGCCCGGAGTATGAGCTTTGGCTCACTTTGGCCCGGAGTATGAGCTTTGGCCCACTTTGGCCCGGAGTATGAGCTTTGGCCCACTTTGGCCCGGAGTATGAGCTTTGGCCCACTTTGGCCCGGAGTATGAGCTTTGGCCCACTTTGGCCCGGAGTATGAGCTTTGGCCCACTTTGGCCCGGAGTATGAGCTTTGGCCCACTTTGGCCCGGAGTATGAGCTTTGGCCCAGAGTATGAGCTTTGGCCCAGAGTATGAGCTTTGGCCCAGAGTATGAGCTTTGGCCCAGAGTATGAGCTTTGGCCCACTTTGGCCCAGAGTATGAGCTTTGGCCCAGAGTATGAGCCCTGAGTATGAGCTTTAGCCCAGAGTATGAGCTTTGGCCCAGAGTATGAGCTTTGGCCCACTTTGGCCCAGAGTATGAGCTTTGGCCCACTTTGGCCCGGAGTATAAACTTTGGCCCACTTTGGCCCGGAGTATGAGCTTTGGCCCACTTTGGCCCGGAGTATGAGCTTTGGCCCGGAGTATGAGCTTTGGCCCAGAGTATGAGCTTTGGCCCAGAGTATGAGCTTTGGCCCAAAGTATGAGCTTTGGCCTACTTTGGCTCGGAGTATGAGCTTTGGCCCACTTTGGCCCGGAGTATGAGCTTTGGCTCACTTTGGCCCGGAGTATGAGCTTTGGCCCACTTTGGCCCAGAGTATGAGCTTTGGCCCACTTTAGCCCGGAGTATGAGCTTTGGCCCGGAGTATGAGCTTTGGCCCAGAGTATGAGCTTTGGCCCAGAGTATGAGCTTTGGCCCAGAGTATGAGCTTTGGCCCGGAGTATGAGCCCTGAGTATGAGCTTTGGCCTGGAGTATGAGCTTTGGCCTGGAGTATGAGCTTTGGCCCGGAGTATGAGCTTTATCCCACAGTATGAGCTTTGGCCAACTTTGGCCCAGAGTATGAGCTTTGGCCCACTTTGGCCCGGAGTATGAACTTTGGCCCGGAGTATGAGCTTTGGCCCAGAGTATGAGCTTTGGCCCAGAGTATGAGCATTGGCCCAGAGTATGAGCTTTGGCCCAGAGTATGAGCATTGGCCCAGAGTATGAGCTTTGGCCCGGAGTATGAGCTTTGGCCCGGAGTATGAGCTTTGGCCCGGAGTATGAGCTTTGGCCCGGAGTATGAGCTTTGGCCCGGAGTATGAGCTATGGCCCGGAGTATGAGTTTTGGCCCTGAGTATGAGCTTTGGCCCGGAGTTTGAGCTTTGGCCCGGAGTATGAGCTTTGGCCCGGAGTATGAGCTTTGGCCCAGAGTATGAGCCCTGAGTATGAGCTTTGGCCCAGAGTATGAGCTTTGGCCCAGAGTATGAGCTTTGGCCCACTTTGGCCCAGAGTATGAGCTTTGGCCCACTTTGGCCCGGAGTATGAGCTTTGGCCCACTTTGGCCCGGAGTATGAGCTTTGGCCCACTTTGGCCCGGAGTATGAGCTTTGGCCCACTTTGGCCCAGAGTATGAGCTTTGGCCCACTTTGGCCCAGAGTATGAGCTTTGGCCCACTTTGGCCCGGAGTATGAGCTTTGGCCCACTTTGGCCCGGAGTATGAGCTTTGGCCCGGAGTATGAGCTTTGGCCCACAGTATGAGCTTTGGCCAACTTTGGCCCAGAGTATGAGCTTTGGCCCACTTTGGCCCGGAGTATGAACTTTGGCCCGGAGTATGAGCTTTGGCCCAGAGTATGAGCTTTGGCCCAGAGTATGAGCATTGGCCCAGAGTATGAGCTTTGGCCCAGAGTATGAGCATTGGCCCAGAGTATGAGCTTTGGCCCGGAGTATGAGCTTTGGCCCGGAGTATGAGCTTTGGCCCGGAGTATGAGCTTTGGCCCGGAGTATGAGCTTTGGCCCGGAGTATGAGCTATGGCCCGGAGTATGAGTTTTGGCCCTGAGTATGAGCTTTGGCCCGGAGTTTGAGCTTTGGCCCGGAGTATGAGCTTTGGCCCGGAGTATGAGCTTTGGCCCAGAGTATGAGCCCTGAGTATGAGCTTTGGCCCAGAGTATGAGCTTTGGCCCAGAGTATGAGCTTTGGCCCACTTTGGCCCAGAGTATGAGCTTTGGCCCACTTTGGCCCGGAGTATGAGCTTTGGCCCACTTTGGCCCGGAGTATGAGCTTTGGCCCACTTTGGCCCGGAGTATGAGCTTTGGCCCACTTTGGCCCAGAGTATGAGCTTTGGCCCACTTTGGCCCAGAGTATGAGCTTTGGCCCACTTTGGCCCGGAGTATGAGCTTTGGCCCACTTTGGCCCGGAGTATGAGCTTTGGCCCACTTTGGCCCGGAGTATGAGCTTTGGCCCGGAGTATGAGCTTTGGCCCGGAGTATGAGCTTTGGCCCGGAGTATGAGCTTTGGCCCGGAGTATGAGCTATGGCCCGGAGTATGAGCTTTGGCCCAGAGTATGAGCCCTGAGTATGAGCTTTAGCCCAGAGTATGAGCTTTGGCCCAGAGTATGAGCTTTGGCCCACTTTGGCCCAGAGTATGAGCTTTGGCCCACTTTGGCCCGGAGTATAAACTTTGGCCCACTTTGGCCCGGAGTATGAGCTTTGGCCCACTTTGGCCCGGAGTATGAGCTTTGGCCCGGAGTATGAGCTTTGGCCCAGAGTATGAGCTTTGGCCCAGAGTACCCATAGGCCATAGGCCCAAAGCTCATACTCTGGGCCAAAGCTCATACTCCGGGCCATAGCTCATACTCCGGGCCAAAGCTCATACTCCGGGCCAAAGCTCATACTCCGGGCCAAAGCTCATACTCCGGGCCAAAGCTCATACTCCGGGCCAAAGCTCATACTCCGGGCCAAAGTGGGCCAAAGCTCATACTCCGGGCCATAGCTCATACTCCGGGCCAAAGCTCATACTCCGGGCCAAAGCTCATACTCCGGGCCAAAGCTCATACTCAGGGCTCATACTCCGGGCCAAAGCTCATACTCTGGGCCAAAGCTCATACTCTGGGCCAAAGCTCATACTCCGGGCCAAAGCTTATACTCCGGGCCAAAGCTCATACTCCGGGCCAAAGCTCAAACTCCGGGCCAAAGCTCATACTCCGGGCCAAAGCTCATACTCCGGGCCAAAGCTCATACTCCGGGCCAAAGCTCATACTCAGGGCTCATACTCCGGGCCAAAGCTCATACCCTGGGCCAAAGCTCATACTCTGGGCCAAAGCTCATACTCTGGGCCAAAGCTCATACTCCGGGCCAAAGCTCATACTCCGGGCCAAAGTGGGCCAAAGCTCATACTCCGGGCCAAAGTGGGCCAAAGCTCATACTCCGGGCCAAAGTGGGCCAAAGCTCATACTCTGGGCCAAAGCTCATACTCTGGGCCAAAGCTCATACTCTGGGCCAATATATTATTGATCTAATATATTACGTTCTTTAAAAAAAATGGCAGTCATAGGGACTGCCGATAGAAGTGAAAACTAGATTTGCTAATAATTAAAAACAAAACAAGAAAAGCGCACTGTCACGATTTCGTGAGTGAGATTCGAACCTGCGACATCATACATTAAACGGTAAGGAGTAAGCGCTGTACAAGGTTGCTTGGGAATTTCTAAAATGTTGAACGCTTACTGAAATCTCCAGGTGACGATTGTGAAGGAGACGAGGACGCGAAATCCATGTTTTTTGCTCACCCAAAAAAATGGTCGATGCGCCTAAAGAAGTTTTCACTTCAAAAAATAATAAAAATGCTAATATTAAAAAAATGCTAATAATAAAAATCGGCCAAGTACGAGTCGGGCCTCGCTCTGTTAGGGTTCCGTTAAAAAAATTAAATTAAAATATTTCCATGTACCCATGGAAATATTTTAATTTAATTTTTATTATTTGTTGTTATAGTGGCAATAGAAATACATAATATGTGAAAATTTCATCTGTCTATTATCTATTACGGTTTACGAGATACAGCCCGCTGACAGACGGACGGACGGACGGACGGACGGTCGGACAGCGTAGGCTTAGTAATAGGGTCCCGTTGGTACCCTTTGGGTACGGAACCCTAAAAAGTAATTAGACTCATTGTTCCAGCCGGAATCATCATCAACATCGAGTGCCGCGCGTGGGCGAGGAACATCGAGTACAACAGAAGAGATCGTGTTGGAGTGGTGCATTTTGAGCTGATGATAGAGTAGACTAGTAGACTAGTAGACCGTACAGCTGAATAGACCAGAGAAGACTGGAATAGATCTGACGAGATAGGTTTTACCCTCAACTGTTCAACACATTTCCGAATTAAGGCACACGTGGGTCAAAATTGACCCAACGTTAAAGGTATCAAAATAACTTTGCTTTTAAGCTGGCATGCCATTCAATGTATGTTTTAGCTGATTTGATGTTAAATATTAATAGGATAAAATATAAAAAAAAGTAACAAAGATTATGCAAAGTCATTATCATTAGCCAAACTGAAGTAAACGATAGCTTGGGGATTATTTTGAAAGTATGAGCCATGTTGAACAAGAACAATATTCCCCTTTCTCCTCCAAATAAGCGTAATAGTTTTTTACGAACATTCTGGTTCTGATAACTTACTTAATAATAGTCGGGGTCATTTCTGACCCACGCATGCTAGGTATTTTTTTTGACCTTATAATTATAGGACTTGACTGCCTTGATCTATCCAATGACCAAGTGTTTTTAAACTAAGTTTTAAAGTGTGTATTTTTGTATGATATACTGCTAGTGGATTATGGATGCTAAAGTGATGGCCACATATTGTGGCCTCTGCAAAATATTAAATATCATTTGCATAAAATAAATTTGAAAACAGAAAGTCTGTTTTCGTAATTTGTACCACCACCAAGTTACATATAGCTGCAACATTGGCCCAGAGTATGAGCTTTGGCCCAGAGTATGAGCTTTGGCCCGGAGTATGAGCTTTGGCCTGGAGTATGAGCTTTGGCCCGGAGTATGAGCTTTGGCCCACAGTATGAGCTTTGGCCCACTTTGGCCCAGAGTATGAGCTTTGGCCCACTTTGGCCCGGAGTATGAGCTTTGGCCCGGAGTATGAGCTTTGGCCCAGAGTATGAGCTTTGGCCCAGATACTCAGGGCTCATACTCTGGGCCAAAGCTCATACTCTGGGCTCATACTCTGGGCCAAAGCTCATACTCCGGGCCAAAGCTCATACTCCGGGCCAAAGCTCAAACTCCGGGCCAAAGCTCATACTCCAGGCCAAAGCTCAAACTACGGGCCAAAGCTCATACTCAGGGCTCATACTCCGGGCCAAAGCTCATACTCTGGGCCAAAGCTCATACTCTGGGCCAAAGCTCATACTCTGGGCCAAAGCTCATACTCTGGGCCGAAGCTCATACTCTGGGCCAAAGCTCATACTCCGGGCCAAAGTGGGCCAACGCTCATACTCTGGGCCAAAGTGGGCCAAAGCTCATACTCTGGGCCAAAGTGGGCCAAAGCTCATACTCAGGGCCAAAGTGGGCCAAAGCTCATACTCCGGGCCAAAGTGGGCCAAAGCTCATACTCCGGGCCAAAGTGGGCCAAAGCTCATACTCCAGGCCAAAGCTCATACTCCGGGCCAAAGTGGGCCAAAGCTCATACTCCGGGCCAAAGTGGGCCAAAGCTCATACTCTGGGCCAAAGTGGGCCAAAGCTCATACTCTGGGCCAAAGTGGGCCAAAGCTCATACTCCGGGCCAAAGTGGGCCAAAGCTCATACTCCGGGCCAAAGTGGGCCAAAGCTCATACTCCGGGCCAAAGTGGGCCAAAGCTCATACTCTGGGCCAAAGTGGGCCAAAGCTCATACTCTCGGCCAAAGCTCATACTCTGGGCCAAAGCTCATACTCAGGGCTCATACTCTGGGCCAAAGCTCATACTCCGGGCCAAAGCTCATACTCCGGGCCAAAGCTCAAACTCCGGGCCAAAGCTCATACTCAGGGCCAAAACTCATACTCCGGGCCATAGCTCATACTCCGGGCCAAAGCTCATACTCCGGGCCAAAGCTCATGCTCCGGGCCAAAGCTCATACTCTGGGCCAAAGCTCATACTCCGGGCCAAAGCTCATACTCTGGGCCAATGCTCATACTCTGGGCCAAAGCTCATACTCTGGGCCAATGCTCATACTCTGGGCCAAAGCTCATACTCTGGGCCAAAGCTCATACTCCGGGCCAAAGCTCATACTCCGGGCCAAAGTGGGCCAAAGCTCATACTCTGGGCCAAAGTGGGCCAAAGCTCATACTCCGGGCCAAAGCTCATACTCTGGGCCAAAGCTCAAACTCCGGGCTCATACTGTGGGCCAAAGCTCATACTCTGGGTCAACGCTCATACTCTGGGCCAAAGCTCATACTCTGGGCCAAAGCTCATACTCCGGGCCAAAGCTCATACTCCGGGCCAAAGTGGGCCAAAGCTCATACTCTGGGCCAAAGTGGGCCAAAGCTCATACTCCGGGCCAAAGCTCATACTCCGGGCCAAAGCTCATACTCAGGGCTCATACTCCGGGCCAAAGCTCATACTCTGGGCCAACGCTCATACTCTGGGCCAAAGCTCATACTCTGGGCCAAAGCTCATACTCCGGGCCAAAGCTCATACTCCGGGCCAAAGTGGGCCAAAGCTCATACTCTGGGCCAAAGTGGGCCAAAGCTCATACTCCGGGCCAAAGCTCATACTCTGGGCCAAAGCTCAAACTCAGTATGAGCTTTGGCCCAGAGTATGAGCTTTGGCCCAGAGTATGAGCTTTGGCCCAGAGTATGAGCTTTGGCCCACTTTGGCCCGGAGTATGAGCTTTGGCCCGGAGTATGAGCTTTGGCCCGGAGTATGAGCTTTGGCCCGGAGTATGAGCTTTGGCCCGGAGTATGAGCTTTGGCCCGGAGTATGAGCTATGGCCCGGAGTTTGAGCTTTAGCCCAGAGTATGAGCTTTGGCCCACTTTGGCCCGGAGTATGAGCTTTGGCCCTGAGTATGAGCTTTAGCCCAGAGTATGAGCTTTGGCCCAGAGTATGAGCTTTGGCCCACTTTGGCCCAGAGTATGAGCTTTGGCCCACTTTGGCCCGGAGTATAAACTTTGGCACACTTTGGCCCGGAGTATGAGCTTTGGCCCACTTTGGCCTGGAGTATGAGCTTTGGCCCGGAGTATGAGCTTTGGCCCAGAGTATGAGGTTTGGCCCAGAGTATGAGCTTTGGCCCAGAGTATGAGCTTTGGCCCACTTTGGCTCGGAGTATGAGCTTTGGCCCACTTTGGCCCGGAGTATGAGCTTTGGCCCACTTTGGCCCGGAGTATGAGCTTTGGCCCACTTTGGCCCGGAGTATGAGCTTTGGCCCAGAGTATGAGCTTTGGCCCGGAGTATGAGCTTTGGCCCGGAGTATGAGCTTTGGCCCGGAGTATGAGCTTTGGCCCACTTTGGCCCGGAGTATGAGCTTTGGCCCAGAGTATGAGCTTTGGCCCGGAGTATGAGCTTTGGCCCGGAGTATGAGCTTTGGCCCGGAGTATGAGCTTTGGCCCGGAGTATGAGCTATGGCCCGGAGTATGAGCTTTGGCCCAGAGTATGAGCTTTGGCCCAGAGTATGAGCTTTGGCCCAGGGTATGAGCTTTGGCCCGGAGTATGAGCCCTGAGTATGAGCTTTGGCCCGGAGTATGAGCTTTGGCCCGGAGTATGAGCTTTGGCCCGGAGTATGAGCTTTGGCCCGGAGTATGAGCTTTGGCCCGGAGTTTGAGCTTTGGCCCGGAGTATGAGCTTTGGCCCGGAGTATGAGCTTTGGCCCGGAGTATGAGCTTTGGCCCAGAGTATGAGCTTTGGCCCGGAGTATGAGCCCTGAGTATGAGCTTTGGCCCGGAGTATGAGCTTTGGCCCGGAGTATGAGCTTTGGCCCGGAGTATGAGCTATGGCCCGGAGTATGAGCTTTGGCCCGGAGTATGAGCTTTGGCCCGGAGTATGAGCTTTGGCCCGGAGTATGAGCTTTGGCCCGGAGTATGAGCTTTGGCCCGGAGTATGAGCTTTGGCCCGGAGTATGAGCTTTGGCCCGGAGTATGAGCTTTGGCCCGGAGTATGAGCTTTGGCCCGGAGTATGAGCTTTGGCCCAGAGTATGAGCTTTGGCCCAGAGTATGAGCTTTGGCCCGGAGTATGAGCCCTGAGTATGAGCTTTGGCCCGGAGTATGAGCTTTGGCCCGGATTATGAGCTTTGGCCCGGAGTATGAGCTATGGCCCGGAGTATGAGCTTTGGCCCACTTTGGCCCGGAGTATGAGCTTTGGCCCGGAGTATGAGCTTTGGCCCGGAGTATGAGCTTTGGCCCGGAGTATGAGCTTTGGCCCGGAGTATGAGCTTTGGCCCGGAGTATGAGCTATGGCCCGGAGTATGAGCTTTGGCCCAGAGTATGAGCCCTGAGTATGAGCTTTGGCCCAGAGTATGAGCTTTGGCCCAGAGTATGAGCTTTGGCCCACTTTGGCCCTGAGTATGAGCTTTGGCCCACTTTGGCCCGGAGTATGAGCTTTGGCCCACTTTGGCCCGGAGTATGAGCTTTGGCCCACTTTGGCCCGGAGTATGAGCTTTGGCCCGGAGTATGAGCTTTGGCCCAGAGTATGAGCTTTGGCCCAGAGTATGAGCTTTGGCCCAGAGTATGAGCTTTGGCCCACTTTGGCCCAGAGTATGAGCTTTGGCCCAGAGTATGAGCCCTGAGTATGAGCTTTAGCCCAGAGTATGAGCTTTGGCCCAGAGTATGAGCTTTGGCCCACTTTGGCCCAGAGTATGAGCTTTGGCCCACTTTGGCCCGGAGTATAAACTTTGGCACACTTTGGCCCGGAGTATGAGCTTTGGCCCACTTTGGCCTGGAGTATGAGCTTTGGCCCGGAGTATGAGCTTTGGCCCAGAGTATGAGGTTTGGCCCAGAGTATGAGCTTTGGCCCAGAGTATGAGCTTTGGCCCACTTTGGCTCGGAGTATGAGCTTTGGCCCACTTTGGCCCGGAGTATGAGCTTTGGCTCACTTTGGCCCGGAGTATGAGCTTTGGCCCACTTTGGCCCGGAGTATGAGCTTTGGCCCGGAGTATGAGCTTTGGCCCAGAGTATGAGCTTTGGCCCAGAGTATGAGCTTTGGCCCAGAGTATGAGCTTCGGCCCACTTTGGCCCAGAGTATGAGCTTTGGCCCAGAGTATGAGCCCTGAGTATGAGCTTTAGCCCAGAGTATGAGCTTTGGCCCAGAGTATGAGCTTTGGCCCACTTTGGCCCAGAGTATGAGCTTTGGCCCACTTTGGCCCGGAGTATAAACTTTGGCACACTTTGGCCCGGAGTATGAGCTTTGGCCCACTTTGGCCTGGAGTATGAGCTTTGGCCCGGAGTATGAGCTTTGGCCCAGAGTATGAGGTTTGGCCCAGAGTATGAGCTTTGGCCCGGAGTATGAGCTTTGGCCCACAGTATGAGCTTTGGCCCACTTTGGCCCAGAGTATGAGCTTTGGCCCACTTTGGCCCGGAGTATGAGCTTTGGCCCGGAGTATGAGCTTTGGCCCAGAGTATGAGCTTTGGCCCAGAGTATGAGCTTTGGCCCAGAGTATGAGCTTTGGCCCAGAGTATGAGCTTTGGCCCACTTTGGCCCAGAGTATGAGCTTTGGCCCGGAGTATGAGCTATGGCCCACTTTGGCCCGGAGTATGAGCTTTGGCCCACTTTGGCCCGGAGTATGAGCTTTGGCCCACTTTGGCCCGGAGTATGAGCTTTGGCCCGGAGTATGAGCTTTGGCCCAGAGTATGAGCTTTGGCCCAGAGTATGAGCTTTGGCCCAGAGTATGAGCTTTGACCCACTTTGGCCCGGAGTATGAGCTTTGGCCCACTTTGGCCCGGAGTATGAGCTTTGGCTCACTTTGGCCCGGAGTATGAGCTTTGGCCCACTTTGGCCCGGAGTATGAGCTTTGGCCCACTTTGGCCCGGAGTATGAGCTTTGGCCCACTTTGGCCCGGAGTATGAGCTTTGGCCCACTTTGGCCCGGAGTATGAGCTTTGGCCCACTTTGGCCCGGAGTATGAGCTTTGGCCCGGAGTATGAGCTTTGGCCCAGAATATGAGCTTTGGCCCAGAGTATGAGCTTTGGCCCAGAGTATGAGCTTTGGCCCACTTTGGCCCAGAGTATGAGCTTTGGCCCAGAGTATGAGCCCTGAGTATGAGCTTTAGCCCAGAGTATGAGCTTTGGCCCAGAGTATGAGCTTTGGCCCACTTTGGCCCAGAGTATGAGCTTTGGCCCACTTTGGCCCGGAGTATAAACTTTGGCCCACTTTGGCCCGGAGTATGAGCTTTGGCCCGGAGTATGAGCTTTGGCCCAGAGTATGAGCTTTGGCCCAGAGTATGAGCTTTGGCCCAAAGTATGAGCTTTGGCCTACTTTGGCTCGGAGTATGAGCTTTGGCCCACTTTGGCCCGGAGTATGAGCTTTGGCTCACTTTGGCCCGGAGTATGAGCTTTGGCCCACTTTGGCCCAGAGTATGAGCTTTGGCTCACTTTGGCCCGGAGTATGAGCTTTGGCCCACTTTGGCCCAGAGTATGAGCTTTGGCCCACTTTAGCCCGGAGTATGAGCTTTGGCCCGGAGTATGAGCTTTGGCCCAGAGTATGAGCTTTGGCCCAGAGTATGAGCTTTGGCCCAGAGTATGAGCTTTGGCCCGGAGTATGAGCCCTGAGTATGAGCTTTGGCCTGGAGTATGAGCTTTGGCCTGGAGTATGAGCTTTTGCCCGGAGTATGAGCTTTGGCCCACAGTATGAGCTTTGGCCCACTTTGGCCCAGAGTATGAGCTTTGGCCCACTTTGGCCCGGAGTATGAGCTTTGGCCCGGAGTATGAGCTTTGGCCCAGAGTATGAGCTTTGGCCCAGAGTATGAGCATTGGCCCAGAGTATGAGCTTTGGCCCAGAGTATGAGCATTGGCCCAGAGTATGAGCTTTGGCCCGGAGTATGAGCTTTGGCCCGGAGTATGAGCTTTGGCCCGGAGTATGAGCTTTGGCCCGGAGTATGAGCTTTGGCCCGGAGTATGAGCTATGGCCCGGAGTATGAGTTTTGGCCCTGAGTATGAGCTTTGGCCCGGAGTTTGAGCTTTGGCCCGGAGTATGAGCTTTGGCCCGGAGTATGAGCTTTGGCCCAGAGTATGAGCCCTGAGTATGAGCTTTGGCCCAGAGTATGAGCTTTGGCCCACTTTGGCCCAGAGTATGAGCTTTGGCCCACTTTGGCCCGGAGTATGAGCTTTGGCCCACTTTGGCCCGGAGTATGAGCTTTGGCCCACTTTGGCCCGGAGTATGAGCTTTGGCCCACTTTGGCCCAGAGTATGAGCTTTGGCCCACTTTGGCCCAGAGTATGAGCTTTGGCCCACTTTGGCCCGGAGTATGAGCTTTGGCCCACTTTGGCCCGGAGTATGAGCTTTGGCCCGGAGTATGAGCTTTGGCCCACTTTGGCCCGGAGTATGAGCTTTGGCCCACTTTGGCCCGGAGTATGAGCTTTGGCCCACTTTGGCCCTGAGTATGAGCTTTGGCCCACTTTGGCCCAGAGTATGAGCTTTGGCCCACTTTGGCCCAGAGTATGAGCGTTGGCCCACTTTGGCCCGGAGTATGAGCTTTGGCCCAGAGTATGAGCTTTGGCCCAGAGTATGAGCTTTGGCCCAGAGTATGAGCTTTGGCCCAGAGTATGAGCTTTGGCCCAGAGTATGAGCTTTGGCCCGGAGTATGAGCCCTGAGTATGAGCTTTGGCCCGTAGTTTGAGCTTTGGCCTGGAGTATGAGCTTTGGCCCGGAGTTTGAGCTTTGGCCCGGAGTATGAGCTTTGGCCCGGAGTATGAGCTTTGGCCCAGAGTATGAGCCCAGAGTATGAGCTTTGGCCCAGAGTATGAGCCCTGAGTATCTGGGCCAAAGCTCATACTCTGGGCCAAAGCTCATACTCCGGGCCAAAGCTCATACTCCGGGCCAAAGTGGGCCAAAGCTCATACTCTGGGCCAAAGTGGGCCAAAGCTCATACTGTGGGCCAAAGCTCATACTCCGGGCCAAAGCTCATACTCCAGGCCAAAGCTCATACTCCGGGCCAAAGCTCATACTCTGGGCCAAAGCTCATACTCTGGGCCAATGTTGCAGCTATATGTAACTTGGTGGTGGTACAAATTACGAAAACAGACTTTCTGTTTTCAAATTTATTTTATGCAAATGATATTTAATATTTTGCAGAGGCCACAATATGTGGCCATCACTTTAGCATCCATAATCCACTAGCAGTATATCATACAAAAATACACACTTTAAAACTTAGTTTAAAAACACTTGGTCATTGGATAGATCAAGGCAGTCAAGTCCTATAATTATAAGGTCAAAAAAAATACCTAGCATGCGTGGGTCAGAAATGACCCCGACTATTATTAAGTAAGTTATCAGAACCAGAATGTTCGTAAAAAACTATTACGCTTATTTGGAGGAGAAAGGGGAATATTGTTCTTGTTCAACATGGCTCATACTTTCAAAATAATCCCCAAGCTATCGTTTACTTCAGTTTGGCTAATGATAATGACTTTGCATAATCTTTGTTACTTTTTTTTATATTTTATCCTATTAATATTTAACATCAAATCAGCTAAAACATACATTGAATGGCATGCCAGCTTAAAAGCAAAGTTATTTTGATACCTTTAACGTTGGGTCAATTTTGACCCACGTGTGCCTTAATTCGGAAATGTGTTGAACAGTTGAGGGTAAAACCTATCTCGTCAGATCTATTCCAGTCTTCTCTGGTCTATTCAGCTGTACGGTCTACTAGTCTACTAGTCTACTCTATCATCAACTCAAAATGCACCACTCCAACGCGATCTCTTCTGTTGTACTCGATGTTCCTCGCCCACGCGCGGCACTCGATGTTGATGATGATTCCGGCTGGAACAATGAGTCTAATTACTTTTTAGGGTTCCGTACCCAAAGGGTACCAACGGGACCCTATTACTAAGCCTACGCTGTCCGACCGTCCGTCCGTCCGTCCGTCCGTCTGTCAGCGGGCTGTATCTCGTAAACCGTAATAGATAATAGACAGATGAAATTTTCACATATTATGTATTTCTATTGCCACTATAACAACAAATAATAAAAATTAAATTAAAATATTTCCATGGGTACATGGAAATATTTTAATTTAATTTTTTTAACGGAACCCTAACAGAGCGAGGCCCGACTCGTACTTGGCCGATTTTTATTATTAGCATTTTTTTAATATTAGCATTTTTATTATTTTTTGAAGTGAAAACTTCTTTAGGCGCATCGACCATTTTTTTGGGTGAGCAAAAAACATGGATTTCGCGTCCTCGTCTCCTTCACAATCGTCACCTGGAGATTTCAGTAAGCGTTCAACATTTTAGAAATTCCCAAGCAACCTTGTACAGCGCTTACTCCTTACCGTTTAATGTATGATGTCGCAGGTTCGAATCTCACTCACGAAATCGTGACAGTGCGCTTTTCTTGTTTTGTTTTTAATTATTAGCAAATCTAGTTTTCACTTCTATCGGCAGTCCCTATGACTGCCATTTTTTTTAAAGAACGTAATATATTAGATCAATAATATATTGGCCCAGAGTATGAGCTTTGGCCCAGAGTATGAGCTTTGGCCCAGAGTATGAGCTTTGGCCCACTTTGGCCCGGAGTATGAGCTTTGGCCCACTTTGGCCCGGAGTATGAGCTTTGGCCCACTTTGGCCCGGAGTATGAGCTTTGGCCCGGAGTATGAGCTTTGGCCCAGAGTATGAGCTTTGGCCCAGAGTATGAGCTTTGGCCCAGGGTATGAGCTTTGGCCCGGAGTATGAGCCCTGAGTATGAGCTTTGGCCCGGAGTATGAGCTTTGGCCCGGAGTATGAGCTTTGGCCCGGAGTATGAGCTTTGGCCCGGAGTTTGAGCTTTGGCCCGGAGTATGAGCTTTGGCCCGGAGTATAAGCTTTGGCCCGGAGTATGAGCTTTGGCCCGGAGTATGAGCTTTGGCCCGGAGTATGAGCTTTGGCCCGGAGTATGAGCTTTGGCCCGGAGTATGAGCTTTGGCCCAGAGTATGAGCCCTGAGTATGAGCTTTGGCCCAGAGTATGAGCTTTGGCCCACTTTGGCCCGGAGTATGAGCTTTGGCCCAAAGCTCATACTCTGGGCCAAAGCTCATACTCTGGGCCAAAGCTCATACTCCGGGCCAAAGCTCATACTCCGGGCCAAAGTGGGCCAAAGCTCATACTCTGGGCCAAAGTGGGCCAAAGCTCATACTCCGGGCCAAAGTGGGCCAAAGCTCATACTCCGGGCCAAAGTGGGCCAAAGCTCATACTCCGGGCCAAAGTGGGCCAAAGCTCGGGCCAAAGCTCATGCTCAGGGCCAAAGCTCATACTCTGGGCCAAAGCTCATACTCCGGGCCAAAGCTCATACTCCAAGCCAAAGTGGGCCAAAGCTCATACTCTGGGCCAAAGTGGGCCAAAGCTCATACTCCGGGCCAAAGTGGGCCAAAGCTCATACTCCGGGCCAAAGTGGGCCAAAGCTCATACTCTGGGCCAAAGCTCATACTCTGGGCCAAAGCTCATACTCTGGGCCAAAGTGGGCCAAAGCTCATACTCCAGGCCAAAGTGGGCCAAAGCTCATACTCCGGGCCAAAGTGGGCCAAAGCTCATACTCTGGGCCAAAGTGGGCCAAAGCTCATACTCTGGGCCAAAGCTCATACTCTGGGCTAAAGCTCATACTCAGGGCTCATACTCTGGGCCAAAGCTCATACTCTGGGCCAAAGCTCATACTCTGGGCCAAATCTCATACTCAGGGCTCATACTCTGGGCCAAAGCTCATACTCTGGGCCAAAGCTCATACTCCGGGCCAAAGCACATACTCCGGGCCAAAGCTCATACTCCGGGCCATAGCTCATACTCCGGGCCAAAGCTCATACTCCGGGCCAAAGCTCATACTCCAGGCCAAAGCTCATACTCTGGGCCAAAGCTCATACTCAGGGCTCATACTCCGGGCCAAAGCTCATACTCTGGGCCAAAGCACATACTCTGGGCCAAAGCTCATACTCTGGGCCAAAGCTCATACTCCGGGCCATAGCTCATACTCCGGGCCAAAGCTCATACTCCGGGCCAAAGCTCATACTCCGGGCCAAAGCTCATACTCAGGGCTCATACTCCGGGCCAAAGCTCATACTCTGGGCTAAAGCTCATACTCTGGGCCAAAGCGCATACTCTGGGCCAAAGCTCATACTCCGGGCCAAAGCTCATACTCCGGGCCAAAGTGGGCCAAAGCTCATACTCTGGGCCAAAGTGGGCCAAAGCTCATACTCCGGGTCAAAGTGGGCCAAAGCTCATACTCCGGGCCAAAGTGGGCCAAAGCTCATACTCCGGGCCAAAGTGGGCCAAAGCTCATACTCCGGGCCAAAGTGGGCCAAAGCTCATACTCCGGGGCCAAAGTGGGCCAAAGCTCATACTCTGGGCCAAAGCTCATACTCTGGGCCAAAGCTCATACTCTGGGCCAAAGCTCATACTCCGGGCCAAAGCTCATACTCCGGGCCAAAGTGGGCCAAAGCTCACTCTGGGCCAAAGTGGGCCAAAGCTCATACTCCGGGCCAAAGTGGGCCAAAGCTCATACTCTGGGCCAAAGTGGGCCAAAGCTCATACTCCGGGCCAAAGTGGGCCAAAGCTCATACTCTGAGCCAAAGTGGGCCAAAGCTCATACTCTGGGCCAAAGCTCATACTCTGGGCCAAAGCTCATACTCAGGGCTCATACTGTGGGCCAAAGCTCATACTCTGGGCCAAAGTGGGCCAAAGCTCATACTCTGGGCCAAAGCTCATACTCTGGGCCAAAGTGGGCCAAAGCTCATACTCTGGGCCAAAGCTCATACTCTGGGCCAAAGTGGGCCAAAGCTCATACTCCGGGCCAAAGTGGGCCAAATCTCATACTCCGGGCCAAAGTGGGCCAAAGCTCATACTCTGGGCCAAAGCTCATACTCTGGGCCAAAGCTCATACTCAGGGCTCATACTCTGGGCCAAAGCTCATACTCCGGGCCAAAGCTCAAACTCCGGGCCAAAGCTCATACTCCGGGCCAAAGCTCATACTCAGGGCTCATACTCCGGGCCAAAGCTCATACTCTGGGCCAACGCTCATACTCTGGGCCAAAGCTCATACTCTGGGCCAAAGCTCATACTCCGGGCCAAAGTGGGCCAAAGCTCATACTCTGGGCCAAAGTGGGCCAAAGCTCATACTCCGGGCCAAAGCTCATACTCTGGGCCAAAGCTCAAACTCCGGGCTAAAGCTCATACTCCGGGCCAAAGCTCATACTCCGGGCCATAGCTCATACTCCGGGCCAAAGCTCATACTCCGGGGCAAAGCTCATACTCTGGGCCAAAGCTCATACTCAGGGCTCATACTCTGGGCCAAAGCTCATACTCCGGGCCAAAGCACATACTCCGGGCCAAAGCTCATACTCCGGGCCATAGCTCATACTCCGGGCCAAAGCTCATACTCCGGGCCAAAGCTCATACTCCGGGCCAAAGTGGGCCAAAGCTCATACTCTGGGCCAAAGTGGGCCAAAGCTCATACTCCGGGCCAAAGTGGACCAAAGCTCATACTCCGGGCCAAAGTGGGCCAAAGCTCATACTCTGGGCCAAAGCTCATACTCTGGGCCAAAGCTCATACTCTGGGCCAAAGCTCATACTCTGGCCCACTTTGGCCAGCTTTGGCCCAGAGTATGAGCTTTGGCCCGGAGTATGAGCCCTGAGTATGAGCTTTGGCCCGGAATGAGCTTTGGCCCGGAGTATGAGCTTTGGCCCGGAGTATGAGCTATGGCCCGGAGTACTCTGGGCCAAAGTGGGCCAAAGCTCATACTCCGGGCCAAAGTGGGAAAAAGCTCATACTCCGGGCCAAAGTGGGCCAAAGCTCATACTCCGGGCCAAAGTGGGAAAAAGCTCATACTCCGGGCCAAAGTGGGCCAAAGCTCATACTCCAGGCCAAAGTGGGCCAAAGCTCATACTCTGGGCCAAAGCTCATACTCCGGGCCAAAGCTCATACTCCGGGCCATAGCTCATACTCCGGGCCAAAGCTCATACTCCAGGCCAAAGCTCATACTCCGGGCCAAAGTGGGCCAAAGCTCATACTCTGGGCCAAAGTGGGCCAAAGCTCATACTCCGGGCCAAAGCTCATACTCCGGGCCAAAGTGGGCCAAAGCTCATACTCTGGGCCAAAGTGGGCCAAAGCTCATACTCCGGGCCAAAGTGGGCCAAAGCTCATACTCCGGGCCAAAGTGGGCCAAAGCTCATACTCTGGGCCAAAGTGGGCCAAAGCTCATACTCTGGGCCAAAGTGGGCCAAAGCTCATACTCTGGGCCAAAGCTCATACTCTGGGCCAAAGCTCATACTCTGGGCCAAAGCTCATACTCCGGGCCAAAGCACATACTATGGGCCAAAGCTCATACTCTGGGCCAAAGCTCATACTCTGGGCCAAAGCTCATACTCCGGGCCAAAGCTCATACTCCGGGCCAAAGTGGGCCAAAGCTCATACTCTGGGCCAAAGAGGGCCAAAGCTCATACTCCGGGCCAAAGTGGGCCAAAGCTCATACTCCGGGCCAAAGTGGGCCAAAGCTAATACTCTGGGCCAAAGTGGGCCAAAGCTCATACTCTGGGCCAAAGTGGGCCAAAGCTCATACTCTGGGCCAAAGCTCATACTCAGGGCTCATACTCTGGGCCAAAGCTCATACTCCGGGCCAAAGCTCAAACTCCGGGCCAAAGCTCATACTCCGGGCCAAAGCTCATACTCCGGGCCATAGCTCATACTCCGGGCCAAAGCTCATACTCCGGGCCAAAGCTCATACTCCGGGCCAAAGCTCATACTCAGGGCTCATACTCCGGGCCAAAGCTCATACTCTGGGCCAAAGCTCATACTCTGGGCCAAAGCTCATACTCTGGGCCAAAGCTCATACTCTGGGCCAAAGCTCATACTCCGGGCCAAAGCTCATACTCCGGGCCAAAGTGGGCCAAAGCTCATACTCTGGGCCAAAGTGGGCCAAAGCTCATACTCCGGGCCAAAGTGGGAAAAAGCTCATACTCCGGGCCAAAGTGGGCCAAAGCTCATACTCCGGGCCAAAGTGGGAAAAAGCTCATACTCCGGGCCAAAGTGGGCCAAAGCTCATACTCCGGGCCAAAGTAGGCCAAAGCTCATACTCTGGGCCAAAGCTCATACTCCAGGCCAAAGCTCATACTCCGGGCCAAAGTGGGCCAAAGCTCATACTCTGGGCCAAAGTGGGCCAAAGCTCATACTCCGGGCCAAAGCTCATACTCCGGGCCAAAGTGGGCCAAAGCTCATACTCTGGGCCAAAGTGGGCCAAAGCTCATACTCCGGGCCAAAGTGGGCCAAAGCTCATACTCCGGGCCAAAGTGGGCCAAAGCTCATACTCTGGGCCAAAGTGGGCCAAAGCTCATACTCTGGGCCAAAGTGGGCCAAAGCTCATACTCTGGGCCAAAGCTCATACTCTGGGCCAAAGCTCATACTCTGGGCCAAAGCTCATACTCCGGGCCAAAGTGGGCCAAAGCTCATACTCTGGGCCAAAGTGGGCCAAAGCTCATACTCCGGGCCAAAGCTCATACTCCGGGCCAAAGTGGGCCAAAGCTCATACTCTGGGCCAAAGTGGGCCAAAGCTCATACTCCGGGCCAAAGTGGGCCAAAGCTCATACTCCGGGCCAAAGTGGGCCAAAGCTCATACTCTGGGCCAAAGTGGGCCAAAGCTCATACTCTGGGCCAAAGTGGGCCAAAGCTCATACTCTGGGCCAAAGCTCATACTCTGGGCCAAAGCTCATACTCTGGGCCAAAGCTCATACTCTGGGCCAAAGCTCATACTCTGGGCCAAAGCTCATACTCCGGGCCAAAGCTCATACTCCGGGCCAAAGTGGGCCAAAGCTCATACTCTGGGCCAAAGTGGGCCAAAGCTCATACTCCGGGCCAAAGTGGGCCAAAGCTCATACTCCGGGCCAAAGTGGGCCAAAGCTAATACTCTGGGCCAAAGTGGGCCAAAGCTCATACTCTGGGCCAAAGTGGGCCAAAGCTCATACTCTGGGCCAAAGCTCATACTCTGGGCCAAAGCTCATACTCAGGGCTCATACTCTGGGCCAAAGCTCATACTCCGGGCCAAAGCTCAAACTCCGGGCCAAAGCTCATACTCCGGGCCAAAGCTCATACTCCGGGCCATAGCTCATACTCCGGGCCAAAGCTCATACTCCGGGCCAAAGCTCATACTCCGGGCCAAAGCTCATACTCAGGGCTCATACTCCGGGCCAAAGCTCATACTCTGGGCCAAAGCTCATACTCTGGGCCAAAGCTCATACTCTGGGCCAAAGCTCATACTCTGGGCCAAAGCTCATACTCCGGGCCAAAGCTCATACTCCGGGCCAAAGTGGGCCAAAGCTCATACTCTGGGCCAAAGTGGGCCAAAGCTCATACTCCGGGCCAAAGTGGGAAAAAGCTCATACTCCGGGCCAAAGTGGGCCAAAGCTCATACTCCGGGCCAAAGTGGGAAAAAGCTCATACTCCGGGCCAAAGTGGGCCAAAGCTCATACTCCGGGCCAAAGTAGGCCAAAGCTCATACTCTGGGCCAAAGCTCATACTCCGGGCCAAAGCTCATACTCCAGGCCAAAGCTCATACTCCGGGCCAAAGCTCATACTCAGGGCTCATACTCCGGGCCAAAGCTCATACTCTGGGCCAAAGCTCATACTCCGGGCCAAAGTGGGCCAAAGCTCATACTCTGGGCCAAAGCTCATACTCTGGGCCAAAGCTCATACTCCGGGCCAAAGCTCATGCTCCGGGCCAAAGTGGGCCAAAGCTCATACTCTGGGCCAAAGTGGGCCAAAGCTCATACTTCGGGCCAAAGTGGGCCAAAGCTCATACTCCGGGCCAAAGTGGGCCAAAGCTCACACCTGGGCCAAAGTGGGCCAAAGCTCATACTCTGGGCCAAAGTGGGCCAAAGCTCATACTCCGGGCCAAAGCACATACTCCGGGCCAAAGCTCATACTCCGGGCCATAGCTCATACTCCGGGCCAAAGCACATACTCCGGGCCAAAGCTCATACTCCAGGCCAAAGCTCATACTCCGGGCCAAAGCTCATACTCCGGGCCAAAGCTCAAACTCCGGGCCAAAGCTCATACTCCGGGCCAAAGCTCATACTCCGGGCCATAGCTCATACTCCGGGCCAAAGCTCATACTCCGGGCCAAAGCTCATACTCCGGGCCAAAGCTCATACTCAGGGCTCATACTCCGGGCCAAAGCTCATACTCTGGGCCAAAGCTCATACTCTGGGCCAAAGCTCATACTCTGGGCCAAAGTGGGCCAAAGCTCATACTCCGGGCCAAAGTGGGCCAAAGCTCATACTCTGGGCCAAAGCTCATACTCTGGGCCAAAGCTCATACTCAGGGCTCATACTCTGGGCCAAAGCTCATACTCCGGGCCAAAGCTCATACTCAGTACTCCGGGCCAAAGCTCATACTCTGGGCCAACGCTAATACTCTGGGCCAAAGCTCATACTCTGGGCCAAAGCTCATACTCAGGGCTCATACTCTGGGCCAAAGCTCATACTCCGGGCCAAAGTGGGCCAAAGCTCATACTCCGGGCCAAAGTGGGCCAAAGCTCATACTCTGGGCCAAAGCTCATACTCTGGGCCAAAGCTCATACTCCGGGCCAAAGCTCATACTCCGGGCCAAAGTGGGCCAAAGCTCATACTCTGGGCCAAAGTGGGCCAAAGCTCATACTCCGGGCCAAAGTGGGCCAAAGCTCATACTCCGGGCCAAAGTGGGCCAAAGCTCATACTCCGGGCCAAAGTGGGCCAAAGCTCATACTCTGGGCCAAAGCTCATACTCCGGGCCAAAGCTCATACTCCGGGCCATAGCTCATACTCCGGGCCAAAGCTCATACTCCGGGCCAAAGCTCATACTCTGGGCCAAAGCTCATACTCTGGGCCAAAGCTCATACTCAGGGCTCATACTCTGGGCCAAAGCTCATACTCCGGGCCAAAGCTCATACTCCGGGCCAAAGCTCATACTCTGGGCCAAAGCTCATACTCCGGGCCAAAGTGGGCCAAAGCTCATACTCTGGGCCAAAGTGGGCCAAAGCTCATACTCCGGGCCAAAGCTCATACTCCGGGCCATAGCTCATACTCCGGGCCAAAGCTCATACTCCGGGCCAAAGCTCATACTCCGGGCCAAAGCTCATACTCTGGGCCAAAGTGGGCCAAAGCTCATACTCTGGGCCAAAGTGGGCCAAAGCTCATACTCTGGGCCAAAGCTCATACTCCGGGACAAAGCTCATACTCCGGGCCAAAGCTCATACTCCGGGCCAAAGCTCATACTCCGGGCCAAAGCTCAAACTCCGGGCCAAAGCTCATACTCTGGGCCAAAGCTCATACTCCGGGCCATAGCTCATACTCCGGGCCAAAGCTCATACTCCGGGCCAAAGCTCATACTCCGGGCCAAAGCTCATACTCCGGGCCATAGCTCATACTCCGGGCCAAAGCTCATACTCCGGGCCAAAGCTCATACTCCGGGCCAAAGCTCATACTCCGGGCCAAAGCTCATACTCTGGGCCAAAGTGGGCCAAAGCTCATACTCTGGGCCAAAGTGGGCCAAAGCTCATACTCCGGGCCAAAGCTCAAACTCCGGGCCAAAGCTCATACTCTGGGCCAAAGCTCATACTCCGGGCCATAGCTCATACTCCGGGCCAAAGCTCATACTCCGGGCCAAAGCTCATACTCCGGGCCAAAGCTCATACTCCGGGCCAAAGCTCATACTCTGGGCCAAAGTGGGCCAAAGCTCATACTCTGGGCCAAAGCTCATACTCCGGGCCAAAGTGGGAAAAAGCTCATACTCCGGGCCAAAGTGGGCCAAAGCTCATACTCCGGGCCAAAGTGGGAAAAAGCTCATACTTCGGGCCAAAGTGGGCCAAAGCTCATACTCCAGGCCAAAGTGGGCCAAAGCTCATACTCTGGGCCAAAGCTCATACTCCGGGCCAAAGCTCATACTCCGGGCCATAGCTCATACTCCGGGCCAAAGCTCATACTCCGGGCCAAAGCTCATACTCCGGGCCAAAGTGGGCCAAAGCTCATACTCTGGGCCAAAGTGGGCCAAAGCTCATACTCCGGGCCAAAGTGGGCCAAAGCTCATACTCCGGGCCAAAGTGGGCCAAAGCTCATACTCTGGGCCAAAGTGGGCCAAAGCTCATACTCTGGGCCAAAGTGGGCCAAAGCTCATACTCCGGGCCAAAGTGGGCCAAAGCTCATACTCCGGGCCAAAGTGGGCCTAAGCTCATACTCTGGGCCAAAGTGGGCCAAAGCTCATACTCTGGGCCAAAGCTCATACTCTGGGCCAAAGCTCATACTCTGGGCCAAAGCTCATACTCAGGGCTCATACTCTGGGCCAAAGCTCATACTCCGGGCCAAAGCTCATACTCCGGGCCAAAGCTCATACTCTGGGCCAAAGCTCATACTCCGGGCCAAAGTGGGCCAAAGCTCATACTCTGGGCCAAAGTGGGCCAAAGCTCATACTCCGGGCCAAAGCTCATACTCCGGGCCATAGCTCATACTCCGGGCCAAAGCTCATACTCCGGGCCAAAGCTCATACTCCGGGCCAAAGCTCATACTCCGGGCCAAAGTGGGCCAAAGCTCATACTCTGGGCCAAAGTGGGCCAAAGCTCATACTCTGGGCCAAAGCTCATACTCCGGGACAAAGCTCATACTCCGGGCCAAAGCTCATACTCCGGGCCAAAGCTCATACTCCGGGCCAAAGCTCAAACTCCGGGCCAAAGCTCATACTCTGGGCCAAAGCTCATACTCCGGGCCATAGCTCATACTCCGGGCCAAAGCTCATACTCTGGGCCAAAGTGGGCCAAAGCTCATACTCTGGGCCAAAGCTCATACTCTGGGCCAAAGCACATACTCAGGGCTCATACTCTGGGCCAAAGCTCATACTCCGGGCCAAAGCTCATACTCCGGGCCAAAGCTCAAACTCCGGGCCAAAGCTCATACTCTGGGCCAAAGCTCATACTCCGGGCCATAGCTCATACTCCGGGCCAAAGCTCATACTCCGGGCCAAAGCTCATACTCCGGGCCAAAGCTCATACTCAGGGCTCATACTCCGGGCCAAAGCTCATACTCTGGGCCAAAGCTCATACTCTGGGCCAAAGCTCATACTCTGGGCCAAAGCTCATACTCCGGGCCAAAGCTCATACTCCGGGCCAAAGTGGGCCAAAGCTCATACTCTGGGCCAAAGTGGGCCAAAGCTCATACTCCGGGCCAAAGTGGGCCAAAGCTCATACTCCGGGCCAAAGTGGGCCAAAGCTCATACTCTGTGCAAAAGCTCATACTCTGGGCCAAAGCTCATACTCTGGGCCAAAGCTCATACTCCGGGCCAAAGCTCATACTCCGGGCCAAAGTGGGCCAAAGCTCATACTCTAGGCCAAAGTGGGCCAAAGCTCATACTCTGGGCCAAAGTGGGCCAAAGCTCATACTCTGGGCCAAAGCTCATACTCCGGGCCAAAGTGGGCCAAAGCTCATACTCCGGGCCAAAGTGGGCCAAGCTCATACTCCGGGCCAAAGCTCATACTCCGGGCCAAAGCTCATACTCTGGGCCAAAGCTCATACTCAGGGCTCATACTCTGGGCCAAAGCTCATACTCCGGGCCAAAGCACATACTCCGGGCCAAAGCTCATACTCTGGGCCAAAGCTCATACTCAGGGCTCATACTCCGGGCCAAAGCTCATACTCTGGGCCAAAGCTCACACTCCGGGCCAAAGTGGGCCAAAGCTCATACTCCGGGCCAAAGTGGGCCAAAGCTCATACTCCGGGCCAAAGTGGGCCAAAGCTCATACTCCGGGCCAAAGTGGGCCAAAGCTCATACTCCGGGCCAAAGCTCATACTCCGGGCCAAAGCTCATACTCCGGGCCAAAGTGGGCCAAAGCTCATACTCTGGGCCAAAGTGGGCCAAAGCTCATACTCTGGGCCAAAGCTCATACTCCGGGACAAAGCTCATACTCCGGGCCAAAGCTCATACTCCGGGCCAAAGCTCATACTCCGGGCCAAAGCTCAAACTCCGGGCCAAAGCTCATACTCTGGGCCAAAGCTCATACTCCGGGCCATAGCTCATACTCCGGGCCAAAGCTCATACTCTGGGCCAAAGTGGGCCAAAGCTCATACTCTGGGCCAAAGCTCATACTCTGGGCCAAAGCACATACTCAGGGCTCATACTCTGGGCCAAAGCTCATACTCCGGGCCAAAGCTCATACTCCGGGCCAAAGCTCAAACTCCGGGCCAAAGCTCATACTCTGGGCCAAAGCTCATACTCCGGGCCATAGCTCATACTCCGGGCCAAAGCTCATACTCCGGGCCAAAGCTCATACTCCGGGCCAAAGCTCATACTCAGGGCTCATACTCCGGGCCAAAGCTCATACTCTGGGCCAAAGCTCATACTCTGGGCCAAAGCTCATACTCTGGGCCAAAGCTCATACTCCGGGCCAAAGCTCATACTCCGGGCCAAAGTGGGCCAAAGCTCATACTCTGGGCCAAAGTGGGCCAAAGCTCATACTCCGGGCCAAACTGGGCCAAAGCTCATACTCCGGGCCAAAGTGGGCCAAAGCTCATACTCTGTGCAAAAGCTCATACTCTGGGCCAAAGCTCATACTCTGGGCCAAAGCTCATACTCCGGGCCAAAGCTCATACTCCGGGCCAAAGTGGGCCAAAGCTCATACTCTAGGCCAAAGTGGGCCAAAGCTCATACTCTGGGCCAAAGTGGGCCAAAGCTCATACTCTGGGCCAAAGCTCATACTCCGGGCCAAAGTGGGCCAAAGCTCATACTCCGGGCCAAAGTGGGCCAAGCTCATACTCCGGGCCAAAGCTCATACTCCGGGCCAAAGCTCATACTCTGGGCCAAAGCTCATACTCAGGGCTCATACTCTGGGCCAAAGCTCATACTCCGGGCCAAAGCACATACTCCGGGCCAAAGCTCATACTCTGGGCCAAAGCTCATACTCAGGGCTCATACTCCGGGCCAAAGCTCATACTCTGGGCCAAAGCTCACACTCCGGGCCAAAGTGGGCCAAAGCTCATACTCCGGGCCAAAGTGGGCCAAAGCTCATACTCCGGGCCAAAGTGGGCCAAAGCTCATACTCTGTGCAAAAGCTCATACTCTGGGCCAAAGCTCATACTCTGGGCCAAAGCTCATACTCCGGGCCAAAGCTCATACTCCGGGCCATAGCTCATACTCCGGGCCAAAGCACATACTCCGGGCCAAAGCTCATACTCCAGGCCAAAGCTCATACTCCGGGCCAAAGCTCATACTCCGGGCCAAAGCTCAAACTCCGGGCCAAAGCTCATACTCCGGGCCAAAGCTCATACTCCGGGCCATAGCTCATACTCCGGGCCAAAGCTCATACTCCGGGCCAAAGCTCATACTCCGGGCCAAAGCTCATACTCAGGGCTCATACTCCGGGCCAAAGCTCATACTCTGGGCCAAAGCTCATACTCTGGGCCAAAGCTCATACTCTGGGCCAAAGTGGGCCAAAGCTCATACTCCGGGCCAAAGTGGGCCAAAGCTCATACTCTGGGCCAAAGCTCATACTCTGGGCCAAAGCTCATACTCAGGGCTCATACTCTGGGCCAAAGCTCATACTCCGGGCCAAAGCTCATACTCAGTACTCTGGGCCAAAGCTCATACTCTGGGCCAACGCTAATACTCTGGGCCAAAGCTCATACTCTGGGCCAAAGCTCATACTCAGGGCTCATACTCTGGGCCAAAGCTCATACTCCGGGCCAAAGTGGGCCAAAGCTCATACTCCGGGCCAAAGTGGGCCAAAGCTCATACTCTGGGCCAAAGCTCATACTCTGGGCCAAAGCTCATACTCCGGGCCAAAGCTCATACTCCGGGCCAAAGTGGGCCAAAGCTCATACTCTGGGCCAAAGTGGGCCAAAGCTCATACTCCGGGCCAAAGTGGGCCAAAGCTCATACTCCGGGCCAAAGTGGGCCAAAGCTCATACTCCGGGCCAAAGTGGGCCAAAGCTCATACTCTGGGCCAAAGCTCATACTCCGGGCCAAAGCTCATACTCCGGGCCATAGCTCATACTCCGGGCCAAAGCTCATACTCCGGGCCAAAGCTCATACTCTGGGCCAAAGCTCATACTCTGGGCCAAAGCTCATACTCAGGGCTCATACTCTGGGCCAAAGCTCATACTCCGGGCCAAAGCTCATACTCCGGGCCAAAGCTCATACTCTGGGCCAAAGCTCATACTCCGGGCCAAAGTGGGCCAAAGCTCATACTCTGGGCCAAAGTGGGCCAAAGCTCATACTCCGGGCCAAAGCTCATACTCCGGGCCATAGCTCATACTCCGGGCCAAAGCTCATACTCCGGGCCAAAGCTCATACTCCGGGCCAAAGCTCATACTCCGGGCCAAAGTGGGCCAAAGCTCATACTCTGGGCCAAAGTGGGCCAAAGCTCATACTCTGGGCCAAAGCTCATACTCCGGGACAAAGCTCATACTCCGGGCCAAAGCTCATACTCCGGGCCAAAGCTCATACTCCGGGCCAAAGCTCAAACTCCGGGCCAAAGCTCATACTCTGGGCCAAAGCTCATACTCCGGGCCATAGCTCATACTCCGGGCCAAAGCTCATACTCCGGGCCAAAGCTCATACTCCGGGCCAAAGCTCATACTCCGGGCCATAGCTCATACTCCGGGCCAAAGCTCATACTCCGGGCCAAAGCTCATACTCCGGGCCAAAGCTCATACTCCGGGCCAAAGCTCATACTCTGGGCCAAAGTGGGCCAAAGCTCATACTCTGGGCCAAAGTGGGCCAAAGCTCATACTCCGGGCCAAAGCTCAAACTCCGGGCCAAAGCTCATACTCTGGGCCAAAGCTCATACTCCGGGCCATAGCTCATACTCCGGGCCAAAGCTCATACTCCGGGCCAAAGCTCATACTCCGGGCCAAAGCTCATACTCCGGGCCAAAGCTCATACTCTGGGCCAAAGTGGGCCAAAGCTCATACTCTGGGCCAAAGCTCATACTCCGGGCCAAAGTGGGAAAAAGCTCATACTCCGGGCCAAAGTGGGCCAAAGCTCATACTCCGGGCCAAAGTGGGAAAAAGCTCATACTTCGGGCCAAAGTGGGCCAAAGCTCATACTCCAGGCCAAAGTGGGCCAAAGCTCATACTCTGGGCCAAAGCTCATACTCCGGGCCAAAGCTCATACTCCGGGCCATAGCTCATACTCCGGGCCAAAGCTCATACTCCGGGCCAAAGCTCATACTCTGGGCCAAAGTGGGCCAAAGCTCATACTCTGGGCCAAAGTGGGCCAAAGCTCATACTCCGGGCCAAAGTGGGCCAAAGCTCATACTCCGGGCCAAAGTGGGCCAAAGCTCATACTCTGGGCCAAAGTGGGCCAAAGCTCATACTCTGGGCCAAAGTGGGCCAAAGCTCATACTCCGGGCCAAAGTGGGCCAAAGCTCATACTCCGGGCCAAAGTGGGCCTAAGCTCATACTCTGGGCCAAAGTGGGCCAAAGCTCATACTCTGGGCCAAAGCTCATACTCCGGGCCAAAGCTCATACTCTGGGCCAAAGCTCATACTCCGGGCCAAAGTGGGCCAAAGCTCATACTCTGGGCCAAAGTGGGCCAAAGCTCATACTCCGGGCCAAAGCTCATACTCCGGGCCATAGCTCATACTCCGGGCCAAAGCTCATACTCCGGGCCAAAGCTCATACTCCGGGCCAAAGCTCATACTCCGGGCCAAAGTGGGCCAAAGCTCATACTCTGGGCCAAAGTGGGCCAAAGCTCATACTCTGGGCCAAAGCTCATACTCCGGGACAAAGCTCATACTCCGGGCCAAAGCTCATACTCCGGGCCAAAGCTCATACTCCGGGCCAAAGCTCAAACTCCGGGCCAAAGCTCATACTCTGGGCCAAAGCTCATACTCCGGGCCATAGCTCATACTCCGGGCCAAAGCTCATACTCCGGGCCAAAGCTCATACTCCGGGCCAAAGCTCATACTCCGGGCCATAGCTCATACTCCGGGCCAAAGCTCATACTCCGGGCCAAAGTGGGCCAAAGCTCATACTCCGGGCCAAAGTGGGCCTAAGCTCATACTCTGGGCCAAAGTGGGCCAAAGCTCATACTCCGGGCCAAAGTGGGCCAAAGCTCATACTCCGGGCCAAAGCACATACTCCGGGCCAAAGCTCATACTCCGGGCCATAGCTCATACTCCGGGCCAAAGCACATACTCCGGGCCAAAGTGGGCCAAAGCTCATACTCTGGGCCAAAGTGGGCCAAAGCTCATACTTCGGGCCAAAGTGGGCCAAAGCTCATACTCCGGGCCAAAGTGGGCCAAAGCTCATACTCTGGGCCAAAGTGGGCCAAAGCTCATACTCTGGGCCAAAGTGGGCCAAAGCTCATACTCCGGGCCAAAGTGGGCCAAAGCTCATACTCCGGGCCAAAGTGGGCCTAAGCTCATACTCTGGGCCAAAGTGGGCCAAAGCTCATGCTCAGGGCCAAAGCTCATACTCTGGGCCAAAGCTCATACTCCGGGCCATAGCTCATACTCCGGGCCAAAGCTCATACTCCGGGCCAAAGCTCATACTCCGGGCCAAAGCTCATACTCCGGGCCATAGCTCATACTCCGGGCCAAAGCTCATACTCCGGGCCAAAGCTCATACTCCGGGCCAAAGCTCAAACTCCGGGCCAAAGCTCATACTCTGGGCCAAAGCTCATACTCCGGGCCATAGCTCATACTCCGGGCCAAAGCTCATACTCCGGGCCAAAGCTCATACTCCGGGCCAAAGCTCATACTCCGGGCCAAAGCTCATACTCTGGGCCAAAGTGGGCCAAAGCTCATACTCTGGGCCAAAGCTCATACTCCGGGCCAAAGCTCATACTCCGGGCCAAAGTGGGCAAAATCTCATACTCTGGGCCAAAGTGGTTCAAAGCTCATACTCCGGGCCAAAGTGGGCCAAAGCTCATACTCGGGGCCAAAGCTCATACTCTGGGCCAAAGCTCATACTCTGGGCCAAAGCTCATACTCCGGGCCAAAGCTCATACTCCGGGCCAAAGTGGGCCAAAGCTCATACTCTGGGCCAAAGTGGGCCAAAGCTCATACTACGGGCCAAAGTGGGCCAAAGCTCATACTCCGGGCCAAAGTGGGCCAAAGCTCATACTCCGGGCCAAAGTGGGCCAAAGCTCATACTCCGGGCCAAAGTGGGCCAAAGCTCATACTCTGGGCCAAAGTGGGCCAAAGCTCATACTCTGGGCCAAAGTGGGCCAAAGCTCATACTCCGGGCCAAAGTGGGCCAAAGCTCATACTCCGGGCCAAAGTGGGCCTAAGCTCATACTCTGGGCCAAAGTGGGCCAAAGCTCATACTCTGGGCCAAAGCTCATACTCTGGGCCAAAGCTCATACTCTGGGCCAAAGCTCATACTCAGGGCTCATACTCTGGGCCAAAGCTCATACTCCGGGCCAAAGCTCATACTCCGGGCCAAAGCTCATACTCTGGGCCAAAGCTCATACTCCGGGCCAAAGTGGGCCAAAGCTCATACTCTGGGCCAAAGTGGGCCAAAGCTCATACTCCGGGCCAAAGCTCATACTCCGGGCCATAGCTCATACTCCGGGCCAAAGCTCATACTCCGGGCCAAAGCTCATACTCCGGGCCAAAGCTCATACTCCGGGCCAAAGTGGGCCAAAGCTCATACTCTGGGCCAAAGTGGGCCAAAGCTCATACTCTGGGCCAAAGCTCATACTCCGGGACAAAGCTCATACTCCGGGCCAAAGCTCATACTCCGGGCCAAAGCTCATACTCCGGGCCAAAGCTCAAACTCCGGGCCAAAGCTCATACTCTGGGCCAAAGCTCATACTCCGGGCCATAGCTCATACTCCGGGCCAAAGCTCATACTCCGGGCCAAAGCTCATACTCCGGGCCATAGCTCATACTCCGGGCCAAAGCTCATACTCCGGGCCAAAGTGGGCCAAAGCTCATACTCCGGGCCAAAGTGGGCCTAAGCTCATACTCTGGGCCAAAGTGGGCCAAAGCTCATACTCCGGGCCAAAGTGGGCCAAAGCTCATACTCCGGGCCAAAGCACATACTCCGGGCCAAAGCTCATACTCCGGGCCATAGCTCATACTCCGGGCCAAAGCACATACTCCGGGCCAAAGTGGGCCAAAGCTCATACTCTGGGCCAAAGTGGGCCAAAGCTCATACTTCGGGCCAAAGTGGGCCAAAGCTCATACTCCGGGCCAAAGTGGGCCAAAGCTCATACTCTGGGCCAAAGTGGGCCAAAGCTCATACTCTGGGCCAAAGTGGGCCAAAGCTCATACTCCGGGCCAAAGTGGGCCAAAGCTCATACTCCGGGCCAAAGTGGGCCTAAGCTCATACTCTGGGCCAAAGTGGGCCAAAGCTCATGCTCAGGGCCAAAGCTCATACTCTGGGCCAAAGCTCATACTCCGGGCCATAGCTCATACTCCGGGCCAAAGCTCATACTCCGGGCCAAAGCTCATACTCCGGGCCAAAGCTCATACTCCGGGCCATAGCTCATACTCCGGGCCAAAGCTCATACTCCGGGCCAAAGCTCATACTCCGGGCCAAAGCTCATACTCCGGGCCAAAGCTCATACTCTGGGCCAAAGTGGGCCAAAGCTCATACTCTGGGCCAAAGTGGGCCAAAGCTCATACTCTGGGCCAAAGCTCATACTCCGGGACAAAGCTCATACTCCGGGCCAAAGCTCATACTCCGGGCCAAAGCTCATACTCCGGGCCAAAGCTCAAACTCCGGGCCAAAGCTCATACTCTGGGCCAAAGCTCATACTCCGGGCCATAGCTCATACTCCGGGCCAAAGCTCATACTCCGGGCCAAAGCTCATACTCCGGGCCAAAGCTCATACTCCGGGCCAAAGCTCATACTCTGGGCCAAAGTGGGCCAAAGCTCATACTCTGGGCCAAAGCTCATACTCCGGGCCAAAGCTCATACTCCGGGCCAAAGTGGGCAAAATCTCATACTCTGGGCCAAAGTGGTTCAAAGCTCATACTCCGGGCCAAAGTGGGCCAAAGCTCATACTCGGGGCCAAAGCTCATACTCTGGGCCAAAGCTCATACTCTGGGCCAAAGCTCATACTCCGGGCCAAAGCTCATACTCCGGGCCAAAGTGGGCCAAAGCTCATACTCTGGGCCAAAGTGGGCCAAAGCTCATACTACGGGCCAAAGTGGGCCAAAGCTCATACTCCGGGCCAAAGTGGGCCAAAGCTCATACTCCGGGCCAAAGTGGGCCAAAGCTCATACTCTGGGCCAAAGTGGGCCAAAGCTCATACTCTGGGCCAAAGCTCATACTCAGGGCTCATACTCTGGGCCAAAGCTCATACTCTGGGCCAAAGCTCATACTCTGGGCCAAAGCTCATACTCTGGGCCAAAGCTCATACTCTGGACCAAAGCTCATACTCCGGGCCAAAGCACATACTCCGGGCCAAAGCTCATACTCCGGGCCATAGCTCATACTCCGGGCCAAAGCTCATACTCCGGGCCAAAGCTCATACTCCAGGCCAAAGCTCATACTCCGGGCCAAAGCTCATACTCAGGGCTCATACTCCGGGCCAAAGCTCATACTCTGGGCCAAAGCTCATACTCTGGGCCAAAGCTCATACTCTGGGCCAAAGCTCATACTCCGGGCCAAAGCTCATACTCAGGGCTCATACTCCGGGCCAAAGCTCATACTCTGGGCCAAAGCTCATACTCTGGGCCAAAGCTCATACTCTGGGCCAAAGCTCATACTCCGGGCCAAAGCTCATACTCCGGGCCAAAGTGGGCCAAAGCTCATACTCTGGGCCAAAGTGGGCCAACGCTCATACTCCGGGCCAAAGTGGGCCAAAGCTCATACTCCGGGCCAAAGTGGGCCAAAGCTCATACTCCGGGCCAAAGTGGGCCAAAGCTCATACTCCGGGCCAAAGTGGGCCAAAGCTCATACTCCGGGCCAAAGTGGGCCAAAGCTCATACTCTGGGCCAAAGCTCATACTCTGGGCCAAAGCTCATACTCCGGGCCAAAGTGGGCCAAAGCTCATACTCTGGGCCAAAGTGGGCCAAAGCTCATACTCTGGGCCAAAGTGGGCCAAAGCTCATACTCCGGGCCAAAGCTCATACTCCGGGCCAAAGTGGGCCAAAGCTCATACTCTGGGCCAAAGTGGGCCAAAGCTCATACTCTGGGCCAAAGTGGGCCAAAGCTTATACTCCGGGCCAAAGTGGGCCAAAGCTCATACTCCGGGCCAAAGTGGGCCAAAGCTCATACTCTGGGCCAAAGGTCATACTCTGGGCCAAAGCACATACTCAGGGCTCATACTCTGGGCCAAAGCTCATACTCCGGGCCAAAGCTCATACTCCGGGCCAAAGTGGGCCAAAGCTCATACTCTGGGCCAAAGTGGGCCAAAGCTCATACTCCGGGCCAAAGTGGGCCAAAGCTCATACTCCGGGCCAAAGTGGGCCAAAGCTCATACTCCGGGCCAAAGTGGGCCAAAGCTCATACTCTGGGCCAAAGTGGGCCAAAGCTCATACTCTGGGCCAAAGCTCATACTCTGGGCCAAAGCACATACTCAGGGCTCATACTCTGGGCCAAAGCTCATACTCCGGGCCAAAGCTCATACTCCGGGCCAAAGCTCAAACTCCGGGCCAAAGCTCATACTCTGGGCCAAAGCTCATACTCCGGGCCATAGCTCATACTCCGGGCCAAAGCTCATACTCCGGGCCAAAGCTCATACTCCGGGCCAAAGCTCATACTCAGGGCTCATACTCCGGGCCAAAGCTCATACTCTGGGCCAAAGCTCATACTCTGGGCCAAAGCTCATACTCTGGGCCAAAGCTCATACTCCGGGCCAAAGCTCATACTCCGGGCCAAAGTGGGCCAAAGCTCATACTCTGGGCCAAAGTGGGCCAAAGCTCATACTCCGGGCCAAAGTGGGCCAAAGCTCATACTCCGGGCCAAAGTGGGCCAAAGCTCATACTCTGTGCAAAAGCTCATACTCTGGGCCAAAGCTCATACTCTGGGCCAAAGCTCATACTCCGGGCCAAAGCTCATACTCCGGGCCAAAGTGGGCCAAAGCTCATACTCTAGGCCAAAGTGGGCCAAAGCTCATACTCTGGGCCAAAGTGGGCCAAAGCTCATACTCTGGGCCAAAGCTCATACTCCGGGCCAAAGTGGGCCAAAGCTCATACTCCGGGCCAAAGTGGGCCAAGCTCATACTCCGGGCCAAAGCTCATACTCCGGGCCAAAGCTCATACTCTGGGCCAAAGCTCATACTCAGGGCTCATACTCTGGGCCAAAGCTCATACTCCGGGCCAAAGCACATACTCCGGGCCAAAGCTCATACTCTGGGCCAAAGCTCATACTCAGGGCTCATACTCCGGGCCAAAGCTCATACTCTGGGCCAAAGCTCACACTCCGGGCCAAAGTGGGCCAAAGCTCATACTCTGGGCCAAAGTGGGCCAAAGCTCATACTCTGGGCCAAAGCTCATACTCTGGGCCAAAGCTCATACTCAGGGCTCATACTCTGGGCCAAAGCTCATACTCCGGGCCAAAGCTCATACTCCGGGCCAAAGCTCATACTCCGGGCCAAAGCTCAAACTCCGGGCCAAAGCTCATACTCCAGGCCAAAGCTCATACTCCGGGCCAAAGCTCATACTCCGGGCCATAGCTCATACTCCGGGCCAAAGTGGGCCAAAGCTCATACTCCGGGCCAAAGCTCATACTCTGGGCCAAAGCTCATACTCTGGGCCAAAGCTCATACTCCGGGCCAAAGCTCATACTCTGGGCCAAAGCTCATACTCCGGGCCAAAGCTCATACTCCGGGCCAAAGCTCATACTCTGGGCCAAAGCTCATACTCTGGGCCAAAGCTCATACTCCGGGCCAAAGTGGGCCAAAGCTCATACTCTGGGCCAAAGTGGGCCAAAGCTCATACTGTGGGCCAAAGCTCATACTCCGGGCCAAAGCTCATACTCCAGGCCAAAGCTCATACTCCGGGCCAAAGCTCATACTCAGGGCTCATACTCCGGGCCAAAGCTCATACTCTGGGCCAAAGCTCATACTCTGGGCCAATGTTGCAGCTATATGTAACTTGGTGGTGGTACAAATTACGAAAACAGACTTTCTGTTTTCAAATTTATTTTATGCAAATGATATTTAATATTTTGCAGAGGCCACAATATGTGGCCATCACTTTAGCATCCATAATCCACTAGCAGTATATCATACAAAAATACACACTTTAAAACTTAGTTTAAAAACACTTGGTCATTGGATAGATCAAGGCAGTCAAGTCCTATAATTATAAGGTCAAAAAAAATACCTAGCATGCGTGGGTCAGAAATGACCCCGACTATTATTAAGTAAGTTATCAGAACCAGAATGTTCGTAAAAAACTATTACGCTTATTTGGAGGAGAAAGGGGAATATTGTTCTTGTTCAACATGGCTCATACTTTCAAAATAATCCCCAAGCTATCGTTTACTTCAGTTTGGCTAATGATAATGACTTTGCATAATCTTTGTTACTTTTTTTTATATTTTATCCTATTAATATTTAACATCAAATCAGCTAAAACATACATTGAATGGCATGCCAGCTTAAAAGCAAAGTTATTGTGATACCTTTAACGTTGGGTCAATTTTGACCCACGTGTGCCTTAATTCGGAAATGTGTTGAACAGTTGAGGGTAAAACCTATCTCGTCAGATCTATTCCAGTCTTCTCTGGTCTATTCAGCTGTACGGTCTACTAGTCTACTAGTCTACTCTATCATCAACTCAAAATGCACCACTCCAACGCGATCTCTTCTGTTGTACTCGATGTTCCTCGCCCACGCGCGGCACTCGATGTTGATGATGATTCCGGCTGGAACAATGAGTCTAATTACTTTTTAGGGTTCCGTACCCAAAGGGTACCAACGGGACCCTATTACTAAGCCTACGCTGTCCGACCGTCCGTCCGTCCGTCCGTCCGTCTGTCAGCGGGCTGTATCTCGTAAACCGTAATAGATAATAGACAGATGAAATTTTCACATATTATGTATTTCTATTGCCACTATAACAACAAATAATAAAAATTAAATTAAAATATTTCCATGGGTACATGGAAATATTTTAATTTAATTTTTTTAACGGAACCCTAACAGAGCGAGGCCCGACTCGTACTTGGCCGATTTTTATTATTAGCATTTTTTTAATATTAGCATTTTTATTATTTTTTGAAGTGAAAACTTCTTTAGGCGCATCGACCATTTTTTTGGGTGAGCAAAAAACATGGATTTCGCGTCCTCGTCTCCTTCACAATCGTCACCTGGAGATTTCAGTAAGCGTTCAACATTTTAGAAATTCCCAAGCAACCTTGTACAGCGCTTACTCCTTACCGTTTAATGTATGATGTCGCAGGTTCGAATCTCACTCACGAAATCGTGACAGTGCGCTTTTCTTGTTTTGTTTTTAATTATTAGCAAATCTAGTTTTCACTTCTATCGGCAGTCCCTATGACTGCCATTTTTTTTAAAGAACGTAATATATTAGATCAATAATATATTGGCCCAGAGTATGAGCTTTGGCCCAGAGTATGAGCTTTGGCCCAGAGTATGAGCTTTGGCCCACTTTGGCCCGGAGTATGAGCTTTGGCCCACTTTGGCCCTGAGTATGAGCTTGGGCCCGGAGTATGAGCTTTGGCCCGGAGTATGAGCTTTGGCCCGGAGTATGAGCTATGGCCCGGAGTATGAGCTTTGGCCCACTTTGGCCCGGAGTATGAGCTTTGGCCCGGAGTATGAGCTTTGGCCCAGACTATGAGCTTTGGCCCGGAGTATGAGCTTTGGCCCAGAGTATGAGCTTTGGCCCAGAGTATGAGCTTTGGCCCGGAGTATGAGCCCTGAGTATGAGCTTTGGCCCGTAGTTTGAGCTTTGGCCTGGAGTATGAGCTTTGGCCCGGAGTTTGAGCTTTGGCCCGGAGTATGAGCTTTGGCCCGGAGTATGAGCTTTGGCCCAGAGTATGAGCCCAGAGTATGAGCTTTGGCCCAGAGTATGAGCCCTGAGTATCTGGGCCAAAGCTCATACTCTGGGCCAAAGCTCATACTCCGGGCCAAAGCTCATACTCCGGGCCAAAGTGGGCCAAAGCTCATACTCTGGGCCAAAGTGGGCCAAAGCTCATACTGTGGGCCAAAGCTCATACTCCGGGCCAAAGCTCATACTCCAGGCCAAAGCTCATACTCCGGGCCAAAGCTCATACTCTGGGCCAAAGCTCATACTCTGGGCCAATGTTGCAGCTATATGTAACTTGGTGGTGGTACAAATTACGAAAACAGACTTTCTGTTTTCAAATTTATTTTATGCAAATGATATTTAATATTTTGCAGAGGCCACAATATGTGGCCATCACTTTAGCATCCATAATCCACTAGCAGTATATCATACAAAAATACACACTTTAAAACTTAGTTTAAAAACACTTGGTCATTGGATAGATCAAGGCAGTCAAGTCCTATAATTATAAGGTCAAAAAAAATACCTAGCATGCGTGGGTCAGAAATGACCCCGACTATTATTAAGTAAGTTATCAGAACCAGAATGTTCGTAAAAAACTATTACGCTTATTTGGAGGAGAAAGGGGAATATTGTTCTTGTTCAACATGGCTCATACTTTCAAAATAATCCCCAAGCTATCGTTTACTTCAGTTTGGCTAATGATAATGACTTTGCATAATCTTTGTTACTTTTTTTTATATTTTATCCTATTAATATTTAACATCAAATCAGCTAAAACATACATTGAATGGCATGCCAGCTTAAAAGCAAAGTTATTTTGATACCTTTAACGTTGGGTCAATTTTGACCCACGTGTGCCTTAATTCGGAAATGTGTTGAACAGTTGAGGGTAAAACCTATCTCGTCAGATCTATTCCAGTCTTCTCTGGTCTATTCAGCTGTACGGTCTACTAGTCTACTAGTCTACTCTATCATCAGCTCAAAATGCACCACTCCAACACGATCTCTTCTGTTGTACTCGATGTTCCTCGCCCACGCGCGGCACTCGATGTTGATGATGATTCCGGCTGGAACAATGATTCTAATTACTTTTTAGGGTTCCGTACCCAAAGGGTACCAACGGGACCCTATTACTAAGCCTACGCTGTCCGACCGTCCGTCCGTCCGTCCGTCCGTCTGTCAGCGGGCTGTATCTCGTAAACCGTAATAGATAATAGACAGATGAAATTTTCACATATTATGTATTTCTATTGCCACTATAACAACAAATAATAAAAATTAAATTAAAATATTTCCATGGGTACATGGAAATATTTTAATTTAATTTTTTTAACGGAACCCTAACAGAGCGAGGCCCGACTCGTACTTGGCCGATTTTTATTATTAGCATTTTTTTAATATTAGCATTTTTATTATTTTTTGAAGTGAAAACTTCTTTAGGCGCATCGACCATTTTTTTGGGTGAGCAAAAAACATGGATTTCGCGTCCTCGTCTCCTTCACAATCGTCACCTGGAGATTTCAGTAAGCGTTCAACATTTTAGAAATTCCCAAGCAACCTTGTACAGCGCTTACTCCTTACCGTTTAATGTATGATGTCGCAGGTTCGAATCTCACTCACGAAATCGTGACAGTGCGCTTTTCTTGTTTTGTTTTTAATTATTAGCAAATCTAGTTTTCACTTCTATCGGCAGTCCCTATGACTGCCATTTTTTTTAAAGAACGTAATATATTAGATCAATAATATATTGGCCCAGAGTATGAGCTTTGGCCCAGAGTATGAGCTTTGGCCCAGAGTATGAGCTTTGGCCCACTTTGGCCCGGAGTATGAGCTTTGGCCCACTTTGGCCCGGAGTATGAGCTTTGGCCCACTTTGGCCCGGAGTATGAGCTTTGGCCCACTTTGGCCCGGAGTATGAGCTTTGGCCTGGAGTATGAGCTTTGGCCCAGAGTATGAGCTTTGGCCCAGAGTATGAGCTTTGGCCCAGGGTATGAGCTTTGGCCCGGAGTATGAGCCCTGAGTATGAGCTTTGGCCCGGAGTATGAGCTTTGGCCCGGAGTATGAGCTTTGGCCCGGAGTATGAGCTTTGGCCCGGAGTTTGAGCTTTGGCCCGGAGTATGAGCTTTGGCCCGGAGTATAAGCTTTGGCCCGGAGTATGAGCTTTGGCCCAGAGTATGAGCTTTGGCCCAGAGTATGAGCTTTGGCCCGGAGTATGAGCCCTGAGTATGAGCTTTGGCCCGGAGTATGAGCTTTGGCCCGGAGTATGAGCTTTGGCCCGGAGTATGAGCTATGGCCCGGAGTATGAGCTTTGGCCCACTTTGGCCCGGAGTATGAGCTTTGGCCCAGAGTATGAGCTTTGGCCCGGAGTATGAGCTTTGGCCCGGAGTATGAGCTTTGGCCCGGAGTATGAGCTTTGGCCCGGAGTATGAGCTATGGCCCGGAGTATGAGCTTTGGCCCAGAGTATGAGCTTTGGCCCAGAGTATGAGCTTTGGCCCTGGGTATGAGCTTTGGCCCGGAGTATGAGCCCTGAGTATGAGCTTTGGCCCGGAGTATGAGCTTTGGCCCGGAGTATGAGCTTTGGCCCGGAGTATGAGCTTTGGCCCGGAGTTTGAGCTTTGGCCCGGAGTATGAGCTTTGGCCCGGAGTATGAGCTTTGGCCCGGAGTATGAGCTTTGGCCCAGAGTATGAGCTTTGGCCCAGAGTATGAGCTTTGGCCCGGACATGGCTCATACTTTCAAAATAATCCCCAAGCTATCGTTTACTTCAGTTTGGCTAATGATAATGACTTTGCATAATCTTTGTTACTTTTTTTTATATTTTATCCTATTAATATTTAACATCAAATCAGCTAAAACATACATTGAATGGCATGCCAGCTTAAAAGCAAAGTTATTTTGATACCTTTAACGTTGGGTCAATTTTGACCCACGTGTGCCTTAATTCGGAAATGTGTTGAACAGTTGAGGGTAAAACCTATCTCGTCAGATCTATTCCAGTCTTCTCTGGTCTATTCAGCTGTACGGTCTACTAGTCTACTAGTCTACTCTATCATCAGCTCAAAATGCACCACTCCAACACGATCTCTTCTGTTGTACTCGATGTTCCTCGCCCACGCGCGGCACTCGATGTTGATGATGATTCCGGCTGGAACAATGATTCTAATTACTTTTTAGGGTTCCGTACCCAAAGGGTACCAACGGGACCCTATTACTAAGCCTACGCTGTCCGACCGTCCGTCCGTCCGTCCGTCCGTCTGTCAGCGGGCTGTATCTCGTAAACCGTAATAGATAATAGACAGATGAAATTTTCACATATTATGTATTTCTATTGCCACTATAACAACAAATAATAAAAATTAAATTAAAATATTTCCATGGGTACATGGAAATATTTTAATTTAATTTTTTTAACGGAACCCTAACAGAGCGAGGCCCGACTCGTACTTGGCCGATTTTTATTATTAGCATTTTTTTAATATTAGCATTTTTATTATTTTTTGAAGTGAAAACTTCTTTAGGCGCATCGACCATTTTTTTGGGTGAGCAAAAAACATGGATTTCGCGTCCTCGTCTCCTTCACAATCGTGCTTTGGCCCGGAGTATGAGCTTTGGCCCGGAGTATGAGCTTTGGCCCGGAGTATGAGCTTTGGCCCGGAGTTTGAGCTTTGGCCCGGAGTATGAGCTTTGGCCCGGAGTATGAGCTTTGGCCCGGAGTATGAGCTTTGGCCCAGAGTATGAGCTTTGGCCCAGAGTATGAGCTTTGGCCCGGAGTATGAGCTTTGGCCCGGAGTATGAGCTTTGGCCCGGAGTATGAGCTTTGGCCCGGAGTATGAGCTATGGCCCGGAGTATGAGCTTTGGCCCACTTTGGCCCGGAGTATGAGCTTTGGCCCGGAGTATGAGCTTTGGCCCGGAGTATGAGCTTTGGCCCGGAGTATGAGCTTTGGCCCGGAGTATGAGCTTTGGCCCGGAGTATGAGCTTTGGCCCGGAGTATGAGCTTTGGCCCGGAGTATGAGCTTTGGCTCGGAGTTTGAGCTTTGGCCCGGAGTATGAGCTTTGGCCCGGAGTATGAGCTTTGGCCCGGAGTATGAGCTTTGGCCCAGAGTATGAGCTTTGGCCCAGAGTATGAGCTTTGGCCCGGAGTATGAGCCCTGAGTATGAGCTTTGGCCCGGAGTATGAGCTTTGGCCCGGATTATGAGCTTTGGCCCGGAGTATGAGCTATGGCCCGGAGTATGAGCTTTGGCCCACTTTGGCCCGGAGTATGAGCTTTGGCCCGGAGTATGAGCTTTGGCCCGGAGTATGAGCTTTGGCCCGGAGTATGAGCTTTGGCCCAGAGTATGAGCTATGGCCCAGAGTATGAGCTTTGGCCCAGAGTATGAGCCCTGAGTATGAGCTTTGGCCCAGAGTATGAGCTTTGGCCCAGAGTATGAGCTTTGGCCCACTTTGGCCCAGAGTATGAGCTTTGGCCCCCTTTGGCCCAGAGTATGAGCTTTGGCCCACTTTGGCCCGGAGTATGAGCTTTGGCCCACTTTGGCCCGGAGTATGAGCTTTGGCCCGGAGTATGAGCTTTGGCCCAGAGTATGAGCTTTGGCCCAGAGTATGAGCTTTGGCCCAGAGTATGAGCTTTGGCCCAGAGTATGAGCTTTGGCCCACTTTGGCCCGGAGTATGAGCTTTGGCCCACTTTGGCCCGGAGTATGAGCTTTGGCTCACTTTGGCCCGGAGTATGAGCTTTGGCCCACTTTGGCCCGGAGTATGAGCTTTGGCCCACTTTGGCCCGGAGTACGAGCTTTGGCCCACTTTGGCCCGGAGTATGAGCTTTGGCCCACTTTGGCCCGGAGTATGAGCTTTGGCCCACTTTGGCCCGGAGTATGAGCTTTGGCCCGGAGTATGAGCTTTGGCCCAGAGTATGAGCTTTGGCCCAGAGTATGAGCTTTGGCCCAGAGTATGAGCTTTGGCCCACTTTGGCCCAGAGTATGAGCTTTGGCCCAGAGTATGAGCCCTGAGTATGAGCTTTAGCCCAGAGTATGAGCTTTGGCCCAGAGTATGAGCTTTGGCCCACTTTGGCCCGGAGTATAAACTTTGGCACACTTTGGCGCGGAGTATGAGCTTTGGCCCACTTTGGCCTGGAGTATGAGCTTTGGCCCGGAGTATGAGCTTTGGCCCAGAGTATGAGGTTTGGCCCAGAGTATGAGCTTTGGCCCAGAGTATGAGCTTTGGCCCACTTTGGCTCGGAGTATGAGCTTTGGCCCACTTTGGCCCGGAGTATGAGCTTTGGCTCACTTTGGCCCGGAGTATGAGCTTTGGCCCACTTTGGCCCGGAGTATGAGCTTTGGCCCACTTTGGCCCGGAGTATGAGCTTTGGCCCAGAGTATGAGCTTTGGCCCGGAGTATGAGCTTTGGCCCGGAGTATGAGCTTTGGCCCGGAGTATGAGCTTTGGCCCGGAGTATGAGCTATGGCCCGGAGTATGAGCTTTGGCCCAGAGTATGAGCTTTGGCCCAGAGTATGAGCTTTGGCCCAGGGTATGAGCTTTGGCCCGGAGTATGAGCTCTGAGTATGAGCTTTGGCCCGGAGTATGAGCTTTGGCCCGGAGTATGAGCTTTGGCCCGGAGTATGAGCTTTGGCCCGGAGTATGAGCTTTGGCCCGGAGTATGAGCTTTGGCCCGGAGTTTTAGCTTTGGCCCGGAGTATGAGCTTTGGCCCGGAGTATGAGCTTTGGCCCGGAGTATGAGCTTTGGCCCGGAGTATGAGCTTTGGCCCAGAGTATGAGCTTTGGCCCGGAGTATGAGCCCTGAGTATGAGCTTTGGCCCGGAGTATGAGCTTTGGCCCGGAGTATGAGCTTTGGCCCGGAGTATGAGCTATGGCCCGGAGTATGAGCTTTGGCCGGGAGTATGAGCTTTGGCCCGGAGTATGAGCTTTGGCCCGGAGTATGAGCTTTGGCCCGGAGTATGAGCTTTGGCCCGGAGTATGAGCTTTGGCCCGGAGTATGAGCTTTGGCCCGGAGTTTGAGCTTTGGCCCGGAGTATGAGCTTTGGCCCGGAGTATGAGCTTTGGCCCGGAGTATGAGCTTTGGCCCAGAGTATGAGCTTTGGCCCAGAGTATGAGCTTTGGCCCGGAGTATGAGCCCTGAGTATGAGCTTTGGCCCGGAGTATGAGCTTTGGCCCGGATTATGAGCTTTGGCCCGGAGTATGAGCTATGGCCCGGAGTATGAGCTTTGGCCCACTTTGGCCCGGAGTATGAGCTTTGGCCCGGAGTATGAGCTTTGGCCCGGAGTATGAGCTTTGGCCCGGAGTATGAGCTTTGGCCCGGAGTATGAGCTTTGGCCCGGAGTATGAGCTATGGCCCGGAGTATGAGCTTTGGCCCAGAGTATGAGCCCTGAGTATGAGCTTTGGCCCAGAGTATGAGCTTTGGCCCAGAGTATGAGCTTTGGCCCACTTTGGCCCAGAGTATGAGCTTTGGCCCACTTTGGCCCAGAGTATGAGCTTTGGCCCACTTTGGCCCGGAGTATGAGCTTTGGCCCACTTTGGCCCGGAGTATGAGCTTTGGCCCGGAGTATGAGCTTTGGCCCAGAGTATGAGCTTTGGCCCAGAGTATGAGCTTTGGCCCAGAGTATGAGCTTTGGCCCACTTTGGCCCGGAGTATGAGCTTTGGCCCACTTTGGCCCGGAGTATGAGCTTTGGCTCACTTTGGCCCGGAGTATGAGCTTTGGCCCACTTTGGCCCGGAGTATGAGCTTTGGCCCACTTTGGCCCGGAGTATGAGCTTTGGCCCACTTTGGCCCGGAGTATGAGCTTTGGCCCACTTTGGCCCGGAGTATGAGCTTTGGCCCACTTTGGCCCGGAGTATGAGCTTTGGCCCGGAGTATGAGCTTTGGCCCAGAGTATGAGCTTTGGCCCACTTTGGCCCAGAGTATGAGCTTTGGCCCACTTTGGCCCAGAGTATGAGCTTTGGCCCAGAGTATGAGCCCTGAGTATGAGCTTTAGCCCAGAGTATGAGCTTTGGCCCAGAGTATGAGCTTTGGCCCACTTTGGCCCAGAGTATGAGCTTTGGCCCACTTTGGCCTGGAGTATAAACTTTGGCACACTTTGGCCCGGAGTATGAGCTTTGGCCCACTTTGGCATGGAGTATGAGCTTTGGCCCGGAGTATGAGCTTTGGCCCAGAGTATGAGGTTTGGCCCAGAGTATGAGCTTTGGCCCAGAGTATGAGCTTTGGCCCACTTTGGCTCGGAGTATGAGCTTTGGCCCACTTTGGCCCGGAGTATGAGCTTTGGCTCACTTTGGCCCGGAGTATGAGCTTTGGCCCACTTTGGCCCGGAGTATGAGCTTTGGCCCACTTTGGCCCGGAGTATGAGCTTTGGCCCACTTTGGCCCAGAGTATGAGCTTTGGCCCACTTTAGCCCGGAGTATGAGCTTTGGCCCGGAGTATGAGCTTTGGCCCAGAGTATGAGCTTTGGCCCAGAGTATGAGCTTTGGCCCAGAGTATGAGCTATGGCCCGGAGTATGAGCCCTGAGTATGAGCTTTGGCCTGGAGTATGAGCTTTGGCCTGGAGTATGAGCTTTGGCCCGGAGTATGAGCTTTGGCCCACAGTATGAGCTTTGGCCCACTTTGGCCCAGAGTATGAGCTTTGGCCCTCTTTGGCCCGGAGTATGAGCTTTGGCCCGGAGTATGAGCTTTGGCCCAGAGTATGAGCTTTGGCCCAGAGTATGAGCTTTGGCCCAGAGTATGAGCTTTGGCCCAGAGTATGAGCTTTGGCCCACTTTGGCCCGGAGTATGAGCTTTGGCCCGGAGTATGAGCTATGGCCCGGAGTATGAGCTTTGGCCCACTTTGGCCCGGAGTATGAGCTTTGGCCCGGAGTATGAGCTTTGGCCCGGAGTATGAGCTTTGGCCCGGAGTATGAGCTTTGGCCCGGAGTATGAGCTATGGCCCGGAGTATGAGCTTTGGCCCAGAGTATGAGCCCTGAGTATGAGCTTTGGCCCAGAGTATGAGCTTTGGCCCAGAGTATGAGCTTTGGCCCACTTTGGCCCAGAGTATGAGCTTTGGCCCCCTTTGGCCCAGAGTATGAGCTTTGGCCCACTTTGGCTCGGAGTATGAGCTTTGGCCCACTTTGGCCCGGAGTATGAGCTTTGGTCATATCAACTCATATCAGTGGTAGCCTAGTGGTTAGGACTGTGTCTCCTATTCGGAGGGTCGCAGGTTCGATCCCGGGTACGCACCGCTGACTTTTCGGAGTCAAGTGCGTTTAAGCAATTAACTATCACTTGCTTCAACGGTGAAGGAAAACATCGTGAGGAAACCTGCACATCTGAGAGTTCTTCATAATTTTCTCGAAGGTGTGTGAAGTCCACCAATTCGCATTGGGCCAGCGTGGTGGACTATGGCCTATAACCCTTCTCTGAGAGGAGACCTGCGCTCAGTAGTGAGCCGTTGATGGGTTGCTAATGATGATGATGATGAATGAGCTTTGGCTCACTTTGGCCCGGAGTATGAGCTTTGGCCCACTTTGGCCCGGAGTATGAGCTTTGGCCCACTTTGGCCTGGAGTATGAGCTTTGGCCCACTTTGGCCCAGAGTATGAGCTTTGGCCCACTTTAGCCCGGAGTATGAGCTTTGGCCCGGAGTATGAGCTTTGGCCCAGAGTATGAGCCCTGAGTATGAGCTTTGGCCCAGAGTATGAGCTTTGGCCCAGAGTATGAGCTTTGGCCCGGAGTATGAGCCCTGAGTATGAGCTTTGGCCTGGAGTATGAGCTTTGGCCTGGGGTATGAGCTTTGGCCCGGAGTATGAGCTTTGGCCCACAGTATGAGCTTTGGCCCACTTTGGCCCAGAGTATGAGCTTTGGCCCACTTTGGCCCGGAGTATGAGCTTTGGCCCGGAGTATGAGCTTTGGCCCAGAGTATGAGCTTTGGCCCAGAGTATGAGCTTTGGCCCAGAGTATGAGCTTTGGCCCAGAGTATGAGCTTTGGCCCACTTTGGCCCGGAGTATGAGCTTTGGCCCGGAGTATGAGCTATGGCCCGGAGTATGAGCTTTGGCCCGGAGTATGAGCTTTGGCCCGGAGTATGAGCTTTGGCCCGGAGTATGAGCTTTGGCCCGGAGTATGAGCTTTGGCCCGGAGTATGAGCTTTGGCCCGGAGTATGAGCTATGGCCCGGAGTATGAGCTTTGGCCCAGAGTATGAGCCCTGAGTATGAGCTTTGGCCCAGAGTATGAGCTTTGGCCCAGAGTATGAGCTTTGGCCCACTTTGGCCCAGAGTATGAGCTTTGGCCCCCTTTGGCCCAGAGTATGAGCTTTGGCCCACTTTGGCCCGGAGTATGAGCTTTGGCCCACTTTGGCCCGTTGTATGAGCTTTGGCCCACTTTGGCCCGGAGTATGAGCTTTGGCCCGGAGTATGAGCTTTGGCCCAGAGTATGAGCTTTGGCCCAGAGTATGAGCTTTGGCCCAGAGTATGAGCTTTGAACCACTTTGGCCCGGAGTATGAGCTTTGGCCCACTTTGGCCCGGAGTATGAGCTTTGGCTCACTTTGGCCCGGAGTATGAGCTTTGGCCCACTTTGGCCCGGAGTATGAGCTTTGGCCCACTTTGGCCCGGAGTATGAGCTTTGGCCCACTTTGGCCCGGAGTATGAGCTTTGGCCCACTTTGGCCCGGAGTATGAGCTTTGGCCCACTTTGGCCCGGAGTATGAGCTTTGGCCCACTTTGGCCCGGAGTATGAGCTTTGGCCCAGAGTATGAGCTTTGGCCCAGAGTATGAGCTTTGGCCCAGAGTATGAGCTTTGGCCCACTTTGGCCCAGAGTATGAGCTTTGGCCCAGAGTATGAGCCCTGAGTATGAGCTTTAGCCCAGAGTATGAGCTTTGGCCCAGAGTATGAGCTTTGGCCCACTTTGGCCCAGAGTATGAGCTTTGGCCCACTTTGGCCCGGAGTATAAACTTTGGCCCACTTTGGCCCGGAGTATGAGCTTTGGCCCGGAGTATGAGCTTTGGCCCAGAGTATGAGCTTTGGCCCAGAGTATGAGCTTTGGCCCAAAGTATGAGCTTTGGCCTACTTTGGCTCGGAGTATGAGCTTTGGCCCACTTTGGCCCGGAGTATGAGCTTTGGCTCACTTTGGCCCGGAGTATGAGCTTTGGCCCACTTTGGCCCAGAGTATGAGCTTTGGCCCACTTTAGCCCGGAGTATGAGCTTTGGCCCGGAGTATGAGCTTTGGCCCAGAGTATGAGCTTTGGCCCAGAGTATGAGCTTTGGCCCAGAGTATGAGCTTTGGCCCGGAGTATGAGCCCTGAGTATGAGCTTTGGCCTGGAGTATGAGCTTTGGCCTGGAGTATGAGCTTTGGCCCGGAGTATGAGCTTTGGCCCACAGTATGAGCTTTGGCCAACTTTGGCCCAGAGTATGAGCTTTGGCCCACTTTGGCCCGGAGTATGAACTTTGGCCCGGAGTATGAGCTTTGGCCCAGAGTATGAGCTTTGGCCCAGAGTATGAGCATTGGCCCAGAGTATGAGCTTTGGCCCAGAGTATGAGCATTGGCCCAGAGTATGAGCTTTGGCCCGGAGTATGAGCTTTGGCCCGGAGTATGAGCTTTGGCCCGGAGTATGAGCTTTGGCCCGGAGTATGAGCTTTGGCCCGGAGTATGAGCTATGGCCCGGAGTATGAGTTTTGGCCCTGAGTATGAGCTTTGGCCCGGAGTTTGAGCTTTGGCCCGGAGTATGAGCTTTGGCCCGGAGTATGAGCTTTGGCCCAGAGTATGAGCCCTGAGTATGAGCTTTGGCCCAGAGTATGAGCTTTGGCCCAGAGTATGAGCTTTGGCCCACTTTGGCCCAGAGTATGAGCTTTGGCCCACTTTGGCCCGGAGTATGAGCTTTGGCCCACTTTGGCCCGGAGTATGAGCTTTGGCCCACTTTGGCCCGGAGTATTAGCTTTGGCCCACTTTGGCCCAGAGTATGAGCTTTGGCCCACTTTGGCCCAGAGTATGAGCTTTGGCCCACTTTGGCCCGGAGTATGAGCTTTGGCCCACTTTGGCCCGGAGTATGAGCTTTGGCCCGGAGTATGAGCTTTGGCCCACAGTATGAGCTTTGGCCAACTTTGGCCCAGAGTATGAGCTTTGGCCCACTTTGGCCCGGAGTATGAACTTTGGCCCGGAGTATGAGCTTTGGCCCAGAGTATGAGCTTTGGCCCAGAGTATGAGCATTGGCCCAGAGTATGAGCTTTGGCCCAGAGTATGAGCATTGGCCCAGAGTATGAGCTTTGGCCCGGAGTATGAGCTTTGGCCCGGAGTATGAGCTTTGGCCCGGAGTATGAGCTTTGGCCCGGAGTATGAGCTTTGGCCCGGAGTATGAGCTATGGCCCGGAGTATGAGTTTTGGCCCTGAGTATGAGCTTTGGCCCGGAGTTTGAGCTTTGGCCCGGAGTATGAGCTTTGGCCCGGAGTATGAGCTTTGGCCCAGAGTATGAGCCCTGAGTATGAGCTTTGGCCCAGAGTATGAGCTTTGGCCCAGAGTATGAGCTTTGGCCCACTTTGGCCCAGAGTATGAGCTTTGGCCCACTTTGGCCCGGAGTATGAGCTTTGGCCCACTTTGGCCCGGAGTATGAGCTTTGGCCCACTTTGGCCCGGAGTATGAGCTTTGGCCCACTTTGGCCCAGAGTATGAGCTTTGGCCCACTTTGGCCCAGAGTATGAGCTTTGGCCCACTTTGGCCCGGAGTATGAGCTTTGGCCCACTTTGGCCCGGAGTATGAGCTTTGGCCCGGAGTATGAGCTTTGGCCCACTTTGGCCCGGAGTATGAGCTTTGGCCCACTTTGGCCCTGAGTATGAGCTTTGGCCCACTTTGGCCCAGAGTATGAGCTTTGGCCCACTTTGGCCCGGAGTATGAGCTTTGGCCCACTTTGGCCCGGAGTATGAGCTTTGGCCCACTTTGGCCCGGAGTATGAGCTTTGGCCCGGAGTATGAGCTTTGGCCCGGAGTATGAGCTTTGGCCCGGAGTATGAGCTTTGGCCCGGAGTATGAGCTATGGCCCGGAGTATGAGCTTTGGCCCAGAGTATGAGCCCTGAGTATGAGCTTTAGCCCAGAGTATGAGCTTTGGCCCAGAGTATGAGCTTTGGCCCACTTTGGCCCAGAGTATGAGCTTTGGCCCACTTTGGCCCGGAGTATAAACTTTGGCCCACTTTGGCCCGGAGTATGAGCTTTGGCCCACTTTGGCCCGGAGTATGAGCTTTGGCCCGGAGTATGAGCTTTGGCCCAGAGTATGAGCTTTGGCCCAGAGTACCCATAGGCCATAGGCCCAAAGCTCATACTCTGGGCCAAAGCTCATACTCCGGGCCATAGCTCATACTCCGGGCCAAAGCTCATACTCCGGGCCAAAGCTCATACTCCGGGCCAAAGCTCATACTCCGGGCCAAAGCTCATCCTCCGGGCCAAAGCTCATACTCCGGGCCAAAGTGGGCCAAAGCTCATACTCCGGGCCATAGCTCATACTCCGGGCCAAAGCTCATACTCCGGGCCAAAGCTCATACTCCGGGCCAAAGCTCATACTCAGGGCTCATACTCCGGGCCAAAGCTCATACTCTGGGCCAAAGCTCATACTCTGGGCCAAAGCTCATACTCCGGGCCAAAGCTTATACTCCGGGCCAAAGCTCATACTCCGGGCCAAAGCTCAAACTCCGGGCCAAAGCTCATACTCCGGGCCAAAGCTCATACTCCGGGCCAAAGCTCATACTCCGGGCCAAAGCTCATACTCAGGGCTCATACTCCGGGCCAAAGCTCATACCCTGGGCCAAAGCTCATACTCTGGGCCAAAGCTCATACTCTGGGCCAAAGCTCATACTCCGGGCCAAAGCTCATACTCCGGGCCAAAGTGGGCCAAAGCTCATACTCCGGGCCAAAGTGGGCCAAAGCTCATACTCCGGGCCAAAGTGGGCCAAAGCTCATACTCTGGGCCAAAGCTCATACTCTGGGCCAAAGCTCATACTCTGGGCCAATATATTATTGATCTAATATATTACGTTCTTTAAAAAAAATGGCAGTCATAGGGACTGCCGATAGAAGTGAAAACTAGATTTGCTAATAATTAAAAACAAAACAAGAAAAGCGCACTGTCACGATTTCGTGAGTGAGATTCGAACCTGCGACATCATACATTAAACGGTAAGGAGTAAGCGCTGTACAAGGTTGCTTGGGAATTTCTAAAATGTTGAACGCTTACTGAAATCTCCAGGTGACGATTGTGAAGGAGACGAGGACGCGAAATCCATGTTTTTTGCTCACCCAAAAAAATGGTCGATGCGCCTAAAGAAGTTTTCACTTCAAAAAATAATAAAAATGCTAATATTAAAAAAATGCTAATAATAAAAATCGGCCAAGTACGAGTCGGGCCTCGCTCTGTTAGGGTTCCGTTAAAAAAATTAAATTAAAATATTTCCATGTACCCATGGAAATATTTTAATTTAATTTTTATTATTTGTTGTTATAGTGGCAATAGAAATACATAATATGTGAAAATTTCATCTGTCTATTATCTATTACGGTTTACGAGATACAGCCCGCTGACAGACGGACGGACGGACGGACGGACGGTCGGACAGCGTAGGCTTAGTAATAGGGTCCCGTTGGTACCCTTTGGGTACGGAACCCTAAAAAGTAATTAGACTCATTGTTCCAGCCGGAATCATCATCAACATCGAGTGCCGCGCGTGGGCGAGGAACATCGAGTACAACAGAAGAGATCGTGTTGGAGTGGTGCATTTTGAGCTGATGATAGAGTAGACTAGTAGACTAGTAGACCGTACAGCTGAATAGACCAGAGAAGACTGGAATAGATCTGACGAGATAGGTTTTACCCTCAACTGTTCAACACATTTCCGAATTAAGGCACACGTGGGTCAAAATTGACCCAACGTTAAAGGTATCAAAATAACTTTGCTTTTAAGCTGGCATGCCATTCAATGTATGTTTTAGCTGATTTGATGTTAAATATTAATAGGATAAAATATAAAAAAAAGTAACAAAGATTATGCAAAGTCATTATCATTAGCCAAACTGAAGTAAACGATAGCTTGGGGATTATTTTGAAAGTATGAGCCATGTTGAACAAGAACAATATTCCCCTTTCTCCTCCAAATAAGCGTAATAGTTTTTTACGAACATTCTGGTTCTGATAACTTACTTAATAATAGTCGGGGTCATTTCTGACCCACGCATGCTAGGTATTTTTTTTGACCTTATAATTATAGGACTTGACTGCCTTGATCTATCCAATGACCAAGTGTTTTTAAACTAAGTTTTAAAGTGTGTATTTTTGTATGATATACTGCTAGTGGATTATGGATGCTAAAGTGATGGCCACATATTGTGGCCTCTGCAAAATATTAAATATCATTTGCATAAAATAAATTTGAAAACAGAAAGTCTGTTTTCGTAATTTGTACCACCACCAAGTTACATATAGCTGCAACATTGGCCCAGAGTATGAGCTTTGGCCCAGAGTATGAGCTTTGGCCCGGAGTATGAGCTTTGGCCTGGAGTATGAGCTTTGGCCCGGAGTATGAGCTTTGGCCCACAGTATGAGCTTTGGCCCACTTTGGCCCAGAGTATGAGCTTTGGCCCACTTTGGCCCGGAGTATGAGCTTTGGCCCGGAGTATGAGCTTTGGCCCAGAGTATGAGCTTTGGCCCAGATACTCAGGGCTCATACTCTGGGCCAAAGCTCATACTCTGGGCTCATACTCTGGGCCAAAGCTCATACTCCGGGCCAAAGCTCATACTCCGGGCCAAAGCTCAAACTCCGGGCCAAAGCTCATACTCCAGGCCAAAGCTCAAACTACGGGCCAAAGCTCATACTCAGGGCTCATACTCCGGGCCAAAGCTCATACTCTGGGCCAAAGCTCATACTCTGGGCCAAAGCTCATACTCTGGGCCAAAGCTCATACTCTGGGCCGAAGCTCATACTTGTAACGTATTTGGTTCTGGCTGTGCTGTGAATGGGATTGATTGTGTACTATGTCACTCTCTCAGTACACCAGACTAATTCTACTTGTGCGTTGCCGGCCAACCAATACGTCAACAGTGGGTTCTTTAGGCTGTGGTGAATAAATAAGTAACAAATCCCAACATTTGGATCTTTGTTTAATTGGAGATAAAAGAAATTACTAAAAGTTAGGCATGACAAAAGAGATAGGTATCACTAAGCAAGGTTCTAAACAAGGTTTACACTATTTAAACACAAAACAAATATAAGATGTCAGCCTACTTAATTAATATGATCAAACACCATATTCAGGTCGACCAGCATACCTGTCAGTCTACGGTTAGGCTAGCTTCGGGTTGAGTCATGAGATTTCCCTGCGCGGGTTCAAAGTACAACGCACAAACAGATAGACTGACAGTCACGCCTTGCCGACCGATTGACACAGTTAGGTACAATTAATTATAAGTTCAAGGTCATACAGATGACCTGTAATTCAGAAAGGTAAAGACCCTTGTGTCCACCAGCGTTATGTAATACAACAGTTATTATAAGAAAATTTTAAAGGCTACTATTTATCTAAAGTTTGAGTTGAGTTTGTTCTTCTAGGCACATTATAAGGGGTGTCTAACAAAAATAAAAATAAGGAATGAAAGCACCTGAGATCCGGGTGTCCTCCTCAAGAAGACGGCAGGCCTCCTCACTAAAATACCCCCACGGGCGAGCATGCCGTCGCCTCGCCGAACATCCCAAGAGCTTGCTATCGCTCCATCCTCCGAGATGTCACTGATAGGGCACGATGCAGCCCTCGACGTCACATGGCAGACCCCTCGAAGTCACATGGCACTATCTGAGACTATTTGCGTTTCTCACGTATCCACGAGTTTTAATTTAATTCTTGAGTTAATTTTTAAGTTAATTTAATTTCATTTCAATTTACTTTAAATTTACTTTTAATTTTACTTTTAATTTTACTTTTAATTTTACTTTTAATTTTACTTTTAATTTCCCACGCACGCTGGAAAGAAGGAAAACTCCCGTTAACACATTTTCCACGACACGTGTATCAATTCTTTTTGGAATGACGTGGTCACTTACATTGCACCGCAATCGGCGTTCCCAGCCCCTTCCACACGTTTTTACAGGTTAATCCTGGAACGAAATCCGAAGATGAACAAGGGAATGCAACCTACGGCGTTTCAAAGGTTATTTTTCAACACTACACTCCACACTTACCATATCAGGTATAAAAATTCGCCACACAGAACTAGATGGCTTCCGCCATTTTGTGAAGGCCTACGGCTCACGTTACATAGTTGTTTGCACTCGATGTCCGCAGGAAGAAAGAGTGACTACGCCCGAAGCCAACGCTTATATAGGCGTACCAATAAAGGCCGGTTCCACAGAATAACCATGCTCTTGCATCGAACCTAGAACGGTCTAGCTTTCACACATAAAGCTATCACGACCAAGTTATTTCAGAGAACCGGTTAAGCCATCATTTTAGTATTCTTTCTCATAACAGATTATAAAAACATATTTTGTTGGTGGGCTTATGTCCCAGCGCCCTCTCTAGGCGTCGCGACAAATCGCCAACAAAACCCAATGTTACTTCACCTAGTTCGTGAATATCCACTAGGTGGAGTTACTGGTCCTAATTTTATAATTTAATAAAAATTCACAATTGTAACTTAAATATTTTGTTACAATACCCGGTTTCCCCCGGAAAAGGTTCACCGTAGGTGAACCGTTCGCTGCCCTCAGCGACCGTCACACACACAACAAGCAAACGTTATCAATTGCGAAGAGAAAAAAAACGTCCTATGTACATACCTAAAACAAATTCCTAACTAAACAAAGATCAAATTTCTTTACGTCTAAACTGACTATATATATACATGTGTGGATTCCTGATATTATTAACCTATAAATATTTACAAAATAATACTCGCGGATAGTATCTGAAAAGAAAACAACAATGTTGTCATGCACTTATTCCACGATTGTAGTTGCTATGGGTGTTGGCATTACTACCGTAGGAGTTAGTCCCTAGGCAATACCTGTAAGCCTACGACCTTTGCAGCTAAATCTAAACTTTAAACAACAGACTAGCTGTTAGAATGAAGGAGAACCTGTCTCGCTATTCATTAAAAGAAAACAGATTAACTGTTTCTAAATCGAGAGAAATAGTCTCTCAAAGAATTCGGTTATAATAACCGTCTACCCCTAGCGTCATGGAACTAGCATCAAAAGAGCTACAATGAACACTGTGGCAGAATGTCTCTGCGCAAGCGCAGCAAAATTGCCATGCGAAATAATAATTCACATGCAAAAGTCTCTGTGCATAGCACAGCAAGGTAAATGCGAATACAATTCGCTTTTCACCATCAAAGTGCATAAGAAATAAGTGCGATGGTTGAGAAAAAATATATATATATATAAGGTAACGCGATTGTCTCAGCTCACTTGCCATTCAACAACCCCATCAACGAACTTACATCTCACACAAACATCTTTCATACCTCACGCTTATACCTAGGTAGTAACTTACAATTTTAAGTGTACCACACCCTAACACATCTGTGTGTGAATACTGTATCGTATTCAGACACTGATTCGGAATTGGATTTGAACTGAGTAACAATCTAAGCCTTTAAATCTTTAATGTGCCAGGAACCAATTTTAGTGCCGTCCATTCTCTCTAACTCATAAACTAGTGGGGATAGTACTTTGGTTACCCTACATTTCTCGAACTTTGGAGCTAGCTTTGCCATCTTAAATTTATTGGCATCACTCTGAGTGTAGGAAGACCTCCATACCCAATCTCCAACCGAGAATTTAGCATTCCTACGCCTGAGGTTATAATATTTGGCGTTTTTGGCGTGTGCTTGGAGTAGCTTTTCGCGCACCTTGACAAAGATCTCTTGCAAACAACCAAAGTTCCCTGCGTACTCTTCACGTGGCATACCAGCTGTATACTCATTATTTGTATCCATGTAGAAGTTACCATTTACTACTGGTTCGCGGGCATGAACCAAGAAAAATGGAGAGAATCCAGTGGATTCGTTCACCGCACTATTTATTGCAAACTGAATCTTACTGAGGTTCTCATCCCAACTGCGGTGGTTGTCTTCTACGTAAGACGCGACCGCGGTCATAACAGTTTTGTTGTAACGTTCTACAAGGTTTACCTGTGGTGTATACTTTGGAGTATAGTCCAATCGTGGCACATTGTATTTCTGGAGGGCCTTTTTGAACTCTGAACTAGTTAGTATCGAAGAATTATCGAGGATAACCCTCTCTGGCACCCCCTGTACCAATATGAGACCATTCTCCAAGTGTTTAACCACCTGAGCTGATGTTGCACGACGCAAAGGGAAGAGAAGGGTGTATTTTGAGAAACAACACGTAACAACCAGAAGGAAAGTGTAGCCAGATCTGGATCGTGGCAGCGGACCAACCAAATCCACTGACACTACCTGAAACGGTCGACAACAAACCTTCGGTTTACCCATCAATCCTGGTGTTGCTAGAGTAGAGTGTTTATACGCCTTGCATACTTCACAAGCATTCACAAATTCTAATACATCCTTATACATTCCTGGCCAATAGTACCTCAGACATAACCGTCTGTGGGTTTTAAAAATACCGAGGTGTCCTGCAGTTGCTTCACAGTGATTTTCTCGGATGATTGCAGATCTCTTGTTTTTAGGTATAACCTCTTTCCAGTCAAACTCACTGGTGAGGTTATACTTACTTTTACTAAAACGGAAAAGAATGTTATTTTTAATCATGAAATTTGGAAAATTTGTTGGATATGATCTGCAACCATTAAATAATCTGTCATACCATTCATCATTCGTACTGGATGTAGACGTTGAAGGAGTTGACTGAATCGCCTCTACTTTCATTAACCGAGACAAGGCATCTGGGACCACATTGTCCGTGCCCTTCCGGTGTTCGATTTCGAAGTTAAACTGAGACAATCGGCAACCCCACCTAGCTAATCTTCCAGACGGGTTTTCTAAGTTTAAGAACCATTTTAGTGATGAATGGTCAGTGACGATTTTGAATTTTCTAGATCCTAGATATGCTTGAAATTTCTCTACTGAGAAGATTACGGCTAATGCCTCCCTCTCAGTAGCACTATAATTCCTCTCACTTTTATTCAAGGATCTGCTGACGTACGCGATCGGATGTTCTACCCCGTCAACGACTTGCGACAACATACCTCCTAGACCATACGATGAAGCATCGCAATGTACGATAAATGGTTTCTCGAAGTCGGGAACTGCAAGTACAGGTGCAGATACGAGCGCGTTCTTCAGCACCGTGAAAGCTTCCTCTGCTGCGTCGTTCCACTGGAACTTCGGCGCGTTCTTCCCTTTACTGGTGAGCTTATTCAACGGGGCTGCAATAGTTGAGAAATTTCGGATAAAACGCCTGTACCATGAACAAGTTCCTAGAAACACTTTTACTTCATGAGCTGTGGTCGGAGTCGGAAAATTTAAAATCGCTGAAATCTTGTCAGGGTCCGTACGTAGACCATACTCGTCAACGATATACCCGAGATACTTAATGGATTCCCTAAAGAATTTGCATTTATCAAACGACACGGTAAGATTTGCCGATTTCAATTTGTCAAGTACTCGGTTTAATAATAACAGGTGCGTTGAAAAATCAGACGAACAGATGACAATATCGTCAATATAACAGAATACGAATCCATTTTCAACGTCACTGCTAAAGTTCTGATTGATCAGCATGTCCATAAGTCGTTGCTGACGAGCTGGTGCGTTGCATAAACCAAAAGGCATCACCTTGAAATGAAATAAACCCCGACCTGGGACCGTGAAGCTTGTTTTCTCTTGAGAACTCTCTGACAGAGGAATCTGCCAAAATGAGGATGATAGATCTATTGTTGATAAAAACTTAGCTTCCTTTAAACTGTCCAAGATCTGTGGAATATAAGGAATTGCATAAGAGTCCCCTTTTGTAACAGCGTTCAGCTTCCTACAATCTAAGCAGAATCTCCAATCGCCGTTTGATTTTTTCACCAGAATAGCCGGATTATTCCATGGACTTTCACTAGGAGCAACAACGTCTAAGGCTAACATCCTGTCTAATTCCGCTTGAAGAGCTAACTTTTTCTCTGGAGACAATGGATATTGTTTCACCCTAATCGGTTCAGCATCTCTAGTGTCGATCACATGCTCCATTAACGAGGTTCTACCTAACCCTTTTTTCTCAAAAGAAATATCGTTATATTTTTCTATTATGGCTTTGGCTATTTCTCGTTGATCGGAGGACAAATTGTCGAACGGCTGGATAGCGTGGACATTCTTGGTAGTTAAAGCATCACAAAAACTTAAAGGTGAACATCGGTAATCTATTTTTTCAAATATTTCTGGGGCTACACTAAACGCCTTCCAGAAATCGCATCCTAGAATCATATCCGAGACTATGGCAGGAACTACATGAAACTTTATGGCACAGGTAATGTTATTGAAAGATACAGGTAAATAAATATGACCTAGTGATTGAAGTTGAACTCCATTTGCCACTGTACATGAACTGTCAAAGAAAGGATTGAATGTATAACCCAGTTGTACAAAATGTTCATGGGCATTGTTGCCTAAAATAGACATACACGCTCCTGAGTCGAGTAATCCGTAGACTTCTAAGTTAGCAATATTAATTTTTAAATATGGCCTAATATCATCTTTTTGAGGTGAGAATCGAACTGTAGCTAAAGAGCCAAAAGTATTGAATTTTGAAATATTATTATTTAAGTTGCCGCAGTTCGAGCTAACTAGTTTTTTTGAATTTGCCTTGTTCTTCTTACAATTCGGGCAGGTTAACTTTGTAAAACCTGGAGTTTTACAAGTAAAGCAGTATACCTTCCTTTTCGCGGGCTGTTTCTGTACATTGCTAGGCTTGCAATGACAGCAGCTACCTGATAGACCTGGTTGTTGTGGGTTAGCACCACTACTATTTTTATATTGATTTGATGAACCGGTCTTGATGAAAGGCTTATCAGGAACCTTATTTTGATGAAATTTTGGTCCTTGCTTCTCCATGCCCTGGTTATTTACAGAAGCTACGGGTTTACTCTTAGGTTTATATGAAAATTCTGGGGTAATTACATTTGTGGACTTGCCAGGCTCAGCAAAGTAAGTTGCTCGCTGGCTAGCCGCTTCAATTTTTCTACAACTTTCTTTCAGTTGACTAATCGATTCAATGGGAACCAGCGCTAGTTGTTGAGAAAATGTTGGGCGAATATTGTGCAAAAGAATTTCCAGTTTCGCAGCCTCCGACAATTCTGTCCTTAACCTACCGAATAGACAGGCCATAACAGAAAAATATATGTGGATAGGCTCATCCACCCCCTGAGTTCTGGATCTAATTTCACCCAGTAGCCGGTAATCGTAGTCTACTGGGTCAAATTCTTCCAGTATCAGGTCCTTTAGGTCAGACCAAGTACATACCTGCTGCTTGATTCCTCGGAACCAAAGAAGCGCTTGATCGCTGAACAACTGTGCCGCAGACTTGAATAGTTTCTGATCAGATACCCCGTAACAGCACTGCAACTCCTCGATTCTTTCAAGGAACGAGCGAGGATCCGTTGTTCCGGTGAACTTAATGTTCCACTTGGCAATATTTTTCTCACTGGAACACTCGACCGTTGGAGCCTCTGGTGCTGCTGTTGATGTTCCTGGAACGGCAGTGGTTGGGGATTCAATATATGTTGTAATCAACTTTTCAAGTTTGCGTTTTAAATCAGCTGTTTTTGTGAGGATCTTATCAGGTTCACTGTCTGAAATCCTATTCAACCTATGATAGAGGTGGTACGCTAGGGCTTGAGCTCTAGCGAAGGAAACCTTTTCTCTAGACTTTTCCCATTTCCCGAATAGAGTGACCAACTCTTGAAACTTTTCAATGATAACTGTCAACTCTGAATCAGCGCTTAGATCAGTCTCTACAATGGCTTCAGATGGACATTCTAATGTAAGTATACGCATTTGGCGTCTAAGGTCATCAACAGTGCTACCGGGTGTTTCCGAGCGAATGGAAACTTCATAGATTAATTCATCTTTCCTGAGTGAGTGAAACTGTATATTTCTAGACTTATCCATTTCTATAACTGGTGGTGTACACAATTACAAACCAAAACAGTATTAATTAAGTTTAAAAGTACTTAAATTAATTTAAATATGCTAAATTATTAGAATTTTTAGCTAAAAGTAAGTCTAGTCTAATGCATACAATCATATAAATGCACTCTTAACACAAGTATCAAATAATACTTTCAGGAAGTAATGGTAACACTGACATTTACCTATTTTAAAAAAAATAACAAAGTTGCATGGTGGTTCACAAGGTCTAACCTAAAAAATCACTAGCATACAGCCATAAAAAAACCCTATTTAAAATTTTACACATAAACAACATGCTAAAAAAAATGCAATAAATTAGTATTCGCAGAATGCTTATTTAAAAAAATAATTTATCACTATATGTAAAGTAAAAATGTCAAGTACACCAGTGAAATGTCACCGGCTATATAAAAATCACAAAAGGACACCAGTGTAACAGCACTGGGTATAAAAGGAATCACGAATGGACGCCAGTGTAACAGCACTGGCTAAAAAATCACGAATGGGCGCCAGTGTAACGTATTTTTGGTTCTGGCTGTGCTGTGAATGGGATTGATTGTGTACTATGTCACTCTCTCAGTACACCAGACTAATTCTACTTGTGCGTTGCCGGCCAACCAATACGTCAACAGTGGGTTCTTTAGGCTGTGGTGAATAAATAAGTAACAAATCCCAACATTTGGATCTTTGTTTAATTGGAGATAAAAGAAATTACTAAAAGTTAGGCATGACAAAAGAGATAGGTATCACTAAGCAAGGTTCTAAACAAGGTTTACACTATTTAAACACAAAACAAATATAAGATGTCAGCCTACTTAATTAATATGATCAAACACCATATTCAGGTCGACCAGCATACCTGTCAGTCTACGGTTAGGCTAGCTTCGGGTTGAGTCATGAGATTTCCCTGCGCGGGTTCAAAGTACAACGCACAAACAGATAGACTGACAGTCACGCCTTGCCGACCGATTGACACAGTTAGGTACAATTAATTATAAGTTCAAGGTCATACAGATGACCTGTAATTCAGAAAGGTAAAGACCCTTGTGTCCACCAGCGTTATGTAATACAACAGTTATTATAAGAAAATTTTAAAGGCTACTATTTATCTAAAGTTTGAGTTGAGTTTGTTCTTCTAGGCACATTATAAGGGGTGTCTAACAAAAATAAAAATAAGGAATGAAAGCACCTGAGATCCGGGTGTCCTCCTCAAGAAGACGGCAGGCCTCCTCACTAAAATACCCCCACGGGCGAGCATGCCGTCGCCTCGCCGAACATCCCAAGAGCTTGCTATCGCTCCATCCTCCGAGATGTCACTGATAGGGCACGATGCAGCCCTCGACGTCACATGGCAGACCCCTCGAAGTCACATGGCACTATCTGAGACTATTTGCGTTTCTCACGTATCCACGAGTTTTAATTTAATTCTTGAGTTAATTTTTAAGTTAATTTAATTTCATTTCAATTTACTTTAAATTTACTTTTAATTTTACTTTTAATTTTACTTTTAATTTTACTTTTAATTTTACTTTTAATTTCCCACGCACGCTGGAAAGAAGGAAAACTCCCGTTAACACATTTTCCACGACACGTGTATCAATTCTTTTTGGAATGACGTGGTCACTTACATTGCACCGCAATCGGCGTTCCCAGCCCCTTCCACACGTTTTTACAGGTTAATCCTGGAACGAAATCCGAAGATGAACAAGGGAATGCAACCTACGGCGTTTCAAAGGTTATTTTTCAACACTACACTCCACACTTACCATATCAGGTATAAAAATTCGCCACACAGAACTAGATGGCTTCCGCCATTTTGTGAAGGCCTACGGCTCACGTTACATAGTTGTTTGCACTCGATGTCCGCAGGAAGAAAGAGTGACTACGCCCGAAGCCAACGCTTATATAGGCGTACCAATAAAGGCCGGTTCCACAGAATAACCATGCTCTTGCATCGAACCTAGAACGGTCTAGCTTTCACACATAAAGCTATCACGACCAAGTTATTTCAGAGAACCGGTTAAGCCATCATTTTAGTATTCTTTCTCATAACAGATTATAAAAACATATTTTGTTGGTGGGCTTATGTCCCAGCGCCCTCTCTAGGCGTCGCGACAAATCGCCAACAAAACCCAATGTTACTTCACCTAGTTCGTGAATATCCACTAGGTGGAGTTACTGGTCCTAATTTTATAATTTAATAAAAATTCACAATTGTAACTTAAATATTTTGTTACATACTCTGGGCCAAAGCTCATACTCCGGGCCAAAGTGGGCCAACGCTCATACTCTGGGCCAAAGTGGGCCAAAGCTCATACTCTGGGCCAAAGTGGGCCAAAGCTCATACTCAGGGCCAAAGTGGGCCAAAGCTCATACTCCGGGCCAAAGTGGGCCAAAGCTCATACTCCGGGCCAAAGTGGGCCAAAGCTCATACTCCAGGCCAAAGCTCATACTCCGGGCCAAAGTGGGCCAAAGCTCATACTCCGGGCCAAAGTGGGCCAAAGCTCATACTCTGGGCCAAAGTGGGCCAAAGCTCATACTCTGGGCCAAAGTGGGCCAAAGCTCATACTCCGGGCCAAAGTGGGCCAAAGCTCATACTCCGGGCCAAAGTGGGCCAAAGCTCATACTCCGGGCCAAAGTGGGCCAAAGCTCATACTCTGGGCCAAAGTGGGCCAAAGCTCATACTCTCGGCCAAAGCTCATACTCTGGGCCAAAGCTCATACTCAGGGCTCATACTCTGGGCCAAAGCTCATACTCCGGGCCAAAGCTCATACTCCGGGCCAAAGCTCAAACTCCGGGCCAAAGCTCATACTCAGGGCCAAAACTCATACTCCGGGCCATAGCTCATACTCCGGGCCAAAGCTCATACTCCGGGCCAAAGCTCATGCTCCGGGCCAAAGCTCATACTCTGGGCCAAAGCTCATACTCCGGGCCAAAGCTCATACTCTGGGCCAATGCTCATACTCTGGGCCAAAGCTCATACTCTGGGCCAATGCTCATACTCTGGGCCAAAGCTCATACTCTGGGCCAAAGCTCATACTCCGGGCCAAAGCTCATACTCCGGGCCAAAGTGGGCCAAAGCTCATACTCTGGGCCAAAGTGGGCCAAAGCTCATACTCCGGGCCAAAGCTCATACTCTGGGCCAAAGCTCAAACTCCGGGCTCATACTGTGGGCCAAAGCTCATACTCTGGGCCAACGCTCATACTCTGGGCCAAAGCTCATACTCTGGGCCAAAGCTCATACTCCGGGCCAAAGCTCATACTCCGGGCCAAAGTGGGCCAAAGCTCATACTCTGGGCCAAAGTGGGCCAAAGCTCATACTCCGGGCCAAAGCTCATACTCCGGGCCAAAGCTCATACTCAGGGCTCATACTCCGGGCCAAAGCTCATACTCTGGGCCAACGCTCATACTCTGGGCCAAAGCTCATACTCTGGGCCAAAGCTCATACTCCGGGCCAAAGCTCATACTCCGGGCCAAAGTGGGCCAAAGCTCATACTCTGGGCCAAAGTGGGCCAAAGCTCATACTCCGGGCCAAAGCTCATACTCTGGGCCAAAGCTCAAACTCAGTATGAGCTTTGGCCCAGAGTATGAGCTTTGGCCCAGAGTATGAGCTTTGGCCCAGAGTATGAGCTTTGGCCCACTTTGGCCCGGAGTATGAGCTTTGGCCCGGAGTATGAGCTTTGGCCCGGAGTATGAGCTTTGGCCCGGAGTATGAGCTTTGGCCCGGAGTATGAGCTTTGGCCCGGAGTATGAGCTATGGCCCGGAGTTTGAGCTTTAGCCCAGAGTATGAGCTTTGGCCCACTTTGGCCCGGAGTATGAGCTTTGGCCCTGAGTATGAGCTTTAGCCCAGAGTATGAGCTTTGGCCCAGAGTATGAGCTTTGGCCCACTTTGGCCCAGAGTATGAGCTTTGGCCCACTTTGGCCCGGAGTATAAACTTTGGCACACTTTGGCCCGGAGTATGAGCTTTGGCCCACTTTGGCCTGGAGTATGAGCTTTGGCCCGGAGTATGAGCTTTGGCCCAGAGTATGAGGTTTGGCCCAGAGTATGAGCTTTGGCCCAGAGTATGAGCTTTGGCCCACTTTGGCTCGGAGTATGAGCTTTGGCCCACTTTGGCCCGGAGTATGAGCTTTGGCTCACTTTGGCCCGGAGTATGAGCTTTGGCCCACTTTGGCCCGGAGTATGAGCTTTGGCCCACTTTGGCCCGGAGTATGAGCTTTGGCCCAGAGTATGAGCTTTGGCCCGGAGTATGAGCTTTGGCCCGGAGTATGAGCTTTGGCCCGGAGTATGAGCTTTGGCCCGGAGTATGAGCTATGGCCCGGAGTATGAGCTTTGGCCCAGAGTATGAGCTTTGGCCCAGAGTATGAGCTTTGGCCCAGGGTATGAGCTTTGGCCCGGAGTATGAGCCCTGAGTATGAGCTTTGGCCCGGAGTATGAGCTTTGGCCCGGAGTATGAGCTTTGGCCCGGAGTATGAGCTTTGGCCCGGAGTATGAGCTTTGGCCCGGAGTTTGAGCTTTGGCCCGGAGTATGAGCTTTGGCCCGGAGTATGAGCTTTGGCCCGGAGTATGAGCTTTGGCCCAGAGTATGAGCTTTGGCCCGGAGTATGAGCCCTGAGTATGAGCTTTGGCCCGGAGTATGAGCTTTGGCCCGGAGTATGAGCTTTGGCCCGGAGTATGAGCTATGGCCCGGAGTATGAGCTTTGGCCCGGAGTATGAGCTTTGGCCCGGAGTATGAGCTTTGGCCCGGAGTATGAGCTTTGGCCCGGAGTATGAGCTTTGGCCCGGAGTATGAGCTTTGGCCCGGAGTATGAGCTTTGGCCCGGAGTTTGAGCTTTGGCCCGGAGTATGAGCTTTGGCCCGGAGTATGAGCTTTGGCCCGGAGTATGAGCTTTGGCCCAGAGTATGAGCTTTGGCCCAGAGTATGAGCTTTGGCCCGGAGTATGAGCCCTGAGTATGAGCTTTGGCCCGGAGTATGAGCTTTGGCCCGGATTATGAGCCTTGGCCCGGAGTATGAGCTATGGCCCGGAGTATGAGCTTTGGCCCACTTTGGCCCGGAGTATGAGCTTTGGCCCGGAGTATGAGCTTTGGCCCGGAGTATGAGCTTTGGCCCGGAGTATGAGCTTTGGCCCGGAGTATGAGCTTTGGCCCGGAGTATGAGCTATGGCCCGGAGTATGAGCTTTGGCCCAGAGTATGAGCCCTGAGTATGAGCTTTGGCCCAGAGTATGAGCTTTGGCCCAGAGTATGAGCTTTGGCCCACTTTGGCCCGGAGTATGAGCTTTGGCCCACTTTGGCCCGGAGTATGAGCTTTGGCCCACTTTGGCCCGGAGTATGAGCTTTGGCCCACTTTGGCCCGGAGTATGAGCTTTGGCCCGGAGTATGAGCTTTGGCCCAGAGTATGAGCTTTGGCCCAGAGTATGAGCTTTGGCCCAGAGTATGAGCTTTGGCCCACTTTGGCCCAGAGTATGAGCTTTGGCCCAGAGTATGAGCCCTGAGTATGAGCTTTAGCCCAGAGTATGAGCTTTGGCCCAGAGTATGAGCTTTGGCCCACTTTGGCCCAGAGTATGAGCTTTGGCCCACTTTGGCCCGGAGTATAAACTTTGGCACACTTTGGCCCGGAGTATGAGCTTTGGCCCACTTTGGCCTGGAGTATGAGCTTTGGCCCGGAGTATGAGCTTTGGCCCAGAGTATGAGGTTTGGCCCAGAGTATGAGCTTTGGCCCAGAGTATGAGCTTTGGCCCACTTTGGCTCGGAGTATGAGCTTTGGCCCACTTTGGCCCGGAGTATGAGCTTTGGCTCACTTTGGCCCGGAGTATGAGCTTTGGCCCACTTTGGCCCGGAGTATGAGCTTTGGCCCGGAGTATGAGCTTTGGCCCAGAGTATGAGCTTTGGCCCAGAGTATGAGCTTTGGCCCAGAGTATGAGCTTCGGCCCACTTTGGCCCAGAGTATGAGCTTTGGCCCAGAGTATGAGCCCTGAGTATGAGCTTTAGCCCAGAGTATGAGCTTTGGCCCAGAGTATGAGCTTTGGCCCACTTTGGCCCAGAGTATGAGCTTTGGCCCACTTTGGCCCGGAGTATAAACTTTGGCACACTTTGGCCCGGAGTATGAGCTTTGGCCCACTTTGGCCTGGAGTATGAGCTTTGGCCCGGAGTATGAGCTTTGGCCCAGAGTATGAGGTTTGGCCCAGAGTATGAGCTTTGGCCCGGAGTATGAGCTTTGGCCCACAGTATGAGCTTTGGCCCACTTTGGCCCAGAGTATGAGCTTTGGCCCACTTTGGCCCGGAGTATGAGCTTTGGCCCGGAGTATGAGCTTTGGCCCAGAGTATGAGCTTTGGCCCAGAGTATGAGCTTTGGCCCAGAGTATGAGCTTTGGCCCAGAGTATGAGCTTTGGCCCACTTTGGCCCAGAGTATGAGCTTTGGCCCGGAGTATGAGCTATGGCCCACTTTGGCCCGGAGTATGAGCTTTGGCCCACTTTGGCCCGGAGTATGAGCTTTGGCCCACTTTGGCCCGGAGTATGAGCTTTGGCCCGGAGTATGAGCTTTGGCCCAGAGTATGAGCTTTGGCCCAGAGTATGAGCTTTGGCCCAGAGTATGAGCTTTGACCCACTTTGGCCCGGAGTATGAGCTTTGGCCCACTTTGGCCCGGAGTATGAGCTTTGGCTCACTTTGGCCCGGAGTATGAGCTTTGGCCCACTTTGGCCCGGAGTATGAGCTTTGGCCCACTTTGGCCCGGAGTATGAGCTTTGGCCCACTTTGGCCCGGAGTATGAGCTTTGGCCCACTTTGGCCCGGAGTATGAGCTTTGGCCCACTTTGGCCCGGAGTATGAGCTTTGGCCCGGAGTATGAGCTTTGGCCCAGAATATGAGCTTTGGCCCAGAGTATGAGCTTTGGCCCAGAGTATGAGCTTTGGCCCACTTTGGCCCAGAGTATGAGCTTTGGCCCAGAGTATGAGCCCTGAGTATGAGCTTTAGCCCAGAGTATGAGCTTTGGCCCAGAGTATGAGCTTTGGCCCACTTTGGCCCAGAGTATGAGCTTTGGCCCACTTTGGCCCGGAGTATAAACTTTGGCCCACTTTGGCCCGGAGTATGAGCTTTGGCCCGGAGTATGAGCTTTGGCCCAGAGTATGAGCTTTGGCCCAGAGTATGAGCTTTGGCCCAAAGTATGAGCTTTGGCCTACTTTGGCTCGGAGTATGAGCTTTGGCCCACTTTGGCCCGGAGTATGAGCTTTGGCTCTTTTTGGCCCGGAGTATGAGCTTTGGCCCACTTTGGCCCAGAGTATGAGCTTTGGCTCACTTTGGCCCGGAGTATGAGCTTTGGCCCACTTTGGCCCAGAGTATGAGCTTTGGCCCACTTTAGCCCGGAGTATGAGCTTTGGCCCGGAGTATGAGCTTTGGCCCAGAGTATGAGCTTTGGCCCAGAGTATGAGCTTTGGCCCAGAGTATGAGCTTTGGCCCGGAGTATGAGCCCTGAGTATGAGCTTTGGCCTGGAGTATGAGCTTTGGCCTGGAGTATGAGCTTTGGCCCGGAGTATGAGCTTTGGCCCACAGTATGAGCTTTGGCCCACTTTGGCCCAGAGTATGAGCTTTGGCCCACTTTGGCCCGGAGTATGAGCTTTGGCCCGGAGTATGAGCTTTGGCCCAGAGTATGAGCTTTGGCCCAGAGTATGAGCATTGGCCCAGAGTATGAGCTTTGGCCCAGAGTATGAGCATTGGCCCAGAGTATGAGCTTTGGCCCGGAGTATGAGCTTTGGCCCGGAGTATGAGCTTTGGCCCGGAGTATGAGCTTTGGCCCGGAGTATGAGCTTTGGCCCGGAGTATGAGCTATGGCCCGGAGTATGAGTTTTGGCCCTGAGTATGAGCTTTGGCCCGGAGTTTGAGCTTTGGCCCGGAGTATGAGCTTTGGCCCGGAGTATGAGCTTTGGCCCAGAGTATGAGCCCTGAGTATGAGCTTTGGCCCAGAGTATGAGCTTTGGCCCACTTTGGCCCAGAGTATGAGCTTTGGCCCACTTTGGCCCGGAGTATGAGCTTTGGCCCACTTTGGCCCGGAGTATGAGCTTTGGCCCACTTTGGCCCGGAGTATGAGCTTTGGCCCACTTTGGCCCAGAGTATGAGCTTTGGCCCACTTTGGCCCAGAGTATGAGCTTTGGCCCACTTTGGCCCGGAGTATGAGCTTTGGCCCACTTTGGCCCGGAGTATGAGCTTTGGCCCGGAGTATGAGCTTTGGCCCACTTTGGCCCGGAGTATGAGCTTTGGCCCACTTTGGCCCGGAGTATGAGCTTTGGCCCACTTTGGCCCTGAGTATGAGCTTTGGCCCACTTTGGCCCAGAGTATGAGCTTTGGCCCACTTTGGCCCAGAGTATGAGCGTTGGCCCACTTTGGCCCGGAGTATGAGCTTTGGCCCAGAGTATGAGCTTTGGCCCAGAGTATGAGCTTTGGCCCAGAGTATGAGCTTTGGCCCAGAGTATGAGCTTTGGCCCAGAGTATGAGCTTTGGCCCGGAGTATGAGCCCTGAGTATGAGCTTTGGCCCGTAGTTTGAGCTTTGGCCTGGAGTATGAGCTTTGGCCCGGAGTTTGAGCTTTGGCCCGGAGTATGAGCTTTGGCCCGGAGTATGAGCTTTGGCCCAGAGTATGAGCCCAGAGTATGAGCTTTGGCCCAGAGTATGAGCCCTGAGTATCTGGGCCAAAGCTCATACTCTGGGCCAAAGCTCATACTCCGGGCCAAAGCTCATACTCCGGGCCAAAGTGGGCCAAAGCTCATACTCTGGGCCAAAGTGGGCCAAAGCTCATACTGTGGGCCAAAGCTCATACTCCGGGCCAAAGCTCATACTCCAGGCCAAAGCTCATACTCCGGGCCAAAGCTCATACTCTGGGCCAAAGCTCATACTCTGGGCCAATGTTGCAGCTATATGTAACTTGGTGGTGGTACAAATTACGAAAACAGACTTTCTGTTTTCAAATTTATTTTATGCAAATGATATTTAATATTTTGCAGAGGCCACAATATGTGGCCATCACTTTAGCATCCATAATCCACTAGCAGTATATCATACAAAAATACACACTTTAAAACTTAGTTTAAAAACACTTGGTCATTGGATAGATCAAGGCAGTCAAGTCCTATAATTATAAGGTCAAAAAAAATACCTAGCATGCGTGGGTCAGAAATGACCCCGACTATTATTAAGTAAGTTATCAGAACCAGAATGTTCGTAAAAAACTATTACGCTTATTTGGAGGAGAAAGGGGAATATTGTTCTTGTTCAACATGGCTCATACTTTCAAAATAATCCCCAAGCTATCGTTTACTTCAGTTTGGCTAATGATAATGACTTTGCATAATCTTTGTTACTTTTTTTTATATTTTATCCTATTAATATTTAACATCAAATCAGCTAAAACATACATTGAATGGCATGCCAGCTTAAAAGCAAAGTTATTTTGATACCTTTAACGTTGGGTCAATTTTGACCCACGTGTGCCTTAATTCGGAAATGTGTTGAACAGTTGAGGGTAAAACCTATCTCATCAGATCTATTCCAGTCTTCTCTGGTCTATTCAGCTGTACGGTCTACTAGTCTACTAGTCTACTCTATCATCAGCTCAAAATGCACCACTCCAACACGATCTCTTCTGTTGTACTCGATGTTCCTCGCCCACGCGCGGCACTCGATGTTGATGATGATTCCGGCTGGAACAATGAGTCTAATTACTTTTTAGGGTTCCGTACCCAAAGGGTACCAACGGGACCCTATTACTAAGCCTACGCTGTCCGACCGTCCGTCCGTCCGTCCGTCCGTCTGTCAGCGGGCTGTATCTCGTAAACCGTAATAGATAATAGACAGATGAAATTTTCACATATTATGTATTTCTATTGCCACTATAACAACAAATAATAAAAATTAAATTAAAATATTTCCATGGGTACATGGAAATATTTTAATTTAATTTTTTTAACGGAACCCTAACAGAGCGAGGCCCGACTCGTACTTGGCCGATTTTTATTATTAGCATTTTTTTAATATTAGCATTTTTATTATTTTTTGAAGTGAAAACTTCTTTAGGCGCATCGACCATTTTTTTGGGTGAGCAAAAACATGGATTTCGCGTCCTCGTCTCCTTCACAATCGTCACCTGGAGATTTCAGTAAGCGTTCAACATTTTAGAAATTCCCAAGCAACCTTGTACAGCGCTTACTCCTTACCGTTTAATGTATGATGTCGCAGGTTCGAATCTCACTCACGAAATCGTGACAGTGCGCTTTTCTTGTTTTGTTTTTAATTATTAGCAAATCTAGTTTTCACTTCTATCGGCAGTCCCTATGACTGCCATTTTTTTAAAGAACGTAATATATTAGATCAATAATATATTGGCCCAGAGTATGAGCTTTGGCCCAGATTATGAGCTTTGGCCCAGAGTATGAGCTTTGGCCCACTTTGGCCCGGAGTATGAGCTTTGGCCCAATTTGGCCCGGAGTATGAGCTTTGGCCCACTTTGGCCCGGAGTATGAGCTTTGGCCCGGAGTATGGTTAGGTTAGGTTAGGTTAGGTTAGGTTAGGTTAGGTTAGGTTAGGTTAGGTTAGGTTAGGTTAGGTTAGGTTAGGTTAGGTTAGGTTAGGTTAGGTTAGGTTAGGTTAGGTTAGGTTAGGTTAGGTTAGGTTAGGTTAGGTTAGGTTAGGTTAGGTTAGGTTAGGTTAGGTTAGGTTAGGTTAGGTTAGGTTAGGTTAGGTTAGGTTAGGTTAGGTTAGGTTAGGTTAGGTTAGGTTTTTTTTTTTTTTTTTTTTTTTTTTTTTTTTTTTAAACTTTTGAAATGACCCTCTGACAGAAATCCTCAGAGAAGTATATATACAATGTTTTAGTGCTCTTTTATTTCTGCGTTTTGCAGTAAATAGTTTTGTCGAATCTATTGCATTTTTATTGGTTTCTATATCACTTGCTTCATTTATTTCTTTGTATTGCCTTTGTTGCAACTTTAATGCAGTATTTTATGAAATCATCTTTTGTCTTTTTATTACTAATTAGGTCTGCTACGCTTTCTGCGCAGATTTTAGCATTAAGTTTGTTTTCCGTTTCATATTTGAGTCTAGTGTTTATTGGGCAGTCAAAGAGTAAATGTGATATATCCTCTCTAGCGTCAGGGTCACAAAGGCACGATGGACTCTCCTTACACTTGAACCTGTTTAAATATCCTGAGAATCCACCGTGCCCTGTCAAAACTTGTGTTAGCACTCCTGTGAGTTCTGTCGTTTTGATAACTTTGTACGCACTTACGACATCCGGAAAAAAGATTTTGGTCGTGGTTGCGGTAACCCCGGTTTTGTACCTTCGGTTCCATTCGTCAAGCGTGTCCAAACGAATTTGTCGCTTGACGAATGAAACCGGGCAGCGATCGTAATTTGGTTTAGCTTTTATTTTTAATGCTGCCTCTTTCGCCAGTGCATCGGCCCGCTCGTTGCCGTCCAATCCAGCATGTGCTTTTATCCAGAACAGGGATATTTCCTTGTCCTGGAGTTTGCTGGCAGCAATATTTCCCCGTGACTTGACGGCGAGGTGGTGCGTCGATGCATTATTTACAATCGTCTCCAAGGCGGATCTCGAATCGCTGTATATGCCAAAGGTCTTCTCTTTTCGGTCTATAATTATCCGGGTAGCTTCATATATGGCAAGGAGTTCCGCCTGATAGACTGTGCAATACGGAGACAGTTTCAGTTTGACGGCTTTTATTTCGGTTTCGCTGTTCCACAAGGACAGCGCTGCTCCGACTTTGCCGTCAATTTTACTGCCGTCCGTGTATATGCGTATTGCTTGTGTATTGTGCCTTTCGACTTGTTGTTCGTCTATCAGGCTCACGAACTCCAAGCTCATATGCTCAGCCGGATGTGGAGTTTCGGCATACACAGCGACCCGCTCTACCTCCCTGTCACCCAGGACCGCCCGGGGCACCCCCCTCCTGGCCTCATATAACGCCGCTGCCTCTTTTATACGGAGGTCTAGAGGGAGCAGCCCAGACAGCACCAAGGCAGAGTTTAGTGAAACGGTTTTGTATGCTCTGGTAAGTTTCTGCATAAAGCCCCTTTGTACGTTGTTCAGCATTTTCTGCACACCCAGCTTTTCTGCTGCCGACACCCAGGCGCTAGAGGCATACATGATGATTGGTTCGACTACTGCAGTATATATGATGCGTATGATGTCTGGATGGAGGCCCCAACTGATTCTGGCTGCTCTGGAAAGCTGCTTATATATATTTACTGCTTTCTTGCACACCTGCGCCACGTGATTGTTAAAGGTGAGCTTATGGTCAATGTAGAGCCCCAGAATTTTAATTTCCTCGGACATACCAATGTCGACCCCACCCATGCTCAATCTTGGGACGTCATATTTCAGCTTTCGCGTGATGGTCATAGCTTTTGTCTTTGAAGGACCAAAGTTTAGCTTATTTTTGACGCCCCACTCCCGAACATAGGTAAGGGCGGCATTGGCCTTTCTTTCGATGTCAAGCGCCTTGTCCCCGTCGAACACGAGGACGACGTCATCGGCGAACGCCTGACAGTAGTCGCCTCTATGCTCAAGGCCCTTGAGCAGGGGGTCCAGGAGCAGGTTCCACAAAATGGGACCACCAATAGACCCCTGCACGCACCCTTTTGTTGTACTCTTTGTACACTCTTCACCCCCATACCGAACAGTGACCTTTCTGTCTCGCAGGTAGCTGTCAAGGACTCTCCGAATGTTTACAGGGCACCTTACTTCAGCCAAACGGACTCTAATGGCTGGCCACCATGCATTATCAAAAGCTCCCTCTATGTCCAGTGACACCATGACCACTATCTTTTTGGCTTCAACTCTTTGGCGTATGTGGTTCACTAGGTCATAGAGGGAGTCCTCAGTGCTTTTCTGGGGCATGAATCCGTATTGGCGAGAACTGATCCTTGGAAGAATATGCCATTTCAGCCTACCCACGATCAGCTTTTCCAGAATTTTTCCCATCACTGGCAACAATCCTATTGGTCTGTAAGCCTTCGGGTTCGTGTAATCGTCCTTCCCGGGCTTACGAAGGACCACGACCGTCGCTTCTTTCCAGATGGTAGGGAAGTGCTCTAGCTCAAGACATTTGTTTACCAGTGATAGGAAGAACTCCGGATCACCGGACACGGCGTGGCTGCAAATGTCGGCTGTGAGGCCATCCGCGCCTGGTGCCTTCTTTGGGTTAAAGCTCTCTACCACAGTTCGGAGCTCCTCCATCGTAAACGGGGGATCCCGATGCTCATCACGAGACCGCCCGTTTACACGGTCAGCCTCCTCTCTTATTTTAGTGTGGTACAGGGTATCACCTTCTATCACATCATCCGGATAGAAGACCTCCGTCAGCACCCTCGCCGAGTCCCGTAGGTCAATTGTCCTCCCATCCTTTTCCAACGGCAGATCCTCTGGTCTCTTGGTGGTCCCACTTATGACTCTATAGATCCCCTCCCAAACGCCCTCCCTGTCCTGTTTTCCACAGAAACCCTTCCAACTTTCAATCTGTGCTGCTTTTACCTCCATCTCATATTTTTCTTTGATTTTCAGGTACTCGTGGACTACCTTCGCTCTCCGAACCGGCGCTGCACAACGGATACGTCTCTTCTTGGTGAGGACTTCTTTTTTCAAAGCGTATAGTTCCTCGGACATCCACGGCAAGGTAAGTCTTCCTTTGGGCTTCTTTTTCGGAAGGGTATCTTCACACGTCTTTTTGACGATTGCTGCATACCTCTCCGTTAAGGAGTCCAAATCCCTTATGTTGTTCGTATGTTCCACTTTTTCTTTGTTTATGGCGCCTTCCTCTTTCAATTGCTCCAGTTTCTCATGAAATTGGGGCCAATTGGCCTTTTTGGTGCCGTAAACTCGTGTAGTCCTCTGGATGCTCATGCCTTTGGCTTTGGTCAGCCTGATGTTAAAGGTCACTGTATTGTGGTCTGAACTTGTGATCGTTTCATCCACTTTCCAGTCCTCAACCAGGCTGATCAAATCCATTGTGCAGGCCGTGACATCAATGTAGCTAGAGTAGCGAGTATTACCCCTGATGGTGTCAAAAGTGGGGGTATCTCCTTCATTGAGTACCTGTAAGCCCATTTCGTGTATTATTCCAGCCATTTCTTCGCCTCTCCAGTTCACAACGTCCCCTCCCCACCAGATGTTTTTGGCGTTTGCGTCTCCACCTATGAGAAGTAGCTTAGGTCGCAGCTCTTTTTCTATTTTCTTTAACTGCTCCAGGTATGGCTCTATGGGCTGGTCTGGTTCAAAATAGTAGGAGATCATGGTGATCTCCCAGGCACAGGTACGGAGGCTCACCACTACGATGTTATTCGTGGTGAGTCTTGGGAACTCTGTAACGCAGATGTCTGGATCGTATATGACAATAGCTGCTTTGACCGTCCCATCTCCCTGGCCTATGCTCTGGAAGATCCTTGCTCCTCCGTAACTCCTCATGCATTTGGACCTGCCCACATATGGCTCCTGGAGCAGCGCAACGGTCGCCCCTCTTCTATCTGCCTCTAGCATCAGCTCGTTTGTGGCTAGCTGTTTCCGTTGTAGGTTTGCCTGGAGTACGCCATGTAGTTTTTCAGTCTGTGGGGTGGTCCGTTTGGTTGCTTTTGGATTGCCTGGGGCGCCCTCAGCAATACGCCGTGGTAGCGCGTGCTAAGGAATCCCACTTTCTCCTGATGGGACACTCTTGACTGAAGGCATTATGGTTTATTACAGAGAGTTTCGCCTGACTGCAGTTGCAGCAAGTCGGAGCTTCACCCGAGAGTCGGTCTTCACACTCCGCCCACTTGTGGGGGCCTCCGCAGTGACTACACTTTTCAACATTGTCCTTACAGAGGCGCCGGCTATGCCCGTACCCCAGACACAGCGAGCACTGCACTAACGGCGATTGGTCTTCGACGCGCAATCGCTGCAGATCGATATGTATTTGGCCCGCCGTGGTGAGGCGATGCCATATCGCGGGGGACACCTCCATGACAATGTGGGTGGTGTGCGGATTCCTCGCTTTGCGCCTATAGCGGACGGCGACTCTCATTTCCTTTTCTTCAATGTTTGCTAGCAAATGGTTGTTTTGCTTTTTTAGTGCCTTTACGACATCCTCGTCCTTGTGAATGGCCAGAATGTCTCTAACGATAATCAAGGGATCCCTATTCTGAGCCTCTTTAACTTGGAGGTTACTGGACTTAACAGCCTCGCTGACCTTCGTTAGCTCCTCTTTGCTGTGACACCCTATAATGACCTTCTGATCTCTTGCCTTCCGCAGCCTATCCACGCGAATGCCGCTATTTGTTGCATCCACAGCGTTCCTGATCTTGCCTATGAGCTCCTGACTCGAGTCCTCTATGTCGTCAGATGTGACTATTATAGAGTGTAGGGGCGCTGCGGTAACCTGCTTTGGCCGGCTTGTTGTCTCTGCGTAGGTAGGCTGCGGCACGGCTTGGTTACTGAGGTCACTCCTTAGGTCAGCGATAGATTTAGATAACTTCGTGACTTCGGCATACGATAGACATTGTCTGGTTTCGAGGGTACTAGGAATCTTTTTGATGTCCGCAGATAGAGCGATGGTATGTTTCTTGTATTCCATTAGTGCACAATTGTGCTCCTTTATGTTTTTGATTAACTCCTTCATCAGCTCCATCTGTGGTGTCTCACTCGCTTCGATATCTACGACTCGTTCGTTAATTACGTGTGTGTTCTTCACGGAGCAGCTTGCGGGTGGTTCCTTCGTCCCTGCCGCTTCAATGACGAGTCTGTACAACCTTTCCACCGCCTGGGTAACGCCAGATTTGATATCTGCTTTCAGGTTTCGAGACTCGCCTAGAAGGGTCTTAGCCCTTATCAGGCAGGCCTTTGCCTCGGCCGGTCTGCTGCCATACTTAGGTTTTGGAGGTGGAGATCTCGGTAACTCGTATGAGGCCCTACGAGCTGCTACCGATACTTCTTGTGAGGACTGCGTCCTATCCTTTGAGGGAGCGACAGGTATTTGGGGGGGCACTGCCCTTGATTTAATCTGCGGAGGATTTCCAGGTGGGGGGGGCACTGCCCTTGATTTAATCTGCGGAGGATTTCCAGGTGCTGCTTCGTGAGACACGTGAGTCGCTTCACTTAGGGTTTGGGGGAGGTCAGTCGAGCTATCAGACGTTTGCTTTGTCGTTGCCATAGCAGGCTCCGACATATTGTTATTCGGGGATTGCGATCGCCTTAGATCCTTTTTTGGGGTTCTGTATCCAAACATAATACAGTTGCTACACCGGACCTGCCAACTTCTATCCAAGTGAGTACAACTATTCTATCAATAGTCGTACCACTCTGGATCTATGCTAGAGGCTCCAGTGGAGCAACCGTATTACCTATTATTTCTATCGATGCCGATTGATGTAAATCAATTATAACAATAAAACGCAACACTCAACAGTAGTCTACACTAACAAATTCCAAAACAACGATTTTTTATCTTAAATGGGAATCAATAATAAATTAGGGGTGTAAATTGCCCCCAACAGTCTTAATATATGGGAGGTGTAAAAAGCTCCAATTGTCAGTAAGATAAACTAAAATTAAATTAATACTTGCCTAAAATATATAATAGATTAATAATTAATTAAAGCAATAGATAGGAGGTGTAAAGTCCTCCTAAGAGTCACTAAATTTTTAAGCTTAACCTACTATTTGGGGGATGTATAGAGCCACCCAAGTCAATCTTATAACCTAGTAGAATAACGTGATATTATTTTGGGGGTGTATATGGCCCCCAACTGTCAATATATACAAGTACAATAACAATGTAAGAATCCTCCCACGGTCAATATTTGAGAAAGCTATAATTTTTAATTATAATTGGGGGTGTATATTGCCCCCAAAGTCGATAAAAGCGTTTGACACGCGTCGCTGATCCCACGGCTCTCCCTTCGGTATTGCTCATGAAGGGGTCATTTTGAAAATTCAAAAATGAAAATTTTTGTTTCGGAACGGCGGAGACGAGTGCCCGCGACGTCCCGCAGGAGAAACCAGCTGAAAATAAGTGAAAGTTAGGGAATACAGCGACGGCGCGCGTGGTTTTGGTTCGATATCTATCGAATTTGTATAGGGAATTTGATTCACCAAGTAAGCTCGGTGCGCAGATGGAAAATGCGAAAAATGCGTTTATTCCCGGAAAACCACCCCGAAACGGGCGCGCACGCTCCCTCGAGCGCAGGCGCTGTGAATTCCCGTTAAATTTATCAGAGTTTAGTGAAAATTTTGAATTTTATATATTGAAATTTTGCCGAAATTTTTCTAAGTTGAAGAAAATTTTGAAAATTCAAAAATGAAAATTTTTGTTTCGGAACGGCGGAGACGAGTGCCCGCGACGTCCCGCAGGAGAAACCAGCTGAAAATAAGTGAAAGTTAGGGAATACAGCGACGGCGCGCGTGGTTTTGGTTCGATATCTATCGAATTTGTATAGGGAATTTGATTCACCAAGTAAGCTCGGTGCGCAGATGGAAAATGCGAAAAATGCGTTTATTCCCGGAAAACCACCCCGAAACGGGCGCGCACGCTCCCTCGAGCGCAGGCGCTGTGAATTCCCGTTAAATTTATCAGAGTTTAGTGAAAATTTTGAATTTTATATATTGAAATTTTGCCGAAATTTTTCTAAGTTGAAGAAAATTTTGAAAATTCAAAAATGAAAATTTTTGTTTCGGAACGGCGGAGACGAGTGCCCGCGACGTCCCGCAGGAGAAACCAGCTGAAAATAAGTGAAAGTTAGGGAATACAGCGACGGCGCGCGTGGTTTTGGTTCGATATCTATCGAATTTGTATAGGGAATTTGATTCACCAAGTAAGCTCGGTGCGCAGATGGAAAATGCGAAAAATGCGTTTATTCCCGGAAAACCACCCCGAAACGGGCGCGCACGCTCCCTCGAGCGCAGGCGCTGTGAATTCCCGTTAAATTTATCAGAGTTTAGTGAAAATTTTGAATTTTATATATTGAAATTTTGCCGAAATTTTTCTAAGTTGAAGAAAATTTTGAAAATTCAAAAATGAAAATTTTTGTTTCGGAACGGCGGAGACGAGTGCCCGCGACGTCCCGCAGGAGAAACCAGCTGAAAATAAGTGAAAGTTAGGGAATACAGCGACGGCGCGCGTGGTTTTGGTTCGATATCTATCGAATTTGTATAGGGAATTTGATTCACCAAGTAAGCTCGGTGCGCAGATGGAAAATGCGAAAAATGCGTTTATTCCCGGAAAACCACCCCGAAACGGGCGCGCACGCTCCCTCGAGCGCAGGCGCTGTGAATTCCCGTTAAATTTATCAGAGTTTAGTGAAAATTTTGAATTTTATATATTGAAATTTTGCCGAAATTTTTCTAAGTTGAAGAAAATTTTGAAAATTCAAAAATGAAAATTTTTGTTTCGGAACGGCGGAGACGAGTGCCCGCGACGTCCCGCAGGAGAAACCAGCTGAAAATAAGTGAAAGTTAGGGAATACAGCGACGGCGCGCGTGGTTTTGGTTCGATATCTATCGAATTTGTATAGGGAATTTGATTCACCAAGTAAGCTCGGTGCGCAGATGGAAAATGCGAAAAATGCGTTTATTCCCGGAAAACCACCCCGAAACGGGCGCGCACGCTCCCTCGAGCGCAGGCGCTGTGAATTCCCGTTAAATTTATCAGAGTTTAGTGAAAATTTTGAATTTTATATATTGAAATTTTGCCGAAATTTTTCTAAGTTGAAGAAAATTTTGAAAATTCAAAAATGAAAATTTTTGTTTCGGAACGGCGGAGACGAGTGCCCGCGACGTCCCGCAGGAGAAACCAGCTGAAAATAAGTGAAAGTTAGGGAATACAGCGACGGCGCGCGTGGTTTTGGTTCGATATCTATCGAATTTGTATAGGGAATTTGATTCACCAAGTAAGCTCGGTGCGCAGATGGAAAATGCGAAAAATGCGTTTATTCCCGGAAAACCACCCCGAAACGGGCGCGCACGCTCCCTCGAGCGCAGGCGCTGTGAATTCCCGTTAAATTTATCAGAGTTTAGTGAAAATTTTGAATTTTATATATTGAAATTTTGCCGAAATTTTTCTAAGTTGAAGAAAATTTTGAAAATTCAAAAATGAAAATTTTTGTTTCGGAACGGCGGAGACGAGTGCCCGCGACGTCCCGCAGGAGAAACCAGCTGAAAATAAGTGAAAGTTAGGGAATACAGCGACGGCGCGCGTGGTTTTGGTTCGATATCTATCGAATTTGTATAGGGAATTTGATTCACCAAGTAAGCTCGGTGCGCAGATGGAAAATGCGAAAAATGCGTTTATTCCCGGAAAACCACCCCGAAACGGGCGCGCACGCTCCCTCGAGCGCAGGCGCTGTGAATTCCCGTTAAATTTATCAGAGTTTAGTGAAAATTTTGAATTTTATATATTGAAATTTTGCCGAAATTTTTCTAAGTTGAAGAAAATTTTGAAAATTCAAAAATGAAAATTTTTGTTTCGGAACGGCGGAGACGAGTGCCCGCGACGTCCCGCAGGAGAAACCAGCTGAAAATAAGTGAAAGTTAGGGAATACAGCGACGGCGCGCGTGGTTTTGGTTCGATATCTATCGGGTTAGGTTAGGTTAGGTTAGGTTAGGTTAGGTTAGGTTAGGTTAGGTTAGGTTAGGTTAGGTTAGGTTAGGTTAGGTTAGGTTAGGTTAGGTTAGGTTAGGTTAGGTTAGGTTAGGTTAGGTTAGGTTAGGTTAGGTTAGGTTAGGTTAGGTTAGGTTAGGTTAGGTTAGGTTAGGTTAGGTTAGGTTAGGTTAGGTTAGGTTAGGTTAGGTTAGGTTAGGTTAGGTTAGGTTAGGTTAGGTTAGGTTAGGTTAGGTTAGGTTAGGTTAGGTTAGGTTAGGTTAGGTTAGGTTAGGTTAGGTTAGGTTAGGTTAGGTTAGGTTAGGTTAGGTTAGGTTAGGTTAGGTTAGGTTAGGTTAGGTTAGGTTAGGTTAGGTTAGGTTAGGTTAGGTTAGGTTAGGTTAGGTTAGGTTAGGTTAGGTTAGGTTAGGTTAGGTTAGGTTAGGTTAGGTTAGGTTAGGTTAGGTTAGGTTAGGTTAGGTTAGGTTAGGTTAGGTTAGGTTAGGTTAGGTTAGGTTAGGTTAGGTTAGGTTAGGTTAGGTTAGGTTAGGTTAGGTTAGGTTAGGTTAGGTTAGGTTAGGTTAGGTTAGGTTAGGTTAGGTTAGGTTAGGTTAGGTTAGGTTAGGTTAGGTTAGGTTAGGTTAGGTTAGGTTAGGTTAGGTTAGGTTAGGTTAGGTTAGGTTAGGTTAGGTTAGGTTAGGTTAGGTTAGGTTAGGTTAGGTTAGGTTAGGTTAGGTTAGGTTAGGTTAGGTTAGGTTAGGTTAGGTTAGGTTAGGTTAGGTTAGGTTAGGTTAGGTTAGGTTAGGTTAGGTTAGGTTAGGTTAGGTTAGGTTAGGTTAGGTTAGGTTAGGTTAGGTTAGGTTAGGTTAGGTTAGGTTAGGTTAGGTTAGGTTAGGTTAGGTTAGGTTAGGTTAGGTTAGGTTAGGTTAGGTTAGGTTAGGTTAGGTTAGGTTAGGTTAGGTTAGGTTAGGTTAGGTTAGGTTAGGTTAGGTTAGGTTAGGTTAGGTTAGGTTAGGTTAGGTTAGGTTAGGTTAGGTTAGGTTAGGTTAGGTTAGGTTAGGTTAGGTTAGGTTAGGTTAGGTTAGGTTAGGTTAGGTTAGGTTAGGTTAGGTTAGGTTAGGTTAGGTTAGGTTAGGTTAGGTTAGGTTAGGTTAGGTTAGGTTAGGTTAGGTTAGGTTAGGTTAGGTTAGGTTAGGTTAGGTTAGGTTAGGTTAGGTTAGGTTAGGTTAGGTTAGGTTAGGTTAGGTTAGGTTAGGTTAGGTTAGGTTAGGTTAGGTTAGGTTAGGTTAGGTTAGGTTAGGTTAGGTTAGGTTAGGTTAGGTTAGGTTAGGTTAGGTTAGGTTAGGTTAGGTTAGGTTAGGTTAGGTTAGGTTAGGTTAGGTTAGGTTAGGTTAGGTTAGGTTAGGTTAGGTTAGGTTAGGTTAGGTTAGGTTAGGTTAGGTTAGGTTAGGTTAGGTTAGGTTAGGTTAGGTTAGGTTAGGTTAGGTTAGGTTAGGTTAGGTTAGGTTAGGTTAGGTTAGGTTAGGTTAGGTTAGGTTAGGTTAGGTTAGGTTAGGTTAGGTTAGGTTAGGTTAGGTTAGGTTAGGTTAGGTTAGGTTAGGTTAGGTTAGGTTAGGTTAGGTTAGGTTAGGTTAGGTTAGGTTAGGTTAGGTTAGGTTAGGTTAGGTTAGGTTAGGTTAGGTTAGGTTAGGTTAGGTTAGGTTAGGTTAGGTTAGGTTAGGTTAGGTTAGGTTAGGTTAGGTTAGGTTAGGTTAGGTTAGGTTAGGTTAGGTTAGGTTAGGTTAGGTTAGGTTAGGTTAGGTTAGGTTAGGTTAGGTTAGGTTAGGTTAGGTTAGGTTAGGTTAGGTTAGGTTAGGTTAGGTTAGGTTAGGTTAGGTTAGGTTAGGTTAGGTTAGGTTAGGTTAGGTTAGGTTAGGTTAGGTTAGGTTAGGTTAGGTTAGGTTAGGTTAGGTTAGGTTAGGTTAGGTTAGGTTAGGTTAGGTTAGGTTAGGTTAGGTTAGGTTAGGTTAGGTTAGGTTAGGTTAGGTTAGGTTAGGTTAGGTTAGGTTAGGTTAGGTTAGGTTAGGTTAGGTTAGGTTAGGTTAGGTTAGGTTAGGTTAGGTTAGGTTAGGTTAGGTTAGGTTAGGTTAGGTTAGGTTAGGTTAGGTTAGGTTAGGTTAGGTTAGGTTAGGTTAGGTTAGGTTAGGTTAGGTTAGGTTAGGTTAGGTTAGGTTAGGTTAGGTTAGGTTAGGTTAGGTTAGGTTAGGTTAGGTTAGGTTAGGTTAGGTTAGGTTAGGTTAGGTTAGGTTAGGTTAGGTTAGGTTAGGTTAGGTTAGGTTAGGTTAGGTTAGGTTAGGTTAGGTTAGGTTAGGTTAGGTTAGGTTAGGTTAGGTTAGGTTAGGTTAGGTTAGGTTAGGTTAGGTTAGGTTAGGTTAGGTTAGGTTAGGTTAGGTTAGGTTAGGTTAGGTTAGGTTAGGTTAGGTTAGGTTAGGTTAGGTTAGGTTAGGTTAGGTTAGGTTAGGTTAGGTTAGGTTAGGTTAGGTTAGGTTAGGTTAGGTTAGGTTAGGTTAGGTTAGGTTAGGTTAGGTTAGGTTAGGTTAGGTTAGGTTAGGTTAGGTTAGGTTAGGTTAGGTTAGGTTAGGTTAGGTTAGGTTAGGTTAGGTTAGGTTAGGTTAGGTTAGGTTAGGTTAGGTTAGGTTAGGTTAGGTTAGGTTAGGTTAGGTTAGGTTAGGTTAGGTTAGGTTAGGTTAGGTTAGGTTAGGTTAGGTTAGGTTAGGTTAGGTTAGGTTAGGTTAGGTTAGGTTAGGTTAGGTTAGGTTAGGTTAGGTTAGGTTAGGTTAGGTTAGGTTAGGTTAGGTTAGGTTAGGTTAGGTTAGGTTAGGTTAGGTTAGGTTAGGTTAGGTTAGGTTAGGTTAGGTTAGGTTAGGTTAGGTTAGGTTAGGTTAGGTTAGGTTAGGTTAGGTTAGGTTAGGTTAGGTTAGGTTAGGTTAGGTTAGGTTAGGTTAGGTTAGGTTAGGTTAGGTTAGGTTAGGTTAGGTTAGGTTAGGTTAGGTTAGGTTAGGTTAGGTTAGGTTAGGTTAGGTTAGGTTAGGTTAGGTTAGGTTAGGTTAGGTTAGGTTAGGTTAGGTTAGGTTAGGTTAGGTTAGGTTAGGTTAGGTTAGGTTAGGTTAGGTTAGGTTAGGTTAGGTTAGGTTAGGTTAGGTTAGGTTAGGTTAGGTTAGGTTAGGTTAGGTTAGGTTAGGTTAGGTTAGGTTAGGTTAGGTTAGGTTAGGTTAGGTTAGGTTAGGTTAGGTTAGGTTAGGTTAGGTTAGGTTAGGTTAGGTTAGGTTAGGTTAGGTTAGGTTAGGTTAGGTTAGGTTAGGTTAGGTTAGGTTAGGTTAGGTTAGGTTAGGTTAGGTTAGGTTAGGTTAGGTTAGGTTAGGTTAGGTTAGGTTAGGTTAGGTTAGGTTAGGTTAGGTTAGGTTAGGTTAGGTTAGGTTAGGTTAGGTTAGGTTAGGTTAGGTTAGGTTAGGTTAGGTTAGGTTAGGTTAGGTTAGGTTAGGTTAGGTTAGGTTAGGTTAGGTTAGGTTAGGTTAGGTTAGGTTAGGTTAGGTTAGGTTAGGTTAGGTTAGGTTAGGTTAGGTTAGGTTAGGTTAGGTTAGGTTAGGTTAGGTTAGGTTAGGTTAGGTTAGGTTAGGTTAGGTTAGGTTAGGTTAGGTTAGGTTAGGTTAGGTTAGGTTAGGTTAGGTTAGGTTAGGTTAGGTTAGGTTAGGTTAGGTTAGGTTAGGTTAGGTTAGGTTAGGTTAGGTTAGGTTAGGTTAGGTTAGGTTAGGTTAGGTTAGGTTAGGTTAGGTTAGGTTAGGTTAGGTTAGGTTAGGTTAGGTTAGGTTAGGTTAGGTTAGGTTAGGTTAGGTTAGGTTAGGTTAGGTTAGGTTAGGTTAGGTTAGGTTAGGTTAGGTTAGGTTAGGTTAGGTTAGGTTAGGTTAGGTTAGGTTAGGTTAGGTTAGGTTAGGTTAGGTTAGGTTAGGTTAGGTTAGGTTAGGTTAGGTTAGGTTAGGTTTTTTTTTTTTTTTTTTTTTTTTTTTTTTTTTTTTTTCTTAATCTAGTTTAGCCACAAAGGTTTTTCTTTATTTACACAATGATTGATTGTGCAGCAGGGGAGCTACCGCTATTGGATACGTTCGCTCCCCTGCCCACTTACACACAAGTGCCTTAAAATTATCGCAGTGATCTATAAACTAAATAAACAGATAAACCGAACTATTGTAAATAGGTACCGTGGTAGCACCAGCTTCCGCTATTTGATACGTAGGCAGGTGGCTCCAGCGGCCCCGCGCAAGCGCGCATTAAATTGCGATGTGTTTATATAAATAACATTAACAATATGACAGTATACAGATAAAATAACTCATAAACAAATAAACCGAACTATTATAAATAGGTACCGTGGTAGCACCAGCTTCCGCTATTTGATACGTAGGCGGGTGGCTCCAACGGCCCCGCGCAAGCGCGCATTAAATTGCGATGTGTTTATATAAATAACAATACCAATGTGACAGTATACAGATAGAATACCTCATTAATCAGAATTCAACTAAATAAACAAATAAACCGAACTATTGTAAATAGGTACCGTGGTAGCACCAGCTTCCGCTATTTGATACGTAGGCGGGTGGCTCCAGCGGCCCCGCGCAAGCGCGCATTAAATTGCGATGTGTTTATATAAATATCAATACCACTATGACAGTATACAGATAGAATACCACATTAATCAGAATTCAACTAAATAAACAAATAAACCGAACTATTGTATACAAAATTCTACTCGGACGGGTTTATGCATAAATCCAACTCAACATCGACAATTGAAACCCTAAAGAGTGCTTGCTTGCCATGAGGAAGCGAGGGGAGTCTCGGAACTATACCCCGTAATCGATATTCGACTCCACCCGGTTCCTCATGGCTCGCAGGACTGGGCATGAAGATGAATCGGCTCTATGGGCCTCATCCCCTTTTAAGTTGAATTTCACGTTTCTGTTAATACAATTATAGCACCTCGGTGAAGCCCCCCTTTCCCTCTCCGGGCAGTCGGCCTCCTTGTGCGCCGTGTTGGCGCAGTGGGCGCAGGGGGACGGAGAGTCGTGACCACAGTTTTTCTTTGTGTGACCGAATTGGAAACACCGGTGGCACTGAAGGAAGGGGGTGAAGCCGTGCACGCGGACCCTTTGATGGTCTATGTTCACGCGCTCCAGCTCCATCACCCTCCTCCAGACTCCGGCCTCCGCTGACAACACAGCGTTATATAAGTTGGTGTTTTTATTCTGCCGAAGGAAACGCAGCTGAATGTCGGTCTCACAAGATGGGTCCCCGACTCCCGGATTTTGTGTCTTGAGGACGTGCACGATTTCCTCTGCCGTGATGTCCTTCGATATACCCTTGAGTATAAACATCGGCCTGGTTTTATTGGCCGCCACCGCGCTCACCTTGTCCGAATCTTTTAGCCGGTCTAGTGTATCGTTACGCTGTTCTGCCGTAACGAATTCGACGCGGAGCTTGTTGTTCGACAGTGGCTTGACTTTGACAGGTGCATAGCTCGACTTCTTGTAGGTTATTGCCTGCCTGAACGCAGTCACCGCCTCCTGTCTGCTGCTGGTAGGTCCCTTGGCCGTCACGATCGCTGCATAGCTTGCTGTAGGTGTAGACACTGTGGTAGTGGGCGAGGTCCGCAGGGGGGGCGACGCAGTAACCGTCGCGGCCGTCTCCGATGTCATGCCCGCCGCCGTCGGCGGTGTCGGTTTTGATTTGCCGGCCAGCGACGCATACGTAGGTCGAGTCGCAGCGGTCGCAGCGGCGAACTTGGATGTCGCAGCCGCGAGGTCTCTGCGTAGCCCGCGCACCTCGCCGACACAAACCTTAAGCTCCGCACGCAATTGTTCATCGCCGATGGGGGAGCCCGCCGAGCCGGCCAGCCTGGCCTCTCCGGTTGAGGCGCGGGGATGCGCGACAGCGCCGCCGTCAGCGCCACTGCCGGGGGCCCCGTGTGAGGGTCCCGCTCCGTCTTGTGTGCGCCGGGAGACCGCAGCCAGGGCATGGGAAGCCCGGCGGATCTCCTCGGCCGCAGTGATGATCACCCGCTTGTTAACCGCGGTTACACTCTTGCCGTCTTGTACGGCCTTCACTATTTTAGCGGTCAAGGTAGTGACCACCTTAACCGTATCCGCAGTAACATGAAGGGGCGCAGGAGACTTATCCCCGCTAGGTTTTGGGATCCTAGTGGGAGTCATGGCCAATATTGTCTCTTATCAATACTAAATAGTCCGGGCGAGGCACAGAGTGTCCGAATCGCAATTTAAGTTGGGGGGGTTAAGGGGGGTAAGGGGGGGTAGGGGGGTTTTATGGGGGGATATGATAAAGATACATAAAATACATATTTATACGAAAACCGCGCCGAAAAATACAAATAAACAAGAGAGTTATGGATTTTAAGAAATTTTCTCAAATTCTAAAAATGGGAAAAACACGATAAATTAAACTAATGAAAATTTTTAAAATGTTACTTCGGATTTAAGTAACAGACCAAAAATCATGAATAAGTAAAGAAACCGGGGTGAATTTAGTGGAAAAACGGGGGAGTTATTTAATTAAAACTATTCTCCAATTTTCAAAACTTGAAAAATCAAGAAAAATAGAAATACATAAAAAAGATAAATTTTGCCTTCGGAGTCGGAAGCACGACGGTAAATTAAGAATATATAAGAAGACCGGAAGAAGATAGGAGCAATATTGGCGGAGATATGGATTTTTGAAAATTTTTATTTATTTCGGTTACGTAATTTGAAACTGAAATTGACTTTTTTGTTTTAAGGAAATTAAGAATTTTGAAAAGTGGATATGAAAGCTATTGCCGAGAAACTAAAAATAGGCTAAACTTGGAGAAGATCCCCCCACGGGAACCCCTCCAAATCGACTCGTGAAGTTAGCACCGGATTCTACAAATATCTCCGCCCACAAAAAGTTAAATATCTAAGAAACTACAAGAGATAGGGGCCTGAGATTTTCAGGCAATATACTATGATAGATACTGAATATATATTAATAAACTATATAATTATATATATAAAGCGCTTGGAAATATGGACAATTGAAAAAAAAAATTGGGGAAAGCGGAAGGAAAAGTGGCCTCACCCCCTGGTTTTTAATGTCCCGTGAGTGCACCTAGTATCGTTTTCTTAGTTAGGATATCCCACACCTGGGCCTCTAACAAGAAACTGTCCAGCTGCTGTACAACCAGGTTTTCACATAACGGTCATTTTTATAAAAACACTTATAACTTTTAAACTATCTATCAGAGAAATCTGAGGTTTGGCACACAGGTAGAGCACTTATACACTAATACAACGAAATAATAATAATAACATGTCCTCGATCTATCTAAAAAGTTATTAACGAAAAACCAGTTTTTGTGTCCGAAAATCACAGTTATTGGGGCCTAACTCCCTGGCGCACTATGCTAAAAATGTCCAAAAGGTCTTAAAAGATGCGCCTCATCAAGGCGCACCTAAATGCACTCTCGAAACTGAGTCGCACCGCGGAAAATCGTAAGCCGCACGCGAAAAACACTTTTCACTTTTTTAAAAACACAAAAATTGTCATATCTCCCACAAAACTTGTCCAAT